>OX392535.1:38132687-43132687 GCA_947623455.1 Mimachlamys varia
ATAAAGATAATTTAGCTTATAATTAACTATATACATGTATACGGTGCTGTTAATACGTATTTGCGACAAAACATGAATTTCCAGTCACAGACCGTTACTGTGTAAAACTTGCTATTAATTTGTCATTTCAAAAATAATCATTCGCTCATTATTGTTCAATTTTGACGGTGTTATTTCATTCACGATTTGACGCAGTCCAAGACAAACAAAGATTAAGGACTGATGATGAAAAAAAATTAACATAACAATTGAGAAAATGGGAAAGAGGATATCGGGGGAAATGGTTCACTTTCATGTGGAAGCCGGGCTGATAATTAGCGCTCGAACGACTCTCCAAAAATCCTCGGAAAATCTCAAACAAGACCAATTGGATTACAGTGAAAATCTTCAGAAAAGTTCATTTGGCCGTACTCTGTATTGATAGTGAAATAAATTCCACGGAAGCCGTCTTTGCGGTATAATTTACAGACAAGGACCCGAGAAAAACAGATGCGTCCTTACGCCATATTCTGTCAGCGTTCAGCAGGAATTCGCCCTCCTCTGATAATTAGCTATGTGTCAGTTTCTCTAGTGATGGGATAATAAACAAGGATACTGTTGGGTTATCTAATTGAGCTTCATATGGGGTTAAAGGGAAATGATTTTATGGTCGAAACAGAGCTAAGCGTCTTTTTTATAACTTGATTCAGTGAAATTTATATGCACGACAGTTGACCTTCGGTAGATGCGAGTTTGAAACAAATGTGAGGCAGTTGCCAGATACTGACCGTAGGTCGGTGGTTTTTCTCCGGGTACTCCGGCTTTCCTCTACCTCCAAAACTGGCACGTCCTTAAATGGCCCTGGCTGTTAATAGGACGTAAATCAAAATAAACCGGATCGGTAGATGCGTTGAATAAAACATATTGTTAATTGAGGGTTCTTTTTAGCCATATTCATACCATCGCCCGTGGTCGTGGTGCATCCTTTGGAAGGCGAGTAAATGTGTTATTTCCTATAACTTTTTTATTATGAATCGTGTGCAAACGAAGTGTAATTTTTATACATCATTGATAAACTAGTATACGGTATCACCTACACTGTAACTGATTGTCAATATGAAACAATATGATATTATATTTACATTTAGCACGATGGCTTCCCATTAAGTGTAAATCTGGACTGTATTCATAGAAGTATAGATGCAGTCAAGACCACCGGAGCATAGCATGATGTCATTTTGGCGCCATGTTGATCTACGTTACAACAACGCTTTGCACGTCGCCTCAGATAACACGCATTATAGTTTTACATTAATCATTAAGGCGATTATGATCAAACTTCTTCTAGTATGTTAACACGCAAGGAAAAAACCTTTATATATTTAATTAAAACATCTGAAATTTAGATAGTTTGGAAACATATAACAAAAACTGAAAGAAAAAAAAAAGAAAAAAAAATAATGAACCAACAGATTGAGACTTTGAATGATGTTGGTGACAAAAGTAACGAGAGCATTATAACGAGATTTTACTCTAGTATTACAAGCGCGCATGTAACTAAGTCGTTTAACGATGTACACGGACTTCATGTCGTTACCACTGACACGTGCTGGCAGACAACATATGTCATCAACAGCTGTCATTGATATATGACACTTGGTGTCTTTTTAAGGAATCTAAAGGGATTTCTTCTGTTTCAAATAGACCAGCATGTTAAATACAACAGCTTTCTGCTTGCAATGAACACCTTCATATTGGAAAAGTTTTGCGCCGTGGAGGTTGTATTCATACATGTTTATGAATTATACCAAGCTGTTTGTTAGTATGCGTCTGTCGAGAATATAAGGGGAAGTTGAACAATTTGTAATTCATTTAAAAAATATTCTCTTTATTCAGACAAAAGTGCTCAAACTTTCCGTCGCGTAGTAGTACGTACTGTGCAACGGTCTGACGTCACTCTTTTGTCTGGAATGTTTCCATACTTTAATATCTGAAATTCTGACGAGATACTTGTTCATGTTGCTGGCAATGTAAAGACATGTTTTACCTTAAGTACTTATGTCTATGGCAACAGATGTCACTTGCAGGTCACGTCGTTGGTGACTAATAAAGGACCTGGTACAATACATCAAAGCGAGTACCATTATGTGATGACAGGATACACCATGACGGGTACCACATGTGGTGACAAAAGACATCTTGACGGGTACCACATGTGGTGACAGAAGACATCATGACGGGTCCACATGTGGATAAGAAGACATCATAACAGGTACCACATGTGGTGACAGAAAACATCATGAAGGGTACCACATGTGAGGAAAAATACGCTTTAAAGCCTTCCAACACACTTGGTTTCACTTTTGTATTTCTTGTTTTTGTGTTTCCTTTACTAGTTTTGTGTCGTCTTCTTTTTGTAGTAACGCTGTGATACATGTTGTATGTGATATATATATTTCTGTTATATCCCTTATAACGGAAAATACTTGACTGAATACAGAAACCAATATCGTTAAGTCGTCTTATACATGTACATGTAACACTATTGAATCGTATTGGAATACATTAGCCTGGGACCAGTTGTGCAAGGCGTGATTAGCTTAATCACTATTTCACAACATTTTACAGCCTTTCATAATTTTATTAATAAACAAGGTATAATCCCATACTTTTGCATGTCAATCGACTGGATATATACTTGATATTTGTAAAAATATAACTAATTCAGTGGTTTGGTTTTAAAGTTACAAAATAATTAAAATTTGCGCTAATCACTGATTAAGCTTACCACCATTCGAACAACTTGACCTGGTGTTTGAACCAACGTGTTAGAAAGAGATTTTTTGACATCCACACATGTTCTCGCAGGGAGACATGTAATCTGCCGGGGCATGTCAAATGCTCTCTCAGTTTGTAAACTGACCCAAAAAAATCGATAACACGACGAAGCTGATTGGTAGAAATTAAAAGAGCGGAATTTTTACGATTAACCAATCATGTTCCCATCGGACATATTTTGTAATTAAATCAGCCCTAAACTGACGGCATCTGGTGTGAGTCACGTGTCGATGACGTAGTCACATGTAATAAATAGCTTACAATTTAAGGAAGTGGCAAAGATATAATAAATGAAGAAAGTAAAATCTTACGGAGTTTCCGTGCCGTACACTGCAGGTGTGGATGCGCGTGACTTCACACCCCGTGACGGACGAAACATAAACGCCTACACATCGGCCTCATCAAATATGCATAGCATCATCACACAACCGCCGGGAGCAGCATCTTAAAGGATCATTATATCTCATTATAAGCCCTGCTCGGACAATCTGAAGACAAATTCTATCATAGCTTTATACCAAAGGGCGAAGATGCATCCCGATCGCCTAACGATCATAATCAATTAAGTAACATTCATGGCTTAGCACAGATATTTTTAAAAAGAAAATACATATCTTTGGATCAATATACATAATATCATTTGTCACCAGGGCGCACAAGATCCTAACGTTGTTACGATAGATCGCTCGTTCCATGACATGTGTTGGTGTTAGCTACTTTAATTGAAAAAAAATGGCCAGCGAGACAATACAGCGTCTTTATTTTGAAGTGATGTATAAGTCACACTTCACGTGCATCATCAATAGTTTAACCAATAAAAATAGACTATGTTCTAAATCAATTGTATGGTTAACAATTTGGATTGACCTGTTAAAAAATTAAAGTTGAATCTGTCTGAGTAAAACATAAACATTTCAATTTCAGTCGACCACGTAAACAAGTTAAACCCGATTTCAAAGCCGGTCAATATTACCGTTATGCTGCCGCGTGATGTTATGGTTTGACATATATTGAAGGATCAATATAGTTTATTTGTATCCTTTTGAAGGCGGTTCATACAATGATTTTTATTTCGTTATGACATATTCCAGAAAATGTAAGGATGCTTATAGCATTATGTTTCGTCGTTGGGCGTTGTCGCCTGCTGCAAACAAACGCAAAGCATCCAGGCGACACAAAACCATCAAAGTGAAATATTCATACAACGAACCAGGTAAAAATGCCAAAGTATGAAATAAAATGGCATCTTTTAACCTTGACACTTTTTTTGTATTTTCGTCTGCTTTTGTCGATTTAAAAAAAAAAGGTTTCATAAAAAACCTGTATGTCTCTGAAAGTGTACACCGGTCATTATATTTTTTTTCAGGTTGAAACATGAGTAAATGTAATTCTAACTTCAATTTTTAGACGAATCAAAAACGACCAACTAATTTTGAATATGGCCATTGGTATGCTTACTTGTTGCGATTGCGAATGATGCCTCAGTTCTCACTTTGAGGCCATGACATTTACTTGGATGTGACCAAGATTTTCATGGCGAGTGTCGTCGATTAAGCTTATCTCTTGAACATTTTCGAGGGTTTCCGTTCGAATCTTTTCTTTGTTAAGATTTTGCCCCTGATTCTGATTATAGTTTTGTTGACGCTTTTGTGTTGTTTTTTGTTGTTGTTGTTGTTTTCAGGTAGGGGAGCCGAGCCCTATGCCCTTCCTTCCCAACTTTCTACACTGTTCAACGATCGCTTATGCAGAATCTTTCCATTTTCTAAGTTTTTGGGGAAAAAATAAGTATTTACAGCAAAATTATCCATCCATCCAATACTAAAATTGGTATCAGCCTTCAAGTTTTTTTTTCTGCAGGTGTCACAAAATTAATGACAGGTTCAATTATTTTCTAGTGCAGCAAAATTTTTCAATATTTTGCGTCACTTATTTTGTGCGATTAGGACTTGTTTATGATTGGAACATTAAACTGTAATGATCTTGCACTATTATAAATGAATATTGATCTTAAATATTAAATTAAATCTTCGTCAAATGATCACCATTTATGTTTTGTTTTCATAAAAACACCGCGGGAACTTTCGTTCCGTTTTTATTTGTAAATCGACAATCATTTATCACTTAAGTCATGTTAATCATTAAGGAATCCCAATCCGCTGAGAGCAAAGCATTAAAGAGTTTTGTCTCATATCCCGCCATATTGAATAGGTTTTGCACATGTAAGAAAGCTATGTAAGAATAACTCTGACTAACGCAGTATATCACGCGAAGTGACGTCACAATGGCTCAACAATGATGTGACATCACTTTGATGTCGAAAAAAGAAAAAGTGACGTTATGAAATTAAAACCTTTCACAATATTTTAGCCGTAAAAATTAGAAAGTCGAGATTTATTTATATATATATAAAAAAAATATTTCAAATATTGGGTATGTTTTATCTCGCTGACTGATTTGTTTTCGTTAAAAAGCTCAATAGAAAAGTTGATTTTATTCAAAATGGTAGCCAGTCAAAACTTGTTTACATTTTGAGTTTATTCAGGTACATTGTAGCGGAAATGATAGAAAAATACTCTTTCTTGACCAGCAGGGGTATAAGATAGAAATATTCCTCCCGGAGGTTTTCAAATTTGATAAACCCGAGGGTTTGCCATATTTGAAAATCTCGAGGGTGGGATTTCCCGATCTAACACCCCTGGTCAGGAAAGAGTCTTTTAATCTTTCCCTTCAGGGGATTTACTAGAAAAATTAAACTTGTTTTGGAACACTGTTTTAACCCAAACCTATCTACATAGCCCGGGGTTCCTCTGGCCCTAACACCAGACTTAGACATTTTGACAGATAGATTAAGTTATAATGTCCGGGGCAGAGGAAACTAGGGTTACCAATCCGCCCAGCGTCCGTATGATAAACCGTTATACATGCAGAAATTGTGTGTAGTATAAAATCAATCAATGTGTACGACTACGCTGACCCTGAAAAATTCCTCCAGAAAATAATATTACGGCATGGTGCTTTTATAAACAGGTTCTTATTACTTTTTTCCCTGTAACATTTTCCGATTGGTAAAGCAATAAGTTAATATGTAATCGTGCTTAATCTGAATGTAATTTAGGCGAATATTAGATCTGTCAGCAAATAATGAGTTTTCTCAAGTTCTAAGATGTTATGTTATACAATAGCATATACCCATAGCTAGACTCAGTTCCAAGGCCGCCTAGCTTAACCAAGACCCGCCTACTGACTATAGCATCGTTTTAAGAGGTTCTGCTGAGGGTACGTACCCATGTTCAACTAATTAAGCCTTCCCTCCTGAAACTATACGACACACATTAAAAATGGTTATCTTAATTATATAGTTTGTAAGTATTAAAGGGGGATTTTAGATAGAACACAAATACACATATTTTGGCATTATAAGTAAGTACAATACAAATATATACATCATATATTGCATAAGGACACAATAACGTATTTAGAACTATTGAACATTATAAATTACTGCACCCGCCCCTCCCCGCCCCTACGTCTACATACATGTATACTGATCACACATTTGACCAGCTTATGACACCCCCCCCCCCCCCCCCCCCAAACACCCAAACCTCGCCCACACCCCCGCACACGCAGACGAGGCCTCAAAACCCAATACCCCTCTCAATTTTTTTATACTCCACATACATGAATTATGGCCATCCTTAATCATTTACAAAATGGTTATCTATTGATTTCTATCCGATCCCCAACCAATCCTAAGGAGGATGGGGTCCCTACACAGGCTGAACAACGTCCCGTATATCCCGATCCCCATTGGTATGACTTCAATCACCATAGACACCGGAACACAATTGTCCCAATCGCGACATCTCGGGGAAATTTCCGGTAATCTTCGGAAATCTTCTCCCCCTAATGCATACGTCTGAAAAAACATGCAGTGTTCAGAATCACGAAATAAATCGAAAATCCTCTAATTTTATCGACGAGAGGCGATTATACAACAATGTCTTCTTCGGTGTGACCATATGGGCGGAACCATTTTGGAACAGGAAGTTTACACCATGTGACCCTCTATACATGGGTCCGAGGGAGTAGATTTCCGAACATTACCGGAAATTTCCCCGAGGAGTTGCGATCGCATTCGTCCCCGCTCCTTAAAAATCTAGGGTCCCTGTCCGGCTACCCCTCATCCCTTCCTGTCGGCCTCTTTCAAAGGTAACACGACCGCTTTAATATCGTAAGAAACCTCAACACAAGACGGACAGCCAGCTATTTTATCGGCGTAATTAACTTTTATTAGAAATAACGGATTAAGTCGGGTTACAGTCCGGGCGTGCATCTCAATTTACACGTGCATTCACGGTCCGGGATCATAGAGCGAACTCTTCATGCTAATTTCACGCTAGTTTTGTTTTCAAATATCCTCCAAATCAATTTCTTTTATTACAAATCAACTTCTCTTTAGCTGAAGTTGACAATACCTTTTTTTTTTCTTTTTTCTTCAGACCTTCCCGCCTTCCCAGCACCCGCTTTCCTTGAAGTTCTCGCACGTTTTAATGAGTCAGACGATTATTGCTTTGTTGTTTCATTGTTAAAGCGCATATACGGTCGTTAATTAAATCGAAAAGGTCTAGTTAATGAATTTTCAATTTGGGTTTCGTTAAAAAAAAAACCAGGTGAATAAACAAATGAAGGTTGTCTAATGAAATACTCAAATAAATGAAATATTTAATACAAATATCTAATGAATGATGGTAATTGTAACACTTCCTTTACTGGTTAATACATTGTCACTAATACAATTTATCCATATGTTGCGCAGCCCTTTCGAGTAATTTTAAAACTATACAGTATATATATAGATTTGATTTATTATTATTATATAAATAACTCGCTACTAATCATTCCTAATCAAATAATTTGGATGGTAGAGTGATGCAGTGGATAGCGGACTTGCCTTTCACCGACCGGACTTGAAAAGGTACATAAGGTCATACAAATGTACACCTGCCAGATCTAGACCACGTGGGTTTTCTCCGACCGGGTACTCCGATGTCCTCTCACAATAAGGCACCTCGCGCGATAACATCCGGGCCAACAAGAGTGATTTATATAAGTTTGATAACTTGTTAAATAATTGTTGTGAAATACATAAAGTTAGTAAATAACAACCCAGTTGGTATATGTAGTAAGACCGAAATAATTTTGCTTCATCCATTGCAGCATTCTGCTTCTTTAATTTTCTTTCTAGATTTGTAATAAACGATATGAATAACGCTGCAATCATCTGTTGTTATTCATGCCGGAGTTTGCACGGAACCACATAGTATACAAGGGGCGTAACTCTAATTGATAATTGACAAATAGTGTACCGGATTTACACTATTACATGTAAGGCGTAATTCGATTTACCCATACAGACCCGAGGAAGCAGGATCCCTGAGAAACTGTTCACACGATGCCAGTATCGTATGACCGTGCTGGGTACGCACGTACCTTCGGCGTGGTATTTCATGGAGGTAACACTATAATGTCAACATCAGATTCACGCTATCATAAGAACGCAAGAACACCAACATACCTTGTCTCCAACAAACCTTCACACATCCACGTATACTTTGTAATCTTGGCTGTTACATCCAACAGTTCATTTTGATTAACTTAAACGTTTCCTTTTGTTTCTAAATAATGGATAGCTGCTCGTACAGTGGCCGTATTATGACATCAGAATATTCCGAGTAGCTTTTACTTTCGTTAACTACACAGAAAAATGTAAATACTGTGTAGTGAGACTAAGAGGATGGGGCGACCCTGGCTGGCATAGTTTATGGTCGATTTGGCCGGGAATGTCCGTACGCTTCCGTTCTTTCCTTCCCGTAGGGAAGAGACCGCGATCCCGGTATGCAAGTAGTATTGTCTTGGTCCCAGGCCTATTACTCCGGGTTCAGGCTCGGAGAGTGTCATAGAGTTTATCATTTTGTGGAATTGTTATTTTGGTTCACTAATCCTGGCACCAATGCTGATAAAGTTTTCATCCTTTAAGCTTTCGGTTTGCTGGCCACTCTTTTCCCCTGGCTTTTGGCTAAACGGGTGCCGGTGGGCAATCACCTCTTGTCTGCCCAGACGAGCATGCGTATGGTTGTGGGTCGCGGTAGCATCCCTGCAGTTTTAGAAGGCACGGCGGTCTAATTGTAGAACGGCGGGCTTGTGCTCTTAAGGTTTGTGAGTTCGAGTTCCTGTCCCGGCATCTGTGTTGTATCCTTGAGCAAGATACTTTGTTCCGCTTGTTCTAGTATACTCAGCTGTAATTAGTGCGTGGTTTGGCAGTACTTGAAGCTGTGAACGCCGAAATGGAAGCACCTGTTGTATGCTCCCCGGGGAGTTGAGAACGATATTGAATGATTGCTAAGGCCCTGTATACACGGATAATAATTTTCAAACCGCTTTGAGACAACCTATATGTTGTAATAAAGCGGTTTGTCATAACCTCGAATTATTATTATAATTATTGATTCTGCCCGTACATGTCCGTGTTTTCACCTAGAGGTCGTGGCGGTTCACCCACGTCATTTGGGAAAGGTGGCCATCCCACATCTCAGGTGGCCGATCTGACGATTTCCCAACCCAAACCTGCGATACATTTTAATTACCATTTGGGATATGTATACACCATGGATTGTTTTTGTGCCTCTGTGCCATTTTGGTGTGAAAAGTCTATTGATGTTGCCCCAATAACTGGCCACTTATCGCCGGTCAGGGAAGTAGGAAGCTTCGAACTATATAAGGGTGCAGAAATGGTAGGGGACGATGACATTGTTCATCTCTCATCTGATTGCTTAGACATACAGTGTAGACATTGGTTTGTCTGAATCGTCTGATGACGGTTGTCAGGACGATGTGCCCTTTGAGGAGAATATTTATTATTAAGGTGACCATGAGGCTGCTAAGGTCGAGGCCAAACAGGTTAAGTCTGGCATACGTTGATTAAGGGCTGACGTCGGTTGACCAGGAGGCTATTCGGACCGAACGAACACCACCAGACGGAGAGACTGCTTCGACTTCCATGCAGATTATGACCACCCGACGGATTGCCTTTATGTAGTATTAATCTTACCTAAGGGTCGAATCACCAACGCAGAACAGATCGACATCGAGGTCAGAATGACCTATGAGAAATCACGGATGACGTTTGGGTCTTGTCTGTGGCCACGGGAGGATGTAAGTTTTTCCGCTGTAGTGGAATTCGCCTTAAGCGGCAGAGCAAATCTTCTTTTCCTCCACCGGGCATCCAGAAAAGGCTCTGACGTTGCAAGAGGAAGTAAAGACTATGTTTACCAAGGGCGCGTTCGAGAGGGTTCCTTTGTCAGGATAGTACCAGGGCTTCTACTCTAGAGTGATTCTTGTTCGGAAGATAATCAGGGCGTTCTGTCCTATTATAGATCTAAGTACCTTCAACAGACAAGTAGATTTTACTCCCTTCAGGATGGAGACTCCTAATTCTATATCCCAATCACGAAGTGGGCACGGAAGTACCTCCGTATCATGTGCAGTGGAAAGGTTTTCCATTTCCGGGCCATGTTATTCGGGCTCGCGACAGCACCTTTGGTTTTCACCAAGCTCCTGTAGCAGGTATTCGTTGGCTCCTGCATTCTTGAAGGGAAGGTGTCCTTCATCTACATTATGTATTTCGACTGTTCTATCATGATCAACCTATTGAGGAAATATCCTGTGCAGGACACCTGATTGGTCCTGACACACACTCTTAACTCAAAGTCTGTTTTATTCATTCCAAACACAAGGTTTCCCCATGTAAGAATACCGTTCAGAGAATATCACTTCCACAGCTTAAGAAGTTCGAGAAGATAATGTATCTTTCCCTGGCCTTCATCGTCAGGGGTACGATTTTTTTTGGCTTTCTTAGTTATATAAAGCCCTGGTAGATAAATGGCATCCCAATTATTACTTAATGCCAACTTGATCCCTTTTCAAAAGGCCTGGGAAGTCTGGATTCCTCTGAAATAGTCGATGAATGAGTTCTGTCGTTGGTGACCAATCAGAGCAACTTTTTTCCGGGGATTTCCTTTGTCCTAGGCGATTTTCACATATACCGAGATGCGTCCACGACAGGGCGGAGAGCTTACCTTGATAGACGGGCATTGCCTGTCGGGAGAGTGATCTGGAGAACAACTGTCGGAGCACATCAACGTGCTCGAGATGAGAGCAATTCTATCGGCTCTACAACTCTATAGGTTTTGCGTATCTGGAGAGGCGAGGAAACCAGTTCTTACATCCTATGGGCCCTTGCTCTCCGTGATCTTCTTTGCCAGGAGATGCAGATTAAGACTTATGTCAATCATCTTCAATCAAGTTTGAATGTTCTGGCAGATACTCTTCCCAAGCATCGCAAGATGTTCTGACAGTATGGCAGCGGATCCGTACGTTTTTCGAAAGGTATTTGTCAGGTGTGGAACAGATCTCGTATGTATTTTTTAACGACCGCCCTGAACAATCATACGTTCGTCTCTCCGGTTGCTTGCTCCTTCTGATCGAACCCCTATGGTCGATGTAGACATGAATTGGTAACGCGTCTTACGGCAGCCTCGGTCCAGGGCGATGTATTATTGTCCGAAGATTCTCCACTTTATGGAGGATATTTCGGGCGGTTTCGCTAAGGCGGGCTTTTTAAATGACGTGTCAACTTTCATCATTCGATGATTTAGGGCATCCTTCTTTTTCTTCTCATTCCTCAATTTTATTTCCATATACCTGTTGTCCCAGCACCGTATGTAAATTAACTTGACTCTACTTTGTGCTACAAGAATGAATTTCTTGACATTATCATGTAATGATTTCATTTACATATGTACAAGACATCTGCTTAGATAGTATACATGTGTACCTACTAAAAGTGTGTCATTCCGTGACAAAAATGCCTTAATTGACAAAATTAAGTGAGACCCACCATACATCTAAGAAAATTTTAAGCGCAACGAAACGAAACCGTTAACATTTCTATAAGAGAAAGTGAGGGAAAAAGCAATAGTATATACTGTGTACATTTGGTAAATGTAAATGCTGCATTTCTCCTCATATGACCATTGGCATACTCAACAAACATACAATGTATTAATATTTTCAAATATCCATATCTGCAAATTTCAACGAATTTTTATAAAAAACAGTTCCGTATTGAAATTACATGGAAATAGATATCTTATCAATCAACAAATGGGAATTGAAATTATGGTATATATATATACAACATATAGTTTGTTTCGCTTCCGTGCATATGTCCATATTGGAGTTTTTATGTTTCGGAAACATTCAATTCCCAATAACTCATCTCGGAACCCGGTCCCTAGCTGTGTATTAATGGGTTTATAGCAATGTATATCAAATTTGTACATCTCGACAAAATCACTTACTCACTGTCCAAAATGCATATGAAGCGCCATAATTGTATTATGGACACGGAATACAAAGTGAGACGTAAATTTCGGCCTCTAATAAGGCTGGTATTAGCTTTGATTTGCACGATCGATACCGGGCTTGTAATCGATAATTGCCGCGATTGCAACTCTCCAGCTTCCGAGGTTTGCCGCGCTCGCCGCTGTGTTGCGCGCGCTGGTGTTCTCGTGGACGCTACTTCAGGGATATTAGCTACAAATCCACTCCAAGGCGGGATGATTAGGGCCAGAAAGCTTTTAATTGGTCCAAAATAAGACGTCTAATTGTCTCCATGTGATATGGTTACTTTGTCCTGGGCCCTACACGGTGAAAGGGAAACAAGTAACGCTACAATGAAGCAGTCATTTCGATTTATAATGAAACACACAAAAAAATGTATTAGTTAATGTTACACATGGGCTTGTCGTGTAACACAGGGACTTGTACTTTTGCATTTTATGCTGTGTGCCTGCATTTCACAATTCTGATCACTTTGTAAATGTTCATAAAAAAAACATTTTTGCAACTTGTAACATATCTATAAAATGTAAATTTAACACAAAACCCCTGTGTTTCATCTATTTCTACCAATCCCTCTATTTGACTACAAACCCCTGTGTTTCAAGTATTTCTACCAATCCCTCTCTTTGACTACAAACCCCTGTGTTTCATGTATTTCTACCAATCCTTCTATTTGACTACAAACCCCTGTGTTTTCTATATTTCTACAAATCACTCTATTTGACTACAAACCCCTGTGTTTCATGTATTTCTACCAATCCCTCTATTTGACTACAAACCCCTGTGTTTTCTATATTCCTACCAATCCCTCTATTTGACTACAAACCCCTGTGTTTCATGTATTTCTACCAATCCTTCTATTTGAATACAAACCCCTGTGTTTTTCTGTATTTCTACCAATCCTTCTATTTGACTACAAACCCCTGTGTTTCATGTATTTCTACCAATCCCTCTATTTGAATACAAACCCCTGTGTTTTTCTGTATTTCTACCAATCCTTCTATTTGAATACAAACCCCTGTGTTTCATGTATTTCTACCAATCCCTCTATTTGACTACAAATCCCTGTGTTTTCTGTATTTCTACCAATCCCTCTATTTGAAAACAAACCACTGTGTTTTCAATATTTCTACAAATCACTCTATTTGACCACAAACCCGTGTGTTTTCTGTATTACTACCAATCCCTCTATTTGAAAACAAACCCCTGTGTATTCTCTATTTCTACCAACCTCTCTATTTGAAAACAAACCCCTGTGTATTCTCTATTTCTACCAACCTCTCTATTTGATTACAAACCCCTGTGTTTTCTGTATTTCTACAGATCTCTCTATTTGACTACAAACCCCTGTGTTTTCTGTATTTCTAGCAATCTCTCTATTTGACTACAAATCCTTGTGTTTTCTGTATTTCTACAAATCTTTCTATTTGACTACAAACCCCTGTGTTTTCTGTATTTCTACCAATCCCTCCATTTGACTACAAATCCTTGTGTTTTCTGTACTTTTATCAATCAATGTATTTAACTACAAACCCCTGTGTTTTCTATATTTCTACCAATCCCTCTATTTGACCACAAACCCCTGTGTTTTCTCTATTGATAGCAATCTCTCTATTTGACTACAAACCCCTGTGTTTTCTGTATTTCTACCAATCCCTCCATTTGACTACAAATCCCTGTGTTTTCTGTACTTTTATCAATCAATGTATTTAACTACAAACCCCTGTGTTTTCTATATTTTTACAAATCCCTCTATTTGACTACAAACCCCTGTGTTTCTGTATTTCTATCAATCTCTCTATTTGACTACAAACCCCTGTGTTTTCTGTATTTCTACCAATCCCTCCATTTGACTACAAATCCCTGTGTTTTCTGTACTTTTATCAATCAATGTATTTAACTACAAACCCCTGTGTTTTCTATATTTTTACAAATCCCTCTATTTGACTACAAACCCCTGTGTTTCTGTATTTCTATCAATCCCTCTATTTGACTACAAACCCCTGTGTATTCTCTATTTCTAGCAATCTCTCTATTTGACTGCAAACCCTTGTGTTTTCCGTATTTCTTCCAGTCTCTTTATCTGACTCAAACCCCTGTGTTTTCTGTATTTCTACCAATCTCTCTATTTGAAAACAAACACGTGTTTTCTATATTTTTACAAATCCCTCTATTTGACTACAAACTCTCGTGTTTTCTGTATTTCTACCAATCCCTCCATTTGACTACAAACCCCTGTGTTTCTGTATTTCTATCAATCCCTCTATTTGACTACAAACGCCTGTGTTTTCCGTATTTCTTCCAATCTCTCTATCTGACTCAAACCCCTGTGTTTTCTGTATTTCTACCAATCTCTCTATTTGAAAACAAACTCGTGTTTTCTATATTTTTACAAATCCCTCCATTTGACTACAAACTCTCGTGTTTTCTGTATTTCTAAAAATCACTCTATTTGACTACAAACCCCTGTGTTTCATGTATTTCTACCAATCCCTCTATTTGACTACAAACCCCTGTGTTTTCTATATTCCTACCAATCCCTCTATTTGACTACAAACCCCTGTGTTTCATGTATTTCTACCAATCCCTCTATTTGACTACAAACCCCTGTGTTTCATGTATTTCTACCAATCCCTCTATTTGACTACAAACCCCTGTGTTTTCTATATTCCTACCAATCCCTCTATTTGACTACAAACCCCTGTGTTTCATGTATTTCTACCAATCCCTCTATTTGACTACAAACCCCTGTGTTTTCTGTATTTCTACCAATCCCTCTATTTGACTACAAACCCCTGTGTTTCATGTATTTCTACCAATCCCTCTATTTGAATACAAACCCCTGTGTTTTTCTGTATTTCTACCAATCCTTCTATTTGAATACAAACCCCTGTGTTTCATGTATTTCTACCAATCCCTCTATTTGAATACAAACCCCTGTGTTTTTCTGTCTTTCTACCAATCCTTCTATTTGACTACAAACCCCTGTGTTTTCTATATTTCTACCAATCCTTCTATTTGACTACAAACCCCTGTGTTTCATGTATTTCTACCAATCCCTCTATTTGAATACAAACCCCTGTGTTTTTCTGTCTTTCTACCAATCCTTCTATTTGAATACAAACCCCTGTGTTTCATGTATTTCTACCAATCCCTCTATTTGAAAACAAATCCCTGTGTTTTCTGTATTTCTACCAATCCCTCTATTTGAAAACAAACCACTGTGTTTTCAATATTTCTACAAATCACTCTATTTGACCACAAACCCGTGTGTTTTCTGTATTACTACCAATCCCTCTATTTGAAAACAAACCCCTGTGTATTCTCTATTTCTACCAACCTCTCTATTTGAAAACAAACCCCTGTGTATTCTCTATTTCTACCAACCTCTCTATTTGATTACAAACCCCTGTGTTTTCTGTATTTCTACAGATCTCTCTATTTGACTACAAACCCCTGTGTTTTCTGTATTTCTAGCAATCTCTCTATTTGACTACAAACCCCTGTGTTTTCTGTATTTCTACAAATCTTTCTATTTGACTACAAACCCCTGTGTTTTCTGTATTTCTACCAATCCCTCCATTTGACTACAAATCCTTGTGTTTTCTGTACTTTTATCAATCAATGTATTTAACTACAAACCCCTGTGTTTTCTATATTTCTACCAATCCCTCTATTTGACTACAAACCCCTGTGTTTTCTATATTTCTACCAATCCCTCTATTTGACTACAAACCCCTGTGTTTTCTATATTTCTACCAATCCCTCTATTTGACCACAAACCCTTGTGTTTTCTATATTTTTACCAATCCCTCTATTTGACCACAAACCCCTGTGTTTTCTCTATTGATAGCAATCTCTCTATTTGACTACAAACCCCTGTGTTTTCTGTATTTCTACCAATCCCTCCATTTGACTACAAATCCCTGTGTTTTCTGTACTTTTATCAATCAATGTATTTAACTACAAACCCCTGTGTTTTCTATATTTTTACAAATCCCTCTATTTGACCACAAACCCTTGTGTTTTCTATATTTCTACCAATCCCTCTATTTGACCACAAACCCCTGTGTTTTCTCTATTGATAGCAATCTCTCTATTTGACTACAAACCCCTGTGTTTTCTGTATTTCTACCAATCCCTCCATTTGACTACAAATCCCTGTGTTTTCTGTACTTTTATCAATCAATGTATTTAACTACAAACCCCTGTGTTTTCTATATTTTTACAAATCCCTCTATTTGACTACAAACCCCTGTGTTTCTGTATTTCTATCAATCTCTCTATTTGACTACAAACCCCTGTGTTTTCTGTATTTCTACCAATCCCTCCATTTGACTACAAATCCCTGTGTTTTCTGTACTTTTATCAATCAATGTATTTAACTACAAACCCCTGTGTTTTCTATATTTTTACAAATCCCTCTATTTGACTACAAACCCCTGTGTTTCTGTATATCTATCAATCCCTCTATTTGACTACAAACCCCTGTGTATTCTCTATTTCTAGCAATCTCTCTATTTGACTGCAAACCCTTGTGTTTTCCGTATTTCTTCCAATCTCTCTATCTGACTCAAACCCCTGTGTTTTCTGTATTTCTACCAATCTCTCTATTTGAAAACAAACTCGTGTTTTCTATATTTTTACAAATCCCTCTATTTGACTACAAACTCTCGTGTTTTCTGTATTTCTACCAATCCCTCCATTTGACTACAAACCCCTGTGTTTTCTGTACTTTTATCAACCAATGCATTTAACTACAAACTCCTGTGTTTTCTATATTTCTACCAATCCCTCTATTTGAAAACAAACTCGTGTTTTCTATATTTTTACAAATCCCTCTATTTGACTACAAACCCCTGTGTTTCTATATTTCTACCAATCCCTCTATTTGACTACAAACCCCTGTGTTTCTGTATTTCTATCAATCCCTCTATTTGACTACAAACCCCTGTGTTTTCCGTATTTCTTCCAATCTCTCTATCTGACTCAAACCCCTGTGTTTTCTGTATTTCTACCAATCTCTCTATTTGAAAACAAACTCGTGTTTTCTATATTTTTACAAATCCCTCCATTTGACTACAAACCCCTGTGTTTCATGTATTTCTACCAATCCCTCTATTTGAATACAAACCCCTGTGTTTTTCTGTATTTCTACCAATCCCTCTATTTGAATACAAACCCCTGTGTTTCATGTATTTCTACCAATCCCTCTATTTGAAAACAAATCCCTGTGTTTTCTGTATTTCTACCAATCCCTCTATTTGAAAACAAACCACTGTGTTTTCAATATTTCTACAAATCACTCTATTTGACCACAAACCCGTGTGTTTTCTGTATTACTACCAATCCCTCTATTTGAAAACAAACCCCTGTGTATTCTCTATTTCTACAAACCTCTCTATTTGAAAACAAACCCCTGTGTATTCTCTATTTCTACCAACCTCTCTATTTGATTACAAACCCCTGTGTTTTCTGTATTTCTACAGATCTCTCTATTTGACTACAAACCCCTGTGTTTTCTGTATTTCTAGCAATCTCTCTATTTGACTACAAACCCCTGTGTTTTCTGTATTTCTACAAATCTTTCTATTTGACTACAAACCCCTGTGTTTTCTGTATTTCTACCAATCCCTCCATTTGACTACAAATCCTTGTGTTTTCTGTACTTTTATCAATCAATGTATTTAACTACAAACCCCTGTGTTTTCTATATTTCTACCAATCCCTCTATTTGACCACAAACCCCTGTGTTTTCTCTATTGATAGCAATCTCTCTATTTGACTACAAACCCCTGTGTTTTCTGTATTTCTACCAATCCCTCCATTTGACTACAAATCCCTGTGTTTTCTGTACTTTTATCAATCAATGTATTTAACTACAAACCCCTGTGTTTTCTATATTTTTACAAATCCCTCTATTTGACTACAAACCCCTGTGTTTCTGTATTTCTATCAATCTCTCTATTTGACTACAAACCCCTGTGTTTTCTGTATTTCTACCAATCCCTCCATTTGACTACAAATCCCTGTGTTTTCTGTACTTTTATCAATCAATGTATTTAACTACAAACCCCTGTGTTTTCTATATTTTTACAAATCCCTCTATTTGATTACAAACCCCTGTGTTTCTGTATTTCTATCAATCCCTCTATTTGACTACAAACCCCTGTGTATTCTCTATTTCTAGCAATCTCTCTATTTGACTGCAAACCCTTGTGTTTTCCGTATTTCTTCCAATCTCTCTATCTGACTCAAACCCCTGTGTTTTCTGTATTTCTACCAATCTCTCTATTTAAAAACAAACTCGTGTTTTCTATATTTTTACAAATCCCTCTATTTGACTACAAACTCTCGTGTTTTCTGTATTTCTACCAATCCCTCCATTTGACTACAAACCCCTGTGTTTTCTGTACTTTTATCAACCAATGTATTTAACTACAAACCCCTGTGTTTTCTATATTTCTACCAATCCCTCTATTTGAAAACAAACTCGTGTTTTCTATATTTTTACAAATCCCTCTATTTGACTACAAACCCCTGTGTTTCTATATTTCTACCAATCCCTCTATTTGACTACAAACCCCTGTGTTTCTGTATTTCTATCAATCCCTCTATTTGACTACAAACCCCTGTGTTTTCCGTATTTCTTCCAATCTCTCTATCTGACTCAAACCCCTGTGTTTTCTGTATTTCTACCAATCTCTCTATTTGAAAACAAACTCGTGTTTTCTATATTTTTACAAATCCCTCTATTTGACTACAAACTCTCGTGTTTTCTGTATTTCTACCAATCCCTCCATTTGACTACAAATCCTTGTGTTTTCTGTATTTCTACCAATCTCTCTATTTGAAAACATACTCGTGTTTTCTATATTTTTACAAATCCCTCCATTTGACTACAAATCCTTGTGTTTTCTGTACTTTTATCAATCTATGTATTTAACTACAAAACCCTGTGTTTCCTGTACTTATTTTCATAAAGAATTTTATGAAAAATAGTGCTATTAGAACATTTAATTGAATTTGATTCTTTTCATTATTTTAAATTTCTACCTGCAAACTTTTCGTAACTGAATTTCGGTTTGTGACAGTAAGAACTCAAAAGCTTTATATATTTAATTGCATCCGTTCCATATACCTAACCTTTGACACTATTACACGTGTTTCCTTTGATTCATTGTTGTTGGATTAACCCATGCAATCTTTATGTCCATTTAATTACCCTTTGAATTAATTGAATTATATAACTGGTCCTTTCCGCTATGACACTTAAGTACCGGACAAAGGAAATCTTATCTGTCCGAGTACTGACCAGTCATAATGAGTTATAAACGTCAGCTGTTAATCTTTTGTACAATGTATATTTAATACCATGTCTCATTTTTGTAAGGAGTTAGGATTAAGAGCTCGGATTGCTCGGGTCGATTTTTGGATACTCCGGAAATCGCCTGCCGACTCTTAGAAACAGTAATTTAATAAATCTTATATTGGACCATATTTCAACATCTTGGAGTTTATACTTTAAAAAATATCGTTATTACAACGACTGGAAAATCCCGTTGTGATACTTTTATCAATCTATGTATTTAACTACAAACCCCTGTGTTTTTTTTATTCTCCCAATTTCTGTTACACGTGTGTACGCCACGAAGTCACACCTTTTTTAACTGGCCGTACAGCCATCGCTGTCAGCCCTTTATACTCCTATAACGGAATGATTTGTCTGACATGTCTGTGGTAATAGCACTGTTGACCGAACACGTCAGACGCCTCAGCTGTTGCCTTCGATTTTCAGCCATTAAACCCGTTAAATACATATTTTTGTTGGATTATATTTCGTAATTAAATATAACGACGCTCTCACAGACCGGAAAAAGTACAGACATGTACGGAGGGATTGTCGGAACCTTCCGGTCAGTTCCGCAAGGCTTCGGAACTCGATCCCTGGCCGAATCAACTAAAAAGAATCCGCTTTAATCACGATGAACTTTGGAATATACATTTTACACATACACAAAATTCACAAAAACCGTCTTGTGTATTTCGATTTTACGAATTTGGTCTATAGACTTATAGAGGTAGCGTACAGTGTCTATCGGACAAGTGTGGCCTCTCTGATAGACTTAAACCTTTGTTACAGCTAGTTTTGAACCTAAACTAAGGTGTTTAGAGTAATTGTACACTTTTGTTTACATAAATTTTCGATAAAAATGCCCCCCCCCCCTTCAATGTTTATTATGGCAAATATGACCACTGAGGGGTCATTTTTTTATAGAAAATTTATCACCCCCCCTCCCCCCCCCCCCTCCAACAACAACAACAAAGGGTCAAATTTAGGTCCAAAACTATCATGTAGAACCTTGTTAGTCTGGACAGTTTGGTTTGTCGGTACAGTAGAACCTTGACAGTCTGGACACTTTGGTTAGTATGAACAGTAGAACATTGTTAGTCTGGAAACTTTGGTTTGTGTGTACAGTAACAACTTGTTAATTTGGACGGTTTGGTTTTTGTGTACAGTAGAACCTTGTTAGTCTAGACACGTTGGTTTGTGTGTACAGTAGAACCTTGTTAGTCTTGACACGTTGGTTTGTGTGTACAGTAGAACCTCGTTAGTCTAGACACTTTGGTTTGTGTGTACAGTAGAACATTGCCAGTCTAGACACGTTGGTTTGTGTGTACAGTAGAACCTTGCTAGTCTGGACACTTTGGTTTGTGTGTACAGTAGAACCTTGTTTGTCCGGACAATTTGGTTTGTGTGTACAGTAACAACTGGTTAATTTGGACACTTTCGTTTTTGTGTACAGTAGAACCTTGTTAGCCTAGACACGTTGGTTTGTGTGTACAGTAGAACCTTGTTAGTCTGGACATTTTGGTTTGTGTGTACAGTAGAATCTTGCTAGTCTGGACAGTTTCGTTTGATTGTACAGTAGAACCTTGTTAGTCTAGACACGTTGGTTTGTGTGTACAGTAGAACATTGTTAGTCTAGACACGTTGGTTTGTGTGTACAGTAGAACATTGTTAGTCTAGACACGTTGGTTTGTGTGTACAGTAGAACATTGTTAGTCTAGACACGTTGGTTTGTGTGTACAGTAGAACCTTGTTAGTCCGGACACTTTGGTTTGTGTGAACAATAGAACCTTGTTAGTCTAGACACTTTGTTTTGTGTGTACAGTAGAACATTGCCAGTCTAGACACTTTGGTTTGTGTGTACAGTAGAATATTGTTAGTCTGGAGACTTTTGTTTGTGTGTACTAAAGAACCTTTTAAGTTTGGACAGTTTGGTTTGTGTGTACAGTAGAATATTGTTAGTCTGGACACTTTGGTTTGTGTGAACAGTATTAACTGGTTAATTTGGACACTTTGGTTTGTGTGTACAGTAGAACCATGTTGGTCTGGACATTTTGGTTAAAGTGTACAGTAGAACCGTGTTAGTCTGGACACTTTGGTTTGTGTATACAGTAGAACATTGTCAGTCGAGACACTTTGGTTTGTGTACAGTAGGATCTTTTCCATCGATACAATTTTGAACCTTACATGTATTTCGCATTACCTGATGGGCCATTTCAATGATGATTCTGGGAATGATTTTGGTGGTTCTTATTTCATATTTTATATTAAGAGAGCATTGTATCCAATGTATTTTGGGAATGAAATTTACTTATTTCGGCTCATGTATCAGCATGTCTGGGTTTTATGTAACTTTTCCTTTTAGAAGTTCGGATGGATGAGCGAGTCTCGCCATTGGACAAGGCATCGGCCTCATACAGCATACAACAACAAAAATTCCCGCCTATTTCGCGATTTGAGCCGAACTTGTCCCAGTAATGATTCGAATCAAGTTCAAATAACACTAAGTATAAGAGTCCAGTTTGTTTTTATAACGGTCGCTCTGTAATGGCTGTCGTAGCGGATCGCAGGACACGGGACAGGTGAAACTCTGGCATGTAATTTACCTATTCTGTTACATTGTACCTGGTAGCTAAACCCGCACTTGACATTGTAATACTGTTTACTGTATGTTGTAAAATTAAAATAATCCCAATAAACATGATGCGAATCTTTATAGATTTTCGACAAGAGGGTTCCATACTTTTTTTCATTCCGTAATATCTATCGACCAATTGTACCAAACCGTGGGTGTGTGCGAAGAGAATCGCGCACATAAACGCGCGATCTTTAGATCGCCTAGTTGAACGCACCATGGGCGAACGATGTGTACACGATGTATGCACGATGTACGCACGCATTTTTGGTGCGTTGTAAGTTACCACAACTGTACCAATTAGGATTTATAAAACTTTTATATATTCATGACGCTTACTTTTCTGCAACACTGGTCTTATCCTCCTGTACTTTTTCAATGGTCTCCGTGTAAATCTTTTTGTTGTGCTTATTTTACCCCTATTTTATTCGATTTGGAACTCAGTGATTAATATTATGTTGACGCTTTAGTATTCTCTATTTTCCAAATTGATAACGACCGTAGTATTCTGGTGCTTCCACAGGCTGCCGTAGCCTACACTGGGTACATGTACCTAAGTACGCGGACGGTGAGCCGTGGGCTGAAACTATGCACGTACATTTAACACAAACATCAGCTTCAGACAAGCGTTGCAGACCAGAAAAATGCCATTTTAGTTTTGTGACAGCGATTTGTGTTTCAAATACTAAGTGCGCTTCATTCGTTTTCAAATTAATGCAACAAAATATGTTAGTATTCTCAATTGCCAATTGTTTTCACTTCAGTACATAATAATTCCTCATTTATATACTCGGATATTTGTTCAAGTACCAACACACTGTCAGGAATATCTTGGTTTTTTAAAACACGAACACTTGTACGTAAAGGGGAATAACTCGAGAACGTGTTCAGTCGAAATGACGAACCGAGACAACGATAATAAATGTATAGTCTATAGCGTATGCAGTCGATAATGAAGTGTTAACATAAAATATTAATTTAGTAAATATCTACACAGAGTAATACTCTAGCATATTGTGTGGTATTTTGTAATACTTTACGCAGTACCAGTACCTAACGTTAGTCCTCTTAACGCACGAAGTTCATGTTATTACAGTTATTTAAATAAATAAATTGTCCTGAGCATATGGGTTTCTGATACCTGACAAAAATGTCAATGTTTTTTAGCAACAAAGTACATGTTTATTTGAATATATGAATTAAACACTTGTAATTATTCAGTTTTATATACAACCCTGCGATAAAAACGTCAAATGGTCTGTGCGTAGAATAAAAGTTTTGAAATGTGAATGTTTGGCCGCAAATTGTGGGCGAAATCTCCATGCACTTCGCCTTAATTTACAATTTACAACAAACGTTTACAAGCTGCAAGACCAGTGTATTGTATATCATTGTAAATCTCCTTTATATGCTCTACATATCACCCTATCTAGTGTAATCAACATCTCAAGTGTCATTTTCTTTCAACATCTCCTTCTATCTTGTAATGACATCCCTCCTAACCCAGGCCCTCCAACTCTCATTGGAACATTCCCAATCCAAGAAATAATTTGTCGTATTCAGAACATATAACAACTGATTATGATATTGTCTGTGTCACCGAGACTCACCTTGATCTATCTATAGCAGACGATATACTCCTAGATGTCTATGAATTATACCGCAAAGATCACGGTCTCAGGGTGGAGGGGATACAAAAATGTAGCTGTTTACACTCCCAGGCTCTTGTGTACCCGTCGTAGAGCTGACTTGGAATTCGAGGTGGGTGAAGCTGGTTTGGTCAGAGATTCAGTTTCCAAATAAAAAATACCTCTTGTGTTCACTATATGGACCTCCTAATGACGATATATCCTTCTGTTGTTCTTTAGAAAACGCCTTCCATGAAACTCCGTATGTTGTTATTGTTCTTAACCTTTTTAGATGAAGAAAATACCCACATAATTGACGATATTACAAATTCTTTCACTTGTCAAGCATTATAAACAAACCGACTCGCATTGGACGCACGTGCTCCACCTTGCTTGACCCATAGGGACTTGATAATTAGTTACAGCTAGTTTCGGACCTAAAGTAGGGTGTTGTGGGTAATTTTGCACTTTTGTGGGCTTAAGATCAATTTTCCATAAAAATGCCCCATTCAATGGCCGATCATAAAGGCTTTATGACCTTTGGTTTTATGACCTTTGAGAGGGCATTTTTATCGAAAATTGATCTAACCAAAGATAGAAAAGACACAAAATAAAATATTAATGTCATTATCATATCATATTTTCAGTAGAAAACTAGACATGATATGATTAATTTAAGGGAATTATATGTTTCAAAAGGTGATTTAAAACTTAAATCGCTTGCGGTTTGAAATGCACGTTTTTTATTCCAAACTCAAAGGTTAAAATGAGGTTAGCATCCACGTCATAAATAAAAGATAGATAAACTATTAAATCATATTACATACAATTTATGTTCTTCCTCTAATTAAACATATTCTTGGAACCACCATAAAGAACAACTTATTTAGGCATCTTTTAGCATTTTATTCAATTTTATCGGAAAATTGTTACTGCCTTGAACAAGCTTGATCTATGACGTCATATTTAAACCACATGCTACGTCTCAAGAACCATTGCTTTCTTGACTGATTCCCGATTTCTCATTGTCATGTGATGGAAGAATTCGAACAGTTTACGATTGGAACATCTTTCCGTTTAATATTGGTCATGTTATTATCCGATACCCGTTATATATCCTCTATTTTTTATCTCTCTACGAGAAACGTTTATTAAGATGACACTTGCAGCACATGTAAAAGCAGAATACGAAAGGACATGGATTGTGTGAGAAATGTATCTAAAGATGTGTTGAAAACGTACATGTACTACATATTTGTGACGTCAGACTCGTCATCATCGTCATGGAAAGCACTGTTACAATGACTATGTCCGTTCGATGTGTGTTCATGTGGCGTGCCATTTCCGGTACCAATCACATGACCATTGGACTTCCCTTTGTCTGCATCATCAGTGTCGACCATCCCCATGCCATTCCCAGTGTTTGTGATCTCTGTCACGTGACCGGAAGTCGGATTTTTCTCCGCAGACCCGATAACAGGATCGTCTGACACATCCCCCGATACGCTGTCGGTTTCTTCACTTTTTGGTGTAGCGGCGCGTTCGCTTCTTCTCTTCCACCACCACCAGATTGGTCTAGTCGTGACGTAAGCTGGGCTCGTCCGTTCTTCGTGAGTCATTTCACGTAAAAGTTTTTCGGCGTGTTCTCGGATGTCATCTGTTGGTTCAACGTCGTGTTCGAAATAATCAGCGCCGTACAGTTCTTCCTCCAGAGTCATACGTAGCCCAATTGTAAGGTCAATGCCCTTTAGGATTATTGAAGATGTTACAACTGTCCACAACATGATGACAACAATGGCTAACAACTGGACGCCGAGTAGATACCAGCCTCCACCCTTGAATAGAAAAAAAGAAGCGCATTAACTACCAGCAATATTATTTTTGATAATGAATTAATGTAAACACTAATCTGGCTATTTGACGGCATTAAATCAATATAAAAAAATCTCATCAACTTCGATGTTTGTTTATTGACAATGAACGCACCAACAACACAAGAGCAGCAAGTAGTTCAAAAATGAACGTATCACACACATATATAAAGATATCCTGTTTTTTCAAATGTCCTGTCTTTGCTTGTGTGTTATATAGTGTACGTCCTCTCATTGCCGCTTAACGAACAAGCGCGCGCACACCCACTCACATGCATACAGATGTACAAAGGGAGAATCTGGAAAATGCCTTCTCTTTTCCAAATGTCCTTCTTGTGTGTGATATAGTGTATACGTCCTCTCATTGCCTCTTAACGAACAAGCGCACACACACACACTCTCTCTTACACACACAAAGGGAGGATCTGGAAAAGTCCTGTTTTATCCAATTATCCTTCTTCTGTGTAATTAAGTACATGTCCTCGCATTGTCGCTTTACGAACAAGCACGCCCACACACACGCAATCATACACAAAGTGGGGATCTGGAAAATGTCCTCTCTTATCTAATTGTCCTTTCTCTGCTTGCTCTGTAATGAACAAGTGTTTTAAAAGCCATGATATCAAATTATGACGACCGAACACTTCTTTAAATTGTTTCCATCTCAACATCATATCATTGGTAAAGATCATCAAATCAAAGTCATCATTGTTTATAATATATTTAGATTGACAAGAAGTGACAATTAATGTCAATTTCAACTTTTAAAATTTTTAATCAAATATATTTTACCCAAAAGAGGCCGTCGTGGAAGCTGAAGGATCTTTCCACGTTATCTTTGGTGGCGAAAAGCCCACAGCTGATCATTCCCCACAGTGATCCAGCGAGATGGACCGCGGTCGCTCCTACAGGGTCGTCTATCTTAAGTTTGACTAGTAACGCTTCCGCTCCAGCCGTTACGCATGCGCCGATGCCACCAATGACAACAGCCACCCAAGTTCTTGTTACGGCACAGATACCTAGAACACACGAGACAAAATTTAAATTGTAGATAGGTATATCCTCTTTGTGTTTATTTTGTGAATGTTCAAATTACGTGATTGAAAGAAATATGATGAGTCACCATTTAAAGTTGAGGAGTCCAACCTAGTTCTGGGTACGCAAGAATTCGGCAGAAGCCTTTTTTCAATTCAGCGCTTACGATATCGCATATGGCGATTTTCCAGCGTTCCTCCGCTGACCGGCATATTATCTAGACAATTACTGTGTAGCTTGTACCAGAATGGAATGTTTTGTATCTCACAACTCATTCAATGCCATCTAGCATTCCAATTATAACTCTAAATAATGAATACTGCCTCTAGAGAATGCTCACTGAAATTCCAAATAGAATTACGGCGCCGTTCACTCAACTTACCAAACACGCTCACTAGATCTCATAATAATCGAACAGCCCTGCTCACCCTAACTCACCTGTTATGCTCACCAAAGCCCCGAGGATTCCGTTCACCAATAGCCCAATGTCATATTTGCCTTTGTGTATAATGAAGCTGTAAAAGACAAAATCGTATCCATTGCTGTTAAAGATTAAGTAAACAAGATCGACATCAATGATCAGTCCTGAAAGTTCTGAGTGTCTCGTATTGTTAACATAGTCTTAAAAGGAATCTTGTGGCTCACTCAATCCCACCCTCGATATCCAAGAGTTACACTCACTTACGCTCACACACTTGAAATGTGTCATGGCAAAATTCAAGGTTTTGTAGATGCAACCTTGTTGACGAGGCAAGAAGACTGGTTCGGCTCCTTTGTAATCTTCAAAATACCAGCATCAGCCTAGCGACGGGTCAGTTTTTTTTTTCACCTGGGCGTGCCGTCAGTTTTGCCACGACAAATTCCAGGGTTGTAGAAAGCGTAGGTGAGCGTAATCTCTGGATATCGAGGGTGACTTAATCTTTGCTTGAATGCATAAGTGATACAATCATGATATTACATTGACATGATGTTAAGTTTCAAATGCTCCTCGTATTTAGAACCTAACTTTTAGTTACTTGTTTTCCACAGTTTCGCCACCTTACCACTACACGTTTTCAACTGAATGTATATTGATTAAATCTTCTAATCGTAACAAATCTTACATAAACCACACACAACTTAAACCAAACCAATCTGCCATTGAATTCCATTTTGTGTTGGTGTCTTTCTTAGATTTTCGTTGTGTATTGCATAACACAATGTAGTCGTTGCGCATGTTTATCGGATTTTTGTGTCATGGAAAAGGAGAAGATTGCTTTGTAAGGTTGACGTAACACACCTATATGCTGCAACTTTTAAATTTATTCATATATACAGTATGCCGAAAAATGAATTAAAACTGCATTCTACAGCTGTTTAGTCCTCCTAGGACTATTCAGTGATGCTAGGGACCAAAAGGATGGAATCCAAAATGTCTCAACTAGTGAAGAAGCAGAAGAGCCAGGTGCACCAAAACCCCTTATGAATATAGAAGTAAAATTAGGGATTATCGAACATAAATCCATGTTAACAAATGAACTCCTTACTGAGAAATATTGGATACGGGGGAAACCGCAATGCTTTAGGTACGATCAATATGGCCATCTTCAACTCGTATGTCATGTTATCATGGGTCATTCAAGAAACTTTTTAAACGACAAGATCTTTGGCAAGAGTTATAATATAGGTTGTAGACATCAACCCGTTAGTTTGATGACGAGGAAGCCACGAGATAAGTGACCAACTGGTTTAACTGGAAAATGTAACGTGACCGAACTGGTTGTAGATGTGAAGGAAGCTAAGGATTTATCTAACACTTGTGAGATGACCTCCGACATCTTCGCCTGGGAATACGGTCGTCACAGTGTGTGAAGAAAATGTATTACATTGTATTGTAATAACATTTGTATTCTAATGTAAATGTTACATGTACCAGTAAATTAATAATGAAAAAGTCTAACCCGGAACCGGGGGCTTAAGTCTCGATTGGCGATCGGTGAATTAAAAGGATACAAGTGTGACATTGATATCCTTAAGTAATTCATAATTCTTCAAATCAACAGCAGAGGCCATGCTAAATGTATGTACCTGTATACCCTTTGACACTCATCTGTGATTCTAAGTCTTCTTGGCCAGGTAGATAAGTCTAGTCCCTTATCAGTAGCCACTATTGTAGTCACTAATTAATAACTTAATTGTGTGATTTTTGCCTACCCGACCAGGTAGATCAAATGTATTTGATGTGTACACAATGGTTGAATTGGTTTCACTTGTCACAAACAGGTAGTTTATAATATATGGACAAAAGCTTATTTCAGGACCTAAATATTTGAAGTACATGTAAAGTTTTAAATCTTGTTTAGAAACATACATGTACAATAAAATGTAATCTTTAACTTTTTATTTTCATTTACTCTTTAGCTATTTGTATACACTTAAGTACATGTGGAGATAGACATGCAGGTATAATACATGTTAATACTTAGTATGAACAGTTAAGTAAATTTATTTCACTTGATTTATAATTGTCCTTTACAACAACTTTTTGAGTACTTTTGAAATCCACTATGGCCGGCCCTCTTCAAAATCAGGTGAAATATACATGTAATTGAAATGTAATTGAAAAGTAATTGGGCATCACAGGGATTTTGTACTGTAATTATTTACATTACCATTACATGTAATTCAATTTGTCTTCAATTACACATTACATTCAATTACTTGAAAAATTGTAATGCATTGCAATGCATTACCATTACATTTTTAATTACCCCATGCCTGTGCATAACACTAACAAGGCTAAAGCTTGTTCATCACCGTACTGGAAAAGCCACATATTGCTTAAAAAGTATCTACTTTTACTTTTCAACAAATAATTGCTGATTTTAGTTTATGTAGAAGGGGCAATTAGATCTATCACAATTTAAATTGTCAATTATTTACAACTATTATCATAATGCTTCATTTTACTGGGGTTTTTTTTGGGGGGGGGGAGGCGTACCTTAACAGAAACGCCATGGTACCTCCTCCGCAAGCTGCCAGTATTGTAGTTGCCGCTGATCTACAACATTTTAAACAAGTGTATTAAAAATGTAGGTATAAAAATAGTGAATACCAAAGCGTCAATGAAACCATAATCCGAACTCACAATCGACTAAACTAGAGGCAAAATATGAACAAAGGAAATATTTACATCGAGACACCTGTAAAAGTGCAAGAGAATAAGACCAGGTGTTCCAGAAGAGTAATCGTCTTCTGTTTCAACGACGAAACACGCCATATAAATCTAGGTCAAATTAAAGTAAATATCATGCCCTCAAAGTGAGAACTGAGGCATACTTCTCAATCACAACAAGCAGGTTGTTAGTTGGTCGATTTTTACGTCCTGTTAAAAGCCAGGGTAATTAAAGGACGGCCTCCCGGTGTACGCGATGTGGGTGTGTTGGACTGAGAGCATGTGTATTTGGGAGGTTGTGGTATGTTTGTTTATGCCTGTTTGCGATAGTCCGGATATTTTGCCGATTTAAAGTGCTACCACACTGAAGTATACTGCTGAAGGTCCCCCAAACACAACACCTTACTCGGTCACATTATACATACAACGAGTGAACCAGTCGTTCCACTCCCATAATGCTGAGCGTCAAACAGGGAGTAGTAACTACCATTGTTAGAGACGCTGGTATGTCTCAGCCTGGGGACAGAACCCATAGTCTTCCTCATAGGGACAAAAAGTAGGCATTTCAATGCGCATATTCATCACAAACAATCAAAGAAATTGTACTACCGTAACACTAAAGTGTCAAAACCCTTTTCATTGTTTCTTGAGATGTTAGCAAAGGGCCTGTTTCCAAAATGGCCCCTTCTCTGATTCAAATTTCCTGTTGGTGGTGCATTGCCCATGCCGTTGTGGTCACAAATCTATAAAGTATAAAGATTTAGGTCACTTGGTTTGTTTTTTATGGCTCCTCAAAGTTGTACCTTTCAGAAGCTGTCCAAGTGTTGATAAAATGTGCATGTTATGTAAAATATTAATGAAAATCTAATCAAATGATAGTCACCGTAAAGAATACATTCATGGCATGATTGTGACAAAAAATCGTGTTTCCATCGCGCTATTTGGCTGTTTTATGGAAGAAACAATCTCAAAAATGCCATTTTCGATGATAACATTTTAGACACAAAAACTGTGTTTTTTAGAGAATACACCCTTTTATGGGCGTTGGATGCAAACCAATTTTTATCCTATCAAACAGTACGTAATATGCTATTGATGAGAGGAAAAATCATCAAAATGTAAGTGTTGGAACATTTCCAAATCTTGGGTTGAATTTGCCTATGGTTGAATTGCCGATTTTCGACTTTCTTTAGATAATTAACAAAAACACGAGAGTATTTGCTCGGTATGTTGAGAATATGTACACAGATATGAAAAAAAGTGAGAAACACTTTTTCATGAAAAAAATCCAAGATGGCTACTTCACAAGTCCCCGTTGTTGAAGACATTGGCTGACAAATAGACAAAACAACAAACAAAACGTGTTCCTTATGATTTTGGTTGGTTTTTGCATTTACGGGAGTATTCATAGCTACGGGCGATTGTATAATACCTATATTTATAAGTTTGGTTAGTCACATTGTAACGGGGATCTTTCATATCGAGCCCCAAACATACTTTCGACATATGCACTATGTTGCCGCATGGAAAACTATTTCAAGTTTTGTCGGAATTTCTTTACCTGTGGTTGTAATGGTCGAGGGTTTTCCAGCGCCCTGTAATACCCAAGGTAGTACAAGATACTGGAGATGTGCGCACACATTCCCATCGTTCTCTCTCCAACTGGGCACTGGCAGTAGTAGGCTTTTATTGGGGCCTTATCATCGGGTGAAACGGTGAACCGTATCCAAACGTTATATTTCGTTTGGCTTTTGTATCGAGAATGTATTTGACATCGGAGAAGGTCTTGGGAGTGCTGGTAAAGCCACACCTCATAGTCTCCATAATCACTTAAATGTTCGGCGATGTAACCAGGAGCCAGAGATATCTGATACGTTCCACACGTAATGGTTCTCAAGTAATCGAGATCGAGACGGGGAAACAGTACGGAAGATGCATCCATCTTGACAAACTCGGACCTTGCCCGTCTAGATAGATCCGGATCTGTCTTGACTCTCTGAGCTAAACCATTCGGTGTTGTCAAACGGTCCTTCATACGTTCAGCCTTTAGCCTATCTTTGGTTTGGATTATGATTATGTTGACGCTTCGGTATTCTCTTATTTTATTTGGCATCTCTCTTTGGAGATCTCTGGTAGATCGGTCCTCTAATACCATTCAGACAGGCTGTGATGGTTCGAAGCAAAGCCTCGATGACATTGATAAAGCTGTTAGACACCAATTGCGTTCGGAAGAACGTTAAGTGTTTCAGACGACCATGATAGGATTCCACAATCCACCTCGATTCGGTGATAGTTCTGTCAAGATTTGCTTGGACGTCAGAATGTTGACTTTGACCGTGTTTCAGGTATGACGGCATGCTAGCATTGAGGCCAGAGGCTTCGAGAACTGGTAGGACATCTCTAAAACCTCGGTCAACGACAACATTGTCATCTGGTTGTAGCCAAGTAACTAGCTTGTCCATGACTTTTTTTGTAATTGTAGCATCATTTTCGCTGCCAGTGAATGGTCCTACTGTGTCCAGAATGTAGCCATCTGGTAAGGCGATGCTCATGAATTTGAGATAGTTTCTCTTCTTCTGGCTACAGTAGGATATTCTCTGGAGCTTGAGGTTGGAGCATTTCTGGATATAAATATAGGTGCCATCTAATATGGCAGTGGCTTTATCTCCAAAAAAATGCTTCTGAAAAGACAGTATTGTGCCCGAGCAACTGTTCTCTTGTCAAGTGATCCGGACCTAGAAATTGTGGGACTATCGATGTGTCTAATGTCTGTACTATGGAGTGGAAAGTTTTGGACACACTTGACTTGGAAATTCCAATAAGAGAAGAACACTGACTCCAGGAAATATCGGTTTTCAGTTTTACCCAGAACAGTAGTAGAGCATCGTGTGTAGTCTTGATATATATACCAGATGAAAGATATAGGGAACAGTGCGAGTGGATTTCGAGGAACTGATCTTTGGACCAACCTGTCCAGGCCATGCATGCCGAGTCATCAAGAGAAGAAAGGCCTATTGCAAACGCAGACTGGTTCTGTGAAAGGATGTGCGACACTTCTAGGAGGTCATTAATGATTTTGATGGTAACTGAGATTCCAAGGAACCTCTTCCATCAAGGACAACCTATGTAGACGGATCTAAGTCGTTACCAATAAGGTGAATGGAGCAGACGCGGGATGATGTGGGACACCGCAGATTGTGTGAATAGATCAGGTGATGTCTTGCACGTTTTGGTAAGACTGATGATTTTGTTCCACTTATTGCAAAGGTAACAAGACAGAGACAGCATTTTTTGTGTGAAGATGATCCATTCAAAAGATCATGAAGGGTCAGCAACAGCAGGATTTTGGACGGGGAGTCGTCTTCTTCCTCTATTTCCTGGTTCTGTGCGGGTTCAGGTTCAGGCTGATTTTTGTTCCGAAGATACTTCATGTAGCACTTCTGGCAAATGAGTGCTTGTTCCTTTGCTGACATCAATCCTTGTTGCACCAGCGTATCTAGGAGCCATTTATATTGTGGACTATTTACATTGCGTGCACTTCTGTTCTTATTGCCACTACGTTTCTTGAAGTATAGTTGACAGCCTTCTCCAACACATTTACCCTCCATCTTGAAACAATAACGATTGGTTTATGAATCGTCGATAAAGTAACAAAATTGCAAGCCAACGATGATTGCTGTAAACAGCTAATACTTAGTAGTTTTGTACAATTATGCGAAAATGTGTGATAAATAACGAACAACTAATTACACAAAATAACAAGACAATATAATAAATCACATTCAATACCTCCAAGAAGCGCAGAATTGATAGATTACTTAGAACAAAATAAAGTATTTTATATTGATAATCTATCTATTCGATGTGGCGGGGTCGGCAGGTAAAAAGAAAGTGAGACAAGTCAGGGTCCCAACCCTGACAAAGCCACAACGCTTTGGAGATGACACAATAAAACAAGGAAAGTAAAACAAGAATAGCTAGCGTCGAGTCAATGATTCCGTAAACGTATAGACAAAGACAAGAAGATACCGAAAAATGTACAAGGCCACACGATCGAAAAATTCAGAAGAGGACAACTTGACATAGAACAGTATTCATGTATCAGGGTGTCCTCATTGTAAATCTTTATATCGATACTGTTTATTTAGTCGTTAGATATCATAAAACTGTCATGAAAATATCCGCTCTGATATTCAATATAAAATTTTGTATATAATAAGCTATATAATAGGGTTTCAGACAAGGTTGTTACTCATTTCCCCTTTTCTTTCAATTTACAACCACATTCAGGCGGCGATATGAGAACGTTCCACCACATGGAATAAGCTGCTTTTTGGTACACATATGAAACAAGTAAAGCTCTATCCGATTTTCTGATGGAAATTTGCATCCAAAACTAGAAAATGGGAGAAAATTGCAATTTTATGGCATTTTTCTTCATAATTGTGTCTCTGCAAGTGCATTTTCATCCGAGAATTTTTTCTTTTTATGTTTTATGAATAAACACGATGTTTTGCAAATATTTGTCAAAAGAAATTTATACTATGTTGCAAATTACAATTTCGAGATAACCTTCTTTTATTTACGACCTTGTGTCTTTAATGCTCAAAATGACAACTTAATAAAAATACATTTTCACTGAAATTATGAAATCTGGGTGTCGGAAAGGTGTAAAATTATTCTTCGGAAAAAAAACTGTAGTTGAGATAGATAAGAAATTATACGGGGGCAGGCTCCTATGGAGAATTAACATTACTGGAAACAGGCCCTTTCACATTGTTCAAGATTGTTGAGGAGTTGAAAACACTTAAGGGTAAACTATATACAATGTAGCATATATTTATATAAAACGGATATCATGCTGACTTTTAAAAATCGTTAAACTTGCTTCAGTTCCTATTAACGTATCGTGCGGAACATTAAATAATTAATAAGACAACCGTTTAGTATTGCGTCACAATTTCTGACATTTCACAACGGGCCTACCTTGCTGCTAGCTTCCATTTGCCGCCACTGATTCCGAATGTACTGCCACAGTTGAAACCGAGCCAGCCCCACCTGTGATGAAAGTCTCAAACATTACACTCCGTGGTACATAAGTATACATGTATAGTTATTCGGGTAGTTCGGGTATCTTCATAAAAGAATATACATGTATATCTTTTATGTTTGGTGATAATTAATCTAAAATATAATTCAAACTTGTGATAACACCACAGATATTTATTTCATGTGATAAGTATTGTATGAATCTATGATATGTTTTAACCGCGTATTAGCTTGAGATAAGTATTTTATATTTCATGTAAAATGTTTGTACTTTGTGTTTCATGTTAAGGACCACAGTGGAAATAAGTCTCTGACTTTTCTGTGTTATCCTGGTAAAGCATGTATTGTATTATGTTGTAAATGTACTGAACTTTAATGTATTGATGCAATGTTTTACCAAATAAATCTATCTATCTATCTTTGGAACGAAAGAAAAAAACATAAGTGTACTCAGTGGTGTAAGATAAGGAAATTCCACCCTCGAAGCAAAGCGTCGGCTTTTTTCCTTTGAAAACCCCAAGGAAGGAATTTCTTTATCATGCACCTCTGGTCATGAATGAGTCTTGCTTTTTTGTTTACAAAATACTGTTCTGATCTACTGATATACGTACCAAAGTATAAACAATCCCAGTAGAGCGTTGACCGAATTGCCATGATGAACAGTTTCGCCTTCTTTGGAAAATCGTCCATAACGCGGCTTCACCATAATGGCGGCGATCAAGGCTGTAGTTCCTCCAACTAAGTGAACTGGCCCCACCCCTGCCACGTCGACCACGTGGAGTCTCTTAAGCCAGCCATTGGGGGCCCAGATCCAGTGGGCCGGGAAACTGTATACCAGCGTGTTTAGGAGACAAAAAACGATGTAGGCCGTCAGCTTTGTCCGCTCCGCCACGGCACCTAAATTCGACAACAGAAATTTTGGTTAATTAGTCTCCAGGACGCAATTATGTTAAAGCACACATAAGCATGCGTAACTTACCCTTTTTTCAATTACGCAAAGTCGGAATTTGGGTTGGAACTTCCAATTAGTATTAAAACGTTGGATAGAATGTCGGGAGAAATAAGGCCTACCGGGAATATCGGTACAAATTCAAATACACCGGTTTATGCATGGTATGGATAAAAATCAGAGAATACCAAAGCGTCAACAAAACTCCATAATCCGAACTCAAAAATCGATTAAACCAGGGGCAAAATGAACACATGATTTACATGGAGACTCTTGTAAAAGTACAAGAGAATAATACGAGGTGTTCCGGAGAGTAACCGCCTTTTGCTTCTATGTCAAATGTAAATGTCATTCCCTCAAAGTGAGCACCGAAGCATAATCAACAAGCAAAGTGACACTGGCCCCAGTCTAAACAGCTAGTATTCTTATTGTATATGCTGTGTTTTCCAACATGATATCGATGTCTTCATATAGTCATATACTTTGAGTTGATACAATTATTAAGTTTTCAATATGTTTCTGAATTGAGTAAACTAGAAAAATGTCTTTATTTAGCGACTAAACAACGTAATGACGCCATTTAATTGTTTAATTTCTATATGTTGGTCTATTAAGTATAAAATATATGAACTACTGTGTACTGTCATATTGACGGTATGTTCATTTTTATAATATATAGTAAAACTAAAGTGTATGTGTATGTTAAACTATTAAGCATTATGTACATGTATTTTTGTAATTGTGTACTGTGTCATATTATATAATATTGCATTGTTTTGCAATGTCTTCTCTCTGATGTGTTGAAAAACAAATAGAAATTAAAGAATCTGAATCTGAAACCGTTGCTAGAGAACAAGAGATTGGAAGCGAGAGAACGTTAGATGCAAGTGTAAAATAGTGTAGGAAGGGCATTTTTGTTTGGGGGGGAGGCAGATCAATTAGATTGCATCAGTGCCCCCTTTTCAGACCGATCAGAAGGAAGTTACCTCCTACTGTTGTGGGGACGCCGTATTAGTACTTCGTAAGGACTTGCTGGTCTGTTGCACATTTTCCAAAATTACAGAGAAACCACTTAAATAGTCTGACTAATGAATGTTTGTACATTTTTTTCAGATTTCTTTATTCCTTGTGCAAAAACACATCGGAGAGTAGACATACATGTATGTATATTACAAATTCATAATGAAACATGTTAACAAAAACAGTCATATCAACAATAAAAGCATATTGTATAACGGCAAGCATGATACCAGTATGTATTATCATTAACCATGCAGTACGACAAAATGACAGCATATATTATTTTTTATAAGCATTTTACAAATACAACCTATTGAAATGTAAATTGGAAAAAGTCGATATAAGACTATACAGTGCTATTCCGACGTTTACTACTTAAAAACAAGAATTTTCCTAATCTATTCAATTCCTTAATATTTTGTGTATTAAATAGTTGAATCAATTTGAAAACACTTGGTCGTTTATAATAATAAGGCTTAATAAATTCGCACCTTAAGTCGTTATAAAAGTTACACTTTAATATAAAGTGAAATTCATCTTCAATGCTATAAGAGGTACATAAATTACAAAATCTTTTATCCCTATGAAGGTTTCTATAACGCCCCTGTTCAATATTTAAATTATGTGAGCTAAGTCTAAAACGAGCTATAACCTTTTTATATGAGTTGTTTATTGATTTTCTTAAATATAAATGCAGTGTAAAATTATCTATCAGATGTCGATAAAGGAAACCTTTTGAAGTTGATTGTATATTTGCTAGTATTTCCTGCCGATAAATATCAAAAAGTTTTCGTCAATGATTGTATGGGTATTTCTGTCATTAATTGCATTGTCCCAAAGGTAAGTTAAACCCAATTTGTTAAGTTCAGTGCGGATATCTGAAATCCAGCTATCATTAGACAAAGTTCTTTCCTCGTAACATGATTTTAAAATGCAATTATTCGTAGTTTTTAATTTTAACTAATATTTGATAATTTTCAATTTCCTACATACAGACAAAGGTAATCTTCCTAACTCACAATAAACTAAGTTGTTACAAGTACTCTTCTTAACTCCGAGTAGCCTTTTACAAAAAAATGTATGTATCTTTTCAACATCCAAAGCCTTATGAAATCCCCATACTTCCGCACTATAAATTAAAATGCTATTGACATAAGTGTCGAATACAGATCATTGTGTTGTGATATTAAAACTATGATTTTTGAACTTATTACAAAGTGCATAATATGCCTTATTACCTTTATCTGCCACATGTTTTTGAGTAACATTAAATTTTCCGTTATAATTAAAAAGCATGCCAAGATAATTGAATTGGTTAACGACTTGGAGCTCTTTAGTGTCATAAAACCATTTCTCATTTTTTCTTATCCCACCACCATTCCTGAAAACTACTATTTTTGTCTTATCAGTGTTCAAATTGAGTTTGTACTTTTCATTATATGATTTGAGAGCTTCCAGAATTTGTTGTAACTTTTCTGGCGTTTCTGCAAATAGCACAGTATCATCGGCGTACATTAATAGAAAAACATTGATTAAATTGATTTCGATTGATGGACAACCTTCTTTTATAAAATGTATTTCACAGTCATTGACGTACATGGAGTACAAAATGGGTGACAGAATTTCCCCCTGGAAAAGACCGATTGTATCAGGGAAAAAATCTGAATAAAAACCATTTATCAGTTATAGTTGACTTACATCTATGTACGTCACACAATGGTAAACAAATTTCATTTAGAGAAGAACAAAAGCTGTCAACACATACTTCGACATCTGTCTTGTTTAACAAAGGTGTAGCGAGGATCTCATTTAAAACACAAGTATTTTGACTAAGTTTCTGTCTAATGGCGTGTACATTCTCATCACTCCACTTTACATTTTCGCATTCACATCTAGCATGGGATTGAGTTCTAAGGAATTCTTCGTCCATATTTATATCTAGTCTTAATTTAAAACATAAAGGTGAGTGATCATACATGGTTACAAAATTACCAGACTTAAAATCGTTTACATTATGAAAGTTGTCACCCTCTACTAAGAGGTAATCAATCAGACTGGTACCAACAGAACTGAAAAAAGTAACACTTCCATCCGGGTCAGCCGAGTGACGTCCATTCAATATCCTAAACCCAGTAGATTTACACAGAGACAATAACTTCCTGCCAAACGTGTTTACAAATTTATCTATGCTTTTCCGCTCAGTAAGATCATTCTCATTATCAGGTTGATAGTCAACAAAATCAATTAATACATTACCATCATTACCAAAGCCGTCATTAATTATCATATCAGGTCTGGTACCAGTTCTGGCATTGAAATCTCCAGTTATGTACACTTTACCGTTTGATTTATAATTTATGATAGAATTTTGCAACATTTGAAATAAATCTATTTCTTCTGTGTTGTTTTCGTAGAAAACACTATTTTCGGGGGGAAAGTAACAAAATACAATATAGCTACAACTTAAATTATCTTCAAGTTTTAACCATATTATGCTATCGAGTAGATTTTCAATCATAGATATCTTATCTTTTAAGAAATATTTATAGAAGATAACAATACCACCACCAATACCAGTTTTCCTCGGGAAGACATATTTACAATAACCATCTAAATCAAATTCATCTTTCTCAGATAACCAACATTCACTGAGACACACAATGTCATAATTGATGATAACAGACAAAAAGTCTGAATTACAGAGCTTTCCTAATAGACCTTTGCCAATGTTCCACGATAGTACCGATAGGTCTCGCTCAGCAATACGCGGATGCGCGTCACTCTCCGCGTGGTCCTATGTACATGTACGATGACCCGAGTTACCTGCAGCTGCTGTAGCAGCGTAAGTGGCCGCCGGGGCCGACTGACCAGCCCTGTTCCCAGGAGCCTCGTGATCACCATCATATAGTTTACCATTTACATATAGTCTGTCTCTAACCAATCTGATGGAGGGCTTATCTCCCGAACTTTTAAGACGCTTTACTACAGGATATAGTTTCTTACGGCGGTCCTCAATAACGGCGGGAAACTGTTCATGAATACCGAATGGCGTACCTTGTAGTTTGTATGAACTGTTCTTCACTCGCTGGAGGTCCTGGTAGTAGATGAATCTAGCTACTATTGGTCTCTGTTTTTCGCGAACATGTTTTCCAAACCTATGGACATTTCCGAATTCGATCCTGTCCTCGATCTTAAGTTCGTGGAATATGAAGTCGCGTAGTTTATCCTCCGTCAACTCATCCCGTGATTCGCCACCAAGACCTGTAAAGACCAAATTGTTCTTCATTGAACGGCACTGTAGATCGGTCACTGTGTCAGCTAATCGGTTCCGCTCATCAAGTATTCCCTCCATCTTGTCATTAACAGCGTCCATTTCACCTTGTTGTTCTTGAAGGCGTCGTGAAAGCTGTTCTATCTCAGCACACTTTGTTTCAAACACATCACATTTATCCGCAACAAAGGCGACAGATTGTTCAAAATCGGTAATTTTCTTTTCAAATGCATTCACTCTTCTAATAGTTGTAGATAATGTAGCATCAATGTTCTTTACCTGATGTTCTATTATATCCAGCTTCTGAATCTTTGAGATGAGAAAGTCAAGTTTTCTATGAACAGCGTTTAGATCTGTGTTACCAGGAAGCATAGCTGATGGGGTGGATGTACATGGTTCACGTAGGGTGTTAGCATTGGTATCGGATTCAGCTCCGTGCAAGACCCCGTTTACCTCCTTAAGTATCGCGCTAGCAGATGGAGATTCAGCACTGTTGTTAACACTACTAGAACTACTCTCATTTTTCTTCTTACGCTTCTTAGCTTTGTTGCCCATTATGAAAAGGTGAGTTCGTAAGGCGGTAGACCGTGACGAAAAAAATTAGCGATAGCCACACTTCATATAATGTCTCAGGTAAAATCTATTATAGCACATATACACGTACAGCACAGGTAACAAAGAGGTGAGTAGATGATAATAAATTGCTACAAAAAGTACATTTTCAGATGTATAAATATCCAATCCTCATACCTGCACATCCAGGTGTATAATACAGTGTCACACAACGAGTTTCCAAAGAAACAGTCTGCAAAAACTATGCCATATTCCAAAGAAATATCAGAGCAATGAAAAAGTCAACACCATTGCTGCTCATGCGCTCTTCTACATTACGTTCTACACGGTATCGGCCTAGACAGGTTTCATTGTAGGGTCTGATAAATGTACAGAAGGAAACAGTACCTGAGTATGTATGAAGGTACATGAATAGCGGCGAACAGTTGTCTACCTGATACGATTGTCGTGGCTGTGGAGCAGAGGGTAAACAGTACATGATTATGTACAAAGGTATAGAGGCGAACAGTTGTCTACCTGATACGATTGTCGTAGCTGTGGACCAGAGGGTAAACAGTACATGATTATGTATAAAGGTATAGAGGCGAACAGTTGTCTACCTGATACGATTGTCGTGGCTGTGGACCAGAGGGTAAACAGTACATGATTACGTATAAAGGTATAGAGGCGAACAGTTGTCTACCTGATACGATTGTTGTGGCGGTGGTACTGAAGGAAACAGTACATGGTTATGTATCAGGGTATAGAGGCGAACAGTTGTCTACCTGATACGATTGTCGTGACTGTGGTACAGAGGGTAAACAGTACATAATTATGTATAAAGGTATAGAGGCGAACAGTTGTCTACCTGATACGATTGTCGTGGTTGTGGTACAGAAGGTAAACAGTACATAATTATGTATAAAGGTATAGAGGCGAACAGTTGTCTACCTGATACGATTGTCGTGGTTGTGGTACAGAAGGTAAACAGTACATAATTATGTATAAAGGTATAGAGGCGAACAGTTGTCTACCTGATACGATTGTCGTGGCTGTGGTACAGAAGGTAAACAATACATATTTATGTATAAAGGTATAGAGGCTAACAGTTGTCTACCTGATACGATTGTCGGGGCTGTGGAACAGAGGGTAAACAGTACATGATTACGTATAAAGGTATAGAGGCGAACAGTTGTCTACCTGATACGATTGTCGTGGCTGTGGTACAGAAGGAGGCTTGGAAAATAAACTTGGAGAAAACCGTTCCCATGTGCTTCTCGTCTGTAAAATCAAGAGAAAATCATGTTTTTATTCCATGATGATCAATTAGCAAGCCCCATCAGATAAGGCACAACATCATATAAAACCACCAAAAACATAACAGAAATCTTGGTGGCTGAAATCGTTTTCTTCTTTTACGGTTTACATTTTACTCGTATATTTGTTTTCCTTACGAACAAAATGTTCATAAGACCCTTCTCATTCTCAAACACAAATTATTTTCTTAAATATTTGGAGATTTTGGGAAGACTTAAAGCTGAGTAATCCTTTCAATTTTAATGCGTTTCTGTTTGGCCCTTTGACAAGAGTTAAGAGCTAGAAGAAGAAAGATGGCTTTAAATACTCATGTAGCTAGGACAGCGCTTTCATGAATACGGTCCTAAGATTGTGTTTAAAATCCAAAACTGTTGGAAACAGTATGAACAATTGTATTGGTATCATATATTCAACAGTTAACATTGCAAATTATATCAATTCTTTTTTTATAAACGCGAGAAAATATAAGTGACAACACAGAATAATATTTCGAGATTTTTCTGATGACTTTAAAGAATATATTAACTTCATTTATTTTAAAATAATCATGAAGCGAGTTATTGAACTTATGTTAGCACGGGAAGGGTCTTATTATGGGAGGAAATTTGAGTACCTGAAGAAAAACCAGGTAGTCAGGCAGATGACCCCATACTTTTTTTTACATCCGGTCGAGGAATGAACCCCGGCGGCCTGGTGAAAGGCAAACGCGCTATCCACTGCACCACCGACCACCTGATGATATTAGATTGGTATACTACTTGCCTGGGTCTAAGAAGAAAGAGCCGACACCAGAGAAGCCGTTAGAGCCGGGCGAGTCCCCGAAGGTCAGACCATACCCGATGGCCCAATAGGTCAGTCCTCCAAACACAACGTCCACAACATTCTTGACCATTATGTTCACCTCGTTCTTCCGACTTGCCATCCCGCTTTCAAGAAGTCCGAAACCTGTAACAAAACCCAAATATTGACTCTTCCCACGAACAAAACAACTACTAATGATAATAGATATGTCTTAACACACAAATAAACTAATGATATGACATTGACCTGACAGTACATTGATCGAGACTTATGAAGACGTTTACCTGACTGTATGGTGACATGTGAAAACGTTTACCTGACTGTATGGTGACATGTGCAGACGTTTTCCTGACTGTATGGTGACATGTGAAAACGTTTACCTGACTGTGTGGTGACATGTGAAAACGTTTACCTGACTGTATGGTGACATGTGAAAACGTTTACCTGACTGTATGGTGACATGTGCAGACGTTTTCCTGACTGTATGGTGACATGTGAAAACGTTTACCTGACTGTGTGTTGACATGTGAAAACGTTTACCTGACTGTATGGTGACATGTGAAAACGTTTACCTGACTGTGTGGTGACATGTGAAAACGTTTACCTGACTGTATGGTGACATGTGAAGACGTTTACCTGACTGTATGGTGACATGTGAACGTTAACCTGACTGTATGGTTACATGTGAACGTTAACCTGACTGTATGGTGACATGTGAATGTTTATCTGACTGTATGGTGACATGTGAAGACGTTTACCTGACTGTGTGGTGACATGTGAAGAGGTTTACCTGACTGTATGGTGACATGTGAAGAGGTTTACCTGACTGTATGGTGACATGTGAAGAGGTTTACCTGACTGTGTGGTGACATGTGAAGAGGTTTACCTGACTGTAAGGTGACATGTGAAGACGTTTACCTGACTGTATGGTGACATGTGAAGAGGTTTACCTGACTGTATGGTGACATATGAAGATGTTTACCTAACTGTATGGTGACATGTGAAGATGTTTACCTGACTGTATTGTGATATGTGAAGACGTTTACCTGACTGTATGGTGACATGTGAAGACGTTTACCTGACTGTATGGTGACATATGAAGACGTTTACCTGACTGTATGGTGACATGTGAACGTTAACCTGACTGTATGGTGACAAGTGAACGTTTACCTGACTGTATGGTGACATGTGAATGTTTATCTGACTGTATGGTGACATATGAAGATGTTTACCTAACTGTATGGTGACATGTGAAGATGTTTACCTGACTGTATTGTGATATGTGAAGACGTTTACTCGACTGTATGGTGACATGTGAAGACGTTTACCTGACTGTGTAGTGACGTGTGAAGTCGTTTACCTGACTGTATGGTGACATGTAAAGACGTTTACCTGACTGTATGGTGACATGTGAAGACGTTAACTCGACTGTGTGATGACATGTGAAGACGTTTACATGTCTTTATGGTGACATGTGAAGACGTGTACCTGACCATATGGTGACATGTGAAAACGTTTACCTGACTGCATGGTGACTTGTGAAGATGTTTACCTGACTGTATGATGACATTTGAAGATGTTTACCTGACTGTATGGTGACGTGTCAAGACGTTAACCTGACGGTATGGTGACATGTGAAGAGGTTTACCTGACTGTATGGTGACATATGAAGATGTTTACCTAACTGTATGGTGACATGTGAAGATGTTTACCTGACTGTATTGTGATATGTGAAGACATTTACCTGACTGTATGGTGACATGTGAAGACGTTTACCTGACTGTATGGTGACATATGAAGACGTTTACCTGACTGTATGGTGACATGTGAACGTTAACCTGACTGTATGGTGACATGTGAACGTTAACCTGACTGTATGGTGACATGTGAATGTTTATCTGACTGTATGGTGACATATGAAGATGTTTACCTAACTGTATGGTGACATGTGAAGATGTTTACCTGACTGTATTGTGATATGTGAAGACGTTTACTCGACTGTATGGTGACATGTGAAGACGTTTACCTGACTGTGTAGTGACGTGTGAAGTCGTTTACCTGACTGTATGGTGACATGTGAAGACGTTTACCTGACTGTATGGTGACATGTGAAGACGTTAACTCGACTGTGTGATGACATGTGAAGACGTTTACATGTCTTTATGGTGACATGTGAAGACGTGTACCTGACCATATGGTGACATGTGAAAACGTTTACCTGACTGCATGGTGACTTGTGAAGATGTTTACCTGACTGTATGATGACATTTGAAGATGTTTACCTGACTGTATGGTGACGTGTAAAGACGTTAACCTGACTGTATGGTGACATGTGAAGACGTTTACCTGACTGTATGGTGACATGTGCAGACGTTTACCTGACTGTACGGTGACATGTGGAGACGTTTACCTGACCATATGGTGACATGTGAAAACGTTTACCTGACTGCATGGTGACATATGAAGACGTTTACCTGAGTGTATTGTGACATGTGAAGACGTTTACCTGAATGTGTGGTAACATGTGAAGACGTTTACCTGACTGTACGTTGATATGTGGAGACGTTTACCTGACTGTATGGTGACATATGAAGACGTTAACCTGCGTGTATTGTGACATGTGAAGATGTTAACCCGACTGTATGGTGACATATGAATGTTTACCTGACTGTATGTTGACATGTGAAGATGTTTACCTGACTGTATGGTGACATGTGAAGACGTTTACCTGACTGTATGGTGACATGTGAAGACGTTTACCTGAGTGTATGGTGACATGTGAAGACGTTTACCTGAGTGTATTGTGACATGTGAAGACGTTTACTTGACTGTATGGTGACATGTGAAGACGTTTACCTGACTGTGTGGTAACATGTGAAGATGCTGGTAAGATATTTACCTGACTGCATGGTAAAGATGATAAAGGAACTTGTTAATATCCAGGTAGCGTCATCTATCCAAGCCTCAAGGTCATCTTCAGGAGATATAGTGGTCACTTGGGTTGTCCAGCAGTTTGTCCCTTCTGACAGTGTCCGGTTCTCAAGGGGGCTGACCGTCGTCGTGTTGTCAAACGCCATATCTATATTCACTTAAGGTCCGCTTGGTTAGGCATATTCTAAAACAGTATACCACAACATGTTATGACGTCATTTTCCAGATACATACAGAGACCAATAAAGTGTCCCTTATTAATCCTTGTATATACGAAAACCTCAGGAATTGAGAATTATCTAAACCGTTTGCCAATTAATTAGCCGCTGCACTGTTGAATAGCTTTTACGATATGCTTGACATGGCAGCAGTACTAGGCCCACACAATAAACATCGAACGGATCATATCACTTCATGCTGACGTACGCTTTTAACACGAATCATAAAACGCTGTATTTAAATAATTACAATTCTTTTCGAAGTCAAATAATATATATCCGTTTTCGCCGTTTGATGTCGGAGGTTCAATTTCAATTGCTACAAATATATTTATGTATCATATGTGAAATTAATTATAGTCTTAGTAAAACTTTACCATTATTAAGTCAACCAGGCTTTTTGTAGAGTTGTCGATCAACCGTAACCTTCTCAATAATTTAGTTTCGCTTACCATTTGTCGATGAGTAGACAAACACACCCAATATAGAAATATCCACATAATATATATATGTACTCAATGGCGAATAATTAACATAATAGTTCTAGCAACATAGCCGAAATAGTTTTTGCAAGCATACTGTCTTCACGATTGTTTTTAGTACGCTTATTTTTGATACTTTGTCATTCCCGTTTCGAACTTATTCCTGTCGTTTGAAATGGTGTGACTACGAAAAAGACATAATATACACTTGTAATATGTAATCAAATAACGAATAAATTGCATTGAAACTTATTTTTCACTGAAATTGACGACAACTATGATCATTTGACGGTAGCGTGCAGTGTCGGATATTTCTCAGAATTTCAATTCATCAGTTTTGGTTACAGTAGGATAAGCATTGCATTATCCATATTAATTATTCATACCTTATAAAAGAGGATGTTGTAGTGACAGTCTCCATCCACGAGGTCGTATCGACTAACAGGTTGATTTTCAGTCCCAGCTCAATATTGTATACACTCTCCCATGATTGCGTTCGGTAATGATATACATTGTGCTATCAAATGATTAATTATGAATAGGCGAGTACGAGTACGGTCCCATACAAACGATTGCAATCCGAAGCAGTTCAAATAAATATGATTGAAGCGACTGATATTCTTCATTATGTAACTGTGTGTATATATATGATAATGATTTTGGTTAAGCATTGACAACTTACTTAAAAACTTAACCTGTTATTTTACAAACATTTGGTTCTTCTCTAAATTCAGCACATAAATTTTAAGTGAGATAAATTGCAGCGATAGCTGTTCCCTTTCAAATTACTTTATCGTTTTCGATATGTTTGTGAAAGCATCAAAGATTGATATTTCTGTTCCTATTGTTAAGCTGACCGTGCTTCTAGTCGACGCCTCGGGCTTTAGTAGATCGATGACAGGGATATTGAAATTAACATGCGGGTTGCAACGTACAGGCTAGTACAAGGGTACATTCGCGCTACGGGTTGAACCAGCTGAACCAGTTGAACCTGCAGCGAAAACACCAGGCACAGATTTGGACCGAGGCTGACCTCTGGAAAATCTGGCACGTGTGGTTTGAGGGGTCCAGACCACGGACTTAGTCCGTGGTAATGTAAACACTAACACAGGTGCTTGTGGACATGAATTTGACTATTTTTTCATTGAATGTAGAAGGTAATATACATATACGGTGTTTCATAATAATATAATGCTAAATTATAAAGTTTACAATAACAACCTACATAATGTATGCAGCGTAGCCTTATAAAAACCTAATCTAAGTCCGTGGTCCAGACGAACCTGGCCGAAACTAAATTGCTGACCATTGCTAGTTTGTGTTGTTTATTTCTTAAACAATGTCATTCCAGATGAAGATGTAAAAATATGTTACGTAATTAAGTGGACGTGTGAAATAACGGCATTTTATTATTAATATGTCATTGATTTCTCCTCCGAAACTGTGGATTTTAGCTCTGCCTATGCAGCTAGACGTATAAAGTGTTAAATATACGTCTCTGGCCTATGGTTCGGTCCATGTGCGTTCGTTTATCGTGGTTTATTTCTGTGCCTCCTGTGCCGGTTCAACCTGTAGCGCGAATTTACCCCAATATTCTAACGGAAGTCTCGTGATGCAAGTCTCGAGACCACGCATTATATGTACGAACACTAGTCTCAATTTTTCTCCACCCAGAGTTGTCTTTCCTTGCCCTATAAGTTCGTTGTACTGGAACGCGAAGGCTTGTACAAATGGGTTTAACGGGTTTTTATTTAAACCTATTTCATAACAATTATGCATGTTTATACGCCTCTCGTATGTAGCCCTTTCTCTGGCTTCCCTTGCAACATTACTCAGGGTCATTGAATAGTGTGACCGCGTGTCAAACACAGGGACATGAGAATTACAGGCCCAATATACGTAACTTCCGGGACATTTTTGTGATTCTGAAAAATTCTGAAAAAAAATCCAGTTGATAACCATGCAATAATAAGCCTAAAACGAAGTTAACTTGAGCGGTAACTAACAAGAAACTCTTGACAAAAAAAAATCCAAAGAATTGAAAATAATTCAGGAGGGGCCCACTTCAACAACAAAGCCGTAGGTAGAAGACGGTTCGAAATGGACGCGTGTTTACACATAGCGTGTTTCAACCGCTGCTGTACCGGTAACCGCGAAAGAATTCATCTTGAATATTGCTGCTACCAGTTAATCTTAACTAAATCTATAAATACAGTAAGTTATTAGGCTTGAATTTCGCTTCAAGTTTTGCCGAAAGTTACGTATATTGGGCCTTTATCAATTTGTTACAGCTAGTTTCGGATCTTAAATATACGTAAATTCAGTAACGTTTTCGTGATTCTGCAAATTTCTGAAAAAAAATCCAGTTGATAACCATGCAATAATAAGCCTAAAACGAAGTAAACCTGAACGGTAACTAACAAGAAACTCTTGACAGAAAAATCCAAAGAATTGAAAATAATTCACATGGGGCCCACTTCAACAACAAGCCGAAGTTAGAAGACAGTTCAAAATGGACGCGTGTTTACAAATATCGAGTTTCAACTGCTGCCGTACCGGTTACCGCGTAAAAATTCCTCTGGAATATTGCTGATATCAATTAATCTTAACTAAATCTATAGTAATAAAAAGTTATTAGGCTTGATTTTCGCTTTGAGTTTTGCCGAAAGTTACGTATATTGGACATTTAACTATATTTTTTTAAGAGTACATGTAACATACACTTTTACTATAAGTACATATAATTTTACAATACGGCCCTGTTAAAGACGCATATAAAATTAAGATAATCAGCACATTATAATATATCAAAGTAATAATCAATGATAAAGATATCAATTACCCAAATATGATATGAGAAATTGATTATATAATCTATAAGAATGGCCTCTGATTAGAAAAGTATTCACTATAGAACTCCCTCCGGATTTAGCCAAAGAGTATTTTAAATTTACAATATGTAACACTAAACTTCCAATAGAAACTGATAGGTGGTCAAATATACAACGTGAGTATAAAATATGTAATTTAAGTAGATGAATTCCATTATTTATTTTGTTGTACGCAAGAAACAATCTTCAATAGTAGACAAAAATATATGTCCAGATTTTAGTATTTTAGACCAATCTCATTTAAATTTCATACATTGTCCAATCACGTAACGTTACATGAATGGATATCATTTGGTAAATTTATAACTGATATAAATATGAAAATCAGTTTACAACACTGATGTCCATCCTGTTCAACCATGTATTAATGTAGCCCATTTGTACAATGTATATATCTATATATTCTCTACACTATCTTGTTTTTGAGAAATAAAACAATTGTCATTGTTTTTCAATTATTTTTATAGGTGGTATTTATTTAAACAAAGGAACGCATAAGTTTAAGTCGATAATGGCTTCTATCTTGGATTTCTTCTGATTACAACACAGAAACGGCCTCATCAGAAGCAATCCCATAATTCGGTCAATATCCATTACATAATATACACTGTATGTCCAGGTTAATATCTCTTTTTGGTCCATTTATAATTTCAATCCCATATTAACCCAAAGAAAATTCTTTAGTATCTGATGCTAAAGTAGTGAAACTTACAAAAATTCTCCGGGGAAATAATGCTAAGTTTAAGAAGTTATTGTTTCAACGGATACAACCGACTGGTCGCGTAGACTGGACTTTCTTTTAGCTCATCTCTTTTAAAAGATTAAAGCGGAAAAACTGCGGATAAGTTTCCGTGATACAGCATTTCTTGTTTAGACCCAAAACTTATCCTTTTTGTTCACGAGTGCTACGAAATTATAAAATTTAAAACAAGTATACAATATGTCAAGCCACAGTTGCTTGAGTTTCTGTCAGTAAATAATAAATATACATGTGTGTAATGAGCCTCCCATTACAGTAATGTAATGGAAGTACGTCCATTACATTCTGTAATGGGCCGCGGCTTAATATATATAAACATTTTTTTTATAAACTGACAGAAATTCAAGCAACTGTGCTGTAATGGGCCGCGGCTCAATATATATAAACATTTTTTTTATATACTGACAGACTCTCAAGCAACTGTGGTCAAGCCAAGTTGTTATTTATCATGGTACAATGTAAATCCAGGACTTTTCCGAATCATATAATTTATTAAATAAGATATCCGATATGTTTATAAGATATCTTTTAGAATTTATGAGATAAATAATATGATATTTAGGACATCTTATATTATGAAATATCTGATATCTTTTGTGAAATATCTAATAAACTTTTCTTGTATTATATTATACAAGATATCTGTGAACGGTTTACATAAGATATCTCATTTAATTTCTTGTATACGATATCTCATATAGTATATATCTTATAATAAATGAGATATATTTTCTTTATAAAATATAAATTATAAACATATCTCATTAAATTTTCTTGTGATATATATAATATAATAAATGAGATATCTTATATACATGATACTTTATGATATATCTTTTATGCGATATCCTATATAATATATCCCGTATAATATATAAGATATCCTATATAATATATAAGATATCCTATTTAATAAAAAGGATACCTCATAAAGTTTATAGGATATATATAACATTATATAATTTGGTAAAATCCAGGATCAGCGTAATAAATGACAACTTGTTGACTTGCCATTATATAAAATAATTACAACATTGACCATGATAAAGTGAGACTGTTGGGGTATTCCTGAATGGCTTTAGTATTATATATGTATTACATGACTATATGAAGGGACGGGGTTATATTATAATGCGTAATATTCGAGGTAACCGGATGCTTTTCGGGGAGGTTTGTGGCCCTGAAAAGGGCCCTTTGGTTGTAATCTGCATATGCAGAGATCTTCTATTCAATAGAGTCTGTCGATGTATCGGATGCGTTGTCATCAGCAATGATTTCCACAGTTTCTCCGAACAGGTCTCGACGAAGACTCGCCACCATCTTTGCTTTGCTGTGTGCATAATCGTAATACACATTGCGCATGCCCTCCACGACAGCCAGCTTCAGTCGCAGGTTGTACCGGAAGGCCCGATTCGAGCTGTTCTTCGCCATGTCGTATCTGACTTGTAGTTGGTCTAGTCGTTGGTTCAAAAGGACGATCTGCTCACATGAACGTCGAAATCGGCGTTCTGCCCCCAACAGTTCGTTACGGCTCTGTACGCCTCTATCTAGAATAGCTCTGCGGTCCGGGTTGGCTCGTGTGTTCATGATGCTGCTGAATTGGTATATGGATTTTAGTTTTGCCGTGCTCGCTTATAAAAGGGCTGCCCTTTTGTATGACATCCAGCTCAATCTGGCATAAAACTATTATCAAACTACTTATCTACTCACACGGGTTGAATGACAGGTGTCTCTGTTGTATGACGGGGAGGATCAGTGTAGTTTATTATCGGTCAAACAGGTTTGACTTGCTGAGCAACCAGCTGACTTAAGCTTGCTATGGTCACGCATAATCACTCAAGTGACCATATGGGCCGTAATTATCTTGTTGACACGTCAATAGGGCTGACCAAGCCCAGCGTCGTCCAGATTGCTTATGTAAACAAAAATATGTCATAATCGCCTAGAGTCTGTTTGTGCATATTGAATACATGCCTCATAATTAAATCTCTATTGATAAAATTAATACACGCAGACATTTGAGTTAATTATTTAATTAATTAACAAGACCATCATTTCCAAGATGTGCTGTACCAGACAAATCTTTCTTAAAGTTCGGTTTCCATCAGATATAAGATAAAAAAAAACAAATTAAAATTAAATTATTTAAAAAAAAAAAAAACTTTCTACTGATCTATGTCCTGGGTTTTATCACTGAAAGTTCCTGATGAGAAACATTTGATCCATTATATATAACAGTGCCACATGGGATTAATTTGAAATGTGTTAAAAACGCTGGTGAAACATATTTATGCTGCTATTCTAAACTGTTATTTTTATTATTATTTCCTAGGATAACTATTAAAAGAAAACTATTATTCGTACTGCTATCAGGATTTAACATTTAAAAAACGTGACGTTTCTAGATCTGTGACAAGCCTGTTTAATTGAATACCCAAATAAAAAAATATGAGTTTATCAGCATTATGTGATAGAAATGTGTTATTGAAACGAATGTACACGTCTCCAAACCGAATATATAACGAGAAAAACGGGAGCCGGCCAACTGTATCCAGTTCCTGATCGGACATTTTGGTTCCCCTCCCCTAACCGAACCCTCTCTAAACCGATCAAATTTTGATGTCCCATGCATGGTCGGTTTTACAAGTTACACTCTATAATATTTAAGGGTGACTGTTTTATGTTTCACCACGGACTTAGATCACGGGCTAAGATTATCTAAGTCCGTGGTTTCACGAGGTTGTTTTTTCTTCCCCGGTGTTTGAATATATCTTAAGTCAAATTACGCTGTGCTGTTTTTATTAATGCATGTGTTTTTACGTGTGTGCCCTCTTATTATTTTCTCTTTTTATATCTGTCGTTATAAAAGCTCTATAGAGCTAATGTTTTTTGCATCATATAAACGACGAAAAATAACATTTCGTGTATCTTGTATTGTGTTTCCTTGTAATTACACTAGAAGAAACTTTTAAAAAGTAACGAACTTTTCCTAAATAGATATTACTAGTGATTTTGGTCCCTCATTTAACCCCCAAATATCTCAGAATGGTCTCCAAATTCATTAAATATCAATTTACCATTGATAGCCATCAAAAAGTCCAAATTGGAACCCTTAGTTAGAATCGTCCGATAAAATCACAATTTTCTATTACAGTGTTATAGAGAGTATGGCGGTAGACGTCACTCGTTTAAAAATAACCTAAAAAGTCTCGTTTTTTAGAAAGGCTACCACAAAACGTCAACCTTTTCTTGATACCACTAATTTAAAGAGCCATCCAACATTGAATAAATACCTAAAAATTTATGTATTCATTACGACCCGCTACTAATATATAAATTCACAGACGTCACACACGCGTTTGTTCATTAACAAAAATAACATGGTGAAACCATGCGAAGAGACCATAAACGAGGGAAGCTGGGTGGGGGGAACTGAAATGTATAGGGTTTAGGGTTTGGGGTTTGTGGGGGGGGGGGGGGGCAAAGGCACTGAAATGTATAAGGCTTAGGGTTTGGGGTTTGGGATGGGGGGGGGGGGGGCAATGGCACTGAAATGTATAGGGCTTGTGGTTACATAGTATATAATCAAGATGCTTTCTTGTTAATTTGATACAGGCAATTGTTATGGGGAAATTAAACATTTTCATCTTCAAGCACTTTGTTATATTTCCAATTGAAATTTAAAAGATGGATAATATGCCTATCCGATAGATTATTATTACAAATGTACCCCGATTAGGCCTCTTCTAGCTAAATTCTTTTCTAACGATAATTAAAACTAACGTGAAGTATTCGCCTGAAAATGCGATACTAAATGTTATATAGATAATATTAGCTCTGAACCTAGCTTAAATCAAATGTATATTAAAATGATATTATCAAGTTACGAAATGTGCGTAAGAAAAGCGATTAGGTGTGAAATATGTAAGAAAGGGAAAACAATGGGTAAAATCCTGGCACACGGGTCTTTGTTTACAAACACCTCGGCTTTCTTAACGTGCCGGACAGAATTTCTCGTGACGGACCACGAGACCGATTCGTATAACAAACAGCAGCCGAGAAACTTTTTATTTCAATCCAGTAAAATGTGTCAAAAATCGAACTTGACAGTTTGGCCGCGCAAACCTCTTCTCTTTTTGGTCGGTTTAAGCAATTATTCACTAATTTCCTGTTTCCTTGAAATGAAATATACGCCAACAGTTCCTTTGAAATACAATTAAACTGCTATATTGTGTTCAGCTCTAAAATCTGAATATTCATATTAAATTTTTTAACATATTTGAAGGCAAGAATACCGACAATTATTAAATGCTGAAATCGATTACTTAAGTTTCCACTACGAAATGTCGTTAGCGTTGGTCTTTATGAACTGAAATCTATAAAAACCGAAACATGTGTTTTCGTATAATTTTTTTTCCGTATAAATTGTACGATTATGGTCATTATGTAAGTCATTTTTTCATTATGTATACTAATATATAAGGCCGCGGTGGCCAAGTGGTGGTTAAGGTGGAGTTAAGAAAAATGTATAACATAATTTAATTAAATATCATTAAAAAATAATATTAAGTTAACATTAGGATCAGGTATATAAGTATAACATGTTACAGTATATCCCTTTTCCATCTTTCTGGATCACTCGGATATGTTGTTAGATAAATGTATTATACAATAATCTAACTTTAAGCACAGCTCTAAATGAAAATTCCGGATCACTAGGGTCTCCGGTCAATGTTTTCTATATAAGTTTAGCGGAGTGTCTTTCTAAAACGTTAATTTTTCCCTAATCAACATTCTTCCTCACTTGAAAGATCTGTAAAAGTGTGCGATTTGAGTTAGTAGTGGTCATTTGAAAATCGTAAATGTGTTGTCATATTGTTTTTCTTATTATGATTAATTTATTTCTTTTTGTTTTTCAACACATCAGAGAGAAGACATTACAAAATATAATATTATATAGTACGACACAATACACAATTACAAAAGTACATGTACATTACGCTAAATAGTTTGACGTATATATCAAATATGGACCTTTGGTGAGGCTAATATGGAGTTAGACCAACCTGGTAGAATCAAATATTAACCGAGGGCGTTTGCCCGAGGTCAATGTTTTAGATTCTACTAGGTTGGTATAACACCATATTAGCCGATTCAAAGTTCCTTAATTTTTATATTAGATATGAAACCAGTTTGCAAAAGACGCAAATTGCATTATATCGATCTTGATAAAGCATACAATTTACAGCGGGGCACTATAACGTCACAATGATTATGACGTCACAAATGCAATATTGACTCGGTGTTTCTAAAAGTAGTAACATTAGGTTGATATCACAAAATATGGACCTCCATGTGACCATATTTTAGCCAATGAGAATTGAAGAAAGTCGGACCATATAAAAATGAAGATACCGTCATAGCGACAATACACAATGGTTGATATATTTTATACTAAATAGACTAACATATAGAAATTTAAACAATTAAATGGCGTTATTAAGTTGTTTTGTCGCTAAATAAAGAAATTTTCCTAGCTTACCAAATTCAGAAACATTTTGAAAACTTAATTATTGTATTAACTTAAAAATAAAATGGCTTAATGTATGTACTTCGAATATTGTTATAAAAATTACATGTCACATACACCGGGAGACCCTGACTGTTAAAAAGATGTAAAAACAATCAAACCAAACAGAAACTAAAATGTTGAATTATTTATTCATCAATATACATTGTTTACAATGATATACATTTATTACAGAGAGGATTCCTCTGTGTCCTGAAGTAGGTCATCTTGAGCTTTCGTCAACTAAAAATAAAAAACAATTCATTTTAATTAAAATAATTGAGAAATGTAAACAAAACAGATATTTCCATTGAAATTCACAATCACAAAAAATAAACATTATTTCAAACCAATTTTTCGGATAGTTTTTGTGTTACCGTCACTGAAAGCCAGACGAAGCTGTCGTTATGTTGTCATTCGATTTGAGTACGTTAAGGACAGTAAATCTTTTATTTCTGCGCCATAAAATGCACATGTATTTGCAATAGATTATGAATTTATTTCCCCCGGTTGTCTTAAAATTATTAAAACAATGAATAAATGTATACATTTTCAGTATAATACCATTTTGAATAAAAAAGGTTTTTTTATAATATTCAGAAAATCTAATTATTATAAATCAATTTTAATCACACGCGAACAGTGTAATAATATGAAACGATCCAGGGTGATTTTTTTTAATATTGTAAATATAAATGAATTTATTTTGCAACAATTTATGAAACAACTTCGTTATCCAACTGATGTTAATCACTCTTATGGGCCCGGATGTTAGTGCGCAAGGGTCTTATTGTGGGAGGAAACCGGAGTACCAGGAGAAAACCACCAGACTACCCTAAATACTGTATAGCGTTTGAATATCATGGGGAAGTTCGTCAGTTTGTTTCTCTCACCTCTATTTATTTTGCTGCTTCATACGGATGCTCTCCTACGTAATTGCCACTAAAATATAAAGAAATATTGAATTAGATGAAATCAGTGCTTCGCAAGGATATGATTTTATGAAAAACATATAACGGTTCAAATCGACGAAACAAATACAAACTAGCATACCAAAATTATTACATAAGTTTCAAGCGTAGAAAATCCTGACCGCGAAAGTTTATTTTTTATATTAATTATCATTTTTCAGTAATTAAGATAAGTGATTTGTTTCAAAATGTATCAAAAATATCCAGACAAATCTGTTTCTTTTTAAATTCGAGTCTAGAAGTAATTAAGCACAATATTTCTTTACATGTCATGCAACATGACGATTCGCAGTCACGTGGTCAGATGATATATGAATCTCACTGACAGAAGAGTTCTTCACTAAACCGCATGTAAATGATTGCATGGGATCTAAAGATAGCATATAAATTGAGGCAATTGTAATGAGCACGAGCGCTGAAATCGTAACACATACCTTATATAAAGGCAACAGATCTTTCAAATGAAAATAAATTAACTACAGAATAAGCATCTCACCCTGGTCCGTAGTTGCAGACGATCAAAGTTGCCTTTTTAAAGGAACTATTCTTGAGGGTGGGGCAGACTTTCACACCGCAGCCGACGTGGGTAGAATCATGCCACACAACCTAATGTACAAACAGCAGTGCTTCATTGTGTGTCAATTTCGACAATTCATATGGAAAATGTCATCATATACAGTATACAGGAAACGACATCATATACAGTATACAGGAAAACGTTATCATATACTGTATACAGGAAAATATTATCATATACTGTATACAGGAAAACGTCATCATATACAGGAAAACGTCATCATATACTGTATACAGGAAAACGTCATCATATACTGTATACAGGAAAATATTATCATATACTGTATACAGGAAAACGTCATCATATACAGGAAAACGTCATCATATACTGTATACAGGAAAACGTCATCATATATTGTATACAGGAAAACGTCATCATATACTGTATACAGGAAACGTCATCATATACAGGAAAACGTTATCATATATTGTATACAGAAAAACGTCATCATATACAGTATACAGGAAACGTCATCATATACAGTATACAGGAAAACGTTATCATATACTGTATACAGGAAAATATTATCATATACAGGAAAACGTCATCATATACTGTATACAGGAAACGTCATCATATACAGGAAAACGTCATCATATACAGGAAAACGTCATCATATACTTTATACAGGAAAACGTCATCATATACTGTATACTGGGAAACGTCGTCATACAATACGCCATTTCCGGGATACAACTTTCAGTCGGTTTAGTAATGTGACTTTCGTCACCATGCGACTTTATTTCGGGCACTTTGAAAACAAAATGGCAGCTAAATAGACGTTTTCAATGACGGAAATCGAGGTAAAGGTTTAGGTCGAAAGAGGGAAAACAGCTTCAAATAAAACAAAAGGGTCGTTTGTAAAATAATCTGTGATCACTGATGAACTGAATTTATCTTGTATTGAGAAATATGAATGCAATCCACAGTGCTCGTAATCGGGGTTTCTCTTTGCTGTTGGAATCGACATGAACGTTACAATTGGCCAGATTGTTGCTTTTACGACTGATAGTTACACATCAAGGTACAACACTCCATGACGTAGTTTTAGAGTCTGTAGTTTGTTTCTTCCCCTTTTAACATAAAGCGTCTAAAACAATCGAATCGAGTCTAACTGTAATTCGGTCGTCAATGCCGCCATTGTGAAGTGCCCTTAATTTTTCGCGGTCAAATGATCAAATTATCGATTTGTAACTCCTCAGCAAAAGAGTTCTGGTATCTCGGAAACGGCGTATTGTATACATGAAAATGTTCCTATAAAGTCAATGATTTGGGGTCAATCAGTTTGTTGTTTTGATCGTCTTTGATTATATTTAAAGATTGCTTGTTGATATATATTACAGATGTAGAGCGAAAATTATTGTACCCACCAGACAAAGTCAAGTTGAGCTGATAGTAGGTGGTATAACTTATATCTACGGAGTTAATATGTAAATATGCATTTACCTATGATTGAGGGTATAACCTGTACATAACAGTTACTACCTACCGATTTTCACCTGTAACAGTATATCATACCTGTGTATAATGACCACACATCTTTCCTGGATTACATTTCATCGTGTCGTAATGGTAGTCCTTCTTCTCGCCTTCCCACGCCTCTACAGCGGCCGAGGGCTCCACTCCATCTGGCAAGGCAAATACATCTTTTACACAGAAATAAATACTTATTAAAACAAAAACAAACAGAAATACAAAATGTGTTATGAATTAGCAGTGTATCATTTCATTTAAGTAATGAATGTTTTAGCAAATGTTGTTACAGTCCTATAACACTTTGACTTTAAACACAATGTGTGTTATAGGACTGTTATAGGATTTGCTAAAATGTTTATTACTTATATTTACATTTTGATAGAATTATTGTGCTTTATTTAGTTTTTTTCGGACAGATTTTGAACAGAAAAATCAAGTGTAGACAACCATGACATTGATGACGTCACAATAGCATGCGCAACTGCTGTTATAGTCTGAGGCACTGGGTGTTATAGGCGTATGGCAGCAACTGCCTCTTGGCATTGTGTCAATATAAAATTACAGAGCAAATGTAAATATAGTTGAAGATATATCAAATGTATATATATGTTCCAAATCTATTGTTCAAAGTTCTTGGTTATGTTTATTTTCGTACCTTGGGCTGTTGTAACAAACAGATTCTCGCCAACATACTTAAAATGCTCATTTTTACGTTCGGGGTTATGACCCCAAATGCATTTATCGGCATACGACTGGGCTAGAACGGCAAGCGAGTCATCCCAGGTCTGTAGAAGAACAAAATACACAGTGTAGCTAGGTAACTAGTAGCATTAAAGGCCCAATATACGTAACTTTCGGCAAAACTTGAAGCGAAAATCAAGCCTAATATAACTTTTTTATATTTATACATTTAGTTACGATAAACTGATATCAGCAATATTCAAGATGAATTCTTACGCAGTTTATCGGTACAGCAGCAACTGAAACTCAGTATTTGCAAACACGCGTCGATTTTGAACTATCTTCTAACTTTGGCTTGTTGTTGAAGTGGGCCCCACCTGAATTATTTTCAATTCTTTGGATTTTTTTGCCAAAAGTTTCTTGTTAGTTACCGCTCAGGTTTACTTCGTTTTGTGCTTATTTTTGCATGGTTATCAACCGGAATTTGTTTCAGAATTTTTCAGAATAACGAAAAATTTCCTGAAGTTACGTAGATTTTGTATATTGGGCCTTTAAATGAAAGCTTGGGGCGCATTGATGTACATGTCGACGTCGTGTAGTGACCCGGGGCGAGTTAACTGTGCTATCTTGATAGCACTCATAATTTTGTTTCAGCTGCTTTTGGACCATAACCAAGGTTTTGAGCACAATATCACATTTTTCAGGGTTGGGTGGGCTGGGGTGAGGGGGCAGGGGCAGTTACATTTTCATCTGATGATGGCGGGCTTTAAAACAACATTAATATTATTCATCATACACAATGTTCATTAATCTAGAACTCGAAGCAATATACAAAACAACAAAATAGAACTTTGTTGAAGAGAGAAGAGAAAATTGTAAATAACTTAGGCTGTACATTCGAAGCCGCTGCGTTACTAATGAACAACCAACAGATAGAAGAAAAGCAAAAAAATAAACAATATTATATATATATAAAAAAAAGACATTTAAATAGTGACTTGAACAAACCATATCGGGCTCTTCCGCGGGTGTTGGCCTAGCTCTATGTCTAGCCTCGTTATGGGCTTCTACAAATTTCGTAGCGTCGCCGGGGCTGACGCCCCTCTTGACCTGACGTTCGACCAAGGTCATGGATTCGCCTACCGCCGTCTCGCCCATCTCTCTCCTCATCTTAGCAACCATCCGCTGCATGAATTTGTCAGAGTGCTGCCCGACCGCACAGGCCAGCATCACAAACATCAGTAACACAACAAAATTCATTGTGTCTAGAATTGTTTAGAAAGCTGAAATACAGAAAAGAAGCTGTTAATATCTTTTATTTAAAAGCGTTTAAATTTGTCGATAGAATTTTTTCTTAAAATTGATGTAGAACGCCAAACAAAGTAACCATTTAAAGGTCAAAAGGGTATCTTTCGGCAAAACGTGAAGCGAAAATCAAGCCTAATAACTTAAAATATTTATAGATTAAGTTAAGATTAACTGATATCAGCAATATTCAAGATGAATTATTACGCGGTTACCGGTACAGCAGCAGTTGAAACTCGGTATTTGTAAACACGCGTCGATTTTGAACTGTCTTCTAACTTCGGCTTGTTGTTGAAGTGGGCCACATCTGAATTATTTTCAATTCTTTGGATGTTTCTGTCAAGAGTTCCTTGTTAGTTACCACTCAGGTTTACTTCATTTTAGACATATTTTTGTATTGTTATATCAACTGGATTTTTTTCATAATTTTTCAAAACCCTCGAAACATTTCCTGAAGTTACGTTTATTGGGCCTTTAATGCACCAAATAAAAAACGTCAAAAGACAAGCTTTTCTGTCTCGGAGAAATAACACGTTGAAAGCACATGAAGACGTATGAATGTCGGTTAAATCTGGCTCGAATCGTCGGCTAAGGTAAGGGATTTACGGCTTAACCAAACAGTGTGGATCACATCGAAAGTATCCCCCGGATTTTCAAGGGCCGACGGAAGTACACCGGACACTGCAAAGAGCCGCAGAGCTTTGCGGCAACAACGTCCCTATAACGGGCAAGTTGATTCCAGGGAGTTCGTCCCCTTACAAAGAAATAACTGACCCTCTTTACTGTGTGATATGACCAAGTTCTAATTATAGTACTACATTTGTATAATAAAACCTTGATAATGATTGGAATGATTAAAATCATATTCGTACGGAATAACAAGTCTACTCCACGGACATAGATAGCAACTAATCTAATTCTGTGGTTTACTCTGATTCTTTAATTGCGTTTTATTTCAAGAATTAAATTATTATTTTTGCCTTTTAATTAAACAATGAATGTTAGGCAACACTTTTATTGTTCATTAACAAACATTACTATTCATGACAAATGCAATGAAATCCGGTTGGGCTTTATCTTTTTACTGACAGACTTTAATCAAAGTATTGACAGTGTTGGACCGCTAAGACCTATGCGAAAAAGCTAAAAAGTGTTGAAATAATGTCTTTATATTTGCAAAATTGCTGTAGAACACGCTTGAAAAGAAAGATATGTTTTCAAATAATAAGTACCAACACTTTGAATTAAATAAACGGTATTCCCATGCGTGTCGTCGGTTTATATCAAACAAAGTGCCCGTCGATATAATTTTGAACTGTTTTCTGTTAAATCTTTTTTGAAAAACTGCCATGCTGAATGAAATTCCTTAATCACAGCAAATTTCGACCAATCAAATGACAGAATTAAACTGAAAGAAGAACAAAAGCAGTGTAGCACAATCAAGAAGACTTTGAAAGATCTTAGCATTAAATTTTAAATCTATTTACAGACTTACTTTACAAAAGTCTGTATCTATCTATCCACGATTTATTTCGTGCCCACTGTATAACAACGAAAGACGCATTCTACTACAAAATTTGAATATATTACATGTGGATTTAACTTTATTGTGGGAAGAAATCGAAGTACCCGGAGAAAACCCATGTGGTCGGGCAGGTGACCCCATACCTTTTCACGTCCAGTCGGGGAATCGAACCCCGGCCGCCTTGGTGAAAGGCAAGTGCGCTATCCACTGCACCACCCGACCACCCATGAAATTGCACTTCATTAATATGCCTTCTGACTTTTTATGACATTAATTCCGTTTTGATCATTCTGAAATTATTGTGTCTTGTCATTAGACTTTATTTGTAATTCTAGTATTCGGATATCTCCTCTAGGTAAATCCCTCTTCACCCTACCTTCTCTCTCCCTTTTCCACACAACCTCCTTTCAACCCCTGCACATTCTCTCCCTCCTTCCCCCCAAAACATATGTATTCAATCATGATCATGTATTGCGGGAGGACTATTTTAAGATATAACAACTTGTTGTCCAATCCATTTGTATATTTAGAAAATAAAATATGGTTAAACTAAACTACCGAAGAAATCGATAAATCTGTATACTGTTTATTTAACGGTGTCAAGGCACCAGCTGACTTGATAAAGATGTATTTATTTATCGATAGCTTTCATCAAATCAGTATCTTTTTTCTCCGATAACACTTTGATCTATATACAGACAAATTTAGTAAAATATGTATGTGTTAACAGACGGACACGATAAAGTCAATTTAATTTATTTATCAGCATACTTAATAAAGTCTGTATCTATATATCGACATACTTGATAAAGATTTATCTATTTACCGACATATTTGATAAAGTCTGTATCTATTTACCGACATATATGATAAAGTCTGTATCTATATACCGACATATTTGATAAAGTCTGTATCTATTTACCGACATATTTGATAAAGTCTGTATCTATTTACCGAAATATTTGATAAAGTCTGTATATATATACCGACATATTTGATAAAGTCTGTATCTATTTATCGGCATACTTGATAAAGTCTGTATCTATTTATCGGCATACTTGATAAAGTCTGTATTTATATATCGATATATTTGATCAAGTCTGTATCTATATACCGACTTATTTGATAAAGTCTTTATATATTTATCGGCATACTTGATAAAGTCTGTATCTATTTACCGACTGACTTGATAAAGTATTTGCTTTTATCGATCGACTTGATAAAGTCCTATTTATTTAGTGATAGTTGATAAAGAGTTCAGTTCGTATTTATGTTTCCATACATTCTGAACTTACAGCTGATAAAGTGCATGAAGCTATTTTTTGTCATTGAATATAGTTTTATCCTCAATAAATAAAGTTTATCATTATCATTAGTTGATACAGTTGGGTGCAATAAGTTTACAAATATTCTTTTCTCTAGTAAAAAAAATCTGGTTTACATTTAGTCATTCAACAGCTAGTGAAGGTAAAGTGTCAAACTGAAAAAAAAAGTCAGAGAATACCAAAGCGTCGAGAAAAAAAAATCATACTTACTGTGCAACGAATCAACGTAGTGTTCCGCCCTTGGTCTGCGAGTGAATAGGGAGTCACGAGCAGAACTATTTATACTTTGGTGATGATGCTGGCACGAAATCAGGCCACGAAGACGCCGCGCTTCAGTGAATATATGTTTTTGAAATATAGCATGCACTTATTACATAAATACCAGTGATACATGTAAGTGGGTTAGGAATCTGTCGATATGTAGTAGTGTTTTAAGAGTTGCATTACATATTCTGGTGTATTCAGATCAGTTTCGGTTGAAGGGTGATATTAGTGTAATTAATAACCATTAATAATGAATGATAAATAATTTATGAAATGATATTCATGAATGAATGAAATTATACGAATAAGATAATTGGTTGCATTTTGTACTCCAGTGACCGTTTTCTGCGCTTGACTAATATCTGCATCCAAACCATTCCTTTACAGCAAATTCATGATTCACCAATAAACGATACTCATATCAACTATTAAAACTTAAATATAAATTGTTGATTTGAAAATCTGTCTTGTTCATGATTTACCACTGGTCCAACCGGAACAAAATCTGATCCCTATAATGGTTAACTCTCTCTGATTTAAAACAATATCAATAATGGAATACTTACTTGTCTATTTATATCGTTGTTACAAGGAAAAAAACTATTCATTCCAACAACAGTATTGAACATTTCAGTACTCTGAAAACTTTCTTTTATAAGTTTTATTTCTGTATTTCATCATTAGGAAAAATCGAGATGTTCGTGATAGATGTCAACTGCTGACGAACAAACTTACGGCACATGGATTCGAGAGATGCAGGTTGATGAAGACTATGAGCAAGTTTTATGGTCGCTATCTTGATCTCATCGAGAAATATTCTGTATCTTTGTGTGATATGGAGATGGACGTTTTTGAGTTTGCTTGTTGTGATGACAATGATGACTCGGTTCTCATTTTGAGGATTGATTCTTACTTGGATGTGACCAAGATTGGCTCATTCCCCGAACACCAACTCTGGTAACTTGAAAGAAAGGTGTTTATATAGGAAATCCTTTGAAGTTTAAGTTATAGTCTGTTTCAACTAAGAATGTCAACTCATTTGATTTGTAGACCTCATACTAAACTCAGTAATAAAATTAATTAAATATTTTCATAGAAGTAATAGAAAATGAACATTAAATATTATTTTTTAGATTCAATAAATGAAAAAATAATAATTGAAATACATTATTTGCAAAATAAATCTCCGTAATCGAATATTGATATATTGATAATAAAATTAAGTTTCTATTCATACATGTTAGAGTAATACATATTTAATACAGCACCGAAAGATAATTATTAGACATCAGTATTCTTAATTGAAAAACATTAAATGAAGACAGATAACACTAAACTGATGTCACACAAATTAAACCTGTACAAGTTTAACTACTATATTCTGTGATATAAATAAGGCATTTGACCGGGTTCGGCATGTAAGTATTTTGTGTAAATTTTTTCGAAAATGGTATAAAAAGAAAAACTATTTGGGTGGTTTAAAGCTTGATTACCTGACAGAAAACAAAAGGGAAATAATTGATGGATACCAATCAAATACTTAATCTATATCTGCAGGAGTTCAAGGATACGTTCTTTGGCCCTTTTTATTTCTATCCTTTATTGATATATAACAGCTGATGTAACTTCTTATATGAACTTGTTTTCAGTTGATGCTTCTCTATATGTTATTGCAGATAGTGATGATAACCCTATTATACCTGTTCATATACTAAATGATGATCTTTCATCAATCCCTGCTAATCAATGAAATGGCAAATTATTTTAATTAAACTAAAGCAATAGCATTAACTTTTACTCTGAGCCTTCTAATCCTCATCTCCATACTATAATGCAGCATGACTGCCACAAACACATTGTTTATATATATGATCTGTTAGGCTATGTTAATTTAGATGTTTTATGAATGGTGTAGTTGGTATGTAGATGAAATAAATTCAACTATACTAATTATTCTAGCTCATACATATATATACATTTTACATAAAGCACTAACAGATTCTAGATGTATAAGTAATGCATTCATATTTTACATTATTAATTTAAAAAGGAGTTCTCAAAACGTAATTTATATAAATCACAATAAAGGTATGAGATTGATTGAGAAAGGGATCTTTAATTGATAAAACATGATACTGCTAATTTCCTACTCCATCTACATCAAAATAAAATATTGAATTGTCAATGTATTTATATATAAAGGATATTGGTTATCTTTGTTGGAAAAGACTTAAATAGGCTAAGCCTGCTTTCTAATCATTTATTGATACATATGTGTACCATTTCTTTGTAGTACTTGTTTATATGCCTTGTTTAAATAATGAAATATTTTGAAATTAATATATGACAACAATTTACAAAAATCTGAAAGAAGGTACAATGCAATTAATATATGACAATAATTATGTTTATTTACAAAATATGAAATAAGGTATACATTTAATCAATATATGACAACAAATTATACCAATCTGAAACGTATATACATATCAATAAATATCAAAATTTAAACATCTCTGAAATCAGGTGTAATATAGGATAATTTTCCTAAATCTGCAGCTGTTTTATGCAGTACCTATTCATAATTTATTTGCATATATCATTAGTTATTGAGTATCTGATTAGTTACCAGAGGTTGATTTACCTGTGTAATTTACCTGTACAACATTTCTGCTATAGACTATAACCCACTATCATCACAATTGACCTCCTAAGTAAACATGTTTTAATAAGCAGAGTTGGTGTTCGGGGAAGTCCCCCCAAGATTTACATGGCGGGTGTCGTCGATGAAGCAGAAGACGCTTACTCTTCCGGAACACCTGGTCTTATTCTCTTGTGCTTTTACGAGAGTGTCCATGTAAATCTTTCCTTTGTTCCTATTTTGCCCCTAGTTTAATCGATTTGGATTATGGTTTTGTTGACGCTTTGGTATTCTCTGATTTTTTTTTATTATAGTTATGGATATGAAACTAAAGATTGGTTTAAAAGTAATTCTTTTACTACGGAGGGATGCACAAATAAAGAAATTATATAAATAGGCTGTAGTACACCCGAGTCTGAAGAAGAATTTTGAGCTTTTGGTTGATTTTCCCTAAGAGGCCTCGCCCTAACCCCTTTGGTTTGGGCAGTAATCCTTGTTTCAGCTGTATGGTGCAGTTTAATTCATTTTTCGGCATACTGTATCTATTACTAAATTTAAAAGGTACAGCATGTGTGTCTGTGTTATGTCATCTTTAAACTTTGAAACCATTTTCCTCCAAGGCAGATTTTCTCACAAGGTATGAAATACTTACAACTGAAAATGGAACAATTATATCCAAAAGTGATATTTTTCTATTTAAACTGCATCAAAATTACTCCCTTCCCAATGGAGATGGGATGACCTGGATGTACTGAAATTTACTAATTAAACATGGCAACTAATTAATGATCTTCCTATCTACGTAGAGAATAGGTTGTACACTGCAGAACCTCAGAGTCTGGAGAAGAAAATTTTAAACTATTGGTTATTTTTCCCATTGAGGCGGCCCTGTACTACAGAAATCCAAATTTTAAACTTTGATTCCATCTTCTTCCAAAGATGATTCTCATCAAGTGGAAATTATTTTCTAATAATTAAATTTTGCCTATTTCCGCAATGCTTATTTTTTCAGGTTATATCGTATAACCTCAAAAATCAGACAACGCAAAAAGTGATCATGTCATATACCTACATGTTTGCATTGGCGCGGTATTTTGTAATAAAACTTCTGATTGGTTGAAGTTGTTTAGCTGTACAATTTATGCACATGCATATGGTTGTGTTTTTTTTGGTCATAATTAATACCAAGTCATTGTATAAGACCTATGTCTTAAAAATGTATCTTTAGAAAAGAAATTATAAGGAATGACCACAATTCTTTTGAGTGTTATACGGTTATATACCGAAAAAAACTGTGTGCACTTTTTTGCATAAACCGCTTCTCGGATTTATGCAAAGTGTACACAATTTCTTCGGTATATACCGTATAACCCTAAAAAATGTGGTCATTCCTTAATTGAAAAATGGACAAAATATACCTAAAAAGTTATTTTTCTATATAAACTATAGCAAAGTTTACCTCCTCACCAAGGGGGAACGGATGGCACGGGGTACTGAAATTTACAGATTAAACAAGACACCTTGCGATCTTTTCATCCATGCTGATAAATAGGCTATCAATAGTTACAATGAGATTTTTGAAATATTGACTCATTTTCAGTTTGAGGCCCAAACCTCAACCCTTTAGATGGGCAGGAATCTCAATTTTACAATTTTATATCCTCATCTACATTTGAAAAGATTCCATCCACTGATTATTGAGACGCAGTCGAAAATTCAAAATAAATATGCAAACCAATGGAAAGCCATCACAGGTCAATTGAGCAAAGCTCATGATCAGATGACCTAAAAATGGCATGGAATCCCGCAGGAAACCTTTTTCATATACATTGTACCAACTCCTGAAATTGACTGGATAAATATATTTCACTCTGTCATTAATATCAAACAGTTCTCTATATAGATTGAAGTTTTCACTTATGCTTTATAACTTTTAATGTAAGACAAATACTTTTATCGCAAATACTAGTATTGTAGTGATCATACTATTATAATATTTGTTATAAGAAATATGTGTTTAGTGCATGGCCAGAATATATGGCAAAGTTCAAGCGACGTGAATCAGAAGGGAAAAAAACGGTAATTACTATTAATTATACATAATTAATTGGGTAATAAATTAATCTGGTGCCCCGTGATCTGTAACGAAGCTGGTATTTCACAGGGTGTCCGTATCAATATGATCATCAGCAGTCGAGTGAAAGGGCTTCCATTGAACCAGTAATTTGTATATATTCTCTATGCAAATGTTAATGTCAAAATGACTAACATTTCGTATAAAGGTCTTTATTTCATATTCACTGTCACTTCCCGTTTGTTAATGTCAAGCTGACAAAGATTTTTTTTAGATAAAGGTCAATATTCACTGTCACTCACAGGTTGCTGTTTTTGTAAAGCCTTGTTAGCTCAACGAAAAACATTAGGCTCAAGGGCTTTAACGGTCACATGAAAAATCGGTACTGGTAGCTCAAATTCCTTGCCATGTGATGAGGAAATGAACTTGCAAACAAAATAAATTACAATACTTGTCAGGTCACCGAAGGATGAGAAAAATGAAATTTATACAAATATAAATTATTTCGAGGGGTTCCTGCAAGAAGGTCGTAAGTGCGTTTTTGGAGTTATTGAGAAAATCGCATTTTAAAGTTTAGCAACACTTGTTACAAAATACAGGTAAATAAAAGGTATTTTTAATTGATGAAGTCACTGAAGAGGGATAAAATAAGATATATGATAAGTATTGTATTTACAAAACTGTTAATTATGCAGCTAATTAGCAATTTGTACTTACTGCATTTATGCGTGAAGGATTTGTATTTGTTTCATTAGTGTGAATATGAAGTAAGTGCACATACTTCACAGTCCTGGTGTGAAAATAAATGCAGCATTTCGCGCACAAAGGATTTAAGTGCACTTAAGTTGTTTTATATCATACGATAAGGTCATCGATGTTGTTGGGATATGTTAGTTACAATTGTAAAATTCCAATGTCGGCATCATACGTTTGTAGTATATCTTTCTAAGAAGAAATCCTTCACTTTTACTCACAATAATCTAAGCATTTGGGTGTTAATGTGTTGTATGTACATGAACTCATGTAATTTTGTATCAAGTGAATGTTTTTATCAACACAGACAACTGCGACATGTAAACACTATAGGTTGTAAAATTAAGAATGATACTATAAAAAAAGGGAGATATAACTTTTGTAAAATTGAAATTGTTATGTATATTATATAGCTTAATAGTAACGGTGTCTGAGTGGTTAAGGTGTTCCAACATTTTACCACTAGCCCTCCACCTCTGGGTTGCGAGTTCGAATCCTACGTGGGCAGTTGCCAGATACTAACCGTAGTTCGGTGGTTTTTCTCCGGGTACTCCAACTTTCTCCCACCTCCAAAACCTGGCACGTCTTTAAATGACACTGGCTGTTAATAGGACGTTAAACAAAATAAACCAAACCAATTAATAGTAAACTGTCCCTGTTGGTTTTATTGTCGGTAAAGACTGAGGTAAGCAGCTGATGTAGAAGAGTCTGTTGTGTCCTTATTTCAAGTTCAGAAGGGCTTATAAGATCAACGTGGCACACTTCTGTTATTTATATACAACACATCGTTGATATATCTGAACGTGAAACTGAAATAATTGACAACATGTTTTACCGGTCCTGATATGAAAGCAAAAATCTGTCCCCAAAATCAATGAAGATAACGTCAGCCAGGAATTGCACTTTTGGGGGAAATGTTATTGATAACTAGAGAACAAAGACATTCTTTCAATTCGGTATAAAGTATGGTTACATAGAATGTAAGTGTACAGGGTGGAAACGTCAAATGCTCTGATTGACAAAACAATTTGAGAAGGGGTGTTCAAGATAGATCAGAATATCTTTTTTTTTCAAAGTACACATTGTCATTTTTACTTAATAGTATAGTGTCACAATGCAATATGCCTTCAGCTCTGATTAAATGGAACTAGGAATGGTAGTATGATCGTAGGATGAATGTTTTGGTTGATGAACAATACGACGAGCCAGCAATAAAATGTTTCATATAAGAATCCTTGTGAAGTTTCGGTATTCCATATAAATGAACTAAATGTATTTGATAACATTAAGGATTAACTTTATACCATCTATTTCAATGCATGTCATGCTTAAAATTTAAAAAAAAATCAATTAGAATAACAAATTGGTAACTCTTTTAACGTAAAATCTTGTGTGCAAAACGTAGTAAGTGCACTTACGCTATCAAAAAAGTGATTCTTTCTGCAGTTAGTTTTTGTGCAAAATTGTTGTAAATGCACATACATCATTTTTGCACAATGGAATTAGTTCATAAGTAATTAATACATTTGGTTTTTTATCAATATCTTTATCATTATTGAACAGATTTTGCCCATCTCTTCACAAAAAAAGGATATAGATGTGTTCAATTCATTTCTGTCAAAAAGTCATTTTTGATAAAAACTGCACTTACGACCTTCTTGCAGGGAACCCTCGATTTTATTTTTGAGGATGATTATCACCAAGTGGTAAGAATAGTAGTCATAATTTCTACTGCTGAAAATGGACAAAATATTTTGTTACTACAAAGTGTTATTTCCCCAATACAGTGCACTCCTCTTTATATCATGTTGCATTTGTCAGACAAAAACATATGATATTAACAGGAATGTGACATTAAGAGAAACATGTTTTTTTTACACTAAATCTACTGCATTTCCAATCTCCATAACTAAAAGTATGCTATTCAATGTACATATGAAGATGTTTCAATATATAGATAACATTATTTCAATTAAAAATCATTTTTGGGGTTATTTTTTATTTTCTATACAACATTTTGTACAAGTTGTATCTGAAATTAATGGAAATGACATCATTTTCTGAATATTTGATGCGATTGGTTAAAAAACATGATATTAAGAGGAATTCACCTCAAAATACATGATATTAACCAATTAATATTACATAGATTATATATAGAGAAAATGGTGCTTGGGAAAAACATGATATAAAGAAGAATGTGATATTAACAGGGATGATATCAAATGGAGTCCACTGTAGTATATTTTACCCCTTACTTGGAAAGGAACTGACCCAGGCATACTAGAAAGTGTCTGAAACTACATTGCTCAATTCCTTTTTAAGTATCAAAATTACCTCAAAATGTATTCGTTTGATCCAATATGGCCAATACACACACCCTGCAGGTACTAGGATATCATTTGACGCCAGGATGTAGATTTTGAGTTTGTGTGAGTTTGGACTTGAGTGAGGGAGATTTTGAGGCAGATTGGTAAATTTTGGGTCAAAATGAGGGAGTCTCCCTCGTAATGAGGGAGAGTTAACAAGTACACAGGCGAGTTAATAAAAATATAAATCAACAATATGATCTAGTGAATAACACGACTGTTTAATATGAAAAATTAAACTTTTTTATCAATAACAATAACTGCATGGAAAGACAATCAATCCATAATGTGAAACAATATTCTAATATCATTGTATATTAATTTTACAGTCTACACGGACATTCACTCGTTAATCATAGTTCCACAGATTATCATTATCACCTCATAACTGTACTCAAACATACGACACATTTCTATGACGTCGACAACAATACATGTAGGCGGAGCTATGTAAATCCTCCAGTTTGAAACACAATTGCGTGACGACCCCAACAATAAACGTAAGCGGAGCTTGCATTTCATGCTGTTACATTTATTGAACCATTCTCACGTTTATAAGTTTTGAAATGAAATCTGTATCCGAAGATTGGACTATAATGAACAAAAAAGTTACGAACATTTCACAGAAAGATACTGTAAATATAAGGATAAACTTTCTATTTTCTTTAGGTTATCGATCGGGGGATAATATAACTACAAAGGAGGACAGGTAAATTAAAATTAAACATAAACAGCTTCGCCGGTTATTGAATTTACCCGTTTTCCATTGTAGTTATCCCCCGATAACCTAAACAAAATAGAAAGTTGATCCTTAAATGAATGACATTGCTTATATTAACTTAGTTCATTTTCTCACACTGATATCTCAACAGTTTCTTACACAAACCAAAATATCCACTAGTTCCTACAGGTACTGGTGCTGGGTCCTCCACTCTCTCTTCAACACACATGCTGAATCATAGAAGTTATAGAGGCTCTTGCACAGGTGCTAACCAAATTAGAGCTTCTGTGTGACAAGTGCTAATACATTAGTTTCTGTTTTACACAAGTGCTTACCAAATGAGATTTTTTGCTAATTGAGTGAGTGTCTATCTGTGTAACATAGATGCTCAGCCTTTCAGATTAGTGGTTTTAAACTTATACAGTCATTTGGGGAAATATATATTTACAATCAAGTTTACTATTACGTTCAAAATAATTTGTATTTCATTTACATGTATATTTTATCTGCTACATCCAGTAAATGACATTGTCTGACGCAATATATTTCTTACTTCTCACAAGTTGCTTTTTTGTCTGACATTTTGAATTTTATAAATTATGAATAACACTTAAATTTTTCCTGTAATGAATATTTTTTAATGTCATACAGCTGTCTGCCAATCTATCAATTTAATCTTGTCTGGTACAATATAGGTAATTTTTCATATCATTCTTGGCATTTTTTGGTATATGTTTTGATATCTTTATTGTACATGTACATTGCGTTATTCTGAATGTTGAAATACCTATGAGCTGTAAGGCTCAAAGTGTATAAACAATACAATAAAAAACAGGTGCTAAATGATTCAATGTCTTTGTTAACCACATAGTGCTTACCGTAATTTCCTGTGTATTACCCGCGGGAAGTAAATTAAGGCATTTTGGAGGCTTTTGTAAAATAAATTCCAGATAACCCGCACTGGCAGATTGCCCGCGGGTTATACATCGAATGTATACCTGGTGAGTACGAGTGTGCTTTGTATGTGACTTAGTGATTTATTGTTTTGAATGTTTGAAATCAGAGACATATGATGGAAATATTGTGTTAATTTTTTAAATATATATGTTAATGTGTATAATTAAAGACATATATAAACATATCAATGACATTTTTCGCCTACAAATAGCGTAGATATTATACATGTTGATAAAAGTGGAAACATTCAACATTGTATAGCTCACATTTTTTAATAATTTGGTAAACAAAATCCACATATTGTCTGCACCGGCAGATAGCCTGCACTAGGCTACTTCTGATGTAAAAAATTGTATAGCCCGCGGGCAATATGCGGGAAATTACAGTAATGAGGAAGGCTCTTTCTTGCAGGAACTGCCTGGGTACATATATTACATGTATGGCGCCCAGCCAACATACATCTGACATAGGTTTTTGTCGTCTGTTGCTTCCTACAAAGAAATTTACAAAAAAGAGTCAATATCAGGCTTACAGTAATGTTTTGTCGTTAAAAAAAATTCTTCTATTTAATTCTTATAATGACTACGTGTGCATATGGAAACAAATTCCCAGACTGCAATAACAGTCATCACTTGTATTCCTGAAAGGAAGGAAATCCTGCCCGTACCTGCAGAACACCTACATATCACGAACATTGAAAATTCTCGTATGACCAGTTTCATTTCACAAGAGAGCAGCTGGGGAAACAATATATGCTCGTCTCAAGCCAAAGCTGATGTTAAAGGCCCAATATACGTAACTTCAGGGAAATTTTCGTGATTCTGAAAAATTCTGAAAAAAAATGCAGTTGATAACCAAGCAAAAATAAGCCTAAAACGAAGTAAATCTGAGCGGTAACTAACAAGAAACTCTTGACAAAAAAATCGTAAGAATTGAAAATAATTCAGGTGGGGCCCACTTCAACAACAAACCGAAGGTAGTAGACGGTTCGAAATGGACGCATGTTTACAAATAGCGTGTTTCAACTGCTGCTGTACCGGTAACCGCGAAAGAATTCATCTTTAATATTGCTGATATCAGTTAATCTTAACTAAATCTATAAATATAATAAGTTATTAGGCTTGATTTTCGCTTTAAGTTTTGTCGAAAGTTACGTATATTGGGCCTTTAAATTGTATCGGAGTGCAAAAATAATGGAAACATGAAAATATCTTATTCAATTGCAATTTCACAAAGAAAGCACATGTTCAGTTTTCATTCTCTTAATTTGTTTAAATCTACAAAGTTTGAAAGAAATTGGTTGAAAACTTGGAGAAGATATCCAGACAAGATCTAAATTTTAAAAATATGTAAGGGGGAATAACTCTTCAAAACAGTTCAATAGAACAGATGTTCAGCGAAATTCAACTCCATGTCATGAACAATAATTGAACAAGGTTTCTAAGAGATCAGTTGAAAACTGTTTGAAGAGATATTTGGAAAAATTAAAGTTTTCAATGGACGGACAACGCAACAAACCAACTTATTTTCGCATCCGATTAATTTTCACAAATTTCTTGGGTGATTAAAATCTGTGAAAATTAATTGCCACAAAATAGTTCCAATCAGAGGTATGCCAACTGTAGAAGTACCGGTACTATACTGTACTGTACAAAGGATTTACTTCTGTATTAATCGCTAAATTAAGAAGCTGGTTTACAGTTACTGATGAGGTGGGGGTAAGGGGTCTCTGATGTACATTAGAGCTGGGTTCCATGGTATACCACGGTATTTAAGCAAATATTGCGGTACGTACCACAGTATACCACCTTCATTGAATGTTTGAGCTAGCTGAAGATACCTTGCTGTTTTTGTTTTGAAGCCAATCAACAAGAGGCCTGTCAGAAGTTTCTCTTTTTGTTATCCTCTAATATTGTTTGAGTGAAGCTATGTCTGTCCTAGTTGACCAGCCAACTTTTAAGGAAATTATAATTAAACCATATTGGAATTCCAATTGATCTTTGTAACAAACAGTTCATTTATAAATTACTTTATACCACGGTATACCGGTACAGGACTAATATACCACGGTACGTACCATCACAACTTTATACCACGGTATACCGGTAAAGCTGTCCAGCCCTAATGTACATACCACTACAGGCTAACATGATGAAGATGACGTGTCACACACATATGCTGCACCTCTTAAATTTAGTAATAGATACAGTATGCCGAAAAAATGAATTTAACTGCATCATACAGTTGTTTCGTCCTCTTAAGACTCTTCAGTGATGCTAGGGGCCAAAAGGTAGGAATAAGATAGTTTAAACCCACCTTTTTTTCAGAATCAAATATAACAAACAGGGGTCTGTACTTACATTGATGAGATAGTTGACATGGCCTTCTATAGACAATGGGACGGTGATAGGTCTGGACGTCTTGGACTTCAGAATTCCCTTCAGACGATGTTCTATATTCTGTACATGAGACAGTGCCTGTCGGAACGAAAACAGTAGCAAATTAGAACTTTCAACCATATGCACCCCCATATCATTGAAACAAAAGAAAGACCATCGAAGGTAAAAGTTTATAATCTCGAAAATGAAAAACTCAAAAAAGTGTAAATGTTTAAAAGTGACACACTTATACATTCTCCCTTTCACGTGAAATATGGTCATGCCATGAAGGTCACTTAAAAATGTTGCTCATGACAAATTCAGGTGATTTTAAATGTATGCTCCTGTACAGAAATGAGCTGGCCCCGGTTTCATCAACGTTCCTTAATTTAAGGAAAGTTCCTTAACTAAGGATTTTCAACTTAAATTCTATAATGCCTCCTATGGAGATGTTTAAGTTAAGGAGTTTCCTTAAGTTCAGGAACGTTGATGAAACCAGGGCCTGTTTATATAGTTTTACTGAGTAAACCCAACAGAATATAAACAAAGGCATTTTGGTGCATGAGAATCGTCTGATTCACTGTTGTCATGGTTACCTGTTCGTTGTTGATTTCACCAGTATCCATGGGATTGGACCTTGAAGATCCCCCTCTAGCTGGTTTGCTCCATTCAACTAATGGGTCATACACAAACGGCTTCAGCACGCTGTAACAATCCGGGGAAAATGTGTTTACTTCCGATACAAAATACTGGCATCTTACTGGTAGGTACAAACCAATACTAAACCTAAAGACCAAAATTTCAAAACAAAGAGACTATTTTTGATTTATAGAAACATCAAACATTGTAACTATACATGAAGGCATCAAACTCTAGGTACGAGGTATACAAAATATAGGACCTTAGGTACACAGGTATCCAACTCTAGGGCCTGAGGTTCACAAGAATCAAATTTTAGAGCCTGGTCAGGTTCACAGGTAATTCAACTCTAGGACCTGAGATTCACAGGTATAAAAGTTAGGAACCAGAAGTTCAGAGCTATCAAATTTTAGAACCTGAGGGTCACATATACAAGAGACCCAGAGGGCCTGTATTGCTCTGTTTCACCTGCATATAGGTGTATCTTAACATTCATGGAAAATTTGGACAATATCTTGTCATTCCTTTATATAAAAAGGAAGAAGAGTTTTTAAGAATTGACTAAATTTCTCTCTTTTTTTTTTCAATTTCAGAAATATGGACAATTTCTAGAATTGACTTACATACAGTGTAATGGGTTACCAGAGCTTAAGTACACAACAGCAAAGGGAATAAGAACAAGTGCTAATTGTAATGGGGTACCATTACAGATGTCCCCCAAACTACCCCTTTGGTCGGAACTGATGAGCCCAATGAACTCACAATGGAAATATAGCTGACACCCCATATATCAGCGGTCATGTTGACGAATCACGAAACGGATGTTACGACAATGTCCGTGATGTCCTACTACAGTTATATATAAAATTTCATTGAAATCGGACAATATATAAATTTCGACCAATCAGAAGCCAGGAAATAGCGGCCATGTTGACGAATCACGAAACAGAGGTTACGACAATGTTGTTGGTGTAATACTACACATATATATTAAATTTCATTGAAATCGGACAATATATAAATTTCGACCAATCAGAAGCCAGGAAATAGCGGCCATGTTGACGAATCATGAAACGGATGTGACGACAATGTTGTTGGTGTAATACTACACATATATATTAAATTTCATTGAAATCGGACAATATATAAATTTCGACCAATCAGAAGCCAGGAAATAGCGGCCATGTTGACGAATCATGAAACGGATGTGACGACAATGTTCTTGGTGTAATACTACACATATATATTAAATTTCATTGAAATCGGACAATATATAAATTTCGACCAATCAGAGGCCTCCATTTTCGTTTCGGTGGCAACCAAACTTTACGAAAATGTTACCATGTTATTCAGCATCCCTTAAAACACCCATGTACCAATTTTTACTGAAATCGGAGACTGAATTTTGAAAACCGGAAATTAGCTCTGGCGGCCATCTTGGACTTCCGGTCGCAAAAAAACAACCCGTTTTCACACACCCCGCCCCTAATGAGTATGTGTGTGAAGTTTCGTGAAGATCCGTCCAGTAGTTTTTGAGAAAAACGGTCGGAAACCTCCGCGGCGGAAGAAAGTGGAAGAAACAAGAATAATAATAATAATAATAATAATAATAATAAGAAACCGAGCAAAAACAATATGTCCCCCCACTTCGTTTGGGGGACATAAATATACCAAGGACAAACTGATACACAGATGGACCATCTCCTACATCGTCTCTAAAGTAGAATTTTACGGGGGGAATTATCAACTGGAAGAAAGCGTTACCTACCTCATCAAAGGATCCATCTGGGTCCTCATCACTCGCAGTGTCACCTCACAGGCCCGTCTGAATATCCCTTCATATCCCAAGGGTCCCTGTAACACAGCGTTATAGGTAGAGCCAGAACTAACGACTTCAGAACTCTCCAGATTGGGAGATACAAAATTTAAATATCAAAATCTCTGTGCCGTCACAATTTTTCATCCCACAGAACAAACGTCACAGTGCCAACAATAAAAACAAGAGGCCATATGGGCCTGTACTGATCATTTGGCATTATTCTCCCACTTGTAAACCTATAAAGTGGATGAAAATCTATCAATCTACAGAACAGAAAGATGTAGACGCAAGTGCTACAGAAATAGGATGGTGTACACAAATGGTAGGCTAAAAGTGGTACAGTGACTGTACAAATCTGTATAATAAGCATTGTCAATGTATAACTGTAAGTAGACTGAGGAAAATGATATTATTCAATGACAATTTATGTACAATAATTCTAATAACAGGGATTCTATAAAGTCCTTACCAGTGCATTCATCATGTTATGTGTTAGCCGGAACGGAACCTTCTCTGCCCATTCAAACATCTCGCCCTGTAAACCAATCAAACACACTGTAACACCTTGTAATGGGAGATAGGTAGAAGGAGTCTGTTTATCTGTGTCTTATAATTAACCTAGATAAACAGTATGGTTAGCTTAGGATTTACGCAATACCATCATCCTGTCCCATCCTCGATATCCAGGGGTTACACTCATCTACGCTCTCTACACCCCTGGAATATGTCATGGCAAAAATGAAGGCACTCTCAGGTAAAAAAATCCAGACCAATCGCTAGGCTGATGCCACTTTTGAAGATTATGAAAGAGTCGCAAACAACTTCAAAGCCTGTCAATTTTTACCGTTATATGACCATGAGATTCTTTTAACGTACATCAAATGGTCAAACCAGTCTTCTTTTAATTTTGCTTAGACAGATTCAAAGGGTGTATAGTGTATAGTGTAGGTGGATATCGAGGATGGTCCTTACCTAGCCCAACTCACTACTATGATGAAAAACAGCATAACCAACATAAAGCAGATTTGAAAGTTCAGTTACTATCATATAGAGTATCTAATAAACTTGCTTTCAATAAGATCGTGACTATAAGGTACCTCAATGAAGAAGAAAGCTGAGAAAAACAAATATAATAATATTCTCTAAAATAGATAATTTTATCTTCATATTTCTTCCATAGTATGTGCCACATGTAAACCCTGTATGATGAAAAACCAACTTTCTTGTAATTCTTTTCATATATATTTTATATTCTGTGGCGGACAAGGGGAAGTAACTCCCACATCACTAGCGTCGTGATCAAGAACAGTTGTAGCAGTGATGAAAACAATAGCTTAAAGGCCAAATATACGTAACTTCAGGGAACTTTTCGTGATTCTGAAAAAATCTGAAAAAAAATCCAGTTGATAACCATGCAAAAAAAAATCCAAAGAATTGAAAATAATTCAGGTGGGGCCCATTTCAACAACAAACCCAAGGTAGAAGACGGTTCGAAATGGACGCGTGTTTACAAATAGCGTGTTTCAACTGCTGCTGTACCAGTAACCGTGAAAAAATTCATCTTGAATATTGCTGATATCAGTTAATCTTAGCTAAATATATAAATATAATAAGTTATTAGGCTTGATTTTCGCTTCAAGTTTTGCCGAAAGTTACGTATGTTGGGCCTTTAACTTATCCAAATTTCCTGCTTAATGAACATCCTCGGTTATATTGTAGATTATATGTTAATAGTTTTAATTGGATTTAAAATGCCACACTGATTTGTCAAACAATCATTTAAACTCCTACCTTATTGAAGAGACAGTTGAAATCCACATGGACACAGTCACCACATGTGGAGTCAAACAGGATGTTCTCCCCGTGTCGGTCCCCCAGTCCGAGTATGTAGCCCACCATACTGATGACGGCACACGTCCGTGCATAGGACAGACGGCCGTTGTACCTGTACAGAACAAGGCATCCCAGTAATAATCAAAGTACTGAAAGCTAAGGCGGAAAAATAGAACAGTTTAAATATGGTATTTTTGGAATGGGGAACAAAATCAAAATGAGCTAATCATATAAGTTTATATGCTTCTGAGCAAATTAATGTACCGCAAAAATGTTGATGTTTTGATGGATAATAAAGGTTTTGAACTAATTAGAAACTATCAAACTTGTACAAGAAGTTAATGGTAGTTAACACAATTGATTCATTTTGCAGCTAGTCATTGTCAGGTTTGTTTAAATCTTAATGATAGAATTTAAACATTTCAATGACAATAATGCCAGACGGGAGTAATTATAGGCTAAAAAGACAATCTTACTGCACAGTGGCCCTAACAGGCCATATGCTACGGCGATTGGAAGGGGCACTTATAGGAGAAGGGGCGGTAAGTATCGCGAGTCAGAATATTGCTTCAAATCAAGATTGAAAATACCCACAAACTTTTCATGATAAAATACTTCATATTATTTGTGTATATTCACTTGGGACTAAATTTACAATTAAAACAGATTTGTCAGGTTAAGTATTTAATTGGCCTACCAAGATGTTGGGTCGGGGAAGGTCCTAAGAAACCATTCCTTAAACACTGGAGGGTGACGGGGCAGCATCTTCTCCTTAAAACACTGCATCTTCACCCTGGAAAGAAACATCATTCAAACCTTTAAATACAAGCCTCAAAATTTCTATAACTTCTGCAACTGTGTATTGGTTCTATACCACACACACTTATTGTTTTTATAATCACTGAAACTCTATACTGTAAAAGCCAATATTTTCGCTTAGTCAGCCTCCAAACCGTTCGGGAGGTGGAAATTTTCGTGCGTTAGTCATGATTTTTGCACTGTGTATCTGCAATACTATTATTTACTGTAGAGTCTGAATGGTGTTAAATATATTCGCATGTGGATATATATTTGCGGAGATTTAATGCCAGCGAAATAAGCGAAATATCCACACCACAAAAAATTCCACATTTACAGTATTTCTTCATTGATGAAAATGATACAACACCAAACTCAAGAAGCAATTATTTAACAGATGTATTTTGCTACTCATTCGATGCTGTCCCTTATCTTTGACACAATACATTGGTGAAGAGCCGTACAAAATGAAACAACACCATTCTTTTTTATAGCTTTTTCTGCTACTCACTCAATGCTGTCCCTTATCTTTGACACAATACATTGGTGAAGAGCCGTACAAAATGAAACAAAACCATTTTTTTTATAGCTTTTTCTGCTACTCACTCAATGCTGTCCGTTATCTTCGGCATCATGGCCTTGAGTTCTTTGCCACTTGTATACATGCCCAGTTCTCTGTACTGTTTCATCAAGATGTGGCGCAGTCCAAAGGTATTGCTTACCCACTCGATCAGGCCACACTCCTCATTGAGAGGAACAACAGCCTACAACAGTTTACAACAGATATGTCACACTCTTTGTTGCCGAAAACACATTTTCCATCTCAGAAAATTTTTATTGCAACATAATGGTGAAAAAGTAGTTCCTTAACACCTTTGAGAATTGTCCAAAACCAAGAGAGTCTTGACTCTAAAAGATGTTGGTTGACTAAATTGCCCTTCTTAGAACCTTTCTAGTGTTAGCTGATTTGGCAATTTGACAAATTCCACCCCTTAGGCCCCTGGCACATAAAATACACAAAATTCATAGTTATTGTTTGCCTTTGACTTCGGAACAATCCTGCGAACTTTTATTGAAATTGGATCAGTTGTTTTTGAGAAAAGTCAAAACTGTCAATTGTTAACAGATACACAACTCATGAAGTGCAATAGACAAAAGGCAATTGCAACTAGGTCACTTGAGAGTTTGTCTCGGATGACCTAAATCATCTCAGGGCCTGTCACGTATACAATCCTTGACCTCTTATTACTATACCATAGCTCTTAGGGGAGGTAAACTTGTATGAAAAACACCATAGTGGAATTCTTCAGCGCCTGAAGCAGGAAAAGGATCCTTAATGCTAGACAGATACAACTGACTAGGCCAAGTATTCCGTAACAAAATTATACACTTACGTAGGTACGAATATGGAGTTGTCTCCTCCTGGAATCCGGATCCTTCCTGAGGAACTTGTTGACGATGGCGTTAAATTCCATCAATCGTCCATCTTTCCTCAAATCATCCTGTTTGGAGACAATTTGTGTTATGGTGCTATACAGTACTGACAGTGTGAGATGGAACATGAATTACCTGCCCCTGTTTTCAATTTCTTTCATTTTACTGATTTGTGTGTACATGTGTGGTGGTGGGAGGCTATTGAACTTCAAGGGCCATTCCATTTTACACCTGAAAATATCATCTGTATTTCTCTGAGTCAATGAAGAGTTTTTGTAGTAAACCACATCACTAACGAATATATTGTTTCTGAATTTCAAAGCCTTATAATACTAAAGCTATAAGATATTGCTTATAAATATTGGTGACTTTTGACCATTTTACCCTGGGGTTACAAAAGAACAATTTTTATAGCAGACATACATTTCAGCATTGATGACAATTTTTTTTAGTTTCATTAGGGTATATGAAAAAAATGTTGTTTGCAGCGTAGCGGATTCTTACAAAAGTTTGTCAGCATATTTTTTTTCATAACCCTATGAAACTAAAAAATAATTAACATCAATGCTTATAATTAATTTTTGAAACATATTTTCAAATTAAAAACATGTTGATGTACAATTTGACTGATCTAACAACAGATTTTTTTTTACAAATCAATACGCAACGTCAATTGTGGTATTGTGATGTCACATTTTCCCCGCCATTTTCGGATTTTTTCATAGAAGTATGAACAAAAATCAGAAAGCTGCATTCTGCATACAATCAATGGAAAATTAATTATTACACCTTGGGTCTAAACATGGCACAATATATTGAGTTAACGTACCTTTGGTTTACACATCATGGTATAATATCGACCATCACTTCCAATCAAGACAATCTTCTTAGGTCTCTGTAAGGAAGGCAGGATCTCAATCTGTAAAAAAATTATGAAGCATAATTATTTCAACTGTTGATATAAGACTTCCTTTAAATCATAAATATCATATTTGTCAAGTCATACCATGCAGGCTTTTATTTTATTAGAAAAAATAGAAATTTGTTTCGATTTTATTAGACTTTACCTCCTATTAACAAAAAGGTTATTGAATGACGGCCTCCTGGTGTATGTGATAATACAGATTTTTTGCCGATTTAAAGTGCTATAATGAAGTATACTGCCGAAGGTGCCCAGCAGAGCACACCACCCAGTCACATTATACTGACAACAGGTGAACCAGTCATTCCCGTCAAGGGGGGCGGAAGGTCAATCCCACTGTTTATGCACATTGTAATCCCCTTCACTCAAGGATGCCTCAATTCAAATTGTGACAATATCATACCAATTTAAAAGAAAATGAAGGATTTTAAAGAATTTACTACAAATGAAATCAACATACCATTATAGTACTTCATACCAGGTGTGCTGTGAACACCTGCAGTACAAACACTGGCACTACTTACCATATCTTGAATGCCGTTTACAAAGACCTCCTTTCCGGGGAAAGGGTCGTGTGAGGAGTGTGATCCTGGAGTATTGGGCAACATCACCGTCATGTTGGACTGGAGAGGCAGTATTATATTGCTGAATTCACTGTCAAAACACGGCGAAAACAAGTTTAATGTAAGCTCGGCTTTTAATCCGCTCTTATAATAAAAGCAAAGTGAGCAGAGGCTCACATAGATATACCCCCCATCCGAACAAAGTTGTCAACAATGACATTTGATCTTTAACTTGATCAATGACCACCAAAATCTAATTAGGTGCATGTCAGTGTTTTTGCTACCTTGATTTTACAGCAGTCTGTGCCTTATTGAATTGGGAAAATAAAGTAGGATTTTCAGATAAATTGGGAAATTGTTCTTGCATTTTGCTTCATTTTGGGAAAATAGCACAAATTCTGACTGGGGGAAACAGCCTTATATCGACAGTAGAAATGGGCAAACAAAATCACTGCATGTATAGAACTTGATTGTGTGATGCTATGTTGTGAATGTGAACCAAATCTAACCAAGGGTTAAGAAATTTTGTACACAAGCTTTTTATTACTAAAGTGATCAATGATGACCTTTGACCTTTAATGGTCACCGATGACCACCACAATCCACTCGGGTGTAGAAATTTATCGTATGATGCTACAATGTAAATATGAACCAGAACTGTCCAGGTGTTCATGCAATACCTTGTACAATAGCTTTTTATTCCAAAAACGGTCAACCGTGACCATTGAACTTTAATCTTGACTGATGATCGCCGAAATCTAATCAGGTGTGGATCGACTTCATTGTGCGATGCTAAGATGTGAATATGAACCAAATTTGTCCAGGGGTTCAGAAGATATCTTGAACACAAAGTTTTTATTTCCAAAATGGTCCACTGTGACCTTTGACCTTTAACCGTGATAGATGACCATCAAAATTTAATCAGGCTTAGAACTTCATCGTGTAATGCAATATGAACCACATCTTACTTACTAGAGGTTTTCAAGATATGTTGAACACAAGGTTGGGATGGACAGATGGATGCGTGGATGGGACGAACCGACAATTTGAAAGTTATTACACTATAAACCCCCCTTACCAAAGTGTAAAGTTACCTGTCCTCAAGCAGACGTTTCAGTGGTTTGAAGTGCTGTGTTACACTCATGTTATTAGACCCGGTAAATTCTTTATTACAGAGCTCCAGAAGGCGGTCAGTAAGCTTGGTTGAATCCTGTCATATAAAATAATACACCAGTACATTAAGCAAGTCACAAAAGCAGAAATCCCATTATGTATGGTAAATGACAGACTGCAGTATCACATCACCTAGATACATTTGTATCTAAGCAATCATGGACAAATTTGAATAATCTCCTGTCGTTTCTTCGAAAGAAGAAGGATTTTAAAGAATTTTTCATAGTTCCCGTATTCTGCCTTGCCTCACTAGCTACCAAGGGGTCAGTCCCACTGTTTATACAAAATTAAATTCCCTTCACCAAAGACAGATCCAACTTGACAGGATATGGTGCTTGATGAACAAGACAGGATATGATGCTTGATAAAGGTGACAGGATTTGATGTTTGATGAAGGTGACAGGATATGATGCTTGATGAACGTGACAAGATATGATGCTTGATGAACGTGACAAGATATAATACTTGATGAACGTGACAAGATATGATACTTGATAAAGGTAACAGGATATGATGCTTGATGAACGTGACAGGTTATGTTGCTTGATGAAGGTGACAGGATATGATGCTTGATGAAGGTGACAGGATATGATGCTTGATGAACATGACAGGATATAATGCTTGATGAACGTGACAGGATATGATGCTTGATGAACAAGACAGGATATGATGCTTGATGATGATGCTTGATGAACGTGACAAGATATGATACTTGATGAAGGTGACAGGATATGATGCTTGATGAATGTGACAAGATATGATACTTGATGAACGTGACAGGATATGATGGTTGATGAACGTGACAGGATATGATGGTTGATGAACGAGACAAGATATGATGCTTGATGAACAAGACAGGATATGATGCTTGATGATGATGCTTGATGAACGTGACAAGATATGATACTTGATGAAGGTGACAGGATATGATGCTTGATGAATGTGACAGGATATAATGCTTGATGAACGTGACAGGATATGATGGTTGATGAACAAGACAGGATATGATGCTTGATGATGATGCTTGATGAACGTGACAAGATATGATACTTGATGAAGGTGACAGGATATGATGCTTGATGAATGTGACAAGATATGATACTTGATGAACGTGACAGGATATGATGGTTGATGAACGTGACAGGATATGATGGTTGATGAACGAGACAAGATATGATACTTGATGAACGTGACAGGATATGAAGCTTGATGAACGTGACAGGATATGATGCTTGATGAACGAGACAAGATATGATACTTGATGAACGTGACAGGATATGAAGCTTGATGAACGTGACAGGATATGATGCTTGATGAACGTGACAAGATATGATACTTGATGAACGTGACAGGATATGAAGCTTGATGAAAGTGACAGGATATGATGCTTGATGAACATGACAAGATATGATACTTGATGAACGTGACAGGATATGATGCTTGATGAAATGACAGGATATGATACTTGATGAACGTGACAGGATATGAAGCTTGATGAACGTGACAGGATATGATGCTTGATGAACGTGACAAGATATGATACTTGATGAACGTGACAGGATATGATGCTTGATGAACGAGACAAGATATGATACTTGATGAACAAGACAGGATATGATGCTTGATGATGATGCTTGATGAACGTGACAAGATATGATACTTGATGAAGGTGACAGGATATGATGCTTGATGAATGTGACAGGATATAATGCTTGATGAACGTGACAGGATATGATGGTTGATGAACAAGACAGGATATGATGCTTGATGATGATGCTTGATGAACGTGACAAGATATGATACTTGATGAAGGTGACAGGATATGATGCTTGATGAATGTGACAAGATATGATACTTGATGAACGTGACAGGATATGATGGTTGATGAACGTGACAGGATATGATGGTTGATGAACGAGACAAGATATGATACTTGATGAACGTGACAGGATATGAAGCTTGATGAACGTGACAGGATATGATGCTTGATGAACGAGACAAGATATGATACTTGATGAACGTGACAGGATATGAAGCTTGATGAACGTGACAGGATATGATGCTTGATGAACGTGACAAGATATGATACTTGATGAACGTGACAGGATATGAAGCTTGATGAAAGTGACAGGATATGATGCTTGATGAACATGACAAGATATGATACTTGATGAACGTGACAGGATATGATGCTTGATGAAATGACAGGATATGATACTTGATGAACGTGACAGGATATGAAGCTTGATGAACGTGACAGGATATGATGCTTGATGAACGTGACAAGATATGATACTTGATGAACGTGACAGGATATGATGCTTGATGAACGTGACAAGATATAATAATAATGTTTTATTGAGCAATAGGCAAAAATGCCTTTGTGCAATACATAATATACAATTAATGATGGTACAGGTACAGGTGGAATGGAACATGAATATGGACAAGCAGACACAATAGCAGACACAATAGCTATAATATAATAATTGGTAGTAATTTGTAGTTAATATACACTTGCAGCGTCAGGTGCGGGAACACGTTTTACGACAACTTCTATAATATCTTAATAAGTCTCACTTTTTTTTTTTTTTTTTTATGCAACATGTTTGAGACTGTTTACAATTTCTATGAAAAGGTAGATAACTCTTGCTGACCATTGGCTATGAATGTGGTATTACCACTTACCATTACTTTACCATTACTTTCAAAATAACAAATTATAAAATAAAAAAAAAAAATTATAAAATTATTACTCGAGTTGGGGATTTATATTCTAACGCAAATTAGAAGGAGAATGCAAGAAACCGTCGCAATATAAATTACCTGTCACTCATAATTAGTTATTGAAAAGTATTACATTCCTGATTTCATTTGCCTTGTAAATATAACTTGCTAAATTCTTCACAACTGTTACATTGGATGATGTAATCAATTCCAAAAATTTTCCACTGTTTGGATTAGTATAGTATCTTCTTGGTATGAACTGTGCCCTTACCTCAACAAACTTACTACATTCAATGACAAAATGATACTCGTCTTCTAACACATCACAAAATATACATTTTCTCATTTCATATGGTATTGCATTAGGTTTGTGCCATCGTCCTACCTCGACACTGAGGCGGTGTGATGATACTCTAAGCTTTGACATTGCTATTCTGAATTTTTGTATGTTCACAATATCGAGATATTTTTTGTATTCAAAACTATCACATAGTTGTATGTAAAAGCTAGCTCGAGTGGACTCTGAAAGCTCAGCATTCCAATTTTGAACAAATACATCTCTCACTCTTGTCTTGAATACAATCATAAACATGCCTATACTGCCAACGGACTGCAGATTCCAGACATAACCGAAACCATGTGTAAAAAGCATTGACTTTACTAAGCTCGCCCAATTGCTGACATTGTGTAACTCACATTGATCATAAAGAACATTGTAAACAGATGTAACTAAATTATTTGCGTTTCCACAAACAATCTTTAGCCAGTATTTCATAATTCTATTAAATCTCAACAACCTCAGAGGCGTACGACCAAGTTCCCCATATACAAAATTATTCTGTGTGGTTGATTTGACTCCCAATAATCTTTTACAAAACTTGAGATGTAATCTCTCAATAGCCATGGCAGTATGAAAACCCCACACTTCGCACCCATAGCATAGGACAGGACTGACCAGTTTATCAAATAAGTTACACATATGCTTAGGAGTCAATCCAATGAACTTTCTTGTCCACTTTTCTAACTGAAATAACGCCTTAGAGCCTTGATCTGCCAACGTCTTCTGTGTTTCAGAGAAAGCTCCACCAGGTGTGAATAGTACACCCAGATAAGATAATCTGCTGACCACCTCGACCTCTTGGTCACCAAGCAAAAAATGTAAAGATTCACTTAGCCTACCCCCTCTACGAAACACCATAATTTTTGTTTTACTTGTATTTACTTTCATTTTCCATCTCTCACAATAATCATACAAAATATCTAAACCTTTTTGTAAACCAACAGCAGTATCTGCAAGAATTGTAATATCATCTGCATATAAAAGCAAGAAAACCTTAAGTAGATTTATTGACACGCCTCTAAAACCCTTGACAATTAGTTCACCTTCCAAATCATTAATATACATTGCAAATAAAAATGGTGACAGGCTTTCACCTTGCCTTACCCCAGTAGTGCAAATGAACTCATCTGATAGTTCATTATTTACTTTAACTCTAGATTTAACAGAGTTATACATAGACTTGATAATGTCCAGCATATTTCCACGGACACCTAATTTGATCAACTTACACCATAGGTTGTCCCTAATAACATAATCAAAAGCCTTTGAGAAATCTACAAAGGTACAAAATAATTGTCTATTTGAGTTTATAAAATGAGAAATTAATCCATGTAAGTTAAAAATATTGTCAACAGTACTATGTTCGGTTCTAAAGCCTGCTTGAGCATCAACATATACCCGGTGTTCCTCAGCCCAGGATGTGAGTCTATTATTAAGGATTCTTGTAAACAATTTCCCTACTACACTTAACAGAGTTATCCCTCTGAAATTATTCACATCCAAAAGGGAGCCCTTTTTATGTAAAGGAATTATATACCCGTCAGACCATGACTTTGGAAAAATACCAGATTTGAAAATATTGTTGAACAGTTTGAAAAAATATGGCAATAAATACTCTTTCCCCTCAATCAGAAACTCATTAATAATCAAATCAGGACCAGCACTCTTACCATTTTTTAACTGGTTTATGGCGTGTTCAATTTCATCAACATTAATATCCAAATTCAAACCCTCAAAAATCACTTGCATATGATTATTTTCATATCTCTCATTGAATTCAATGATATCCTCATCTGGTGTAAAAAATGGATCAACTGGATTGTTTACAACCGAGAAAAAATCTTTAAAATCATCTGCTTTTATCTCTATTGTTTTACCTTTACTTGTTGACTTCTTTAATAGTCTCCAATAATCTTTCACATTTCTTTCGTTGGCAGCTATTAGTTTACTTGTATTTTCTTGATCATAGCTAATACGACATTTCCTTGCCACAGTCTTAAATGTGTTCCTGGCTTTTACCATATTAATCCTACTAATATCAGACTTTTCTGCTCTGTAAATATCCAACATTTCAAAAAATAACCTACGCTTTTCTTCACAGACCTTGTTGTACCAGGGAATAAACCTCTTGTCTTTGAATTGGTTGTTATTACCTTCACCTGAACTGTATTTTGCCATAATAGGATCTGCGGCTGCAGATAATGCATCATTCATTAATTCCACAGACCTATTTATAGATTCTTCATCTGCGTTCACATTTTCCATTAAATGTTCTAGCTCAGTGAAATAACTCTGGGAATGAACTTGTAGGTTCTGTAAATATGTGTCCCTCAGTTCATTATTCCATGTAAATCTTTTTATTGTTTTATTATTAGCATGATCCTCCATCTGGTTTGGCCTAGTTAGATTAGATAACAATGAGAAGGAGATTGTCATATGATCACTGTACAAATTAGGTTCACCAACCACAAACTCAAGAAAATTTTTGAACAAATCTGGTGAAGCAACTACATAATCGACAAGGCTACTACCCTGACTGTTGGTAAAAGTGTATGATCCCTTACCAGCATCTTTATCAAGCCTTCCATTTACAATGCGTAAACCAGTTGTTTTGCAAAAATCTATTAATTTACAACCATTTGCGTTTGTTCTACCCTTATCGACTGAAGCCCGGATCACAGTATTATCCGGCTGATAATCATCAGGTACAGGTAGGTATGTATCTATGTCCTGATCTACGTAATCAGGTGTGGTACCTGTTCTGGCGTTCATATCACCAGTGATAATAAAATCACAAGAATCATTCGTAGAATTTACAATATCAATTATATGATTATGTAATCTGTCGAGAGTGTCAACATCCACAAATGCATGTCTACCTGAATTCTCAGGCAATACATAACAGAGGCATATATATATATCGTTAGTAAATCCAAAATAATCTTTTTTCATTTTCATAATAATGATATCATCTGCATCATAACATACCAGCTCAATACCTTTTGATATAATACTACGTATATAAACAATCAAACCACCCGAGTTCCGTTTTGAACCCTTTACCTTCTCTGTTCTATGTAATATAAAATGTTCAAACTCTTTTACATTTAAATTGCATAGCTCAGATGACCAGGTTTCAGTTAATAATACAATGTCATTGTTGTTGAAAATGATTTGAAATAATTCACTGTTTAACTTGTTACACCTCTTTGACACAAGTCCCTGTGTGTTTAGATAAGTAAATCTCACCATGTCTGGAATGTTTACATGTTCAATGTCCGCGTACACGTGTCCTACGCTGTCCTAGCCCTCATCTTCTGGAACTACCAGTGTAGTCTGGTCTTGGCTGGTCCTTAGATCCAAACCCTGATCAGTATGTTCCTCTGTCTGAGTGGTGAAGTCCTGATTGGATACATCATTACTGTCTTCGTCGGAGCTGTCACGGCCATCCCCCGAACTGGTGCTGATCTCGTCATCATCCAACTCTACCTGTTTGTTTACATTAGCTGAGGTCGCGATAGGTCCCCGCCTTTGATACAGAACTCTATCCCAGTCTGGAAGCTCGTCCCGCAACACCTTACCGTTCACTAACAGCTTGGCAGGAAACAGTATCTTGACATCTTTCTTTCCCCTCTTCGCTAGTTTGAAATCCTCCATGAGAGCTTTTCTCGCCGTTTGTATTTCCCTCGGATAGTCTCGACCTACACCATACCCAGTACCTTTCAATGCGCTGACCTTTGACATGATCGTGTTGACATCTTTGAAGTCCTGAAATGCCGCAATAAGGGGGCGGGGCTTAGCTGATGATAGACTGTTTCCTGCACGTGCCCTGCCAATGCGGTGTGCCCTCTGAATACACATATCCCGTCCCGTCTCTATCTTCAGTGTGTTGACAATAAAGTCTATAATAACAGCCTTTCCGTCACCGTTCTCACCTTCAGACTCACTGTGTCCGTAAAACAATAAATTGTTTCTCCGGCTTCTAGCCTCCAGGTCTATAGCCCTGTACTCGACATGCGAAAGTCTGTAGTCGAAATCATCCAAGTCCGCTTTCACACCCTCGATATCAGTGGCTGCCTTGTCGACTTTTTTACTGACCTTGTCCAACGTAGACTTCATTGAATCAAGTTGTAACAGTTTTCGCATCATGATGCCCAGTTTACCGTCTACATTGGCGGCGTCAAATTCACGCATGTCCACATCAATGAATCGTATACTGTCCCCACCTGTAGATTTTCGTGACCGTTTGCGCGACTGTACTTGTGTGAAGCCGTCCGACTCGCTTTGCCCGCCATCTTGCCCTCCATCTTCTTCAAACAAATTCCCACGTGCGTTGAAATTACCACTAACGTTAGCAGGTGTCCTCCCTCGTCCAGACGAAAAGAAACGTCCATTCCTTCCTCCTTGACCACGTCTACCCATTGTCCACCACAAGAAAAGTTGACGTTAGCTGAAACTTTAGATTTTCAATACTTTTTGCGGAGCTCAAAATTCCACGACCGTCACCATCTGACGCATGCGCAATATATAGATATGATACTTGATGAAATGACAGGATATGAAGCTTGATGAATGTGACAGGATATGAAGCTTGATGAAATGACAGGATATGATGGTTGATGAACGTGACAGGAAATATGATGCTTGATGAAGGTGACATGATATGATGCTTGATGAACGTGACAGGATATGATGCTTGATGAAGGTGACAGGATATGATGCTTGATGAACATGACAGGATATGATGGTTGATAAACGTGACAGGAAATATGATGCTTGATGAACGTGACAGGATACCATACACAATAGAGATAATTCTTACTTGTAGGCTGAACATTTTGAAAGGTTGTATCATCAATATCCCAACATGAGTATTAGTTATAATAAAACTATATAAAATAATGACCAATTTCTAAACTAGGAAACATCCAAGAGCCAAATAAATCAGTCTAAAGTTGACCTTACCTTCACAAATTTCTGTAAACCCAAATTAATCTGCCTGGAAAAGATGTTTGAAATACAAAATTAATATTTCATTACCAATAATCATGCATGCACATCAAATGATCAAAATTTCAACATAAAGTTTAAAACATTTTCAATCTTTTTTTTAACAAATTATGTTCTTTTCAGTTTTTAGGAGCAATACCTATAGAATTGAAGAGGAGTATTTATTTTTTAATTTTAAGAAGTTTTTTCTTAATCAAATTGCAATGAAAAAATGTCTTAATCTTATCGGACCAAATAATACTTACTCAGCTCGTGCGAATATGTCCTTACATCGACTGACTCGCACCTTGTACGAGGACTGAAACGATACAATGTACCGACACGGTGAACATAGCCCTAACAATGAGTTATAATTTACACGAAGGGTAAATTGTTTTAATGCACATTTCAAAAATAAGATAATGACTTTGTATTTGCTTGTGTCACATTTCAAAGTTTACAATGACAAATGAGAACAAAAATCTAAACAAATGTTGTAGCAATAAAAAATAATCAGTTTTGAAAAACAATTTATACATGTTCATGCTTGTAAATTGAATATAAATTACAGAAAAACAATTATTTATATGTGGCTGGCCTGGTGCCATTTTTTGAATATGGCTGGTTATTGTTCCGTAATCAAAGATTGACAAGTCTATAAATAAATGCAGCTGACCTTTGACACTGCCATCAACATCCACATGCCTTGCTGCGGAAACTCAGCAAACAGACGAGCAATGATTTCCTGAAAAGTACAACAATATACAATGCTTAACACTGTTCATGTAACACACCTGAATATCCATATAAAATAAAACATATTTAACAGTATGAAATGTATAATCTTGATATCAAAACATTAAGCCATCTAAACAGGCAATCCACAAGAAATTTGAGGTATTGGTTATATCAAAGAAACTATGAGCAATGTCAGTTATTTTCAAGAGGGGCAATGCTACTCAAGCGCGCTGAGCTAGAGAAGTAAGCTCCCCCCCTCGAGTACAATAGCTGACATAATGTGAGGCCTATGATGTAACCAACTTGTCACATAAAGTGTCACGTGATAATTTCAACGAAGAGTCCTTTACCATATCTTACTGGGCATGTATAAGAAAACATACTTACCCGGAGCTGTTGGAAGACGTCAGGCTGTGTGTGACAGATGCGAGATGTCAGCTGTGAGAAGGCCGTAAACAGCTGGTAGGAGGCTAACTGTTGTCCCAGGCTACACACCAACTGTAAATCATTTAGTCTTAGCTATAAATGTTGGACCATACACCAACTAGTGGTTAAATACTAACCAAAGTACATAATGTATTAATATATTATAGTTAATACCACCCTACAAACAAGGTGTCATTTCTAGAATACATGTAATGGTACAATGTCATTTGATATCAATCAGGCTTAACTGAAATGGGATAAATTCATAACCTGAAATGCAAAAAGTTTTTTTTTTTTAAAGTTGAAAAATTGGTCACCTTTTGACCCAACAGCAAGGATTTTAATTTGACCTCTGACCTTAAGACCTGTAATCCCCAAACAATATCTATAAATAATATAATTACATTGAATCTGTATAATGAAAACTTTGCGTTTTGGTCATTTTAAACTTTTTAGATATAATGTCATGGGGGCTATTTTGAATTTTTTAACCCACTTGAAGAAAGTGATTTTCACCTCTTCAATACCTACAATACAATATATAATACAATATATCAAAAGTGCATTGGCATACAAAATGCACATCTCACCGTTTTGGAGTACAATTGATAACAAAATAAAGTGTAGAAGAAAACTAATCATTAACAGAAATAATAGGTCGTTTTGCAACATGTGAATAGCCCTAACTACATTGTACATGGAGAGGAGCCTTGAGCTGCCAGGAGACAAACACATGTAATATTTATACCTTATTGAGCCTGGCTAAAGTTGTCCGCATGATCTGCAGTTTGTGAGCAAGCTGCTGGTTTCGGGACACATCCTTTTTCTCCATCTCGGCTACACTGGTGCCGAAGTCGAGCCACAGACTGAGGAGGCGCGGCAGGGATTGGTAGATATACTGGTTACCATACTGGAGGGACTGGCCAAAGGATTTTACAACATGGTGGATGAACTCCCTACAATAAACAAGAGGTCCATGGGGTATAATTATCGTTTAGCTTAGTTTTAAACTTGGGCAACATTTATTTTTGATTTTGGTTTCCCACCTCTTGGCCCCTAGCATCATTGAAGAGTCCTAGGAGGCCAGGACTGCTGCATGATGCAGTTTAAGTCATTTTTTGGCAAACTGTATCTATTACTAAATTTAAAAGGTGCAGCATGAGTGTGTGTGTTACGTCATCTACCATGGACCTTTTTGTTATTGGTATTCAGTCAACAAGAGCCCTGTCATGTGGCAATTTATCTCCAATAAACAACATTATTTGAGCTTTTGACCAAATGATCAAACCTGTTGACCTTCATCTTTGGTCAATTGAATCCTTATTGAATTCTGACCATCTTTACTTCATGGTGGTAAAACAAAATGTTCAGCAGTGAAAAATTACAAAATTGGACTTTGACCTTTGACCAAGACTTTGATCGTTTGACTCCTGTTTGAATTCCAACAAACCTGCTTCATAATGTCATAAAATGTTCATCAATCAAAACCTGAAAAAAATGACCTTGATTTTTGACCCAGTGATCATGACTTTTGGTCAGTTGACTATTTGACCTCTATGACCTTTAGCAGAATATGCTTCCATTGTAAACATGACCTTATCATTGGAAACATGACCTTACCTCTAGAAACATGACCTTACTGTTGCAACATGACCTTACTGCTAGAAACATGACCTTATCATTGGAAACAAAACCTTACATTGGAAACATGACCTTACCACTGGAAACATGACCTTACCATTGGAAACAAAACCTTACAGCTGGAGACATGACCTTAACATTGGAAACATGACCTTACAGCTGGAGACATGACCTTAACATTGGAAACATGACCTTACAGCTGGAGACATGACCTTAACATTGGAAACATGACCTTACAGCTGGAGACATGACCTTAACATTGGAAACATGACCTTACAGCTGGAGACATGACCTTAACATTGGAAACATGACCTTACAGCTGGAGACATGACCTTAACATTGGAAACATGACCTTACAGCTGGAGACATGACCTTAACATTGGAAACATGACCTTACAGCTGGAGACATGACCTTAACATTGGAAACATGACCTTACAGCTGGAGACATGACCTTAACATTGGAAACATGACCTTACAGCTGGAGACATGACCTTAACATTGGAAACATGACCTTACAGCTGGAGACATGACCTTACCGTTGGCGAGAAGGATCTGGTTTGTCCTTGTCCTCCAACAGAGTAGTCATGATCTTGTCGTAGTATTTGGCCAGGTGGAAATGGCCGTCCTCCCAGTCTGGGTAGACGTCTGTCACTTCTTTGTACTGCTTCAGGATCACGTTACTCTCCATCTTAGATGTTTCCTCACTGTAGCACCCGTACAACAGCAATGCCTGTAGGTTAAAGGTCAAATAGAGTCATACTTAAGAGTTACCGTATTTGCTGTAATGAGTGCCCAGGGTACCTAAATATATAATTGGTTCCAAATGGGTCGCTTTATAGAATAACAAAACTAAGATCTCGTCCAACTAGAAATGTCTGTGTGACATAAATGCCCCCCCCCCCCTCCCCCTGCCATATGAAATTAGTTCTTCATGCTTATTATGTATGCGAAGTTTTAAGACAATAAGATCAGTAGTTATTTGAATAAGCTGGTTACATTATCATTGGCCGGGCCGGGCATGGGTAACACTATATGCTCCCCCATTTCATGGCAGGGGCATAAAAAGATGTTTATATTAAGTCATTAAATCAATAAGTATGGCTGTGTATTGTGACAAGAATGGGTAGTACTTTGAACAATTTATGCACATATTTCAGAATCATTACGTGTAATCATGCGCACAGTAAGGTTTATTGAACCATTTAATAGAATCATGTTGGTGTGTCACATTTAGTAGGGGCGCTTATAACTTCAATACTCCGGTAGAAGGAGGGGGAAGAGGCATTTGTAGGTGGAAGGGCACTATAATTACGGCGAAACGGTATGTTTAACTGCATGAATCTTACCGGAAAAGGATGAGGATTTTTTTCAATCATTGATGCTAATGAATGAAGGTAGAAACTTTAAGTAATCTTCTGATTAACTTATCAACCAAAATTTTGTCCTGAACACTAAATTTCTTAAACTAGAAATTTCTGTGAGACATAAATGCCCCTTGCCCCCATAGGAAAGTAGTTCTTCATGCTTATTATGTATGTGAAGTTTGATTACAATCACATCAGTAGTTATTTAAATAAGCTGGTTACATTTCCATGGGACAGGACGCAACATGATACGACATAATGAGATGGGATGGACATGGGTAACACTATATATATGCCCCCATTTCATGGCGGGGCATAAAAAGTTGGTCTATTAACAAAGCGAATATTACCAATGGGTACACACTATATTCAAATTGATAGGTGAATGAAGTAATCGGAGTTTTTACCCTACAAATATAGTTTTAAGTAATACAGCTATATTAAGTTTTGGATCTTTTTGTACCTTGGCATATGTCTTGCGCTTGTTGTCCGTCTGAGCTGAATCGTCCAGTTTCAATTTGGAAACATCCTCAAAATGGATGGACATTCCTCGCTCAAGACACAAGATGGCTTGGTCTTTTTCTCCCTGGTAACATACAAATAAAAGCTAGACAAGGCAAATGTTTGGGTGTAGTAATGATTTGTCCTTAATTATTACTGTTATACATGTACATGGTCTACATTCGTGCAGTTTACCTTTCTACAAACAAGAGGCTCAATGGGTCTGCAACGCTCATCACCAGGTAATTAATCGCACATTTGTAACCTCAAAAGTGCCAAGGCAGTTTTTACTCAGACAGCAGTGTCTTCTTAAAAGGCTTCCAGCCAAACAAAAATGCCTTTGGGCTTTTCTGCATTTCAGAAAAAATCGCTTGAAGGATTTGACATATCTAACTCGTGCGACCTTGAAATTAAGTCAAAGCTTATTTTTTGCACACTTTTTTTCAATACCTCACAAGAAAGCTTCCAGCCAAATATCATGTCTCTGGGCCTTTATGTATTTCAAAAGAAATTGTTTTAAGGATTGGAAATATTTGACCCCTGTGACCTTGAAATTAAGTCAAGTTAACTTATTTTGCAAACTGTTTAGCTCTTTCCATTGAAGCTACAAGCAAATAATGATCATGTCTCTTTTTGTTTGTACATATTCAAACAATCTCTGATTACTCAAATACCATGTATTCCTCGAACTATTGATAAGGTCCAGATGAGTTTGAGTAGGTGGGATTTCACTGTAGTTGACCCCTAGAAACATGATATTTGACTGGTAGCTTCCTTTGAAGAAGCAGAACAAAGTTTTCAAATTTGAATTCCTACCTTGGTCCATAGCCATTCCGCTCTCTCCAGGAACACTTGCGGTAGATTATAGTCACTGGCCTGTAGAAGACAACTGAAAGCCGTCTGTAGATGACCCGCCCTGTAGTAGAAAGGTATGATTTCGGATAATTTGGTGAATATCTGGTACTTTCGTAATATGTACATGTATGTGGAGTGTCTACCTGCAGTTGACCTGTGGAGATGACTGAAGTATGGACTAAATTTATCCTTGCGTTATCGGTTTCTTTTAACCTGAGATGAACTCAAATCAATAAGAAACTGTTAAAATTACGGATGTCTGCCATAGATATAGAGGTTTCACAACTTGATTGTTGGATATGGATTTATTTCACTAGCGTGAATTATTTCTAAAAGTTACAAAAGACACAAGTTATATATGATCGTCAAATTATTCATCAAAACAAATTTTTGAAAATTTCAATTTATTTACCTTTTCTTAATATGAATCATCTAGGACAAATGGATGAATTAATTATTTCCTATATCACTTTATTATATCCTCGAGAGGATCGCTACCAGTACTGACCTTTGAGCTATCCGTGAACTCCACAGCCACCAGTGGCCTATTTCCTGGTCCACCTCTTGACCAGAGGTCTGCTGGGCGAGGGTAAATAAAATCCTGCGTAGGGTCAACACCGGCTCCTGAGTCCGAAAAGAACACTGAAATGAAGCAACACAACTATAAAGAAATACACGGTAGCTGTGAAGTTGTTTAAGTAAAACCAAAGACAGTTTGGTTTGGTTTATTTAGTTTTTCGTCCTATTACCAGCCAGGGCCATTTAAGGCATGTCAGGTTTTGGAGGTGGAAGAAAGCCAGAGTACCCGGCGGAAAACCACCAACCTATGGTCAGTACCTGGCAACTGCCCCACGTGGGATTCGAACTTGTGACCAGAGTTGGACAGCTAGTGGTAGAATGTCGGACCACCAAAGACTGACACTGTGGAAGATACCTTAATTTTAGTTCTAATTTTGATAAAATTGTTACATCCCTTTCTTCTTCTTATTCTTCTTTCAAAACCTCTACAAATATTTTCAAATCCAGAAAAGAATCAAATTACTGAAAGTACTTTAAGCTAAGGCAAAAGTTTGGAATGGTAAACGAAAATAAAATCTAAATGCCAGTTAGGATGAAGAATTGAAATTTTTTAAGGTATAAAGAGCTTGTGAAGAGATATAAAAAATCAATTATAGAAAATTGTTAATTATTTTGTATTACTTTTAATTATGAAACCTAACTTTATGTAAAAGTGTACCATTGTGAAGTTATTCTTAAATGACCTCTAATATTTGACCCCTGTGACCTTGGAAGTAGGTCAAAGTAAGTTATTTTTGTAAAGTTCTTTCAGCACCTTCCAAAGGAAGATACCAGCCAAATATCATGTCACTAGGCATTTTAGTATTTCACAAGTCCTTTCAAGGAAAAGTTGACAAATACAGGATGGACTACTGACGCCAAACCATGGCAAGGCGAGCTAACAAGTATCATGGTACAGAAAAATGCTTCCTTTCAAGATTTTTTCATGGCTATATAATTGAATTTCTATAACGTTTTCTTGGTATTTTCATTAAAAAAATCTCATTGATTTTTCAGCACTATTTCATGGCAAAACACATTCAGTAGTGTTACCTGCATGACTTGTAGACGAGATTCCCACTGGCTAAGCAGGTCAGCTGTGGAGTGTTTACTGGTACTAGCCCCGCTGTCCTGTGTGTGAAGGTCCATCAGTACACCGACACACTCCTCTATCTCACTCAACATGTGTAATCTGTGGGCGTAATGATACAGAAATATACCCTCTCAACGTAAAGTTGATGTAAATCATCACCAAAACCTAACATCTATCTCACTCAACATGTGTAATCTGTCGGCGTAATGATACAGAAATATATCACATTGTAAATCACCAGCAAAACCTAACATTGAAACAATTTTTCTGACTATAACTGGTCATCAGTGACCATATAGCTCAATTGGTTGAGTGTCTGTCTAGAGTTCAGAAGTTCCCAGGTTCTGACCCCAGTCTTGCTCAGCATGTTTTACTGTTAACGTACATGTATAGTACAAACTTATCTTTTGTTTGATCAGCTGAAATTTTGTTTCATTGTGACCAAATTTGCTTCATAATGTCATAACAAAATGTTAAGCAATTAACAAAATGTAAAATTTGACCATAACCTGTGACCCAGTAACCTTGTGATTAGGTCAGTTGACATCTTGTTTGAACTTGACTAAGTTTGCTTCATGTCATAGGAAGATGTTATGTTATGATGTTGTGCAGATTATAAATGTAAAAGTTGGCCTTGACCTTTTAACCTTGATCTTTGACCTTAACATTTACCCGGAGGATTGGTCCATTCTGATCATGTCATATCAAAATATGAAGCAGTCAATAAAAATAAAATTTGACCTTGACCTTTGACCCTTGATATAGAGGTTTAGTCCATAGACACATAGCTTGTAACTGATGTATAAACCAAGTTCCATGATTCTGTCTTCACTGTGAATAAGAAATGCTCCGGACATTAAAACGAGGGATAGAAAGATGGATGGATGGACAAAGCAGCAACTATTTGCCCAAAAAATCTATGCTCTATGTTTTTCCCAGTGTGCACCTGCCTTGTTATGTATTCGTATCCCCTATGGTACGATCCAGACTCCATACTGGCTGCTGACAGTGGCGCCATCTGGTCACGCCTCACTATCTGTAGCTGTTTACGCAGCTGCTCTGATTTCTGAAACATCGGGAAGATACCACATCTAAATGTTCATTGAAATTAGAACACGGACAGGTCAATATAGTACCCCGTCATGTGGATATTTGTCTCCCATAATCATCAATCCCTGAGTTTTGGACCTAATGGTCAAACCAGGTGATTTTGATTTTTGGTCAATTGATTCCTTGTTGAATTCTGACAAACTTTGTTGTATGATGTCATAATAAAATCGTCATCAGTGAAAAAGTACGAATTTGACCTTAACCTGGTGTTGTGACCTTTGACTCAGTGACCTTGACTTTTAGTCAGTTGAATCCTTGTTTAATTACGACCAACTTTGCTTCATACAAATGTACATTTATAATGTCATAACAAAAATTTCATTTGTGACCTTTGAAACTTATGACTTTGATCTTCGACCTTGTTTTTTGACCTCAACATGTATTTTTGTAAAATGAACATCTTGGCAAGTTTTCATATAAATCAGTTATTAAATCATTAATTATCAGCCAGGAGCTGAATTTTCAGCAGGTGGACAAACAGACAGGGTGATTACAATAGGGCACCATTTCTCTGTCAGCTAAAAGTCACAGAACAGACAAATAAATTCCATAAGAAAACTTTTATGAATCCATTGACAAACACTGAATCAGAACACAATGAGGACTGAAACACATACAATGTACTTGAGCATTCATTAAAGAACTGAACATGTGTTCATGTTTAAACATTCAAGAAAATCATCAAAGGTTTATGTTTGAGCACATGAGTATAAGTTGATTGTTATCGTACTGTCACACAGCACTGTTATTTAATACTTACCCTCTTTTTTGATGAGTATAAATTTATTGTTATCGTTCTGTCACACAGCACTGGTATGTAATATTTACCCTCTCTTTTGATGCCATTAATATCTTCCCGATACCCACGGCCCAGTTCCTACTGCTTTTGTCCTGTAAAAATAATTGGAAATAGTTCAACCTGTCTGGATAAAATGGTTAAATAACAACAAATGGTGAGCACTGTTGTGTAATAAGACGAGGAAAAATGATAAAGATAGTGCTGTCACTGGGGCTCGAACCCGCGACCCTTGGCTCTCCAGCCTGATACTCTTTAACTGAGCTAAGGGGAAATTCCCCACAGCTTATGCTTGTAATTAAGTCAACTTAATAATCAATACACATCTTTTACAGTTGAATTAGCACCAGACAAATATCAGGTAATTAAAGATTGACTAGAATCATGTAAAACTCAACTGAAACTTCATTGCTCAAGTTATCTCCATTTTTATCTATAAAAATAACAAAAGTATTCATTTGATCCAGACACACCTGTTATTATCCTTGAAAGGGAACTGGCCCAGGTATACCAAAAAATGTCTGAAACTGCATTGCTCAATTTGTTTTCCTCTTTGTAAATATCAAAATAATCTCAAAATGTATTCATTTGATCCAGACACACCTGTTATGATAATTACACACACCCTGCAAACTAGGATATCATTTGACTACAGGATGTAGATTTTGATTTTATATGAGTTTGAACTACAAGAATTACGCGTAATTATATGTGTCACCTCTCCCACTTTGTTAATAGTGATAGTGTTCGTAGAGTCATAATTCACCTATATACCAAATTTGATTGAAATCGGACAATATTGAAATTTTGACCAGTCAGTGGCAAAGAAATCGCATCCATTTTGTTGAATCATGAAACGGAAATTGCGATAGTTTTCATAGAGTCCTAATACAATCGCACAATATCAAAATTTTGACCAATCAGAGGCTAGGAAATAATGGCCAATTCGCAGAATCATGCAACAAAGTTGCAATTGTGTTCCAAGAGTCATAATACACCTATATACCAATTTTGAGTGAAATCGGACAATATCTAAATTTTGACCAATCAGTGGCAAGGATATGGTGGCCAATTTGCTGAATCATGAAACAGAAGTTGCGATAGTGTTTGTAGAGTCCTAACACACCTACATACCAATTTTGAGTGAAATCGGACAATATCTAAATTTCGACCAATCAGTGGCAAGGAAATGGCGGGCATTTTGTTGAATCATGAAACGGAAGTTGCGATAGTGTTCATTGAGTCATAATACACCTAGGTACCAATTTTGAGTGAAATTGGACAATATCTAAATTTCGACCAATCAGTGGCGAGGAAATGGCGGCCATTTTGTTGAATCATAAAACGGAAAGTGCGATAGTGTTCGTTGAGTCATAATACACCTACATACCAAGTTTGGTTGCTGTAGTCTTTATACTTAGTCAGAAACAGCCTAATATGCAAGAGCTAAACGCAAAACTTTAACGTTGTAATTCCAGAAATTTGAGATTTTTACCCCAAAAAAACAGAAATCCAGGATTTTTTTTAGCCCAGTAGGCTCAACTAACCATGCTTCATCTATGATTGAAGTTTGGTTGATGTAGCTTTTATACTTAGTCAGAAACAGCCTAATATGCAAGAGCTAAACGCAAAACTTTAACGTTGTAATTCCAGAAATTTGAGATTTTTACCCCAAAAAAGCAGTAATCCAGGATTTTTTTTTAAGCCCAGTAGGCTCTACTAACCATGCTTCATCTATGATTGAAGTTTGGTTGATGTAACTTTGTCAGTAACAGAGCTAAACGCAAAACTTTAACATTGTTGACGCCGCCGTCGGAAAAGTAACCCCTATGTGCCGCCTTTCCGACATCCGTCGGAGACGACACAAAAATGAGGGAGATTTCGAGGGAGATTAGTTAATTTTGGTCAAAATGAGGGAGTCTCCCTCTAAATGAGGGAGGGTTAAAAGGTATGCTTCTGCTTGTATAAAAAATTTCCAACAAAAGTTTGAACCATTAACCTATCTGAATGGTTTTAAACCTAAAAGAAAAGTACCCAGGAATATTTTAGTTTATACAGTATAATTTTTGCATTGGTCCGAGGTTCTACAAGCCAAACTTATTTAAAACAAATCAACTGGCACTTCATGTCAGGTGTGCTATCATAAGAGTGTAAATAGGGACTGGCACTTTACTTTTTTATTGCTGAAATTTTGTTGATTCCGACTATGTTATTTTCTAAGGGTTACTGCATGTGTTCATGTTATCAAAAACTTTCCTTTATTTGTTAATGCTATCATGAACTTTCCTATATGTGTTAACGCTATCATGAACTTACAGACTTGATGCAGCTCTCTAATTTGGACCAGTTGCCCAATCTCCATGCTGACTCAACCATGTAGGCATTCAGGTGAGGTGCCCAGTCGGGTTTCTCGGCGACGGCTCCTGTGGCGTGGAGCAAGGCCTTGCTATGTTCACCCAGTTCGATGAGGTTACGGAGCAGACCCTGGTGGTGAACTACGTTGTCAGCCTCACTCTGGATCGCCTTCTCATAGCACGCCTGGGCACACTGATGTTGGCCTGGTGACACCAAAATCCAAACCATTTACAAGCTAGAACTCGAACAGGTCAGCCAGGACCCTGGCCTTCCTCCCCTTACCATCCCCAAAGATTCCTTTTCCATATCCATATATTACAGTGCATTTCCACGTCAAATGTCAAATTAAACAAAAAATAAATAAAAGCAAAGTGAGCAGAGGCTCACATATACCCCCATCCTCACAAAGAAGTCAAGTGTGACCTTTGACCTGTTAACGTTGACCAATGACCAACAATGAACACAAAAATAAGATATAAGATATCTTGTACACAAGCTTTTTATTCCCAAAACGGTCCACTGTGACCTTTGACCTTTAACCTTGATGGATGATCATCAAAATATAATCCTGTGTAGAATTTCATTGTTTGATGCCATGGTGTAAATATAAACTGAATCTGTCCAGGGGTTCATGAGATACCTTGTACAAATTAAAGCTTTAAATTCTCAAGGTTGTTAACGGCGACATTTGACCTTTAAACTTGACCAATGATCACAAAAATCTAATCCGTTTAAGAAATTTGTTATGTAATGCTATGATGTAAATATGAACCAAATCTGACAGGGATGCTATTATAAACTATACATGTGTACTCTCCTTACCTAAGTGGGCGGTATAAAAATACAAATTTGAGGTATATGTCATCTTTAAGGAAATATCTGGAACTACAGAACCGAAGGACAGCCTAATTAGTTAACAGTGTGATAACTACAGGGTATCAACATTTACCCTCACTTCCATGTATAAGTTTAGATCTTACCTTGACTTCCATGTATAAGTTTAGATCTTACCTTGACTTTCATGTATGAGTTTAGATCTTACCTTGACTTTCATGTATAAGTTTAGATCTTACCTTGACTTTCATGTATAAGTTTAGATCTTACCTTGACTTTCATGTATAAGTTTAGATCTTACCTTACACTTCCATGTATAAGTTTAGATCTTACCTTGACTTTCATGTATGAGTTTAGATCTTACCTTGACTTTCATGTATGAGAATCTGCTCAGCTAATGTTGGTGCCAATCTAATGGCGGCTACTCCTAACACCCCGTCCGGCTCATCTAGAGCAACGTACAACTTCTGAAATATAGTTGTATAGAGCCTTTAAAGGTATAGTCTAAACGCTAAATAATTTGACCCTTTTTGGCCCCTCCCTCAGGCCTCTAAAGGGGGTTAGGTCAATCCATTATATTTACATTTCTAGTGAACTTGGACTCAATATACCTACCAAAATGTTTGAAGGTTATTTTTCGATAAACTTTCCAGTTGGCGTATAAATACAACAGTAAAGTAGTGCGGGAATTAATCCCTTTTTCCAAACTGTTTACAACGTGGGTTTTGTTTCAGTTTTCAGATCAAATAACCTTGTTTGTGTTGTACTGTTTTCTAGTTGTTTTCAATACGGAAACAGCTATGAATTTCATCAGAATGACGTCACACAGTGAATGATGACGTCACACGTCTTGGCGCCTTCCGCTGCATAGACTTGCACAAGTCCAACGTTTAGACCATAGAATACCAAAATCAACCTGAATGTAACTAGAACTGTAAGCCGATGGCTGACTAATACCCCCCCGCTACCTCTTATTAGAGGTGTCTGACATGTTTTTGAAAAAAACATGATGTAGTACAAGTTGTATATAACATGCATTATATAATGTATTATTTTATATTACTATGTATCACCGCATATCTAAAAAACAAAAACAAAGAAGGCACCTTTGGTCTTACATACATTACAGTGTAGATTTCATATCAACAATGTGGATGCATATGTATGTTTCAACTTGTGAAACTCACTGAATGAATAAAGAAAGTATTTTAACCTGTGTATAGTAATCCTCAACATTACTTACTGCGAAGTTTCATTGAAAATGACCCAGTAGTTTAGAAGAAGTTATCCAGACATCATGTTATTACGGAAACCTGTGTATAGTCACCTCATTACCATGGCAACCAAAATTTTGACAAACGAAACCCTGTATGCAAATCTATACATGGTCCCCAACAATACTGCCAAGTTTCACTGAAATTGATCCAGAAGTTTAGGAGGAGTTGTCCGGACAACACATTATAATGGAAACCTGTGTATAGTGACCTGGTTACCATGGCAACCAAAATTTTGACAAACAAAACTCTGCATGCACATGTACACATGGTCCCCAACAATACTGCCAAGTTTCATTAAACTCGATCCAGTGGTTTATAGGAAGTTGTCCGGACAACATTTTATTACGGAAACCTGTGTATAGTGACCTGGTTACCATGGCAACCAAAATTTTGACAAACGAAACTCTGCATGCACATCTACACATGGTCCCCAACAATACTGCCAAGTTTTATTGAAATCGATCCAGTAGTTTAGGAGGAGTTGTCCGGACAACATTTTATTATGGAAACCTGTGTATAGTGACCTGGTTACCATGGCAACCAAAATTTTGACAAACGAAACCCTGCATGCACATCTACACATGATCCCCAACAATACTGCCAAGTTTTATTGAAATCGATCCAGTAGTTTAGGAGGAGTTGTCCGAACAACATTTTATTATGGAAACCTGTGTATAGTGACCTGGTTACCATGGCAACCAAAATTTTGACAAACGAAACCCTGCATGCACATCTACACATGGTCCCCAACAATACTGCCAAGTTTTATTGAAATCGATCCAGTAGTTTAGGAGGAGTTGTCCGGACAACATTTTATTATGGAAACCTGTGTATAGTGACCTGGTTACCATGGCAACCAAAATTTTGACAAACGAAACCCTGCATGCACATCTACACATGGTCCCCAACAATACTGCCAAGTTTTATTGAAATTGATCCAGTAGTTTAGGAGGAGTTGTCCGGACAACATTTTTCTACGGACAGACAGACGGACAGACAAGCTGATTCCAGTATACCCCCCCTAACTTCGCTGCGGGGGGGGGTATAAATATAAGGATTAAATCCTGTTTTGTTGAGGTTTATGGGGTATAAACCTCAATCGGTCTAGAGACAAATTTGATATGAAATGAGACATTAAATTTGTCTCAAGACCCATTGAGGTTTATACCCCATAAACCTCAACAGAACAGGATTCAATCCTTAAATAAATCTTTTGTGCATCTTTGGCAGGGAAAGTTTCCTGTCAAATTTCATTCAAATTGGTTCAGGGGGTTTCGAAAAGAAATTGAAAATGTAAATTGTTTACGGAAGGATGACGATGGACAAAAGACGATTAGAACAGATCATTTAAGACTTTGTCTCAGGTGACTTAAAACTACACATGTGTTCAATAGCTTTCTACCTGAATATACTCTGTAACTAACCTGCATGAAGTTGAGATGCTCCTGAATGTTATGTCCCTTGCTGGTGAGAAACTGTTCAAAATGCATGAGAGCCCGAGTGTAAGCTTTGCAGTTGTAACAGGCATCGGCCAGGAGTTCCTGGTCAATCACATGGTTGAAAGCCTGGATAGCCTTGTAAGTAGAGTCAGCGTGACATACGGGAACTGTCAATCAAAAGGTTAAAGGTCATCATTATAGTCACATAAGCTTTAAAATTACAAAACCAAGCAAAAGTCAAACTTGTGTTCAGAACCCTGCATGGATTGATGTCCATTAAGTAGTTTCTTATTGCGAAATTATCCGGAACAAATGTTTAAAACATTTAACCCCCATGACTTTAGTCATGAGTTAATTAAAGCAATTCATTAAAAAAAAAAAAAAAAATTTTGTCCAATAAGCTACAGGCCAACTTTACAAACCAAGTGAGATCATCATATTGTACACACTTTAATGTTCGCAGAGTTGGCTACAGGCCAATTTTTTAAAATCTCTAGCCTCATTATTAAAAGGACAACTAACAGTTAAAGTCAATATTTTCACATGTAGAATATTTCGCTTAATTGGCCTCAAAACTGTTCGCAGAGTGGTCATTTTCGCTCTGTCAATCATGCTATCTGGCAATAATACTATTGTAGAATTTGAGTAGTGTTAAACCAAATTAGAGAATACCACTGCATTAAGCGTTAAACACATCTGTATGTAAATATATTCGCAGAGATTTAATGAAAATGAAATAAGCGAAAACTTTAACACCACAAAGAAACAATTCCACTTTTACAGTACGTTAAGTTTCTCAGCTGACCTTTTGTGTGAGGGTCAAGTCCCTTGCTTTGCATCACGAAGTGCATCCACCTGGTGAGATAGTGGAGTACGGAGAAGATTGTCTGGGTACTCAGGTGGGGGAGGTTGGCCGTCTTCTGTTTGGAATCAGGTCGCTTGGCTTGACTCAGCACCTCAGTTATCTCACTGTGGATCTGCAAAATATTCAGGCGCTACATTTGGGTTTCCATACAACTGAGCGACAATCAGGGAGAAGTCAATACCATTGTTTAAGACTTTGGTATGAATCAGCCAGGGGAGAGAACACAAAGCCTTCCTCACAGGGGCGAATGCTCAACTAAAGGCCAAAAGTGAGGTTGTGTCCTGGGAGATATTTGGAAGAAGAAAGTTTTTTAGAAAGACAGCAAAAAATAAAATCCTAAATTTAGTTGCCTCTTACAATCATGCAATTGGGGACAGCAGTTACAATTCTTACCCAACAAGAGTAAATAAACTAAGTGATGTCAATACATATCTTTGATCACATAAGGATCCCAGTCCCAATTCCTTGGTGATTTGAAATGGTAGCTTCCCCTTAATTTCTTTTAGATACAACTGAAAACATATTTGTTGACCAAGGAACTCATGCAGTTATTTAAGAGTGAAAATGAAACAGTTTTAAATCTGCGGTTTGAATCCCCATATAATCTTACTTTACACTAGGAACACAATCGTTAATCCTGTTTTGTTGATTTCATTGTTACTATCTTTTCCTCACAAGACTTGCAAAGTACAGTTTTCTTTTTGTGTTAGTAAAATGGTTTCCCTGCATAGTTACAGTGCAGCTTAAATTATCAGAGTGTTATGTAAAGAGACATGACATTGCATTACAAAATCAGGAAATCATAAACCAGTTCAACTGGTCCTGACCTTTCGGCTGGTAGTAACATCCTGGCTCCATAACCTAGAGGTTTTGGGGTTTGCCCCCCACTCGTCTCACTCGTTTTATTTCTTCTCTTTCTTGTAAAATATTGTTTATTTCATATGTCTGGGTGTTTGTTTGTATTAATTATCCAGATTGATAATTTCTTAAAATGTAATTTCACCCCCTGGTTCCCATTCATTTTTACGTTAGCTGGTTCGTGACAGAACTTGTTTGATTTGAGTGCCTACGTTTTTCTATATTCTGTAACGTTATGTTACAAAAGTAATAATAACTTACCCCAGTGATGTCTTCCGTAGTGCCATCCCTGATCACCTGTAGAACGACGTAGGGCAGGATATACAGGGCCAGGTTCCCGTTGTGTTTGATGACAGCAGAACAAGAGAGGAAAACTTCACGGGCAAACCCTTTTTTAACCTGAAATATCACATACAAACATTTCAGTATATACCAGGGCCCATATTCATGAAACAGTTCTCATGCTCATCATGGATTTTGTGCTCAAGCCTTAATTCTTGTTCTGGCTATAAATTATTTAAACAATCTAATTTTGTTGAAAAGATATGAAGTCAAAAGCTGTTTTTAACATTTGCAATGACTTTTTGACTCTTTGACATGATTCAGGTGAGTTTCAAGAAAGCTGGCTTGAGCACAGAATCCATGCTCTAGCATGAGAACGGTTTCATGAATATGCGGCCCAGGTTTAATGGGGAGGCGCAATGGTCTTGTGGTAGTATAGTGTTGGGAATCAGTTGAAATTTCATGACCCATCATCATTTGGTATTTACGAATAAAGGATTGATTATTAATCGAAATGGGCCTGAATCACTTCATCTAAAAGTGAACTCAATACATAAAAGGCAAAATATCAGTGTCTGAGATCAAAATAATACATTGAAAAATTTTAACATATCACATCTATGACCTTTGAATGTTGGTCAAAGTCATTCATCTCAACAAACTTGGTAGCTTTCATACAAGCATACTGCAGGGCCAATATCGGTTCTCAGAACTTTCCCTTTTTTTCTCTTGCATATTTTTAACTTTTATTAGTTATATGAAAGTTCAGAACTCCTCTAAGGAAAAGAACATAATTTATGATAGCTGTCTGTCATTATTTTCCTGATCAGTGTCAATATCAAATATCAGATTTGTCAAAAAAAAACAAAAACAAAAAAAATAATCCATGCACAACTAGGGAAAAAGGGAGCTCATATATGAAATTTCAGAAAGATACATCCAGTGTTTCTAAAGAAATAGCGATAACAAGAATTGCTAAGGACAGAAGGACTACAGACCAGACCACGGGCGCCAGGCAATTTGAATATCCCCCTATCTGATGATGGTGGTCTAACAATAGCCTGCCCAGATGCTGAACTCGTATATAAATTTTATATAAACTTTACTTATTTTACAACAATTATGAAACAAGTTATCGACTTATATCAATCACTCTTGTTGGCTCGGATGTGAGCGTGCGAGGGGTCTTATTGTGGGAGGAAACCGGAGTACCCGGAGAAAACCCATGTGGTCAGACAGATGACTACATACCTTTTCACGTCCGGTTGTGGAAGGTCAAGTGCCCTTGAGCTTACCTTCGATGACAAGTAACCAGTCCAGGTGCTGACCCAATTCTCAAAGTTGTGTCCCTTCTCACTGCAGTAAATGGGTGTGACTTGTTTTGACCAGTCATGCTTGGTAGAATTAGTCAGTGCATATCTGAAAGTGAAATACAATTAATGAAAAAAATAAGCATCCCAAGGGCTTCAGCAGTCACAGGAGGTATATCATAGGTACTGGTAGCTTAATTTCATTAAGATGTGATGAGGAAATTTATTTTAAAAACTTTAATCAAAGTACTGGAAGAACTGCAAGCTAAGGTGAAAAACAGTTTAAATATGATATTTTGGATGGAGTACAGAGTAGAAATGAAATGTTATGCAAGATCAGCAAAAGTTTACTTTCATTGACCACACTGAAAAAGTTAGAGTTATTGGTGAAAATTCAGTATGGTTGGTGAAAACTCCACATCTCACAAGCTCACAATAATTATTCTGGCCAAGATTGAAAAATTCTGTTCACTGGTTCTTGGGAGAAAAAGCTAAAAATGTCAAATGTGACGGAAAGTGATCGTGGATAGGTCACTTGAGGTGATTTCAGAATTAGAGCAAAAATCTTAGTCCAGTCCAGCATGCGTAATTATAAGATATAGTTCATACTTAACAATTCATATATCTTTTATAATAACATATTGAAATCTGTGACTATTTTTCAATGATAATTCAAACATTTTCTTAACTTACTTGGAGCTGAGGAATGGAATGAGAATCTCCTGGACATGATCGGGGAACCTTTTCCAGATACGGCCAGAGCTTCGGTCTCCAGTCTTCGGCTCCGTTATCTTGTACGTCTTCAGCAGCTCTTGTAAGGCAAACGCAGCCGTGTCCTAGAAGTACAAATTGTAAATACTGTACAGCGATAGGTTAGGAATCCTTTTCCCAGTACCAATAACTTCTTAATTTACAATTGTTTCATGGCTATTTTGGGAACATTCAAAACTGCTATCACAGGATGTAGGGGAAGCAGTGTGTAACTTTATGCCAAGGCCTAATAGCAGCCTCAATCAAACAGTTCCACAGACTAGGACTTCCTCCTAACTCAAAAAGATAGTTTTGACTCTTCCCCAAATATCATTGAAATTGTTTCACAATTACATGACCAAACTCTCTATTAACTGAATTTCCTGAATTGTATGAGCCAGGATTGGGAGATGCCTTAATATAAGAGTGAACTCTTGTTACCAAATCCCATTATATAGAAATGGTATACATATTGAACCTTGTATTGTACAAAATTGCTGATAAAATACTGTTTAAACCAAGGATTGGTTTTCACATAGAATCTACATAGACAAGAGGCCCAATGGGCCTTAACGGTCATATGACGCTGAAGACCTCACATATAATTTTTACCAGCAAAATATCATTATACCCAGCTGGGCCTTTCAGTTATTGAGAAGAAGCTTCTTGAGGATTTTAAAGTAGGTCTAGGTTATTCATTTCAACAAACTTGGTAGCCCTTCATCTCAGCATGTTAAATACTGCCAAAATATCAGTACCCTGAGCCTTTTAGTTATAGAGAAGAAGTTTTACCATTTGAACCTTATTTTTGTTTGCTATTTTAGTGTTTTCTTGTGCATATAGTGTTAGGACTCTGGATAGGGCGCGGGCGTGGGTTAAGTATATTTTACAGAGAGAAATGGATTTTTTGGTCCGTATTTAGGCAGATTATCTACCTTTTTATGGTTTCATAAATGTGTACTGTTTCATGTTAATGAACCAATGAATTGGTCGGACTGTAACAATAAACAGTATTCAAGTTAAGGCTGGGTAACAAGAGAATCACCTAGAGAACCTGTTCACAAATAGCCCATCTTATCTGTATTCTGTACTTACCTGTATTCTGGACTGTCCTATATTCTTGATTTACCTATATTCTGTACTAGAGCTGGGTACCACAAAATAAAACGTACCACGGTATACCACGGTATTTAGGTAAATACTGCGGTACGTACCACGGTATACCACCTTGATTGAATTTTTGAGCTAACTACAGGTCTCGGGCTGTTTTTGTTCTGAAGCCAATCCACAAGAGGCCTTTAATAAGTTTCTCGTTGTGTTATCCTCTAATATTGCTTGAGTGAAGCTATGTCTGTCCTAGTTGATCGGCAAACTTATAGGAAATTATAATTAAACCATATTGGAATTTCAATTGATTTATGTAACAAATAGTTCTTCAAATTGACAAGTTAAATGAAAGTCCCCAAAAAACCAGTACAGGACTAATGTACCACGGTACGTACCATCAAAACCTTATACCACAGTATACCGGTAAAACCGCCCAGCCCTATTCTGTACTTACCTGTGTTCTGTACTTATCTGAATTCTGTACTTACCTGTATTCTGTACTTACCTGTTTTCTATTCTTACCTGTATTCAGTCCTTACCTGTATTTTGACTTTACCTGTATTCTGAACTTACCTGTATTCTGCATTAACCTGTATTCTAAACTTACCTGTATTCTGAACTTACCTGTATTCTGTACTTACCTGTATTCGGTCCTACCTGTATTCTGAACTTACCTGTATTCTGTATTGACCTGTATTCTGAACTTACCTGTATTCTGTACTTACCTGTATTCTGAACTTACCTGTATTCTGTCCTTACCTGTATTCTGAACTTTCCTGTATTCTGTAATGACCTGTATTCTGTTCTTACCTGTATTCTGTACTTACCTGTATTCTGTATTTACCTGTATTCTGTCCTTACCTGTATGCTGAACTTACCTGTATTCTGTATTGACCTGTATTCTGAACTTTCCTGTATTCTGTAATGACCTGTATTCTGTTCTTACCTGTATTCTGTACTTACCTGTATTCTGTACTTACCTGTATTCTGTATTTACCTGTTACCTGTATTCTGTATTTACCTGTATTCTGGACTTACCTGTATTCTGTACTTACCTTTATTCTGTTTTTAGCTGTACTCTGGACTTACCTGTATTCTGTACTTACCTGTATTCTGTATTTACCTGTTACCTGTATTCTGTATTTACCTGTATTCTGGACTTACCTGTATTCTGTACTTACCTGTATTCTGTATTTACCTGTTACCTGTATTCTGTATTTACCTGTATTCTGGACTTACCTGTATTCTGTACTTACCTTTATTCTGTTTTTAGCTGTACTCTGGACTTACCTGTATTCTGTACTTACCTGTATTCTGTATTTACCTGTTACCTGTATTCTGTATTTACCTGTATTCTGGACTTACCTGTATTCTGTACTTACCTTTATTCTGTATTTACCTGTATTCTGTACTTACCTGTATTCTGGACTCGGGAGCAGCAAGGAAAGCATTGATCACTTCATTGATGAGGCCAACAGCAAAATTATCCTCCTCGATATTGGCAATGAATTTAGCAAAGTTTTCTTTTGGGTTGTTACACATCAACTCTAGCCTGTAGAAAACATGTTTTATCTTTAATGAGACACTTCATTCAGGCATGCAGGCCTTAGAAAAGGAATGAGTGCGAACATACTAAGCAAAATTCATTCCACAATAGTTATATCTATAGTAGATATCCCAGAGGGATCTTAGCGTCCACCATTGATGATTTTTCATTCGTTCTTAGAAAGATGGATATTTTCCTTTCATATTTTAGCTTTTATTTAATATGTATTTAATCTTAGTTCTATGAATTTCTCTTAAAAATTTGTTTTTCCGATCAGTCCCAATATCAATATAGCACAACTAAGCACCAACGGGACACTTCATATGAAATTTGGGAAAGATCCATCCAGTACTTCTCAAGATATTATGGTAACAAATTTTCATTGTCAAAATCCAACATGGCCGCTTGTCAGCCATTTTGTTTTTCTGATCAGTCCCAAAATCAATACAGCACAACTAAGGACCAAGGGAAACCTATATATGAAATTTGAGAAGCTCTGTCCAGTACTTCTCAAGATATAAGTAAACGGTAAAACGTTTTCATTGTCAAAATCCAATATGGTTGCCTGTCAGACATTTTACTTTTTCCGATTAGTCCCAAAATCAATTCAGCACAACTAGGCACCAAGAGGAACCTGAATATGCAATTTGAGGAAGATCCATTCAGTAGTACTTCTAATGGTATAATAGTAACAAATTATCATTTTCAAAATCCAAGATGCCCACACCAAGATAGTCAAACTTTGTCAAGCTGCATCCGAGGAGCCTTCCAGCCAAATATCAAGGTTCTAGGCCTTTTGGTTGATTAGAAGAAGTCGTCTAAACAGAAAAGTTGATGATGGACAGATGACAGACGCTGAGTTAGAATTATATTTCATGTTATTGCTGGTTTTTGGTAAGAAGCTGATGATCCTTACAAGATACGGTGTAACAGTTAGGGGTTGGTCATATCACAGTACTATAGTGTTTCAGTTGGACTGACAGTCATGTACAACACACAGGTTCTTAAATAGTAGAGAAAATATTTCTAATGAATAGTAGAGAAAATATTTCTAATGAAACCATGGCAGTATATGGAACCAGAGTAGGGTTGGGAGGGGGTGTAATATCTGTCATATACTACTGACTAAGAATATTTCTACATACCTGTCTGGGTTTATTGCTAGAATCTAGGGTAGGGGGATGGAATATCTGTCATATACTACTAACTAGTAGGAATATTTCCACATACTTGCCCGGGTCTATGACTAGAATGCAGGCTGGGGGGATGGAATATCTGTCATATTCTACCGACTATGAATATTTCTACATACCTGCCTGGGTCTATGGCTAGAACCCAGGGTAGGGGGATGGAATATCTGTCATATTCTACCGACTATGAATATTTCTACATACCTGCCTGGGTCTATGGCTAGAACCCAGGGTAGGGGGATGGAATATCTGTCATGTACTACCGACTATGAATATTTCTACATACCTGCCTGGGTCTATGGCTAGAACCCAGGGTAGGGGGATGGAATATCTGTCATATACTACCGACTATGAATATTTCTACATACCTGCCTGGGTCTATGGCTAGAACCCAGGGTAGGGGGATGGAATATCTGTCATATACTACCGACTATGAATATTTCTACATACCTGCCTGGGTCTATGGCTAGAACCCAGGGTAGGGGTATGGAATATCTGTCATATACTACCGACAAATTTCTACATACCTGCCTGGATCTATGGCTAGAACCCAGGGTAGGGGTATGGAATATCTGTCATATACTACCGACAAATTTCTACATACCTGCCTGGGTCTATGGCTAGAACCCAGGGTAGGGGGATGGAATATTTGTCATATACTACCGACTATGAATATTTCTACATACCTGCCTGGGTCTATGGCTAGAACCCAGGGTAGGGGGATGGAATATCTGTCAACCCGTACCAAACTGGCTAACTGCAAGTATACTTGAAGTATACTTCAAGTATAAATAAAGTCTACTTGGTATACTTTTAGGACTGGATATTTGACAAGTATTAGGGAAGTATACTTGAAGTATACTTGACTAATACATGAAGTATACTTGCTGAAACATTATTTCAACATTTACGCTAACACTTTCTATACTTGTCAGGACTTAGAAAATTTTCTGTGCCTGTATCAGCAAAATGTTTAAGTCCATGTTCGTAATTTTGTCAGATTTTTTTTAGAAAATCATATCTTCGCTATTTATTGGTTGATTTTTGTCATCTACGTCTCATTTTTCACAAAATTTCTTGTAGAAAATCTATTCCTGTATATTTTTGATTTTTTTTTTTTCAAATTTATTTTTAAACATCATTATTTATTTCAGATTAATTTCCTTAAATAACAATCATTTCAAAATGTACAAAATGCTTTAGAATCAATAAGAAATATTATGACTCAAACAAAATTAGAAAAAAAAATTCAAATTACAAGTCTATAATATATTTAATAATCTACAGATCCAAATTGTCCATGTGGATACTAATCCTATCTCTTAAAAAAGTACGGTCATAAAGCCTATAAATAAACAGTCGATTATAAATTAAAAATTATAAACAAAACGAAACCGAAAGTTGCTACATGTTGTGCACTTCCGCGATCAGCAAAACGTTTAATTCTCAAATTCACGAAACGACATATAACCTATGCGTGAACGTCGAAATGTTTCCCGGTCATGGCTACCGTTCGTTCAAAATAGTTTGCGAAATTCACATTATCTATGCCCTCGCTTGAGACAAAACCACGCGCCATTTTGGGTCCAATTTGTTTTCGTTACATCAGAGTCTTTTCGATGTTTGACAGCAACGACGCAAACTCTAGATCAGCGCCACCTACATTTGTACTTCCGGATTATGCGCGCTTAGTTTAACCGTCAACAGGACCAATTTAGTTTGAACGATTGAACCGTTTAAAGCCGATATGAGGTATCTGTCTGACGGTACTTTCAGACGAGGTTTGCATGAACATTTGCAGGTCAGCCGAATTTATACCAGAACATGTTACATTTAAAGACGGGCACATACAGCGAGCAAACATGTCTGGGTGTTTTTTTGAAAGAACGATATTGTTCACCTCGGAATCGTGCTTGGATATTAGGCCTAGATGGATTTTTTACTTCATCTAGTTACTACAAGTTGTAAGCAAAGAGCTGTACTAGAGGAACGAGGAAGTATGCTGCCCTTGACAAGACAAGACTGTCACAAGTCGAGAGTTGTGTACCCGGTAGGAAGGGGACAAGATGGCAGCCAGAAAAGTTCGACAAAGGTAACGTTACACTTGATAATTTCGTTTTCGAAGCGAATATGCACGACTCTTTTTTTTCTTGCCCTTATCGAGGTGGTTTGTAATAATTGTCGTGAAATATGTTGGTTATCGGCTGTGATAAATATTTCTGTCAAGTTTCAATTCAATGTGATTTGGTTCAGTAATTAATTATAATGCAGGGATTTGGGGCAGGATTTGGGGATTTTTACCCATATTTTTCCTGAAAATCTCATTGAAAATTCAAAATTGTATTACTTAATAATTTATATAGAAAAATCTCATAGATATTTTGCTGATCCAATAAAATCCCTCAAATTCTCCCGATAGGTTTTAAGAGTCAGAATTATCCCTGGTAAGACAGAGTGGTGTGCCAAAATGCTGTCATTTTTTTTTATTTTGCTTTATATTTTTTGTATTTTCGCCTTTTTTTAATTAATTTTTCTAGTGCGTGTTTAGCTTTATTTCAGAAGACACTGATACATTTGTATTCAACATGTTCTGACAGTTCATTCCAAATTTTCACTGTTCTTGATTTTGACAATTTTTTCTAAGCATACTGGTGGCCGACCAGTTCTCGCCAAGTACCAGTTGTCGCTAATGGCACTGTAATTTGTATATTTCTTAGTTAATTACCAATTTTTTTCTGAATGTTTTGAGATGAAGGTTTGTCTTTCTTGAACAAATTCGTGTATAGAAAAATAGTGCGATTTTGCCGACAAAGCGAGTGCAGTGGCGAGAACTGGTCGCCAGCCAGTATAATGATCACCAAGGGAATATAAAGTTAAAATCATTAAGATTTTTTAAAAAAGCACAGTGACACATTTACACTGGAATTTATAACATGTCAATATATAATACGATACATGTAATTTTTTTATTTTGAAATATCTTTTTCTTGTTTTACAGAGTCGGGTTTGCCATGAACAAGTACCCTGGAGTAGCAGATCTTGACCATGATGAGTGGGTATTGATCCAGGCAGTGAACGGAAAATTTCGAAGACTCAAGAATGACATTGAATAACTCAATTCAATGAGTGAAATTTTATATATATTTGTGAATGTTGAGTATCTGTGGTTGTAAATAGACATTACCTGTGGAAATATTTAATTGACAGCACTTGTTCGTGGATGTGTAATTATAATCAACAGGATAAGGAAAATTCACAACCAGACCAAAGTTGGAAACCGGGACCTTCTGAACTCAAGATAGACGCTTAACCTATAGAGTGATCTGATCGCCAAATTCATTGATAATCTTAATCCTTTAAATATCTACTAGATGTAGGCAGTACCTGTGGATGTATTGTAAAGACAGTATGTGTATGTACAGTATACTGTACGTATTCGATGGATGTGAATTCAAAGACAGAGCCTGTGTATGTGGATGTATAATATATAAAATCAATTGTCTTTGGACCTGGTATACTATAATTCAGATATACACTATTTAAATATGTTTTGTGAATATATCAATGAAATATCTTCCTTTTAATTTGATTCATATTAACTGTATAACATGTTTTGTGAATATAATGAAAATAATCATAATTATTTCAATCTGGTAGTTGATGTATATCTTTTGAATGATGCATAAATTCATAAATTCATTACTGATATAAAGCTACTCTTAGACTTCATGTTTGTCATTAATTCATTCTTTTTGCAAGTATACTTGGAGAATACTTTAAGTATACTTGATATATACTTGTAACTTTATACTTTCCAGCATTACTTCAGCTATATGGACATTGTACTTGAAGTATACTTGCAAGCATACTTCAAGTATACCTGCATGTATACTTGACAATAGACACCAAGTATACTTGAAGTATACTTCAAGTATACTTGAACTATACTTTCAAGTATTCTTCAAGTAGGCAGTACTCCAAGTATACTTCAAGTATACTTTTAGCCTAATACTTACACCTAATTTGCATACAAAATCAAAATACTTTAAGTATACTTCAAGTATAGTCCAAAACTTATACTTTAAGTATACTTTAAGGCTATACTTTAAGTATACTTTAAGTATTAATTAATTCCGTAAGGGATATTCTACCGACTATGAATATTTCTACATACCTGCCTGGGTCTATGGCTAGAACCCAGGGTAGGGGGATGGAATATCTGTCATATTCTACCGACTATGAATATTTCTACATACCTGCCTGGGTCTATGGCTAGAACCCAGGGTAGGGGGATGGAATATTTGTCATATACTACTAACTAATTTCTACATACCTGCCTGGATCTATGGTTAGAATCTAGGGTGGGGGAATGGAATATCTGTCATATACTACTAACTAGGAACATTTCTACATACCTGCCTGGGTCTATGGCCCCCAACTCTCCAATACATTCTGCGTACAGACACTGTGCCCGTGGATCTGTCTCACGACATCCTTGTAGAAGCTGTAATATGACACCGCAATACTTATTCAGTAAGTGTTACATCCATTTTGGAAACTCGATTATCTTTTCTACCATTATTACAGGGTGATGGGAGATTCAAGGTCCATGTAGATCTATTTTGGCCAACTTCTGTCTAATCATCAATAGTTTGCTAAATAAATGATGTTTTCAGTCTACAGTTGCCAACATATTTACGTGGCACTGCATGGTTTCTTATCAATATAATGACATCATATTGGAAATTACATAAAACTAACTGAAAGGGAAGTAACTCTCTTTTTGTGAATGGAAAACCTAATATATTATGAAATCATTTGAAAATCATAACATATTTGACCCCTGTGACCTTGAAAGATGGTCAAGGAACAAACTTTGTATCCCTTAATCCCAGCATGCTACAGGCGAATATCTTATCAGTACTCTGGGCCTTTTGGTTATTGAGAAGAAGTTGTTGGAAGATTTCAACAAAGTTGATCCCTACAACCTTGAAAGTAGGTCAAGGTCATTCATTTGAAAAAACTTGGTAGCCCTTTATCCCAGCATGCTTCCAGCCAAATATCAGTACCCTGGGCCTTCTAGTTACTGAGAAGTTGCTTGAAACATTTTTAACACATTTGACCCTAAGCTTGTAACCTAGAAAGTTGGTAAAGGTTCAAAACTTGGTAACCCTTTATCTGAAAATGTTACAGGCAAAATATCAGTACCCTGGGTCTTTCAGTTTTTGAGAAAAAGTTAATTGCTTAAAGATGTCTCATAAATTTGACCCAAGTGACCTTGAATGTGGATCAAGGTCATTAATTTTAACATACTTGTAGCCCTTTATGCTAGCATGCTATTAACCCAGGCGTTTGCTAATTGAGAAGAAGTTACTTGAAATTTTTTTAACAAATTTGACCCCTTTGACCTTGAAAGTAGCCAAGAGCCATACAAAATATATGAGTGACAGTATAAGTAAGATTTTAGCCTTACCAGTGACACCAGATTTGAGATAACGGGATCAGCTGTCTCGTTACTGTTCACATATTGGTACAACTTCTCCTGTGAAATAGAAAATGTACGCAGTACAGCTTGTCTTGTAAAGCAGAAAACATTCTTCTAAGATACAATAATCAACTCAATAAATAACTCAAATAATGTCAAATACAGACTGTATATTTCATAAAATCTATCCCCAATCCACAGTACTTTTCTCCATACGAGGGGTGTTCCATAAATAATGTCATCTGTGCTTTATTTCGCGGAAATCGTGCAATTTATGCACAAAACCACCTCGTGTCGATTGAGTGATCACTGGCTCGTGACACAGGTAAATATCTCGTCCACACGTTCACTGGCCTCGGTACAGTGTACATCGTTTCATAGCCTATTCGTTAGACTCGACACAAAATGACAGGAAAACGAGCTGAAAATGCTCTTGAAATTAGGGCCTATATAAAAGGTAGGTCATTACTCGGCATAAAGGCTGTAGATATTCACCGCGAGGTGTGTGACATTTATGGGGAGGGCCAAATGTCTCACAGGACTGTTTGTAGGTGGGTAGGTAAATTTAGTGCTGGGCAGCAGCAACTGAAAGATGTTGCTCACCCAGGTCGTCCTGCAACAACTACGACCAAAGGTAACAAAGAAAAAATCTGAAATATCCTCCAAACTGATGCTCGATTCACCGAAAGACAATTGGCTCGAATGACAAACTTGTCGTTAGCAAGAGTTCATGCAATTTTGAAGAAACACCTAAAAGTTAGAAAGATAAATGCAAGATGGATACCCCATTTGTTAACGGATGAGCAAAAGAGAAGCGTGTAACAATGGCAAAAAAACTTCTCAAAATGTACCCAAAATATAGTAAAAAGGCTTTTGATAATATAGTCACTGGTGATGAGACCTGGGTGTATTATTTTGAACCAAAGCGGAAGGTTGCCAACCGAATATGGGCCACTAAAAATGCCAGACGCCCAAGTATTGCCAACGAATACGAACGGTAAAGAAGGTTTTGTATGCTATTTTTTTCACTAATAAGGGTCCAGCTATTCAAATCCCAGTGCCAAAAGGCAGAACAGTCACAGGCAAGCTTTTGCATGATAATGCACCCGCTCACAAGGCACGTATTGTGACTGACTTTTTGGAGTCAGAGAAGGTTACCGTCCTTCCGCACTCTCCGTATTCGCCAGACTTGGCCCCCTGCGACTATTTTCTCTTTCCAAAACTTAAATATCATTTATCTGGAAGGAGATACAATTCAAGAAATGCCCTTGGATCTGCTGTTATCAGTGTCTGATGGGTGTAACAATTGAAGAGTATGAAAAATGCTTCCAAAAATGGATTGACCGGCTAAAAAGGTGTGTTCTGGCTGGCGGAGAGTATTTTGAAGGGCAGAGCAAATTGAAATGAACAAAAGCACTTCCGCTATATGAGCACCGATGCAAGTGACATTATTTTTGGAACACCCCTCGTATTTCTTTTCTCCTTGTTTTCTCGAAAGAAGGTCATCAAGGTGATTTTTGTTTCAGGATACTTCATTGCAATACATATGATGTTAATTTATGTAAAGATTATACACAACCAAAATATATTTTTATGTGATGTTTCGGTGACTATATCGTACCAGTCATCGAAACGTCACATAAAAAAAAAATTTGATTGTGTAAAATAATCTTTACATAAATCATATTTTCCAACCTGAAGAAAATGTTTACAAACATATGATGTTAACATACCCTAAGCTCAACTAGCACTTCATGCCAGGAGATCTAACAACCATGACCTAAACTGATCTAACTCATTCATCCCTAAAGACACATTTGAACCCTTCCTGTTCCAAGATTGGAATATTTAATAATGAAACTTCAGGGATAAATACTATTTTAAACAATTTGATGTGCTGCTTTATTCACAAAACATGAGGTCAATAGTAGTAAACAAAAGTAACAAGGTTTACCCGAATTGTTTTACTCACCTTTTCGTCACAGAGAAGTTTGCGGAGTTTGGACAGAGCGTGTCTCCTCACATCCACGCTCTCGTGAGATATCCCTTTTGTGGAGTAGGTCAAGGTCGTCCTCAAATCCGACTGACTGGAATCACAAAATACAGTATACAAAGTATGTAATTTAACAAAATATAACACTAGTACTGAGGAGCTGTTAATTCTTCATTTCAAGCAAGAGGCCCATATGGGCCATAACAGTCATCTAACTATAGACTGATAAGATTATAAACAAAGACGAGACTTTGTAAAGGGATACAACCAGCAATGTCTCCCTGGTAAGGATTGTTTTTATTAGGGCACATTATTTGCATGGAAACTGAGTTTCTATTTGTAGCTAGAGTGATGTTGACCTTTGACCTTCGAACCTGAAAAGCAATCTCATGCAAGTACGCTTGGTAAGGAAGCACTGTATGAAGTTTGAGTTAGAAAGCCATTCAAGAGTTAAGGGAAAGTACGTAGCATTATATAGCAATATTTCAGCTGATTTTCCGCATTTGAGGCCATGACCTTTAGTCTCAAGGGGGCCCAAACAAAAATTCTGAATTTAAGAATTAATTTACAAGCCAAAACATTCATCAGATCAAGCTTGGTTGAAATTAGTGGTGTGTCAATCATCGGATATCAAATGATCAATTAACTTCAGGACATTTTTCATGATTCTGAAAAATTCTGAAAAAAAAATCCACTTGATAACCATGCAAAAATAAATCTAAAACAAAGTAAACCTTAGTGGTAACTAACAAGAAACTCTTGACAGAAAACTCCAAAGAATTGAAAATAATTCAGGTGTGGCCTGCTTAAACAACAAGACGAAGTTAGAAGACAGTTCAAAATGGGCGCATGTTTACAAATATTGAGTTTCAACAGCTGCCATACCAGTTACTTCGTTACCGCGTAAGAATTCATCTTTAATATTGCTGATATCAGTTAATCTTAATTAAATCTATAATAATAACAAGAGGCCCATGGGCCTTAACGGCCACCTGATGTTTGACATGAAAGAGAAATATGGGAATGTTGAGATGAATATTTATAACAATACATTGTAGCATATCTGGGAGTGGAAAAAATGAATTTTTGAAATTATGTCAATTTGACCCTTTTAGGCCCCCACCCCTCAGGCACCTGGGGGTCAGTCAGTGTCAATATGTGCGTACTACTCAAAAGTCATGTCATATTGATAATTTCAACCAAATTTGCATCATTTCTTATGGCAATTAAACAAATAATGCAAAAAAATGTTTTTTTCTGCCAATATACTATAGTAAACTTAACCCCCTCCACAGGGGGAGATGCAAGACCCCAGAGTCATGAAATTCACAATTTTGGTAAAGAACCTTAAAACCAATCCATATATGAAGAGTATTTGATTCCAGCATATCTGGGAGAAGAGAAGAAGATTTTAGAAATTTTTGTAAATTTTACCCTCCAGCCCCTGGGGGTTAACTAGGGCCAACATGTACATACCATCAAAGTGTCATCCCATGCTGATAATTTGATACACGTTAGAATGAATTCCAATACAAATCCAACAAATAATAGTCAAAAATGTGATTTCCCTATATACACTATAGTAAAGTTTACCACCTCCCCAGGGACAAACGTGAGACCCCAGGGTCATGAAATTCACAATTTTGGTAAAGCACCTTAAGACCCTTCCATCTATGAAGAGTATTTGATTCTACCATATCTAAGAGTAGAGAAGAAGATTTTTTAAATTTTTGTAAATTTTACTCTTTTTGGCCCCGCCCCGCAGGCCCCTGGGGGTCAACTAGGGCCAACATGTACATACCATCAAAGTGTCATCCCATGCTGATAATTTGATACAAGTTAGAATGAATTCCAATACAAATCCAACAAATAATAGTCAAAAATGTGATTTCCCTATATACACTATAGTAAAGTTTACCCCCTCCCCAGGGACAAACGTGAGACCCCAGGGTCATGAAATTCACAATTTTGGTAAAGCACCATAAGATCCTTCCATCTATGAAGAGTATTTGATTCTACCATATCTAAGAGTAGAGTTGAAGATTTTTGAATTTTTTGTCAATTTTACCCTTTTTGGCCCCGCCCTCCAGCCCCTGGGGGTCAAATAGGGCCAACATGTACATACCATCAAAGTGTCATCCCATGCTGATAATTTTATACAAGTTAGAATGAATTCCAATACAAATCCAACAAATAATAGTCAAAAATGTGATTTCCCTATATACACTATAGTAAAGTTTACCCCCTCCCCAGGGGCAAACATGCGACCCCAGGGTCATAAAATTCACAATTTTGGTAAAGCACCTTAAGACGCTTCCATCTATGAAGAGTATTTGATTCTACCATATCTAAGAGTAGAGAAGAAGATTTTTAAATTTTTGTAAATTTTACTCTTTTTGGCCCCGCCCCGCAGGCCCCTGGGGGTCAACTAGGGCCAACATGTACATACCATCAAAGTGTCATCCCATGCTGATAATTTGATACAAGTTAGAATGAATTCCAATACAAATCCAACAAATAATAGTCAAAAATGTGATTTCCCTATATACACTATATAGTAAAGTTTACCCCCTCCCCAGGGGCAAACATGAGACCCCAGGGTCATGAAATTCACAATTTTGGTAAAGCACCTTAAGACGCTTCCATCTATGAAGAGTATTTGATTCTACCATATCTGAGAGTAGAGAAGAAGATTTTTGAATTTTTTGTCAATTTTACTCTTTTTGGCCCCGCCCACAAGCCCCTGGGGGTCAACTAGGGCCAACATGTACATACCATCAAAGTGTCATCCCATGCTGATAATTTGATACAAGTTAGAATGAATTCCAATATAAATCCAACAAATAATAGTCAAAAATGTGATTTCCCTATATACACTATATAGTAAAGTTTACCCCCTCCCCAGGGGCAAACATGAGACCCCAGGGTCATGAAATTCACAATTTTGGTAAAGCACCTTAAGACGCTTCCATCTATGAAGAGTATTTGATTCTACCATATCTGAGAGTAGAGGAGAAGATTTTTGAATTTTTTGTCAATTTTACCCTTTTTTGGCCCCGCCCCGCATGCCCCTGGGGGGTGGGGACCATATAATTCACAATTTTGGTTCACCCTCAGCCATGGAAGCTTCCTGTAAAATTTCATTGAATTTAGTTCAGCAGTTTTTGAGAAGAAGTTGAAAATGTAAATTGTTTACGACGCACGACGGACGACGCCGGACAAAAGGCGATCGCAATAGGTCAACTAAACTTTGTCTCAGGTGACCTAAAAAGTTATTAGGCTTGATTTCGCATCAAGTTGCGCCGAAAGTTACGTTTATTGGGCCTTTAATTATTGTTAACCGATTACAATTATTGATCATGTTTTGTATAATCGATTAATTGGTGTGTGAATAATATGTCATATTGTCCATTTAAATTGACATCAAAACATCAAATACCCAATATCATTGACTATAATGTAATATGTGCATTTTCATTTGCTAGCAAAATGAAATTACATTTTCAAAAACACAAGTTTGATTATTCATTTCAATACAATGATTTTATTTTAGATGTTAAGTGAATTTGTGGCTTTTTCTGGTAAACAAGAGGCCCAATGGGCCTGCATCGCTCACCTGGTATTAATCTCAGACTTATATTATAGTGTAAACTAAAGTCCCCTAAAATCTTTTAATGTAAGACATTTAGAAGAACATCTTAAGATTTAAACATATTTTACCCCTGTGACCTTATAAGACAACATCATTTTCATTTTCAAATTTTGTTTGGCTTCATCCCAGGACACTACCAGCACAATATCATGACTCTAGGCAAATAAAGATCAAGGTCATTTCTTTTCGCAAACGTTGTCAGGCTTCATCCAAGAAACCTTTCAGCCAAATGTCATGCTTCCAGGGCTTTTGGTACTTCAGAAGAAGTCGTTTGAATGTTTTAACAGATTTGACCCCTGTGACCTTGAATATAAGTCAAGGTCATTTCTTTTCGCAAACTTTGTCAGGCTTCATCCAAGGACCCTTCCAGCCAAATATCATACTTCTAGGTCTTTTGGTACTCCAGAAGAAGTCGTTTAAAGGTTTTAACAGATTTGACCCCTGTGACCTTGAATATAAGTCAAGGTCATTTCTTTTCGCAAACTTTGTCCAGCTTCATACAAGGAACCTTTCAGCCAAATATCATGCTTCCAGGGCTTTTGGTATTTCAGAAGAAGTCATTTAAAGGTTTTAACAGATTTGACCCCTGTGACTTTGAATATAGGTCGAGGTCATTTCTTTTCACAAACTTTGTCCGGCTTCATCCAAGGAACCTTTCAGCCAAATATCATGCTTCCAGGGCTTTTGGTATTTCAGAAGAAGTCGTTTGAAGGTTTTAACAGATTTGACCCCTGTGACCTTGAATATAAGTCAAGATCATTTCTTTTCACAAACTTTGTCGGGCTTCATCCAAGGAACCTTTCAGCCAAATACCATGTTTCTAGGGCGTTTTGTATTTCAGAAGAAGTCATTTAAAGGTTTTAACAGATTTGACCCCTGTGACCTTGAATATAGGTCGAGGTCATTTCTTTTCGCAAACTTTGTCGGGCTTCATCCAAGGAACCTTTCAGCCAAATATCATGCTTCCAGGGCTTTTGGTATTTCAGAAGAAATCGTTTGAAGGTTTTAACAGATTTGATTCCTGTGACCTTGAATATAAGTCAAGGTCATTTCTTTTCGTAGACTTTGTCGGACGTCATCCAAGGAACCTTTCAGCCAAATATCATGCTTCTAGGGCTTTTGGTATTTCAGAAGAAGTCGTTTAAAGGTTTTAACAGATTTGACCCCTGTGACCTTGAATATAAGTCAAGGTCATTTCTTTTCGCAAACTTTGTCGGGCTTCATCCAAGGAACCTTTCAGCCAAATATCATGCTTCCAGGGCTTTTGGTATTTCAGAAGAAGTCATTTAAAGGTTTTAACAGATTTGACCCCTGTGACTTTGAATATAGGTCGAGGTCATTTCTTTTCACAAACTTTGTCCGGCTTCATCCAAGGAACCTTTCAGCCAAATATCATGCTTCCAGGGCTTTTGGTATTTCAGAAGAAGTCGTTTGAAGGTTTTAACAGATTTGACCCCTGTGACCTTGAATATAAGTCAAGATCATTTCTTTTCACAAACTTTGTCGGGCTTCATCCAAGGAACCTTTCAGCCAAATACCATGTTTCTAGGGCGTTTTGTATTTCAGAAGAAGTCATTTAAAGGTTTTAACAGATTTGACCCCTGTGACCTTGAATATAGGTCGAGGTCATTTCTTTTCGCAAACTTTGTCGGGCTTCATCCAAGGAACCTTTCAGCCAAATATCATGCTTCCAGGGCTTTTGGTATTTCAGAAGAAATCGTTTGAAGGTTTTAACAGATTTGATTCCTGTGACCTTGAATATAAGTCAAGGTCATTTCTTTTCGTAGACTTTGTCGGACGTCATCCAAGGAACCTTTCAGCCAAATATCATGCTTCTAGGGCTTTTGGTATTTCAGAAGAAGTCGTTTAAAGGTTTTAACAGATTTGACCCCTGTGACCTTGAATATAAGTCAAGGTCATTTCTTTTCGCAAACTTTGTCGGGCTTCATCCAAGGAACCTTTCAGCCAAATATCATGCTTCCAGGGCTTTTGGTATTTCAGACGAAGTCTTTGAAGGTTTTAACAGATTTGACCCCTGTGACCTTGAATATAAGTCAAGGTCATTTCTTTTCGCAAACTTTGTCGGGCTTCATCCAAGAAACATTTCAGCCAAATGTCATGCTTCTAGGACTTTTGGTATTTCAGAAGAAGTCGTTTAAAGGTTTTACCAGATTTGACCCCTGTGACCTTGAATATAGGTCAAGGTCATTTCTTTTTGCAAAATTTGTCGGGCTTCATCCAAGGAACCTTTCAGCCAAATACCATGCTTCCAGGGCTTTTGGTATTTCAGAAGAAGTCGTTTAAAGGTTTTACCAGATTTGACCCCTGTGACCTTGAATATAGGTCGAGGTCATTTCTTTTCGCAAAATTTGTCGGGCTTCATCCAAGGAACCTTTCAGCCAAATGCCATGTTTCTAGGCCTTTTTGTATTTCAGAAGAAGTCGTTTAAAGATTAAAATAGATTTAACCTCACCGTGACTTTGAATATTGGTAAAGGTCATTTCTTTTCGCAAACTTTATTTGGATTCATCAAAGGAAGCTACTGGTCAAATATGAAGTCTCTATGCCTGACGGTATTTTAGAAGAAGTTGTTTGAAGGTTTCGACATTTTTGACCCCTGTGACCTTGAAATTAGGTCAAAGTGATTTTTTTTCGCAAACTTTGTTCAGCTCCTTCCAAGAAATCTACCAGCCAAATTTCATGTCACTGGGCCTTTCAGTATTTTAGAAGAAGTCGTTTAAAGGAAAAAGCTGACGGACGACGGACGCTGCACCATCACATAAGCTCACTTGGCCCTTTGGGCCAGGTGATCTAAAAACATAGGGGTCTGAAAAAAATTCTGAATTTAAGAATTTATAGGATAAACAGAAGATATACATAGCTACCTGGACGGACTCTCCACATACTGCTTCAGTATACCGTTACACTCTGCTAATTCTGGAATGTCCGGCAGAAAGTAGATCTCATGGAAATGTTCATGTAGCTCTTCTCTGCAACGAAAAATCTTTCTCATTCATAAAACAAAAACATACCACGAAAGCAATGTACATTCGTCTTATTCCACAATGTTCCCATCATTGTTTGCATAGTCAGGTGATCTATATATGCAAGACAGCATCCTCGATTCCCAGGGGTTATACTCAACTACACTCTCTATACCCCTGGAATATGTCATGGTAATACTGAAGGTTAAACCGACCAACCGCTAGGCTGCATGCCTGTTCTTCAAAGATTACAAAGGAGTTGCTACTGACTTCAAATCAAAGCTTACCAAATTTTACAGTTATGTGACCACAATTTTCTTTTGATGTACATCAGTACATCATAGGGTCGAACCAGTCTTCTCACCTCATAAATAAGGTGAGGCACACAGAGCTTCATTAAGTTCACACATACCTGTTTTCCACAATGATGTAGGAGAAAATTTCGGCAACCTGTCTTGGGAGTGGCTCTAGTAGTGGCAGCAAAGTGGCAATAATCTGTGACATCATCTGTCCAAGGAAGGACAACTCCAGGCTGTTAATAATAATAGAAATTCGGGGTTCTTATATACTGCTATATATCATAACCTTAAAGGTCACCTCAAAGCGGTTCACAAATTAGTATCCATGGTTATAAGGCCTTAGCAACCAGCCAATATCGTTCTCAACTCCCTGGGGAGCATACAACCGGTGCTGCCATTTCGGTGCTCACAGCTAGCATTATACAATTTCTAGCACTACCCAGCCACAAACTCATTTACAGCTGAGTAGACTGGAACAAGCAGAGTAAAGTATCTTGCTCAAGCATACAACACAAGACTCAAACTCGCAACCCATCGACCGAGAGACTGGCGTCCTACCACTAAACCACCGAGCCTCTGACATACGAGAAAAAAGTCATTAACTCTTACAAGGAATTTTCAGATTTTTAAGATATACATTCTACTTCGAAACAAAACAGTTTAAACCCGACATGTAACTTGATCTGTATTAGAGACATAATACCTTGTAACAAAACAGTTCCAAGCGCGACATGACACCTCCATCATCTGCTTGTCCTTACACTTGAGACCGATTCTGTGGGGAATAAGAACAACAAAATATTTATCATCTTTTCTGTGACAACTTAAAGACATGGAAATTGAAACTATTTCAATGGACAGCGCCATTTTAACATGAAGTCAATACATGTATGTGAAGAATCTGGTGGTGTACCGAAATTATCATGTTGACAAATAAATAAGAGCAAAAGTTCTAGAGAATAACCCGAAAATGCCTTGATATCAGAGATATAATCATGCTTTACCTGTAGTATCATGTTAACCAAAACATATTTCAAGATAAGTGTTTTGATTAAATATGGATCGATGGGACAGGACGCAACAGGATGCACTAGGATATCAACATGGCCAACATCGTTATGGTATAGCCACATGTTTTCATACTTGCCAACTTTTTGAAATTTCCTTCGGGGAGATTACACATGCTCAGAATTGAAAACATAAATAATATGTCATTGTATACATACATGTACAATCAGAGGAAAAATAACAGTTTTAAATGACTTCTTTTGAGCTCTTTTTTCAGATGAAATCATCAGATCTTTAAAAATAGGAACAGTAAGCAGATTCCCAAGTTGAAAATGCAAAATTTTAGGGTCCAGAATCGGGAGTCTCCCTCCTAAAAAGGGAGGGTTGGCAAGTCTATGTTTTAGAACCAATCTAGAGCTGTTCCATTACATACAGTATATTCAAGCATTGAAGTGTCTTGATATGGTCTTTATAGTCAATATAAATGACAAGAACTTTGCAGGCTAAGGCAATATGATATGTTTGCCTGCAAAGTTCTGTCATTTATATCGACAATAAAGACCTTATCCAGACTCTTCAATGCTTATATTTAGATATTCTATCCATGTTGCTGACTTATACTGATTTCAATTTGATTAAAACTATGAAATATATATGTACTTAATTATCGACATCTTAATTCGTGAAATGAAACAGCCATTTTGTGGCAAACCGTCGCTGTTTCTATGCCAAAACAATAACGTCATAATTGTCACATGCTAGGTGTTGTTCATCGTTTCTTAAATCGCATTTCTTCCTGGTTACTAGTACTTTATATAGTGGCTTTATCATACAAAAGTAAATATATACGATATAACTACATGTTTTAGAAGACTATTTTAGAGCTTGTTCCATTACTTACCTGAGGGTGTTGACGATTTTGTGACGGATGACTCCGATATACTTTGATCCCATCAAGCGAATTATTGAAGTCAAACTCTCCAAAGTCTATCAAAAGAACATTATTACAAAAATTGTATCAGAAAAAATTATTCTGAATGACTTCCTTACATTTTCACAATGAATTAACCCCATTTGTATGAAACACGTACAAATTTCAATCAATATTCAAATCTTAAACAATATATAGACTGTACATCACACAGTTGTGGCAACTGTAGTTGGGGGCTGCTGTAAAATCTGCAACTTATATATGCCAATACCAATATCGGGCAAAAGAGAAATTCAAATTAATATCCTCCCCTTGTAATAAAGGTGACCTCCATGCTTAATTATAAACATGTTGATATGATATTGGAAATGATGGTAATGGCTTATCAACAGGAAGGTATTAGCATGTGTGCTGTGTTGATTGGAGATGGGTTATCAGAGTAAATTTGTTTGGTGCCATAACTGAGGCACCTCTCCGCTACAAGTTTGAGGTTAACTGGATGAGTAACCTACATACAGATCGGTAACTAGAATTAGCAACAAGTGGAGAGGCATATATATTTGGTACACATTACTGGGGTCTGTAGTTATAAAATACAAGACAATACAGTACACTAGGCAGAATGCCATGAGGCAATCTGATTAAAATACAAATCCTTGTTCTCACTATGTTTTACAAGGATCTGACAACATCCCATAATAGGTCACGTTCAGATGACCTTTGTCGCCTCTTTACTTAACATTAAAATAATTTTCCAATGACCTGTCATCTTGCAGCAAGCCATTTCGTCACATTATTCCACATGAATTTTTGGTGACGAAATGACTAAACGGACAAATGCGATTACCGTGTTATGCAAGCTTTGTCGCCTCAAAATTTGGGATTTTCTCAGATCTTAATACAGCAGAAAGGATTTTACGGAACGGCTCGGAGATCAAGATATGATTTTAATCAGATTGGCCATGAGGAGGCTGAGGGATGGCCACATCCTAGACCAGAGCAGCTAAAGCTTAACGCTGACGGAAGAGGGTTATGATTTAACAAGTTACTTATATAAGATCATGAATAAACTATGACTGTTACCAACTATTATGTGTTTTTACGGCTACTGTGTTTCACCTTTCTGTCCATTTATTACACCACAAATCTATATATTTACTATTCTAACACCTTTATTCTTTCTTATATTGAACTCAAACAAAAAGACACCTACACAGTTACAAGACACACATACATCTAACAAACACACCTTCAACACACACTGACATAGCACATTTATATCATAACCACTCTCACATATATTACACACAGTACCTCAATTCATTTACCAAATATTTACTACAGTGGATTCCACTTAATATCACCCCTGTTAATATTCCATTCCTCTTTATATCATGTTTTCCCCAAGCACCATTTCTCTCTCTATAAAACCTATGTAATTTTATTTGGTTACTATCATGTACTTTGAGGTGAATTCCTCTTAAAATCATGTTTTTTTAACCAATCACATAAAATATTCAGAAAATGATGACATTTCCATTGATTTCAGATACAAGTTGTACAAAATGTTGCATTGAAAATGAAAAATATCCCCAAAAATGATTTTTGATTGAAATAGTGTCATCTATATATTGAAATATCTTCATAAGGCCATACCAATTTGATTTATTGTTCGTCGGAAAATGAGATTTCAAAATTAGAGCGAGCGGGCACAATTTTTTTTATTTTTACAAAAATTTTGAATTCCTTGAAATTTCGAGCGAGCGGAATTTTTCAAAAGACTTAATGTCAGAATACGTGTTTGACTATCAATTGAATATAATGTATCACCAAATAGTACACGTATTTAATTTGTTGAAGCGTTTTTTAATCATTTCCATGGTACAAACAACAATGTACTTGTATGAAGCTGTGCAATAAAATGGCATTTGAGAGAAAAGCTTTCTTAAATTACCTTCTAATAGAAGACCCAAGGTCATTCATTCAAGTTAAGTTATTGAACCAAAGCCGCAGGTAACACCTTTTAGCAACAACAGTTTTATCTTGTAGGTATTAAGATGCTTCAGTTCATGCAGAATGCATATTTTATCGAATTGTATCAATTAACGATGACAAAATGTCATGTATAATGTACCGCTATAAAACAAACACTGAAGGCTAGATGTAAGGCACTAGGTGTTTTGCTGACATAACTTTTGAGTTACAATACTGATAATAATAATGGACACAAGCATTATTTGTGTACAAAATATCCAAATCATAAATAGTAATATTAGTTTATAAACTGACGTCCCATATATGAATAGGTCCATTATTGTTTATCTCGTGGTCGAATAAGCATCATGAACCGATAGTTTATCCATTCGGGATTTAAATGTTTTGACTACTGGTGACTAGGTGACCAACTGCAGCATCTGGAAGAGAGTTCGAATGGTATTACCTACATAATTATTTCAAAATATTTATTAACAAACACGTTTTTTTTTAACTTTCAACAGTAGGCCTATTCTAATGTTGCAAACATTCAAATGATTCGAACTGGCGCTTTCTAAATTTTGAAACGTCGTAAAATATATCCGGATTCGTCATTTTTCATTGACCTTAAAATTGGAGCGGTAATATTTTACTTTTACTTTTATTTTTCCAAAACAGGAGCGGTAAATCCGACGAACAATAAATCAAATTGGTATGGCCTAATGTACATTGATTAGCTTACTTTTAGTTATGGAGATTGAAAATGCACTAAATTTAGTGGGGAAAAAAACATGTTTCTCTTGATATCACAACCTGTTAATATCATGTTTTTGTCTGACAAATGCAACATGATATAAGAGGAGTGCACTGTATTGACACACCACCTTACACTCCTCCAGTAGGATGCGCGCATTTATATCATAACCACACATATCATTACACACAGTAACTCCAATTCACTTACCAAATATTTACTATTGACATACCACCTTACACACTCACCAGTATTTTGTCCTCCAGTGGGATGCTCACTGTCAGTAGCTGGGAGTCAAAGAAGGCAATCACACCCAGGAGGCGGGGCTGTAGATAGGCTGCCTACAACACACCACTGTAGACCATGACCAGCCAGGCTTACACCAACATTTAATAAACATACAATAAACAAATAAGGCAATCACGCCCAGGAGGCGGGGCTGTAGATAGGCTGCCTAAAACACAACTGTAGACCATGACCAGCCAGGCTTACACCAACATTTAATAAACATTTAATATACAATAAACAAAGAAGTTCATTCTGCAGATAAACACTTTAGACAGACAAGAGGCCAAATGGGCCTGGATATCTCACCTACACATTTAATCTTTTAATGTGGACTTAAAAACAGCTAAAGTTAAAATACAAGTGTTTGATTCAAAAGAATCAATGAAAATATTTGAACATAGCACATCTTCAAAGTCAATCCAGGACATTAGTAAGTTGTAAAACCTGACTTAATAGGCTTTCATTCCTGCATGCTACTGGCTCACTATCAGTACTCTAGACTTTCTGGTTACTGAGAAGAACAAGTTTGAATATTTTATGATTTTAATACATTTGACCCCTACGACCTTATAAGTGGATCAAGTTCATTTATTTGAACAAACTTGGTATATTTGAAGTGAGGTGGTGATGTCTAGTTAGACAGTACAGACATATAAAGTGCTAGCTTACTATCTGTTCTGAGGTGGTGATGTCTAGTTAGACAGTACAGACCTATAAAGTGCTAGCTTACTATCTGTTCTGAGGTGGTGATGTCTAGTTAGACAGTACAGACCTATAAAGTGCTAGCTTACTATCTGTTCTGAGGTGGTGATGTCTAGTTAGACAGTACAGACATATACAGTGCTAACTTACCATCTGTTCTGAGGTGGTGATGTCTAGTTAGACAGTACAGACATATACAGTGCTAACTTACTATCTGTTCTGAGGTGGTGATGTCTAGTTAGACAGTACAGACATATACAGTGCTAGCTTACCATCTGTTCTGAGGTGGTGATGTCTAGTTAGACAGTACAGACATATACAGTGCTAGCTTACCATCTGTTCGGAGATGGTGATGTCTAGTTAGACAGCTCAGACCAATAAAAAGCTAGCTTACCATCTGTTCCGAGGTGGTGATGTCTTTCGGTCCCTTATAGCTCTCATCATACGTGGCCAGTACACGCAAACCATTGAATACCTAGGACAGAAATATTTAGTACAGTCAATTTACATGACAGAATTATTATAGGTTCAAAAATGTCGTGAAATACTGTTTACTGCAGTGCTACCCGAACTGAGAACGACCCATGTGTATAAACTCCTACCGCTCAGCCGTTCACTTGTATCACAGAGCGGTGTCGAACTCCTATCGGTTCTATTTTAGATTAGATGTAGCGACTGCACAATTACAGGTAACATTTTCAGTGTTGAGCACAACGAAACGTCTATTGATAAAAACAGGTGCCTCAGGCTCCGGCCGCTTGATTCTGATTGGCAGTAATGGATGAAAACACTTCCAGTCGTGTTTATCAACACGGAAAACCTTTGGATAGTGGCCTGATTCAAGGAACACCATTATCCGTCTATATGCTGAAGGTCTTTCGTTCGGGGAAATATAAAAAAAAGATGTGAGTGTCGAAATCTGCGTGTCACAAAATTGCAAGTGGTAATCTATCGAACCCTAAAGCGAAAAGAACGTCAGTTGTACCGGTATTAACTAATGAGACACCGTCTCCGAAACAATCCCATTTTGCAGAGACTTTTCTGGAGCTGGCCGTAGTCTGGCCCTTGGGGCCATTATAAATCGGGAGCTTTTGTACAAATATATTAAGATTTTCTCAACTCATATTCATATTTTTTTTTATTTTGAGTGGTTTCACTACCGAGTAGCCCAATTATCCAATAGATGAAAGGTCACAGCTCGCAGGGACTGGTCACAGCTATATACCAATCTAAAAATAGTACCGATAGGAGTTTGACATCGCTGTGATACAGGTGAACGGCTGAGCGGTAGGAGTTTATACACCTGGGCCGTTCTCAGTTGGGGTAGCACTGCAGTAAGCTATCATCTTTTGAACAACTACCCAGGCCCAGGTGTCCTAAATGAGAGTAACCATACAAAGTAGGTACCCAAATATTAAGTTCCCTTCAATATATTTCAGTAAATAAATTGTTATTCTTATATATATAATTACATGTTGTCTGTATTTACCTGTGATGAGTCACAGATATTTACCTGTGAATAGTCGCCTGTATCTACCTGTTATTAGTCACCATTATTTACCTGTGATTAGTCACCGGTATTTACCTGTGATTAGTAACCGCTATTTACCTGTAATTAGTATTTACCTGTGAATAGTCTGTGCTGAGTCGCAGCAGTAACTCCTGGTGAGTCCTCTGGAAATGAAGTCGTACCAGTCCACCCAGGTCAACCTCGGTTTCATTCTGTCAATATCATCACAAAAACAAGTCATGTAAATGTTAAGCAAATGCATTTCTTTTTGTATGTATTTTTTTTTTAAAAATTCCACTGGTGTTAGACAAAGCTCTCGAATGGCGATCAAACCATTTTCCTAAAATTTCCAAAGCTAAATTTGGCAAAAACTCTTGAAATAAATGGATTTTGATCAAATCTTCACTTGTCCTGTATCAGTATAGGAGAGCCTCCCCAGGAAAAACTTTTCCGAAGTACAAAACTGGGGACTGATGTACTCCTATAACATAAGAGGCCGCTGGTTGGCCTTTTTATTATCGGATATGATTTTGCCGACTGCGACCTCTTATTTCCGAAGCACTAATTCCTTGATGCAGATTCCGCCCTCGATTGAAGGGGAATGAAATCGGCTTGAAAAAACCTACTTCAGTGATTGACAGTTCATAAAAACAGTGTGTACTCACGTTTTATGTAATTAATATCCCATATGTATGTCAAAGATACAATTATATAAAATATTACGGACCGTCAAACGCGAAATACAAGACCAAGAGGCTGAAGCACCTCTCCGGCTTATTTTTCAACATGGCTTCCTCGGTTGATAAAAATTAGTACAGGGTTTTGTAAACGGAACGAAATGAGACAGAACTTGGTTGTATTCCGCTTGTAGAACATTGTATGTATTTCCATTTTTGTATTAACCGCAAAAACCACGTGATATTTAAATTTACTTACGACAATGTTGTCTGCTTCACTTCGACATAAGAAAAACATTATTTGTATAAAATTGAGTGTTTTACACGAAATTCTCCTGATTTCATGATGGATTATGGAAAGGAATGCTATTTGGACTTTGTTGATCATTTAAATGTAAGTGACACGCTATATTTTTTTCAAAATCCTGACTTTGAAAAATTGATCGTCAGCATCGGGAAAATCAGCTATGGGCAGTTAGAGGTTACACGGCGCCTGTCAAAAAATATCTCGCCGTGTTAAAACTCTAACATTGTTGGAGTAGGGACTGATGGGGAATTTGTTAATCTATAATATCCTGAAGACCTAAACATTGAAATTTTATAATATTTGAATTACTTTACTGTATTTGACCTTTAACCTTATTTGACCTTATAAGAATGCATTCCCCTCTAAGTACATCCCCACTTTTTTCAGGGAAAGAGGATGAGTGGCAAAAAGTTTCTTACATGGCTGATCTGCCATTGCAATCCATACAACTTTATCAGAAAAATGAGACACCAAAAAGGAGGACACATTTGTTTCATCCAGATCATACTTGCCAACCTGCCCTATTCAGGTGAAGACTCCAGGTTTTCCAACCAGTGAATAAGCTAAACTATTCCTACTTTTTCAGATCTGATGATTTCATGTGAAAGACAAGCTAAACAGAAGCCATTTAAAAGTGTTATTTTCCGTTTTGGTGAACATACATAACATATTATTTATGCTTTGAATTTTGAGAAAGCATGATAATAATCTCCCCCGTGGAAATTTCAAAAAGTTGGCAAGCATGCCAGATTTCTATTGAAAACTTTCCCCTGTATACATGCATGGTTTTATCAAGCACACCCTTTTCTGTTTTTGCAAGCAAACACTGTGCTTATAGGTGAAATACAGTAGATGTTTTAGAGTGGGTATGGGTACCTGTAGGAATGTTCCATAAAAAAATGCATTCCTCTTTATATCATGTTGCATTTGTCAGACAAAAACATGACATTAACAGGAATGTGACATTAAGAGAAAAATGTTTTTTTTCCCCCACCAAATCTAGTGCATTTCCAAACTCCATAACTAAAAGTAAGCTATTCAATGTACTTATGTAAATGTTTCAATCTATGGATAACATTATTTCATCAAAAAAACTTTGGGTATTTTTATTTTATTTTCTATGCAATATTTTGGAGGAATTCAACCCAAAACAAATGACATTAATCAAGTAAAATTACTCTGATTATATGGTAGGAAAAATGGCATTTTGTAAAAACTTGATATAAAAAGAAATGTGATATTTACAGGGGTTTTACAGGGGTTATATTAAGTGGAATACACTGGAGTTGTCAAATAAACAAAGTTTACATACCTGTAGGAAGGTGATGGCTCGTTCCATCTCGGCCTTACCACAGTGACACACCAGGTAAGTGTAGGTGTACTTTATCATCTCCAGGAGGAGCTTCATCCGACTCTGTAACAAACATCAAACAACTTACATTTAAGCAATGAATGTTTTAGCAAATGTTGTTCCAGTCCTATAACACATATTGCTATTGCTGGCAAACTAAATAAAGCCCTTACTGGGCTTATGTAAGTTTGTCACCAATAACAATGTGTGTTGTAGGACTGTAACAACATTTGCTAAAATGTTCGTTACTTATATTTACATTATATTCACAGTGATAGGTGCTATTTGTATGTCATTTACAGTGAATTTGTGTTTTAAAATCTCTTGTTATTAAATTAATATTTATTTTTTCATTTCTTTGATCTTATTTTTGACTTTTATAATTGCAGGAATCAAGAAGAAATTGGTGTTAAGGGTCATCTAATTAAGCATATCTAAGTGTCAGATACAGTACTATAGCTTTAACTTATTTGATCAATTGTCAGTATATATCAAGACTAACCATGGACCTTGCTTTTGAAATGTAATTTGCCAATTTAAAGGTGTTTGTTAATTTTGACAAAACATGCAAAACTAGAACTGTAAGCCGATGGCTGACTAATACCCCCCCGCTACCTCTTATTAGAGGTGTCTGACATGTTTTTGAAAAAAACATGATGTAGTACAAGTTGTATATAACATGCATTATATAATGTCAACAGTCAGCAGAATTTTAAAAGCCGAACGGACAAATTTTAACCTGTGTATAGTAATCCTCAACATTACTAACTGCGAAGTTTCATTGAAAATGACCCAGTAGTTTAGAAGAAGTTGTCCAGACATCATGTTATTACGGAAACCTGTGTATAGTCCCCTCATTACCATGGCAACCAAAATTTTGACAAACAAAACCCTGTATGCAAATCTATACTTGGTCCCCAACAATACTGCCAAGTTTCACTGAAATTGATCCAGTAGTTTAGGAGGAGTTGTCCGGACAACACATTATAATGGAAACCTGTGTATAGTGACCTGGTTACCATGGCAACCAAAATTTTGACAAACAAAACTCTGCATGCACATCTACACATGGTCCCCAACAATACTGCCAAGTTTCATTAAACTCGATCCAGTGGTTTATAGGAAGTTGTCCGGACAACACGTTATTACCGAAACCTGTGTATAGTGACCTGGTTACCATGGCAACCAAAATTTTGACAAACGAAACTCTGCATGCACATCTACACATGGTCCCCAACAATACTGCCAAGTTTTATTGAAATCGATCCAGTAGTTTAGGAGGAGTTGTCCGGACAACATTTTATTATGGAAACCTGTGTATAGTGACCTGGTTACCATGGCAACCAAAATTTTGACAAACAAAACCCTGCATGCACATCTACACATGGTCCCCAACAATACTGCCAAGTTTTATTGAAATCGATCGAGGAGTTTAGGAGGAGTTGTCCGGACAACATTTTATTATGGAAACCTGTGTATAGTGACCTGGTTACCATGGCAACCAAAATTTTGACAAACGAAACCCTGCATGCACATCTACACATGGTCCCCAACAATACTGCCAAGTTTTATTGAAATCGATCCAGTAGTTTAGGAGGAGTTGTCCGGACAACATTTTTCTACGGACAGACGGACAGACAGACAGACGGACGGACAGACGGACAGACAAGCTGATTCCAGTATACCCCCCCTAACTTCGTTGCGGGGGGGTATAAAAAGTGATTTCATGTGAAATGTGGTAAAAAAGTGAACTTCACCTGAAAATTTGCATGATATGGTTTTCACATGAATTTCAGGTAAATTGATAATTATGTTAATTTTTACATGAAATGTGGAGTTTTTTCGTTCGAATCTCAGATGAATTTCATCTAAATTTCATGTGAAGAAACATAAGCTGTGTATATCATGTATGCAGACCAAAACAGCAATTGTGTTATACTTTAAAGTGTCTATAACACACAACAGATTACACACTTACGGGCACGTTGAGTAATGTAGCCATCAGTTTGATGAGAGTGGAGGCTTCAGGTGTAGCTTTGCTTACCAAGTGAGGTACCATATACTTCTTTGTTCCCTGTGGGCAAAAACATCAGAAACTTGTAAAGTTTTATACAGAAATGCATTTATTTTTTATTTTTTTGGTAGCGATAACAAGAGGCTCAATGGGCCCTGGTATCAATCTCACATTTATAATCCTTTAAGTGGACCTAAATAAAAACTGCAGGCAAAATACCACAGTTTGAAATTTAAAATAACTTATTTATAAAAAATTAGGACCCTTAATTTCTTTCTTTTATATTAGGAGAAGTTGTCTAACATTTCAAATTTGACCCTTTAGACTTTGAATACAAGCCAAAATCAATCGTTCAAAAAAAACTTACTAGCCCTTTTATTACAGCATGTAACTAGCCATTATAACTCTAGACTTCTTGGTAAATGAGACTTTTAAGACTTTAGAAATGTTTGTCACATGTGACCTTCAATGTAAGTAAAGGTAATTCAATTGATTAAACTTAGAAACATTTTCCTGCTGTATGCTATCAGCTCAATATCAGTACCCTGGGATTTTGGTTTTAGCTATTGTGAAGAAGTTAAATTGTTTGCAAATTTTAAACAAGCTTGACCCCTTTGACCTTAAAAGTATGTCAAGGTCATTAATTTGGACAAAATTTGTAGGCCTTCCTCTCAGCATAGTGCTAACCAAAAATAAGTACCATGGGCCTTTTGGTTATTGAGAAGTTGCTTGAAATGTTTTGAAACTTTTGACTTCGAAAGTTGGTCAAGGTCATTCATTTGAACAACCAACATGTCATTATAGAATGTTCATCAGTGAAAAGTTACAAATTTGACCTAACCTTTGACCTGATAACCTTGATTTTAGTCAGTCGACTCCTTGTTTAATTCTAACAGCATGATATATCATTGCATTCGTAAATGAAAAGCAGAAAGAATTTGACCTTTGACACGGTGACCTTGACTGACAAAGGTCATTTGACCCCTTGTTTAATTCCGACCAATTTTGCTTCACAATTTCTTAACGAAATGTTCAACTGTGAGTGAAAACTACAAAATTTACGGTAGAACCAAATTGTTTCACTAATATCAGAATGTTATTAAAATGTATGGTTCACAACATTTTACTACACTAGGTAAAATTTTACCTGAAGGAACAACTTGATATCTGGGAAGTCCAGGACCTTTGCAACATCTCTAAGAATAGCTTCAGGCGAGCGGCCCCCAGGAGACATCTGGGCCTGATGCATGGCTTCCACAAGGAACTGTAACGTACATAACATTAGTGCTGATATAAAACTTCTGAGTAACACATCTTTATACAGTGGACTCCACTTAATATCACCCCTGTTAATATCACATTCCTATTTATATCATGTTTTTCTCAAGCAATATTTGATCTCTCTATACAATCTTTGTAATTTTATTAGGTTAATATCATGAATTTTGAGGTGAATTCCTCTTAATATCATGATTTTTTTAACCAATCACGTAAAATATCCAGAAAATTATGCCATTTCCATTGATTTCAGATACAACTTGTACAAAATGATGCATAGAAAATAAAAAATAACCCTAAATATATTATTTATTTGAAATTATGTTATCTATATATATTGAAACATCTTCATAATATGCACATTGAATAGCTTAATACTTTTTGTTATGGAGATTGGAAATGCACTAGATTTAGTGTAAAAACATGTTTCTCTTAATGTCCCATTCCTGTTAATATCATGTGTTTGTCTGACAAATGCAACATATGATATAAAGAGGAGTGCACTGTATAACTTTAGTCCGAATGACCATCTGTCATATTTAACTCACAATATACCCACTGCACTTACTTTCAATAACCTCAATGTGTTATAACTGTACTAACACATACTGTACATTCCACAGATGTAATACTATAAACGTGGAATTGTTCGCAGCATGAACATTTTCGCTTATTTCGCTTGCAATAAATCTCAGCAAATAATTACATCCACACACGAATACATTTAACACCACTCAAACTCTATAGTGTATAATAGTATCACAGGTACACAGCGCAAAATAGCATGGCTGATCATCACTGCACAAAAATTTCCACATCACAAACCGTTTGGACGCTGACTAAAAGAAAAATTCAAATGTAAAATTACTGACTTTTTACAGTATCTGAAAAAGCTGGATACTTACAGCACAACTCTAAACCACATTCTTGGTGTTTGTCAAGTTTGGGGTGGTCTAGAAGCAATTTGTTTATATTAGACCTAAACTCAGGTAAATACGTCAACACAACTTTGTCAACTACAGTTCAGCATCATATCTATTTCACATTTGCCAAAAACTGTACTTGATAACTATACCTTGCAAATTGACAGTCTTGATTTCATAAATAAATCTTGAGTCTTGGTTTTCTTGAACTGAGCCACCGACTTCAGCTGAAATTTTAAAAGCATTTAGAGGTGTATAGAGACTACAAAGCAACTATAACAAATGCAGCTAGTTGGCAAGTCCATTACATACTGGTGAAGAGTGAAACAAAAAGCTAATTTATAGAATTAAAATCCCCCGCATTTTTCCTTTTTGTATGGAGGTAATCGTATTGTAGGTAAAATTTTCATGATGTTGACACAAGACGTATACACAGAAATTGGATATTTGATGCTGTGATTGCAAGGAAAAGTTAAGGGGCTATAACTCCGACAAATAATATTACCCAAAATTGGCGATTGAACTTCGTCAAGCTCTTTAAACTTTTAACCTTGTTACCAAGTTTTTAAAAAATCGGATAATTTTTGTTGCCGTTATTTCACAGAAATGGCAGAAAATGACATTTTTTGTTAATAAAAGGGCCATAACTCTGTATAAAACATCCGCAAAATGTTGCAATTGACCTTGTTCGAGCCCTTCAATAATTTAATGTTGTTACCAAGTTTAAAAAAATCAGATAATATTTGTTGTCGTTTTTGCCCGGGAACAAAGTGTGACAGACAGACTGAAGGACAGACAGAAGGGCAGCTGGACAAACCAAAATTAATATTCCTTGTTTCAGTGAAAGTGGGATGATGACAAACTATGTATTCCCTCATTTGTAAGTGTGTAATACTGGTCTGTCTAGGTTAATACATCTATGATCTTTGTGGTTGTATTACACATATACCCATGCAATACAGCCCTGTGATGTGACATCACAATGGCTCAACAATGATGTGACTTCACAAATACGGTAGACTCCGAAAAGAGAAAAAGATGATATGATATAATTAAAACCTTTCCCAATATTTTACTTCCGTGTAATATGGAATATGCTTAGTCTCGCTGTCTGATTGGCTTTTGTCAAGAAAGCTCAATGGTAAAAGTTGATATTTTCAAAAAGGTAGCAAGTCAAAATGTATTTCAATGGTTTTTGAGCTTATTCAGGTAGTTGAAGTGAGAGAAAAATACTCTATTATCATCAAAGATGTAAGATAAGGAAATTCCAACCTCAGGGTTTCCAAAGGAAAAACAATTGACAAAGCCTCAGAATTTATCATATTTGAAAACCCTATGGGTGGAATTTCCCTATCGTACATCCCTGGTCATGAAAGAGTCCTATAAACACTACTTATCACATGTAGTACACAGTGAATATACCCGTCACATTTTGCATATTTTACATGACATGACTGTGTAATATGACCTATCAGTCGTAGGATTGTTTGTAATAAGTTTCAACAGTTTTCAGTTTTCACTGTGACATCACGCCTAGGACAAAAATATGTGATGTCATTGACTTCGAATTCCACACTGGAGTCGAAATGGCAATATTTAACACTTCAATGCTGCATGAAATTGCTGTGTTACATGAACAAGAGGCCAAATGGGCCAGATCACAGGCATTTCAGTTTTGAAAAGAAATTTCTTTTAAGATTTTAAGACATTTGACCCCTGTGACCTTGAAAGTAGGTCAAGGTCATTCATTTAAATGTGATAAAAAGAATTTTACACTCTTTTTCATTTCACTTATTTAATTTGATTTATGATCCCTCATCATCATTTTTTCCATTTTCTAGCTCGCTAGAGGATCGTTAAATTGAAAATTTCCTGGAAATGTTTCATACATGCATATGAAATGGAAGCTCTTATCCGATCATATATTTACATGATAAGGGTTCACTAACCTGTTCATAAGCCACTGCAGAAATCAGTGGCACTGGGGACAACAGGTTCTCCAGTAGGCTGACAATCACCACCAGAATCAGGTCGTCTCCGGCCAGTCTAATAACAGAGGAAGGGAGTCACAACATGGTGGCTTATACTCTCAAAATCCTTGATGTGTCGAAGGTAGAGCAGTGCATTAACTCTTTACCACTCGAACATTGTTGCAACATTGTATCTATTTTACTTGGTGGGGTGTCAGAGTTGGCTCTGTTCCAACCTCTGCAACAGTGTATAATTTGTGCACCCATTTCCTCAGGCATTTTTTCAATTTTTATTCAAAATTGATGTGTGTTTTTAAAACTTATTTTTCAGATAATATTCAACAAAATATGGTATTATAAGTATACATTTTTTGTTTCAGTGGAACCTGCACAATATTTTGATACATATTTAAATTTCAAAATCAGAAGTATATGCAAGTTTCAATAGATTTATTGCAAAACATTGATGCAACGGATGGATATTTGCAAAAAAGTAGTTTTTCATATTTTTTTACTGTTATTACAGATTTGATCCCTTCATTTTCTAAAAATATGTCTTTAGACCAAAAGTCTTGATGGTAATTGAAATACTCCCATAAAGATAAGCATTGGCAGGCAGACATTTCGTTTCGTTTTCTGTAATGTAGTGTACCATATCTGATCTTCTTAACCCTTTTTCTCACATTTCCGCCGGGTGTAATCATTAGTATATCACACGATATCTACTGAACTTTCTGGCTTAAAGACGAGATAAAACTAATCTAAAGGTGTAGTAGTATCAATATTAAAACCATCACGCAATACTGGTTGAGTTTCTTGTGGAAAAGCATGAACAATAACATCGTTAAGTTCACACGGTTGATTGCTGTAGCAGTGAGTAGGGTTGAACGCTTCCGGGTTGTCTTCGTCGCTCTCATCGCCAACCTGAGTCACTGTCACTACTAAAAACTACATCACTTTCAATGCCTGAATCATTCTTGTTTGAAAAACCATTAAATCTATCTGAATCTGAATCGTCATAGTTGAAAATTTCCTCATTGGAATTCGTTCCCGGCTCGGCCGCTATACGTTTCTAGCCACGCTTTCACAAGTTGACATTTTGCGATTTCTTGACTGAATTACGTCACAAGGTCAAGGTGATGATCTATAAAAAGTATCTAATCATATTGACCAATCACAGCGCTACACGCAGGTATGCGTCATTCAGCCCAGTCATGTACAGTGGCCGAGATATTTAGTTTATAAATAGGTACACGGGGAAACACGCTTCCGCGGAAAACATGGCCATGCGTTCTCGGTCGCTTGTGAGTAAATACGATGCATGCGTCCAGACACGCTTCTGTGGAAATAACGGACAGGCGTCCAGACACGCTTATGAGTGGTAAAGAGTTAAACAGTTATCTGTATAGTCACAACCTGGTGGCTTATACTCTCAGAATCCTTTATGTGTCGAAGGTAGAGCAGTGCATTAAACAATTATCTGTATAGTCACAACCGAGTGGCTTATATTATACCAACACTCTCAGAATCCTTGATGGTGTCCAAGGTACGTAGAGCAGTGCATTAAACAGTTATCTGTATACATTGGAACCTGCTGTAATACATGTACATGAAATTCATGTGACTTGCTCTTTTAGATATCTTTTAAATGCCAAATTCATATGATTTTCACATGCATTTTACATGAATTCCATGCGAGTTTCATGTGAATTTATAATTAAGTTCACTTTCACATGCCTATTTTTTCGTTCCAGTTTCATTTGAAATTTTTCATATGAATTTCAAGCAAAAAAAAAAAAATATCAGTGTGTCATGAATTTCATGTGAAATTCATGTTAAGGAACATTGGCTGACATATACCAGCCTGGTGATACTGACCTGCCCAGCTGTGATACCGTCAACAGGATGGTCTCCTGTAGCCGTACGTTCCCCTCGTCACGAGCCTTGTCTAGTGCCGTCTTTAGTTTACGTACCATGACATGGTTCAGTTCACTAGAACTCTCTCCCACCAAACAGCTGATGATTTGGCTGAAGATACATGAAAATAAACCATGAGTAGCATCCAAATTTTTGAAAAGCTCTTAATTAAGGATTAAACAATATCTCAACGATATGAAATATAAGCAGGGCTTTATCACTCCTCTTTTTAGGTCCGGTAAACAGAACCATTCCCCATGAAAAATGGTGTGATTTTTCCCAAATTTCCTCTTAAAAATTCCCAATTCAGACACTTGAAAAAGATTTGGTGGTTTTACATGCTCGAGGAGCTTTCTTGTGACATTAAAATTGAATAAGAAACAAGAAAGATGGGCTGTAAATGTCATACTGACAGTGCTCTAAATAGTAATTTAGAAAAGAAATAATGTATTTAGCCGTTATAATAGTGTTGTTAAAATTTTCCAAATGTTGATCAATTTTTCTCAATTTGATCTCAGGGTCCAATTCCCAAAACCCCCTGATAAAGCCCTGATAAGTTGACATTCCCACATCTCCTACGCTTATGAAGAGCAAAGCAGGTTAAGAGTTCCAAAAACCTCCTTGTGTTATCAAGTTTGAGTCCTTCTTCTGTTTTCATCAAATATTATATCTTTAACAAGAGGCCCAATGGACCTGCATCACTCACCCGTTTATTTATCTCACATTTGTAATCTTAAAGTGGACTAAAATCCTTGATAAAGTTATTTTAAAGAACATGATAAGATTTAAACATTTTTTACCCCAAAGTGACCTCATTACATCTGTAGTAACTTTCATGGACAGAAAATCGATTCCTACTTGGTAGATTTATCTGATGTGATATGTACACACCTAAATCTAACTCGGACGCTGTGGTCGTTATCCTCGATCAGACGCAGACTGGTGTTGAGCATGCCCTTAGTAGCGGGGTTGTTACTACTCAGACCGATGTGTCCAAACATCCTCTTTAGGCTGTTTATCATGGCTGTAATAGGCAGAAAAAATTACTTTAATTTGTTTGTACGTGGAGTTTTATGCCGCTACACACACCGAATTACATCAATACGTGTGTTACAACCAGCATAGTTGTGCTACTTTACGAAAGGTTTATATACTATTATTAGACACTGTACAGTTTGAATGGTGTTAAATATATTTGCCCATGGACATATTCCCGGAAATCTAATGCAAGCGAAAATTTTCACGCAACAAACAATTCAACTTTTACAGTATCAAGTACATGATATTCATCTTAGCTGTCAGATGAATAGACTCAGTCTATCACTTTTGCACAATTACTGTATAACACATGCAATTACTATACACTTTTCACTACTGTATGCTTTGTCTATTAAAACAAGATTAATTTTGTATTAAAATCGTACCAAACTCAGAAATCAATTCAAAATAGGAATTAAACTGTTTTTTGTTTGTTTGTTTTTTTGGATAGCTTGCCAACTTGTTTTAAGACTTTAATTAAATACACATGTAGATTGAATACCTATGAAATACAAGAGGCCCAATGGGCCTGAACATTCAGCTCATTGAGCATATTAATTAAAGGTGCATTATATGCAACATTGATTATAAATGCCACAATTATTGGCTGCATGATGACATGACAGTTGGATTTTCAAAATTAAAACAGCTGTACTGTGTGAGCTATTTTTTCTTTTACTCATGGTTATTGTAATGTGTGAGCTATTCAACTCATGGTTATTTTAATAGCCAGAAAAGAGTTCATTTCCAGGCCCCTCATCATCGCAGTAAAAAATTATTATTATTATTTTTTTTTTTTTTTTAAATATTCCTCATTTTGCAGAAAAGTGGACATTACCAGCAGATATATGTTACTGACCTAACTTAGTCTCGCGATTGTCTGTGTCCAGTAACACAAGGAACTTGGAGAACATGTTTGGATCTACCAGCCGCGGCCGCTCCTTGCTTGACCTACAGGTGTCCTTGTCTACAAAAGTCAGAAAATATCGGACATCTATGAATAAAAAAAATGTCCAATTTTTCAAAAAGGAATCTCAAAAACAACAAGAGATCCCAGAGGGATCTTGGCACCTACCATCAATGATCTTTATTTGTTCTTAAAAAGTTGAATCTTTCCTCCTTCTTTTCTCTTCTTTTCTCTTACATGAATTTAACCTTAATTTTATGCCATTTTATTCTTAATCTATCAGCCATTAAGTTTTTTAGATCATTCCCAAATTAATTAGATAAGACACTACTAGAGACAAATGGGACCCTTCACAATAAATTTGGAAAAGATCCATCATGCATTTTTCCAGTACCAGGTAATGGCTAAAACATGTTTCGTAGTAAAAATTCAAGATGGCCACTTTTCGGCCATATTGCTTTTGGGTCAGTTCAAAATCTAAGAATTTAAGAAGCATCCATCCAGCAACTTTCTTAGAATACTGTCAAAATTCAAGATGGCTGCCTGTCGGCCATATTGTTTTTCACAGCCGTCCAGATATGGGACAAATGCACAAAAGTGGATGAAGATGATCCATCCAGTACCTGCAAAGAAATAGTGTTAACAAACTGTTACGGTAAAAATACAAAATGACTGCCTGTCTGCCATATCGTTTTTCTGATCAGTCCAAAAAAATGACAATGCGCAACTAGGGACCAAGGGGAACCTTCATATGAAATTGGAGAACGATCCATCCTGTACTTCTCAAAACATAGCAGTGACAAAATGTTACTGTCAAAATCTAAAATGGCTCCATATCATGTTGGCCATATTGTTCATCTGATCATGAATCATTCCAAAAACTAGACAATGCTTAACTAGTGACTAAGGGAACCTAAATATGAAATTCGAAAATGTTCCATCTGGTATACGTACTTCACAAGAAATAGAAGTAACAAACTATTACTCTGAAAATACAAGATGACCGCCTATCAGCAAAATTGTTTTTCTGATCAGTCCAATATTTAGACAGTGTGCAACTAAGGACCAAGGGGAACCTATAACATATGAAATTTGGGAACGATTCATCACGAACATCTCAAGGTATAGAGGTAACAAAAATTGTTTACGAATGGACAATGGCAGACAGAGGACAGAAGATGGACCACAGATGCAGGGTGATTTGAATAACCCACCATGTATTGGTGGGCTAAAAATGCTGTAATTGCAATTACGTATACAATGACCTTGTAACTTGTCACACGAGATACATTGTATAGTCTGTTTGGTAGAAAAGGTCCCTGGATCCTTGCAGCTGCTGAAACATGAACAAAACAACCAATATGTTAACAATATTAAACTAGAACACTGATACATCAGACAGGGCCCCGCAATATGTCTGATGCTCCAATGAATATTGCTATTTTAGAGTTATAGTACAGTGATGTTAAATTTGTAAGTGTTAGAAAACAATTATAAATTAAAACCAAAAGCTTCAGCAATAATTAAGAAAAGTTTTTGTATGTTTTTAATCATGTCAAAGTATTTTGTTTCCATTAGCGTTTAACTGTGTGGAATTGTCACATTCTTTTATCTAAGGAAAAAGAAAAAATCTGAAAAAAAAATATCAAGACACAATGAATTGAATATTGTCTAATGATTCATAGTAAATATTCTTTCTTACCCATCACATAAGATCTACAAATATTTGTTTATGGTCGCTGTAGTATGTCCATAGTTGAATCACCTTGACCGTTGACCTTTGAACTTGTGACCTTGAACTATGAGTTTGATCATTGTCAGTTAACTCTTGGTTTATTTGTTCACTTCTTTGCATAATCGATTAGTGAACAGTTAAAAACAGCAAAGATTCAGTATTTTCATGTTAATGTTAAAATCCAATATGGCTGCCTAACAGCCATTTTGAATCAGATTTGCATGAAATACTACACATGTGATCTAGGATGAATGAGGAATCATCAGTTACAATTTGATACAAATCCTTCATCTCCTGGAAACATTTTTGTGCAGAAGAAACAGCAAAGATTCAGTATTTTCATGTTAATGTTAAAATCCAATATGGCTGCCTAACAGCCATTTTGAATCAGATTTGCATGAAATACTACACATGTGATCTAGGATGCATGAGGAATCATCAGTTCCAATTTGATACAAATCCTTTATCTCCTGCAAACATTTTTGTGCAGAAGACAAAAAACGGACAGACGGACGGACAGACGGACGGACAACCTGATTACTATAGGGCACCCGCATCTCTCGATGCGGGGCCCTAATAAACATGGATTATGTGGAAATTTTTGCAAATGTTGCTGTGATTGTTTCCCCTATTTCAAGACGAAAAATTTGGTGGAGTTGTTGAATAAACCATCATGATTAAATAATGCATGTAGTATCTTTAACTATGCTTGACTTATTCTAAATGATGAAGTAGTGTTTTGCAGGTTTTCATCAAAGCCTAACTTATCACTTTGTAGATACATCATTACTTTCCAAACACACATTTCTGATACAGCTTTGTGCAAAGAATTTCAGTTTAACCAAAAACTTGTTAATTATATATAAAATGGGTTTTACCAACAACTTACAACAGTTTACCTACAAAACTACTGAATAACAGCATCTACCGCACAACCTAAACACAATACAGATTTTTACCTGACAACACTTTTCCTGCAGACAATACAAGCCAGTTTTCCTACGGTATCCGCCAGTGTCTTCTGTATCTCTGGGTCAGGGTCATTCACCAAGGAACTGTACAAAAAGAATTCTCATGTTTTAGGAAGAAGCTGCATAGGCCTTCATGGTCTGACATCTGACTATAAAGACCTGTACAGCTTTATATAAGATCAATTATTTTACTCCTATGACCTTGAAAGGGGGTCTAGCTAGGAACAAACTTAAGTCATAAGAAGATTTTCACATATTTGACCCCTGTGACCTTAAAAAAGTAGGTCACAAATTTGAACAAAATTTGCTCTTCATCCAAGCATGCTACCAGCCAAATGTCAGTACCATGGTCATTACAGTTACTGAAAAAAAGTCATTTGAAATAGTTTTTAAACAATTGACCCCTTTGACCTTGAAAGTGAGTTAAGGTCATTCATTTGAACATGAGATACATTAAACCAAACTAAGTTGAAATCTTCTCAAGAGTTTAGGAAGAGTAGGATTACACAGCAATATTTTAGCTAACTTCTGCTTATGGTGACTTGCTCTCCAGCCCCGAGGGGGTCTGATCAAAATTCTAAATTCAAGAAATGATTACCCCCCCCCCCCCAATGATGTATCAGGCAAAACCAGATAGCAAGAAAGTGAGTAAAGGTCGTTCATTTGAACAAACTTGGTAGCCCATATTTGATTTTGGACTGGCCCAAAATGTAGCAACACTTAATCAGAATCAGCTCGGGATTGTTGGGGAAAAACATTCGCTGAATCATACAGGTGGAACTTGAGAAAAAGTTTAAAGTAAGTGTAATACATGGAAAACATGATAGCACAATCAGTAAGATATCAAAATAACTACAATGGCTGCCATATTGTACAATGGCTGCCATATTGAACTTTCAACAGGTCCGAAAAATTACGCTTCCTTTAATTTCCTTAACATCCTGACCAATTTTCCGCTTTACCAGCAGAACTTGAGGAGTTTGAAATATGTTTCTCAACAGGGAAGCTATGGTAGCCATATTGGATTTCAGATCAGCCCAAAAATATGTATACTTGGTCAAGAACCATCTCTTTATCATTTCAGAAGTTTCAGCTCAATTCCACTGGTGGAACTTGAGAAGAAGTTTGAAATGTGAAATGTTTATGTACGGACAAAGCATGAGGGCTAAAGGTCATCAACCTTTTATCTTTTACGTCAGATGACCTTAATTAAAGCATGTTATTTGTCATTGTTGTAAAGTTTAACAGCCTTTTAACACTGATTTGGTGCTACATAAGTTTATTTTTGGACTTACTGAATGAGCTCGTACACCAGGTGGTTTGCGTTTGGTCCAAGGTGATGTAGGAGTAATGGAAATGTGGTCAAAGCTGACCGACGCATTCCCGACTGACCATCACTCTACAAAGTACATATGACTGTTCATTATACAGGCCATTAAACTGGATATTGAAATATTATATTTACTTATCATTATTTGAATTTACAAATGAACATACAAATGATTTCTGAGAAAAGTTTGTGTCATAATATAGGAATCCCACTCCTCATTTAGGCACAACTTATTATGTAAATTATGGTAATAATTTCTATGAAACATGAACCAGTAAGAAATTAACACACAACCAAACAGGCATATCTGATCACACAAACATTTTCATCTTCTTCCGGTTGAAAAATATGATTTATGTAAGATTCTTGGTTCATTAGACAAAATGACCTGTAAAGTGTATGTACACATATAGGTGTCAAATGTGTACAAGTTGTCAACATAAATTGATGTGACTTTCGCTACACTGTATACAATGTCTGATACTCACAAACGCCTGTCTGATACTCACAAACGCCTGTCTGATACTCACAAACGCCTGTCTGATACTCACAAACGCCTATCTGATACTCACAAATGCCTGTCTGATACTCACAAACGCCTGCCTGATATTCACAAACGCCTGTCTGATACTCACAAACGCCTGTCTGATACTCACAAACGCCTATCTGATACTCACAAACGCCTGTCTGATACTCACAAACGCCTGTCTGATACTCACAAACGCCTATCTGATACTCACAAACGCCTATCTGATACTCACAAACGCCTGTCTGATACTCACAAACGCCTGCCTGATTCTCACAAACGCCTGCCTGATATTCACAAACGCCTGTCTGATACTCACAAACGCCTGTCTGATACTCACAAACGCCTGTCTGATACTCACAAACGCCTGTCTGATACTCACAAATGCCTGTCTGATACTCACAAATGCCTGTCTGATACTCACAAACACCTGTCTGATACTCACAAACGCCTGTCTGATACCCACAAACACCAGTCTGATAATCACAAACGCCTGTCTGATACTCACAAACGCCTGTCTGATACTCACAAAGGCCTGCCTGATACTCACAAACGCCTGCCTGATACTCAAAAACGCCTGTCTGATACTCACAAACGCCTGTCTGATACTCACAAACGCCTGTCTGATACTCAAAAACGCCTGTCTGATACTCACAAACACCTGTCTGATACTCACAAACGCCTGTCTGATACTCACAAACGCCTATCTGATACTCACAAACGCCTGTCTGATACTCACAAAGGCCTGTCTGATACTCACAAACGCCTGTCTGATACTCACAAACGCCTGTCTGATACTCACAAACGCCTATCTGATACTCACAAACGCCTGTCTGATACTCACTAACGCCTGTCTGATACTCACAAACGCCTGTCTGATACTCACAAACGCCTGTCTGATACTCACAAACGCCTGTCTGATACTCACAAACGCCTGTCTGATACTCACAAACGCCTGGCTGATACTCACAAACGCCTGGCTGATACTCACAAACGCCTGTCTGATACTCACAAACGCCTGTCTGATACTCACAAACGCCTGTCTGATACTCACAAACGCCTGTCTGATACTCACAAACGCCTGTCTGATACTCACAAACACCTGTCTGATACTAACAAACGCCTGTCTGATACTCACAAACGCCTGTCTGATACTCACAAACGCCTGTCTGATATTCACAAATGCCTGTCTGATACTCACAAACACCTGTCTGATACTCACAAACGCCTGTCTGATACTCACAAACGCCTGTCTGATACTCACAAACGCCTGTCTGATACTCACAAACGCCTGTCTGATACTCACAAATGCCTGTCTGATACTCACAAACACCTGTCTGATACTCACAAACACCTGTCTGATACTCACAAACGCCTGTCTGATACTCAAAAACGCCTGTCTGATACTCACAAACACCTGTCTGATACTCACAAACGCCTGTCTGATACTCACAAACGCCTATCTGATACTCACAAACGCCTGTCTGATACTCACAAAGGCCTGTCTGATACTCACAAACGCCTGTCTGATACTCACAAACGCCTGTCTGATACTCACAAACGCCTATCTGATACTCACAAACGCCTGTCTGATACTCACTAACGCCTGTCTGATACTCACAAACGCCTGTCTGATACTCACAAACGCCTGTCTGATACTCACAAACGCCTGTCTGATACTCACAAACGCCTGTCTGATACTCACAAACGCCTGGCTGATACTCACAAACGCCTGGCTGATACTCACAAACGCCTGTCTGATACTCACAAACGCCTGTCTGATACTCACAAACGCCTGTCTGATACTCACAAACGCCTGTCTGATACTCACAAACGCCTGTCTGATACTCACAAACACCTGTCTGATACTAACAAACGCCTGTCTGATACTCACAAACGCCTGTCTGATACTCACAAACGCCTGTCTGATATTCACAAATGCCTGTCTGATACTCACAAACACCTGTCTGATACTCACAAACACCTGTCTGATACTCACAAACGCCTGTCTGATACTCACAAACGCCTGTCTGATACTCACAAACGCCTGTCTGATACTCACAAATGCCTGTCTGATACTCACAAACACCTGTCTGATACTCACAAACACCTGTCTGATACTCACAAACGCCTGTCTGATACTCACAAAGACCTGTCTGATACTCACAAACACCTGTCTGATACTCACAAACGCCTGTCTGATACTCACAAACGCCTGTCTGATACTCACAAAGACCTGTCTGATACTCACAAATGCCTGTCTGATACTCACAAACGCCTGTCTGATACTCACAAATGCCTGTCTGATACTCACAAACACCTGTCTGATACTCACAAACACCTGTCTGATACTCACAAACGCCTGTCTGATACTCACAAAGACCTGTCTGATACTCACAAACACCTGTCTGATACTCACAAACGCCTGTCTGATACTCACAAACGCCTGTCTGATACTCACAAACGCCTGGCTGATACTCACAAACGCCTGGCTGATACTCACAAACGCCTGTCTGATACTCACAAACGCCTATCTGATACTCACAAACGCCTGTCTGATACTCACTAACGCCTGTCTGATACTCACAAACGCCTGTCTGATACTCACAAACGCCTGTCTGATACTCACAAACGCCTGTCTGATACTCACAAACGCCTGTCTGATACTCACAATCACCTGTCTGATACTCACAAACGCCTGTCTGATACTCACAAACACCTGTCTGATACTCACAAACGCCTGTCTGATACTCACAAACGCCTGTCTGATACTCACAAACGCCTGTCTGATACTCACAAACACCTGTCTGATACTCACAAACACCTGTCTGATACTCACAAACACCTGTCTGATACTCACAAACGCCTGTCTGATACTCACAAACACCTGTCTGATACTAACAAACGCCTGTCTGATACTCACAAACGCCTGTCTGATACTCACAAACGCCTGTCTGATACTCACAAACACCTGTCTGATACTAACAAACGCCTGTCTGATACTCACAAACACCTGTCTGATACTCACAAACGCCAGTCTGATACTCACAAACGCCAGTCTGATACTCACAAACGCCTGTCTGATACTCACAAACGCCTGTCTCATACTCACAATCACCTGTCTGATACTCACAAACGCCTGTCTGATACTCACAAACACCTGTCTGATACTCACAAACGCCTGTCTGATACTCACAAACGCCTGTCTGATACTCACAAACGCCTGTCTGATACTCACAAACACCTGTCTGATACTAACAAACGCCTGTCTGATACTCACAAATGCCTGTCTGATACTCACAAACGCCTGTCTGATACTCACAAACACCTGTCTGATACTCACAAACGCCTGTCTGATATTCACAAATGCCTGTCTGATACTCACAAACACCTGTCTGATACTCACAAACGCCTGTCTGATACTCAAAAACGCCTGTCTGATAATCATAAACGCCTGTCTGATACTCACAAACGCCTGTCTGATACTCAAAAACGCCTGTCTGATATTCACTAACGCCTGTCTGATACTCACAAACGCCTGTCTGATACTCACAAACACCTGTCTGATACTAACAAACGCCTGTCTGATACTCACAAACGCCTGTCTGAAGACATGCACTCTCCATTTTGGGGCTACATCTTTAGGCAGAAAGGACAGGACACACAGACTCTCCAATTTAACAGCATTGTCTGAAACAAACAGGCAAAAGGAAACATACAGCTGGGATAATTGTCGAATCATGGTATTTCTCCTACTTTTCTTTACTCCACATATATAATACACCAATTTGTGTCTGAATATTAGCCTACGCCTGGTATTATTAATAAGCTCATCAATATCTATTACAGTAGTAATATATGTCCAGCTAGGTTAATAATGGGGAAATACTGCCTAACTGGCGAGCTAGCTTTTCCAGTAATTCCGAGGACCCGCTAAAGCTTAGTTATATGGGTGACTGCCTGCACATTACACAGTTTGGTAGAAATGCCAATACTATTGTATTAGACCTAATAAAGGCACCTGATAAGAGCTAAATCAGAAGTTAAGAAGTCATTTAAAGAGTAACTGTAGTGCAAAACCATCTTTTGTGTATGGAAAGATTGGTAAAAAGTAAGTGACATAATTCACACGAAAATTTTTTTTTCGTAAAAATTACGATGTTTTGACCATTTTTCTAAATTTCACACCTGAACGCAAATCAGAAAATCCCCGAATTTTGCCATACGACCGGAAGTGACGTCACAATGGTGACCGCACTGATAGACTTGTGTAGTCATTATATTAAAATTATATGAATCGTATCACTTGTTATTTGTATAGAGTCTTCTATTCAAGAATATGACACGTATTATATATCAAGGTTGTATGGAGTTCATTAATGACCCTACTGGTAATTCCAAGGTGTTGTATGCCCCAGGGGGGCCGTAATTAGTGGTGAGGTGGGGTCGGGAGTTCCACAGGTGAGTGGCACACGTGGTCATGATCACTCGACCATAAATCAATTACCGCCGGACTCGCTAACATGATTAACAGGTTATTATTTTGTGGAAAAACTTTTAGAGACTTCAAAACATGCACTTGATATGATTAGGTATTATTTTTCTCATATTTTATTTCATATAACACCGCTAAAACGGCGTGTGTATTCATTGATGGTCACGTTGATTGCATGCACATATCAGCAGGAACTGATCGTAACATCAGTAAAATGCACACAGACAAATATTTATGCATGTTGGTCGACTGTATAAATATAAAACTTCGTAGAAACAACCTCAATAAACACAAGAACTTCGAAAACCATATATTTTATTGGACTTCAAAGAAGAACAGTTAGTAACGTCATATAGAACGACAAGACCAGCCTTTTTATACGTACAATACGATGTACGTATATTGGAAAATAAAAATATATAACTTTTACCAATGCTTTCGCCCTGTATAAACTGTTTTGACGGGTATCACATTTCGACTTCTTTTATCCTTATATATGTTTGAGAAATTATAGGTGTGTATTAAAGTTAACAGCTTTCTATCCGTTGATAATCTATTAATGTCTATGCAGTATAAAAAAAAACATTTCAAATCGTGAATATTGTAAAATAAATAGAATATGAGCGAAATCCTGATGTTACCTGTCTTCAGGCACATACATTTACATCGAAATAGAAATCAAGAACAATGTATTTCGAATTCTGTTTGAGAAAAAATAAGATTAGATCTTTGAAAACCCTTGTGTTTTACTGACAAGAAATGAACATGGAACATCTTTTGAAAATAAGATGAGAAGATAACTTAATTGGTTTTAATCACAGGCACTTGTGGCCAGGAGAATAGTCATCTAAATAAATAGAAAATTTGCAAAATATGAATAATTAAAATAAAATATAAAAACTGACTTAAACAATTTTTTTTATGTTATTAATCATCTAAAAACATAATGAAAGTAATTGCCAAATTTCAGCTTGATACATCAAGCGGTTAAATTTCACAAAAAAAGAGTGTCTGATAGTCGATTTTTTGTTAAATTAAACCGCTTGACGTGTCAAGCTGAAATTTGGCAATTATTTTCAATATGGTTTTAGATGATTAATAACATAAAAAGAAAATTTGAAAATTCAGTTTATATATTTTATTTTAATTATCATATTTCGCTATGTTATCTATATATTTAAATGGCTATTCTCCTGGCCACAAGTGCTTGTGGTTTTAATCCGTATTTTATTCATTTATGTTAAAAAAAATATGAAAAAACTGTGATACAGACATACCAGGGACGTATATGTGCATATACGTCCCTGAAACATATCAAGCAAGTTTTCAACAGAACTTTTCTCGTTGAATAGAAGAGTCTAACTCTAAATTAAAAAAGTGTCATGTACTGTGTGAGCTGACGGTGGGTTACGGAGATTTCAAAAGATACACGTGCACTCGATAGTCTTATTGTTCCAGTCGAGATCTACATGTAACAGATTTAGAGTACACATTTTGAAGTTATAAAGAGGGGATAATAACCGCAACATACTCAACTATTACAATTTAGTTAACTTTGATAGCCCCCCCCACCCCACCCCTCTCCAATATTAATTACTTGCTATTTGAGTAATAAGTTACGTGTGAAGTTATCGAACTGACCAGGTAGATTATCCCGCTAATCTGATTACGTAATATAATGGACACTAAAATGAGATGTACAATATTCAAAGGTATTATTGTAAGAGTCACTCTTGAATCATTGGATAAATGATATGTATAACTGACATAATAAATGACACAGAGTATTACAATATGATAGCGCATATATATATGGGTCCATTAAAATGAATTTGAACAATCAATAAACACTATATTTATGAAAGAATCAAAATAAAGTTATTTCAATGACGATTTCAGATTATTCTCCTGACCCTCATATTATGGTACGTCCCTTAATTTCATTGTATAATACATTTTGAATCATTAATCAACCAGACGTACATATTACTATTATATATAGAGAGGCATAGGACCCAATTTCTTGTGTTCCCGTTGTGACGTCACCAATACGTGTGCACAACTTTTAGCGGTTCGCGGTGCGCTTAATTAGCGTGTGGCAAAACAGGTAAAAAACCAAACTTCAACCTGTCATAACTTTGTAACCGGTGGGCCGATTTCGATGCGGTTTTCGACAATGTATTAATGCCGACACAACGAGTCTGATCATTTCAGTTTCTATTTGCACTACAGTTACTCTTTAAAGAATTGTTGACTACAGCTGACAGATGGCTGACGGAAGCCATGCTATGGCATAAGCTCACCTTGGCCCTTTGGACCAGATGTGCTAACAAGGTAAATGCTATGGACCACAATCACTGTCATCAGGAATGAGAATTATTTTAACATTCTAACAACTGTGAGATTACAAAACTCTTACCCAAGTTTTCCGAGAGTTGCTGACTCAGTTTGACCACCTGTTTGGTGTTGGTCATCTTCATGTCCATACAAGAGGGGTCATTCTGAAATATCAAGTTTTTCTGTCACTGTTTTACAAGGTATTCAATATACATTTATAAGTTAAGTCTTATCATTCAAATGCATGCCTTTCATTCAAATTCGAATTTTGAGCACTAGCTTTATATGAGGCCCGTGAGTCTTAACTGTCACCCGAGTTTTCAGGGCTTTTTCTCATCGCTTTGGGAAGGGGCTTTTTTGAACAATTTTGTGAAGAAAATTGGTGAAATGGGAAAAATTTTCAAAAGTAAACTGCAAATTTAGGGAATTTGGCTTAAACATGCAATAATTTCAATTGGGAATGAGGTCCATTCACGGCCCGAAAACGCCTGGAGAAAAAGCCCTGGTTTTGATATACCCGGTACTAGTATAGTACCCATAGCTTTTGTTATTGTGTCCTTACACCAAAAATATCATTAACTTCAAGATAATTTAGCAATAATTTAATTTGTGGATTGAGGGGTCCAGAGGTACTTGACCTAAACTAATTGCTCACTATGGCTAGTTTGTGATTCTTTATAAAACAATGTCAAACCAGACGGCAGATTTTACAACACATTTTATAATGAAGCAGGTGCGTGACAAAAGGATTTATTAAATCCCTTGTATCACTTCAACAAGAAACTCGAAAGTCGTGTGTCCTTGACTTACTGGTATCCAGATGAGGGAGGAGATCCAACACATGGTGGTCATATCTTGAGGATCAATTTCCCCAGCATCTGTAGCAAGGCAAGAAAATATGTTACTTGACAGGGTTACAGATTTATCTTACGAAGCACAATTTAAAATCAATGCGAGAAATTGTGCAACAACTTTTAATATATCATAAAAAGTAACAAAATAACAATATTGCATAATAAGCACATTCTTTTACAGTTTTATTGACAAATGAAGAGATGGAAATCAGGGGTAAATATAAAGTCAAATTAAAGAAACGGATATATATAGCAGCTGTCCAAATTCAATAATGCATTTCAAGTGAGTAAACACTTGCCAACTGTTTTCGAGCATGGATAAATTGTACCTCCCTAGAATAAGGGTCGGAGTACCCTGCTCTGGAGCAAATTCTTCTATATACTGTAGGGGCTTTTTACATCTTTATGTAATTTGTAAGTCCACCAAGAATTATTCATTTACTTTCTATTCACATTCTTGCTCCCATTTTCGGCTCGGCCAGCAATTGCAACAATACTTACGGATAGTCCGGATTTTTACCTTAATATACTGATTTAATACTATTTATCACATAACTGACCCGTTCAGTCATGTCATACGGCCATGTCATAAATATGATATTACACAAGTGTAATAACACTAAATTAAATGTGACGTCATAAACAAATGACGTCTTTATGACCAGGGTTTTCCCTGGGACCCTCAAATTAAATAAATTCAGGAGTCCTGGGACTCCCATCACAAATAATATATAGTAGAACTGGATCACTTTTGGGAGTCTTTTGACATTTTTAGGAGTCAAAATGCAGGTTTTTGTGCATCAGGGAAAACACTGTATGACGTCACATAATTGTCTCGGTAGTGAAAATCGTACTGTCGCAGAAGAAATTTGTCTTTCATATAGAGAATGAATTTGAGAGATTTTATGTATTTTCTCATAAAAATAAGTTAAAATGTGATAAATAGAATCTTATACTCGTGTCAATCTTATATGGAATTTATTGAACTTGTTAAATAATTTGATATGTCACTCGCCTAAAAGCTTGTGACTCATTAAATCATTGAACACGTTTTATAAATTCCATATTACATCGACACTTGTGTAAGATCCTCTATTTATGAATGAAACATGTAGGAGTCAAGAGAAGATATCTACATCAAGATTACAGCCATGGAATTTGAGGATGAAACAGATTATGGTCAGACAACCCAAGGGAAAGCTTGAGTGGTTTACAGTGCAGTGGACTCCACTTAATATCACCCCTGTTAATATCACATTCCTCTTTATATTAAGTTTTTCCCAAGCACCATTTTTCTCTCTATATAATATATGTAATTTTATTTGCTTAATATCATGTATTTTGAGGTGAATTCCTCTTAATATCATGTTTTTTTTAACCAATCACATAAAATATCCAGAAAATGATGTAATTCCCATGATTTTTAATTGAAATAATGTTACCTATGTATTGAAACATCTTCATAATTATGTACAGTGAATGGCTTACTTTTAGTTATGGAAATTGGAAATGCACTAGATTTAGTGAAAAAACATGTTTCTCTTAATGTCACATTCCTGTTAATATCATCTTTTTGCCTGACAAATGCAACATGATATAAAGAGGAGTGCCTTGTACCGGGATGGGACCTCCACATTACCATAATGACAAAGCAGAGAGGCAAACATTTGTAGGACGATGCCAAGCATTTGATTGGTGGATGTTGAGGACCAATCAGGACACAGCTGCACGACAGCGGTGGTAACTGACACAATCTTGTGACATGAGGTCTGAGGTAGCCAGTGCTGGAATGATGTCCGTTCCGATCTGAAATGCCATTAATTAAAAGCATGAAAACTTAACAAACATTTTATAAAGTTAAATCCACTTCTATCCAGAATTCTATTTGTACTTTCAGTAAATACTTTACGTATCTAGGTCATTGACATAACTGGTGGACTAACAGTCCCCGAAGTTTGTCCTAACATCTCACTGGAATTCATACTGACATTGTCTACCAGGAAATCCAGTGGGATCTTGGCACTCAGCGTTAACGTTGATGGTCTTCATTTGTTCTTAAAAGTTGAATATTTTCCCTTCTTCTTTATCTTTCCTATTACATGTATTTGAATTAAGTTATTCTAAATTTGAGACTCATGAAAGAGCAATAATAGATAAAAGCAGTTTTGTTTTTCTTATCAGTTCTGAAAAGTAATAACTTTTTAGTACTAAATGTAAACTTCATTTCATTTTACAACAATTATGAAACAAGTTATACAACTTGTATTAATCAGTCTTGCTCGCCCGCATGTTAGCATGCGAGGGGTCTTATTGTGGGAGGAAACCAGAAGACTCGGGGGGAAAAACCCCACATGGTTGGGCTGGTAACCCCCATACCTTTTCACGACCGGTCGGAGAAAGGCAAGTGCGATATCCACTGCACAACCCAACTTTCCATGCTAGATTGGAACGACATTCAACCAGGATTCAAATCTAGTACTAAAAAAGCCTGTATTTCACTTACAATGACCGGATACGACTCTGTTGCAGACATGAAATGAGAACATCCACACAGAAACAAATGCCCTCCGTGCTTGGTAGTACCTGTATCAAAACAAATAACAATATATCCATATACTCTGAAAATCTCCTTAATGTATTCAGAACTAGCATTGTTTCCTTAATTTCAAATTAATTGATGATCAATTGTTTTTACTTTCAATTATTCAGTGTAGATCTGCAAACTAATTTAAAACAATTTCAGTCTTATTTTTTTCTCATGAACTGCATTCAAACATTTCTGCCTATAGGTAGGTATTTAAAATACATCCATCCAATTCACCCATAATGGTTATAGCTTTGCTATTTGTTTTCCTGTAATTTTAAAATCATTAAGATTAAGAGTTAGCTAGGTATACTGATCTTATGAGAAATGGTAACAATCAATTTATAATAGGATTTTGAAGGAATTACCAATGAAAGCAACTCAAAACTCCTTTCATAGGGTCTTGATCTTCAGAGATGAGACCAACCACAAAACTATCAACTTGAAGATAGACAGCTAGATGTCACAAATAAGATCCCCATATAGATTACCTTGGTCCCTCCTTCTGTCACCATGGTCATTAGGGAGGCTAACTTGGCATTGACCATCCTATGACGCCTGGTCAGCTTAATACAACCATCCTTACTGAAGATCTCTGCCTTTCTACAAACATACAAAAAATCGTCATCATCATCATCATCATCATCATCATCATCATCATCATCATCATCATCATCTTTGACTATACAGGCCATGGATTAATCCTCATGTGGATTATTATCAGCGGTACTATCTCTTTGCCCAAATCGGGACACTTTTTAAACATATTTCAATATTCTGTACCGTACTATTAATTTCGAAAAATGTTTTCCATTTATTTAATAGATACTATCCACTATTCCTTTCTATTACAAGTTGGTATTTCACCTTTGTAATCCTACAAATAGAATATGAAATAATATCAGCTAGTGATACATAGGTCTTTGAACCAACATTACTGTACCCGGAAAACATCCTTGATATCCAGGGGTTACACTCACACCTATGCTCTATACACCCCTGGGCTAAGTCATGGCAAAACTGAGGGTAATTGGACAGAAGCTGTGATTTGACATAACGCCACAGGGTTTAACTTTGACAAACTTTGTTATAATATTATTGGTGGTGTGTAAGTGAAACATAACCGAAGAAAAACTACAAGCAACAATACAAATTAGATATTGACATTGAACCACATTTCATGGAAAATGCTCTTTTTCCAAAATATTACTCTCAGCCAGACAACTCCATCATTGACTAACCTCTGAAACCTCCAATGAAGGAGATCTCTCTCATTCTACATTTACGACGAGAGAGAAAAGTGTGTGAAATATGACTGAAACTGCATTGCTTAATTTTTCTTTCAATTTTTATAAATCACAATAACTTTAAAAAGTGTTAATTTTATCAATACACACGTTATGGTCATAACACACATCCTGCAGTAATTATGAGATCTTTGACCACAGGATGTAACTCTTGAACTTGTGTGAGTAGGATATAAATGAGGGAGATTTTGAGGTATATTGGGGTAAAGAGGGAGATTTTTAGGTAGATTGGTAATGAGGGAAATTTTCAGGTAGATTGGTAATGAGGGAGGTTTAATGAGTATATAGAGGTTACACAACGAGTGGTTGTTGGATATGGAATTTATTTCACTCGAGTTAATTATTTTTTTAAAGTTACAAAAGACTCGAGCTTTAGCGAGTGTCTAATTTGTTACTTTAAAAAAATAATTAACGAGCGTGAAATAAATTCCTTATCCAATAATCACGAGTCGTGTGACCTGTTTCTACCACAATAATATTAAGTTGCAGTGGCAGTGTTGTTTTCTGTGAACCACGGATGATATTTGTGCGAAAACACATCATCTCGTATATACTCCCACCAAATTGTGACGACGTCAACAATCGATGACGACGTCAACAATCAGTATGTTGCATTGACCCACGTGATTTCCGTCCAAAGTTCAACTTCTAAACCAATCAAAAGTCTGGAAGGTCATATTCCACTAGTGGAATATAATATATATTTATCCAACAGTCAGCACGTTTATACAATGGTCTGAGAGTGGAATAACACGGGGTATTGTGGTAGAAACATTAATATCAAACAGCATTTTCGCCTGAACAAAGTAATACCTTTTATGCTGTCCATACTGTGATGGTCCAGGCTGCTGGTCACCCTGTTCCGACATCATACCTCTGGACAAAGATTCAGGGCTCTGGTCACTGGGTATTTCCAGCATAATCGACTTGACCAATGGGGACACAAAAAACTGAGGGAAGTATCCACAACATATTATTTAGATGTAACTTTATTTCAAATGAAGTTGTGAACTTTGAAGAAAACATTGCACAACTAGAACTGCAATCGAAATAGCTTATTCAAATATGCTTCCTATTATTAACTGATGTGTTAGTCAATCTGATTAAAATAATCTGTTATATGGCTCCATTAATTTCCTAATATGCCTGCTCAATGTGCATCTAAATTTGGCATTGTCATCTGAATACAAGATAAAAATCTTAAAAAAAAATAACCCACTTGTGAATTTTTATTATTTTCAATTCTGAATGGTACCATGTACCGTACCTTTTAAAGGTGGCAAAAACCCTGTTCAAACACAATGAAATCAACATACCTGAAGCTCTTGAATCTGACCACAGCGATTCAGCAAGGCTGCAAACATATTGGTGATCAGCGGACTGAAAACACTTCCACACAGAGTGGCTCTGGGTACGGTGTCAAGTATGTAGCTGATTAAATCTGACACACCCTGCTGTAAATTGGTCGTCTGAAGGGCAGTCAGGTCCTTTGTGGTCAAGAGCACGGCCATCTTGGACAACAGATACTGCATCTGAGACACAGATAGATGGACCGGCTTCTGAGTGGCTTTATCAGCACCAACAACTTCCTGAAATACTCTCGCCAGACTTTCCTCCACCTTTACTACCCATCTAAAAAGAAAAAAAAGTTTTGCAATTTAAGTTCCACAACCATCCGACTGAGATGTCATAAATATATTGTTTACACACCAGGGATGACACAATGACAAATGAGGGTGATTTCAATAGGTAACAAGAGTTATACAGATTACACCCAAAACAATCAACATTCATCTGTGACAATCTAGTAGAAAAGCAGGGTTTTCCCTGATGCACAAAAACCTGCATTTTGACTCCTAAAATTGTCAAAGGATTCTGAAAATTGATGATATTTTACTATACATGTATATTATGTGTGATGGGAGTCCCAGGACCCCTAAATTTATTAAATTTGAGGGTCCCAGTTGAGGGAAAACCCTGGAAAAGTAGAGCATCTTTTTAATCAAAGCACTGAAAGTACTTTAGGCTTAACATGTTGGTACAGTGCACTCCTCTTTAGATCATGTTGCATTTGTTAGACAAAAACATGATATTAACAGGAATGTGACATTAAGAGAAACATGTTTTTCCATTAAATCTAGTGCATTTCCAATCTCCATAACTAATAGTAAGCTATTCAATAAACATATGAAGATGTTTCAATATAAAGATATCATTATTTCAATTAAAAATCATTTTTGGGTTATTTTTTATTTTCTATGCAACATTTTGTATAAGTTGTATCTGAAATCAATGGAAATGATATCATTTTCTGGATATTTTATGTGATTGGTTAAAAAAACATGATATTAAGAGGAATTTACCTCAAAATACATAATATTAACCAAATAAAATTACATAGATTTTATAGAAAGAAAAATGGTGCTTGGTAAAAACATGATATAAAGAGGAATGTGATATTAACAGGGGTGATATTAAGTGGAGTCCACTGCATTTGGCATCAGAGGTAACTGCTTACATGTGATCCTGAGGTACTTTGCCTAAGACAGCTGTATCGCAATACCTATTTATCTTACCCTGGACAGGGATGTCCGCAGACAAGCTACACAATCATGCTTTTTGCAAGTTCTCAACAATTATGCGACGTTATAGAAACAATGCCACGATGTCAAGGCAACAATACAATGACTCAATTACATCAACATTGTCTTGCATTGATGCAACATCAATATCAGATAAATATGATGAGGTTTAACAGGGTAATAGAAAAATAATCATTCACCCCCTTGGTAGTGAGACGGGATCTCAACTCTCGGGGTAAGATTCTTAAGCAACCAAACACTCGGCAAGCCTTGTGTTTGGCAACTTAAGAATCTTACCCCTCATGATGAGATTCCCCTGTCTCACTCCCAAGGGGGTGAAAAAATCTTTTACTATCGTAATGAGATTTGTTTCATATCGTGAGAATAAGTATTGCTGCAGCCCTACACGGAGGCCATTTTCAAACAAATTTCAATTAATAGTTCCGGAAAGGCTGTATTACAAAATAGGCTGAATTATATATTGAGCCTAAACATTTAACTTACTTTTTCTCTCCTCCTTGACAACCAGAGCACATCAAGTCTAGTACAGCTACTGAGCATGACAGGAAGTAGTCAATAACACTGAGCATGGGCAAACCAGTGTGTTGTAATATCTCGCTTATTACAAAGCATGAAGCCTAAAACGGAAACAATAAATGTTTGTAAATCATACAGTAAAATATATCAGGGCTTTATCAGGGTTTTTTTTGGAATCTGACCCTGAGATCAAATTGGGAAAAATTGATCGACATAACAGTTTTTTTTTTTGAAATTTTGACAAACATTATTATTACAACCAAGTACATTATTTCTTTTCTAAATTACTATTTAAAGCACTGTCAATTCTCATGACATTTACAGTCCATCTTTCTTGTTAAATTTAATGTCACAAGAAGCTCCAGAAGCATGTAAAACCACTAAATTTTTTTCAAGTGTCTGAATTGGGAATTTGGGAAAAATCATACCGTTTTTTTTCATTGGGAATGGGTCCGTTTACCGAACCTAAAAAGCAGGGTGATAAAGCCCTGTATGTTTATAACAAACATGCTTACAACAAATTCACGGATACCCTGTAGTGTTTTTCATTCCCAACCAATTGCAAGCACCCTATCATTTGTACATATTAAACATGCATAATAAAATATGCTTATAACAAACTGATTTGACCTAAAAAATGAAATTGTTTATATGTGTTGCTTTATTTTATTTCATCAGATTATGGTAAATGGTCGTGAAAACATCTGAAACAAATAACTTTCAATCAAAAACCATTTACATTTAGGCCCTCTGCAGTTGTTAACAGTGGAAAAAGTTCTAATACTTCCATTCTTGTGGTCAAGGTTACATTATAAATACTTTTTACTACTTTCATCCTAATGGTCAAGCTAACACAATACAAAAAGTTCTTATACTTCCATTCTTGTGGTCAAGGTTACATTATAAATAGTTTTTACTACTTTCATCCTAATGGTCAAGCTAACACAATACAAAAAGTTCTTATACTTCCATTCTTGTGGTCAAGGTTACATTATAAATAGTTTTTACTACTTTCAGCCTAATGGTCAAGCTAACAATGCAAAAAGTTCTTATACTTCCATTCTTGTGGTCAAGGTTATATTATCAATAGTTTTTACTACTTACAGCCTTGTGGTCAAGGTTTCCGTTCTCCATGGCCCAACACATACATGCCCACACAGCAGGGAGCAGACTGTAGGTGACCATCCCAACATCCTCTACCACATAACCAAGTAGTTCCCTACAGCCAATAAAACATCTTTTCTCCTATCATACATTCATGTTTTGGCTGCTGTTGTTGATGCATAGCTTAACATATCCATAACATTTTATTTGAAGGCCCAGTATAATTATGTAACTTTCGGCAAAACTTCAAGCGAAAATCAAGCCTAATAATTTATTATATTTATAGATTCAGCTTCAATAAAATGATATCAGCAATATTCAAGATGATTTCTTATGTGGCTACCGGTACAGCAGCAGTTGAAACTCGATATTTGTAAACATGCGTCCATTTTTAACCGTCTTTTAACTAACTTTGGCTTGTGGTTGAAGTGGGCCACACCTGAATTATTTTCAATTCTTTGGATTTTTGTGTCAAGAGTTTCTTGCTAGTTACCGCTCAGGTTTACTTTGCCTTTGACTTATTTTTGCATGGTTATCAACTGCTTTTTTTTCATAATTTTTCAGAATCCCAACAAATTTCCTGAAGTTACGTATAGTGGGCCTTTATATATCTAAGCAGTAATCTTGTTTTTCTTTTTTTTTTCTTCTTCATGCTTTCAAACTTTCAAGTTTGGAAGAAATACAATTCCTCTTAAAAGTCTTCAATAAATATTTTACAGCTAGAAATTGTTGAATTTGTTGGCTAACAATTTGATGTCTGAACTTTTACAGCTCTGACAGATTCTGGTATTTAATACTTATTTCTAATGTTCATTTCTATTTTTGAGGAAAAGGATTTATTATTGTTTATTTTAAGATATAATTTCATGTAAGTTTGAGCTGAATCCCACCGTAGGCACTTCAGAAGAAGTTTAAAATGTGAAACATTTATGGGTGGCAAAGATGAAAGGAAATATTTAAAATGATGTACGACCTTTAAATATCTACAGAATACCAAAGGCTTGTGGCTCACGCTATAACTGAAAACTTACAAATAACAATAGTCCAGTTCATTACCATTGACGTGTTCATAGTGTCGACTTACGTGAGATTGACTTGGAGCATTTCGCACGATTCTACGGTAGACACTTGGATAACAGCTGGGGATAGCTTGACGTTTGAAGGATTGGACTGCTACAACATAGAAAACGTATATAAATTTAAGGATTTACCTTTTATTTTGTTTAGTTAATGAAATCATAATTAAATCCAATTGAGCACAAGGTAAATGCCATTTACGTTAAACTTACTGACAGTTCCATTGCATTTATGTTCTCATAAACTTAACAAAATAAAAGGTTAATCCCTAAATTTACAGTATTTTTCTGTGAATTGTTCATAACTATGTTGTTCAATAGTCCCATATGCCAGCATAGATTTCATTTCAAAACATGAGAATGGTTAAAAAAATATGACAGCATGAAATTTGCATAAGCTATGGTTAACTCCACCCCTATCAGTTGTTGATGACGTCAATGCAATTGTGACTCGATTCGGATAATTTGCATAGATCTGCCCACATGTATGGTTGTGGACACCAAAGAAATTTGGCACCTATTATGTGATAGCATATAGAGTATTGCTGAAGCAATACATGTCCACTACCGGCCCCTACAAGCTTTAAAGATGCAATGATTCATTAAACAAATTTCAGAGATTTGGCGTAGACATCGCCATGATGTATCTGTATACTAAATTTCAGTTCAATATGTACACTCGTTGCAGAGATAATGCTTGGAAACCGCAAAAATGTGACAGACAGACAGACGGATGGCAGGTAAACAAATAGTCCCCTCCGGCTTCGCTGGTAGGGGACCAATAACTATAGTTTGCAGGAAAATGGTTATCGGGTGAATGTCAGTGTAGACTGTAAAGCTATACATATGAAACTGAAATAATATCAGTGTCAATAAAGTTGCTCATCCCTTAAGAATGGTTGTTTGAGGAACATGAACGTAATTCATCAGGCCAGGATACATAAATGTCAGTGTGGGCTGCCACGATTCGGCCACAGCGTATCAGGTAAATAATGCGATACAAAATGACAGTATTGTGATATATACAAACCTCCGCAGGGTCAACCAAGCTTTGTCGAAGGTGGTCATCCCTGTAAGTGAACCTTTTTAGGGTTTCGTTCACAAGAGTTTCGTCTGTACTGTACAGCTTCTCATTCAGCTTCACCAGGTCTGGAATAAAAGGGAACATTCCTTATTTACAAGAGGCACGGAGGGCCTGTTTCGCTCACCTGGATACATCGGTATCTAGGTAATCGTAGTCAAATATTTTCCAAACGATCCTAGGGACAGGTACAAATCCCAAGACGAATACTTAAGCATATCAATGGGTTGGGGTTTGGTTGTCAATTGCAACCACTCAATTTGTACAATTTTGACTTTTCATTTTCATTACTTCACAAACCCCCTTGGAGAGGGGGGGGTCATCCCCTCTATTTTGAATTCTACCTCAAATGAATGTTTCCAACAAATTATGATTTGATATACAGTGTATAGTTCCAGAGAAGAAGTTGTTTATTACAGCAATATGGTCAAACTTACCCAATCAATAGTTTGAGAAATACATGATATTCGAGTAAACCCGGATTAAGTAAGTGGAGTCTTACTGTACCTGCTATGGAGTGTATAAGACTGGACATACCTGCTATGGAGTGTATAAGACTGGACAGAAGGTTGTGGTAAAAATGGCTGTCTTTCCACTTGACCAGGTGTAGAAGATCGACCACCACAGAGGTACATCTCTGATGAAGATTCGCACATCGACTGCAGCTCAGCAGCCGAAGCAGTTTGGACAGGCACCATGTTGTGAAGGCTGTGATGTAAATTTAACAGTTTCTGAAGTTATTGTAATCAAGACACAAACAAGAGCGCTTTAAGCTACTTTTATTATGAAATATTCAAGATTTACCCATCAAGTAAAACCGATGAAGTATTTTGTATTAATTTAATAAACCCTGATGAAGATAGCTTAAGATGTCATATGGAAATGTACCATAGACCAGAACAGTTTGTTTGCTCTTTTCAATCTCCATAATAAAGGCAAATTTTATTCAGACAGTGACCATACATCAGTGCTTTTTCGACATCTGCAAGTTTGATCATCAACAATTAACCAAAGTTGCACAGCTAAATCTATAAACATGCTTACACGTGCATGTAAACGACAACCAAACAATGTCTCGTATTCATTAACTACACCGACAACTAGTAGGCTCCAATAAAAATAGTTACAGTCTACACTGACATTCTTTCGATAACCTTTGTTGTGCAAACTAGAGTTATTTTCCAATAACTATACTTGGGAACGTGATAAATTTCTATGATGTCAACAACAATGCATGTGGGCGGAGCTATGCAAATTATCCAGTTTGAGTCACAATTGTCTGACGTCATCATGATCAACAATGGACATTGGCGGGGTTAACCACGGCTTATGCAAAACCCATGCTGTTATATTTATTGAACCGTTTTCACGTTTGTAAGTTTTAAAATGAAATCTGTGTCCGCAGATGGGGCTATTTTGAACAGAAAAATATGAATCACTTACAGAAAAGTACGGTAAATATAAGAATTAACCTTTGATTTTGTTTAGTTTATGAGATCATAAATCCAATGGAGCAGTCAGTATTTTCGCCTTTACGCAATTTACCTCATGCTCCATTGGATTTATGATCTCATAAACTAAACAAAATAAAAGGTTAATTCTTAATAGTTACATTGTACGAAAGTAGCCAGGCATGTGCGATGTGTACTTTTTGTTTCTTTACACGTGTGCTATACACATAAAGGTAGCGAATTCGATCGCAGGTTAGTTAGACCTCAGTCACGATATAGTTGATGATCAAAATTGCCCTATATAGTCATTCCCTGATATGGAGGCTAAAATTAATGCTATACCAACAATGTACAGATTTTTCTTGTTAAGGACAAAGTTTTGATAAAGTGGAAGATTCCCAGTATACAGTATGTTTCATTAAATCGACCTCAAAGAACAGAGGCAGTTTGGAAAATGGCAGTCCTTACGACATTGTGTCTGATCTGATACTGTCATATATACACAGTAGGTGTTCACCTCTGAAACTTCCAATGAAGGAGATTTCCCTCATTCCACGTTCCCAGTGAGGGAGAAAGTGGGTGAAATACAAATGAAACTGCATTGCTCAATTGATAAATCTTTCCACTTTCATTAATCAAAATAACACTAAAAGCATTCATTTGATCTATACACATTTATTATGGTCATTACACACCCTGCTGTAACCAGGAGATCATTTGACCACAGGATGTAGATTTTGAGTTTGTGTGAATTTGGACTTAAAAAGAGGGAGATTGGTAAATTTTGGTCAAAATAATGGAGTCTCCCTCATAATGAGGGAGGGTTAACAGATCAGGGATCAATCTAGGCCCTTTTTACTACAGTTTAAGGGTATATGTAGCTTCGGGTGTTTCCCCCACAGAATTTTGTTCCCTTGTTCTCCTAAGAATTGTCTTAAATTTACTGAACTAATGTGTTTTCTCTCATTTTTTATGTCAATATCTACCCAAAGTCCTTCAGATTTGTTTTTCTGATTACCCTTTGCTGTGTTCATTTGATAAAATTGTGCTTTCAAATTGAAAAAGTGTAACTTTATGATTTTTAAAAAAAAATTCACTTTGAAGAGCTTATGTTCCCCTGAAGTCAAAACAGGGTAGCTTCCCCTTAATCTTAGATTAAGCCCTGCAGGAATTCTAATGTACCGTAGGAAAGTGTTTCCTCGTTGCCAGCTTGAGACGGTTGCTGATGTTGACCCTGGGCATCATCAGCTAGCGGACTGCAAGGCACAGATAGAAACATCTCTGAGTGCTTTTCAACCAGAAGCCGGAACCACTGAAGGATCATGAAGCACTCGCTTGACTCGCCTTCACACTGCTGCAGGGACTCGCCAACTAATGATTACAAAATTATGATGCTTGGTTGTACATATATATATAAACTTGATTTTGTTTTACAACAATTACGGTACAAGTAATAAATCTTATATTATAATCACTATACTGGGTCCATATTTATGAAAGTATTCTCATGCTCAAGCATGGATTCTGTGCTCAAACCAGTTTTCTTTAAACTCACCTGAATAATGTCGAAGAGTCAAAAATATCATTGTAGATGTTGAACAGCTTTTGATTTCATGTCTCTTCAACTTTTACCAAAACTTCGACAAAATTAGATTGTTTAAATAATTTATAGCCAGAACAATAAGGCTTGAGCACAAAATCCATGCTTCAGCATGAAAATGGCTTCATGAATACGGGCCCTAGATGCATGGATATTAGCACTTGAGGTCTTATTGTTGGAGGAAACCAGAGTACCTGGAGGAAAACCCAGTGGTGAGGCAGGCGACCCATACCATTTCATGTCCGATCATGGAATCGAAACCCTGGACGCCGTCATGAAAAGCAAGTGCGCTATCAATTGCGCTACCTGACCTCGTTGTACACTGTACATGTTTATCAATGGCGTATTAATTATAAACTGAATACAGAAACAGAATTTTAAATTATCATTTTGTCAGAAAATGATAATGTTAATTTTTGTAATTATGGAGAAAAACAAGTTAACAGTATGCATTGAATTTACATCATATCCTTTTGGTAAGCTTTTAACCAAAAGTCAATATAAAGTAAATAACTAAATTATGTGGAGATGGAAACCATAAAACATTAAATCAATATGTGACCACAAGATTCTTTTGATGTAAATATACATCAAAGGGTCAATCCAGTGTTTTTGCCTCATCAGCAAGGTACATGTTGCGCACACAGAGCCTTCAGTTTTGCCAATTGACATATTCCATGGGTGTAGAAAGAGTAGGTGAACGTAACCCCTGGATATCAAGATGATTCCAGGGGTGTAGAAAGTGTAGGTGAGGGTAACCAGGGTTCACTTTTGGGCGCGATTTCGCGAGATTCTTGCTGTATTTTCAGATAAATCGCATTAAAGTCCGTTCTAAAGCGAGAAAAAATCGCGCATGTCAAAATTCAGGTATAGTGGATACCTACATAGATCAATAATACCGATCGTAGTTCCAGAAGTATTCCTTTCTGCAAATCCTAATGATCGTGTGTATCAGTCATAGTCTCAATGACGCTTGTTTCTCAATCACTTGCAATTCAAACGTTTAGATGACAAAGCCACCACGCAAACACAAAGGTGCAGGTGTCTGTAAACTTGTGACAGGTTGCGATTGGGGGGAAATGTAAGTAGTTAATGCCTCCAGAAACAGTATTGAAAGTTGATTTAACAGCCAGGGATGTCTTATAATTAGTTCATTAAATTAATGTTAACCAATGATGAATCCATGGAAAACAAGTAGATGGTTGAGAGAGGAAATGACTCCACCGATTCCACCGGTGCTGGGGCCAATAGGCCAACGGTACTGACTGTATCCGTGACGATGTCAATGCTATTGATGTTTAGTAGCAAGTTTAATGTTATATTAGGAATGGTTGATTTTGGAGGAATTTTAACTTTAATTAGGCCTGTATATGACAGAGTTAAAATCACAAACACGGACGATATATGAAAAATCTCACTGAAATTAGGTGAGGGAGATTTTTTCTCTCATTGTGCCCAACGTCTAGGGTGAACCCTGGGTAACCCCCGGATATCGAGGATGATTCCAGGGGTGTAGAAAGTGTAGGTGAGCACCATCTCTGGATATTGGGGATGATTCCCAGGGGTGTAAATAGTGAAGGTGAGCCCTGGATATTGAGATTGTTCCAGTAGTGTGGAAAGTGTAGGTGAGTGTATATGTAATCCCTGGATATCAAGGATGATTCCAGGGGTGTAGAAAGTGTAGGTGAGCATCATCTCTGGATATTGAGGATGATTCATGGGGTGTAGAGAGTGTAGGTGAGCACCATCTCTGGATATTGAGGATGATTCCAGGGGTATAGATAGTGAAGGTGAACCCTGGATATTGATATTGTTCCAGTAGTGTGGAAAGCGTAGGTGAGTGTATATGTAACCCCTGGATATCGAGGATGATTCAAGGGATGTAGACTAGAGAGTGAAGGTGAGTGCAACCCCTGGATATCGAGGATGATTCCAGGGGTGTAGAAAGTGTAGGTGAGCATCATCTCTGGATATCGAGGATGATTCCAGGGGTGTAGAAAGTGTAGGTGAGCATCATCTCTGGATATCAAGGATGATTCCATGGGTATAGTGAAGGTGAACCCTGGATATTGATATTGTTCCAGTAGTGTGGAAAGCGTAGGTGAGTGTATATGTAACCCCTGGATATCGAGGATGATTCCAGGGGTGTAGAAAGTGTAGGTGAGCATCATCTCTGGATATTGAGGATGATTCATGATCATGGGGTGTAGAGAGTGTAGGTTGAGTGTAACCCCTGGATATCAAGTATGACTTTGGATATAACTTCAACCATAAATTCCTAGAGGTAAGATGTATTTAATGATTAAACATTTGTTATTTATTTTGCATAAAACTCACTTGCATTGACATCTGTGAGAAAGTTTTCCAGCAGATGCGAAAGAAATTTTCTTCGTTCATACATGGTCTGGTTTCCCCCACCCTGCTCTCCAGCACTGAAAGAGAAAATGATTAGCACACAAAATTAAGTTTTAGTTCCCTAATACACCCTTTTATTATTGGCTTGTTACCTATAGAACTTAAATAATCTGAACTAACTTAATTAACTTCGGAAAAACTCATCCGGAAATACAAATGTACAATTTACAATACTGTTGATCGTTTACACACAATGAAGTAACAATTGTACTGTATTTCATTAAAAATTTTGTTTTTTATTTTCTTTATCAAAAATGATTTTTATTACACCTTTCGTTTTGTTCAAATTTTATATCTTTCATAAATCAAAGCAAAAACTAGTATCAAAATGAAGCAAGTGATCATGATCAGACATAAATTGTAAATTAAATGCTTCTGTCAAATATATGGTCATATCGTATAGTTACCTTTGGATCAGCTCCATTGTTGCAATGAATTTTTTCCTTGACATGATGAAAATTTAATTACTCCTGAAGGTCTCCGTGAAACATAACTTCTAATTCCTTCAAGTGACTAGTGATCTGTAAAAAAAAGAGAGAGATCTTTGTTCTTCAAAAAAAAATCTTTTCCTACCCCTCATTAGATTTACTTTATGAAATATGAAAATTCCTCATATCAACAGCAATAGTTGACTTTAACATTCTCATCAAAGATGGTCGCCTGTCGGTAATTTTAATTTCTGATCAGTCGCAATGGTGAGCACCTTAATATATTAGCATTTGTGATGAAATTTAGAATGATTTTTAATATTTATGACTACTGGGGTATGTACCTCTTATTATTGCTATGTTGGGCAATATGAAGATGTCTTTACCATTCATTGTCATTCCATTTTTATGATTTAAGTAAATATAATTATGTATGACATATTTAATGCAGCTATATGTAGTCATTTATATATCGATAGCTCAGTTAATGTGGTAAGTGTTGTTTATATGATGGAAACTTGTCTTTCAGGATATATGATCAGGCTAGGACTGTATCCGCACTTATGGGCCATAATTAAGGCCTACATGTATGTGAGGAATTAATTTCTGTGCAAATATGACTGCGTGCATGAGTATACTTTACATTAGTGTATTTATAACTAATTATGTACAATGTTAAGTTTGCGTGACACTCAAATAAAATATTTTGTCATTGAAATTTGAAATCATCTTACCTACATGTACATGTATGTTTCTCAAGAAGTAGTTATAAATGACTTTCAAAGCATTGTTTTTTATCAGTGCCAAACCCAATTTTACTCAATTTTTGTCTATTTAACAAGTTTGTGATCATCAAGTGGTCATTATTTTTGCATGATACCACTGCAGTATTTCATTCATATTGCTGCAACTTTCTATTTCTGTAAAATAAGGGGGGGGGGGGTGGTATATAATTTAAAGATGATCTATGATAATGAGAAATGTTAGTCCGAAGGGTTCTGACTCTCTGACCCGCTAAATTGTGGGAGGGCTTGCGGTTGCGAGAGTCTCTCGCACTCGCCAGCCGTCCCAAATTCCCAATATTTAGCTGGTTAGAGATCTAGAGTCAGGACTAGAGAAATGTAGACTAACGGTGTTGTTTCAATTTGAACATTTTGTTACCGATAGATCAAAATGTATACAATATCTGCGTTAGAAATCAGACTTACCTGTACGAAGACACAAAACACATAATTTCAATTTTGAAACATGTTGAAATCGTTGTCGCTCTTGTGCTAAAATCTAACTCGAGGTTTTATTTACAAACAGATGTATCGTCCATTTTTCCCGCTTTAGTCTGGATCTCGCTAACGCTTGTTTTGAACGGGAGCGCTGTGCATAACCGACACAGTTTCGTATTCGTTAACCGGAAATAAGGTGTGTGAAAGTGAAAGTAGAAGTTTAATGCCACGAAATATACGTTTTGGTGGTATTTAGGTTCATAATTTTAAGGTATATCGGATTAATGATGGAAATGTATTTCTTAACGGCAGGGAAACGATAATTTTAAACATAGCTTACAATTTAGTCAATTTTTTTTATCTAACCTTAGGTTAAATTTTGTTCAAAGATTTTACTCCCTGCATCTACACTCTACATCTACATTGTACATCTACCCGTTAATCGACCTCCTTCATTATACTGAAAATTATGTCGATTTATTGGTGTGTGCTATATACAAGGAGAAAAAGAGACTAATTAATGGGTGAAATCTTAGCCTTCAAGAGAGTCAGATGTGGCAAGATTTGGTGGAAGTTTATTCCAGTCTGGAATACCATGTATAGTTCTAGGGGGAAAAGAGTATTTTCTGCAAGCAGCTCTCAAAGGATGGAAAGCTTTTGAGGTCCAAAATTCGACCCCACCTACTTTTCTTGCATTTATTTTCTTTGTTTTGGGTCCTTGTTTCAATTATGGTTTTGTCGACGTTTCGGTATTCTCTGTTTTTTTAGGCTGCTGTACATTTGTATAGTGCACTCCTCTTTATATCATGCTGCATTTGTCAGACGAAAACATGATATTAACAGGAATGTGACATTAAGAGAAACATGTTTTTCCACTAAATTTAGTGCATTTCCAATCTCCATTATTGGGGGTATTTTTTATTTTCTATGCCACATTTCGTACAAGTTGTATCTGAATTCAATGGATATGACATCATTTTCTGGATTTTTTATTTGATTGAATAAAAAAAACATGATATTAAGAGGAATTCACCTCAAAATACATGATATTAACCAAATAAAATTACATAGATTATAAAGAGAGAGAAATGGTTCTTGGGAAAAACATGATATAAAGAGGAATGTGATATTAACAGGAATGATATTAAGTGGAGTCCACTGTATCATTATGTTACGACAACGAAAGTGTCAACCAATACGTTCAACGCTGACCGGCAATTTGAAATTCAACAAATTATTCATGTGTGTCCTTGGACAACATGTTCCGGATTCGAGAGTTTGGGGAACGCGGAACAAGAACGCTGTTCCCGGGAGACACAACACACCACTCTTTTAGAGGGAACGAGAAGAACAAAAATAGCGACCGTTTCATATTACAGGGACATACAAGTTTCCTCAAAAGTTTTATGTATCTTAGTTTTTATTTAGTACAAATCACCAGTAACCAATCTTGCCATTCTTGGTGAATATGCTATTTGATTTCATATGATAGGTTGCAGCATATGATCAGGAGTTGTAACGTAAGGAGTTTATATTGCCAGACTTGCAGTGATCAATCTACATGCGACTCCCGAGTCCAGTACTCATAAAATTATGAAAGGACTCATAGAAATTATGGAAATACTCTAATTTAACATTGTGGGACCCATAGTTTTCTGCAATATTTACAAAAAGGACCCATGGAAATAAATTTTAAATTGATCACTGGACTTGTCCGTCACATTTGATATGACATTTATCAAATTATCTGCTGTTTCTTTGCTTTAAACTTACCTGGTTATCGTATATAATAATTCTCTACCATTGTCAATATATTGAGTCCAGGTTTTTTTGGTCGGAAAAGGTCAATGTATCACCACACCCTCCATAAAGCCCACACCTTGCCCCGTGTGATTTTTTTCGAAATTAAGAAAATAGCTATCTGGTAGGAGTTATAGTTCCAGAAGTGAGCTTGGATCTGCAGTTCACCAGTGTATGATTAGTGTACCCTAAGATTGAAACAGTGCGTTCAGATGTTTCTAAGAAAACAGGTAATTTGCAAAAGTCTTCGAACGCCCTTCGTATGTCATCTTGTGATCGATATCAGCCAAATTGTGAGGAAAAAGAAACATGGAAGACGTGGGGAGCAGGTAGTAAATTGTCAGGCGTATATTATATATTACACTTAATTGATACAGAATTTAAGTAATATAAACTTTTTAAATCTGATTTGGGGCGTAGCCCTGATTTTTTTAAAGTATTCAAACCAATATATGCTTTGCAATGGTGTCTAGTGATAGTTTTATTTCTTGCAAAAAACTGGTCACTTGGCAAATTTTAGAGGAGGCGCGCGCCGGCTGCGCCCCCCTCTGGATCCGCCTAGGTCAATGGTCATAAAGGCTATTCTCTCATATCTCGCCATGTTGGATAGAGTTTGCCCATGTAAGAAAGTTATGTAAGAAAAATCTATCTTACATAGCATTTCACGCGACGTGACGTCACAATGGCTCAACAATGACGTGACGTCACGAATACGTTAAACTCTGATGCCGGAAAGAGAAAACGACGGCGTGATAAAATTAAAACCTTTCACAAAATCTTAACCATAAACACCAGGAAGAGGAGATTAATTTTTCTGCGCAAACTTCGTTTCCAAATATAGGGTATGCTTAAACTCGCTGTCAAAGTTGTTTTCGTCAAAAAAGCTCAAGGAAAAAGTTGAAATTTCAAAATGTAGCCTGTTTAAACATATTTTCATGGTTTTTGAGCTTATTCGGGTAGTTCATATGAGAGAAAAAGACTCTTTCATTATGTGTGTATGTAGGATAGGGATATTCCACCCTCGGGATCACAAAATGTGGCAAAACCCTCGGCAAGCCTCGGGTTTCACCACATTTTGTGACCCCTCGGGTGGAATTAATATCCCTATCCTACATACACGCATATGAAAGAGTCTTATATTATTATGAGCTTTTATGACATTTGAGGGGCCATTTTTATCAAAAAATGAACTACCCCCCCCCCCAAAAAAAAAAGTGTAAAATTACTCTAAACACCCTAGTTTAGGTCCAAAACTAACTGTAACAAATTCTCAGGTCCTTGTGGTCGTATGCGCCGTTGTGCCTAATTACCTGTGGACGTGAAATAAGTGTCTTGTTCAAATAGGTGGTCGCATAGAGATGGACTACTGAAGTAGTTGTCCACTGTCACGTGATGCTTTTTACCATATAAAGGACTGACAAGGTCAGATACAACGTCAAAGCCCAGACCATTGGGATGTGGTTGTTCAGCCGTCTGTGCTTTGCCTAAAATAAAAGTCATCTTGAATGATTCTTCATAAATATGTCAGCTATGCAAAGTTATTTCCACAAAATCAATGAAACAAATGTAGACACTGTCAAATAAAAAAAATTGATAGGGGGCGTACAAATACACTTTGATATGGACTCACTCCAGATTTAAATAGTGTGTTGGAAACCAAGTATAAATTAAGTATGTAGTGTTTCATATAATGAATGCAGTCTCGTCAATACCATAAACCCAAGAAATGTTTTCTCAATAGAAAAAAAAATATCAAAGTTAGATAATGTTTGACTCGTACCCTGGCCAAGCTTCGATCTTATGATCTACCACGCTATTTTGCCAAGCCAACTAAGGCAGAGAGTTCGAATCCCGGCGGGGACTCAAATGATTTTTTACATTTTGTTTTCTTCAAACGTACAATCATATTCCAAAAAATGAATTAACAGTAGTCTGAGAGGAGACTTTTCATAGAAATGAAAGAAAAAATTGTTCGCTAATATGTAACATATATTGAAATGCAATTTTTTTCTGAATGCCACTCGGTTACAACTTATAACCATGAAATACTACTTTCGTTATAATTTTGGATATACTTTGATGAACTTTTCGTTACAATAGATAGAAATTTTTACTAATTAGGGTTACACGCACCTGCATATAGTCTGATGTGAGACGTGTATCCAGTGTCAGATTCTGATAATACAAATAACTTCGCCCCCCAACGATGAGTTTTCTTTCCAGGACAATACTGGACTATATGTTCCCTTCCTTTAAATCCCACCATACTTTCATCGACGGTAACATCACGGGCAAGGTCGTAGGCCTCCTTAAATGACTCATTCACCAAGTCTAACACGGGTCTGATTTTGTGAGCGGGATCATGTCCACGTGTTCCTCTAGGTCTGGCCGTTTCATTATTATTGCAATGCAGATACTGTAGTATTAATTGGAATCTGTTCCTGGTCATGACGGATGCAAAACTTGGCGTATGGAGGAGCCACTTATTGGTGACATCACTCCAATAACACTCAATGTTTGGTTTTTTACAAGTCCCATTGACAGATATAATCCTAAAAATGCTGACATTTCAGCAAAGTTTGTATCCGTCCACTGATTTGATCTGGAGTAGGGTCCCCTTTCCGCAGCGTCTATCTTCTGAGCAGCATATCTGTTGGTTTCCAAAACTAATGTATCAATTAGATTATTACCGTCAGCCGTTGTTATAAGTTGATCAAAGTAAACTATTGGGGATGATCCAGGGGTGGAGGGTTTCTTGCACCACAGTGTTCCTGAAATTCTGCGACTGGATTGGGCCTTTGATAACGTTCTGGTTCCGGAATATTAATCCATATCCTAGGATGGAACCTTACCTCATGTGTCTCTTCATCCTCGCTGTTTTCAAAATCATACTCTGGTACATCGACATCGCTTTCGCTATCCATTTTGCGTCTAAAAAATCCGCCAATGTGTTCTGCCGTCATTGTGACGTAATCATTCTTCACGATGACGTAAAAAAAAAACCGCGAAGATGTCACGTCATGAAATGCAAAATCATGTTTCGAGACGTGTCTCGAATAACACACATGCATGTTCCGATTAATATATGTTAATGAATTCGAAACGGTAAGTAAAAGCATTTTATAAATTAGAGAACAAATTGTACGTAACCTACCCAAATTTGTTTTGTTTTTTTAATATTTTCAGGGGTCATATATGACCCCTCTGACAGTTAACCGATAGGGGTCATATATGACCCCTCTGGCGCCCAAAGGGTTAAAGTCACGAGAAGATTTTAGCAGCAACAAGTCAGATTTCAAATTCAAATTTGAAGGGAGCCGAAAACAATCTGGAGTCTGTCTTAAAAGGCTACATTCTCAATGTTTCTACAGAGTACCAATACTTCTCAAGCTTTGATAAAAAAAAATTGGTATGGATTGGCAGTCCTGAGTTATCTCCCCTCCAGGCGTAGTACAGTAGCTGTCTACTTACTTATCGTATTTAGTACAGCAGTCAGTCTCTTGTTTCTACTCTAAATTCGCATTTGTATAGCATTTATTTCGCTGATTTACCAAATCCCCGTGGAGCATATGGAGTCCGTTTTTGACCGTTATAAAGGAATTTTGAAAGCGTTAAGGATTTACGCATACGTCCCTTTCCTAAACATAAACTTTTTGTTTCCGCCAATCTTGACATTTAGGCCCGATTAGGATATCTCGAATTCATTTGATGTTCGAAAAACTGCTGTACACTTATCTCGCGTGCTATTAAATTGTTGAAAAAGTATTTGTTTTTTTTTTTCCATTTTGAATAGATACAAAATGATTTATGTACGGACGAGGAACGAAGGAGAACATAAAACCTTTTATCCTATTTTGTTGAATACCAATTGGTTCCGTAGAAATGTTTTTAACACGAAATGAAATCAGTTTGAAATAGAGACGAACAGGTATGGATCACCACATTCGGAATTTCTTGATCCACCCCTGTATGACGTTCAATATCACAAACTCTTGTATTTTGTAGACTAGTACCATTCGATTTTTTTTATTAAGGATCAGATATAAAATGATGTAGTATGGTCTACACGTAATTAGATTATAGGTTTAAATCACAAGAGTTTATCAATGATTAGAAATTACAATCTGCCTTTTGTTGGAATTCAATATAATTATATTACACTGCCTGGTGATTGTCTTGCACAAAATTTGTCAGAAATATTGCCATGAACAGTTTTTTGCAACCGACAGAATCACAGCTTTGCTGGGGTTCATATGGGGACATGGCTAGAAAGTCTGTTAACCCTTATAGTGCCGTAGGGCCGATTTGGGCCGATCTTCTGGTTTCCAGAGTGCCGTTGGGCCGATTGGGCCGATCTTCTGGTTTCCAGAGTGCCATAGGGCCGATTGGGCCGATATTCTGGTTTCTAGAGTGCCACGGGGCCGATTGGGCCGATTTCAAGGGTATCATAATTCCAGTTTGGTTTAAATTAAAATTTGCACATATGACCGTAAATAATAGTCTCAACACAACCGACGTCATTTGATATGACGTCAAAACGTCATTTTCTATGACGTCAAACATGACGTCGCCTGCGTCATATCCGTAACCCGTGCAAGATGGCAGGAATATGGATTCGGGCTTTTCCACCGGAGCCAGCAAGGAGAACCGAATTTGAACAAAGACCTGGACTAGCACATATGCCACCAAGAAACGCATCTCCAGTAATATATTTCAATCTCATGTTTACTGTTGGGTTACTCAAAGAAATCGTGCGCCAAACAAACAGGTACGCTTAGTTGAGTTTGTTCATTTTAATGAGAAAAAAGGCATGTACAACACCCTCTAGTCAAGCATTTGTATACATATCATGTACTCTAGGTCTAATTGTATACATCCCTCACTTCCTGTACAGACCAGTACATACTACAGTATATTTATACATGTATCATAATCGATTTATATTAAGGGTCGTTCGGTAAGGTGACATATACTCCCGTTGTCACTGTAAGGTATAATAATATAGTCATGAATCTACAAGTCATGCCAGCAAAACCAAAAACAGGAAACATTATATGCATGAACAATATACAAGTCATGTCGACCCATTCCTTTACACTGTTTCCCATGTTTTCTGAGACACTCGTTTACCATCACCGTGGGAATTTAGTGGGGTGTAGACAAACAGAGAATTCCCCTGCAAGGAATCGAACTCGAGTCTCCGGCGTGGTAAGACACTGCTCTACCGACTGAGTCATAGAAGCATTCCCTGTCAGCTGAGTGATAAAAACCGTATTTAACACTGTGTACGTGCAAGCCACACCGACCCTGTCCTTTTACATATTTTGTTAATTTATTTACATAAAATAAACATTACCTTTACTTGACTGTGTTACAAACACAAAGACAAATGCCGTTCCTTGATAACATATCTAATATCAATCACATGCTATATATTTTACCGTTACTTAAGCATTGAACTGTTACCAGATGTAGTATACAGTCCATATGAATACAATTTGGGTGACAGATAAATAGAATGTCGCCCGTTAGGGCGACATGATTATTTATCTGTCACCCAAATTGTATTCATATCGACTGTATACTACATCTGGTAACAGTTCAGTGCTTATATTTACATTTCCGGTAATTTAAGAAATTGTCTGTATCTATATCTTTGGGATAAAGTCGGTAAACATTCTACATTTTTTCCATGTGTGTTTCTTTACTGGAAGAGTCTAATTTAAATCAATATCATCTGAGCTATTGACGCAAAGCCATTATTCATGTTATCTGAGGCGGAGTGCAAAGCGTTGACGTAACGTAGTCCAACATGGCGTCAGAAATGACGTCACAATAACCTGATTTAAATCAGTATCATCTGAGCGATTGATTCAAAACCATCATACATGCTATCTGAGGCGGAGTGCAAAGCTTTAATATAACATAGTCCAACATGGCGTCAGAAATAACGTCATGTGATGTGGATTGCAAATTGTAGTATACAGTGTCATATCTTACAATTTGGTTTAGTAATGATATATAGGCAAAGGCAACACAGAATGTAAATATATTTGTATAAGCATTGGAATTCAGAAAAAAGTAGCTCGATTTCATGATTCTGATAACAGACTTATATAAATTTGACATGTAACTGTCAAACTGCCTAATCCGGGCTTCAGACCAATGACACAATATCAGGCTTAAGTGTTTGCTTAGTCAATCAAAGTCAGAGGAAACACGGAATGAACTGTAAAGAAGAAGATATTTTTAATGAACATTAGGTGCGCAAGCGTCATTGATCAATGCTATTTCATTGCTAATACAATTTAGTAATTGTACTTGGGGTTATACATATGCTCATTTAAAAAGAAAATTATTGTTATCCTTTCTAGATACGCTCGAAATCATTTGGCAACTTATGGGAATACCTTAGGAAGGCATTCGCGTTCACAAACATGGAAACCTCTTCGAATACAGGATCTACGAACCTTCCTTGCCATTTTTTTCAACATGTGTCTCCTTAAGAAGTTGTCCATCGCGGAATATTGGAACACGTTGCTACCGAGTCAAGCATCTGTCTGGTTCAGGAAGGTCATGTCCAGGAACAGATTCCAAAACATAATGAAATTTCTTCATGTAGCGGATTTTCAAAGGATGGTTCCAAGACAGGTGATTGAAATCATATATATATATACAGGATATATATAATTATATAGCTATGGTGCACCGACCGATTTCGAACTCATAATCTACAATATCTGTTACTCATAACTATTTATTCAAAAGTTTGCATTTTTACATAGTGATATGAAGGAGTTTGAAGTCCGGTCCATGCACGAGTACATATATATATATATACAGTGTATATATATAACATTTTTTTAATGGAAAATAACTTTACGTCCAATTCAAAATACGGTAGCTTCAACGCAACCTAAAACTGTTCTTTTACATTTTTAATTTTGAATTTAGGCCTAGATATATTTATAGTATTTCCATGCAATGAAACCTGATACAGGTCATTATACTTAAATTTTCAACAACACTTATTTTCAATTATTTTCAATTTCAGCACCTAGCTTATGATCCCGCCTCTAGATTCCGGCCCTTACTATCCTTCATCAATAGGCAGTTTAGGCGCTTTTTGGTCCCCAAAAGAGAACTTTGTGTTGATGAAACTTTAGTTGGGAGTAGAGGTCACAGTGTCATGAGACAATATATTCCATCAAAGGCATCAAAATATGGAGTCAAGTTTTGGATGTTATGCGAGGCCGCCACCGGTTATATATTACAAATGTTTGTGTACAGGGGAAAGGAGTTTGACCCTACGCCAAGAGGTCAACTTCAAGGCACCAATGTAGTGTACGACTTGTTACATGCATCAGAACTTCTGAACAAGGGATACCACGTGTTCTGCGATAGTTTTTTTTGTTCGATCAATCTTGGAAATGCACTTCTAAGATGTAGAACATATCTGACAGGTACATGTAGCTTTAATTAAATATTTCCCAGGAGACTTGAATTACAAGTGTTGACTTTATAAACGTCGGCCATTGACTCGACGGTTTAAACTCAAATGTAATTAATTTAAATTGTCCTTATAGAAGTTAAAATTTCCTTTCAGGCTAACCTTTGATATAGATAAACTGAAACATTTTAGATAATTTTACATAAGGATAAATTAAGAGATAATAAGTAAAATCTTAACTGATACATATGTATATAACAGCAGAAATGAAATGCAACAACTGTATATATATACATTGGACATATAATATATTAAGCTAAGAACATTTAATTTATTTTCTAGGAACTCTAAGGAAAAACAGACCAATGCCATTGTCTATACGGAACGGAAATCCTGACCCGGAACATCCCATCTATATGAGAAAGGGTCAAATGTTATGTCTGGTCTGTAGAGATAATGAAGACAAGAAGCCAACTAGATTATTGAGTACAATTTTACCAGCTCAGCAACTACCCACTGGAAGACCGCGTATAGTCCAAAATTACAATAAGTACATGGGGGCTGTAGATCTTGGTGATGCTCTTATGAGTGCGTATTGTCATCAGAGAAAAAGCCAAAAGGTGTGGAAGAAAATTGTGCTCAATATTTTCCACAGAATGATGCTAAATGCGTATATTTTATATTCTCAAAACACATCCGACAATCCTGTAATGTCACGACTTAAATTCATTCAGCATGTTGTGGAATCACTTGCTGATTTAGATGTGCCGCCGAGAAACCCACGCCAACGTCCAAGACAGAGGCTGAATGTACATGTTCTTCCGGGCCGCAAAGAAAAGGATTGCTGTGTTTGTTCGACACGTGGTTTGGGACCGGGGGGTGTCAGACGGCGAACCAGGACAATTTGTTCGTTATGCAAACGAGGAGTGCATAGGCACTGTCTCAACCGACATGTGATATGCGTGGAACAAAAAAGCTGGTGATATTTTATACTGTTATTCTGCCTTTAGTGTGAGTACATGTGGTGTGTAATACGGAAATATATATTCAAACTTATCACTAGCAAATACATAAAGAAAAGGTTCGCTATCACATGTATCGCATGCAGGATTATGATTTCTACTCTGTTACTTATTATTGAAACTGATATTTATTTTATTCAAAACAGATTTAGTCGTTTAAAATATGTATGTTCTTTGTAAATAAGGGTGTGTGCGTGAGGGAGGGGAGGGGAGGGAGAGAGCGTGTGTGTGTGTGAATCTATTAATCAATTAATAAACGACACATTTGTCCTTTCATGTATATATTATGGCATCCAATAGGATGTAAAACAGTTGATTTAATTTAATTGTATTTGTGTAAGTTTATGTGTATGCATGTGCGAGCTTGCGGAATGATCAGACTGTATATATTGAGAAAAAAATCTATGTTGTGGAATAAACGACTTTGATTGATAAATTATTAGTGTTTATAATTCCCCCGGTCGTATGTTATTAAAATATTTGAAACAATCATCAGCGCATACATAAATCACACACCTGCGACGTCAATCCCTCTACCAAATCGTACGTCAATTTTTGCTACGTTGTTTCCCACGGCCGGTTTGCTGACGTCGCGTCATCAATTGTTGGCGTCATCAATTGTAACGTCATATTTGGCAAATTCAAATATTCGGCAGTGAAAGGGTTAAACAAAACGTTGCCTGTGTGGAAACCAGGATATTAAAAGGTTGTTATTTTTTTTTCAAGAAAAGACATTTATTTTGGTGTTTCTTCAATAAGTACTTTTTCCTAAAATTTCAATCAGAATAGCTGCCTGTTTATAACCCACCCCTCAAATACCCTCGTTCCCCGGCGTCAGTGGAAAACCTGAGTCGTGTTTTAGCGTTCGACCAATGAAAACGTGTACTGGTCATATACACATGTACTAGACCCGGCGAGCTGAAAGTTCGCGTCACTTTTTCCCGCGCAGTCAGCTATCATGGATTGACATCTGGGTAAGTCCAACAGATTTTCATTACTATAGCAAAATATGACTTTATCATGCTGTGAAATTGATACTGTCGTATAGGTTTAATCTCTGACTCAGTGAATTATGATATTGAATGCATTTTTATGCATCTTTTGACGAATTAGTACTTTCATTGTGTGACCAATTATCGTACACATGGAAATGATTTAAAAGCTTTCAATAACTGATAATATGATTCTGGATTTATCAATATTAGAAATAGAGACGTAAAGCTCCTGTTAAACGTCCTTGAAGACTGTCTTTTCAAATTAGTAGATGTACTTTTTCAAGATTATTGTTGAAAATAAAATAGGCCTACCATTTGATAATTAATATGTGAGTAGCTGCTCAGATCACAGGGACCTGAGAACTTGTACAGATAGGACTTAGGCTAAGGTATTCAGTAAATTTACATATAAAAGGGGTTAAGATCGAATCGACATATCTCCATGGTTATTAGTTCATGATCACCTGTCAGAGGGGCAGTGATCGATGAGCCCGATGCAGTGGCACAGCGTCCGTCGGCCTTCCGTCAACCTATAAATCCCTTGCTTCTAGTCATGAGCCACATAACAGATTTTGACCAAATTTAGAAAACAAAAACCTTGGTGAAAAGGGATTGAATAATGTAGTAATGGTGGGTCGGGAACCCTTGGGACTTTCTTCATTTCTTAATATTGAACTCTTGATAAAGATGGTTGTGGAGGGGGTGCACAGAGGCGTGGATTTCTTAAGTTGTGAACAGTTTTATCAGGGCTGAGGCCCCAACTGGGAAATACATGTTATTCTTTCATATCCTGTTTTCTGAAGCATTGGCTTGATATTAATGTTCAAATTTAGTTTGAAACATCCTTGGGTGAAGGGGATTTAATTTGTATTACTGGTTGGACTGGGCGGGAGGGGTGGGACCCAAAAAGGGGTAATTAATTCTTTAAAATATAAGCCTATACTGAAGGATTGACAAGATATAGATATTGTCTAAATAGTGTAAGATCCCTCTTAAAAAATACAGGAAACTGTCCATATTTAGTGCCGGCATTCTTTGGGTGATAGGGGTTAACTATTACATATGTATATAAATGGTGGGACTGACCTCAAGGGGGACATAGGGGTGGGGCCCACTAGGGGAAATAAAGGTTATTCTTTAAAATCCTTCTACTGAAAGAAAATGGGGTAACTGTCCTAGTTTAATGTACAGAATCCTTAGACAAAGGAGATCCAATTTTATAGAAATTTCAGGTACACAATGTAACAGGAAAGTGAACATATTTAGTATACTAGGGTGAAGGGGATTAAATTTTGTACTAATGGTTAGACACCCAGGGCCAGGGTGGGGCACCAAAGGGAAAATTAAATATTTCAAAAACGTCTTCTCCAGTCTCCATGTACTACAGTATATTTCTCTTCAGGATCTCTATAATAATCATATAGCTGTGTCCTTTTCATTTTCACGAAATTTTGACACTACATTTTGTATTTGCTTTAGAGTTTTTCCCCTTTTTGTAAATAAATTATATATATAGGCCTCGTTGTGCCCTTTCACTTTTCATCCAATTTCAACAACATTTGTTAGAGTTATGCCCCGTTTTGTAAAAATTATGTCGACTGTATCTATTAATAACATCCCTATAAAATCTCTATCTTTATTATAACAAACCAGTAGATTTTATTGAAACTTCTCCTGAATGTTCAATATAATTATCATGTTTCAGCAACGCAGGTTCCAACCCTTTTATGGGAGTTACTATATATATGCTTTATGCGAAATTTCAGAGCCAAATGTTTCTATGTTAGTGACCCCAAGTTCAAAGTTATTTACTATATAAACTACCAGCATCTGCGGGGAGTATTCCAGTAGTTAAATAACTGATACTATAAATTATCCTACAGATGTTGTCAGGTTTAAGTAGAATATAAATATTTCTAATATATCATACTTTTGATGAGAATCACCCTTGGTGAAAGATGATATGAAATCAAAATTAGGATCCCTGCCCCCAATGCAAGGGGTCAAGGCAGGGCTCTAAAAGGTTAATTAAAGGACATGATTTTGAAAATCTTCACCAGTCTCAGAAGTACATGTACTACAGCCTATTTCTTTGCATATATATATTAAAAGATCATCAGGGGCTCTGTTAAGGTTATAAGTTCAATACCCTTGCGGAGAGGGCAAAGTTTACCATAGCTTATATTTTGTCCATTTTCAGTAAGAAATTATTCCTATAATAATTGGTGATTATCATCCTCAATACAATAGCAAAATAATTTATTTGAATTGTTTTTAAATCTCTTATCCTTAGGTGACAAGTTTTGTATTTCACTTTGTTTACATGTTAATTTCCTCAACAAATCTTGATACAGTGCACTCCTCTTTATATCATGTTGCATTTTTCAGACAAAAACATGATATTAACAGGAATGTGACATTAAGAGAAACATATATAGATAAAATTATTTCAATTAGAAATCATTTTGGGAGTTATTTTTTATTTTCTATGCAACATTTTGTACAAGTTGTATCTGATTTCAATGAAAATGACATCATTTTCTTGATATTTTATGTGATTGGTTAAAAAACCATGATATAAAGAGGAATTCACCTTAAAAAACATGTTATTAACCAAATAAAATTACATAGATTATATAGAGAGAAAAATGGTGCTTGGGAAAATATGATATAAAGAGGAATGTGATATTAACAGGGTTGATATTAAGTGGAGTCCAATGTACTGAATTAAGCTACCAGTACCTATGATATTACTCAGGTGACCCTTAATGGCCTTGGGCCTCTTGTTACTAGAGTTATAGCCCTTGGCAATTCTGATTTCTTTTCTCTGGCTTGATAATTGTTTCCCAGTTGTTTTTTCGGCCAAAGTTCTGGTCCAATCCCCTTGAAAAAAGTGCATTTTACCCATAGTATCTCTTTAAAAATTATCAATTTAGATAATTGATCAAGAAATCCCATGTTAGATCCAACATCTTAACTGAAATATTGTACTATACTTTTAAAAAGATAATACCTGTATTATATACTTTGTGATTTTGGTAAAATTTTGGAACCATTTCCACAATTTGGCTATAACTACAACATAATTATTCTACTTCCTAGATGTAATTACCAAATTAGCACCCCTTCTCTATAATTGCACCTCCCCCCCCCCCCCCCTCCACATGTTTTAACAAAACAATACCCCCACACAGATATTGGTATATGACAATAACGCATTTACGAGAACTACCCATTTTGGTCACATTACATCACACCAATCTGATTAAAATACAGATCCTCACTATTATTATCGTGTGTACACACAATAGTAATAGTAAGGAACTGTATTTGTATTAGATTGACATCACACTTAATTACTTTGAAAAAAAAATTGTCATCCTATTAAGCACCACTTTTTTAGGCACTCGTGTGCTAATTACAGCGAATACGATAATTTATTCTTCACTCTCTCTTTACAGCGTTGTCCATGAGAACTGGATGGGAAGCCCATCAGCGGTTCTGGTATGTATATAATTATACAGTTTATCCCTCTTTAGGTTTATACCTTGTGGATATTCTATCTTTTGAATTGTTTCGACACGCAGATAACTTCACTTTTTACCAGATAAATAGCCATCTTTCAAATTTGAAAAGTTAATGATTGATGATAATACCATACTTAAATCTAATTAAAAGTTTTCAAATGTAATGACCACATAGTAAGATTTTGATCACATTTCAAGGGAGATAATCATGCATATATTTTCATTTGCAGGATGGACATTAGGCGCAGCCGACCTGTGACCAATGTCGCAAGCGAACTACCCCAGGCCGACAGGGACGTGTATGAGGGTGAAGATGTGGATAATGTGTATGATGAGAATAAGAATCAGAATGGTGATGATTTGAATGAGTATGTGAATGATGATGTGGAGGAGCATGTGAATTATGATGTTGAAATAGCCCAAAAATATTACTTACGGATATATTTTTACAGATGAACAAAGGTTAATTTGAAGAGTTTACCATATTATCCTCAATCACTACTCCACATCCTCCTCCTTCACATTATAAGCCTCTTAGTCATCTGCATCCTCCTCCTAAATCACATCATCAGCATCCTCATTTACCAGATCCTACACATCCTCATCCGCCCCTCATTCCCATCATCAACATCCTCATCATTCTTAACATCATTATCATCCATACCATCATTCTCATCCATACCATCCGCATTATCAATATAATCTTCATCATCCTCATCCTCCACATCACCCACCTCTACATCTTCCTCATTATCCACATCGTCCACATGCTCATCCTCCACATTACCCACCTCCAGATAATCCTCTACATCATCTACATTCTGATTCTAACCATTCTGATTCTTAATTATCCTCCATCCACATAATCACCCTCTTTCACATCATCGTCGTGCTGCTTATCCACATCTTCCTCATCAACAACATCATCCTCACCATTCGTATCCTTATAAACTCATCATTTTCATCTAGCACATCATTATCCTCTACATCCGCATCCTTTTCCACATCGTTCCTCATCCATCTCATTATCATCTGCATCCCACTTATACGCATCTTCCATATCATCTTTATCCTCATCAATATTATCTTCATCAAAAACCTCCTCCACTACATCTGCATCGTCTCCATCCATATAATATTTTTCCTCATCCTCATCTTCCACACCCCCATCAAAATCCTCATTCTCATCGACATCATTCTCATCCACAACATCTGCATCACGCACATAATCCTCATCTTTATCCTCATCCTCTACATCCTCCTCTTCCTCTACATATTATCCTCATCATCCTTCACCCTCATCCTTATCAACATCATCCTCCAACCACATCATCATCTGCATCCACATCTTTATCCTCATCCTCCACTTAGCAACATCCTCACTATTCTTATCCTCATCAACATCATTATACACATCATCATCTGCAGCCTACCTAACCACATAATCCTCATCTACATCAACTTTATCCTCATCCTCCATCTTATTCTCATCAATATTATCACCATCCACATCTTCATCTTTAACATCATCATCTTCATCCTCATTCTGATTCTCATCATCCTCTATTGCATCATCTGCATCTTCACATCCTCCTCCGCATATTTATCCTCATTGTCACCATCATCTATCTCATCCTCATCAACATAATCATCCTTAAAATTCTTATGCTCATCAACAGCATCCTCATTCTCATCAACTTCATCCTTTTCTACATCATTATCCAAATCATCATCCACATCCTGCTTATTCATATCATCCCTTCCATCCCCCACCTCATCATCAGCCTCATCCACACCATTCTGATTACTAGCATCATTCTCCACATCCACATCAGCAGGATTTTATTCTCATTATTTTCCTCATCAATTTCATCATCATTTACATCATTATCCTCATCAGTATACACATCCTTAAACATCCACATCATCTGCATCCTGCTTATCCGCATCTTCATCTTCATCTTCACATCTGTGATTATCATCCACACCATTTACATCATCTTCCTCCATTCACATCCTGCTTATCTGCATCCTCATCCACATCTTTATCATCCCCCTAATTCTCATCATCCTCACAATTCTTATCCTCATTAACTGCATTCCAATTTTCATCCTGCTTATCAATATCATCCACCTCATCCTCACCATTCTGATTATCATCGTCATCATCCTCCTCAACATCACCATCCTCCTCCACATCCTTATCATTCTACACATCATCATCCTCATCTTGTTTATCAACAATCCTCATCCACCACTTTATTCTCATCAACATTCTCACCATCATCCACATCATTATCTTCATCCTCACCATCATCATCCATCACATCATCCGCATCCTGCTTATTAGCATCATCAACATCCTCATCCTCCATTCTTATCTTCATCCTTCTCTACATCCTCATCATTATTCTATCATCTTGGGCATCTTGCTTATCCACATAATCCTCATCCACATCATCTTCAACCTTATTCTCATCAACATTCTCACCATCATCCACTACTTTATCATCATCCACATTCTCATCATCCAGATCATTCTATTCATCCTCATTCCCATCCACTTCATCCTCTACATCATCATTATCGTCATCCTCTACATCATCATCATCATCATCATCATCATCATCATCATCATCATCATCATCATCATCATCATCCTCTACATCATCATTATCATCATCCTCTACATCATCATTAACATCGTCCTCTTCATAATCGTTATCATCATCATCATCATCCTCTACATCATCATCATCCTCTACATCATCATTAACATCATCCTCTACAATCATCCTTAAATCTTCATTATTATCATCCACTACATCATCATTATCATCATCCTCTAAATCATCATTATCACCATCCTCTACATCATTATCATCATCCTCTACATCATCATTATCATCCTCTACATCATCATTATCATCATCCTCTACATCAACCATATCATCATCATCTATATCATCATTATCATCATCCTCTACGTCTTCATTATCATCATCCACTACATCATCGTCCTCTACATCATCATTATCATCATCCCCTACATCATCATTATCATCATCCTCTACATCATCATTATCATCCTCTAGATTATCATTATCATCATCCTCTACACCATCATTATCATCATCCTCTACATCATCAATATTATCATCCTCTTCATCATCATCCTCTACATCACCATTATCATCATCCTCTCCATCATCCTTATCATCATCCTCTACATCATTATTATCATCATCCTCTACATAATCGTTATCATTATCCTCTACGTCATCATTATTATCATCCTCTACATCATCATTATTATCATCCTCAACATCATCATTATCATCATCCTCTACATCATCATAATCATCATACTCTACATCATCATTATCATCATTCCTCCATCATCCTTATCATCATCATCTACATCATTATTATCATCATCCTCTACATCATCATTATCATCATCCTCTACATCATCATTATCATCATCCTCTACATCATCATTATCATCGTCCTCTACATAATCGTTATCATCATCATCATCCTCTACATCATCATCATCATCCTCAACGTTATCATAATCATCATCCTCTACATCATCATTATCATCATCCTCTATATCATCATCCTCTACACCACCATCCTCTACATCTTCATTATTATCATCCTCTACATCATCATTTTCATCATCCTCTACATCATCATCCTCTACATCATTATCCTCTACATCATCATTTTTATCATCCTCTACGTCATCATTATCATCATCCTCTACATAATCGTTATCATCATCATAATTATCATCCTCTACATCATCATCCTCTACATCATCATCCTCTACATCATCGTCCTTTACATCATCATTATCATCATCCTCTACATCATCATTAACATCATCCTCTACAATCATCCTTAAATCTTCATTATTATCATCCTCTACATCATCATTATCATCATCCTCTAAATCATCATTATCACCATCCTCTACATCATTATCATCATCCTCTACATCAGCATTATCATCCTCTACATCATCATTATCATCATCCTCTACATCAACCATATCATCATCATCTATATCATCATTATCATCATCCTCTACGTCTTCATTATCATCATCCATTACATCATCGTCCTATACATCATCATTATCATCATCCCCTACATCATCATTATCATCCTCTAGATTATCATTATCATCATCCTCTACACCATCATTATCATCATCCTCTACATCATCAATATTATCATCCTCTTCATCATCATCCTCTACATCATCATTATTATCATCCTCTACATCATCATTATTATCATCCTCTACATCATCATTATTATCATCCTCAATTCACAAATTATCCGCATCAATATTTTCATCCTCATCATTCTGATTAGCATCTAACTCAACATGATCACCCTCATCCACACCATTTTTATCCACATTCTCATCATCCTAATCCTTATCAACTTCATCATTCTCATCTTCCAAATCATTACCCTCCTCTACAACTTCATTATTTTGCACATTCTTCTTCATCCATCTCATCTGAATCCTGCTTATCTGCATCCTTCACATCTTCATCATCCACCTTATTCTCATCATCTACATTCTCACCATCCACATCATCAAGATATTCATCCTCACAACTCTAATTAACATCCTCCATCCACATCATCATCCGCATCCTGATTATCTGCATCATCCATGTCAACATCATCCCCATCCACATCTTTATCCGCCTCATCATCCACATCCTTATCATACTCCTACATTTACATCACAAACATCTGCATCCGGCTTATCCACATCATCCGCATCCTCAACACCCTCCTGATCAACATCCTCAGCATTATACATTATATTCTCATCAACATTATACTCATTCTCATCCACATAATCACCCACCTCTACATCATCCGCATCCTGCTTATGCACATCTCCCTCCTCCACATTCTCATTCACATTATCATCCACATCTTTGTCATTCTCATTCAGATTTGCATCCTCATCCTCATCCTCACCTTTCTTATCTTCATCAACATCATCCAAATCATCCTTTTCCACATCACCCTCTACATCATCATTTTTCAAATCATCCTTCATTTGCATCATCCGCTTCCTGCTTATCACCCACTCTATGCTCATCCTGCTCATCCACATAATCCCCATCCAAATCATCTTTATCCTCATCATCCACCTTATTCTCATCAACATTCTCATTATCACCCACATCTTCCACATCATCTTCATCCTCACCAATCTGATTCTCATCGTCCTCCATCACATCATTATTCTGCTTATCCGCATCCTCTTCTGCATATTTATCCTCATTCTCATCATCTTCAATCTCATCATCAACACTATAATCTTCAACATTCTTGTTCTTATCAACAGCATCCTCATTCTCGTCCACACCATTTGCATTATCTACGTCATCCTCCTCCTCTACATAATCCACATCATCCTCCTACATTCACATCATCATCAACAAGTATGATCCTGCATCCTCCTCCTCATACACATCTTTATCATCATCCACATCACCATCCTCCTCTACATCCTCATCATTATACACATCTTCATCCACATCCTATATATTCACATCGTCTTTATCCTCATCCTCAACCTTATTCTCATCAACACTCTCACCATCATCTTAATCCTCCTCATCTTCCATATCCTCATATTCTTCTCGCCATTCTCATTCTCATCATGCTAAATCACATAATCATCTGCATCCTTAGCCACATCCTCATCCACATATTTATCCTCATTTTTATCATCCACATCCTTATCATCGCCATCCTCACCATCATCCATCACATCCTCATCATCAACAGCCTCATACTCACCATTCTGATAGCACATCATCCTCATCCAAACCATCTTTATCCTTATTCTCAACATCTACATGTTATTCCTCACAACTCTGATTATCATCCTCAATTAAAATTATCATCCTGATTTTCCGCATCATTCACATCAACATCATCCTCATCCATTTCATCTTTGTCCACCTCATTCTCATCATCCATATCCTAATCTTACTCCTACAGTCACACAATCCACATCACCCGCATCCTCCTCATCAACATCATCATCCACAATATCTTTATCTTCATCAACAACATCCTTATTCTTACCTCTCTGATTCTCATCATCATCTTCATCCAGATCATCATCCGTATCCTCCTCATCCCATCATCTTTATCCTAATTCTCATCATCAGCATCCTTATCCTCACGATCACCCACCTCATTCTCACCGCAACAACTTCACCTATTTATCCTCATCAACATCATCCCCATTTTCATCAACATCCTCCATATCATCCTCCTCCATCCATATCTGCAAGTTTTTTATATATTATATATATGATCCATGTTTGGCCTATTAAACTTTCATTTTCTGTACTTAATTAACCTTCCTTAACTTTTTAATTGTAATATTCACACTTCCACTGTACATATACTAGAAGACACTACTATGCCTAATATATGAAGCTTTCCAATGATGACGTCATAATTGAAGCGTTGGAGATCGATGCACTGCTCCAATGACAACGGGTGGCTGTTCCCTGTCTGGATTTACCCTGACGTTGAAACATGCTTTGACAAATACTATATGTATGTCTGTATGATGTATCAACTTTGCGTTTGTTAACAAAAATAAAATGTATATATAAGTACTGGTTTTCATATGTTTGATATTCATTGGTGTGTAACATACATTGACTTATCTGCATGTTTATAATGTTTAACATTGAATAGGTAGGTGCGCCAATGTATGTTACACACCAATGAATGTCAAACATATGACAACCTGTCCCTAAATTATCAAAAGAAAAGTAATAACTTTTTGTTCAGATATCAATTTAAATAGTTCAGAAAAAAAAACCCATGTGATATGTTACAATGCATGGCACAATACACTACCACATGGCGGGTGTCGTCGATGAAGCAGAAGACACTTACTCTTACGGAACACTAATGGTCTCCATGTTAATCTATGTATGGATCAATTTTGAGTTCGGATTATGGTTTTGTTGACGTTTCAGTATCTTACTATCAACAACAATAGATAATACCTGTATATTTTCTTCAACTTTTCATCAGTTTCATCAACGTTCCTTAACTATAGGAGTCCTTCACTTAAATACCTTCACATGGAAAGTATTACAGAATGTAAGGAAAGTTCCTAACTTCAGATTCCCCTTCCCCCTCCCTTAACTTCTGTAATGCTTTCCCAGGGGTATCTTAATGTTAAGGAATTTCTTTAAGTTAAGGAATTTCTTTAAGCTAAGGGACGTTGGTGAAACCGATGTCAGATTTCCCTATCATCAGCTGGTCCATCGTTATCATCAGTTGCGATGGTAAGCTTCCGGTGTAAATGACTTTCGTATATTATTAATGAGAGTTCAATAACACATTAAATACGATAATTTAAATATAAAAAAAATAGTCACACTAGATAGTTCGTTTACGGCCAGTAAAGCTAACTTACTTCTTTTGGATATAACAACAACATCTGCAGCACACCCGCTGTTGAACCAGCATACGCCCATACTTCTTCTTCCACGATGACGCGTCAGAAAAATTGATATCTGATTTATTCAACAACAAAAACAAATATGACATTTACACACTATTGGCTGGCTGAAATATGGTCGCTAAGATAATATAGTCCAACTGAATCTTTATCGATATATTGGTAGGTTTAGAAAATTCATAATGAACAAACACTTTTTCCTTCATTACATCATGGAAATTTGGTATTAAATAATACTACTAGCACTTCGAATGTATTTCTTTATTTATAAAGGTCGTTATGTTCACGCATGGACACAGTGATCTGGTTGTGACGCGGTCCGACGTCGGACGTCACGACTGCAGGGCGCCGCCATGTTTGCGTTACCGTCAAAGAATTTCGAATGCGTATCATTGGAATCCAAATTTTGCCAGAAACCATTTATAGTATAATCAGACGAAAGGTACTCCGTATATGTTCCATGTTTCAAAATCTTGAAGGAACCAAACAATGACCGCCAGTGAATAGTTATTGTCCTGAAGCGGAAACGACGCCATATTTGGACAAATATCAATCCGCCGAGCCTTTTTTCATTGCGTGTAAGCTATATTATTCACAGTAAGAGATTACTAAGCCCAAGAAGGGAGATGTGTGAATATATTTAAATATTACGTCAATACGTAGAAAAGCTATGGGAATGAACGTCAAAAGTTTATGTTATTGAACAAAGCACGTTGACTGAAATATAAGGACTGAATATTGCTTTGGTCGATTTCACGGGGTGATGAATTGAGTTGATTTTGAAACAAATGCATTTCATTAAATTCGAGTTTGTGTCAAAACAAATGCAAAATGACTGTGGTCTTGAATTAAATGTAAAAGAAGTGCAAAACAGTTCGTTAAATTTGTTTCAAAATCAACTCAATTCATCACCCAAAAGTAATATGGAATTCTAAAGTAAATAAAATCAAACAAGAAACGTTGTTGACGTAATAGATTTATACAAAACGCAAAGGGCAGAAACAAAATACTTTAAACGCTGCGCGAAACAAGATAAAAAGATGGACCTGACTGTGTGTGATTGTCATAAACAAAACAGGTTTCGCATATTTCTAGAAATCACCTGTTGAAACAGGACACGTTACTGATATTACTAACATTCATTACCAAAGTCACCTTGTCTGTCGTCTCTTCACTGCACAGTTGAACAATGTTCACAAAGCCGCCACGAAAAACACAATGGGCAAAATTACGGCGACAACGGAGAAGAAGCCAAAGAAGAACCAATCTAGAGTTGACGTGAGGTCAGACCAGGTGAACATCTCGTTCTTGTCTTCTTTATCGGCATTGCTGGCGTCCGACGGAATAGTTGGTTGGGAGCATTCCTCCATCTCTGTCAAATTGGGGGAGGAAGAACAGGAGGTTTTTTCATTCTTTTCGTTCTCAGCGGAGGTAGCCTCAATAACATTTACCTTGCTTGATTTTACACGTCTCCGAAAACATTTGAGCACCCCTCTGCTTACTTTTATGAAGCGTTGTACGCTCAATGGCAGGGGTTCATCATTTGGCTGTTGGTGAAGTCGAACCTGGACAGCTGTAACCATGACGATGAGCGTTCCCTTGATTAGTAGGCCAATCAGATACACTGCCAGGTAGGATGTGGTCCGGGAGTTGACGGGAACGGAGGTACCGAAAATAGTAAGCAGAACAGCAAACGCCAGGTAGACAGTCATGCTGTATCCCATTTTCTCACCACTGTCGACGGGGATGACGAAGGTGAAGATGGATAGAAAAGACAGTAGGATGATTGGGCAGATGAGGGTAAGTAAGAAGTACTCCGGCCGTCGGTCCAGTGTCAGAGAAATTATGACGCTGCCTAAAGTCAGTTCAATCTTTGATGAACGGAGGTCCCATACCCCATTTTGATCGTATGAGTCCGTAATAAGCGCGTCGGAATCCTTTAATTCGAATTTCAAGTCTTTTGGCTCTGACGCCCACATCCTGAATATTAGCTTGCAAATTTGTTGATCAAACGGGAATTTTGTTACATCCATGTCACATTTAGTTTCAAATACTTCGAACGGTTTCCACACAATTCGCCCAGACGAGTATATTTTCATCAGAATCACGTCATCGCCAAGCTCCTTTAGTTTTGTGAACCCGTTATGGAGGGATATATCTGGTTTCCACACATCTTTCTGAGGCATGTATGTATAGGTAATGTTATTGAAGTGTCTCTCGTTCCACGTTAGAAACGTGTCATTCCATTGCAGTGTCAGATGTGCTGTTGTAGCTAGCCTCTCCTCTAACTCGTCCAAATAGATAATTCCTCGTAAATGGAATTCAAGAGAGATATATATCGGCTTGTATGTGCGGGCTCGCGGTAAAATTGACTTGTGGTAGGAACGAGTGGTAAATAACTCGTCGTGCAAAAGTTTGAAATCGTTCCCAGTCTGGGCCACAGTGACCTGACATATTGACATTAGTATGAGTAGAATATGTGATGTCCGTCTCCTGGTCATCGTGGCAATGATAAAAAAACCTTGTTAGGGGCAGCTTTTTTATCATTACCTATTACGCTGTCCTATTGATTATAGTTGATGTTTATTACTAGCCATTACTTGCCATGGCATCATATTTCTATTTCATATCACAATGCTCTTGTATAATCGATGGTTAGATTCATACAAAGCTCTGTCAGTTTCGCAAGAAGTATTACTAAAAGGTTCAATCCTCTTTAACTGTAATTAAGAATCATCGGGGCATTTTAATTTTGTTTACCCTATTTACAATACCGTTGCATGTACTACTAGCTGAAAACTATACTACATACGAAAATCTCTATAGTTTAAGCATAAAACTTCTGCTAATAAGCCCGTTGAGCAAGTTGATATATATCAAATGAAATAGACTGACCAAATGATTGAAGAATACAGTGTCAATAACATCAGTTTTTTTTTAATTAAGAGTGATACACGAATAAAAGAAATCACGTAAGAACGAATCCACGGAAGTGATCAGAAATTGTGTACTTTGAGGATGGCGATCACATCCTCGGCCCCGGGGGACAGTCGCTACAATTGTTTTCATTATCTCAGTTGCTTCTGATGAACCCGTCTTCGTATGCAACACGACACTTGATTGCTTGCACTATCTGAGTTGCTACGGATGAACCCGTCTTCGTTTTAGTACACTTAATTGTTTACGTTATCTCGACTACTACTGATAAACCCGTTGCGAGGTCGTCAAGGCAACACGCAAACACACTTCTCATAGAAAACCATTTATAAAAATAATAACAAACAGGCAACTAATGTCTACTATCATTTACTAATGTATAAGGATTGTAACAACATCGGCCCAGAACTGTCAAGCAGGCAAATCATGTTAAAATCACGTAATTTTGAATTAATGCGTTTTGCGGCCTACTCACTTGCTACTAAAAACTAAAGCCGTAAAGTCACTGTCGACGGGTATGACGTAGGTGATGATGCTTCAACAGCATAAAACGCCGTATCCATTAAATTATCAAAAAAGTGAAGATTACGGTGTATATTTTGAACAATGTCATTACCCATAAGAGATATTTGTTGCTTTCAAAGTCACGGGGACTAAAGTACACAGTCAAGGAGAGTCCTCCATCGGGAGCCAAATGGTCAAAAATGATTAGCTTAATGGCTATTTAACGACAATTTTAACCTTTGATAATTCTGTCAATAAACAAGGTACAAGGGTTAAATTTTGCGAATCACAGCTTTGTTATATTTCGGAACACCACCAAAAAACTTTCGAGTGCTTGTTACTACTAACAACTAGAAGAATAGTTGCTTAAACATGGTGTGTATTTGACGTATACAAATATTTAGATAAAGAGATACATGCAAAGCGTGGTAGTTTTGGTAACGATGTCAAAATATTCACGAAGGATTTGGTTTTTTTTTCAACGAAAAAAACTTAAATGGGTATCGTAATTTCTTGCGTATTGCCTGTTCCTTTATATATCGCACACCTCAAACTATCGTGTTTATGATTTAAAATCTTCAGAAATTGTCTGCGGGTTATATGCTAAGTAAAACTCCATTAAAACGCCAGGTGTATCCGAGGAACAAACCTTTTCTATTTCATCGACTACACCTCCATGTTAATCTAAGAATATGGAAACGCTTTGACGATTACCAAGTCAAACCTAGGCAGTAGTAATAATAATAAAAATCGATTAAATTAAGGATAAAAGATGAAGAAGTAAGTTGGCTTTATTCTGGTTTATTTTTGGTCGTATCCGAACTATCTAGTGAAATCTAGTGAAACTATTTTTCATATCATAAAAAAGGAAAGCTTGTCATGGAGAGCCCTGCAAAAGTACAAGAGAATAAGACCAGGACCCGTATTCATGAAACCGTGCTCATGCTCAAAAATGGATCTTGTTTTTACTGTTTTTACCGCATTTGATATACCATCTGAATTCATTGGAAAATATAACTGATGAAATTTACGATTAAAGTTGACTTCCAAGATGGAATAAATTAGGCTCACATACAATAAAAGGGCATTTGATACTTCATCTTAGTTAGTTGGAAAATATAACTGATGAAATTTACGATTAAAGTTGACTTCCAAGATGAATGAGAAAACCAGGCTCACATACAATAAAACGCATTTGATACTTCATCTGAATTCATTGGAAAATATAACTGATGAAATTTTCGATTAAACTTGACGTCGAAGATCAGAAAACTGGGCTCACATCCAAGAAAAGCGCATTGAATACTTCATCAATTGTTGTAATGTAGAGAGAGCCGTGTCCATAAGCATGTAAAAGATGACGTAACACACACATATGCTGCACCTTTTAAATTAAGTAATATACACAGTATGCCAAAAATGAATTAAACTGCATCATACAGCTGTTTCGTCCTCCTATGACTCTTCTGTGATGCTAGGGGCCAAAATGTGTAAATCCAAAATTTCTAATCTAATGTTAATTAAGTAATAGATACAGTATGCCGAAAAAATAATTAAACTGCATCAAGATTGAATTAAACTGCACCATACAGCTGTTTCGTCCCCTAGGACTCTTCAGTGTTACTAGAAGCCAAAAGTATTATGTGGTATTCTTTGAAGTCTTTGCAAATATAGTCAGGTAGATCGAGATTTCATCGCTAGCCCCTGACACGCAGTGTGGTATACCATATATGTTTGTATTGTCATGGATGAGAAGTTTGTTGACATTTCCTTCTGATCATATCTTATAAATAATAACGAAATAGCACAATCAATGATGTGTGAGAGGCAATCGATTCAATTCCGTGAAATCTAACCCATCGTGTAATTTGAATCCATATGTTTTAAGATAATTGGTCAGATTTGTGATGACGAATAGCAATAGTCATTTGTCATGCATATGAATTATTTACACAACTCACGGGCAACCTGTTCTGATGATACCCGGTGTATATAAACATAGTTATCACACAGACCTAAACAAAGTCTGATGACCACAGTTATCTTACTTGGAAAGTGGCATGGTTCATAGTATACACAATGTGGTCTTGAAATGATACATTAATCATGTTATTCTTAATTCATAAATTAAAGGGGTTTTCCGCACCTGACTCTTCTGTTTCTACAGCACAAATGTAGTTTAATCATTCGATTCTCACCTTTTGGCCCCTAGCATCACTGACAAGTCCTAGAAGGACGAAACATCCTTTAATATTTCACAAGTCATGCTGCTCCGACATACAGTAGAGTTTGAATACCATTTTATTTCAATTATCCAATTTACAGTGTATTACAATTTGTTTAATCAAATAGACCCTAGGGTCAAATAACAGAATTTATATTAACATATAGGTTATAATATTTATATATCAACATTAAAACCATCAAAAGTAAACAATAAGTGCCTAAAAAGTATTTATTTCTTCAAATTTGACAGAGAGTGGTAAAACATATCTAAATTAAAGTGCACGATTACATGGAACTAAATTTGGGTAAAAAAGTGTATTTAAAGAGGTTATGGGCACATTTGAAAAGGAAAACATTTCCGTCGACATTCGAACTGCTAAATTAAAATGTTTACAAACATCTTTATATATTTAGCCATCAAAACTCATATTGACTTTAAAAAAAACCCCAGAAAATAAGAAAGCATTAACAAAACCATAATCAGAACTCCCTTTCATGTCGAAAAGTGTAAATTGATCATTTAACAAATCTAACTCCTGCTAAAACTTAACACTGTCCCAATCACTATGTAACATATTTACAATTGCGTTTTGAATTTACCAAATAATAAAATACTAAGTAAAAACATAATAATATAATGCAACACGCGACAAGCACTTATGTGTAACATACATTTGAGTTCGGATAATGATTTTGTTAACGCATCGGTATTCTCTAATTTATTGGCTTTCAAACAATGTACCTACATATTGAATGGTGCACGCTAGCGCACCTGATAGAGAATAGCCACCAGTTTACAGTGGAGAAGTGCAATCGACAACGCTACAATAAAAAGACTGTTTCATGATCCTGGGACCAGGCCTACGCACTATTGACATTTTGATTGTATACCGTAATTTCCTGTGTATTGCCCGCGGATTATATAATTATTAACAGCAGAAGATACCTAATGCGGGCTATCTGCTGGTGCGGACTATCTGTGTTATTTTAAAACCAAATTATTAAGTAATGTTGGCTATACGTTGTTAAATGTTTCACTTTTATCAACATGTATATCTACGCTATTTGTAAACAAAATATATCATCGATAAGTTTATATAAAGCTTTAATTATACACATAAACATATCTATTTACAAAATAAACAAAATATTTACATCATATGTCTCTGATTTCCAACATTCAAAATAATTTACCGCAAAGTCACATACGAATTACACTTGTACTTACCAGGTATACATTCGACGTATAACCCGCGGGCAATCTGCCAGTGCGGGTTATCTGGAATTTATTTTACAAAAGCCTCAAAATGCCTTAATTAACTACCCGCGGGCTATACCCCGGTGCGGGTAATACGCAGGAAATTACGGTACAGTTGCTTAACATAGATGAGTTACATTGTTAACAGTAGAACCTTAGTCGTGTGGCACTTCAGTTTAATAAAAAATGAAATACAGAAGAGGTTAAAATATATACAACAAACTACAGTTACTGTAGAACTCTTCATCTGCTCCTGTGGTAAGGCGCATTGAAGCCATAACTTGTCATGGAAAACATTAAGGTCTTTACCAGTCATGGCAGAGGAATCCTGCATCACGGACCCAAGTGTTAAGATTCTGAATTGTTTTCCACAAAAATTAAACATTTTTAATGCCTGAATCTACACAAAACACTTGTTAATCTTGAAACAACGGGATAATTTCAACGACAATATTTTAATTAGATGTCTGTTGTATCATCTATAAAAAATAATTGTTCACAGAGATGACGTGAAATATGCGATGGCCAAAGCTACGGCAACGACGAAGAAGAACCAGAAGAAGAAGAAATCCAAAGCCTTGGAGAAGTCAGCCCATGTAAAACTTTCGGTCTTGTCGTCGTCGCATTTACTGCCTGCATTTGCTTGGAAACATATCTCTGAATACCTCTCCGCGTCAATTATGTTTTGGCAGGAAAGGATTCTATTTTCCGATTTCTCACTCTCAGATGGAGTTTTGGTAATCTCATTTTCAGTTGCTGGTTTCACCTTTCTTTGATAACAAAAAGTCAATTTTCTTCTGATCTTGATGACACGATGTAACCTTGGAGGCAGTTTGTCTGGGCGATGATGCAGTCGAACCTGTGCAGCGGTCAGCATAACTATTGCAGACCCCTTGACTAGCAGACAGATAAGATAAACTGCCAGATAGGCTGTGGTCCTGGAATTGACTGGTAGAGAAGAACTAACTATGGTAAGAAAAACAGCAAACGCCAAATGCACGGTCATGCTGTACCCCATTTTCTCTCCGCTGTTGACAGGGATAATGAACGTGAAAATGGCAAGAGCAGACAGTAAAATGATTGGAAATATGAGGGTAAGCAAGTAAAATTCAGGTCGGCGGAACAGTTTAAGGGACACAATGACATCTCCTTGAATCAATTCAATGTCTGATGAGCCAAGTTCCCAGACCCCGTTGGGTTCGTAGGACTCCGTATAAAGTGCCGGGTTCCTTAAAGCAAATTTCACGTCTTTTGGCTGCGATGTCCACATTCTGAATACCAACTTGCAAATTTGACTGTCAAATGGAAATTTTGTAATGTCTATGTCACACTTAGTCTCAAATACCTCGAACGGTTTCCACGTTATTCTCCCACGATGATCTACCTTCACAAGAATCACGTCATCGCCAAGCTCTTTCAATTTGATAAAACCGTTTTGTAAGGAGACATCCGGTTTCCAAACTGCGAACTGAGGCACGTAAATATAGGAAATATTGTTGAAGGTTTTCGTATTCCATGTCAGAAATGCATCGCTCCAGATGAGTTCCAGATATGCTGTAGTGGCTAGTTTTTCCTCCACCTCATCGAGTTGGTTGATTCCTTTAAGATGAAATTCAACAAGTACAATGATAGCTTCGTTTAGGGATTTATAAGGTGGAATGATATTCGAGTAAGAACGAGTGATAAATAAATCGTCATGTAAAGCCTTTAGGTCCGCACCCGTCTGAGAAACTGCGACATTGACCACTGACACAAATATCAATAGGGCGAATAACGTCTGCTGGGTGGTCATCTTGACAATGCGACGTGTTTTCGCGCAGAGAAACGAAGTTGAAAATGGGGATAAATTCATGACACGAAACTTTTAAAACATTTTTGCAAAGTGGTTTTCGTCAGACTGTAGATGAAATCTATTTTTTCTATATTATTATATCTCAATTTCACACCCTCATGCTTTAATGACATCATTGTCCAAAATTGCAAAGCTTTGTTAGGTTAACACGGTAAAAATGCAGGTCAGAGATACATCTTTGTCTATATTCATCATTGCAACATTCGATTGCCTGTTATAGTTATTGCGAAGGATGCACGACTCCAAATGATTAGCTAGAAATTCGAACTTACAGTTTAAATTATCAAATTAAAGTTTCAGTGAAAATTTGGTTGTGTTGACGAGTCTTATAGAGCTTTGACCTATGTGCACTTAAAGCGGAAAGAATTTTGATGAATTCAGTATCAAATAGATCGATTTATTTTAGATCTAGTGGGACCCTGATGATAAAAAATCCCATTAATACCGAATCCCAAATATTCGGTTATATGTTGTTCAAATAAAAAAGTAAGAAAGTCATTATGACCTTTGTGTACAATAATGATTCTGATCAACTGGTGGATCCAAGGGACAATTGCAAGTAAAACTATGTTGTCTTTTCGTGGGTTTTATGTTTGTTTATAATTCACATGATGTGTATACCACCTCTGATAAAAAAAAACAATTTTAAACAAACATTATTAAATGACAGTATCTGGCTATGTCATTTTGGTTCTCAATATTTATATATGCTTTGAATATAAAGACGTTATGAAGTCACATTTCATTTGTACGGCTTTGCGATAATTCATATACAAATCACCCGTGATTGCTGTCACAAAATCTGATCACACTGAACACAAATACCAAGGCGTTTGTACGGAAGAGCATTAGGGCCATGTAGTATAAAAATAATTTTCGTTTTTTTCATGTTAATAACTCGAAATTTCGAGATAATAACTCGAAATTTCGAGATACTAACTCGAAATCTCGACTTACTAACTCGAAATTTCGAGATACTAACTCGAAATTTCGAGATAATAACTCGAAATTTCGAGTTCGTATCTCGAAATTTGGAGTTATTATCTCGAAATTTCGAGTTAGTAAGTCGAAATTTCGAGTTATTATCTCGAAATTTCGAGTTATTAACATGAAAAAACGAAAATTATTTTTTTCCTACATGGCCCTTATGCTCTTCCGTACGTTTGAGGAAATAGGGGAAAAAAAGCGTCAACAAAACTATAATCTGAAGTCAAAAGACGCTTACTCTGCCGGAATACCTGGCCTTATTATCTTGTACTTTCACAAGGGTCTCCATGCAAATCTCTCCGTTGTTCATATTTTGCCCCTTGTTTTGATCGATTTTGAGTTCGGATTATGCTTTTATTATCACTTTTGCATTCTCTAATTTATTTTCAAAATCGATTAAGCAAAAGGCAAATATGGACAAAGGAAAGATTTACATAGATACCCTCGTAAAAGTATAAGAGAATGGTGTTCCGGAAGAGTAAGCGTCTTCTGCTTCATCGACGACACCAGCCATGTAGATCCAAGTGAATGTCATTACCTCAAAGTTAGAACTGATGAAAAATCCTAAATCACAACAAGCAGGCAAACTAATGAATTTATTGAAAAAAGACCAGCGTCTCTTCATCTAGATCTCTTTCTCTTTCCCTTCCTCTCCCGCCATCCTTTCCCCTTCCTGTTCCCCTTCTTCCCCTGTCCCGTCCCGTTCCTTTCTCTCCCCATCGCATTTCTCTTACCCCTCATTTCCCTCCGTTTCTTTCACATTCCCCTCCTATTCCTCTCTAATAAAATGGATATGCAAATCAAAAACAATTAGAACAGATACACCCTCAATTGTACATGTTGAAATACATTTTCAACATAATACTTCTCTCGACTAGCATATCCGATATAATATAGAAATGAATAATGATATGAGGCAAATATTTAAGAACTATTAATTGCCTTTGTAATACAAATAATAAACGCTGAAATGACCATTTATACATTTTTTGCATGAAAATTTTCATTTTCATTTACCGTTATATCATTCCTACGATATGTACAACTGTCAACAACCCGATGTACAGCTGTCAACAACTCGATGTACAACTGTCACCAACCCGATGTATAACTGTCACCAACCCGATGTACAACTGTCACCAACCTGTTGTATAACTTGCACCAACCCGATGTACAACTGTCACCAACCCGATGTATAACTGTCACCAACCCGATGTAAAACTGTCACCAACCTGTTGTATAACTTGCACCAACCTGTTGTATAGCTTGCACCAACCCGATGTACAACTGTCACCAACCCGATGTACAACTGTCACCAACCCGATGTACAACTGTTACCAATCCGACATACAACTGTCACCAACCCAATGTACAACTGTCACCAACCTGTTGTATAACTTGCACCAACCAGTTGTATAACTTGCACCAACCCGATGTACAACTGTCACCAACCCGATGTACAACTGTCACCAACCCGATGTACAACTGTTACCAACCCGACATACAACTGTCACCAACCCAATGTACAACTGTCACCAACCTGTTGTATAACTTGCACCAACCCGATTTACAACTGTTTCCAACCTGATGTACAACTGTCACCAAACCGATGTAAAACTGTCACCAACCCGATATACAACTGTCACCAACCCGATGTACAACTGTCACCAACCCGATGTACAACTGTCACCGACCCGATGTATAACTGTCACCAACCTGTTGTACAATTGTCACCAACCCGATGTACAACTGTCACCAACCCGATGTACAACTGTCACCAACCCGATGTACAACTGTCACCAACCCGATATACAACTGTAATTAACCCGATATAAAATTTTTACCAACCAAATGTACAACTGTCACCAACCCGATGTACAACTGTCACCGACCTGATGTACAACTGTTAACAACCCGATGTACAACTGTCACCAACCCGATATAAAATTGTTACCAACCCGATGTAGAATTGTCAACAACCCGATGTACAACTGTCACCAACCCGATGTACAACTGTCACCAACCTGATGTACAACTGTCATCGACACAATGTACAACGGTCACCAACCCGATGTGCAACTGACACCAACCCGATGTACAACTGTCACCAAACCAATGTACGACTGTCACCAACCCTATGTACAACGGTCACCAGCTCGATGTACAACTGTCATCAACCCGATGTACAACTGTCACCATCCCGATGTACAACTGTTACCAACCCGATTTACAATTGTAATCAACCCGATATAAAATGGTTACCAACCCGATGTAGAATTGTAACCAACCCAATGTCCAACTGTCATCAACCCAATGTACAACTGTTTCCAACCCGATGTATAACTGTCACCAACCCGATGTACAACTGTCACCAACCCGATGTACAACTATCACCAACCCGATGTACAACTGTCATCAACCCGATGTATAACTGTCACCAACTCGATGTACAACTGTCACCAACCCGATTTATAACTGTTACCAACCCAATGTACAACTGTCACCAACCCAATGTACAACGGTCACCAACCCGATGTACAACTGTCATCAACCCGATGTGCAACTGTCACCAACCCGATGTACAACTGTTACCAACCCGATGTACAACTTTCACCAACCCGATGTATAACTGTCACCAACCCTATGTATAACTGTCACCAACCCGATGTACATCTATCACAAACCTCATGTACAACTGTCACCAACCCGATGTACAACTGTCACCAACCCAATGTACAACTGTCACCAACCCGATGTACAACTGTCACCAACCCGATGAACAACTGTCACCAACCCGATGTTTTAACTGTCACCAACCCGATGTACAACTGTCACCAACCCGATGTACAACTGTCACCGACCCGATGTACAACTGTCACCAACCCGATGTACAACTGTCACCAACCCTATGTACAACTGTCACCAACCCGATGTACAACTGTCACCAACCCGATGTACAACTGTCACCAACTCGATGTACAACTGTCATCAACCCGATGTACAGCTGTCACCGACCCGATGTACAACTGTCACCAACCCGATGTACAATTGTCACCAACCCTATGTACAACTGTCACCAACCCGATGTACAACTGTCACCAACCCGATGAACAACTGTCACCAACCCAATGTACAACTGTCATCAACCCGATGTACAACTGTCACCGACCCGATGTACAACTGTCACCAACCCGATGTACAACTGTCACCAACCCGATGTACAACTGTCACCAACCCGATGTACAACTGTCACCAACCCGATGTACAACTGTCACCAACCCGATGTACAACTGTCATCAACCCGATGTATAACTGTCACCAACCCGATGTACAATTGTCACCAACCCGATGTACAACTGTCATCAACCCGATGTACAACTGTCACCAACCCGATGTACAACTGTCACCAACCCGATATACAACTGTAATTAACCCGATATAAAATTTTTACCAACCAAATGTACAACTGTCACCAACCCGATGTACAACTGTCACCGACCTGATGTACAACTGTTAACAACCCGATGTACAACTGTCACCAACCCGATATAAAATTGTTACCAACCCGATGTAGAATTGTCAACAACCCGATGTACAACTGTCACCAACCCGATGTACAACTGTCACCAACCTGATGTACAACTGTCATCGACACAATGTACAACGGTCACCAACCCGATGTGCAACTGACACCAACCCGATGTACAACTGTCACCAAACCAATGTACGACTGTCACCAACCCTATGTACAATGGTCACCAGCTCGATGTACAACTGTCATCAACCCGATGTACAACTGTCACCATCCCGATGTACAACTGTTACCAACCCGATTTACAATTGTAATCAACCCGATATAAAATGGTTACCAACCCGATGTAGAATTGTAACCAACCCAATGTCCAACTGTCATCAACCCAATGTACAACTGTTTCCAACCCGATGTATAACTGTCACCAACCCGATGTACAACTGTCACCAACCCGATGTACAACTATCACCAACCCGATGTACAACTGTCATCAACCCGATGTATAACTGTCACCAACTCGATGTACAACTGTCACCAACCCGATTTATAACTGTTACCAACCCAATGTACAACTGTCACCAACCCAATGTACAACGGTCACCAACCCGATGTACAACTGTCATCAACCCGATGTGCAACTGTCACCAACCCGATGTACAACTGTTACAAACCCGATGTACAACTTTCACCAACCCGATGTATAACTGTCACCAACCCTATGTATAACTGTCACCAACCCGATGTACATCTATCACAAACCTCATGTACAACTGTCACCAACCCGATGTACAACTGTCACCAACCCAATGTACAACTGTCACCAACCCGATGTACAACTGTCACCAACCCGATGAACAACTGTCACCAACCCGATGTTTTAACTGTCACCAACCCGATGTACAACTGTCACCAACCCGATGTACAACTGTCACCGACCCGATGTACAACTGTCACCAACCCGATGTACAACTGTCACCAACCCTATGTACAACTGTCACCAACCCGATGTACAACTGTCACCAACCCGATGTACAACTGTCACCAACTCGATGTACAACTGTCATCAACCCGATGTACAGCTGTCACCGACCCGATGTACAACTGTCACCAACCCGATGTACAATTGTCACCAACCCTATGTACAACTGTCACCAACCCGATGTACAACTGTCACCAACCCGATGAACAACTGTCACCAACCCAATGTACAACTGTCATCAACCCGATGTACAACTGTCACCGACCCGATGTACAACTGTCACCAACCCGATGTACAACTGTCACCAACCCGATGTACAACTGTCACCAACCCGATGTACAACTGTCACCAACCCGATGTACAACTGTCACCAACCCGATGTACAACTGTCATCAACCCGATGTATAACTGTCATCAACCCGATGTACAACTGTCATCAACCTGATGTACAACTGTCACCAACCTGATGTACAGCTGTCACCAGTCCAATGTACAATGGTCACCAACCCAATGTACAACTGACACCAACCCGATGTACAACTGTCACAACCCGATGTACAACTGTCACCAGCCCGATGTACAACTGTCACCAGCCCGATGTACAACTGTCACCAACCCGATGTACAACTGTCACCAACCCGATGTACACCAGTCACCAACCCGATGTACAACTGTCACCAACCCGATGTACAACTGTCACCAACCCGATGTACAACTGTCACCAACCCGATGTACAACTGTCACCAACCCGATGTACAACTGTCACCAACCTGATGTACAACTGTCACAAACCCAATGTACAACTGTCACCAACCTGATGTACAACTGTCACCAGCCCAATGTACAACTGTCACAAACCCAATGTACAACTGTCACCAACCCGATGTACAACTGTCACCAGCCCAATGTACAACTGTCACAAACCCGATGTACAACTGTCACCAACCCGATGTAAAACTGTCACAAACCCGATGTACAACTGTCACCAGCCCTATGTATAACTGTCATCAACCCGAGGCACTTCATTTTGTTTATACTGAACAATACACAAATCATGAAAACAAACAAAATATGTCTATTACTTTCTTTTTTCATTAGTTAGAAGATTTAGGGTTAGGATTAAGGTTTTAGCGTTAAAATTCGCTATTATTTTCTATTCTAAACTGGCCAGTTTGCATTCCAAGAATCCGGGACTCACATATAAAAAAGGCACCAGCAATACCAAAAGTAAAGGCCCACTGGGCAACTCTTCGAGTATACGTATCAATATGAAATCTTTCATTTCCGTCAGGGCGTATCATTACAAGTCTCCAGATATAGGCAGGAACGGTAACTCATCACTGCATATATGCGTTTCTCCACCGTGTTTAAATATCAACGCTGCGTTAAAACAAAACTGTTGGTTTGAAGTTTGTGTTTAAACGTTAGTTGCACGTCATTTGATTAACACTGACATTGACATGTCAAATGACACATAGCGTGTAAAAGGCCCAAGTGACTGTTAATCTAATCAATCATGGTTCAGCAGCACAATTCATTTTTAGCGCTAAAACTACGAGTAGTTTTGGCGTCTATTGCTGCCACTATTCTGTGACCTTTGACCCATGTCATTTTTCCCCTCCCGCTCCGGATAAGCTTGAATTGCTACCAATCACAAGATGTCTAAACTATTTGAAAGCCTTAACCTAACAGGAAATGATGTTCCCATGGTATTGTTAATAATAATGATGACTTTAATTATCTATATGTGATTTGTAACAAAGAAATCAGTTTTTCACTCCCACGGCTCATTTAAATATTACGTCTCTGCCCAATGCCTGACCTCTCGTATATACATTCGTTCTATACATCTCTGTGCTTTACACTCGTATACGGATCGTGGAATGTACTGGCATGGTGTACTTTGCTGTTAAACTTTGATTATATAATCGCGCCATAGCCAAATAGCCTGATTTTGATTTCAATGATATATTACCTTATACATGTGCATAAACCAAAATACTTGATCAATTTGTCGGTCGGAAGTATTAATTCGTAACTACAGTGAAAATCCGCCTTCTGGATATGATAACGTTATTTACGAGTTATTTCCCCTGATTGTCACTAACGTTGTGATATACAGTATATATTATATATACTGAATGCACAAGCTTGATCGATTTTCTTACTTAATATTGTACTGAGTATACAATTTTTAATTAGACCTTATCAGAACCTGCATAATTAATGAACATATGAATTGGCAAAACACTTGATTTATTGAAAATAACACTTATACTTTTCTATGGCGAGCAAAAGCTCGTGGTTTTATAATTACGTCCTCTGTGCTTCACATATAACTATACACTGTAGGTTCACATTTTTGTTTTAACGAAACTTTATCAGAACCTGGAAAGTGTACTTAATAATTGACTCAATATAAGTTATTTAGTAGAAATAACACTTATATTATTTCTCTGGTGTGCAAAAACCTTTATGGTGTAAATTACCGTTATTATGTCTGGCCATATATAGGTCACGGCCAACATACAAATAATTTTTCCTGCTTTGTATATATATGAACTTGATAATTGATAATTAGGCCTAGAGCTGTAAGTGAATATGACATGTTTGCATACCATTACTTTTCTCCAGCTTGGTAAAGATATTGTAATAGGCCGCGATCGTTTGATCTTTTGGAACAACAATTTGACTGTTTACTGTGATATTTTATGACAAATTGGATAGTTGGAACTATCATTTGTAACGAGAGATATGTTTGCGAATCCTTTTATTTTTTTTATCTAATATGTGTATCCATTGTGCTAAATACCAGCAGCGTATATTTCAATGATTCATTCACCTCCCTCTGAACGTGAACCTGAAGTTATTTGTATTGTGTTAAAAACTTCTTCAGTCAATTTCTCAAATTGCACATGTAGGTTTCACGTTGTGCTTAGTTATGCGCGTTTGATATCATACTGATCAGTAAAAACAAAATGGCGGAAATGCTGCCATCTTTGATTTAGACAATGAAGTTGACAACTACTAGAGGGATCTTTCTAATATTTCATATGTAGGTTCTCTTGGTCCCTACTGTTGTGCCCTTTTGATTTTGTAACTGATCAGAAAAACAAAATGGCTGAAAAGCAGCCATCTTGGACTTTGACATTGAAATCATTATTTCTTAAAGGCCCAATATACGTAACTTCAGGGAAATTTTCGTGATTCTGAAAAATTCTGAAAAAAATCCAGTTGATAACCATGCAAAAATAAGCCTAAAACGAAACAAACCTGAGCGGTAACTAACAAAAAACTTTTGACAAAAAAATCCAAAGAATTGAAAATAATTCAGGTGGGGCCCACTTCAACAACAAACCGAAGGTAGAAGACGGTTCGAAATGGCCGCTTGTTTACAAAAGCGTGTTTCAACTGCTGCTGTACCGGTAACCGCGAAAGAATTCGCCTTAAATATTGCTGATACCAGTTAATCTTAGCTAAATCTATAAATATAAGAAGTTATTAGGCTTGATTTTTGCTTCAAGTTTTGCCGAAAGTTACGTATATTAGGCCTTTAAAGAAGTAATGGATGGATATTTCTCAAATTCCATATGTAGTTTCACTTTCGTGCCTAGTTGTGCCCGTTGAGAGATTTTGAGACTGATCAGATCAACAAAATGTCTGACAGATTGCCATCCTGAATTTTGATAATTAGGCCTAGAGATGTAAGTGAAGTGGATCTTTCTCAAACTTCATATGTATGTTCCTCTTGGTCCTTATAGTTGTGCTATTTTGCTTTTAGGGCCGATCAGAAAAAACGAAATGGCCGACGGACGGCCATCTTGAAATTTTAGCTCATAGTCTACCATCTTTCAATTAATAATGCCTTTTCTTAAGAAGAAAAAAGGGAAAAGATCCCACTTTTTTTGTGTCTAACACACTAATACCGTTTATTTCGATGCATATATTAAAATAAACACATTCGCTTCCGTGTAAATGGATCAATGTTCATTTGTAATAAAAATTGATATTTTAGTTAAATTTTTAAAGCACTGCACTTAATTGTACATGTAGCTTAAACTACAACTCGTCAATCTAAACAACCTGCGTGTTATTGGGTTTACTCTAAATACTTACTTAATCCCTATTCTGAAACTTGCTGATATCGAAACATAGTAACCCATACAACAAAAACACTTCAATAGCTGTCGAAATATACATACTATTGTTAGAAGTTTTAGCGTTTCGGTACCTTCAGTACTTTGATTTAAGGTAGGATCCAAGAGCTCCATTTTGTTTCATTGACACAAAAGAGTTCTAATTTATTCGCCATTCGTACGCCAACATATACATATATATATTATATGCGAATATAATATAAAAAAAAAATATTATATGCGAATAATTTAATCTCAAATTTTTTTCACGAGTTAAGCAATCGCCATGTTTTTTTTATTTTTTTAATGGGTAGCCTATTAAAAGTGTTGTTTGTGAAATGTTATGGTGATATATACTACACAAAGTTTATTCAGCAGGCCTGCAACCTTTAAAGTTTTAACAGACATAGTTAGGTAGTGTAAAACGAAATAAAACAATGAAAGGTAACTTTTCAATTAATTTACACATATGAAAAGAGTTGGACTCAATTTTATACAATCATAGTGCGTATCAAGTTTTTGATAAATCGCGATTTCGTGATGATACTTACAAACGCCCAAACCTTGAAATTAGTAGTATTGGCTTTCGACGCTGAGATGGATCAGTTAACATTAAAGGGGTTTTACGTACCTGATCCTTCTGCTTCTACATTAGTTTAGAAATTTTGGATTCCTACCTTTTGGCCCCTAGCATCACTGAAGAGATCTAGGAGGACGAAACAGCTGCATGATGCAGTTTTATTCATTTTTTCGGCATACTGTATCTATTACTAAATTTAAGAGGTGCAGCATATGTGTGTGTTAAAGAGTAACTGTAGTGCAAATAGAAACTGAAATGATCAGACTCGTTGTGTCGGCATTAATACATTGTCGAAAACCGCATCGAAATCGGCCGACCGGTTACAAAGTTACGACAGGTTGAAGTTTGGTTTTTTACCTGTTTTGCCACACGCTAATTAAGCGTATCGCGAACCGCTAAAAGTTGTGCACACGTATTGGTGACGTCACAACGGGAACACAAGAAATTGGGTCCTATGTCTCTCTATATATAATAGTAATATGTACGTCTGGTTGATTAATGATTCAAAATGTATTATACAATGAAATTAAGGGACGTACCATAATATGAGGGTCGGGAGAATAATCTGAAATCGTCATTGAAATAACATTATTTTGATTCTTTCATAAATTTAGTGTTTATTGATTGTTCAAATTAATTTAATGGACCCATATATATATGCGCAGGGACGTATATGTCACATATACGTCCCTGATATGCGCTATCATATTGTAATACTCTGTGTCATTTATAATGTCAGTTATACATATCATTTATCCAATGATTCAAGAGTGACTCTTATAATAATACCTTTAATATAAACTTTATTTCATTCCAACAGTATATAAACAACATTATAGACAGAGAATATGCAGGAATAGGATCCGGAAACAAGTTTAAAAAAAAACTTATATTAATCCGTTTCCATAAATAATACCTTTGAGTATTGTACATCTCATGTTAGTGTCCATTATATTACATTACGTAATCAGATTAGCGGGATAATCTACCTGGTCAGTTCGATAACTACACACGTAACTTGTTACTCAAATAGGAAGTAATTAACATTGGAGAGGGGTGGGGGGGGGGGCTATCAAAGTTAACTAAATTGTAATAGTTGAGTACGTTGCGGTTATTATCCCCTCTTTGTAACTTCAAAATGTGTACTCTAAATCTGTAGTTAGTTCTCGACTGGAACATAGACTATCGAGTGCACATGTATCTTTTGAAATCTCCGTAACCCACCGTCAGCTCACACGGTATATGACACTTTTTTAATTTCGAGTTTGACTCTTCTATTCAACGTGAAAAGTTCTGTTGAAAACTTGCTTGATATGTCTCAGGGACGTATATGCACATATACGTCCCTGGTATGTCTGTATCACAGTTTTTTCATATTTTATTTTTAACATAAATGAATAAAATGCGGATTAAAACCACAGGCACTTGTGGCCAGGAGAATAGCCATCTAAATATATAGATAACATAGAGCGAAATATGGTAATTAAAATAAAATATAAAAACTGAATTTTCAAATTTTCTTTTTATGTTATTAATCATCTAAAACCGTATTGAAAATAGTTGCCAAATTTCAGCTTAATACGTCAAGCGGTTTAATTTAACAAAAAAATCGACTATCAGACACTCTTTTTTTTTGTGAAATTTAACCGCTTGACGTATCAAGCTGAAAATTGGCAATTACATTCATTATGGTTTTAGATGATTAATAACATAAAAAGAAAATTGTTTAAGTCAGTTTTTATATTTTATTTTAATTATTAATATTTTGCAAATTATCTATATATTTAGATGACTATTCTCCTGGCCACAAATGCCTGTGATTAAAACCAATTAAGAAATCTTCTCATCTTATTTTCAAAAGATGTTCCATGTTCATTTCTTGTCAGTAAAACGCAGGGGTTTTCATAGATCTAATCTTATTTTTTCTCAAACAGAATTCGAAATACATTGTTCTTGATTTCTATTTCGATGTACATGTATGTGCCTGAAGACAGGTAACATCAGGATTTCGCTCATATTCTATTTATTTTACAATATTCACGATTTGAATTTTTCTTTTATACTGCATAGACATAAATAAATTATCAATGGATAGAAAGCTGTTAACTTTAATACACACCTATAATTTCTCAAACATATATAAGGATATAAAAGAAGTCGAAATGTGATACCCGTCAAAACAGTTTATACAGGTCGAAAGCATTGATAAAAGTTATATATTTTCATTTTCCAATATACGTACATCGTATTGTACGTATAAAAAGGCTGGTCTTGTCGTTCTATATGACGTTACTAACTGTTCTTCTTTGAATCTTTGAGTCTATACACGGAATTAGATTCGGCTAAGTCCGTAGTCTAAAGCAACACAAATATTTTTTTCCTTATCTGTTTGTTTGAGGTTGTTTCTAAGTAGTTTTGTATTTATACAGCCGACCGACATGCATTAAAAATTTTCAGCGTGCATTTTAAAAGGTGTTATGATCAGTTCCTGCTGATATGTGCATGTAATCAACGTGACCATCAGTGAATACACACGCCGTTTTACTCGGCGGTGATATATGAAATAAAATATGAGAAAATTAATACCTAATCATATCAAGTGCATGTTAATAACCTGTTAATCATGTTAGCGAGTCCGGCGGTAATTGATTTATGGTCGAGTGATCATGACCACGTGTGCCGCACACCTTTGGAACTCCCGATCCCCCCTCACCACTAATCACGGCCCCCTGGGGCATACAACACCTTGGAATTATCAGTAGGGTCATTAATTAACTCCATACAACCTTGATATATAATAAGTGTCATATTCTTGAATAGAAGACTCTATACAAATAACAAGTCGTGATACGATTCATATAATTTTAATATAATGACTACACAAGTCTATCAGTGCGGTCACCGTTGTGACGTCACTTCCGGTCGTATGGCCAAATCGGGGATTTTCTGATTTGCCTTCAGGTGTGAAATTTAGAAAAATGGTCAAAACTTCGTAATTTTTACAAAAAAAAATTTTTCGTGTGAATTATCTCACTTACTATTTAGCAATCTTTCCATACACAAAAGATGGTTTTGCACTACAGTTACTCTTTAAGTCATCTTACATGTGATTTTTTATTATGTGTGATCGTATACATAACATACACATGTGTCCTGTATCTTCACACCTTTTATTCTGCTCACATATACTTAATTATGTTCTCTATCCATTAAATCAAAATTCGTGTTATCCTATGCCAAGGCGAATACACATGAACACATTCCAACAAAGGGATATTAGCCCGCCATTGAGAAAAATAAAAGCCTCTTTGGGAAGATTAAGGTAAAATCTACACTGAATAGAGACCGGCCATTTAACACTTACTCTCGGTTAGAATCAACACTAGTGAGGTTCTACCATTTGTCTTTTATGAAAACAATAGTTATTTATTTCAGGAGTGTTCAGGCAAATTGTTACCCATTCATTTTTGGAATATTTTCGATGGAGTTTGACTGGCTCTTTGGAATTGAAGATAACTATACATACTTCTGACGTCACTAGCCAGTAAGCCAAGCATGGTACAGTGTGTTCCCACTGTGATAGATTTATAATCAAGGTAAGATTAATTGAACGTTGAATAATTGTTTACCCTTTTAATATATATATATTATGTTTCCCCTCTATCTATACTCTAGTTATTTTCATCTTTTTTCACTGTTCGACTTCTGTGTTGGCTTGTACATGTATTCGTTTTGTGTTTATTTTCTTTTTATAATTTTTATTTGATTTAATTATAAGGATTGATGGTGGAATTAGTTATAACTGAAAAAAAATGCTTTAAAGAAATGAATGAATTACCAAATGAAATAATGAATCAAAAACAATAATTTCTGAAGCTGGTACGCAAATGTACAGGGCCATAATGTACAACTATTGTTACATGTATAACACAATATATACATATAGTAAAGCTTCAATATAACGCCCATCGTGATGTTTCCACTTCGCTTACTGCCAACATTTTTTTCTATTATTATTATTTGTGTTTATTTGGTTCCCCTGCTTTGCGTTGCTATTCTTTTTATCCTTCGATCTATTATTAAACCAAATATAAACGCTTAGTGAACAATATTGTGATAAAACGGGAGTCTCCTAAATATTACTTTCTAAATAGCTTGGAAAGTATTAATACATGTACATTTATCATGTAATGATCTTTTGCATATCAAGTTCAGGCTGTTTGTAAATATTTATCATATATTGTATTTGTGTTGAAATTCATTATAACATATACTTGCTTTTATTAAGTACATACTTTGATTTTGTCTTCAGTTCAGATATTGGTAAAGTCTCATACTTTTTAGAGCTTTTTGTTGTATTTGTTGTTGACTAAGTTTCTCACAAATATTTGGGCTTACTTGCATGTTTATCTTCCGTTTGGTTATTATAATTGACACATAATTCTTTGATATAGTGGTGCTCGCCTATAGACGCGTATTTGATAGGTACGCGCTAAGCACGCTTACAGAAATTTATCGGATTTATTTCGCCCTTACAGTAAATTTTAATAGGCACACGAAATATCATACCTAGGTTCGATACGTAGCACATACAAATGCGTAGATATTACAGATGAAGAATATAGCCGATATAAGTGATAATGTTTATTTTGTATTGTCAAAACGACGCCCATTTGTAAATGATATCTTCGTGTAGAATATTGGGTATTGTTGAAAATTATGGGATAAGAAATCAGAGAATACCAAGCATTAACAAAACCATTATCCGAACTCAAAATCAATTAAAATAGGGGCAAAATATAAACAAATGAAAGATTTACATGGAGACCCTTATAAGAGTACAAGAAAACAAGACCAGGTGTACCGCGATTGAAAGCATCTACGCTTCATCACCCGCTCTGTAAATCAAGGTCAGATTCAAGTAAATATCATGGTCTTGAATTGAGAACTGAGACATACTTCTCAAGTGAACAAATGCAAAAAAAAAAAAAATTAACTAAATGTTTGAAACTGTGTTTTTAACCGGTAAGTTATATAGGCTGATGATCATAGCAGTGGGACTATTATTGGAAATTATTAAGATGGGTAAATCAAAAGTACCATCGTTCATCGGTTCTTAGTGGCATAAAAGTCTAGGCAGATATTCAAACACTTACGTTCGAATTAATATACTGACCCTCAAACCTATTTTGATAACAGCGAAATGTGTTCCAAGTTCACTTACCACCAATTCCAATTAACTTAAGGACCCATGTCCTCAATTACCACCGGTAACACGGCCTACTTTGCCGAAATATCGATCTGGCTGTCAAGTCGTCGTACTTGTTATGATACACTATTCATTCAGGCTACAGGCCCAATGTGCCAAATCCTAATATGTACTTTACTTTACCATGGCCATTGAACGAATGCTGCGTAGAATAAATTCATTCTAACTTTCTTTCGATTAATCACAAAATATTACATAAATATTGCAAACCCTTGAAAATGAATAAGAGAATACCGAAGCGTTAACAAAACCATAATCTGAAATCAAAATCGATCAAACTAGGGGCAAATTATGAACAAGGGAAATATTTACATGGATACCCTTGTTAAAGTACAAGAGAATAAGACCAGGTGTTCCGGAAGAGTATGTGTCTACTACTTCGTCGACGACACCCGCCAAGCACATCTTTGTCACATCCAAGTAAACATCAAGTTAACATCACGAGTGCCTTTTTTGGTCAGTATAACAGGCAGATCTGCAGTTCCACTGGTGCCATTGAGCTGAAAATTGCTGAGGATGTTAAGAAGGATAGCCGACAAAGGGTTGTTATTCTTATCGAAACTTCAATAATATGAAAGTCACTACTGCAATCTTGTGACATGATTGCGCATTCATGGCTTCACCGCACATGACCTATTTCACACTTTTTCTGCCCATCGGTCGGATTGACTGGTCTGAGATCCAACATAGGCGCCATGACCACCTTTTCGAAAACAAATTTTAAACTTCTTACAACTTCCATCTATGCGTTAGAGCTCAAATAGCTTGAAATGATCATGATACGGTCCTAGACAAGTGTTGTTATGTCATTTTAAAAACAAATTTTAAACTTCTTCCAACTTCCACCTATGTGTTTGAGCTCAACTTACCTGAAAGGATCATGAAATGGTCCTAGACAAGTGTTGTTATGATATAGGTCGGTTTGAAATCCAGAATGGCTGCTTTTAAGCTTTTTTCAACTTTCACCAGTGATGTCAAAATCTAATATATGAACTACATGTCTAGTTATCCTTTATTTTCGACATGTCAAAAGTAGACGAATGAAATTTAAATGCAGGCCATTTTCGCTTAAATTCTTAACAAAATGCACTTGAATTGACCTTTGTGCATTCTCCGTGTTTTAGTTAGATACATTTTAATTCCAATGGGCCTCTTGCATTTTATTTGTTTTGTATCTTAACTAAATTTGCAAATGGTTTCCATGTTCTATCTTTTATTAATGTCTTAATAAATTTCGTTTCTTTGAAAAGATCAAACTGTGTATGTTCTTTAATGAAAGATCTCTCAACCTTGGAGATGGCAGAGGACGCCATGTTGCATCAAATATTCTCGAGACTTTACATTTTCAAATGATGGTGTGGCATTTCATTCTTTTTTTTTTGCGTCACCTCGAGGAGACTAATACATGTGAGTTTATTTTTTTATTAAGCTTAAGTTGTTGGTTAAAATTATAACTTGATATGCAAAGTAAGAACACAAATATTTACAACTTCAGCAAGTCTGTGCAGAAAGCCAAAATTTGAAACAAACAAGTGAAATATCTTGCATGCGTGCTGGTGATGCCTAGCAAACAAGTTAAACGTGTTGGTTGTCAAATCCGCGACCAAACCCTGATATTTACAAAGAAACAATACCGTAATACTAATCTGAAATAGGATTAGATCAATGCTAAGCAGCTGTTATGGAAGTTTGGTTATATGCGATATTCTACCGTGTACTCGATCTAAAGGGCGATTAATACCCCGGGGACGGGGTCACGGAGTGATCGGGTACTCTAACACAATCATAATAGTTCAGCCGAGCGAGTAGAACAAACCCTCTATCACGATTAAAAGAGGTGTGATATTTAAAGTTCGTTTTTATTATGTAGTCTATCATTTTTTGTATACGCTGTTGAATGGTTATGTCTTTATGAATTGATATCGATGTGTCAAATGACAGTCTATCTACGTCGTATCCGCTCATAAATCAATGGTAGTTACAAATAATTACAGGGACACAGGAACACTGACTACAGCATCCTGGATCACACGTAGTGACACAAAATGACGACAGTCAGATACATATCATTTACAATTTAGTCTTAAAATAGTACAAACTTTGTTTAAACAATGATATCTTGTTACACACAAAGACAATCATTCTCATGAAACAAAATAATCGTCCAAATTCAAAATTAAGAGTTTGTAAACGTCGTTTAATTTGAAACAGGGTTTACATACTGTTTATTGTGTGTCTCTAATGCCTTTTATGAGCATAATAATATATTCTGTATTTAATTATATGTAAATTGTTTAGGATCAATCTGCTTTATCGGTATGCCACATGAAGCTGACAATTCTGTTTTTTTAAACTCGGTGCAATACCTACTGCAGAGTAATTCAGTCGCGTGTTATTTTAGTTTTTATTTGACTGACGAATCGATTGTTGTCTATAATAGATAGGATCTTCCTAACAAGTTAATTGTTGTTGCGTGCGACATCTACTGTCTACATCAGATTTAGCTGGTGAGCTTTTCTTGCTTTTGTTTAATCCGTTAATAATCCGAGGTTAGAAGAACCCATGACCCAAACCGCAACCCCTCTAATGAATTTACACGTCAATTATACACCAGGTTGAATTTCAAACTCAAAACGGATATAGATTTTTTTAAGTGCTAAAATGTGTATAAAAGACAGAAAATAGAACGAAAATATGAATCTGACACTTATGCATTCATTAGTAATTGCACGTTGAAAAACCAAAGAAGTGTGCTATTTCGAACATGGTATGTATGCATTACAATAATCATTTTGGTTTTGATGATGGTTTTATTTGACGCATCGGTATTCTCTTATTGTTACTGTCACCATGTTTCAGGAACACCTGGTCTTATTCTCTTATACTTTTAAAAGAAGTCTCTATGTTGATATTTCCTTTTTCATATTTTGCCCCTGGTTTAATCGATTTTAAGTTCGGATTGTGGGTTTGTTAACGCTTCGATATTCTCTAATTTATTTTTCAACAGTACACATTTATATAACAAATAAGGAGAAACAATTATTTCATCATCTGTTTACATTGAATGCCTGTAAAATAAAAAAATAAAGCATATTTTAAGAATTAATTGTACAGCTTTTTAAAGATTCGTGTTAATTACAGTGGTATATTATGAGTAACTCGATAAATCAGAATGATACTTGAGTTAAAGACCTATTGTTATGGTACAGCCCACCCATTAACCACCCACCTCAAATAGACGCCGGATATCGCTCGGGGGATTAAAACGTGTTTAACTTTGTAGCGATAAAACGTCACTACAAACAGAACACTATTTATATATACGTTTACCTTTCGGCCTATGATGATTGATTAAAAATCACACGGATAAAATTGAACGGTGACATATTTCGTACTGACCATCTGGACATTTCAGATATTTTGTGTGTGTTCTGTTTGAAAATGTCAAAATGTAAAGGTGATTCTAAATGATTTGTTTTGAAATCATAATACTTTGCGAGCAATGAAGCTTCAGTTTAGGAATCGAAGTAATTTGAGGTAAGTGTGAACTCTATGTTTTATTAACATGCAGTGTATAGTTTGGATTTATGAAAAATGTATACAAAATGTTTTTTTAAATTTTTATTCCGAAATTTGCCTTAGATTATTGTAATTTTACAATATGTAATACTAAATTACCACTTGAAAATGTTCAGCTGATAATAATTTCAGTGTAATGTAAACTTTGAATTTTCCCTATTTAAAATATTGAGTAACCTCCTTTTCAACCTTTTTCATTTCATCTCTGAATATACCGTGTGAATATAGATGTCATTTATGTAACTTTAGTGAAAGTGGCGACGAATTCCAATATTTATTTAATTCTACACAAGAACCATTTCTCAATAGTAGACGAAAATATATGTCCATATATTATTATACAACACATTTAATTTTCATACATTATTCAATTACGTAACACAGCAATTGATATGATTGGCCAGATTTATTACTAATATTAATGAGATAATTTATTCACATCAAGAATGTCCATCCTGTTCCACCATGTATTAATGGCACCCGTTTGTATTTATGTATTATCTACACTTTCTTGTTTATTTAAGAGAATAAAACAATGGTCACTGCTATTGGCATTATAAAGTTGCGTGCGTTGGATAAACAGTGTCTGTCTAAAAATCTCAAACGGATATTGTGTTGCTCTAAGTTTGAAACAAATAACACTGATCCATGTGTATCTAGTTGCAATCCTCTTAGATATGGAACTACCCAGTATTTTGACCAAGGGTTCAAATTTAAGCATAAACTGTCTAAAAGTGTTATTTATGCTATTGTTTGTGATACATGTTTTACATTTGTCAAACTGGACGCGAATTACGTAAACTTTTGTGACAGATGTCGGCAGTTGAAACAACCAAATACATTCGAGAGATGAAGGTAGAAATTAAGAACTATGAGCAGGATTTATGGTGGTTATCTTGGTTTCATTGATATGAAAATGAATATTTATGAATATGGTCATTACCCGGAGTAATTGAACATGGTGATGCACTTGAAATTGTATAATACGAAATCTTAATACAATAATTATTACAGTAACATAATAAAACAAGTTTATACACGTGTACATTAATTTCATATTAATATAACATCTTTACACCCAATACCGTATTAAAAAAATAAAGTATGATGTATAATTCTTACATCATGTATTATAGTATGTTTATACTCTTTATCTTATTCTGCCCAGCAGATAAGGCGTAAGAATTGTACCTGCTGCCCCCATTGTATGATCGTAAGAGGTGACTAAATTTGGAAAATTATATTTTCTATTTTTTCTAAACAACTTTCTCCTGCCTATGTCTCCTTTGACACTATCTAAGTTTTGGCATATTGTTGAGCGTTTGCCCTTGTGAGGAAGGGTTTGAGTTATGTCCCCTGACCGAGACAAACATGTACCAAAGTCTCAAACAATGGTAGTTACTTCTCACTGCTTGACACAAAAGATCCGGACTATCACATGGAGGCTCATACGAACATATCGCCGCCTCTCAAATGCATAAGCATTCAGCACACACCATTTCGCATACACCGGGATACCGTCCTTAAATTACCTTTGTTTATACTGTAGGACGTAAACACAATCAAATCACATATTTTTCTAATTCAACACAATATATTTCCTAAAATTAGATATGGTCAGACGTTCCTCAATTTTCATTGGCTTAAATATGTTCATATGGAGGTCCATATTTTGTAATATTGACTTGATGTTTCTACTTTTAGAAACATAGAGTATAGTTATAGTGCCTCACTGTAAAATTCATGTATAACCAAGATAGAAATATTGCGATTTCAGTCTTTTGTAAAAAATTGTCATACAATAAGTATTTAATATAAAAATTAGGGACCTCTGATTTGGTGTAGTGGTTGGTATAACACCATATTCGCCTAACAAAATGTCCATAATTGATAATTAATGGTTTAGCAGTGTCGATGGTTATATACACATGAATGGGCGAATGAAATACTTTCTTTGATATTTGACGGTGTTCGCTTTTTCTTTATTTAAGACGGAATAATACATTTTGACTGTATCAAACACTAGGATACAGTACTTTAATAGCCACAAAATATCTCCTTTACTCAACAAAAAAAAAAAATGAATGGACATATTTAGAAATTATAATTTGTCTTCAGAAAAGAATATAAAACTGATAATTTTTCATGTTCATGAATAGTTCTTCACTAATTTGTGCTTTTGCTAGTGCTCCTTATGATGATCAGTGTCCAATTTATTTAAATATTTGATTTGCTGTCACTTCCGCGATTTTCTCTTTTAAAATCTGACATTATTTGTATATAACCATTTTTGGTGTCGTCAATAAAACAAAATGTGCTTACCTTTGTTTTAGTTTCAAATCTATGTTTATCCTGATTCTTTATTATATACCGTATCGTTTATAAACTGTATATATTTGCTTGTTGTAGATCTCCTACCGTGCGTCGCTGATGCCTGACCCCCGGGGCTTGGGGACGTACACCTTACAGGTGTGCCTCGTCGTGTTCCTCAAATACGTTACACCTGGTAAGAGACACTAATTGATCATCTACTCTGATTAAGCTAAATCTCACCAGTAATGCTTATTAATGTTTCCCTTTGGATTAGTATTTTGACTTACTTTTAGAGTTCATTCATAAACCTGTTTTAAAAACTAAGCATTTAATTTTTTTTTTTTTTTTTTTTTTACGGACTAGCATTTTTCCATATAGATTTAGATTTCTATTCAATTTGCTGATTAGTGTCGCTTGTAGGGTTTCGTCCCTGTGTTGTTTCGCACGTTCAGAACGGGAATAACCTCATAAACATGGCTTTGCACTCGTGCAATATATAGAAAATTAGCCCCACACGTAAAACATAGTTGGTATTACTGAAGACACTGTTAGATATCCTCTATTTATTAACCCCTTCTTGCATTTAATTATCTGCATTTTGCTGTTACGTGTATTCAAGTAATATTGTCATGCTAGTATCATTGATTTGAGAGTGTTTGAGAAATTTGTATTATCTGGTAATCTTAGAAACAAAACAAAGAACAAAGCATACTTGTTGATATACATTTAGGTCAATTTTGTTTATATTGACCAGTGTTGTATCTATCAATCATCACGTTATTTCCCTCCTTGATTTTATCGTCCTTATTCACTATATACATCACTCACCGACTTTCAGAATCAGTTTATTTGCTTCCTTAGATTGCTATTTACACTTTATCGATAAAATCAAACACTACACGTTCCATTAATTATTGGGTCAAAACATGCTTTCTTCTTTTGATTTATATTATAATTTAACATTTGAATGGACAACAGATCAAAGTGACATAGAAATACAAAAAATATTTATGCTATATGATTTGGTTTTAAAATGAATTAAAACTATTTAGGTTGCATTTATATGTACGTTTCTTTTAATTTGTATTGTACCAATGAAACATTTCAGAATACGTGTTTAGCAGCAGACACTTACTCTGAAATACCTGGTCTTATTCTCTACATGTGTAATTTTTTCTTCGTTTATATTTTGCATCTGGTTTAATCGATTTTGAGTTTTTATTATGATGTTGTGGACGCTTTGGTATTCTCTGATAAAAAAAGAAAACAAAAATTTTTGATGATGGCCTTTATTGAAAGCATTCCCTACTAAGAAAATATAAGGCTTGTCCGATAATTGTTTTCGAAAACAATGAACGTCATAAAAATCAACAATTTTTTTATAACATAGGTAGGAATAGTCACTAGAAACGTTAAAACGCATACATGTTTTATCTAAATACTTAAAATGTATTTTGTTTTTTAATACATAGAACAAAATAAAACCATTTACTTAAAAAAAAATTATGCATGAGTGATTCCTCCATTTTATACTGTTCCTAAAGGTAACAGAAAGGCTTATTTTGAGTAGGATGCGATTTCCAACCTTTTTGTTTCATTTGTTTGTAAACACAATCGTATTTCTTCAACGTTTATTGGCTTATTTCAAAGGACGAAGCTTTTATGTGGTTTTCTTTATTCGCGGTAATCACTAGGGTACTTTATTTATGAAACATTTATGATCTCATCGAGAAATATTCTATGTCTTTGTGTGACATGAAGATGGACGTTTTTGATTTTGCATATTAGTTTGCTTATTTGTTGTGATGACAATGATGACTCGGTTCTCATTTTGAGGATTGATGCTTACTTGGATGTGACCAAGATTTACATGGCGGGTGTCGTCGATGAAGCAGAAGACGCCTACTCTTCCGGAACACCTGGTTTTATTCTCTTGTGCTTTTACGAGAGTCTCCATGTAAATCTTTCCTTTGTTCCTATTTTGCCTCTAGTTTAATCGGTTTTCAGTTCGGATTTTTTTTGTATTACAGTTGTCTGCCAATGTAGCGGAAGTACTCAAACATTGTCTGCTAACAACGACTTTCAGTACTTAACGACTCCGGGATACAACAATGGGGCCGGGACCTATCAAAGGTAGCTATATATAGATTTATTTCTAAATTCATCGCAAACACATTCCTTCTCTTTCAATATCTACGTTTTTACAACATATCCCTTAAACCAGTTATTATCAAGTTTGCTAACTCTATGAATGAATATATGTAAGTGCGTGCAAATATTGTTTCTTGTAATAGTTGTCACTGTCAATTTCCGGCTGGACCTATCCTAAGTATATGCAATTTGAAAGAAACTCGAAGTAAGCAAAATTTAAAGGAAAGCAAACCCGGATAAAAAATATGTAGTTTATTGTAATTGTACAAAACACAAAACCAATTTTCTTATCTCTAATCTTTAGGCTGTCGATACTTCTTATATATATATCCGGGGATGTAGATTTTAGAACACAGTTTTCATTCATCTTTTGTGCGTTTTGATCTGTGAGCTTCGATACGTGACCGTGAAATTGACAGCTCCGGAAGTGGGGACGTTTTAACACTTTATCAACGAATCAACACCAATAAATTTCTAGTCAGGCGGAAGAGCATGCCTGATCAAGCAACTGGAATTTCCTGTCTGACAAAATCTCATTCTTGTTCAATAAGATAAAAACTAAATCGTATTATGAAATCTCATTCAAAACAAAGTTAACGATTAAAATCACAAGAGAAATAACTTTAATCTAAGCAAGAATGTATTATTAAAGGGATAGAGGAGTTCTAATAATACCGTTCATTGAAAGTTTTGCTTCCTTTACGTGGCATTCGTAACCTTTGCACAACGATTTTATATTTAAAGGGAAAACCTTTTTTTTATTAAAAAGTCCGTTTATTTTATTTTTGATTATGACATGTTTGCTCATGGATTCTTCCTTAACGCTATAATATCCTATATACATGTAGTTAACTCATGTAAAGAATACCATTCCTTACACAAATGTGAGATATTGAGATTACATAACGAATGGTTAATGGCTGTGGAATTTATTTCATAATTTCAACAAATTCCATTTCCAATAACCGCGAGCTGTGGGACCTGTTTCTACCACAATAATATTAAGTCGGCAGTGGCAATGATGTTTTCAAGAGTGATCCAGACTATTTGCGCGAAAACACATCGTCTCGTATATATTCCCGCCAAGTTGTGACGACATCAGCAATCGATGACGTCACCAACAATAGGCACGTGGCACTGAATCAAAGTTCGACTTCTCGACCAATCAAAAGTCCGGAAGGTCATATACCACTAGTGGTATATCCAACAGTCAGCATGTTTATACAATGGTCTGAAAGTGGAATAGCACAGGATATTTTGGTAGAAATGCAATATAGCCAACAAATACACAATACGCTTCCTTCTACATTTAATATTAAATACATACACGTAACTAAGTCTAACCATAGTAAACGTTTGTTTAATTAACTATTATATACACTCATGTAATATGTGCTACCGAGTTAGCACATGTATATTTTACATCTTTATACATTCATGTAAAATGTGCTACATTGTACATCTTTCGATATTCTGGAAGATGAACTACCGAGTTAACACATGTAGATTGTACATTTTTATAAATTCATGTAATACAACATGTATGTGCTCCCGAGTTTAACACATATGATATATATTGTATCTCTATACATTCATGTAATGTGTGCTGCCGTGTTAGCACATGCACATTATGTAGATTGTACTTTTTTATGCATCCATGTAGTATGCGATAACACATGTACTGTGCTACCGAGTAGCACTTGTAGATTGTACATCTTTATACATTCATGTAATGTGGGCTACATAGCTAGCACATTACATTGTGCGTTTTGTAACTGCTATTACTTAAATTCGAACTAGTCACTTAAGGCAGTACCGTTTGCTCGAGAGGACAGTATTATTTGTATCATTATAGTCTTAGAGATGTAACGATATGCGTTGCTTAACAGTTTGAGTCTATTTGTATCTATTTACATTAATCAAGTGTTATAAATAAATATTGACCATTTAATCACAAGTGACCACACTGCCGATATTATTTATGTTAAAGAGACGCACTTGACATGCCCATTCACTGTGCGTGTTACAATGTTTTTGTTGACATATAAGCATTCACAGACGGGATTTTAAAGCAGCACTTTGTTAGTATAAGAGTTTAAAATATGGCATGGAGAACAAAATTCCTGGAGTACTTATCGAACAATTATGTATATCAGTAGTGCTCACTTAATGGTAAAAGGTTTAATAATATGTGCTCCGGATAATGGTCAATTATCTGTTTAAGCCGGGTGTATGACGGATATACTTGTGGGATTTCACTGTTGCCTATCAGCTGTCGCCGTAACGTGTAATAATATTTGATAGCTTACAACATTCACATATTTGCTTTAAAATCAAAATCATGTTTCTATTCTTAAAATCTATTTTATTTATAAACGTTATATGTCACGAGAAGAATGTTAACATTCTAATTTATAAATTCAAGTATTTCATATGAGGTGGGAATGGTTTTTTTTTTCTTTTTTAGAATTGTGTATTTGGTTCGTATGAAAGTAAAGGGTGGTTATGAATCGTTACATATGTAGTACTAATCTTGGAACATTCCTTAGGCTCTGTCTCCCTTCATTTTAAGAGCATTTACCTTTGTTTTTTCATCACGTTGAGTAAATAAGCTCGAAAATATCCACCTGCAAATATTTATTTATTATATGAATTATAGATGATGAATAGAATATATATAAATATGAAAATAATTGCCAACACGAAAATGTCCACATCGATAAACATTACAAAATGCCATAATGATAACTGCTTTAGAATGTTTAGCGATGAAATGCTTGAAAAAAAACCCAAGTATCCATTCCTCATTTTCAAGGAACAATCTTCATGATGTCTGTCTCGCACAACATAAAAGCGCACATATGGACATTTTATGATTGGTTGGTTGATTATTTTTACGTCCAATCAACAGCCAGGGTCATTTAAGGACGGCCTGTTGGTGTATACGACGTGGTACATGTTTTGAAAGCGTGTGTATTTGGGAGGCTGCGATATATTCGTGTAAGCCTTCTTGCGATAGTCCGGATATTTTGCCTATTTAAAGTGCTACCACACTGAAGTATACTGCCCCAATGCCCCAAGCTGAACACACCATCCGGTCACATTATACTGCCAACGGGCTGACCAGTCGTTCCACATTGTATGAACAGTGATACCAGAACAAATAACAAGAAAATTAATGATCATATGAAAAACAAATTTACAGGAACATTTTTATAAATACACACTTGTCAATCAAAATTAAACTATAATCTTAACAATAGAAAGTATAAAACGTTGTGATTATAATTCTGATTATATCTGTATGATGCCTATGGCTATTAATTATGTATTTCGTATTTGATATACCTACTTAATTGTAATAAGATTCGATTTTGATTTATCAAATGAAATAATGCAAACAATATATATTTTGATATAGGACGTGTATGTAAAAAACGAAAAAGTCGCTTATCTACTTAATACATGGTAGTTTGTTTACCAAATTATAGAAAAGCAATCATATATGCGTGTGCCCTTTGTCCATCTTTCATGATACTAGGTGGTAAACCCTACTGGTGGATTTCTTAGTACCCTAGGTTCACTGTAACATTGCTCAGCACGGTTTATATACACTTAACTTACGGTTTGTGTGAAAAGAGGCGATACGTTTCCAATCATGTCTACACTTCATTCAATCATGGAGTTTTATGCTTCCCTCTTCTGTTTTAAAGATGATGTAATTCACACCTATACTGCACTTTTTAAATCTAGTAATATATACATTATGCAAACATAGTAGTTTTGACAGATTGGAATCACTATTTGTTGGTCCCTAGTATCACTACATTGTAACAAGTACCCGAAAGATGACACATATGTGGCACAGTGGTATTCTTTTTTCGTATACCTCATCGTTTATGTCTTTTATGTAAGTGCGGTCAAGTATAAATCTTACGTTTTTCTTTAAAAAATAAAAAGCACCTTAGCTAAATATTGAATATCTTTTTATTAGCTGTATGAAGATAATTGTTGATTGAATTTGTATTGCAAAAAGTTTTAAGTCTTATACGAGTTTAAAAACCTGAAACATACATTTGTTATGAATCTTTTATCGAGTTGTATAAATAAAAAAAATGTGTTATGAAATTTTCAGTTAAACAAACTATAACATATCTATATAAATATATCATTAAACAGACAAGTTTTGTCTTAAATATCATATTAATACCAATATATGTTCCTTAAATGGATAAGGTTGCCCTTACAGTCAGATAACATATTTGTAAATTGTTGTAATTAAAAGTGATGCAATGTATGATATTACTCGATTTGAAAATTAAGAATTGATTGTGCCTCATCATCTGTTTTAGTATATTTTCGTGTTTTAGATTCAGCAATTACTTTCATTGGACACTCAATATATGTTTATCAACGATGTAAACAAAGCTAAGAAATAGTGCTTGGTCTTGATATGGAGTGATTTTATTCTTACGTTTTTGTTTTTCTCAGTGACCTATCGTGTTCTTGGATCCTTGATGGCGGGTCATCGAGCTGGACTGTGTTCTTATTTGTCGAAAACTATGACGTCACATGTACGGGGGATTTTATTGATATATACGACGGTACGTAGACCATATATTAATTAAACAAGTGTGTCATGTGTAAAACGTCGTTTTCAAAATACTTTTTTTCTCTCTCCGAATTCGACCAGGTTTTAGATACGCATGTCATGTGATTGGGGGCATGTGTAATGCCGGTGTTCCGCCAAAGTAACAATATGCGAAAAGAGCTGTTACAAGTTTCCAAACGTCACTGGTTTTTGTCCTTATTTTTAGACATTTTACAAAAACAATGTCGGTTACTTTGTAACTACCGATTTACCATTACACCGGAAGTATACATGCTTCATTAACATACCACGTTGCTGAAAAATATAACGTGATATTTATTCCGGAAAGTTGTATCTCGGAAACGGCGTATTGCATTGCACATTAGGATTTTCAATATATTATTATTATTCAGGGTATTGAACTTGTCGGTATAATCGTAACAAGATGAACTTACCACAACATAATAGAATATGACCCAAAGGATAAGAATAATAACGTGTTTGGACGTACTTATTTCTTTATTTAACCGTATCTATCAATGATAGAATGTTGAAAGAATAAAATTTGTATGGCTGCATTCCAGTGTTTGAAAAGCTTATTTGACTGCTTTGTTGTTGCCTAGGAAACACCACCTCGTCCGCAGCGTTGGTCACGGCCTTATGTGGGACGAGTCAGTCAGGGGTTTATGTGTCAACCCAGCGTTACGTAAGGGTGGACTTTACGTCTGATTCATCTAATCAAGGCGTAGGATTTAATCTGGCGTTTATGAAAGCTGCAGACTTATGTGAGTACGGTCATCTTGAAAAATGACGTAACACCCACACTACTGTAACCTTTTTTAATTTGATAATATATAAAGTAGGACGAAAAATGAGTTAAACTGCATCATACAGCTCTTTCCTTCTTCTGGGACTACATGTAACTACATCATACAGCTCTTTCGGTCTTCTGGGACTCGTCAGTTATGCTAGGGGCCAAAAGGCGAGAATCGAAATTTTCTTAACTAATGTAGAAGCAGAAGGGTCACGTGCGTAAAACCCTATTGATGAATTTAGAAGTAAAATAAAACTAGTTCTGTATAAATACCTGCACATTGTTTTGGAGAATGTATTGAGGAAAAGGTGAAATATATAACTTGATATTGAAAAGACGCGGTACGCTAACTTAGAAGTGTGATAACTCACTTAAAAATGCACGAACGTGACGTATGTTGTTTATCAGTCGAAGTCTTTAAAGCATTAGGGACATTCGTCTGTCAGTAAAAATTGTGAAGAAGGATTATTAGGCGTTTCAGTTTGAAGCGTTTCTTGCATGCATTTATATAATGAAGAAAAAACAATGGATTTTTCAGGCCCCTGTGATCGAATAAATATTGTATCGACATAAAACTTGATCATTTCAGCATGAATAGATGTTTTCATTTTTGACATGCATATTCCTGAAAATCAGACTGATAATTATTACCACAATTGATGACCTTGCCCCTTGACCTATTAGTTAGAAGTTGAGTTAATTAGTTGTTGTGTTGTGGGCTTAATTTAAATGTAAAAGTCTTTAATGATAGTGATGAAGGATCTATAACTGTTGGTCTTTATGTAGCCTCAAATAAACGGCATACAGTACAATATAATAATACACTGTACGTTAATAATTTAAATGCAAATTTATGTACGTAATATATGCACAATATAAATAGCATAACTAAGCCAATGTCCCTTTAATGCACTATTTATAGCATGAAATTATACACTGTTTAATCAAAATCATATGGCACCACTATAACCCCATTCAAAATCTCAAATCTATAAAGATGGTCTTAATTATTATCAAAATGTTTCTAAATCTCATCAGCAAAATAAAGCAACTCAAAGGTGATAGCCACTTAAGTTAATCTTGCTTGTAAGAGACATATCAATTGGCTTAGAGATTTGTATTATCACCTCATAACGTAAACAAACGGCGTCACTATTTGTAAGGTCACTTTTGATTTGCTGATACAACAGCGTAACGATTTCTGAGAGGAAAGCGTCCCACAATAAAAGAGGATTTTCACAGGGATTATGTGGGAAAGATTAAATTATAAGGATTATCGCCAATTCATTTTTATGCTATGGAGCCATAACATAAAAGTGCACTCTAAATAAACCGCGAAAACTTTTTTTTAGTTATTTTAGTGTTACGGCTGTACATTCCTTTACTTATTATTCTTGTTGTTATTTTCAGCTGGAAGCGGATGTTCGGGTGAAGAAGTTTTAACCGCTACGTCCACCCCTCAATATATCACCTCCCCAAATTTTCCTGGGGAGTACACTGTGTAAGAGTCAGTTTTTTATAAGAACATCTATCATTATGAAAGCTTAAGTATTTGTAATATAACGCGTTTACTATGTAATCAAACTACGACAGAATGGATATTTATTTATCTATCATTATTATTTGATAGTTGTTATTCCAGAGAAAAAGGACTTTTTCATGAATAATTTGCATCACTGAGATATTTTTGTTTAGCGAAACAAGTCAAGCACGAAAAGAAACATATACACAGCACATGAATTTAATACGAAAATATTAAAAAGGTCATAGTTTTCTGTAGCATAAACGTTTATCAGACATTCTTTCAAATAAAATTATCGATGATTAATATGAAAAAAAAATATACAAATAGACAACTTCATAAGGGGCAAATTTAAGATTCAAGTTAATATGTCTGTCGAGTTGTTATTCGTTCCGTTTTATTCTAGGAACTCTAACTGTCGTTGGGTAGTAACGGCGCCAGAAGGTACAGTTTCCTTGGATATAATTTTCAGTGATGTGGAAACTTCAACCAACTGTGCATTTGATTCATTAGAACTTTACTCTGGTGAGTGATTCTGCAAATATTTCTCTATTTTGCATACTGAACCAAAAACCCATAATAGCAATGGTCTATTACCATATATTCTAACGTCATTCTATCAAAGTTAGGTCACTTTCAGAACTTATATCATACTATTTATTATAAAAAAGTCCATTTTTTTCTACAAGTAGACCCTGGCACAGATTTGAACCCCTGAAAACCACTTCGGTATTTTGTAAATATTTTGGGATAAACAATCAATTTCGGTTGTAAAAATATATATAGTTGATTTTTTTTTTCGAGTGAAAAAATGTTATGATTAAATGTCTTCCTAAATTTGCATTAGTTTTGATAAATAGACTTAAGAAAATGACATCCAAAAAAATAATGTCACGTGGCACGTATAACAGGAAGGCTTCATTTTGCTAATTGTTCTTTCCTGAAAATTGATCATATAAAGATAATCAGCATCCAATAAAGCTTAATTACAGTTGAATTACCATAAAAGTGTTATCAGGTGAATAATGTATATAACAAAGGACTAACTGATTCAATGGCAGTTTCTTGTGCCGTTTTCCCAGAAGTGTCCCAATTTGGGTATAGTGACGTTACATGAAACCATTTCCAATTTGGACAAATGAATAAATCGGTATAACGAAATGTAGGAATGCAGAAGATACGTACGAAATTAAATAAAATTAAATTGGAGAATACAGAGCGTCATCAAAATCATAATCCAAACTCAAAATCGATTAGTTAAAATATAAACAAGGGAAAGATTTAGAAGAAGACACTTGCAAAAATTCAGGCCCCGAGATCATGAAACAATCTTAGACTTAAGTTTGTGCTTAGCCAATCAGGTATGACGTTACTTTTTGAAACGTTAATCATGATTGGCTAAGTCCAAACTTAAGACAAATTTAGACTTAAGATTGTTTCATGATCCTGGAGCCTGGAGAATAAGACCAAATGTTCCAGAAGAGTAAGGGTCTTCTGCTTCATTGACGACACCCGCCATAAAAATCTTGGTCAAATCAAAGTAAACATTAATTCCTCAAAGTGAGAACCAAGTCAATATTCTTTATCAAAAGTAAACACACTAATCAGCACTCAAAAAAGTCTTATCACACAAGGATACAAAATATTACGAAATGTAATAAACGCACTTCCGTAAGGAAATTTAGAAATGAAATTTGCCTTACACATTTCGTTTCTTTCATTTTGTAATTGATTTCATTGTGTACTTTTTTATCGAAACGCTGCATTGACCACTTAATCGTGATATAAAGGTGTGGATTATGATATTTAGAATACACTTTGAGTGTAAAATGTTTTTTTTTTCTATTCATGTGTATCAAAATAGCAAATTATAACACTGATATCGTAGTTGTTCTGTAATACATTAACGTCAACACGCCGTGAAAACATATTCTTGTTTATTTGTTTCGTATTGTTTCTAATACATCATGACGTTTTAGTTTGGATTGAATACTTTCAATAGGGAGAAGTCAAGTCTATTATTATATCCATAAATCGACTAATTTGATAACGCATACATTTTGAAGCAAATTCCGAACAGTAGTATAAAAACAACACTAGGGTAAACCCCGCCCGGAGCGGAATACCAAGACCTAGATATAATGCCACACGATATCAGATTAGCATGACTAAACCGTATTCACATTAACTAAAACGCCTTTATACAATGTATGGTTCATTTAAGCCTGATGCGAAAATTAGCTTATTATAAATGCTGAAACCATATATATTTATATATATGCATATATATTTGGTAGATCATCGTTTTCAGTTACTACATGTGTATAATTCCTTAATCGTGTTTTTGACGACAAAATTGCTTTGAATACATACTATGTATGCCCATTTAATAAAAACAACAAACAAGTGTTACTATATCTTAATTCCAGAGAAGAAAATATTCATTTTGGTTAAAAACCGCATTTCAACGATAAGCTGATTAAAACACTTTTATATTTTGACCGCTACAAAAACATAAATAATATCGGAAAACGTATTTTAACAGTAATAAATGAGAGATGTTTCAAACAATATCGATTAATATGTCTTCCGTGATAATTCTTTTAAGTATTATAGAACACTTCTTCGAGGTTTTGTTCAAAATCAACTAGTCGGTTTTAATTTCCACAAAATTAATATATAATAAGAATAATATATATTACATAATCCTATCATCACAGGAACATATGTTTGTGAGAAAACAAGGATCGTGTCAGCATGTACCCCGCATCCCAACGGAATTACAGCCTCATACATTAGCAACGGAACAAGTTTCCTGGTGAAGTTCGCTGCTGATGCCTCCCTCAGCTTCCGTGGCTTCGTAATAAAATTCTCTGAAATAGCTCCTATTGTGACAACATCTTCACCTGCTGTCGCATCTTCTGTGTCATCTGAAGGTAAGCATCAAGCAGGAGACACGTTTTGAAAACCAAGTTGCAGTGAATCGCTGATTAAAGACTACTAGCTTTTCTTGAATCAGGGTTCGTTTTTGCTTTGAATGTTTTCTCAGCTTTTCTAACAGTTGACATACACCCGTTAAGGGAACATCTGGGGGTATTGTCATTATGTTATATAAAAGACCAGCAGGCGGATCGGTCGAGTGGAAATGCTTCGGCCTTCCACGCAGGCGGACTGGGTTCGATTCCCGAAGTCCTCGTTTGCATGGAATATTCAGAGAAAGTGTTCTTCTCTTTCCGACACAACTACAACTCAGATGAAGTAAAAATGGTCTAGGTTGAATTTTGGGGTATCTGTGCTATAGCTTTAAAGTGGGATGGTACTGCAAAAGATAGGTTGGTAGCACGGTCCCACTACTAACAGAACACAATAAATCTCCAGCACAAAAATATACATAGGTAACTGTATTATAATTGCATCATCAACTTTGATATCTATATACTGTAAAGCTCTTTAGAGAATCTTATATGAGCTAAATAGAGCGCTTTATCAAATTCTGTATATTTATTCATTCATATTTAAATAAACCAAGTTTAGAAGTCATTTTAAGTCAATTATTATTTTTTTGTATTATTAGAATAACTATATTGGTTATCAAAAGTTACCTATTTGTCAACTGGGACAGGAGCCCAAAAGTATTTGTAAAATGCACGTAATTCACTGTCCAATTAACTTTATATCCATTTAAAGTAGGATAAGCTTTGCTTTGGCAAAGGAGGCAGAAACAGGATCAAAAGGTGTCATGCATTAAACGCGATCGCAATTAATAGAATGGTTGACCGTTTCTCGATAGCGGCACGTTAGAGAAATTTTCCTTTCAATTCCTTGCCAAATTGCATGAACATTTATAAGTAATCTATGTTTTATTTGAAGGCAAGAAGTACAATGAGTACTATAAGGTATTGTTATATCATAGCTAAAATGTATATACTATCAATGCGTCATAAAACGTTTCCATTCTGAATTAGCACAACATTCGAGAGATGACGTAACACAAACATATGCTGCGCCTTTTAAATTAGTAATATATACAGTATGCCGAAAAAATAAATTAAACTACATCACACAGTTGTTTCGTCCTCCTAGGACTCTTCAGTGGTGCTATGGGCCAAAAGGTGGTAACACATTGAAAAGTACACATTTAAGATAGATACATATTTTACATCGTAAACATTAACATGAACGTTACTTACATTGACTTACGTTAATGCTATTTTCCCATATACTGTTATAATACATAACACATTTACCTCATATACCGACAAATATACTCAGCACTAGGCCTATTATTATAAATTAACTTCAGGCATGGCAAATATTGTATCTATTTATAGCATCTATTATTAAATTTAATAGGTGCAGCATGTGTGTGTGTTACGTGATCTTCATTGTACAAGTACATATAATTTTTCTTATTTTTCGCAGTTACTTTTCTTGGAGTGTAAACATATAATTGAAAACAATGAGCAAGCGTATCATTCTTTTTTAAAGCGTTTATATAACTATGAACTTGACGCATATTTAAAAAACATTTTTTTTTTGTTGTTAATCCAATTCAATTTTGATTCCGTAAGTGGTATATGATGGGATTAATGCCATTACATAACTATAGCTTATACCACCAACAAAACAAGTGGCTTGGACCCATCGTCCTTAACGCATGATAGCTCTTGGGGGTTAATAGGATCTACTTGGGTTGGAGTGCTGTCAAGTCGGTACTTTGATTTCTAATGTTCCGTTATGGATTATCAGAAGGTTTAACCCTACACAGTGTGAACATGTGTGTGAATAAGTCACGACCTTTAGTCAGCACGGCGCTGTTACGTATTCTGGACATTTGTTGTAGTACACCACAAGGGGGGATGGATGGATGAATGAATAGCTTTCTTTTGTTATATATGTATATATTAATGGCATAGTCATACTTACATACTTTTGAACTTTAAAAATTCTAAAATTTCACTCGTGAAAATATAAAAAACAATCTGCCATACTCGTGAAATATATTTGATATTAAATGGAAAACCATTTATATCCTCTATATATTTTAATTTTCTTTGTTGCATCGGAAACAAAAAACAGTCTAGTTGTCCAGAAACATTTTTCTAATTCATTCTTAGAATTCACTTTGCGTTCAAGCCTTCTCAATTCTGCTTGTGACATTTCTTACTCAAAAGAATGATGTTTTGTCCAAGTGCTAGGATACAAAAACGTTGATGAGACATTTTACTTTTATATTCACAGGTGATTTTTATCTCGGTCTTTACATTGGCCTTGGATCAGGAGCAGGGGGTGCACTACTTTTCGTCGGAATGATAACTCTAATCCGCCATTTTTGCATGTCACAAAAGGGAGTGTCACCAAACGTGAAGCACGTGGAACCCCTGTCCTTACGATCAACTCCGTCCACGAGAAATAATTCCATCTGTGGATCATCGTCATCTTCTGGAGACAGCACAAGCCGTCAGAAGAGCTTTCTCTGTTCCACTCCCATCAGCCCGGGATCAGGGTCACTAATGTTAGACATCCAGAGGCGAAAGTCCAGTCACCATAACAACGGATTCGTTCACTGACGTCATTTATTCGAATTTTGTGTTATATAATTGAAATATTATGCAATGACAAAGTTCAACAACGATTTCAGCACAACAATATGCATTCATAATGCCAAAGAGAAATAATTTCATAGTTTGCAATCAGTATTCATGGATGAAGACAAGTTAAGATTTTCTTACATTGATATTAATATTCCTTTCAATCTTGTTCCGTGTTTATTAGTGCTTCCTTAAAAAATCAGATTTCTTTGGATATTGGTTATGAACGGTTAAATAAGGGGAAAATTCGCCCTTCCTTTATAAAATTAAGTTTTGCCGAAATATCAATTAGGCACTTCAAGATTCCAGTTATACAATATAGCATCCCAAATACATAACCTCTATTTAGATTTTGATTTTGATTGCAGAATTAATAACGTGAATATAATAGATAAGATCATTTTAGCTCGGATAAAGTGTTGAACTCGTATACAGAGAATGTTTAAATAGGGGAAGTTGCAATATTACTGTTGACATTATCACTTCAACATATCCCATTATCATATTTTCATCGATCATATTTTTGACAAGATACAGAACAACTTAGTTCTATTTGGTTTTTTGTATTTTCTGACATGAAATATACGAATCTTCATTAAGTCATCGTTTTTCTGTCAAAGTTTGTAATTGTTTATCATTTCGATTTAAATGCGCTACATGTTCCCATGGATATTACTTTGAAGCTGTCAAATAAATGTCTACCACAGACCAAAACGTTTATTGTTTGTAAAGAACATTCCAGAAATGGATATTTGTGAAGAAGCCTTAAATCAAACATTCCTCTCGCATATGATATGGTTTTGTCTTTAAAACACCATTCGAGAGGTTTAAAGCATCGTAACAACCAAATACTAATTGCAAAAATGAACTAGGAATTTTTGCAAGGACAGGAATTACCACAGGAAGGCAACAGGTTCATAAAACTGAACTTGAAGCCCAGCAGCTTACTAGATACCAGCAGGCAGTGTGAGCCTTAGTCAAACCAATGGGAAACTTACCAAATTGCAAGAAGCATAATGTGTCAATGCCTTACCAATTTAATTTCAGGGAAATTATATGATCCCATTGAAAAAAAACTCAGAGAATACCAAAGTGTCAACAAAACCATAATCCGAACTCAAAATCGCTAGATGTAAAATAGGAACAAAGGAAAGATTTACATGGATACTCTCGTAAAAGCACAAGAGAATAAGATCAGGTGTTCCGGAAGAGTAAGCGTCTTCATCGGCAACACCCACCATGTAAATATTAAGTCACATCCAGGTAAGCATCAATCCTCAAAATGAGACCCGAGTCATTATTGTCATCACAACAAGTAAGCACACTAAAAGCAAACTTAAAAACGTCCATCTTCATATCACACAAAGATACAGAAAATTTCTCGATGAAATCAATATAGCCACCATAAATCTTGCCCATAGTCTTTACCAAAATTGAAAATTGATTGAAAAGGATTGGTGATACTTAAACTTAACAACAAAGATCTAAAGGCAATGATATTATTTAAGTAGTGTGATTATGCAATCTTATAAAAATGCAGATCCTTACTTTTTACGCTCACTCCGTTACATAAGGATCTGACACCATCCAATAAGAGGTCATGGTCTGGTGACCATTGGAACGTCTGATCTTGAGACAAAATGGCCATGCAAGTTTTTTCGCCTACCAACATTCACTTTCGAGATCATGTAAGCTGTAATTTGATTTGGTAATGGAATAGTTTGCCAGGACATGACCACTTCTGGGCAGTTGTCAGAAGATACGTTTGTGGAGATTAACGGAGAGATAATCTGTATTTCAATCAGATTGGTGATTTTTTGGTTAAGAAGCAGGGAGGGACCAATGGCATCGCCTTTCCGTACACCTTTGAATGTTTGAAACAAACATTTTTACCGTTGCTTTTTGGTCTAGGTTGTCATGATCTCCTGAGTGTACAATGCACATCATCTTGTAGTGATTAAGAAAAAAAAATCGAAAAAAAAATCAGAGAATACTAATGCGTCAACAAAACCATAATCAGAACTCAAAATCCATTAAACTAGCGGCAAAATAGGAACAAAGGAAATATTTACATGGAGACACTCGTAAAAGCACAAGAGAATAAGACCAGGTGTTCCGGAAGATTAAGCGTCTTCTGCTTCATCGATGACACCCGCCGTGTAAATCTTGGTCACATCCAAGTAAGCGTCAACCCTCAAAATGAGAACCGAGTCATCATTGTCATCACAACAAGTAAGCACACTAATAAGAAAACTCAAAAACGTCCATCTTTATATCACACAAAGATATAGAACATTTCTCGATGAGATCAATATAGCCACCATAAAACTTGCCCATAGTCTTTACCAAAATTGAATATTGATTGAAAAGGATTGGTGATACTTAAACTTAACAACAAAGATCTGAAAGCAATGACATTACTACGGTAGTGTGATTATGCGATCTTATACAAATGCAGATCCTTACGCTCACTCCGTTACATAAGGATCTGACACCATCCCACAAGAGGTCATGGTCTGGTGACCATTGGAACGTCTGATCTACACTCAAGGCGAATTGTCTAATTGACGAAGTCATTTACAGCAAGTCATTTCGTCACAACATGTATCTTAGCTTGTTATGATGAAGTGACTTGGGACAAAATGGCCATGCAAGCTTTTTCGCCTACCAACATTCACTTTCGAGATCATGTAAGCTGTAATATGATTTGGTAATGGAATAGTTTGCCAGGACATTACCACTTCTGGGCAGTTGTCAGAAAATATGTTTGTGGAGATTAACGGAGAGATAATCTGTATTTCAATCAGATTGGTGATTGTTTGGTTAAGAAGCAGGGAGGGACCTATGGCATCGCCTTTTCGTACACCTTTGAATGTTTGAAACAAACATTTTTACCGTTGCTTTTTGGTATAGGTCTTCATGACCTCCTGAGTGTACACTGCACATCATCTTGTAGTGATAAATACAAAAAAAAATTAGAAACAAAAATTCAGAGAATACCAATGCGTCAACAAAACCATAATCCGAACTCAAAATCCATTAAACTAGCGGCAAAATAGGAACAAAGGAAATATTTACATGGAGACACTCGTAAAAGCACAAGAGAATAAGACCAGGTGTTCCGGAAGATTAAGCATCTTCTGCTTCATCGACGACACCCGCCATGTAAATCTTGGCCACATCCAAGTAAGCATCAATCCTCAAAATGAGAACCGAGTCATCATTATCAATCACAACAAGTAAACACACTAATGAACATACTCAAAAACGTCCATCTTCATATCACACACAGATACAGAATATTTCTCAATGATACGCAGATGGCGACCATACGACTTGCAAAAGTGTTCTGATCAACCTGCATTTCTCGTGTTGTTAGTTTGTCAGCAGTCGGAAAATGGTGTTGACACATCTACCACCAATAATAGTTAACATTCTAGGTGCAAAGTGTTACATGTACCACCAAACAATATTAGAACTCTATCTTCACCAGATGAGTGATTGACTGGAAACATCTAGAAGATCAAAGCGCTCCACTAATCGAGAGATTTAATACATAAAGGCGTAGGGATCTGCGACGTACCTATAGAGATTCAAAAGAATAAGCACGCCAAGCGATATAGGGGAAATAACTCGCATTGGAATTAATGTGAAACTTTCTCATAAACAGCGTATTTTGCTTCATTTTCAAAATATCATATTATTGTTACAACAAAATTTAATCTACATGTATCAATATATAACACAATAATCAATAGAAGTAGTAGTTATTTTGTAAATATATTATTTCACAAAAGGATATATTATCTTAGACTGATTTCCATAACACCATAATATTTTAACAGAATATGACCAACATAATGTATGTGATATTAATATACATGTTTTGCTTTTGGGCAAGTAATGACGATATATAAAGGTAATATTTTTACCTTTTACCTGAGTGTGACGTGCCACCTAATGTCTATGTGACGTGCCACCTAATGTCTAGGGATATTTCTCCCTTGACAATCATTAAGTACCCTGATTTGAACGACTATATATACCTTAGCGTGACGTGTAACCTATACAGCAAATGGTGGTCTAGAAGGCAAGGATCGATTCCCTCTGGACACTCATGATAAAAAGGTGTCGTATTTCAACGGCTATACCTTAGTGTGAAGGGCAATATATAAGTTATTGTTAGAATAATTAATAAATACTTCTTTAATTACGTGATATTGATCAGCTACCTGGGAATATGTTATAGGGACTGCGGAATTTCGAGCGTTTCGGGAAACTTTTTTTGAATATTGGTTGTCCCTAAAAAGGGCCGTTTTTTGGTAAACGTTGGGAGCAGGTGTCAGTGTCACTGTTTGCAAAAAAAGCCTTAGTTGTCTAGCGTATATGTATTGTAAATGAGGCGACAGGTGCACACCGTCAGGGAAGTCGTCCTTTTCCAATTTAACTAATCCACGCAGCTTCCAAAAGGTAACATCGTCGTCATTGTCAAATAGCTGTCGTAATCGGCCGTTAATGTAGGTCCGTTGATGTTCGTAATGTCCTGGAGTCACTCTTCGTAGTTTGAATCGCTAGAAAAGGCTGCCAACAACTTCATACTCTCTTTCCAGGAACATGCTGTCACCGCGTCGCATATGTCGTCAACGATGAGTTCGTGTCTGAATATATTGTAGCCTTCTTGTTGCATTGTTGCATGTAAATAAAATTTGTCGACGTCGAGTTCCTGAAGTGCAGTTGATAATTTACGTTGTAGGGTCTTAGTCGTTGCTTCTCATATACCAAGTAAAAAACCATCATGTCTGTCTAAGTTCATCAGAGAGTGTCCAACCATCTTGGCAATGAAGCTGTGTTCAGCAATGGTGTAACCCCTGGTGATCTACAGCTTGGTTAAACATAAACCTGGGCGATTGCCTCCACTTTGTACTATGACCTTAACCAAGAAGTGTTGGAAAAGGTACGAACATTTGAGCGAGTTACAGTTTGTATCACAACGGCCTGACAATTTGATACAGCTGGTTTTTGGGCCAAAACTAAGGTTTTGGACGATTCAAGGGGGCAGTATTATATTGAAAATTAATATAAATCCATCAAAAGTGTACAATAAATCTAAACACTTTCTTGAAGTAAAAATATAAATCATTATGCATGTATAGTCTTAAACTTGGTTGGTAACATTCAAAACCTGATGTAATTTTCGTTTCAAACTTTGTTTAAATTGAAGAATTTCTCTAGAATAAGAATTCAATGGCAATTTTATTTTTAGTTTTACTGATTATCCGAACATTTAGATGTAATTTTCTTTTTTAGATTATTGGCTTGTGAATTGCGAGGCACCTCCGATTCTCGGTTATACAGCTTATAAAACAGAAACCGTTAAGTACAGAATTTAATTAAGTTTTTTTATATGAGCTTGTGTAGTAGTACTAATCCTACATATTCTCAGGTTCATTGGGACTTTGGTTCCAGGATGGAAAGAATCAACAACACATAATTATATAACAATTAAGACAGTTATTATACATATAGAAATATTACAACGACAAACAAAACAAGCTACTCAGCACCTTACATGGCTATAGACTAGACCTATACGGGACGTTACACGGGGCAGGTATCACTCGCCCCCACACGACATTACAACACATACACAGTGGCTAGCCAACTAGGTTTTTACCGGACGATACATAACACTCACCTATTCCACAGACCGGTCTAAGGGTAAATGACGCTACAACACGAGACAGGACTGAAGGAGAAATATGGAGAGACCCAGCCGAAGCTAACAGATTCACAGGCGATAGTTTGTTTTGGTAGGAAGTGTAGCCAATGACAGTAGCGATGAGACAGTGTTCGAGAGTGACCAATCAGAACGGGTCTAAGAGTATGTGGAAGGAAGTTAGATGGAGTAAGAGCCTGTATGACAACACAAAGTCACTCTGGCTTTGTTGGCTGCATATAAATATCTTGCTTATTTACGACTTTCGCTAATATTGTTAACACATAGTAGTTGAATCAGTATGCACATTGACGGTTTGCGCCAGTAAAAAGGTTATATATATATTTTTCTTAAAGCGTGAAAACTTTTGCATACTAGGATGAAATGATACTCATCTTCTATATCTTGATGACAGTAAGCACAAAGTCTTTGTTCTCTTGGTATTTTATCTACCTGTCTCGACAGCGGCTTTATGAGCAGACAGACGTAATTTAATAAGACAAATTCGATATTTCATAGGTATATACTTGGTCAAATAAAACTGCATAGTAAAACTATCAGCCAAATATTTATAAAGTACGCATTTTGAAAGAGGTTTCAAGTAAACCTCTGAGATATTGCTGATGCTGATCAAAAATTCTTTGTTTTATCAGTAAAAAGTACGTTTTTACAATTATAAGAATGGTGTTCCCATACATCACCAAAGCCATGAAAAAAAGACAATGTCTAACATGGAGAGCCCAGTTGAATTAATTCCCAGTATTGTTTTGACATAAATATAAATATAATAATATAAATTCTTTTTCCGAAAACGGTAATATCATCGTCTATACTATATTGACACCATTTTAAGAAATAAACAAAAATTAATCCAACAATTGTATAATGTATATCTCCTGAGATTCTATAGTATACTCTATATGACAATGTATAACAAATAAACAATAACATAAATTGATATAAAAATAATAATAAAATTTTTAGACAATTCCCAATCAGTCCCAGCACCTAGAGATACAGGTCATCGAACATTATGAGGAGCGTGGAGTCGTCCCACTCCCAGCATCCTTCCATAGTCTCGTTGTCGACTCCCGGTTATGGGGAAACTCCTCTCATAGGGATACTGACCCCGTCCGGCGACACATATCTCTTGTTGAGGGTTTTAATACAACGCCCCTGGAGCCCCATCAGCCTGCTGGCTTCTCTCCCCCCCCCCCCCCCCCCAAGCTCATTACGTCGCCGGAGATGGCGGTTTTATATGCACGTAACTGCGCAAGGGGCACCCCAACAATTCCATCATCCTTGCATTGGATCTCTGCCCTATGCTGGAGCATACCCCGGTATGACTTAAATAGGCGTGTCCCACAGGACGACATAGGGCAAAGCATCCCCCTTCCAGCAATTTAGGTTTCAAGTCCCTTGTTTACGGAGGCTATCCCCTGTGGTGTGGTAATAAGTTCATGAATATCCATATCTACGATTAAAATATCAAACCAGGCTTTTAGCCTTTCAAAATCACCACAAATTATTATTCAACACATTTTTTTTCATGTTCACTTTCCTTATCATTATTTACAGTATCGAAACATACAGAGAACACAGCACAGAGAAGACATGACAAACATCATCAGGGGCTGAATAACACCTTAGGTTTGATTCTCCTCCCGAACCTTCTTACTGCAGGAGCAGGTGATTTAACATCATCATTCAAGGTCAAGGTCATGATCAAGGTCAAGACTACGATCAGATGTCACCCTAGGGGAAATGGATATATCTAACATCATGTCGTCATCCCCTTGATTCTCCTCCCCCAAGGCTGCAGGAATAGACCCTCCCTCAACGTTCAGTGTTAACATTGTCCATATATGCTCTATCGGGGCCTCGTTCTATACAGATGACCTTTGACCTAAGTCACCTTCCACACATGGAAGCGAGGAAACGCCAACACACGCAATGGCATTGCCAAATAAAAGTCTACCCCGACCTACACCATTAAAAGCGAGGCATATTCAAACCCTGACTTCCTCACTTTCACACTTGCATGACTGCGATGCGGCGTCAAAAACATTTTTTGATCCAAAATTTACCACTACGACCCCCTTTTAATTTTACACATTTACAGGTGTAAGCCAAGGTGCCAGACTAGTTTCCCTTCTATTTCTTATGTATATACTACTTTGATTATTTTTTGTACTAAGGCACTTAAACAAGTGAAACGCTAAAGACCTTTGGTTTTCTGATTCAACAAAATGACCACTAATATCTAGCCTCTGATTGGTCAAAATTCAATTATTGTCCTATTTTAGTGAAATTTTATTTGTGAATTTTTGGACCCTCCCCCAATCACGCTTTCCGGTTGTAAAACTCATGGAACAGAAATGTTAGAGAAAGGCCAAAGGAAAGCTATTGTTATTAAAACTGGATTTCCTTCATATGCCCTAGTTGAAGACTTTTTGAAACCGGTTAAAAAAACTCTTTCGAATAGAAGAATAAAATCTAAACTCAGAAAGCTGAAACTATTAAATGATTCGCACACTGAATTAACTCCGGGCTTTTTTAACAATCTATTGCCATCTACAATCTTATTAAAATCATATCGTAATCTGCGCTCCGTTCCGTAAACTTCTCTCTGCTGCGTCAAGATATGAGGACATCCCATTGGGGGTCATGATTTTAATGCAAATGATTTATTTAAAATTACTTTTCGGTCTAGTTTCACAAGTAAGAATAACAGGCAGAAATGACTGTACAATGATTAAATAGCTAAAATCAATTTTAATGTTGTGTATTATTTATTAGCGTTATGAATTAGAACGAGATCAGGGCCTGTATTCATGAAACTGTTTTCATGCTCAAGCATGAATTCTGTGCTCAAGCCTTATTTCTAGTTATGGCTATAAATTATTTAAACAATCTAATTTTGTCAAAGTTTTGGTAAAACGTCGAAGAGGAATGAAATCGAAAGCTATATTCAACATTAATAATGACTTTTTGACTCTCTTACATGATTCAGGTGAGTTTCAAGAAAGCAGGCTTGAGCACACAATCCATGCTTGAGCATGAGAACAGTTTCATGAATACGGGCCCTGGTATTGAATTATGTAGAGATGAATTTTTCGTCATTTTAATTTAGTCCAGTCATTTTATGATTTTACCTCAAACTAATTGCAAAAGAATTTATTTTTGGTTTTTCATACAGGTTTTAGTATACATTGTAACAGAAAAAAAGTCTACATTAATCAAAATTGGGGAAAATAGTTTTTTCTACCCCTAAAAAATCGGAAAAATATAAAAAATTACTTGATGGACCATTTTTTAACCCAAATATCAACATCAAGTGTAATACAGGATAACTAAAAAGCATTGTATGACAAGCCTGTTTGTTGAACAACACAAAATCAATAACAAAACAGTTTGAATGGTTTTACGAAAAAAATTATGACACCTTGAAAATCACTAAAATGTTGTTAATTTATCAATAGTTCATCTTGTGTTGGATTTTTAAGAAAGATTACTCAATCAATTAACGTCACTATTGATTCTTGTTTTATGAGAATGTATTCACATATAGTTTGCTTATTTAAATTTCAGAAAATGATATATTTAACTTACACGTTTTAAATTATATGGCTGCTCAAAGTTTGTCTATTGGTCTGATTTGGAGCTGATTTTAAATAAAATTGAATGATTCATCGTTTTTGTGAACAATATTTCATAAATACCTTCAGCATATGCTGAAATGTGCATTAAATATTTTTCTATGCAAGTTATTCTTAACAGAAAATAAATCATTTGACAAGATACCTCCATTATATTACTTGAAATTAGGTAAATGAAAACCACATTTGGTGCAAATTTGACTTGACCACTAAAATTGGCTAAGTCAACGTTTTTCAACAACACAATTGTGAATATATTTCTTGTTTTTTGCTGGATTTTGAAATAATTTGGCAGTAATTACCACCATGACGTAGCCCTCTGGATAAAAGTAAATTCAAATTTATGATTGATGTCAACTTTAAATAAATTGATTTTTCATATTCTGATAATGGAAATGAATGGTGGGATACTTAATTTTTAATGAAAATACTAAAGTAAAGGAATCTTCAACTTCAAATTAATCTCATGAAATCATAAGTTTTATGGTGGTTCCATTAACAAAATCATATTCAAATCGGACAAGACATATTCGAAAAAAATATGATTTATGTTGTTCATATTGATGGACTTTGCCATTTTTGTAGTGTACAGGCAAAAATGCACGAATTGAAGTTTTTACCGTCAGTTATTGAATATACTTTTTGAGAGAACTTGCCAAATTTATTGTTTCTTAACAATATAAACAATACACAAAAGGATATGAACTGATTGGAAGCATTTGCTTTTCTTTTTATCAAAATATTTGTTACAGAAATACGAATATTGTTCATGTAGGCATGAAATAACACCAAATTGGTTCAACTGGTCAATTAAGAAGCGTCATATTATTTGTTTACATAAAAAATATACCAATTCTTATTAACTAAAATTAGTTAATATGTTTTGGTTTCAGTAACTAAGTGTAGATTAAGTTTGTTTAGAGTCAGATATTTTTATCTTTTCCATTCAAAATGAGCAAAAACGTCAATATTGTTAAATTAAACAAAAAAATAGCCATTTTGATAGTTGATTTAATCGTTGATAGATTGCTTTTGGTGACAAATTTTGGTTATTCTGAGCTTTACTCAATTTGGTCTTCCTATACAATTAATTTCATATGTTAATTATTGTAAAATAGCTAAATATTTCACTTCAAAAACTGTCATATATGTAATTTTTCTTGTTTCTGGACCATCAAAATGGCTAAAAAATTAATTTCCCAAATTTTGATCGATGTAGACTTTTTTCCTGTTATTGTACAAATGATAACCATTCCAAAAACCAAAAAATAAATTCTTTTGCAATTAGTTTGAGGTAAGGCCTGTTTTTTTGCTAAAATGACTGGACTAATTATTTCCTCTTCAGATATGAAGCACATTCATCATGATAAGGGTTATCGTTAGGTTGAAGCTTATATCGATAATAAGTCCAGGAGCACGCCTGATCAAGCTGATTTTTTCCGGGCATGGAGCATAAAAAGCATATACCCAATGACAATCTAGTTATACAAGTTATATAATGCTTTTGGTAATCCTATAATCAAATGTATATCATCATTCTGTATTCCCCAATAATTGAGAGTACACGAGAAAAAATAGTAATAATAATGAAATGAAATGATTATGAAATTGACATATTTACATGGATATTACAAAATCTTATTCCAGGTTAATTGGGTTTCCCAACTTAAGCCCTGACCGTTACATATAATATGTATATGTGTATGCACCTATATATGTCCATGAGTCTCTTTCATATACTGCCACCACTGAAGTAAATCTGAGATGACTTCTTAATAGAAAGGCACAGTCTTTTGCGAATTCATCCTTTATAATGTTTCTGTCGAATTCACAACCTTCGAAAATGTTCCTCTGATATGCTAGACAGCCTTAAGTATTGCTGGATTCCATAGTTGTCCATTACTTTCTTGAAAATGTATCTCTTAGAACCAATGTACTATCAGCCTTGCTATAACTTTAAGGAATAAAGTGTTAACATCATACCGGTCTATGCTGCATCTGCAAGTGTGTATGTAGGGAATTACAATTACATTTATAGTGTTGTATGATATATATTGTCACCATCCTTGTGAAAATGTATTTCTGTAAATCAGATTTTCCGGGTGCATCTCATTTAACAGCGAAAGATGCACATTTCTCGTTATTTGAATGCCCTGGGTGTTTATTTTGATTTACACCTTTGTTTGGCAACGATCATCTTTTGGCAGAAATCCATAAACAACACTTTTAGACATGCGGATAATTACATCAAATCCAACAATTTATTTTAATAACGATAACTGTTTTTCTTATTTTATCAACAGCATGTTGTTTTATGCTTTAATTATGTTTATGGCGTTTCTATTTTCTTGCATTGCTTGTTCTCTCTGTAACATATTTTCTCTTCATTTTAAAATTATTTCTCAATGCTGCACATCACGAAAACATATTTCTATAACTTTTCTTTAAATGCGACTGATAATTTTTCGAAACATATAGACTGATATGCGCGCCATTTTGTACACTTTTTGTTTGTTTGACGCAACAGAGAGAAGTTAACGGAAAGCTGCGATATCAAGAAATGATATTAACAACCCCACCCAGCCCCTCCCCCTCTCTTTACTATACCAATTTTCCCCTTTCACCCAAATCCCATCCTTATTTATCCCTTCCGACCTTGGCCCCCGTCTCTATAATAGTTAACATATATTGAATTAAAAGCCCTATAATTTTGAACACTTGGGTATCTTATTTTTGGTTGGAAAGTAGGGCGAGAAATTTAGTAGAGAAATTATCCCATAAAAACGTATCGGGGCTGATAGCCAGTGTAATTTGTTTTGATGTGGTACTGTACAGGGGTTATTCCCCTTTGTATAGTAAGCCTTGTGCTTATTGAAATTCAATTTTAAACCCGTCTTGCGAGATGACTGACGTAAATTTGTAAACGGAAGAATAAAAAAAATACACACACGTTTACCTTCCCTCAGCAGGAGGGAGACTCCCTCATTTTGGCAAAATTTACCAATCTCCCTCGAAATCTCCCTCATTTAAATCCAAACTGTTTTATGATATCCTACTGGTGTGTGTAATGACCATAGCAATCAAATTAATGTTTTTTAGAGTTGTTGCGATACATTAAAATGGAAATAATACTTGAGCAATGCAAATTCATTCGTATTTCACACACTTATCCCCTTATTGGAAATGTTGAGTGAAGGTGATATCCCTCATTGAGATGTTGATATGCCAAACAAATACCATTTCGTGGGGCAAGTCTGCTTAATGCAGGACCGGATTATATATTGATTACAACTAAACTTGTATGTTGACACATATATAACATTTATTCGAGGAACAATGTCGATTCCGCAAATAAAAAATTGTAGTATATGAGATAGAGAAATTAAATGATATATCTTATATATGTGTTGTATATATCAGAAATTGCGATTTCTCTAGCAAGCTAATTAAGTTATATATACATATTCAAAGCTCATCCTCCGCTCTACATGAACAATATTCTTATAAATGAGGTCAGTCCCCAAAAACATCTCGGTGTAAAAATATTTCACAACGGCACATGGAAAGACTGTGTATTAAATAATTGACAAAGCATCCTCCCTCGAAGCTTAATCTCTTAAGGAAATTTAAGTTTTCTCTTGATCGGCAGTACCTGGCAACTTCCCCAGGAAGGTTTCGATTTCTCAACCCAGAGTTGGAGGGTTAGTGGTAGAATGTCGGGACACAGGTTTTTAATTGTTTATAATTAAGCTGACAAGCTCACTGCACAGTCACTTGTCCCGTCTTCCTCGCACAAACTTAGGGTTTATATTTGATCAGAAAGTTCTTCTACATTTCGTTTATTGATGTTTGTTTATCTCAGTATTGTAAATTTCAATTGAACGAAGTGGGAAGCATGCGCTTTAAAGCTTGTTTCCTTATTCTGTTTCAGTCTTGATGTGTTATACATGTATGTTGTAGATTGCATTGTCAGAAAGAAACGAAACAAAATTTACATTAGCTATCGATAAATATTTGTTTTCCAAGTACATGTAGTACACATCGTCGGATACCCACGGTTGATCTCGCTTCGCTAACTCACTCACGTGATGAGTGAGTTAGCGAAGCGAGATCAACCGTGGGTATCTGACGATGAGTAGTACAGTGTAGTTTGTTTTCTTTGGTACATTGATTTATAAGCTCACTTACGATCGGAAAGGTGGTCTTCAGATTTTACAGATTTATTACAAAAAAGAACTCTAGATTAACTTCAGATTTTCTCTTTGGCTTCAGGAAAATATAATATAACATTTTAGAAATTATATTTCTAAACTTTACAAAATATCCTGTGAGCACAAAATTAAAAAAATATGTGCATATACAATTACGTGTCGATAAGCTAGATGAAATTAATTCTACGGAAAATTATTTCTTTATGTTAATTTTAAGGCAACGTTTACTATCAGAAATACATTAAAATTAATTAAAACGTGTGTTAATTGAATTATGTGATTAATTGTATACAAATAACCTTATTAATTGAAATTAATTAAATGTTAATTACTTAATTAATATACTTAACGTTAGTGGACGTTATCTAGATTTAATATAATGTCAGTGTGAATCTTTAAATTTGCACTATAAATGTTAATGCTATTAAGTATTTAAATGTATTGTGAATATTGCTGTATGGTTAAATTCAATTACTGAACGTAATCTATGGATAAATCTCGATATTTATCTGTTCACAGTAAAGAAAATCAGCCAATAAAACTGCTACTAAATTCTTTTATCGACATACTTTTCACGTAGGGGCTTCCGTTATTCTTAATTCTATTGTTCCTAACCAGGGTGGTGGACTTTAATTTACTGGTGAACTAGATATAACAGTCATGAAGTTTTCACATTTTTTTATGCATTCAACAAAGATTCATTTGCAGATTCACGATATACTTGCAGTAGAAAGCAATAAGCAACCACTGTATTGATCGCAATCATATTTTAGCAAACTGCTTTCAGCTCAAATATTGCAAACATAAGCTATAATCAATATTCTAAGGGTTATGCTCATCGACTCTCTATACTTAGAGCGTACACGTGACCATAACCTCGAATTTATCGAGGATGAAGTTCTTTAAAACTAGGGTTTTCTTTTTTTAATCAACAGGAGCTAGGACGTCCCTCCGAAAACTTATGTATACGCTGTAGGTATCCATAGAATTTTCTAGGAGGAAACCGGAGTACCCGGGGAAAACCTACGTGCTCGGACGGGTGACCCCATACCTTTTCACGCCCGGTCGGGGAACCGAATCCCCGGCCGCCATGCATGATGAAAGGCAAGTATATGCTATCCACTGCACCATCCGACCACCCAGACCTATTGGAAGCCTGTTCGATGTATGGACTGGGTGCTTCTCCCCCCAAAAATGATGAATGTTTTACGAAGATCTATTAGACATTCACCCATACACACCTAATAAACTCGTTACAGGATCCTAGATACATAAGATGTTAATAACCACACGAGGTTTTTCGCCCAAATCTACCCACTGGATGTTTAAATAGTTATCGAGATCTATATATTCGAAGATCAATTTGAATTTAATTCTAAAATATGCAAATAATTAGTACATACGGACCGTGTCAGAAGAAAACGGCGATAGCAACGTTTAGATTACTGAATTATATATTTATTTGATATGCGTATGTATGTATTAACAGATATTAACTTAAGTCGATATGTTGTGAAGATTAATTTGAATGTAAGTCTGAAAATATGCAAATAGTTTGTACATACGAACCGTGTCACTAAAACGCGGCGATAGTAATATTTAGATTACTAAATATTATACATTTATTTGATATACGTATATGCATGTATTAACAGATATTAACTTAAATCGATATTTTGTGAAGATCAATATGAATTTTTGTCTGAAAATATGCACATAATTAGTACATGTGGACTATGTCACTAGGATAGGGAGATTACTGAATTATACATTTATTTATATGTTTACGTGAGCATTTTCAGATCTAAACTTTAATCTCAACGCATTTGCAGATATTTGCATTATTAATTCCTTCAGAACTAGGAATATATAACAATTTTTCCACGTAATTAGAGGAAGCTGATGCTTTATTTATTGTAGAATGTTCACCCATGAAAGGAAAGCAAAGTGTACTGTATTAGACTTGGCAACACCAAAATATAAACCTGATTTGTTTTACAACAATTATGAATTCAAATAAGTCATCACAGCTTATATTAATCACTCTTATTGGCCCGGATGCAAGAGTACTACAGGGCTAAGTGTGGGGGAAACCGGAGTACACGGAGAAAAACCCGCAAGGTAAGGCAGGTGACCCAAAACATTATGCAATGTATTTTCTGATCTCGGAATCGAACCCACGGTGAAAAGCACGTGCATTATAGGCTGCACACAACCCGAAGTAAGTACATATCACCTGTTCTGACCAAATAAATGTCTGGTTTTCACATACTTGTGAAAATGCTGGAACATTTTCATTGAGGAAGCACTCTAACATCAGCGCCAAGTCCGTGCTATAGCATTGAGACGAAACACACAAGGTGTCATTAAGTAACATTGGATGTTACATGTAAGAGGGCGTTAAGCCCTGTAAAGCAATAACCACATATCGAAATAATGTTGGGTCGTTAACGAACATCAGTGTCAAATATCATCAACAAATTTCTCATATAAACGTCTACCTCTTAATCCGGGGAAATTTCGGCACTTTACGGAAACGAGAAAACATCTCATTTACGGGAAGTGCCGACAGTTCCCGATTGAAACACCATCCATACTAGTTTAGGCAATATCTCTTGGTCGCGCCTTGCAATAGCAGCGATTGTTTGTTTGGAAAAGCTTTTTAAAAACACACCTACACCATAACTGAATTGAATAAATTTAATTTTATTAAAAAAGAGTCTGCCTTCGCAATACAAGTATTTCACAACAATTACAATCACGTGGCGATTACGGTATGACCTTTGTTTTTAGAACGTGACTGAACAAACAACACTCGATGTCTTTCCTTATCGCCGTGTTACCATAACACGGTGGTAACAACACTGACAAGACTTAACAGTCCGGGCGTCATCGCTGAAAATTCTTAGTCGGTCATGCATTGCACAAATCTATGGAGGCATTTACGTATACGGTACATGGTTTATGTATTAAGTAAAAATTAGAGATATTTAACAATCATGGACCTTTGTGGAGGTGTATATATGAAATAATGTCCCTAGTCAGAGAAGTCTTCTGTAATGATATTGTCTAGGGTCATACTACTAGATATATCCCGACACAGAAGGCGATATGAATGTTTCATTATACCGAAGCAGAACATCATAATCAATAAATCAGAAATTTTGTTTTGGTTGGTGTTTAACAGAAACTTATCATCTTTAAAAATTAAAAGGAAATATCACTTTTGAGACAGAAGATTTACTTTTTGTAACATTAATAGGGAAAATATACAAAATCTTTTTTTAAATATTTCAGAAATAAACACGCCCGAAGCCCTCCAAAACCGCGATACTTCCATTGTTTTGGTCAGCTGAAACGGGTTATATAATAATAATTATATCTTCGAATTGGGGTTTATTTCCCTCCTGTTATTGTCCGCTGCCAAGGTTACATGGTTATTCCCAGGTGTTATTCACCGGCAACGTTCATTTCCATGGTAAACCCGGTTTACTCTTCCGTTCCGCGGTGGCCTAGTGAATAACCACTGGCATTACATCACCATCAACAGCATGGAATGGTTGTTCAAAAATATGGCCCAATCTCCCACTAAGTTCACTCTCAACTTATGGGCAGATTGGTCGAGTGGTTAACACTCCGGCCTTCCATGCAGGCGGCCAGAGTTCGATCCCCGTAATCGTCATACGCATGGAACATTCAGAGAAAGTGTTTTTTCCTGCCCACACAACTCCAACAACCCAGGTGGAGTATAAAACGGTCTGGGGTGGGTGTTGCAGTATCTGTGCTATAGCATTCAAGTGAGGTGGCACTCTAAAAGATGCCGTTGTAAACACGGTCCACTACAAACAGAACACAATTAATCTCCAGCAAACAGACATACATAAACTCACATGTGGAGATATTAGCCAGGTGGTATAGGACAAGTGGTTAGCGTCTGATAAGGCAGCTCCTGCGAACTTCTCAGAATTGTATATGATAGAACTGTATGTGTTAATTGTATTGATTGTATGAGAATTATATATCTATGTACTGTAAAGCGCTTTAGAGTGGTTTATGTTAGCGAGGTAGGGCGCTATATCAAATGTTGTATATTATTTATTATTATCATTAGTACGCGACAATGATATACATATAATGTACAAGTACTAGTCTTGGATCTGACCCAGATTGATATTGCGGGTTACGTCGATGAAGCAAAAGGCGCTTATTATTCAGGAACACCTGGTCTTATTCTCTCATACTTTTTCAAATATGTTTCTTTGTTCATATTTTGTCCCCAGTTTAAATGATTTTGAGTTCTGATTATGGTTTTGTTGACGTTTTGGTATTCTCTGATATGTTTTCTCGAGTTTCGAAACCCGTTTCTTTCTTAACTCTATTGTTGTATCAAAAACAACTTGACGTGATATGTTATTGTCGTCATACGATTCCGTACAAGTCCGATATCGGGGTTATATATCGATGAACAGGCATGACTATAGAGATTCGGTTTGATTTGGCTCCAAGCCAGTGGTGTTAAAGGGGTTTGTATTTTGAAAATAACTTTTTAAAAGTCGTAAAAATGTATCAACATCGACCCGCTTGATATATTTATTATCAAGCAGTAAATTTTCCTTTAAATTGACGTTCATAAACAGTTTGCGTTGATGATTTATTCACTCAGTGATATTTCTTATTACAGATGAGAACTGTTAGTAGGGCGCAAGAACTGTACCTGCTGCCCCCATTGCTTGATTCGGAAGAGGCGACCAAATTTGGGATCTTATTATTTTCTTTCTTAACAACTTTCTTCCTTATCTTTTCCTTTGGCACCGCTTATCTTTTGGCGTTTAAATGAGCGTTCTCCTCTGTAAGGAGAGCTTCGAGTCCTCCGGTATGGCTTATAAAGGTGATCAGTACGCCATTTTGTTGTAAAATATACCCTCGTTCTGCTCTGTCAGGAAACGCTCGATATTTATATTTTGCCAGTAAGAGAGTTCTCAGTTGTGACTTAAGTTACTAATGTGATTAAAATGGTGGAAAGACTTTCATTTTCAATTTTGTGAAAAGAGTTCGGAAATGTTAGTACCTTAAATATATCACAAGTTAACAATAAAACAATAAACAGTTTAAAAATGTTTTTATTGTTTAGTGTGTAAACAAAACATATTGTAAATCACTGTATACAATGTACTTAAACTTCTTGTAAAAGTATGAACAAAACTGGGTATATACACCTATACCCCCAAATAAAACCTTCAGGAATCAGCACGTTCTCTTGCTTATTTCTCGACATGAAATGTTCTCAAGAAGTATCTTACTGTATTTTTATGTATAAATTTGTGACAAAATTATAAAGAAAATAATGCTCTCCTAAATTTTCTCTTTAAATCATATACAGTATCCATCAGGTTTGAATTCGCAAAAAAGGACAATTCGCAGTCTTCTTTGTGCGTCTCAATTTCTGCGGTTCACAGGACTAAAAGTATGTGGCAGTGCTAAAATGTTTTATCTGCAATGGAAAAAGTGATTATCTCTTCAAATATTTAGGTTAATCTCCTCTCATGTTATCTAATTGAAATATCTGTCTATGTGAGACTGTTGATGAAATGGCAGGTTATTCGATGGGAGATTTGAGATATATCTCGTGAGGAATTTAAAGTCGATTTTGATGCTCTCTATGAAGATACTTTAATTTAAGCCGATCTAAAATTCAATAAAAATTAAAAATTAAAACAAAATAAAGTAAGTTGTACATCTGACATAATTGCCAACATTGTACCTGTACATTGACTTCCTATACTCCTCAGAAGTCAGTGTTTGACAGGTTCTAAAAAATCTACATCTAGTACATAAATATATATAAACATATATTTCTAGTGCATGTATATGCACGCCGGGCGAAACTCCGATGTAAATCGTTGTCTGCATAGGCGTTAAAATCGTAACTAAGTGCATGTATTAGCAGCTGTTTGATACTGTTGTTAAATGTTATCAGTTTTGATAGTTGCCATCTTGGTTTCGTTGAACAATATTTTGAACCCTGTTTGATATAAAGATGGATGTTTTTGAATATGTTCATTAGTTTGCTTACTTGAGATTAAGAATGATATCTCGGTTCTCACTTTGAAGACTTCACGTGTACTGTGATTTACATGGTGGTAGATTTACATGGTGGATGTCTTTAATAAAACAGAAGACGCTAACTCTTCCGAAACTTCTGGTCTTATTCTTATGTACATTTACAAAGGTTTCAATGTAAATCTTTCCTTTGTTCACTTTTTGCCCCTATTTTAATCGATTTCGAGTTCGGATTTTGATTTTATTGATGCTTCGATATTCTATGTTTTTTCTTGTACACGTTAACTTTTGTGTCATCTACCATTACTTAATCCTTCACTAATTACACCTGTATTATTAATGTATAATATATATATAATGATTTTGTACACTCGAATGAGAGAGCTTCGCCTAAAGCAGACTTGCTAAGCTACACGTCGGGAGACGTATACTACACGCAGTTGCATATGTAAGCTATTTTTCATGACCTTGCCCTGATTTCATCAATGTTCCTTAACTTTAAGCACCTCACCCTTCTGCTGCTATGTTAGTTTAGAAGATCTGGATTCACACCATTTGGCCCCTAGCATCACTAATGAGTCATAAAAGGACGAAACAGCTGTATGATGCAGTTTAATTCATTTTTCGGCATACTCTATCTATTACTGAATTTCAAAGGTGCAGCATGTGTGGGTTACGACATCCTTAAAAAAAACAGAAATAAAGGGGAAAATCTTAAGTTAAGGAACTTCCATTATACTTTCCTGTGATTTTTAAAGGATTTGTTTCTTAGGTTAAGGAACGTTGATGAAACCGGGGCCTGGTATCACATTTATGAATAATAATTTTTCACCAAAACAATACCAAGACAAGGCAATATAATTTGGAGGTCTTTATCATCATTTCACACCATTTTGTTGAAGACATCCTATTTTGATTTTACTTTTTAGCTTCCATAGTTTGTCATACCTACAATGAACTGAAATATATTTGATTTCATGTTCACCTTTAATTTATTACTGCTGTTCATGTCATTGAATAATAATTTTTGCATGTTCATGTGTTACGGATGTTGTTGTGAAATATCAGTCAAGTTCGCTGTGCTACCTGAAAGTGCATACTAATAACCTAATATTGATTCTGCTTTCCAGGTTGGGTCTAGTTTAATTGATTTTGAGTTCGGATAACGGTTTTTGGTTTTCTCTGATTTGTTTAATTGCATAATAGGACATCCGGATATAATTGTTACGCAAAGTTTTGTTTTCATTGTCTACGTGATAAATATATGGTAACTTTCGATTCCATAGTGAGGAGATGGTTAAATCGGATTGTATTATATTACATCCTGTCTTTGAACTTGAACGTACAAAGATGTCGACGAATTTAGATTTAACTGTCAAGAAGCTTCTGAAGTTAGATGTCAGCAAAGTCAGATGTTCGTCAAGTCAGATGTCCGTAAAGTGAGGTGTCAGTTAAGTCAGATGTCCGTAAAGTCATGTGTCTATCAAGTCAGATGTCCGTAGAGTCAGATGTCTGTAAAGCCCGGTTACGGCAAAAACATGTGTCTGTAAAATCAGATGTCGGTACAGTCAAATGTCTGTGAACAAGTGTGTCTGTTAAGTTGGGTACCCGTAAAGTCAGATCTCCGTAAAGGCATGTGTCTGTATATTAAGGTGTCTATATAGTCAGATGTCCGTTATCATAAAAATCAGGATTCACAGTTTCATGTTCATCGTAGACTTTAATGTAAAAGAACAAAAAGACCTAAATTTGCTCAGGTGTTCTTGATTTTTGTTATCACAGCTGTTATTATTGCATCAACTATAACAGCTGGTCATCGTTGGTTAATTTTAAAACAGCTATAATAGGGCGTAAGACACAAACAAACTAAACCAACGAACTCGGTGGTACTGTAAAAGACAAAATTTTCTCGCGTGGAAATTTTCGCTTAGTCAGCCTCCAAACTGTTCGCGACGTGGAAATTTCACTTTAATTTGTACACTGTAGAATTTTACTGCTGCTAAATATGTTTGCGTCTGATTACATTCGCGGAGATTTAATGCCAGCGAAAAAAAGGGATAATTTCCACATCGCGAAAAATTCCACTTTTACAGTAAAACATTGTCAGACAAAAGGCAGGTAAAGTGCTGACCAATGATCATGATAATATTTTTTTTTCTGTTACCTGAAAGCTTAACTAGTTTTTAATTGTATCACGGCCACAGTAAAACGAACGTAAAACCATTCAAACCAACACAAATCAAAAGTGCTTTTAACATACTAAACATTCCTCAAACAATACCATCTCGTAAACGTTTTTTATTGACGGAATGTGTTATTGCGGGTTTAATTTTAGAATTAAAAAAGCCGTGAGCGTTCAGAGTTCAAATTTCAGTTTCGGATGGGCAATCCGGAAAATTGGATTAGCGGCGCTACTGGTTTGTCCAGAAATAATAAGTAAAAGAGTAAATATTTGGGATTGGAAGTAGTGATTATCGTACATGTAATGTAAGATTTAAGCTTTTTAAAGAAAACCGTCCATACAGAACTGTAGTGTTCCCACGTTATAGATAGCATACACATATTATACATGGAATAGCTGTGCTGCCCTTCTTTATCGTAGATGTATTAAAACGCTACAGGAGTTTATAAAAAAACCCAGAGAATAACAAAGCGTCAACAAAACCATAATCCGAACTCAAAATCGATTAAACTAGGGGCAAAATATATATAGAAACAAAGGAAATATTAACATGGAGACTCTCGTAAAAGCACAATAGAATAAGACCAGATGTTCCGGAACAGTAAGCGTCTTTTTGCTTCATCAACGACACCCGCCCTGTAAATCTTGGTCACATCTAAGTAAGCATAAATCCTCAAAATAAGAACCGAGTTATCATTGTCATCACAACAAGTAAACACTAACAAGCAAACTCAAAAACGTCCATCTTCATATCACTTGGAAGAACCTGGAAGAAATAATATTAAAAAATGACGTTTGAATATAATTCTTTTGTGCTTATGTCAAAAATCATCGCACTGCCACCACGGCGAGAAAGGCAATTCATTCTTTGTTTGGAAGGGAAAACTGAATATCGAGACATGATGCTAATACTTCACTGTACGACTTAGTTACACTCAAGACTACATGTACATGGCACAGTTGTTAAAAGATGATTATCCTTATCAGTGATAAGTGCAAAGTTTAGTTCTCCTGTAACTATAAAACCAAACCATTGAATAAGTCTAATACTGCCAATATAATACTGTAAAATTGTGGGATTGCATAATGTATATTGATAGAAGTATTAAAGGTCAACAAATGTTGTTAAATAATGAATATGCTAATCATCTCTTTAACAACTGGGCCTTGATTATCGCACTCCCTTCTGTAATTTCACTCGAGCGGTAATCAGTCACTTGTACCTTAGCGTAATTGTTGTGACTAAAGTGTTCTCGTGATAATTTAAAGAATAATGTCTTGATCCAGCTCGTCAATGACTAAGATTGAGTCGACTTGGTTCAATATGACCCCTTCCACTCGTTACGGCATTTTGAGATGAAAAAAAATAATTTTTGCGCGGAATATTACATCAACATATTCGTAATGTGAAGATGTGTTGTAAAATATTATAAAACATGTTTTGCTGGGAACTGTTTTCTTTACATAATTCTAATGACACACTATTTAACAATTTTCTTGTGTGTGAGGGTGTGAGGGTGTGTGTGTGTGTGTGTGTGTGTGGATGAGTGTGTGTGTGTGTGGTTTTAGGTGTGAGGGTGGGAGGGGGTTGGGTTGGATGTGTTAAACGGCTGTCCTTGTCACGGACTATATCTCTGTTCGCATTGCTTACAGTGGTGATCGCCTCCGCCATTGACATCATTAAGCATTGTTTTTAAAACACCCATCATTTTCATGAGAAATCAATCTCATGTTATAATAAATCATTCAAGCACTGTTGCAACCCTTATTGTAATAAATTGCTTAATGTAATAATTTATTACATTAAGGTTAACCTTAATGTAATAATTTTATTACAATTAGGGTTACCTTAATGTAATAAATATTTCACTAAGAACTTTATTACAATAAGATTAACCGTAATGTAATTAATGTTCCACTAAGAATTTTATTACAATAAGGTTAACCTTAATGTAATAATTTTATTACAATAAGGTTAACCCTAATGTAATAATTTTATTACAATGAGGTTAACCTTAATGTAATAATTTTATTACAATAAGGGTAACCTAAATGTAATAACTTTATTACAATAAGGTTAACCTTAATGTAATAAATATTTCACTAAGAACTTTATTACAATAAGATTAACCTTAATGTAATTAATGTTCCACTAAGAATTTTATTACAATATCAATATTTCATATCAATAACACTATAAAAAGGGGACGCTAACGTGAAAATTCTCAACAAACAGCAGAACCTGCGCATTCATTTCCTCACAATTTATGTAAGGTGTTCAGTACAATGATTTCATTAATTACGCAAAGTTTCAATTCAATTGAAAATCAATATCACTATAAAAAGTGGACTATACCACAAATTCTCAAAATGCATGATGTCGACGCTTATTGTAATAATATTTTTTTATTACAACAAGCGTCGCTTAATGTAATAATTTTTAATTTATTACAATAAGGTTAACCTTAATGTAATAATTATTACATTAAGCAATTTATTACAATAAGGGTTGCAACAAAGCACACAGACTGACCATACTGCTAGTTTGTTGTGTAACTCAAAACTCGATAAAAGATGAATCATGCGATGTAACCATAGCATTAATGACGTCTTGTTAATGTGATCATGGGCACGTGTTTCTTGACCTGAGCTTCCGTTTCTATGTCAACAACACTGTTATCAAGAGAAGGTGACCATGAAAGTGGGTTACCCGGTCGAGGGACGTCTTTGATCATTGGTTCCTGATAACACTGACCGACATTTTATGTATGATATGTGACGTGGGTATTTGTATCCATGACACATTTGAGTCTATTATGAAACTTGTTAGTCATACAGTGTGAGTTTATGTATGATATTTTAGATAAATGGTACAAAATTTTGGGTTTATCTTGGGTGCATCTTACTTATGTTTTGGTTCATGATGACTCGGTTCCCACTTTGAGGACTTGATGTTTACTTGGATGTTACCTATATTTACGTGGCAAGTGTCGTAGATGAAGCAGAAATCGCTTACTTCTTCGGAACACCTGGTCTTATTCTCTTGTACTTTTTCAATGGCTCCATGTAAATATTTCGTTTGTTCATATTTTGCCCCTAGTTTGGATTGTGATATTGTTGACGCTTCGGTATTATCCGATTTTCCTTCACTCAATTGTTTTTCGATGCCTCAACATCATTAACAAGCAGCTGTACGTAACTAATATATTATTAATGATATATCTCATTTTCAATTACAACAGGTTTTAATTTGAACGAGGCGAAGATCCTGACACATATCGAGATTAGAAGTAAAGCATACATTTGTGAAATCGAGCTGTAAATTCATGAAATAGCGTGGGAAATTGGCATAGAAAATTAATTATACTGTATTGGAAATTATATATATCCGACACTATAGTTGGTATAATTAATTTGTACTATAAGTTGTATTGAAGAAAATAAGGTTAATTATATTGTTGTGTTCTTTACTTATTTAGTTTGGCATTTATTCACAGAAAAAAACTAAATTGCATCCTTACACCCACATTGTAAAATAAAATACACAAAGTTCTACGATAAAAGCGAAGCTGCTTATAATAATTCGACAAACAGAGTACATTGTATTAACGGTACACTATTACAGTGGATTAAGTAAGATGGTTAAGATACCCCTACATATATCTTGATTAATACACAAAAAAACCCTTTCTGTTTGCAAAGTAATAAATTAACAGTATATAGATCGTAGTCAATGATTTGTTTATCGTATGACGTCGACAAAAATCACGTTTCAAAAGTACTAATCTATAATTATAAGCTATAGGTACCTCCAGCGTAGCTAACGGACATGTAAACAATACCACCTGTGTTTCACACTCGCAAAACAATAGCGAAATTAACACGGGTTATTTACACCAAGGTCAATTATTGTGTCAAACAGAGTACTCCCTTGAAGTGGACTAATGGGGTGAACAAAATTGCCCCGGTTCGTGCCTCGCTAGTCCTACCAGTTTCATTTCTTTCTTCTAAGGGGCCGCGTTGCCCGAGGTGTTCCGACATTCAACCTCTAGCTTTCCAGCTCTGGATTTCGAGTTCGAAACCCACGTGGGGCAATTGCCAGGTACTGACCGTAGGTCGGTGGATTTCTCCGGGTACTCCGGGTTTCCTCCATCTCCAAATCCTGCCGGGTCCTTAAATGACCCTGGCTGTTAATAGGACGTAAAATAAAAACACCAACATTAAATTGTTCTCGTTCTCGTAAAATTTCGTTTCCTACTCTTATCATGATATTCTATGTTGTGTACACTTAAAATTGTCTTGTTATTAATACATAACAATTGCTTACATTTGCATTTCCACTTCTTACCATATACTTAGAACGAAAAATTGTTTTCGACCGAAATTGTCGAAAATTTAACACAACTTAGCTTCAAGAATCTCTTGGATGTTGAATTAACAGAACAGCCCCCTGAGCTTGCATGCTCCTTTTCAAGTCTCGAAAACTTTTCACGTGCCTTTTCCTGCTAAACACTTTGAAATATAGTCAGTGCAAAACAGCTACAGTTAAAGCGATTTTATCATGAAATAGTTGGAACCTGTTTTTCTTTTGCACCATTTTTGTCTAAAGGTTCTATTAAATCATACAAATAAGTATCGTTATTATAAATGACATCGTGTATTTATGACGTCACACAGTAGGGGCATGGACGCTTAATTAGAAGTAATTTTGTCCGCCATGGCAAAAGATGTCAGCGTCATGCATTCTTAAAGTGGGACAAAGCTTCGAGATTTTAATTTGAAATCCTTTCGGTTGAATTTCCCTTTCCACCAATGGTCATGAAAGAGTCACGTATTCTTATTAGAAAAATAGAAAATACCGAAGCGTCTACTAACCATGATCCGAACTCAAAATCGAGTTAACTAGAGGCACACTATGAAATAAAGGAAAGATCCACATGGCGACCCGTGTAAAAGTACAAAAGAATACGACCAGTTGTTCCGGTAGCCATTTTGGCTCATTGAGAAATAATTTCTATCTTTGTGTGATATGAAGAAGGGCGTTTTTGAGTATGATCATTAGTGTGCTAACTTGTTGTGATTGAGAATGATACTCGATTCTCATTTCGTCGACTTGACGTTTACTGGGATGTGACCACAATGCACATGGCGGGTGTCGTCGATGAAGCAGAAGACGCTTACTCTTCCGGAAAACCTGGTCTTGTACTTTTGCAAGGGGCTCTATGTAAATCACCATTGTTCATATTTTGCCTCTAGTTTAATCGATTTTGAGTTCGGATTTTAGTTTTTTTGTCGCTTCGGTATTTTCTTATTTGTTTTACATCTCAGTGAACTAGACATTACCCCGGAAACGATCGTGTCCGCAAAGGGACAAAACTAACAAATCCGAAGTTGCTTTTATACTGACCAATGAAGGATAATTAGCTAAATCGTTGATTGATAACCAGGATACAACAGCTTAACCAGATTACTGAGGGGTGTGATCAATCGTTTGATTTGCGATTGTACCAAACTAGAGACAGAATGCTTGCTCCGGTAATTATATAGTCATAATGTGTCCGAGATAAGGGGTCCACTGACATAATTATACTACCAAAGAGCCGCTCTATTTCCAGTAGGGACGATTCGACCAGTGGCTTAACAGTATTGACCCTTCGGCTCGTGGAATATTTAAATGTCAATATTAGAGACACTTCATTCTAATAGATTCTACGTCAAACCCTGGGGTGAATATTGAAGTACGTGTATGAAATAAACCGACGTGCTTTCTGCTACATATGGTTGTTATGGAAGAAAAATATTTGAACATGTTCAAGGTGTAAGTGAATTTAACTAGACAGCTTAAAAAGATGACAAATAGACAAGGGTTTGACGATATTTAAATCCTGTATGAACGTATTGTTATTACTATTATAATGAGATATTTTTGGGATTCCTAATCACAATTTATACGTTATATGAATCATTAAAAATAGGTACTACAATAGAGTAAGGTCATTGACGAGTCTAACAAGACTAACAAGGCTATAACATGTATATATATTGGAGGGTTTTGTGTCCCTCTACATGGTAAGTACTGTAAGTAAGTTCCCTTGTATGTAGATATACTGGATAAGACTATCACATCCCCCACAGTACTATAAACCCACTGCTAAAATTATAACAGCGATCAATTTACAATTTTCATGGGTCCTTTTTGTACATATTGTCGAAAACAATGGGTTCCACAAGTATTTCCAGAATTTCTACGAGTCCTTTCATAATTTTATCAGTACTGGACTCGGGACTCGCACGAAGATTGATCACTTATTATAACTGGTTGTGTCTGAAAATTACTGGTCATCGATCAATACTAATCATATGCGGGTTATTGGAACGTTTCTTCCACAAGAAAAAAGGGGAATATTAATAAAACCATTTACATAATTTTTTTTATGAAATCTTAAAAGAATTCATGATTTCCAGTTCTAATTGAAGTACAATGGACCGGTTTCACGGCTTTAGTTGATTTAACTTAAATTAGCTGATCGATCCTTCTAACAGGAGCTGGAGGGTATGTAGTTCCGTGTTATTGATTTCCAGCACACGAATTGTTTGCATTTCAGATAGATCGCTATGTCGTCATTAACGCGTATACATTACACTAGGTCAGAAATTAGGACGGTCATGTGCCCAGTCAGACACGATACCACCATTTCACCCTATCAGACATTGTAACCTCAAAATACCCTGTCCGACATACATTGGAACCCTCACAACACCCCGTCATCAGAAACGAGACGCATACACACTCTATACTTTTTCTGAATGGCAAATCCCTTAAAGGCCCAATATACGTAACTTTCGGCAAAACTTGAAGCAAAATTCAAGCCTAATAACTTATTATATGTATAGATTTAGTTAAGATAGACTGATATCAGCAATATTCAAGATGAATTATTACGCGGTTACCGGTACAGCAGCTGTTGAAACACGCTATTTGTAAACACACGTCCATTTCGAACCGTCTTCTACCTTCGGTTTGTTGTTGAAGTGGTCCCCACCTGAATTATTTTCAATTCTTTGGATTTTTTTGTCAAGAGATTTTTGTTAGTTACTGCTCAGATTTACTTCGTTTTAGGCTAATTTTTGTATGGTTATCAACTGGATTTTTTTTCAGAATTTTTCAGAATCACGAAAATTTCCTGAAGTTACGTATATTGGGCCTTTCATACAATGTTAGACATGAAAACACACCTTACACATTTGTTCGACACGATACCCACACTCCAACGCCCAATTATTTCATCTGGGACGTATTCAAGTATGTTTGAGAAATAAAATTTCGAGGTCCTGGCAATATAAATGGTTAATTTAACATTGTCATTTTTTTCCTATTTGAATGATTGCAATATACATTTCGGTTATGAAATATACACAATAATCAGGGATTGATTTATATTTGTGAATCGTCAGAAAACCCACGTGATACTGCTCTTACGTAAGAGCAGTGTCACGTGCGTATCTGACGATGACATTTGTGTTGATTGGTCATTCATAAAGGGAAGGGTGTTTAACTGATATTTCGTCAGGTGAGCCTTACGAAATACACATTACACTATGTGAGTCAGAGGGTCAAGAAATGGGACGAAATTTGCCATGTTATAGGGATCACTGCACATTATTTACATGTTTACTGTATGCACATATATAAACACATTATGATAACTTATATTTGGTAGTTGAATGGATTACCTGCGTCGAATACGACCATGTCATATATCAATTATTGAATTTCTGTCTTGTGTATTAACGGTAATATGCACATTACTCAATGGAACATTTTGATTGGGTTTACGTGATGCAATTGATTGTGTCACAAATATTTTTTTTTACTGACGTCAGAAACATCCAAAACTGAACAACATCATTTTTTATATCTTAACATATGTTTGCTATCCTTAAAACATACTTAACAGTTATCTAAAATCATAAAAGAGGTTTCCTGACAGATTTTATCAATCTTTAATATACATTCATAATTAACATGTGCTGTTCATTCGACTACCAGAGACAAATAAAAAGAGTGGAGGGAAAAAATATTGATAGAAAGATTTATATTCAATCAGGATGTTATCAGTAAATATATTTAACAACAGTTTTATGTTAACAGTCTTATCCATTATAAATAGCTTTAAAAATAGTTTTATTACGTTTTACTGCGCTGCAAGTAGGACGAAAGGATTGTAAATCGCCTTATTAGTTATTTATAGTATTATTAGACCAAAAGGTAGCGTTTTTTAAGCATTTCATTACGTTTTACTGCTTTGTAGGAGGCTTGGTAAGCGAAAAATTCCACGTGCGAAAATATTGGCTTTTACAGTATATTAAAGATATTCAAGATGTAATAATTCAGAAATATGCGAAAAACACCTTACATGAAGGTGTTTATGATAGATATTGCTTGAATACATATTCAATATTATAGTTGTACTGACTATGTTAGATTAGTGATAAAAGTGACATGTGACACCATTCTATTTCGATTGAACCATACATGTAGATGAAATCACAGTATTGATTAGTATATGAATTATTTAATATTCAGTACTGTAGACCACATACTACACGATTTCCCACCAATTACCAACCACAGTAAAATTGATTATCCAACTGGAGGTATCTAGTAACTACGGATTGATACATTTGCTACAGAACCAAAACATTTTCTCAAATCTAATACCATCGTTCTCTCTAAATACAATGTATACGTAAATTACATCAAGATGTTTTGTTATAGGTCCCTTCTGTTTCAAACCGGGTAACACATAAAAATGTATCACGTCAGAAAGTAGAAAATAGTTTTGTTACATTAATATCTGACATTATGTTTATATATTTGGTAAACGCAACTACATTTAACATACAACACATGTAGAATATATGTTATATTTCACATGGTATTACATTGTATATCTGGTAAATTTAGATATACCCATTAGTTGACGTTTTTGATTAATCTGGCAGATTACATTAGTATTTCAATATTCAATTTCATGTAACGTTAAGACACATAAAGCTAGTCGGTTTTCTATTAAACTTGTAAATAATATCAAAATTTCACATAATTTTGAGTATGGTACATTGTAAACTGTTGTCACCATAGTATTACCACCCACAATATCCAGGGATTACGTTCATCTACGCTCTCTACACCCCAAGAATATGTCATGGCAAAACTGAAGGCAAGCTCAGGTAAAAATCCCGGACCAATTACTAGGCTGATGCCTGTCTTTTGAAGAGGAGCCGCAACCGACTTCAAACCTTATCAATTTTACCGTTTGGCGACCACGAGATTCTTTTGATATTCATCAAAGGGGTCGAACCAGTCCTCTTGCCTTATCAACACACAGAGCCTTCAGTTTTGCCATGAAATATTCCAGGGGTGGATAGAGCGTAGGTGATCGTAACCCCTGGATATCGTGGATGTCAACATACAAAAATGTACTCAGTTGAATAAAATACAACAAAAAAGATAAGAAATCATTTGGACATCAAAACTAAACGAAAGACAACATGAAATTTCAACAAAAGCGAAAACCAATTACACAGATGTTACATATTCGCTGTGGATAAGAGTTTCTGGTACCTTAAATTGAATCCTTAATAGGACGGAAGTCTGAATGACATTAGTTGTATTGAAGCACCGGATTTGGCATATATGTATGGTAGGTACATATATAGATGCTGAATTCCATTTCTGACCTCTCCAAGAACTCCACATCTTCTTTCAAAGATAATGTAAATAGTTTCCCTAAATGGAACATTACGTAGCATAACCGCCCTCACCTTCCATCTTACTTATTTACTTACTTATATACATGTATATTTTCGTAATGCACTATTTGAAATTATACAGATCTAGTTAAATTTACTTCTAAATTCATAAAATATGGGGGTTTTAAACACCTGATCCTTCTGCTTCTACATTAGTTTAGAATTTTTGGATTCTCACGTTTTGGCTCCTAGCATCACTGAAGACTCTTAGGAGGACGAAACAGCTGTATGGTGCATTTTAATTCATTTTTCGGCATACTGTATCTATTACTAAATTTAAAAGGTGCAGCATTTGTGTATGCAACGTCATCTTTTATATCGCGTAAACATATTTAAACAAACATAATAGGTAAATCGTAGCCAAGTGCGTAGTGGCGAGGAATTGTATCTAATTAAAATTTGAAATATTTACATATACTTAAAAAAGCAAACTGATTTTGCCTTACAAAATACATTTATAACCGCAGCTAAAATACATGAAAGTGTATATATTTCCTTATATGATTTAACAGTACATATATTCCGATGTGTTTAAACCTGTCGTGAAACCTGATGCAAACAGTGTATTCGTTTCTATTGAACTTTCTTTGCATAAAATAAACATTGGAATCGATATGTCAGCTATTTCTGTACTGACAATATATTCAGCATTCATGCCTTTCTAGTAACTTTCCCATCGTACATGAATCCTTAAAAAACGAAAATAAAATCTGTTTTATTTTCATAATCATTGCTAATACATTACGGACTGAATATATTTTTGGAAGTACTTGCCAGATTCATTTTGACCACACAGAAAGATAACGGTAACAGTACAAAATCTAGCTGTACACAAAGAAGGTACTGGATGGAACAGTTCCCCAGTACATAGCTAGTTATCCTGTATCAGCCGGCAGACAGAATCAGTGTTGTTTGTCCCACAATCTTGCACTGTGACTTATTGAAGCCGTTGCTTTGGGAGAGTTTTGGTCATGTTGTGGAATAGCTTACCATCCGCTATCAGAACCCCCCCCCCCCCCCCCAAATAATCTGGCTTATTTAAAATAAAGATCCACATTTTTACGTCTGTACCTAGACTTTGTACAAAGACGACATGTATATACTGACTTTTATTTATTTATATGCACATTGATGATGACTTAACACACACATATGCTGCACCTTTTATATTTAGTAATAGATACAGTATACCGAAAAATTAATAAAACTGCACCATGCAGCTGTTTCGTCCTTCTAGGACTCTTCTGTGACGCTAGGGGCCAAAAGGTGGGAATCCAAAATTATTTCTGAACCATTGTAGAAGCAGAAGGCCAGGTGCGTACAACCCCCTTAATTTATGAATTTAGAAGTTAAATTTATGTCTGTATCATTTCAAATCGTGTACTACGAAAATGTGTATATTATGTACCGTGCCACTACTTAACTCAGATTAACTGTCGCTATGGAGGCTCAAACAAACCTCGTGGACTAAAAAACCCACCAGCAGAGTCCGATATTATTATATTTTAGTTTAATTAATGATGCGATTGTGATTGTAAAACTTCCTTTATACATGTATGTGCATTTCATCCACATGTTATGAAGGGCTAGCAGAGTCATTTTACAAATCATATAGGGTGCTATATAAATGCTGCATATTATTATAATTCATTAACAAGTATTTTTCACAGCCTGTATTAATGAAAAAAGATCAATATATTTGTTAATTATCGAACTAATCTATTCCTACCCTTTTATTTGTTTTGGCAAGATGCTAATTAATATTGTTAATTAAATTCAATTGATAAGTTGAACCTCGATGTATATCATAAATTATATGAATATATTTCAAATTGCAGTGAATTTTAAATCAGTTACTTACTTGACTTCTTATTATACTACTTACTAGTATCTGTTATTGTGTATGATATATTTTTACATTGAACATTTCGTAAATCCGACATCTGATGGTGTATAACACTATATATAAGTTTGACCTTATAGCTTACAGTTTGTAACATAGTATATCAGGTTGATATTGTATTTTACATAATATAACATTGTATATCTCGTTGATATTATATCTTACATCATATAACATTGTATATCTCGTTGATATTATATCTTAAAGTATATAACATTGTACATCTGGTTAATATTATATCTTACATAATGAAAAATTGTATATCTGGTCGACATTATATCTTACAGTCTATAACATTGTATATCTCGTTGATATTATATTTTACATAATATTACATTCTATATTCTATGTCTCGTTGATATTATATCTTACAGTCTATAACATTGTATATCTCGTGGATATTATATCTTAAAGTATATAACATTGTACATCTGGTTAATATTATATCTTACATAATATAACATTGTATATCTGGTTGACATTATATCTTACAGTCTATAACATTGTATATCTTGTTGATATTATATCTTACATCATATAACATTGTATATCTCGTTGATATTATATCTTAAAGTATATAACATTGTACATCTGGTTAATATTATATCTTAAATAATATAACATTGTATATCTGGTTGACATTATATCTTACAGTCTATAACATCGTATATCCCGTTGATATTATATTTTACATACTATTACATTGTATATCTCGTTGATATTATATCTAACAGTCTATAACATTGTATATCTCGTTGACATTAAGTCTTACAGTCTATAACATTGTATATCTGGTTGATATTATATGTTGCAGTATATAGTACATTGTATATCTGGTAGGCCTAAATAGTACATCTTAGAATGGATTGCATTGTATATATATTTAATTTGATATTTTGCATGGTATTACATTGTATATCTGGTAAATTTAACATACTATGATGTATGCTTTTGCATATTGCTTTGCCCTACACATCATTACACTGTGTTTAATTTTGGAAAGTACATCTGGCAATGTACATATATAATAATGATAAGTATCATTTTTAACAGTGTAATTTCCCATACAACAATGTAATACATTGGTTTTTTTATGTACAATACCCCGAATTGATTTTATGAAAGTGAGCTGAATTATAAACAAATATACTGCTACAATGACGGGTCACCGAAATTCTCAGCTGACACGAGTACACTAATTAAACTCAAAACTTCGCATTGCGACGTTATAAATTCATAACTAATAGGACGGATACACACACGTTTATAGGTAGGAGTCATAAAAACCAAAATTACGAAATAATTATATTACATCTTGGTCGAGAACGATCGAATAATACCATGTGACGCCAATAAATACTGTTTGGGCGTTTCTTAGTGACATCGGTGTACAAACCACATGACCGAATAAAAGCAATGTTTATATATCAATGTTTAACCTGGCACTGAGCAATTCCAATCCTTTGTGTAAACAAAGCCTCGATTCTCACACTTGATTTTATTCGACCTTACCTTGTGTTATATACAGCCACCAGAAAGGACTAGAATATTCGGATTGTGTGAATCCTAAAAAGTATTAAGTTTTACAGAAACAATATCAAATACAATTCATGTAAATTATATTAATTTTCTTTAAATATAGCTCTCCTTTTAAACGCTTATAATTCTTAGATTAAGAAAAAATAATAAATTAATGTTTTAATTTTAAATGAAGATATTCGTGTAGCAATGACGTTTTCTTATATAATAACAAAACATGATCATGTAAATTTGAACATCAAATCCATGAACCTAGTTATTGAAAAAAACAAAACAACAATTCGGCAAATTGTTTTTATATTATTCGGAACCTATTTTTCACGTTATTCACGGTTTTAATTGAAAAGATATCGCGTTCGCCCCATTATACAACGCAATGCGAAACTTAATTTAAACATGGAGGTATTGGTATGGGCTCTCAGATATCCATTGTTCTGGACTCCAGTTATGCATCTGGTAACAAAGGCAGCCACAAAAATCTTAACAAATAAATAAATATTTAATATCTATAGAACTAAACATGAAGCGAACAATCGATATAAATATATATATTCAAATTCCTGCAAAGTTTCCTGAAATTTCTCGAAACGGCTGTTGCACTTTCACGGAAAATATCTTGCCTGCTTCCTGACAGTAAAACCATAGTATGATTGCACACACGTTAAATTAAATGAATTAATCACAAGAACATAAATATCCGTCTTACAGCAAGGTACATCCATTCCACTCGTATCCAACTCTAACCAGCCGGTGATAACGAAATCTTGGTACACACTTGTTAAAAAAACAATTGTAAAGTTGAATCTGGTTGGAGATATGGCTTAACCACCGAATATATCTGAGTTTTCAGCACCAATTCTTATTCTGGTAACAATGGCATATTGTCTTTTATATAAATAAATGAATTCTAAATAAATATTTGTAGAACTAAATATGTGATTCATCAAACAGAACTTTTTTCAAACTCCGGCACGTTTAAAGTTTCCTTGTTGTTTTCGAAATATTCTGTCACACAGTCTATACATTTCCATGGAAACGAGCTGGTACGTTCCTTTACAATACAGTAATGATATGAAGTGAAAATCTGGTATGACAGGTAGAAAGCTAACAGAACATCAATTGTGTAATGGCCTCTGCAGAGCAAGATAAAAACTATCCCACTCGTATTCAACGCCCAAGTGATACCTCGAACGAAGCATCGAGATCTTGGCGCGTACTCATTCACAAAAAGATTCAAAACAGTAAGTAATGTTGTATGGCCACTAAATATATAGTCTCCACATGTCTGGGCGCCAACAACTTTGAGTCCAAAGCGAGTGTAGAGGTCAAATGCACGTTGCAGTTTGTTCCATGTATCCGCTTTAGGAAAAGGATAACATTTCTTGTTTACATCAGGCACTGGCAGGGATGTGACTAAAACGCACGCACATCGGAGCCAGTACAAGGTACCGGCAATTAAGCAAAGCCGATGGATGATCTGAAGTCGCTGTTTATGAAGACTGACCATACCAATCCAAATGACCAATTCCAAAGCCAGACAATATTCAGAAGCCTGTCCTGCCCACGGAACATAGGGAAGATTATCCAAGACAAGATCCGGAAGAGGTGGATGTTTTTTTCGGTCCGGGAGACGGTCATTCACATAAACAATTGCAACACACGAACAAATATGAGCAGAGAGTAAATATATAAATCCTGTGATCACTTTTCGAATTGCTTCTGTATTTCGCGATATGTGTTTTGTTATAAACGATGTGTATTGTTCTTCCAAGTAAGTGGTCGCCATCTTGGTGTAAATTCTATATCATTCCTTGAAGTCTGTTAATGGCAAATTAATGTGTCCGGCAATGACAGGTTACCTTGCTGACAACTGTCATCAGTAGCAGTTCTCACCCAAAGGTCAGTATAACATCTGCCTTAGAGCACGTACTAACAAGCATTAAGCTCCCCGTATGTGCCACTTATTGATCATGATTTAAATACCCTGCGTGGGGTTGAGGTCGTGTGACGATATGGACTTATTGTTTGTTGATAGCCATGGCAAAATTCAAAGATATCGAAAAGTAGAACGAAACCTTTAAACATAAAATAAACAACATTGTTGATTTTATTCTCTTGTACTTTTACGAGGGTCTCCATGTAAATCTTTGTTCATATTTTGTGACTCTAGTTTATCGATTTTGAGTTCAGATTATTGTTATGTTGACTCTTTGGTATTCTCTGATTTTTCTCTTTGACTTTGTCCGAGTGCGTTCACACACATTTTTTTATATCTGTAATTCGGACCTGGTTTAACATTCATGTGACATACCTTTGTGTTACACGTATATTTCACCTTTAATTGTGTTTTTTTCCGAAGTAAGGGAACAATTAACTGAACATACTCAAAAGACAGTCGTTGTATATAGAAACATGAAACACTACGATTTACCAATAGGTCGACAATTGGAACAGTTCCACTCCATAGTGTCGCCAACACAGCGTTTTATACTCTGTAGAGGTCAGGGGATTTAAACACTTGTAACTGTGTCAGTAATTGCTTGATTTGACACGGAACATTGAACATTACAGGGTTTATGGTCAAAAGGTAGAGTATAATTATATCTTATGTACAGAGATATCAATTGGAATGTACGATAACGCTTTTGTATGATCGAGAACTGTGTAAAAAAAAAAATAAAGTAATGTTTACAAAGAAATATTTTTTTAGTGCTAAAATCTTGGTTTTACCTATTTATGGGATCATAATTTGAGAGATATGCTAATGATAGTTAAATTAACCCCGTACTCAGCTCCGGTGTTGAACAAAATCCAAACTATATTTATATCTATGATGGTAAACTTGTATTTACATACACGGAAGTAATGTTTATAATGTATATTACTTGTTTTGTTAACTACACGTAAAATATCATATAAACAATCGATGATTCATGAAATCACAACATGTTAACATTGTGGGTGGATCAGAATAATCATGGTATCTCATAGATATGCACAAAGGTGGTCTAATGGATAACCTCTCCGACACTTGTCCCCAAGATAGGAAAAAATCAGAGAATACCAAAAGCGTCATCAAAACCATAATCCGGTTTCTTAATCGATTTAACCAGTGGTAAAATACGAAAAAGAAAAGATCCACACGGAGATCACTGTAAAAGTACAAGAGAATAAGACTAGGTGTTCCGGAAAATTAAGCGTCTTTTTTTTCCATCGACACCCGCCATGCAAATCTTTGTCACATCCAAGTAAACATCAAATTCTCAATATGAGAACCGAGTCATCATTGTCAATCACATCAAGTAAGCACACTAATGACAATACTCAAAAACGTCCTTCTTCATATCTCAATGAGACAATGATGGCGACCATAAAACTTGCCCATAGTTCTGATCAACATGCATCTCTCGAACCATTATGTTGTTAGTTTGTTTGTCAGCAGTCGACACGCACTGAGCTCAGGTTTGTTTTTTTTTTTTACAAACTTCCTTTTTAATTTACTTGAAATAGGATACATAAATTTTATATATGGATACCTTTTAACAAATGCTGTAGAAATGATAACATCTTCTGGGAGATTGATCAATCGACTCATACAAATAGCAAGGTATGTATTACACATACCTGAATACTCAGCTTTCTAAACAGTCTGTGTATAATAATTATATATATATATATGGGGAAGTCTCTAACAGATTAAGAATGTGTTTGTGTTAGCAGCATATTAATTCAATATTATCAAATTCATGGATGTCTTACCAAATGTTTTTTTTTATGCTGTGGCATAACTAAAACAAAACGTCATTCCTCCTTTACTCTGATACCCCAGCTCTTCCTTGGGGGACGTGCCATTGACATGGACGTGACCTAGATTTACATGGCGGTTTCCGTTGATGAAGCTAAAACTCTTACTCTTTTGGAACAGCTGATCCTATTCTTTTGTACCTTTTTAATGATGACGTAACACACACATATGCTGCACCTCTTAAATTTAGTAATATATACAGCATGCCGTATAAATGAATTAAACTGCATCATACAGCTGTTGCGTCCTCCTAGGACTCTTCAGTGATGCTAGGGGCCAAAAAGTAGGAATCCAAAATTTCTAAACTAATGTAGAAGCAGAAGGGTCAGACTACGCGTATATGTACTATGTATCATATGTTTAAAGGCCCAATCTACGGAACTTCAGGAAATTGTTCGGGGTTCTCAAAAATTATGAAAAACAATCCAGTTGATAATCATGTAAAAATAAACCATATAACGATTTAAATCTGAGCGGTAACTTCCGAGAAACTCTTGACAAAAAAGTCCAAAGAATTGAAAATAATTCAGGTAGGGCCACTTCAACAAGCCGAAGGTAGAAGAAAGTTCAAAATGGACGCGTGTTTACAAATACCGTTTTTCAACTGCCGCTGTACCGGTAACCTCTTACGAATTCATCATGAATATTGCTGATATCAATATGCTGGTATATTGGGTCTTTAAGTTAAGATATATTCCAACGCTCAGTGCAGTATCTCAAACGAAAGATGTCGTTATCTCACAATAATCACAATAATTACCAGTTGAAATGACATGCTGTGTTAATTTTTTTTATGTAATTCAGTTTTGCCTGTTCAAACATAGTTCGAAGGGTGCTGATTAAGCAAGTGAATTGATGGATCCACGCTTCATCCAGTCACAAACCTCTGCAGAAAGTTAGCAGTATCTGCTTATAGATGGTTGAGATTAGCACACGACAACGTCCGACTGGTATGCTTCTAATCCACTATCAGAATTCTTGGAACACAACGGGTTAAGAGTTTTTCTCATTGCTAGATCTTCGAAAGAATGGAATGTACTCTTCAGTTCTGGGGAATTCTAGTTATACTGGCTATATATGTCTCTGGCACCAGCCTGTCAGCCATATCAATATCACGGACTTTACTGACCATTTCTGGGGTTGTCACAGTGATAGGCCTAGAAGACGGGCGTCATCCCCAAGGCTCTCCCTGTCGTGCTTAAATTCCACCACCAGCCTTTTGATTGTACCATATAAAGGCCTAATGGCATTTCCCCCAAGTGTTGCTATTATATCAGTGTGGATGTTTTTAGGTGCATATATTTAATCACTGCTTTTCAAGCGGTTTTGTCATTTTTGTAAACGTCACTTGCATTGTAAATTTGAGTGTAATATTTTGGACAAAAAACTGACCAAATGACACCAGTCTTCCAGTTCACATCATTTCACAGTCAGGGGATAGAAGGGTTGAAAAAAGGACATCCCTGCTAAACCCCTTCAATACAAGGCTCACAGCTTTATCAGTCGGCCCTCGTGCATGTATAACTCTTGTTAAAGGGACCCACCTTAATGGCAACCTGAACCACATCAAAATGAACCACTGTTTGACGGATGTACACATTAGCTTCAACCCTGTATCAGCATGATCATACATTGACATCAACCACTAACCAACGCGATCATACATGTATACAAATGAAACATGAACGTCTTAGACTACAGTTAAGTCATTTCATTCACAGAAGTAATCAAAGATACATTTACTCTTCCGGAACACCTGGTCTTATTCTCTTGTGCTTTTACGAGAGTATCCATGTAAATATTTCCTTTGTTCCTATTTTGCCTCTAGTTTAATCGATTGATCGAGTTCGGATCATGGTTTTGTTGACGCTTTGGTATTCTCTGATTTTTTTTTATAACGGTTGATTTTCATATGGGAGATGCCTTAATAATAGTAATAAACTTTATTTAAACTTGAAAACATGATGAGCTTAAAGCTCGTCTTACCCATGATCAATATGTTGCCTTTACATAATTTATCAAAACGCGAGAAGCAGGTTTGGGCACCCAAAGTTTGTCAAACAGGATGATATATATTTCAGTTCTGCTGAACTAAGGGAAACAACTCCCAAAGTTTAAGTAAACATCAAAGTGTTTTTAGAGTGCCAAGTACAATTGTAGCAGAAGAAACATGCCAACATTGTGAGCAGGTAAAGTTTATGTGGCATACTTTCTACATTATTATCTAAGCCAGCCATTTGTAGTTTCGTCGGGTACGCATTACGATAATGACAACACTCGCGAAATTCTTTATAGTGTGCCTTGGAATCATGGACACTTTATCAACTGTATCAACCAAGTGACGTAATCACAACGCACACAAGTAGTTCGGACGTTGGAAGACAGAAAATGTGTCACAACGATCCTCTGATATATACAGAAAGGATGGCGCAACACATGCATATGCTACACCTTTTAAATTTAGTTATAGATACAGTTTGTCAAAAAAAAATTAATAAAACTGCATCATACAGCTGTTTCGTCCTCCCCGAACTCTTCAGTGATGCTAGTGGCCAGAAGGTGGTAATCCAAAATTTCGAAACTAATGTAGAACAAGGAGGGTCAGGTGTGTAAAACCCCTTTACTTTGTGAATTTAGAAGTAAAATTAAACTAGTTCTGTCACTCCGTCCAATCTTAACAAACCTCCACAAGTGTTATGTTTCAGAATAATTTCTGAAAGGTCCGATATATCTGATAAAACTTCGTTATTACGTTCTTTCGCACCGCTGATTATCATTTTTCATGTGGTGACAGAAAGAAATAACGAAAGAATGTAACGCGAAATAAAGAGAGAAAAATAATTTTTGTTCCTCTGCTTATCGTTAACCTGCCCTTAATTATCGTTATTTTGCCCCACTGTTAATCGTCATTCTGTAGCCCCGCTGGACTAAAAGCCGATAATTTTGTTCTGTCGCCCCGCGAAGCACGATAACAATAATCCTCGTTTTGTCGTCTGGTGTGTCGAGATAACAATAAGTATCGTTCTCTTGCAACGAAAAGAAGATAATAAAGGAATGGGTGATTCTAAGTTGAAATTTAACTTATGCCCAATCGTTTTGTAAATGTTTTGCAATAAAACATATTGAATTCATTTTCCGTGTTACCTTTGTCTCATTGTATGTAGAACCAGCCGTACCATCTATATGGATTTTTTTTTCTACCTGGTTCACTTCTTTGTCTACAGAAATATAAAAACCTTCCAGACTAAGCGTCACACATTTATTGTATCGACAAGTTTAAATGTCAATAGGGTCTGAGTATTCGCTGTTCATGCTTTAAATAGCAAGAGTAAACTTTCAATAGGGACGAGTAAAAGCAAATGTTTATCGGAGGTAAACGACTGACCCTACCACTGTATGGTTTTAAGAATGGACTGTTGACATACATACGTACCCACTGCTTATAAAAATGCCGAAGTTTACATAGTATAACATTTACCCACCGCTTATAAAAATGCCAAAGTCTGTTATATCTATCCGCCTAAAAGTGAATTTACATCTGTGCTAGGTATTTCAGTTCGAATATATTACATTTTTTTCTTGTGATGTATTACAGCGGATGTTCATACAAGGTTACATATTTATTTTGTTCCGTAAGCTGTACAGCTTTTTGATTATATCCAACATGTATATAACAAAAGAGGCATACTAAAACACACACTCATATACACAAAATAGAAAATTAAAACTATTAAAATATCTTGCTGGTTTTTTTTATAATATAATACATATCTCTAAACAGGTTTAAGTTAAGTTCTAATGATAATTTAGAGCTACCAAGCAAAAGAGAAGCTCTAAAGTAACGACTATACAATAAGGTATTCAAATTACTATCTAATTATAGCGACAAACGTTTATTAAGAAGTAATAATTCTACTCGATATCAACAAGAGAGACAATCGCATTAGTGTACATTTTTATGAAATTCGGTTACCTATGAAAAAAGTATATAAAAGAAAAAGAATGTTTGTAAGTTATTTTGGAGTCACACCTTGTACATATGATACACGGTGCTGGGTGTACGAATTCAGCTTGATAACATCGGAATTTTCCAGTGACACGACAGGTACCTTCATCGCGTGACGTATTGATTCAGACTGCTCCACTTTTAGGACATTACCTGGGTGTTAAACATGTAAGGCATTTTAAACTCGTATTAGACGGAACCACCCGCATTGTGTCTTGTTTTGAAGTGCTTACATTAACAACATTTGTTTTGTGTCGACAAATTGTTTCACATTATGAGTAAATACTATGGAGTACTGTAAGCCTGTAGCTTTGTAAGACATCGTGGTAAACTTTACATAAACGGCGAACCAGACATTAACATTGAATGACTTTGCTATTATAAACAGTTACTTGCTTAGTTCTCTCTTAGCATTAATTAGTATGTGTGTGTTACGTCATCTTTATGATAGGGGGTGGCAGATTCTGCTGGTGGATCTGTTAGTCCGTCCCCTAGGTTTACTGGAGCCTCCATAGCCACAGTAAATCTCATGTGAGTAGTGGCACGGTACATAATATTCAGATTTTCGTAGTAAACGATTTGAAATTATACGGAACTACTTTAATTTTACTTCTAACTTCATAAGTTAAAGATGTTTTACGCACCTGACCCTTTTGCTTCTACATTAGTTTAGAAATTTTGGATTCATACCTTTTGGCCCCTAGCATCACTGAAGAGTCCTAGGAGGACGAAACAGCTGTATGATGCAGTTCGACTCATTTTTCGGCATACTGTATCTATTACTATAATTAAGAGGTGCAGCATATGTGTGTGTTACGTCATCTTTGGAATTATATAGATAATGACTTAGTCATCCGTGATAATATAAACTGTTCCAGCTGTTAAATTAGCAGAGTCCAAATGTGTCCTAAGACAGGACTGAGTTTATTAATTATTAATAACAAAACTTTCTGGTTTGTGTTACATGTATATGACCTCATTAGTACAAAGATATGTATATATTGTGTTTGATTGAATTGGTCTATATTTGTCTATTTCTTTAAGAAATATTTAAGGTATTGGGAAGAAAGGAAGCAGAGTTCTGGACAGGACAGGAAACAGCGGGGCAATATTGAAATGTGATATATTATTAGCCCGTAACATAACACTTATATAATACGGTTGGTTGCTTTTTACTCCAAATCCAACCATGTCATTTTTATATAACTGCAAACATCTTTGCATTAAAAGAACGTGACTACTTAAACAAAGCACCCCCGATCTATTTCTTAGTCACGATACAGATACTCAAATTACATTATATTTGGAAGATAAACATGTTGATTGTCCATAAGTTGCTGTGCATCAAAGCTATTCTTGGCCCGTTTTTTTTTATTCCTTCATACTTCCACAATGTGAAATAACCTCCGTCGGTGAAATTAGTATCACGAAATCATGTGTTAGTTTCTATCGAAATATGTCAAAGACTGCAATTAAATCTATTTCAGTTCGTCTTTTTGTTTTGGTATACACAGCATAGTAATCGCTGGTTTGAAATAAGTATTATGTAATGTTGTAGGTTTAGATAGTAATGCACAGTCCGATTATAAAAGCCAAGGTCTGTCGTGAACTGAAGAGATGAATAAAAGTTTAAAAGCTAAGTCAATTAATCTTATGATGCAGGCAAATCTGCTTATCGGTATTTCTACTAATGATTTGTTATGGCAAAAACTATTGTAAATGTGAAATATCTCATTTTACTCATTATATATCTGACAAAAACTGTTAACTACTTCTTTTATAAAAAAAACCACTCCTATGGTGAATGCTAAATTGTTGTGAACCGGACATGCGCTAGATATATTTTTATCTAGTCTGCTGCTGACAATAAACGGATTTTTTGTCAAAGGTAGGTAAATAGCAGCAAATCAATATAATGCAATTAACAATTTCAGATTTTGTGTTGAGTCGTTGAAATTTAAAAACCGGTTTCCTTCACTATGTAGTAAGCACAAAGGCGAGTGGAATTTTAAAATGAGTTTAAATGTTCCGATATGTCCTTGCAGCTTGTTGGTATTACCAGGCTATACGTTTCGATATTTTGTGCTTGAGGATTTTAATTTTTCGCATTGCAATATATTTTGTCTCTCGGTCGACGTTTGACTTCTCATTCGGTGTTTTGTTGGACGTCCTGGTGTATATCTGAATCGTCTGACTTGTCTGCTTATATACATCTAATGAACACAAATAAAATACCTTTTTATGCCCCCGCCGTAAGATTGGGATGGGGGGGGGGACGAATATACCATATAGCGTTGCCCATTTTCCATCCCATCCTGTCGCGTCCCGGTTCAACATAAGCACATACAATGTAGCAACTTCGATTTGAATTTTTTTGCTGACTACAATTAGATAAACCTATGTTTACGTATAATTACAAACCTTTATCTTAATTTGTAATTTACGCACCTGAACCTTCTGCTTCTTCATTAATTTAGAAATTTGTGATTCCCACCCTTGGCTCCTAGCATCACTGAAGAGTCCTAGGAGGACGAAACAACTGTACGATGCAGTTCAATTATTTTTTAGGCATACTGTATATATTACTAAATTCATAAGGTGCAGCATATGTGTGTGTTACGTCATCTTGCATGATAGGATGTGGCATACTCTGCTGGAGGATTGTTTTGTCCCCGAGGTTTGCTGGAGCCTCCATTGCCACAGTAATATCATTTGAGTAGTGACACGGTACATAATATACACATTTTCGTAGTACAGCATATTTGTGTGTTACGTCATCTTTCATACAAAGTTGATGTGCTTCAGAGTTTCAGAAACTGTTATAAGCGCATTCATAATATATCGCTAAAATAATATTACCGCTAATAAATGCACTGTTAGAGTAACCTGTTCAAGATCTATTGTAAAGTTGTTTGTCGATCAGGAGGTTGCGTTTGTTATTGTACTACACTTAATTTATACGTAAAACATCTGTTTATCTATGATTGTTCACGTTTCAACATGTCATATCTGCAATCAATTGATCTTTTTTTTCTTTTCTCTGACTGAACTGTCAAACATTGACATTGTTAGAAAACTTCCCAAATCATGCACCTTCAAAGTGCACTTCATATTATATATGTGGACTTTGTCCTTATAAATATAACACCCTCTCTCTACACCCGTTACCTGACCTCCTGGAGAGTCACGGTGACCATGCGTGTGTTTAAACTTTTGGCTTGTTATATCATGGCCTTGGATAAAGACATCTTTTTTATTGGCGAATGTAATATCCTATTTGTATCGAAATTAGACCAATTTGCACTGTTCCTTTTTTCATGTAAATGTATATTGCACCTGATGGCATCCTCGATAACCAGGGGTTAATGCTCACTTACGCTCTCTACACCCCTGGAATATGTCATGGGGAAACTGAAAGTTCTGTGTGGGCCACCTTGTTGATGAAGAAAGAAAACTGGTTCAATCCTTTGATATAATACTATTGTGGTCATATAATGGTTTTAATTGACAAGTTTTGAAGTCGGTTGCGTTTCCATTGTAATTTTGCATCAGTCTAGCGATTGGCCAGGTGGTGAGCGTGCCGTCAGTTTTGCCATCATCATGACATATTCCAGGGGTTAAGAGAGCGTAGGTGAGCGTTACCCTTGAATATCGAGTATGACCAACGCCATCTTTTGAGGTATTTTGGGACTCTGGTATTTATAATAGAAAATATTGGCGTCCAAGCAAATTATATTTAGATATATGATCTGCATGTAATCGTGTATATAGTTCTTGCCACATACGCGTGACGTCATACTCATAATCTATTGATCCTCATCTCTATGAATCAATTTTACCTTAACAGAATGTATCGGTGAGTGTGTCCATTTTTGTCACACACAGTATAAAATGCATATTCAAAATCAAATCATTAAATTTACATTTTAATTCAAATAACGCTGACAAATTTAGCACGTGCTTCCTGGTTACCCTATAAACCCATTACGAAGATCAATAAAAGCATGCATAGGTGAAAAGAAGTCTCCTCCATTGTTGCACCCACTATATATAACTATAATCAACTTGTATATTAAAGCGGTGGCAATATGACTGTTCCTACATTTATTTTCCTACAAGACCTAGTTTATCGATTCTGAGTTCGAGTTATTATGAATTATTGCCATTGTGGTATTCACTTCGACTGAAATTGTGACTTAGTGTTACTATACTGCTGAGCTCATTTTAAACATCTGTCGATGCTCCATAGGATAATTGATTATGTATCAAGAGTCCAACTTTTTCTATTCGGCACTTGCGAAGATTCAGCCATGAAGCACCAGTGACTTGATATTTAATGAAAGTCAAATTTGCCAACGAGGGTATTGCTGTCATTAACATCAGCAATATTTTACATCAAAAGTCTGTTTAAGCTAACATACCACCGTACTCCCGAGTACACCTTTCATTCCCTACAGTCATTCTTTACTAATTGTACCCAAGGTTTTCAATAATTAGCAACTTCTGCAGTAATGGAACATATATGACATTAGAATGACTCCACCTTCAGCATGTTCATGTTCTTCATCTCCATATTGCTATGGTCCAGCTGGACACTTAGTATCATGCAATTTGAATATCGATTGACACCATCTATCAAATGAATGTAAATTTCAAGATATTTATGGACTCTATGGAAGATCATGGTAGACAATGGACTAAACTTGAATATATTGAATTGATTTGACTTTCAGTGTGGTTGAAATCGATCAGGTCCTCTAAGAGTAAGCATTTTTTACGGTACAGAATAGAAACTTAACACAAATCAATATTTCTTTATCCCAATGACAAGACATCTAATAATTTGATATTTGTTTGCGAACGCTTTTGCAATTTATTGTTCACAAAAAGAAATTGGCCTGCTTGATTACCAAGGTTTTTTCAACTTTCACATTGGCTGGCTATTCGAAAGATGAACTATTATCTTACCATGCATCAATGCTTCAATGTTTCAAGATACCGGTTGATAAGAAAGATGCTGATCTACCTCGTCTAAATTGGATACTGAAACTACACAGGCATCCTTGTGCGCAACGTTTTATCTTTGGCCCCGCTTATTGCTCAACCAAACTTTTCATCAAAATTTAACACTATTAAATCAGGGCTACAGTTTTATTGTGCTACTGTGTACTCCTGTTGTGGAACTAACGTGATGTCGATTTCCTTATCAATCTTAAACACGCTCTCTTTAAAAAAAAATGTCAAATTATTTGATTTGATTTTTCTATCTTGTACCTCATTACAAACTGAAAGAACCTTTACGATCCCTCATTATGATAGCTTTCCTTTCTTCCAAAAAGGGGACAACAATTCGAAGATATGTTATATTTACAGTCTTCACTGACATTCACTCGGTAACCATTGTCCTGCAAACTTTTTTCAATAACTATACTTGAGAACGGGATATCAAATCAAAGTATGCACCATCCTTAACTGATTTTATTTTCATACGAAGCTGAATTCGTCGAGGAGCTCATCAGAATAGAATTTGGAATATGGAGAACTATAAAGTCAGTGTAAATTCGTATTTTGCCTCAACAAATAAGGATTTTTTATAGACCGATTATATTCAAATATTCCATCTCCTAAAGGCCATGCAACTAATCAATTTAACGTTTATCCTTTATGTATAAAATAAGTGTTTGCAAAGCAACTCAACAACAGTGATTTCAAGTGCACAGCAAATGTCTGTCGTCGCTATCCTAAGCATTTGACATCATAAGTATTTATTAGCCTGTTTAAAATGTCACGAATGAGTCCTTGAAATGTATGATATAGACATAGTCTCATTTTACACCAAATTTAATGGCTTAACTACATATTTAACATTGTGTGCGCTAGTGCACCTTTCAATATGTAGGTGTACGCCAAGGTATAAATAAGAGAATACTGAAGCGTTTACAAAATCATAATCCGAACTCAAAAACGATTAAACCAGGGGCAAACTATGAACAAAGGAAATATTTACATGGAGACCCTTGTAAAAGAGCAAGAGAATAAGACCAGGTGTTCTGGAAGAGTAAGCGTCTTCTGCATGTATGTTACACCAATGAATGTCAAAAAATGACAATGAATCATTAAATTAACACAAAACTTCTTACTTTTTTCAAATCTGTGATTTTATGTTTGCGTTTCCGTAATTGATGATCGTATGAAGAAGAAGACGGGATTGTTCAGGACGACATGACTTTAAAAAGGGATACTATCAGGTTGCATGTTATAACTCGAATTCAAATTATGTATGCTGATATTTTGATAACCAAAGACCAGAAACGGTTACACAATGGGAAAATTGCATTGCAGGTCGATTGCATGGAGATGTTTTATATTGAAATGAACCTCTTAACGCCGGTACACAACCTTCTTTGATACCTAACACAACTATGGTAGATTTTGAATTGAAGCTTGGCGATAGGTCCTCAACTCCTCCTTGTCCATCCCAAGCTTCTTAGGCAATGGTCTTCCATATGTGTCCTTGAAATACAATGGAACCTTAGACTCGGCCAATGATTTGCTCCTGATTGGGGTTATTCAATGAACAAGTGCTGAAAGATCACGAAACACACACATATGCTGCACCTTTTAAATTTAGCAAAAGATACAGTATGCCGAAATAATTAATTAAACTGCATCACAAAAATGTTTCGTTCTCCTAGGACTCTTCAGTGATGCTAGGGGCCAAAAGGTAGGAATCCGAAATTTATAAACTAATGTAGTAGAAAATGTGAATATTATGTACCGTGCTACTAACAAAAAGATATTAACTGTGGCTATGGAGGCTCCAGCAAACCTAGGGGACTAAAAAATCCACCAGCAGATTCTGCTATCATACAGATCACGTAACACACACATATGCTGCACCTCTTAGATTTAGTTAAAGATGCAGTATGCCGAAAAAATGAATTAAACTGCATCTTACATCTCTTTTATTTCCGAAGGTGTGTATGTTGTTTCCGGTAGTTAAAGACAATTTCAATACTTGGAGTAAGTGTTTGTTAGATTCAACGATAACGAGCTTTAAATGAAAATTGATATAGATTGTCAATTGCAGCAAATTCATGTAAAACAGTCACGTACTTGATGATGGTATTCGAGTTTTATATATTGTTATAAGGCTACATACTAATAATTCCGTTCAGTTCTTTATAATATATATTTTTCCACATTTTAGGTAAGTTATAATTTTATATACTGTGGATTTATACGAGCGTGTTTCGTAAGCTGTTTTTTCATATACAACTCATGTGTAAGTAACGTTATAAAGGATCAAGCTAATCTTACTTTTTTAAGTATCTGTGTATGTAAAGATTATTTTACACATAGTAAAGTTCATGTACCGAAATGACTCGATTCGGCTATTGAAACCAAAGGAGGAAAGGAGCTCACAAGATCAGAAAGGAAGCAGATTTTACCATGCCACACGGTAAAATCAGCCGAATAACTGGGGAAACTACAAAGTGTTGAACAGAGAGAAAGCAATCTGCTGAAGCGGCAGATAAAGTAACCATCTGGATACACCGTAGTGTGCCAATTCCAAATCGAGATGAGGGGGCTTTGGCAGATTTATCTAACAAAGTCTAAAACAAGGCGTAACTGAATCGAGTCATTTTGGTACAATAACGAACTTATTTTATATGCTACTATCGAAGTCGACTGTTTTTTTGTTACCAACCCTTACACAATTTGCACCTTTTAAATGTGTTATTGTGCATACGCTTTGTTGGCCATTTGTCTGATGAAGGTGACCAAGCACATAACGTACTGGTCATCGAAACATCACATAAAAATATTAATTTGTTTTGTAAAAATAATCTTAACCGTAATTTCCTGCGTATTAACCGCACCGTAGTATAGTCCGCGGGAAGTAAATTAAGGCATTTTGGAGGCTTTTGTGAAAAAAACCGTTTAGCCCGCAGGCAATACGCAGGAAATTAAGGTACGTGAAGCATAATTGTCAACCTGAAGAAAATGACAAGCAACAAAGACGTTGAGAGGTAAAATCATTTAATTTTAGACCTGTTGGTGTTATTTTGTTATTATACAAGAAACTTATTGACCACGCCAACTGTGTATATTGAAACCTTAGTTTGAATCGATTTTAAGTTACCACACTGTGTTTTCTTGTCATAAGCATATGGGCCAATTTACGTGCTTGCAATAAGTCAATTGTTCACACGACAAGCCCTTAAAGTACTGTATGAAAAACTGTTAAAATGAATACGTAATTGAAATTCCCAAATAAATTATTTACATGATGACTAAGTCCTCGTTCAAAAGTAACTATCTGCTTGCGCGAAAAACTATTATGAACGTTGAAACGAAATAGGGAGATATCTTTATGAAACGAATATTATCATTGATATCTCTATGCACACCTATATATTTTTTCTCTCATTTTGTATGTGACTTTTCTTACACAGACATGTTTGAATCTGTGAGTGTTTAGAATTAAGCCGATCCCCAACGTCACCTGGCGCGAGCAGACATTTATGCGAAGACACACAACAGTGTTCCGTCTGGTCATATTATCATAACAACGAATGGTTGTCATTTCCATACATGGGTATAACAACTACTATGTATGTAAGGCCTTTGTATTTTTGGTTCTCGCTTAGGGAAAACACATTTCCTTCCTCAATAGGGCGAATGTTCAACATTAAAGCCAAAAGTGAGATAGACTTTGGAGGTGAAGGAAAGCCGGAGTACCGGAGAAAACCCAGAGGTGGAAGGCTAGTGGGAGAATGTCGGGGCACCTTAGCCACTCGGCCACCGCGACCCAAAGGTGGAAGGCTAGTGGGAGAAAGTCGGGGCACCTTAACCACTCGGCCACCATGACCCAGAGGTGAAAGGCTAGTGGGAGCATGTCGGGGCACCTTAACCACTCGGCCACCGCAACCCAGAGGTGGAAGGCTAGTAGGAGAATGTCGGGGCACCTTAACCACTCGGCCACCACGACCCAGAGGTGAAAGGCTAGTGGGAGCATGTCGGGGCACCTTAGCCACTCGGCCACCGTGGCCCCAGGCGCTATGGAATGATGAGTTGTGAGAATTTGAAAGAATGATGAATATCGCAATGGTTGTAGCAAATCTATTTGGTCGGGGTTTTTTGTGTCCCTTAAAGATTGGATATAAAAAGAAATCCCTAATTCTGCAAGGGTTCCATATTAGTCGCATTTAACGACTTATGCAGTTAGAAACAACAGTATTCTGTTTGATCCTCAATATTCCTCTCTGGGAAATGGCTCAGATGGGGCCATAGCAATCGCGAAAATATTTAAAAAAAAAAAATATACATTTATTCAGCATTGGATTTCATTGTTTGGAATTGTTCGAATTGGAATACACCGCGTCTGATATTTTGGGTTTATGGCTAAAATGATTTTGGACACGACAATAACAGAAGATTGGTGTAAAATTCGTTTAAAACCAACACGCTGACAACAAATTCATTGCTATAACATGGTGTCTTTTTTCAACCCCCAACATTTACATTGGTTCTGCAACCTTTTATTGTAATGCATAGTGAAGGCAAGTATTGTTATAAGACCATAACAACATATGCTATTGTGACGTCATCAATTTCATAGCTGTCTCCATTTGTCTCTATTTGCTGTTCAAAACTTGTTCGAAATAAACACATAAAATTTCTATTTTGATAAGTAATAAAACTTTTAGCAAAAGTTGTTCCAGTCCTTAATCACACAATTTTTATTGCTAACAAACTTAATAAAACACTTCTGGGCTTGATTAAGGTTGTCTTAATAGCAAAGTGTATTATGTGACTGTAACTACATTTGCTAAAACATTCATTGCTTAACCAACCACTCTATCATTTGTATTATGCACTTATAACAAACTATGCTTATAACGAACTAATTTCCTTAGTTCCCAGAGGTTCGTTTTAAACGTGTTTTACTGTATATCTATAACCATACATTATACACGTCAAGCTAATTACTTTCGATTTTAACATAGAAATATATCCATGTGTTTCATTGCCTATTTTTGTCTCGATTTTATCCCATCCTCTGTTACATGTAGAAATATGTCAATATTCGGAGACACACTTTATTGAGTCTATTGATCACATTAAAATATAAATAACAAAAGTATACCAGCCTGTACTACTACATTTCAGGTATGGATTAATAATCACTCTCAATATATAAAAAACTGGACCTGGTACATACTCCTTAATTGTTCTATAAAATTATTAAAGAAATGTTTACATGTGCGTCAGTAATGTGTATGGTCATGAATCGGAATTGATTTGCAGAAAACAGGCAAGTGAGTGGAACTGAAGAGATATTGTCGGTACACAACCGGTAAATAAGTAGAGCTGAGAAGATATTGTTTGTATACAATCGGTAAATAAGTACAGCTGAGGAGATATTGTCAGTATAAAACAGGTAAATAAGTAGACCTACTGAGATATTGTCAGTATACAACCGGTAAATAAGTAGAGCTGAGGAGATATTGTCAGTATACAAACGGTAAATAAGTAGAGCTGAGGAGATATTGTCAGTATACAACCGGTAAATAAGTAGAGCTGAGGAGATATTGTCAGTATAAAACCGGTAAATAAGTAGAGCTACGGAGATATTGTCAGTATATAACCGGTAAATAAGTAGAGCTGAGAAGATATTGTCAGTATACAACCGGTAAATAAGTAGAACTGAGGAGATATTGTCAGTATACAACCGGTAAATAAGTAGAGCTGCTGAGATATTGTCAGTATACAACCGGTAAATAAGTAGAACTGAGGAGATATTGTCAGTATACAACCGGTAAATAAGTAGAGCTGAGAAGATATTGTCAGTATACACCTGGTTAATAAGTAGAGCTGAGAAGATAGTGTCAGTATAAAACCGGTAAATAAGTAGAACTGAAGAGATATTGTCAGTATACAACCGTTAAATAAGTAGAGCTGAGGAGATATTGTCAGTATACAGCCGGTAAATGAGTAGAGCTGTGGAGATATTGTCAGTATAAAACCGGTAAATAAGTATAGCTGAGGAGATATTGTCAGTATACAGCTGGTTAATAAGTAGAGCTGAGGTGATATTGCCAGTATACAACCGGTAAATAAGTAGAGCTGAGAAGATATTGTCAGTATAAAACCGGTAAATAAGTAGAGCTGAGAAGATATTGTCAGTATACAACCGGTAAATGAGTAAAGCTACGGAGAAATTGTCAGTATACAACCGGTAAATAAGTAGAGCTGCTGAGATATTGTCAGTATACAGCCGGTAAAAAAGTAGAGTTGAGGAGATATTGTCAGTATACAACTGGTAAATAAGTAGAACTGGGGAGATATTGTCAGTATACAACCGGTAAATAAGTAGAACTGAGGAATGATTGTCAGTATTCAACCGGTAAATAAGTAGAACTGGGGAGATATTGTCGGTAAACAACCGGTAAATAAGAAGAGCTAAGATGAGGAGATAGTGTCAGTATAAAACCGGTAAATAAGTAGAACTGAAGAGATATTGTCAGTATACAACCGTTAAATAAGTAGAGCTGAGGAGATATTGTCAGTATACAGCCGGTAAATGAGTAGAGCTGTGGAGATATTGTCAGTATAAAACCGGTAAATAAGTATAGCTGAGGAGATATTGTCAGTATACAGCTGGTTAATAAGTAGAGCTGAGGTGATATTGCCAGTATACAACCGGTAAATAAGTAGAGCTGAGAAGATATTGTCAGTATAAAACCGGTAAATAAGTAGAGCTGAGAAGATATTGTCAGTATACAACCGGTAAATGAGTAAAGCTACGGAGAAATTGTCAGTATACAACCGGTAAATAAGTAGAGCTGCTGAGATATTGTCAGTATACAGCCGGTAAAAAAGTAGAGTTGAGGAGATATTGTCAGTATACAACTGGTAAATAAGTAGAACTGGGGAGATATTGTCAGTATACAACCGGTAAATAAGTAGAACTGAGGAATGATTGTCAGTATTCAACCGGTAAATAAGTAGAACTGGGGAGATATTGTCGGTAAACAACCGGTAAATAAGAAGAGCTAAGATGAGGAGATATTGTCAGTATACAATCGGTAAATAAGTAGAGTTGAGGAGATATTGTCAGTATATAACCGGTAAATAAGTAGAGCTGTGGAGATATTGTCAGTATACAACCGGTAAATAAGTAGAGTTGAGGAGATATTGTCAGTATACAACCGGTAAATAAGTAGAGTTGAGGAGATATTGTCAGTATACAACCGGTAAATAAGTAGAACTGAGGAGATATTGTCGGTAAACAACCGGTAAATAAGTAGAGTTGAGGAGATATTGTCAGTATACAGCCGGTAAATAAGAAGAGCTAAGCTGAGGAGATATTGTCAGTATAAAACCAGTAAATAAGTAGAGCAAGGAAACATATTTTCAGTATACAGCATGTTGGGAGTGGAAAAGAAGAGATAGTATCAGTATAAAACCGGTATAGGTGGGGCTGAAGATATATTGTTATTATACAGCAGGCAGGCATTGTACATTGTAAGAGGGACTAAATATATATTTTCTGTATACAACCACAACCAGAGGCCAGGTGTACATCAGCTGTGTAAGGAGTGTCATGCTCTATGGCTCCGAGACATGGCTGCTTCAGCAAGTACAGTCATGCTTGCAGCGAAACGACAGAGTCATGATCAGATGGATCTGCTTTGTCAAGCCAGAAGATGACATCCCCTTTGAGAGAGACCCTTCTCTCTCAGCTCGGAATAAAATAAATATCCGAAGTCCTCCAGCTGGGTAGGCTGAGATGGCTAGGCCATGTCGAACGCAGCACCAGCTGGATTTCCCAGGTCAAAGGCCTGAGCACCACATCACAACGGGGTCAAGGCAGACCAAAGCTCTCCTGGGATGAACCTGTGACGCGGGACCGTGCAGCCCTGAGGTTGGACAGCACCGATCCACAGGATCGCCTGGCATGGAGAGGAAGACTTCGCTCTCGACAGACGGACAGGCCCAACCTCAACCAGAGGCGTAATCAACGGCCTGTATAATATAAACCGGATGATGATGATGAACGTGCTGATAGTGACAAGAAGAAATTTTGTCAGTTTACAGGGATTAAATAAGTAGAACTGAAGATAAATTGTCGGTATACAGCCGGTAGATAAGTGATCCTGAGGAAATATTGTCAGTATACATTATGTTGATTAGTGAGATTGAGAGGATACTGTAGGTAAACAGCGGGTAAATAAGCAGACCTGAAGAGATATCGTTAGTTTATCTATATCGCTTTATATAAATAGGAAGAAATATATATTGTTATTATATAGCAGGTAAATCAATTGGACTGAAGGGATACACTTTCGGTATGTTTCTGATCAATAAGTTGGGCTGAAGAGATTCTGTCCGTATACATCGGGTAATTAAGCGGAACTGAAACGATATTGAAAATATACCACAAGTACCGAAATGTCGATAAAGGTATACTTTCAGTATCTAGCAGATAAAAAAGTCGTATGAAGAGATATTGGTAGGATACAGTCTGTAAAATAAGATATACTGTCAGTATACAGATAAATGAATAAGTAGAATGATGGCGAGATATTGTCAGTATACCGCGGGTAACTAAGTAGGATGAAGAGATACTGTCAGTATACCGCGGGTAAATAAGTAGGATGATGGAGAGATATTGTCAGTATACCGCGGTTGAATGAGTAGAGGATGAAGAGATATCGTCAGTATAACGCGGATAAATAGTAGGATGAAGAATTACTCTCAGTATGTCGCAGATGAATAAGTAGGATGTTGGAGAGATATTGTCAGTATACCGCGGGTGAATAAGTTGGAATGAACATTATTATATTGTTAGGCGTAAGCAATTGTATGAATGGAACTGAAGAGATATTGTCGGCAAACAACATGGTTAGTTATCACGATTAGATATTATCAGTGAACAGAAGGTTAGTAATTGGAACTGAGGAGATATCGTGCAGTAAGTCGGACGAATAAGGATTTGGGCTTCAAAATAAATACGGGTGCATTAAAATATGACTTTCAATAAATACATTTACATTTTTACAATTGAATAATTGTCTGCTATAATTTATGTTTTCTCCAATAAATAATGTATTACCTGCGTTGGTATTTAAACGACATTGTCGGAACAGCACTAATTTGAATAAAGTTGGTGCCAATGTTTAACATTAGTCATTTGTGCGTTTGACGCGGAGGCGTTCTCCATGTTATTTAAAGCGAAGAGACAAGACCCTCATTGAACACGGTTAGTCTATGACGTCATCAATAAACCACGTGTTACGTCTTGAGGATTTTTGCTTTCAAACTCGAATGAAAAGAGGTTCTGCTGGTAATGTTCATATAATGGGTTACAGCGCAAATGTAAATATGGGTGGGGGGTGGGGGTGGGGGCTGGTGGGAGACTTTACCTCGCCCGTATACGAAACTTGCACAGAATATATAATTTGATCTGCGTTCTCACTCATATTACATAATGTTTTTAAAGTTCACGATATTATATTTACCATTGAATGGCATTGCCACTATATATCCCTACCTAATTCAGTTGGCATTCATCAGGCCATGGATGCCAATGACCGATTGTTGACGTCATCATTATTATGACGTCATAATTGTTACGTTGGATACCATTGACCGTCCCCGGGCGATGGCTGTTCTTTTCATTGAACAAGCATATATGCGACAAATACATTTATTGAGCTAAATGCTGAGAAATATTTCATGAGTATGGCAGATTTTTTTATATTTTCACGAGTGCGTAGCACGAGTGATAATATAAAAAAAAATCTGCCATACAAGTGAAATATATTTGATATTAAACGGCAAACCATTGAATTTTCTTTTTATTACATTTCGAAAGAGGACTAAGATACTTTCATTATTTTTTTCTTGGTCTACTTGCCTACTACAAAGGAGCTAAGTCTACTGAAATCCGTCGAAATTACAACCAATCGGGTCCAGTACACAGCTGATTGTGATAAGCTGATCGGAAAAGTTGAACTATTCTCATCTTTCAATTCATTTCATATTTAATCCCGCAGCAGTTCCTATCAATATGTACTATTGATGCCATTTCTTCAAGACCATCTTTCCCCAAGAGACAAGTTCTAGCAGACGACAACAATGGCGAGCCTCCAAGATCCGATCAAGGGGAACAACTAATACAAAAGTTTCGGTGTTACGTGAAAAAAATGACCCAGTTGAAAACTACCCACCGTTGAAAGCTACGGCGGGTCACTTTTTTACGGGACGAATTACAGATAAATCGAATGGGGTCATTTTTCTACAGATGGCCGTGAACGATTTCTACTGTTAAATAACAACCCCGGGTAACTTTTGCAACATAGAATAATGACCCGGGTGGTATTTTAAAGTCGGGTCACTTTTTCATGTTACACTGAAAAAGTCTTATATTTTCACTGCAAAATCTTATATTTTCACGGCAAAATCTTATATTTTCACTGCTCATCACTGCAGTGAAAATATAAGTTTTATTAGTTTGATAATTTTCTAAATTTCACTGGCAAAAATGTAATAAAATGTGTTATTGATTGTTTTATGACATGAGCAGATTCTAAAAATGGTAAATATAAGTATTGAACTGCTATGGCATTCATAGGCTATATGAATGCCAACTGAAAGCAGTTCAATGCTTAAATGAAACACAGGTCATGCTCCAGATACAATCATTACATTTCAATATATGATTGTTAAAGCCCTTTCCATTTACTGTAACATTAAATCGCTTATTTCCGCTTCAGATTATGAAATCCAACTTGCACTGAAAAATAATGGGACTTGAGTATTAGATTGCTTCGAGAATACGTCATAGAGATTAAATGAAGTGAAATTTATTTGTCATATAAGCAGGTTTTCTATTTAAGCTGCTTACATGTAGAATTTCAGGTCATTGAATAGTATATACATGTAAATATATAATAAGTGACGAATCTTGATCTCGTCAGGTATATTACTTACACTCTGCATTTTTAGGTCATCTCTTTTATGCAAAGATCAGTAATGACACACGCATTGGCAATCTTCTACTGTCAATTAAACTTCTGAGCTTTTATTTTTCAGTTAATATGACAAAGACAAAGTCTTAAAACAGCGTAGCTTTATAGTTAATCTTTAATATTTACTGAGAATCATTCATCTACTGCTTCAGAATGAGATAAAATTTCTATAAACTAAAGTCGGCAAATCGAAACAAAAACAGCTTCTGAAGCAACGACAGAGATATCATCAGCTGAAAGATGGTTATTTTCAAACTTCCGGAAATAACCGATGAAGACCGAGTGTGAAGTAACGTAATTGTGTGACATGTTTCCGGTTTCCAGAGCTTTGCTCGGGCGCCTTCGGCGCTAGAGATTTTTTCTTTGTACTTTGAGAAGATATTCAAGCAATGAATGTTATAGCAAATGTTGTTACAGTCCTATAACACACATTTCTATTGTTGATAAACTTGCTAAAGCCTGGTAGGGATGTATACATGTATTGTCAGCAATAACAACGTGTGTTAAAAGTCTGTAACAACATTATAGCTAAAATATTAATTTCTTATATTTACATTTTGATCGAATTATTGTGCTTTATTTAGTTTTTTTGAACAGTTTTGAACAATAAATCAAGTGTAGACAAATGTCACAATAGACATTGATGACGTCACAATATACTGATGACGTCATTATAGAGTTTGATGACGTCACAATAGCAAATGTTGTTACAGTTTTGTAACAACAGGTGCCTTCACAATGTAAAACAATGAAAGAATGCAGAGCAAATGTAAATATAACAATATGCAAAATAATTTTTTCTCATAGTTTTCCAATGTATTCCTCGGTTAAGTGTAAAGTTGTACTCCTCGCAACGTTTAAAGTCCCGTTAAGATAATATCAACAGACGACGGAGTTATTTAGTCACGTGAAAGGAACCTCAGCAAAATGGCATTACTGGACAGAGGACACTCCATCCGGTCACATTAGTCTGACAACGAGCGACCGACAGGCGCCTTAGGGACATCGAGTACTTGATACAAATACTTAATTGATAAGAGAGAAAACAAAGATATATAACGGCCAAGATATGACCAAAGTCAATATTGTTCGTTCGAGTTGGTGCCATAAGTAACATTTGCATTAATACATTTAAAAATTAAACAGTTGCATGACAATAAGTTTTAAGTTACCTAACAGTGATTAACCATATATGCTATATATTGATCCATCATATCATTGACGTTCATGATGTTGATTTCCACCTTTCACATTTCTTTGAATGTTAACGTTTTCCTAATCAAGGCGAATATTACTTCAAAATTCGAATACCTTGGGTTTTATCGTTAATATAGAGCTTCTTTTGCTTGTTAGCTCTGATTTATCGATATACCTTAACTTAAATGTTTCTAAATATCGTGATTTTCGTGATCGATGTCGACTGCTGACAAAAAAAATAACAACACAAGGATTCGAGAGATGCAGGTTGATCAGAACTATGGGCAAGTTTTATGGTCGCCATCTTTGTCTCATTGAGAAATATTCTACATCCTTGTATGATATGAAGATGGACGTTTTTTAATATGTTCATGAGTATGGCTGCTTGTGATTAAAAATTATGCCTCAGTTGACATTTTGAGGCCATGACATTTAACTGGCTCTGACCAAGATTTACATGGATGATGTCGTCGATCAAGCAGAAGACGCTTTCTCCTCCGGAATACCTGCTTATTTTGTTCTATTTCAAGGGTCTCTGAGTTTATCTTATCTTTGTTAATATTTTGTCTTTAGTTAAAACGATTTTGATTTCGGATTATGGTTTTATTGACGCTTCGGTAATCTTTTTGTATTTTATTATTTTCTTTTTCAATTATCTTTCATTTAATTCAGCGATAAAAACATTTAAGACGTTTATTATTCGTGATGTAAAGATGCTATTATTTTTCTATCAAGAAACTGATTACATGTATGTCAAACAGGTAAACATATAAATTAACAATATTATCATAATCCGACCTAACAATCGGTTACATTAGTGACAATATATAAGCAAAGGAAACATTTATACGGCTACTCTTAAACCATATGTGCCGGATAAGTAAGCCATGTAATTCCAGGCCATGTTTAAGTTCATGTCACAAATGACAATGCTTTTCTGCATTGTATTGTAGGCGCTGTCGCACAGCACATAACATGACCTTGGCGATTTTTAAACTCCACATTATACCTCCAGTACGTCAGTACAAACGCACCAGAAGACCAATTTAAATGGTTCGTTAAGCTTGGGATAATGGAGTGAATTGAAGTGTGACGGTTTGTCACGATAAAGGTTTAGGTTTACAATAGTGTGTTATGTACAACGCTGTATTATTTGACTATTTTAGATTTTAATGGTGACCTATATTCTAACATTTATTAGAAAGAAGACGAACAGTGTCTTTTTACTGTCGAGGTATTGAATGTGTGATATAAAAAATGAAAGAGCTCGAAGTAGAGCAAAACAATAAAGCTTTACTAAACGAATGTATGGTAGGGTCTATAAAACTATGCATTAGTATACCAATAACTTCATTGTAACAAAGATAACGTAACACATCTTATACTGCACCTTTTAAATTTAGTAATAGATACAGTATGCCGAAAAAATTAAACTGCACCATACATCTGTTTCGTCCTCCTAGGACTCTTAAGTGATGCTAGGGGCCAAAAGTTGGGAATACAAACTTTCTAAACTAATGTAGAAGCAGAAGGGTTATGTGCGTCAAACCCCTTCAATTTATGAATTTAGAAGTAAAATTAAGCTAGTTCTGTATGATTTCAAATACTGTTTTCTCTCATTTCTGCTGGGGGCTCTTTACAAAATAGCTGATATAAAAACAGAAATAATTCTAAACAGAGCAGCGTAATTCAGGTTTGCTTAACGAAGGAATGATGAGGTCTAGAATACTGTGCTTTAAATAGCTTTTACTTGCTCTAAATATCGAGATTTCCGTGATCGATGTCGACTGCTGACAAACACACTAATAATACAAGGATTCGAGAGATGCATGTTGATCAGAACTATGAGCAAATTTTATGGTCGCCAAATATGCGACAAAGATTTAAATGGCGGGTGTCGTCGATAAAGCAGAAGACGCTTACTCTTACGGAACACCTTATCTAATTCTCTTGTACTTTTACAAGGGTTCCCATTTACATATTTCTTTTGTTCCTATTTTTCGTCTAGTTTAATCGGTTTTGAGTTCGGATGATGATTTTGTTAACGCTGTGGTATTCTTTATCTTACTTTAGTATACTCGTGTGGTGGTAAAATGTCGACCTCCTCGTCGTTAAACTTCTCTCGCCTCTGCTGAGGGAGTCTTGATAAAAGAGCTGATATCACATAATCAAGTATTTGCTTCAGTAGACATTCAAGATAACCTTTCAATTAATCCAGACTTAATTGAGAAAGTTAGGAAGAAAGAAGTATACACCAACAGTAGAAAATAATAAATATGTTACCAAACCGAAAGTGCAATGATGTTACATATTACGCTACACACGCTATTACACGACATAACTATTTCAACAAATATTAAGAATTTTAAGTAAATTCTGCCCAGGTGAGGCATTACTTTCGCAATCCTACGAAAGGTTAGTACCTTTTGTTCCCATATTTGTCATTCAAATTTCTGACCTCCATTTGGCTATGTTAAAGTAATAGCTACGACCATTCATTAAATTTAAAACTGATTAGACATGAATGCCGAACCATGACTAGATAGCAGACGTTCATGACGTGTTTAGGTATATAGCCACACTATAGGAATATTCTCGTTTGTGGGTTTAAAGATCAACTGTTCAATTTAAAGAATTGTTTTGCTAAACAATGCTTTATTTCAAACAAAGCAAAAGCTGATTTGAAACAAAGGATGTTTGTTGGCATGGACAAAATCTGTATAAAACACAAAGTTTTTTTTAGTTTATCAACCTTAATCAATATTACTAAATAGGTTGATTCGTATTAACAAATATAAAATATTTTTTTAAGAAGCATTTTTACCTATTTTAAATAGGACATACATATTTTGATAAATTGATATACGTTTATACATTTATTTATTCCTATATATTAAATTGAAAAAGCACTATTCATAATCCACAGAACGACTCGTAAACCTCATGATACATGCATATAATGATACAACAGTTATTATTACAGTTTGAAAAACACATATACCTATTTTCTAAATAGGACATGTATATTGATATGTGCATGGCCTTTGGATCATATACGTCCAAGGCTAAGTGTGTGTAGACAGCTGTATATACACTGTATATACGAACATTCTACAACGATCAGATAATGTGTTGTTTATATACTGGTGGAATAGCGTGCACCACTAGCTTGAGATAGTCGACCTGATAACGCTATGATAACCATGTTTGTATGGCTACCCGCCGATAATGAACATACAGTGTCATCTATCCGTATCAGTCGGTCTATATACAGAGGAAACACAACTTAGAGACGGCCCCTACACAGACACACCAATGACGCTAACTAAACTAGGGAAATACTGGCAGGACGATGGGATCGACGAAACAGGGCGGCGAAAATGTACGTGCCCTTATATAAAGGCTTATTGCAAAATAACAAGGAACAAAAATTTCATGAATGTCGAATTCTATTTACTGACGTAGAACACACAGTGTATTTTGCATTGTTATTTGAAAGAGAGAAAAAAACAAATAATATAGATTAAATACACGATATGATTGTAACATAAAGATACATGAGTACTTGTTTTCATTAAAGCTATTTTTAAAATTGAGCTTATGTATAGTTTCTAAGAGGGCTTTTGTGACTTGAAAGCGGATTAGAACTGTGATAAATGTTTTCTATGAAAACGCATGAGGAGCCATCTCTATACTTGTAGAGAGCTGTCATTTTATAAAGGGACCAAGACTTACAATAATTACATATATCTGGATAGACAATAATAAGCTGATTAACGGTGCTTATGTACTATGAATATTTCAAATATGGACAATATGGCTTTACCTTTCATAATTGGTGCTTCGTTTATCAATAATCCAACACAAGTCTTCGCCGTTACGAATAAAACATTTGATAATCCAAATATGAATATTTCTGATTATTTTTTGTGTAAAATATTTTTAATATGGCGATCACTTATCAAAGCTAGGTAGTATGTCTGAACTTGGCTCGAACCATTCCGCTAATGATTCTACGTACTTCCATGGAAATGTACTTGTTCGTTCTTTGACTAGAAGGTAATGATATGTTGTGAAAACTTGATAGGTAATATAAAATGCTAAAATCACATCAATTGTGTAATGTCCTCGGCACAAAAGAATGAATACCATTCCACTGATATTCAAACCCCACGTTATTCCTCGAATAAAGCACCTCGACCGTGGGGCATATTCGTTGATAAAAAGATTCAGAAGAGTTAAAATCGTAGTATGCCCACTAAATATATAATCACCACAGGTCCGAGCGCCAGTTAGCTGTAGCCCAAATCGAGTATAAAACTGAAAGGCTCTGTGTAGTTTGTTCCATATGTCTGCCTCAGGAAAAGGATAACACTTCTTGTGAACGTCGGGGACAGGCAATGAGGTTACCATTATACATGCACTCCTGAGCCAGTATAGTGTACCGGCTATTAAGAAAGTCCTATGGGCAATTTGTAGTCCCTGTTTATGAATCGATGAAACTGCAACCCACATCAGCACTTCTGTGGCAAGACAAATCTCGGCGGCATGGGCGGCCCATGGCTTGTAAGGCAGGTTGTCGAATATCAGGTCTGGAAGAGGCGGGTGTTTTTCCCTGTCCGGCAAACGGTCGTTTACAAAAATGACCGTAACACTCACAGTCGCATGAGCCACAAAAAGGTATACAATGCTTGCCAGTACTTTGTATATACCTTGTGATGTTTGTGGGGAAACACTTTTCCCGAAGATGTCAAAATATTTTGATCCCATTTTTCATGATCACAAAAAGTAGACTCTCGTTTAATTCTAAATATTTTATCAGATGAAGACCGGAAAAATTAAAAGGCCCATCTGCTACTGATAACGATATACACAGGTGTAAGACTCCGCACAGAGCATTTCCATAGGTAATATTGATTGTTTTAGCCTAACTTCACAGCATGCCTGCTTACAACCATGTGACAACATAACGATTCTAGACTACACTCTTTAACTACGTGAACAATTATACCTGCTGTTAATATTAAGGAACTATTCAATATATATATATATATATGCCCAGTTAGACACGCCCCCAAGATAAAATAAATCAGCATGTAACTCTGTCACGTGGTTTATATGCATACCTGAGTCTTGTGACAATAGATTTTCACCTGACCGAGACACTGGGTATATTGTCCCACACCGCTAATGCCTACTCAGTGTTAATCGGATACAATGCACTGTTCATACAGGCCGTTTTTTATGCCTCTTTCCGGTACGTCATAATGCTATGTCCTTGTAAACTATGAAATTTGATTGGAGATATGTATAACATGGAATAGAAACGTTTTAACAATTGTCGCGACCTATTTTCGCTGCATTTAAATACATGGCACATTGCCAAGAGAATAACTATCGACATATAAAAGAGAAGATATATTGATTTTAAGATGAAAAAATGATATACAAAAGGATTTTAAAAAAAAAATAAGAAAGTTTCAAATATCAAACAAAATAAAACAATATATTGAAATTGCTTAAAGTTTAAGGAAAAGCAATACATACAACATGTGTTTTAATCCACCATTGTCTACCTACATAAAACTTTTTTTTCAATTGTATGCAGCATTTATATTGAATATACAACTTCGTTCGAAAGTACTGTTTCAAACGTGAAACTCTTTTCTAGTAAGTATAGATAATATAAAACTTTAATACGTTTTTTTATTGATATATTTTATATATAGATGTATAGGGTATATGTATATAACATGTAGCATCAAGGTATTGTGATATACATTATACATATCCAGCTTTAATTGAATACTGCATGGTTTCACATGTAACATATTTCATAACACTTTTAAACAGATAGTTAATATTTAAGTTTTAAGAATGAAAAGCCATTGATCGTATTTTGGTATAACTTTAAAAGTGTTGTTGTATATCATATATACATTCATATTGTACGTACAAATGTATAATTATATAATTATAATGGATATCAAACTATAATACTTCAAATGAATAATGTTAACTTTATATAATTATATAGTTATAATAAGTATTATGGTAAACGATATAATGTGTGATTGTTTATACATATATAAAGAATATAACTATGATAAAGAAAAAAATAGTATATAGTAATAAAAATATAGTTTGGGTCCGTATATCGCTATACATTTTGTAATTATATGCATTATACTTTATTTGTATCTTAGGTTTATGAATGGGCATCTGCATAGCTTGTCACATGCAAATGACTCACGAAGGTCAAAAATTGGAACGTTCTATATCTGAAATGGTGTAACATTGCTTTATAATAGATCCTCACTCATGTAATTCAAATGTAAGTGACTGGATTTAAAATGACACCAGGTGTCCGACAAAATATCATTTCATAACTTTTATCCTGTTAATAACAACAGCGAAATACATGTTCGTGTAGTTGACTCAGTGATGGATGAGGTTGTGGTGTTAGTGGTATTATCACAAGGTAAATATGGTTTTAGCCTTTACACGACCCAGTCCTGCAATAATGACGTCTTTACACGACCAAGTCAAAGTGAAATCAATATGCATGATATTTTGTACTCGATACGGGTGTTTAGTCTTAGTAATATATCATTTCAAATAACTATCATTATATCATCGTATACTATATCAACTATAAAACAACCAGTGTTTATCTGGATATCACGGTCCTGATAAGGCGATAGCACTCTAGTTAATACAGTCGGGCCTCGTTATCTCAAAGTCGACGGGACCATAAGGAAAATTCGAATTATCCGAGTATTCGAGTTACGTGAGTTTGAGTGCTAGTGTAAAACTTGACCGGAACTGACAAAATACTTCGAATAAGCGGGGTCTTCGAGTTATACAAGTTCATGATAACAAAGGTTCTACTGTAGAAGGAACAAAGGGCGATATGAATAACTTCCTGTTGAATATGGCGAGGAGAAATATTTTTTCGGGCGAGTTCTTCACATTTTTTATCGATAGCATGAATAATAGACATGAATAAAATTATTTTCAATAGTTTGAAATACAAAACGTTTCTCGAGTTAGCTGGTATTAATCAACCTTTTTGGACGTTATTGAGTATTCTCATTAGTGTGTTTTCTTGTTGTGATTGACAATGATCCTCAGTTCTCCATATGTTTAGTTGGATGTGACAAAGATGTACATGGCGAGTGTCGTCGATGAAGAAAAAAACGCTTACTCTTCCGGAACACCTGGTTTCATTCTCTTGTACTTTTACAAGGGTCTCCATGTAAATTGTTCCTTTGTTCATAATTTGGCCCTGGTTTAATCGATTTTGAGTTCGGATAATGATTTTGTTAACGCTTCGGTATTCTCTAATTTGTTTTATAATCATTAGTCAATTATAACATACAGTGTATATATAGGTACCAGGCGTTTATCTGCACAGTGACGCATTCCAGTGTTCTTGGTTTAAAACCATACATGTGGCATTCTTAATCAGTCACGTATTTATTTCATCATTCACAACTGGTTGTGTATCGAAATACAACAGACTGCCCGTCGTTACAGTACATGCATTGATCACGACTTTAATTTAGATTCTAAAGGTCCTACTTATAAATAGACTAGATTCATGGCGCATTGGCACGTGGGATCGTATCGTATTTTGACCTACTGGTTTTCTGTTTTGTTTTTGTTTGTTTATTAAACAGGTTACTATTGTATGCTTTGATATTTACGAAGTATTTCATTAAAAGATTTATTTAATGGTAAATAGTTTATTGAATCGTTCAGAGTGATAAAATGTAGATACGTTTCATGAGATATCTTCTACAGGGTTCATTGACACATATAACACGTTGTCGTGAATTAGGCCGATCATAACGACATACACATTCGGGATTGTTCAAGGAAAAAGTTTTATAATATCATAACGACATACACATTCGGAATTGTTCAAGGAAAAAGTTTTATCATATCATAACGACACACACATTCGGGATTGTTCAAGGAAAAAGTTTCATAATATCATAACGACATACACATTCGGGATTGTTCAAGGCAAAAGTTTCATAATATCATAACGTCATACACATTCGGGATTGTTCAAGGCAAAAGTTTCATAATATCATAACGACACACACATTCGGGATTGTTCAAGGAAAAAGTTTCATAATATCATAACGACATACACATTCGGGATTGTTCACGGAAAAACTTTCATAATATCATAACGACATACACATTCGGGATTGTTAAAGGAAAAAGTTTCATAATATCATAACGACATACACATTCGGGATTGTTAAAGGAAAAAGTTTTATAATATCATAACGACATACACATTCGGGATTGTTCAAGGAAAAAGTTTCATAATATCATAACGACATACACATTCGGGATTGTTCAAGGCAAAAGTTTCATAATATCATAACGACATACACATTCGGGATTGTTCAAGGCAAAAGTTTCATAATATCATAACGACATACACATTCGGGATTGTTCAAGGAAAAAGTTTCATAATATCATAACGACATACACATTCGGGATTTTCAAGGCAAAAGTTTCATAATATCATAACGACATACACATTCGGGATTGTTCAAGGAAAAAGTTTCATAATATCATAACGACATACACATTCGGGATTGTTCAGGGCAAAAGTTTCATAATATCATAACGTTATACACATTCGGGATTGTTCAAGGCAAAAGTTTCATAATATCATAACGACATACACATTCGGGATTGTTCAAGGCAAAAATTTCATAATATCATAACGACATACACATTTGGGATTTTTCAAGGCAAAAGTTTCATAATATCATAACGACATACACATTCGGGATTGTTAAAGGAAAAAGTTTCATAATATCATAACGACATACACATTCGGGATTGTTAAAGGAAAAAGTTTTATAATATCATAACGACATACATATTCGGGATAGTTCAAGGAAAAAGTTTCATAATATCATAACGACATACACATTCGCGATTGTTCAAGGCAAAAGTTTCATAATATCATAACGACATACACATTCGGGATTGTTCAAGGCAAAAGTTTCATAATATCATAACGACATACACATTCGGGATTGTTCAAGGAAAAAGTTTCATAATATCATAACGACATACACATTCGGGATTGTTCAAGGCAAAAGTTTCATAATATCATAACGACATACACATTCGGGATTGTTCAAGGAAAAAGTTTCATAATATCATAACGACATACACATTCGGGATTGTTCAGGGCAAAAGTTTCATAATATCATAACGTTATACACATTCGGGATTGTTCAAGGCAAAAGTTTCATAATATCATAACGACATACACATTCGGGATTGTTCAAGGCAAAAATTTCATAATATCATAACGACATACACATTCGGGATTGTTCAAGGCAAAAATTTCATAATATCATAACGACATACACATTCGGGATTGTTCAAGGCAAAAGTTTCATAATATCATAACGACATACACATTCGGGATTGTTCAAGGCAAAAGTTTCATAATATCATAACGACATACACATTCGGGATTGTTCAAGGCAAAAGTTTTATAATATCATAACGACATACACATTCGGGATTGTTCAAGGAAAAAGTTTTATAATATCTTAACGACATACACATTCGGGATTGTTCAAGGAAAAAGTTTCATAATATCATAACGACATACACATTCGGGATTGTTCAAGGCAAAAGTTTCATAATATCATAACGACATACACATTCGGGATTGTTCAAGGCAAAAGTTTCATAATATCATAACGACATACACATTCGGGATTGTTCAAGGCAAAAGTTTCATAATATCATAACGACATACACATTCGGGATTGTTCAAGGCAAAAATGTTTCATAATATCATAACGACATACACATTCGGGATTGTTCCAGGAAAAAGTTTCATAATATCATAACGACATACACATTCGGGATAGTTCAAGGAAAACGTTTTATAATATCATAACGACATACACATTCGCGATTGTTCAAGGAAAAAGTTTCATAATATCATAACGACATACACATTCGGGATTGTTCCAGGAAAAAGTTTCATAATATCATAACGACATACACATTCGGGATAGTTCAAGGAAAACGTTTTATAATATCATAACGACATACACATTCGGGATTGTTCAAGGAAAAAGTTTTATAATTTGATAACGACATACACATTCGGGATTGTTCAAGGAAAACGTTTTATAATATCATAACGACATACACATTCGGGATTGTTCAAGGCAAACGTTTTATAATATCATAACGACATACACATTCGGGATAGTTCAAGGAAAACGTTTTATAATATCATAAAGACATACACATTCGGGATTGTTCAAGGAAAAAGTTTTATAATATCATAAAGACATACACATTTGGGATTGTTCAAGGAAAAAAGTTTTATAATATCATAACGACATACACATTCGAGATTGTTCAAGGCAAAAGTTTCATAATATCATAACGACATACACATTCGCGATTGTTCAAGGCAAAAGTTTCATAATATCATAACGACATACACATTCGGGATTGTTCAAGGCAAAAGTTTCATAATATCATAACGTCATACACATTCGGGATTGTTCAAGGCAAACTTTTTTTACATCATAATGATATACATATTCGGGATTGTTCAAGGCAAAAGTTTCATAATATCATAACGACATACACATTCGGGATTGTTCAAGGCAAAAGTTTCATAATATCATAACGACATACACATTCGGGATTGTTCCAGGCAAAAGTTTTATTATATTATAACGACATACACATTCGGGATTGTTCAAGGCAAAAGTTTTATCAAATCATAACGACATACACATTCGGGATTTTTCAAAGCAAAAGTTTTATTATATTATAACGACATATACATTCGGGATTTTTCAAGGCATACGTTTTATCATATCATAACGACATACACATTTGGGATTGCTCAAGGCAAACTTTTTTTACACCATAACGATAAACATGTTCGGGATTGTTCAAGGCAAAAGTTTTATTATATTATAACGACATATACATTCGGGATTTTTCAAGGCAAAAGTTTTATCATATCATAACGACATACACATTTGGGATTGCTCAAGGCAAACTTTTTTTACACCATAACGATATACACATTCGGGATTGTTCAAGGCAAAAATTTAATAATATCATAACGATATACACATTCGGGATTGTTCAGGGCAAAAGTTTCATAAAATTATAACGACATACTTGTTCGGGATTGTTCAAGGCAAAAGTTTCATAGTATCATAACGTCATACACATTCGGGATTGTTCAAGGCAAAAGTTTCATAGTATCATAACGACATACACTTTCGAGATTGTTCAAGTTAACATTTTCACTTGCCATTAAATTAATGTACATCTTTGACCGTATGATTAATTACACGACAAAAAGTAAATCATTTCGCACGTCTATAAGTAGTGCATATATCTAAACACCATACAGTCAGTATGTATTGACCCATTTAATATAAACGTTGGGAGTCCCATCCCCCCACCCAAACCCCAAGACCCCCACCCCCAACCCCTTTGTGATGGAATCTGATTAAACAACCACCGTAATCTAACTGTTTTTGTTTTAATATCAACTATTCATGTATTTCAGAGACATTTTTCATTAAAATCTAAGAATACCATAGCGTCAACTAAAACATAATTCGAACCCAAAATTCATTAAACTAGGGCCAAATATCTGAACAAAGGAAAGGTTAACATGGAGACCATAGTAAACATTGTAAAAGTACAAGAGAATGAGAGTAGGTGTTCCGGAAGGGTAAGCGTCTATATACGTACCTGGTGCATTCACGTTGATTGCATTGTGGAAGTATTACCACGGCATGACAATATGTTAATTATCTTATTAAAACTCCAAAAATGCATATCTACAAAGAATGCAGGAAAAGCATAGGTAATACCGAATACCGAACAAAACTTTCATCCGAACTCAAAATCGTTTATATGAAAAAAGGAAAGATCTCCTTGGACACCCTTGTAAACGGACAAGAGAATAAGAGCAGGTGCTCCGGTGAGTAGGCGTCTTCTGCTTCATCGACGACACCCTACTACAATCTAGACACGCCTTTTACAACATCACAAGGCATTGTATGCTGAAACAAGGAAACACGTTCAACCAGGAAACATTGTTTAATCACGAGATTATTGAAATCATATCCTTATCTAAATAGCATAGGATTACAAACTGAACATAACCAATCAGTTATAAAATTAATTTATGGACAGCTTGTCTCCTGACATACAAAATTGATGCAAAGAAAACTTGAAAAATTTAAATATGACGCGTCATGCACGTTTTCAAATATCCTGAGCAACAAAAAGTTCATAGTATATGTAAATCTAGGCAAAATGATTTGTTCAATAAATTAAATAAAAAAAAATCATTTTTATCAAAACATTAAAGTATTGTTATTTTGATACATTTATTCATATTGAACACCATGCTTATATGAACTGAACATACAAGAACGTTATTAATAAATTTGAGCATTGAAAAAGAAAAACAAGAATTTCAATTCGAAAATTAATATAGTATTTCTATAAATATTTTTAACGGCGCTAGAACAGTCACAGTAATATGCTGACATGATATGCTCTGTTTTATGTATTAATTTTTATTTGTCACTTATCCGTAAGCAAGCTGCGTCATTATGACGGTTAAATATTTGTCATGATGAATTGAATTTTATTTAAATCCGTTTGAAAGAAAACAAAGGCATGACAACGTTTTTATAAGTACCGAGCATAAATTCATCCCGACACATCCTGATTCTTAAGACAGATCCGGGAAAAGCGTATGAACACACACACACGTACTTATCATGATATATTTACAGTCTACACTGACATTCACTCGATAACTATTGCTCAACAGACTATCATTATCACTGCATAACTGTAGTCAAACACGTGACAAATTTCTATGACGTCGATAACAATATATGTGGGCGGAGCTATGCAAATACAACAGTTTGAAACACAATTGTGTGACGTCACCAACAATAAACGTGGGCGGAGCTTGCAAATTTCATGCTGTTACATTTATTGAGCCATTCCCAAGTTTATCAGTTTTGAAATGAAATTTTTATCCGAAGATTTGACTATAATGAACAAAATATTTACGAACATTTCACAGAAAGATACTGTAAATATAAGGATAAACTTTCTATTTTGTTTAGATTATCGGGGGATAACTACAATGGAAAACGGGTAAATTATACATAAATATATCCCACATATAAAATGCAATCATGGTGACGACCACAAATATTTGTCACTTACTAGCATTACCTATAGAAAAAAGGTGCATTTTGTAAGCAGTTGTTGTAAAAGACTGTCATATTTGAGTTTCGGTCATTTTGATATTTTGATATAATTTTATTTAAAACTACGCACGTTTTGATGACACAAAAGGTACCTCCATATTGGGCAATGACGTCACTTAGTCTTATAGTATGTTCCTCTCGTCTAAAAGAACTCGATAATAAGTTTTAGGATAGAGGTACGATTATTATTCTCTTTATTTTAATCCACAAATGAAGATTCGCTAATAAAATAACAATTATATCATATAATCGACATGAGTTTGGATTTTGGTTTTGTTGACGCTTTGGTATTATTTTATTTTTTATGCAAATAGAGGACACTGGGTCTTATTATTTTGTACGTTTTCAAGGACTCCCAGTAGAATATGTTCATATGCTGTCCCTAGTTTAATCGATTATTAGCTCGCATTATGGTTATGATGTTGCTTGTGTATTCTCTGTTATATTATCTATATGACTTTTTGAAATTGTTTTAAAACATATCTTTCAATTGAAGATATAGTACAAGCAAACCATATACTTTTATTTTAAATGTCTGTGAAGTTCTCTGTAATTATCGCCCTATACAGGAGTTGTAACCTGTATACTTAGGCAGTGCGTTATTTACAGTACTGGGCGCTTACCTAACCGGTATTATTTTTGTAATGTGGCTATCCATGCGTGAAATGTTTGTTATTTGTTAGGTTTATCGCAAATAAAGAAACTCATTCAAAAACGTATACCTATGTTTGGTGCACAATGATCGCGCGTTGAAATCTTTTAAATATATCTGTAAGCTATATCATGAGGATTGTTTGTTCGTATAATGTAATATAATTTGAACACATGTTGAGTGATACTTGGCACCTGTTACTTGCATTATAATATGAAAACTACCTTGTTCTTTCGTAAGAATTGTTGATCTGTTGCATATGGTATGAAATAAAGAAAAAAATATTCATATATATTTTCTGACGAAACTTCATCGTGACTTTTTTGATATTAACAGAAATTATTTTGTCCATTTTTTCGAGAGCTCGTCCATGAACGATAGCGTGTGTTGGGTTATGATTCGATGAAAATAAATTAGAGAATACCGAAGTGTTAACAAAATCATAATCCGAACATTCAAAATCGATTAAACCAGGGGCAAATATGAGCAAAGGAAGTATTTCATGGAGACCCTTGTAAACGTATAAGAGAATAAGACCAGATGTTCCGGAAGAGTACGCGTCTTCTGCTTCATCGACGGCATCCGCCATGTAAATTTTTGTCACATCCAAGTAAACATCAAGTTCTCAAAATGAAAACCGAGTATCATTGTCAATTACAGCAAGTGAACACAATATAAGCATACGAAAAAACATCTTTATATTACTTAAAGATACAGAATATTTCTCAATGAGACTAAGATGGCGACCATAAAACTTGCACATAGTTGTGATCAATCTGCATCTCTCGAATTCTTGTGTTGCTAGTTTGTTTGTGAGCAGTCGATATCGATCACGAAAATCACGATATTTAGAGCAAGCCCTAGAATATAGAATGAACTGCAACATGTAAACACCATGTGATGGAGAAGCAGGGATGTTACTATCAAGAAATGGAAAACTGGAGAAGCCCATGAATATCAAATCAAACTACAGTCCGAATATGGACAAGTTAGATGCACATAGAAACACTAGCTCATACCTCTTACATATACACAAGTCATATGTTTAATGCATGTTTATTGATGTAAAACGATTACCGTAATTTCCTGCGCATTGCCCCCTGGCTTTACGATTTAGATGCCTAGTGCAAGCTATCTGCCGGTGTGGACTTTATGTGGATTTTTATTAAAAATGCGGGCTAAACATTGTTAAATGTTTCCACTTTTATCAACATGTATATCTACGCTATTTGTAGACAAAATATATCATTGAATAGTTTATATATAGCTTTAATTATACACATAAACATATATATTTACAAAATAAACACAACTTTTTCATCATGTGTCTCTGATTTCAAACATTCAAAACATTACGTCACAAACGAAGTACACTTGTACTCAGGTATACATTCGACGTGTAACCCGCGGGCAATCTGCCAGTGCGTGTTATCTGGATTTTAGTTTGTATAAGCCTAAACAATGTCTTAATTTACTTCCAGCGGGCTATACCCTGTTGCGCGTAAATAAATTACAATACAAATAGTCTTATGAAGCTTAACACCATGCAAGTCACTGGTTTGTTTTTGTTTTTGTTTTTGTTTTTTTTTATTTATTATTATTTGGGTTTTTGTTTGTATTTTTGGGACTATTTTGGTGGGGGTGGGGGAGGGGGTGGGTCACTGTAAAGAACATCTGATCCATCAAATCATACCTATGCACATCTTGCCGTTTACCTTGAGATCACCTTAGCTTGGATACTTATATAAACCTACTTTAAGAGGCAACGTTATGATTCAACTGCTAAAAACAGAATCATAGCCATTTTCTTATTGATATGAAACGTTATGAAACAGCTGGGTCGATTATCTCGATCAAATTTATATTGTGCATGTACATCTTGTCGTCATATCCGTATTGCGTATATATATCCACACATGTGTCAGACGTGATGTTTAGTGTTTATGATTTTCAGTTGGTATATTCATATATAAAAGAAACAATCAGAATGCAGATAATATATGTATATGTATATTTAACAGATAATTAATATTTTTTTGCCTGGTTAAGAAGGCAGAAAGGCCAGCGGATGATCTTGATTTATTCCTGATCTTATTCTATTTATATACAGTCGAACCTCACATGTCGGTGTCGTCGATGAAGCAGAAGACGCTTACTGTTCCGGAACACCTTGTCGTATTCTCTTGTGCTTTTACGAGAGTTTCGATGTAAATTTTTCCTTTGTTCCTATTTTGCCCCTAGTTTAATCCATTTTGAGTTCGGATTATGGTTTTGTTGAAGCTTTGGTATTCTCTAATTTTTTTCTTGTTATCTCAAAGTCTGCTGGGTCAAGCTAAACCTCGAGTTATCCGAGAATTCAAGTTAGGTGAGTTCGAATATTTACTGTGAAATATGGCCGTGACTGACGAAATACTGCGAGTTAAGCGGGGTCTTCGAGTTACAAGAGTTCGAGACAAGGAGGTTCGGCCGCGTGTGTATACATATACAGATGACGTAAAACACACATAGATGCTGCATCTTTTGAAGTTAGTAATTGATACAATAAGTCGAGAAATGAATTAAACTAATTATCAAATTTTACTAATTATTATATATATATTATATATTCCATATTCACCGATTTGCCACTATGGTCATATCAGATTTTCAGACTGTCTATCACTGCAAGAGTATCAAACTGTCTATCACTGCAACAACAAAACATGTCTTTTATGGATGTCGATTGTATTGACGCAATGGTGACAGCCGCGGATAATATTAGCTATGCACCTTTGTTCAATAGATCGCGAATTCAAGGCCCGGTCAGGCCACGAGTCTAAAATTGTCTCCCTTCGTCATTTGTGATTGTACAAACGTGTCCAATTCACCTGTCAAAATTACCCCCATTAAAAGCATGTTTGTTTAGTTGCGTAGTGGCCATTGTTCAATGTTTGTACCTACATATTAACAGTCAGGTTTTCTATAGTACAATGATTTTACGATCGTTACATTTTTTATACATACACTGTATATACATTATATATTACTTTGGTACACTTTCAACTACAAACTAACCGGAGGTATATACATTAACAATATCATATTTGATATAAAAAGCTTCTGTTTCTTGACGTTTTTTTTTAATTTATTTTTGTTTATTCTTGTTGACTGTTTATCTCTGTAAAATTATGTGGTGTGTACATTTCCATGTACTCGTCTGGATAATGTTGAGCAGGTCGCCCTGAAAGTGTGACAAATGTTTTTGTCCGCTTTGTTGGTATTACTTCATTTTCGATAACTATTAGATGTAGATATCTTATATGTATTATGTAGATATCTTATTTTCCCCATTATTTAACAATACCTTCAAAGGTTAAACTTGAACTTACGAAAAGTTTACTGTACCAAGACATCGATGACGATGTTTTACATATAAAGTGATACAAATTGCTTCCCAAGAGAAATGTTATAGCTTGCCCGGTATTCATGTTTGGAGGATTAAAATAATGCAGATTAGTACTTCTTTACAATTGAAAGCAGGTTCAGAGGTCTGGCTCACTTTTTTCTTTAATAAAGGTTTTCCGTTACGTGTTAGTCGACTTTAAACTAATCTATGAATACCGGCAGACCTAATCGACAACAGTTAAGCTGATTCGGTGTCCTGGATTGTGAGCCCTGACACATATTCTGACCGAACACCGATAATGCGAACGCCTTTGTGACATAAATACCTGTTTGCACACGAACTCAACGTTGTAGGTATGTCAAAGGCGTGTTTACAATGACTGTCTGGCTTATGCCACTCATATCATATATAATCCTATTACAGTGTTAAATTGGCGTGATACATGGTTAATTATTGGTGTGTATTTCACACTGTCCTCTGTCATTTACAAATCGAATAGACCCTCCACGTTAATGACTAATTAATGAAGTATATGTGGACCAGGGACCGAAAGTGGGGGCCTCACATAAGTATTGTATATATTTACACCCGTATTGTTAGTTTACTCAGCTCTTGTATAGCGTTAAACACGGGTGGCTTACAACTAAGCAATACGATAAACGTTACGATTTCGATTTACCAATCGTGAACTTTCCCTTTCTTGATAGAAACATTCCTGCTTCTCTATCATGAGGTGTTTCCATGTCGCAGTTGAATCTTGGATTTCGTGAGATATGTCAGCTGCTGACGAACAAACTTACGATATAGGAATCCGAGAGGTATAGGTTGATGAAGACTTTGGGCAAATTTCGCCATCATTGCCTCATTGAGTTATATATTCAACATCCTTATATGATAGGGGCCGCGGTGGCCGAGTGATTAGGGTGTTCCGACATTCTACCACTAGCCCTTCACCTCTGGGTTGCGAGTTCAAATCCCAAGTGGGGCAGTAGCCAAGTACTGACCCTAGGTCGGTGGTTTTTGTCCGGGTACTCCGGCTTTCCTCCACCTTCAAAACCTGGCACGTCCTTAAATGACCCTGGCTGTTAATAGGACGTACAACTAAATAAACTAAACCAAATCTTTGTATGACATGAAGATGAACGTTTTTGAATATGGTGATCAGCAAGCCTGCTTGTTGTGATTGAGAATTATGCCTCAGTTCTCACTTTGAGGCCATGACATTTACTTTAATCTGGCCTAGATGTACATGGCAGGTGTTGTCGAGCACACTTACTCAAAAAAGACAACTTCATATCACACAAGGATACCAAAAATGTCCATCCATGTTTGTTTTACTTGTAGATTCGGAAGTTTCAAACAATTTCTGGACTGGACAAACATGGACTGGTATCAATAAAGTATGTCTCATGTTTGTTGTAACATATGTTGTATGGCCCACTCATAACTCATGTGTTACAAATCTACATTTTAACGCAATATCCTATCATTTTACCGAAGATAGAATAACTAAAAGTGATCTAGCCTTTGATTTGGTTGTGAAGTTATTCTAAGGTCATACATATTATTTACGTATTTTAGCATACTTTATTGTAAAATCAATATTCCGTAATGATAATAAATTATTAAACACTTCAAAACCGTCTGTTGCTTTATGGATCTCGTGAGGCAACCTCAAAATTACGTCTTTAATATTATTGAATATAGTTTAACTTCGTAATCTCGAGCTGGTATAGCTGGAAGATCATGGTTGTTAGTAATCCAACAGTATTCCGTTGGTCCCGAATGGACTTCATACCAAATATCCCAAATTTCTTAACTTAAATATTCAAATAGCTTTTCCCATTGTCCCGCCGATTTCGAGATAACGTTGTTCTCACTTTGAGGCAATGGTATTTACTTGGATTTGACCTAGATTTACGTTGCGTGTGTCTTTGATGAAGCACAAGATGCTTACTCTTCCGGAACACCTGGTCTTATTCTCCTGTACTTTTACGAGGGTCTCCATGTAAATCTTTCCTTTTTCTTCATATTTTGCCTCTAGTTTAATCGGTTTTGAGTTCGGGTTATTGTCTTGTTGACGCTTTGGCATTCTCTGATTGTATTCTTCGACGGCAGATTTATATGCAAGTAATTTTATCTCTTGCCATAAAGACAAGATCGGCACGGAAAACATGACTCAAACACGATTTGTATTAATGTTTAATTAACATCGTCTGGTTAATTAATATTTTGATATTTAGTTGATCTGATAATATATTTGCTAATTTACTACAAAATCACAACACATGATTACCATACAATTATTGTATATGTTCGGTCATCCTCCTAATTAAATGGTATCCAAGCATTAAATAAAACATATCAAATAATCCCTCAGTCAATACCGAATTCATTACACAGACTAAATATTAAATGAGAAACAATGTACTTTGTATTTATTTCATTTCTCAAAGAAGCACGATTATTCGTTTGATCTTTCATCATGAAGCAAAATAAAATCTGAAAATACCTGTATATATAATATCATATTTTATATGATGTAATGTAACTATGGCATACATGCAATCGCTTGAAGAGAGTCATAAGGGTTAAAAACGTTAGCGATTTCAGTTGCCATGTAAATATTTCGTTTATATATTTAGAATATAACATGCATATTGATAATTCAATATAGTGTTATAACCACTGTTAAACCCACTGTTATATACCACTGTTATATAATCAATACAATGTTATACCCACTGTTATACCCACTGTTATATAATCAATATAATGTTATACCCACTGTTACATAATCAATACAATGTTATACCCACTGTTATATAATCAATACAATGTTATAACCACTGTTATAACCACTGTTATATATAACTGTTATATAATCAATATAATGTTATAACCACTGTTGTATATAACTGTTATATTATCAATACAATGTTAAAACCACTGTTATACCCACTGCTATATACCACTGTTATATTATCAATACAATAATATAACCACTGTTATACCCAGTTATATATAACTGTTACATTATCAATACAATGTTAAAACCACTGTTATACCCACTGCTATATACCACTGTTATATAATCAATACAATAATATAACCACTGTTATACCCAGTTATATATAACTGTTATATAATCAATACAATGTTATAACCACTCTTAAAACCAGTAAATGCCCATAACGTATGCCTCCATGAAGAGTGTAAACAACTTTCACGTTGAACCACTTGTGTCCACTCTGAAAAGGTAAACTCATTCATTTATCACCATGGTAATCCAACATTTGAATTACAACATGTCAGATAAAACGGACACGCCTATAAATGACCAGGTGATGGAGTGCGTCTTAAGTGGAACGACAAACACCAGTCTGGGGTTTAGGTCCGTGATCGAGATATTGGTGTCCCAGTTTATGACCTAGGTTTTAGATAAGAACCACACGTACCATATAACGATTAACCTGTATAGGGTCGCCATAATCTTCATCACTACGATTTAGGTCAGTTGTGTCCTTTATATGCTTCCCTGGACTTAAGGTAGACATTCTGACGCTGGTTTCTCCTCTTAGATTTTAGTTTATAGTTCAATATTCCTTCGTTCTGTTGCTTCATCCATTTTTGATCTTTACTTGGAATATTAAGATAATCCTTGAAATAATGATAATATGAGGGGTTTTTTTTATTTCAAATGTTGTGATATCAAATGCACATTCAGGGGTAAATGAATTAAATAAATACATATATAGGTATATTTGTATCTAAATATAGATTATAGAGCTTATTTCTCCAACCTTAGCTATGCGTATGTAATTACACCAGATGACCCATCGTCTATATCCAGGGGTTACGCTCACCTACGCTCTATACACGCCTGGAATTTATATCATGACAAAACCGAAGGCTCCGCGTGCGCCACCTTTTTTGATGAGGCAAAAACAAAAGATTTGTTTGACTCTTGAAATATATGTCGTGGTCACATAATAGTAAAATTCGACAAGTTATAAAGTCGGTTGCGGCTCCTTTGTTATATTCAAAGGACAGGCATTCAGCCTAGCGCTTGGTCAGGGTTTTTTTTACCTGAGTGTGCCTTCAGTTTTCCATATCATATTTCAGGGGTGTGGAGGCGTAAAGCGTTGTTGAGCGTAACCCCTGGATAGCGGGGATGAAGATGACCTAAACTCGAACACTGCAATTGTTCGAAGTCATTACTAAATAAGTGCATATTTCCTTTACAAATAATCATAACCACATTAAACATGTTTCATATGATGTGGCATCATTAAATTAGCATGTTGGTAAATGACACCATAGTTTTCGCAAATGTATTTGGCAATTTTCACAGTGCCTCGCGGAAATAAGACAATACATACATTGTTCTATGCATATTGCCTTCTATATATCGCTTTGCTCGTTCTTGTTAGATATATACCCCCAGAATCGTGGTAACCGGTTGTTGGATTCAAAATACATTCTTTCGTGCATACCCTACTGAGCTTGAGATTGAAGACAAAACGGACTCTCCTATACATCAGCTTCTTACCTCGATCTTTAATAAGACTATGACCAACACAAACAACTTACTGTTAAGCTGTATGATAAACGTGACGATTTCGATTTTCCTATCGTTAAATTTCCCTTTCTTGATAGTAACATCCCTCCTTATCCATCCTATGGTGTAACACATGTCGCAGACGACGCTTACTCTTCCGAAACACTTGGTCTTATTCTTTTGTAATTTTACAAGGATACCATGAAAATATTTCCTTTGTTCCTATTTTGCCTCTAGTTTAATTGAGTTTGAGTTCGGATTATGGTTTTGTTGACGCTTTGGTATTCTCTGATTTTTTATTTTACTGATTATCATCTTGTGAAGGAATGAGCAGCAATGGCATTGTGTTCTTAGAGTGTAGAATTTGAGCTAAGTCTAAGGTTCAGAACCTTAAGGATGTATTCCTCTTCAAAGTCAAAATGTTCCTGTATCAAACTTTTTATCTCATATACATTTTTGGATTAGTGAGTTCAAGGTATGGCAGAAAATGCAAAGATAATGATATGTCATCATGCTCGTTTTTGTGCTATCATCGATCAAAGATACCAATATGACATAAGCGATTTTAAGCGAATTTTGTAGTTTTGACCAATTGCGGGACATATTCATACAATATCTTCCGAATTTGTAATCCGAAATGTATGTTTGCAGAAATGGCAAAAACAGTGCTTTCTTTTAAGTTATCGAAGTAACTTAATATTTTTACTCAGGGAAAGCAATTTGAGTTACCCTTAGCCTTTTAATTTTAATGAGAAAATCCTCATAATTCAACATTTCTTTTGCAGATTTAACGCTTAATAAAAAAAGTTCTGATATCAAACTTTTTTTTTTCTTTTTAAATATTTAGCGGATGAAAAGAAAATGGTTTCTCTTTCTAAAACCGTCATAAAACTGGAGGGTTAGTGTGCTTATTTTTTGTCCCTTTATTATATGTGTTATTTTCTCAGTTTTGGGTTCAAAAATAAGAACTGCTCCAGTAAGAATAAATATATGAAAAAAATACTAAAATTGTATAATTATCCACTTTGTAGCATAATATTTCTACAAAATTGGATATTATAAAGTTGTAGAGCAAATATGAGCTTGCTATAATTAAAAATGGCTAAACAATGATGTTTTAAACGATCGATCTAGCATCAAAAAAGTGAAATTTTGGCCTGTCGCGAAGTGCATAAAATAGACGTAAATGCGCATATCCAAAATGGCCGCCAAATTGGTATTTTTTTATATTCATGTAAAAAAAGTTCTACAAGCAACAGACACTTATAATTTTGACAGTTGCATATATGGTATTAACATTGATCACACTTTCTTCAATATAACATAAAATCTTTAAATGAGACATTACCGAGACTCGAACATGACTGAAACCTCAGAAGAGTACACCCTTTATTAAGCCTTCTTGTAGAATTTCACTACCTAAAGCTGCTACAGTACCATCCTTTATTTATTCATACTGATCTGATCATTTTATTGCTTTAATAATGTATAATCGTGATTGCAGACCTTTTTGTATAGCAATTTTATAACAAACATTATCAATGTGTTGTTATAACGCTTTAGAGTAATATCACAAATTATATAGGGCGCTATATATGTTGCATGTTATTATTATTAATAATAATGATGCATGATCTATATATAGTAAGTTTTTTCTTGAGTATGCTGTGATGTAAAGAAGAAATGTATCAGCCGTCTGACATCTTCGACTTACGCTCATTTCGCTCTCTCCACACCTGGAATATTTAATTGAAATCTTTTGAATCAGACGAAAAATGCTAGCTTGATCATTTGATGTACATAAAAAAAATCTATCGGTCGCAAATAGGTAAAATTGTCTGACTTAATCTTCAAAGGACAGGTATTGGCATTAGTATTTGGTTTTGACCAATTAAATTGTAAACTGCGTGCTAAATGTGACGATTTCGATCTTTCCTTCTTGACAGTAACAGCCCTGCGTCTTCAACCTGCGGTGTTGAAATATGTCAGTTGATTATTTATTCTAGGGCTTGAACTTAATAACGAAATTTTCGTGTTAGATTTGGGCTGCCGACGAACAAACATACGTTACAGTGTTTTGTGAAATGCAGGCTGATGAAGAGTACGTGATATATATAGTATTATGGTCGCCATCTTGGTCTCATTGAGAAATATTTTGTATTTTGTAATATTCTCGGAAATAAGGTTTTGGTTCAGCTAAATTTTTTTTTTTTAGATAAATATACAGTTCATATAGCTAACTGATTTTGATTTCGGAATATAGTTTTGTTGATGTTTCGGTATTCTCTGACTTTTATAACATATTCCAGGAGTACAGAGAGAGACCTGAACGTTACCCCTTAAAGGCCCAATATACGTTACTTTCGGCAAAAAGTCACATACTCTCTAATTTAGAGCTGTACATGAAAGATGTATAGATACAAAGTCACATATTCCCTAATGACTTATTTTAATTATAGATTTAGTTTAAGATTAACTGATATCATCAATACCCAAGATGAATTCTTAGTAATACGTGAAAATCGGTACAGCAGCAGTTGAAACTCGGTATTTGCAAACATGCATCCAATTTGAACTGTCTTGTTGTTTTAGTGGTCCACACCAAAATTATATTTAATCCTTTGAATTTTCTGTCAAGAGTTTCTTAGTATTTACCGCTCAGGTTTACTTCGTTCGTTTTAGCCTTATTTTTGCATGGTTATCAATTGGATTGTTTTTTTAGAATTTTCCTGAATCACGGAAAATTCCCTAAAGATGCGTATGTTGGTATATTGAGCCTCAAAAGGCCCAATATACGTAACTTCAGGAATTTTTTTCGTGAGTCTGAAAAATTCTGAAAAAAACCCAGTTGATAACCGTACAACAATAAGCCTAAAACGAAGTAAACCTGAGCGGTAACTTACAAAAAACTCTTAACAGAAAAATCAAAAGAATTGAAAATAATTCAGATGGGGCCCACTTCAACAACAAACCGAAGTTAGAAGACAGTTCAAAATGGACGCGTGTTTACAAATACCGAGTTGCAACTGCCGCTGTACCGTTAACCGCGTAAGAGTCCATCTTGAATATTTCTGATATCAGTTAATCTTAACTAAATATATGAATAGAATAAGTTATTAGGCTTCATTTTCGTTTCAACTTTTGCCGACAGATACGTATATTGGGCCTTTAAGTATCGAGGCTGATGTTAAAGTGTTTATACAATTCTGATAAATATTGTTATAAGTCTGGTGCCTTATTCTTCTTATGCATCATCCGATTCGAAAAGAATTGTAGAGTCACGCGCAATATCATCCCAGAACGAGTTATCCGTGGACCGACATGAAAAGTCCTGTTTAACGCCGTATCGTTCCACTTTAAGCCCGGCCCCGGAGTTTTTTCGGTCATGTGGCTCTATTCTGATGGCATTTCGAGACGCCACACCGGCGTCCTCTGGGAAGTAGTTAAATGGTAGGAGGAGGAATCCAACGTCCATCCCGGGGGTAGGGGTAACCGGGAGATCCTCGGTGTGCGGAATGTGGTGCATCCCTAAGGTCAGCCATGCCACAAGATCCTAGAGGGATAAGATGTATACGTTAAGACAGGACATAGCAAAACATATACAGAATATTAGGTCAGGACCAGAATTTGATATTAACAGAATCCAAAGCTACTTTAGATATACAAAGTTAGATAATAACAAATCTAAAAAGGTACAAAGTCACATAATCTCTAATTTTGAACTCTGCATTAGAGATGTATAAATACAAAGTCACATACTCTCTAATCTAGAGCTGTACATTAGCGATGTACAAAGTACAAGGTCACATATTTTCTAATCTAGAGCTGTACATGAGAGATGTATAAATACAAAGTCACATACTCTCTTATCTAGAGCTGTACATGAGAGATGTATAAATACAAAGTCACATACTCTCTTATCTAGAGCTGTACATGAGAGATGTATAAATACAAAGTCACATACTCTCTAATCTAGAGCTGTACATGTGAGATGCATAAATACAAAGTCACATACTCTCTAATCTAGAGCTGTACATGTGAGATGCATAAATACAAAGTCACATACTCTCTAATCTAGAGCTGTACATTAGAGAAGTACAAATACAAAGTCACACACTCTCTTATCTAGAGCTGTACATGAGAGATGTATAAATACAAAGTCACATACTCTCTTATCTAGAGCTGTACATGAGAGATGTATAAATACAAAGTCACATACTCTCTTATCTAGAGCTGTACATGAGAGATGTATAAATACAAAGTCACATACTCTCTTATCTAGAGCTGTACATGAGAGATGCATAAATACAAAGTCACATACTCTCTAATCTAGAGCTGTACATTAGAGAAGTACAAATACAAAGTCACACACTCTCTTATCTAGAGCTGTACATGAGAGATGTATAAATACAAAGTCACATACTCTCTTATCTAGAGCTGTACATGAGAGATGTATAAATACAAAGTCACATACTATCTTATCTAGAGCTGTACATGAGAGATGTATAAATACAAAGTCACATACTCTCTTATCTAGAGCTGTACATGAGAGATGTATAAATACAAAGTCACATACTCTCTAATCTAGAGCTGTACATGTGAGATGCATAAATACAAAGTCACATACTCTCTAATCTAGAGCTGTACATGTGAGATGCATAAATACAAAGTCACATACTCTCTGATCTAGAGCTGTACATGAAACATGTATAAATACAAAGTCACATACTCTCTTATCTAGAGCTGTGCATTAGAGAAGTACAAATACAAAGTCACATACTCTCTAATCTAGAGCTGTACATGAGAGATGTATAAATACAAAGTCACATACTCTCTTATCTAGAGCTGTACATGAAAGATGTATAAATACAAAGTCACATACTCTCTTATCTAGAGCTGTACATGAGAGATGTATAAATACAAAGTCACATACTCTCTTATCTAGAGCTGTACATGAGAGATGTATAAATACAAAGTCACATACTCTCTTATCTAGAGCTGTACATGAGAGATGTATAAATACAAAGTCACATACTCTCTAATCTAGAGCTGTACATGTGAGATGCATAAATACAAAGTCACATACTCTCTAATCTAGAGCTGTACATGTGAGATGCATAAATACAAAGTCACATACTCTCTGATCTAGAGCTGTACATGAAACATGTATAAATACAAAGTCACATACTCTCTTATCTAGAGCTGTGCATTAGAGAAGTACAAATACAAAGTCACATACTCTCTAATCTAGAGCTGTACATGAGAGATGTATAAATACAAAGTCACATACTCTCTAATCTAGAGCTGTACATGTGAGATGCATAAATACAAAGTCACATACTCTCTGATCTAGAGCTGTACATGAAACATGTATAAATACAAAGTCACATACTCTCTTATCTAGAGCTGTACATGTGAGATGCATAAATACAAAGTCACATACTCTCTGATCTAGAGCTGTACATGAAACATGTATAAATACAAAGTCACATACTCTCTTATCTAGAGCTGTACATGTGAGATGTATAAATACAAAGTCACATACTCTCTAATCTAGAGCTGTACATGTGAGATGCATAAATACAAAGTCACATACTCTCTTATCTAGAGCTGTACATGAGAGATGCATAAATACAAAGTCACATACTCTCTTATCTAGAGCTGTACATGAGAGATGTATAAATACAAAGTCACATACTCTCTAATCTAGAGCTGTACATGTGAGATGCATAAATACAAAGTCACATACTCTCTAATCTAGAGCTGTACATGAGAGATGTATAAATACAAAGTCACATACTCTCTTATCTAGAGCTGTACATGAGAGATGTATAAATACAAAGTCACATACTCTCTTATCTAGAGCTGTACATGTGAGATGCATAAATACAAAGTCACATTCTCTCTTATCTAGAGCTGTACATGAGAGATGTATAAATACAAAGTCACATACTCTCTTATCTAGAGCTGTACATGAAAGATGCATAAATACAAAGTCACATACTCTCTTATCTAGAGCTGTACATGTGAGATGCATAAATACAAAGTCACATACTCTCTTATCTAGAGCTGTACATGAAAGATGTATAAATACAAAGTCACATACTCTCTTATCTAGAGCTGTACATGTGAGATGCATAAATACAAAGTCACATACTCTCTTATCTAGAGCAGTACATGAGTGATGTATAAATACAAAGTCATATACTTTCTTATCTAGAGCTGTTCATGAGAGATGTATAAATACAAAGTCACATACCTTCTAATTAAAGCTGTACATCAGCGATGTATTAATACAAAGTCACATACTCTCTTATTTTGAACTCTTCATTAGGGATGTACAAAGTGCAAAGTCACTTACTCTTTCATATAGAGCTTTACATTAGCGATGTATAAATACAATGTCACATACCCTCTAATCTAGAGCGCTGTACATAAGAGATTTGAAAAGTACAAAGTCACATACTCTCTTATCTAGAGCAGTACATGAGTGATGTATAAATACAAAGTCATATACTTTCTTATCTAGAACTGTACATGTGAGATGTATAAATACAAAGTCACATACTCTCTAATCTAGAACTGTACATGAAACATGTATAAATACAAAGTCACATACTCTCTGATCTAGAGCTGTACGAGTTAGATGTATAAATACAAAGTCATATACTCTCTGATCTAGAACTGTACGAGTTAGATGTATAAATACAAAGTCATATACTCTCTGATCTAGAACTGTACGAGTAAGATGCATAAATACAAAGTCACATACTCTCTTATCAAGAGCTGTACATGAGTGATGTATTAATACAAAGTCACATATTCTCTAATCTAAAGCTGTACATAAGAGATGTACTTGTCAAATACAAAGTCACATACTCTCTAAACTAGAGCTGTACATTTAGAGATGCACAAAAACTAAATCAGAAACTTTCTCATATCTAGAACGCTCTATTACATACCTATTGCAATACAAAAGTCTTTTATCTAAAGCCATAAGGAATATAGAGTTTATACTTTCATTAACTAAACTTTAGAGAGTACACGAGCACTCTCTAGACTAGATATGTTAAAATATAGCGTTTTGATTTTTCTAAACCAGAGGCACATCTTCATCTATTAAGGGAATAAAGTTTAAGGCAATATTTTAAAACATCCCTCCTGAGCGTATGTGCAGAAACATATATGATTCTGATACATTTATTTTCGTTCTTTTTTTTCATTTTTTTAAGTCAACATCTACAAATTGAAAAGAACTTTTTAATTAATAGAATGTAAAGACAGACATATTCTCTAAAAAAGAAGATTACAGAGTACGACCCTACATATAATGTCTTTACTATTCTAACTATTCGCCGGTAAAGTTAATCGATATTCGGCACAAAGATCAAAAGAAAATCAATTGATGTTTCAAAATATATAATCGGTAAACTTGTACAACATAAAGAAACAAATACTTTCCTAATCAGAGGTATATGATTAAGGTCTAACAAAACAATCCTCAAATACTAAAATGTCAATACGGTTATATCGTAGCAATTTGAATATAATTGACATGGACTGTGAACCTCACAATACATTCCTATATATTGGACTTTATCCTAGACAATATCTTATGGAACGGAATAAACTACACGAAAGTAATTTTCATATCAAGCAAATTACATGATAATAAGTACGCATACACATGTATGTTGTGATTGACAGTGATGACTCGGTTCTCACTTTGAGGACTTGATGTTTATTCGGATGAGACCAAGATTTACATGGCGGATGTCTTCGATGAAGCAGAAGACACTCTTTTGCAACACCTGTTCTTATTCTCTTGTACTCCTTTACAATAGCCTCCGTGTGGAATATGTACTTTTCTTCATAGTTCGTTTCTACTTTATTTGGTTTTGAGTTCGTATTAGAGTTTTGTTGACTCTGCGGTGTTACAACCTGTGACTTGATATACGGTACTTATCTTTATGACGATCGACATTTATACTGCTTTATGATAGGGTTATTATCTGGCAGTGTGACACGAACTACCAAGTGTGTCACGAGACATATGTGTATCACGATCCTTTATTTAATGTCCTTATATGGTAATATGTAAATTATTGAAGCATCATGCATTGATTTGAAAGCATGAATTATATCAGATAAATTGTAACGAACATATATTATTTTGAAGTTAAATATAGGCATACATGGAACTTAATAATGCAAATACCACACAAAAACAATTTTATCTACCAGCTGGTATTTGTTTTCTTGGCTATTAAAAACGTTGCATAAATTATTTCTAAACAGAAAAATATATCATGGATGACTTTTATGTAGAGGAAATAGATTTAAGATAAAATATAACACAACCAAACAAGATAGAAACGAACTCGAACTCTTGACTTGAACGGTCGCTGTAATTGACTTGGTCACAAGGTTAATGGGTATAATATGGACATTTTGTCTATAACTAAGGGGTATAATATAGACATTTTGTCTATAGTAAAGGGGTATAATATAGACATTTTGTTCATAATTAAAGGGTATAATAAAGACATTTTGTCCAAAATTAAAGGGTATATATGGACATTTTGTCTATAATTTAGGGGTATAATATAGACATTTTGTCTATAATTAATGGGTATATATGGACATTTTGTCTATAATTTAGGGGTATTATATGGACATTTTGTCTATAATTTAGGGGTATAATATGGACATTTTGTCTATAATTTAGGGGTATAATATGGACATTTTGTCTATAATTTAGGGGTATAATATAGACATTTTGTCTATAGTAAAGGGGTATAATATGGACATTTTGTCTATAATTAAGGGGTATAATATGGACATTTTGTCTATAATTTAGGGGTATAATATGGACATTTTGTCTATAATTTAGGGGTATTATATGGACATTTTGTCTATAATTAAGGGGTATAATATGGACATTTTGTCTATAATTAAGGGGTATAATATGGACATTTTGTCTATAATTTAGGGGTATAATATGGACATTTTGTCTATAATTTAAGGGTATAATATGGACATTTTGTCTATAATTTAGGGGTATAATATGGACATTTTGTCTATAATTCATGGGTATAATATTGACATTTTGTCCATAATAAAGGGGTATAATATGGACATTTTGTCTATAATAAAGGGGTATAATATGGATATTTTGTCTATAATTAAGGGGAATAATATGGACATTTTGTCTATTATTTGTTGGCTAGAATTAGAACTTGATACAATGATATAATAACGTTATTAACTCGTGTATTATACTAAAAAATATATCATACTTTGTTGCTAAATATTGATATTTTTGTCATGTACCTGAAATTCAGGGGTACAGACTTATTCATTTATAAAAAAAAATTAGTAAAATTAATATGTGTTACCATCTAGAAATGGCAACTTACCTTTGAAATACCAGAATTGTCTTCCTATTTCACACAATAACCCAGCGCAGTGCGTAAGTATATGTCCAATATGGTGGTTAAACTGACAGGACTTTGGTTTAGTGAAAGTCGCTTATACCCTTGCACAGCATACCTACATTGGACAGGTTAAATGGGCTCTTAGATTAAACACAGCCTTTTCAGCTTAACAACCAATAACACATTTTACTGGAGAAATGTGACAACGGGACACACTTCTAATTTTTCAAAGTTAGGTTTCCATTCCTGGATGGTTACACATGAAGTTCATGTTATTTTCAGTTATTTTAAAAAAATGATAAACTGAGCCTCTGCAGTTTTGATACTTGACAAAAATGTCAATGTGTTAGCAACAAAGTATTTTTTTTATTTCAAATCATCATTTTTATATACTCCTCTGCCATAGAAATGTCAACGGGTCTGTAGAATAAGGATGACGTAACACACACATGTGCTGCACCTTTTAAATTTAGTAATAGATACAGCATGCCGAAAAAATTAATCAAACTGCACCACAGCTGTTTCATTCTCCAAGGACTCTTCAGGGATGCTAGGGGCCAAAAGGTGGGAATCCAAAATGTCTAAACTAATGTAGAAACAGAAGGGTCAGGTGCGTTAAACCCCTTTAATTAAATTTTAAAAATAAGTTTAGAAGTAAAATTAAACTAGTTCTGTATAATTTCAAATCGTGTACTACGAAAATGTGTATATTATATACCGTGCCACTACCCAAGTGATATTAACTGTGGCTATGGAGGCTCCAGTAAATCTCGGGGACTAAACAAACCACCAGCAGAGTCTGCCAATCCTAATCATTAAATATGACGTATCACACACATGTGCTGCACTTTTTAAATTTAGCTATATATACAGTATGCCGAAAAAAGGAATCAAACTGCCTATACAGCTGTATAAGATTATTTTTAAAATTCCAAATTGTGGACGATATGTCCAAGCAATACACCTAAAGGGGGGAACTGTTATTATAAACAAACCGATTACAGATGAAAGCGTGAGATATTTTCATTCTTCATGTTTCCATGATATTGCTGAATAGGTTCGTCAACAATAAAAGTACAGCGATATATTTATCAATGGATATGTATGTGTAACCCAATTTTCAACACTGTCATTGACCCGAGTGTATCACGGTTAGCTCGTGAAGTTGTTATACAGTCCGATAACAGGTAACTCAATGTCTCACAGTTGTGTTCGATAAGAAACCGTAATAAGCACGTGAATCAATCCCGTGACTAGCATTTACTTGACCTTGACCTTCATCGGTCTCCATGCCCATACCAACACGGACAAAGGTAAACAATAGTTTTATCGTACGCAGATAACCCGTGAATTAAATTCATCTTAGAAGTTTCCTTTTTATCTGATACAGTTCATGGATTATTTAACGAATCAATGAATGAATTACTCCGTGTGGTACCTGTATCAAACTTCAAAGCGACAGGAGTAAATATTTATTGATTAATTGTTTTTATAAACTATCTCATTGGGATGGGATGTTGGTCAAGTGTAGGTTAAATGATAAACAACCACGCCAAAAAGCGTCAACAAACTATCAAAAGGTGGCCGTAATCAGAAATCATAGTTATACAGCACCGTACTAAAAGTGGGTCAACTTTTTACAGTTTTGCTATATATTCGTTGTATTTGCAACAGTTACTATATTCAGCAAATTTTCCTAGCTTCGTCTAGGGATGGATTTTGATAATATTTGGTATTTTATATAGAAAAATCAATAATTTTTTCTTATATTATTACTTTAATTTTCCGTTCTGTATTTCTGGAATAATACAGAATTATCTACACTGCTAATTTACGTGTGAAGCCATTTTTCTGTATAAGGATACACTAAAATGACGTCAAAATGGCGTCAAACAAATTGGATATTGTAAATAAATTATGATTTTCTTCGTCATACAAAACGAAAAAAGTGGCATTATTATGAAATGAAAAATCATTAAAATGACTCCTAAATAAAACCTTGAAGATTCATTGAAAAGTGTTTGAAATACAAAGAAAAAATAAAATAAATTGACTCCCTTTTGTCTTGGTACTGCCCTAAAACTCTTATAGCCTTTCGAGTTTATGGTTTTATTGACCTAAATAAATATTGAAGTGGATCATGTGAATCCCCCACGTTGTCTAGTCTTTGTCGTAACATGCTGTGATGTCATAAATGTTATTGACGTGTTCTAAAATTAAAGTTATGGTACCTCTATATACAATATTAGTGATATATTAGAATATTTAAACAACAATATTGACATTTGTCTGGCATTGGCAGTTATATAGTCTCTTTAAGAGCCCTGGCATTGATTGGATTTGCGTGCATCACGCGACACAATTCCAAGCGCATCAATACACCGCAGACCGGAACTACAATAGCAATCGCGTACTGTAAACAAACATGGCGGCTGCTGAAATATTACCGTTCGTCATAGTGAGACGTGGCAATATAATTGCAAACGCAAAATATTATTGAAAAGTAGTACAGCCACATAATTACGAAGGTCTACAATATTATGCAAAATGTACATTGTACATCGATGAAAACGAACTGTACCCGTAATCTCTGTCCAGTTATGGAGGAAAACAAATAAAACTTTCATATAGTTTATAACCACTACCGTCTTTACACTGCATTGATCCACAGGAAGTCGTTACAAATTTCTAAAATAAGCTGATGTTTCCCACCTCTATTCACTGATTGATAGGTTAGATTTCAGATATTTATGAGGAAACCTGTGTTCTGACACGTTAAATAACGTGTGCATTGTAGAACCTACCGACTGTAGGATTCCATACAACCATCAATAAATTATAGCTTAGTTTCTTCACATATTCGAACTATTGTCTGCTCACAAATAACTCCCTCGAGAAGGCAAGGACCTGTCATGAAATTTGTTTCGGGTTACAAATCAAAAGAATAGCTCATATTTATCTTTCAATTTAGTTTTGTAATGATAAATTCAAATCGCCCTAGTATAGACAAATCATTACATAATCGTATATGTATTCATACTGAATTCTTGAGTGAAATATAAATATTTATTGATTTTTGACAGCCAATCAGCACAATACCAGGCGCTGCTTTAACCAACGAACAATCAACCATTGGACGTCTGCCAGATTGTATTTATTGCCAATATAAATGAAATATGTGTGCGATATAAATCGAATGACGACTTTATCTGGCGTCGATATTGCATTAATGTTGACATAAGTTATAATCTGACTGACGTTCAGTGGTTATAATTACATTTCATAAAGTTTTTAATACATAATCATGCCATTTTTTGCCAATTTATGAATGTATTTGTCCTTACATGTTTACATACTCGAAGAGCTTTCTTGAGAGTCACCTTAAGGATAATTGTTAAGCTATAGTGCGTGTTATCTGAGGCGTCCTGCAAACTGTTAACGTTACGTAGGTTACCATGGCGCCAAATGACGTCATGTTCGTCTGCATATATACTACTGTGAATACAGTCCAGATTAACATGGACTAATAAAAAGCCAACATGCTAAATGTAAATATATGTTTATGTTATGTCGATAGGACAGGTGTTCTTCAGTTTAAAGATAACATGTAAGATACAAAAAAGGACATTAAAAGCAGAGAGAAATTAATAGTATTAAACTGCGTTAGCGTGGTATTTATCATCTACATGAATGACATAACTTTCCAAGTAAACATCACACTGCGTATTGCAGTGCAGTGCTTAACCGAAAGCTATGAAATGAGTATTTAAGGATTAACTTTCTATTTTGTTTAGGTTATCGGGGAATAACTACAATAGAACACGGGTAAATTAAATACACGGTTAAATTAAATAATCGGCGCAGCAGCCGGTTATGTATAATATACCCGTTTTTATTCTTATATTGACAGTATCTTTCTGTGAAATGTTTGTAACTTTTTTGCTCATTATAGTCCCATCTTCGGACACAGACTTCATTTCTAATGGCTTAATAGATGCAACAACATAAAGTTGCAAAAATCGTTGTAAGCTCCGCCCAAGTTTATTGTTGATGACGTCACACATTTGTGTTTCAAACTGGAGGATTTGCATAGCTCCGCCAACATGTATTGTTGTCGACGTCAAAGAAGTTCGGCACGTGTTCGAGTACAGTTATGCGGTGATAATGATAGTCTGAGGAACAATGGTTATCGAGTGAATATCTATACATTTCCACTGGACAAAGACTAGATGACTTATTTTCTAATATAATACATTTGAACATTATGACGTCATCATGCACTGTTCTTCATTAAATGTTTATAAAGTTGCACACGAGTGCATGATTCCTATTATAATACAAATGCATTATGTTTTCTAAAAGTATGATTTTTTTTGTCTAGAGTTCAAGCCAATAAATGTTGATTTTCTAATCAGCAGCATAGCCACGAAAAGCACCGTACTGACCCCTAAATATAAGATGTTTGTGTGACCCCAGAAACGGTGTTTAAAAGGCACATGGACAACAATACTTGTGTGATACGTCACTTCCGTTATGACGTATCGCTCACGTCAGTTCTTCGCTGACCTTCATCTTGTATTTTTAAATGTATCTCTATGTTGTGTTCAGTAGTGTCAAAACATCCTTCCTTAAGTCATCTTTTGTATAAAAAAAATATTCCGAGGAGCAGACCTGTGATAAACATATATACATGTAGTACACTTACGACATGTACTTAGTAACTAAACGCTACAGAGCATTGTGTTTTAAAAACACAATGCTCCGTTGACATTGTCATCTGCAGTAAGTCATTTCGTCACAACATTGCACATACGCTTGTTGTGACGAAATGACTAAACGCACAGATAGGATTCATCTTGCTATCCAGCAATATTCTAGTGACCTTTATAGTTTCTTTACTTTATGCTCTTGAAGAATTGATGACAGTTAACATTGTCTTCTACAGTAATTCATTTCGTTACAAAATTGCACATAAGCTTGTTGTGACGAAATGATTAAACACACAGATAGGAAATATCCTTGGTATCAAGGGGTTAAACTCACCTACGCTCTCTACACCCCTTGACTTGGTCGTGGCACGCTCAGGTAAAAAAGCACACTCAGGAAAAGAAACTGACCAACCTCTTGGGTGCTTGTCTGTCTGTCTTTTGAAGATTACAAAGGAACTGCGCCGACTTCAAAACTTGTCAATTTTTACCGTTATGTGACCACGAGATTATATGATGTTCATCAAAGAATCGAACCAGTCTTCTTGCTCCACTCTCGAGGTGAACTTACAGTTTTGCCATGATATATTCCCAGGGATGCAGAGAGCGTAGGCAAGCGCAACCCCTGGATATCGAAGATGAGATAGAACTATTCAGGCTTTACGCCCACAAACTTTTACATTTAGGATTTTGGCAGAGGTTGATTGGCTGATACAAAAATCTGGTAGGTGACTTGTTAAACTACCACGAAAATCATGATATTAAGAGCAAGCCCTAGAAAAACGAATCAACTGCGACATGTAAACACCATGGTATGGAGAATCAGGGGTGTTACTATCAAGAAAGGGAAAGTTCACGATCGGAAAATCGAAATCGTCACGTTTATCATAAAGCTTAGTAGTAAGCTGACCGTGTTGGTCATAGTTTAAGTGAAGACTGAGACAGGAAGCTGATGTAGGAGAGTATCTTGTGTCCTTAATCTCAAGTTCAGTAGAGTATATACGATCGACTACGTCAGCAAAACTCTTGTTGTTTTTTGACAATACGTCGTCGATATACAAACGACTTACAAAACAGACTATTCTAGAGTACTTGCGACACCTACCTCAAACTACACCCTTACACCTTCTTTAAATAAAACATTACTACCGTGGTCAAATGTTCGATACCCCCATGTAGTCATATTGATAAATCGCCTATTGCGCATGCGCAGTGGATCGTAGGTTAGAATCCATCACGTGGTGTTATTCAAGATTCCAATGTCATTTACTCAATTAATAAACACAATACTTTGCACAGTTTTTTTCGGCAAATTATGAATTCAAGACAATATACGACCTATCTCCGGGAACTGTTATTCTTATCACTTGATTGAGGGGATGCGATATTCATGAAAAATTATCATATGGAATATAATCCTGTCAATGATATAAATTTTCTTTCAAAAGAGTTTTTTCATAGCTTTTCAACTATTTCGCTCAGTGATATTTTACTCCAACCTATGATGTTTACGTTTCGAGTTGATTCGTTATTCTAGGCCTTGCTCTAATTATCGAAATTTTCGTGATAGACGTCGGTTGCTGACAAAAAAACTTACTACATTAGGAATCTAAAGGTGCAGGTTGATGAGAACTAAGCGAAAAATTAATGGTCGCCATTTTTGTCTTATTGAGATATACTTTGTATCCTTGTATGCATATTTGCTCTGTTCCTATTTTGCCAATAGTTGTATCGATTAAGAGTTCGGATCATGGTTTTGTTGGCATCTCTGTATTCTCTGATTTCTTGTTTGTTTGGTTTGTTTTTTTTAATTTTATTGTTTTTTTTTCTTTGTGAACCTCCCAAATCTGTTTAAGGGGGGAAACGTCGGACAGTCGTTGCATATGAAATTGAGATTTCCGCTGTACCCTAACTGATATACATCTATAAATACAGATTACAAGGCAATACAAACCTCGTCAAGAATAGAATCGTTGTCATCAAGAAAATCCTGGAATCTCACAACAGGGTTTGTTGTATCCAATGCGGCATACTGGGAGCTGCTGAATGGTTCCGTCTCCTTCCGGCGAGTCACTGCCATCTGATAGCGTGACCAAGACGCGGAAGGCTCATTACCGTATCCTTCCGCCAATAGGGACTTTGTCATTCCGCGCGGCAACACGCGATACGACCTGTGTACGCCATATTTGTTGGTTGAGGCATTGTTGTAAAATGTAAGATACTTTGGTGAATTGAAATCATATTTGTAAGCAGCACTCAACTCATCTGGCTTTACGTCATGACTGAATTTGGTTTGGTGATATTTTTCCCCGTTGACTTTCGACCAATGGTTATCCACTGGGTCCGGCTTAATATCGAGAGTTGCAAAGCGGTTACTCGTACCCAGAACATCAAGGTCGACTTTGAAATGAATCAGATGATGGTGGAGACTTCCGACAATAAAATCGTTCAGACGGTATCCGTACGGACTCTCTTCCGGTCTGTAGAAGCTAGTAGATATAAAACCAGTAGAGACAACTCGAACTTCTAAAGCACCGTTTTGAAAAAAACGGAAGTCAATTATGTAATCGTAGTTCATGACGGTGAGGATGTTCCTAAAGACGAGAAGAACGCTCTCCATCCCCTCATACGACGTCTGTGTTAGAGGTTCATAGTTGAAATGTCTGCGATGTGGATCTCCTGTGTTTAGTTCAAATACACAGAAAACATTTCGCGTAGTGAACGGTTCGTCGGATGTCTCCGTCAGAAACGAGGCATCGATGAATGTCGCGTGGGATGGACAATCTACTCCGGGCACGAGTGGACTAGCTTTCGGGCCAATCAGATCGCTAGAGTCGAAAAAATCCGCAAACATTTGAGCGGGGTTATTCGCCGAATAGAAAACGCACATCTCCTGTAGGCCTATCTCATAAATGATTCGCTGTCCATCATACCGGATGTCGTAGACCTGTGGGCCGTACGCACTGGACATTCTGAAGTCAAATTGCCAGCGCATGTAGGTCACTTGATTGTATTGCACATTGTATCTCTTTCCATCTGGTTCCACTTGGGCAGGGTTTCTGAGAGGTTCGTCCCAGAACGGCTTACCGCGTTTTTCTGCCCTTGAGAACGAAGTGTCATGATTTGGGTCAGGCCAAGATGATTGGGTGCTATTTATAAACACACGGGATTTCAAATCGTCTATTCCATCGTAGGTTGTACCTCTAAACCACACCTTTTCAATAGCAAAATCTGAACTCACAGTTTTAACCAAAACAGCAAAGTCTAAATTGTTCAATAAATAGTTTTCTTTGTCACGACTTAGCCAGAACCAAAACTTTCTAGTTTGCTCTCCACTGACAGCAGGTGACATTGAAGAGAAATAGGTGAGAATAAGACATTCGGAATCACAGTCAGAGAGAGCTGCACCATAAAACGCATATATATGATCCCGGAGTTTCGTGTTGATTTCTTGCTCTGCAAAGCTTGTCGCCTTATCGTATTCAGCCATGTTAATAGGTCGTAGGATAAAAGGAACTGAAGAAGGTCTTCCAGGAACCTGTTTTATATACGTAGGGTTTGGAAGAGGACCAACTATTCTTTCAATAGCGTCAGGTGGATTTTTAGCACCTCGAAATATCGTCACAATTGCCTCCCTAGCTGGCTGTTGTCCTCCATTATCTAGATACTCTAATACGTCAGTCTTATTTGGAAGGTAGAGTTCGGCCAGATAGCGGTAGTTGGTGTTGATTGTGTTATAGGGAGGCCGGGTGATGTTGAGGGATTCTTCCTGGGCTAGGTAAGACACAAGTCCTTGGATCTCAGCTTTCGTCAGGTCATGAAACACAGACGGCTCAGAGGGTTCGCCAAGTTGGACCTTACCGTGCTCCACGTATGGACGTTCATGTTCAGATGACTCGTTTTCCTTCTGGATTTCCGTCGCCAAGTATATTATCACGGCAAGGAATACCACTGACGTCAACAACAGGAACAAAGCCAGAAAGCGCCACCTGTTGGCTCGATCAACTTCTCCTTTTTCTTCGACCATTCTGCTGCAATAAAAAGTGAGTTTGTTATACAAAAGATATCCCGAAACGAGTTCATAAAATATCAAAATATCGAAAAGAGACAGCAAATGTGTTCTGCTGTTTTAAGGTCATCCGCGAAATCCAGGGGTGACGCTCACCCACGCTCTCCTCTACATCCCTGGAATATATCACGACACTACTGAAAGCACACTTAATCGCTAGCCTGATGCCTGTCTTTGGGAAATTGCAAAGGAGCCGCAACCGACTTCAAAGCTTGTCCATTTTTACCGATATGTGAACTGTTTTTGGTGTAAATTAAACAGCCTAACCATTATTCTTGCTTCGTCAACAAGGTGGCGTACACAGAACCTTCAGTTTTGCCATGACATATTACAGGGATGTAGAGATCGTAGGTGAGCATACCCCCAAGATATCGAGGAATTCTTAAGGCCCTCCAAAACAGTATCTTATGTACTTTCTCAATGTTATTCGGAAGTAAAATGCAATAAAATTGAATGGAATGGAATAGAATTGAATCTAATAATAGGATCTACTTCAGATTGTGAATGCTTATTTTACAAAGGATAATATCTACGTCCAAATTCATTATAAAGGTAGTATATGGTGTGTAGAAAAAAGAACTCATTGCTGCTGTGAATATCAAGAGATCAGTATAATCAATAAGTTTTGGTACCTTTCAGATAATATCTGCAAAGGTCTTGTGTTTAACATGAAACAAATCTTGTTTGGATATTTCTGTCTACGTTATGCAGGTATAATTCAATTATTTCACATATATCTAGCTTCTAAGTTGTATAGTCGCCTTCTTGGTCTCATCGAGAAACATTTTGTATCGTTGTTTGATAAGAAGACTTTTTGAATATGCTCATCGCATGTTGCAGTTGATTCGTTACTCTAGGGCTTGCTCTAAATCTAGTGATTTTCGTGATAAATATCGGCTGCGCTGACGACCAGACTAACAATACAGAGACTTGAGAGACACGGCTTGACGGAGACTAAGGACACGTTTCATGGTAGCCACATTGGTCTCATTGGGAATTTGTTTTGTATCTTTGAATATGCTCATTAGTATTCATTAGTATGCTAACATGTTGTGATTGATAAGAATGACTCGGTACCGTCTTTGAGGACTTGATTTTTACTTAAATGTGAACATGAAGCAGAAGACACTTACTCTTCTGGAACACGTGGTCTTATTCTATTTTTTGTACAAGTGACTGCATGTAAAAGAAAATCCCTTTGTTCATAGTTTACCCCTACGTTAATCGATTTTAAGTTCGGATAATAGTTTTGTTGACTTTCAGTTATTTTCTCTGATTTTCCCTCTTAATCACAATTTTATCGATGTATTTTGTTTTCGAAATTTCCAAGAGATACAGAAGCTTATTCCAATAATGATTTCTTTAAATTGTAACAATTTGAAAGTCATAACTATGTTGTAATCTTCAAACATGATTACAATTTCAGTTTCATCTGCAAATATCCATTCTACACTTTTTAAGTTTCAAAGACGTTACATAATCAAAACTATTTTGATTCGTATTTTTGTCGGGTTTTTATGTGTATCATTTCTATGCTAGTTTAGCTGTCACTAAAAGATACTCCATGCCGTGTTTTTTTTTCTAATCTGCTAGATCAAGCAATAAAGTCAGAATATAAGATACACCATGAGTGTTCCGGAAGGCTGATACATACCTTTTAAAGGTACTTACTCATACATTACGTTTTCGCAGTTATATTTACGCGTTGCAGGATATAATTCACATCCTCGTCTTGGTAAATGAACGCATCGCCTCACACTATCGCCATTTATTACCATACTTATATATGTTTTAAAAAATTGCCCTTTTATATCCAGCAAAAAAAACCCCACTATGATGTGAAATATTACTTTAATGTATACGCATCACTGTATATGATTTATAATGTCTACTTTATATTCACTGGACTGCAAAAAATTAATATGTTAAACACACAGTAATTGTAAATAGTTAGCCAATTTGACACCAAAATACAGCTTACTGATCTGACACTCGACAGGTGTACGCATGTACAGTGGAATACACCCCAGGTGACTTTGTGTTTGGTCGGTGGTCTGAGTAGTGAGGTGAAGCAAAAGTGGTATTTGAAACTTTTCAAAACTGGTCTTAATAGCGAGGTGGTCTTAATAGTGAAGCTTGAAATACAAAGACATATAGAAGATTTTTTCGGAACAGAAATGAAGTGGTCTTAATAGCGAGGTGGTCTTAATTCTGAGGTGGTCTTTAAGCGAGCTTTCACTGTACAAATAAAAGAATTGGAAAAAAACGCAGAATGATAAATACATTCTGGTTACATTTAACCTTTGTAGAAAAAACGAAACAAAGTTAATCCCAGACATTAGCTTCAAATTTTTAATTTTATGAACACTATACGATGCATATTTATCGAGTTGATTTCAGATTCTGACCTATGACGCCATAGTGACCATATTTCACAAGTCACAATGAACCCGGTAATGTATGACCTACATTTTGAACAACCAATGGAAAAGATTAGGGTAGCCGGAACCCGTATGTTTGATGGTGAAAATAACAACGCATGCTTGAGTATAATAATAAAAAGTTGCACATGATGCGTCGAAATAAAATATGCCAGTCATGAACAATTTCACAGTATGGGAAGACGTACCCTAAATCCAGAGATGGGTCCAGGGAAATAACTCGTAGCTGTTAGTGGTAAAGACTGTATACTTTATTGAGGCGAATTACGGAAAACGCCACCTTCACTAGCCAAGGGTTACGATCCGCACACTTATCTTCATGATCTTAACCCTTGGCTAGTGAAGTGGGAAAACGCTCGTATGAAGGGTTTTTCTCAAAAGACGTGTCTCCATTAGATATGCAGGCGACTGGGTAAACCTTTATCCACAATATAATCTAAATAGACACCATTATAGTCATAGAAAAATGAAATCAGCAAAAAAGATACTATTGACAGCGTTTCTCGTGCTCAATAATGAACAAAAAATTACATAAGGTATACAGCTCCATATATTTAACATATACTCTGAAGATATGAATCTACATTTGACATTTTAAAAAAAATTTAAGTGTACGTACGCTACATTTACTTTGTAAAAAGGTTTCAAGCTAATGGCATACAAAACTATATAGAAACCAACATGAAATTGATTTTGGTATATAACTATTTGAGTTCCACTTGGGTGATACGAATCTCTTCAACACTCAAGATCGACAATGAATTACCCTTTCACTACGGTAAACAGATCAGTGAATAGCAGGAGAATTGGAGAGAACTAATATAGGCTATGCCTGTTGTTTGATCCTTTTTCCATTTTGAAATAAAGTTTGTTGAAATGAATGAATAGCAAAGTCAAAATGATTGATGTAATGTCGTAAGTACATGTACAGGGTGTTCCAAAAAAACCATGTCCAAAATGTGTACGGCTGTATCGTCGTCTCCCCTTCACATGATACTTTTGAGGTTTACTGGACCCTCCATAGCCACAGTTAATCTCATTTGAGTAGTGGCACGGTACTTAATATACACATTTCGTAGTACACGATTTGCAATTATACAGAACTAGTTTAATTTTACTTCGAAATTCATAAATTAAAGGGGTTTTACGCACCTGACCCTTCTGCCTCTACATTAGTTTAGACATTTTGGATTCCAACCTTTTGGCCCCTAGCACCACTGAAGAGTCCTAGAAGGACGAAACAGCTGTTTACTGTATACTGCTTCGGCATACTGTATCTATTACTAAATTTAAAAGTTTTAGCACATGTGTGTGTTACGTCATCTTTACAAACTCCCAATGCATTTGAGAGAATAGGTACAAAATAACGATGACGTCAATATGCCTTTTTATTATAGCATCTTCGACATTGTCAAAATCATATAATCACCTTTTTTTTAAGATAAAAGTTGTTATTGCGGATTAAGTATCTGAGAAATAATGTCTGATGTTATAACTTCATCCAATTAGGAGAAAAATAAGGATTTTTTTTATTAAAACGTGCAAAACAATTGCCAGAAACTTTAGAGTCGGGTGGAGCTTGTGATTGGTAAAAAAGGAGGACATCTTGAATACATCACATATTGCATGATGGGTCAAAATGACGTTGCATGACATTCTCTGAAATTTTCAATACTTGTAGAATTTTGTAATTTTTATTAAAAATAGCCAACCTGTAAAATTGATACTACTCTTTGATCTAATGACGTCATATTTTCATGTTCCATTGTTTTATTGTTTTTATAATGTCGAAAACTCGGGACAAGTTTTTTGGAGCATCCCGTACTTACTATTGATACCAGTTAAGAAGAATTACACAAACATAGCGTTTACTTTTCACTTTCAGACTAGGAACTATTACCTTGGCAGTGTGTTTATATATATAATGTAAATGGGTGATTATGACCTTGTGAGCGTAACATAACTAGTTTTCTAACACACTAGGTGAGTGAAATTCAACTCTCAGAGTATCAAATAATCATTACAACTGTTAAATAACTTTTTGTTTATACCACACGTGGAATAAACTCTAAACGCATTTTGATTGGCTGACATGACCGGAACAACAACTCGTTGTGTAACCTCTGTCTACTTCATCATGCTCGATATCAAGGGGTTACGCTCACCTACGCTCTCTACACCCGAGGAATATGTCATGGCAAAACTGAAGGCTCTGTGTGCGCCGCCTTGTTGATGAGGCAATCAAACTGCTTCAACCCTTTGATGTACATCAAAAGAATCTCGTGGTCACATAACGGTAAATATTGACAAGCTTTGAAGACAAAATGTGAGTCCTTTGTAATCTTCAAGGGACGGGCATGAAGCCAAGCAATTGGTCAGTTTTGTTTTACCTGAACGTGCCTTCAGTTTTGCAGTGACATATTCCAGGTGTGTAGAGAGCGTAGGTGATTGCAACCTGGATATCGAGGATGCCCACAATGTGACATATCTAAAGATCACGTAACACACACATCTTTTAAATTCAGTAATATATACAGTATACCGAAAAAAAATGAATAAAACTACGTCATACAGCTGTTTCGTCCTCCTGGGACTCTCAGTGATACTAGGGGCCAAAAAGTGGGAATCCAAAATGTCTAAACTAATATAGAATCGGAAGGGTCAGGTGCGTGAAACCCTTTTATTTTATGAATTTAGAAGTAAAATTAAACTAACTCTATATAATTTCAAAACATGTACCTAATATCTAAAGTTATAACACACAGTACGTTTGTTTTACGCTTCAACAAAGTTGTGAGTCAAGGGTTAAATTATACCAGAGTCAAGGGTTAAATTATACCAGAGTCAGGGGTTAAATTATACCAGAGTCAGGGGTTAAATTATACCAGAGTCAGGGGTTAAATTATACCAGAGTCAGGGGTTAAATTATACCAGAGATTGATATGTAATATATTGGACCATAAATGATACTGATACCACATGGTCTATTTGTATGATGTTGTACTCTAAATTAAAAACCGAACCGTACATTCCAGAGGATGCCTTAGTGATAACCTGTATTTCTAGCTCTGAAAGATGCCGTAATGAACATGCATGTGCTTCACATTTTATATCATCAAGTAATAGATACAGTATGCCGAAATATTTACTCTACCTCATCAGATGATTCGTCCGTCTAGGTGCCAAAAGGTGAAACTCGAAATTTTCTAAATTAATGTAGAAGCAGATACGGCAGATGCATACACCCCCTTTAAATGATGAATTTAGATAAAATAAAATAATACTGTATGATTTCAAATCGTGTACTACGAAAGTGTGTATATTATGTATATGGGCGGATTGGTCGAGTGGGTAACACTCCGGCCTTCCATGCAGGCGGCCGGGGGCCGATCCCCGAAATTGTCATACGCATAGAATATTCAGAGAAAGTGTTTTTCTCCTGACCACACAACTCCAACAACCCAGGTGGAGTATAAAATGGTCTGGGGTGGGTGTTGCAGTATCTGTGCTGTAGGATTCAAGTGAGGTGGCACTCTAAAAGATGTGGTTGGAGATTTATCTCCAGCACACACGCATACATACACACACATAGGGAGATTCTAGCCAGGTGGTATAGGACGAGGAGTTTGCGTCTGATAGGGCAGTTCCTGCGAACTCCTCAAAATTGTATATGAATTATGTGTTAATTGTAATGATAAAAATCGTATATATGCGTACTGTAAAGCGCTTTAGAGTGATTTATGCTAACTAGATAGCTAGGGCGTTATATCAAATGTTGTTTATTTATTTTATTTATTGATGCACCATGACACTACTCAAGTGAGATCTGTGGCTATGAAGACACGAGCAAACACTCTGAACAAATCTAACAGTGAACTTGGAGACAAACGAAATCGTACAACTAAGGAATCGAGGACACCGTTTCATCTTGTCGTTTTCTACTTTTTAGTCCCCGAGGTTTAGTTGAGCTTCCATAGCCATAGTTAATCTCATTTGAGTAGTGGCACGGTATATTATATACACATTTTCGTAGTACACGATTTGAAATTATACAGAACCACTTTAAGTTTACTTCTAAATAAATAAATTAAAGGGGTCTTACGCATCTGACCGAAGTGCTTCTACATTAGTTAAAGGATTTGTGCAACGATAAATGAAAATTTTATATTTGATAAAAGTATTATTGTTAAACCATAATAACATGCCCTGACGATCGCGCGGGGTCTGGTTTTCTTACATTGACACGAAATTCGGGCCATACGCCTTGGACCTCTCAAGCGAAACTAGAGATAATGAGTTCGTCGGTCACGTGATCGCGTGACGTCATCTTAGTCCAAGGACTCCTCAATCTAACCTTACCTGGTTACATTCTTATATTAGGTCCGCTGATTACCGACCTAAAATACTGTAAGTTTGGCAACATTCAGCATGCAAGATACGTAGAGTTTACCTTGATATTTTATCCACATAAAAAAAAATGTTTATAGAGCTAAAGAATTATTTGTCGCTTTCAGAGACGGACAAGTAGACATACCAGGGAAAGCGACATCAGCATAGAAAACATTGTCAACACGCATATGTTACTTCGACTCGAAAAAATGTGAAATACAATCTAACTATCTAAAAATGCTATTGTAAATTCTATATGTATTCGGTTTAAATACGAACAAACGAAATCAGGACCCCATAAATATACATTATATATTACATCATGTATATATTAACACGGTACAATTATGACAGGGAATTCACAGCATGAATAATAATATGTATCATGTCTTTTTACGGAATTAAATTGCAAGGTCGGGATCACGCTAGATAAATGTCAATATGAAAGTACTTATTTTCATTTATTTTACGTCAGCTCAGAAATGCAAACAATTTTAAGATGTGATTATTTTAGTTGTGGTACGGAACATTCCCATCTTCGATTTGCTTCAGAAAAACCGGACTTTCGATAGTATTCCCTTGTCGATCTCTGCGTGGGATAATTCGGGAATTCGAAGAAGGAAATATCGCTTCTTTATTAATATTATAAGCTCCATGTCGGTGACAGTTTTTACCTATCCATCGCAAAGATTGTACTACCAACGTTTTTTTTCTAATTCATATTTTTTTCAATGAATACAAAATATACAATGTATGTATAGAGGGCGTAATAATGTACATCGCAATGTGCATTTAATTATTATCTGAGAGAATTTGACAGGGTGTCAAGCTATTGTATACCTTTCTTAATGTGTTTATTGACCAGAAGTATGTACCGATCGTCTTTTTACCTCTACCGGCCGCCGCGCATCCCTTTGATATCACAGGTAAGTCATTTCACACCTGTGATGACCTCAGGGGTTATTTGCATTAGGTAACTAGCAAAGATGAAGCTGAAAAATTTATGAAATATCTAAAGCTCACATTAATGATAATATTTTAAAAAAAGGTTCATTATTGTAACTCGGATATAGCCACCCTGGACGTTCGATCGACACCCCCCCCCCCCCCCCCCCAACACACACAAATAAATAAAGATTTTACTGGAAAGTTATTATTCGGGTATTTGCTTTCTATAACCCACATATAAACATACAACCACGGACCTAGATAGCAAAATCTAATCCAATTCCGTGATACATTTGAACACTAAATAAAACTAAATAAAATAATGTTGGATTTACATTTCATCCTATTTTCAGAATCTTGTACGTGGAATTTTCAATACACCGTACAAGTACAAATTAGGCCCCGATTACAAACTATTTTACACGTACCGTAAAATGCGAAAATAATTTGGAGATAAACATTAATTCTGGTTATTTTCGTCAAATTGGTATAAACATAAAGATGGTTGCCTGGTTTACTGTACGTGTGTATCGTTTTTATGACTCTGGTACGGGTTTCGTCGTCCTGACTGATGTCAGTATATATAGCAGTATAAAGGTAAAATGTCACCATCTACCTGTCTTATCCAGGTGAATTCACTGACCAATCAACTAATTAGTGTCACGCCTGTGTTAGATCACTAATCCCCTGTGAATGGCACGCCCGTGATTGGTAATGTTTCGACGGTTCATTCCCACTCAGCCAACATCTTAAAACAACATAACCTGTATTTAACTGGACAAATCTGAGTATAGTCTGTTTCAATATATTTACAAGTATAAATCACCTTTTCTTTTATTTCCAAGTTAAACTAAATAAGTCAACTACAATAAAAGATACTTCGTAATTAAAAAAAAATGAAAAAGATACTTTGTGATTGAAAAAAATATAAAAGAATGATAAAAAAATTCATAATAAACAATTTCACCAAAAACATAATTATACCACCGACTTTAGATTGCATAATCTAAGTCTGTGATTATACCATTATTTTTTATCAGAGACGTATATTGTATGTCTTTGTTTTTTACATTAAATCACGGAACTTTATTAAATGCTATTTAAGGCCGAAATTACGAATGTAAAATATATATAGAAACAATGAATAATTATTCACTCTAAATTTTAGTGAACCAATTTGCACTTTAAAATTCTAATTTTAGGGTTTTTTTATTTTCTAATTTTCAAATAATCATCTTGTACTTAGACTGTAATAAACAACTATATTTGTTTCATACTGGCAAACACTCAGATAACAGTTGGTTACCTGGAAAATGGTAGGAGATGGATTCATATTCGGTTCCAGATGGATTCAAATTTTTAGTGAAATTATTTTTATACATATATTCAAAACGTCATAAAAACCTTTTAAAATTTAACTTAGATGGTTTCAACTAAATACTGTTTTAAGCAAGGAAGAAGTTGTAAGTGCTCTCACGGACTTAGATTAGTCTAAGTCCGTGGTGCTCTTGAGCTTCACAAATCAAATAAATTATGATCTGATGAAAAAATCAGTTACGTTGTATCAATAATCAATCTATATGTCAAACTATTTTATTTCATTTTTAATAGGGGTAAGAACCGGAACAGTTGCTAGCAGGAAACATATATAAAGCATTGTAAAATTAAACTGGCTTTCGAAAGAATTACTGGATAATGTTTCTATTTCATGTTAACAGCAAAATTACAATATCATAAACAATGTGTATCAAAGAATTATACTTGAACTTTGACTATTATGGGATTGAGACAAGTGATCAGGGCACCAGAGTATTTGTTCTAATTTATTTGTTTGTTCATTTTTATCTTTCATTTTGGAGATTTTTTATCAAAAAGTATGATTCAATGCATAGTAATGAAAGTAATTAATTCAAAAAATGAACTTATGAAAATATCTGTACTCAAATGAAACAAAGTTTATTCTATACATTCTAAAACTTCTTAAGCTAGCGAATATTATAAATGCTGGAAATTTAAGGTATCATTAATAAAACAAAATCTAAGGTATTTTCCAAAGTTTAGACAGTTTTTACTTAAACTTTATGAGGTTTAAACAAGAATTCCACAGAATATAATGCAATTACTGCCTGTGTGACCAACAGAAGAAAGATTATGAGACAGTTATATGCACTTTTTAATTATGAAATGTTATTCATGTAAACCAGAGACGTATAAAGCCATTTTTATACGTCTCTGTGTGAACATTTCCTAAACATTTCCACTGGAGTTATAGACAAGTCTCTCCAAAAAAGGTAACACAAAGAAAACTTACAATGTATGAGTGATATCATGTTTCAATAAATGAAAATATAAAAGTCCCATCTTAAGTTCGAAACAGAATACAGTGTATTTTGAATCAAAATGGTCTGATTTTGTATTATATTATCAAGTTTTCAGAGCTTATCAATTTGTATGTATAGTTGAACATGGCTGTTTTAAATAATTGTTTTACCTTGAGTCCTCCATATACACATTATATTTTTGTTGTAAATGTGTTTTCTCTTAACATCAGTTTTTTAAAAAATGAGATAAAATAAATAAGTTAAAGTTCAAAATAATTCCACAGGTAAGTTGTTACCTGAGAATTAGACACTTTCCAAAAACAGACAGGGTGTCGATCTCTTGACTACTATATTCTTCGGGATGACGGACGAAATTAGCATTCAAATGCCCCACAAAACACCATTTTGGCCAATACAAGTTAAAAAGTATGCATGGACTTTCGTTTTAAAAAATATATTGTACGTATTGTTTGTACCAATATGTAACTATCACAACAATATTTGCTGTTATACACGTTCTACATATACAATGTTTATGTAAGCAAACAGTGTAATATGGCGATAGCTTGATTTTCTCGGACTAAGATGACGTCACGGGGGAGTGGCCTCGTTCTGGGTCACAAAATATGCATAATTTATAGGTCGGCGAAAATGACCTTATAATCGTGTCAATACAAAGTAACCAGACCACGCTTGCAAGATTGGGTGTTTGAATATGGTTTTAAAACATGACTTTTACCAAATATAAAATTTTCATTTTTCGTTGCACAAATCCTTTAAGAAATTTTGGATTCCCACCTGTTGGCCCCTAGCATCACTGAAGAGTCCTAGGAGGACGAAACAGTTGTATGAAGCAGTTTAATTCATTTTTTCGGCATACTGTATCTAATTTTTTACTAAATTTAAGAGGTGCAGCATATGTGTGTTTAACGTCATCATTGAAAATACATAACATTTATACAAAATACAGTTTAAAGGTATGTCAATTGGGGGATTAAAATGTATCATCTCCACAATGTTAAATATTGCATAACTGTATGATATGTATGAAAAAGCTGTATAGTGCAATTTACTTATTTTTTTCGACATACTGTATTTATTGCTAAATTAAAAAAGACATAGCACATGTGTGTTTAACGTCATCTTTAACAAAGTTGAAAGAAACTTCAATCTCCCTCTCAGCATCCGGGTCAAGTTCAAGTTCTTTTTTGACTTTCAGTCTTACGACTTATCAGTGTAAACATATAATATACAAGATATTTACACAAATACAAAATGTTAAATTGGCTACAGGAGAATGAACGATGCAATCGTATAATAGTAGCATTAATCATTAGGGTCGCTATATTAGGTTTTTATGATGAAATTATAGGAAAAATATTCATTGAAAATGAAAATAAAGAAAATAGCACATCATGTTTAAACTTGTGGAGTAGATTTACAAATATTTTAGCAATGATAAAAAAGAAGATAAAAACTTACCTTACGTTGTATTTGTGGAGCTAGCCAATACAGCTCACGACTTTAACTGTAACACAAAACGAAACCACACCGGGCTAATATGCACTATTTTTTTTACATTCACTGAACCGCGAAAGTATGTAATCGGCAAATCGTCTTCAAATCACTATTATAGAAAAGGATAAATCACGATATCAGAGAGAAAACATTTCGAGTGCTTTTCTCAGGCGCAACACTACTGATCAATTTGCATTTAAATTGTGATTTTTTATTTAATATTCTCTACAGGGAGTTTCAATTTACATATTCTCTATGTTTGTATAACCTACATATGTTTAAATATAAAACACACGTGGGGCTTTACTTTGGGCAATTTTGATTCCCTTAATAGTCATTCACCGGAAACCGGGAGGAGGGAGGGGGGGATAGTTTTGCATTGTGTCCGTCTGTCATTTCGCTATCTTGTCGAGGCTCTATCTCATACATTACAAGTCACTGGTGGAACTTTATACTTGGTTTCATCTTGATTCCGCTGTGTAGCATGTATCAAAATTAGATCACTCTGACCTACATTTTGACTTTTGACCCACATAATTAAAATAGGTTTGTCCTGACCATATCTCATACACTATAATTCACTGAAACTTAATAATTGGGATACAGGTTCACCTTGGTAAGGCGGTGTGTCATGTATCAGAAGTAGGTTCCTCTGACCAAATTTTTGACCTTTTGACCTACATCAAAGAAGAAGTATGTCAGGGCTCTATCTATTACGCTCTTAGCCATTGAAACTTCATACAATTGTATCAAACTTTGGAATCGGTTTAAATTGTTGAAGTTGACACATTCGTTGGGAGACTATAACTCGCCGAATGGTATTGTTTAAAATCGTTTCGTTTCTGAAAGACAAAAAAAATCAATTTTAATTATAGAAAACTGAAGTCCTTGTTGATTTGGGACTGCTTCTAATCTCAGCTGGCAAAGAAAAAAAATAGAGAATATTAAGCGTCAACAAACCATAATCCCGATTCAAAATGGATTAAACTAGGGGCAAAATACGCAAAAAAGGAAAGATCCACATGGAGACCCTCGTAAAAGTACAAGAGAATAGGACCAAGTGTTCCGGAAGAGTTAGCGTTTAGTAAATTATATTAGTTGGTTGAAATAACACAACAAGTTCCATATGATATTTTCAAAAAGTATCATACTGCATACTGACAATGACTGGATTCTGGAATGTACTATTCAAATTTTTGAAATCAAGCTAACAATGCTTGTATCATATTGATATCATTTCAAACTGATTCCAGATATATACACGTAATACAATTTCAAAATGTATTCCTTTAATCGGTAAATGATAGTATTTCAGCTTGGATCCAATAATGTATCATCAGTGTATTTTTAATATATAAGCATGTGTTTCGTTCTCACAATTATATATACACTGACCCCTTGCTAAGTAACAGGCACACTGGGTTCTGCAATGTGTGGTCTACATGCAGCTGTTACCATGATTCATACTGGCAACTATAGTCTGTTTCTCTTTTCACTTGTTGATCAAACACAACAGTGCATAACCATAGTTTTAAAGTTATACACTGAGTTTGTTTTGTACACAAACAAGAATTGAAAACTTAATTTGCAAGCTTTCGAAAACGTCTGCTTCCTTTGTCAAGCAAAGAGTACAATAGCCGAGTTTCGGTGTTCTCACCGCTGAAATAAGCTTACTACTCAAAATAGGGCGAGTCAGCTGTCAAAAACATAGCGCGACATTTCGTCCAAATGTACTCTAATACTACATATGGACAGGGGGACGGGTAAGATGTTTACCCATTATTTGCGGTCTTTGTAATCTTTGCTTGAAAAGGAAACATACGTTTTCGAAAGCTCGCAAATTAAGTTTTCATTTCTTGTTTCAGTACAAAACTCAGTATATATCACTCATACCAAACTGATGAATCTTATTCCTCATAGTTTTAAAGATTTGTTTGTGAAACAATACAGACATGAATTAATACTATAAAAATTGTTGTGCCTTAGTCGCACACTCTCCCATAAAATGTCAAATGCACAAATTTCTACTCATAACACTTTTGCCACAAAACGATCATTTTGATGCATAGTACGGCTAAAGGTCCTCGGCAATCGTCGAGAGCATTAACCTACAGAGTTGTAAAACTCTAAAATACAGTTCATTCATAACACGAAAAATAAATAAAGAAAGATTAAAGATAGGTTAATATGAATGCTTACTATTGTTAAGGTTTGGTAGTAAATGCCCTTCCCTCATTTTATAATCTCAAAGAGGAGCAGACGACCAAATCGTCTGCCTGAACTGGCATCCACAGCTCAGATCTTTCATTATGTGAGATAACAGTAATACATGTTAAATTCAACATTTTGCAGTGGTAGGACAAATTATTGTCGTTTAATTATAATTTCACAAGAAATATTACGAATTGTTATTTTAAAACGGAATATGTAGAATTGTCCTTGCCAATGCAACTGTTAATCTGTATAGAACTTGTATTTGATTTTTTGAGTGACATAATTCCTCTTTTTTGATCACTTTGTTGTTATTTTCTTTGTTTATAAGCACACATACATATACTGATCGTTGTTTACAAATATCTTAGAGCTATACAGCAGCGATATGACTTATCTAGGTATCCAACTCTAATTGGATTGGTCTGCTGGAGGTCAGAAAGGTCAATGGGGCTGTTTTTTGACATAAGGATAGACTATGTTCTAATCCTCACTGCTGGCATATGTATCCTATTACTAGACTAGCGGGGAGGGGGGGGGGGTTACACAGAGAAACTTGGGGGGAGGAGGGGGGGTTACACAGAGAAACTTGGGGAGAGGAGAGGGGGGGGGTTCCACAGAGAAACTTGAGGGAGTTGGGGGGTTACACAGAGAAACTTGGGGGAGTGGGGGGGGGGGTTACACAGAGAAACTTGGGGGGAGTGTGGGGGGGGGTTACACAGAGAAACTTGGGGGGAGGAGAGAGGGGTTACACAGAGAAACTTGGAGGGAGGGAGAGGGGGGTTACACAGAGAAACTTGGGGGGAGGAGAGGGGGGGTTACACAGAGAAACTTGGGGGGGAGAGGGGGGGTTACACAGAGAAACTTGGGGGGAGTGGGGGGGGGGGTTACACAGAGAAACTTGGGGGGAGTGGGGGGGTTACACAGAGAAACTTGGGGGAGTGGGGGGATACACAGAGAAACTTGGGGGGGAGTGGGGGGGTTACACAGAGAAACTTGGGGAGTGGGGGGGGGGGGTTACACAGAGAAACTTGGGGGGAGTGGGGGGGATACACAGAGAAACTTGGGGGAGTGGGGGGTTACACAGAGAAACTTGGGGGGGAGTGGGGGGGTTACACAGAGAAACTTGGGGGGAGTGGGGGGGTTACACAGAGAAACTTGGGGGAGTAGGGGGGTTACACAGAGAAACTTGGGGGGAGTGGGGGGGATACACAGAGAAACTTGGGGGAGTGGGGGGGGGTTACACAGAGAAACTTGGGGGGAGTGGGGGGATACACAGAGAAACTTGGGGGAGTGGGGGGGGGGGTTACACAGAGAAACTTGGGGGGAGTGGGGGGGATACACAGAGAAACTTGGGGGAGTGGGGGGGGGGGGTTACACAGAGAAACTTGGGGGGAGTGGGGGGGATACACAGAGAAACTTGGGGGAGTGGGGGGGGGTTACACAGAGAAACTTGGGGGGAGTGGGGGGGGATACACAGAGAAACTTGGGGGAGTGGGGGGGTTACACAGAGAAACTTGGGGGGAGTAGTGGGGGGTTACACAGAGAAACTTGGGGGAGTGGGGGGGTTACACAGAGAAACTTGGGGGGAGTGGGGGGGATACACAGAGAAACTTGGGGGAGTGGGGGGGGGGTTACACAGAGAAACTTGGGGGGAGTGGGGGGGATACACAGAGAAACTTGGGGGAGTGGGGGGGGGGTTACACAGAGAAACTTGGGGGGAGTGGGGGGGGATACACAGAGAAACTTGGGGGAGTGGGGGGGGGGGGGGGGGTTACACAGAGAAACTTGGGGGGAGTGGGGGGGATACACAGAGAAACTTGGGGGAGTGGGGGGGGTTACACAGAGAAACTTGGGGGGAGTGGGGGGGATACACAGAGAAACTTGGGGGAGTGGGGGGGTTACACAGAGAAACTTGGGGGGAGTGGGGGGGTTACACAGAGAAACTTGGGGGAGTGGGGGGGGGGGTTACACAGAGAAACTTGGGGGGAGTGGGGGGGATACACAGAGAAACTTGGGGGAGTGGGGGGTTACACAGAGAAACTTGGGGGGAGTGGGGGGGTTACACAGAGAAACTTGGGGGAGTGGGGGGGGGGGGGTTACACAGAGAAACTTGGGGGGAGTGGGGGGGATACACAGAGAAACTTGGGGGATGTGGGGGTTACACAGAGAAACTTGGGGGGGAGTGGGGGGGTTACACAGAGAAACTTGGGGGAGTGGGGGGGGTTACACAGAGAAACTTGGGGGGAGTGGGGGGGGATACACAGAGAAACTTGGGGGAGGGGGGGGTTACACAGAGAAACTTGGGGGGGAGTGGGGGGGTTACACAGAGAAACTTGGGGGGGAGTGGGGGGGTTACACAGAGAAACTTGGGGGAGTGGGGGGGTTACACAGAGAAACTTGGGGGGGAGTGGGGGGGGATACACAGAGAAACTTGGGGGAGTGGGGGGGGGGGGGGGTTACACAGAGAAACTTGGGGGGAGTGGGGGGGATACACAGAGAAACTTTGGGGGAGTGGGGGGGGTTACACAGAGAAACTTGGGGGGAGTGGGGGGGATACACAGAGAAACTTGGGGGGAGTGGGGGGGAGGGTTTACACAGAGAAACTTGGGGGGAGTGGGGGGATACACAGAGAAACTTGGGGGAGTGGGGGGGGGGGTTACACAGAGAAACTTGGGGGGAGTGGGGGGGATACACAGAGAAACTTGGGGGAGTGGGGGGGTTACACAGAGAAACTTGGGGGGAGTGGGGGGGTTACACAGAGAAACTTGGGGGAGTGGGGGGGGGGGTTACACAGAGAAACTTGGGGGGAGTGGGGGGGATACACAGAGAAACTTGGGGGAGTGGGGGGTTACACAGAGAAACTTGGGGGGAGTGGGGGGGTTACACAGAGAAACTTGGGGGGAGTGGGGGGGATACACAGAGAAACTTGGGGGAGTGGGGGGGTTACACAGAGAAACTTGGGGGGAGTGGGGGGGTTACACAGAGAAACTTGGGGGAGTGGGGGGGGGGGTTACACAGAGAAACTTGGGGGGGAGTGGGGGGGATACACAGAGAAACTTGGGGGAGTGGGGGGTTACACAGAGAAACTTGGGGGGAGTGGGGGGGTTACACAGAGAAACTTGGGGGGAGTGGGGGGGGGGGTTACACAGAGAAACTTGGGGGGGAGAGGTGGGGGGTTACACAGAGAAACTTGGGGGAGTGGGGGGATACACAGAGAAACTTGGGGGGAGTGGGGGGTTACACAGAGAAACTTGGGGGGAGTGGGGGGGTTACACAGAGAAACTTGGGGGGAGTGGGGGGGGGTTACACAGAGAAACTTGGGGGGGGAGTGGGGGGTTACACAGAGAAACTTGGGGGAGTGGGGGGGGGGGGGGTTACACAGAGAAACTTGGGGGGAGGAGAGGGGGGGTTACACAGAGAAACTTGGGGGGGAGTGGGGGGGTTACACAGAGAAACTTGGGGGGAGTGGGGGGGTTACACAGAGAAACTTGGGGGAGTGGGGGGGTTACACAGAGAAACTTGGGGGGAGTGGGGGGGATACACAGAGAAACTTGGGGGAGTGGGGGGGGGGGTTACACAGAGAAACTTGGGGGGAGTGGGGGGATACACAGAGAAACTTGGGGGAGTGGGGGGGGGTTACACAGAGAAACTTGGGGGGAGTGGGGGGGGGATACACAGAGAAACTTGGGGGAGTGGGGGGGGGGGGTTACACAGAGAAACTTGGGGGGAGTGGGGGGGATACACAGAGAAACTTGGGGGAGTGGGGGGGGGGTTACACAGAGAAACTTGGGGGGAGTGGGGGGGATACACAGAGAAACTTGGGGGAGTGGGGGGGGTTACACAGAGAAACTTGGGGGGAGTGGGGGGTTACACAGAGAAACTTTGGGGGAGTGGGGGGGGGTTACACAGAGAAACTTGGGGGGAGTGGGGGGGATACACAGAGAAACTTGGGGGAGTGGGGGGGTTACACAGAGAAACTTGGGGGGGAGTGGGGGGGTTACACAGAGAAACTTGGGGGGAGTGGGGGGGGGGGTTACACAGAGAAACTTGGGGGGGAGAGGGGGGGTTACACAGAGAAACTTGGGGGAGTGGGGGGGATACACAGAGAAACTTGGGGGGAGTGGGGGGTTACACAGAGAAACTTGGGGGGAGTGGGGGGGGTTACACAGAGAAACTTGGGGGGAGTGGGGGGGGGGGGTTACACAGAGAAACTTGGGGGGGAGTGGGGGGTTACACAGAGAAACTTGGGGGAGTGGGGGGGGGGGTTACACAGAGAAACTTGGGGGGAGGAGAGGGGGGGGTTACACAGAGAAACTTGGGGGGGAGTGGGGGGGGGTTACACAGAGAAACTTGGGGGGGAGTGGGGGGGGGTTACACAGAGAAACTTGGGGGAGTGGGGGGGGGTTACACAGAGAAACTTGGGGGGAGGAGAGGGGGGGTTACACAGAGAAACTTGGGGGGGAGTGGGGGGTTACACAGAGAAACTTGGGGGAGTGGGGGGGGGTTACACAGAGAAACTTGGGGGGAGGAGAGGGGGGGGTTACACAGAGAAACTTGGGGGGGAGTGGGGGGGGGTTACACAGAGAAACTTGGGGGGGAGTGGGGGGGGTTACACAGAGAAACTTGGGGGGGAGTGGGGGGGTTACACAGAGAAACTTGACATACATGACAAGTAGACTGTAACAAAGTACATAGTGAAAAGGCCTAACACAAAACCAAACTACCTATGGTCTCAAAGTTTATTTGATATTTACAGACCAATCAGCGCCACGATAATATTTATATATTGATTAAACTATCAAACAAATTTACAATTGTTTTAGTTTTATTCGGTATAATTAAATATTTATGGCCCTCTATGTCGGGACGCATATCCAGAATTGTCTCCCTGGAAAAATAACCGTCTCAGGAAGGGCCATAATTGTTGAATATATATAGGCCTACAGGAACATAATATTATACAAATGATAAATAACTAAACCGGCTACACCCGTACACTTTCGAAGGGAAGACGCCAGACAAAACATGACCGTAAATACCATGGCTACTGAACCAGAGAAAAGTGGTAGGCCTAGATGTGACTTGCATGTTAAAGAAGAACGCACAAAAAAAAAACACATTTTGACGGTGTGAGGTATTCAGACACCATTCACCAATATGTAAGGTTAAAGTAAATCCTAACCTCATATGGCGCAATCCGATGGGTGTTATTTTGAGTGTAAATGATATTTGACACAAACGAGAATCGCGTGTCGTCAATGTCAGTAATCTTGTATATGAAGGGTATCCGTGGTTTATGATGAATGTTGTGTTTTTAAGCTCTTTCAACTTGATAGCTTTTAGAAACATGAACTGTGTAAGACTCTTATATCGGTAACCGATAGCTTCGTTTTGGACGCCATTTTGTTCATGAGAGTAATGTGACTTTTCCTGAAATGTCACGGGATAAGTCTTGTGATACACGCTATGTAAAGCACAAACTCACTATGTAGTCTGTTTCTAAGTTCAATCTGCATGCCAAAAAACGTATCTACACTGAAACAATAAACCTTTCATAACAAGGGCAAGTCAATTTACATTATACAAGAAAATAATAACAACTATACAAAATTAATTTAAGATATATTTTCTTCAAAAAATAAATCAAAGGTTTACCGTACAGTGAGTCAACACAATTACCAAAAAAAAACATCAATTTTATTATATAGCTATTGTCGAATACAATGAAGATTTCATCATAAACAAAATCTTTGTGATTAAGAATGGTGAATCGGTTCCCACTTTGAGGACATGACGTGCACATGGCTTTGATTTACATAGCGAGTGTCGTCGATGAAGCAGGAGACGCTTACTCTTCCAGTACACCTGGGCCCGTATTCATGAAACTGTTGTCATGCTCAAGCATGGATTGTGTGCTCAAGCCTGCTTTCTTGAAACTCACCTGAATCATGTTAGAGAGTCAAAAAGTCATTATTAATGTTGAATACAGCTTTCGATTTCATTCCTCTTGGACGTTGTACCAAAACTTTGACAAAATTAGATTGTTTAAATAATTTATAGCCATAACAAGAAAGCTGGCTTGAGCACAGAATTCATGCTTGAGCATGAGAACAGTTTCATGAATACGGGCACTGGTCTTTTACAAAGGTCTCCATGTAAATCTTTACTTTGTTCATAGTTTGTCCCTATTTAATCGATTTTGAGTTAAGACTATGTTTTTGCGGCGCTTCGATATTCTCTAATTTTTTTTACTATACAAATAAACGAAGCACAAACTCTCACTGTTGACGAGACTTGGATTTGCCACAGACTTCACAACCATTCTCATAGTTGGTCTTGAGTACCGTTTCAACAAATATGGCGGGGCTGTTAACACATTTGGGATCATGTTATGGTAAATTTGTCAGACTATTTTATTACTGTTCTGGTGGAGCACGTGTTATAAAATGCATTGATTAGATCCATGAGGAAAAGCTCGGGGGAGGGGGGGGGTTATCTTACGGCATGTAAGCGACCTACATCCTGTAGGGTGAAGTGGGTGGTGCTGTAGGTTCTGGTCTGTTGACTGTTGTATTTATGTCAAAAATAGAAATATTATTGAGATTGTGTGTTCAGCAGTACATGGTGCTGAAGTGACCTTGACCACAGTTGCTTGAGTTTCTATCAGTAAATATTAAATATATGTGTGTGAAATGAGCCTCCCATTACAGTGGACCGCGGCTCCATATATATAAACATTTTTTTTTATATACTGACAGAAACTCAAGCAACTGTGCCTTGAGCAACAGTGAACATAATTACGCCGAGATAGACAACTGGTCATCCTGGATATCCAGTCGTTACGATCCCTTACGCTTCATATACCCATGGAATGTGTCAAAACTGAAGGCTCCGTGTCAACCTACTTTTTTGACGAGGCCAGAAGACTGGTTCGACCATTTGGTGTACACCAAAAGAATATCGTGGTCACATTGCGGTAAAACTGCCAGGCTTTGAAGTCGATTGCGGCTCGTTTGTAATCTTCAAAGGACAGACATGCAAGCCTAACCATTGGTCAGGATATTTTTAACCTGAGTGTGTCTTCAGTTTTGCCATAACATATTCCAGGGGTGTAGAGCGCGTAGGTAATCGTAGCCCCTGGATGTCGAGGATGACAACTGTTTCTACATGTACAGCCTTCGCGAGACTAGACTCATATCATATTTCCCAATTATCAAAAATTTTATTTTTATTCTCTTTTTTTTTTCATATTTTTTTTCAAACTTTGTTCAGCAACTTACATTTAAGATACAAGCCAAATATCATGGATCTAAGCCTTTCGGTATGACGTTTTTGAACCCCCATAACCTGTAATGAAGATCAAATTTATTTATTTATTTTTTGCGAACTTTGTTCAGCTCCTTCCGTTGAAGATACAGGCCAATATCATGGATCTAGGCCTTTCGGTTTTTTATAAATAGTCGCTTGAATGCGACCTTGAAGTAGGTCAAAGTTTTTTGGGGTTTTATGCACTGACTCTTTTAAAATGGGTCGAAATCTTAAATTGAAACACCAATGTACAAATATGTAATAGTTATACTGATCAATCCGAAGAAAGTTCATCAAAATATGTCTTAAATCGTTGCGGGGGGGTATATAAACAGATTCGATTCTCAGGGACCCTACATTAGTCTCTTACGATACTACACTGAGGTACAGCGGACTTACCCAACACTATCAAAATTCATATTAACTTCAAATCAAACCATTTACCACATCTACACACGTGATCATGGTATAATGTTTGGTTATCTTGTCGTGTCAGGCAATCAGCAGCTTGTCTTCATTAGTTTGAATGTTTTACAATTTATCTTGAAGCATTTATCATCTTGATTACTGTTCAACTGACTAAGTATTTCAGAATAGCGCTCTTAATTTATGTTTATTTGTGTCCAAACATGGCGGTGTTGTAACGACCAATTTAATTCAGTAATAGTTTATCGGAACTAGGTCGATCTTCGGCGACCAAATAGCTTGGTGGTACAGTGCTCGTCTAGAGTTTGGAAGGTCCCGGGTTCGAACCCCGGTCTGAACGCTACATTGTTTTCTTTTTCTATTGCTGTTACAAAATTGGCGAGATTGCCAGGTCTTTTTTACAGCATTGGGAGTAAGCTTTGCTAGGGGATACCCGAGCTTTGATTGTAAATAGTTGTCTTTGGGGGCGAAGACTTGCGAGGGAAAAAGATGGAAGAATACTACCTACATGTATACAACGTAAAATATGGCAGAACTGGACTGGATCTATTCTCAGTGACCAGGTAGATCAGTGTTCGTCTAGAGTTTGGAAGGTTCAAACCCCTCTCCGGCCATTGCATTTTTCCTTTCTCCTGATACAATAGTTATGAATAATATATAATGTTGGTGAGCATTCATGCAATGCGCTCTTTCTTGACTTTGTTTCGCAAGTTGATAGTACAATCGAGCGTATAAATAGCTTAATGTTTTCACATATATATAATAAATAAACTTTATTTGTTTCACAATAATTATGAAACAACCTATATTAAACACTCTTGTAAGCCCCGGATGTTAGCGCGCAAATGATCTTACTGTGGGAGGTAACCGGAGTACCTAAAGAAAACCCACGTGATTGGGCAGGTGACCCCATACCTTTTCACGTCCGGTCGGGGAATCGAACCCCGGCCTCCATGCCGAAAGGCAGGTGCGGCTATCCACTGCACCACTCGACCACCCATGTTTTCATTTCATAATACAAAGCCTTAAAAAAATAACGTTTACCTTTCGTGGGCTCCTACTTGTTAAGCAAAATGTCTCCGGGCGCACATTAACAATAGTCCAAACTTGTCGTTGATTGGCAAAAATGTGTTAAAAAAAATCCATTTCAACCTTATAGATGTAACACCATAGCTACGTTTCCAAGTCGTGCTCGTGATTATTCCTTATTCTTCCGAGGAACGGTTTGGGTGTTGCCATTTAAACCTTTGGTCTCGCTATCAGTGTTGATGTTAAGTTAATCTAAAAAAATCACATCCGGAAATTAATATATATATACACTGTACAGGGATCATTCTGACTTTAAAAACCTATGGGAGAATTTGAGGGATTTTATGGGATCAGCAAAATATTTATGAGATTTTTTCTTTATAAAGTAATACAATTTTGAATTTCAATGCGATTTTCAGGAAAAATATAGGTAAAAATCCCCAAATCTCGCCCCAAACTGATCCCTTTATATATATGTAAATATTGTGAGATTGAGGCTGGGTCAGGATACGGGTCAAAATCATATCTTCATTCGTCATTTGTGGTATGAAGATATACAACAAATTTGCCCCAATTAGCATTTCAGCACCAATACATGTACAGTATAGACTTGCTAATGTCCGACATATGTTTTTCCTAGGATAGATCACACGAGTGCCGTGGCCGGGACTCAAACCCTTCGATCACGAGCCTGGCATCCTACCACTAGACCAGCGTGCCTCCCAATCGGTACGTTCAAGATAACTGGTGATGTATTGGTACATAGGTAGTTCCTTAAATAGAACGGACTTAAGTCGTTTCTAGACTTAAAATCATGAATATTTCATGTTATTGAACACATTTTCTTTAGAAGCGGTACCCCCTGCATGTCAACTGAAAGTAATGCACGTTATACAAGACTATTTGTAGATTTTGACTGAGCAAAGGAATTGTTTTTACTAAACACGGATCTATTAAATCGGTATCATGTCAGTTCATTAAGTGCTGTGTCTGATAAATAAACAAACTGAAAATAGCACAAACACAAGGAACGGCTCCTACATGCTCTCGTAGCACGTATATATGCATAAAATGTGAACTACCGACACATATTTTGATCCCTCGTCTTGCTTTCAGGAAACTTCCCAAACTGAGATTTGTGATCAACTCAATCTAAAATCTTGAGTTCCGCAGCGTATTACCGAACAATGTATTATCAATTTTTTTTCAAGTTTACTTTCAAACGTTTTGTACATTATATTTTTTACTTATTTTGCCAACACGTATAATTTGCTTTGCTTTATATATATATATGTATATTTAAATATAAAATACATATATATGTGCAATAGCAATGCTATATTGTAAGGAACCCCGGTGAAACCCGACCCCCGGGGCTCTATAGACGAGAAAAATAAATGTTTTATTCTTTACAAAAACATAAATAAATTAATTAATAAAAACCTCACTGCCTTTCAACAAGGCAGTCTGGATTTAATTCCCCGACCAGACGAGAAAAGGTATGGTGTCACATTCCCAACCATGTGGGTTTTCTCCTGGTACTCCGGTTACCTCCCATAATAAGACGCTAATATCCGGGCCAATACTCGACTTTAAAGCTTGTCAACTTTTACCGTTATGTGACCACGAGATTCTTGTTATGTACAACAAAGGGTCGAACCAGTCTTCTTACCTCATCAACTAGGTGGCACACAGGGAGCCTTCAGTTTTGCCGTGACATATTTCAAGGGTGTAGAGAGCGTAGGTGAGCGTAACACCTGGATATTGAGGATGGTGTTATACCAGAGTGTTTTCTATTTAAGCCTCCTGTCGGGTCATCATGTTGATTTGACGATGGTACAATATCCCCAGGGCACCATACCAGGGATATCGGAGATGAATTCCACTATTTCAGGACGAATATAGCCAACTACTATTGAACAAATCTGAATATATATGATTAGTACGACTGCTGAATTTCGGCAAAGTTCAAGTTCTGAAAAAAACTGCACTGTTCTTTAGAAGAATGATGCCTTTAATTTAATGGTATTTTGAACGAAACATGCGGTATGTACAATGTACTCAAGTTATACATTTCTGTGTGTCTGGGTGAATTAATAAAATCTTGCATATTGAAATTCTTAAAATCTTATAAGTGGTCAATGTAAAGATGTCATTTTATGATTCGAAAATCTTTACTTCGGAACCAAGGTAAAAACAGTCTAAGACCAAGTATGCGTATTTTATTCGACTTTTGATGGCCAAAGGGAAGTAACTGCGTTAACTTTGAAAGAGACGCTGGTGGAAAGATGAACTAGTCTACATGAATACGACAAATTGATGGTTGGGTAGGTCGTATAAATAAATTGAAAGTGACAATCCAAATAAACTTCACGAAGCTGTTTTTCATTTCTTTTCTTTTATTTCTTCTTATTCTTCTTCACTTCTTCTTCTTGTTCTTCTAATTCTTCTTCTTCCTTTTGTGTATTTATTTAAGCAGAAATCTTTCATTTGTTTGTTTTTTTTTTGTTTTTCGATATTTTCCCTAGTCTTTTCTTTAATATCCATTTATAAAATAAGTTGCAACATAAATGTACAGCATTGACATATTTCTTTTACACGCTGAGGCTTTTACCAACAATTAAGAGCTTCGTGATAATAAGCCAAACTGGTCTCCGACAAAATCGTTAAATATTTCACCTTATAGTCCTTAGAGGCCCGAATATGACTGGCACTTGCAGAATGTACTAGATAGAGTTCATCGTTTATGGTTTACCAAATGTTAGGGACAAAATTAAATCTTTGATCGATATCAGAAATACGACCTGATACTCTATTGATAATTTAAATAATTAATGGCTCTACTTTCCTGGAGTCCTGGAGTCGGAACTGTGTGTGATTGGGCGCGCGACATCAGTAGATATATCTTGCGCCATGGTTGACGTATACAATCACCTTAGAAAATTTAAATTTAGGTTTGTGTCCATGTTCTTTTTAACCTGTTGAGAAATGCATCAACATGTTTTGAGTAAACGAAAGGACAAGGAGAATTTTTAGAAAGGAACAAATTTTCTACACTTTTCTATCACATTCTGGATTTTAATATCAACAATGACCTTCTCCAACCTCTGGTAATGATACAGTGAGGAATGAATTATTAAGCGACCAGATGATAGATATGTTATAACAACACACATAAAGAGTGGTTGAGAATTGACAGTTAACACTGACGGAGTAGGGTGATGCTGATTTCAATTAATGGTAAGTATATTGAAGAACGTTATTCATCATGAAAATATATACACATGTGTGTCTGTTTTTGTTGTAAGCAAAACATTTCAAAGAAAATAAACAAAGAAATGTTCCCATCTCTAATTTTTCAAGATTTGGGGACATTTCATGTTCATGAAGAATTGCAATTATCTCGTTATCACGAGTTACCCAAGTCGTTATTACGAGATACGCTGTGTCATTATTACGAGATAAGCCGGGAGTCAGGAAGGATATCACAGGACGAAAAATTGCATTTTTATAGAACATATGTAGACAGTTTTGGCTATATTTGTTTATTGTTAAAGGGGCATCCCGCGAAAGCCTTAATGCCTGTTCTCGAATATACATGGCGTCTGCACTACTAGTTATATTTCCCTTCTATTCCAATATTCAAAGTCCAAAATGTCAATATTGACCACTTGCAAAATCGCATTCCTCGGGAAAGCGCGATAAAAATAGCGGTGATGACGAAAAATTATGAAAAAAACTTACTTTAGCAGGATGCCCCTTTAAACTCTAAAGATAACTTGAACTTGTCGCAAAAACAGTTTATATCACTGTATGAAGGCATGTGTTGTTCTAAAAAAGGCTTGTGTACCAATTTATTTTTTTTCTACATTATTAAGTCTATTTGACACGAATGTAGGAGGTGTTGCGGGTTTAGTAGTGACGTATGGGGATTCCATGCTGCCCCCACTGTCGGAAACCCACGGTACCGGCTTGCAAATGTCAGAGAAATGTACCGTTGGTTTCCGACGATGTGCTGCCCCTGAATTGAGAGATACAAAAAGATTTTTGTAAAAATGTTCTTGGAGTAAAACAGCCGACAAACAATGCTATAGTATATTTTGAATTGGGGAGCTTGGGTGCCATTGGCCCTCCTCCGCAAATTAAATATTAGTGTAAGTTAATATCTACCAATAATTGTATTTAAAAGGAATGTTATGAATATATGTACAACGAATGTGAGACCAATCCAAATTGTAAAAACGGGGTTACAAAAGTCAAACACGAGCTCATCTCATTAGGTATGATAATTTTGCGTCTCCCGGATCATCATAAATGTAAACAATATTTTATTTTATTGTAAAACAACGTTTGTTAGACATTTTTGAGCAAGAGTGTGAGTATTTTTGTGCTTCGTCCCCTAATTTTGTATATACAGACTAATTGTAGATCATTTAGCACTGATTCATTTCAAACCAATTCCTGTCGATTACAAAAAGGCTATTGAAATATTACGTTTATCTTCCTATCGTCTCCTTATTGAAGCGAGCAGACACAGAAACAGTCCACGGCAGCTGTGAACTTGCCCTGTGTGCCGAAATGACATTGAAGACGAATACCGTTGCATTTCATTTAAATATATCCCATGTATAACGATCTAAAATATAAATATATTAAGCCATATCATATCATCTAAATCTCTCTGTCTTTAGATAAGTTCAACTTCTATCATCTGCCAATACGAAAGAATTATGTAATTTAGGAAAATTTGTTTATTATGCAAATACATTAATTATGATCTAAATTTTTAGAAGATAATTAATTGCTGTAATAATGGAATGACCTTGATTAAAAATTGTTGTTTAATACATTTTTTATCTATAAACTATAAAAGTTTTTGATCAGTAAAGAATTACAATTACAAGTCGTTATTACGATTAGTTTTCTCGTTATTACAAATTAAACTAAGTCGTTCTTACTAACCAGATTTTTTTCAAGGGTTAAAAATTAGAGAAAACCGAATCATTTACAAAATCTTAATCCGAACTCAAAATCGATTAAACTAGGGGCAAAATAGGAACAAAAGAACGATTTACATGGAGACCCTCGTAAAAATACAAGACAATAAGACCAGGTGTTCCAGAAGAGTAAGCGTATTCTGCTTCATCGACGACACCCGCCATGTAGATCGTGGTTACATCTAAGTAACGTCTTTCTAATCGGCTTTTATACATTAGGGAACATATCGGGCGAGTAAAATAATAATGTGTTTACTACTTCTATTTGTTTTAAAGAAATATATATGTATAATCCTGATATGTTTATCAATGTGTTGAACAGGAGCTTTTCGGAACATTATGAAGCATGGTCACCAATCTTCGATGGGAATAAGATGTATGGCTGAATTACAGCAGGCCTGGAAGCTAATTTTGGTGGCAAATATTTTATTTCTCAAAGTTCAGACTGGTTCGTATCAAGTTTGTACAACATTCTGATGATTAAAATTGTCAAAAGAAATGTCCAAATCCGAATAAGGAAGTACATATGATTCAATAAGTTTAGTACTTTTCAAAGATTTTGAATTACATCCCCAATTTTCCATTTGTTAATTTCCAATACTTATTTTACTACTTTTGAAAACAATATGAAAGTATGACTCAAACAGCGAATTATTTTACAGCGGTACCATTTAAAGACATTCAATTGTTATCCTCGATATCCAGGTGTTACAATCATATATTCCAGGGGTGGACGGAGCGTAGGTGAGCGTAACCACTGTATATCGAGGATAACCATTTGATGACACCCTGAACATGGCAGAGTTCAAGCGTCAACTTCAGTGGCTGTAGTCTAACTATAGTACGATCGAACTCACTGTAGTTTTGTGCTTTGCGCATGTGTATAGAAACAAGAAGTACTATTTACAGTGAGCATGTCTAGCGACTATGAGTACAAACTACCAATTTATTTTCGTCGGACTAAAGCAACTAGCGGTCTTCTGGGCATGCATGATTATTTAACAGCAAGACAGCGATTGGTTGACGTTTATACGCACGTGTAAACACATTAATTGTAACAGCCCTACTATAGTAAATAGTCGACGCTAGAATTCGGCCCATATCAGCCAGTAAAGAAAAAACTTATTTTGTAATCCAGCCCCTTGTAACTCGAGCCTCGTAACAGGACCACTTGGTGTAGAAGACCACGCCCTCACTGGACCATTACCTTACGGCCTCGACCCACGAACTCATCCAAAAGAGGCTAGGATTGTTAACCCAGTTAAGTACTACCACGCTTACATAGGATACTACCTTCAGGTAAATCATTATTTATATATTCTCGTACTTGTCTTGCACCATATACATTTGTTTTATGTACTCATAATATCACAACAAACATGTTTTTAATTATATCATTGAGAAATAAAGAAAAAAAATAGAAAGTTGGATCGTTTTGATATGATGTTGTTTGTAATATTGTTTTTAAAATGCCATTTTCTTTCTTTACAATCGGGAAACGTCGGCACTTTCCGTATATGAATATTTTCTCGTTTACGGAAAGTGCCGAAGGTTCCCGATTGTTATGAGTTATGTTGATGGTGAATGGTCTACAGGCGTCAATATCTTAGATATGGCAATACTAAGTCTTGTAACCTTATCAAAGAACAAATACTGACATCTTTTATACGGTAATTAAAGGTTCGACATCTATTCAAGATACACCATATTTTCTAATTTTCAGTCTTATCACAATCTCTTTATAGTCCAAATGTAAGAAAGTAAGGTCTTCTAGATTGAGAAAACATAAGGAAGGGATATCGATATAACATATAGTTAACAATTTCAACTAGGGACAGAAGCTTCGGACACTTATTATTGTTACTGTATAACAGGTGATAAGCTAGGGCGGGGCAAGGTGAAATATTGATTAGATGATTATTTGAGAACATGATACACAAGCTGATGCACACGGAACTATTTTGCATATGGAGTGAAGGTTTTCGAATATATAAAAATTAGGAGCGAGATACCTGTTAGATGATAATGAAAACAAGCTTGACAAGGAGGGTCATAGGCCAGGACATGTCATGATAAAGGAGACCGAGGAGGGTAACAGGCCAGGGCATGTCTAGATAAAGGAGACCCAGGAGGGTCACAGGCCAGGGCATGTCAAGATGAAGGAGACCCAGGATGGTCTCAGGCCAGGGCATGTCAAGATGAAGGAGACACAGGATGGTCTCAGGACAGGGCATGTCAAGATGAAGGAGACCCAGGATGGTCACAGGCCAGGGCATGTCAAGATGAAGGAGAGAGACCCAGGAGGGTCACAGGCCAGGGCATGTCAAGATGAAGGAGACCCATGAGGGTCACAGCCCAGGGCATGTCAAGATGAAGGAGACCCAGGATGGTAACAGCCCAGGGCATGTCAAGATGAAGGAGACCTAGGAGGGTCTCAGGCCAGGGCATGTCAAGATGAAGGAGACCCAGGATGGTCACAGCCCTGGGCATGTCAAGATGAAGGAGACCCAGGATGGTCACAGCCCTGGGCATGTCAAGATGAAGGAGACCCAGGATGGTCACAGCCCTGGGCATGTCAAGATGAAGGAGGCCTAGGAGGGTCTCAGGCCAGGGCATGTCAAGATGAAGGAGACCAAGGATGGTCACAGCCCTGGGCATGTCAAGATGAAGGAGACCTAGGAGGGTCACAGGCCAGGGCATGTCAAGATGAAGGAGACCCAGGAGGGTCACAGGCCAGGGCATGTCAAGATGAAGGAGACCCAGGATGGTCACAGCCCAGGGCATGTCAAGATGAAGGAGACCTAGGATGATCACAGGCCAGGGCATGTCAAGATGAAGAAGACCCAGGAGGGTCACAGGCCAGGGTATGTCAAGATGAAGGAGACCCAAGATGGTCACAGCCCTGGGCATGTCAAGATGAAGGAGACCTAGGACGGTCACAGGCCAGGGCATGTCAAGATGAAGGAGACACGGGAGGGTCACATCCTAGGGCATGTCAAGATGAAGGAGACCCAGGATGGTCTCAGGCCAGGGCATGTCAAGATGAAGGAGACCCAGGAGGATCACAGGCCAGGGCATGTCAAGATGAAGGAGACCAAGGATGATCACAGGCCAGGGCATGTCAAGATGAAGAAGACCCAGGAGGGTCACAGGCCAGGGTATGTCAAAATGAAGGAGACACGGGAGGGTCACAGCCCAGGGCATGTCAAGATGAAGGAGACACGGGAGGGTCACAGCCCAGGGCATGTCAAGATGAAGGAGACCCAGGATGGTCACAGCCCTGGGCATGTCAAGATGAAGGAGACCTAGGACGGTCACAGTCCAGGGCATGTCAAGATGAAGGAGACCCAGGAGGATCAAAGGCCAGGGCATGTCAAGATGAAGGAGACACGGGAGGGTCACAGCCCAGGGCATGTCAAGATGAAGGAGACCCAGGATGGTCACAGGCTAGAGCATGTCTAGATGAAGGAGACCCAGGAGGGTCTCAGGCCAGGGCATGTCAAGATGATGGAGACCTATGTTTGGCGGCTGATTTCTGCCAACTCGCCTTTTCGCGTAATTTTAAAACGAAAAACCGCCGAATGGTGGGTTATCGCCTCGTAAATTTGACGCGAAAAGGCGAGAAAATGAACATGAAATTGTGCCGTTTATTTATGTAAAAATCTCGCCTTTTCGTGTAATTTTTTCGCCTTTTTTTCATGAAAGTGCTTTACCCAGTGTAATTTTGTTTATACATGTTGATACAAGAAAATGTTTTTGATATATTTTACAAAGTTAGGAAGTAAGATAATCTTGAAATTGTAAATATTGTTAGTTTTTATTATATGATATGTGTTGTAATCATGGTTTATATTCTTGAAATAATTTTGCTCAGTGGAAATATTGAACGTAACCCAGGTCCCGAACAATCATTATTGCTTTCTGATTTGTCAATCATTCATCAAAATAATATATCATTAGTACATTATAATGTCCAGAGTTTATTACCAAAAGCTTATATCCTATTTAGTGAATTACACCAATACGATATTTTATCATTTACTGAGACGTAGTTAACGACTACTACAGTGTTATCAAATGAATTGATCTATCTTAAATACCATGAACCATTTATAAGATCACGGGCAAATATAATTGGTAAAGGCATAGCGGTGTATATAAATAAAAATATTTCAACATTTCGAAACTTAGAATTTGAAATTGTTTATCTTGAATGTGTCGGGATAGAATTACAGATAAATCACGCAGGGTACTTTCTACAGGCCGCCTAACTCAGGAAGTGAAACTTGGAACTTAATAGACCATTCTATTGATATGGTTACTAACTATATAGGCGGGTGATTTTAAAGAAAACCAATTACAGTTGAGTGTAAGCTAACCTTTACACCCTAATGCACTAGGAGTGCACTACGTTTAAACTACAGGTAAACTAGTAGTGCACTACGTCCAGCCAGGTGTGACCACAAAAACCCCTACAGGTAATGGGAAGGTCAATACCTACCTGTGTCCTTACCTGTACAGATGTAATATGATTTACCTGTACTTATGTTATACTATTGAAATCATTAGTTTGTCAGTACTTCCTCATATAAGTACAAGAATGAACAATTCTGAGTTTATGCCAGAAGATATATATCATAATACTTTAAATAAATTAATTAACTGCTGTCAAAATTTTAAATAAATAATAATTTAGATATACTAACTTATTATTCTTTTTAAAGAAGTAACAATGATTCTTTTCTATTTAAATATTTGTATTCTACAATTAAATTAAAAGGTATGTGTTCAAATAAAAAATGGTGTAACACATGTTTTATGTTGAAATTATTAAGTTAATCCTACTAAAAATATATACAGAAAATAACGTTAACAACAGATTGTAATATAAATAGATATTAGAAGAACATATTCGTACTTAGTATAGTTGTTTCAATCACAAATTACTTTAAATATTTGACATTAAGAAGCTAGCTGTGCAATATCAGAGACGTACAAGGTTTTATACGTCTCTGGCAATACTACCTACATGTACCAGTATTAGTATTCTGTTTCACTATACACTCAGGTACAATGCATACGAATGAAAGGTTATATAAACATCAAGTACTAATATAAGAAAAGATTACTTTCACCAGAACATTTAAAGCCATTTCCTTCTTCATATCAAAATACCAACATACATCTACATGTAATCCAATTGACTGTAATCAATGTTATCATCATTAATCAATTAACAGGCTAGGGCCCTCAGGCCTTTAATCAGACTTGGCCAGTGATGGCTGTGGGGGAGAGGGAGGTGAGAAATTCACACCTGGCTAACTACAGACAGCCTAGGGGTGTCCCCTATCTTGACCTCTGTATGTGAGGATGTGGCCCAGGCAGGTTAGGTACATGTACGTAATTATGCCTGGAGGGTAAAGGATTCTACCTGAAGATCTATATTTGTCCCTCTTAGTTAGATTTTATATAAGTCATTAGGTTGATTTAAAAGTACAATAAATGTGACTGGCATAGGCTTGACTTTGTTCTAAGTTAGGTTAATATAACTGCATATTATTTATTTGTTGTATAATTAGTCTTACAATATAGAATTAATTAAAATGATTCCATTAAACTGACCTTGCTTTTCTTAAAATCATTATAACATATATGCATAAACCTTCAAGTCATATTTAATACAACCTGTAATTGCCTTCAATATTTAGGCCTAAATATTGGAAATGCATCATTTAAAAATACTTTTATACTGATAATTAGAATAAAATTAAGTATAATGAATGCTAGGGACTGAGCCAGATAGTATATATTCTCTCCCATATACGTTCCTGATTACACCCAATATAAACTAGATAATTTTTCAACATTTAACAAGTATATATATGTAAATATTTAGAAATCGAAATGCGTCATTGGATTGTATTCAATCAAGTGTCATAAGATACTTGGTATTTTAAGTTAATTATTAAGAAAACCAGAATCTGGTAAAGGACTGATATAGACTTACATTGTTGTCCAATTAAGTATTATTAATTTCAATGTTATTTTATGTACTATCAATTTATAATTGTATAATTAAATGTTTTGAATGAAACAAAAAAAATGGATTAAAGTCCTCAAAATATCCACTATTTGAAGGAAAATATGTAAATATCTAGATATATTCTCAAAGATTTTTAATTTCATATAAACTTGATAAACCCGAGTAAAAGTTAAATAAGTATTATCATATTTATGATCCTGGTCATATCCAGCTTAGCTCTTTATTTATCAAATTTGACCAGTGATATTCAGATGGGAAATTCACACCTCAATTATGTCACTGACAGGCTTACGTCAGCAGGTGTTCCTAGACAAGGTTGAGACAGGTCAGGTAATTGCCTGAGGCCTGAGGGTCAAATCAAAACATCTGTCCCATACTGAACAATCTGACTAAATTTTAATTTATTGTTGTATTACTTTTTTTTAACTTCAAATTCTTATATTTATAATAACACTGTTGTATGTGGTGATATATATATATATAAATACCGATCTTAATATAAAAAACAATTAAAAATAAAGATTATCAGAACTCTATAGCGCATTCATAAATATATAGATCTGAGGCATGAATGTATTTGATAAAAATATATATCTAGTTTAATTTAGTAATAAAAGAAAATGTATTTGTTATTTTCGCAATTAGTTTTTACAATATTTAAAAATATACTTCTAAACAAATTATAATCAATAGGTATTCCTTCAATTGCTCAATATACTTGATTGTAAATTGGTAAATTAATATAAAAAACCGTTAATAGTGTATATTAAATGAAATATAAGACATCAAAACTGCTAGATAAATATTAATTTTCTATTTTATTTATATGATGCATGCAAGAAATTTTTTGGGAAAATTGTAAGAGTAATTATCATGATTTCACAACTTCTAGTTTTGAAATGAAAGAAAAAATGTTGTTTGAGAAAAATAACTACATAAGATGCATATATAAACATTAAAGTTATAAATATTAACTAATGATAAGGCCAGCTTCAAAGTACCAGCAGACGACAAAGGTGAGGTACAGGTAAAAATCACAGGTAGATGGATGGGACTGCCCATTCACCTGTAGGGATATTTGACCTATATGGGGTTCAGGGTGTAGTGCACTACTAGTTTACCTGTAGTTTAAATGTAGTGCACTACTAGTTTAAACGTAGTGCACTACTAGTTTAAACGTAGTGCACTACTAGTGCACTAGGTGTAAATGTTAGCTTACACTCAACTGTAGCTATAAATGCAGGCCGTGTTATTGATATAATGTATAGATATAATTTTGTTCAGCTTGTTGATGAAGCTACTCATTTTACAGAACATTCATCTTCGCTCTGGGATATATTTATGACATGTAATGACAATTTTGTTAAAAAAGAAATGTTTGTGAATCTTTCTTACCAGCTGATGTCAGGTATTACTGTCCTGTATACGCTATCCTAGATATTGATCGAACTAAAATATATAACAATTTTGAAAGAATTTGGTTATACGATAAAGGAAACTATCATATGTTTCGCGATGCATTGGATGATATTGATTGGACTGATGCATTTGGGAAAAAAAATAACTGTTGATGACCTCGCAATTTTTTTTAGCTCTTTTATTTTATCTGCTGCAACGAAATATATTCCGATTAAGAATGTGGCGGTAATAGTAATGAATCGCAATGGATGCACAATGAAATTAGGAAATTGATCAGGGCCCGGAAAAAATTACACAGGAAAGCTAAAACATGCAAAACCCATATAATTGGCAGCGATATAGACAAGCTAGAAATAACTGTGCTATTAGGGGGGCAAAAAAGGAGTACACTTTAAAATTAACTAATAAAATAAAATGTATGTCTACTTCATTACGAGACTGGTGGACACTAACACTTTCACTAATTTTTCAACCAAAAAATCGAACATACCTACATTGACTCATGATAATATAAATTATGTAGTACTATTGAAAAGAAAAAGGTGATTATTTTCTAAGTCAGTCGACAATTAATGACTCAAATGTCCCAGTCCCTGAAGATATACCTAATTTACCTAATAAACTAGAAACTATCATTATAACTGAACAGGATGTCAAAAATGCCATAAGTATGTTAGATATTTCTAAAGCTGCGGGTCCGGATAATATAAGTAATATTATTATTAAGAATTATTAAGGAAGCTGAAGTAGGAAGTATCATTACAAATCTCACTTAATTAATTATATAACAAATCTTTAGACTGTGGTAGATATCCCGCTATTTGAAAAGTTGCAAATGTCACACCTGTATATAAAAAAGGTAATAAGTCTGTTGTGTCGAATTATAGACGTATACCTTTAATAGATATTGTTGGTAAGCTAATGGAAAGTTGTATTTTTAAACATGTATATAATTTTCTTAGGGGCACTAATTTCTTCACCAAATATCAGTCTGGTTTCACACCTGGGAATTCGGCTATATATTAATCAGTTACTTGACATTAATAATGATACTGGGAGGGCTTTGGTAAAGAATTATAGCAGTATTTTGTGATATAAGCAAAGCATTTGACCGAGTTTGGCAAAGGGGTCTTATCTATAAGTTAAAATCTGCAAGTATTTCAGGAAAATTATTAACTTGGTGTGAAAATTATTTATCAGATAGAAGTCAAAAAGTTGTAATAAATGGGATATCCTCAAGCTCTCAAAATATCAAAGCGGGTGTACGACAGGGTTCTATCTTAGGTACATTGTTTTTTCTTACATTATATTAATGATATTGTTGTTGACATTAAATATAAAATTAAACTATTTGCTGATTACACTGCATTATACATTATTGTTGACAATCCTGTCACTACTGTTAATACTATAAATAACGATCTTTCTAAAATACAGACATGGGCAGACAAGTGGTTAGTGAAATTCAATCCGGACAAAACCAAAACACTATTAATAAGTAGGAAAACTACACGAGTATATTATGATCCTATAACTATAAATAAAACTGATGTAACTAGAGTAAGTTCTCACAATCATTTAGGTGTATTGGTCTCACATTGATTACATATTAAAGAAAACATTACCAAGATTAGCTGTACTTCGTAAACTAATAAACACTCTAGATAGAAATTCTTTTCAAACTATTCATTTTGCTTTCGTTATACCAATTCTAGAATAATCAGATGTGGTTTGGGACAACATACCTAACTACATATGTCAAAACTTAGAAAATATTCAAATTGAGGCTGCCAGAATAGTAACAGGTGCAGCAAAACTGTTAAATATTAATCTATAATATAAAGATTTAGACTGGGATAAACTAGATAAACGGCGTGAAAATCATAAAACCATACAATTTCATAAAATGTATCATAATAGTCCCTAGTAAAATATCAGAATGCCATAGTTCATAACACTAGACATTCAAATAATCAACATTCATTTAACTGTAGAACTAAATTTTGCAAAGACTCGTTTTTAAACTCTTCAATACAATTTTGGAATGCATTACCATTAGAAGTTCGTGAAAATCTGTACGTAAATGTCCTTAAAAAATCTACAAAATATAAAAAATTGATTCCTTCGTATTTTAATACTGGATGTAGAAACTTACAAATATTACATGCAAGATTAAGATTAAAATGTAGTAATTTGAATCAGCATCTATTTATGAGAAAGTTAGAGTTAAGCCCCTTATGTAGATGTGGACTAGTCGAAAGTAATTATCACTTTCTTCTAATATGTAACAAGTATACTAGAATAAGACAAAATACATGTACTTTAGATAGCCTAAACATTAACCTTACTGAAAATACCTTACTATGGGAAAGTACTGAATATACTCACTAAATGGTTTAGCTAAACCTCATTTGTATTAATACTCCTGAACGACCTTATTATTATCATTAAAATTGTAGTATTCTAAAGATATTTTTATCAAAGTTCTGTATAACATATACTTACATGTAATATACTACACTGGAGATATTCTATCATACGTGTATGAGTGGGTGAGGTAAAGCACTAGACACATGATTTCTAATATAATGTGTTAAACATTAAACGTTACAAGTTTCAATTCAATTTTCACCACTTGTAAATATGTTATAAGTTGAACTTTATATTATTCAAATCAATATGTTGTTATTTAAGGTGTCAACAGTCTCGAAGATTGTGTTTACCTGTAGTATATATTAGGGAGAGCAATTAACATAAACTCTAATCCCTGTGTAATAATATATGTATCAAATGTCATGCTTGAATTATAAAGTAATTGAATTGTACCTATCTTCAATTATTTGAATATAAGTGCAATTAATTGAGTATATGTTAATTTGGCTAGTACGTTATACATTGCGTACGATTGTATGTGACTTATGGACTTTTTTATTTAAACATATTTTATTGTAATATATATTCAATGGTAGTTGAGCACAAGTTTAACAACTTATGTTAAGCCCTTTCCCTACAAATTATTGATACAATATTTTAAGATGACAAATGACAAATGATATAATACAGTATATATTAACCATGACTTAACATACACACAGACAGACAGAGGGAGAGGGAAGGGGGAGGGAGGGGGAGGAGGGAGAAAAGAAGAGAGGAAAATGAGAGAGACGGGGGGGATAAATCATAATACTATTGACACTCAAGTCAGTACAGAGCTATGGTTAAATAACAAAAATGACTCTCATAACCAATTTGGCTTAATATAAACGCCAGTGGCTTATGGAGGCCCTGCATTCTGTTCATGATCAAACTCATAAAGTGCAATGTGCATATTTATTTGACATATACAGTAATACCGTCGTTACCTTCCCACACAAATATTTATTTCGGGGACATAGTAATGAAATTTTTATTATTAAAGATTTATTATTACAATTTTCCAAGGTACAACTGAAAAAGCCATCTGTTATTACGGGATTTATAACACAAGGGAGAACGGGCAATTGGCAGTTTGTTACAGAATACAAAGTACAGTACAGTAACTATGGCACCACGTGGCAGAATATCACCGACAGTGACGGGAATGTGAAGGTGAGAAGACAATTCAAATCGTTAACCTGTGTCTCTATAACTCTATAATTTTTAAATCCATTTTTTTACTTCTTTGTACATGTATATCGCATATCAAATGAGCTATATAGAGATTATACAACGAGTGGTTGTTAGATAGGGAATTTATTTCATTCTCGTTAATCATTTTTTAATTTAAAAGTTACAAAAAACACGAGGTTGAATGGTCTTGAATGTATTTTGTAACTTTTAAAACAAGAAAGTTGAAGTAAGGCTGCTGGACACAAACTTATGGTTATGAAAATGAATTATTGACAAAAAACACGAGAACCTTCCGGGCACTTGGATATAATTGTATTTTTTTTTTTTTTTTAATTCTTTAAAAAATTCTGCCTTTCAAAATGATTCCGTTCATTTAAATGTTGGATTATTGTTACTGAAGTATTCACATACACACATACAGTGTGTATTTCTTGTCAAAATTACAGCAATTTTCACGAATATTTCTTTTGACCGTGACTTTTTGATAAAATAACAACCGTTCTCTGGCTTAAAGTGTCAATTGTAGATCCCATTTGAATAACATTTATTATCCTGAGCTATTGTGCGTAAACGCCGTTGCTGTTTTTTCATTTGATATGTGTGAAACATACTATAGTAGCATAGGACGAAGAACAGCGTGAAGATTGTGTTGTTGCCTGGGCTCGAACCCGTATCGCTTGGCTCTTGGACAGCTCTATGTTTTACCGCTGTCAGATCATGAGTTAGAAGGAAAATGAACACCCTGTATCTTAAGTTAATGTACAACTATTTGATCTCCGCTTTTAAGATGTGTTGGAACTCGAAAACCAAAAACAGGTTCTAATTGTCTGTAATGAGGGCCATTAATACCATTTGTAATGTACGTAGTGTGCTTCCACGGAGATCGCACCCTCGATCCATAGGTTCCTCGCCAGACGCTAGAAATTCCCTCTAGCTCGAAGCTAGAAATGTATCTTATTAATTAATCATGACATTGTGTACAATTTAAATCTGCCACATTTAAACTTTATTTATTTTACAACAATTATGAAACAAGCTATACAACTTATATTAATCACTCTTGTTGGCCGGATGTTAGCGCTCGAGGGGTCTTATTGTGGGAGGAAACCGGAGTACCCGGAGAAAACCCACGTGGTCGGGCAGGTGACCCCGTACCTTTTCACGTCCGATCGGGGAATCGAACCCCGGCCGCCTTGGTGAAAGGCAAGTGCGCTATCCACTGCACCACCCGACCACCCTATCGTAGTTAGGGAAAAAACCATGATATTATTTATGCTAGAACAGCGCAGTTAGAATAGTTTGTACATTTCCACTGCATTCAAGAGGTTTTCATCAAACGGAGAATACATGACATTTCATCAGTATAATGTACTAAATATGAATACCGTGGAGTCAGCTATATTATTTTTTTTAGACCTTAATTTCCCAAAAGGCGCATGGGGAACCACCGGAAGAGCACAAAGTGTTTACAGATTCAAACCCCGCGACGCTTCGCGCCACTTGGGGGTTTGAAAAAAATAATTAACGAGAGTGAAATTAATTCCATATCAAATAACCAATAGTCGTGTAACCTGTTTGTACCACAATAATATTAGACTAAGTCGGAAGTGGCAGTGTTGTTTTCTGGGCCCGTATTCATGAAACCGTTCTCGTGCTCAAGTATGGATACTGTGCTCAAGCTTGCTTTCTTGAAACTCACCTAGATTTTGTCAAGATCCAAAAGTCAATTGTTTTTTTCAAACCCCCATGGAAGCGGCGCGGGTTTTGAATCTGTAAAGACTTTGTGCACTTCTGTTGCTTCCCCATGCATGAAAGCCTTCTGAGAAATTAAGGCCGCTTACGGTCTACAAAAATAACTGACTCCACGGTATTCATATTTAGTACATTATACCAGTGAAAATGTCATGAATTCTCCGTTTGATGAAAACATCTTGAATGCAGTGGGGATGTACAAACTATTCTTACTGTGCTGTTTTAAATAGCCTGCCTGCAGAAACCCGTTCAAAATGGCTTTTTGTTGTCAAGCGTGCACTAAAACATGGCGTCACAAATTACGCTACAAACTCCCGCGTTTTTCTGATGAAGGCAGGATCATGATTTTTTACTTGGCGGTACGTGAACAAATTAATAAAACAAAAATTTTAAAAAATATCATGGATTTCATCCTAAAGAAGATATAAATGTGGCAGATTTAAATTGTACATATGATTTTGAATTAAGATACATTTCTACCTTTGAGCTAGAGGGAATGTTTAGCGTACGTCTAGCGAGGAACCTATGGATCGAGGGTGCGATCTCCGTGGAAGTACACTACGTACATTACAAATGGTATTCATGGCCCCCGTTGCAGACAATTAGAACCTGTTTTTGATTTTTGAGTACCAACACATTTAAAAAACGGAGAGCAAATAGTTGCACATCAGAGACGTATAAATACGTCTGTTGTACATTTACTTAAGATACAGGGTGTTCATTTCCCTTCTAGCTCAGCGGTAAACAATAAGGCTGTCCAAGAGCCAAGAGTTGCGGGATCGAGCCAAGGCAACGGCACAATCTTCACGCTATATATTTAACACACATGTCAAATGGAAAAAACAGCAACAGCGTTTAGACACAACAGCCCAGGATAATAAATGTTATTCAAATGGGGTCTACGATCGACACTTAAGGCCAGAGAACGGTTGATACTTTATCCAAAAGTCAAGGTCAAAAGCAATATTCGTGACAATCGCTGTAATTTTGACAGGATATATATGTGTGTAAATGATACTTCAGTGACAATAAACTTTTAAGCGAACGGGATAATTCTGAACGGCAGAATTATTAAATGACTTCAAAAAAATATTATGATTATATCCAAGTGCCCTGTATGTTCTCTCGTGTTTTTTCACACACACACACACGCATACATACTATTTCCTTTCTACAAAAACAAAACAAAAACAAAAATAAACACACACATATATTCTCACAATAATTTCTTCTTGCATACATTCTTCTCATCATCAAACATCATCATCATTTTTTCATATAATCATCATTATTAATATTACGTGCATCATCATCATCATCATCATTATCATCATCATCATCATCATCATCATCAATTTCATCATCATCATCATCATCATCATCATCATCATCATCATCATCATCATCATCATCATCATCAATTTCAACATCATCATCAACATCATCATCATCATCATCATCATCATCAACTTCATCATCATCATCATCATCATCATCATCATCGTATATATTCCTGTCAAGTTGTGACGACGTTATTGAACCACGTGATTTCCGGCCAAACTTCTCAACCAATCAAATGGCCGGAAGGTCATATGCCGCTAGTGGTATATAGCATATATTTATCCAACAGTCAACACGTTTATAAAAATGGTCTGAAAGCGGAACATAACAGGGTATTGTGGTAGAAACATGGTTATCGAACCTGTACGAGGTGACTTGAGCTCAATGTAATTTCTAGTCCTTCTCTGTAGAAATGCACTTACCCTGCTTTCATGAAAGCAGGTTAACGTGACCTCATGTATGATTCTATATTTTTTATGTCTGTTTTTACGGAAATCTTATGTCTGTAGCTATTTACCGGCAATATTGACGCTATTGGTTTGGCCAAGTCGATCCTAAATACTTCGATCACCGCTTCATACATCCGGGTAACCCCGACATCTTGGAACTATCATCTGGCTTTTCGTCTTGAAATCCTGGGATGTCCAATTATCCAACCTGGTAAGTAAGTACACGGTAAATAAGTAAACATGGTAATTAAGTAAACATGGTAAGTAAGTAATCATGGTAAGTAAACCTGGTAAGTAAGTAAACACGGTAAGTAAGTAAACCTGGTAAGTAAGTAAACACGGTAAGTAAGTAAACATGGTAAGTAAGTAAACACGGTAAGTAAGTAAACCTGGTAAGTAAGTAAACATGGTAAGTAAGTAAACATGGTAATTAAGTAAACATGGTAAGTAAGTAATCATGGTAAGTAAACACGGTAAGTAAGTAAACCTGGTAATTAAGTAAACATGGTAAGTAAGTAATCATGGTAAGTAAACACGGTAAGTAAGTAAACCTGGTAAGTAAGTAAACATGGTAATTAAGTAAACCTGGTAAGTAAGTAATCATGGTAAGTAAACACGGTAAGTAAGTAAACCTGGTAAGTAAGTAAACCTGGTAAGTAAGTAAACCTGGTAAGTAAGTAAACACGGTAAGTAAGTAAACATGGTAAGTAAGTAAACCTGGTTAGTAAGTAAACATGGTAAGTAAGTAAACATGGTAATTAAGTAAACATGGTAAGTAAGTAATCGTGGCAAGTAAACCTGGTAAGTAAGTAAACCTGGTAAGTAAGTAAACACGGTAAGTAAGTAAACACGGTAAGCAAGTAAACATGGTAAGTAAGTAAACACGGTAAGTAAGTAAACATGGTAAGTAAGTAAACATGGTCAGTAAGTAAACCTGGTAAGTAAGTAAACATGGTAATTAAGTAAACCTGGTAAGTAAGTAAACATGGCTAATAAGTAAACCTGGTAAGTAAGTAAACACGGTAAGTAAGTAAACATGGTAAGTAAGTAAACATGGTAAGTAAGTAATCATGGTAAGTTAACCTGGTAAGTAAGTAAACACGGTAAGTAAGTAAACCTGGTAAGTAAGTAAACACGGTAAGTAAGTAAACATGGTAATTAAGTAAACATGGTAAGTAAGTAATCATGGTAAGTAAACATGGTAATTAAGTAAACCTGGTAAGTAAGTAAACCTGGTAAGTAAGTTAACCTGGTAAGTAAGTAAACATGGTAAGTAAGTAAACATGGTAGTAAATAAACCTGGTAAGTAAGTAAACATCGTAATTAAGTAAACACGGTAAGTAAGTAAACATGGTAAGTAAGTAAACATGGTAAGTAAGTAAACATGGTAAGTAAACATGGTAAGTAGGTAAACCTGGTAAGTAAACATGGTAAGTAAGTAAACCTGGTAAGTAGGTAAACACGGTAAGTAAATAATCATGGTAAGTAAGTAAACCTGGTAAGTAGGTAAACCTGGTAAGTAAGTAAACACGGTAAGTAAATAATCATGGTAAGTAAACATGGTAAGTAAGTAAACCTGGTAAGTAGGTAAACCTGGTAAGTAAGTAAACCTGGTAAGTAAGTAAACACGGTAAGTAAGTAAACATGGTAAGTAGGTAAACCTGGTAAGTAAACATGGTAAGTAAGTAAACCTGGTAAGTAGGTAAACCTGGTAAGTAAGTAAACCTGGTAAGTTAGAAAACCTGGTAAGTAAGTAAACATGGTAAGTAAGTAAACCTGGTAAGTAAGTAAACACGGTAAGTAAGTAAACATGGTAAGTAAGTAAACATGGTAAGTAAGTAAACATGGTAAGTAAACATGGTAAGTAGGTAAACCTGGTAAGTAGGTAAACCTGGTAAGTAAGTAAACCTGGTAAGTAAGTAAACACGGTAAGTAAGTAAACATGGTAAGTAAGTAAACACGGTAAGTAAGTAATCATGGTAAGTAAGTAAACATGGTAAGTAAGTAAACTTGGTAAGTAGGTAAACCTGGTAAGTAAGTAAACTTGGTAAGTAAGTAAACTTGGTAAGTAGGTAAACCTGGTAAGTAAGTAAACACGGTAAGTAAGTAAACACAGTAAGTAAGTAAACCTGGTAAGTAAGTAAACACGGTAAGTAAGTAAACACGGTAAGTAAGTAAACATGGTAAGTAAGTAAACACGGTAAGTAAGTAAACATGGTAAGTAAGTAAACATGGTAAGTAGGTAAACCTGGTAAGTAAACATGGTAAGTAGGTAAACCTGGTAAGTAAACATGGTAAGTAAGTAAACCTGGTAAGTAAGTAAACACGGTAAGTAAGTAATCATGGTAAGTAAGTAAACATGGTAAGTAAGTAAACTTGGTAAGTAGGTAAACCTGGTAAGTAAGTAAACACGGTAAGTAAATAATCATGGTAAGTAAACATGGTAAGTAAGTAAACATGGTAAGTAAGTAAACATGGTAAGTAAACATGGTAAGTAGGTAAACCTGGTAAGTAAACATGGTAAGTAAGTAAACCTGGTAAGTAGGTAAACACGGTAAGTAAATAATCATGGTAAGTAAACATGGTAAGTAAGTAAACCTGGTAAGTAGGTAAACCTGGTAAGTAAGTAAACACGGTAAGTAAATAATCATGGTAAGTAAACATGGTAAGTAAGTAAACCTGGTAAGTAGGTAAACCTGGTAAGTAAGTAAACCTGGTAAGTAAGTAAACACGGTAAGTAAGTAAACATGGTAAGTAGGTAAACCTGGTAAGTAAACATGGTAAGTAAGTAAACCCGGTAAGTAGGTAAACCTGGTAAGTAAGTAAACCTGGTAAGTAAGAAAACCTGGTAAGTAAGTAAACATGGTAAGTAAGTAAACCTGGTAAGTAAGTAAACACGGTAAGTAAGTAAACATGGTAAGTAAGTAAACATGGTAAGTAAGTAAACATGGTAAGTAAACATGGTAAGTAGGTAAACCTGGTAAGTAGGTAAACCTGGTAAGTAAGTAAACCTGGTAAGTAAGTAAACACGGTAAGTAAGTAAACATGGTAAGTAAGTAAACACGGTAAGTAAGTAAACACGGTAAGTAAGTAAACATGGTAAGTAAGTAAACACGGTAAGTAAGTAATCATGGTAAGTAAGTAAACATGGTAAGTAAGTAAACTTGGTAAGTAGGTAAACCTGGTAAGTAAGTAAACTTGGTAAGTAAGTAAACTTGGTAAGTAGGTAAACCTGGTAAGTAAGTAAACACGGTAAGTAAGTAAACACAGTAAGTAAGTAAACCTGGTAAGTAAGTAAACACGGTAAGTAAGTAAACATGGTAAGTAAGTAAACACGGTAAGTAAGTAAACATGGTAAGTAAGTAAACATGGTAAGTAGGTAAACCTGGTAAGTAAACATGGTAAGTAGGTAAACCTGGTAAGTAAACATGGTAAGTAAGTAAACCTGGTAAGTAAGTAAACACGGTAAGTAAGTAATCATGGTAAGTAAGTAAACATGGTAAGTAAGTAAACTTGGTAAGTAGGTAAACCTGGTAAGTAAGTAAACTTTGTAAGTAAGTAAACTTGGTAAGTAGGTAAACCTGGTAAGTAAGTAAACCTGGTAAGTAAGTAAACACGGTAAGTAAGTAAACACGGTAAGTAAGTAAACCTGGTAAGTAAGTAAACCTGGTAAGTAAGTAAACATGGCTAATAAGTTAACATGGTAAGTAAGTAAACACGGTAAGTAAGTAAACCTGGTAAGTAAGTAAACCTGGTAAGTAAGTAAACACGGTAAGTAAGTAAACCTGGTAAGTAAGTAAACCTGGTAAGTAAGTAAAAACGGTAAGTAAGTAAACACGGTAAGTAAGTAAACCTGGTAAGTAAGTAAACATTAGTAAGTAAGTAAACCTGGTAAGTAAGTAAACATTAGTAAGTAAGTAAACCTGGTAAGTAAGTAAACCTGGTAAGTAAGTAAACCTGGTAAGTAAGTAAACCTGGTAAGTAAGTAAACATGGCTAATAAGTTAACATGGTAAGTAAGTAAACATGGTAAGTAAGTAAACATGGCTAGTAAGTAAACATGGTAGGTAAGTAAACCTGGTAAGTACAGTTGTAAACCTGGTAAGTAAGTAAACACGGTAAGTAAGTAAACATGGTAAGTAAGTAAACATGGTAAGTAAGTAAACATGGTTAGTAAGTAATCCTGGTAAGTAAGTAAACATGGTAAGTAAGTAAACATGGTAAGTACAGTAGTAAACCTGGTAAGTAAGTAAACACGGTAAGTAAGTAAACATGGTAAGTAAGTAAACACGGTAAGTAAGTAAACATGGTAAGTAAGTAAACATGGTAAGTAAGTAAACAGGGTAAGTAAGTAAACACGGTCAGTAAGTAAACACGGTAAGTAAGTAAACACGGTAAGTAAGTAAACATGAATACGTCACGACCAAATACTGAATAGTTAGTAATTATAAGTGCAAATATATAAAATGTGAATTGAAAAGTGTTTAACTTTGTAACAGCCCTTCTTTGGAATACATAGCTGACTGTAATGATTTAGAATAGCTGTACAATTATTAAAATCATGTTTTGATGACAATTCAAACAATTATGGCAGTTGACGTTACTAAAGTAGAAGCCACATTTAAAATAAAGTGATATGCAGTACAGTGCTAAAATTGACTTTTCATTGGACTGTATGGATGTTTTTACTCTAAGTCAATATTACGTATGACGTCATAATCATTGCGACTTCACCGTGCCTCACTGTACATTCCATACTTTATCAAGATAGATATAATGCAATTTCAGTTTTTTGCAAACAAATTTGGCCAATATGGTGATATGCCTACCTGATAGAATCTAAAATATTGACCTCGAGCTTCGCCATCGGTCATTATTGGAATCTACAAGGTCGGTGTAACACCATATTGACCTCACCATAATTGAATCTAACAAAGGCATTTATTGCTGTACATTCAGAACTACGCCACACTTGTTGGGAGGTACACTACGTCACATGGATCCCCAGTGAAGGCATTTTTAGTACAACAAGGGCCAACATTGGCGAGTGTGGAAAGGAGTGCCACCGACGTGATGCGTGCCAGGCGTTCACCTTCAACCTTGAGTCTGGGCAATGCCAGGGACATCCGCCTTCTTCTGTGGTGAATGCAACAGCAATTGCAACTGCTGATGCACACAACATGCTTCGTGTTTTTAAAAAGAAGGAAGATTGTGCTTAAAGACTAGTTTTGCAAGTGTGTTTCATTTTCCATTGCTGTTAACAGTGTAATATAGTGCAATGATATTGGACTTTGTAACTTTACTGTATATCGCAGTAAGTTTAGATTATGACCTATCGCGCATTTCATTTAAATATGTAAGTCGTCACTGTCAGCCATTGTTGTGTTGTCTGTTATATATCGTGATGTCAGACTGGACCCACAATGCCTTGTAGACGCGTCATTGCCAGCCATTGTGGTGTTGCCTGTAATATATCTTGTTTCAGACTGGACCCACAATGCCTTGTAGACGCGTCATTGCCAGCCATTGTGGTGTTGCCTGTTATATATCTTGTTTCAGACTGGACCCACAATGCCTTGTGGACGCGTCACTGTCAGCCATTGTTGTGTTGTCTGTTATATATAGTGATGCCAGACTGGACCAACAATGACATGTAAACGCGTTATTGCCAGCCATTGTTGTGTTGTCTGTGATATACCGTGATGCCAGACTGGACCCACAATGCCTTGTAGACGCCTCACTGTCAACCATTGTTGTGTTGTCTGTTATAGATCTTGTTTCAGACTGGACCCACAATGCCTTGTAAACGCGTCATTGTCAGCCATTGTTGTGTTGCCTCTAATATATAGTGATGCCAGACTTGACCCACAATGCCTTGTAGACGCGTCATTGTCAGGCATTGTTGTGCTGTCTGTGATATACCGTGATGCAAGACCGGACCAACAATGCCTTGTAGACGCGTCATTGTCAGCCATTGTTGTGCTGTCTGTGATATACCGTGATGCCAGACTGGACCCCCAATGCCTTGTAGACGCCTCACTGTCAGCCATTGTTGTGTTGTCTGTTATATATCTTGTTCCAGACTGGACCCACAATGCCCTGTAGGCGCCTCACTGTCAGCCATTGTTGTGTTGTCTGTTATATATCTTGTTCCAGACTGGACCCACAATGCCTTGTAGACGCCTCACTGTCAGCCATTTTGTGTTGTCTGTTATATATCTTGTTCCAGACTGGACCCACAATGCCTTGTAGACCCCTCACTGTCAGCCTTTTTTGGATCAGGTGTGATGGTTCATGTGTCCCAAATAAATTGTTTATCAAGTTTTCTGTAAACAGCTTTCATGCCGACACCGACTACAGCAAATGTTGTAACCTTGTAATTTTCACTGTGGTATATATATAGTCTGTTTCATTCTCCCATGTTTATAAGCAGTATATTGCCCGTCAGTAAAAGACTGTTTCAGAATAAAATCGTTTGGTATGTGCATTTTTTTCTTTCTTTGATGATTATACTAGGCTAACTTAAACATCAGTCTTGCTTGCATTCCCCACTAAGCCAGATCTGTTTGATGTGCTTATATCAGTGGTATATAGTGATCCATTTTATACAACCCGGAACATGTACATATATGATTTAAATGACTAACGTCACAGCTTGTGTTGATTTACATGGAATTTTGAGTCTGTGCATCGAACTGCAGAGAAAATTTAATCGGATGCAAACTGATGTGAATCATCTCGGCGCGTCGTCAAATCAACGTTTAACGTTACACTCATCTTCTTCTGTTACAATCCAATCAAAACGTCACATTAATTTCCAATATCACGTCCATACTCTCGTTACGCACATGTATGTCACGTGTCCGTTTAACTCTTTGAGTGCCACGGATTCTTTTTACAATCGATAAATATTTTACAATTCTGGAGGATCAACTTCTATTTCAAATGCATATTGATCTGTTTACAAGCAGAGATGTATATAATACTGTATCATACGTATCGTGAATAAAGTTTTGTGATTTTTTTCTCTTTGTCATAAAATTACTAGACCGATATATCTGCAACGTTTTAACCAATTACATAGTACAAAATAAATCACCAAACGCAGTCCTTATGCGGTAATATGAATATATTTACAAGTCTTCCTTCTTGAGCTTAGTTAATTCTGACTGCTAATAAATTAAGGTATACGCAATGAAAAAAGGCTCGTCGGATTGATATTTGTTCAAATATGGCGTCGTTCACGCTTCAGAACAATAACTATATGCCACCTCGTGGTAATAAACATGGGGACCGCCCAGGTTGGAAGTTTCGAACCATTGGAAACTAAGGACTCTAGTACATGTATTTTATTCCATATACGGCAGAGTCCTGCTCATTCCTCTTCCGTACCTGATTCCAACTACAGGTGGTGAGAGGCATTTGGTGTGCACAGACCAACGTTCAAAATCGCACATGTGACGATTCCGTAACGCCTCCTCGCGAGCTACTAGGGCTCCAGCCAAGTGCTGTGTGGAATGTACCTACCGGATGGTATAGGGAGATAAAAAAAAAACCTCGAATTGGACGATCAAACATGCACATAACATGCGTTTGTTTTCTCTGTCAGGTATATTGCGATAGTGGATACTTGTTGAAACGCGTAGGTGTTCAAGTCGCCACCAGGGTTGAGGTTGCCGATGATCAGACGCGTAACCGTTTTGATTTCAACACGACAAAATGACTATATAAGAAAGATACAGACTACAGCCTATTGTGAACTCCCCAGTTCTGGAGAAGTCGACCTGTAGCCACAGAGTGAACTTGGGTCAAACTCTAATGTTTTTCATCATGAATGCCAAAAGTAACGTATGTTCTTTGGAGGCATGCTTTAAAGCATTTACAGCCATCAGGTGCTTTCTCCAACGGCCAGTTGGAAAAACAACTTATACATCCCAGGTAATGGAAACAAAATGCACACACACGCACACACACACACACACTAAAATTGGAAGTTAGTGGCGATCAGAAATGGATGGAGCAATACGACTGCAATGGTTCCAAAGGGATGCAATGATACGCTTTTGGAGTCCTGGATGTCAACTCCTGTATCAAGTGTTGAAGAAGTTGATGCTACCATATGCTTCTCTACGAATGTTAGTCTGGATGAAAGCATGCACAAATCAGTCATTGAGTTCAAGTTGCTCATGGCGACGACGGAAGAGTGCTGCAATGTCGTCCTAAGCACAAGTTTGTCGAGCTCACCAATAAGATTGCTAGAAAATACAATCTGCAGAACAATGTCGTAAGCCAGGCACACGAAGCCGAGGAAATCACAGGATCGTAGTGTTTTCTCCTCGAGATTACGAAGTCTGTTGTTAGGGATGTTTTCCTTAAGGATTAGCTTTCTATTTTGTTTAGGTTATCGGGGGATAACTACAATGGAAAATGGGTAAATTGTTATTCATAATCGGGGGGGGGGGGAGTGTAACTTCCAATGGAACACGGGTAAATTCAATAAACCGGCAAATCTGGTAATGTATAATTTACCCGTTTTCAATTGTAGTTATATCTAAATAAGGTTGCACTTTTAAAGATACCGTTAGAAGAATGGTCCCACAACAAACAGAACACAATACATCCACGGCACATCTTATAAACAAATCGAGAGATTTAGCCAGGTGGCTTAAGCCTGGTAGTTAGCGCCTGATAACGTAGCTCCCGAGAAATCTTCAGGAATGTATATATGTTAACGGACTGTAAAAGAATTGTATATCTATGTACTATAGTGCGCTTTAGAGTAGCTGAATATGTTAGCTATATCCAATATTATATATTTATTTATCGATCTTATTTATATTTTACGTGCAGAAGTTAGGATCTTATGTAGGAAAAAGTACTGTAAAATGCGAAAAGAGAAAGAATAATGGCAAAGGACAGACACATGCAATCATAAAAAGGAGAAAGAAAAATGGAGATAATCATTTTCGCACATGCAGTGACTAATTTATATCGATTGATTGAAATGAGTATGAAACCTACATGTTGTACTATGATGGATATTGATTTCAGCTCAACAGACACAAGGGTTTAATGGCCGAATTACTAATAATGATAACAAAGTATAATAATGTATCCCAAATTAATACATACATGCAATATTAATGGTCATCTTAAAAGCATTTAGAGTGATATTTTTTTCGGACTAATTCAACGAAAGTGATCAACTTTTGGTATGTATCATTGAATTTGCCAAGGTTTGTTAATTATGGCAAAACATGTGAAAAAATACATGTCCCAGGAGGGGGGGAATTAATTCTAGTACATTGTAGATCATTTATATTGAAAAACAATGTCGTTGTATTGTTAGGTGTCTATAGCACACGATGTTTGACTGGATATAGCTCTATTAAAGCGTTTAGATTGATTCTGTTTTGACCTTGAACTGCAAATGGCTACTAAAAGGCGTGTTACTCCAATCAACATTTAATTATTAAAACGTTCTTATTGGATACTATGAAGAATTATAAACATAGTGAGGGGACTGTTTTCAAGGCAAATGTTAAAACTTTAGAGTTGAGGCTTTTAAGAAATCGGCATGTCTTTCGCTCAAACTTGATAGTAACTATTGTTTTCTAGAACCAGTCTTTTTGTTATGTTCAGAATTCTTAATAGTCTCTAATTAGTCTCTGAAGATTGAAATGCTGACCTATATGCTATTTTTGTGTGATGTAAATCGCAACCGCGAATAGCATTTCAAGGTTAAAACAGAATCAGTGTGTACGCTCTTAAAGAGCCATGTCCGGTCAAACAAATACCCCTATTGAGTGCTACACACACTTGAGAGTAAAACGACATTGTTGTTTTTCTGGTTTTATATATTGTATAACCCTTCTGCGTCTACATTAGTTTAGAAATTTTTGATTCCCACCTTCTGGCCCTAGCATCACTGAAGAGTCCTAGGAGGACGAAACAGCTGTATGGTGCAGTTTAATTCATTTTTACGGCATATTGTATCTATTACTAAATTTAAAAGGTGCAGCATATGTGTGTGTTACGTCATCCTTCATCTTGCCACAAAATCTCTTAATTCAAGAATCTCTTATCATTTAGTATATCAAGAAAGTTTTATTCTTTTTTTTAATTCAACAGTTAGTTTTCCTATTAAGATGACCCCTAAGAAAAGTGCAACATGTATACATTTAATTTAGCATAATATTACGCGTCAGATTTCAATAAATTTATCATGTTTTTCAAAAAGACAGAGGCTAACACATTTTGATAATGAAAATAAAAAAGAGAATACCGAAGCGTTAACAAAATCATAATCCAAACTCAAAATCGATTAGACCAGGGGCAAAATATGAACAAAGGAAAGATTAACATGGAGACTCTTGTAAAAGTACAAGAGAATAAGACCAGGTGTTCCGGAAGAGTAAGCGTCTTCTGCTTCATCGACGACACCCGCCATGTAAATCATTGTCACATCCAAGTAATCATCAAGTTCTCAAAACGGGAACCGAGTATCATTGTCGAGTTAGTAAACACACTAAATAAAATAAATATAAACTTTATTTATCTTACAACAATTATGAAACAAGTTATCCAACTTATATAAATCACTCTCTTGGCCCGGATGTTAGCGCGGAAGGGGTCTTTTTATGGTAAACACACTAATGAGCATACTCAAAAACGTACATCCTCATATCACTTAACGATACAGAATATTTCTCAATGAGACAAAGATGGCGACAGTAAAATTTTCTCTCAATATATTTCAGCCTTTATCGCCACTTTGTAGAAATGTTGAGGGGATTACTGTTTATTTTTACAAGTGTTTTTTAAAAAAAAATCAGAGAATACCAAAGCGTCAACAAAACCATAATCCGAACTCAAAATCGATGAAGCTAGGGGCAAAATAGGAACAAAGGAAAGATTTACATGGAGACTCTCGTAAAAGCACAAGAGAATAAGACCAGGTGTTCCGGAAGAGTAAGCGTCTTCTGCTTCATCGACGACACCCGCCATGTAAATCTTGGTCACATCCAAGTTATGCGAGAGCTTCTCTCCTGACCTATCATTATGCTGCGAGTTTCAATACGGACTGGTGTACTTGGTACCAATAACTAACAAGAAACCTTCATCACACAAAGATACTGGAAACCACCAAATTTATGAATGAACATATAACAAACAGGTTTCATCATCCAAGTGAGAGTAGGAATATAAATTTTTGAACACATATGCCTACTTTGTCTTAGGTTTCATCAATTTGTTTCCAAATTTAATTATAATAATGTATTGTATCATTATTTTATAAACGAAACAAGAGATAAGGCTTGAGCATGAGAAAGGTTTCATGGATACGGGCCCAAGTTATCACATCCTCGATATTCATGCAGGAGTTACAATCATCTATGCTCTCTACACCCCTGGAATATGCCATGGTACTCAGGTAAAAACAAATTCCAGACCAATCGCTAGGCTGCATGCCTGTCCTTTGAAGATTACAAAGGAACCAGGACCAACTTCAAAGCCGTTATGTGACCAGTACATTCTTTTTGTTTACATCAAATGGTCGAACCTGACTTCTTGCCTCATCAACAAGATGGTGCACACGGAGCCTTCAGTTTTGCCATACCATATTCTAGGGGTGTAGAGATCGTAGGTGATCGTTACCCCTGGATATCGCGGATGAGCATTATAAAAGTTTTTGACTTGAGCAAGGCTAGTATTTTAAGGTGGGCGGGACCAACAATGTAAACATCAACAGCTAGGTACACGGTTCAGTGACAGGTCGCCTGAGGAAGACCCTGTCAATGCTCGGTCGACCGAACAGCGATTAATGTAATAGATGGACAATAGATTTGTCCTCGAGTTGATAGATGGAATGTACATCTACAAACGCGTACTTTGTATCAAAGTTTCTATAGCCTATCAAATGTTCCAAAGTAAATTATTTTATTGTCAGAATTGAAAAAGGGGAAAATATTCATGTATATATTAAAACTATTTTAATTTTTATGTGATTTGTGCCATCCATTATTATGGACTACATTATACATATACAGTACAGAAATGAAAAATAAAATTTCTCAACAGTCATGAGACAATGTTTTTACTAAAAACGCTGTTGTAGAACCACTATTATGAATAGCTATCTGTTGAGGAACTTAATTCTTCAGTCCACGTATGAATTGCTTATTAATATACAAAATTGACACCACTCTATTTACATAATTTATTTGAATTTTATTTTGTTATCCTTCAAATACATGTTAAATGTTGTAAACCTGTGCGAAGTGTACTGACAGATAACACTTGTGAACGTTAATTTTCCATTTCAGGAATTTCTACACTCAAATTGACTTAAGTTAATCAACCGTTTGATCAATTTGATGTTTTATCGCCAACTCTACCGTGAAATGGATGGCCATGGATTTGTATAATACATACAATTAAACAGTATCCCTATTTACACTTAAGTCGTATTAATAGCAACAAGTGACAGTAATAACGTAAGAATATTATTTAAATACAATGGTCAGACACACAGAACACATAATTCCTTTCTTCTTAAAGTTTGCTGCCCTCGCCCCTTTCGCTCTGATATTTGTCATCTGATTTTGTATTGTTTGTAATCACAGCAAGCTCTTCTTAGCTTTCAAGTGATCACACACAATTAAGGTAATCGTGTTATCATGATTAAATGGTGTATAGCTATCAGCAATTAACACGAAGCTGATGTATATAAGTTGCACATATCATGTTTCAAAAAACACTCATTTCTTCAAAAGCCAATATAAATGTGATCAATAAACATCTATAGCTATCTAATCTGTCGCAACAATGTCCTTCGTATATATGTATTTCTCTCTCTTCTTCACTTCTCTGCCTATTCCATCTTATAAGTCCTTTGGCAAAACTGATTTAAACATGTACGTCTCATAAGTTTTGATGTATCATCATAATATATTGTATGAATTATATCACGTGTTGTAAGTTAATTCTTTTCTATGCATTCATAGAGAAGAGTTGTTCAAAGGTTGTGAAAACTTGTTTCTTATCCATTTGTCTTTGACAATAACATATGTTTAAAACAATAACTTCGAACAATTTTTCACCTGTATCCATATTTTTGTACTAGGAACACTGTTCCTGTCACTGTGGTAAACCCTACTATCAAAAAGACAACTTTTACTAATCTAATGTCACAAGAATTAAACTCATGGGGAAGCACTTCAAAGAAAGTTATATAAAGAAACGTTCCACAGGCAATGCCTTGAAGAATGCCCTGTACAAGGCTGGATACTTGAGAATCCCACAGATCTATGATGCCAATGCCGATCCCAATTCCAACCGGTGCAGATAATCCAAATATAGCTAAAGACCTTATTATTGCAGCCCTTGAAAGTTTACTCTGAACCAAGTTCATGCCCAAACTGAAACTAAGAACTCCTTTATGCAGTAGAAGCGCTAAGGATATACCCAACACTGCTTTTGTTTCCTTTTGAAGACCAACAGCAAGTCCTTCAAACAGCGAGTGGAGAGAAATTGCTAGTAACAGTAGAAATGAACGGAGAGTGGAATGTTGATGCACAAGGTCATTTCTATCGTCATTATTGAGGCCATTGTCCCTGTCCATATTGTCGGTTGATGAATAATGAAAAGGATTATCGCTTATACCTGAGATTAAATTTTCACTAAAGATGGCTTTGTTCAGTTTCCTTCCTGCGCTGTTGTCAATAGTTGCATGATCCTCATGCAAAAGATGCGTCTTACTGCTGTCAGTATTGTGATTAATGATTACTTGCGGGTGTTCAGGTTTTCTCTCCTTTACAACGTGGACAATTTGTTCGATAGTCAGTACTGCAAAGAGTCCAACCACCATTGTAAACTCAGCAACAGGAAATTTGGTTTTAATTTGAAGAGCATCCAGGGCCGTTTTTAGATCCCTCCTAACATCTGGGAGAAGTCCAAGCAGACATGTAGCCAAGAAGACACCAGCTGCAAAACAACCAAGAATACTTAACATTCTTCTGTAGAAGGTTAGTTGTTGGGAACTTATATCACATGAACTTTGTTTCTGCATGCACCTGGTGATGAGTAAAGGTAATATCCCCAGAATTACTGTAAATAAAAACAGTCCAAATATCACAAGGATCTTCACTACCTGAATATCCACCATCTTGCCAGTAGCGTCAGTCAATACACATTATTGAATATTCAGTATGCAGGTAAGATTAAGTGAAATAGGACGCTTGCCTTAGGGCGTTTGGCCATCATCTACATCTGTCACCACTGCCAACAGTTTAACAGTGACGTCGGAATATAATCGAGAAAATATAAAAATGAACACGAAATTCGTTCACAGTAAATTTGGAGGAAGATGTCTGATCAGTGACCCAGGTAGATATTTATTTTAGCAAATAAACTAAATAGGTGTTTCCAGTAAGAAAACTACATTTGTAGTCCGAATTCAGTAATCTGATTATCTGAAGCGCTAAATACTGGTAATGCTGACGCATCGGATCAGCCAGCAACAATTTCAAAGGAATCAGATCTCTTACATTTGTATCAGCAAACTGGACTCTGACTGGGCGCTAAATGTATGTAATCAGATAAAAAAAACACACTTTGTATTAGGTACTTCTATCTGTAAAATAAAAACAGTATGTTACTCGTTATTTGTTATGTACATGTCATCTCTTGTTTCGATGATATAAAGTTGGAGTTTTTGAGAAACTTATTAGTTTGCCTACTTTTTGCGATTTGTAATAATGCATTAGTGCTCACTTTTGGGTCTTTACATTTACTTGGATGTGATCTAGATTAACATGTTGGATGTCGTAAATGAAGCAGAAGACGCTCACTCTTCAGGAACACCTGGTCGTATTCTCTTGTACTTTTTCGGGGATCTCCGTGTAAATCTTTTCTTGTTCATATCTTGCCCTTAGTTTTAAATGATTACCAGTTCGGATTGTTGTTTTTTTATTTCACACAACGTGGTTGAGTGTTGACTTAACGGCAAGTATGCTATCAGTAAATAATGGCTCCCGTTACAAGTATTAACACATCTATCAGTGTACGTGCGGTATGGATTCACCCCTTGTTCGATCATTTTTGGGTTCAGATGGTTGTTTAATTGACGCGTCGGTATTCCCTCATTATTATCATACAAAAACAACTTCTTATTAGAAATCATTTTACAGTGTTTTGTAATTCGTTATATGACAAAAGAGGTGCCTTTGTCGCAGGATAATTTTGCATCTCTGTTTCTTTTCCGGTGTCTGTTAAATATATCGTGCTTTAGTAGTATACCAGCGTAATTCAGATGAGGTCTCAAGCATAAAAAGTAGCCAATAGTCACGAGAGCATACATTTCAACAATGAATGAATAGTCTATTACTGAATTGAAAAGGTGCAGCATGCGTGTTGCGTCATCTTTCATGATAGGGGGTGGTAGACTCTGGTGTTGGACTTTTTAGTCCCCGAGGTTTGCTGGAGCCTCCATGGTCACAGTTATCTCATTTGAGTAGTGGCACGGTACATAATAAACACATTTCATACTACACAATTTCAAACTGAAATACTGTGTGTTTTACGCACCTGACACTTCTGCTTCTATATTAGTTTAAGAAACTTTTGATTCCCACCTTTTGGCACCTAACATCAATAAAGAGTCCTAGCACGACGAAAAAGCTGTATGATGCAGTTTAATTCATTTTTTCGGCATATTGTATCTATTACTAAATTAAAAGTTGCAGCATGTGTGTGTAAAGTCATCATTTAGTTCATGTCAGATGGTGTCGGAATTCTGTACGAGCATAGTTTAATAGAAACGGGAATGGAGCTCAACCTTTAACATGTAATAAAAAAGCTGACAAGAATTAAATGACAAAATCAGTTTTATATCTGAAATGTTCATAGTAACATTGTGTTGTCTTTAAATTTGTGAATTCCCCATATATGGTATGTCTGACATTGCAGACATACGCTTTGAAATAATATACCTCTGATTTAAGCACCTGTCTAACTGGTTATGGCTATTAATCATGATTGGATACGTGTCCATCTAGCTGTTCTCAAAAACAATGAGTATGCATTGCTTCAAATAATATAAACGTGTTTGACAGACGAGGCTAGTGCCTGTGCCATAACATTGTGGACTATGGTAGCCATCACCTCACACCATCATGGCACAGTGTTAATGACAAATTTATGAACACAGTTTTGAATAATGATGTAATATGCAAGTAACCAGTTTTGCCAAAAAAATAAAAACATACAAAAACGTCTTTTACGTCTATATCCTAAACAACAAGAGGCCCATGAGCCTTAAACGATAATCTGTCTATATATATTTTTGCTAAAGATTTTTAATATATTTGACCCCTGTAACCTTGAAAGTGGTTCAAGGTTATTCCTTTGAACATTTTTGTAGCTTTTCATTGAACGTGCTACAGCCCAAATATCAGAATTGTAGAACTTTAAGCTATTGAGAAGAAGTTTCTTGGAGATTTTTAATACATTTTACTCATGTGACCTTGAACATGGGTCAAGATCATTCATTTGAACAAACTTGGTAGCCCTTCATTCAAGCATGTTACAGGCATGAAATCAGTACCCTGTGCCTTTCACTTATTGAGACGTTGTTTAAAAGGTTTGTAATACATTTGACCCCTGTGACCTTGAAAGTGGATCAATGTTATTCATTTTAATAAACCACGTAGCCCTTCATTCAAGCATTTATGCTACAGGCCAAATAGCAGTACTCTTGGCATTTGGGTAATTAAGAAGTTTCTTTAAGATTTTCAGACATCTGACCCCTGTGACCTTGAAAGTAGGTCAAGGTCTTTCATTTGAACAAACTTGGAAGCCCTTCGATTCAGCATGCTGCAGGCCAAATACCAGTACTGTAGGCCTTGCAATTATTCAGAAGTTTCTTGGAGATTTTTTACACTTTTGACCCTGAACATGGGTCAAGGTCATTCATTTTAACAAACTTTGTAGCCCTTCATTCAAGAAGATGTTGTTTTTTATTTCATGAAATTTTATTGACAAATTTAAATTTACAAAAGGATCGGACAGCAGGCATAGCCTATTTAAGTCCTCTCCTCAAGAAACAAACGGTGGTACAAACATTTAGACATTTAACATATAATAAACACAATACATAGATAATACACATACATAAATAAATACATGCATGACGCACCTGCATGGACATATACTCATGCACGCTCACACACACACCCTCATGCACCCTCACATACATGCATATGCATACATACACGCATACAAATGCACATACATGTACATACACATATGCCTACATCCATGCATGCACGCATGCACATACACACACATAAATAAATGCATACAAACATGCAAACAAATGTGCATACATACATACATGCATACAAACAAGCAGACATGCGCATATATATATGAACATGTATACACACATGCCCATACATATGCACATACATGTACATACCGTGCACATGCATACTCACATGCATGCATGTGTACACACATACATACATACACATACACAGCAATACACACATACATACATTTAAACATATACCTATACATAATCATGACACTGTATAATACATGGGAAGCAATTCCTTTAAATCAGTTTTCATAATATCAATTATTGTTTATATACTTTAACCATTATTGCTTGTTTGAAAATATTAATTGTTTTAAATGCAACAAAGATAAGAAGGACTAAATTTACAAAAATCTTTACAAGTATAAACATTTAGTGTTATTAAATTTCCTCACATCAACAGATACAGGCCAATAAGTCCATAATCATCATCACACCAGGCCATCCTCTGCTGATGTTAGGGAATTTAATCTCGCCAAATAGTTTATATGATACAGATACAGGTTAAATATAAAAGATCTTCGAATATGCAAGCATTGTTTTAATAAAAGGAATTGCTTCATATTGTAATTGCAATTTAAAAATATAATAAGTAAACATTGGTCTTCTAAGCCCTTACTTCTAGTGTATATGAAATCCTTATATAAGATAATGAAGAATGAAATAAAATAAAATAAAAGTTGAATGAATTCAAATACTGGTTCGGAATCTGTTTGATGTTGAAATGTAATTTGATATTGCAAGAAGAATATTTTTGTTGGCGTTTTCATCGCATTTCTCACAGCCATTTAATAGAATGTCTAGTACTAAATGCTCATGATTTTCATGGAAAATACTTTCAAAAAATATGTGTCGGAGATCAGTATATCTTGTACATTGAAAAAAGTAGTGAGATGCATTTTCGTATTGAAATCCACATAAACAAGAAGAAGATTGACATAGATGATCTTTGTGTAAATCACTGTTTAAATTACTTTTATTATTTCTCAACTGGCAGAGTATTATATTAACTTCCCGATTTCCAAAAAATTTAAAAACGTTTGTCGTCTTTTTAACTACAACTGATTTAGGAGTTACTAGTTTTTTAAACTGATAAACAGAATGCACATTTTGTAGGTCAGAAGCAATATTATTAAACTCATTGATCATTGATGGAAAGAAACTATTAAAGTAATTAACTGTTCGACAAAGAGGAGGATCAAATAATCTGACCGTTCTAAGGGGATATCTTACTAAGGTGGGGTCATGGAGGTAGGGATCAATAATATTTCGCAAATAATCAGGAGTTTCATTATTTAGAATTTTGTACATCATTATCAATTTATGTTGTTTTCTTCTACTTTCCAATGGTACCCAGTCCAGTTCTTGATATAAAACATCATGAGAAGTAACTCTACGCAGTCCTGTTATTTTCCGTGCTGCCTCTAACTGGACAGACTCGAGAAGATTTTTTAAATTTTGAGAACAATTATCCCAAACAACATCAGCATATTCAATTATAAATCGTATAAAAGCTAAGTAAATGGTTGTTAGAGATTTTCTATCTAATTGATGTTTCATTATCCTTAAAATATTTATTCACTTGAAAGCTTTCTGGTATATAGTATTTATATAGTCTGTCCATTTAGCATCATCACTTAATGTTAGCCCAAGATGTTTATGTGAGCGATTTACAGTAACTGGTTCATCATAAAAATATATGTCTGGATGATAAATTTTACATTTTTTTGAAAAAATTAGGGATTCTGTTTAGTCTGGATTAAATCGAATATCCCATTTACTTGCCCAGGCTCTGATATTACTAAGATCTTCTGTTAAAATTTCAGCTAACTCCAGAGGATTATCATCTGTTATTGCATATAACGATGTATCATCAGCAAATAATTTGATTACATTAGAAACACAGTCAACTATATCATTAATATAGATTAAAAACATCAGTGGACCAAGGACCGAGCCCTGGGGTACCCCTGCATTTATAGATCTAAATGTAGATGAATATCCCTTTGTTTGTACCCTTTGTTTTCGGTCTTCTAAAAAATTTCCTAACCAGTTGAGTAGTTTTCCTTTTATACCATACATTTTTAGTTTATGAATCAACCCAACAAGCCACACTCTGTCAAATGCCTTACTGATGTCACAAAAGATACATCTTAATTGTTTACATTGATCAATACTTTCTACAATGGTGTGATAAATTGAGAGCAATTGGTTGACTGTAGAATCTCCTGGTACAAATCCTGACTGGTGCTTTGTAATGATATTATGGCTAACAAGATAATTAAAGAGGTATTTGAATAGGATTTTTTCTATAATCTTACTAAAACAAGAGGTGATTGAAACAGGTCTGTAATTAGATGTCATTATTAATCCTTTACCTTTACAGATAGCATTTATGTTTGCAGTTTTCCAGCTAAGGGGGATAACTCCTGTTTGAATTGTTTTATTGAAAAGTAAAGTAAGAGGTAGAGTGATAAAAGCTTCAAGATGTTTAATGATTTTAGGTATCATACCATCTGGTCCAGCTGGCTTATTGGTATTTAGAAGATGTAACTGATCTCTGGTATCCTGTTGGGTTATTGTTATAGCTTCAAGATGTTTAATGATTTTAGGTATCATACCATCTGGTCCAGCTGGCTTATTGGTATTTAGAGGATGTAACTGATCGCTGGTATCCTGTTGGGTTATTGTTATAGTTTCAAGAGAGTATGGACAGTTACTGTCCTCATCTTGAATGGGTTCAAGATTCTCAGAAGAAGTAGATATAGAAGTAAAATATTTATTTAGGCACTCTGCTTTGTCAATAGGATGGTGAATAAAAGATTCATTGTCTTTGAGAGGAGGTATAGAGGTGGTTTTATTACTTATATTCAAAACATTTTTAGCAATTTTCCACCAGTTATTTGGAGAAATATTTTTATCAGTTAAAGATTTTTGTAAATTCTCAATACAATATGAATGATATTGCCGTGAAAACATTGTTTATTTCAGTTATCAGTATTAGACCTGTGCCTTCGCTGGTGTCAACAGATCTTCATCGTAACCATCATACCATTTTAAGATGTTTTAAAAAATATAGATTTAAACCTAAAAATAATATTATAAGAATATATTTCAAAACAAAAAGTTTGACTTCTGAAAATGTTATACTGAAAGCCCTATTTAATGACAAGTCATTTATGACATTTTCAATTAAGTGGTTGGTCCAAAAATCTCGACCTGTCTATAAAGGCAACCTGTCTATAGTGACCGTTTTTCTGTCTCCCCTTGAGCGGTCTTTATAGACAGGTTTGACTGTATACAGTTTCTTAGCTTCTCTTATTTTATTTATAGTTTTGTTCCTAATAGTCCTATAGCATTCCCAATGGTATGGTAGATTACTTGATCTCGCTTTTTTATGTGCTCGATTTCTCTGTCTCATATGAAGTCTTATATCATTATTCATCCATTTTTTATCATAAGGTCTCACTGTTACTGTTCTACAAGGGATACAGTCTAATATTTGTTGATTTATGGCGTTACAAATAATATCATTAAATTCATTACTATTGTTCATACGAGACAAAGATATCCAGTCAATTGTATTTAAGGTTCTATTCATTTTGTTATAATCTGCCTCGTGATGGAGTAAGATTTTCTTTTGATAAGACTTTTGTTTGAAAACAGAGTATGAAATACTGAAATGAATTAGAGAGTGATCACTGCAAATAGGAGGAGAGACATAAACATTTTTGACTAAGTTGAGATTATTTGAAAAAACAATGTCTATTGATGTTGATGATGTGGGAGTTATTCTAGTAGGTTCATCGATAAAGCTAGAAAGACTGAACTTTGCCATTAATCTACTTAGGTGACTATGAGATTGCAAATTTATCATGTTTATGTTAAGATCACCAGTAAGTATTAGGTCAAGATTAGTATTTACAGCCCTATCAATAACAAAGTCTAATGTGTCCGAGTAAACAACAGGCATCTCTGGTCTATATAATTTTATATACAACCTAAAAGAAATTTATGTGTCTCAATGCATACTTCTAAAAATATTATTTCAATCCCATCATGCTCTAATTATATAAATCAACCCTTCTTCTCGTGAAAATATTATGTTTATGATATATCAATACTCCACCCCCAGGGCCAGATCTTCGGTCCAGTCGATCATGCATATATGATTCAATGGTAACATCAGAGTCAGGAATATCAGGAGATAAAATGAGGCATATTATATCATTATTACTCAGTTCAGTCTCTATAGTGTCCGTTTTATTTCTCAATGACCTAACATTCAAGTGGGTAATATCAAGACTGCATAGAGGTCCCGGGTTAGATTCAATGTCATTACAGCTAAATAACATATTGTAAATAATAAAATGAAAAAACAAATTTTTAAAGCCAAGAAAATTCAATGAAGTCATAATGTGAAAAATATATGGATAATCCGTAAGTATTTGAACAAACATTTCACATATAAGACGTACAAACATACAAACTTACAACATACAAAGGCATAATTACGACAGGACGTGAGAGATTGCTGTCACAGCATGCTTCCACGGCTATTGAAAAACATCAACTCTGGGTATATATTGAGCTTTTTCGTCTATGCTCTAAGCTTCATTACTACAAAAATTTTGATGACCAAGAATAGATACGCCAGTAGATGTATAGACCGGAGTTAGTCCGGCCGTACTCCGGCTATTAGTATGTACCCTTTGTTGTTCCGGCTATTAGTATGTACCTATGTTTGTTCCACTTCCGTTATAAAGTTTCACACCACGAGTTGTGTTGCGGTTGTATGTTGTTCTCTTATACTGGCGTGGTGGCAGCAGGATTCGATCCTACGTTCTCTATCGACAAACAGATGGAAAAAACAGTGTAGGTGTAACTCATTTTCTAAGACAATCGCAGCGTAATTAACTATTACCCAGGTCACAAGCGTGGATGTGTTAGCGGCCAGACGAAAATGGCGAATACTCACAGGGCACCAAAACAATGGTGTTTAAGCAAGGTGGAGACTGTAAACTCATTTGAAAATTGGAAACAAAACCTTATTTACACTCTCTCGCTAGATCCACACTTCGCCCCATTTCTTGTTGATGGAATACAATGGCAAAAAAAATCTAGAGACACGCCCCACAGGGGTTTCACAAATGACGGGGAAGGGGTCCCCGAGGCCCGTAGGCGAACGCGAGAACAGAAAGTCAACATGTTGGATCTTATGCTAGGTCAGATCGCAAACTATTGCCCTATTATTTCCCGTAGTACAATAGTTAAGAACTCAACGTCATTAGAAAAAATTTGGCAAACTATCAGACTACATTTTGGTTTCCAATCAACTGGAGCACATTTCATCGACTTTTCTGCAATAAAACTCCAACCAAATGAAAGACCTGAAGACCTGTTCCAAAGAATAATGGCCTTTATTGAGGATAATTTACTCCGGAGAGATATGGGGATCACCCACCATGGTGCGGAATTACAAGAAGACGAAGAACTTACTCCCACATTGGAAAATATGGCGGTGCTGACGTGGCTTCGTTTGATAAATACCGAGTTACCCAGACTAGTCAAGCAACGCTATGGTACCGAACTCCGTACGAGATCACTCGCTTCAATCAAACCAGAGATATCACAGGCATTGGACTCATTATTAGATGAGATTAGAACTAGCGAAGACGCGAAAGCCATGAGAGCTGCTATATCAAACCCTCGCTTCCCCATGAAGCCCAATCGCTCTCTACCTCAGCGAACATCTAACTCCAAAGTGTGTCCCTTATGTAAGGAAGCTGGTCGCCCTGACTATCACTTCCTAAGTAAGTGTACCTTCCTCCCCTCACACGACCGGAAGTACCTTGCCAAGGCCCGCATCATCACAGGCTCAGATGACATGTCCGATGATGAAGAGAATGAAACATCCGATAACCATGACGCAGATACTTCTACAATCAACAGGGTGCAAATTCGCCAATCTCCATATATAGACACCTTTTATCATCACCACACTGTACGCCTTACAATTGACAGCGGTGCAACAGGCAATATGATTCGTTCTTCCGTTGCGGCCAGTTTGAGTGCACCAATCAAAAACACATCGCAATCTGCTCACCAAGCTGACGGCCTTTCCCCTTTACATGTTACTGGTGAGACTAGAATATCTTTCCACCATAATGGCCACACTCTCTACTTCGAAGGACTCGTAGTTGACAACCTGGACACGGACGTGTTAGCAGGAATCCCGTTCATGGAGAAAAACGACATTTCAATTCGTCCTGCCCGACATGAAATCAGTATAGCGGGAAAAGATATTTATAAATATGGCCCGCTTTCGCAGGACAATGACAAACCTGTGGTGCGTAGAGCACATGTTCTTAGAGCCCCAGTCTCTGAAACCACTACCATATGGCCTGGCGAATTCATTGAAGTCAAACTACCGACAGATATTGCACCTGCTGACGACATATTTTCTATTGAGTCACACCAACCAAATGAGATGGCTGGATGTTCCTGGCCTCCGCCTTCGCTAGTGTCGAGCGTATCTGGAAACATAAGGATTCCCAATCTGACTACTGAGCCTCAAACTATCAAAAGGAACTCTCACTTTTGCAAGGTCCGGTCAACCTTCTCACCCGATAGTACAGGGCCCAAATCTGAAGACTACACGCCGGTCGAACGACATCAGCCTATTACTACTAAGAGTCACACCAAGTACTCCGACAATGTCCGCCTTGATCCAGACAACATCTTGTCAGAGGAGGTCAGCTCACAGTTCAAGGACATATTGCATAAATACGATAATGTCTTCAATCCGACATTTTCAGGATACAATGGTGCCGTTGGACCACTCAAAGCAAGGGTTAACATGGGTCCCGTACAACCACCACAGCGCAAGGGTAGAATGCCACAATACGCCAAAAATCAACTCAACCAGCTTCAAGAAAAGTTTGACGAGCTTGAGAGCATAGGTGTGTTCCGTCGTCCAGAAGATATTGGTGTTGACGTAGAGTATGTTAACCCATCCTTCCTCATAAAGAAACAGAGTGGTGGCTTCCGCTTAGTAACAGCCTTTGCCGATGTGGGTAGGTATACCAAACCCCAACCATCTCTCATGCCTGATGTGGACTCTACCCTGAGACAGATAGCTCAGTGGAATTATATTGCCATCACCGACCTCACCAAATCATTCTATCAAATCCCCCTATCAAAGGACTCCCAAAAGTATTGTGGCGTGGTCACACCATATCGTGGTGTCCGAGTCTATGTACGATCAGCGATGGGAATGCCCGGCTCCGAGACTGCCTTAGAAGAGCTGACATGCCGCGTGTTGGGACACCTTGTCCAAGAAGGTACTGTTGCCAAAGTAGCTGATGACCTCTATTGCGGTGGCAGCACTAGCGAAGAACTCCTGTCCAACTTTTCACAGCTACTTGAAGCAGTTAACAAGTCCGGTCTACACTTGTCTTCATCTAAGACGGTTATCGCTCCCAAGGAGACAACTATTCTCGGATGGAAATGGCGTCAAGGAACAATTCAAGCCTGCGCGCATCGCATCGCTTCCCTCGCCTCGTGCCAACCCCCAGCCACTGTGTCATCATTAAGATCATTCATAGGCGCGTACAAAGTACTAGGACGTGTCATCAAAGATTGTTCGAGGCTACTCTCTCCATTCGATGACATGACTGCCGGTCGGGAATCGAAGGATTCCATTACCTGGTCTGATGACCTTCTGGCGTCGTTCCGAAAAGCTCAAACAGCACTATCATCTCATCAGGCCATAACACTTCCGCGGTCAACAGACCAGCTGTGGATAGTTACAGATGGTGCCCTAAAAAGCAAAGGCCTGGGCGCTACTCTGTACACAAGCCGCAAGAATAAAGTCCTACTTGCTGGATTCTTCAGTGCCAAACTACGCAAGAATCAAAACACATGGATTCCCTGTGAAATCGAGGCACTGTCAATTGCTGCTGCTGTCAAGCACTTTAGCCCCTACATTATCCAGTCGACAACCAGGACATGCATACTTACCGACAGCAAACCATGTGTACAAGCACACGAGAAGCTGTGCAGGGGCGAATTTTCTGCCAGCCCACGCGTGTCTACGTTTCTGTCAACAGCTAGCCGGTACCATGTATCAATTCGACATGTAGCTGGAGCAGCTATCCTTCCATCCGACTTCTCAAGTCGCAATGCTCCAGAGTGCGAAGACCCGACCTGCCAAATTTGTGCCTTCGTGCAGCTCACGGAAGGCTGTGTTGTGAGGCACGTAACCACTCAGGATGTGTTAAATGGGTCTGTCAAACTCCCATTCACCAGTAGACCGGCGTGGACCACAATCCAGGGAGAATGCCCAGACCTAAGACGCACACATGCGCACTTAAAACAGGGAACACGCCCATCCAAAAAACTCACCAACATCAAGGACGTTAAACGGTACCTGCAGGTCGCTTCCGTCGCAAATGATGGCTTGTTGGTTGTCAAGAAGGACATCCCATTCCAACCTCGGCGTGAATGCATCATCGTCCCCCGCAATGTCTTGGAAGGCTTACTGACTTCTCTTCATGTCAAGTTGGACCACCCATCAAATCACCAACTCAAAACAGTGGTCCATCGCTATTTTCATGCTCTTGATATGGACAAAGCAGTTGAGAGTATCACCAAGGGCTGTCATCAGTGCGCATCTCTTCAAACCGTCCAACACTGTGTACAGGAGCAGAGCTCAAGTGAGCCCCCTGATAAAGTTGGATTCTTATTCGCCGCTGATATACTTAAACGTGAGCGGCAACTCATCCTCGTAGTTCGCGAGTGTGTTACATCATATACAGTGACTTCAATGTTAGATGACGAACGAAAAGAATCTGTACGAGACGGCTTAGTTCAACTATGCTTGGGACTGCACCCTCTTGATGGACCGTATGCTGTAATACGAACAGATGGTGCTCCTGGGTTCGCATCACTTGTGAACGACGAGTGTCTAACCCGCCATCGGCTACATGTCGAAATCGGTCGCAGTAAAAATCCTAACAAAAACCCAGTAGCAGAAAGAGCTATTCAGGAGCTCGAGAACGAAATCCTTCATCAGGACCCTACTTGCAGAGCTGTAACCCCACTATTGCTCTCTTTAGCCACTGCTCGCATGAATACTCGTATAAGGAATAGAGGGTTATCCGCTCGTGAAATGTGGACACAGCGTGATCAGTTCTCGCATCAGCAATTAAAGTTCGATGATCACAATCTTATCATGTGCCAACACGATCTGAAAATCGCGAATCACCCACATAGTGAAAAGTCCAAAGCACCATCCAACCGTTCACCCACATCTGCTCATAGTTCAGTAGGTGATCTTGTATACCTTCACAGTGACCGTAACAAATCCAGTGCGCGGGACCGGTATTTAGTCGTCTCCAATGATGGCCATTGGCGTAACATTTGCAAATTTGCTGGTTCTCAGCTACGACGTACATCATACCGTGTAAAGGACTCCGACCTCTTCAAAGTACCTCCAACGACGCTACAACTTGATCATAGAGAAAATTTCTCCGAGAACGGAGATGGATCGTCAGGGGAGGATGATACAGAGACCTCTCAAGAATACCATCCTCATCAGCTTCCTCCCAACGGTGATTCCATGATCAATGAACTGCCACAACCTGAACAACCTCCTGACATACCGTCCATTATTTCAGACTTACCTACCGTTATGCAGACAGACAAATCTAGTGAACCCCCAGTACACCCTACCAGACCACAACGACCACGGGCACCCCCAAAATGGATGGATGACTATGTTACTTAAATATATGCGTATATTACCCAGTCATGGTGCTCTCATGACATCTGACTCGTTTAGTGTTTATTGAAGTTTTATAACAATCACAGTACAGTATCAATATTCATTTTCGTCATATGCAAGATATGCGTGTGTATGTACAAGGGCAGAATAATCCCTTTCTCCACCTGAGGGCAGTCTACCCTATGACGGTGTCATATTAGTATGTACAGCTGTTCTTTTTCAATGGAAAAAAGTGGTAGCGCCAGTAGATGTATAGACCGGAGTTAGTCCGGCCGTACTCCGGCTATTAGTATGTACCCTTTGTTGTTCCGGCTATTAGTATGTACCTATGTTTGTTCCACTTCCGTTATAAAGTTTCACACCACGAGTTGTGTTGCGGTTGTATGTTGTTCTCTTATACTGGCGATAGATATGTGTGCCTTCATTTACACGGCCAGTTCGACTGCATTACTAACAATTACGTTAAGAACTTGAAATAATTATTTTTTAGAAGATGTTGTTTAAAAGGTTTTTAACACAATTGACCCCTGTGACCTTGAGAGTGGTTCAAGGTAATTCATTTTAACAAACTTGGTAGGCTTTCATTCAAGCATGCATGCTACTGGCCAAATATCAGTACACTTGGCCTAAAGATTATTAAAAGATTTTTTGAAGCTTCGACCCTGTGACCTTGAAAGTAGGTCAAGGTAATTAATTTGAACACTTTTTGTAGCCCTTTAATCCAGCATGCTTCAGGCAAAATATCAGTTCTTATGGCCTAGCAGTTATTAGCAGTTTCTTGAAATGTTTTAATACATTTGACAATTTGACCTTGAAAGAGGGTCAAGGTCATTCATTTTAACAATTAAGTAGCCCTTCAATTCAGCAAGCTACAAGACGAATATCATTACCCTGGTCCTTTGTGTTATTGAAAAGAAGTTGTTTGAAGATTTTAAGACATTTGACCCTTGCGATTTGAAAGTAGGTCAAGGGCATTCATTTTAACAAGCTTGGTACCCCTTCATCCCAGCATGGTACATGCAATATCAGCACTGTGGGTCTTTCAGTAACTGAGAATTTGTTTGAAGGAAAAGTTTAGGCACAGCATACGACAACGGATGGAGCATATTGACTATCGTGCGAAATTATTGATCAAGGGTTATTTGTGTAAGAATCTTGAAAGATCCTTCTGGTATTTCTCAAGTAATAGTTACGAATAGTTTAAGGAAGGATGAAGAATGCAGGGTGAAATAAACAACCCACCATCAGATGATGGCTCAAAATGGAGTATGTACCCAGTTTCAAATGCTTTTATCTCCTCAAAGAAGTAAAACTGTATACAAAACTCTTTCTCCAAATATGATGATCATGAATGCATGATTACAAGCACTAGATGATAAATTAATGATTTCAAATCATCATGTTAAATGGGAACAAAACGGGAATTCAGAAAATTTTATAAAGAAACTTTATTTGTATCATAGTATCTACTATTATATAATAATATAACATATACTTTTTGTAACATAAATTATATATAATATGCACAGTTATTTACAAAAGTTAATAATATAACAATCTTCACTTGTAGCACCAATGGCATAAACATATTTACCCTTAGCCATATCTTTGTTCTAGGAACACTGTTCCTGTCACTGTGGTAAACCCTATTATCAAAAAGACAACTTTTACTAATCTAATGTCACAAGAATTAAACTCATGGGGAAGCACTTCAAAGAAAGTTATATAAAGAAACGTTCCACAGGCAATGCCTTGGAGAATGCCCTGTACAAGGCTGGATACTTGAGAATCCCACAGATCTATGATGCCAATGCCGATCCCAATTCCAACTGGAGCAGATAATCCAAATATAGCTAAAGACCTTATTATTGCCGTCCTTGAAAGTTTACTCTGAACCAAGTTCATGCCCAAACTGAAACTAAGAATTCCTTTATGCAGTAGAAGTGCTACAAATATTCCTAAAACCGATTCTGTACTTGTTTGAAGACCAACTGCAAGTCCTTCAAACAACGAGTGCAATGATATTGCAAGTAACAACAGCAATGAGCGGAGCGTGGAATGTTGATGTATATAGTCATTGTGGGTGTGACTATCAAGACTGCTCTCCCTGTCAAAATTACGAGATGCAATGATGGGTTCATCACTGATACCCGAGATTGAATGTTCACTGGAAACAGATCGGTCAAATCCCCTATGATCTACAGTGTTGCCCGTTGTTTCATTTTCATCATTCAGAAGAGGTGTCTTGCTACAGTCAGTATGGCGACTATTTGTTTGTGAGTGTTCTGTTTTTCTCTCCTTAACAGTGAGAACAATTTGTTCAATTGTCAGTACTGCAAAGAGTCCAAACACCATTGTAAATTCAGCAACAGGAAATTTCGTTTTTATTTGAAGAGCATCCAGGGCTTTTTCTAGATCCCTCCTAACATCTGGGAGAAGTCCTAGCAGGCATGTAGCCAAGAAGACACCAGCTGCAAAACAACTCAGGATACTTAAAGTCCGTCTGTAACAGATTTGTTTGTGAAAACTTATCCCGCGTGCACTTTGCTTTTGCATGCACCTGACGATGAGTAATGGCAAAACTCCAAGGGCGATTGTGAATAAAAACAGTCCGAATATCACAAGGACTTTCACAATCTGGACGTCCACCATCTTATCAGTAAGCCTACTCGATAAAACTGTTCACAAAACTTTCAATATGTGTCAAACCATGTTAAATATAATGTCTCTCATGCCGTTGAATATAATAGTACGTTGATACATCTGTTGCCATCGACGAAAAAATTCCGGTGACATCCGGAAGGGACCGTCCGGAAGTTAAAGGATAAAAGTAAAAATGGAACTTTTTTATTCCGGAAAAGTAATTTGCTAAGGAACTTTTTTTTCAAATCATTTCAAATAGATTATGTGTGGTTCAGTTGTATTTATAGAAAAAATATTTCAATATAGTTGTTGTAATAAACTTAAAAACGAAACGTTTTCCGAAGAAAAATAAGATATTGCAGGGCGCCCCGGGTATTATAGCACTCCTCCCGTTTCTATTTTTACAAAAATGGCGTATGCGAATGTAAACATACCAACGTGAGTAGCAGTACTGCGATTACATGTCTTCAACTGCTAATCTTAGTCGGAGTTGATTGGTATGGATCACGTAGTTACTTTTGAAACATGCAAATCTGTCACGCGTCGAACTTGTAGTCTCTAGTTTGACAGTTCGTTCGGACTTTTTGTATCGGACACATGTACAATATATTATCAAATGTCGTCAGGGCGGTCCATAAATCGACAGGGCAATAAAATAATTTCAAGTAACACACAAAGCAAATACGGGTAAAATATTTAAGTATAATTGATTCAATAGTCGAAATTTTACATTACGTGTAAAATGTTTGTCTGTAAATTCGTTATTAACTAATCGAAATATACACATTTTCCTTCAGCTACACGGCCGCCGCCATGACAGTATTGTAATATCGACAGTAGTAATGCCCAGCTAGCTATATGAGGGGGAAATTCTGCCTAACTGGCAATCTAGATTTTTCAGTCATGCAGTTTAACCCGGGGACCCGTTCACGCTAGTTAAGCAACCGTGAGCTTAACTAAACTAACGTGACATGACCGTCTGCATGTTACACATGCAGTGGTGTTCTGAAATAATTAACGAAGGCCACACTAATTTTGTAATTGGGGAATATTGAGAAACAATATTTGATTTCAAATTATTATTCCATAGAAAAAGGATACATTTTGATATAAATGAAACAAAAAATTTCAGTTTAAATATTTTTCATAGAAATTTTAGTGACATCTGTGAGATACCTTTTTACTAAAATTTTTTTCTCCTTATACTTCAATATTGGAAATTATGCTACTGATATTGGTCAATGCACGCCTAATAATTAAATATCAGGAGGTCAACATCAATATTTGACATGCTTACTTCAGACATTTGTAACAGATCTAGACTAACTGATCCGCTGAATATTGTTGATTATATTATAACATCATATCAGTGATTTTACTGCCTTGATTTTACAGCAACCTGTGCCTTATGGAATTGGGAGAATTAAGAAGGATTTTCAGATAAATTGGAAAAATATTCTTGAATTTTGCTTCATTTTGGGAAAATAACACAAATTTTGACTGGGGGAAACAGCTTTATTGACGGTAAAACTGGGCAAACAAAATCATTGCATATACATTTGTACCTAAAGCCATCAAGCTTCGTCTGTCACCATATGCTGTCCACTGCACTTAAAGTTTTCTTCCAAACAATTTCTTCTCAACAATATGCCATTACCTGGAGTCCTAGTAATGCACTAAGTCCAACCAGGTGTGACCACAAAAACCCCCATACAGGTAATGGGAGTGTCCATGCCTACCTGTGTTCTTACCCATAGAGATGTCATATGATTTACCTGTACTTTTATGTTAATAATTTTGAAGATGTCTGTATACATGCAGTATGCTTGGATGAAGGGCTAATAACCACATATTATTCAAATGAATGACCCTAGTTATCCTTCTGTTAAGGTCACATGGCCATGGGCCAATTGTAATAATAATAATAATATACAACATTTATATAGCACTCTATATAATTTGTAAAATTACTCTAAAGCGCTTCACAACATGTAGATAATAATTTGATACTTACACTGCATAAATAAAGAAGTTATTACAATCTAAGCTAATGTGATAATATAAAAAAAATCGCAAATAAATACGAATTACATCTACTGTAGATAAACAAATGTCAGTATATACATGACGTCTAAGTTGTCACTAATATGCAGACGTGAAAAGGTACGTCTTCAGAAGTTTCTTGAATTTGGCCAGAGTATTTGTTTTTCGGATAGCGGATCATCCGATGGTAATCTATTCCACAACGTGGCCGAAGCTTTCCCAAAACACTGGTTTCCATAGGTCACAGTACGAGATTTTGGGACACACAACAATGATTCTGTCTTCGACCTCAGTGATCGTGACGGCTGATACAGGGTAACTAGCTCCCGTATGTACTGGGGAGCTGTTCCATCAAGTGCCTTGTATGTGTATACCAAGATTTTGTATTGTGACCTGTATTGCACAGGTAGCCAGTGCAATGAATACAGAACAGGAGTGATGTGTTCTCTCTTTCTAACCCGAGAAACGAGACGGGCTGCCGTGTTCTGGACCTTCTGTAGGCGACTTGTCAATTTGTCAGATATACCACAGAGTAGGGCATTTCCATAGTCCATTCGTGAGGTAACAAGTGAATGAACCAAAATCTTGCATGCATCGGCAGTTATAAACTGCCGTATACAGCCTATGTTCCTGATCTGGTAGTAACAGGATTTGGCGATAGCATTCACTTGTTTCTCCATGTTCAGTGAACTATCAAAGTACACCCCTAGATTTTTAACAGTTGGGACAGCCTCTACAGTACTTGTTCCGACCTTGAGCTGGAGAGCCGTTGATTGCTTACACTTTGGAGAAAAGACGATCAGTTCCGTCTTTTCCTGATTTAGTTTTAGCATGTTGGCATTCATCCAGCTTCTGATGTCTGTCAGACATGCTTCCAGATTTTCTGATACGGTGTCCCAGCTGTCCTGTGGTCTGATGACCATGTAAATCTGTGTGTCATCAGCATAACAATGATAGCAAAGGTTATGTCTATGACAAATCTCACCGATTGGTTTGGAATACATGCAGTATTTACGGGGTCCTAACACCGACCCTTGAGGAACCCCATAATCCAGCATGCTGTCACGTGAAACAGAAGATCCGATTGCAATACACTGTCGTCGATCACCTAGATAGGACTGTATCCAGCATAATACGTCGTCAGTCACTCCATACGAATACTCCAGACGTTTATGGAGTATGCTATGGTCAATGACGTCGAGTGCAGCTGACAAGTCTAGCATGACGAGCACCGCTCTGCACTTGTTATCCAATGCAGAAGCTATGTCGTTATGCACACGTAGGAGGGCCGTCTCTGTTGAGTGTCCCATGCGATAGGCCGATTGCAGGTTGTCATGGAGACTGTTTGCATGGAGATGGGCCTCTAAACGCCGGGACACAACCTTCTCCAAGATCTTAGACAGAAAAGGCAAATTTGACACTGGACGGTAGTTCTTCAACTCCTCCTTATCCAATCCAGGCTTCCTCAGCAATGGTCTTACATGTGCTTTCTTGAAACACAATGGAACCTTTGACTCAACCAATGATTTGTTCATGATTGAGGTAATCAAAGGAAGCAGTGCTTCAAGACATTTTTTCAGAAGGTCTGTTGGAAGCGGGTCAAGCTCACAGGATTTTGATTGCGATGTCTGAATGATTCTGCGTAGTTCATCCGGAGTTGTTGGAGTGAGCTTTGACAATGGTTCCCCGTCAAATTGAATGTCAGCACTCATGACAGATACATCGTTGTCAGTTGTCGAATTCACTTCGTCAATGTTTCTCCTGATCGTGTTGATCTTATTCAGAAAGAAATCGCTGAACTTGTTTGACAAGTCTTTGTCAGTTGTACAGCTTGGCAGGATGATTTCACCTTTTTGACCCATTAGCGCTTTTGTGAGTCTAAAAAGCTGCCTGGTGTCCTTACCACATTCTTCGATCTTTTCTGAATAATAAGTCTTCTTCGATTGAACGAGAAGTGAACCAACTAACCGACATTGGTCCCTATAAATCTGATGGTGAACGGCCAATTTGGTCCTCCGCCAACGTCTTTCTGCTTTTCTGCGATTCTGTTTTTCCTCGCGTAGATTTTCATTGTACCACGGGGATTTAGGTCTCATGGTGATCACCTTTGTTTGTAGAGGTGCATGCTTTTCAATAAGGGCTTCTATACCAGACGTGTATGCTTCAACAAGTTCATCAACGCCACCTTCGGTAGATTGAAGGGCAGAAGAAGACTGGATATCGTTGTTGAAATCTGGTATCGAAATTTCGCGGAATTTCCGGAAGCTCACCTTTTTCCTGATACGAGCTGGCCTTCTACAATTCAGTGGTGCTCGGATAGCAAAATGATCACCAGAGGGGTTTCCCTTTACATCACTTAGACATGGATCAATAACTGAAATCTCTCCATGAATGACAAAGTTTTCTTCCCTTGTTATGACCACATCAAGTGTGTGGCCGCGGGTGTGTGTAGCTTCTGTCACATGCTGAATCAGACCTCTGGACTCAAGTAGCCCTGAAATATTCAAGCTACTTCCAGGGTACTGATATTTTGCCTGTAGCGTGCTGGAATAAAGGACTGTCAATGCAACTTTGTGTACAATTATCTTGACCCACTGTCAGGGTCACAGGGTCAAACATCATGTTTTGAAAGTTTTCATGCAACTTATTCAGAATAACCAAAAAAGGCACAGGATACCGATATTGGGCATGAAGCTGGCTGGTACTAAGGGCTAACAACTTAGTTTAGAATTACCTTGACCCACTTTCAAGGTCACACGGTCAAAGGCATTAAAATATTTAACAACTTCTTCTCACTAACCAGAAGGCTATGCAATAATATGGATATTGGGCATATAATATGTTGGAATAAATGGCTACCACGTTTTTTCAAATGAATCCACTTTGAAGGTCACGTGTACAGGGATCAAATGATTAAAAATTTTAAAACAAATCTGCTTAATAGCTAAAAGTCCCATGGTAAGGATATTGGGCGTGTAGCATATAGTGATGAAGGGCTACCAAATTTATTCAAATGAATGACCTTGACCCACTTTGAGGGTCAAAGGGGGTCATGTTTCGACTGTTTTCAAGCAGCTTCTTCTAAATAACTGAAAAGCTTAGGATATTATACAAATATTGGGCATGTAACATGCTTGGATAAGGCAGGGCTACCAAGTTTGTTCAAACGAATGACCTTGACTCACTTTTAAGATTACAGGGATCAAATTTTATTATTTTTTATGGCCCTGCAATGAAATGGGGGGCATATAATGTTACCCATGTCCATCCCATCCCATGGTAATGTAACCAGCTTTTTTAAACAACTACTGATCTGATTGTCATCAAACTTTGATTACATAATAAGCATGAAGAACTAATTTCATATGGGGTGGAGGCATTTATGTCTCACAGACATTTCTAGTTCAAACAACTTCTTCTCAATAACCAAAAAGCCCTAGGTATTTATATTAGGCATGTAGTGTGACATGCTTGGATGAAGGGCAAACTTTGTTCAAAAGAATGACTTCACCTACTTTTAAGGTCACAGTTATGACATGTTAAATCTTTTAATGGATTTTTTTTATCGCAGACACTGATATTTTGCGGTTCACTTTTAAGATTTGAAGTTTGTGGTTGACAAGTGTTCAATTCTAATTCATATTTTGTTTTTGTAGCCATCACTATGAAGAGTTCAATGGCGGGTCGACTGACCATGTCCTCCCTGTTGGCCCCAAGTTTGGACAGCAGTCTTGCTAGTAACGTTTCTTCACAGAACAGGAGCAGTGCAAGTCTCACGAAAGCTGAGAAGGAAATTAAGGTAGATTTGCCTTCTTCATTTTGATAACTTGATCATGACCTACCAGAGGTCGTCCTTGATATCCAGTGGATAGGGGTTATGCTCACCTACAGTCTCTACAAGAATATTTCATGGTAAAACTGAAGGCTCTGTGTATGCCATCTCAATGATGAGGTTGGTTCAAACCTTTGATATGTACATTAAAAGAATCATCGAGGTCACATAACGGTAAAATTGACAAGCTTTGAAGGTGGTTGCAGCTCCTTTGTAATCTTCAAAAGACAGGTATCAGCCTAGCGATTGGTCAGGTTTTTTTACCTGAGCGTGCCTTTAGTTTTGGCATGACATATTCCAGGGGTGTAGAGAGTGTAAGTGAGCGAAACCCCTGGATATTCAGTTAGACCAGAGATATCTTCTTTGAAACTTCCTAATTCATGTCTAATTCACACATATTTTTATATTTCAATACATGAAAACAGGGTTGTTAACCCCTAAGGAAGAGGAAAAGACAAATTGAACAAAACAGTATCAGTCACCTTTCATGTAATTTCTCCCTCATTAGAAATGTAGAACAACAGAGATCTCCCTTGATAGAGGATTTAGAGGTTGACACCTTATCAGCCAGAGATTCCTACTATCAGCCAGAGGGCCAAAGGCTCAAGGGCTGATATCAGGACTCGAGGGCTGAAAAGGGGTGTTATATCAAAATGGTCATATAAACTTTTTATCATATGTTTTTTATCCCCCGCTTTCAGAGAAATGGGGGATATTAATTTGTTGTGTTAGGAACAATCTTTCTTTTAAGGTCAATTATATCAAACAAAAATTAGTTCTCATTTTTGACCTTTGATCTTGATTTGATCTTGACAGTACAGTTTAACAAAACTATTAAAAAAAATAAATAAAAAGCATGGGCAATGCATACTCAACATAAAACTACCATTCATTTGTGTGAGGAATGACTATAACATGAGTTGTACCAATTTCTGTACCCCTACCCCCAGTTTCTGTAATTTAGATATATGTAATAATATACATAACAAAGGGGCAACCATTTTTTTTCCTAACTGAATTAATAGGACATAGATATACAAAATAGTGGTATGTTACCAATGGCACGATTAAAAGTTATTTGATCTATTTTTTGTAATTTTAATTACGATGAAAGAGTAATTTTAGGGAAAAACAATACTTTTTGCTAATATTTGACCTTTGACCTTGATTTGACCTTTAGAATGGATGTCACATTGTAAATTTTATATACGAAAATTTAAAGTGATGGATACATGATCTATATATACCATATAATTATTCATCTGAAGATGTTTAGAAATGGTAGAACAATTTCTGTACTCCTACCCCCTTTTTTTCAAAACTGCCATTTTATTGCCAAGGTAGGTTGTATATGACCCCACAAAAAAATCTCCAGTGGATTTCCCAGAGGGGTGGCCAGCTGAAATATACTCTAGAAGGTCCATACTTATGAAAAAAATAGGCCACCCTTTGACAGCAAGGGGTGCTCACATAACCCCTCTGGCCCCTGGGGTAATACTAAATACTGTAATCAAAGTGTCCTTTGCGACAAGTAGCTTTCATGATTTCCGCATCACATCTAGATCTATTCAAAGGAAAGAGCTATCAGTGCGGTGAGGTGCAAAGTAACCCACTGTGCCCCTTGTCGTTCGTCAGCCTACTGGTCCTTGTTAATAAAATATCTTATAAAGGGAGTCCTTCCTATCATAACTCTAATTCATAGCAAGTAACTTTTGCAAACTTGATTTAATTTGCGAAATTCACAAAAGCAAATAGCATTCGAAGAAACTTTGTTTACGATATATTCACTGGGCTAATGTTTCCTAATTACTACTGTACAAAAATCTTTGCTCTTGATTATACATGTACATCATTCATTTACATATATATTTGGTATTTAATTTGCAGTCACTGAAAGCAGAAAATAACAAACTAAGAAAAGATTTGGAGGATGTAAGGTATGTAAGATAATTATACTGTTGTACCTTGTTATTTTAAAGTTGACAGGACTACGGGAAAACTTTGTGTTACCCAAATAATCAATAAATAATACTGGTACTTCAAATTAAAAGGGATCAATCTTTATGTACAAGTTACAGATAAGGAGTCTCCACTGTACATGTATACTAAGACAATTTCAAAGTCATGATTGAGGAAATTGTTTTGATAACCGCTCCCTACCAACACCCATCCCATGCCACTTTAACACACCCTAAGCTACAGTCACTCAAATAGAGAACCTGGAAAATGTCATCTCTTTTTCAAATGTACGTTACTTGTTTGTGTGTAAATCTGTTTTTTTAGTCCTATCCTTTGCAAACGAGTGCACACACAACCACACACAAGCAGAGAATTCCTGGAAAAACGTTCTCTAATTCAAAAAAAAGGTAATTTCTTTGCGTGTAAATTCAAGTGAACATCCTCTAATTGCTTCTTTACAAATGAGCGTGCACACACAGTACAACTAAAACAGAAATCACTTTCTTAATTTTGGTCTTATTGAAGTACAAGTTACTGGAAGACTTAATTAATGCTTTTGTTTTGCTTACAGATCTCTGTATAACCAGCTAGTATCTGAAAATTCTCATGAGAAATTTGACGAAAGAAGAATCACATTATTGAAGTCCCAGATCATACAACTAGAAAGACAGGTATATGACTCCCATGTTATGAACTATTTATTGCTATAACCATGGTCAATGATAGTGGAAAACTAGTAAAAGATTTGAGCAGTCTCTCTTGCAATATTTATGACATATACATGTATATCTTACTACAGTAAATTTTGTTCCAATCCACCAAACCAAGTTCTGATAACAAATCTAGGATTTCTTTCAGATATATGTATTAAATGTTTATAATTTTCATTTTAACAGTCAGAAATCTTTGTTAGGTTATATATACATGTATGTATCTGCAACGTAAATTTACAGTTTATTTTCATGGGTCCTTTTTGTACATATTGCCGAAAACGATAGGTCCACAATGTAAAATTGAAGCATTTCCAGAATTTCTAGGAGTCCTTTCATAATTTTTATGAGTACTGGACTCGGGACTCACATGTAGATTGATCACTGTATCTGTACAGAAATAATACAAGGGTTTTATTGTATTGTAAGGTATTGATGATGTCAGAGGCCTTAAGTTCGCGGAGTGGTGCCCTCATGGAAGTGGAGAATGCTCTCACATGGCTTGCAGACAAATGCAGGTACATGTAAAGCATTTCATCACTCAATTTTCTTGTCTGCACAATAATAATTTTTACATGTATCAAACTTCACAGAAGCATATGCTACATCTGTGTATATTATTTTTTACCCACAAGGTCAACATCATGATCAAGGGGGAAATGTATGTTTAAAAAAACCAGTGATTTCACATCATAATTAGCTTTGCTCAATGACTTATTCCGATCACTTTCCGTCTGTCATCATGTGATGGTGGGTGCCAAAATATTAATTTGTGATCGCTTGTTAACGTTCTTATCTAGTGGTGACACAACAAATATGGTATTTCACTTGGATTTTAAATGTTGCTTTCCTCATTACATATGTGTACCAGTATTTATGATTGTAAAAGACGGAAAGGCTTGTGTTGCAATTTTTTATAAATGTACAGAATTTAATCAAGTTTACTTGACTTTCCTTTATGATGTAACTTGGATTAAGACCCTGGAGTTTCTTGTTACTCATATTCCCCAAGTCAGCTACATTCTACAGTGTACTGTATTTGCCGTAATTAGTAAACACCCTACCCCCTCCATCCCCCTCTATAAGTGTCCTTCCCCCTTCTTTGGAGGTATGAAAATTATATAAACGCCCCTACTAATCATGGCACAACTGAATTATTTTATCTAACTGTACAGACAACCTCAATGTGTGCATGTTTACAAGAAAAAATCCCTGCAAATATCAATAATATGTGTACATATATTGTCTGAAATTGATGACAATAATGTTTCACATCATGATTACTACCCATTCTTGTCACAATATATTATACTTATTTACTTTATAAAAACAACATTTTTTTTCTTCCAGATCCTAGTTTTGTTATTCTATTGAACCGATTTTGTATGCGCCCCTGGGCGCTAATTACGGCAAATATTGTAATTGTATGTTGTTGCTTAGGTCAGTTAGACTTGACAGTAGCTCTTTGTCTCCACAGACACTACATATCCCTGGATGTGAAAGGAGCATCAGTCAGTGTACCAAGGTCGGACTTTACACAGATGGTCCATACAGCCGAATCAAGCCGAATCAAGCTGTTCAAGAACATTGAGGTAGCTCACCTGCCCAGTGAGCTTATACTGTGATGTGGCATCCGTTGTCCGTCTTTCGTCATCCGTCTGTTAAGTTTTCCTATAAATCCATACTAGTCATGAACCACAAAGTAGATTTTGTAATCAAATTTGGCTAGAGATATCTTTGGGGAAAGGGGATACAATTTCATATAAATGGTGGGATTGACCCACTTGGGGCAAGAGGGGCATGGCCTTACAGGAGATATGTTGTAAATACCCAGGTATTCTTAATCTGTCTTGTATGAATGATGGATCTTCTGCATCCACTACTCAGAAATAAAGTAGACAGAAAACCACTCGAACAAACAAATGAACAAGTTTGAATGACAAGATACTGTCCAAATCTGAAACACCTTAAATTGGGCGAAGGGGATTCAACGTTATATTGGGGGCCTGAATGGCAAGGCTTTAAAGGGAAAATGTAGCTACTTCTTTAATGACTCTTGTCACCCAACTGTGATCTGTCTGAAAATAGACCAAGCATAACTAAGCACCAAGGGTAACCTATTTATGAAATTTGAGAATAATCCATTAAGGTCTTCTCAAGAAATTGCAAAGGGCAAGTGAGCTTATGACATGGCACAGCGTCCATCTTCCGTCGTCTGTCTGTCCACTTTACCTATAAACACCTTCTAGTCAAAAGGTGTGTTGAAACTGTTCGCCTATTCGAACTGATGGAAGGTTTGCCAAACTGTAATGCTCTAGGTGATCAATACAGGCCTTTTATTGAAATATTTCTGAAAAGATAAAACCATTTTAAACATTTTGTGTCGATAAGCAATACATTTGTTTAAATATTTTGATAATTTTAATTATGGAGATATAAAATATTTTAATAGCCTTGTTTTACTTTTATACAGAACAGCTCCACACAGTCACAGGGTCAGGCTGTCATGTTTATGAATGCCTTCATCAAGCCAAGTTCCTCCCAGGAGTGCACACTGTTAGATATAGCTTCAGGGAGACTGGACTACCTCAACCTTAAACATGTGGTATGTTTGGCAGATAGCCAATTGTAAGGATATCAAAGGTTTTGATTGGTCCTCTGTTTTCTAGATACATGAAAATTAAGGTTTTGATGGGACCTCTGTTTTCTAGATACATGAAAATTAAGGTTTTGATGGGACCTCTGTTTTCTAGATACATGAAAATTAAGGTTTTGATGGGACCTCTGTTTTCTAGAAACATGAAAAATATGTAGATTTTGCTGTAAATTGCATCAAACACTTGTAAATAATGCATTCAGATACATTCAGATAGTTGAAATATAATGAATAGAACCAAAAAACAATGTTTCACCAAGACGGCCAAGGTTTGATTCCCCCGACCTGACATGAAAAGATACAGGTTCACCTGCCAGACCATGTGCACGTGGGTTTTCTCCGGGTAAGACCCCTCCCACACTAAAATCTAGGCCGGCAAGAGTGATTACTTGTTTCATATTTGTTTTAAAACAAATACGGTTTATCAAAAAACAATATTTCAATTTTAAATAAGTGTGTAGATTGCATACTACATGTTTTCTAACATTTGTAACCATTGTTTTGAACACCTCCACTATGTATTCACCAGTCAAAGCTGGAGAGCAAGTTGGCGTCACTATACAAGGACCTAACGCAACTTCACGAGATCATGGAGAACCCACAGGATGGCTCGGTGCTGACTTCAGGGTGTGTCGCCGGCGTGATCAGGGACAGGGCGTCCACTCAGCTCCTAAGGTCATGTGCTCGCCTCAAGGACTGCTGTGGGGATCTGCTTTCTCTTTCACTTCTGTACCCCAGTGCACCCTGGGTAAGTATATAGAGGATATCTAACAGTGTCTTCAGTAATACCAAATATATTTCATGAGTGGGGCTGATATTTTGATATTTTTCACGAGTGCGCAGCACGAGTGAAAAATATCAAAATATTAGCCGCACGAGTGAAATATGTTTTGGTATTACTGAAGATACTGTTAGATATTCTGTTTATTACATTTTTATATGAAAATCTACAGTGGCAGCTTCTGATTTTCCCAAACGTCATTTATGTAAGCAGCGTTCTGATTGGTCAAATCAGAAAAGTGATATTTGTCACTAGTGAAAAATATCATATTTCTCACTTGTGAAAAATATCACTTTTACAGAATGAATTTTTTTTCGATATTTCACAAGTAAAAATGTAATAAAATGTTCTTCTGTTACCTTATATCAATCTGTATCCTAAATAGTGTGACATAGAAAATTACCATCGTTTCTTTTATACTTATCACTTAGAGATCTGATGGTTTAAGTACTCTCTTAAACCTAAATATATGTATCATATTTTGTTGGCCATGGCTTAAGGTAAGCAACATGTTGTGGTCTTCATGATCAGTTAGGAACATGTACAACTGAACCTTGGTTTCTTGAACTCACGTAACTCAAAGATAAGGAGTATTTCATGCTTTTGGCCAAACTTCACACTTAGTATTTACAGTGGACCTGCGATAATCCGGACACCTTCGTTCCCAGTCCGTATTTTGTTTCCCAGGTCAAAAAATGTGTTGCTCAAGATTTTTGTGGGAATTCGTTTGTTCCCAAAATGGGTTCCAGATACTGAATCTGAATTTCCTGACTGATGAGTAAAAGTAACGTGACGGAAATCTGTTCTCATGCATTTCCGTCCGGATTGTGAGTTTTCTGGACTATCGGCGTCCGGATTATCGCGGGTCCACTGTATACTTGCCTAACTTGAATATTCTGTTAACTTAAAGATTCTAGTGGCCCTGTAGACTTTGAGATAGTGAGGTTTAACTTATCTCACATTCATGTGACCGCCCTTGTGCTTCAAGCTGACTTATCACCTGTATCGTACGATCAAACAGGCTTTCCTTTGTATAAGGCACCCCATGTTTTGTGCTTTATCATAAGTCAATTTTGATATGTACAGTATCTTAGCAATGCATCTTGGGAAAGATTTCTTTAGCACCATTAATTTGACTTACCATACTTAAACCTTGATTCAATCTGAGCATTCAAAATATAAATTAATTCAGTATTCTTATAAGTTCTTTCGGGTTTGAACCTGTCTCTCTTATTCGCTAGATTAAAAGTATATGCTTTATCTTTCCAGCCTCCATTGAGAAAAACAATGCTGAAAGAAGTCACATGTGATCGTGTGATGGCCAGTCTTCCTAGTCTACCGAAGTCCAAAATACCAGAGGTCAATCGAGTGTTGACCGCACTCCTTAAAGCCCAGAATTATCATCATCACATGCTGTCCCAACAGGTAACTGTCCTCCCTCATCCCATAGAGAACCACATAAGAGTCACATGCTGTCCCAACAGGTAACAGTTCTCCCTCATCCCATAGAGAACAACATAGGTGTCCCATGCTGTCCCAACATGTAACAGTTCTCCCTCATCCCATAGAGAACAACATAGGTGTCCCATGCTGTCCCAACAGGAAACAGTTCTCCCTCATCCCATAGAGAACCACATAGGTGTCCCATGCTGTCCCAACAGGTAACAGTTCTCCCTCATCTTATAGAGAACTACATAGGTGTCCCATGCTGTCCCAACAGGTAACAGTTCTCCCTCATCTTATAGAGAACCACATAGGTGTCCCATGCTGTCCCAACAGGTAACAGTTCTCCCTCATCCCATAGAGAACCACATAGGTGTCCCATGCTGTCCCAACAGGTAACAGTTCTCCCTCATCTTATAGAGAACCACATAGGTGTCCCATGCTGTTCCAGCAGTTAACTGTCCCCCCTCATCTTATAGAGAACCACATAGGAGTAACTTGCTGTCCCAACAGGTAACTGTCCTCCCTCATCCCATAGAGAACCACATAGGTGTCCCATGCTGTCCCAACAGGTAACAGTCCTCCCTCATCTTATAGAGAACCACATAGGAGTCGCATGCTGTCCCAACAGAAAACAATCCTCCCTCATCCCATATAGAGAATCACATAGGTGTCACATGCTGTCCAAATAGGTAACAGTCCTCTCTCATCCCATAGATAACCACATAAGAGTCACATGCTGTCCCAACAGGTAACAGTCCTCCCTCATCCCATAGAGAACCACATAGGTGTCCCATGCTGTCCCAACAGGTAACAGTTCTCCCTCATCTTATAGAGAACTACATAGGTGTCCCATGCTGTCCCAACAGGTAACAGTCCTCCCTCATCCCATAGAGAACCACATAAGAGTCACATGCTGTCCCAATAGGTAACAGTCCTCCCTCATCCCATAAAGAACCACATATGAGAATATATATGTTACCATGCTTGCTTAAATATCCAAATGAACAAAAGGAGCCCTCTTGCTCTTCTGTTTGAATAGTTTTGTTATGTCAGGCGCAGGGATTATATACAATTCTGAAAGTATAGCTCAGTAAAGTTATTGATATCCCCGAAACATAGGACTGTTTAGGAATACAGTATTTATTGTAATTATCAAACAGAATTTATTAGGTCATCTGACCCGAAGGGTCAGGATGACCTATAGTCATCATGCTTCGTCCGTCGTCGTGCGCCGTGCGTCGTGCGCCGTCCGTAAACTTTTCCATTTAAACATCTTCTTCTCATAAACCAAAAGGCCCATAGACCCAATATTGGGCTTGTGCCATGCTGGGATGAAGGGGTACCAAGTTTGTTCAAACAAATGACCTTGACCTTCATTCAAGGTCACAGGGGCCAAAAAGGTCAAAATCTTTGAACGACTTCTTCTGAATAACCAAAAGGCCCAGAGACCTGATATTGGGCCTGTGTTATGCTGGGATAAAGGGGTACCAAGTTTGTTCAAACAAATGACCTTGACCTTCATTCAAGGTCACAGGGGCCGAAAAGGTCAAAATCTTTTTAAACAACTTCTTCTGAATAACCAAAAGGCCCAGAGACCTGATATTGGTCCTGTGTTATGCTGAGATAAAGGGCTACCAAGTTTGTTCAAAGAAATGACCTTGACCTTCATTCAAGGTCACAGGGGACAAAACGGTCATAATTTTTAAACGACCTCTTCTGAATAACCAAAAGGCCCAGAGACCTAATATTGGGCCTGTGGCATGCTGGGATAAAGGGCTACCAAGTTTGTTCAAACAAATGACCTTGACCTTCATTCAAGGTCACAGGGGCCAAAAAGGTCAAAATCTTTGAACGACTTCTTCTGAATAACCAAAAGGCCCAGAGACCTGATATTGGGCCTGTGTTATGCTGGGATAAAGGGCTACCAAGTTTGTTCAAACAAATGACCTTGACCTTCATTCAAGGTCACAGGGGCCAAAAAGGTCAAAATCTTTTTAAACAACTTCTTCTGAATAACCAAAAGGCCCAGAGACCTGATATTGGTCCTGTGTTATGCTGAGATAAAGGGCTACCAAGTTTGTTCAAAGAAATGACCTTGACCTTCATTCAAGGTCACAGGGGACAAAACGGTCATAATTTTTAAACGACCTCTTCTGAATAACCAAAAGGCCCAGAGACCTAATATTGGGCCTGTGGCATGCTGGGATAAAGGGCTACCAAGTTTGTTCAAACAAATGACCTTGACCTTCATTCAAGGTCACAGGGGCCAAAAAGGTCAAAATCTTTGAACGACTTCTTCTGAATAACCAAAAGGCCCAGAGACCTGATATTGGGCCTGTGTTATGCTGGGATAAAGGGCTACCAAGTTTGTTCAAACAAATGACCTTGACCTTCATTCAAGGTCACAGGGGCCAAAAAGGTCAAAATCTTTTTAAACAACTTCTTCTGAATAACCAAAAGGCCCAGAGACCTGATATTGGTCCTGTGTTATGCTGAGATAAAGGGCTACCAAGTTTGTTCAAAGAAATGACCTTGACCTTCATTCAAGGTCACAGGGGACAAAACGGTCATAATTTTTAAACAACTTCTTCTGAATAACCAAAAGGCACAGAGACCTAATATTAGGCCTGTGGCATGCTGGGATAAAGGGCTACCAAGTTTGTTCAAAGAAATGACCTTGATTTTCATTCAAGGTCACAGGGGCCAAAACAGTCATAATCTTTAAACAACTTCTTCTGAATAACCAAAAGGCACAGAGACCTAATATTAGGCCTGTGGCATGCTGGGATAAAGGGCTACCAAGTTTGTTCAAAGAAATGACCTTGATTTTCATTCAAGGTCACAGGGGCCAAAACAGTCATAATCTTTAAACAACTTCTTCTGAATAACCAAAAGGCCCAGAGACTTGATATTGGGCCTGTGGCATGCTGGGATAAAGGGCTACCAAGTTTGTTCAAAGAAATGACCTTGACTTTCATTCAAGGTCACTGGGGGGCCAAAACGGTCATAATATTTAAACATTTTCTTCTGAATAACCAAAAGGCCCAGAGATCTAATATTGAGCCTGTGGCATGCTGGGATAAAGGGCTACCAAGTTTGTTCAAAGAAATGACCTTGACTTTCATTCAAGGTCACTGGGGCAAAAACGGTCATAATCTTTTAACATTTTCTTCTGAATAACCAAAAGGCCCAGATACCTAATATTGGGCCTGTGGCATGCTGGGATAAAGGGCTACCAAGTTTGTTCAAAGAAATGACCTTGACTTTCATTCAAGGTCACAGAGGCCAAAACGGTCATAATCTTTAAACAACTTCTTCTGAATAACTAAAAGGCTCAGAGACCTGATATTAGGCCTGTGGCATGCTGGGATAAAGGTCTACCAAGTTTGTTCAAATAAATGACCTTGAACTTCATTCAAGGTCACAGGGGCCAAAAGGGTCAAAATCTTTAAAACAACTTTTTCTGAATAACCAAAAGGCACAGAGATCTAATATTGGGCTTGTGGCATGCTGGGATAAAGGTGTGTCAAGTTTGTTTAAAGAAATGACCCTGACATTCATTCAAGGTCACAGGGGCCAAAAGGGTTTGTTGAAAACACATTCTAAACTTCTCAAGTTCTACCAGTGGAATTGAGCTGAAACTTGCCAGAAATGATATCCTGAGATGGTCCCAACAAAGTGTTGTTATTTTTCAAGCCCATCAGAAATCCAAGAAGGCCACTATCTTGAACTTGGCAATCTATACAGGCATATTATAACTTGATTTAATGACTACACGTATTTTCATAGTGATTTTACAATTGGTAGTCAGATGACCGTTAAGGCCCGTTGGGCCTCTTGTTGTTTTTACGATTATTTTTATTGATGGCAATTTGGAAAACCTTTGATTTGTGAAATGATATAAACTTGAATTATATACCAACAATTATTGTTATATCAATCACTCTTGTTGGCCTAAATGTTAACATGTAAGGGGTGTTATTGTGGGAGATAAGTACGATTATAAAATGTTTAAGTTTAAAATTTCTAATTTTCAGATAAAAGGATTGAAAGAAGAAGTAAAATTCCATCAGACCGTGTATAATCTCCAGATCTCGTATTCCGAGACTCTGCTGACAGCCGTAAGGTACATACTACACGAATGTTTATCACACGATCACCATGGTTTCCAGTAAATTGTACCCATATCACAGTTTTGCGTATTACACATGTGTAATATGACTGATCAGGCGTGTGCTTTCTATTTTCTTATTTAATGTTATATGCTTAGAACAATTGCATGATGTCATTGACTTTTGCTCTGTAGTCAAAATGGTGGAGTCTTAAATTTCAATGTTGTATAAAAATTGTTGTTTTACATGAGTAAATGCCACGAATGTTGATAATGTGATATATATATATATACCACAACCAGGACGTTGGGTCTTTTGCCCTATACTAGGGAATTTTATTAACAATTCTTTGTGTTACAGGGAGGGTTACAGAGAATTTGAAAAGTCCACAAACGACTTTCTAATCAAGCCTTTACGTGGTGAGTTATAAACTGTCAGGAATTTTCATACAACTTTTTTTCTGGATCCAGGGTCAATGGAATTTTTCACCCTGTGAAATGTAAATTGCATTATTTTTTTCCCTGAAATTGCCTATCAAATTCATTGCATCTCCCAACTGGGAATTTATGACAAAAACTTGGGAATTATAGGACTCACTCCTACCCATAGGTGTTAACCTCTGAAATCTCCAATGAGGGAGATCTCCCTCGTTCTACATTTCCAATGAAACAGAAAGTGAATGACATGTGACTGAAACTGCATTGCTCAATTTGTCTTTCCCTTTTTATACCCCCGCCATGAAATGGGGGGCATATAGTGTTACCCATGTCCGTCCCATCCTGTCTCGTCTGGTCCCATGGTAATGTAACCAGCTTATTTAAATAACTACAGATCTGATTGTAATCAAACTTCGCATACTTAATAAGCATGAAGAATTTATATCATATAGGGGAAGGGGGCATTTACCAAGTATGTCTCGCAGGCTTTTCTAGCTATGTATCAAAATCACTTGTTATGGTCATTTCATACACCCTGCAGCAACTAGGAGATCATTTGACCACAGGATATAGATTTCGAGTTTGTGTATCACACTCAGTTTGAACTTAAATGAGGGAGGTTGGTTAATCTTGGTGAAAATGAGTGAGTCTCCTTCATAATGGGGGAGGATAAATGGGTACGCCTACCACTAGACCACTGTGACTCCACATCACTGAATGGACCATTCAGATCAGATGTATGACTACACCTACCAAGACTTTCGTAGTTTGCTACTGAGTCAGCGTAGACTTGTCTTAGTTCATAAACAGCGCTTATATCTTTCACATAACTTTTAACTGTTGGCTACACAGGCGATGCATCCGTTTCTGTGGACTCCTCGTATTTAATATTTAACAGTTGTTTGACCTCTTTTGTTGTAGATATTTTGGAGGCCTACTTGACCATGAAAACATCCGGCAGTGAGACTGGCCTCCGACAATTCCTGACTTGTTTTAAAAATAGTGAGGATCAGGTGAGGACAGCTTTCCCAGATAATGTTAGAAAATGGTTGGTTCTGATGAAAGCTCAACAGTCAACATCAGCTATTAAATCTCAGTTCACCACTCCAAAGTGAGCTCCAAAAAGTATAGACCCATATTGAACTTGGATGATCCTTCTTGTTGTTTTTTTACCTAGGAAAAAGTTTAGAAACAATTTTTTATTAAGTTTCAATTTGTTTCTGATGAAAGCTGTTATGTGTATGCTTAACTCATTTCATACTGTTGTCATATACAGACGACAAAAAAACTTGATGTCTCCTCCCGGTTGTTGTATACAGACAACAAGCTACTTGACGTTACATAACTTTTTGATTAGCTGGGTACAGCAGACGACAGTTGAGTTAACCAATGAAATTTTACGCAAAATCGACTGCGTCAGTTTATAATAAACAACTTGATAGGCGTAAAGTACATATTTTCTGTCATGTGACCCATTTAGATTGAATTTCCCACAAGATACTCTGAAGTGTCATCACCAATGTAAACAACATGGCGGCAAACGGTATAACTATACATAGCGGTACCACATCTGACGAACATATTGCTGCAAAAATAAAGCTTTGTATGTCTTCTAACTTTAGAAGAACCGAAAAGGGCATTGGTTTACATTTACCTGCATTATTCCAGACTGGAATCACTGTACGGTAAGGGTTAAAATTGATGATAGTGTCTATTACATATAAAGCTATGTCTATGTTTAAGAATCTTCCTCTGAATAAAGAGGAGACCCTGAGTAATGATATTTGGCTAATATGTACTTTGGACAAGAGTGCTTAAAAGTTTCTTCAATTGTATGGCCATGATCATTACCAGTTTAAATTTCAGGGTATCAGGGGTCAGACATGTAAATATATGTGAACAACATCATCTGCAATACCAGTCTACTCATCTGTAAATGAGTACGTGGTTGGGTAGTGCTAGAAATTTTAGAATGCTAGCTGTGAGCGCTGAAATGGCAGCACCGGTTGTATGCTCCCCAGGGAGTTAAAAATGGTATTGGCTGGTTGCTAAAGCCCTATAATCATGGATAATAATTTGTGAACCACGTTGAGACGACCTTTAAGGTCGTGATAAAGCTATATATATAAGAACCTTATATTAATATTAAAATTATTATAAAATATCAGTTTGCAAACAGGACCTCTGAACCTTTTGTTTTCTTTTCTTTTTTCAGCTAATGGATGCTGTCCTGAAACTGTCAACGGAGGGAAAACATGAAGATGGTCAGTATACTATAGAATCAGTAGAAATCAATAGTCAGTATACTATAGAAATCAATAGTCAGTATAGAAATCAGTAGAAATCAATTGTCAGTATAGAAATCAGTAGAAATCAGTAGTCAGTATAGAAATCAGTAGAAGTCAATAGTCAGTATAGAAATCAGTAGAAGTCAATAGTCAGTATAGAAATCAGTAGAAATCAATAGTCAGTATAGAAATCAGTAGAAGTCAATAGTCAGTATAGAAATCAGTAAAATCAATAGTCAGTATAGAAATCAGTAGAAATCAATAGTCAGTGTAGAAATCAGTAAAATCAATACACTACGTAGTCAGTATAGAAATCAGTAGAAATCAGTAGTCAGTATAGAAATCAGTAGAAATCAATAGTCAGTATAGAAATCAGTAGAAATCAATAGTCAGTATAGAAATCAGTAGAAATCAATAGTCAGTATAGAAATCAGTAAAATCAATACACTATGTAGTCAGTATAGAAATCAGTAGAAATCAGTAGTCAGTATAGAAATCAGTAGAAATCAATAGTCAGTATAGAGATCAGTAGAAATCAATAGTCAGTATAGAAATAAGTAAAATCAATACACTCCGTAGTCAGTATAGAAATCAGTAGAAATCAGTAGTCAGTATAGAAATCAGTAGAAATCAATAGTCTGTATAGAAATCAGTAGAAATCAATAGTCAGTATAGAAATAAGTAAAATCAATACACTCCGTAGTCAGTATAGAAATCAGTAGAAATCAGTAGTCAGTATAGAAATCAGTAGAAATCAATAGTCTGTATAGAAATCAGTAGATATCAATAGTCAGTATAGAAATCAGTAGAATCAATAGTCAGTATAGAAATCAATAGTCATTATAGAAATCAATAGTCAGTGTAGAAATCAATAGTCTTTATAGAAATCAGTAGAAATCAATAGTCAGTATAGAAATCAATAGTCAGTATAGAAATCAGTAGAAATCAATAGTCAGTATAGAAATCATTAGTCAGTAAAGAAATCAGTAGAAATCAACCATTTAAACAATGGAGACAATTTCTAGCTGTATATTGCGCACAAGCTCTTATCATTTAAATACACCATTCACCTCTGAAATTTCATTACAAACTTTTTCAACCTCTGAAAAGGAAGAATTCCAAAATGTCTTCCGGATGAATGAATTAAACATAGGATGGGGCAAATAGCACCTCACTGATCTATTTTCTGATTTATTTATACATGTATTTCAATTTTTCTGCAATTTTGCACGACAGGAGGTGGGGCAGAAGTTTTGTCCCATTTCGGGGAGGAGTTTACCAGATCTCTTGACAAGGCAGTGAAGCAAAGTCAGTGGAAAAGAGACAAGGCAGGAAGGGAAAAGGCAGAACTGAAGGAAGAGCAACATAAACTAGAAGAAGAACTACGTAGCCTCCTAGACAAACAGGAAAGCTCATTCCAGGAAATGTTTCCCCCGAGTGGTGACACACTCGCAGCCAATGACTCCAGCAACCTCACAGGTAAATGGATTATAAAACTCTTTCCTGACCAGGGGTGTAAGATAGGAAATTCCACCCGAGGGGTTGTTAAATTTGGTAAAACCTTAGTCTTTGTTGAGGGTTTTGTCAAATTTGAAAATTTAGAAGGTGATTTCCCAAACCTTTGATCATGACAGAGTATTTTTCTCTCATTTTAACTACCCGAATAAGCCCAAAAACCATGAAAATATGTTTTAACTGGGAACCATTTTGAAAAAAATCAACTTTTTCCTTGAGCTTTTTTGACAAAAATGAATCAATCAGCAAGGTTAAGCATATCCAATATTTGAAAAAAGAAAAATTAATCTTAGATTTTAATTTCATCATGTTGCCTTTTTCTCTTTTCGGCAACAGAGTTTACAGTGTTCATTACATCATGTCATTGTTGAGCCACTGTGAAATCATGTGGCTGTATTGCATTGGTAGATGTGTAATACAACCACAGCGATCTTAGATGTATTGCCCTAGACAGGCCGGTGTTACACACTTCAAAATGAGAGAAATATATATGTGTACAGTGCCACGGCACCCTCATAGGTAAAATATTTGGAAGTGTTTTCTCCACTATATTTACCTTGGTTTGAAATCACTTCAATCAAAACTTTATTTGATTCCAAATCATGGAACATATTTCTGGGCAGGTGCATAGTTGGCCTTTTTGTAATAACATACAGTATGGTATACAGTATAACTTGTCTAAACCAGCCCCTTGCTAATACAAAACCCTATATTGTGGTTTTTAATATAGCATTTTTCCCTCCAAACTTCTACGATACCTCTACAAACTGGACACCTGTGTAATCCGGCCAATACCTTTAGTCCCTGTGACTTTTGGTTTAGACAATTTACACTGTACCTGTATATGGTTCCATCCTATCTTGCTTTTAGACAACTGTGAAGTGAAGCAGAATGATTATGACACTGGCTTGTCAAGAATTTATAAGTTACAGTAATTCTCACTGCACACATGTTTACAACAGAGAAAAACATATCGGAACAAAAATGTTTGCAATATGTGTACACATTTTCTGATATTGGTGACAATGATATCGCACATCATGGTTACTACCCATTCTAGTCACAAAACATTGTACTCATTGATTTTATAAAAACATTTTTCGTCCAGATCTTTGTTTTGTTATCCTATTTAGCACCGCCTTTAAAACAAATTTTAAGTCACCATGGGCACCAATTGTGGCAAATACAGAATCATTCTTGAAAAACAATGATGTCATTTGCTGTTAAGAGAAACCAGTAAAAGTTAAGCTATGGACCTTGAATTAGTTATATCATTTATTTACAGGCAACGAAGAAAGGGATGTCAGCCCAAAAAACAGACAACCAGCCGAGAAACGTAACATCGACAATAGATTACAACAAGATAGTGACCAGCTCAGCAAGGATTCGTTAGGACACTGTAATGAGGACATGTCAGGTTTGAGTTTAGAGGAGAGGCCTTTAGTTCTAGGAGCTGGTACTCACAGGGAGAACAGTCCCTCCGATAGAGGACTAAAAGGAATTAAACCTCCTCGTAGTAGCCGAAGTGGCATGACAGGAAATATACGAAGAAGGTCAAGCCCTTCAGAGGGTAAACAAAAGGATTCAAGTCACGAGGGAAACCAACAGATAGAGGCAAGTTTTACAGAGAATAAACAGGAAGTTCGACTCGGCAATGCAACAGGCATTCCACCAATTGTGAAAAGAACTGGTAAGAATAAGAAGGAGCAGAAGTATATTCCCAACACTTTTGTTCCGAACAGAACTCTCCAGTTAAGGAGGGCTGGAAGTCTCAGCTCTCTCAGTGATCATCAAGATACAGGGTCGGATACAGAATCTCTTACTAGTCAGACATCAAGGGGGAAATCTCCTGTGACCCGCAAGTCAACGATACCTCGGAGGTCAATAAGTAGGTCAGGTCACAGCTAGCATTACAGTGTACAATTGTTCCATTGGTACTGGGGGGAAAAGTCTAATCATTGCCCCACGGTAGCAGGGAAGACCTAGGGAACTGTTGCCCTCAGTCAAAATCATTGACCCTCAGTAGCAGGGAAGACCTAAGGAACTGTTGCCCAAGGCAGCAAGGAAGACCTTGGGAACTGTTGCCCAAGGCAGCAGGGAAGACCTTGGGAACTGTTGCCCAAGGCAGCAGGGAAGACCTTGGGAACTGTTGCCCTCAACCGAAATCTTTGACCCTCGGAAGCAGGGAAGACCTAGGGAACTGTTGCCCTCGGTCAAACGGGCAATGATTTGACTGTTTCACCATGGCCAGTACCAATGAAATAAATTATTTATTACCTGACTCTCTATTTAAGGAAATACTCCCTGATTTGTACAAGCAAGAATTAAAAATTGAATGTATTTTTTTGGGAAAACATAGCGAATCCCTGTTTTCCATTGATAACTCAAGATCTTCTTTGGTTAAATCCCGAAATCTACAGTTGTCATAGCAAACGTCAACTTGTTATCAAGATCGAAAAGACTCTTGAATGGGACCCCAGCCAGGATAATTGTCTGTGCACAATTTTCGCACATGTAACAGTATCATGAAGCAGTCAACTGTTGCCCGCTGTCGTAACTTTACCCTTTTTATTCCCCGCAATGAAATGGGGGGGGGGGGGGCATATAGTGTTACCCATGTCCATCCCGTCCCGTCCCGTCTGACCGGTCCCATGGTAATGTAACCAGCTTATTTAAAAACTACTGATCCGATTGTCATCAAACTTTGCATACATAATAAGCATGAAGAACTCACATCATATGGGGGCGGGGGCATTTATGTCTCACAGACATTTCTAGTTTCATATGCACTTAAATAGAGAGTCGGGTAATAATAATAGCTGTTAAGTATTGGTGCTATATAATGACATGGTAGAGTATGTATGTCAACTTCTCAGGCTCAACACCATCTGTATTTAGTGCAAAGACCTATTCCATTGACATTGAAGATGAGGGATGTGACCAACTATTCACATAAAAGATTGTTGAGTAAAGTAAATGGTGACCTAAAAAAGACATATGTCCACTTTTGATACCAAAGTGTCATCGTTCAAGTCAATAAGTAATGCATGACTGGTTAATTAGCTCAGATGGCCAGAATGGCCAAGTGGGCTCGTGTCATGGTGCAGAGTTCGTCTTCCATCCATCCATCCATTGTCTGTCTGTCCACTTTTCTTTTAGACAACTTCTACTGAAATACTGAAAAGCCATGTAACATGATATATGGCTGGTATCTTCCTTTGGAGAAGCTGAAACTAGTTGCAAAAAAAATTCTTTTATCTACTATCAAGGTCACAGGGGTCAAATGTGTCAAAAAAACTTCCAATGACACCTTCTGCAATTCCCAAAAGGCATAGAAGCATAGTATCGGAACTAAGCTTTTGTAAACAAAAATACTTTGACCTACTTTCAATGGCACAGAGACTGAGAGGTCAGATATGTCAAAACCTTCTAATGACATCTTCTGTAATAGAGACATTATTCAGCTGGTAACAAACATTTTTAGTAAAAACTACCTTGAAATTCTTTCAAGGTCACAGGGGTCAAATATGTCTAAAACAAAAATGTGTTCTAAGAATGACTGAATAACAAGGGCTTTAGATTAATATCAGATTAGCGATGCAGGCCCATTGGGCCTTTTTATTTATTTCTTCCTTAACACCACTGTGTTAATACCTGGTAATTTAGTTTAAGACATGTTTGTAAGGTCAGCCTTTCATATCTACTATTTTGAGCCAACCATGATCAGATGGTGGGCAGTACAAATCACCTTGCATCTGTGTTACGGTCCATCGTCTAGCCTGAAAAATTCTTGTTACTGCCAATTCCTGATGGTTCTTTCTCAAAATTCTTATGAAGGATTTCCCTGCTCTCTTGTGCTGTTTTGAATTTGGAACTAATAGGAAATCCTGCATTTTGACAATGAGATATTGTTACAGCTTATATTTCTTGCGAAGTACTGTTTGATGGAATTTTTTGTATATGTAGGTTCCCCTTACATAATGGTCCCTATGCATGCACCTTGAATTTTAAGACCAACAAGAAAAATAAAATGGCTGAGCCATGTATTTTGACATTGTAAGATTGTTATCACTATTTCTAGAAAACTACATGTAGTTTCATATGCAGGTTCGTCTTGGTCAAACAAACTTATTGGCATACAGGTTGCAATCTTTGATTTTACATTTAAAGATCATCTATGGTGGGTGCCCTCTTGTAAGTGTTTACACACTGTTGTTTTTGCTTCCTAATTTACTTATATTTACTGTAGTTTTGTACAAAATACACAAAATCTCATTTGTTTTTTTTTTGAAGGATATTCTTTCAAAACTGTATAAAATTGGTGCATTTTTTCAAATTTATATTTGACAAACAATGTAAATCAATGAAGACAACAATTTACAAAATCATATAAAATGATTTGGTCGTACAATGGGAAATTTGTTTTTAACATATCAATACTAGCATGAGCCACTATCCGTGAGAGAACAGAAGAAAGGTACGGTCGCTACGTATTTGTCAATCAAAAGTCACCACACGCAACCAAAGGTATGTTGATGTTCGTTACTTGCCAAGAGAATAGAACATATAGTTGTCAATATTCACAAAAACTACTTGAGAACAGATGTATTCACACTCTTATAGTTGCAAAGGCTATATTATCACCATATTTTACCTGTTTCTAATATTGAAGAAAAACTGTTGAAGGATAGCAGGCGAAGAATGTGATAGAAGTATTTATATATGCATCGATTGCTTCTGAAAACTACAGGTGATTTAAAGGATATGTATAAAATATATAGAAATTTATCATCCTGTCATTAGGATAGTACATGCAGTATATATTATGATACTTTGTGTTCAACAACATTTTAAACAGTTCTGTTCCAAAACACTAAAGTGAAGACCAGCCTACCTCTACATATCCCCTAGGGACAAGCTATATATATCTCCATTCCTTGGTGATCAATATTTATGTTACTTCTTTCACATTTTCTTGTGTCTGATTTTATAAATTAAAGTTATTTTTATTTTGTACAATGTTATAATTTATTCATTAAGTTAATGTTTTTGATATTATATTATGAGGTCATTGTTTGATCCCCTATTCGTAATTTGATTAAAATACTTAAGTTTCGTCATTGAAGCTGCATCTTTGAAAATAAATTTTACATTAAGGATATGTGTAAAACTTAACTTTAAAGATTACATCTCTTTACATACAAGGTATTTTGTAATGATGTTAGGGGGATCGGAGAATGCCGAAGTGTATGCATGTTCATCAAAGTAACTTGTCAAATTGCTTTTTTACACCTTTTTAACGAAGAATAAAGAAAATCATTGAAATGTTTTTATTGTTAGGAATATGTTTGATTTATTTATTTCCAAATCCGACAGCTATGTGTACCCATACAAAGGTATTTCTATTTCTGGAGATGTATGCAGTTTGTAAGTTAATTAACCTATGGGTTACTGTATAGTTTCCATTGACCAAGAAAATATGAGCACTTTTTTTTAAATGAAAAATTGTACAACAAATGATATATTAAATATGCTTGTGGTACATGTGACACAACAATAACATGGTGTGCGAAACATGTGATCAGTACTTTCACACAGATTGCCAGAACATCTATAAATATAGCCAAACACATCAAGACCTTTATGTCAGTTAGCGTTGCTTGGTCTGTGATCAACCTAACTATATGGTACCCTAGTAATTTCCTTTATATGCAAGGATTAACTGCTAGTATATCAAATAGGTATAATTTGATGACTTACAATCAGTCCTTGATATTACATGTACACATATTTGAAAATGACAATAGCAGCTACACTACACTCCGAGTAGAGGTATACAATACCCACGTTTCTCAGTGGCAGTCTCTCACGTGGAAGGGAAAATCAAAAGAAATTGACTTCACGTCAAGAGTATTATTTCTTCCGCGTCATTAGCTCTTCACGTTTAGTGCATGAGTATGGAGAGAGGTAAGCAAGTGGATGATACTTTTATCAGGATGTGTCTCCACGATCACCGGCACGTTTGTCCTACCCAAAGTTAAATCCTTGCAACACGTGGAGGAAAAGGTTGATGTACAATTTTATGTAGATATGTGAATTAGAACTGTATGAAACAAGTTGATAACACTAACAAGACGGTCGAAATATAAGTTAAGGGTGAAACAAAGCAAATGTTCTATCGCTGAATTTACATAACTATAATAAGCACACCCACATTGTTAGGTCATCCACCGTGCATAAACTTTTCCTTCCAACACTCCTCAAAAACGGGAAGGCCAAGGGTGCTGATATGCATGTAGCATGCTTGGATGAAGAGCTTCCAAATTTATTCAAATGAATGACATTAGCATACTCTCAAGGTCACAGGGTTCAAGGTCTTAATATTCAAGCAACTTCTTCTCATTAACCAAAGGGACAATTTGGCCTGTAACATGTTGGGATGAGGGCTACCAAGTTTGTTCACATGAATTATCTTGACACACTATCAAGGTCACAGGGGCCAAACTCTTTCAAACAAAGTAACCTCAGTAACTAAAAGGTCCAGGGTATTGATATTTGGCTGGTAAGATGGTGTAATTGAGGGGTACAAAGCTAGTTCAAATGAATGACATTGACCTGTCAAGGTCACAGGGCCAAGTGTCTTAAAATATTCAAGAAACCTATTCTAAATAAAGGGCCGAGGATAATGATATTTTGCCTGTAGCGTGCTGGGATGCGTGCTACCAGGTTTGTTTAAATGTCGAATGACCTGGACCAACTTTCAAGTGTCACACAAGTCAAAACTCTTCAAGCACCTTCTCAGTAACCAAAAGACCCAGTTTGTTCATTGACCCTCTTACAAGGCTATATGTTCATTGACTATCTTACAAGGTCACTGAAGTAAAACTGGTTAATATCGTTTAACAACTTAGCAATAGCCGCCGACAAATTATGTAGGTCTTTAGAGTCAGGTGACCATTAAGACCCATGAGCCTCTTATTGTACATAATATTGTATCAAACATGGTTTACATAGTTACAGAATGACTCGTCATACTTACCTTACTTACCTTTTTCTGATAGCTTAGTAGGTCGACAACTCAGCCTCGTGGAAGAAAAGCAACAAGACATTTCGACCAATTACAGCCTCTCAGTAAATGTGAAATTATAATATATACCAAGAATGCATAGATTCGTGCGGGAACTAATAGAATAAGGTTATATAATATGATGTAACACACACATATGTTGCACCTTTTAAATTTAGTAACAGATACAGTATGCCGAAAAAAATGAATTTCAGTTTCAGTGATGCTAGGGGCCAAAAGGTCGGAATTCAAAATTTCTAAACTAATGTAGAAGCAGAAGGGTCAGGTGCGTAAAACTCCTTTAATTTATGAATTTAGAAGGAAAATTAAACTAGTTCTGTATAATTTCAATGATGTATTGCGAAAATGTGTATATTATATACCATACCACTACTCAAATGAGATACAACTGTGGCTATGAAGGCTCCAGTAAACCTCGGGGACTGAAAAATCTACCAGCAGAGTCTGTCACCCCCTATCATGAAAGATGACGTAACACACACGTGCACCAATATGTTTTTAAGTGTGACGTTTCCATTATTACACTGTCATGTTCATCAGTCTAATGACCAATGTGAAGCGTTTAGTACTGACGTATGTTAGTCTAATAAGGTGTAGTACGCATGTCTGATGATGTGACAGTGTGGTTAACGAAACGTCACACAGATAGCATATTGGTTGTGTCATGTAACTTTTATTCTTTTGACATCACCAATCTGAAGAAAATGTTCCTGAATAATCACTGATCTATTAATGTTTGACAGACCCACCGCAAGTAGTGTAGGAAACATATATAAGATATATTGTAGTAGAAGGACGGACGGACGAAACGCAAATAAATTCCACTGCTCGGACAACATAACAGAAGAATACGGACGGATACAACGAAAACCCTACCCCCATCAGTTATCACCAGTCGGCGAGTGCACTAAAGAAAACAACTATACATTGGGTCGAAATGATGTCTATGCATATAGCTAGCTGTAATCATAGTATGAGGAGATATAATTCATAGCTTAAATCAAATATAATGCGGCCCGCAATATACTTCAAACAGATATAGAGGGAGAAATGAAAACGAAATAAATAAATATTTATCCGTAGATTCATCAGATATCGACGATCTGGAAGAAAGATACGCAGAATAACGCCTACTATTGACAATATGCATACTTATACACTTCTCCAACAATGTTAATGGCTTTACACGGCGAGATATTTTTGACAGGTGCCGTGTTGCAGTCCCCAAAATCATATCCGATAAAAAAAGTCCGACCAGTGTCCTTTAATGTTATATGAGTTAATGTTAATATTATACACGTGTGCAGATTGAGCCTGCTGAATATAAACCGAAGGAAGGAAAAAATCGGGAATGCCAATTAAATATATCGCGATGCATGTTTGTTGGAGTTTAGGCATTTTGAGTTCTTTCTGTAAAAATTCAAACTGGCGAAAGACGGATGATGGCAATACACAGTACAAAAGGAATATGTTTAAGATTTACCAGTTATACATGCACCGACTACATGTAATCCAACAAGACACGCGCTTATGTTTCATAAAAGTTCAACGTCTGAAGGTGTTGTATCTTGAGTTTGGTTTGTGATAGCTATAGTAAATCAGTTGATTTTTGTATATATACATGTGCAATCGCTAACAAAGATCACATAGAAAGGAAAAACTGCGGGAAGTACAAAATGTGTAAGTGAACAACCAATTTCTTTTCAAGAGTCAATCTATCACTGTCACAAACAGATGGGAATAACACAAAAGTTTGAAATACCAGCAGATTTCGTTGAAATACATTGTAGTGTTAAAAATCGGTACATGAAAATGGTCCCTCCCGACTATTCACATTGAAAGCAGAAACACGCAATTCTATAAATTGTGTGAAACAAGTAGATATTTTCTTTAAGATAAATATAAAATATGTGGTCACATTAAAACAAATGACATACGCTAATGAGTATTGAAACATTAAAAAGGTTTGTTCTGTGGCTCAGCCTATTCCGTTCAACAATGAAAAATCTTTAATTAAAAACAATGAAACAGCTTCCTAACTCTAGTGGCTGAAGTAGATGTGGTTTCAAATAATTGCACACCAAGCACATATACATTCTGCTTCATATTCTCAGCAAATCATTAAAAAAACAAGAAATAGGCTTTCAAATATACGTGAAATTGAATGGAAATTATTATTCCGGACTCTCTCTATAGTTGGTGATTATTCAATTCAACTTTGATTCAAAACATTGGTTTTACGTTTATTTCACTATACAATTTATACAGGACTGAATAAGTTTGGATTTATTCGCTGTCTGAGTTCAATTATATTTATATATATATCATAAAACTGGAAGGTTTATTTTGAAATTAGCGTACCACAATTTATCCCGAATGGTAAATGGCCAAATTATTAGAGTAATCTCTTACATTGAGAGAGATTGTTATAGAAAACTAGTACGTATCGTTAATACAAAGTCGTTGTGATCTTGGTGTGATACCTGTCGTTTATAGGTAGCAAGATAATAGCAGCCATCGCCCAAAATGGCACGGGTGAAGGGTCATGACTACGATCGCAAGCCTTTGATAGATTTAGGTTCGCCATTGGAATCCTGCATTTTACTTAAAGATATACACCATCTGAGAATTAATAAAGTCAAAATTTCCCTGCGTTAAACTTTTTTCTCAATTACATTTTATGGATAAGGGAGTTCATAGCATATAACAGAAAATGCATAGATAATGATATATCAGTGTGCTCGTTTTTGTGCTATGATCGATCAAATATATCAATATGACATAACAGGTGATTTAAGTGAATTTTGTACTTTTGATCAACTGCAGGATATCTTCATAAAATATCTTCCGAATTAGTAGTCCGAAATATGTTATTTTTCGCAGCAATGACAAAATAGTATTTTCTTTTAAGTTATGGAGTAAAATTTCTCTTACTTATAGTTTAACTCAGAAAACAATTTGAGTTAACCCTATCCCATATTTTTTGCAGATTCAATGCTTAATAAAAAATTGCTATTGAACCTATTTTTAAAATCAGCGGAAGAAAAGAAAATGGGTTTCTCTTTCATAAACAGCCATAAAAATAGAGGATTAGTGTGCTTCATTTCTTGTCCCTTTACTATTCAAAAATAAAAAGTCGTCCAGTTCCATTTAATATATGAGAACAATGCCAAAATTGCATAATTATCCTATTTGTTGCATAATATTTCTATTCTGAACTTAATAAAGTTTTACAGCAAATTTAAGTGAGCTTGCAAAAATAAAAATGGCGAAACACTGATGTTTTTTAGAGATCGATCCAGCATCAAAAAGGTGAAATTACACCCTTCTCAAAGTGCAAAAAATACTCAGAAATATGCATTTTCAAAATGGCCGCGGGTATGTTTTATAAATTCATGTAAAAAGTTCTACAACAACAGACACTTATATTTTTGACACAATTTTCAAATATATATATATATATGCTATTATATCAAAATTTATCATAACTTCTTCAATATAACATCAAATCTTTGAATGAGATTTAAACGAGACTTGAACGTGACCGAAACCTCAGAAGAATACATTCTTAAATGCAGATAAAACGGTCATATATTGATTTTGTTTTCAATGAAATACTTATGGTTCGAAATATAAATGTCATCGTGGAATTAAATTAGATGATGTCATAAAATGATTTCTCAAGTTATTAAATGACTTTAAATGACTAGGGAAAATATTAAAAGTGCTTTTGTTGTTTTTTATTTGGTCTGTTGGGAGTAAAATGTTTTTCAATTTCAGTACTTTCAGTACTTTGATTGGACCATAATTACATTTAATCGATTCACTGTCATTTTCTCGTTGCTTAGGGCGAACGGCTCGCACTACGTATACTCTATCCATCTCTGCGGGGTCAACCTATGAAGTACGTTACGACCAAGGACTTCGTTATTGCAACATGTTTTTTTTCTAGAACATACTGTATGTTGCTCAAGCAAAAGCTTTGCGCTTAAGCGTCTTACTGACAACCCTAAAACATTTTTCTGATGAAGATTTAGTGACGTCACTCGGAAGTTCGCAACGAGACATGGCGGAAGCTGCTGTAGAAAACAGACCGTCTTTAAACAGATTTTACTGTCATAGCTGCTCACAAGAAATTAGTCCCAAACCAGTGAGATACTGTTTATATGTAAAAACTTTGTTTCCAATTGAATTCAGTTAAACTGGCAAAAGAACACTCGAATTCAGTTAAATTGGCCTTACCATGTATTGCTTGATTATTGCAGCTATTTTTGAGATGTCAGATGACAAACTGAAAAACAGCACATACCAAGCAAACATAAGCTTACGTATTAATTACTTTGTTGTTATTGTATCTATTGATTTGTTTTAAGCATATGTATATGTCTTTTGAATTAAGATGGGTCTATAAATTCATGTGATTATATGGAATTGCTTTATCAAAGTGAAAATTTTAGGATAGTGCTTTCTGGAATGATGCCATTCTAGAAAGCACTAGTTATATATAAGCTTAATTCATAAAATTGTGCGCAAATGATTATATATTTCCTGCTGAGAAAAATGCATTGGCTGCAGGCAAGTAGATGTTTTCAATGTTCAAGTTAATATCAGTGACTACTTGCCAAATAAAAATTGCAATTACCAATTTTCTTGCAATTTGACCCTTTCCTTTGAGTAATTTAAACTCATGCACAGTTTAATTTGATTATGTGCTTAAAAATTGAGCCAGTATTGTTTTTACACACACTTGCCTAAAGGACCAGTGATGCAGAAATTTGATTTCTTGACCACTGTCCAGGATATATAACTTATAAGTGTAACAGGAGAGGAAAAATGCACTGCTAGACTTGGGTTCAAACACAGGATCTTCCGAGCTCTAGACGAACGCTCAACCAATTGAGCTGGTCGCCGACGATTGACACAGTCTAGATCCACTTAATCCTCCCTCCTTTAACAAAGTCTTTGACCCCCAAGACATCACAATTTACAACCCCAGGTTTGGGTATCCACTTGCTAAGTATGCACCCTGTACTTGAAACAAGGTATGTTCACTGGCACCAAATGTAACAGGAGAGGGAAAATGCACGGCCAGACCCGGGTTAAAACCTGGGACCTTCCAAACTCTAGACGGGCGCTCAACCAATTGAGCTATCTGGTCGCCGACAATCGACCTGGTCTAGATCTGCTACATCAGCATTTATATATATACGAGCCATGTTTCTCACCTATCTTGCTGAAAAGTGAAAAAGGTGGCATGATGATCTTCGAACCTTTCACAATATTCAAACTGTACAACATTATAAAGATGAGATATAATTTTCTGCTCCAACACTGTTTGTAAGTATGGGGTATTCTTAATCTTGCTGCCACATCCACTTTTCTTCAAAACGGGCTCAAAAGAAAAGGTTATACTTTCAAAAATTGTATTCAGTCAAATAATTTTCATGGTTTTTGAGTATACACTCTTTCATGACCAAAAGTGTAAGAGAGGGAAATAAATTTACCAAATCTTAAAAACCTGAAATGGAATTTTCTTACCTTACAATTCTGCATACTTACAAAAGATTCTTTTAATCTTTCTTTTAGGACTATACCTGCCCAAGATGTGATAATGGATTTATAGAAGAAATTACAGAGTAAGTAACATCAAGAATCACATCAGTTTCATTGCTGTCTGGCTCTGAGTCAGGTGGGAGGCTATACATTTATAGGGAATATTGAAATCAGGTCTCTATAACAGACATTCCAATTACAACAAGACATTAATTAATTAACTCCATATTTGACAATTTCTAGTGCTGTCACGATATACCAGTATATTGCAATGTGTCAATAGAAATGTGTTGCATCACAGTACGAAATTGAAATACCGTTTTTTTGTGGTACTACAGGTTAATTTTGAGTACTTACAATCAGTCTTGCCTAATTTCCTTCAATATTTTGCATGAATTCCAAGAAAAACAGTAAAATGAAGTCATTTCCATGAAACCCTTATTCTACTTTCTCTTTTCGATAGTCTGAATCAGCTAAATGTTTGAACTTTCAAGAGCCCCATCTTTTTTCTCAAGTGTCTCTTCTACTTTGTCAAAATACAACAGCATGCATGGCTGATGGCTATGATTGTATGCCAAATAAAAAGGCAAAATGTGACATATGGGGGCATTTTTGTCTAAAACAAAACAAACAAACCAATATATTGTGGTACGTATCGTGATACAGTCACTTTGTATTGCAATGTATCATGGTACAGTTTTCCTGTATCGTGACAGCACTAACAATTTCATCCATTTTGTGATGCTGGAGAATATTTTTATGTGTTTTTCTAGATTATGCTTTGAATATTTTCATATTTGTGTACTGTACAAACCTGAGTTTCCTCTGGTCAGCATACCAGACTTAAGACATTTTGATAGAGGAACACATGGTATAGGGCCATAGTTCACTGCTATATATGAAAATGTGAACTTGTCTGTCACCGTTTGGTATTCTCTGTATTTTGGGACAGTTTTGAGGTTCAAAATCGCCTATAACACACCACAAACTTCAAATATATCATTAAATGGATTATTTTTTATTCATATCTGCTCTTATTATCACCAACATCTAAATTTGTCAGTTATGACCTCAGTTTTCAATTTTTTGAAATTTCCTTAACAAACTGGTTCAATGTCAATCGTCATTCTTTACACCGTAAGAAAACCATGAGGTGACTTAAACAAACACTACTCATCCACACTGAAGACAGAAGATTTCTGGACCACATCTCATTCATATAATATTGTTGATTAGTCACTATATACTTCTCGACACTGTTCAAATTAGGTCAGTGATCACTATTACCTGTTTTTAGCGTGGCAGCCCGCCACGCTTACACAGCCAAATTCACTCCATCCGCTACGCATGTAAATTGTAACATTACACCCCTATTTTGTATCAATTCCCAGTGGTAAATTTACCTGTTTCTCATTACCTATGGTCACTGTTTTATTAGTGAACTAGGTCTAACTTTAATTGACGAAAAATAGGTGATCGCTACCTCAGTAAGATGGCGAGGCATTACGGTACAGTCGACTGACCTCTTGATCACACCTATCGGTGGTAATAATTGATGAACAATAGGTCTAAAGTTTTGACCATGCAGGAGATGTTGTGATTGTGTGGTTTCAGTCAGAACATCAGAGAAATGTATCATCGACATCGGAAAAACCGACGGTCCGACAATATTCTATTTTCGCTCGAATAAATATTCAGCTGGGATATTATCAAAACGGAAGCAAAACCTAAGTTGTCAGAAGAATTCCATTGTTTTGCGTATGGCAGTGTGTTCTGGCCACACACCATAGGAAGAAACTCTAGCTAGTATTATAGAAGATTATCATGATCAACAACAACTTTAATGACAAATCGGACACTAATACCTTAACAGGAGCCATATGCATTATAATTATATAAACCATTATGATCATGACTAATAACATTTTCTAGAGATTCGAAGAGCCTTGCTAATTGAGCGTAAAAGCGTAAAAGGTTTCACAATACAGCTCAGTTTTTCTGTCAATCCTGATACTGTGTATAGTACAGTGCACTTCTCTTTATATCATGTTGCATTTGTCAGACAAAAATATGGTATTAACAGGAATGTGACATTAAGAGAAACATATTTTTTCCACTTAATCTAGTGCATTTCCAATCTCCATACCTGAAAGTAAGCTATTCAGTGTACATATTAAGATATTTCAATACATAGATAACATTATTTTAATAAAAAAAAAATATTTTTGGGATTATTTTTTATTTTCTATGCAACATTTTGTACAAGTTGTATCTGAAATCAATGGAAATGATATCATTTTCTTGATATTTTATGTGATTGTTTAAACATGATATTAAGAGGAATTCACCTCAAAATACATGATATACCAAATCAGATTACATAGATTATATATAGAGAAAATTGGTGCTTGGGAAAAACATGATATAAAGAGGAATGTGATATTAACAGGGGTGATATTAATTGGAGTCCACTGTAATACCCAACCAAAAACCTATTGAACCCCACAAAGAGTAACTGGATTTCAAGGTATATCTCCAAATATGAAGAAGTAGCTTGTAGGTGGAGGTATTTAAAAGAGTGAAAGAAATGATAAACCAAAGCTTGAATTGTTTCATGTAGACACTCTTCAAAGACAAATTGCTTGTTATACCACATTTTTTTCTCTTGTGTAGAGGGTTTCAGGAGACAGATGCTCAAACTCCTTCAGATCCACCAGTCGACCCGGCCGCTCAGTTTGCAGAGGTTTGTTATAAAGTTTTTTTCTCTTACACTGACTCGTGCTTAGACATACATTAATTTGATCCCTGGGCAACTTATCTAGACCTCAATAAGATATCACAGTTTACATTGCTGTGGAAATTGGAAGTTTCATGTTTTGGAAAAGCTTTTTGATAGAAAGATTTGTTTCAATGTTTTGTTTGGACAGATTGAGCCAGATAACTCCATAGAGGAATTCTTGGAATTTAACTCAAAACTGTTTGTGTTTATAAGATAAATAAGGTTTTATCAACATTTAGACTGTAATCAATGAAGGCTTTATAATTGAAAGCTAATTGTTCACATCTTTCCAGCTATGGGGCCGGGCATTTTTAGACAGCTTTCAGAACCAGGTATCTGGTGGAACAACAGCTCCTACACGAGAACGAACTGAAGACTCGGATTCTGAAGATGAAGAAAGGAATCATCCCCAGCCTCATGGGCTTCGTCCTTCCAGGATAAGGCCATTTAGGATATCTGTCCGAACAGGAAATCGGCGGCCGGTAAATCGACAGCAACAACATATACATGGGTGTGTATATATAATACACTATACAGCTATTTCTGTGCATTCAAGATTGCTTTGTAAGAAAATCAACATGACAAAGCAGATTCAATCTTCAAAATAACTGAAAAAAAACAGACACCAATTTATTAAAAGCTTTTCTCCTAGTTTTGGTTTCTATCATAGCAATTTCTCAATATTTAAGTTACTTGAACTATTGAGTGATTCTATTCCCATTTTACTGGTTGGTAACTAGCTTTCTTGAAGTACCCATTCACTAATGCAGGAATTGAGGTTTCCGCTTTCTGAAAACACAATAAATATTCAAGTCGGCATTCTTTTGGACCAGGATATTGATCGGTGCTTAGTTGAAAAGTGGTCACCAACTGCTAGAAGTGATCCCGAAAATCTTGTGGTTTACAAGTGTTTATGCATTGTGTAATTTTTGTTTTGTTCTAGGCTACTACAGATGTTTGTAGATAGGTTAACAGGAGAAATGGGCCAGCCTGTGTAAGTATCATGGTTATACTTGCTGTAAAAGTTGATATTTTTGTGTGTTTGGAATTTTTCGCTTAGTCAACCTCTAAACTGTTTACAGTGTGACAATTTTTGTGCTGCCAACCGAGCTGTTTTTTACTGTGTGCCAACAATACTATTAGACATTGTAGAATTTGAGTAGTGTCAATGTGTTCATATGTTGATTTATTTGAGAAGATTTAAAGCAAGCGAAAATGTCCACGCCGCATACAATTCCACTTTTACAGTGCAAACTTACAATACAAAAAATGAAACCATAAAATGCATCATTTACCAGTCAATACATATGGATTCAACAAAGGCTAAACATGATATTTAAAAACTTTATCAATTCTTAAGATTAAAAAAAGCATAATGATATTCTACAGTAATTTGGTTTAACTATAGCTTTACAATCACATGTATCAGAAAATTGAGCCCAATCTTTGTAATAATTTTTTGACTTCCTGCCATTCCCATGATAAATGGCAATCGCAACATCTCGTGGATGTTTCCGGTAATCTTCGGAAATCTACTCCCTCGAATGCATGCATCTGAAAGCCATGCTGTGAATCACGACATAGTTTGGAATTCCTCAGACTTCATCCACACAAGACGGGACCGTCTTCTTCAGTGTGGCCATGAGCGCACCCATTTTGGAACAGGGAAACACCGTATGACCCTCTATACATGTATTCGAGGGAGTAGATTTCCAAGATCAGTAGAAATTTACCAAGAGATTTTGCATTTGGGTAAATGAGTCATAGTCTCAAAATACACAGACAAGGGAGATAACTGTCCTTAAATGAGTTATCTCAAATAAGATTTCAGAGTGACTCTGTACTGGAACCTCTGGATTTGTTTTGTTTGTTACTTGTTACATCTAATTTACCTTAATATGTGTGTATCATAGAAAACTGTTATCTCTTAGAATACTATGTAATTAGACTGATATGTTGGTATCATCTCAACACCTAGATACACATCAGGTGTATTTTGTATATATGTATTGTGAGAAGTCTTGTTATGTGTCCAATTTATCAGGAACTTCATGCCGATCCACGGTAACCCAGGTGACTACGCCTGGGGCGTCAGTGGACTCGATAATATTATCACACAGGTAAGTTTTGTTCGTTCAAATGTCCGTAAGGCCAAATAAAAGATGGGTGGTGTGGTTGCTGTACATGTACTGTCCCTAATGTTTTATGTTTACAGTTTTGACAATTTTCAGGGAAGAACTACTGTTAAATTATAGATCACTAGATCACTCTTTGATAAAGTTCTTTTAATATGCAAAAGAAAATGAAAAACACACTAAATAAACATCATTACGAATACATATTCCTACCACAATACCCTATGTTATTCCACTCTCAGACCATTGTATAAACGTGCATTTCTTTTGTTTGGCCTTATTTTAATCATAATACCAAAGACTTATGCCATGATGCAGTATCTATTTGTCTTCTTAAGCTTTTCATGTAATTCAAACTTTGAACTAGCTAAGTTCAGTTGTTAGAAATGTTCCTTTGGGTCAGTCAGATATTTATATTGCCACCATAGTCTCATGTCAGTGTGGGAAAAAACTTATGGCTTTGTGTTTAGTGTAAAAAGAAACCAATGAGCGATACAGGCCAAGAAGCATCCTGCTATTTCTTTATTTGCCAAATTAAGAAAAATGTCACGTTTGAGATGTTGTAAATCCTGTAGAAATGTGGCTTGTTTCTAATTAAGATTGAATTTCTTTACAGCTGTTGAACCAGCTTGAAGGGTCTGGTCCTGCCCCAGCTGACAAGACAAAGATAGATTCTTTACCTTCAGTACAGGTCACTGAGAAGCAAGTGTGTAAGTAGTAGAACATGAAGTACAAGATTTGAATCAAATACATTGTACCTCATTAATTATGGCAATTGTGTAAATTACAAATTGTGTGTCTCATGTTTTTAAGGGAGCATTAATTGATTCAATTTAAAAGAATAGAAATATTGTACACTAAACAGTTGTGCTCTATTAAAACTTATAATAGAAGATATTTGCAAAGGCCTGAAAAAACATGAATAGCAAGTTTGAGTCTTTGTTACAAAGTCTTGTCTGGTAACTTAGGTCTATATGTTTGGACAATTGGTGGTGCTTTATCTAGTAATTACACGATCTACAGGAGAGTTCACAGAATTCAGTGATGTTTCAATAGTTCTTGGCCGTGAAGACACTTTAGCAAATTCGAGTCCATAAAGACTGACGTAGCTGATGTTCCAAGGTTTCAATGGCTGGGCTATAGATATGTGTGTCTGAGTCATAAAAGACATTTCAGAATGTCACAGCCTTTACAAGGAATTCATTTTATTAAGGCACCGTGGTCTAGTGGTAGGATGCTGGACTCATGATTGAAGGGTTGCGAATTTGAGTCACAGCCCTGGCATTCGTGTTATATATCCTTCAACGAGAAATGGCAGTAGTTGTATGCTCCAGGGGAGTTGAGAACGATATTGGCTGGTTGCTAAGGCCTATAACCATGGATAATGATTTGTGAACCACTTTGAGACTTACCATAAACTAGGTTTTGATAAAGCAGTATATAAGAACCTCAAATTATTATTATTATTATTATTGAAGCATTATTCAGAAATGTATTTAAGTTTTCAATATGATTTCATTATCTTTGACAGCTGAGATTATACAGTGTTCTATTTGTATGGAGGATTTCCATGTAGATGAAATTGTTAAGAAGCTACCATGTGAGCATCATTACCATAAGGACTGTATTGTACCCTGGTTAGAAATGGTAAGTGGGATCATTTTTATCAATAACAATCACATAGTTAAAAGTTCTTGTGTGCTTTCTCAAACTGCTGTTAAACCATTTTCAATACAAAGAGAAAACTCTATATGAGTATCAATGTAATATGGAATTTATCGATCAAGTTAACCAATTTAATATGTTATGAGCCTTTAGGCAAGAGTTTAATCAATTCCATTTTGCATTGATCCAAGTGTAAGATTCTATTTATCCCATATAATCCTGAGAAATTACACCAAAGCTTTTAAATTCATTTCACTGCAATAAGAAAGTCAAATTTCTACTTTGATTTTACGATTTTCACTACTGAGACAATCATATGACGTCATAAAGATGTCATTTAATTAAGATGTGACAATAGTATTATTACAAATGTGTTAAACCACCATATTTATGACATGGCAGTATAACACGACTAAACAGGTCAATTATGTGATGAAAAAAACACAACACTCGCTCTATGGAAATTCTTATTTGTTCTGAATCACCTAAATTGGGAAAAAAGGTGAATGTCAAAGTATGTTAGAGATGTAGTTCAAATTGAGTGATTTGTGTTTCAGCATGGAACCTGCCCAGTATGTAGAAAGGATTTAAATGGTATTGACTCTTCCTTGAAGGACGACTACCCAAACCCAGTAGATTTAATGGACTCTGGTAATCTCACACCCGACTCGGCCTCTGGAGGCCAAGATCCCGATTCTGTGGCTGACGATGATGATGTTTGAGTAGTAACCTTGTTTAGATATTGAAATGTGATAGAGACATGTTGGGGCAAGCAGATAGCTGATCATTATGGACGTCTCTCCGATCACTTCTGACTGTGAAAGATGTGCCAACATGTTCAGTAGGAGTCTTTACCACGATGCTTCACTTGTGAATTTAATGTATTTGATATGATACGAAGTTTGCAGCTATATATGGACTGCCTTTTGTCAAGATCCTTTGTGCTGCAGTGACTTGTGGCAAAAAAATGAGAAATATATATATTAAATGGCTTTTTGACAAGTCTGAAATTTGAATATACATAGAATATCTACTTTGGAAATTATATTTGAATACGTTTAGCTAAAAATAACTCTGCCAGGGCAGTATAAAATATCCCTGTTATGTTTCCTGTGTATGTGTGCATGGAGTCTAGCCTGGGATTCAGCTATGTGGATACTTGTGTATGATAGATATGAACAGGAAATGAGAGGACGATGAATGTTGTCATAAAAAAAAATGTAAGAAATGCAATGACATTAGTGTGTTTTTTTACTTGCAAGGATTAGGTGTGATGTTGATTTTATTTTAAAATCCTGACAGTTGCAATGTTTGCAGTATTAAAAGTGTGATTAAAAAACGAAAGACTTTATTGTGGAGTGAGTGGGTTGTTGTGGGCCAGTCCTAGGCCGTTTTCGTTTAAGCCGTTGAACAGTTTAGACCGTAGTTGTTCGTTTATTAAATAAGGTTGGACCTCTAGTAATTTGATGCTGCTTTCAGCCTTGCATGAGTATTTTACAGGTCCGCCAGGATTTATATCCGATAACATTACATTTTAAAGCAGACAAACCGGTTGTTCGGCATAAACAGAAACGGCTCTAGTGTTGGATGTTGTTGTACATGTCTGGGCTGCTGCTGTTGTGTGTGGTATATCTTCCCCTTTTATCCTCTCTATTTCACTTTGAATTATTTTAATACCCGTCACTTTTCAATAGATTTGTTACTAATCAGACATCTGTGTTAAGTATGTGTTGTTTAAATGCTGTACACATTAGTATTTGTAGATCATTTATTTTTCTTTATTTATTCATTTCTGGAGGAGAAAAATTAGTTTTAATGAATGAATGTATCTGATTTATAGAATATGAAACGTAGAAATATTTGCAAATGAAAATGCGTGTGAAAATCTAAATATGCCTGTTGGACACATACTTGTATGATAGGTTGTTACCATGGTTACAGGCCCCCCCCCCCCCCCCCCCCCTAATTTGTTATTGTGACCATGGCCAGCTATTTTTTATTATTATTTATTAAATCACTTGACCCTATGGGTCAATCAAGCTTATGCTCTGGCACAGCATCAGTCGTCAACATTTCTATAAATAACTTTTGATTCGAGCATAATTGATGAGATTTGGCAGTCTTTAGGACAAGGAAATTCGAAACTTAATGGATGGCAAACTTTTGTGGCCAGGCCAAAGAAGAAGGGTAAGGTTATCTAAAAACTTTTAAAGGACCATTTGTAAGGGGGGGGGGGGGGGGGGGGGAATGAAAGTTGTAAGAATTAGAGCTTAAAGGGGAGATTTTTGTAGTTACCATTTTGATCTTAAAAATGAGCTCAATTATTTTAACCTAATACAAGGATTTATAATAATATGCCTAAGTTTGCCTGAAACATGTATTACTTGTCATTTTCTATGAAGACAAGTTTTTACAGGGCCATCTGTTTTCTTATTGGCATTTTTACCTTCTCATCTCCCATCTCTTAATCAAACTAGATCTGAGTAATGCTCTTCTGGTCCTTAATTATTGGTATTGTTGTTTTTGGGTCAGTAATGATATCTCATACTTCTGATTGGCCGAGAGGTTTGTTAGTTTTTTTTTTTTTTTTTTCAAAATTGTCATTTCCACCAGATCACAATATTTGTAAGAATCATTATCCTTTTGCCAAGATAATCAAACTATAAATCTTTGTATAAATGAAAAACATCACTTTCCCATTCTACGGGCTACTTCCATGGTTTTAACATTATTTAAGGATTAACTTGAATCTATTTTTTATGTCATGGGGGTATAACACAAAAAAACGGAGTGTACTCTAAATAAACCGGAAAGTGGTTTATGATGAGAGTACACTCCGGTTTTTTATGTTATAACCCCATAATATAAAGAATAGATTCAAGTTAATACTTATAATTTAATCTATACCCTGCGAAAATTAACTTTATTGATGGACAGTTTTCTCTTACAAATCATTACGCTGATGCATACGCCAATCAAAAGCGACGTTATAAACGGTGACGTCATTTTTTACAGGATGAACTGATAACATAGTTTTTAAGCCAATGAAAATGCTTGTTTCAAACAAGATTAAAAGTATTGGTATTAAAGCATGCTTCGGCAAATGAAGGGTATGCTCATCCTATGGGAGATAAGCAGGCCCAAGATGGGAAATAAGGCACTGGTAATTGTTTTATCTCATTTTAGATATCTGTATAAAGGGATTTTTAACCTATTACATTTGGTTTAAAGCTTCCTTTTGGAAAAATGAAAATTTTAGTGCCTGTTTTTTTCATTTGGGATTTTAATCTAAATTGGTGTGGAGCAATGGAAATCAGAATTGTATTATATAAAGTAAACAGGTGAGAGATACAGGCCCGGGTGGCCTCTTGTTATGTATTTGTCACAAAAATTGACCTTCATGAATATTAATGACGCAGATTATTTTAAGACACAAGTTAGAAGACAAATGAAATCAATGTTTTCTTGCTGATATATTAACAAAATATAAGCCATCCATCTGCAATTAAAATATTGTCTTAACCAATACTGGTTTTATCAGTGTTGTTTTCCTTTAGAAATGTCTATTTCTTTGACAGATGAAAAATTGTCAGTTAAATACAGGTTTTGTATGAATTAGTTTTAACCCACATTGTATACAGTTTGAAGTCCTAATTATTTGAAGTCTAGAAACAAATATATACAATGAAAGAATATTGAGCTTATTAAATCTACAAATCATGGATGTGTCCCATCAACACAGAAGCCTTCACCGTCAATCAAAGAGAATATAAATTTGGTTGAACAAGAAGGATTGCCTTGTTTACTGCAGTGCTATCCGAACTGAGAACGGCCCATGTGTATTAACTCCTACCGCTCAGCCTTTCACTTGTATTACAGAGCGGTCTCACTCCTATCGGTTCTATATTCAGATTAGATGGAGCGACTTGACAATGACAGCGTACAGGTAAAACATTTTCAGTTTTGAGAACGACAAAACGCAGCTGAAAACATCTATCGATAAAAACATGTGCCTCAGGCTCCAGCCGCTTGATTCTGATTGGCAGTAGGCCTAATGGATGAAAACACTTTCGGTCGTGTTTGTCAACACGGAAAACCTTTGGATAGTAATTCAAAGAACACCATTATCCATCTTCATGCTGAAGGTCTTTCGTTCTGGGAAATATCAAAACAGACGGGAGTGTCGTAATCTGCGTGTCACAAAATTGCAAGTGGTAATCTATCAAACCCTAAAGTGAAAAGAATGTCAGTTGTAGGCCTACCAGTAACTAAAAAAGCTACAGCAATGAGACACCTGTCTCCGAAACAATCCCGTTTTTGCAGAGACTTTTCCGGAGCTGGCCGTAGTCACGGCCCTCGGTGACATTCCAAATCGGGAGCTGGGGAATTATTTTAGCCTGTATGGCTATGTGTTATTGAAAGCTGTTTAAAGGCCCAATATACGTAACATTCGGCAAAACTTGAAGCGAAAATTTTACAAGATTTGACAAGCATAAAGTCTGAAATTCGATGAAGTGAAGCTATATAAATCTTTTTTTCTTCTTTTTTTGACGTGTACGGTTAAATTGTGACATAAAATAAGGCCCGAAGAAACTGCTGGTAGTTGATTTGAGGTAAATTCAAAGTCTTGAAATCCACTAGGTTTGGACTAGGCTTGTATATATAGGTCATACCATTTTGTTAAAAAATTTTTTATTAAAATTCTCAAAATTTAATACGAGTAAATGTATCACCAATAGCCTTGCTAGGAGACCCAATAGAAACAGATAAGTGAGGTCAAATCCCATGTGGGGAATTAAGTTGACAAGTACTGACCGTCTGTTGGTGGTTTTTCTCCAGGTACTAATCAGGCTTTCCTCTGCCTCCAAAATCTGGCACATCCTTTAAAAATGTTCCTGGCTGTTGGGAGAACGTAAAACAAAATAAACCAAGCCAGATACATGCAAGTGAATATTGTGCTCCTAGTTCCCTGTTCACCAATTCAATCTATCGCTATGGTATTTCTGCCTACCAATTCAATCTATCGTTATGGTATTTCTGCCCACCAATTTAATCTATCGCTATGGTATTTCTGCCCACCAATTTAATCTATGGCTATGGTAATTCTGCCCACCAATTCAATCTATGGCTATGGTATTTCTGCCCACCAATTCAATCTATGGCTATGGTATTTCTGCCCACCAATTCAATCTATCGCTATGGTAATTCTGCCTACCAATTCAATCTATCGCTATGGTAATTCTGCCCACCAATTCAATCTATCGCTATGGTATTTCTGCCCACCAATTCAATCTATGGCTATGGTAATTTTTTGCACCATGTAGTATGATTTGGATAGTAAATGATAAAAGAACAAATAATTCCTGTGAATTTTATTGTATTACAACGTAACATCATAATACATATATACACATACATACTGTGATATAATACACAATCTATATGGCTGTACATGTATATCCTTATCTACAAATTGAAGCAAATATGAAACCAAATACATCTCATTTCTCATCACCCATGAACAAGTCTATATTATATACTAGATCTATGTTAGTTTATTCACAATGATAAAATGTATGAAAATAACATAGCAAAGTTCAATTGCACAAGATAAAAACACTTCTGATCATGATTTGGTGAAATGACAAAAGAACAAAAATAAAACTGGAATGAACCATTAAATAGCTACTTTTTGAGCAAATCACTAACGTCCATTGTCTTAAAGAGGCTGGCTACCAGGTACACATTACCGGGGGCTTTTCAACCTCACTTTATGAAGCAGGATATCTTAATTTACACACCAGTTGCCATAATTAGATGTTTATGGTGACATATATATAATTATATATATACCAGGTAGTCACCTTAAATGCATAGCAAGCAGACAACTGTATACAATGGACAAATCTATTGGACTTATTTCGTCAGATATGTTGTAGACATTTGAATTAGGAATACAAATAGCAACTACCGTCCATATATTGAAGCAAGCCACACTCTGTAAGTTTAAGTTATTTTTGGAAGATAAATTTCCATATTAGTTTACAATGAAGGACTATTTGCAAATTAAACTCTAAACTATAATTCCAGTAATGATTGTGTATGATATCAATTTAATATGAAATTGCATCCTCTCTATGGCAAATTCAAGTTTTGTGAATAAAGCCAATATGCACGGTTTGCAAACAATAATGAAACACAGAAATATAATAATTTACAGTATTCAGATCTAAAAAAAAATATCTCCATTTTGTGGCAGCAAAAGTTTGGTTAAATCATGTAAGTCATTATTTCCATTATATCATTAAAAGGTTAGACTTAATAGCTTAATTTATTAAAGACTACTTGTACATTTAATTTTTGATTTCTAATTAATGATCTCATGATTTTTTATTTCACACTTTCCTGGGGATGTACCTTGGTATAGATTTTTGATGGAAGTTAATTGATTCACACCGGTTCTTGATCTTGGGACTAAATCTAGATCTATAGCCTACACTATTAGATATTTTATTGAAAATACTTATCTGGCAAGTTTTAAAGCTCCAATTTTTACTGAATAAAACTATTACTGACTTAATTATAAATTCTCTGTACAATCCTTTGCTAATAAGATAATTATTAGATGTAATAACATTATGCTTATATTTAATTTTGTTTTACAAAACAAGTTTATATCTACCAGGTACATGTACATACAAGTAGTCTAGGTCATGATTAATCTAAATGATCATATGGGTCTTTATATAAACAAGATTTACCTCCCTTTAGTGTAGGCTTATTAGCGATCTACAAAATGGGAGGTAATTAACTTTCATTTATACAAAAACCCAATAACATGTACATAATAGTATAAGATGAAAAGAACTGACCGTTCATGTATTGACAATACACCAGCCTGTTGAATATACTTAAGATACTGTAACAATTCCATTTCTACAACATGATCAACAAATATTCAAATTGTCATAAATATATGACCCAAATAAACCAATCAAGTTGAATGGAAGGCAGCTTTATTTCAAATTAAAGCAATTTTGTAATATTCCAAGCTACCATACTTCTGCTACCAGAAAACTCTGTAAAGCATACTTGAATAAGTTAATATCACATGAAAATCTAATGTAAAGAATTCTCACCAAGGTTGTCAGAGCGAGAGTTGAACGTTTGGGCTGGTACTACTAGATAAAGCTGAATGGACGACAGGTAGGAATAGAGTAGTTATTATATCATAGAAAGTGGGTTATATACAGCTTCAAATATAAATTAACAATTAGAAGATTTGAGGAAACCCAACTAGCATTGTTACTTCTACTCTGCTCTGACAACTTTGGGTCATTTTTGTGGAGAAATAAAATTGTATACACTTTGAGATGTCTCCCAGATATCTAGACATATTGATGTTGACAGAAATCTTCACGGCTTGATTTTCAATTTACTGGATATGTAAATGTTTGTACACCTGTGTCAACATCAGTGAACACATTCCAAGTATAAAACATGTACCGCATTTGCTGTAATTAGCACCCCCTCCCTGTAAGTGCCTCCTCCTTCAGAAGCTTTACAGAGCTATTGAAATGATATAAGCACCCCCCACCAATCGTGACACAAATAAATGATTTTATCTAACTGTACGGCGAACCTCACTGAGCGTAAGTTTACTAGAAAACACACCCAGAAATATTGGTAAAGTGTACACAAATTGTCTGAAATTGATGACAAGAATGTCTTGCATCGTGAGTACTTTCCATTCTTGTCACAATACATCATATTTATTTACTTGATAAAAACGACATTTTTTCACACGATCCTAGTTTTATTCTATTAAGCGCCCCCTTTGGAACCAATTTTTCAGGTGCCCTGGGCGCTAAATACAGACAATACGGTATGTTCATATTCTTATTATAGATTAATCTGGATAGATAGATACATGTAGATGTATAGCTACAATTGATCTGGATATAAGAGATATCTTAAATTTAAGCACCTTCAGATATCTGGGGACATCTCCACGGCACAGGCAGCTACTCTGAGTTTTCTTATACACACACTAACAGTTAATCTTGAGAATCACAACTGCTTGATCTAGTATCATTGCTCTTAATATACACACAATATTTCTATCTTTTACTTCCGAGTGGAAAAATCACGAACCATAAACTGTTGGATTTCGATCTGTAAAATTGCAGACAGTATCTTCCCTGTGCTATAGCTAACTACTAGGTAATGACAATTAAGTGCTAAGAGATGGCTATTCACTCTCAAACATCATATTCACATATTAAACATAACACAGTCCCTTAACATATGGAATACACTTCTCCCGCAGGAAGTCCGTAAAACTTCTCAGACAGGAAGTCCATCAAACTTAACAACAGCCGTAACAATTAACCTACAGGAAGTCCCCTCCTCACACTCAGCTTGGTCTTTGAAGGGTTGCATGGTCTCGATATCAAGAACTGTTGTCCATGCATTGCCCTCATTAATTTTAAACTTCATAGATTTTGCATAAATATAGTTCTTAAATATTAATTCCTCTTTTTCCTGAAATAACTGATAAATATATAATATAGAATGCCCTTTGATTTGTTAATAACATTCATCTTTCATTCCCAAATACACGTAGATATATCAATGTCCCAGATATATAAATTAACATGGGTCAAAATGGACATGGAGAACCATATAAAGTATCCAGTCTCCATACCGAACCAAGAGTACACTCAAATGGAAACATGCATTTACTTAAAGTTTCTTTTCTTATATTATACTTATCTTCTAGATACCTCAACTACCGACAGTGAAACCCCACTCACTCAAACTCGTTGGGACCTGATCGATAGTTCAAGGAATATATAGTATTCAAGTAATCTGAGGTTGGTTGAATATGTACAAATTTGTTCGGGACCAAACAAAATGTTCCAAAAAAATGAGGGGTAGGTATTCAAGTAAACCGGGTTTGAGTAAGTGGGGCTTTACTGTATCTCAAAATACACCAAGAGAAACATGTGAATGTGGCTTGTTAGTTTTAATACATCAATGACATAGATGTGTATCTCTGTTCAAAGTAAGTTCTTTAAGAGATTTATCCCTGACCTGCATCTGAGCGAGGCGTTCACTAACCCTGTTACACCTTGTCTGAGCAGCTGTTCCAACAGCAGACAACCCCCCTTAACCACTCTACATATGTCGTACACAAAAATTATTCTGTGAATTTGTAGTCCCAGTCAGTTCCACAATACAGGTGAAGGAGAGGCCTCAGTGGGGCAGGTCCACTACTACACGGACGTAGTTGACTGGGAAAAAGCCGGTGGTTCCGCGGATTGAGCCCTCATACCAGTTCTCGTCGATCTGAGATACCAAGTTGATGATGTCACCTTCTGAGAAGCCAAGTTCACCTTCATTTTCAGGTTCAAAATCGTATATTGCTTCACAACAAGGCTGCTTCTTCTCAGCTGCAACAGACAAACATACCACATTGTAAATAAACATATTCAGCAGTTATGACCATCTTAGTGATTTGTGTTGTGAAAGCACCCTTGTTAATATCACATTCCTCTTTATATCATGTTTTTCCCCAAGCACCATTTTCTCCCTATATAATCTATTTAATTTTATTCGGCTAATATCATGTATTTTGAGGTGAATTCCTCTTAATATCAAGTTTTTTTTAACCAATCACATAAAATATCCAGAAAATTATGTCATTTCCACTGATTTCAGATACAACTTGTACAAGATATGACATAGAAAATAAAAAATAACCCCAAAAATGATTTTTAATTGAAATAATGTTATCTATATAATGAAACATTTTCATATGTACATTGAATAGCTTACATTTAGTTATGGAGATTGGAAATGCACTAGATTTAGTGAAAACACATGTTTCTGTTAATGTCACATTCCTGTTAATATCATGTTTTCGTCTGACAAATGCAACATGATATAAAGAGGATTGCACTGTACTATCTTTGTGCCCTCAGTTTTTGCCATGACATATTCCAGGGGTGTAGAGAGTGTAGGTGAACCTAACCCCTGGATCTCAAGGATGGATGTTCACTTGCTGATAGGTTGTGTAACATGTACTTTGTTTGGGAGGGGTAAAAGTCATGGTGTTTACCTTGTGCGTATTGTGGGGAGGAGTTGAAGTTGTAGCTGTTAGAACTCCTAGTGTCAAAGTCATTGGTGGATTCGTAGAAGTTGGCTGGCGATGGTGTCCTGTTTCGGATAGAGGCTCTCTTGGGTACGTGCTCCGATTTTGGTCGTGACATAGCATTATTACGTCTGTAATTAAAACAATATTACATGCAACATAAGCGCATTTTAAGTTTTATTGAAATTTGTTCCACAAAGTAAGATACTGTTCTAGCATATAGAATGGTAATGTTGGGTTCATGAATTTTCAATTAAATTGGGATCATGAGTTTTCAATTAAAATAAAACTTATCCAAACTTGTATACATGAACATGTATTAGCAAGAAAAGAAAAGATAGCCATTTAAAGAGACAATTTAGTGAAGTTTGTTTAATACTTTTTTTATAATATCGCCAGATATTGTATAAAATTGAAGTTTTGTTCTCCATATGAAGTACTCATACTGATATTTTGACAATAGCTGCTACTTTCCGTTCGTTAAAGAAATCCTTAATCTTCCAACCAGACTAATTATATGCATAAGAGACCTATGTTTACAAACATCTCTGAGCCTTTTGACCTTTAGGTGCATGCGCCAACCTGTCTCGTGGTTGTAAACACATGACCTCCGAAACCAAGTGACGAGGTATCAAGACTGATAAAGTAATATTATTAAACTTATCTCAGTTCATTTCAAGTACATTATCAATTCCTGTATTCATAGCACTTTCTTCACGTCACCTCTATAACTGAAATTTGTGACGTGTTTAGTTTTACACAACACTATTTAACCGTATCACATCCGCGAACACACGTGTCGAGGTAATGAAATGGGTCCATTTGTGTGCGAACACTCAATAATATCTGTTTCTGGCTGATTTGAAATAAAATAAAAAAAATTCTCTTGGGTTCTTATAATTCTAACGCCTACCATAATTGTTTACAACATATTTCGTAAATTCAACATCCATTGCAAAAAGTATTTGTGAAATCAAACATACCATGTTACATTTGTTAACATGAGGTGCCTGTACACATGTTCGCGCCAGGGGGGTGCAATTTTTGTGCTATATTTGACACGGGCTTTCCCAAAAAATAAACTGACCCCACTGGACATTGGCTACATATTATCTAATTATAAAGTACAGAGTCTTTTGTCTGAATGTATGTATTTCTTATTCTAGTTGAATTATAAAATTGTTGGTTAACTTAATTGCCCCTTTAACAGAATTTCCAACTTTTGAACTTGTGGTGACAAAATAACATGAACATAAATTTAAAGTTACCAACTTAAAGTCTTTAAGGTTTATACAAGGTAAAACAATCTCCTTCAAATTTCAAGGAAGAAAGTAAGTTATCCATCCCGCTCTGTCTCAACCAACAATACATAACAATACTTTTAGTGGGTATCCCTCGTCAAACAAGAATTACGAGTAATTATATGTCTTGCCTTTCCCGCTTTGCCGATAATGTTAAGTCCCAACCATAAAATTAGTCTTACAAAATACATACAGCAAGATGATATCAGTAACTTGGCCAACTTTCCATTTAATTATATATCAGTAACACTATAAATAGTGGATGCTATTGTAAATTCTCAAAATTCCCATGTTTTTGCCCAAACAGCAAAACCTGCAAATAAATTTCATCCAAATTTCCGTAAGCCCTTCAGTATGATAATATTGAGGTTAGATATTTAGTATGATGGTTTGAGTAATGCGACCAACTTTCAATGCAATTGGATAATTTTAACACTGTGAAAAGTGGACTTTAATGCAAAAGTTGACGCCGTCGGAAAAATAACATCCAAGTCTTGTTTTCTCGACTATTGTTGAGGCGAGGCAAAAACCGTACGAGAGGATGATCTATACACTACCCGAAAGTTGACTGTACATACTTTACATCCAGGGTGCTTAGCAGGTTCTGTAGGACGTCTACAGCTGATCTGTGGTAATCAACCTCGGCCTCAATAAACGACTGCAACTGTGCTATCTGTTCCACCTTTAAACACAGAAATACACTTGATGAAAACAACCAATACCATACAACTATATATTGGTAAAAACTTGAAGTATACATACATTAGCCATGCATGAATAGTGATTATGATTACCTCCCATTAGTCATGCATGGGTTGCTCTGAAGCTTAACTGCATTTTTTCTTATTTTGGGTAACATTATAAAGGTGGTGAATTGCTGAGATTATTTAAGGTGTGTAGACTGTAAATATTACTGAAAAGAACACACAATTATCTTGTATATTACTAAACAAACTTGAAATAACCTACATATGTGTACATCATTTTGTAACAAGTTGTACATCACTGGTCCAACACACAAGATAACCTACATCATTTTCTAACAAGTTGTACATTACTGGTCCAACACACTAAATAACCTACATCATTTTCTAACAAGTTGTACATTACTGGTCCAACACACAAGATAACCTACATCATTTTCTAACAAGTTGTACATTACTGGTCCAACACACTAAATAACCTACATCATTTTCTAACAAGTTGAACATGGCTGTTTCAGTGAGCTCTTTTGATTCTTCAAACTTTTCTTCTGCGACTCTAATCTCTTCATCAGTGATTGCAGATCCTGAAACAAAATTTCACAAATTATTTCTTTATTGAATTAAGATATACTTAGTTCCAATAAAAAATATACTGTCTATACACAGCATATATATGAGTGGCCTTTCAAAGAGGTTCCATGCAATGTCCTAATATATGTTGAAGAAAATACATCAGCTTGTGTAAACATGTGTAAACATATTTCTTGGTATTCTTGTATTGCATTCTGGGTAATAAAATCTTTCCATTTTTTACTTTTTCTTAGCACAACGATTTTCCGATAACACAGTCTTTGTAATTTATGCAAGATGATAGAAATCTGTGCTTTTACTAAATTTATGTTTTTATGAAACACTTCACTGTTTATCATCCTTGTATAGTATTTCATCAACAGTTGCTATATTAAAAGTCACATCTAATCCTAAAAGATGTTAAAATAAGCACCAGTAATAAAGCATTCAGAGCCGACAATATTTGTCTAACAGTATTACTGTACAACCCTTGAGAAAATTGCCAGGAATTTATTACAGCACATTACCAGTATATATTTTTTTCTGGAGCTTAATTGATAAATTTATAATTAAAATAAATATATAATATATACAAGAGGCCCAACGGGCCTTAACGGTCATCTGACTACCAATTGTAAAATCACTATGAAAATACGTGTAGTCATTAAATCAAGTTATAATATGCCTGTATAGATTGCCAAGTTCAAGATAGTGGCCTTCTTGGATTTCTGATGGGCTTGAAAAATAACAACACTTTGTTGGGACCATCTCAGGATATCATTTCTGGCAAGTTTCAGCTCAATTCCACTGGTAGAACTTGAGAAGTTTAGAATGTGTTTTCAAAATGGCCGCTGTGGAGGCCATCTTGGATTTTTGACTACACGAAAAATAACAACAGTTTCGTTTTGGCCCCAGTGACCTTGAATGAAAGTCAAAGTCATTTCTTTGAACAAACTTGGTAGCCCTTTATCCCAGCATGCCACAGGCCCAATATTAGATCTCTGGGCCTTTTGGTTATTCAGAAGAAGTTGTTTAAAGATTATGACCGTTTTGGTCCCTGTGATCTTGAATGGAAGTCAAGGTCATTTCTTTGAACAAACTTGGTAGCCCTTTATCCCAGCATGCCACAGGCCCAATATTAGGTATCTGGGCCTTTTGGTTATTCAGAAGAAGTTGTTTAAAGATTATGACCGTTTTGGTCCCTGTGATCTTGAATGGAAGTCAAGATCATTTCTTTGAACAAACTTGGTAGCCCTTTATCCCAGCATGCCACAGGCCCAATATCAGGTCTCTAGGCCTTTTGGTTATTCAGAAGAAGTTGTTTAAAGATTATGACCGTTTTGGCCCCTGTGACCTTGAATGAAAGTCAAGGTCATTTCTTTGAACAAACTTGGTAGCCCTTTATCCCAGCATGCCACAGGCCCAATATTAGGTATCTGGGCCTTTTGGTTATTCAGAAGAAAATGTTTAAAGATTATGACCGTTTTGGCCCCTGTGACCTTGAATGAATGTCAAGGTCATTTCTTTGAACAAACTTGGTAGCCCTTTATCCCAGCATGCCACAGGCCCAATATTAGGTATCTGGGCCTTTTGGTTATTCAGAAGAAAATGTTTAAAGATTATGACCGTTTTGGCCCCAGTGACCTTGAATGAAAGTCAAGGTCATTTCTTTGAACAAACTTGGTAGCCCTTTATCCCAGCATGCCACAGGCCCAATATCAGGTCTCTGGGCCTTTTGGTTATTCAGAAGAAGTTGTTTAAAGATTATGACCGTTTTGGCCCCTGTGACCTTGAATGAAAGTCAAGGTCATTTCTTTGAACAAACTTGGTAGCCCTTTATCCCAGCATAACACAGGACCGATATCAGGTCTCTGGGCCTTTTGGTTATTCAGAAGAAGTTGTTTAAAAAGATTTTAACCTTTTTGGCCCCTGTGACCTTGAATGAAGGTCAAGGTCATTTGTTTGAACAAACTTGGTAGCCCTTTATCCCAGCATGCCACAGGCCCAATATCAGGTCTCTGGGCCTTTTGGTTATTCAGAAGAAGTCGTTCAAAGATTTTGACCTTTTTGGCCCCTGTGACCTTGAAAGTAGGTCAAGGTCATTGATATGAGGTAACTTTGTAGCACTCCATTCCAGGTACCTACTGGCCAAATATGATCACCCTTGGCCTTTTGGTTAGTGAGGAGAAGATTGTCAAACGTTTTTTTACATATCTGACCCCTGTGACCTTGAAAGTTAGTCAAGGTCATTGATATGAGGAAACTTTGTAGCACTCTTTCCCAGATACCTACTGGCCAAATATGATCACCCATGGCCTATTGGTTAGTGAGGAAAAGATTGTCAAACGCTTTTTTACATATTTGACCCCTGTGACCTTGAAAGTTAGTCAAGGTCATCGATATGAGGAAACTTTGTAGCACTCTATCCCAGGTGCCTACTGGCCAAATATCATTACCCTAGACCTTTTGGTTACTGAGAAGAAGATTGTTAAAGGTTTTTACATATTTGACCCCTGTGACCTTGAAAACAGGTCAAGGTCATTGAAATGAGGAAACTTTGTAGCACTCAATCCCAGGTGCCTACTGGCCAAATATCAGCACCTAGAGCCCTTTGGTTACTAAGAAGAAGATTGTTAAAGGAAAAGTTTACGGACGGCGGACGGCGCACGACGACGGACGAAGCATGATGGCAATAGGTCATCTTGACCCTTCGGGTCAGATGACCTAATAAGCTGCATTTACATTGCCCTAATAATTTATGTTACTGCATTAACATTGGCCAGTTTCAAAAAAGATGTGCCGGGTACTTTTTATTATTTTGATCCAAATAGAGCCTAATCTGAAGATAAAATTTACTTAAAAACAAATATGCAAACTTAATTATTTCTACATTAGGCTAAAATTGTAGTTTGAAGGCTAAAATTGTAGTATATAAAGGCTAAAACTCTAGTTTTAAATGAAGGCAAAAACTGTTTTTTTGAAGGCTAAAGCTGTAGTGTGAAGGCTAAAACTGTTGTTTAAGGGCTAAAACTGTTGTTTGAAGTGCTTCACTCTGATAATAAATGCATATCAGTGTTATCTTATTTGTTTGTTGACATTCTGCAGAAATCTGTTCCTGATTTTCGATTTCTTAATCAAAATTATTAAAAAACTATTAACTGTGTCAAGGACAAAAGAGTGTTCTTTTTTGAAACTGCCTTAAAAAAGCCAATTAAATCTATTAGCATTACACAAGTCTTGCCCTGGTACAACGTAATTTCAATGTTTTGTGCACAAATGTCTACTTGGTTAGAATAAAACTGAACACAATCTAAAAGCTTTGAAGCTACTATAAGGTATAAAGATGCACAAAAATTATACAATGTTATCAACAGGTATTTCAGAAAGTATTTCTTTTACATAACGTAACAAGATTTAACGGCCTCCGTAGCTGAGCGGCCTACACCTATGGACTAGATCGTGTTGAAGGTTTAGGAATCGTGGCTCAGGCGGCTTTGATTAGAAAGTTTATCTCATCTGAAGACTTCAGTCCATAGTCCCTTCTCTTTCGAAAGGAGTTTATGAAATTGTGAAGAACCAGTTAATGACATAAATATGAGTGAAAATAATATCAGGCTCCAGCATTAAAATTCAGCAGCAGTAATCATTAAAAGTCAAAGGCTATTAGTCCCTGACAGGTTTGCTGTGTGTCTATAAATAACTCCTAGGTTCGTAACTGAAATTCTTATCGGAATTAGATGCATTGTTGTTTCAGATCAATGTTTCAAGATTGCAAAAAGACACAAAATAAATTTCGTGTGAAATCAACCTCTGAGCTCAGCATCTTGTGACCATATCATGGATGGATGACACTTGTGGTGTAAAATTATTTATCACTCTGGGAAGACGGGAGTAGAAGTCAAAACCAGTCATGTTATTTACTTAAAGTCTGATACAGCACAGTTGTATAGGCTGATCATCAACCATGAGGGTTGACATCCTCGATATCCAAGGATTATGCTCACCTTCCCTCTCTACACCCCTAGAATATGTCATGGCAAAACTGAAGGCACGCTCAAGTAAAAAAATCCAGAACAATCGCTAGGCTGATGCCTGTCTTTGGAAGATTACAAAGGAGCCGCAACCGACTTACAAGTTGGTCAATTTTTACCATTATGTGACGATGAAATTCTTTTGGTGTACATCAAAGGGACAAATTTGCCTCATCAACAAGGTGGCACACACAGAGCCTTCAGTTTTGTCCTAACATATTCCAGGGATGTAGAGACTGTAGGTGAACGTAACCCCTGGATATCGAGGATGGAAGGTTGACAGAATTAAATGTTTTAATCAATTAACAGCAGCAGTTGGCAATTGGCGTGCTCTACCCATCCCATCGCAATTATCTCTTGTGTCATTTACATGATTTAATTCAAGTGATGACTGCACAGTCAATACGATTATATAAATAACTAGAAATTGTTGGCTAACAATTTGATGGGCTTTTCACCTATAATCTATATCATTTCTGTTGGATTTTGAATCAACTTTAAAATTGCACACTTTTGTCGGGACTATCTCAGGATCAATTAATTTAAAATTTGATGGGATGAACAGATTCTTAAAATGGTAAGTATGAGTATTGAACTGCGTTAAGTTTGCATTCAAAGGTAATATGAATGCCCGCTGAAAGCTGTTCAATGCAAAATTAAGTGTAAGCATTTGAAAAGCTTTTCAAAGTCGTTAAAAAGGTTTTGTTAAGCCAATAATACCACTACATTTCCTCAGTTTAAGCCCTAATTACGGTTCGTTTAAAGCGCACAAAATGATCAGATAGTGATATATATATTTGCTGAGAAATGCATGTCCCAATTATCAAATGTTAATAGATTTTCAGTATCTTCCGGTCGTAAAAGCACTTGTCCCGACAATGGGAAAATCTCTCCTCCAGTTTCATATGTTCCGACAATCAAATGAGATTTGTTTAAACATGTCCCGATAATCAAATGAGATATTTCTGCTACGATGTCTCGATAACAACGTGTATAGATGTATTACAACGAAAAAAAAGAAGAAATTAAAAAAAAAAAAAATGCTGCTGAGTGTTCCGCCCAGGAATCGAACTCGGGTCTCTATCGTAATGAACTATAGCCTTACCATTTGAGCCAGAGTGGCTAGTTGTAATGCGCATCCGGTAATTCACTAAGAAAGACCGTATTCTCCACTATTAAGGACTCGCACAACTAAATGAGCCTATCACGGCGTGTTTCATCCCACGTTTGTAGTTCCTACTGAAAATTTGTTCTGGTTAAGTACAGTGATTCTGAGTAATCTAGATAAATAATTGTTGACATATTCAGCATTGAATGAAATCTATAAATATTTAACTTTACAAAAATGTATACTTTTGGTAGATTTTGATGTGTGATGGCGGATTGATATGGGGTCAAAAGTCAGAGGGTGTTCCCGTACCATTTCACTGGTTTGACATGTAAATTTCCAGTTGTCCGAAGCAGACGCCTGTAGCGAGCTAATATGCCAGTAAACTCCTCATAAAATGCCCCTTGAAGCCCTTGTCATGTACGCATGGAAGTTAATGCTGCTCCTCATTCTGTCGCTCATTAGTGTATTCAAAAAAAGATACAGTGTTGCAAGTTATACATTCCGATGACGTCACAATGTTTACAGTGACCCGCGGGTATGTTTGTACTGGCTGACATGTAGACTTATTTTGTTTTTTTTTTTTTAAACGTTTGCGATGACTTTGTTATGTTTAGATTGATGAGATAATATAGTATAATATCAAACAATACCAGATATGAATTTAGTTTCATGAAATACAATAAGTTTCGCGTTAGCCATCAACTTTCATTCTATCGGTCCAGCTGTGATCGGCCGTCGTAGCAACGATAGGCCTAAAGATCATATTGCACTGTACAATATAAAACTGTATAAAAAGTTACCAACTAAATGTACGAATATCCTTAGACGTACAATAAGATCTGCCTTATCTATGAAAACTATCTACATACAATTAGTAACCGGAATAACAGTCGATCGGGATGTGTGTATATGCAACTTTTTATTTACTGTTGCCAAGGAGTATAAAGAAAACACAGGAGAGTTCCAAAATTACGGTTTTTTATATAGATTATATAGGGGAAAATGCAAAACGACGTAATACCTTAACCGGAAGTGATATCAAGACACCGAAGGTATCAATATCATCGGAATGACATACTCTATTGATCAGTAGAAAAAGTTTTCACAAATAGTGAAAAATGAAAAAATTCTAAAAATAGATTAACTTTGACCTCTGCCCCGCTTTTTTACGAGACATATTTTGTTATAACTTATAGAAGAAAAAAGTTGTCCCCAGATGTATTCTACAATAATATACCTTTGAAACATCTGAACATTAAACAGTTATTGAGATATAGCCATTTTAACATTTTAAAGTATGACGTCATAGCAGCCATCTTGGATTTTGAATCAATTTAAAAATATCAAACTTTAGTCAGGACTATGCCGCGATCATTTTAGACAAGTTTGAGCTGAATCCCACTGGTGGAATTTGAGAAGAAGTTTAAAATGTGAAACGGTTTTTTATATAGATTATATAGGGGAAAATTCAACATGGCGTAATTCCTAAACCGGAAGTGCTATCAAGACACCGAAGGTATCAATATCATCGGAATGTCATACTCTATTGATCTGTAGAAAAAGTTTTCACAAATAATGAAAAATGAAAAATTTCTAAAAATAGATTAACTTTGACCTCTGCCCCGCTTTTTTACGAGACATATTTTGTTATAACTTATAGAAGAAAACAGTTGTCCCCAGATGTATTCTACAATAATATACCTTTCAAACATCTGAACATTAAACAGTTATTGAGATATAGCCATTTTAACATTTTAAAGTATGACGTCATAGCGGCCATCTTGGATTTTGAATCAATTTAAAAATATCAAACTTTAGTCGGGACTATCCCACGATCATTTTAAACAAGTTTGAGCTGAATCCCACTGTTGGAATTTGAGAAGAAGTTTAAAATGTGAAATGGTTTTTTATATAGAATATATAGGGAAATGTTCACAATGGCGTAATACCTTAACCGGAAGTGCTATCAAGACACCGAAGGTATCAATATCATCGGAATGTCATACTCTATTGATCTGTAGAAAAAGTTTTCACAAATAATGAAAAATGAAAAATTTCTAAAAATAGATTAACTTTGACCTCTGCCCCGCTTTTTTACGAGACATATTTTGTTATAACTTATAGAAGAAAAAAGTTGTCCCCAGATGTATTTTACAATAATATACCTTTGAAACATCTGAACATTAAACGGTTATTGAGATATAGCCATTTTAACATTTTAAAGTATGACGTCATAGCGGCCATCTTGGATTTTGAATCAATTTAAAAATATCAAACTTTAGTCGGGACTATCCCACGATCATTTTAGACAAGTTTGAGCTGAATCCCACTGTTGGAATTTGAGAAGAAGTTTAAAATGTGAAACGGTTTTTTATATAGATTATATAGGGGAAAATTACATATGGCGTATACCGGAAACCACATGTGTTACATAAAAACTAAACACATCAAATTCATCAGAATGACATTGTGTATAGATTGGTCAAAACAAATTTCAAAAAAAGTTAAAATTAAAAAAAAAAAAAAAAAATTTTTTTTTTTTGATTTTTGACCCAATGGCGAACTTTTTTATTTCAACTCCAAAGTACCTAAATGTGTGACAAAAAAAGTTAGATATGGCTTATGTCTACAATAATATCATTACAGAAACTCTGAACAGCCAACGGTCATTGAAATATGGCTATTTTAAAGTTTTTAACTTATGACGTCATGGCGGCCATCTTGGATTTTGGACCTACTTCGTTATGTTGCTGTCACCCCTTTGACTCATGCCATATACAATGGGCTTAACCGAATTGGCATACCTCTTACCATTTTTGCATAATAGTGTGCCAAAAATGAAATGCAGAAGAAGAATAATAATAATAATAATAATAATAATAATAATAATAATAAACAGAACAGAAACAATAGGACTTTTCACCACAAAGTGAAAAGCCCTAATAATAATAATAATAATAATAACTAGAAATTGTTGGCTAACAATTTGATGGGCTTTTCACCTATAATCTATATCATTTCTGTTGGATTTTGAATCAACTTTAAAATTGCACACTTTTGTCGGGACTATCTCAGGATCAATTAATTTAAAATTTGATGGGATGAACAGATTCTTAAAATGGTAAGTATGAGTATTGAACTGCGTTAAGTTTGCATTCAAAGGTAATATGAATGCCCGCTGAAAGCTGTTCAATGCAAAATTAAGTGTAAGCATTTGAAAAGCTTTTCAAAGTCGTTAAAAAGGTTTTGGTAAGCCAATAATACCACTACATTTCCTCAGTTTAAGCCCTAATTACGGTTCGTTTAAAGCGCACAAAATGATCAGATAGTGATATATATATTTGCTGAGAAATGTATGTCCCAATTATCAAATGTTAACAGATTTTCAGTATCTTCCGGTCGTAAAAGCACTTGTCCCGACAATGGGAAAATCTCTCCTCCAGTTTCATATGTTCCGACAATCAAATGAGATATTTCTGCTACGATGTCTCGATAATAACGTGTATAGATGTATTACAACGAAAAAAAGAAGAAATTAAAAAAAAAAAAATGCTGCTGAGTGTTCCGCCCAGGAATCGAACCCGGGTCTCTATCGTAATGAACTATAGCCTTACCATTTGAGCCAAAGCGGCTAGTAATACTGCGCATCCGTTAATTCACTAAGGAAGACCGTATTCTCCACTATTAAGGACTCGCACAACTAAATCAGCCTATCACGGCGTGTTTCATCCCACGTTTGTAGTTCCTACTGAAAATTTGTTCTGGTTAAGTGCAGTGATTCTGAGTAATCTAGATAGATAATTGTTGACATATTCAGCATTGAATGAAATCTACAGATATTTAACTTTACAAAAATGTATACTTTTGGTAGATTTTGATATGTGATTGCGGATTGATATGGGGTCAAATGTCAGAGGATGTTCCCGTCCCATTTCACTGGTTTGACATGTAAATTTCCAGTTGTCCGAAGCAGACGCCTGTAGCGAGCTAATATGCCAGTAAACTCCTCATAAAATGCCCCTTGAAGCCCTTGTCATGTACGCATGGAAGTTAATGCTGCTCCTCATTCTGTCGCTCATTAGTGTATTCAAAAAAAGATACAGTGTTGCAAGTTATACATTCCGATGACGTCACAATGTTTACAGTGACCCGCGGGTATGTTTGTACTGGCTGACATGTAGACTTATTTTGTTGTTTTTTAAACGTTTGCGATGACTTTGTTATGTTTAGATTGATGAGATAATATAGTATAATATCAAACAATACCAGATATGAATTTAGTTTCATGAAATACAATAAGTTTCGCCATCAACTTTCATTCTATCGGTCCAGCTGTGATCGGCCGTCGTAGCAACGATAGGCCTAAAGATCATATTGCACTGTACAATATAAAACTGTATAAAAAGGTACCAACTAAATGTACGAATATCCTTAGACGTACAATAAGATCTGCTTTATCTATGAAAACTATCTACATACAATTAGTAACCGGAATAACAGTCGATCGGGATGTGTGTATATGCAACTTTTTATTTACTGTTGCCAAGGAGTATAAAGAAAACACAGGAGAGTTCCAAAATTACGTTTTTTATATAGATTATATAGGGGAAAATGCAAAACGGCGTAATACCTTAACCGGAAGTGCTATCAAGACACCGAAGGTATCAATATCATCGGAATGACATACTCTATTGATCAGTAGAAAAAGTTTTAAAAAATAATGAAAAATGAAAAATTTATAAAAATAGATTAACTTTGACCTCTGCCCCGCTTTTTTACGAGACATATTTTGTTATAACTTATAGAAGAAAAAAGTTGTCCCCAGATGTATTCTACAATAATATACCTTTGAAACATCTGCACATAAAACGGTTATTGAGATATAGCCATTTAAACATTTTAAAGTATGACGTCATAGTGGCCATCTTGGATTTTGAATCAATTTAAAAATATCAAACTTTAGTCGGGACTATCCCACGATCATTTTAGACAAGTTTGAGCTGAATCCCATTAGTGGAATTTGAGAAGAAGTTTAAAATGTGAAATGGTTTTTAACATAGAATATATAGGGAAATGTTCACAATGGCGTAATACCTTAACCGGAAGTGCTATCAAGACACCGAAGGTATCAATATCATCGGAATGTCATACTCTATTGATCTGTAGAAAACGTTTTCACAAATAATGAAAAATGAAAAATTTATAAAAATAGATTAACTTTGACCTCTGCCCCGCTTTTTTACGAGACATATTTTGTTATAACTTATAGAAGAAAAAAGTTGTCCCCAGATGTATTCTACAATAATATACCTTTGAAACATCTGAACATTAAACAGTTATTGAGATATAGCCATTTTAACATTTTAAAGTATGACGTCATAGCGGCCATCTTGGATTTTGAATCAATTTAAAAATATCAAACTTTAGTCGGGACTATGCCGCGATCATTTTTGACAAGTTTGAGCTGAATCCCACTGGTGGAATTTGAGAAGAAGTTTAAAATGTGAAATGGTTTTTTATATAGATTATGTAGGGGAAAATTCAACATGGCGTAATTCCTAAACCGGAAGTGCTATCAAGACACCGAAGGTATCAATATCATCGGAATGTCATACTCTATTGATCTGTAGAAAAAGTTTTCACAAATAATGAAAAATGAAAAATTTCTAAAAATAGATTAACTTTGACCTCTGCCCCGCTTTTTTACGAGACATATTTTGTTATAACTTATAGAAGAAAAAAGTTGTCCCCAGATGTAATCTACAATAATATACCTTTGAAACATCTGAACATTAAACGGTTATTGAGATATGGCCATTTTAACATTTTAAAGTATGACGTCATAGCGGCCATCTTGGATTTTGAATCAATTTAAAAATATCAAACTTTAGTCGGAACTATCCCACGATCATTTTAGACAAGTTTGAGCTGAATCCCACTGGTGGAATTTGAGAAGAAGTTTAAAATGTGAAATGGTTTTTTATATAGATTATATAGGGGAAAATTCAACATGGCGTAATTCCTAAACCGGAAGTGCTATCAAGACACCGAAGGTATCAATATCATCGGAATGTCATACTCTATTGATCTGTAGAAAAAGTTTTCACAAATAATGAAAAATGAAAAATTTCTAAAAATAGATTAACTTTGACCTCTGCCCCGCTTTTTTACGAGACATATTTTGTTATAACTTATAGAAGAAAAAAGTTGTCCCCAGATGTAATCTACAATAATATACCTTTGAAACATCTGAATATTATACAGTTATTGAGATATAGCCATTTAAACATTTTAAAGTATGACGTCATAGCGGCCATCTTGGATTTTGAATCAATTTCAAAATATCAAACTTTAGTCGGGACTATCCCACGATCATTTTAGACAAGTTTGAGCTGAATCCCATTAGTGGAATTTGAGAAGAAGTTTAAAATGTGAAACGGTTTTTTATATAGATTATATAGGGGAAAATTACATATGGCGTATACCGGAAACCACATGTGTTACATAAAAACTAAACACATCAAATTCATCAGAATGACATTGTGTATAGATTGGTCAAAACAAATTTCAAAAAAAATTAAAATTAAAAAAAAAAAAAAAAAAAATTATTTTTGAATTTTTGACCCCATGGCGAGCTTTTTTATTTCAACTCCAAAGTACCTAAATGTGTGACAAAAAAAGTTAGATATGGCATTTGCCTACAATAATATCATTTTAGAAATTCTAAACAACGAAAGATTTTCGAGATATGACTGTTTTAAAGGTTTCTTACATATTACGTCATGGCGGCCATCTTGGATTTTGGACCTACTTCGTTATGTTGCTGTCACCCCTTTGACTCATGCCATATACAATGGGCTTAACCGAATTGGCATACCTCTTACCATTTTTGCATAATAGTGTGCCAAAAATGAAATGCAGAAGAAGAATAATAATAATAATAATAAACAGAACAGAAACAATAGGTCTTTTCACCACATGGTGAAAAGCCCTAATAATAATAAACAGAACAGAAACAATAGGTCTTTTCACCACATGGTGAAAAGCCCTAATTAAGAAAAAAAAATGCTGCTGAGTGTTCCACCCAGGAATCGAACCCGGGTCTCTATCGTAATGAACTATAGCCTTACCATTTGAGCCAAAGCGGCTAGTAATACTGCATATCCGTTAATTCACTAACAAAGACCGTATTTTACACTATTAAGGACTCGCACAACTAAATCAGCCTATCACGGCGTGTTTCATACGTTTGTAGTTCCTACTGAAAATTTGTTCTGGCTAAGTACAGTGATTCTGAGTAATCTAGATAGGTAATTGTTGACAAATTCTGCATTGAATGAAATCTATAGATATTTAACTTTACAAAAATGTATACTTTTGGTAGATTTTGATGTGTGATGGCGGATTGATATGGGGTCAAAAGTCAGAGGGTGTTCCCGTACCATTTCACTGGTTTGACATGTAAATTTCCAGTTGTCCGAAGCAGACGCCTGTAGCGAGCTAATATGCCAGTAAACTCCTCATAAAATGCCCCTTGAAGCCCTTGTCATGTACGCATGGAAGTTAATGCTGCTCCTCATTCTGTCGCTCATTAGTGTATTCAAAAAAAGATGCAGTGTTGCAAGTTATACATTCCGATGACGTCACAATGTTTACAGTGACCCGCGGGTATGTTTGTACTGGCTGACATGTAGACTTATTTTGTTGTTTTTTTTTAAACGTTTGCGATGACTTTGTTATGTTTAGATTGATGAGATAATATAGTATAATATCAAACAATACCAGATATGAATTTAGTTTCATGAAATACAATAAGTGTCGCGTTAGCCATCAACTTTCATTCTATCGGTCCAGCTGTGATCGGCCGTCGTAGCAACGATAGGCCTAAAGATCATATTGCACTGTACAATATAAAACTGTATAAAAAGTTACTAACTAAATGTACGAATATCCTTAGACGTACAATAAGATCTGCTTTATCTATGAAAACTATCTACATACAATTAGTAACCGGAATAACAGTCGATCGGGATGTGTGTATATGCAACTTTTTATTTACTGTTGCCAAGGAGTATAAAGAAAACACAGGAGAGTTCCAAAATTACGGTTTTTTATATAGATTATATAGGGGAAAATGCAAAACGGCGTAATACCTTAACCGGAAGTGGTATCAAGACACCGAAGGTATCAATATCATCGGAATGACATACTCTATTGATCAGTAGAAATTTTTTTAAAAAATAATGAAAAATGAAAAATTTCTAAAAATAGGTTAACTTTGACCTCTGCTGCGCTGTTTTACGAGACATATTTTGTAATAACTTGTAGAACAATAAATATTTCCCCAGATGCAATCTACAATAATATACCTTTAAAACATCTGGACATTAAACGGTTATTCATATATAGCCATTTTAATCTTTTTAAAGTATGACGTCATAGCGGCCATCTTGGATTTTGAATCAATTTAAAAATATCAAACTTTAGTCGGGACTATCCCACGATCATTTTTGACAAGTTTGAGCTGAATCCCACTGTTGGAATTTGAGAAGAAGTTTAAAATGTAAAACGATTCTTAACATAGAATATATAGGGAAATGTTCTCAATAGCGTAATACCTTAACCGGAAGTGCTATCAAGACACCGAAGGTATCAATATCATCGGAATGTCAGACTCTATTGATCTGAAGAAAAAGTTTTCACAAATAATGAAAAATGAAAAATTTCTAAAAATAGATTAACTTTGACCTCTGCCCCGCTTTTATACGAGACATATTTTGTTATAAATTATAGAAGAAAAAAGTTGTCCCCAGATGTATTCTACAATAATATACCTTTGAAACATCTGAACATTAAACAGTTATTGAGATATAGCCATTTAAACATTTTAAAGTATGACGTCATAGCGGCCATCTTGGATTTTGAATCAATTTAAAAATATCAAACTTTAGTCGGGACTATCTTACGATCATTTTAGACAAGTTTGAGCTGAATCCCACTGGTGGAATTTGAGAAGAAGTTTAAAATGTGAAACGGTTTTTTATATAGATTATATAGGGGAAAATTCAACATGGCGTAATTCCTAAACCGGAAGTGCTATCAAGACACCGAAGGTATCAATATCATCGGAATGTCATACTCTATTGATCTGTAGAAAAAGTTTTCACAAATAATGAAAAATGAAAAATTTCTAAAAATAGATTAACTTTGACCTCTGCCCCGCTTTTTTACGAGACATATTTTGTTATAACTTATAGAAGAAAAAAGTTGTCCCCAGATGTATTCTACAATAATATACCTTTGAAACATCTGAACATTAAACGGTTATTGAGATATAGCCATTTTAACATTTTAAAGTATGACGTCATAGCGGCCATCTTGGATTTTGAATCAATTTAAAAATATCAAACTTTAGTCGGGACTATCCCACAATCATTTTAGACAAGTTTGAGCTGAATCCCACTGTTGGAATTTGAGAAGAAGTTTAAAATGTGAAACGGTTTTTTATATAGATTATATAGGGGAAAATTACATATGGCGTATACCGGAAACCACATGTGTTACATAAAAACTAAACACACCAAATTCACCAGAATGACATTGTGTATAGATTGGTCAAAACAAATTTCAAAAAAAATTAAAATTAAAAAAAAAAAAAAAAAAAAAATTTTTTTTGATTTTTGACCCAATGGCGAACTTTTTTATTTCAACTCCAAAGTACCTAAATGTGTGACAAAAAAAGTTAGATATGGCTTATGTCTACAATAATATCATTACAGAAACTCTGAACAGCCAACGGTCATTGAAATATGGCTATTTTAAAGTTTTTAACTTATGACGTCATGGCGGCCATCTTGGATTTTGGACCTACTTCGTTATGTTGCTGTCACCCCTTTGACTCATGGCATATACAATGGGCTTAACCGAATTGGCATACCTCTTACCATTTTTGCATAATAGTGTGCCAAAAATGAAATGCAGAAGAATAATAATAATAATAATAATAATAATAATAATAATAATAATAAACAGAACAGAAACAATAGGTCTTTTCACCACATGGTGAAAAGCCCTAATTAAGAAAAAAAAATGCTGCTGAGTGTTCCACCCAGGAATCGAACCCGGGTCTCTATCGTAATGAACTATAGCCTTACCATTTGAGCCAAAGCGGCTAGTAATACTGCATATCCGTTAATTCACTAACAAAGACCGTATTTTACACTATTAAGGACTCGCACAACTAAATCAGCCTATCACGGCGTGTTTCATACGTTTGTAGTTCCTACTGAAAATTTGTTCTGGCTAAGTACAGTGATTCTGAGTAATCTAGATAGGTAATTGTTGACAAATTCTGCATTGAATGAAATCTATAGATATTTAACTTTACAAAAATGTATACTTTTGGTAGATTTTGATGTGTGATGGCGGATTGATATGGGGTCAAAAGTCAGAGGGTGTTCCCGTACCATTTCACTGGTTTGACATGTAAATTTCCAGTTGTCCGAAGCAGACGCCTGTAGCGAGCTAATATGCCAGTAAACTCCTCATAAAATGCCCCTTGAAGCCCTTGTCATGTACGCATGGAAGTTAATGCTGCTCCTCATTCTGTCGCTCATTAGTGTATTCAAAAAAAGATGCAGTGTTGCAAGTTATACATTCCGATGACGTCACAATGTTTACAGTGACCCGCGGGTATGTTTGTACTGGCTGACATGTAGACTTATTTTGTTGTTTTTTTTTAAACGTTTGCGATGACTTTGTTATGTTTAGATTGATGAGATAATATAGTATAATATCAAACAATACCAGATATGAATTTAGTTTCATGAAATACAATAAGTGTCGCGTTAGCCATCAACTTTCATTCTATCGGTCCAGCTGTGATCGGCCGTCGTAGCAACGATAGGCCTAAAGATCATATTGCACTGTACAATATAAAACTGTATAAAAAGTTACTAACTAAATGTACGAATATCCTTAGACGTACAATAAGATCTGCTTTATCTATGAAAACTATCTACATACAATTAGTAACCGGAATAACAGTCGATCGGGATGTGTGTATATGCAACTTTTTATTTACTGTTGCCAAGGAGTATAAAGAAAACACAGGAGAGTTCCAAAATTACGGTTTTTTATATAGATTATATAGGGGAAAATGCAAAACGGCGTAATACCTTAACCGGAAGTGGTATCAAGACACCGAAGGTATCAATATCATCGGAATGACATACTCTATTGATCAGTAGAAATTTTTTTAAAAAATAATGAAAAATGAAAAATTTCTAAAAATAGGTTAACTTTGACCTCTGCTGCGCTGTTTTACGAGACATATTTTGTAATAACTTGTAGAACAATAAATATTTCCCCAGATGCAATCTACAATAATATACCTTTAAAACATCTGGACATTAAACGGTTATTCATATATAGCCATTTTAATCTTTTTAAAGTATGACGTCATAGCGGCCATCTTGGATTTTGAATCAATTTAAAAATATCAAACTTTAGTCGGGACTATCCCACGATCATTTTTGACAAGTTTGAGCTGAATCCCACTGTTGGAATTTGAGAAGAAGTTTAAAATGTAAAACGATTCTTAACATAGAATATATAGGGAAATGTTCTCAATAGCGTAATACCTTAACCGGAAGTGCTATCAAGACACCGAAGGTATCAATATCATCGGAATGTCAGACTCTATTGATCTGAAGAAAAAGTTTTCACAAATAATGAAAAATGAAAAATTTCTAAAAATAGATTAACTTTGACCTCTGCCCCGCTTTTATACGAGACATATTTTGTTATAAATTATAGAAGAAAAAAGTTGTCCCCAGATGTATTCTACAATAATATACCTTTGAAACATCTGAACATTAAACAGTTATTGAGATATAGCCATTTAAACATTTTAAAGTATGACGTCATAGCGGCCATCTTGGATTTTGAATCAATTTAAAAATATCAAACTTTAGTCGGGACTATCTTACGATCATTTTAGACAAGTTTGAGCTGAATCCCACTGGTGGAATTTGAGAAGAAGTTTAAAATGTGAAACGGTTTTTTATATAGATTATATAGGGGAAAATTCAACATGGCGTAATTCCTAAACCGGAAGTGCTATCAAGACACCGAAGGTATCAATATCATCGGAATGTCATACTCTATTGATCTGTAGAAAAAGTTTTCACAAATAATGAAAAATGAAAAATTTCTAAAAATAGATTAACTTTGACCTCTGCCCCGCTTTTTTACGAGACATATTTTGTTATAACTTATAGAAGAAAAAAGTTGTCCCCAGATGTATTCTACAATAATATACCTTTGAAACATCTGAACATTAAACGGTTATTGAGATATAGCCATTTTAACATTTTAAAGTATGACGTCATAGCGGCCATCTTGGATTTTGAATCAATTTAAAAATATCAAACTTTAGTCGGGACTATCCCACAATCATTTTAGACAAGTTTGAGCTGAATCCCACTGTTGGAATTTGAGAAGAAGTTTAAAATGTGAAACGGTTTTTTATATAGATTATATAGGGGAAAATTACATATGGCGTATACCGGAAACCACATGTGTTACATAAAAACTAAACACACCAAATTCACCAGAATGACATTGTGTATAGATTGGTCAAAACAAATTTCAAAAAAAATTAAAATTAAAAAAAAAAAAAAAAAAAAATTTTTTTTGATTTTTGACCCAATGGCGAACTTTTTTATTTCAACTCCAAAGTACCTAAATGTGTGACAAAAAAAGTTAGATATGGCTTATGTCTACAATAATATCATTACAGAAACTCTGAACAGCCAACGGTCATTGAAATATGGCTATTTTAAAGTTTTTAACTTATGACGTCATGGCGGCCATCTTGGATTTTGGACCTACTTCGTTATGTTGCTGTCACCCCTTTGACTCATGGCATATACAATGGGCTTAACCGAATTGGCATACCTCTTACCATTTTTGCATAATAGTGTGCCAAAAATGAAATGCAGAAGAATAATAATAATAATAATAATAATAATAATAATAATAATAATAAACAGAACAGAAACAATAGGTCTTTTCACCACATGGTGAAAAGCCCTAATTAAGAAAAAAAAATGCTGCTGAGTGTTCCACCCAGGAATCGAACCCGGGTCTCTATCGTAATGAACTATAGCCTTACCATTTGAGCCAAAGCGGCTAGTAATACTGCATATCCGTTAATTCACTAACAAAGACCGTATTTTACACTATTAAGGACTCGCACAACTAAATCAGCCTATCACGGCGTGTTTCATACGTTTGTAGTTCCTACTGAAAATTTGTTCTGGCTAAGTACAGTGATTCTGAGTAATCTAGATAGGTAATTGTTGACAAATTCTGCATTGAATGAAATCTATAGATATTTAACTTTACAAAAATGTATACTTTTGGTAGATTTTGATGTGTGATGGCGGATTGATATGGGGTCAAAAGTCAGAGGGTGTTCCCGTACCATTTCACTGGTTTGACATGTAAATTTCCAGTTGTCCGAAGCAGACGCCTGTAGCGAGCTAATATGCCAGTAAACTCCTCATAAAATGCCCCTTGAAGCCCTTGTCATGTACGCATGGAAGTTAATGCTGCTCCTCATTCTGTCGCTCATTAGTGTATTCAAAAAAAGATGCAGTGTTGCAAGTTATACATTCCGATGACGTCACAATGTTTACAGTGACCCGCGGGTATGTTTGTACTGGCTGACATGTAGACTTATTTTGTTGTTTTTTTTTAAACGTTTGCGATGACTTTGTTATGTTTAGATTGATGAGATAATATAGTATAATATCAAACAATACCAGATATGAATTTAGTTTCATGAAATACAATAAGTGTCGCGTTAGCCATCAACTTTCATTCTATCGGTCCAGCTGTGATCGGCCGTCGTAGCAACGATAGGCCTAAAGATCATATTGCACTGTACAATATAAAACTGTATAAAAAGTTACTAACTAAATGTACGAATATCCTTAGACGTACAATAAGATCTGCTTTATCTATGAAAACTATCTACATACAATTAGTAACCGGAATAACAGTCGATCGGGATGTGTGTATATGCAACTTTTTATTTACTGTTGCCAAGGAGTATAAAGAAAACACAGGAGAGTTCCAAAATTACGGTTTTTTATATAGATTATATAGGGGAAAATGCAAAACGGCGTAATACCTTAACCGGAAGTGGTATCAAGACACCGAAGGTATCAATATCATCGGAATGACATACTCTATTGATCAGTAGAAATTTTTTTAAAAAATAATGAAAAATGAAAAATTTCTAAAAATAGGTTAACTTTGACCTCTGCTGCGCTGTTTTACGAGACATATTTTGTAATAACTTGTAGAACAATAAATATTTCCCCAGATGCAATCTACAATAATATACCTTTAAAACATCTGGACATTAAACGGTTATTCATATATAGCCATTTTAATCTTTTTAAAGTATGACGTCATAGCGGCCATCTTGGATTTTGAATCAATTTAAAAATATCAAACTTTAGTCGGGACTATCCCACGATCATTTTTGACAAGTTTGAGCTGAATCCCACTGTTGGAATTTGAGAAGAAGTTTAAAATGTAAAACGATTCTTAACATAGAATATATAGGGAAATGTTCTCAATAGCGTAATACCTTAACCGGAAGTGCTATCAAGACACCGAAGGTATCAATATCATCGGAATGTCAGACTCTATTGATCTGAAGAAAAAGTTTTCACAAATAATGAAAAATGAAAAATTTCTAAAAATAGATTAACTTTGACCTCTGCCCCGCTTTTATACGAGACATATTTTGTTATAAATTATAGAAGAAAAAAGTTGTCCCCAGATGTATTCTACAATAATATACCTTTGAAACATCTGAACATTAAACAGTTATTGAGATATAGCCATTTAAACATTTTAAAGTATGACGTCATAGCGGCCATCTTGGATTTTGAATCAATTTAAAAATATCAAACTTTAGTCGGGACTATCTTACGATCATTTTAGACAAGTTTGAGCTGAATCCCACTGGTGGAATTTGAGAAGAAGTTTAAAATGTGAAACGGTTTTTTATATAGATTATATAGGGGAAAATTCAACATGGCGTAATTCCTAAACCGGAAGTGCTATCAAGACACCGAAGGTATCAATATCATCGGAATGTCATACTCTATTGATCTGTAGAAAAAGTTTTCACAAATAATGAAAAATGAAAAATTTCTAAAAATAGATTAACTTTGACCTCTGCCCCGCTTTTTTACGAGACATATTTTGTTATAACTTATAGAAGAAAAAAGTTGTCCCCAGATGTATTCTACAATAATATACCTTTGAAACATCTGAACATTAAACGGTTATTGAGATATAGCCATTTTAACATTTTAAAGTATGACGTCATAGCGGCCATCTTGGATTTTGAATCAATTTAAAAATATCAAACTTTAGTCGGGACTATCCCACAATCATTTTAGACAAGTTTGAGCTGAATCCCACTGTTGGAATTTGAGAAGAAGTTTAAAATGTGAAACGGTTTTTTATATAGATTATATAGGGGAAAATTACATATGGCGTATACCGGAAACCACATGTGTTACATAAAAACTAAACACACCAAATTCACCAGAATGACATTGTGTATAGATTGGTCAAAACAAATTTCAAAAAAAATTAAAATTAAAAAAAAAAAAAAAAAAAAAATTTTTTTTGATTTTTGACCCAATGGCGAACTTTTTTATTTCAACTCCAAAGTACCTAAATGTGTGACAAAAAAAGTTAGATATGGCTTATGTCTACAATAATATCATTACAGAAACTCTGAACAGCCAACGGTCATTGAAATATGGCTATTTTAAAGTTTTTAACTTATGACGTCATGGCGGCCATCTTGGATTTTGGACCTACTTCGTTATGTTGCTGTCACCCCTTTGACTCATGGCATATACAATGGGCTTAACCAAATTGGCATACCTCTAACCATTTTTGCATAATAGTGTGCCAAAAATGAAATGCAGAAGAATAATAATAATAATAATAATAATAATAATAATAATAATAATAAACAGAACAGAAACAATAGGTCTTTTCACCACATGGTGAAAAGCCCTAATTAAGAAAAAAAAATGCTGCTGAGTGTTCCACCCAGGAATCGAACCCGGGTCTCTATCGTAATGAACTATAGCCTTACCATTTGAGCCAAAGCGGCTAGTAATACTGCATATCCGTTAATTCACTAACAAAGACCGTATTTTACACTATTAAGGACTCGCACAACTAAATCAGCCTATCACGGCGTGTTTCATACGTTTGTAGTTCCTACTGAAAATTTGTTCTGGCTAAGTACAGTGATTCTGAGTAATCTAGATAGGTAATTGTTGACAAATTCTGCATTGAATGAAATCTATAGATATTTAACTTTACAAAAATGTATACTTTTGGTAGATTTTGATGTGTGATGGCGGATTGATATGGGGTCAAAAGTCAGAGGGTGTTCCCGTACCATTTCACTGGTTTGACATGTAAATTTCCAGTTGTCCGAAGCAGACGCCTGTAGCGAGCTAATATGCCAGTAAACTCCTCATAAAATGCCCCTTGAAGCCCTTGTCATGTACGCATGGAAGTTAATGCTGCTCCTCATTCTGTCGCTCATTAGTGTATTCAAAAAAAGATGCAGTGTTGCAAGTTATACATTCCGATGACGTCACAATGTTTACAGTGACCCGCGGGTATGTTTGTACTGGCTGACATGTAGACTTATTTTGTTGTTTTTTTTTAAACGTTTGCGATGACTTTGTTATGTTTAGATTGATGAGATAATATAGTATAATATCAAACAATACCAGATATGAATTTAGTTTCATGAAATACAATAAGTGTCGCGTTAGCCATCAACTTTCATTCTATCGGTCCAGCTGTGATCGGCCGTCGTAGCAACGATAGGCCTAAAGATCATATTGCACTGTACAATATAAAACTGTATAAAAAGTTACTAACTAAATGTACGAATATCCTTAGACGTACAATAAGATCTGCTTTATCTATGAAAACTATCTACATACAATTAGTAACCGGAATAACAGTCGATCGGGATGTGTGTATATGCAACTTTTTATTTACTGTTGCCAAGGAGTATAAAGAAAACACAGGAGAGTTCCAAAATTACGGTTTTTTATATAGATTATATAGGGGAAAATGCAAAACGGCGTAATACCTTAACCGGAAGTGGTATCAAGACACCGAAGGTATCAATATCATCGGAATGACATACTCTATTGATCAGTAGAAATTTTTTTAAAAAATAATGAAAAATGAAAAATTTCTAAAAATAGGTTAACTTTGACCTCTGCTGCGCTGTTTTACGAGACATATTTTGTAATAACTTGTAGAACAATAAATATTTCCCCAGATGCAATCTACAATAATATACCTTTAAAACATCTGGACATTAAACGGTTATTCATATATAGCCATTTTAATCTTTTTAAAGTATGACGTCATAGCGGCCATCTTGGATTTTGAATCAATTTAAAAATATCAAACTTTAGTCGGGACTATCCCACGATCATTTTTGACAAGTTTGAGCTGAATCCCACTGTTGGAATTTGAGAAGAAGTTTAAAATGTAAAACGATTCTTAACATAGAATATATAGGGAAATGTTCTCAATAGCGTAATACCTTAACCGGAAGTGCTATCAAGACACCGAAGGTATCAATATCATCGGAATGTCAGACTCTATTGATCTGAAGAAAAAGTTTTCACAAATAATGAAAAATGAAAAATTTCTAAAAATAGATTAACTTTGACCTCTGCCCCGCTTTTATACGAGACATATTTTGTTATAAATTATAGAAGAAAAAAGTTGTCCCCAGATGTATTCTACAATAATATACCTTTGAAACATCTGAACATTAAACAGTTATTGAGATATAGCCATTTAAACATTTTAAAGTATGACGTCATAGCGGCCATCTTGGATTTTGAATCAATTTAAAAATATCAAACTTTAGTCGGGACTATCTTACGATCATTTTAGACAAGTTTGAGCTGAATCCCACTGGTGGAATTTGAGAAGAAGTTTAAAATGTGAAACGGTTTTTTATATAGATTATATAGGGGAAAATTCAACATGGCGTAATTCCTAAACCGGAAGTGCTATCAAGACACCGAAGGTATCAATATCATCGGAATGTCATACTCTATTGATCTGTAGAAAAAGTTTTCACAAATAATGAAAAATGAAAAATTTCTAAAAATAGATTAACTTTGACCTCTGCCCCGCTTTTTTACGAGACATATTTTGTTATAACTTATAGAAGAAAAAAGTTGTCCCCAGATGTATTCTACAATAATATACCTTTGAAACATCTGAACATTAAACGGTTATTGAGATATAGCCATTTTAACATTTTAAAGTATGACGTCATAGCGGCCATCTTGGATTTTGAATCAATTTAAAAATATCAAACTTTAGTCGGGACTATCCCACAATCATTTTAGACAAGTTTGAGCTGAATCCCACTGTTGGAATTTGAGAAGAAGTTTAAAATGTGAAACGGTTTTTTATATAGATTATATAGGGGAAAATTACATATGGCGTATACCGGAAACCACATGTGTTACATAAAAACTAAACACACCAAATTCACCAGAATGACATTGTGTATAGATTGGTCAAAACAAATTTCAAAAAAAATTAAAATTAAAAAAAAAAAAAAAAAAAAAATTTTTTTTGATTTTTGACCCAATGGCGAACTTTTTTATTTCAACTCCAAAGTACCTAAATGTGTGACAAAAAAAGTTAGATATGGCTTATGTCTACAATAATATCATTACAGAAACTCTGAACAGCCAACGGTCATTGAAATATGGCTATTTTAAAGTTTTTAACTTATGACGTCATGGCGGCCATCTTGGATTTTGGACCTACTTCGTTATGTTGCTGTCACCCCTTTGACTCATGGCATATACAATGGGCTTAACCGAATTGGCATACCTCTTACCATTTTTGCATAATAGTGTGCCAAAAATGAAATGCAGAAGAATAATAATAATAATAATAATAATAATAATAATAATAATAATAAACAGAACAGAAACAATAGGTCTTTTCACCACATGGTGAAAAGCCCTAATTAAGAAAAAAAAATGCTGCTGAGTGTTCCACCCAGGAATCGAACCCGGGTCTCTATCGTAATGAACTATAGCCTTACCATTTGAGCCAAAGCGGCTAGTAATACTGCATATCCGTTAATTCACTAACAAAGACCGTATTTTACACTATTAAGGACTCGCACAACTAAATCAGCCTATCACGGCGTGTTTCATACGTTTGTAGTTCCTACTGAAAATTTGTTCTGGCTAAGTACAGTGATTCTGAGTAATCTAGATAGGTAATTGTTGACAAATTCTGCATTGAATGAAATCTATAGATATTTAACTTTACAAAAATGTATACTTTTGGTAGATTTTGATGTGTGATGGCGGATTGATATGGGGTCAAAAGTCAGAGGGTGTTCCCGTACCATTTCACTGGTTTGACATGTAAATTTCCAGTTGTCCGAAGCAGACGCCTGTAGCGAGCTAATATGCCAGTAAACTCCTCATAAAATGCCCCTTGAAGCCCTTGTCATGTACGCATGGAAGTTAATGCTGCTCCTCATTCTGTCGCTCATTAGTGTATTCAAAAAAAGATGCAGTGTTGCAAGTTATACATTCCGATGACGTCACAATGTTTACAGTGACCCGCGGGTATGTTTGTACTGGCTGACATGTAGACTTATTTTGTTGTTTTTTTTTAAACGTTTGCGATGACTTTGTTATGTTTAGATTGATGAGATAATATAGTATAATATCAAACAATACCAGATATGAATTTAGTTTCATGAAATACAATAAGTGTCGCGTTAGCCATCAACTTTCATTCTATCGGTCCAGCTGTGATCGGCCGTCGTAGCAACGATAGGCCTAAAGATCATATTGCACTGTACAATATAAAACTGTATAAAAAGTTACTAACTAAATGTACGAATATCCTTAGACGTACAATAAGATCTGCTTTATCTATGAAAACTATCTACATACAATTAGTAACCGGAATAACAGTCGATCGGGATGTGTGTATATGCAACTTTTTATTTACTGTTGCCAAGGAGTATAAAGAAAACACAGGAGAGTTCCAAAATTACGGTTTTTTATATAGATTATATAGGGGAAAATGCAAAACGGCGTAATACCTTAACCGGAAGTGGTATCAAGACACCGAAGGTATCAATATCATCGGAATGACATACTCTATTGATCAGTAGAAATTTTTTTAAAAAATAATGAAAAATGAAAAATTTCTAAAAATAGGTTAACTTTGACCTCTGCTGCGCTGTTTTACGAGACATATTTTGTAATAACTTGTAGAACAATAAATATTTCCCCAGATGCAATCTACAATAATATACCTTTAAAACATCTGGACATTAAACGGTTATTCATATATAGCCATTTTAATCTTTTTAAAGTATGACGTCATAGCGGCCATCTTGGATTTTGAATCAATTTAAAAATATCAAACTTTAGTCGGGACTATCCCACGATCATTTTTGACAAGTTTGAGCTGAATCCCACTGTTGGAATTTGAGAAGAAGTTTAAAATGTAAAACGATTCTTAACATAGAATATATAGGGAAATGTTCTCAATAGCGTAATACCTTAACCGGAAGTGCTATCAAGACACCGAAGGTATCAATATCATCGGAATGTCAGACTCTATTGATCTGAAGAAAAAGTTTTCACAAATAATGAAAAATGAAAAATTTCTAAAAATAGATTAACTTTGACCTCTGCCCCGCTTTTATACGAGACATATTTTGTTATAAATTATAGAAGAAAAAAGTTGTCCCCAGATGTATTCTACAATAATATACCTTTGAAACATCTGAACATTAAACAGTTATTGAGATATAGCCATTTAAACATTTTAAAGTATGACGTCATAGCGGCCATCTTGGATTTTGAATCAATTTAAAAATATCAAACTTTAGTCGGGACTATCTTACGATCATTTTAGACAAGTTTGAGCTGAATCCCACTGGTGGAATTTGAGAAGAAGTTTAAAATGTGAAACGGTTTTTTATATAGATTATATAGGGGAAAATTCAACATGGCGTAATTCCTAAACCGGAAGTGCTATCAAGACACCGAAGGTATCAATATCATCGGAATGTCATACTCTATTGATCTGTAGAAAAAGTTTTCACAAATAATGAAAAATGAAAAATTTCTAAAAATAGATTAACTTTGACCTCTGCCCCGCTTTTTTACGAGACATATTTTGTTATAACTTATAGAAGAAAAAAGTTGTCCCCAGATGTATTCTACAATAATATACCTTTGAAACATCTGAACATTAAACGGTTATTGAGATATAGCCATTTTAACATTTTAAAGTATGACGTCATAGCGGCCATCTTGGATTTTGAATCAATTTAAAAATATCAAACTTTAGTCGGGACTATCCCACAATCATTTTAGACAAGTTTGAGCTGAATCCCACTGTTGGAATTTGAGAAGAAGTTTAAAATGTGAAACGGTTTTTTATATAGATTATATAGGGGAAAATTACATATGGCGTATACCGGAAACCACATGTGTTACATAAAAACTAAACACACCAAATTCACCAGAATGACATTGTGTATAGATTGGTCAAAACAAATTTCAAAAAAAATTAAAATTAAAAAAAAAAAAAAAAAAAAAAATTTTTTTTGATTTTTGACCCAATGGCGAACTTTTTTATTTCAACTCCAAAGTACCTAAATGTGTGACAAAAAAAGTTAGATATGGCTTATGTCTACAATAATATCATTACAGAAACTCTGAACAGCCAACGGTCATTGAAATATGGCTATTTTAAAGTTTTTAACTTATGACGTCATGGCGGCCATCTTGGATTTTGGACCTACTTCGTTATGTTGCTGTCACCCCTTTGACTCATGGCATATACAATGGGCTTAACCGAATTGGCATACCTCTTACCATTTTTGCATAATAGTGTGCCAAAAATGAAATGCAGAAGAATAATAATAATAATAATAATAATAATAATAATAATAAACAGAACAGAAACAATAGGTCTTTTCACCACATGGTGAAAAGCCCTAATAATGTAGATATATGTTAAAATTGTACATGTACGCAGCATTTAGATCATTATCGTGAAACAACTGTATTCTCAAGTATCCTAGACCTGTTAAAACATGGTTCACAATATCTGTACATAATTAAATAACAAGGTTGTAAATCATTGTTATCACCAGAAAACCTTAAATAAAACTACAAATTTCAACAAAATACAAAATGATACATCACTATATAACGACAATGACGAATGGAAGCTCTGTAAAATGCAGGGTTCCATGCGTAATACCGACAATACCAACATGCTTGACATCTAGACGATCTGGTTATACATGCTTGTTCATGCAGAGTCAAAATAAATATATGTTACTGAACTACACTGGGGCATGTCTGTTTATATACACTTACACTCCATTAACCTGTCATGCTTGTAGATCAAGATGTAAAAACTTAAGACCTTTAATCCCACATGTTGAATGATCAATTAATGCTAAAACATTCACCTCTGTTGGTCACCATCAAATTAGATGAATTCTGATAACTTAAAACCACCCATATAATGATGACAAAACACCCACATACTGATGACAAAACACCCATATACTGATGACAAAACACCCACATACTGATGACAAAACACCCACATACTGATGACAAACCACCCATATACTGATGACAAAATACTCACAACGATGACAAACTACCTATATACTAATGAAACACCACTTACATATTGATGACAAAATACCCAGATATAATGACAAACCACCCATATACTGATGACAAAATACCCAGATGTAATGACAAACCACCCATATACTGATGACAAAATACCCAGATATAATGACAAACCACCCATATACTGATGACAAAATACCCAGATGTAATGACAAACCACCCATATACTGATGACAAAATACCCAGATATAATGACAAGCCACCCATATACTGATGACAAAATACTCACATACTAATGACAAACCAACCACATATTAATGACAAACCATCAGCATATATACTGATGTGTTTTTTTTACCACATATGTTTGTACTGCCCACAAATAGAACCACACCATACATGCCTTCATCAATGTCATTCCTTACATTTTCAGCTCTTTTGGTTCAAAACTGAAAATTCTTTTACCATCTTTGTCACCAATATTCTTACCTTTCTGTCAACCACAATAAAATAATGATAAACCATGCATTTCCCCATTACAACCTTCTGGTAAACTTCCACCGTAACAAAAACATGAGATGCAGTGAGATCTGACAGGGTCGTGTAACCAGTGTACATAGGAATACCACCACACAAGCTGTAAACTGAGGACGAAGCTAGCTGTAAGAATGAGTGGACAAGTTACCTGACTTCTGTGCTCCGGCCTCTGTCAGAAGGGAGACATGAAGGAACACAGTGGGTTAGTGTGCAAATACAAACCTCCATAACATGGCTGCATTTAATGTAGCTTGTACTCAAGCTCGCTACAAACTGCCAAACATGGCTGCATTTCCACAGCTATATCATTGCAGCATTCAAGTATTTGTAGTTATCAAGACACACATTTAATTCCTTTTGTTTTGTTTTAGCACTGTAGGCACAATATTAATTAATAACTTCAATTGTTTGTTTGTACAAAATCCCTGGACCAAAATGAAAGCTTTATTGCATTTTACTTTAAGATAACAAATATAAGAATGCTTTGTATACATAAGGATGGGCAATGGGAGAAACTAACAAAATATTGTAATGATAGAAATACCTTTTTATTTAATTTTAGGGATAATCTCTGTATTGGGAGCCTTATTGCTGTTGTCTTTATTTTCTTTCTATTTTTATTTCATCAACATTATTATTGTATAACAGCAGTTCGAAAACATGTTTAATACCAGGGTAAGGTGTAGTAATTATTTGTCCTGTAAGTTTCAATGTCAGATTAAATATACTCTTTATCATTATGCATTCAATTTATTTTTAATAAAAACAGGAATTGTAAATTCAATGAATAAAATAAAAGGCAAATTCTTAATCAAGATTCAGTGGGGATTTTGGGGATCACCAAAAAACCCTACATATGTGTATTATATACAATTGTGTAGAAATGCACAGCATGTCTGAGAATGGCAATGAGTCAGTATAGCCTTCCAGTGCACCTAAAGCGTAAGGAGTAGTCTCCCTTCACCTGGCTGTATACAGAGAATTATATCTTCTATACTAGTGTACACACAACACCAAGGAGTGATACATGTATTACTGAAATAATGTGAACTCTAAAATCTGAAAAATAAAATCTACTTGGGTGTGAAACCACACTTGATAAACTTTATAAGAATTTTTAAAACAATTTCAAAGCAAGATGAATCATACCAGGTAGAAAATTTTGAAAATCAAAATATTTTGTACATACTCTTGAGCCTTTGACTAAATCAATGGCATCATGGGTAACAGAGAATCAGGCATTGGTTTCTTCATAAAAATGTATCAAGATGCATCACATTACAATTATAGCAAGTTTTAGATATGCAAAACATACATTATATTTATTTACAGTGAACTCGTTACCCCTGAAGACAATTTTAAGCTCTTCCAATTCAAAGATTGAATTAGTTCATTATGAAATTTCAGGGGTGAATGAGTCAATATGTTCCTGCTGTATAACACGGCAATACTAATTTATAACATTTAAAAGGACAATTATCTATGAATTACATTTCAACAACTGACGTTGTACAACTACATGTATTCAATTCTAGAAACATCTAATGCCCGAAGGATTGAAATAGATGGATAATTTGTATAGATTAAAAACACACACACACACACATCAAGTATCCATCATAGCCGACAAGCAGAAGTTGCCTCTCTCTGACATTTGTTGTCAGAAAGGTAACGCAAGCACAGACAACACAACACGGGACATACGGACACCAAGCCTGCCACCTGAAGCAACAAATGTAAATTGCTAGCATCTGCTACAAAATTTTCTTCAAATAAATGACCTTGACCTACATTACTTTCAAGGTCACAGCATTCAAATTCTACACTCAGAAACTGATTGGAAACCGAATCTTCTCAATATCATACACTATGAACACTCATCAAAGTTGTTAAGTTAACCCAATACAAACGAAAAATTTCTTGCACTTTGTGTGCACTATGCCATAATTTATCGAAGTTGATTATAGAAAACAGAACCTTCAATGACCTTGGTCAGGTGTAATATTTTACATCTAAACTGAAACTTCAATAAACTGGGTCTGGTGTAATATTTTAAATCTTCACTGAACCCTCAATGAACTTGATTGTGAGAACAGACCTTTCGAAATTGCATTTATCTGACATGTGCAAACTAAACCTCTGAACAAAATGAAGTTGTGTATACATCCACTTCTATAAAAGTTATATCTATTTGATAGAGTACACTGAACCCTCAGGGAGGGGGGGGGGGGGGGGGGGAGTCTAATCCAGAGATAACCTTTTCATCTCAACAACAACAACATTCAGTTTAAATAAAACTAAACATCCACCATGACTATTAAACGAGACCAACTTACTATAACCAGAAGGAGGTGTTACAAGTTATTGTAGATAACCTACTGTCTGACTGCCGTAAAATTAGATCTTAAACGATGTGCATGTCAAACAGTCCTTAGTCTTATAATCGTCTTCAGAATTGAATCTCCATTCATGGTATCATGTTACCAAACTGGATATTTTCAACATGAAAATTATTTTGAGAATATTAAATCAGTAAGTCACTTATTTACATAATGACAAGAAATTGAACACATTGTGCAGTAGCATTCCCAACATAAGTATCCAATCTCAAAAATGTTCGATTTTCATTAGACCCTTTTTAAAACTAACATTTATTCTGCATTTTATTGCAGTTGTATAAACTCCATAAACACAGATTCTAATTTTTTCCCATTGGGAAAAGAAAATTTTGTAAACAAGTGAAATGAAAATTCGGGCTTTGTCAATAACGACTATAGTGGACGACTGTGACACTGTGACCTATATACAGCTGTCAGTGATGGGGCCATATTGACTACATGCAGATAAGGAATGTGATACTTAAGTGAAACTGAGGTCACGACCTTGAGAGATGACCTCAGTGCAGACAGTGCCTTGGTACTAACCTCCTGTTGGGAGAAAAATACAATGGGTTAGGGTAACACCTCTATCTAACATCGTAACTCACATAATTACATTGTAACTCACGTAACATCGTAACTCACGTAACATTGCATCTCACGTAACATCGTATCTCACTTAACATTGTATCTCACGTAACAATGTTACATCGTAACTCACGTAAAACATGGAGGTCGGAGAGGTGGTACAGCTAAGACTAAAAGTATATTTCACCCCCTTTGAGTAGACTGGCTACAACCCTTCCCCCCCCCCCCCCCCTCCCAAGTTTTTATGGAGAATTTCTCTACTGAATTATACTACTAGCTTATCTCCCCCTAGTTTCAAACTACAATCAGATATCCAAGTGATCTAAATTATTTGACTAGGTTTTTTTCGAAATAATTCAATATCTGTATACTGTTCTAGAAATGGGAGCCAGTGTACCCTTTGGGGTGAGACAAAGGGATCTCAACCTAAGGGATAATACACTTAAGTTGCCAAACACAAGGCTTGCCGAGTGTTCAGCAGCCAAAGAATCTTACCCTGAGGGTTGAGATCCCTCTGTTTCACTCCCAAGGACGTGAATGAATATTTTTCTCTTATTCTGCTACTCTCATATATATCTTATATTGACATTACATCAATGCAAGACAGTGCTGATGTGATGTGATTGAATTGTTGCCGTGACGTCATGATATTGTTGCTATGACATCATGCAATTGTATAAATCATGCAAGAACATGTGTAGCTTGTCTCAACCCTGGTTTGAGATAATTAAGAGAATCCCAAACCAGTAAAAATGTGGAAATACCTGTCTAGGGTAAGAGAAAATGCTATCCCATTAAATGCCATTTTAATGTCCTCATATCATATGAATACTTCATTATAAATAATAAAGATGTCATCTTTTTGTGACAACAAATCCTAAATAACCAATTACTCCAACATTTGGTAATTATGAGCTGTTATGAAATTTATTGGGTTAATGGCGGTCTTTGAAAAATGAGATCACATCACTTAAAGCCCTATGAGCGATTTTATGATTACTTACAGATAATCAAATTTATAATTTAGCAGCACATTGGTTATCATTAACATTTCCTGTTTGTGCACTCTTAAACAGTCAATTCATCTAAGTTTATATTATGTAAGTCGAAGTCCTATTAATTAAATCAAAATCTATGGTGATCTCTGGAGGCGACAGTTGGTCGAACGTCTCAGGATGACAAAACAATTTCATGTTTCTATCAGTATAACCTGTTCAAACGTTCAAAACATCAGCAAGACCAGCCATATCAAGACAATGCCAGCTTTATCAAGACCATGTGTGAAAGTGAACTCAACACACACTGGCAAGCTATATATAACGTACTATGGAACGCTTATTCTCAACAGTGAATTTCCATATCAGTGAGGCCAACATTAAACTTTTGTTTGTTTCCCTTCTCTGACCCTGTTTGTGAAAGTTTGGTTGGTAAATGTAGATAGGTAGGCAATTTTATTTTTTGTTTTACCAAAAACATCCAATGGTAAAATTTTTAATTTGTACTTAACATATTGTTCTTATTGTAAAGAATAAAAGAATGTACAAATGCAACAATAAAGAAATAAGGTTTGGTTTATAAAATATAATTTGATTCACTGAAATTGACTTAATTGTAATTCTGCAAAAATAAAATAAAAAAATTTCTTGGGTTTCATGGGGAAAAAAAGAATTTTGAGTAGGTGATATTTTTGGGATCCGTAGGTGATGGGGACACATATTTAAATAATACAGTAAAACCCCACTAACTCATACTCGTGGGGACCTAATCAATAGTTCGAGGAAAACATGGTATCCAAGTAATCTGAGGTTGGTTGAATATGCACAAACTCGGTCGGGACCAAAGAACAGTTTGGTTGATGAGGGGTATTCGAGTAAACCCAGATCGAGTAAGTGAGGTTTTACAGTAGTTTAATTTTGGCCTCAACATAAGTTCTACAACTAGCAACAACAGACAAACCATGTTCAACATTCAACATGTAACAATGCTAAGATGGTTTAACACTCTTTTTACAGGTAACAGTGCTAACATGGTTTAACACTCTTTTTACAGGTAACAGTGCTAACATGGTTTAACACTCTTTTTACAGGTAACAATGCTAACATGGCTTAACACTCTTTTTACACAGTGACAAGGAGCTAGTATACCTTTATCCTTCTTCCTCCTCTTGCAGTCGAAGTCCAGCCGTCGTCCAGACAGTTTCTTTCGGTGGTGCTGTAACAGAGAATCCTCATTTAAACCTTTCAATATGTAATCAACTGACTTCATTTTGGATGATTAATCATGTTTAAAGTCCTTATGACTGCTTTAGTCATTTAAGGCTGTGCCAGGTTTTAGTTGTGGAAGACACCAGTCTTTTTCCAGAGAATCGACCGGACGGCCAGTATCTTGCAACTGCCTCTGTGACGAAGGCCTGGAACCCGTGACCCAGTGGTGGAGGGCTAGTGGTAGCAGAATGTTTGACACCTTAACCACTTGGCCAACAATTCACTATCTAACCAATAAACTATACATGAAGTGATCTATTAACTTTATACTCGGTGACCAATTAATTATACACTAAAGGATCAATTCACGATACAATATGTATTCAATTAAAATCACTTTACGTTATGTAATCAACAATTTCAGCAATCAGTTACTTAACTATAGAGTAATGGACAATTAATTTATACTACATAATAAATTAACTTTAAACTATCGACAAAATGGGCCTTAAAAGCCACCTGATATTTGAAATTGGAGCATTATTTAAATTCTGACACATAAGTAGCCTCTCAATGCATGGAGGTAGTTGTGTTCATAATACACTTATAGCTACAGTACATACAAAGCTGACAGAAATGGGGGACAGAATTTCCGAATCTGATAAAGCACTTTTAGAGACCTTTCCATCTATGACGAGTATTTGATTCCAGCGTATAGGTCACTCAAGACTTTGTCTCGTGTGAACTTAAAGTGACCAATTTAAAGAAATTTATGTAATAATTAGCTCAATACCAATTCAATTGATCAATTAATTAATCAAGTCCTAACTATGCAAAACATTTTTTATTTTACATGAAACTCCTTTGGGAAGAACATATTACCGGCAATAAGCCCCCCCCCCCCACCCCCCCCCCCACTTTAGACTTTATTTAATGCACTGGCTCCCTGGGCTTATTGCCTGAGGAATAGGGTAACATTCTTTGGAGGAATTGAACGCTGGTACAAGTGAAAGCATATAGGACTTTTCCAGTTAGACAATGGTAGCCATGATCACTAACGTTCACTTCCTTGATATCTTTAGTCTGCAGCAGGCCGAGGGGCTCCAGGAAGTTCTGCTTCACAGTGTCCTCCATGGAATACTTGAGGTCTGCCAGCTGTTTGAAACTCTCCCCCGCCTCCACCAGACAGGACCCTGAGAACAGAAAGATCAATATGTTAGCGGCACCAGATACAGAAACAGTGTTATCAATTGTCCTGTCTCGCACACAAACACGATACTACATACTACTACATTGTGTCAGTTAACTCGCTTCATAGACTGTTACATCAAACAATGCGGTCCTCCTCATTTTGTTTTATATAGGGGATTGAATGCAATTTTTTTAACATTCATGCCAGTATGAATGCAATTAGGTTACATCCATATTGCATGAAGTCTGGCAGGGCTTCATGTTAAATATGAATGTAACCGAATTGCATTCATGCCAATATAAATGTTTAAATTCTTTTCAATCCATATATTTACATTTTCACTACAGAGCAATTGCTTCAACATATTCATTATTTCTTGAATTATCTGTTTATTAATTGCTATTGTAAATGCCTTATCCTATGAAATTAACCACATTTGTAGAACCGTCCTAATTTAAAAGGAATTGGGGCCAATACTTAACTGTAGTCTTTTTAGCGTTTGATGCAAGGGCATTCGCCATGTTATTCGAAGCAGAGTGACAAGACTCTCATTGAACAAGGTTAATCTATGATGTCATATTACATGTAAAACCAGGTGTTACACCAGGAAACATTTTGCTTTCATACTCAAATGAAATTCATTTTTGCATGTAATGTTTATATAATGATCTGCAGAGCAAATGTAAATGTATACCCGGTAATGTAAAATGATTACCATAGGAATCTATATAAACAGGTGTCCAATAACTTTCAACTTTTGTGATCAAATCTTTTCTGAATTTGTTAGAAACATTTGCTTAACATCATTTAATGTTCAAAGATCTCTGAATATTCTGCAATTATCAGTGGGGTCATTACTAGACTTTTGGTTTAGTTTATTTAGTTTTACGTCCTATTAACAGCCAGGGATTCGAACTCGCAACCCAAAGGTGAAGGGCTAGTGGTAGAATGTCGGAACACCACGGCCCTTTTTCTTGGGACAGCCTAGGTATATATAATCAGTGTCACATTCTTGAGTGAAAGACTCTCTACAAATATTTTACAAGAGGTGATACGGTTATAAGCTAAACGAACTGGGGTATATCAAAATCGGGATTCTCTCCAATTTTGATCAGGAGGCAGAAGAGTGTGTCTAAAATCAGGAGCCTTCCATCTAAACCAGGAACAACCTACACCACTCTTTTCATAGGCCCTTTTTATAAGTTTTGCGAAAAACAATGGGTCCCACAATGTTAAATTTAACAATTTCGAGAAACTCAATGGGTCCATTCAAAATTCAATGCATACAGGATGCAGGATGCACACATATGGTAGATTTATCACTTTGGAGGGTTGGCAAGCATGCTGAATTCATAAAATCAAACATACAGAAGCTATTGTCAGTCTTCATATTTACTGTGACCATCTACCTACGGCATATAGTAAGTTTTTTCCCAATCAGATATATATATTATATATATCTCTGATAAAGGGGAAAATATATTAGATCAACAAAAGAACAACATTATTTACAACAAGAAAGGTCAACATTTAATATGACTTCTGCAAATAAAAAGACACAGTACTGCTCTGTACAAAATGAAATACAGTGGCCACCTGCCTGACCTGTCCGTTTTCTGTGTACCCTCACCCTCCCATTACAGTCCCCAGCAGCACACTTCCAGAGAAAGTGTTGGAATTCTACACCTTAAATTTTTTCATTATTTCTAATTTTTCATTGCTGATATAGAATATTATTTAATTCATTCAAATTTTCTAAAAATAAGATTTTGACTTTTTTTTTAATTGTTAAAAGACTGACGAATGTTACTTTTTCTGTTACTTGTTCTGATATTCCTAGCTGTGTAATTTTCTAAAAATATTTTTTTAAGTCAAGTTTTAAAAGATTGACCAATGTTTTCTGCTACTTCTTTTCATATAATTCCTAGTGATGTCAAATTGAATTATTTCAATAAACAACAGATGCAGACCCATTTATTACTCATAGTCTGTAAATACAAATAGTAAACAATCTTGATCACCTGATGTTTACGGAATAAACAGGAACTAAAATTATAAATAAACTTAAAACAGGGCAGATAAACACAGATAGGGCTGGGTCACTAATTTACTCTGGATCACAGTTACAGAAAACTAGTTTTTACTTTCTTCCTGACTGCTCACAAGGACTGGCCTGGAGCGATACTGGTCCTCAGTAGCTAGGTAGATAAGACAACAACAATAGCATTATGTGCAAGAGTTGTAGGAGAGTGGGCCAGCCAGCTACCACTACATTATAATGTAGGTATATATAACACTGTGTATCTGGGGTCACGCCCTCGCTAACATACAGGTGATCAAGGGGTGCTGATGACCTCAGTGTAACCCAAATCACCTGATTAAACATCACTCACCTACTGCAGTAACTGACATACAACACCAAAACACTTCTGGAGTGTATATAGTGTAGAAGTTTGATTCAGTAGGACCTGATCTGTTAAACACACCGTAATAGCTAGTTTATATCTAATACGTAGATATTCTGACTACCGGTACTGATCACTAAACAGTCAATGATTTGTCATCATCATCAGATGTCAGCTAGGCAGAAACATTGTATACATTTAAGGCAGAAAAATTGTGTACATTTAATTTAATTGCTTTAGAAATTAGATATTACTTCATGAATTCTAAAACATTATTATCGCACCTATTTTTCCCCTCAACCATACACACTTACAGTATTTAACCAACTAGATATATACCGACCTCACAAATTAAACTATAATATTAGATACAGATATCAACCTTTATTAAGCTATAATTCCATAATGACATTGTCTGTTTGTGACTTGCAATAAAACATACCTATAGCCCTATTAAAGTCATAATATAAATCAGTACATTCCTCAACCCTCAGGCTATCAACCCATTATTTTAAAAGGTAATTTGTGTACACTGCATACATGTAATTACAATATTATTTTATTAGGCCATGAAATCTGTAGTTATGACAATGAACATGCAGTCAATGCTAGAAATACTTGAAGCCAGTCACCAAGCCAGTTAAACAGGAACATTCCTTAAGGATCCCTTCCCCAATGCCTTCTTACTCTAACCTATCCTTAAGGATCCCTGCCCCACTGCCTTTTTACTCTAACCTCCCTGTCACTCTGCCTTCATGTATTTTATATATACTGTAAAGTTACCTCCCCTTAAGGATCCCTGTCACTCTGTCTTCATATATTTCATATATATACAGTTACCTCCCCTTAAGGATCCCTGTCCCACTGCCTTCATGTATTTCATATATATACAGTTACCTCCCCTTAAGGATCCCTGGCCAACTGCCTCCATGTATTTCATATATACTGTAAAATTACCTCCCCTTAAGGATCCCTGTCCCACTGCCTTCATGTATTTCATACATATACAGTTACCTCCCCTTAAGGATCCCTGTCACTCTGTCTTCATGTATTTCATATATATACAGTTACCTCCCCCTAAGGAACTCTGTCCCACTGCCTTCATGTATTTCATAAATATACAATTACCTCCACTTAAGGATCCCTGTCCCACTGCCTTCATGTATTTCATATATATACAGTTACCTCCCCTTAAGGATCCCTGTCCCACTGCCTTCATGTATTTCATATATATACAGTTACCTCCCCTTAAGGATCCCTGTCCCACTGCCTTCATGTATTTTATATGTACTGTAAAGTTATCTGCCCCACTGCCTTTTTACTCTAACCTCCCTGTCACTCTGCCTTCGTGTATTTTATATATACTGTAAAGTTACCTCCCCTTAAGGATCCCTGTCACTCTGTCTTCATGCATTTCATATATATACAGTTACCTCCCCTCAAGGATCCCTGTCCCACTGCCTTCATGTATTTCATATATATACAGTTACCTCCCCTTAAGGATCCCTGTCCCACTGCCTTCATGTATTTCATATATATACAGTTACCTCCCCTTAAGGATGTACTCTTGTGAGGTTTCAGTCACGTTCAAGTCTCGTTTATGTCTCATTTAAAGATTTTATGTTATATTGAAGAAAATATGATCAATTTTAATAGCATATATGCATCTGAAAATTGTTTCAAAAATATAAGTGTTTGTTGCTTGTAGAACTTTTTTTACAGTAATTTAAAAAAATTACCAATTTGGCGGCCATTTTGAATATGTGTATATCTGTCCATTTTATGCACTTCCCGAATGGGCAAAATCTCACCATTTTGATGCTAGATTGAACTTTTAAAAACATCAGTGTTTAGCCATTTTTAATTATAGCAAGCTAATTTTTGCTGTACAACTTTATAATGTTCACTTTTATAGAAATATTATGCCACGAAGTGGATAATTATACAATTTTTATATTTTTTTCATATATTTATTGTAACTGGAGCAGTTTTTATTTTTGAAGCTGAAACAGTGAAAAATGTCACAAATAATAAAGGGACAAAAAATTAAGCACACTAACCCCAAATATTTTTGACGGTTTTAGAAAGAGAAACCCATTTTCTTTTCATCCACCAAATATTAAAAAAAGTTTGATATCATAACTTTTTTTGTTAAGCGTTAAATCTGCAAAAAATGGTGAAAAAATGAGGACTTTCTCATTAAAAAATAAGGGGTAGGGGTAACTCAAATTGCTTTCCTGAGTAAAAATATAAAGTTAGAGAAATTTTACCTCCATAACTTAAAAGAAATCAATATTTGTGTCATTCCTGCAAACATTCATACATTTCGAATTACAAATTCGGAAGATATTGTATGAAAATATCACGCAACCGGTTGAAACTACAAAGGTGAACATCCTTAAGGTCCCTGTCCCACTGCCTTCATTTATTTCATATATACTGTAAAATTACCTCTCCTTAATGATCCCTGTCACTCTGCCTTCATGTTTTTCATATATATTAAATAACCTCCCCTTAAGGATCCCTGTCCCACTGCCTTCATGTATTTCATATATTTAGTTACCTCCCCTTAATGGTCCTTGTCCAAATAAAATGGCGGGGGGCTTATAGTTTTACCTTTTGCCATCATTCTGTTCTTTAAACTATTACATAAACTATTACAAAATCAGGTTTCACGTATGATATAAAAACAAATAAATGTATATAAATATATATACACAACTAACATAAATCACCTGGCCAGTCCAGGTTTTAATCACCAGTCATGTCTTTGTCTTTGCATCAAGACAGTGACAGAGTAACTGTCAACTATTCATAACAATTAGTTTTGCCTGCATGCAAAGACAAAGTAGATATTCTCAGAAATTTCAACAAGTTTTCTGTGAAATAAAAATTGTGATTTATCACTAGCATACACATGCTTTTGCATCCTTGGAATTGAAATAAACATTTCCATGCATGAATAATACCAAAGGATTTATATGTTAATTTTACAGAAAACAACAACAATTTTTTTTGTAATTTCATCTTTTGTTAATTTGACGTGACAGCAAAAATAATTTTTTATACAATTTATAAGACTATAAATCTCTGCCAGCTGTAGATTTAAGTAAACTAACAATGACAAGTCATACATATCTAAAATCTAGAAAAGTAAACTTATTTCAATTTCTTTAAATGGTTAACATCTATTGTTACTTAATTGAATTTTTAATTTACAACATCAATATCAGTAACCTTAAGGTCTTAAAGCCCTTATTTTACTTCAGTATTTTGCAAAGATACCTACATACATGTAATAAACATGTGGTTATGAGTCATTGTTTAATGTATCAAAGGTATAAAAGCTAGTGTGTGGTGATAAGCCATATCTTTTTATTTTAATGGCGGAAACATTAAATTAGTAATGAGGTGATCAAAATTTTGGAATAGAGTTATAACATTCCAATCCAACTGTTTTTCAGTAAAAAAAAAAAATTCTTACCACAGCTGTATGAATGGAGAAATAAAATCTGCTATTCTAGATGAACTAAAAACAACCAGTGGTGTTATTCCAATAAAACAGGTGGAGCTTATATTGATCAAGTAATCTTTTAGGGAAAAAAATGCCATTATTTAAAAGTTAGGTAAAACTAAACATGAGACTGTGTTTAAAGGTCCAATATACGTAACTTTCGGCAAAACTTGAAGCCAAAATCAAGTCTAATAATTGACTGTATTTATAGATTTAGTTAAAGATTGACTAATATTAGAAATATTCAAGATGAATTCTTACGCGGTTACGGGTACAGAAGCAGTTGAAATATGGTATTTGTAAACACGCATCCATTTCGAACTGTCTTCTACCTTCGGCTTGTTGTTGAAGTGGGCCCCACCTGAATTATTTTCAATTCTTTGGGTTTTTCTGTCAAGAGTTTTTTGTTAGTTACCGCTCAGGTAAACTTCGTTTTAGGTTTATTTTTGCATGGCCATCAACTAGATTTTTTTTCATAATTTTTCAGATTCCCGCAAAATTTCCTGAAGTTACGTATGTTGGCCTTTAAAAATCTTGAATGGTGCTTAGAATTACAATTCTATGTGAACTTAACTGTTTAACAGTATTTATAAAGACATCAGGATGTTAAAACTGCTATTAACACCCCTGTTAAAAATATCACGTATCAGATTTTACTTGTAGCTGTTATCACGTATCAGATATTGCTTGTAGCTGTTATCACGTATCAGATTTTACTTGTTGCTGTTTATAACGTATCAGATTTTACTTGTAGCTGTTATCACGTATCAGATTTTACTTGTTGCTGTTATCACGTATCAGATTTTACTTGTTGCTGTTATCACGTATCAGATTTTACTTGTTGCTGTTATCACGTATCAGATTTTACTTGTAGCTGTTATTACGTATCAGATTTTACTTGTTGCTGTTATCACGTATCAGATTTTACTTGTTGCTGTTATCACGTATCAGATTTTACTTGTAGCTGTTATCACGTATCAGATTTTACTTGTTGCTGTTGTCACGTATCAGATTTTACTTGTTGCTGTTATCACGTATCAGATTTTACTTGTTGCTGTTGTCACGTATCAGATTTTACTTGTAGCTGTTGTCACGTATCAGATTTTACTTGTTGCTGTTATCATGTATCAGATTTTACTTGTAGCTGTTGTCACTTATCAGATTTTACTTGTTGCTGTTATCACGTATCAGATTTTACTTGTTGCTGTTATCACGTATCAGATTTTACTTGTTGCTGTTATCACGTATCAGATTTTACTTGTTGCTGTTATCACGTATCAGACTTAACTTGTTGCTGTTATCACGTATCAGACTTTACTTGTAGCTGTTATCACGTATCAGATTTTACTTGTAGCTGTTATCACGTATCAGATTTTACTTGTAGCTGTTGTCACGTATCAGATTTTACTTGTAGCTGTTATCATGTATCAGATTTTACTTGTTGAATGAGTTTGTTTTATATCTATTTCCTGATGTAGCTTTCCCTTGTGGTTGCAGGAAGTCTGAATTATTGATCACCGTCAATAGAAACTTTCCTGGTCATCCTCTACAAGTGTACAGTGTGCCAGGTGGTCTGTTAGCTTTATATAGAAAAACAATTAGTCACCAGTCAATAACAGTTCATAATTTACCCATGATGAAAGAATGAAATATATGTACTTTATACAATCCAACCCCCCATCCCACCTTTTATTTATTACAAGACAATGGCCTATACACTCACATTTTAAACATTGAATACATTATGTGTCAAAAACAAAAACAAACAAAAATTCTGTTCATTTGCATTATAAATGCATTTAAACTGTTTTCTTTGACCAATGACGGGGCCTAGCTATGACAGTTGTAAACCTACTGCACTCTGCAGTGACATCATGCACCTGTATTTTAGACTAAGTGTCTATACTACCGTAGCAGGTAAATTCTTTGAAAAAAAAACATTGCGTAAAGTGTGTCTGTACACATAGGTAGACAAACAAGAGGCCCATAGGGCCTTATTGCTCACCAAATATTTGTGCAGTCATGACAAAATATTATCAATGAAAGTACTTTGTAAAAATTTCCATATTTTGGGTCAACTTTACTGAAGGAATATTCCAGACTTAATGAAACTTTATACTACTTTACCTCATCACATTACAATTCAAATATCATTATCTAGGGCCTGGTATTGCAAAAGGAGATTTTTGAAAGAATAATATGTTTATGATCCCAGTGACTTTGAAAAAGATATCAAGGCTATTTATCGAGGGAACTTTATAGAGCTTCATGCAAGGTACCTTTCGGCCAAGTATCAATTCTCCAGGCCTTTTGAGTATTCAGAAGATCTTTTTTAAATCCCTCCCCCCACTACCCAAGTCTGAAACTTGTGACCTTGAAAGAAGGTGATCAAGGTAATTATTTGAGGAAGCTTTTATAGTAATACATCCCGGGTACCGTAACAAGCTGTGCAAGTATCAGTACCCTATAGGCCTTCTTCTGGTTATTCAGAAGATTTTAAAAGGTTTCTTTTACACATTTACCTCTTGTGACCTTGAAAGTAGGTCAAGGTCATTTATTTGTGGAAACATCATAGTACTCCATGCGCGATACATACAGGCCAAATATCATGCTCTCGGTCTCCTGATTATTACAAAGAAATTTGTATCCATGTTTGAAAGTTGAAAGAAGGTCAAGGTAATTTATTTTAGGTCACTATATATGACTTTATCAAAGGTACCTACAGGCAAAATATCATTGCTCTATTACCAATTACACATGAAATATTTGCAGCCAAATTCCTGAAGGGACTGATACAACTAAAAGTCTAATGTAATGGAACTCAGATGACAGGAAGCAGACATTTACTTGGCCTTATTCAAATGTATAATTTTTTTTTTTTTAATTTAAATGCATAAATCAGTTGTGACAAAAACATCTCAGAACTGTTGGTGAAATCTTTTCATGTAATGGAACCCATGACAGGAAACAGACATTTATTTACTTTGCCTCACTCAAATGTACATAGTATAACCTTTTTTCAAATTTCAATGCATAAATCAGTTGTGACAATAACATCCCAGGACTGCTGGTGAAATCCATTGATTATTGTCAGACAGATCTGTCAGTTCAGCTACATATCATCCCCTGTGTTATACCTACTCCAATTGATCTGCCCTTCCCACACACACGTGTACTACCATTGCCTGTTACTACACTATCTATAGGCCTGATCACTGAACTGATAAAAGGTTGTTCCTTTTACTATAGAATAGTATTAAGGAAACAGGTAGGAGCTGGTATTGGATGCATTCCGTGACTCTCACACGTAATATACCCTCAGGTGCTGTTAAACCTTAAGCCATTCCCTCGCCTTGTATTTATCTAGCAGCTTTGCTCGTACAATTCTTTCTCAAGCATGATCACTCTAATATTACAAGAACATGCTACTTTAGACTGAAATAAATTTCCCTTAATGAGCACTTTTTGCAAGGGAAGATCTACTTGAATGTTGCCCTCGAGCTCTATGAGATTGGTGACAGTACCAGGTTAAGACTATCATATATGTATACATACATTGTAGTTGTGCGTACAGTCAGAATCTTACAAAATACAAAGTCTGGACCACTACAAGGACCGTGTAGACCAAACGACACCAGTAATGAAGAATTTCCTGTTCTAGAGAGTGAACACTCTTACGACACTTAAAGCTGTGCTACTGCTATGGGTTTAAATCTACCATCAAAACTAATCACTATCAAGCAGCTATTATACAATTCAAACAGAAAAGACATTGGTATAGGACATGCCTACTCAATCATCGCTCCGAGGATTAGTCAGATTGAAATAAGGATTTCTACATATAGGATTAAGACCAGATTTTTCCGGTACATCCATGTGCTACCCCTGACAACTCTTTATTACTTTTACCAGGCTCCATAATAATCTAACAAAGAGACAGATATGTAAGGTTTATAAAGGCAATTTAACATTGTACCTTTGTGCTGGGAGTATATAGAACAGAAACACCTGTCTATATATAAAGTGTAATAAGATTATGAGATAATCTTAACATGAATCACAAACTAAGGCACAAGTTTCCTTCTAAATCAGATTATGTAATAGATTTACCACAAACTACATACATGTGTAACCCTTTTCATCTTTTAAATTTTTGAATAATTTTAAAGTTAATAGTTAACTCATTCAACCTGAAATTTCTCAAAATTACTATCAAACTTCTGTTTTTGGAGAGTCAAATGTGTGTTCACTCGGAGGTGAATGAGTTGAAGCTACATGTACAGGGATCCAAATTACCGTCAATTGTTATACAAAATAATGCATTTACTGAAAACATTTTTGTAAAGTTTACATATATAACATTTTTTACTTTAAAAAAAGATAATGTTTGAAATGCGTAATAGCTGTTCGATGATTTTGACTATATTGTTCAGTTGAATATACATTAAACATTTTGTAAAATTCTCTACCCTCGGGCACAGAATTATTCTGTAAATAAATTTCCTGATTAAAACTTCTTAAACCAACATGTAACAAGATGATAATTATGGAGATGGAAACCATTTCTAACGGCCCCGCTGTTGCAAAGTAAAGCCAATATGTAAAGAATCTAAAATGATATTACATGTATAAAAGTGAGTCTAAATAAGGGTAATACTTATGAAGAACAGGCAAATTCAAGAGAACTACCAGGTAGATATGAAGTCCTATACATGCTTAGACCACATCAGCTCACAAATATAAATTAACTATAAATTGGTTGCATACAAAGATGATAGGCTACCAGATTATCGAGAGGGAAAATATATGTTTACCATCAAGAATCTCCCTGCTACCACAGGTCACAAAGATATGGTGCCAAAACAAATATTTTTTGGATGGATGGACAGACAGCTGACTATTACTACCAGTCGTCCACCTCTAATTATTTAAACTGAAGTTTATTCACAGTAAAATATTGTAAAATGATATTGATCTTCATTAGAGGATAGTTAATTATAGGCTACAACTTAATATTCAAGTCCAGTTTCGTGCCAGATCCAACCAGTTTATAAGAAACACAAGCTACAGGACATTTCAAAGAGAAGGAAGTGATATTATTTTCATACAACAAACCAAACGTTCTACTATTTTTTGGCAATTAGAAAGAATACAGCACGGTTTATCAATCCGCTTATCACCAGAATGTGTAAAAGGTACTTGTTTCTCGGCGGATATTTCCAAGAACTGCTTCAGCCATCAAAATAACAAATACAGAAATTATTTCCTTATTCCGTGAATCTTAAGGGGATTCAGTGATACCTCTAAACATGTTGGCCAAAAAATCCAAGCCTTCTAATGGACATTGGTGCAAAGAACACCACATAATTACCAAAACATAGATGGGCCTGATACAGTGTATAAAAGCAATATTGTTGGCTTTAATAATGACATAGAAATCAGGCAAATATAGTTGATAAATGCAGGTTTTGAGTCTATAACATTTAAATGTTACTTCAAGTGCAAAGTTTATTACTTTTCCTACAGATCGCAAGCGCCCATGTTTTACACCAGCTGGTATGCATAAAGTCAGGTCTTATACATTTCATCATTGCTACAAATGTTACAAATTGCATGCATATCGAGAACAGTCTACTGTCTATAAGTTTCATCCTTTTTAGTAAAATCACAAGCTTATATGAAGATTTATTTCTTAGTCTGTGGACTAAAGCAGACATTTTAGATGTCAGTCAACTTTTCAAAGCATCATTTGAAAAAAAAAATAGCAGCATTAATTAGGCCTTTAGATATTGACTAGTAATTCACATTTCATCAAATTATTATCACTTAATCATGATAGATAGTTATAGGGATAATACAGTGAAAATGACAAAGTGCTGTAAATGACCTCAGACGTGACCAATATTTTAGATACACCATATTCACTGTAATTAGCGCCCAGGACATGTAAAAATTAGAATTTACCCAGTAGCGGTAATACTCATGTTGTGAGATGGACATTAATGTCATCATTTTCGGACAATTTGTCAACATATTCCTGAGTTGTAAAAATATTTTTCAGCGTACTAGCCCAAGGCTAGTAGGCACTAATAATCCACTAGCCCAAAAAAAAAATCTGCTAGCCCGACAAATACAAAATGGATTTAGCTGACAAAATTAATGATCTCTTATATACATGTACATGTATCTCATAAATATATCACAGGATGCAGATATATGTTTTCCTTTCTTTCAACAAAATTAAATTAATTGGAACTTTTAATTCATTAATGAATACCTTATTTATTATCAAAAATAACGAAAATAGTTTTTCCTCTTCCTGAAAATTGGTCCGGATTCCTGTTTCACTATTATAAAGCATCATAAACAAACATGACTGACTTGCCGACTTTTGCAGAGATGAACTTTATTTCTGCACCCTACCTGCTTAAATCAAATAAAAGAGAATGATTTGGAACCTAAAGGGCCATTTTGGTGGTTAGTATACAATAGACTTTCAATTTTACCTTAGCTATGAATGGTTCTTACAATCACACAAAATGCACATGTGAACAGCGATGTCTTGCATCATCATGCTCAGTTACGGCGAGAATGACTCAGTCTGTGTTTCAATAAATTTTGTAGTGAAAATACCAAGGAAATAACAGGTTGACATTGTAAATTGGTTACCTTTATGATGATAAAATAGAACAGAAGTAAAATTGTTAGTCCTGATATGATAAAAAGGTCAGCCCAAGCTGAAAATCTGGTAGCCCTGGGCATCGGGCTAGTGGATTTTAAACCCCTGCATTCATTATCAATACTAGTGGGGTATATTTTTCTTGTATACATGTGCACAGTGAGGTCTATTGTACTGTACTATAGAATAATTTAGTCGTGTCACGATTAGTAGGGGTGCTTATATCATTTCAATACCCTTGCAGAAGGTGGGAGGGGGCTAATTATGGCGAATACGGTAACCCTTATAACCAACTATAAAATAGATTTACCGAACTCCATCTCTTCTCCCAGGTCCTTGCCATGTTTTATCATATGTTCCCCGAGGGTGCCCTCAGGCTGTGGGTAGGATGTATTTTTGGATTGTCCTCGCATTCTTGAAAATGAGTTTGCTGCAAATATCTTTGCTCTGGAAGCTGGAATGGTAAAACAAAAAGAATTTTCCAAATCCATTTTTTTTTTCATTTACAGCACTTCAATGGTTATGCTTAGCAGCCACTTCAACCTGGGAGGCTGTAGTGTATCAAGGCTGTCTTTGTATACCCACCCACCATCCCCAGATACATGCCCTAAAGCTGGTGCATAATGTATACATGTATAATTGCAACTTTTCGTGGTTGTAAAAAGATAATGCAAATCAGGCATTATTTAACAAAATATCAACTGTTAACTACAGCAGGGATATTTCATGTCATTCTGAAAATCTCAGAAAAATTAACGATACATGATCACGATCAAATCAAGGATTTTGCTTGTTCTTGCATATAGTGCACACCCTCTTACCCAGTTTCGATTTTCCCTAAAAAAGTGTGCACTATACGCGAGAAATTACGATAGTTATGTTAATGATATTGTTAAATTGCAAATATTATGGGGTTTTTTTTTATCTTTTTAAGTAAATATGTTCCTTGAATGACACAGTTGCATTTCCTTGGGGCTGTTTTGTATAATGTCATTACATGTACCATTAAGACTTTTTTTTGTTTTTCTTTATGTTATATAAAGAACATGTATAAATTTGTGTAACTAAATTCAGGTAGATTGGCTTTTATTCCAATTCCCATACTTTTTGACCAAACTGGAGTTAACAAGTTACCCCTAAAAGGCCAAATGTAAATATGTTGTTGCTTTCAAGAGGAAAGACCAGGTAGCTGTTTCTCATATATGTTAAATGTATATATAAATTATAATTCAAAGAGTAATGTACTAACCTGGATTAGGTTGAAGAAATTCTTGTGTTTTAGTTATCAGGTCATCAACAAGTTTTCCCATTACGTCAATTCTCTGTAATAAAAACAAGAAATGTTTCATCAAGCCTGTTGATATATCATCAGACGTTCATTGCTCCGTTTTCTATGTTTTTGCTGTTTTTGAGACTCCAGGAAGCCTGCGAATATTTGTCTTGCTGTACATTCATCTTGTTCCTTCAAGTTTGTCGTCTAGGTTTTTGAGGGCGACTACAATCTCGGTGTCATCTGTGGCTGTTTAAATTTTAACTTTACCATACATACATATAAACAACTTTGCATTTTAAATCTTTCTGTTAAAGGTTGTTGGTTCTTTTTATATTTGAAGACAGCAATTGTAATCTGGTGTTGATGGAATGTTAAATAAATATCCTGATCAACCTGGCTTATTACTGTTACAGTATTTGCCATAATTAGCACCAATGGGGCCTAACAATTGATTCCAAAGGGGGCACTTAATAGGATAACAAAACTAGGATCTGGACATAAAATGTCATTTTTTTATGAAGTAAATAAGTATGATGTATTATGACAAGAATGGATACTCATGATGTGTAACACTATTGTTACCAATTTCAGACAAGTTGTACATGTTTCCGATATTTGTGCAGGGTTTGCTTGAAGCCATCCCTATTTTTTTCAAGCATAGAAATTGAAAAGGACCCTACTAGTTTTCAGGATTCCCATTTAAACTTTAATGCAGAAGGACCCCATTTATTTTGGAAAAGACCCCATTTATAAAATACCCAGTGTGAACCCTGTTGTAGCTGGTTATTTTTGTAAACATGATCACAGTGAGATTTACTTTACTTTTAAACAGAATCATTTAGTTCTGTCATGTTTGGTAGGGGCACTTATATAATTTTTATACCTCCGGAGAAGGGGGATCCCGGAGGAGCGCTTTATGTTACGGCAAATACTGTACACAAAATAAATGCCAATTGCAAATTATGTGAAAATGACTAGTTAGTGTGAAAACCTGGTTATATTCACTGTTTTTAGTTACCAAAACCTTAGTTATATACCCCTGTAGCATCTGGTAATGTAACCTAACAGGTCAAAAATCTGGGCTGAACCGAAACAAGAATCAAGCTGACAAGATAAAATATTCTAGTACGGTCCAGTTGTGCCATTGAATATTTTGCTAGAATTATGCAATTCACATACATCAAATATAGATTTTTGTAATAAAATATAGACATATTTGTAACACGCAATATTTATAAGCAAATCGACAGTGGGACTACCCCAGGGATAGGTGTATGCCCTGTATCAAGACTTGTGTGAGGAAGAACAGAGATGTAGATAAGCACTAACACAAATAATCAATCATACGTTTACATTAGATATGCTTATACTTCGAGCACAGAAGTATCTCTGTCATTTACAGGAAGGACAAGACTACACTTCCTTACTACAACACTTGTCTGGGACTAATCAACTTAATGCATCATATATATATCTGTTGGTGTATGATCAATATATGATAAAACTGACCCAAGTAGGAAGAACTATTAAACCTAAAAATGACAGTATTCATGTAGGGATAATTCTGACTCTTAAAAACTATGGGAGAATTTGAGGGATTTTATGGAATCAGGACAATATCTATGAGATTTTTCTATATAAAGTCATATATAATTTTGAATTTTTAATGAGATTTTCAGGAAAAATATGGGTAAAAATCACCAAATCTTGCCCCAAAGTAATTCCTGCTCATGCATCGGATGATGATCCGAGTGAGCAATGTCAAAGTTCTGTTAACATTTATTTGGCATACATACCGTTTGATATTAACTCATCTGGATCTATATTTATCAATCTCCTCATGTTTACCTGTGTTATTTACTAATAACCTGTAGGGTACATACATTATGACCCCATCATATCTGTTATTCTATTATCTGATAGATATATAACAACAGGGATCAAACCAAGCTCCTCATGTTGAAGCTATAATGTTAATTCACACAAATGACTGTAGTTATTGAAATGTGAACCATCAGATAACCCCCACATATCCAGTGTTTGTTTTAACAGATTGTCCCCATTCAGCCACACTCCTGTTATCATATTGTACAGATAAGATGCAGACTCACTGTTTATATCACTGTCCAATAATAAGGACTGACCTAATGACAGACATCTATATTTCAAGTCCATGCAATCCAAACAGGGAAACATTTTATACAATAGTTATATACAGTGATCAATCTACGTACAGTGCATCCTGCATCCTGTACTCATAGGATTGCAAAAGGACCCATTGAATTTCAAGAAATTGTTAAATTAGAATTGTAGGACCATTGAATTTCCAGGAATTGTTAAATTTAATGTTGTAGGACCCACTTATATTGTTTTTGGCAATACAAATGAAAAGGACCCATGAAAATAATTGTAGATTGATCACTGTAAGTATTGTATTGCACATTACAGGGTTCTCATTAAAAGCCGGTTGCCGGCAAAAGTAGCCTGTTATTCACCAACTTTGAACCAGCTATTTTTCAGAATTTTACATATGTCAACATTACAGAATGTAAAAATTTAACCAGCTATTCTTTCGAAGTCAACCAATTATTGCAAAACATAGTGAGAACACTGCATTACTATCAAGGTTGTCCATAGGTGTTAACCTCTAAAACCTCCAATGAGGGAGATTGCATCTCCAACGAAGGAGAAAGTGTGTGAAATGTGACTGAAACTGCATTGCTCAATTTGTCTTTCCCTAATTATTATGTATCAAAATAACCTCAAAATGTATTCATTTGATCCAGACAAACCTGTCATGGTCATTACACATACCCTGCAGTAACTAGGAGATCATTTGACCAAAGGATATAGATTTTGAATTTGTGTGAGTTGGGATTTAGATGAGGGAGATTTCAAGGGAGGTAAATTTTGGTCAAAATGACGGGGTCTCCCTCTTAATGAGGGCGGGATATGGGTATGGATGTCAAAAAAAGACATTAAATAGGAGTAAAAGTAAGGAGTAGCAAGTCCCAAAGTCACATCGCTGAGAAGAGAACGAAGAGTGCGTGGAAAAGAGTTTGAGAGGGAGTTGTCCAGTTGGTAATGAGGATGAGCAATAGTAGGTCACTAATATAGATAGCCCCGTTGCTTGGGCTCGGCATGGGAGCAACTCTTTAGCCCTCCAGCCTGTCTGATGCTTTACCACTGAGCTAAAGGGAAATTCCCTTTACAGTTCACATTTGTAAGGCACTCTATAATCAACATTAAATTCTCTCCTTTTTTTCAATTTCCAACCCAGGTTCTGATCCCCACCCATCCCATCTCGAACCTTGAACAGGGAGGGTCATTGGCACGAGTTTATCTTGGTTATAATTGTCATGATCAACATTTGACGAGTTCCCAGTGTTTAATCTCCCAACCACTGCTGATCTTGATGAACTATAAATATATACTTTAATATGCAAAACAGGTATTTAAAAGAACGAAATAAAACTGAATATTTTGGCTCGTCTACCGTTCAAATCTGACTGTGAGTACAAAGTTATACAGGAACCGTAATCCATATATGCAAAGGCAATTTCAATACAAACTTTTTGCTGATCCTGATGCAGCATTTCAACAACTTGATACAAAATTTGCTATAGTGTTTGTATTGTCTTTGTTATCAATGAAAAAATGTGCGTTATTCAATGTCTGATGTTAAAACGTAACAAATTGCAAGTAAAATATAATAACAACTGCTGTCAGCCATGCTTTCTTTGGTTTAAAGCGAATGTGTGCATTACTTCATCAGTTCATGAAGACAAATGTATATGGTGGCCAAGGTTTAATACAGTTGGTAAGCTACTGGGATAACATTTCTGCCAAGTGTTTAAATTCTTTGAGACGTAACAGTATGGGAAACAAACACTGATTCCAATGAGTTTTTGTTCTTAGATCCTGGTACTTTATTAGTAATAAACTGACGATTTTCCAGTATAATAAAAATTGGTAAAGCCTTCAAAATTATATATATGTAAATAGACTTCTACATCACACTCCTTATATTGGAAGAAGGTGCATTTAGAAATGTAACAATATTGGAGACAAAAGTTACATCCATAGTTTTTTCTCTTAGTACATGTACTTAAATATTTTTGATTTTCACTTTCAAATATAGAATTCCATTCAACAAAACTAATATCCAAGTTATCACACTAAAACTCAAAGGGAGAATGGATGTCATGCAGAGGTACTGAAATTTATAAAGTAAACAAGGCGTTTAACATTTTTTTCCATCCACACAGAGAAACAGACTGTAGTTCCTCTGAGTGTGGAGAAGAAGATTTTTGAAATGTTGTTTTTTCCCTTTGGAGCCCCACCCTGGCCCCTTGGGTAACATTGGAACAGGAATCCCCATTTTACAATTTTATATCTTCATTTACAAAAGATTATCCTGGCCTTGTTTGAAAAAAAAAACCAATTCATTGGTCTTTAAAAAGAAGTTGAAAATGTAAAATGTTATGCATGTTGCACGAAAATGGACAGAAAGTAATCGAAATAGGCTTAGTCATCTCAGCAAATTAAACTCTTCTGAATAATAGCATATTGATATATGTTTTCAGTCTGATTTATATCAACATTTCAAAGTTCTTTCTAAAGAAGAAAGCAATTTAAATACAACAATTGAAATAATCAAAGAAAACTTGAAATCATTGAGATGAAATACCGGTAGAAATTCTTGGACAATATGAATTCTAGATCATATGCCGATGGTTAAAAAAGGGCTCATCTAAATGCATACATCTTATACATATATATCTGGAGCTGCACCATATATGCAAACACTACCATATTACGTAAATACTGTACTGGGTTTATTTATTTCTCAATTCCCAGCTTGTATATAAGGATTGAAAGTCATTATTTAACGTTCATAGTGCTATGAAAGTTCAGCTGTTGCACACATATTGCACGAAACCCACTAGTTCTAATTTAAATCAAATTGGTGCCAATGATCAACATTTGTCATTTGAGCGTTTGATGCAGGGGCTTTCTCCATGTTATTCGAAGCTGAGCAACAAGACTCTCATTGAACAAGGTTGATCTATGACGTCATAAGTAAACCATGTGTTACATCACGAGAACCATTGCTTTCATACTCGCATGAAAAGCATTTCTGCTGGTAATGTTTAAATACATGAAGTGAGTTGCAGCACAAATGTAAATATATACATATTGTCCATAAGTTCACAAATATTGATCATGCCCAGTGATCAATTTACAATTTATTTTCATGGGTCCTTTTTGTTCATATTGCCGAAAACAATGGGTCCCACAATGTTAAATTGAAGTATTTCCAGAATTTCAGTGAGTCCTATCAGAATGTTATGAGTACTGGACTCGGGACTCGCATGTAGATTGATCACTGCATGCCTATATCGAAATATCCCCACCCATGAAAGCCTCAGGATAACCGTTTCCTTGCTATCTTGACAATAGGGGTTATACTGTAACCTCTAAACATTGAAAATAAAGCTACTTAAGTTCATTGATTGATAGGATGCATGTATCTAAGAAACATTTAATCTAAAATATCATTTTTTAGAAACAACATTTTCATTGTTTGGATCCAAGAAAACTAAAACTGATACATGCAAGCACTCAATATAATAAAAGTTAAAACTTGTCATACCCTTTCCATCTCCATAAAATCCTCATCTAGTTCTGTTCCTTTAGCTCCCCCTATTTTCTCACTCATATACTGCAACAGAAAAACATAGCAAACATTACTTTTCCCCAACAACTTCAGCCAAAAATGGAAAGCTTCGAATTTTAACTTACAGTCTACTTTTATTACAGCTCAAAATGTACACAGATTTATACAGCTTGTCAGCCTTATCATATTATATACATTGAAAATAATCAAAATTTAAATTACTTCAGTTCAGGTGCAAATATTTAAGTGTTAATAGCCAGATTTCAAACACATTTGTATATATTCAAAGAAGAAACATTAATAAATAATATCATTATGCTGTCAGATATCATGTACAAAGTTTCCATTAACCTAACTAGACCTAAAAGCTACTATTAACTTATATATCAAGATCATAAGATTCTTTCTTTTCATTTTCCTATATACGTAAAATAATGTACATCCCTTCAAAAGTACATGTAATATGACATGCATCATGACAAAGTCTAATGAAGCTGTTAAAGGTAATGACAGATGGGAGCCATCCTTAAGATAACTGGCATTTTTTGACAAGTGAGCTAGCTGAAAAGTATTTTTGCCTCTAATATTGTAACAAAGGCTGAAGAGATACTATTAATTATCATTTATGTAGATTTCATTGATCTCATGTTATTTAATCAACATAAACAGAGGTTGACAATGAATATATAAAACACAATTATGCCCGCGGGGGGTTTAACACGAGCCGAAAGCTATGGCCTATTTTAAGTACATGGTGTTAAGTAGTAAAGGTGAATTTTCTCAACCATGCAATTTTGTTCAATGGCAAAAACAAGGACAAATACCATGTCGGTTTGATTAAAATCACAAATATGTCAATATTTATCAAAGGTTAAAATTAATATATTACTGACAACAACCATAACTTTAAATTCAGCAGGCCCAATAATAAGCAAGATTCCGTGTAATGTGGTCCGGACATAAAAGTAAACATACAAACCATTGACATGATCTGATAAACTGTCAAAGAATTCAATCGCTTGATTTATAAACATAATGAGCTGAATATATACTTTACCTGATTCGCCTTATTAAACTGTTTTTTAAGACCCGCCAAAGACATTTTGTCGTCTTTTTGGATACTCGAACCTGAAATTTGAAAAGTAAAACCTATTCGTTATTCCTGTGTCTACGTCGTCGGGAGTCGGTTTTGACTGACTTACTCCCACCGTGACGTTTCTCAGCGCGGCAGCAAATACGGTTATTAAAAAAATCATTAAAAAAAATAAAAGACATACTGTGATTTTTTATATCTAAAATAATTCCTATTTTAAATGTTTGCATGTATAATTTGTCTTATTTTTAAAAACTCTATATTATTTTATAAGATATTCAGTCCGTATCGACGAGCGCCCAATATTCGCGCCAACTTCGAAGGGACAATCATAACACAGTGGAAATGGCTCAGGTTGATTGTGTGAATAATTTTGAAAATGGTAAGATTTATTGTGTAAACACGCACTTTACATGTTGTAAATGCAAAATCCTGTCGTAATTAATTGAAACAACTGTTAAATTTGTATTTATAGCTCTCCCGTCAATATTTTTTGCGGTGTTCAGTTGGATCGCCATGATGATGGATGATGTTTTCCCAAGGCGGCAATGTTGATGTCATTGTTTTATTTTAGTTTCATTCTGATTTAGGCAAATTGTGTAAACATGAAACATGTCTTAGGATGTGAATTGAAATTAAGAATGATTTTGTCGTGATTGCATGTTATTTCTGAATGGAAGCAGTATATATTGAAGTTGTAACTGATGGGGGGGAAAGTTAATTACTTTCTAGTGGTTTTTGTATAAACTTTAAAAAAATTAATGATTTTTTTTTTTAAAGTGTTTTGGTATTGTTGGTACAAGATAAACCATAAATTGTACTAATTGGATTGTGTTTGCAACAGTGTGAGCAGAGTTAGTCCCAATATTAAAGGCCCAATATACGTAACTTTCGGCAAATCTTGAAGCGAAAATCAAGCCTAAAAACTGATTATATTTATAGATTTAGTTAAGATTAACTGACATCAGAAATATTCAAGATGAATTATTATGCGGCTACCGTACTCCAACAATGTTAGAGGTTTAACACGACGAGATATTTTTTGACGGGCGCCGTGTAACCTCTAACTGCCCATAGCTGATTTTCCCGATGCTGACGTCAGTGACGATCAATTTTTCAAAGTCAGGATTTTGAAAAAAATATAGTGTGTCACTTACATTTAAATGATCAATTAAGTCCAAATAGCATTCCTTTCCATAAATCCATCATGAAATCAGGAGAATTTCGTGTAAAACACTCAATTTTATACAAATAATGTTTTTCTTATGTCGAAGTGAAGCAGATAACATTGTCTGAAATAAATTTAAATATCATGTGGTTTTTGCGGCTAATATAAAAATGAAAATACATACAATGTTGTACAAGCGGAATACAACCAAGTTCTGTCTCATTTCGTTCCGTTTAAAAACCCCAGTACTATTTTTTATCAACCAAGGCAGCCATGTTGAAAAATAAGCCGGAGAGGTGCTTCAGCCGCTTGGTCTTGTTTGCGTTTGACGATCCATAATATTCTATATAATTGTATCTTTGACATACATATGTGATCTTAATTACATAAAACATGAGAAGACACTGTTTTTATGAACTGTCAATCACTGAAGTAGGTTTTTTCAAGCCGATTTCATTCCCCTTAAATCGAGGGCGGAATCAGCTTTGAAGAATTAGTGCTTTGGAAATAAGAGGTCGCAGTCGGCAAAATCATATCCGATAATAAAAAGGCAGACCAGCGGCCTCTAATGTTATAGGAGTAGCGGCTACCGGTACAGCATCGTCAGATACCCACGGTTGATCTTGCTTCGCTTACTCACTCATCACCCGTGGGCAAACTCGCTGAGAAATCCTAGTAAAATATGGTAATTTGTATATTAGAACAGACCAATAAAAAAATCTGATATGTAATTCGGAACTCTCCAGTTTGAAGACCCGTTTCGTGGTAAACCATACACAACAATGGCTGCGCCCATGAGAAAGCGTGTAAATGGGGAGTAGAAGACGTGTTCACAACGATGGCGGCGCCAATTAAGTCTTGTGAATTTTGTTTAAAAATCATACGAGACAAGTCTTACAGGTCGTTGACTTCAAAAACAAGTCAAAAGCAATACAGTGCTACTTATCTAAGTTATGCTTCCGTATAGATTATATAACGCTAATTCTGATTGGTTTAAAATCGTATCGCGAAACTGCACTGGAACCAATCAAATGCTTTGTACATATTAATTACCTACGAGGATTTCTCGGCGAGTTTGCCTATGGGTGATGAGTGAGTTAGCGAAGCGAGATCAACCATGGGTATCCGACGATGCCGGTACAGTAGCAGTTGAAAGTCGGTATTTGTAAACATGCTTCCATTTCAAACTGTCTTCTCACTTCGGCTTCTTGTTGGAGTGGGCCCCACCTGAATTATTTTCAATTCTTTGGACGTTTCTGTCAAGACTTTCTTGTTAGTTACCGCTCGGGTTTACTTCGTTTTAGGATTATTTTTGCATGGTTTTCAACTGGATTTTTTTTCAGAATCACGAAAAATTCCCTGAAGTTACGTATATTGGGCCTTTAAGTGGATCAGAGAATCTTAACCCATTGACTAATTTAGAGTCAGCAGCCTAGCTAGTCTCTAAAGGAATCTATATACAGAGAATGCATAGTTGCGGATACAGCACGATCAATTTACAACTTATTTTCATTGGTCCTTTTTTTTTGTACATTATTGCTGAAAGCGATGGGTCATGGAACCCACAACGTTAAATTGAAGTATTTCCAGAATTTGTAGGAATCCAATCATAACTTTATGAGTACTGGAGTCAGGACTCGCACATACATTGATTATTGCGCGCGGATATCATTTATCTGAATTTTTAGCCACCTTTGATGGTGGATTATTCAAATCACTCTGCATCCATGGTCTGTCCGTAAACAACTTGTGATATCGCTAATTCTTGAAAAGTGCAGGATGGATCATTCTGTAATATCATATGTAAGGTTCCCCTTGGTCCCCTTATCTAATTTTTCGAACTGATCAGAAATACAAAATGGCTGAAAGGCGGTCGGCCATCTTGTATTTTGGGAGTTAGTTATTCATAGATTGTTACTGCTATATTTCTTGACAAGTACCAGATAGAGCATTTTCAAATCTATATGAAGGTTCTCCTTGGTCCCTAGTTGCACATTGTCTAATTTTCAAACTTATCAGAAGAACAATATAGCCAACAAACAGTCATCTTGCTATTGGGAGTCGTAACATGACTATACAGTCCTAGGGCTGTGTATCTATATATGGAATAAATTACATGTATGTCAGAAGATTAAAGAAAGGTGTCTTTACAGATCCAAAAGCCATTCTTGGGTGCAAAGATGAAGGTGATGTTGGTCCTCCTTCCAAGAAATTAAGACAAGGTTGGTATAATTAACAGGCAGAACTTAATGTATTAGCTATCTTTTCCAGCTGACCAAATGACAATGAATTGCAAAATTTACTCTTCAGTATCAAACTAGGCACTTAGGCCAACATTTAGGGTTATGCTAAATCTGTCATGATTGGGACACCTTTGGTGATAATCATAATCATAAGCGATGTGTCCTAAAATGTAAAATTGGTTCCATCACTTTCTTTCCCTCCATACATGTGAGCGCCAACACAGAGTTTGGTGGCAATTTTGCTTTTTTTAATATTATAAAACAGTTTTGAATTGTTAGGTGAAAATTGAGTCAGTCTAGGAACCCTAATTATAACAGACTTTTCTTTCTGAGGTCTGTTACTTAGCATTGATATTTCATGATATTCTCGTGGCATTTTGTATGGACTGCATTTGTGTAGCAGTAAAAAAGAAATATGCCATGTAAAGTTTCTTTCTTACTTTGTAGCTCGATTACCTTTCAAACCTTTGGAACAAAAACCACAGATTGTTTCCCCACAAGGACCTAAAAAGAGAAAACTGTCTGATGGTGAATCCCCTAGTGCCAAACTGCACAAGAACCACAAACAAGAGCGCCAGCCATCTGGAGAGAACAAGCTCCTTACACAGTGTATGGTTGATCATGATCCCGAAGTTAGCTCAAGCTCAGAGGCAGAAAATATTCCTGTCGGATTTTCAAATCGTATTCGCAACACCTTGGAGCGATTTGTGAGAAAGGGTCCCCAGGAGGAGATAAGCTCTACTAATGATTGTATAACTTGTATTGACCCTGAAGACAAAACCACTTTGTCTGATAATGTTGCTGAAAAACAGGAAAATTCTGACGATATGTCTGATAATGTTGCTGAAAAACAGGAAAATTCCGATGATATCCAAAATGATATTGTCAAAGAAGACCCTGTGCTCGATACATCCAAGGTTGAGGAAAATTCTGGTAACCCAGAAAAGCCAAATGAGTCTAACAAGTTACAGCTAACTTCAGTTGAAGATTCAGACAATATTTCAGGATCTTGTTCTCCAGAAAAAGTACCAGAAATTGTACAAGAAGATGGAAAAGATGTAGAGCCAAAGGATGATAATTCAAAAATACAACCCAAGAAGGATGAAGAAATTGTCTCGGATGAACTGATGGAAGATGTGTCGGCTAATGATGAAAAAGATGTTTCAACAGAAGATTCTGCAAAGGAAACTGAAACAGAAGATGCGTCAGTGAATGAAGAAGAAAGTGTATCATCATCCCAAGATGAAAAATTCAACACCCCTGCCAAAACTAAACAAAACTCGACAGCCCCTGAAGCTGGAGTGAACCAGGCAGCTTCGGTGAGCCCAACATCCACAGTAAAAGCTCCCTGTCCTATGACCCCTGTGCTACAGAGCCCAGAAAGCTGCAGTGACGGTACTCCGAAGTCAGGAAAGAAAGCTGTACGGACAAAGGTATACAGTGCATTCCTCTTGATATCATAATAATAATAATAATAATATACAACATTTATATAGCGCTCTATATAATTTGTAAAATTACTCTAAAGCGCTTCACAACATGTAGATAATAATTTGATACTTACACTGCATAAATAAAGAAGTTATTACAATCTAAGCTAATGTGATAATATAAAAATTTGCATATAAATACGAACTACATCTACTGTAGATAAACAAATGTCAGTATATACATGACGTCTAAGTTGTCCCTAATATGCAGACGTGAAAAGGTACGTCTTCAGAAGTTTCTTGAATTTGGCCAGAGTATTTGTTTTTCGGATAGCGGATGGTAATCTATTCCACAACGTGGCCGAAACTTTCCCAAAACACCGGTTTCCATAGGTCACAGTACGAGATTTTGGGACACACAACAATGATTCTGTCTTCGACCTCAGTGATCGTGACGGCTGATACAGGGTAACTAGCTCCCGTATGTACTGGGGAGCTGTTCCATCAAGTGCCTTGTATGTGTATACCAAGATTTTGTATTGTGACCTGTATTGCACAGGTAGCCAGTGCAATGAATACAGAACAGGAGTGATGTGTTCTCTCTTTCTAACCCTAGAAACGAGACGTGCTGCTGTGTTCTGGACCTTCTGTAGGCGACTTGTCAATTTGTCAGATATACCACAGAGTAGGGCATTTCCATAGTCCAGCCGTGAGGTAACAAGTGAATGAACCAAAATCTTGCATGCATCGGCAGTTATAAACTGCCGTATACAGCCGATGTTCCTGATCTGGTAGTAACAGGATTTGGCGATAGCATTCACTTGTTTCTCCATGTTCAGTGAACTATCAAAGTACACCCCTAGATTTTTAACAGTTGGGACAGCCTCTACAGTACTTGTTCCGACCTTGAGCTGGAGAGCCGTTGATTGCTTACACTTTGGAGAAAAGACGATCAGTTCCGTCTTTTCCTGATTTAGTTTTAGCATGTTGGCATTCATCCAGCTTCTGATGTCTGTCAGACAAGCTTCCAGATTTTCTGATACGGTGTCCCAGCTGTCCTGTGGTCTGATGACCATGTAAATCTGTGTGTCATCAGCATAACAATGATAGCAAAGGTTATGTCTATGACAAATCTCACCGATTGGTTTTGAATACATGCAGTATTTACGGGGTCCTAACACCGACCCTTGAGGAACCCCATAATCCAGCATGCTGTCACGTGAAACAGAAGATCCGATAGCAATACACTGCCGTCGATCACCTAGATTTGTCAAGACAAAAACATGATATTAACAGGAATGTGACATTAAGAGAAACATGTTTTTCCACTAAATCTAGTGCATTTCCAATCTCCATATCTAAAAGTAAGCTATTCAATGTACATAATGAAGATGTTTCAATATATAGATAACATTATTTCAATTATAAATCATTTTTGGGTTATTTTTTATTTTCTATGCAGCATCTTGTACAAGTTGTATCTGAAATCAATGGTAATGCCAATATTTTCTGGATATTTTATGTGATTGGTTAAAAAAACATGACATTAAGAGGAATTCATCTCAAAATACATGATATTAACCAAATGAAATTACAAACTGGTAGATAAGAGAGAAAAATCATGCTTGGAGAAAACATGATATAAAGAGGAATATGATATTAACAGGGGTGATATTAAGTGGAGTCCACTGTAATAGTATATTCTGCAAAACCAGAAAACTGAATTTGTTCAAGACAATTAATTCTGTGAACATATTTTTTATTTACATGTATTATGTTAGTTTATATATTGTGTAAAACTTAAGATTAATTTGATTTAGCGAAATGTATGTCATTGACTTAGGACCATTTCCATATTTTGTTTTGTTAGTCACAATTACATACGTTTTCATCCTTTAAAAATCAAGTCTGATCACTTTATTTTCATCGTAAACTTTTGAAAAAATTTGATTTCATTTATAGCTCTTTTTATTTTGCCCTGCCTTGTTTGACATGATATGACTTGCAAAATGTCCACAATATTTGGTATTGAGCAGAACTCATAATGACATCGCTACATTTAACAAAATTAATGTATTTTGAGGTGTTCACTTTTATAATAAGCACATTCAATATAATGTTGTAGTTGATCTTTAGATTAAAATGAAAAGTTTAAGTGACATGCATTCATTGTATCACCTCTATTTTCTCAGGTGTCTGCTGCAAAACTGAAAGAAAAAGAAGACCTAAGACAAAAAATCAAGGAAGAAAGGGAAAAGAAACTTGAGGAGAAGAGACTGAAGAAAGAGGAGGAACGTCTTGAAAAGGAAGAGAAAAGGAAAGAGCGAGAGGAAGCAAAAGCTCTTAAAGAAAAACAGAAAGAAGAAGAAAAGGTTCTTGATATTAATTTCACATTAGCGTAAAATTTTGTGTTGCTTCCAGGGTTCTCATTAAAAGCTGGTTGCCGGCAAAAGTAGCCTGTTTTTCACCGACTTTGAAACTTTGAAAATTCAACCAGTTATTGCAAAACTTTGTGGGAACACTGGTTTCAGTTTCAGGAGCTGTGCTTCCCATAACACTAAACAGGCCTTAGAAATTAACTGAAGGGTTAGGTTCAAACTTTATCTACAGTACACTTCAGGTGTTATGATACTGAAAAATCTTCAAAGTGTAGTGTTACTAGCATCTTAAAAACAATAATAGCAAAACAATGACACACCAGCTTTAAGTGAAGGATCTAAGTTAGAATTTTGACTCATCCATCAGTAAACTACGCATTCTTCATAGGTATATAAAGTATTGTGTCAAATGAAAGATTTCGTTCAAAGTAATTTTGATTTTTTCAGAGAATTTTACTTTGAAAACTTGTATATATTCTTTCTAGGAAAAGAAAGAGAAGGAAAGACTGGAAAAGTTGCAGTTAAAAGAAGAAGAAAAAAAGAAAAAGCAAGAGCAACAAGAGTAAGGACTATTCCAAAAATACATGTGCTTATGAGACTTGAGGGAGTATTCTTGTGACCATGGTTATCCATTAATTATTTTCCCTTTCCTCATCACATGTAAAGAAACCTTGAAGTACACTAGGCAAACATGATATTTTCAGTTGATTTATGTACAACAACCCATGTTCTTTTTTAAAAAAACAATTGTATGGTTTAGAAGACACTTTTTCAATGACCCCCACCACTAATGGAATATTTAAGTGAATTTTTGCAGTAAAGCAGAGGGCATTTATTTTTTATGAGCAGTGACATTGTTGTAAATATGCAGGATAACAGTTTGTATTTAGATATGTAAGTTGCAGACTGGAATATTTTTTAAGTTTATTTTTCTCAATTAGATTTGTTAAGTTTGTGTGCTGTTTATCAAAGGCAGTGTGCAAATGCCACATCTATATTTGGCAAGCAACAGAGTTGCATTTCTTGAATTGTAACTGTTTTATTTCATTTTTAGGGCAAAGTTGGAGGAGAAAAGAAAGAAAGATGAGGAACTTAAACTCAAGAAAGAAGAGAAAATAAGGGAAGAAGAAGAAAAAGTAATGGTCATAAAATCCAGTATTTAGCCCACCATCATCAGATGGTGGGCTGTTTCAATCACCCTGTGTCTGGTCCGTCGTCCGTCCTTAAACAATTTTTGTTACTTCTACTTCTTGAGAAGTACTGGATGGATCATTCTCAAATTTGATATACAGGTTCCCCTTCAGCCTTGGTCCTAATAGACCTGAAATGTTTGTTGTGTATAAATATTCATGGTTTCTGTTGAAAATAAATTTTAACAAATAAGTGATTTATATTTCTAAAATTTGTTAATATAGGATATCCATGAAACGATCTTAATTGACTTCAAACCATGGAGAGCATCAACAGACAATTTGTGTTATACAGTGTACCCTCATTATACCGCCACCTTTCTTCTACAGCAAATATGGCAGTATAATGAGGGTGGCGATCGTATCAAATTATGAAAATTATAACCATGACTTAAATTGCATTATAGATTGCATTTCCAACATTTTATTAAAAACAAGCTAAGTATTATCAGGGCTCTACAATATTATTTTTTCACACTTGTCCGTTTGGGCAAGTGATTCTAAAATCTACTTGTCCGACAGCCAAATGCACCTGTCCAAACTTTTCCCACTAACTTGCAGAAAAATGTCAGCGTGTTTCCAATATAAACAGTCAGATCAATCTTTGTCATGTAATTATACGCTTATATATAGGGCGATCTCTTAAATACAAACGCAACAGCGATTCAGATTTTCATGTTCGGAACACATCTGGGTTTACCGCGATCTCTTTGATACAAACACAACAGCGATTCAGATTATCATATTCGGAACACATCTGGGTTTTTAAATAACATACCAATAGCTTACCTCCTCGAATCCCGAATGTGGCCATCGTAGTTCAATCGATCTTTTTGAAGTCACATTTAATTGAAAAACGAAATGAACAACTCTTGAATTTTGTAAGAAAGACATTTTAATCTTTTTTGCCATTTCTAAAAACATAGTTTCTGCTAAAAATCACTTGTCCGAGCGGGCAAGTGAGTATCCTGATGTACTTGTCCGACAGAGATTTGTACTGGTACGGACAAGCGTAATTGTCGAGCCCTGATTATATCGTCATATAAATCTACATTGACACAAATTTATAACTGAAAATAGTTATTGATTTGCTTTTGCCGCATGCCATTCCAAATGGAACACTTAAGAGTTCCTTGATCTCCAAAAACAGAACAATATGGCGTTATCGTCGAGGGAAATATGTAGCGATTCGGGACGTTTGTATTTTAAAGGGTGTGGCGGATGGCGATATGCGAGGGTGGCGAACTTAACGAGGGAATAATTTAGGACAGAAATCCATTCTATAGGTTCGGGTGGCGAGGGTACACTGTTTAAGGAAATATTCTCCATTGTAATATTAAAAATGTACCCTTTAATGTGTGAAGATGCTGTCAGATTGCTACCACACTCTCGGCAGTTTATTTTGTCTTTAATGTATGGGATTTACTGAAAACACAAGTACTGTACAAAACTATTACTTCTGTTTCAAGGAGAAGAAGGCTTCAAAGACCAAGCAGGCCTTCCAGAGTTTTTTCATCAACAAGCAGAGAGTCTCTCCCGTCTCAAAGGTGAGAAACATGTCACAGTAAATAAAGAATTATTCTACTGTAAATGTTATGATACTTCTATAGTACTTTTAAACACAAAAGCAGTGTGCAAAAGTACTGATAGACCGAGGCCACAGAAAAACCTGCCGGTCTTTGCAAAATGCTAGTACAGTAGACCTGATGTCTAAGCAATTTAACTGCTCATGAATGTCGAAAAAGTATGAAAACTGTTTGAATAAGTCATATCAATTGCATTTCTCTTGCACGTTGTTCATTTCCTGACTTGTCTGGGTGAATTTGTCATTGGAAATCAATTTTTTTCAAACATCGGTTGAAGGAGGGGAGATCACTCTGTTTCAAGTGGTTCATTGACACTGGTGAAAAAATTCAGTCTAAGAACATTTTGTTTGGTCTATGCAAATTGAAATGTCCATAGACCTATTGTCTATGGAACTTTGTGAATTACTTTCGCACACTGCAAAAGGCCGTTGGTTGGACAGATATAATTCTGTAGCCTCTTTAATATTTCTCTGACATACTTTTACAACAAGGCTTCTTATTAAGTCAATATAAACTTTGCATTTTCTATTGATAATGTAACCCTTTAATTTGTATCAGCAGAAATGATATTTTAACCTTTAAGCTGATCATGAAATTTTTCCTTGTAGGTTAATGAGACCAAAAGTTTGTTCATGCCATTTGAAGTTAAGAAGGACATGAAACTGGCACCATTCTGTCCGAGGAAACGCTTGGAGGATGAAGCAGCCGCGACACTGGACCAGCTGTGTTATGAACAGGTCAATAATGTACAGATAACAGATTTTAAATAGCCTAGGCCGAATGATGAATGAATTACCAGGTCTGGGCAGAATGATGCGTCAATGCATCACGGAAGTGGAAATATTTTGAAACAATTTTGAGTTGATAAAATATGCATATCAAATAATTTCTTTGTGATTGTATGTACCAATATAAATAATGGAATTTTAGAGATGTCACTAGCTAATGTACTGTTAGCTCATTATGGAGCTGTTTTGATGAGAAGGACTAATGTCAGTGTAGGTCTTTATTAAGCATCACACTTTGGGTTTAAGTTTTTGGGCAAGATTTTCTGTCACCATTTAAAAAATTTCAGGCATTATTTTGGACTGTTTATTCCTATAAGGAGCATAATCAACTTGAAAGTTTAACAGCAGCTATGTTAACATTTCTAAGCAAATAAATTCAGTATTTCTGCTGATATGGGGTCATAAGTACTGTATTTAGCTTGTTTCACTGAAAGGTAAAGAAGTAGACTAGATAAACTGATATTGTATTGATGGTCTGAGCTAGACATATTAATCGGAATGGTTTCTCATTGAAATTGTTTTCTCTTAACAGTCTACTGACAGCCCCCTGTACATTAAGGAGCTCCAAACTGGAAAAATACGTCCAAGAAAATATAAAGCTGTTGACAGGTATTTAACCTCTTTAAATCTTTGCCTGCTGCGGACGGGAAATCCTGCCCGGCTGATCTTCTCAAAAGTACAATAGCGTGGTTCTGTGTTTTTCAATAAAAATTTTATAGATATCTTTGGAGATTTTCTGAATACACTGTTAGCGGATGACATTATTCATTTTACCAGTGGTAGGATATAAATTGCCTGGGTCTATGGGAGATAACTCTATTAAACAGCAGGGAAATCGTTGAACAGAATCCAAACTCTGAGACAATCTGATTAAATACAGATCCTTGTTCTCGCTCCGTTTTACAATAATCTGACAACATCCCATAAGAGGTCACGTTCAGATGACCTTTGTCGCCTCTTTACTTAACACGCAAATATTTTTCGAATGACCTGTCATCTTGCAGCAAGCCGTTTCGTCGCATCATTCCACATGAACATTTTGGTGACAAAATGACTAAACGAACAAATGCGATTATGCGAGCTTTGTCGCCTCAAAATTTCACTGTCAAGATTCTGACAGTAGTAATTGGATTGGCTAATGCAAAAGTTCATCAGGACATGACCCCTATGGGATTTTCTCATATCTTAACGCAGCAGAGAGAAGTTTACGAAACAGCGCGGAGATCAAAATATGATTTTAATCAGATTGAACTTCGAGAGATTAGGGACACAGATTGTGACTACAGAGCTAACTTTATATGTCTTTTTCAGGAAACTAAATATGGGTGATGATGATGTGGTGCTAGTACATGACTCGGAGTCCGTCAAGAAGGTGACGTACCATTGTAAACTGCTCCAATTCCACACCAACTACAGACCACCTTACTACGGGACATGGAGGAAAAAAAGTCAAACTGTCAGTCCTAGGAATCCATGGAAACAAGACAAGGTATACAGGATTGTAGTAACTTGCTGAATTGCAGTGTCCAGTATCAATATTTCACTTCAAACAATTTCTTCTCAATAACCAAAAGCCTGTAGCATGCTTGGATGAAGCACTACCAAGTTTGTTCTGATGAATGACTTTGACCCATTTTCACATGTGTCAAATGTCTTAAAGTCTTAAAAAACTTCTTCTCAATAATAACCAAAGGCCCATGTTACTGATATTTGGGCCACTAGCATGCTGGGATGAATGGCTGGAATTTGACAAGGGATTCCAATTATCCTATACATATTTTTGTTCAGAGTACAATAAATATAAATTAATCATTATAGTATTTTACAGCAACCAAAAATAGGGAGAGGCTTAATTGTGACGGTCCCCCTGATCATATTTGTCTGTCATCTTGGATTATTCTGCTGTTTTGATCGATGAACTCAAAAAAACACTGTACATGTGTAATTCTAGTTAGTCCCCTGCTGGTTAAACCTATAGTGTTTGTCTCCAGGTGTTGGTAACTTCAGAAATGATTGATGAATTTGGTTGAAAATTTATACGATGCTAGCTTATGAGGTAATATAGTGTGGGATTGAGTTTGAGGTCAAAAAGGTCACTGTTGCTAAAAATAGATATTTTCGTCAAAACATGGTTTCCAGATGATAATTTCAGAAAAAATTGATGGATTTGATTGAAACTTCATACAATGTTAGCTTATGTGGTAATACAAAGTGGGATTGAGTTTGGGGTCGAAAGGTCATCTACCAAAGTCACTTGCTTGAAATAGATTTTTTTAGTCGAATTTGGTTTCCAGGTTATAACGTCTGAATTTTAGAAAGGATTGATGAATTTGTTTGAAGTTAATACACTATTATTTAATCGATAAATAGAAAATATAGGATGGAAATCCAACAAGTAATAGAAAATTTTATTTTGGAATACTCTGGCAATGTAAATATTTTAATGGAATAGACCTAATTTCCGATACTTGCATACCAAGTCAAAAACTCAAAGCAAATGTCACTGTTGCTAACATAAGGTTTTGTCACGATATTCTCATTTCACACTCAGCCTGATTAAACAGTTAAGAAATGATAGCTAAAATCAGGCATTGCTATCCGCGGGATGCAACACTAACTGTAAGCTTGTTAAGAATAGGAGACATATTTATGTATAAATCTTACAAAAATTATGAAGTTGATTAGGGCAGCTACCTTTGTTTACTGTAGTGTGAGAGCCTATTGATAAATTTGCGATAAAACATGATAGGAAAGCAAACTTGAACATGTATTAATACTGTGACTTGTATTTCAGGATCTGTTTGACTACGAGGTAGAAAGTGATGATGAGTGGGAGGAGGAGGAGCCAGGAGAGAGCTTATCTGGATCAGAGGTATGTTAATCTTCACTGTTATAATGCAGATATTGTTGTGAAAATGGATTTGTAGAGGGGTCGAGCTGACTTCTCTGTAGCTCGTGCAGCAGGTTGACTCGCCCCGAAGGTGTTGAGCTGCTGTGCGTGACGGCATTGGGTGTAGTCTACACCTGGTCAAGTCACTAAATATTTACTTGCTGTTTGGTCTGATCGTAGACTACACTTACCTTTGATAGCAAACTATATAATTGTCATATAAGTTGAAGCTTCTCACAACAATATTTATAAAGCTTTCTGTATCTGCCATTAAACAGTGTTTGTCTGTCAACTTTTTCTTTAAAAAGCATATATAGTCCTTAAAGCATCCTTAGGCCTGTGAGATTCAATTTTGCATAAATGGTGGATGTGGCCCTCCATCTTTTATAATGTTATCACATGAGCGGATGGCGAGAAGTATCCAGGCGAAATCTCTAGTAGTTTTGACCTCAAACTCGATATGAAGAAGTTTACTGCAATGATAGCTTAACAGATAGGACTGGGATGATACACCGATGCATCGGTGAATCGCGGTACACTTCAACATGATACAAGTATCGATCCAAAGAAGCAAATTACGATACGGTATCGATCCGCTATATTTTTGTGAAAAACAAAAAGCGTAGCTTCATATTATCATTTGAAATCCATTAAACAAAGCTTTTAAATTAAAATAATTGTAAACACCGAAAGATCGAAAATTCTGAAAGTGAAAGTACTTGCGAGTCTCGTTTCCGGGAATGGAGCACTATGTTAGGAAGCGTTTGATTGGTCGTTTCATGATGACTGTTTCATGGTTAGCCAATCAAATAGTAGATTACAAAACCATTGCTAGACTAACTGTGTTTATAAATGGACGACTGGGATGAGCTAGTTACGCCGCAAGGCACAAAATCGTCCCGTGTGTAAGACATTCAGTCATCCTGTTTACAAAGACAAAGATGGCAGTGGCATCAGGAAGACTGACAAAACAAAATCGAAGTGTTTAATTTGAAACTGTGACAATATAAAGCTTCATGTATTACATCATGTTTTACATATTAGTTAATGTTTTATTCTTCAAGTCCAGATATGTTGAAATTTAGTTGTATTCTACTAGTCAAGATGCAATGCATTTTTATGTTTCCTCAGTTCTATAGTCAGTTCATACAATACTCAAATGATTGAGCCTATGGCAAGAGGTTGAAAGTACTGTTTAGAATGGTTTTGTTACTTGTCAAACTTTCTGTTTAACAAATAAATAGAATTTGAAAAAAAAATCACACATTGAAGTTGTTCATTGCTTTGACAATACCATAAATAAAGTATCGTGATACGTATCGGATCGTAGGTGAGGTATCGTGATACGTATCGGATCGTGCAATCACTGTATCGTCCAAGCCCTATTAACAGATAAGTTTGGTAACCTGAATTATAAGAATGTTATTTATAGAGTTATGGCCCTTTATCACATTGCAAAATAAAAATGTTTTCAATTAATTAAACTTCAATCTTCTCAGGAAGATTCATTGCCATAATAGTTTGGACGTGTTTGATAACCACTTTTGTCCAACGTTTTTTATTGAGTTACGGCCCTTTATGTATAACCATATTGACAACTGCTCATTCAATGATTGATGGGCGAGTTATAATCTACTTTCACAGTATCCTTGATAAAAATGTTACAGGTTAGTGGATGATTAATTAGAGATTAATATTGGTGTCGTCAGGGAGAAGAGGAGGAGGATGGTGGCGATGGAGAGGATGAAGATGACTGGATGGTTCCCCATGGCTACCTGTCAGATGATGAGGGATGTCAAGCAGATGAAGATGTGTGTAGTTTTAATGACTTGTCACTCTTTTATTGAAACAATTCTTAATTATTCTTTAATGCAACTTCACATCAAATTTATATTTCAAAAGTATGAATGTCACTACAGCTAGTGGGGTTTTTAACGTGTATATAAAAATAAGCATCAGATGCTCCTCCAAATGCTGGTTAAGAAATATTCAAATGTTAGCTGAAAAAGACTTGGGATATGGAAATCCTTATGATATCTTAACATTATCAAACAAGATAAAATTGTATTTAAGGTCAAAAATGATGATTCTGTAAGGTATCCTGTAAGCCCAGCAATGATTTTTTTTTTTTTGGAACTAAGTGCTTGTAATCATATTCTAAAAATGCTTATATTGGAAAAGTGTTTAAGTATAATTTTATCACCATCTCAATAGGAGAAATAAAGTAAATTCTTGCAAGTCCTTTTTAAGGTCACCTGGCCCCGGTTTCATCAACGTTCCTTAACTTAAGGAGGCTCCTTAACTTAAAAATCTCCATAAGAAAGCATTACAGAATTTAAGGGGAAAATCTTAAGTTTAGGAGTTTTCCTTAAATTCTATAATGCTTTCTTTTGGAGATTTTTAAGTTAGGGAGTTTCCTTAAGTTAAGGAACATTGATGAAACCGGTGCCTGAGACATGTTATCTGTTCAATTACCGAATCAAAGAGTATGCATCCCTTTCCAAAATCTGACAAATATGTTGCAGGACTCTTATGTGAAAAAAGACAGCATAGTTTTTTGCAAGTAAGTTGAACTTATACAATAAAAATGTATGATGATGATTTCTGACAGGTAAGCCCAGAGATGATGAAGGCTGCACGACAGGCCAAGCTCGAATCCTGGGAAAGTGAACTGAAGCGTCAGACCAAGGCTGCACTACCAATCATCATCGGCTGTGTGTGGGAACAAGCTGTGCACAGTCTCCAGAAGCAGGTCCAAGAAACATTGGAGAGTTACAAGGTAAGGTCTGGACATCCCAGCAAGTTCTGTTGGTGTAAGGAAAATAGATTTCATAACAATGACATATTGAATTAGTATGTACTGTAGGATAAGTGTATTACTCCTAGTCATCGTAAATTTCATCATAGATAAAGGTAAAAATATCTTTTTAAAACATTCAAAGGTGTTTGCCATGGTGATCTATCAAATCCATCTCTTAAATGTTAAGCATTTGTTTTGTAATTATTAAGCAAAGTTGGTCAGAATCAAACAAGGTATCGGTAAACCCAACCTTAAAACATCCAAAGGTGAAGGTAAAGTTTTACATCCCATAAATACTTAACATTTTGTTATTACATAGTAAAGCACAGTTTTAAAAGCAAAGTTGGTCAATATCAGGCATGGCGTCATCTGACCAAACTCCCAGGTCATTGGAGCAAAGGTCAAGGTCAAATTTACATTTGTTAACTGCTTAGAGTTCGTTTTGAAATGATATTATTATAATTATTTTGAATATTCTATCTGGGCATTATTTCCAATAGTGCCCTGGGGTCAGTTTTAGGACAGCTGTGTTATTCATGGGAGACTGGTTGAGACCAGAATGGGCTGTGTTTGAGTCAGCAATATTTCCTTGTAATCGTTTCAGGCTGTGTGTTTGAGTGCTGACCCTATACCCACCACGTATACTGGAGCTATGAACAGTAAACTGGACAGTTCTCCCTCGGAGAAGGGTTGTGCTACACCCAAGAATGGCATGATCAAACCTGTTCCTGAAGAAGGTGAGAGTTTTACCAGTGATCAGTTTATCTAGCACCCATAGAAATTTGTGACACACAATGTTGTAGCTACATTCTTGTAAGATCAGAGCAATTTGAATGTAATGAATAGCAAAACATCATTAAAGAAAAGTTCATTGTTTTGAAGCATGTAAAAACTGCTGTGTAAGGCGTGACCAAAAAACTAATTTTATGTATTTTAAATGTTTACTTCCCAAGTTTACTGCCAGCATTTGAAGTATATAAATATGAGGAAATATAAGAATGGTTATTGGGAATAGAAATTTACACAAAACATATGTTGGAAATAATCTGTAAAGACTGACAACAATATCCTTCTTAATATGACCAAAGTTAATAGACTCGGTGTCATTTGTCAAAAAAGAAAAAGCTGATAAAACAAATTAAAATACTTTTGTTCTCTTTCACAGCGATGCCAGATTTGATTCGCTTGGTCCATGGAAACTTGGCTGGAATAAAGAAGCTGATTAAAAGATTCAGAACATTTTGGGGACAAAAGGTCTCTGGTGACCAAACCCCAGCCTCACCTGCAGAGTCCAAGATGGAAGTTGATACCCCGGAAGTGAAAGAGAAAGAAGGAGAAACACCCATTGAAAAAACAACTGCTATGGATACATCTGAAATTATTGATGATGTTCACACATACTGTATATCTAAGCGTCAGCTGGAATTAAAGATATCGTCCATAGCCGTTCGCGAGAAGCGTGCCGCATACAAGAAAGTGTGTTGGTATGTACACGACAACCTACTACAACAGTACAGTCTGTCTGAACTTCCTGTGCCTAACATACAAGAATCTGACAATGAAACCCCCAAGCCCAAATCTGAGGAGCCGACTACACCCACCACTTCCCTCAAAACACCCAAGGTGTCCATCACACAGTTTGCAAGACCCATGTCTCCCTCAGAAATCGCAGCTCAGCATGCCGCTGTGGCAGCAAAACAAGCGGCAGAGGCATCAGCCAGATTAGCAGCACTAGAAGCTGCATCAAAACAGGCGGCACTTGAAGCAGTGGCTAAACAGCAAGCGTTGGAGGCTGCCATGCGCCAGGCAGCCGTGGTCAATGCTGCACAGCAGGGCGGTATGCAGGTCATTCCAGGAGCAGCATCATTTACATCTCCAACGCATAAAGCTCAGGTCAATTTTACATCACCCTCTCATCCCAATTTCAAACCTAAGGCCATGTCGCCACAGGTGATTTTTCCTGGAGGATCTCCGCTGACACCTAAGGCATCGCCAGATAATCAGAAGAAGAGAATTGTTCCTACCATGTTGTCGCCACTTCTTCAGAAAGCTTTGCATAGTCCTCAAATGGGGAAAAGTGACCTGCAAAACAGGATAGTTCCCACAATGATTTCACCAAGTAATTCTCAAAAGAGGATGACTCTGTCAGTAAGTTCAGTTAATGAACAGCAGAAAAGGATCGTTCCAAACATGACCTCGCCCTGTAATCCTATGAAGAAAATGACTCCATCAGTATATCCGGTTGATAGCCAACAGAAAAGAATAGTCCCGACTTTGGTGTCACCACTGCCGTCAAAGACAGCTGTCAAGGCTTTGGTGTCACCACTGCCGTCAAAGTCAACTGTCAAGGCTTTGGTGTCACCACTGCCGTCAAAGTCAACTGTCAAGGCTTTGGTGTCACCACTCCCGTCAAAGACAGCTGTCAAGGCTTTGGTGTCACCACTGCCGTCAAAGACAGCTGTCAAACGAGACTTGCCATTCAACACGGCTAACAAAAGCCCATCTAGTGTGAAACCTGTACAGGGCCCGGTCAAACCAGTAAATCAGATTCACGACTCTTTAGGGGGAGGGCATGATTCTGAAAATGCTATTGTCATAGATTAATGCCCGATAGTTATAAATCAAACTGCAGGTAGTTAATTAGATCGAGGGAATGGGTATTGAAAAATAACACTGCTACAGGATATTTGGTAGCTCGGTTCCATTGTTGCCTTTCAACTGATCAGATGAACTCAAATGATTAGTTTTGTAAATTTTCTTTCAACAATTGGAAAATTTACTGTTTTATATCTATATAATACCTGATGCACAAATGAAATGGCCATCTTGTATGTTTCTCGAGAATTGTTGAATGTGATATAATGAAAGCTCTTTACCAAGTGCAATATAGAGTGAAGGATTGTTGTGAACAGTGAGTGGTTCATACAAAGAAAAAAAGTAATACAACAGTTTAGCGTTGTATTGAAACACTGATAGACAATGGTATGTCATATGTAAGAACATATTTTGAAAACTTCAATAATCCAGTATGACGGATTGTGATCCAAGTCAACTTCTGAATTTGTGATTTGCAGTCATATTTCTAAGTCCATGTGGTATTGCCGCATTTACATTCTACGATTGATTTGTCCATGTTGTATTTCATCCATTGAAAAGACATTACAGCAGTCTTATTCTATGAAAAGAATCTACATATTTCATAGTGTCGTGATATTTATAAACCTATGATTCAAGGCTTGTACTTCGTGATTAATAATTTACAAGTTTTAGAAATGTGTATTCTAAATAGGCTGACAGCCAAACTGTATCAATTTTGTACAACTATGCCACTTGATTTAGAAACAAAGTACATGTAGTGGAATTAATTAAACAGACAGGACTATTTTTGCTAGCAATTCATTGCCATTTTCCAGATGTTTATTTATATTTTTGTACACATTTTTTGTATAGTTGAGTAGACGCTAATTAGGAGAAAAAGATAAATTACCAGCAGGAAAAGCAAATTGAAGTTGCTAGCTCAACATATTTTTTCTGAATTGGTTATTAATTATGTAATGCTTGATTTGGAGAGAGATACGTTAAAGGTGTTTGTGTGGAAATATGTGAAGTAAAAATGATGCAGCAAATGAGCCTAGAATTATTGTAAGTTTCTAAAAGTTTTTTATATTGTGTCCAGCAGGGATAATTCCAAATCTTTAAACCTATGGGAGAATTTGAGGGATTTTATGGTATCAGCAAAATATCTGAGATTTTTCTATATAAAGTAATATAATTTTGAATTTTTAATAGATTTTCAGGGAAAATATGGGTAAAAATCCTGAAATCTCCCCCAAAGTGATCCCTGTGTCCATTGGAGTACAATACTGACTTTATAAGTTATATATGAAAATGGGCATAAATGCACACTCAAGTAATATTTGCCGTCAATATTTCGATAGGTAGCTGGTAAATCTAAACCAACATCAGGCCTAGCCTATGTAACTGGTAGAAATTGTAGTGTAGATATAATAGTGCTTGGTCTTGATATGTGTCATGTACCTATCCTTGTTCAAAGCGGGTTTTATCATGTAATGAATCAACTATTCATGTATAGAACCAACTATATTTAAAATATTTGTATAAAGAAAACATTTACCTTGAGAAAAGTGTTTTCAAGATATTTATGACTTCTTCCATCAATGATTTTTTTTTTCTTTTTATAATGATCTGTATGTATTATCAGTCATGTCAAATGAAATTGGGTTCTCCTCAAAGATCCTTTTCTCTATTTTTTGCCTATTGAAAATCTAAATTCATTAACTCCTGATCATGAAGACACTTTAAACTGTTCCAATTCAAAGGTTGGCTAGTTCTTTATAGATTTCAGGGAGAAATTAATGATGGTTCTCATCTATCATCCCGCTCATGCCAGGAAACAAGCCTATATCCTTAAATTGATGGTCAGGGTTTGCACTGTATATATTATAAATGGGCTCCTTTCCTGAATATATGGGGTCCTTCTGCATAGTTTAAAGGGGAATCCTGAAAATTAGTGGGGTCCTTTTCAGTTTCTATGCTTGAAAAAGATATAGGGACGGCTTCAACGCAAACCCTGATGGTATTTCATGATTGTCCTGTGGTTTAATGTAGCAGCCAGATGTCCTAATAGGCTTATTATAGTATAAACATTACATTATCCCTTTTGGCGTTAAGTATTCTCCATGTGAAAAAAAAATGATTGATTCCAGGGATGACAACCTGTTATCATTTGATGCTGCCAAATTAAAGCTCTTGTCTACACAAGCTGGGTCCAGTCTATATATATATGTTGAAGGGAAGTTTTAAAAGCTGTTGCTCAGAACAATTTTGATCAAAATCCAAATGAAGAAAAGCTTTTAAGATACCTTATACTAGTTCGTTTGCCGGTATTGATATTATCAATCCAGTAATTTGATCAGTCGGAGGATTACTGAAAAAGTGCAGAAACAATGTTAATCCATCATTAACTGGAAATCTTTTTCTCTTATTTACTTCTTTTTCACTTTATCTTTCCTCTAAATCCCAAATTTGTTTGTAATATATGAACGGAGATATTTTCCCAGAAAATTAAATAACATGCAGATACACAAAAAATGTCTTTTGTTTATATGTTACAGCAACAAACTGCATCCTATCTCATCCCAGTAGTGATGGGTGATCAATTTTTGTGTCGCCTGAAAAGGCGACATATAGGGATCACTATGTCGGCGGCGGCGTCTGCACCAACAGTTTCCGTGTGATAACTTGAGTTTCCTTGGGCCAATCAAACTCAAACTTCATACAGTGCTTCCTTACCAAAAGTACTCGCTTGGGATTGCTTTTCAGGGTCAAAGGTCAAGGTCACTGTTACTATAAATAGAAAATCGGTTTCCGTGTGATAAATTGAGTTTCCTTGGGCCAATCAAACTAAAAACTTCATACAGTGCTTCCTAAACAAAAGTGCTCGCTTGGGATTGCTTTTCAGGATCAAAGGTCAAGGTCACTTGCTATAAATAGAAATTATGTTTCCGTGCGATAACTTGGAGTTTCCTTGTGCCACTCAAACTTCATACAGTGCTTCCTTACCAAAAGTGCTCCCTTTGGATTGCTTTTCAGGTTCAAAGGTCAATGTCACAGTTTCTATTACACTTCGAACTGATACAATGCATATCCATAGATGGCTCCTAAAAACTTATCTCCCAACTTGCTGCGATTGACGATTGATTGGATTATTGTCTTATATGTGACATAGTCCACGAAGCGAGACATGGATGTTACTTTTTTGATGGCGGCTTCAACATTACGGTGTAATCATCTATCAACAAGATTTTAAAATATAGTTGACAGATTCTGACTTTCACCTATAGCTAGTTTACTGATGATGGACTTTGTTAATTGTTGAAGTTTTCCACTTAATTCTGTATTTCACCTACAATTTACTGCCAATTCTTCTTATATTTTTTATTGTGCCATGTTGAATTTGTCTTTTAGCTCCATATTGACCTTAATTTCTCGCATGTTCTGTACAGGGAATAATTTGAAAAGCATTTAACAACTTTCCTATAATGAACCAATAACTATTTATAATCGGATTTGGACGTGAAAAACTTCTTGACTAATATAATAGTAGTGACTGCTCTATTTTATTAAACCTAATTTTCTTGTTCCGGTTAATAAATTAACACTAAAAGTAATGTTTCCATTGTTAACATTTGACTTCTTAATTGTTTGACATAAGTCAAATTACAAGAAAATTTGTTTGAGCATAGAATCCATGCTTGAGCAGGAGAATAGTTGGGACTGTTCTAGAATTAACCATGTGTTAGGAGCAGAAATCACTTTTTTAGACAAAAGGAATAGTATACAGCTCTTGTTTTAACTCCACCACCATCGATAGATAAGTGCAAGTGCCTCCCAACTCCCCCACATAATTAATCATGGAATAGCCGTTAGATTAATACGGGCCGAAATCTCGGGTTTAATTGCTAGTGAAAGAGCACTTGTTTCATAAATGTACTACTTAGTATCTCGATGGAATGCTGCTACTTAATCTGGCTCTCCCTTGCCAAGTCAGTAGGAAAAAGCTAGGATGACAAATGACAAAATATTGCTGTATGAAATCTGCCATATTTTATTTGCAAGATGCCAAAATTCTTTCAGTGTCTTTGTAAAGTTTCACTCATCAAAATTTGAAAAGAGCACATACTGTACAGTTATGTACCTGAATGACAATTCTTTGTGAGGATGGCTTTAGATAATTAGTCGCTGTTCAAAGCCTCTAGATATCTCCTATACTGGTCATTGCCAGTGATCGTGAGGATGGCTTGAGATAATTATATAAGAAGTCACTGTTCCGAGCCTCTAGCTATCTCCTATACTGGTCATTGCCAGTGATCGTGAGGATGGCTTTAGATAATTATATAATAAGTCACTGTTCCAAGCCTCTAGCTATCTCCCATACTGGTCATTGCCAGTGATCGTGAGGATGGCTTTAGATAATTATATAATAAGTCACTGTTCCAAGCCTCTAGCTATCTCCCATACTGGTCATTGCCAGTGATGACTAACAAAAGACCACTTTTATACACCCATCATAGCATTTTGGAGCTTGCACACTACCATTTCTAGCTTTTATCTTTTCATACGAAGGTGCAACTGGCTTCACATTCATGCGATTTAATTGGTGTTCCTCTGAGGCATACAAGGCAAGATTGCAGCATGGTGTGCTTGCTTCTCCAACAACAGGAAACAGACCCGTGAAGAAACTTAGCGCAAGTTGTAAATCCTTATTTGATGAAGTAATGCAGTTCTATGCAGGTAATCCATTTGGACACTAGAACACCATTGTGACATTCTAGGACCTTAGTTCTGCACCATCAAAAGCTGCTGTCGCTAGATGTTAAAATTTAACATCATGAAAGCTAAACATATCTTCTAGTCCTGGCGTAATGGAATATCTTGTTGGGTAATGCAGCGGACTGCATGTATTCCGTAATACAGAAGAGACGTCCTTCATTCATCAACAGGAAGTCCTCACACCACTGCCTGTTTATCAAAGTATTTGTACGCTTTAAAATCTCCCATTTTCTTGCCGTTTTTGTCGTAGTGGAGGGACCTGAAGCATTGATCGCAGAAGAAGGAGGGGTCATCCGGTGCATGCTCGCTACCATACGTCAACCACCTGTGGGGAGTAGGAATAGAAAGCACATTGTGTACCTGACAACATAAACTAGAGCAAACATCTCATTTGATCAACACAGATATTGAATTATTATAACACAGCTTTTGAATGGTCTACAAAATGTACTTTATACAAATTACCTTTAAGCATGCTGCATATTTTAAAGGCCCAATATACGTAACTTTTGGCAAAACTTGATGCGAAAATCAAGCCTAATAACTTATTTTTTTTATAGATTTAAGATTAACTGATATCAGCAATATTCAAGATGACTTCTTACGCGGTAAGCGGTACGTACAGCAGCAGTTGAAACTCGGTATGTATAAATACGCGACCATTTTTACTGTCTTTTAACTTTGGCTTGTTATTGAAGTGTGCCCCACCTGAATTATTTTCAATTCTTTGGATTTTTCTGTCAAGAGTTTCTTGTTAGTTACCGCTCAGGTTTACTTCGTTTTAGGCTTATTTTTGTATGGTTATCAACTGGAATTTTTTTCATGATTTTTCAGAATCCCTAATAATTTCCTGATGTTACGTATATTGGGCCTTTAAGCAAGCGACATATTAATAATAAGATTGTTTCAGAAATGTACCAAGATATTTTTTTGGTTGAAAACTAAATGACATCCTAATAAACTGCCTACCTACTTTTAACAAATGGAATAAAGTCCGTATTAAATCTGTTCACAATGGAGACCAATGATTGTTTCGTTCAGGAATTTTTCAGTTGACAAAAGTTTAATCATATTTTTACAGAGAAATGTATACCATAACACATACAAGTGAATTGTACAAATTTTCATACTACACTGAATGCTTCCAAAAGGATATTTATTACATAATGTATCAGCCTTAATATACTGGAAGGCATTACTCATAATTGCTTTTAGTAAAACAAAAACAATAGCATAATCTGTTCCATACACTTCATTTAAATGTGATACACTAGTACTGGGAACCGTACCTTGAGGAAAAGATCTCACACACACGACAGATAGAGCGTTTGTACGTTCTCTTGTATGTCAGCCTGGGATACTCTCTACGATCCTGGAGGTCATCAACGTGGAACAGACTGCCAAAAATACAAGAACATCAAAACTTTGATAAAATACATGTTATTTTCATTATCGCAAACATATTACCAGGTCTGTTAATTACATATCTAAGAATTTCTTTATAGTTAAGAGCTATTCCATAATAAACACATGGGAGAGATGGGAGGCACCTGTCATAATATGTAATATATCATGAGTGGTGAGGTTAAAACCAGATCTGCACACTATTCCTTTATATGTAAAATCTTTTAATATTTGATAGATGGTGTGTCTCCGACAAAATGCCTCCAGCCCCTCCCACATGAATAATTCTGGAACGGCTAGCCCTTACCTCAATTTATTGCAAAAATACACTTATAAACAAATGATGACAACATAACAAGGTTTTGATTAAACTTTAACATGTTGTATTTTGCAAAAGGAAGAGATAACCATGCAGACATTGTGAAATGGTTGACAGCATCCCAGTAGAGATATTGGTGACTGATCCATTACTGAACATTTCCGAAGGCCATATACAAACAACCATTTGGATCGTGCAAAACAAAAGCAACTTCATTCACAAACTGTTAAACTAGTCCATTATCTGAAAATTGGTAACTACTAACCAAAATTTATTTTAAAGGCCTAATATACGTAACTTTCGGCAAAACTTTAACTGAAAATTAAGCCTTATAACTTTTTATTTTATAGATTTAGTTAAGATTAACTGATATCAGCAATATTCAAGTTGAAATCCTTCACGGTTACCGGTACAGCAGTTGTTTCAGAATTTTTCAGAATCATGAAAAAATTCATGAAGTTACGTATATTGGGCCTTTAAATATTTTATGTTTAACAACTGTTTAACTCAATCATTATAACACAGTAATGAATGGCAGTTGCTGATTGTGTATACCGTATGTCGGTGAAAATGATGATGTGCTCGCAGTTTCCTTGATGCAGATAGAGGTAGGGCTGCCCAAGACGCACTTTCAGATCCAAAAAGAAGGTTTCATCCATGCTACAAGATGTCATAGGGCCAATTCCTTTAGCTTGCTCCACTGCCCACTTTCTAATTACACTGAAAAACATTAATAAATGAACTTTAACTTAAAAAAGATTCAATTCATTTTCGACTTGTTCTTAACATGGAGGTGCATTTCCACTAGCTTGATAACTGGGGAAGGTTAATTCTGTCAGCTCGTCTAGTTTAAAGTTTGAATATCTAAGGAAATATAAGGTACCTGAAAGACTAGTAGAGTTTTTCTAAATTTTCCCATGGGCTGGTCTTTTTATGATTTTTTTTATTTTGAAATCATTTTTAGACAAAAGACAGACAAATTTTCAAAAGCAATCAAGAGAACAAATTACATTAATAAGACATATTGTATTTTCACCAACAAGCTCATCATTACACACACACATACATATATGTACACAGTTGACACACATTCATTTACTTAACTTGTATACACAATTAGAAAAAGTAAAGGGAGGAAATTGGAAGAAGGAAAAATAAAGGGAGGAAATTGGAAGAAGGAAAAATAAAGGGAGGAAATTGGAAGAAAGAAAGTGATGAGTCATTGACAAAGGAGCTAGAAAGTTGAAATATATGAGATGTGGATAATTAATATAATAATCTCCATGGGCTGGTCTTATTTATACCAAAATCTTCATCCTTCAATCATTCCTTAACTCGCACGAATTACCAGATTTACCAAAACTCCATCAATGGATACTCATGATTTATTGCACTATGCCATGCTACACTTATCATAAGTGATAAGTGTAGCGTAGCGTATTGTAATCAATCCTTGGTATCTGACAATGCCAGAACTTGTGTTAATAATATTTTAACCAACTACAGTATCGCAACATTTTACAAAACACAATTTCCGGGATACAACTTTCAGTCGGTTTAGTCATGTGACTTTCATCACCACGTGACTTTCATCACCACGTGACTTTATCTAGGGCACTTTTGAAAACAAAATGGCGGCTAAATAGAAGTTTTCAATGACGGTAAGCGAGGTAAAGTTTTTTGGTCGAAAGAAGGATTACACCTTCAAATAAAACAAAAGGGGTGTTAGTAAAATTAGCTGAGATCACTGATGAACTGAATTTATCTTGTATAGAGAAATATGAATGCAATCCACAGTGCTGGTAATCGAGGTTGCTCTTTGCTGTTGGAAACAATCCGAACGTTACATTTTGCCAGATTGTTGCTTTTACGACTGACAGTTACACATCTAGGTACAACACACCATGACTTAGTTTAAGAGCCTGTATCTTTGTTTCGTTCCTTTTTAACCTAAAGCAACTAAAAAATTTTATCTGTGTAATTATCGCAACTCAGACTAGAATGTCCTGAAATCATTGGTTGAGAGACATCAGATGGTGACCCTCTATTTTTCTATAGAGGGTCACTTTGTGATGTTAGAGGGCACTCCGCCCTCGCCCCCTATAAATTTTACTGACCCTCTATGGCTCTAAAGAGGGTCAGGTAGTGACTATATAACTTATAATATATTGGAATTCCAATCCTGCTGCTCTATCTCACAGCGCACAGATTACTGACAATCAGTTTAACATTTCTAGAGATCACTGGTATATATATTGGCACCCCAATGTTACTTATTGTGAACTTACCTACTATAATCTCGACTATCCACCTCTCTTAGATCGTTGTAAAACACACCTTCTATATAGAAGAAGCCAGACTTGTATACATCCTAGAAATTCAAAACAATCATACAGAAATAAAGAGTAATTAATAGATTCATGAAATCAAAACAGATATCATCAAGATGAGCAAATGATCCTATTCTGCTTATTATTTTCACAATAAACATTGTTCTTTGATAGTCTACAATGACATACCATATTTGCCGTATTTTCTCTTTCTAAGGAGGTACATTTGTATTAAAACATAAAAGCCTCCCTTTTAATCTTGACACAATTAAATAATTCTATTTAATGGTACTTATTTACTTTATAAAAACGACATTTTTTGTCTAGATTTTAGTTTTCCTAATCTATTAAGTGCCTGCTTGGAACCATGCACTTTTTTTTGCCACACTGGGCGCTTATTACGGTGAATACTGTACATAAAGGTGATGCATGTATTCAGTATGTAGTTTTTGAGTTTCTCAAACAATATTTTTTGAAAAATATTATAAGTTAGTGTTATTTGAGTTGTAACAGCGCCTTGTAGTACACAGGCAATCATTCTGAATCTTATTATATTTAGTTTTGATTTGGAATTTCTCTGACAAACTTTTTTATAATATCTTAAGTACCGTACATGAGCTAAAGTTTATAAGCTTGTCCATCTGTTAACAGTGGGGCCCTGTAGTATAATGTATCAATCACCATGTGCCTGTGGTTATACCTTAGCATAGAAACCAGAGGTGTCGTCAGGGTTTTCACTGAAGTCGCCACTTATTGCGAGGTCATTGACGCAGCTAATCTTGTCGCGCAGTTCCGTCAGACGCTGGCTTCCCAGGACCTGGAACTTCTGGTCTAGACCCAACTACAACAGAAATTAATACAAAAACTGAGGCAGTCCACCATTTGTAAAACGTATGTTTACAGATCTAGACTTGTGTCAACCATTTGTAAAACGTATGTTTACAGATCTAGACATGTACCAACCTTTTGTAAAACGTATGTTTACAGATCTAGACATGTACCAACCATTTGTAAAACGTATGTTTACAGATCTAGACATGTACCAACCATTTGTAAAACGTATGTTTACAGATCTAGACATGTACCAACCATTTGTAAAACGTATGTTTACAGATCTAGACTTGTGCCAACCATTTGTAAAACGTATGTTTACAGATCTAGACATGTGCCAACCATTTGTAAAATGTATGTTTACAGATCTAGACATGTGCCAACCATTTGTAAAACGTATGTTTACAGATCTAGACATGTGCCAACCATTTGTAAAACGTATGTTTACAGATCTAGACATGTGCCAACCATTTGTAAAACGTATGTTTACAGATCTAGACATGTGCCAACCATTTGTAAAACGTATGTTTACAGATCTAGACATGTGCCAACCATTTGTAAAACGTATGTTTACAGATCTAGACTTGTGCCAACCATTTGTAAAACGTATGTTTACAGATCTAGACTTGTGCCAACCATTTGTAAAACGTATGTTTACAGATCTAGACTTGTGCCAACCATTTGTAAAACGTATGTTTACAAATCTAGACTTGTGCCAACCATTTGTAAAACGTATGTTTACAGATCTAGACTTGTGCCAAAAATCCAGTTGATAACCATGCAAAAATAAGCCTTAAACGAAGTAAATTTGAGTGGTAACTAACAAGGAACTCTTGACAAAAAAATCCAAAGAATTGAAAATAATTCAGGTGGGGCCCACTTCAACAACAAACCGAAGGTAGAAGACGGTTCGAAATGGACGCGTGTTTACAAATAGCGTGTTTCAACTGCTGCTGTACCGGTAACCGCGAAAGAATTCATTTTGAATATTGCTGATATCAGTTAATCTTACCTAAATCTATAAATAAAATAAGTTATTAGGCTTGATTTTCGCTGAAAATTTTGCCGAAAGTTACCTATACCGGGCCTTTAAAAGAATGGACTAAACACTTGCTATAAATTTTATTTCATGGATACCACACGAACTCAATCATATCTACACTCTTTGAAGGCAATATATGTCACCCTGATATATATTAGGCTATACATTTTCTTTCAACAAGATGAGAGAGATCATTGGGTACTACTCAACAAACACTATTACTTGGCCATGAACACCAAATCTTACAGTACCATCCTGCCTAACTAGGAGGCTAAGGAAAGTGTGTATCTTAACTTTTGGGTGGGTAGTAACAATGCCTGCCATGCCAAGCTAGGAGCTCAAGGAGAGTGTGTTACCTTAATTTTGAATGGGTATTCAAACTGCCTGTCCTGCCAAGCTAGGAGCCTAAGGATAGTTGTTAACCTTACCTTTGGGTGGGTAGCCATACTGCCTGCCGTGCCAAGCAAGGAGCCTAAGGAGAGTGGGTAACCTTACTTTTGGGTGGGTATTCACACTGCCTGGTTAGGAGCCTAAGGAGAGTGGGTAACCTTACTTTTGGGTGGGTATTCACACTGCCTGGTTACGAGACTAAGGAGAGTGGGTAACCTTATTTTTGGATGGGTATTCACACTGCCTGGTTAGGAGACTAAGGAGAGTGGGTAACCTTATCTTCAGGTGGGTATTCACACTGCCTGGTTAGGAGCCTAAGGAGAGTGGGTAACCTTATCTTCAGGTGGGTATTCACACTGCCTTGTTAGGAGCCTAAGGAGAGTGGGTAACCTTATCTTCAGGTGGGTATTCACACTGCCTGGTTAGGAGACTAAGGAGAGTGGGTAACCTTATCTTCAGGTGGGTATTCACACTGCCTGGTTAGGAGCCTAAGGAGAGTGGGTAACCTTACCTTTAGGTGGGTGTTCACACTGCCTGGTTAGGAGACTAAGGAGAGTTAGTAACCTTACCTTTGGGTGGGTATTCACACATGCCTGGCTAGGAGCCTAAGGGGAGTGGGTAACCTTACCTTTGGGAGGGTATTCACACATGCCTGGCTAGGAGCATAAGGAGAGTTAGTAACCTTACCTTTGGGTTTTGATTCACACTGCCGGCTGTATATGTGGTAGTGTGTATACTAATCTCGAGTATAACATCATGTCCAATCCTATAGTCACTTGGAACAGGTTGTTTGAACTCGTCAGCTGGTTTACTGCTAAACTTCTAAAAAATAGTTCAAGATCAGATGTACGAACTGTATAAAGGAAGTACTCGGTTTCTTAGTCACATTCTTAGTTTTACTGATCACCAATGTACATGTACATTGTATGTAAATAATGTAAACCAATTTTCTTTCACTCCTAAAATTAACTTTTACAATTTCTGAATCACAATTAGTTGATGCTTATTTACTTTCATGAAACAGACTTTACATTCCATACACGTATAGCCAGTGTACCATATCTTAATTAAGAAGCCCAATACAATATCTTATATACTGTAAATGACTTTCGTGAGGTATTTATTTTCGCGTTAATTTGCGAGGAGATTAAATCAAGAAATCAAATACCTCACGATTATTTCTATCTCTAGATGTGCCCGTGTTTATTCTATCGTCACTTCTAAATGGTTTGCGAAATTATGTATTCGCGAATATGTCTGAAATAGTAAGCTCGCGAATAAAATATTCGCGAAATCAAAGTGATTTACAGTAAATGGCCAAGTGGCCTTTAACAGTCAACTGAGTTTTGTCCATTGCCATTAATTTGACCCTTTCATACTCACCGACAACTTCTCTTGTACCGTTTTATATTTCAGTTTCTTGTTGATAAACTGTTTGTAATGGCTACTATTTTCTCTCTTCATCATTTCACTTTTTTGGATTCTGCACAAAACAAACGGAAAGCAAAACTCTATGAGGGAAAAAATACTCTTAAGATTCTAATTCTTCATTGAACAATTTGCATTTCCAGTGGAACTCGATTATCATGATATTCTATTTACTAGAGAAAAATATTAAAACAACCAATGTATATTACATGTTTATCAACTGTTTTAGATTGATGATCTCTAATTGTTAATTCAAAGATGTTCGCCTTTCAGAAATTTTGTTTTTTTCTGCTCAGTCCCAAAATCTAAAGAGCACAACTATATGTGGGACAAATTTTAAGGAGAACATACATATGAAATTGGAGAAATATACATCTTACATTTCTCAAGAAATTGCGACATCAATCATTCATAGTCAAAATCAATATGGCTGCTTTACAGCGATTTTGGTTTTCTGACCAGTTCAAAATCAAAAGGCCACAACTTGGTTAAAAAAGGGAACCCTCATATTAAATTTGAGAAAGATTAATCACATATTTATTAAGAAATAGATAATAAACTGTCATTATCTAATTCAAGATGGCCACATGTATTAGCCATTTTTTTTTTTTGATAAGTCTAAAAAACAAAAGGGCACAACTAGGGACCAAAAAGGGAACCTACATATAAAATTTTAAGAAAGATCCATACTGAAAAAAAGCGTCTTAAATCAATAAAATGAACACCTGTCGACCAGTCCTTAAGTGGGGAAAATGCACAACCACAGATCAAGTGGAACCCTCTTATGAAATCCAAGAATGATCAATCCAGTACTCGTCAAATAACAGTGATAAGTAACTACTACTGTCAAAAGACAGTCTCATAAGTAATAGCTTATCAAGTCTCCGGGCCTTTCAGTCTGAATAGACAACTACAGATATAGGAGAACATTATAAGCTTCATTACTGATTTGAGAATGTTCCATCCAGTAATTAACTTGTCAAGAAATAGCAATAACAAACATGCCACCTGTTGGCATATTTTTTTTTCAGATCGGTTTGAAAAAGGAACATAAGGTACAACTAGGGACCAAGGAGAACCTTATAAGGTACAACTAGGGACCAAGGAGAACATTATTCCTGACAATTACTGGATGGTTATTCTCAAATTTCATGAGAATTATAGGTTCCCCTTGGTTACTATTGTGTATAAGTGATATTATGATAAACAAACTATTAATGTCAAAAATCAAAGATGGCTAACTATTGGTCATTTTTTCCCAAATCTGTCTGAAAATTTCCTGGACAACATAAACTACATGTATATACATGTATGTACAAGAAACTTTCAAATGAAATTAAAAATGAGATATCCAGCACTTGTCAAGAAATAGCAAATTATAAGGCTATAATCGCCTAAATCTTAACCATGTTTGGTACATTTAGGGAAGTAGACATCAGGATCCAAGTGTAAATAACACTAATATATATGTAGTTTCATTACTTACTTGACGGTCATGAGATCAACATCATCAGGGAAATTCTTAAGTAAAGTCATATCTGGGGGCTCGTCACCATTCTTAAGGGTGTCCACTCTGTAAATGTATGATAATGTACATTGTGTTGTAAAAAAATAAAAACATTTTCCTCTGTTTATAATAAGTGTTGAATAGATGAACTACTGCGAAAGCATTTGCCAAGAATGTTTTCATTAATCAAGATCGAAAGTCAGAGGTTCGAAGACGATCAGATACCGTCGTAGTTCTGACCATAAACGATGCCAACTAGCGATCCGCCTGAGTTGCTTCAATGACTCTGCGGGCAGCTTATCGCAGGTTTATAATAAGTGTCAAATACATTTTTCAGTGGGGTTTATAACAATTCTGCAAGAGACCCAATGGGCTTGAATTGCTCACCTGCTTTAAATTATTTATTGAGAAGAAGTTGTTCTGAAGATTAAAAGACATCTGACCCCTAGGCTGTAACCATAACTGTTGGGCAAGGTCATTTATTTCAACAAATTCTTTGAAGCTGTTCACTCAAGCATGCTTCTTTAGTACATATATACCCTGGGCCTTTTTGGTTATTGAAAAAATAAAGGTTGTTAAAATGTTGAAAGATTTGAAAAAAAGGTATTTGTCCCATGTTACCCTGAAAGTGGGTCAATGTCATTTATTTCAACATATTAAATGTGGAAGCTCTTCTTCTAGCTGACCAACTTTGCTTAATAATGTATAATATTAGTGTTACCATGAACAACCAAATTGCAACATATAATCGGTTGGGAAAATGATCCGCTTTTTATACACAACGAGCAATTTAAGTTACCAAGTTAAGGCAAAACTAAAATGTTGGCACTTGCTTCGATATGACAGCCAGAAGAGATTTTCACTGGGAAGATATCAAAACTGGATGAAAATGAAACTTCTTTAATCTTTAGAGCAGTAAATCCCTTTAACTTGCATTGTCAGCTTAATAAACTGGCTATGTAGAGCTAGAGTGTATATGTTAAATAGGCATGTACACATTCAATATACGCTAATTCGCACACACAAGTTCCTTTGAATTGGTTTTTTTAACAAGACTCATTTCAGCAGTTGAAATTTAGGGCGGCTACGTATTCTTCATTATTTTATGGAAATTAAAGGTGACCATAATGGAGAAGTATTTACCCACAAACCGAGTTCAATTCCACAACAGTGTCTAAAGAAACACCCATTTCTTTTGCAATAGCATCTTTTTCTGAAACATTTGAAGTTTCTTCCATGCCTAAGAATGGGATCACAGACGAATCCCATCTCTCATAGAACTCCCGCACATCTATTTCATCTGTAGCTCCCCTCAGCAATCGCATGTTCTCCATTTTGAATTTTGTATATACCTCAAAAAATTTGTACAAAACGAAATATAATAAAAATATTCAAGAAAACAACAGTACTCAACAAATAGATACTTAGTATATTAACCAGTAAACGAAAATGTTTCTGAGTCATTGTTTTTTAGTTTTAATATTTTATTTTTGATATTCAAATACAGATTTATTTCGTTAGAACTATATATTTAGAAAAATGAATTTACCACTGTCTTGGCGGGAAACATCGAGGTAAACAAAGGCACTTCGAAGGTTTCAAGTGTGTATAAAAAGCTAAATCTTATAAGGGTAAGTTATATAAACATTTAACAGTTAAAGTGTTTTGAAAACTCATAACCTACAATTAAGTATTCAGTACATGTGCCGAGGCGTCTGTGATTAATAAATGTCTTAACATGTATCTATTCCCACACAAAATATTCTAACACAATCTGACAGAAGAACACGGGGGTCACATAAATTCAAACAAATACAAAGACAGGTCTCCTGAAATACTCCTTCTTTCCACATACTATCATCAAATGGAACAGTTTACCCACTCACATAGCCGCTAGCGACACTCTCTCCTCCTTTAAAACCAGCTTAGCAAAAACACGTCAACAAGCCTCCATAATTTTTCTGTAATTGACCGTCTTTTTAATTGTGCATGTAAAATTGTTATACATTCGAAAATGAACCAAAGAAAAAAGGTAATAATTATGTTTTTTTGCACATGCGCTCAGGAGGGATGTTGTACACTCTTGTCTAAGAGTTTATTCCCTTAACGGAAGAAGATGTGCAGGTGTAGTCTTAGGCCTAACAGAAGGCATCCACGATATTCAGGGGTTACGATCACGCTCTCCACACCCCTGGATTGTGTCATGGCAAAACGGAAGGTATGCGCTGGTAAAAAAGCCATGACCAATCGCATCGCTGTGCTGCATAGCTGTCCTGTAAATATTACAAAGAACCCGCAACCGACTCCAAAGCTTGTCATTTTTTACCGTTATGTGACCACGAGATTTTTTTATGTTCATCGAGAAGGGTCGAACCAGTCTTGTCTCATCAACAAGTTGACACACACGAAGCCTCAAGGGTGTAGAGAGCATATAGGTGATGGTTAATTAACCCCTAGATATCGAGGATGAACAGACATGGGCCCAGTGTGTGATACTAGCTACATGTCCAACCACTTGTGGTATAGGTGGATTTTTGTCATCTAGATCTGCGGTTTGGACAGTTACGTTCCATTCCGGAAGGAATGTGTAGTGTTATGCGACTCTGTAGTAGGTTTGGCTCTTTCCAGGTGTGCGTACCCTTAGTCGCGAAATAGTAGTACTCTAGGATGGTACAGCCTTGGGTAGTCCGAAGGGTTCTGACTCTCTGACCCGCTAAATATTTTGACGACAGGCGGGTGCGAGAGTCAGAATTCCTGCTTAGTAAAAAAGTGGAAATTTTACCGACCCATGCATGGGTCACTGTTTAAGCTGAAACATTAATATGAAACATTTTCGATCACATGTAAAATAGGTAGCAATGGAAAGAACAGATATTTTTCTACTAACATACACATTTCAGGATTGCACAACAACATCACCGATCAGAACTATGCAACTCTCATTTAAAATGAAAGATTTTCACATTAATTTACACAAATATGTAATGGTAATATTAATATTTTAACATGAATGGAAATATTGAACTTTTAATATGAATAATATATATTTGTCTGTGTCTCATTATTCTAAAATGAATGGGCGTCAGAAAGGTAATGAAAGGGTATATGTGGATAATACTGTTGGTGTGTATTTTATATAAAACATGGCAAGTCCTTTTTACCCAGAGAAAAACCAACGACCTACGGTCAGTGCCTGGCAACTGCCCTACGTGGGATGATTTAAACTTGCAACCCAGAGATGGAGGCCTAGGGCTAGTGGTAGAATGTCGGAACACCTTAACGTTGAAGTTAACCACTCGACCACCGCGTGCGGCCCCATAAAATAAAATACCAATGATAAAATATACATGTATATATGGGATTTGCAGTATACGATGATTTCGGATACAAGATTTTGAGAGAAGTTGTGTATCCGCAATAATCGTATACGAGTTGTTAAGGATATAGATAGGGGGTACAGTCTCTTCAGATGTTTTGCTTAATATTTTGGATATACATTTAATCACATACATGTATCATATATCATTGGAAAGGTTATTAAATTTTCTATAAAGTGAATATATAATTATAGTGTTAAAGTAATTCATAATTGCATAATAGTATATAATATAAAAAATGACGGACACTTTTGAATTTGGATCTTCTTTCACATTTTCTTACAAAAACTGATAATACTTTTCCTATTGACGGACAGAAAGGTCATCTACAAAAACGTGCCTCAGATTTTTCCTATATGTTCTAGAATTGAAGTAATTTCGATTTTATGGTCTCTGGGTGGGATTTTCATGCCCAAATTCACTTAATTGGTTATAAATCTTGTTGTAGCTAAATTCTTCAGAAACTGAGGCACGTTATTGTTGACAAGGTCATTCCCAACAATCCTGCAAAGTTTGGAAGAAATCGGTCTACAGATGCCAAAGTTATGGCTGCTTGAAGTTGACAACTTGTTGAATTTATGAAAGTGCTCTAAAGACCATTTCCACTCTTTGAAATCGGATATCTCTGGGTTTAACACTTATCTGACCGATTCTGCCTACCAAACCATTAATCATGACTAGACATGTATCCATCAAGCTGTCCTCCGAAAAAACGGAGCATGCATTGGTTCAAATAACTGAGAAATTAATGAATATTAAAATATTTCTCAGTGAAAATGCCCCTTTCCCGCGAAATGTCAGACTGGATATAGGATAAGCTCCTCCCATGTAATGAAGGGGTCATTAGAAACGCTCCGGCCCCTCTCTTATAGTATGTATTACATCAAAGACTGACCATGACTTAATGGATTATAGCAGCATGATGACCCATCACTTCACACCGCCATAGCACTGGGCTAATGACTTTTTAACTGACCACGCCACTGTGTGATGTATCTGTTTATGGTGTAAACAGTACCACGTGTTGATCTGTATGAGCGTGTTCAATGTTAAATCACGTTAATTGACACATTTGGGAACATAATTTTGAAAATTACTTTTTGTTATATGATGTAGTAGGTTTATAGGTAATCAATTTTGCAAAAAACCAAAAACCAAAAAAAAAATTTTGTTACCCCCTATCTATATCCTTAAGTAACAACCAGCTTGCATGTGGCAGTGTTAATGTTGTGTTTCAAAATATATGTTGACTATTGATTCTTAAAGACCCAATATATGTAACTTCATGAAATTTTTAGAAACTCTTGACAGCAAAATCCAAAGAATTGAAAATAATTCAGGTGTGGACCACTTCAAAAATAAGCCGAAGTTATAAGAAGACAGTTCAAAATGGATGCATGTTTACAAATGCAGAGTTTCAACGTTAACTGCTGCTGTACCAGTAACTGAGTAAGAATTAATCATGGATATTGCTGATATCAGTTAATCTTAGCTAAATCTGTAAATATAATAAGTCATCGGCTTGATTTTCACTTCAAGTTTTGCCGAACGTTACGTATATTGGGCCTTAAATTTTTTTTTAAATGATCGTTTTTCTGTTTGACAGTGAAAATGGTTTGGGGAGCAGTAACAGCAGTTGGACTAAATATATTCTATGGATTTCTCTGTTACTCCCCTTTTGGTCTGGGAACCCTGTGGATGAACGCAACCTTCCCTGGACAGTCGTTACAGCAACTTAAGGAAACCAATAGTCCTACTGCATTGCCTCTCACTATTTGCTCCAATTCAGTTTTGGTGGCCATTCTTCACTACTTTGTGGGGTAATTAATTTAGACGTAAACTAATCAATTTTGTATAATTGCTGTGCCTGATCTGAATTAAGTAAATTCTTGAAGATCCTTTCTCCAAGTTCTAAATGAATGACAGGATATTTTCCAAATTTTTCCATGATTGTGTAGATACAGCTTTATCCTGTTGAGCTATATACTAATTATTTTCAAACATTGGAACATCACTAACACACAGATAATCAATTTAGTTGATGTATCTTTTTACCACTTCTGTTGTCTACAGCTTTTAGACTGTTGTAAGTGACAGTTGACATTTTAACATACAGTACGCTTCAGGTGATATGGTAGTCAAACGCGCGCGTAGCGACAATCCCGCTCACCTGTCGCTCGTAGCCGCGGGATGACCGCAGGCGAAACTCCGGCCGTCCAGGTAAGACCGCTGGCCTTAGCCCCCCGCGACTATCCCGTGGTCATGGGTGATGGGGATTAACTTTGGTCAGAAATTAGGCCTACAGTGTACAGTAACTTGTACGATGTTCAATGCCGGAAATATGATCGACAAACGTATAGTGACAGAAAGCGCTACGCGAATTCGGCGGACGGAAAAGAAATAACGCTATCAAATATGTACTGTACTGTAGGCTAACTGTCTGTAATCCCCGGGAAACAAACATTTTGCAATGAACTGGACGACTGTAAACAAATGCATCTCACAAGAACATTCTCCCTTCATCTTTACGATCAAATACCATTACGTTTCGTCAATGCCGTGGTTTCGTGATGGTTCTACCCCAAAATAGACAGTGTACCTGATACGCAGGTGTCGATCAGTTCCACTACAGTAGATTACACGATTCTACTTCGAATAATACAAGATTATTGCATCTTTATGATTATGCACATTAACATTATATGTTTTTCCGTGTACACCATGTCGAAAGTTCTTAAAACTTACCGATCAACATTTATTTTTAACCCGTGACATCTAGCCTATCGGGGCTGACAATTTCTGGTCTGTTGCATTCTGAATGATTGGTTGGTTTGAAATGTCAATCACACCTGAACACAGTAGTCCTCGTGACATAATGGGCGGAGCTTACCCTGTATAAACTAACAGCATTAAACCAACTACGTTTTGAAAGTTAACTGCAATGTAAGCTTTGTTTGATATACATGTATCCGTATTTCTTAAAAATTATATACCAAAAAAGTTACAGGCACGTACAGTATATCGTCCAACGAAAGGCCGTAAGGTCTCAATAACGGACGTACAACCATCGAAATCACTACGACACAGTATTAAAGTCGAAATGAATCAAATCTTGGTTTTATTTTTCTTATGCATGTACTCCAGTTTATATTTTGTATATATTTATGATAACGTTAAATGTGGCTAAGAAGAGCCAGTGCCGGTCGCTTGATTAGTTCCACGAATCTGTCGACGTAATTTATAATACAAGCTGACAAAAGTTCAAAATGACTGTGAGAATTTGATCACGAGATTTTTTTACCAGACTTAAAGAGGCATCACGGTAAAACTATATTTTTTATGCTTATTTTGAATTATTGTATATATGAATTAAATGTATACTCTTGTGGAAAATTAATGGGCGATTTACGCTGAAATATGTTCTCAAATTTTTTTATTAATAATTAAAAAAGGGAATCACTATTCGTTGATCAACGATTTGGACATGTAAATTTTTTTGCATCACATATGATAACGCATGCGCATAACAAGCTACATCGGTAAACAAAAAATGGCGATCCACGCGACCTACATGTAACTACCAAGCGAAAAGTGGCCGAATGGTCAAATTTTAACGTAAGGATTATATTACGGAAGCATAATGAGGGATGTGAAGTATTCAAGGGAGAGACTAACAGCCCAGTTGTTTGCATTGTTACAGTTTTCTTCTGGATAGCCGGTGACACAGTTTTTATTTGGTATTGGGGCCTCCCAAGGGATAACTCTTTCATTCCTCTGTTACATGAAATGCGTGTGTAAAACTTGAAAGCGTGTATTGTAATATTCCCTTTATAATATTCCAGTAAAACGGCATTTTTGAATTATATTGCTGAAGAGAAATACCTTTTCACATACAAGAAAAACCGTATGGGGAGGGGGGGGTTACGTTGTAAAACGCCGGTATCCCGGGTGATTGAGTTTAATGTATACGGACAAAATGAATAAATTTATGTCATTATGTGCGGATAAAAAAATCTTGTCATACCTAATCTATAAAATACGGATTGTACAAATATTATCGGGTTTGGACCCCGGTATTAAATTTGATATGAACCAAAATATATGCATTATATAAGTGAAGTCATTAATTCATAAAAAAAATCATATATACCGGGGTATGTATGTCCCATGTCTGCAGTTGTGTTGAAAATGTTATCGAACCTTTAAATTTACATAAAAAAGTAAAGAATCATAACATTTATGAATGGATTAAGTATTGGACAATTATCTTCACGACTAGTTCCAAATTTGAGATATATATTATACATGTATTCTACATGTTTAGTGCGTGGTGCGTCATATGAGTGCACGGACTTCCGTGATACATATATAATTGTAAGTGTTAAAGTATGTTGACGCTGAAATTTGGATAGATTTTAGATGGTCATATAGATAGTCTGAAAAAAATCTTCAATACATCGAGTTGTAAAAAAAAAAAAAATCGGAATCATTTCATTTTATTTTTTTACTTTTCAATGTATGCACACCTTTTGTGAAATGGTTCTAAATGAGGATTCGTGAAGATAACATTTTACAGAAATTAAGGTTTGCCCTATGGTTGTCATCGTCGGAAACCCACATGACACTGTTAAACGTACAATGTAAGAGTGCAGTGTAGCTTTTATGACCACTGAGGGGGCATTTTATCGAAAATTGATCTTAACCCCCCAAATGTGTAAAATTACTCTAAACATCCTATTTTAGGTCCAAAACTAGCTGCACGGACTTAGATTAGAGGGTCTAAGTCCGTGCTAGCTGTAACAAATTCTCAGGTCCCTGTGATTTGCATCGGTTTCAGTCAGGTACTGATGTCGATAAATGATGCAGAGATGTCGACATAAATTTATTCATTTGCATATCGCGTGTAATTAACGTCTGATTATTAATGTGAATGTGATTCAATAAATTTATACACGGACTTTGTGTCTGGTTCATCATCGGACCTGTACATTACGTATCCCCTCCCTATGGGCCCCTCGTCGACTTGCGACAAAATAGTCACGTGATTGACGCGTGATCAGCGCTATTTTTATCGGGCTTTCCCAAGGAATGCAATTTTGCAAGTGGCTAATAAACACATTTTGAATGCGCTTTGAATATTGAAATATCAGGAAAATGTGTCTGGTAGTGCAGACAGCATGTACATTCAAGAACTTCATTGTAGACTTCCCCGGGATGCCCCTTTAATTGTAAAGCAAATCTATATTTCATCAGTACAAAATAAAATGTTCCAATAATCATTATCTACACCAGGCATATCTGCATCTCTAAGTTGATCTTGCAATGTCAGCATTCCATACCACATTTTACTATAAACTTCATTTATCCCGTTTATAAAATTTATTACAAATGCAACAGGAATTCGAACACAACTTTTGAAAACTTCACTTGTGTTCAATACACAAGCTTCCGTATTTTATGTGTAATTAATATTTGATTTAATTTATTATTAAAGAAATGCATACAAGACCCATTGTTCCAAACATTTATTTTTTTTACGTTTTCTCAAGAAGCCAAAAAGAAAGATACTGTTATCACAAAGTTGAGATTCGTTATTTGTTTCTAACTGTACAAGTATCGACACGGACTTGGATAGATTATTTCCCGTGCTGTCGACGATAATAATTGTACACTGAAGTACATAAATGAACACAGGTCATTCCCCCCTGAACTTTCATAATGAACTGTTCCAACCATTCAATCAGACCAGTTCAAGTGTGTCTTCATGAGCGAATGAGTTAAGGATCGACAATTTTACAACATCATATGGTAATTATTACAGTCCATTTTCGCCACACCTGTACGGGTATAAACCCCGGGGCAAGTTTCACACCTGTTTCCTGGGGGTTGTTAAAACTGTGTTGTAGTTGATACTGTCCATTGTGTCAAACTGTTTTGATTGACACCCCCCCCCCCTTCCTGTTAAATGCAAACAGTTTTACGATCTTAAGCGACTGCCAGGTGAGAGAAACCACGGTCAACAGTTAATTGTACGGTGCCTGTATAAACAATTTACTATTGTGTGTATTGTCTGAAAACAATGTTTGACGATAGGTGAAGGGCAAAGGGAGTGAGGGGTACGGGCTCAGCCATTTCCGGTGTTTTTTTTTGCAATTTTGCAGTTAGAATAAAAAAAATGTGTTTTTTTTTCATAATGGTACGTACACAAGAAAAAGTTTGGATTAAAATACACGTATCTTATGATTATTTTTTTTCCATTCATCAGAATATAATGTTTTTTTAGCTCACCTGGCCCGAAGGGCCAAGTGAGCTTATGTGATGGTGCAGCGTCCGTCGTCCGTCCGTCCGTCCGTCAACTTTTTCCTTTAAACGACTTCTTCTAAAATACTGAAAGGCCCAGTGACATGAAATTTGGCTGGTAGATTTCTTGGAAGGAGCTGAACAAAGTTTGCGAAAAAAAATCACTTTGACCTAATTTCAAGGTCACAGGGGTAAAAAATGTCGAAACCTTCAAACAACTTCTTCTAAAATACCGTCAGGCATAGACTTCATATTTGACCAGTAGCTTCCTTGGATGAAGCCAAATAAAGTTTGCGAAAAGAAATGACCTTGACCAATATTCAAGGTCACAGTGAGGTTAAATCTATTTTAACCTTTAAACGACTTCTTCTGAAATACCAAAAACCCCAGAAGTATGACATTTGCCTGAAATGTTTCTTGGATGAAGCCCGACAAAGTTTGCGAAAAGAAATGACCTTGACTTATATTCAAGGTAACAGATGTCAAATCTGTTGAAACCTTCAAACAACTTCTTCTGAAATACCAAAAGCCCTAGAAGCATGACATTTGGCTGAAAGGTTTCTTGGATGAAGCCTGACAAAGTTTGCGAAAAGAAATGACCTTTATCTTTATTTGCCTAGAGACATGAAATTTGGCTGGTAGCGTCCTGGGATGAAGCCAAACAAAATTTGAAAATGAAAATGATGTTGTCTTATAAGGTCACAGGGGTAAAAAATGTTTAAATCTTAAGATGTTCTTCTAAATGTCTTACATTAAAAGATTTTAGGGGACTTTAGGGTTACACTATAATATAAGTCAGAGATTAATACCAGGTGAGCGATGCAGGCCCATTGGGCCTCTTGTTTATTGTGTATAGAGCATTTCGTATCTGCAAGATGAAATAATAAATGGAAACGATTAGCGAGATTTGATCTTTTGACAACAGGCACCTGAGAATTTTTTACAGCTAGTTTTGGACCTTTAGCCTGTGTATAGAGTATTTTATCGAAAATTTGACCTAAACCTCTCAAACATGTAAAATTTATAGGTCCAAAACTAGCTGTAACAAATTCTCAGGTCCCTGTGTTTGACTTCTTGGGTAGCTGTCACTCGTCAGTCACAGTTCGCTGCATCCATAGGTTTAGTAAGCTTGTGCAAAAGATCCGCTAACATTTTGATTTAAAACTAGCCAAAAATTAACCTCCGCTTACAATATGCATACTGTCAGAAGACCAAAGTGTTCCAGATTGTTCCATATATATATGTATTAGTTTTCTGTAAATGCAAAATAGATGAGTTTGTCCAATACATTAACACAATAAAAAGAATAGTAAAGCTAACCAAGCTTTCACAACTTGAGACACCTGTTAGCTGGGCTGCAGAGCTCCTTGCTGTAGGTCAAAGGTCCCCGCCGCGGCCGGTAAAAAAATCAAACGCTTTCTAACCTCTGGCAGAATATGGACTAGCTAATTAAGTCAGGTATGGACCAAGTATTCTGTATTTTAGGGTTGAAAGCATGACTCCAAATCCGTGAGTGCCGTGTTTGTTTTGTGCATTTGTCAAGATCGGAGGCGAAAGGGACACATGACTTTCACTACGATAGCGAATGATTGGAGAACATACGTTTTTTTTCCCGTTAACTGTTTCTTAATATTTCCTTTCAAAAAAATGTTTTTGAAATACCAAAACATTTTGGCACGGACGTCAGTAAATTAGCAATCTTATTCCGTACTTTTGGCTTCAACTTTATTGACCTCGCATTACGTAATGTAAATCATCGGCGGATTTTGCCATTGCAAATTTTCGATTATATGATAAAACAACATTTCCAAACAAGGGACTTCTTTTAACAACTGCATTATAGGCTCGTGTTACACATATACAATACGTTAACTTAGCAATTTTAGCTTGCGTATTGATTGTTTTATCAACCATTTTCACCTGATGATCTGACGTGAACGTAAACAATACGATACGACACGTTTTACGTCTGTATTAAATTTCATAAAAAAAACACATAAAGATGTGTATAACATTCAGTTATCCTGGACTGTTGGTATTCACCTCACAGTAGTAAGTGGCAGATAGACCTAGCTTAATCCCCAACGCTGGACCGCGCGCTGGGAGCGGGACCCCGCGACTTTGCTCAGGTGATTTCTCCGAGGGGTTTTAATCCCCTCCGCTCCGGCGGCGGCTTTCGCCTGCGGCGCGTTTGAGTACCAAATCACCTGAAGCGTACTGTATATTTCCTAAAAACAATGAAATGAATGAAAATCAATATATAGATTTGTGTTTACATTTGTACTTCTGGTTCAACTAAACAGTGCACATAGTGACTGTGTAGCGTGGAATCGCACCAAATGAAATATAGGAGATGTCAACTGATGTATCATGCAGCAATCACTGCAAGGCTTTATATATGTATATTTCCTGTTTTGTTACAGACCCTTTCTGGGAGTGACCAGTGTTGCTGTTGCCCTGAAGGTGGCACTCGCCTTGCTGGTGGTGGGAATGTTCCTTGATGTCCCACACACATTCTACAAAAGAGGTTCCTTTGTGACATACCTGGTAGACCACATCTACAACGCTGCTGTCCTCACATCAACCTGTCTGTGTCTGGTCTACTTTGGCTGAGACTCGCCCCTCACATCAACCTGTCTGTGTCTCGTCTACTTCGGCTGAAACTCGCCCCTCACATCAACCTGTTTGTGTCTCGTCTACCTTGACTGAGACTCGCCCCTCACATCAACGTGTCTGTGTCTCGTCTATTTTGGCTGAGACTCACTGCCATGATTAGCTTCCATCAAGGATCACTTTTCATATCTTCATGTTTTCTTTCATTACATTTTTGACACACATTCATCAATATATTTTCTATTTTGTGTCGCCTACAAAAAGCAGGCATCATGTTTATAGGAATCGCTATGTCAGCGGTGACATCTGCACAAAAGTTTCCATGCAATAACTTAAAATAGAAAATTGGTTTCCGTGTGATAACCAAGTTCACTTTGGCCAATTAAGCTCAAACTTCATACGGTGCTTCCTTACAAAAAGTGCTTGGGATTGTTTTCAGGTTCAAAAGTCAAGGTTACTGCTACTATAAGTAAAACAAATCTATGCCTAGTTCCCTTTGAGGCAATCAACCTCAAGCTTTATATAGTGCTTACTGGTACATGTATAAAAAGTCTTTAATAAACACTTTAATAACATATATTTAAACAGATGAGACAGAAATGTTTTCATTTGATCTCTCATTTATTTTGGATTCTCAAATTTTGCAATATACCTTTGTGTACTATACAAGTGTAGTAGAATGGTGTCTAGATTTAGTAACAGGTTTTAGTATAATTTGTCTCTATGTATGTTACTTAAATATTATTGCAATATATGTATGTATACTTAACTATATTTTACCAATTGTGTCTGTAATACTTACATTAATACTTAGTATTTTCTTCGTAGTTAACTTTGATTTCCTAAATTGGCATACCTTGTTGGTATATTTTTTTTAACTATTTGAACTACAGTGTAGTTCACAAATTACAAAGTAATCTTTATTTTATTTCTTGCCATGTTTATTTTTTTAAAGGATGTTAAGTTTCAAGACTGGATGTAGATTACTTGCTATAGTTTCTATAAGTAGACTGTTTAAATATCTACCATATGTGCCATTTTGAAGACTTTATTTCTTTTTATGGAATTTATGGTTTTACATTTTGTATTTCCCGTTTAGTTACAGCATTTACCATATGGTATATTTTATATTGAAATATCCATTGCCAATAAATATTTTATGGATCAAATTGTTAAGTTTTTCATTTTTTATGTCTTGAAACGTACAGTAAATTAAATGTACCTCTAGATCTGTTAGGCCAAGTAAATAATACGCAAGTTTCAAGTACCCTGATTTTTTGCCCAAACCATTTTATTTGACTGAATCACATCCGTACAATGTTTAGGATAACTTGCCATCAGATGAAACTGCACCTATACCCTCTAATTCATAGAAACATATCTTAACCCAAGTAAGTATGGTATTATGTAAAAGACAAGAGCAACATTGGATGCTCTTTGCAATTTCATATATTGGTGTGCTGTGCTTGTCAGCAAAATAGTTTTTTTCTGATCAGCTTAAAATCAATATAAAGGGAATCTACACATGTACATGAAATGAGAAAGATCCATCTAGTACCTTTAATTAAGCATTAAACAGCATTCTGTTCCACGTTATGGTCCTATAACACGGAACAGGATTGCAGACAAAATGATGTGCGTTATGATTATTGCCTGCAATCCTGTTCCATGTTATAGGACCATATGATAATACGGAACAGAATGCTATATAAATTTACATTTTAACATCGGTTTTAATAATAAATTTATATTGATATATAATAAATGGAACAGCCAAAGGGCCAGTATCAGCCAGCTATCTCCAACGTTATGATTATGACGTCATAAGAACCACTCCAGTGTTATGGTCTCGTACACAGAACTGGCCTTGGTAGTGTTATAAAGTGGCAATACAGAACAAATGTAAATATAGAAATAGTGATAACAAACTTCCATTATCAAAATCCAAGATAGCCGCCTATTAGCCACTTTGTTTACTGATCAGTCCTTAGATCAAACAGGCACAAATTAGCACCATGGAGAACCTACGTATGAAATTTGAGGAATGATCCTTCCAGTACTTTTTCTTAAAATGGTGAAAACAAGCTTCTATTATCAAAATCTAAGATTGCTGTTTATCGGCAATTTTGTTTTTCTGATCGGTCCTTAAATCAAATGGGCACAATTAAGCACCAATGAGAACATATATATGCAATTTGAGAAAGATGCATCAAGTACTTTTCAAGAAATAGCTATAACCCTCTTTTATTTCCAAATTCAAGATGACTGCCCATCAGCGTCAATCAAAATGGCACTCGTAAGCACCAAGAGGAACTTTGATATGAAATAGAGAAAGATCCATTTAGTGCTTTTCAAGAAATAGCGATATTCTTGGACGAAGGGCAAATTGAACAGCACACCAAGCATCATGGCTGAAAAATGAAGGGAAGGGACGTGCTAGAAATAATTTATCGATTGAGAAAAAAAAGGCACTAAATTAAGATTTTTCACATTTGGTACTGTAAGATAACGCAAGTAATTTCTGAAATTTGTGACATCGCCGTACTATATGGAGCAGAAAATTTACATATCAAAACGGACACCAGTGGGAAACCAATGAACAACACCAAGGCACGTGAAAAATGCATCGTGCGCTTTTAGTTACGGAAATGTGCGCTTATTAGGTCGAATATGGTATGGAACTTTATCCATTGGAGCATCTCCTTGTGGGAAATGCATTATCACTCTTGCAAAAAATATCACTACACGGAAATAGAAGAGAAAAAAAAAATACTAAGGGCCCCCCTGGAATTGCCAAACGAATTTTAAGCCTGTTCAAACGGACAGCCAAGAGGCACCGAATCGACTCAACATTTTTCGAAAGTCGAATTTGCCAACAAGGGGATTGATGCGATTAGCATCAGCAATATATCGACCAAGTCTGTTCATCGCACTTCCGGTATACAAGTACACCTATTATTTCCTACAGTTATTCTGTACCTATTGCTCCAAAGCATTTAAATTATTATAAGCAAACACTACAACAATTGAATATATATAGATGACCTTAGAATGACTCCTTCAGCATGTTGATATTCTTCATTTCCATATTGCTATAGTCCAGCTGGACACATAATAACTGGCAATGTTATTTACCCCCAAATAAAAGCAACGAGAGCTTTTCATGACATGTCCTAAGTATCGAGAGACTTCTTAAAATGGAAAATCATATCAAGATTCTTATGGACCCCGTGGAAGATATGCCAGACAACGGGCAAAAAGTGAACATGCTGAATTTGATTCACTTTCAGAGTGGGTTAAATCTATCGGGTGCTCTATTCAGAAAAGAATATGCAGTTTGCGATACAAAATGAAAACTAAACACAAGTCGATCTTTCTTGACCCCGATATTTGAACAACACTCAACCATCTACATGATTAGTATGCGGTTGTATATATATGCAAACATAGGCCGGCTGCGCCCCCCCCCCCCTAAAATTTGTCAAGTGACCAATTTTTCCAAGAATTAAAACTAAGAATTTCATCATCAGATAGCATTGCGAACCATATATTTGGTAGAAATAATTATAAAAAAAGTCTTTAGCCTTTATGACCATTGAGGGGGCATTTTTATCGAAAATTGATCTAAACCCCCCAAAAGTGTAAAATTTGTTCAAAACTAGCTGTAACAAAATCTTAGGTCCCTATGGTTCGTACTGGTTTAATGCGCGTAAATCACGTGATACTCTAGTATACGGTGCGTGCAAAAAATGTCGAACACTCTTTGTGTGAACAACAAAAATGCATCTTATAATGTGTTGTGAACTCAATATGAATTGGACGCCGAACACCCAACACACAAAAGTGTGTTCGGCCAATCATAACATTGCTTGTAATATTCCCGGGGAGAGGAATTTATATAAGCTTTCAGCTTGTTTTCCAATCTCCAAAATACGGAAGCGTATTAGGCTCACATGCGAAAATATTTTTCTTGAGTGTCAAAATATTTTATCTGGCGTCCGCCACATAATTATCTGGCGGCCGCCACTTATTTATCTGGCGGCCGCCACTTATTTATCTGGCGGCCGCCACTTATTTTGGCGGTTAACGTTTACCATTTCTTATGTCTATCTATATGGGTAACATGGAAGAGGCTATTGTGTTATTTCACAGACTTGGGTTATCACATCAGGAAATTTTACAATATTTAGCGCATATTTCAGGGATTATCATTAGCAAAAGCACTCTTAAGAGGAAACTGCGACGTCTTGGGCTTTTTCGAAGAAAACATTACTCGGACATTTTAGAGGTGGCACGATTTATTCAAAATCACCTTCAGAATTCGAATCAGTTACATGGGTATAAGTTTATTCATCTTAACTGCATCCAACATGGATTTGTTGTCAATCAAGAGACTGTGAGGTTACTCATGCATATTTTAGATCCGGTTGGCATCCAACATCGCCGTACCGGGCGTTTGCAAAGACGAAATTACGTTAATCCAGGACCCGATTTTATTTGGCACATAGATTCGTATGATAAGTTAAAACCGTATGGATTGTGTATCAACGGAGCAATTGATGGCTTTTCTCGTTGTCTTGTGTGGTTAGAAGTATACACCACCAGTAGTGACCCAGCAGTTATTGCTAGTTACTTCTTGAAAGCAATAGCGTCCAGACGCGGCTGTCCAGTGCGAGTTCGAGCTGACCGGGGAACAGAAAACGGCCATGAAGAAGTCATGCAAACCTTTTTGAGACAGGATCATGGGGATACATTTGCTTCAGTACCGTTTCCTTATGGTTCAAGTAACCACAACCAGAGAATAGAGGCTTGGTGGTGTTTTCTCCGTCGACACATGGCCCAATTCTGGATGAATGTCTTCCATGATCTAAAGAGTGAAGACGTTTTCGATGGTTTCTTCGTCGATAAAAGTATTATACAATTCTGCTTCATGCAGTTAATCCAGGTAAATTCCTATTCAACTTCTATCAACATAACTACATAACATTAACAGTCTCAAAACTTCATTACATATACAACAAAAACAGTAATACTACATGTGCGAATTTCAGTTTGTTTGTATCATAACTATACAATATGACTTATACACGTGCCTTGCTTCTTGTTTTCTTGTCATTATCTGTTTGACTGAAAGGGGTGATCTTATCTGGCTGCGGCGCAGTACTTTACTGGGCTTGTAGTATAAAGTTTCCATTTGGTATTTCCTTGCTGGTGATGTGTTCTGGCAATGTTGACAATAATGTTAAGCAATTTGTCAGAATCTGGCGACAACGTGGCCAGCACCGGTAGGCGTAAATTGAATGGTCTCTTATGCCGCATTTACATTTTAACTTACGTTGTCAGCTTTATCTCTTAATAAGCTTTAACCCATGCCTTGTCCTCTACGTATTGTATAAATAATAATTAATATACCTCTACTTAATTTACTCTATATAAAAAGTAACTAGTTAAATCAACTACTAGTATATCACTATTTTCGCTTCGAATTCGCATAGTTGTGTTTTATTCCTGTGTTTTAGTCTGCAGAACTAAACACACACCTCACTCGGGTATTTCCGCCGAGCCAATCAGGAGCGAGGTGGGCGGAGCTTATTTCCGAACTCGGACAAAGTGGGCGGAGCTTAACTGCCGAACTAGAAACCGAGGCGGTGTTGCCGCGCCCACTTCGCGATTCGGTTCCGAGTTCGGTAGCTAAGCTCCGCCCACTTCTCCGAATACTTTTCCCATTAACAAACCTATCTCAGTACTACAGTGAATTAAGAGAGGGATGAATATATATTCCAGAGGTCTACCATTGGTATATTAAAAGATCTAACTTTAAAGGGAGAATTTAGTGAAAACGTCAAACGAAAATATTGTTTACAAAAATATGTCGCTTCTGATGAGATTTAGTGTAGTCGGTAATGCGGTGATCTCTGGTCTACTGAAGAAGAAAATAGAAATATTACTTCGTTAATTACGTTTTCCGATTGCAGCAAGTTGAAGCTGTAGAATCTAGAGGATATGGAATATTTTCCGTTAGGTTATAGGTTATATTCAACGGGAATCATTAAATTTTCTCTTTTTTTTTCATTTTCAAGAAAATAAGAATGAAATCGGGTAAAACAATATTGTCAGAAAAGTGCGGGAAACATTTTGACGTCGTATTCTGCTTACTTTACCCGACGTCAACAAGACTGTGCCATTTTGGAAGGACCGAACAACACAATTTCAGCGTTTTCTGTTGATATACCCGATATTTCTGCACAGCAATATATGATCAAGTGAGTATTTTCCCAAAAGCTATGGCTAAATAATACGGAAATACAGCAAAATGTCTACTTTTTTATCTTCGCTTTGGTAGGAAACATCGGCAAGTTTCAAACGACAAAACAAAGAACCGTCCTGATTTGTCAAAATCTAAAGCTTCTATTTTCGCTGCGAAATCTTATGAAAATTATCAGTTGTTACTGTATTTTTTCCAGTGAAAAAAATCGAGATATATCAATGCTGTAAAACTTATTTTTCGTGCCGTGATTTGTTCCATTTGGACCATCAGGACGGTCCTTTGGTTTCGCCTTTTTGAATCTTGGTGATATTGCAGAAGCAAATGTATAAAAGATGGACAATTTTCTCTATGTCCGCATTATTAAGCCCTCGTTTTTTATACAAAATACTCACTTAATGATAGATTGTCGTTCAGAAAACGGAATAGTCATGACTAAGGCAATAACATGTTGTCAGGAACATTGACGTGGTATCTTGACATGAAGATTGTGGAACAAAAATGTCTGCCTTTCAAGACGTTTTTACTTTAATATACCAAAAAGGAAACTTTTTAATTATGTGATAAAAAGCAAGCTTATCTTAAATTTATTTTCATCTCATACGAAATTGTATGGAAAGCGCCCATGTGTTCCAACACAACAAATACCACACCATTTTGCAACCGTTTGTCCGTCATACATTAAGTAGCTGCTTCGTAGATGGTAATTCCAAAGTTGTCATAATATCTATACGCACTAAAAGATAAATTATTACAACCTCTAATATGCTTATTTCAGAATGATCTCGATCATGTGGTTCACCTATGGAATACACATAGAATTCGCCAAACGCAACACCAGACTGCGCCAAGCGGAAGACCGTATACGATGTATCATCTTCCAGAGACCTATGGAGCTAGTCATCACTTATGCCCCGTGTCTTCTGAGCAAATCGATGAGTGCCAACGCTATGCTTCTCCAAAAGGCGAATCGCCTTGTGACAGAGATATGTATGAGATATGTTGCTCAATTATGGAAGAAAATGACAAATCGCCACCATGCGATGCAAACGAGGCAATAACACTATACAGATTTCTTCGAGAAACCATTCGTCTCGAATTGCAACAATAGTATGGACTTCTTGCAAAACTAGTAGGATATAAACTTGTATACGTCCTGTGAAAATGCTGAAGTGTCTTCGGCGCAATTTATGCTGAAATATACCAATATACCATGAACTTATTCGCCATGTTTTGAGACAGTTCGTCCAGGTTGTCCCAATCCCTGCGCTTAAAACCATTTCCCCTCGTAACGACCCAAAATAGTGATACAGTACATGTACATAAAAGGTAAACGTTTTACTATTTATCTGCAAAATATGATATTACTTGAATAAATGACATCCCTTACTGTTTTTCTGAAATTATGTCTGTTTGGTACCACTAATCTACAATTTGTGAAAAATCATTATATTGAATTGTCATTAATTCCTTTTGTGATATCACAGAATCTAATCAATGATATCACTGAAACAATTAGTGTTTTCAGTTTATAAAATTTTTAACAGTGAAATATCAAACATATTCATTTAATAAAAGTGATATTCTTCACTAGTGGAAAATATCATATATAACTCTTTTTGTTTACAAAACCTTCGACGAAGGTCTGGTTATCGTACGGAGTAGATTTTTCAATAACAAGAGATCCCAGAGGGATCTTGGCGCCCACCATTGAATGATCTTTGTCACTCAAATGAAAGACTGATCTTTTCGCTTCTTTTCTCTTCTTTTCCCTTCTTACAGAATAGGCTTACAATACTTTAATTGTCAAAATCCAAGAGGAACCCATACCCCATGAATTTTGAGAAAGATCCCTTCAGTACCTTCTGAGAAATAGCGATAACATACTTCAACTATCAAAATTCAAGATGTCTGCCTGTCGGCCATCTTGAATTCCAATCAGTCCCATAATTGACCATGAACAACTAGGGACCATGGGAAACCTCCACATGAAATTTGAGAAAGATCCCTTCAGTACTTTCTGAGAAATAGCGGTAACGAACTTCAATTGTCAAAATCCAAGATGGCTGCCTGTTAGTTATCTTGAATTCCGATAGGTTCCAAAATGGAATATGCACAACTAAGGACTAAGGGGAACCAACACATGAAATTTAAGAAAGATCCCTTAGCTACTTTCTGAGAAATAGCGGTAAAAAACTTTAATTGTCAAAATCCAAGATGGCTGCCTGTCGGCTATCTTGAATTCCGATTGGTCCCAAAATAAAATATGCACAACTAGGGACCAAGGGGAACCAACACATGAAATTTGAGAAAGATCCCTGAAGCATCTGATGATGGTGGGCTAAAAAATTAATAAACAGAAAATCTAACAGTGTCTCCAGTAATAATATATTTCACTCGTGTGGCTAATACACTGTTAGATATCCTCGATATATGTAAGATTACATAAAGAAGTTCACTAAATTCGAATAATATATCATTCAATATTTGCTACCGCGATGGTCTAGTCGTTAAGGTTTCTGGCATCTTAATCGCGTTTGCCCTCCTACTGTGGGTCGCAAGTTCGAATCCAGCTTGGGTCAGTTTTCACGCATTGACTGCAGATAGACGGTTTTTCTCCGGGGACTACGACTTTTATCCAAAACCTGAGCTCGTATTCATAAAACCGTTCTCATGCTCAAAGATTCCGTGCTTAAGAGATACTTCTTATTTTGGCTGTAAATTGATACAAATGTTAGTTTGTTAATGATTCAGGAAACATTTGATGACCCCCTGAGCAGAATACTGTCTTCCATGTTTACACTCGGATATTTGGTTATTGGCATGATCTGACCTAGCTACACCATTACTGGTTAGAGCACTACATCCATGCTTGAGCACTAAAATGGTTTCATGAAAACGGGCTCTGGCCCTTGGATGTACCTTTACCCGAGATCGCATTGTCCAGGTGGCTTGAACTTTGGTCACGAATCCCTTAGATTTCTCATCATGGTCTAGTATGAGTAGTTTAATATGCCACAGGACCTGTCTTTCTGTAGCAAATATGGGTTTCTCTCCTATAAAACGGACATATCGTAAAATTACCAGCAATTTGTTGATCTGACAATAAAAAATATTTGTTACAAACAAAAAATCCCAATCTAGGAAACGATATACCACGAATAAGGAAGTGACAACAGTCAGGAATGGCTTCTCGTCTGATTAACATGTTACTGGTCGTTTCACGGTACACACATTCAACTGATATACTAACTATGGGATACAGTGAACCCGCGATAATCCGGACACCGATAATCCGGCATTGTCCGGGAACAGATTTCCGTAAAGGTATTTGTACCTACTAGTCCTGAAATTCAGAAGTCAGATAAATAAGTGGCGGCCGCCAGATAATTATGTGGCGGCCGCCAGATAATTATGTGGCGGCCGCCAGATAATTATGTGGCGGCCGCCAGATAAATAAGTGGCGGCCGCCAGATAATTAAGTGGCGGCCGCCAGATAAATAAGTGGCGGCCGCCAGATAATTAAGTGGCGGCCGCCAGATAAAATATTTTGACACTCAAGAAAAATATTTTCGCATGTGAGCCTAATACGCTTCCGTACCAAAATACAAAAATGTACTTAATTATTTTGAACAACTGTGTCAACATTTTGAAATATAAAATACTAATTATACTAAAAGTTCATTTCTGAAAAAATACACGCCCCTCTAACCCAAAATCCTGGATCCGCCTATGGACAAAACTTTTGTTTTTATTCCACACAATGCACATGGTACGACAGCAGTAAATATACACGTATACAGTATGAATGACACACACCTCAACACAGATACATACACTTGCTGGGTACCAACTACATTTGTATCTATCTTAATTTTCCACACCTAGATACATACATGGATACCATAACAACTTGATAATTTTTTTGCAAGCGCTAAATTTTACTGCTTGTATAAAGAACTAGTTCTGCTTGACAACCATGACAACCCTTCTTACACATTGACTGGTTTTTCGAAAGATGAAGTACTATCTAACCATGCAATACATGGCGGGTGGCGTCGATGAAACAAAAGACGCTTACTCTTCCGGAAAACCTGGTCTTATGCTCTTGTACTTTTACGATAGTTTCCATGTAAATCTTTCCTTTGTTCTTGTTTAATCGATTTGGAGTTTGGATTATGGTTTTTCTGACGCTTTGGTATTATCTGATTTTTCATTTTTTCCTATAATGATATATTGTAAGTTGAGCATTTCAAACTATTTCTACTAAAAAAAAACAAAAAATATCTTCGAATATCAAAATATTCGATATGGTAAATACAGTTCTTAATATAGACATGCTATTTACACAGACCTATAATGATATAATGTAAGTTGAGCATTTCAAACTATTTCTACTAAAAAAACAAAAAATATCTTCGAATATCAAAGTATTCGATATGGTAAATACAGTTCTTAATATAGACATGCTATTTACACAGAATTTACGACTAAGTGTAGCTAATATAGACTACTATAGAGAGCGTGGTCCTTTATCAAACCCGTGACACCCGTCAGCCAGATAACAAAAGTTTGATGATGTAATGAACTCACATTCATCTTTCAAAACCCTAACGGATGTCTTTACAGAAATAGAAAGTGCAGCGATATCGCCGCAATATTGGTATTTTCCGATGTTCTTTTACAGGTTCGTTCTAAACAGCTAACTAACATAAAAATGTTCGCAATGTTTCAAGGACTATTTACACTCTTTATCCTCATCCTCACGTGATTTTGTTTTTATTCGATCCTGTAATTACTGACGAGTTCAACAGGAATGATGCTAAAAAATCCAGATCATCGCCTCAATTTTGTATTTAAAGGCCCAATATACGTAGCTTTTGACTTTTTTTCGTGATTCTGAAAAATTCTGAAAAAAAAATTCAGTTGATAACCATGCAAAAATAAGTCTAAAACGAAGTAAACCTGAGCGGTAACTGACAAGAAACTCTTGACAGAAAAATCTAAAGAACTGAAAATAATTCAGATGGGGCCCACTTCCACAACAAGCCAAAGTTATAATTAGTAGACAGTTCAAAATGGACACGTGTTTACAAATAGCGTGTTTCAACTGCTGTTGTACCGGTAACCGCGTAAGAATCCATCTTGAATATTGCTGATATCAGCTTATCTTAACTAAATCTATAAATATAATCAGTTATTTGGCTTGATTTTCGCTTCAAGTTTTGCCGAAAGTTACGTATATTGGGCCTTTAATGAAATCGACGATATATTATTATTTAGCTTTACGGTAAATGGAACGACTTCGATTTTCCTATGGTGAATTTCCTCTTTTTGATGTCAACATTCTTCTTACGCAGGGCATGATTCTTAGCGTATGCTTAAGTAAATATTCGAATTTTTTTGTTAATTGAATGATTTCATTTCAATCTCTGTTAGATATTTCGTTTTCATTCTAATTTTCTCCATTTCTTTTGTCAGAAATCATTTCGCTCCAATGTATTCATAGACCGCTGAACCTTGGTGTGCATGCTCTCATAATGTCGTCTGCTGATATGCACGTCGGCAGGGTGGATGTATCAGGTGGTCAGAAGATAAAGATACGGAGTATATAACATCCGTTCAATAGTACTTAATAGCAGATAAACAATGCATATACGCAGAGATAAAGGACGCATATTCATAATAAACCCTCCGTGTGACCAGTGGGGAATGGACGAAGACTACCCTGACACCCGGAAATCATTTGGAAAGCACTGGATTTTCTGTAGTACCTATGTGATGCTACTGATAGGAATTATTTAAGTTAATTTTGTGCCTATTTACCTTCTAGTGAATCATGATATTCAAAAGAACTAACGTGAAAGAGATTTGTTTGATAACGTTTAATATATGTGAACTTATGATCTGAAGCGTTTTATGGAAAAAAGAGGCTGGAGTAAAGTATGTAAGTATATTTCGTATTTATTTACTTAAATGTTTTTCTTCCTCTTCCATAATTTGATTGCGCAATACATTTTTTATAGCAAAGTATGTTTATAGTTCGTGTGTATAAAGGTATTCCGAATGACTCGTGTCACATGAATCAATCATGTGACGGATTTTATTTTAACCACATGCTATATCCGCAGACTACGTCCTATATTATATGAAATGATATCAAGAAATAATATATCAAAGACCCAATAAACGTAACTTTAGGCAAAACTTGAAGCGAAAATCAAGCCTAATAACTTTTTAGATTTATAGATTTAGTTAATATTAACTGATATCAGCAATATCGTTGTCATGGTCATCTTTACCTATTGATATCAGCAATATTCAAGATGAATTCTTACGCGGTTACCGGTACAGCAGCAGTTGAAACTCTTTTGTAAACAAGCGTCCATTTTAATCTGTCTTCTAACTTCGGCTTGTTGTTAAAGTCACAGGGACCTGAGAATTTGTTACAGCTAGTTTTAGACCTATAATAGGGTGTTTAGCGTAATTTTACACATTTGGGGGGTTAAGATCAATTTTCGATAAAAATGCTCCCTCAGTAGTCATAAAAGCTAAAGGGTGGAAAGCTATCCAGATCGAAAAATAGCCCCCACCTACCTTTCTTGGATCAAAAATCACATTTCTAGTTGAAAAACGCTTGGTACCGTTGGAAAGATGGATAATTTTTATTTTATAAACCTCCTAAATGCAAGTCAAATGTATCCTCCTTCCGCAGAAATAATCTCCATGTCCTCCAAAAACACGCTAAAATCCCGTGTCTCGGAGTTCTTGGCGGCCTGCGGGCCATTTTCGTTACATATTCATTAGGTTGACGTCACCCCGCGTGCTGGTCTTTTGCTGTCATTGGATGGCTAAATTTAAAGGAAGACCGCCATCCATTGAGAAAATGGAGATTATTTCTGCGGAAGGAGGATACATTTGACTTGCATTTAGGAGGTTTATAAAATAAAAATTATCCATCTTTCCAACGGTACCAAGCGTTTTTTCGTACCTCAACTAGAAATGTGATTTTTGATCCAAGAAAGGTAGGTGGGGTCTATTTTTCGATCTGGATAGCTTTCCACCCTTTAGCTTTTATGACTACTGAGGGAGCATTTTTATCGAAAATTGATCTTAACCCCCCAAATGTGTAAAATTACGCTTAACACCCTATTATAGATCTAAACTAAAACTAGCTGTAACAAATTCTCAGGTCCATGTGGTTAAAGTGGGCCCCCACCTGATTTTTTTTTCAATTCTTTGGATTTTCTGTCAAGAGTTTCTTGTTAGTTACCGCTCAGGTTTACGTCATTTTAGGCTTATTTTTGCATGCTTATCAACCGGATTTTTTTTCAGAATCACGAAAAATCCTCGAAGTTACGTATATTAGGCCTTTAAACGGTAGATCATTCCAGTTACAAATATTTACCTTCCCCAAAACGGTAGATCATTCCATTTACCTTCCCCCAGCTCCTTATTATAATACCCTATGATGCAGTTATGGTAGCGAAAATTGATTTGAATCAAATTGAAATATTGGCCATAAGATTATTATTTCCAATTGCTTCAAATATTGGTCTTTTTGACATGGACGTACCGATTCGGAATTGGTCGCAGGGGATGCAATTATCTTTATTATAATTCTTTTTACTCCACAGTTTTATGGGATCTGATATAGTTTACCATAATTAGGGTACATGTTCAAATTCAACATAAGTTGCGCCTAGACTGGCCCGGTGTGGAAGAATTTGACAAAGAATTCGAGGGATGCAGGTTGAGGAAATATCATTATGGATTCCATAATGAATTCATTAGGACATATTCCTTATCCTGGAGTGATATTAAGGTTGACATTTTTGAATATGCTCATTTGTTATGTTGCCAATACCTCAGTTCTCATTTTGAGGACGTGGCATTTACTTTGATTTTATGCGTATTTACATAACAGTAGTCGTTAAGCAGACGCTTAACATTTCGAAACACCTGGTCGTATTCTCTTGTTAATCTTTCCTTTGTTCATATTTTAACCCTAGTTTAATCGAGTTTGACAGTGAATTATGGTTTTGTTGGCGTTCACGTTTGTAAATCGATTAAACTAGGGTCAAAATGTGAACAAAGAAAACATTTACACAGACACTCTTGAAAAAAGAACAAGAGAAAAACAGTTATTCATGAAGAGTAAGCGTATTTTGCTTCATTGACGACACCCACCATTTAAATCTATCTCACATCAAAGTAAATGTCACGTCTTCAATGTGAGAACCTAGGCATCCTTCTCAATTAAAACAAACAGACATACTAATGAGATTATTCATAAACGTCCATCTTCATATCATAAAAAGGCACAGCATATTTCTCAATGAGACCAAGTCGGCGACCATAAATCTTGCTCATAATCTTCATCAACCTACATCTCTCGAACCTTATTGCTATTGTTCCAGTCATGATACTTATTCGTTTCTTTGAAATTGTCATCTTGTATTATTCTTAAGTTTTAGTCTAAAATGGACTCTGAAGATGAGTCGTCGTCACTTATAAAGACTCCAGAGGAAAAGATTAAAAGTGAAAAAGTTAAAAACGGATATCAAAATGGAGACGTAAAAAATCACAAATTTGATCCTGTGAATTTTGCTGAGGCTAGTATAGAGACAATATCCAACCCAAATGAAGAGTCAGAAACGGATTTTACCTTTTTTAAGGCACCAAGGTCAAAGAAAATCCTACTGCTTTCTTTGGGAATGGTGAACTTTTGTGCCATGGCATGTTTTTCACTTTTGTCTCCTTTTTATCCAAAAGAGGTAAGTTTTAATTTTGTTTATTTTTTGCTTTACTTTTACATTCAGATTAAGATGCATAATCTTGTAACCAAACTCGTCATTATTCACTTATAATATCTTTTTTATCGATGTTGGCATAGTTATCATGAAATAAATCATTAAAATATGTTATTATGAATTATATTCCATGTATACTCTTTTGATTATATTAAAAAGTACACACTTAATCTTGATTTAAAACTTGCGGTTGAAACTTGATGTCTCTTGAAAATCGCGGATATTTATCTTACGCAAAAATAACTCTCGGTAAACTGATACAGTAAGAAGAAATAAAATGAGCCTTATTACTAAATTCTTAATTACATGCACAAACACTTTTTTTCTATTATGGTAAGTGAGCACATTAGTATATACAATGCATGTGCAAAACTATGGACTTTGTATTTTGTGTTTTTATCCGGTAATTGTACCATATTTTTGTTGTTGTTAGCCACGGATTGATTTTAGTTTTTTCATCGATCAACTTGTAACGTCTAGTGATCTTGTATGATAAATAATGTACAATTCAACCTCGTTATCTCGAAATCGGTGGGAACACCTACACTTCAGGTTATCAGAGTATTCGAGTTAGATGAGTTCGAATACAAAGTGTGAAGTTAAGCAGCGACTGACGAAATAACTCGAACTAAAAGGGTATACAAATTCCACGAGTTCGAGATAACTGGGTTCGGCTGTATTTCATTGATTTTTACTTATTTGTTCCAGGCTGCGGATAAAAATGTCACACAGACTGTGATTGGACTAGTTTTCGGATCATTTGAATTTACAATATTCATCACAGCACCACTCTATGGAAATTATGTACGTATTGAAAGCAAATACGTGTTTGATAAAGATTTATATGTTAGAAAAATACGTCTATCAGTTTTTTCATTCTACTTTTTATCAATGAAAAGATAATTTGTATTATTATACATGTTTTGAATGGAGATGACTGTGAAACAGGTTAATATAAAGATAAATAAAATTATTATCCATTGTTTAAAAACAATTACAATTATGGTGCAGGTGTGAAAAGCGAAAAATGACCTGTAATAATACGCCAAGGTCACTTCAAAAAGATTTTGGACAAACTTGAAAAGTTGCCAAGTGGGTATCTATAGCCTGACCTATCGAAGTCGCCCTTTTGTGGGTCAGCTTTTCATGTTATGGTTTATGTGTAAAAATGAAATACAAGGCCTTGCAACTTTCGCCATAGCCAGCTCAATACGTCAAAAATAATGAGTTTAGACTGAAATTTGAAAAGTTGATCAGTGACGATCTCTAGCCCTAGGTATAGTTTTTTTTAGAATTTTTAGTTGTCTGGTGTATTGGTTGTTTTCAATCTTACAAATGTTGATCTGTTGCCGTAAACACGAGCTGGTTGTGGGTAAATGAGAGATAATTGGTTACTTATATTCGTGTTTTAATTAAATCATGTCTTCTTCAGATAACAAAGATTGGCTCCAAGTTTATGTTCATTGCTGGTGTCGGTGTCTGTGGCGTGTGTACCATTTTATTCGGGTGAGTGTTAAGTTTGAATTTTGCTTAAAGACAATAGATCTAAAAAAAAATTATTTACTCATACAGATGTATTCGTATTCTAATAAGCTTTCTCATATTCGCATTTATCAATTCATAGCATAACATTCCAATAAGTGATGACTATAGCAGTAATTAAAACAGTCATTTTGATTTATGTCTCCGTTGTAGGTTAAAATCAATACAGTTTTCTGACTGCCGGTCCGGTATCATTCACAACGTTCGACCATAATTATGCTTAACCCTGGATTATATATTTATTTCATTATACAATGTTTTAACTGCAGATTTTTGGATAATATACCAGACGAGAGCACATTCGTCGTGTTGTGTTTCCTGACCCGATGTATTGAGGCTTTGGGAGCATCTGCCTACATCACAGCCAGCTTCGCTATCATATCTCATGCCTATCCAAAACACGTGTCCACCGTTATAGTAAGTATAATCCCTCCTCTGTCGTACTAATAATATTGGCAGACTCTGCTGGTGGATTTTCTAGTCCCCGAGGTTTGCTGGAGCCTCCATAGCCAAAGTTAATCTCATTTGAGTAGTGACACGGTACATAATATACACATTTTCGTGGTACACGATTTGAAATTATACAGAACTTGTTTAATTTTACTTCTAAATTCATAAATCAAAGGGGTTTTACACACCTGTAACCTCCTGCTTCTACATTAGTTTAGAAATTTTGGATTCCTACCTTTTGGCCCCTAGCATCACTGAAGAGTCCTAGGAGGACGAAACAGCTGTATGATGCAGTTTAATAAATGTTTACGTCATCTATATACTACCTTAAAAAACCCACAGCTATTTGCTGGGAACTCTTTTACCCAAGCTCAACAAAATATATTTTATCTTGCGGGTTTATTTTTGCGATGAGAGTCCAAAGAATTTCCTTTAGTTTGGTATGCGTTGTGGTAGTGTACAGGGTGGGAAAATCCAATGTTGTTATAGACGAAACATTTTGTAGGAGGGGGTGCTCAAGATTGATCAGAAGATCTTTCGTGGTTTTTCAAAATCCACATCCCTATAATTCCACTTCTGGAGTATGATTCCTATTACCCTGACTTAATAAACACTAAAAATGGTTGTAAGACGTTTTGTTAAAGGCTTGGTTGACCAATATGCAAAGCCAGCAATAAAACGTTGCTTGAAAGGATCCATATGTAGTTTATTTTAAAATTTTATCGCAAACTGCTTATTCTTTTCTGGATTGAGGACCAGTGATAGACTTTACCCACTCTGTGAGTGAATTCAATTCAGCATGTTTACGTACTCTTTACTGCAGTTTGGTCATACTTTTTATTTAAGTTTTCTTTTTTCCCCTCCAGGGAATATTAGAGACATTCAGTGGTGTGGGTATGATGGTGGGGCCAGCCATTGGCAGTGCCTTGTATGTGGTATGTATTCAGATGTTCACGTTTTCCAACTAAGTATAAAGTACCCAGAAAGAAATTTCCTATATAAGCAATGCATTCTTATAGTGTCGATGTTTCATAAAACTTTATTGATGTTTTAACATCACTGAAGAGTCCCAAACAGTTGGATGATGCAGTTTAATTACTAAATTACTAAACTACTATTACTAAATTTAAGAGATGCAGCATATGTGTGTGTTACGTCATCTTTGACCAGTTCGTATTTACGGTGATGTGTTTTTGTTTTAGATTGGCGGTTTCGGTATGCCATTTTACGTTCTGGGTGGAATTTTGATAGTGTGTGGAATGATCTGTCCTCTAGTTATGCCAAAGATTGAAGGTAGGACAATAACTCCATCTGAACAATAAGTATATACAATATACCGAAAAACTGTTTGATAATATCTGTACAACTGCGATCCATATGTTTATATCTTAAAGAAGTCTACATGTTTCATAAGCTTTCTCATATTCGCATTTATAAATTCACGGGTTTCGATCGTTTTCGATATATATCCTAAAGATAAGTGTATCGGAGGCAGAACCAATGGATTTTTAAGATGGTTGCATTTTCTGGCTCTTTAAGAAAGATATGCCCCTTTTTATTTCTAATGCTTTGGAGGGTATCTGGAATTTGTTTATTTCTATGTTAAGAACTGCTCAACACATACAATCAATGCATGTATGACATCCACGGCTACCTCCAACGATTAGAAAAATACATTTATTTTACAGATACAAAGCAGAAACTGTCACGTTCAATATTTTACCTACTCAAGAGTCCTTTATGTGTGGTCGTCTGTTTCATCACGGTGTGTGGTACAATTGGTATGGGATTCCTGGAGCCAGTGCTAGCTGACCGACTGGAAGAGGTCAGTCCAAACAAAAATATTCTTTATAATGAATTTTAATTTAATTTTACTGACTTTAAATATGTCAATTCGATGGGACACCAAGCTTTTCCTATCTAAGTCTTTTCAATACTTATAAATAGTAATAGAGAGATCGCTTATACATTGTATTTCTAAATATTACTCAATAATTTTCTGTATATGTTTTATATTATATCAGTTAAGTAAAATTATTTGTTGCAGCCCATAACACATTAAATCCAAGGAATACAGGCCCAAAAGTCCTTGTGCTATTTCAACCTTCTATGACTCGTTAGTGATGCTAAGTAAGGGCCTTACATTTTGAAAGTGAAGCCTTGGAAGTCACTTAATAAATGTTGATTGTAAACAAATTTTAAGAAATATCAACAATGTCGTCCACCGTAGACGGGACAAAACAGGGCTGAGCCGCGTTGTAATATAATCATTGTTTTGATTTGTAGCTTGATCTATCGACAATATTGATAGGAATCATGTTCTTGATTAACTCCGCCACGTACGCCATCGGTGCACCTGTGTGGGGATGGATTGGAGATACAAAGGTTAGTCTATGATTTAATCAGCATCCGTATGCTTGTTAGCTATGACTTAAATATATTTCAATAGTTAAAATGAAACAAATCGAATTTTACAAATAAGCACCAGGAGCCTTTTGCTTCTTTGCGATTGTGTTTTAAGTCCAAATTCTAACGTCGACCTCAGCTGTATAGGCAGATGGCTTTTTGATGATTGTGGGGATATATAGCCACATGACGGGGGCCTTACTGGCCTGTGAGGGTTCTAGTTCATCTGTCTCCAGTTTTATTAACGACTCCGAGTGTATTGAAACAATGTTAAATATATACATATAAGGATTGAAAGTCATTTTTTTTTTAACTTTCATAGTGCTATGATAGGTCGGCCGTTACATCCATATTGCATGAAGCCCGCTAGGACACCAAGCAAAATATGGATGTAACCGCTGACCTTTCACAGCACTATGAAATTTAAAAAAATACTTTCAATCCATATATTAACATGTTTACAACAGAACAATTGCTTAATTTCAATTAGATTTTTTTTTCAAAAAATTCGTTTTTAGCTGCGTTTATATATGCTCCGTCATTTAAACGACATTGGCCGAACAGCCCAGCTTGAATAGAATTGGCGCCAATGATAATGACGAGTCATTTGAGCGTTTGACGCAGGATCATTCTCCGTGTTATTCGAAGCGGAGCGACAAGACTCTCATTGAACAAGCTTGATATATGACGTCATAAGTAAACCACGTGCTACGTCTCGAGAACCTTTGCTTTCATACTTTTATGAAAATCATTTCTGCTGGTAATGCTCAAATAGTGAGTTGCATTGAAAATATATACATTGCAATTTACTTTCAGGGAGTATTAAAAGGCCTAATCATTTTCGGAAACTTGTCAACGGGCTTTTCATATATGTTGCTGGGACCCTCGCCATTTCTTGTGTTTTATCCATTGTAAGTATTGAGATATAGATAAAAGCATAAACATTTATATTATCAAATAGAAGATGCCCAAAATATTAACAACAAACAATAACACTCCTTTTACTTTAACTTTATTAATTTTACTGATATCCGTGTTGATTATTATGACAAATGATTGTCAATGACTTCGACGAGGAAACAAGGGTGAACAAAACCATACTCATTAATCAAAATCTTTTAAAGCAGAACTAAGAACTAAGAAATGACGTAGACTTCTCTGTGATAAATTAAGTAATATTTTAGGAATAATTTCATTTTTATCAAAAGTCAAACTACTATCAGTGTTACAAGTGGAATGCATTTTAAAACAAGTTTCACTACATTATGACGTGAGTAATTTTATACATTTACCGTAAAATCAAACATAATATTATTGAATAACTAACATAACAATAGCATTTAGGCGAGTGACATATTGAATTATTCAACGAGTTTAATAAAATTCATATCATATTGACACGAGTGTAAGATTCTATTTATCACAAAACTTATATTCATGAGAAAGTACGCTAAAACTCTCTATAAAACAGGCAACTTTCTATTTTGATGGTAGGATTTTCACTATCGAAACAATCATATGACTTCATTTGGTTATGACGACACAATAGTGTTGTTACACGTGTGTAATACCAGATTTACGACATTGCCTTATGACATGACTAAACGGGTCAGTTATGTGATAAATGTCTACATGACACATTTTGTCATTACATCTGATGCCTATCTTTGATAATAAGAAAGCATTTGCCATTCTGCGTGTTTTCCTGTACCATAAATAAGTATATATAGGCCAACGTGCCGGCGTTTGTACTTTAGCTACTTTCTATTACATTGTGTTTTTCATGCAATTGTTTAAGTCTAGGCACCGAATACTCCATTGAATTTACTATAAAAAATCAGAGAATACAAAGCGTCAACGAAACCAAAATCAGAACTCAAAATCAATTAAACCAGTGGCAAAATATGAACAAAGAAAAGATATACACGGAGACCCTTGAAAAGGTGCAAGAAAATAAGACCAGGTGTTTCGGAGGAGTGAGCGTCTTCTGTTTCATTGACAACACCCGCCATGTAGATTTAGGTTAGACTCAAGATATTGTCATGGCCACAAAGTGAGAACTAAGGCATAAATCTCAATCACAACAAGGCAGGCATACTAATGAGCATATTCAAAAACGTCCATCTTCATATCATACAAGGATGTAGAATATTTATAAATCATTTCCCCTTTTATTCATTTTCTTGAACCAGACCTTTCCATTATTTGTTTTTTTATATAAATGCTTGAGCCACTGCCTCTTTAATGTTGCCTTTATTCCAGTGAAGTGTGGGCCCAGATCCTTGCTCTCGTTCTGATGGGAGTTCTGTGTGGAGCGGCCATCATTCCCACCTATAATGCCCTATTTGAGGGAGCCGTCAAGTAAATTTTTTTTTCTCATATCTCATCACATTGGATAGAGTTTGGTGGATTTTTTTTATCCCCGAGGTTTGCTGGAGCTTCTTAAGCCACATTTATCTCTTTTGAGAAGTGGCACGGTACATAATATATACATTTTCGTAGTATACGATTTGGTTATACTAATTTAATTGTACTTCTAAATTCATCAATTATTTTTAAAGGGGTTTTACGCACTTGACTCTTTTGCTTTTTCTACATTAGTTTAGAATTTTGGATGCCCACCTTTTTACCGAAGAGTCCTAGGATGACGAAACAGCTGTATAATGCAGTTTAATTCATTTTTGCGGCATACTGTATTTATTACTAAATTTTAAAGGTGCAGCATATGTGTGTGTTATGTCATCTTTGCCCATGTTAGAAAGCTATATGGGGTATGCTGTCTAACAAAGCTCGGAGGAGGTGGATTTTTTTAAAAATGGTAGCCAATCAAAACGTATTTTAATGGTTTTTGAGCTTATTCAGGTAACTAACTGTTTTCATGACCAAAGGTGTAAGTTGGGAAACTCCATCCTCGGGATTTTCAAAGTTGATAAAACTCTCGGAAATTACCAAATTTGAAAAAAAAACTCGGGAGGAACCTTCTTATGTTACACCCCTTGTCATGAAAGAGTCTTATACACATACCTAGTTACGGCAATGCTTTATTTCAAACACTTTAACAAGCAAAACTTATAACTGATTTATAACTGACAAATGTGTGTGTTACGTCATCTTTATTGATACGTGAAGAAATCTCCTATTATTCAGGAAGAAATAATAGATTTATACTTTGATATATTTCATTAATTGTGCAGGCATTCTGGAAATTAAGTTGACCCCAATGTCGCCTAAATAATTTTGTTCAGACTGTCATTTCGTTTCCTTTATAAAATGGAATAAGGATTTTAAAATATTCATGTGAAATTCTTGTCATATTCAGGAAACGAAAATGAAGAAAAATTGCCTCAAAGAAAACCGTAGTCTTATAATATAATATATATATTACCATAACATCGGTTTTCAGACAACTTGGAATGGAGGACGATTTTGAAACTCATGGACTTATTGCGGGTATATACAATTCATGCTGGTCTCTAGGGTAAGTTTACGGGTGATACATTTACAAAAAAGAAACTAAGCATTACTTTTGGTACTGAGGATGAATATCCTGTATACTTTTCCTGCTACTGGTGCTATAGTCCGTGGCAGAACTAATTTCAGAAATAAGATACATATATTATTAATAAACTTAAAACTTTAGAATTGATCTACGACCTTATGCTATATATGTAGTAATTTTCTGTTTGATTTCAACAGTGTATTGTGTACTGTTGTCTGAAATGTACTAATATTCAGCTTTACTTGTTCCCCGGACAGCCGTCGATATTGAAATCGATCTCATCAGATTCAACAAGTTTAACAATATAACAATATTTTCTGTTTTTTGCTTTAGATATAACTTAACAGGAGGTTGACATTTAGGCAGACTATTGCATGTTTTCGAGGTCTTGTTGAATCTTAAAACGCTTTGAAACAAGGTGAGAACACAGATGTTACATATTAATATATTTATTTTCAAACAGCAATCGCAATTTGTTACCTTTTGTATTTCTACTAGAGCGTTTATCGGACCGATGGTGTCAGGTGCCTTGGTACAAGAGTTCGGATTCCCCTGGTCATGTACTGCTTGCGGTGGCCTGTTCATCTTTGCTGTGAGTTAAAAAAGTATTCTGCTGGAACTCATTTATTTCAAAACTTTGAAGTCTTGTTACATATTCACAAACGTCAAATACATACATTTGAAATGAAATCGGGCCTCAAATCTTCCAAAACGTCTTTATGATCTTACCAAGGTAAAAATCATTCTAAATCAATAACTTTAAAGGTTTCGGGGGTTTAGAGCAAAATCTGGAGCATAAGAACAGTAGTTACATGAATACGGGCCCTGACAAGGCTTAATGTCAACCTCTATGGGGCGCCGTTTTACTATTTATTAACAAAACTGGATAGCCAAAATTCGAATTATGGATATCCATAATTCGAATTTATGATATAATTAAATAATTTTGGATATCTTAAATTATTTTTGGATATCCAAAATTCGAATTATGGATATCCATAATTCAATTTTTGGATATCAATAAATTATTTTTGGAAATCCAAAATTCAAAGCATTTAAAGATTTCCAAAATTCGAATTATGGATATCCAGTTTTGTTAATAAATAGTAAAACGGCGCCCCATACATCTCGTGTCAAATGTGTGTGTTCACAGAAATTTGATCCCTATATATAACACCGAGTCAGTCGATAGCACTAGGTTTTACCTTCAGTATCTGTAGTAGCTCACCAGCTTCTTTGCCTTCGGTATTTTTGTTGGATCGTGTTGTCTTTCCTAAAGTGTTGAGTAGTGTACTGTCCGTTTCTGATTCATATTTTACTCCTCGTTTTTAAATCCTTCCTAGTGTTTTGACGTCTCCCTGCTCCTACTGCCTTTCCTAGTTTTCGTATCGCTTCCTTTCGTATACTAACTAGACAAAATGCGCTCATATCATTATCACGCCAAAAACTAGAGGTCTGCTGCATCTGATATAATGCATTTAACTAGTTCTGTGCTTAATTATCTTCCATTTTGTCATTTTACTTGCATTCTACCACTGTCACCAAAATAGACAGTTTCTATTGATGTAGAGACTCGATTTGTTTTATAAATGATTAAGGACAAATATATGTAACTTTCGGTAAAACTTGAAGCGAAAATCAAACCTAATAACTTTTTTTTTTATACTTATAGATTTACATGTAGTTAAGATTTACTGATATCAGCAATATTCAAGATGAATCTTGCGCGGTTACCGGTACAGCAGCGCAGTTAAAACTCGGTATTTGTAAACGCGTGTCCATTTTGAACTGTCTGAACTTCGGCGTGTTGTTGAAGTGGGCCACACCTGAATATTTTCAATTCTTTGGATTTTTTTTCTGTCAAGAATTTCTTGTTAGTCACCGCTCAGGTTTATTTCGTTTTAGGCTTATTCTTGCATGGTTATCAACTTTTGTTTTCAGAATTTTTTCAGAATCACGAAAAATTTCCTGGAGTTACGTATATTGCACCTTTAATATGTTTTATATTATTACACCAGTATTGTTTATTTGTGTCTATGTTTCCTCAACAGGGTCTTTTGATGCTAGTCTACATTATTCTGGAGAAGTACACACTTTGCTGTCCTAACAAACCGCCAAAGACTGGTTACGAAAAAATAATAGACGAAACCCTATGTGAAAGTGTGGAAGTTTAATACAATTCTACAATATGTAATGCCGACAACTCATCTGTAATCGAGAAATGAGATCGACTACTACCAAAGACAGAAACTATTCCAGTTTCGGCAAATATGTTAACGCGAGATCAAAGCAGTGTATCAGGAAAATGTGATTCTGTGCATCTCTACCTCAATAGCTCAAACAGGTCGAGAGCATCAGATTATTTTGATATATTGTGCAAAATAAGTAGTACAGTCTAGTGTTTGGGGATGTTTGCAATATTATATGTGTGATATATATATATAGCAGGATGTGATATTTCATTTTATTTCATGACATTTTATTGACAAATATGTTGACAAAAGGATTGGACAGCAGTCATAGCCTATAAAGTCTTCTCCTAGAATAAACTTGTGATATTATCTCCAAATGTGACTGTGATACGAAAACATACATGTATATTATTTCCAAAGTAGGCCTATATAAATTATATACTATATTAGTGTGTTTTATGCTTTTTATGTTATTAATTGATATAATGGTATATTACAAAGTACGTGTTTATGCGCAGTAAACTTACTTGTGTTATTACGAAGCTGTATTATCTTTCATTATTGGATGAAATGTTAGCATTAATGGAAATATTCATGAAACTGTTTTAATGCTCAAATAAAGATTTTTAACTGAATTACATTATTTTTTCAAACCTTTAAATTCTTACAACATATTCAAAAACATCCCCTCTATACGTTAAAAATAATATTGAGCCTCAAATCTTGGAAAAGGTCTTCATGATCTTTCAAAAGTAAATCTAGTTATTACATGTAATTGGGATGTGATATCCGTCATTTTAGTCGCCATATTGCTTGCAGCCAATATATATCATAAGGTTCGTTAATTATGTTATTTTCTCATTGAGAAATATTCTGTATCTTTAAGTGATATGAAGATGGACGTTTTTGAGTATGCTCATTAGTGTGTTTACTTGTTGTGATTGACAATGATACTCGGTTTCATTTTGAGAACTTGATGTTTACATGAATGTGACAAAGATTTACATGGCGGGTGTCGTCGTTTAAGCAGAAGACGCTTACACTTCCGGAACACCTGGTCTTATTCTCTTGTGCTTTAACGAGGGTCTCCATGTAAATCTTTCTTTTGTTCCTATTTTGCCTATAGTTTAATCGATTTTGAGTTCGGATTATGGTTTTGTTGAAGCTTCGGTATTTTCTTCGTTTTTTTTAATCTTTTAATTTTTTAATCCCTCGATTAATGGAAAAAGATACCTTGGAAATGGTGACAATATAACAATAGTTTACTGTAATACTTTAAACTGCTGTACATGTACTATTCAAAAGAAGAGATGACATGAAATACCCAACATCGTACTGGTATAGATGTTGTTGACCGATCCAACACTGCACAAAAAATTAAAGACCTTTCTGAAAATTTAACAAATTCCAATGAAGCTGTTTTTTTGCCCCCAATCTTTGAAAATATGCTTCAGAAAAATGTCAACACTCGATATCAACACTTGAGTTTTTATAACAGACAAAAGCCTATTTATTGGTGGTGGGTGCTGGTTCAACAAATCACAGAATTTTTTTTCCCCAGAAACTAATCCTCAAGCCCCAAAACAGTTAACCAAGTCCAATGACGACGGCTACAAAGTGATCCCTATTAAAGGTTGTCTTCTCAGGTCTTCTCAGGTGACACAATATCAGCGTTTTAGTAAGTAATTACAAAATGCTTCTTGACATTGTAAAAAATGCAACTACAAAACATACATAAATCTTCTTTGTTTTATTATTCAAGCTGAAATACATATCAGTGGCACAAACAATACAAGTACATGTACCAAGTATCCAGTTAATTTTTTTTCCGGAATTCTACTCAAATTATAAGTTAAACATGATACATGACAAAAGTATGAGCCCTATATAATTTGTAAACCAATTAAAACAAAAAACAAAGAAATAACCATATATTGTTGATCTGAACAACAAAGAAAGAATATATAATAGCACTTAAAAGATTTATGATAGACAAAATAAATTGTTTGTTGTGAAAAGCATGTTCATGCTAAATGTATTTTACTGTATTTGGAAAAAAACTTCTTAGATATCAGACAGATAAGTTGTTTTATGTTTTAAACCAATTAATATAAAACAAAGAAATAATCATAGATTGTTGATCTAAACAACAAAGAAAATAATATATATAACAGAACCTACAGATTTATGATAGACAAAATAAATTGTTTGTTGTGAAAAGCATGTTCATGCTAAATGTATTTTACTGTAAAAAAAAATCTTAAATATCAGACAGATAATTTTGAAAACTGGCTTCTACCGGTAAGTTATCACAATCAATTTCTAGCATGTATATGTATTGCTTGTGAATATCACATAAATATGTATTGGGTAATCACAACAACAGGTAATAAATCTGACTCCCATCTATACATTCATTATGCGTTATTACTGGATACAATATGACTTTTTGATATAATATATGACTTAGATTATACAGACTCTTTCTTTATGCTTAAATAAGATCCATTTTTTTTGTCCCCCGCTTCCGGAGGAACGGGGGATATTGATTTGGGTTTGTCCGTCCGTCCGTCCGTCTGTACGTCCGTCCGTCCGTCGTCCGTCGTCCGTCGTCCGTCCGTCCGTCCGTCCGTCCGTCCGTCTGTCCGTCCCTCCGTCCGTCCCTCTGTCTGTCTGTCACACTTCGTTTCCGTGCTCTATCTTTTGAAGGAATAATCCGATTTTCATTAAACTTGGTCAGGATACTTATCATCCAAGTACCTCGGATGAGTTCGATTTTCGTGAAATTCCGCGCATATTTTATGGAGTTATCCCCCTTTTATCACCAAATATAGGCATCATGTACAAAATGCCATAACTCTTATGTTTTTTATTTAATTCACTTTAAATTCTGTAGAATATTATATAAGGTAATGATGTTTAACATATATTACGGGTTTGGATGTCGTATCTCAACTTTCTTTGGAATCCGACAGAGTTTTGTCCCTTTCATTGCCAAATGAAAGCATTATGTACAAAAAATTGCTTTCCGTGCTCTATCTTTTGAAGGAATAATTCGATTTTCATCAAACTTGTTGAGGATACTTATTATTCAAGTATCTCGAATGAGTTCGATTTTCGTGAAATTCCGCGCGTATTTTACGGAGTTATCCCCCTTTTTATCATGAAATATAGGCATCATGTACAAAATGCCAGAACTCTACGCACATGATGTTTCCCCCCAAGTGGCCCTGAAGCGGGGGACATAAATTCCACGAATTAGCTTGTTTAAACTTGTCATAAATTTTTCATTTTACCTCTCCAGAACCTCATTAAATTAAAATTACTCATAATGAGACTCATTTCAAGACTTTTTTTAATAATTTCGCATTAATAGGAAACAAAACTGTTTTTAAAAGAAATGATTCTGTATAAGACTGGATGTTAGCGACTGATTTTCATCAGCAATACTATACAACATTATACTCTCAGGAGTAAGAAAACTACAGATCAGTAAGGAAGGCACTGAATTTACAAATTATCTCCAAAAAAAAAAGTGGAAATAGAATTATAAAATCAACAAAAACCCATATTTCTAGAGTTCCAAAACTCTATTTGAACAAAATGAGGTAATCATAATTTGATTATTGTTTGTGTAAAGTTCAACAAATTAATTACACCAATTGGCTTTCGAAATCAATTGAAATAAATGCATATATATATTCAAAACTCTTTGACAAAATAATTTGTTTCTAACTACATATCAATTAACATCATATGACAACATCAGAATATACACACCTATGTATAAGTATGCAAGGACAAAATTTAACTATGATTAAAAGGAAAAGCAAAATATACATAAATCAAATTTTGGCCGACCTGAACAAATACTAGGTAATCGAGGGTTACGAAGCTCTCCTCAACCCATAAAACCCCAAGAATGTAAGTCAAACCGAGCCCCTGATACAGCAGATTGTTCTAAGCATCATTCCACACATCAGCAATCAATCGTTCTTCTTAACCACAGTATAATATAACTCACTATCTTTTAAACATGGTACTGTAATTCAAGTGGGAAAATGCAGGTAGAATCCAGCATCCGAAACATAGCATATGCTATCTATCTTCAGATGCATCAACCACATAATTACTTAAGTTTGATTGATGTAGGACTTTTAGTTACCTACCTTACAAATGATCTCAACCATTCTTAACCACAGTATACATGTAATAACTCACCAAGTCCTAAAACATCGTCATTCAAGCGGAAAATGTAGATCAAATCTAGCATCCGAAACAAAGCTAGCATGTGCTATTTATCCTCAGATACATCTGCCATGTAAGTTTGGTTGATGTAGAATTTAATTACCTTGCAACGGACAACAACCATTCTACTTAATCCAACGAGGATATCACTGACCTTAAAAGCCTTAACTTCCTGGCTGATCGCCATGCAAAAACATTCAGAACACAGCACTTGCAAAAGAAAAAAAAAAAAATCTTGTACAAAATTTCAGAAATTTCTGTCAAACACCTGTTGAGGGACAGTAATAATAACTTGGAACTGCCAGATATGAGTTGAGACAGTCTGATAGCTAGCCTGTTTTTTTCTGATCAGTCACAAAACTCAATGTGCAGAAACAGCTAATATTGGGAACCTTCATGTGAAATTTAACTTAATGTGAAGTTAAAGAAATAATAGCTCTAACAATGTTAAAACTCTTAAAATATCAGATGGCCACATCTAAAATATCAGAAGGTCACATCTGAAATTCAAGATGGCAACATCTAAAATTCAAGATGGCCATATCTAAAATTCAAGATGGCCATATTAGGATCTGATAATGACCGACAAAACTACCTACATGGTGAGATGTTACAACCAGTGTTGTTTATGTAGATCAGTAGTTACTTATATAAATCAATCAGTATATTTACATAATGAGTGAGAGAGAAATACAGAACTGTGTGTAAAGACGTAATTATCAAATTATTATTTATTCAGGGATTTCAGATTCTGACCGTTCTTCCTCCTTGAACATTTGGGGTGGAGATTTTTTAATTGCATCAGGACGACAGACTCTGTAAACGAAAAATACAGAGATAACTGACAACCAGAGCTTGATGATGCCGTAATCAACAAATCCTGTAAAGGGATGTATCGTATTTGCTGTAATAAGCAGGGCGCCTAAAACATTGGTTCCAAAGGGGGTGCTTAATAGTATAACAAAACTAAGATCTGAATGAAAAATGTCTTTTTTTATAAAGTAAATACCGTTAAGTACAATGTATTATGACAAGAATGGGTAGTACCCATGATGTGCGACATTATTGTCATCAATTTCTGACAATTTGTACACACATAACCAATATATATTTTTTTTTTTTTTTTTTTGGGGGGGGGGGGGGGATGTTCATACGCACAGATTAGTAGGGCCGCTTATATAATTTCAATAACTCAACAGAAAGGGGGGGGGGGGGGGGGCGCTAATTACGGTAGTTACATGTATATGAAGCAGATGCACTTTACTTACATAACTACAGTATTTCTATAATCTTATGAGACAGCACATCAACAGTAACAAATTTATTCTCTTCAATTTCAACACTTTCTACAAAATCAGATCTAATTAATCATCAATGTGATCTTTTTATCCATATAAAATGTGGATTTTTAAAAATAAAATCTGTTAATACTACCTCTGGGTAAATACCTGTATATATTATGCGGAATTTTAGAAAAATAAAAACGACTGCGTAATAGAACAAAAAAATTTATCTTAAATATTAATCCCTTTATTTCTTGGATCTCTTCCTTAATTACTAATCCCTTAATTCCTTATTTTACTAATCAATAGTTGGTTTAGAAAAAATAAAATGACTGTTAACATCGGCTTCGCCTTAATAGAAAAAAAAAAAATATCTTAAAAATATTAAGCTCTTTATTCCTTCGATCTCTTCCTTACTTATTGAAAAATATTAACATGATGAACATTTGAAGATTCAGGCTAAATTTTCAAAACACTACTTAATATACAGCACAATTCCATACAACAAAATGAACGTCCTCAATTCAGCAAGACATACAAGGTATACACTGTACTTATCGTACAACTTCATTTCACCTTTCTACCTTAAATTTTATCAGCAGAAAATGTTGTCCATGTTCAGCATTCCTTTTGTGCGTTTTCTTTTTTATTTAGGAATTCTTTTCTGGAACCTTGATGACAACCTGCAAGAAAACGTATCTCTTGATTTAAATATATATTATTGTCAACACAAAGACAAATGAATGAGAGCCAAGTTCTAACTCTTCAGCAAGAATTCCTTGAGAAGGAATCATGATTAAAGATCATTCACTGAAAAAAAAGTTAAAACCTAATCCAAGAAAAGACACAGCAAATACCAATTTTTTTTTTTTTTTTTTTAATCTTGCCATAATCTCTGACATAATTATAAGTTCAAATTTACTGATACATCTAATTATGTTTTTATCCCAGCTCCAAAAATGATAATATGTGAAGAAATTTACATAAGAATTCTTAAATTAAATTGAATTACAATGAATTTCACAGAATTGTTTTCAAATGGAAATTAATTCAGAAGTGAGGATTATTTTTTTGATGCACATACTGTAAAAGCCAATATTTTTGCCTGTTGAATTTTTCGCTTAGCCAACCACCAAACGGTTTCAATGTGAACATTTTCGTGCTGTCAGTCATGCTGTTTTGAACTGTTTATTTAAAATACTATTGTGCACTATAGAATTTGAGTGGTGTTAAACTTGTTCCCGTGTGGATATATATTCCCAGAGATTGTATGCCCTCAAAATAAGCGAATATTTCCACACCGCGAAAAATTCCACTTTTACAGTATTATTTTGTAAATTTTTAATGTTACTTACATTTTTAATTTCCAAATAGTTCTGTAAGCCATATTCACCCCTGAAATGACAAATATAGTTTCATATAAGGTTGTTCTATCATCACAGATCATCTTAAATATCACATGCATACGGTATTGTAATAAATACTACATGTAAAAATTAGAAATGTCTGCGAGATATAAATGCCTCCGCCCCCATATGAAATTTGTTCTTCATGCTTATTATGGATGCAAAGTTTGATGTGATGACAATCAGATCAGTAGTTATCTTAATAAGCTGGTTACATTACCATGGGACGGGAGGGAATGAGACGGGACAGGATGGAACAGGATGGACATGGGTAAAACTATATGGTGGGGGGCATAAAAAGTTAATGGAAAAATACCAATTCCTTCTATAGCGCTTTCTGATACCTGTCTCAAAAAATCTCCCAGGTATGATATACCTTGCAATACCACTGTAATTAAACCCGCACAAATATTGTCAACAGATGTCCGAGATCTATGTGGTCCAGGAAGTCCAGGAATCGGAGACCGATACCACAGCAGGATTCCATCAAAGATCAGCACATTTATTAGAAAATGTTTACATTTGCATGGCAAAGACATTTTATAAACTACTAGTTACCAGGGAGACGTCGATTTAGAGACAATAAACCACACCCAATCGTATGACAATTATAATGATGTCATTGTTATTGTATAGAAACGGTGACGACTCGCCATCAAAAACGGCTGTTCTATTTTACGAAATAAAGAGCAATCCACTGCCCTTTTGACTGGATTTGATATCAATGATCAGTTAAAAGTTTGATGAATTGACTTACAACTCCCTGCCAAGCCCCGACATCTTGAATCCACCGAAAGGAGCCTGAGGGTTGACAACATTGTAACAGTTTACCCTGGAAAACAAGAAACACGTTTTTCTAAAACTTTATTTTTTCATTAAGCTGAACTCTCATGTGGATACTGGATGTACAAGTATAAAAGGAATGCCACGACTGACAACCAAAGAGAAGAATGCATACTATTATTTTTTTTAAAGATTTTAATAGGTAAAAAGGTGAACCGCCACCAGATCCAATTTGACATGCAACTTAACAACATCATACAAATACATACCAAATTATAGTTCAAAATCGCTATATGATAAAGAGACATAGCGATAACAATTTTTCATTGTAAAAATTCAAGATGGCCGCATCTACAATATATTGATATAGCAGTTTGTATCGACTGTAACTACAATATATAGACTTAGCAACTGTATCTACAATAGATAGACTTAGCAACTGTATCTACAATACCTACCATACGGTGCCGGCCTTGACCCCTTGAACAAAGGTCATTGCCTTATTGATGTCGGTGGTAAAGATGGCAGCACCTAGACCGTAGTGGGTACTGTTAGCTCGCTCCAGCACTTCATTCATATCCTTAAACTTCAAAATCTGCTGGACTGGCCCAAATATCTGGAAAAAATGTCATTAAAGTATCAATCATCCCATTGTTAAACAAAGCAAGCCAGAAACAACATTCACTGGTCAGAATTTATCATATCTATTTATTCTATAAAGTTATCTTGTGCACTAAAAAAAAATTATTAAGCAAGAGTAGCATTATGAAGAAATATTTCAGCTAACTTCCCCTTTTGGGGTCATGCCTCACAGCCGGGGGGGGTTTCAAATCAAAATTCTGCATTTAAGAATGAACTTTTAAAGTTTCGGAGAGTTACCTCCTCTTTGGCTATTCTCATGTGATCCTGTACACCGGAGAACACTGTCGGCTTGATGTAATATCCCTCCTCTCGGTCCTTCCCTCCTCCGTACTCGCATGTCGCTCCTTCTTTCTTTCCTGATTCAATCAACTCTAAAATCTTGTTGTACTGTTCATCATCAATCTACAAGAGAGACAGATTTGCTGCATTTCAAACAATACCAAAGATGACCATTGAAACGCAGAATTATCAATTATATGGTTTATTTTATGTCCTATTAACAGCCAGGGTCATTTAAGGACGTGCCATGGGTTTTGGAGGTGGAGAAAAGCCGGAGTACCCAGAGAAAAAAACACCGACCTAGGGTCAATACCTGAACACTGCCCATGTAGGTTTCCAGCTTGAGAACCAGAAGTGTTGAGGGCTAGTTGTAGAATGTCCAGACAGCTTAACCACTCAGCCACCGCGTCCAAGAGGTTGAGGGCCAGTGGTAGAATGTTGGGACACCTTAACCACTCGGCCAAAGCGGCCCAGAGGTGGAGGGCTAGTGGTAGAATGTCGGGACACCTTAACCACTTGGCCACCGCGGCCCAGAGGTGAAGGGCTAGTGGTAGAATGTCGGGACACCTTAACCACTTGGCCACCGCGGCCCAGAGGTGAAGGGCTAGTGGTAGAATGTCGGGACACCTTAACCACTTGGCCACTGCAGCTCAGAGGTGGAGGGCTAGTGGTAGAAAATGGGGACACCTTAAACACTCGGTCACTGCGGTATAATTAGCAATTGAAGACCTTTGACAAGGTCAGTATAGTATTTTACCGACCTGGTAGAATCAACTATTAACCAAGGGCGAAAAAAATGACCATTTAAATGTACAACATCAAATAATGTGTTTCAAGCATAAACATGATAAAAGATTAAAAAATACTTTCAGTATTCATAAAGTTGCATACCATGTTAATGATTTTTGTGAACCATACATGGGAGTCACAATGGGAACTGTGGTCTATCTATACAGTATGATTAAATTCACTTAAGTAATGTATATTTATATTGCCCAAGTGTAAAGAAACAAAAAGAATACAGTGCACATATCTGACTGATATCGTAAAACCTACCAATTTCTTTCTGTCAGACCAGAGCAACAAGTAGTTGTTTGAAAGCAAGGCAGTGATTGGTTGTTATAGATACGCAAAAATAACTTTAACAACATGTAACATTTTGATTTTGTAAAATGTTCAACGATCAAACTGCTCAAAATTCAAGGTTCCTGCGGTAAATATCCTACTTGAAGGCCCTGTGTCCTAAGACAAACAGTAAATATCCTAACAGACGGCCACTCTGTGTCCTAACTATAGGACAAACAGTAAGTATCCTACCTGAGGACCACTGTGTGTCCTAACTATAGGACAAACAGTACATATCCTACCTGAGGACCACACTGTGTCCTAACTATAGGACAAACAGTAAGTATCCTACCTGAGGGCCACTCTGTGTCCTAACTATAGGACAAACAGTACATATCCTACCTGAGAACCACTCTGTGTCCTAACTATAGGACAAACAGTAAGTATCCTACCTGAGGACCACTCTGTGTCCTAACTATAGGACAAACAGTAAATATCCTACCTGAGGACCACTCTGTGTCCTAACTATAGGAAAAACAGTAAGTATCCTACCTGAGGGCCACTCTGTGTCCTAACTATAGGACAAACAGTACATATCCTACCTGAGGGCCACTCTGTGTCCTAACTATAGGACAAACAGTACATATCCTACCTGAGGACCACTCTGTGTCCTAACTATAGGACAAACAGTAAGTATCCTACCTGAGGACCACTGTGTGTCCTAACTATAGGACAAACAGTAAGTATCCTACCTGAGGGCCACTCTGTGTCCAAACTATAGGACAAACAGTACATATCCTACCTGAGGGCCACTCTGTGTCCTAACTATAGGACAAACAGTAAGTATCCTACCTGAGGACCACTCTGTGTCCTAACTATAGGACAAACAGTAAGTAACCTACCTGAGGGCCACACTGTATCCTAACTATAGGACAAACAGTAAGTATCCTACCTGAGGACCACTCTGTGTCCTAACTATAGGACAAACAGTAAGTATCCTACCTGAGGGCCACTGTGTGTCCTAACTATAGGACAAACAGTAAGTATCCTACCTGAGGACCACTCTGCATCCTAACTATAGGACAAACAGTAAGTATCCTACCTGAGGACCACTCTGCGTCCTAACTACAGGACAAACAGTAAGTATCCTACCTGAGAACCACTCTGCGTCCTAACTATAGGACAAACAGTAAGTATCCTACCTGAGGACCACTCTGTGTCCTAACTATAGGACAAACAGTAAGTATCCTACCTGAGGACCACTCTGTGTCCTAACTATAGGACAAACAGTAAGTATCCTACCTAAGGGCCACTGTGTCCTAACTATAGGACAAACAGTAAGTATCCTACCTGAGGACCACTGTGTGTCCTAACTATAGGACAAACAGTAAGTATCCTACCTGAGGACCACTCTGTGTCCTAACTACAGGACAAACAGTAAGTAGCCTACCTGAGGACCACTCTGTGTCCTAACTATAGGACAAACAGTAAGTATCCTACCTGAGGGCCACTCTGTGTCCTAACTAAAGGACAAACAGTAAGTATCCTACCTGAGGGCCACTGTGTGTCCTAACTATAGGACAAACAGTAAGTATCCTACCTGAGGGCCACTCTGCGTGTCTTTGTCGTAAGGATTGCCAACCCTTCGTGTTTCAGCTTTAGCAACACTCATCTTGACAAACTCATCATAAACGTCTTCTTGTACGAAGGTTCGACTGCCGGCAATACAACACTGCCCCATGTTGGTCATCACGGCTTCATGGGCATAGTCGACAGCTTTAGACACTGAAGAAAAAGGTCACAGGTCACAAGAACAATGCAGGCAAAAAGCAGCAAGGTCAAACTTAGGAGGTATTTTATTTAAATTTTTTACAATATCAAAGTAATTTTTTTTTATCCAAATTTGATTTGGCTGTCTAAAACAAATTGAGAAAAAATTCAACAGTATTTTTTCAAGTCATATTTTTGTTTAAGACATCCTCCATTGCTTTCTGAAATATATAATTTTTACTTTGGCTCAAACAGAAGTATTGTTATTGAGAGCCACCATGGCTTCAGTGTTTATCTGCTCTCTTCCTTTTACATCCATGCAACTAACATGTCCGATAATCTTTCCGTATGTTGATACCGATTGTCCTCCTCGATATCCAAGGGTTATGCTCATGTACGCTCTAAACACCAATGGAATATATCATGGCAAAACTAAAGACCCACTCTGACAGATAAAAACACCTGACCAATTGCTAGGCTGATGTCTGTCTTTGGAAGGTCACAAAGGAGCCACAACCGACTTCATAACTTGATAACTTGTTAATTTGTACGGTTATGTGACAAGGTTTTTTTGATGTACATCAAATGGTCGAACCAGTCTTCTTGCCTTGTCAACAAGGTGGTGCACACAGAGCCTTCAGTTTTGCTTTGACATATTCCAGGGGTGTGTTGAGAGTATAGATGAGCATAACTTTTGTATATAGAGGAAGATTCCAGGGGTGTAGAAAGTGTAGGTAAGCGTGACCTTCGGATATCGAGGATGACAGATTCTGGTTGTTTACCTATATCATGAATGTCCCTACCTAATATAGATATTTTACACTTCTATCAAGACTTACACTCCGCGTCAGAGAAGATGATGTTTGGACTCTTGCCACCAAGTTCTAGGGTTGGGCGTTTCAGGTTAGAACATCCAGCAGCCTGCATGATCAACTGGCCAACCTGTTGAGAGAACAAAAAGCATTCAAACAATTTCAACAAACAGACAAGAGATTGGAGAGGGATGCTATGGCGTAATATGAACAAAATCTGTCCAGGGGTTCAAGAGATATCTTGAATGCAAGCGTTTTATTCCCAAAGTGGTCAATGGTGACCTTTGACCTTTAACCTTGGCCCATGATCACCAAAATCTAGTCAAGTGTAGAATTTCATAGTGTGATATTATGGTGTGAATATGAAACAAATCGGTCCCGAGGTATATATAAGATATCTGGTACACAACATTTTATACCTCGACCCATGACCACCAGAATCATGTTTATCAATGTGACCGAACATTGAATTTGTTTTGGACGGAGAGAAATCACTATAGGGCATCCACTACAGGAGCAGGGGCCTTACTGCAGTGCTACCCGAACTGAGAACGGCCCAGGTGTATAAACTCCTACCGCTCAGTCGTTCACTTGTATCACAGAGCGGTGTCGAACTCCTATCGGTTCTATTTTTAGATTAGATGTAGCGACTTCACAATGACAGCGTACAGGTAACACATTTTCAGTTTTGAGAACGACAAAACGCATCTGAAAAGTCTATCGATAAAAACAGGTGCCTCAGGCTCCGGCCGCTTGATTCTAATTGGCAGTAGGCCTAATGGATGAAAACACTTTCGGTCGTGTTTGTCAACATGGAAAACCTTTGGATAGTAATTCAAGGAACATCATTATCCGTCTTTACGCTGAAGGTCTTTCGTTCTGGGAAATATCAAAACAGACGAGAGTGTCGAAATCTGCGTGTCACAAAATTGCAAGTGGTATTAATCTATCGAACCCTAAAGTGAAAAGAATGTCAGTTGTAGGCCTACCAGTAACTAAAAAAGCTACAGCAATGAGACACCCGTCTCCGAAACAATCCCGTTTTTGCAGAGACTTTTCCGGAGCTGGCCTGGAGATGGGGAATTATTTTAACCTTTGTGGCTATATGAAATTGAACGCTGTTTAAAGGCCCAATATACGTAACATTCTGCAAAACTTGAAGCGAAAACCAAGCCTAATAACTTTTTATATCAATAAATTTAGTTAAGATTAACTGATATCAACAATATTCAAGATCAATTCTTGCGCGGTTACCGGTACATCAGCAGTTGAAATGCTGTATTTGTAAACACGCGTCAATTTTGAACTGTCTTCTAACTTCGACTTGTTGTTGAAGTGGGCCCCACTAGTCCGAAGGGTTCTGACTCTCTGACCCGCTAAATATTTTACCCGCCCGTCGTCAAAATATTTAGCGGGTCAGAGAGTCGGAACCCTTCGGACTAGGGCCCCACCTGAATTATTTTGATTTTTCTTTCGAGTGTTTCTTGTTAGTTACCGCTCAGGTTTACTTCATTTTAGGCTAATTTGTGCATGGTTATCAACTTGATTTTTTTCAGAAAAATGTCCTGAAGTTACATATATTGGACCTTTATTATGAAAAAAAACCCAGCATTTTTGGATGAATGATCCAAATATCTGACTGTATCCTTTTGTACAAATATATTAAGATTTTCTCAACTCATATTCATATTGTTTTCATTTTGAGTGGTTTCACTACCGAGTAGCCCGATTATCCAACAGATGAAAGGTCACAGCTCGTAGGGACTGGTCACAGCTATACAGTACCAATCTAAAAATATCACCGATAGGAGTTTGACATCGCTGTGATACAAGTGAACAGCTGAGCGGTAGGAGTTTACACACCTGGGCCGTTCTCAGTTCAGGTAGCACTGCAGTAATGAAATTTGTTGAAACGAATCATACCAACAATAATAATTTGAGGTTTTTATAATATATACCGCTTTATCATTACTTGAAGGTCGCCTCAAAGCACTTCACAAATTATTATCCGTGGTTTTAGGGCCTTAGCAACCAGCCAATATTCTCAACTCCATGGGGAGCATACAACCAGTGCTGCCATTTCAGCGCTCACAGCTAGCATTCTACAATTTCTAGCACTGCCCAACCACGTGGTCATTTACAGCTGAGTAGACTGGAACAAGCTGAGTAAAGTATCTTGCTCAAGGATACAACACAAGTGCCGTGACCGGGACTCGAACTCGCAACCTTTCGATCACAAGCTTGGCGTCCTACCACTAGACCAAAGTGCCTCCTTGACTTGACTTGATGTGAAAAAAACACACCAGTTGATACCTACCTCAGTAGACCCAGTGAAGGGGTTGAATCCAGTTGATACCCACCTCAGTAGACCCAGTGAAGGGCTTGTATCCAGTTGATACCTACCTCATTAGACCCATTGAAGGGCTTGTATCTAGTTGATACCTACCTCAGTAGACCCAGTGAAGGGCTTGTATCCAGTTGATACCTACCTCAGTAGACCCAGTGAAGGGTTAGTATCTAGTTGATACCTACCTCATTAGACCCAGTGAAGGGCTTGTATCTAGTTGATACCTACCTCAGTAGACCCAGTGAAGGGCTTGTATCTAGTTGATACCTACCTCAGTAGACCCATTGAAGGGTTTGTATCTAGTTGATACCTACCTCAGTAGACCCAGTGAAGGGCTTGTATCCAGTTGATACCTACCTCAGTAGACCCAGTGAAGGGTTAGTATCTAGTTGATACCTACCTCATTAGACCCATTGAAGGGCTTGTATCTAGTTGATACCTACCTCAGTAGACCCAGTGAAGGGCTTGTATCCAGTTGATACCTACCTCAGTAGACCCATTGAAGGGTTTGTATCCAGTTGATACCCACCTCAGTAGACCCAGTGAAGGGCTTGTATCTAGTTGATACCTACCTCAGTAGACCCATTGAAGGGCTTGTATCTAGTTGATACCTACCTCAGTAGACCCAGTGAAGGGCTTGTATCTAATTGATACCTACCTCAGTAGACCCAGTGAAGGGTTAGTATCTAGTTGATACCTACCTCAGTAGACCCAGTGAAGGGTTAGTATCTAGTTGATACCTATCTCAGTAGACCCAGTGAAGGGCTTGAATCCAGTTGATACCTACCTCAGTAGACCCAGTGAAGGGCTTGTATCTAGTTGATACCTATCTCAGTAGACCCAGTGAAGGGTTTGTATCTAGTTGATACCTACCTCAGTAGACCCAGTGAAGGGTTAGTATCTAGTTGATACCTACCTCAGTCGACCCAGTGAAGGCCACCTTGCCTACGTCCATATGGGAAGATATTGCTGCTCCCGCGGTAGGTCCATAACCAGGTACAACATTGATAACGCCCTTCGGAAATCCTGCCTGTAATACAATTTACATGTGTGTTATCATACCAATCACTCCTTATACAAAACTTGTGGCCAAACGGGGTATCATGCATGCCAGGATTGTTGTATCGATTTGAAACAGGACTTGTAAACTTTGTTCATCAAATTTAATAATGACCGAGGTTAATTTTTTATTGGAATGTGATTATTATGATGATTTAAGCTCCCCTCTCACAGACGATGCAAATAAGTATATTGATTTTAATGATATGGATAGTTTCAATCAGTTTAAATATATATTTTAGATAAATTTTCATCAAACCTGTTAACTAACCAGTTATATACAATGTGAAGAAGAAGAAGAAGTAATATATTTTAACTTTTTAAATAAATATGTAACATAATATGGCTACTTACCATTTTTAACAGGACGGAATAGCCTTACATTATTTAATAATCTTTTAGTACAATGCACTCCTCTTTATTTCATGTTGCATTTGTCTGACAAAAACATGATATTAACAGGAAGGTGACATTAAGAGAAACATGTTTTTTCACTAAATTTAGTGCATTTCCAATCTCCATAACTAAAAGTAAGATATTCAATGTACATATGAAGATGTTTCAATATATAGATAACAATATTTCAATTAAAAATCATTTTTGGAGTTATTTTTTATTTTCTATGCAACATTTTGTTCAAGTTGTATCTAAAATCAATGGAAATGACATCATTTTCTGGTTATTTTATGTTATTGGTTAAAAAACATGATATTAAGAGGAATTTACCTCAAAATACATGATATTAACCAAATAAAATTACATAGATTATATAGAGAGAACAAGAGGCCCAATGGGCCTGCATCGCTAACCTGGTATCAATCTCTGACTTATATTATAGTGTAACCCTAAAGTCCCCTAAAATCTTTTAATGCAAGACATTTAGAAGAACATGTTAAGATTTAAACATATTTTCCCCCTGTGACCTTATAAGACAACATCATTTTCATTTTCAAATTTTGTTTGGCTTCATCCCAGGATGCTACCAGCCAAATATCATGTCTCTAGGCATTTGGGTTTATCAGAAGAAGTCGCTCAAAGCTTTAAACCGATTTGACCACTGTGACCTTTAATATGGGTCAAGCTCATTTTCCTTCCCAAAGTTTATCAAGTTTCATACAAGGAACCTTTCAGCCAAATATCATGCTTCTAGGGCTTTTGGTATTTCAGAAGAAGTCGTTTAAAGGTTTTAACAGATTTGACCCCTGTGACCTTGAATATAGGTCAAGGTCATTTCTTTTTGCAAACTTTGTCGAGCTTCATCCAAGGAACCTGTCAGCCAAATACCATAGTTCTAGGGCGTTTGATATTTCAGAACAAGTCTTTATAATGTTTTAACAGATTTGACCCCTGTGACCTTGAATATAGGTCAAGGTCATTTCTTTTTGCAAACTTTGTCAGGCTTCATCCAAGGAACCTTTCAGCCAAATATCATGCTTCTATCGCTTTTGGTATTTCAGAAGAAGTCGTTTGAAGGTTTTTACAGATTTGACCCTTGTGACCTTGAATATAGGTCAAGGTCATTTCTTTTCGCAAAATTTGTCGGGCTTCATCCAAGGAACCTGTCAGCCAAATACCATGTTTCTAGGGCTTTTGTTATTTCAGAAAAAGTCGTTTAAAAGGTTTTAACAGATTTGACCCTTGTGACCTTGAATAAAGATCAAGGTCATTTCTTTTCGCAAACTTTGTCGTGCTTCATTCAAGACCCTTTCAGCCAAATACCATGTTTCTAGGTCTTTTGGTATTTCAGGAGAAGTCGTTTAAAGGTTTTAACAGATTTGACCCTTGTGACCTTGAATATAGGTCAAGGTCATTTCTTTTCGCAAACTTTGTTGGGCTTCATCCAAGGAACATTTTAGCTAAATATCATACTTCTAGGTCTTTTGGTATTTCAGAAGAAGTCGTTTAAAGGTTAAAATAGATTTAACCTCACTGTTACCTTGAATATGGGTCAAGGTCGTTTCTTTTCGCAACTTTATTCGGCTTCATCCAAGGAAGCTATCGGTCAAATATGAGGTCTCTATGCCTGACGTTTTTTTTAGAAGAAGTTGTTTGGAAGGTTTCGACATTTTTGACCCCTGTGACCTTGAAAGTAGGTCAAAATGATTTTTTTTCGCAAATTTTGTTCAGCTCCTTCCCAAGTAAGTTATCAGCCAAATTTCATGTTACTAGGCCTTTCGGTATTTTAGAAGAAGTTGTTTAAACAAGAGGCCCAGAGGGCCTGTATCGCTCACCTGGATATATTGGTATCTAGGTTATCATGGTAAAATATTTTCCCCGCTCCTCAGCCCCCTGGGGGGGGGGGGGGGGGATCAGTCCCACCATTAGTACAATTTTGAATCCTAAGCACCTAGGGATGCTTTCTACCAAATAAGGTTGATTTCCAATCAGTGGTTATGGAGAAGAAGTCGCTAATATCAATACAGCTAAATAACTCTTTTTGACCCGCCCCTCAGCCCCCTGGGGGGTCAGTCCCACTATTAGTACAATTTTGAATCCTGAGCACCTAGGGATGCTTCCTGCCAAATAAGGCTGATTTCCAATCAGTGGTTATGGAGAAGAAGTCGCTTAAACCATGATATAGATAAATAACCCTTTTTGGCCCCGCCATCAGCCCCCTAGGGGGTCAGTCCTACCTTTAGTACAATTTTGAATCCTGGGCACCTAGGATGCTTCCTGCCAAATAAGGTTGATTTTGAAACAGTAATTATGAAGAAGAAGTCGCTTAAACCAATATAGCTAAATAACCCTTTTTGGCCCAAACCCTCAGCCCCCTGGGGGGTCAGTCCCACCATAAGTACAATTTTGAATCCTGGTCACCTGAAGATGCTTCCTGCCAAATAAGGCTGATTTCCAATCAGTGGTTATGGAGAAAAAGTCGCTAATACCAATATAGCTAAACCAGGGCCAAATCAAAAACCATGATTGTGATCATCTCTTTATGCCCAGTAATTGTATGTATAGTTTTGGGGTGGGGATCTCAACCGTGTAAAAGTTATGACTCAGGGGTCAAATTAAAAGTGTGTGGCAGACCCCAGGGCCAAATCAAAAACCATGATTGTGATCATCTCTTAATGCCCAGTAATTGTATGTATAGTTTCGGGGTGGGGATCTCGACCATTCAAAAGTTACGACTCAGTAGTCAATTTGCAAGGGTGTGGCAGACCCTTGGATCAAATATGAAATCATGATTGTGATTGTCTCTTAATGCCGAGCAATTGTATATATAGTTTTGGGGTGGGGATCTCAACTGTTTAAAAGTTATGACTCCGAAGTCAATTTACAAAGGCGTGGCAAACCCTGGGGTCAAAACATAAACCATGATTGTGATCATCTGATAATGCCCAGCAATTGTATATATAGTTTTGGGGTGGGGATCTCAACCGTTTAAAAGTTATGACTCAGGGGTCAAATTAAAAGGGTGTGGCAGACCCCAGGGCCAAATCAAAAACCATGATTGTGATCATCTCTTAATGCCCAGTAATTGTATATATAGTTTTGGGGTGGGGATCTCAACCGTTTAAAAGTTATGACTCAGGGGTCAAATTAAAAGGGTGTGGCAGACCCCAGGGCCAAATCAAAAACCATGATTGTGATTATCTCTTAATTCCTAGTAATTGTATATGTAGTTTTGGGGTGGGGATCTCAACCATTTAAAAGTTATGACTCAGGAGTCAAGTTTCAAGGGCGTGGCAGACCCTGGAGTCAAATATAAAATCATAATTGTGATTGTCTCTTAATGCCCAGCAATTGTATATATAGTTTTGGGGTGGGGATCTCAGCCGTTTAAAAGTTATGAGTCAGGAGTCAAGTTGCAAGGGCGTGGCAGACCCTGGGGTCATATCTAAATCCATGATTGTGATCGAGGTTACCAAAACATTTGTATAAATTTGAATTCAAGCAACCTTTGGATTCTACCACTAGAATATAGATTTCATACATTGCTTAGTTTCAGGAAAGAGATCATTTATACCAATATTGTCTAATGTGCCCCTTTTGGCCCCACCCCTCAGGCCCCTCCGTGATCATAATCATATAATTTTGAATCCTAATCCCATAGTGATGATACCAGGCAAATATGAATAATATCCATTGCTTGGTTTCAGAGAAGAAGTCATTTTTATCATTATAGCCAAATTGACTCCTTTCGGCCCCGCCCCTCAGGCCCCTGGGGGATCAGCCCCACCATTTATACAATTTTGAATCCACACCCCATGGTAATGCTACCAGGCAAATATAAGCGATATACATTACTGGGTTTCAGAGAAGAAATCGTTTATATCAATATAGCCAAATTGACCCCTTTTGACCCCGCCCCCCAGGCCCCTTGGGGGTCAGCCCCACCATTTGTACAATTTTGAATCCCCACTCAATAGTGATGCTACCAGCCAAATATGAGCGATATATATTACTGGGTTTCAGAGAAGAAGTCGTTTATATCAATATAGCCAACTTACCCTTTTGGCCCCGCCCCCCAGGCCCCTGGGGGGTCTGCCCCACCATTTGTACAATTTTGAATCCCCAACCCATAGTAATACTACCAGCCAAATATGAGCAATATACATTGCTCGGTTTCAGAGAAGAAGTCGTTTATATCAAATAGCCAAATTGACCCCTTTTGGCCCCGCCCCCCAGGCCCCTGGGGGGTCAGCCCAACCATTTGTACAATTTTGAGTCCCCACCCCATAGGGATGCTTCTGACCAAATTTGGTCAAATTCCGATCAGTGGTTATAAAGAAGAAGTCAATTGTTGACGGACGGACGACGGACGACGGACGACGGACGGACGACGGACGACGGACGCCACGGTATCGCATAAGCTCACCTTGGTCCTTTGGACCAGGTGAGCTAATAAAAAAGTTGACTGACGGACGGACGGACGGACGGACGACGGACGCTGCACCATCACTTAAGCTCACTTGGCCCTTCGGGCCAGGTGAGCTAAAAATGGTGCTTGGGAAAACATGATATAAAGAGGAATGTGATATTAACAGGGGTGATATTAAGTGGAGTCCACTGTATACAGTTTTAGAATACATTTAAGCCATAAAAGGCTGGACATAGCTTTAAATAATTTTAAGAAGAAATTTTATTGTATATTTTACATGCATATTATCCAAGTTGTTTGATGTTGAAATAAATAAATTGATTGATTGATTGAAAATAGCTTGATGATTGATAACTCACCTCCATAAGGAGCTGTGCACAGTACAGTGCAGTAAGAGGTGTCTGTTCAGCTGGTTTCACCACGATCACATTCCCCGTAGCCAAAGCCGGAGCTATCTTCCACACAAACATGGGTACTGGGTAGTTCCACTGAAAATGTTAAAGGCCGAATATACGTAACTTCAGGAAATTTTTTCGTGATTCTGAAAAATTCTGAAAAAGAATCCAGCTGATAACCATACAATTATAAGCCTAAAACGAAGTAATCCTGAGCGGTAACTAACAAGAAACTCTTGCCAAAAACTCCAAAGAATTGAAAATAATTCAGGTGGGGCCCACTTCATCAACAAACCGAAGGTAGAAGACGGTTCAAAATGGACGTGTGTTTACAAACACAGAGTTTCAACTGCTGCTGTACCAGTAATGGCATAAGATTTCATCTTGAATATTGCTGATATCAATTAATCTTAACTAAATCTATAAATATAAAAAGTGATAAGGCTTGATTTTTGCTTCGATTTTTGCCGAAAGTTACGTATATTGGGCCTTTAAATATCTAATAATCCCATTTATCATTATAGATTATGGAAACATCAAATATCTAATAATTATCAATTATGGACCTTTGATGAGGTCAATATGGTGTTATACTGACCTGCTTTGCCCTCGGTCAATATTTTAGATTCTACCCAGTCAGTATAAAACCATATTAACCGAATCAAAGGTCCTTAATTTATATATTAGATAAGAAACTTGTTTGCAAAAGACTGAAATTGTATTAAATCTATCTTGATAAAGCATGAAATTCATGTTGTGGCACTGTGACGTCACAATGATAATGATGTCATAATCGCAATATTGACTTGGTGACCATACTTTAGCCAATGGGGATCGAGGAAAGTCGGACCTTATCTAATAAGTCCATCTTTCATCATACATATCTTTTCACACCAAACTTATAGGTAAATATCATTCATCAAAAGATGAAATGATGATATATTTTAATACACTTACTGGAATAATCTGGCCACAGACTCCAATAGGTTCATGTCTAGTGAAGCTGAAGAAATCACCATCTGTAATTGAATATGCAGAAAGCTTTACAGCACTACCATACTACATACTGTCACCACTTTCTTTTTACGAACTAAAATCATAAACCAAAACAAGGTGACCAAAGTGTAAAAAAAAATGTGTGTATTTCAAGCTTGATCTTAACTGGTTTAAGACTTTCAGTTTGGAAAATATTTCACTGAAAGTTTCTCGCTTATTTGATATTTCACCTAGGTTACATAGAACACTGCACACCTAAGATACAGCCTAGACAATTGTTGCCCAGGGTAGAACCCCAGAACCCCAAAATTCACTGTTTTGAGTTAGGGACCCAGCTCATTTCAGAAGAAAAGTTGCATTAGAAAGAAGAAATGTCAAAATTTCCAAAAAAACTAGAGACCAAGTCAAATTTTTAAGGGCCATTGGCTACTAAGCCCCTTCATATTTACATCTCTTGAACGCTTATAATTAAAGGTTTATATATATATGTTAACTTACTGATAGGGATGGTTTTGCCATGTATCTTGTCAGCCCAGCCAGCGTAATATCGGACACAATCGGACGAAAAAAACACCTCATCATAGGCCATTTTAAATGGTTTGCCATTGTCCAGCGTTTCTAAACTCTGAAAAGGATTGGGGATAAAAAAAATCTTAATCAGAGATTTTTCAAAGTTCTTTTTCATTTCTTAGATTCCAAATAAGGGAGATAATTCATAAAATGCATGAAAATGTAATAATTTTTATCAATATAATTGATTATATTATTAAATTTAAATATGATCAACAATAAAGTCATTGCTTTGATATATTTCAGATTAGTGATCTAAATATATACATTACAGAAATGCTTTATTTTAAACTATTATGATATTAAACCTTTTATTTTCAGTATTTTGCACGATTCTGGATTTTGGCCTGATCGAGAAAGGTTTATGTTTTTTTTTCTTTTATCTTACATGAACCCAAATGTCAAAAAAGCATAGATTCCCTTTCACAAATCAGATAATGATAAAATGTACAACATTTACCCCAATGTATAAAGCATCTCTTTCCAACAAGTCAGCAAACTTCATGAGCAGCTTTCCCCGCTTGCTTGCATCCATTCGTCTCCATGGTGATCCAAGTTTAAAGGCCTCTTTTGCTGCTGCCACTGCTTTGTCCACATCCACCTGATCAGTAATAAAACAAATGTGCGGAAGAAAGATATACTATTTTCTCTCCTTTTTAGTTGTGTAGTACTGGCCTGTCTAGTGCAATACACCTATGATTGCTGTGGTTGTATTACACACCTACCCATGCAATACAGTCACAGCGTGACGTCATAATGGCGCAGCAATGATGTGACGTCACAAGTTCAGTAAAATCTAATGTTGAAAAGAGAAAAATGGCTACGTGATGAAATTAAAATCATCCATGATATTTTAACCAAGTACATTAGAAAGCTGCGATTATTTTTTCTGTGCAAACTGAGTTTGCAAAAGTGGGGTATGCTTAATATCGCTGTGTCATTTGTTTGGTCAAAAATGCTCAAGGAAAAAGTTGATATTTTCAAAATGGTGGCCAGCCAAAGTATTTTCATGGTGGAATTTCCCTATCTTACACCACTGGTCATGAAAGAGTCTTAAAGTATTATCAATCATAACAAGAGGTAAAGAGGTCTTGTGTTGCTTAACTGAGTACAGTGCACTCCTCTTTATATCATGTTGCATTTGTCGGACAAAAACATGATATTAACAGGAATGTGACATTAAGAGAAACATGTTTTCCCACTAAATCTAGTGCATTTCCAATCTCCATAACTAAAAGTAAATTATTTAATGTACATATGAAGATGTTTCAATATATAGATATAACATTCTTTCAATTAAAAATCATTTTTGGGGATATTTGTTATTTTTTATACAACATTTTGTACAACTTGTATCTGAAATCAATTGAAATTACATAATTTTTTGGATATTTTATGTGATTGGTTAAAAAAAACATGATATTAAGAGGAATTCACCTCAAAATACATGATATTAACCAAGTAAAATTACATAGATTATATAGAGAGAAAAATTGTGCTTGGGAAAAACATGATATAAAGAGGAATGTGATATTAACAGGAGTGATATTAAGTGGAGTCAACTGTACATGAAACATGATCCAAGTGACAGGGCCATTCCACAGGGCAATCAAATCTAGGCATCATGTACGTATTGAAATCTTTATACTCAGCAATAAATATATATTGCAATAAAAGGTTGGGATCTTAAAGGGTTCCAAGTTAAAGACTCAGGGATATGGGGGTGTATGACCAGACCTCAAATATTTCATTTAGGGGCAGACAAATAGCGTTGCCCGATGCCAGAGGCAATTTGTTTTGTCGTTGAGCAGGTGAAATATTAAGCTGTACTAGTCCTATGGGCAAATGGGTCTTTTCATCAAACATATAATTTGTATTATAACAAAACTACTTTCAAAGTTTCCGCATAGTTTATCTAAAACTCCAAGCATGTACTTGGTAATCCAATTTCTGCAAAATCTTGAATCAGCAGGAATGTGCATTCAACATAAATATGTGACAAAACAAGAGGTCCAATGGGCCTGCATCGCTCAACTGGAATCTCTGACTTGTAACCCTAAAGTCGCCAAAATGGCCCCTTAGGGGTCAGAGTCACCATTTATGCAAAATCTGTTCCCCTTCCCCCAAGAATGTTTCTGACCAAATTAGGCAAATCCATTCATAACTTTTTGACAAGAAGAGATTTAAAGGAATTACTTCTATTTTCCCTATTTGGCCCCGCCCCTCTAGCCCCTTGGGGGTCAGAGTCACCATTTATGCAAAATCTGTTCCCCTTCCCACAACGATGTTTCTGACCAAATTTGGTTAAAATCCAATCAGGATTTTTTGACAAGAAGAGATTTAAAGGAATTACCTCTATTTTCCCTATTGGGCCCCGCCCCTCTGGCCCCTTTGGGGTCCGAGTCACCATTTATGCAAAATCTGTTCTTCTTCCCCAAAGAATGTTTCTGACCAAATTTGGTCAAAATCCAATCAGGACTTTTTGACAAGAAGAGATTTCGGTCCCGGTGAGCTTAAAAAACAAATACCTTTGAGTCAGATGACCTAGAAATGCATGGAAAACATTGCCTTTTGTCGAAATATCAGTATGAATAGATTATAAGGAGTTCAGATCTACCATTTTATGCAATACTTGGTGATATTATCAAACAATTTCACTAAATTTTCCCTTTAATGCTGGTGGTCCATGTCAAACTGCATCTTATCTCACACTTTATTTACCTTTCTCATGCATGACTGAATATGTGGGATGACAAAATAAACTTAACACTTCCATTTAATCAGTGACGCTTGAGTATGGTTTGCATGTACTTTAAATATATTTAACTTCTGTAGTTGCCTTGCATGTCATCCATCATCAAAGTGATCTACCCACAAACCTTCACCTGATGTTGTCTACACTTCAAACTAGGTAGTGAAATCTTACGTGTATCTATAGTGCACACTTTTTAAGGATTTGTTTTTGCAATCACGATAACTTTTAGATGGAAGTAATTATATTACAGGATAGAGTCTGATAAATAAAATCCAGTAAAGAAGCCCAAAGGTGGCAGTGTACAGAAGCATGTGGTGGCCACGGGTGATATCTCTGAACTATGAATAATTCCTATAATAATATGTCTTCTAAAACTAGAAATGTCTGTTAGACATAAATGCCCCCCGCCCCCATATGAAATTACTTTAATTTGCAAAATTTCACGAAACTGCCATTGTCTTCATATTGCCAGATTACATATACCGGTACATACCAAATTTCATTTAAATTTGACATTTTAAATTTTGACCAATCAAAAGCCTCTATTTGCCAGCCATCTTGAATTGCAATACTGTATTTTTTTGTTAAAAATTAAGTACAATCACATTATCACCCTTCCCACCAAGTTACATCATAATCCGTAAAGCAGAAGTAAAGTTATTACAGGATATGTTTTCAGCCAATCAGAGGCAGTGGCGGCTATCTTGGATGCTTGAACCGGTAAAAAAGAGCAAGGTGCACAACAAGACACAATGCGTATTATGCATGCGAAGTTTGATGACAATTGCATCAGTAGTTATTTAAGTTAGCTAGTTACATTACCATGGGACGGGACGGGACGGGATGGGACAGAAGTGGGTAACACTATATGCCCCAAATTTTATGGCAGGGGCATAAAACAAAGTAATCCCACAGGGATCTTAGCACCTACCATAGACAAGCTTCGTTTATTCTAAAAAAGTTGGATCTTTCCCCTTCTTTTTTCTTAAATGTATTAAATTTTCGCTATATATATGAAATTTTAGTTTCTCTTATGAAAATGCATTATTAATTGAAAGATGGTAGCCTGTGAGAAATTCTTTTTCTGATCAGTCCCAAATACAAAATAGCACAACTACAAGGAACAAATTTTCATATGAAATTTGAGAAAGATCCATCAAGTTGTTTTCCAAGAAATAGTGATAAACTTTCTTTGTCAAAATCCAAGATGGCCACCTTTGAGCCATTTTGTTTTTCTGATCAGTCGCAAGGTACCTAGTGGAACCTTCATATGAAATTTGAGAAAGATCCATCAAGTACTTTTCAAGAAATAGCGATAACAAACTTTCAATGTCAGAATACAAGCTGCCTTTCAGCCATTTTTTGTTTTCTGATCAGTCTCAAAATCAGAAGGACAAAACTAGGGACAAAGGGGAACTTTCATGTCTAATTTGAGCAAAATCCATTAAGTACTTCTAAAGAAATGTGTTTATTTAATCAACCTCCATTACAAACCTACCTAGTGAGTACAGTTTTTTTTTCATAATATCCTCCCTGACCCCCACCCCCTCTATTTTTCGGAAACCCAAAATTTACTTGCGCACCATACACAAGTGTACATGATACATGCAAGATTTATGGTACATAAATCATCAAATGTAAGCTGTTTGCTATAAATAATATATCAAGATATCTTCAAAGGAAGTTTAATGGTGCCACCGTCAAAAGATTTTCATGAGATACAGTTTCTTCTGTCCCCATCTGATCATTTAACAGTATAATGTATCATTCATGACATTTCTTTTTATCAAAATCTCATAATTCTGTGTGTGACATATATTGTCCCCATTCTCAAGTTTGTAAATAAAGAGATTAAAATTCTGTTTGGTGATACGTAAATTTGCAATTGTTTTTCATTTTATTCTTGTCAAAACAATTGACAAAAAAAAAGAATGATACATGTATTGTATAAATTTTATGGCACTCGTAGGTTGTCCAACAACTTTAAAACATTCACCCCTGAATTTTCATATGAACTTTTCCAACCTTTGTATCGGAGGATCTCAATGTATCTTCAGGGGTAATTATGACAGGGCTTTTTCTCGCTGGTTTGGGATGGGGCCTTTTTATCTTATTTTGGGAAGAAAATTGGTGAATTGGAAAAGGATTTTTTCATGAGTAAACTGCAAACTTTGGGAATTTTGACTTAAATATGAAATAATTTCAATAGGGAATGGGGCCCATTAACGGCCCAAAACACCCTCAGAAAAAGCCCTGAATGAGTCAAATCTATTAAACACAAGTAAGCTAATAACTCGGTGTAGTCTCTTTATATAGCTTTTTATCAGTCATCTATAAGTAACAGTACACCAGAATTGTTAGACAGAGATATATACAGACAAGTACATGTACTGTGACAACGCCATCAAGGTCACCACACCAAATCTACCTTATAATATATATGGCTACTTAAAAAACAGTTCCCCCGGGCGATTTTTATCTTATCAGTATGTGATCACACTGACATGTACAGGTCATGTAGTATCAAGAAAGTTTGAGAGTAACACATCTTCATTTCTCCTTATCTAATTATTATGTTATTATATTATAGAGAGCTACCAATTTTTTTTATAGTGCACATGCTATTTTATCTGTCCAACTTTTATTGTGTAAGATATTTTTTTATATAAAAATACATTTCAATGAATATTACTGTGATATTTTAGTTTGATTAAACAAATTGTGATAATCGGATAGGGTATCAAAATCCAAGATGGCTGCATTTAAGCCATTTTGTTTTTTCTGATCAGTCTAAAAATCAAAAGGGTACAACTAAACACCAAGGGAAATATACATGTGACTCATCAAGTTCTTCTCAAGAAATAGTACAACAAATTTTCACCAAATTCAAGATGGCCACCTTTCAGTCATTTGCTTTTCTGATCAGTCCCAAAATCAAAAGGGCATGTCTTGGCACCAAGGGGAATTTGACCCAACAAATAAAAAAATTTGAGATATATTCATTCATGTCTTTTCTAGAATTAACGATGACAAGAATTGTTTAAAGACGGACCACAGACCATGGAAGTAGGGTGATTTGCATAGCCGACCATCTGATGATGGTGGGCTAAAAGTATTTGAGTAACAATATTGAAGTGCCCCGTGAAGATCCATGATAAAATGTTACCTTGTCTCCCTCCTGTATGTCAGCGATCTTCTGTTTGGTGCTGGGGTTGATGGTGGGGAAGGATTTACCACTCTCAGAGTTCACCCACTCATTGTTGATGAAGATCTAAAATAATAATACACGCAGGGAATCAGAAAAAGATTCAAGATACCAATTCTATGCACTCCTGGGACACAGTATTTGTACACACCAGTCTTCACATCCCCATTACTACCCACATTAATTATAGGCCTTTTAAATAAGGAGTATTCCTCGGCCCGACTCTTGTATTACTTGTAGAATCCTAGGCAAGCCAAAATTAACTCAATCAAACGTGATCTGCACAGACAATCGTTGGATCACCAATCCTCATAATTGTGCAATTTGTAAAGATAATGTTAAAACTGCTGGTGAAATAGTTGAGTTGTAGTCTGTCTTATAGGTGTTAGATGTACCTTAAAATGATCAGAACTATTACACATCATAAAAGAGATGCCTGCCGTCAGACCTTTTGTTTATTAAGCCCTGGTTTCATCAACGTTCCTTTACTTAAAAATCTCCATAGGAAAGCATTACAGAAGTTACCGGTAAGGAGAAAATCCTTAGTTAAGGAACTTTCCTTAAATTCTGTAATACTTTCCAATGGGGATTTTTAAGTTAAGGAGTTTCCTTAAGTTAAGGAACATTGATGAAACCAGGGCCAGAGGGTTTAGGGAAAGTGACCTAAGCATTTATTAAAGTCATGAAAAATCCTTTCAACAAAAGAAGTACATTTGTACATGAATTTTGGGGGATGATCATTATACAAATAGATAACCACTTTAACATTAGTTTCTTTGACTTTTATTCAGCTTTTCTTTATGACAGAATTAGCATTCAGAAGCCAGTCATTCATGAGAAATTCATTTAAATTCATGTCACTGCTTTTTTCCATTTCAAAATATAAAACGACAAACTGGGTGAAACCATTTAATGTATTGATAGGATATAGGGCCCTTTAAACAGACATAAATAATCCCTGATAAACCTCCCAAAGGTCAAAAGATTTTCTATTTCACACTTTGTCAAACAGATAACACACCTAAAGGTAAAGAAAAGTTAAGTGAAATTATAGTTCAGCGTCATTGGAAAATTCTACTAGTATGAAGTCAAGTGGCGACAAACTGGTTACCAGAACATAACCCCTTATGGGATTTTGTCAGATCCTTACGTAACTGAGTGAGGGTAAGGATATGCATTCTCATCAGATTGTGTTACTGTAGTCAAATCGGACCACTTTTAGATAAATATCAATCTTCTTTATACGATACTAGGTATCTATTCCAAAAATGTTTCTCCATTTGTTTACAAATAGACATTATCTCCCGATTCCGCGAGCTAGCCCTGCATGACCCTCAGTATGTATTTTAACAGATTGTTGTCTGGACTAGACTTCCGTGTGACAAAATGTCATACCTGTCAACCCTCCCTCATTAGGAGGGAGACTCCCTCATTTTGACTAAAATTTACCAATCTCCCTCGACATCTCCCTCATTTAAGTCCAAACCCAAAATAACTCAAAATCTACATCTTGTGGTCAAATGAGATCCTAGCTACATGTAGTTACTGCAGGATATGTGTAATGACCATAACAGGTGTGTCGATCTGGATCAAATGAATACTTTTTGAAGTTGTTTTGATACATAAAAAGGGGAAAACAAATTGAGTAATGCAGTTTAGACATATGTCACACACTTTCTCCCACATTGGAAATGTGGAATGAGCGAGATCTCCCTCATTGGAGGTTTCAGAGGTTGACACCTATGAAATGTCCAAGTCTGATTTTATTAGGGCACTCATTGGAATTCAATTATCTCCCCTGACATATTGGTCAGTTACTTTGCATGTTTTATACTGGAGATTTTCCTGATGGCATCCTTGGATGTTACAATGGCGGCACCTGAATAAATGACTAAGAACAAGTAATACATTGCATATCTTTTCCACAGAGTCCTGTGAACTGTGTTTATCGCTGCTGTCAATAGTATTGATTCAATTCAAGCAAAGCCAGACAGTAACTGTATTAGGGTAAACATTAACAAATTAGTATAAAAGATGTCGTGCATTGATTAGGTTGCCTTACAAGCTTGACCTGTTGGGAATTTCCCTTTAGCTCAGTGGTAGAGCATCGATTAGGCTGTAGATCCAAGGGTTGCAGATTTGATAGGTAATACAATTATGATGAAAACAAGATTACACTTTGGCCAACATTTCTCCATTGTTATTTACTAGCTCTGAGTATCATCAGTGAAAAAATAATTTTGTACTAGGCCCTAAAATATTGCTATAATATGCTCATTATGCTGAATATACTGCCTGCTAATTACACCTGACGGTGCCAGCTATAGGGATTACACTAGCTATCCAAAACCTTGTCACCTGAACAAATTGTTTTCATATTTTACGTACGAATTAAACAAATAACAGAAACTTTTATGTGATTTTTAAGTATAAATGGAATGTTATCACGTTATAATTATAAACGGTATAATTATATATCATCACTTAACTCAATTATGTAATATGGCATACCGCGTTTACACAAGTTTATAAAAGCATTATATATAGCTAGTTTGAAAATATAAATTAACTTATTTTTTGGAAGTAAAGTTTCAATTAGAATTTAATGGTTCTAAATTGTAAGTGTATTTAAAAAAAACGCATTCAAATTATAAATGTCTACACTATATAGGCTTCACCACTATATTAGCACTTCGACGTGCTATATAGGTTCACATGCAGCTCTAAGCCTCGACTGTCAAAAACTTATAATATAATATTTATAAACTACCAGCTGTATATAAGGTGTTTAACAGGTATTTGTTTGACAGACGAGCCTAGTGTCTGTGCTAGGCCTTCTATAGCTACCTACATGTAGAGTACTTGACCTATATCATCTTATTGAAGATTATGTCATTGTCAAGCTCAGTTGAACTTGGCCTACATGTAGACTAGATGCATGCAGCATTTGTCTACTGCTGCACATATATTACACATCGTAGGTGCAGGCCAATATCAACATTAAACCTACAAAACGACAGCATATGCCCTGTATTTTGTCAGGGACGTTTAGGACTTACGCTACGTCCAGGTTTTGTAGACCTACACGTGCAAGACGATAAAAAATGTATATAGGCCTATAAAATACACAGCAGTAGGATTTGCGTAATATAATAGGCCTAGCCGGCCGAGTTTACTCACGCAACTCAACCAATACATGAGATTGACAATTTGTCATGCCTGTTCGACCATGCACCAGTAATTATATATAAATACCTGTGTGTATTTGATCTCTGGTTCACGGATTGGCTCAGGAATGTCTCCCATTTTTTCGGCTTTTAATTCACAGACCACCAACACTCCGAGATGGACGACAGCGATCAGCTGGTCACGTGACACGATATTGAGGCGCGTCCACTGTATGGGATATTCGCACACCGAGTGAATGTCGGCAGAGCAAGAACAGTGGTACCAACCCACAAATAGATGTAAGCATTTCTGGCAAGACATTATTTGTTAATGGGTGTGTCACTTATCAACTCACATTCCAATTTTTCTATTATGATAAAATTATATACACCGATATACCAGAGATGTATTTGGAACTTCCCTAGAGATATTTATTGCAAGTACTATTATAGCGCTACAATGTACATGTATAGATTGCTATCCAAGTCCGTGATACATGTATATATACAATGTATCTCGAGCTCTGACAGGCCTGTTATTAACGGTCCACCAAATTCCTCCATACATGTACTTCCCGTCAAATACTTCCATACAGAGGACATTGCTGAACTTTCTATCAACTTTACCCCATATAAAAGGCATTTATTATCCATCTTATTTACTACCCATCAAATATCTCAATACAGGGGACATTTACTACCCATCAAATATCTCAATACAGGGGACATTTACTACCCATCAAATATCTCAATACAGGGGACATTTACTACCCATCCAATATCTCCACATAGAGGACATTTACTACCCATCAAATATCCCAATACAGGGGACATTTACTACCCATCAAATATCTCCACATAGAGGACATTTACTACCCATCAAATATCTCCACATAGAGGACATTTACTACCCATCAAATATCTCCACATAGAGGGCATTTACTACCCGTCAAATATCCCAATACAGGGGACATTTACTACCCATCAAATATCTCCACATAGAGGGCATTTACTACCCATCAAATATCTCTAAAATAAAGGACATTTACTACCCGTCAAAGATCTTCACACAGAGGACATTACTACAATTAAATATCTCAATACAAAGGACATTTCCTAATTACCATCCAATATATCCACACAAAGGGCATTTACTACCCATCAAATATCTCAATACCAAGGACATTTACTACCCATCAAATATCCCAATACAGGGGACATTTACTACCCATCAAATATTGCCATATACAGGACATTTACTACTCATTAAATATCGCCTTATAGAGGACATTTACTACCCATCAAATATCGCAATATAGAGGACATTTACTACCAATCAAATATCTCCACATAGAGTACATTTACTACCCATCAAATATTGCCATATACAGGACATTTACTACTCATTAAATATCGCCACATAGAGGACATTTACTACCAATCAAATATCTCCACATAGAGGACATTTACTACCCATCAAATATCGCAATATAGAAGACATTTACTACCCATCAAATATCTCCACATAGAGGACATTTACTACCAATCAAATATATCCAAATAGAGGATATTTACAACCCATCAAATATCTCCACATAGAGGATATTTACAACCCATCCAATATCGTCACACAGAGGATATTTACAACCCATCAAATATCGTCACACAGAGGACATTTACTACCCATCAAATATCTCCACATAGAGGACATTTTCTACCCATCAAATATCGCAATATAGAAGACATTTACTACCAATCAAATATCTCCACATAGAGGACATTTACTACCCATCAAATATCTCAATACAGGGGACATTTACTACCCATCAAATATCTCCCTATAGAGGACATTTACTACCCATCAAATATCTCCACATACAGGATATTTACAACCCATCAAATATCGTCACACAGAGGATATTTACAACCCATCAAATATCGTCACACAGAGGATATTTACAACCCATCAAATATCGTCACATAGAGGACATTTACTACCAATCAAATATATCCAAATAGAGGATATTTACAACCCATCGAATATCATCACATAGAGGATATTTACAACCCATCAAATATCGTCACATAGAGGACATTTACTACCAATCAAATATATCCAAATAGAGGATATTTACAACCCATCAAATATCTCCACATAGAAGACATTTACTACCAATCAAATATCGCCACATAGAGGACATTTACTACCAATCAAATATCGTCACACAGAGGATATTTACAACCCATCAAATATCGTCACATAGAGGATATTTACAACCCATCAAATATCGTCACATAGAGGATATTTATAACCCATCAAATATCGTCACACAGAGGATATTTACAACCCATCAAATATCTCCACATAGAGGACCTTTACTACCCATCAAATATCGTCACACAGACGATATTTACAACCCATCAAATATCGTAACACAGAGGATATTTACAACCCGTCAAATATCGTCATATAGAGGACATTTACTACCAATCAAATATCTCCACATAGAGGACATTTACTACCCATCAAATATCTCCACATAGAGGTCATTTACTACCCGTCAAATATCTCAATACAGGGGACATTTACCACCCATCAAATATCTCCCTATAGAGGACATTTACTACCCATCAAATATCTCCACATACAGGATATTTACAACCCATCAAATATCGTCACACAGAGGATATTTACAACCCATCAAATATCGTCACATAGAGGATATTTACAACCCATCAAATATCGTCACACAGAGGATATTTACAACCCATCAAATATCGATACAGAGAGGACATTTACTACCAATCAAATATATCCAAATAGAGGATATTTACAACCCATCAAATATCGTCACATAAAAGACATTTACTACCAATCAAATATCGTCACATAGAGGACATTTACTACCAATCAAATATATCCAAATAGAGGATATTTACAACCCATCAAATATCGTCACACAGAGGATATTTACAACCCATCAAATATCGTCACATAGAGTATATTTACAACCCATCAAATATAGTCACACAGAGGATATTTACAACCCATCAAATATCTCCACATAGAGGACCTTTACTACCCATCAAATATCGTCACACAGAGGATATTTACAACCCATCAAATATCTCCACATAGAGGACCTTTACTACCCATCAAATATCGTCACACAGAGGATATTTACAACCCATCAAATATCGTCACACAGAGGATATTTACAACCCATCAAATATCGTCACATAGAGGACACTTACTACCCATCAAATATCTCCACATAGAGGGCATTTACTACCCATCAAATATCTCTATATAGAGGGCATTTACTTCCCATCAAATATCGTCACACAGAGGACATTTACTACCATAAAATATCTCCATATAGAGGACATTTACTACCCATCAAATATCTCCACATAGAGGGCATTTACTACCCATCAAATATCTCCACATAGAGGACCTTTACTACCCATCAAATATCTCCACAAAGATGACATTTACTACTCATCAAATATCTCCACAAAGATGACATTTACTACCCATCTAATATCTCTCAATAGAGTATATTTACTACCCATCAAATATCTCCACATAGAGGACCTTTACTAACCATCAAATATCTCCACATAGAGGACCTTTACTACCCATCAAATATCTCCACATAGAGGACATTTACTACCCATCAAATATCTCCACATAAAGGGCCTTTACTACCCATCTAATATCTCCCAATAGAGTATATTGACTACCCATCTAATATCTCCCAATAGAGTATATTTACTACCCATCTAAAATCTCCCAATAGAGAATATTTACTACCCATCTAATATCTCCCAATAGAGTATATTTACTACCCATCAAATATCTCCACATAGAGGACCTTTACTACCCATCAAATATCTCCACATAGAGGACCTTTACTACCAATCAAATATCTCCACATAGAGGACCTTTACTACCCATCAAATATCTCCCAATAGAGGACATTTACTACCCATCTAATATCTCCCAATAGAGTATATTTACTACCCATCAAATATCTCCACATAGAGGACCTTTACTACCCATCAAATATCTCCACATAGAGGACCTTTACTACCCATCAAATATCTCCACATAGAGGACCTTTACTACCCATCAAATATCTCCCAATAGAGGACATTTACTACCCATCAAATATCTCCCAATAGAGGACATTTACTACCCATCTAATATCTCCCAATAGAGTATATTTACTACCCATCTAATATCTCTCGATAGAGTATATCTACTACCCATCTAATATCTCCACATAGAGTATATTTACTACCCATCAAATATCTCCCAATAGAGTATATTTACTACCCATCTAATATCTCCCAATAGAGTATATTTACTACCCATCTAATATCTCCCAATAGAGGACATTTACTACCAATCAAATATCTCAATACCAAGGACATTTACTACCCATCAAATATCCCAATACAGGGGACATTTACTACCCATCAAATATTGTCATATACAGGACATTTACTACTCATTAAATATCGCCATATAGAGGACATTTACTACCCATCAAATATCGCAATATAGAGGACATTTACTACCCATCAAATACCTCCACATAGAGGACATTTACTACCCATCAAATATTGCCATATACAGGACATTTACTACTCATTAAATATCGCCATATAGAGGATATTTACAACCAATCAAATATCGCAATATAGAGGACATTTACTACCAATCAAATATTTCCACATAGAGGACATTTACTACCCATCAAATATTGCAATATAGAGGACATTTACTACCAATCAAATATCTCCACATAGAGGACATTTACTACCAATCAAATATCTACACATAGAAGACATTTACTACCCATCAAATATCGCAATATAGAGGACATTTACTACCAATCAAATATCTCCACATAGAGGGCATTTACTACCCATCAAATATCGCAATATAGAGGGCATTTACTACCCATCAAATATCGCAATATAGAGGACATTTACTACCCGTCAAATATCGCAATACAGGGGACATTTACTACCAATCAAATATCTCCATATAGAGGACATTTACTACCCATCAAATATCGTCACACAGAGGACATTTACTACCCATCAAATATCGTCACACAGAGGACATTTACTACCCATGAAATATCTCCACATAGAGGACCTTTACTACCCATAAAATATCTCCACAAAGATGACATTTACTACCCATCAAATATCTCCACACAGAGGACATTTACTACCCATCAAATATCTCCCGTAGAGGACATTTACTACCCATCAAATATCGTCACATAGAGGACATTTACTACCCATCAAATATCTCCACACAGAGGAAATTTACTACCCATCAAATATCTCCACAAAGATGACATTTACTACCCATCAAATATCTCCCAATAGAGTATATTTACTACCCATCCAATATCTCTAAAATAAAGGACATTTACTACCCGTCAAATATCTTCACACAGAAGACATTACTACAATCAAATATCTCAATACAAAGGACATTTACTAACCATCCAATATATCCGCACAAAGGGCATTTACTACCCATCAAATATCTCAATACAAAGGGCATTTACTACCTATCAAATATCTCAATACCAAGGACATTTACTACCCATCAAATATCTCAATACAAAGGACATTTACTACCATCAAATATCTCAATACAAAGGACATTTACTACCCATCAAATATCTCAATACAAAGGACATTTTTTACCCATCAAATATCTCCATATTGAGGACATTAACTACCCATCAAATATCTCAATACAAAGGACATTTATTACCCATCAAATATCTCAATACAAAGGACATTTATTACCCATCAAATATCTCAATACAAAGGACATTTATTACCCATCAAATATCTCAATACAAAGGACATTTATTACCCATCAAATATCTCAATACAAAGGACATTTATTACCCATCAAATATCTCAATACAAAGGACATTTACTACCCATCAAATATCTCCACACAGAGGACATTTACTACCTATCAATATCTCCATATTGAGGACATTTACTACCCATCAAATATCTCAATACAAAGGACATTTATTACCCATCAAATATCTCAATACAAAGGACATTTATTACCCATCAAATATCTCAATACAAAGGACATTTACTACCCATCAAATATCTCAATACAAAGGACATTTATTACCCATCAAATATCTCAATACAAAGGACATTTACTACCCATCAAATATCTCCACACAGAGGACATTTACTACCTATCAAATATCTCAATACCAAGGACAATTACTACTCATCAAATATCTCAATACAAAGGACATTTACTACCATCAAATATCTCAATACCAAGGACATTTACTACCCATCAAATATCTCAATACAAAGGACATTTATTACCCATCAAATATCTCAATACAAAGGACATTTACTACCCATCAAATATCTCAATACAAAGGACATTTACTACCCATCAAATATCTCCACATAGAGGACATTTACTACCCATCAAATATCTCCACACAGAGGACATTTACTATCCATCAAATATCTCCATACCGAGGGCATTTCCTATCCATCAAATATCTCCATACCAAGGGCATTTACTACCCATCAAATATCTCCATACCAAGGGCATTTACTACCCATCAAATATCCCCACACAGAGGACATTTACTATCCATCAAATATCTCCATACCAAGGGCATTTACTACCCATCAAATATCTCCATACCAAGGGCATTTACTACCCATCAAATATCCCCACATAGAGGACATTTACTACCCATCAAATATCTCAATACAGGGGACATTTACTACCCATCAAATATCTCCACATAGAGGACCTTTACTACCCATCAAATATCTCTATACCAAGGACATTTACTACTCATCAAATATTTCCATACCGAGGGCATTTACTACCCATCAAATATCCCCACATAGAGGACATTTACTACCCATCAAATATCTCCATACCGAGGGCATTTACTACCCATCAAATATCCCCACATAGAGGACATTTACTGCCATCAAATATCTCCATATAGAGGACATTTACTACCCATCAAATATCTCCCTATATTAGACATTATTTCCCATCAAATATCTCTATATGGAGTAACAATTTCTGATTGTTTGCATGTCCATTTATATTATATTTTTCTACCAAAATGAAAACTGTGATAAACTATCCAATACTTCCATATTTTTGATATTTTCTGCCATCAAACACCACTAAATAAGGCATATTTACCTTTTATTGTAATTGTGCTTGTTATGACAGACAATCGCGAAGATCTGTCAACCCATTGGATTACTGTCCATTTGCATATAGATGGGATGGTATATCTATGTGTATCATGTTGTCAATATTATGGGGTTTTTTGATTACAAGTTAAAAGCACCATTATCAAAAACGAAAACATGTTACACACATTTTTAGTACTCAGATAAGGCTTGGTTGTTGGTGTTATTTGAACTGGTAAATGCATAGCATGATATTATTATGCAATTTCTACAAGATAAGATTGATATTTTCTAAAATGAATAATAAATATGACAGATACAAAAATCAATAAGATTTTGTTCCGATACAGCAGATTACTGCTGATTGACAATGTGATTTATAGAACATCAAGGTGGTGGACTCTGCTGATGGATGTTTTAGTCCCCCCCCCGAGGTTCACTGGAGCCTTGATGACCACAGTTGTCTTATTTAAGTACCGTAGTGACATGGTTCAAACACACTTTGGTAATACACAACATCTTAGGTGACCTAAATACTGGAAATACATGTAGTCTTTCTGGCCCTGGTTTCATCAACATTCCTTAACTTAAGGAAACTCCTAAATTAAAAATCTCCATAGGAAAGCATTACAGAAGTTAAGGGGGAAATCCTTAGTTAAGGAACTTTCCTTAAATTCTGTAATGCTTTCCTATGGAGAATTTTAAGTTAACAGGAAGGAATTTCCTTAAGTTAAGGAATGTTGATGAATTCGGGGCCTGAACAACATACAATCTAGAGCCATGCTGTTTGGCCTGTTTATTAAAACTACAATTATCATCATATTACTGTGATTATTATGAACTCATTCATCCCTGAAATTCCATAAAAGACTATTCCAACTTTAGAACTGGAATAGTTCAAATGCATCTTCTAGGATAAATGGGTTAACTCATTCAGCCCTGAAGACACAGGTGAACTCTACCAATTCAAAAGTTGGAATAGTCTGTTATAAAATTTCTGGGAAAAAGAGGCCCAATGGGCCTGCATTACTCACCTGAAATCAATCTCTTACTTGTAACCCTATAGTCACCTAAAATCAATACTGAAAGCTAAGACTTTCAGAAGATTTGAACATGTTTTACCCCTGTGACCCTGAAAGTAAGACAAGGACATTTTCATTTCGCAAACTTTGTTTGTCTTCTTCAAAGGAAGCTACTAGCCAAATATCCTGTCTGTAGGCATTTTGGTATTTCAGAAGTCGTTTAAAAGGTGTAAACAGATTTGATCCCTGTGACCTTGAATATGGGTCAAGGTCATTTCTTTTCAAAAAATTTGTCGGCCTTCATCCAAGGAACTTTTCAGCCAAGTATCATGCTTCTAGGCCTTTTGGTTGACCATAAGAAGTCGTTTTAAAGGTTTCAACAAATTTGACCCCTGTGACCTTGAATATAAGTCAAGGTTATTTCTTTTTGTAAACTTTGTCGGGCATCAACCAAGGAAACTTTCAGGCAAATATCATGCTTCTAGTCCTTTTAAAGGTTTTACAAATTTGACCCCTATGACCTTGAAAGTAGGTCAATGTGATTTTTTTTTTTTGCAAACTTTGTTTACATCCTTCCAAATAAGCTACCAGCCAAACTTCATGTCACTGGGCATTTTGGTAAGAAGTCATTTAAAGGAAATGTTGACAGATGCTGGACAGACGGACGCTGCACTATCACATAAGCTCACTCGGCCCTTCAGGCCAGGTGAGCTATAAGGAAGGGTGCAGGCTCCATGGGCCTCATCGTCGGAAACCCACGGTACACTTCTATGACGTTTGCATACCCTGGGCCAGAATTGATCTATATCTTCCTTCCCCGAATAGAAGTTTATTCGGCCATTTCGACAAATCAGAATGGTCGTTTCGTGACACTCTGTTAGATCATTTTTCCTTTACCACGGCCAGTATATTTCTATTGACATGACGCCAATGTCAATCTCCGTATAGTAGGACCTTATATTTTAATCACAATCGGCACAATAATAACAGGTTTTGTTGACAGGCGGTGCTACAAATTAAACGGAATACCGCGGCTGGATGTAGTCACGGATGAAACTATCGTTATGATTGGCTACTATTTTAGTATGAAAACAAGAGTTTCCATTGATTCTGGCCCACGGTATGCAAACGTCAGAGAAGTGTACCATGAGTTTCCGATGATGCATGGGCCTGTTGTTTCTATAATCACTAGACGGTATATTTTGTATAGAAGCTATTGCCTAGCCCAAAACACATAACAAACAACTCAATGATTTAGTTACCATGTAGACTTTATTGTATTTCTGTATAATTAACATAGCAATGTAAAAATCATTAACTGTGCAGACAAAAATGTAATTAGTATGTTTAGTTAGATACAAGTTCTACCAAGTACCCAAAATCCCAAATGTGTCGACCATTTTTTAAAAATTAGTTCACCCAATACTCCGAATTTTGAATCGGTGTGTTTACTGGTAATTTGAAATGAGTTTACCTTGGACTCAAAATGATTGTTTGTTTCCTTACATACATGTTACAAAGTTTGACATTAATTTCAGTGTGGATATTGAGTAGTGACTTGATAATGGCTGTATCTCATCTAAAGGATTTGGAATAATGAAACAACATGTGCAACATTTGAGTATGTGCATTCCTTATATAAAAAAAAAGGGAATTTGTTGCAATTGTTTATACAAAACATTTTGATTTTGGAGCAAATTGCATCGGAAGACAAATATTTCTGGCAAGTTTATGTCTATTTAAAGAATATCAAAATTAATTAAAAATTAAAAAATAAAATATGCTCATTTTTTTTCTCCTCAGAAGATTTCTGCAGTCAAGCACATAACCAAATGAAAGCAATTTTGATTATGTTATGAGTAGTGTTTTTATATATAGAATTTTAAAAGTTTGAACAAGATGTGAATGAAACATTGATGATATGCCTAGTAGTCTTGGTGAATGTTCTATGTAAAACACAACCCACTGGGACCTTGTGAACATTCCACTGAAGTATGTCAAAATAACGGACCTTTTGAACACAACACTTTTTCATTACAAAGACGATTTAAAAATACTGAGTAGACCTGTTTTGCACAAATACCCTACAAGATAAAGGACGGATTTGACATTGACAAACTCTGTTACGCGAAAAAAAAAAAAAATTATTGCTACTCAACATGACAAAAAAGTCATTCTAACTTTCATTGTGAAGAAACACCCTATGAACACATGCATTATTGCTATTTTGCAGTTTCATTTTGTTTCTATTTCAATATTACTACAGAAAAATCTTCAGACTAGCTTTTAACTTGTTTTATTTTGTCTATAAATCTGCCTTGAATTTATTTCTACTGACCAATTGGAGTATCTTAAAAGTTATATGATTTCACTTATCCAAAGCTACAATCTTAATTCTAACTAGATTAAAATATTGCCCCAAAAAAGAACGGCCTCATTTTAGTCAACTAACAATCTCAATTGCATTTCTAAGGAAATTATTGCCCCAAAAGATTTAAACCACAAACAAATACATAAAAGACACATGCAACACGTATTTGAATATCATTTTTTGATGAAAACTGATCATGAAAACTTTACTTCAGGAATATATGAAGTGAAAATCACAGCCTCACCGATTCAGAGTGTAGAGATACTGGCTTTAGATATACGAGACATCTAGTCCATATCTTTGTAGATTTATTTAATCATACCACATACTACTGATATCAAATATTAATCCAAATGGAACAACTTACAAGATCTATTTCTTTCGATATTTCCTGTTTTAAAGACACTAGCAAGTCTCTTTATTGAACCATGAAAGAACATAAAATGTGACTGATCACATTTTAAAATCCTCTAACTCAAATGTATAACAATTATATTAGTGATAATATATTAAATATTAAAATTAATTAATAGCCATAAATATTAAAATCATTAACAGAAAGCTGATGTCAAGTGATATTAAAATATATGTGTTGATTTATCACATTTGGGACGGAAATATAAACTTAATACTGAGGAACAAATAAAATATTCTATTGGATAATTAACTTCCCTTTTCACACTTAAAATTATTTTCTTAAAGCCAGACGCAGGCTTTATTAAAAAGAAATAATGACGGAAAAATATTAAATTTTAGAAAGTTGCATTTATTTACCATCTGCTTATTTTTCTATGATAGCCACTCGAAGCAAAAACATAATTTTTTTAATGAATACTATATAATATAAATGAACGAAATTTGGAAATTTAAGCTCTCGAATTATCAAAGAAAAAATTCAAATAAAGGGAAGTAATCCAATAGTATGATTCTTAAAAGATCACTAAAATACAGAATTATTTCTCCAAGTAATATTTTGTGATCAATAAATAATATTAATAATAACAATTTTTTCTTTAAATTACTTTGTTATGTACACTAAATAATTAATCGGTGGATTAACTTATTAATGATGTAAAATTTAGTAGAACGATTATGGAATGTTTGATAATATGTACAGGTAATTAATGGAATCGGGGACGTACATCTAAAGCTGGAATGTAAAAAGCAGCGAAGGATGGATGTAAAATGTAGACTAAAAATGAAAATGCTTAACATGTATATATATCTCTTTTAAATATATTTTTTGTACAATATATACTAAAATGTATATTAAAAAACATTTATAAAAGTATGTTTCATAAGCTCTTGCAGTGCTACATTCGTACACAAATAAATATATCACGATGAGCTGAAACAGTATGTAAACAATAAATGAATATAAAAAATGATTTCAGGGGGAAAGGTGTTTTAGTGCCAAATCTAAGTACTGGGTATATAGATAGAAAATTAATACAATACTTATGGGTGATGATTTACTATTACTTATACGGTAGTATTCATAATATCTATTGAATTCTGATTATACACTGGCCTTTCTTTAGAACACCAAAACCATATAGAAGATGATGTATACAACAATATGAAAATTCTGCGGGGAAAATTTCATAAAAATTAAGCAGTAAATTGTTCATGAATTTTCATTTTGACAGCTGATCATGAAGAAAACTGGTATTAAAGTCTAGGAGAGAAAGTCTTTCAAAAAAATATAAAGAACGACATCATGTACGGATGAAAAAAATATGAAAAACCAGGTTTATCTTAGAGCTAATATGGTGTCTTAAGTAATATTGAAATTGTCATTTCGGTGATACAACACAGATGCATAGTGTATTAGTTAGTATCCCATACATACAGCAAAGCATCTTCTTATTCTTTTTATAATCAACCCATTCATGCACTGTCATACAAAGTTTAAAATATATTTCTCGAAAGCAAGTACACTGTACAAAATACTGGCTGATAGATCTTTCATTACCCATACTTCTCAACAGCCATCATGAATATAAAAGATTTCGCATCACTATATATGAAATATAGCTTTGTCATGATATGAAATATAATTTATGGTATTTGGCATGATTAATCGATGTACGTACTTTGTGTTTCTGTCATGAAATCTGTATCACATTAAAAAATAATTATATGATTATCGGATAAGACATCTGCAGTCTCTAACCTGGATCGCATACAGTAAGTAGAACTCTGTATCTTCTCTCATAACTAATATTCAGGAGCATTTCTCAATTCACAGTAACATCTCATTCACCCCAGAAATTTCATAATGAACTTTTCCAACCTTTAAATTGGAAGAGTTCAAATGTGTCTTCAGGGGTGAATGAGTTAAAGTTGAATCGGCCAGAAAAAAAAATCACTTGAATTTCTCCTGTTCTTTTTCTAATGAAACTCATCACAAACATTATCTTAAAGTGTCAAGAAATGTTCTCCGTTCCTATATAAGCAGCATTTCGATGAAAAAATGTCATTATCACCATGTGATATACAGAATTATATATAGTTTTCTCCTAGGTAAGTTGACTGTTGCCATGGAGACTTTTTCTGTAGTTGACTGTTGCCATGGAGACTTTTTCTGTAGTTGACTGTTGCCATGGAGACTATTTCCGTGGAGACAGCGTTCCAGCCGTGACCTTGGTAGGGGAGGAGCCAGTGTAAGGAGGGATTACCATTGGCCCTGTGCTGTTGAAGGACAGGTCACTGGCCAGAGAGTTGTCCGGAGAACCCCTGTAGTCTGTCCTAGGCGAGTATAAACTTTTCTGTGGGTCGTCATAGTAACCACTGGCTGCTAACATTGCCTGTGCTTGGCTCTGTGACTTTGCGATGATCTCGTTGATGGCCTCCATCCTTGATTTATATTTCCTGTGACAACAATTTTTTTTAATAATTCATCCAGCATAATTTTAAACCTCATTATTAACATGACCACAGAAAAACTTGAATGAGCTCTTTAAAGGGCGATAATACTTGAAAGAGGCAATTATGAGTAAACAAATTATGTAGATTTCATGTAACAATGATTAGAAAGGACTGTTATAGACATTGCAATTCATTTTTGAGTCTGAATCCATTAAAGCATGTATTTTGCTTATGAATGCCAACTGAAAGCAGTTCAATGCTTCAATATCCTGGGCTAGAGTTTTCAATATTAAACTATTTAATGCAAGAATGTATTAAAACTCAGATTTTCAAATCTTTACAGAACTAACAACGAGGATTGTGTTCTGAATATGAAATTGTGCAACTCTTTGGAGTATGCGAGGCCTACGGCTATTTAATTGCATTTTATATATATAACCCCCCATTCATGAAGGAAAGAGATCTCAGAAATCAATTGTAAGCGTCACTGAGAATATGATGAAGTTGGAGTTATGTGAAATTATATATGTGTGAGACTGTGTGGGATGGGCATACAAGACTGGTGTGTGGCTGTGTGAGAGGGTGTTTGATGGGCATACAAGACTGGTGTGTGGCTGTGTGAGAGGGTGTGGGATGGGCATACAAGACTGGCGTGTGGCTGTGTGAGAGGGTGTGCGATGGGCATACAAGACTGGTGTGTGGCTGTGTGAGAGGGTGTTTGATGGGCATACAAGACTGGTGTGTGGCTGTGTGAGAGGGTGTTTGATGGGCATACAAGACTGGTGTGTGGCTGTGTGAGAGGGTGTGGGATGGGCATACAAGACTGGTGTGTGGCTGTGTGAGAGGGTGTTTGATGGGCATACAAGACTGGTGTGTGGCTGTGTGAGAGGGTGTTTGATGGGCATACAAGACTGGTGTGTGGGTGTGTGAGAGGGTGTGGGATGGGCATACAAGACTGGTGTGTGGCTGTGTGAGAGGGTGTGCGATGGGCATACAAGACTGGTGTGTGGCTGTGTGAGAGGGTGTTTGATGGGCATACAAGACTGGTGTGTGGCTGTGTGAGAGGGTGTTTGATGGGCATACAAGACTGGTGTGTGGCTGTGTGAGAGGGTGTTTGATGGGCATACAAGACTGGTGTGTGGGTGTGTGAGAGGGTGTGCGATGGGCATACAAGACTGGTGTGTGGCTGTGTGAGAGGGTGTTTGATGGGCATACAAGACTGGTGTGTGGGTGTGTGAGAGGGTGTTTGATGGGCATACAAGACTGGTGTGTGGCTGTGTGAGAGGGTGTGGGATGGGCATACAAGACTGGTGTGTGGCTGTGTGAGAGGGTGTTTGATGGGCATACAAGACTGGTGTGTGGCTGTGTGAAAGGGTGTGGGATGGGCATACAAGACTGGTGTGTGGCTGTGTGAGAGGGTGTGGGATGGGCATACAAGACTGGTGTGTGGCTGTGTGAGAGGGTGTGGGATGGGCATACAAGACTGGTGTGTGGCTGTGTGAGAGGGGTGTGCAATAGGCATACAAGACTGGTGTGTGGCTGTGTGAGAGAGTGTGTGATGGGCATACAAGACTGGTGTGTGGCTGTGTGAGAGAGTGGTCGATGGGCATACAAGACTGGTGTGTGGCTGTGTGAGAGAGTGTGTGATGGGCATACAAGACTGGTGTGTGGGTGTGTGAGAGGGTGTGTGATGGGCATACAAGACTGGTGTGTGGGTGTGTGAGAGGGTGTTTGATGGGCATACAAGACTGGTGTGTGGGTGTGTGAGAGGGTGTGTGATGGGCATACAAGACTGGTGTGTGGGTGTGTGAGAGGGTGTTTGATGGGCATACAAGACTGGTGTGTGGGTGTGTGAGAGGGTGTGTGATGGGCATACAAGACTGGTGTGTGGCTGTGTGAGAGAGTGGTCGATGGGCATACAAGACTGGTGTGTGGCTGTGTGAGAGAGTGTGTGATGGGCATACAAGACTGGTGTGTGGGTGTGTGAGAGGGTGTGCAATAGGCATACAAGACTGGTGTGTGGCTGTGTGAGAGAGTGGTCGATGGGCATACAAGACTGGTGTGTGGCTGTGTGAGAGAGTGTGTGATGGGCATACAAGACTGGTATGTGGGTGTGTGAGAGGGTGTGCAATAGGCATACAAGACTGGTGTGTGGGTGTGTGAGAGGGTGTTTGATGGGCATACAAGACTGGTGTGTGGCTGTGTGAGAGGGTGTGTGATGGGCATACAAGACTGGTGTGTGGCTGTGTGAGAGGGTGTGCAATAGGCATACAAGACTGGTGTGTGGCTGTGTGAGAGGGTGTTTGATGGGCATACAAGACTGGTGTGTGGCTGTGTGAGAGGGTGTTTGATGGGCAAACAAGACTGGTGTGTGGCTGTGTGAGAGGGTGTTTGATGGGCATACAAGACTGGTGTGTGGCTGTGTGAGAGGGTGTGCAATAGGCATACAAGACTGGTGTGTGGCTGTGTGAGAGGGTGTGCAATAGGCATACAAGACTGGTGTGTGGGTGTGTGAGAGAGTGTTTGATGGGCATACAAGACTGGTGTGTGGCTGTGAGAAAGGGTGTTTGATGGGCATACAAGACTGGTGTGTGACTGTGTGAGAGGGTGTGGGATGGGCATACAAGACTGGTGTGTGGGTGTGTGAGAGGGTGTGCAATAGGCATACAAGACTGGTGTCTGGCTGTGTGAGAGGGTGTTCGATGGGCATACAAGACTGGTGTGTGACTGTGTGAGAGGGTGTGGGATGGGCATACAAGACTGGTGTGTGGCTGTGTGAGAGGGTGTTTGATGGGCAAACAAGACTGGTGTGTGGGTGTGTGAGAGGGTGTGCAATAGGCATACAAGACTGGTGTGTGGCTGTGTGAGAGGGTGTGCAATAGGCATACAAGACTGGTGTGTGGCTGTGTGAGAGGGTGTGCGATGGGCATACAAGACTGGTGTGTGGGTGTGTGAGAGGGTGTGCAATGGGCATACAAGACTGGTGTGTGGCTGTGTGAGAGAGTGGTCGATGGGCATACAAGACTGGTGTGTGGCTGTGTGAGAGGGTGTGCGGTGGGCATACAAGACTGGTGTGTGGCTGTGTGAGAGGGGTGTGGGATGGGCATACAAGACTGGTGTGTGGCTGTGTGAGAGGGTGTGCGATGGGCATACAAGACTGGTGTGTGGCTTTGTGAGAGAGTGTTTGATGGGCATACAAGACTGGTGTGTGGGTGTGTGAGAGGGTGTTTGATGGGCATACAAGACTGGTGTGTGGCTGTGTGAGAGGGGTGTGGGATGGGCATACAAGACTGGTGTGTGGGTGTGTGAGAGGGTGTTTGATGGGCATACAAGACTGGTGTGTGGCTGTGTGAGAGGGTGTGCGTTGGGCATACAAGACTGGTGTGTGGGTGTGTGAGAGGGTGTGCAATGGGCATACAAGACTGGTGTGTGGCTGTGTGAGAGGGTGTGCGATGGGCATACAAGACTGGTGTGTGGCTGTGTGAGAGGGTGTGCGATGGGCATACAAGACTTGTGTGTGGCTGTGTGAGAGGGTGTGCAATGGGCATACAAGACTTGTGTGTGGGTGTGTGAGAGGGTGTTTGATGGGCATACAAGACTGGTGTGTGGCTGTGTGAGAGAGTGTTTGATGGGCATACAAGACTTGTGTGTGGGTGTGTGAGAGAGTGTTTGATGGGCATACAAGACTGGTGTGTGGCTGTGTGAGAGAGTGGTCGATGGGCATACAAGACTGGTGTGTGGCTGTGAGAGAGGGTGTTTGATGGGCATACAAGACTGGTGTGTGGGTGTGTGAGAGGGTGTGCGATGGGCATACAAGACTGGTGAGTTGGTGTGTGAGAGGGTGTTTGACGGGCATACAAGACTTGTGTGTGGGTGTGTGAGAGAGTGTTTGATGGGCATACAAGACTGGTGTGTGGCTGTGTGAGAGGGTGTGCGATGGGCATACAAGACTGGTGTGTGGGTGTGTGAGAGGGTGTGCGATGGGCATACAAGACTTGTGTGTGGCTGTGTGAGAGGGTGTTCGATGGGCATACAAGACTCGTGTGTGGCTGTGTGAGAGGGTGTGCGATGGGCATGCAAGACTGGTGTGTGGGTGTGTGAGAGGGTGTTTGATGGGCATACAAGACTGGAGTGTGGGTGTGTGAGAGAGTGTTCGATGGTCATACAAGACTGGTGTGTGGGTGTGTGAGAGGGTGTTTGTAGGCATACAAGTCTGGTGTGTGGCTGTGAGAGAGGGTGTTCGATGGGCATACAAGATTGGTGTGTGACTGTGTGAGAGAGTGTTTGATGGGCAAACAAGTCTGGTGTGTGGGTGTGTGAGAGGGTGTTTGATGGGCATACAAGACTGGTGTGTGGCTGTGTGAGAGGGTGTTTGATGGGCATACAAGACTGGTGTGTGGCTGTGTGAGAGGGTGTGCGATGGGCATACAAGACTTGTGTGTGGGTGTGTGAGAGGGTGTTCCATGGGCATACAAGACTGGTGTGTGGCTGTGTGAGAGGGTGTTTGATGGGCATACAAGACTGGTGTGTGGGTGTGTGAGAGGGTGTTTGATGGGCGTACAAGACTGGTGTGTGACTGTGTGAGAGGGTGTTTGATGGGCATACAAGTCTGGTGTGTGGGTGTGTGAGAGGGTGTTTGATGGGCATACCAGACTGGTGTGTGGGTGTGTGAGAGGGTGTTTGATGGGCATACAAGACTGGTGTGTCGCTGTGTGAGAGGGTGTGGGATGGGCATACAAGACTGGTGTGTGGCTGTGTGAGAGGGTGTTTGATGGGCATACAAGACTGGTGTGTGGCTGTGTGAGAGGGTTTTCGATGGGCATACAAGACTGGTGTGTGGCTGTGTGAGAGAGTGTTTGATGGCCATACAAGACTGGTGTGTGGCTGTGTGAGAGGGTGTGCGATGGGCATACAAGACTGGTGTGTGGGTGTGTGAGAGGGTGTTTGATGGGCATACAAGACTGGTGTGTGGCTGTGTGAGAGAGTGTTTGATGGACATACAAGACTTGTGTGTGGGTGTGTGAGAGAGTGTTTGATGGGCATACAAGACTGGTGTGTGGCTGTGTGAGAGGGTGTTTGATGGGCATACAAGACTGGTGTGTGGCTGTGTGAGAGGGTGTTTGATGGGCATACAAGACTGGTGTGTGGCTGTGTGAGAGGGTGTGCGATGGGCATACAAGACTGGTGTGTGGGTGTGTGAGAGAGTGTTTGATGGGCATACAAGACTGGTGTGTGGCTGTGTGAGAGGGTGTTTGATGGGCATACAAGACTGGTGTGTGGGTGTGTGAGAGGGTGTGCGATGGGCATACAAGACTGGTGAGTTGGTGTGTGAGAGGGTGTTTGACGGGCATACAAGACTGGTGTGTGGCTGTGTGAGAGGGTTTTCGATGGGCATACAAGACTGGTGTGTGGCTGTGTGAGAGAGTGTTTGATGGCCATACAAGACTGGTGTGTGGCTGTGTGAGAGGGTGTGCGATGGGCATACAAGACTGGTGTGTGGGTGTGTGAGAGGGTGTTTGATGGGCATACAAGACTGGTGTGTGGCTGTGTGAGAGAGTGTTTGATGGGCATACAAGACTTGTGTGTGGGTGTGTGAGAGAGTGTTTGATGGGCATACAAGACTGGTGTGTGGCTGTGTGAGAGGGTGTTTGATGGGCATACAAGACTGGTGTGTGGCTGTGTGAGAGGGTGTTTGATGGGCATACAAGACTGGTGTGTGGCTGTGTGAGAGGGTGTGCGATGGGCATACAAGACTTGTGTGTGGGTGTGTGAGAGGGTGTTCCATGGGCATACAAGACTGGTGTGTGGCTGTGTGAGAGGGTGTTTGATGGGCATACAAGACTGGTGTGTGGGTGTGTGAGAGGGTGTTTGATGGGCATACAAGACTGGTGTGTGACTGTGTGAGAGGGTGTTTGATGGGCATACAAGTCTGGTGTGTGGGTGTGTGAGAGGGTGTTTGATGGGCAAACCAGACTGGTGTGTGGGTGTGTGAGAGGGTGTTTGATGGGCATACAAGACTGGTGTGTCGCTGTGTGAGAGGGTGTGGGATGGGCATACAAGACTGGTGTGTGGCTGTGTGAGAGGGTTTTTGATGGGCATACAAGACTGGTGTGTGGCTGTGTGAGAGGGTGTTTGATGGGCATACAAGACTGGTGTGTGGCTGTGTGAGAGGGTGTGCGATGGGCATACAAGACTGGTGTGTGGGTGTGTGAGAGGGTGTTTGATGGGCATACAAGACTGGTGTGTGGCTGTGTGAGAGAGTGTTTGATGGGCATACAAGACTGGTGTGTGGGTGTGTGAGAGGGTGTGCAATAGGCATACAAGACTGGTGTGTGGCTGTGTGAGAGGGTGTGCGATGGGCATACAAGACTGGTGTGTGGGTGTGTGAGAGGGTGTGCGATGGGCATACAAGACTGGTGTGTGGCTGTGTGAGAGAGTGGTCGATGGGCATACAAGACTGGTGTGTGGCTGTGTGAGAGGGTGTGCGGTGGGCATACAAGACTGGTGTGTGGCTGTGTGAGAGGGGTGTGGGATGGGCATACAAGACTGGTGTGTGGCTGTGTGAGAGGGTGTGCGATGGGCATACAAGACTGGTGTGTGGCTTTGTGAGAGAGTGTTTGATGGGCATACAAGACTGGTGTGTGGGTGTGTGAGAGGGTGTTTGATGGGCATACAAGACTGGTGTGTGGCTGTGTGAGAGGGGTGTGGGATGGGCATACAAGACTGGTGTGTGGGTGTGTGAGAGGGTGTTTGATGGGCATACAAGACTGGTGTGTGGCTGTGTGAGAGGGTGTGCGTTGGGCATACAAGACTGGTGTGTGGGTGTGTGAGAGGGTGTGCAATGGGCATAAAAGACTGGTGTGTGGCTGTGTGAGAGGGTGTGCGATGGGCATACAAGACTGGTGTGTGGCTGTGTGAGAGGGTGTGCGATGGGCATACAAGACTGGTGTGTGGGTGTGTGAGAGGGTGTTTGATGGGCATACAAGACTGGTGTGTGACTGTGTGAGAGGGTGTTTGATGGGCATACAAGTCTGGTGTGTGGGTGTGTGAGAGGGTGTTTGATGGGCAAACCAGACTGGTGTGTGGGTGTGTGAGAGGGTGTTTGATGGGCATACAAGACTGGTGTGTCGCTGTGTGAGAGGGTGTGGGATGGGCATACAAGACTGGTGTGTGGCTGTGTGAGAGGGTTTTCGATGGGCATACAAGACTGGTGTGTGGCTGTGTGAGAGGGTGTTTGATGGGCATACAAGACTGGTGTGTGGCTGTGTGAGAGGGTGTGCGATGGGCATACAAGACTGGTGTGTGGGTGTGTGAGAGGGTGTTTGATGGGCATACAAGACTGGTGTGTGGCTGTGTGAGAGAGTGTTTGATGGGCATACAAGACTGGTGTGTGGGTGTGTGAGAGGGTGTGCAATAGGCATACAAGACTGGTGTGTGGCTGTGTGAGAGGGTGTGCAATAGGCATACAAGACTGGTGTGTGGCTGTGTGAGAGGGTGTGCGATGGGCATACAAGACTGGTGTGTGGGTGTGTGAGAGGGTGTGCGATGGGCATACAAGACTGGTGTGTGGCTGTGTGAGAGAGTGGTCGATGGGCATACAAGACTGGTGTGTGGCTGTGTGAGAGGGTGTGTGATGGGCATACAAGACTGGTGTGTGGCTGTGTGAGAGGGGTGTGGGATGGGCATACAAGACTGGTGTGTGGCTGTGTGAGAGGGTGTGCGATGGGCATACAAGACTGGTGTGTGGCTTTGTGAGAGAGTGTTTGATGGGCATACAAGACTGGTGTGTGGGTGTGTGAGAGGGTGTTTGATGGGCATACAAGACTGGTGTGTGGCTGTGTGAGAGGGGTGTGGGATGGGCATACAAGACTGGTGTGTGGGTGTGTGAGAGGGTGTTTGATGGGCATACAAGACTGGTGTGTGGCTGTGTGAGAGGGTGTGCGTTGGGCATACAAGACTGGTGTGTGGGTGTGTGAGAGGGTGTGCAATGGGCATAAAAGACTGGTGTGTGGCTGTGTGAGAGGGTGTGCGATGGGCATACAAGACTGGTGTGTGGCTGTGTGAGAGGGTGTGCGATGGGCATACAAGACTTGTGTGTGGCTGTGTGAGAGGGTGTTTGATGGGCATACAAGACTTGTGTGTGGGTGTGTGAGAGAGTGTTTGATGGGCATACAAGACTGGTGTGTGGCTGTGTGAGAGAGTGTTTGATGGGCATACAAGACTTGTGTGTGGGTGTGTGAGAGAGTGTTTGATGGGCATACAAGACTGGTGTGTGGCTGTGTGAGAGAGTGGTCGATGGGCATACAAGACTGGTGTGTGGCTGTGAGAGAGGGTGTTTGATGGGCATACAAGACTGGTGTGTGGGTGTGTGAGAGGGTGTGCGATGGGCATACAAGACTGGTGAGTTGGTGTGTGAGAGGGTGTTTGACGGGCATACAAGACTTGTGTGTGGGTGTGTGAGAGAGTGTTTGATGGGCATACAAGACTGGTGTGTGGCTGTGTGAGAGGGTGTGCGATGGGCATACAAGACTGGTGTGTGGGTGTGTGAGAGGGTGTGCGATGGGCATACAAGACTTGTGTGTGGGTGTGTGAGAGGGTGTTCGATGGGCATACAAGACTCGTGTGTGGCTGTGTGAGAGGGTGTGCGATGGGCATGCAAGACTGGTGTGTGGGTGTGTGAGAGGGTGTTTGATGGGCATACAAGACTGGAGTGTGGCTGTGTGAGAGAGTGTTCGATGGTCATACAAGACTGGTGTGTGGGTGTGTGAGAGGGTGTTTGTAGGCATACAAGTCTGGTGTGTGGCTGTGAGAGAGGGTGTTCGATGGGCATACAAGACTGGTGTGTGACTGTGTGAGAGAGTGTTTGATGGGCAAACAAGTCTGGTGTGTGGGTGTGTGAGAGGGTGTTTGATGGGCATACAAGACTGGTGTGTGGCTGTGTGAGAGGGTGTTTGATGGGCATACAAGACTGGTGTGTGGCTGTGTGAGAGGGTGTGCGATGGGCATACAAGACTTGTGTGTGGGTGTGTGAGAGGGTGTTCCATGGGCATACAAGACTGGTGTGTGGCTGTGTGAGAGGGTGTTTGATGGGCATACAAGACTGGTGTGTGGGTGTGTGAGAGGGTGTTTGATGGGCATACAAGACTGGTGTGTGACTGTGTGAGAGGGTGTTTGATGGGCATACAAGTCTGGTGTGTGGGTGTGTGAGAGGGTGTTTGATGGGCATACCAAACTGGTGTGTGGGTGTGTGAGAGGGTGTTTGATGGGCATACAAGACTGGTGTGTCGCTGTGTGAGAGGGTGTGGGATGGGCATACAAGACTGGTGTGTGGCTGTGTGAGAGGGTTTTCGATGGGCATACAAGACTGGTGTGTGGCTGTGTGAGAGAGTGTTTGATGGGCATACAAGACTGGTGTGTGGCTGTGTGAGAGGGTGTTTGATGGGCATACAAGACTGGTGTGTGGGTGTGTGAGAGGGTGTTTGATGGGCATACAAGACTGGTGTGTGACTGTGTGAGAGGGTGTTTGATGGGCATACAAGTCTGGTGTGTGGGTGTGTGAGAGGGTGTTTGATGGGCATACCAGACTGGTGTGTGGGTGTGTGAGAGGGTGTTTGATGGGCATACAAGACTGGTGTGTCGCTGTGTGAGAGGGTGTGGGATGGGCATACAAGACTGGTGTGTGGCTGTGTGAGAGGGTTTTCGATGGGCATACAAGACTGGTGTGTGGCTGTGTGAGAGAGTGTTTGATGGGCATACAAGACTGGTGTGTGGCTGTGTGAGAGGGTGTGCGATGGGCATACAAGACTGGTGTGTGGGTGTGTGAGAGGGTGTTTGATGGGCATACAAGACTGGTGTGTGGCTGTGTGAGAGAGTGTTTGATGGGCATACAAGACTGGTGTGTGGGTGTGTGAGAGGGTGTGCAATAGGCATACAAGACTGGTGTGTGGCTGTGTGAGAGGGTGTGCAATAGGCATACAAGACTGGTGTGTGGCTGTGTGAGAGGGTGTGCGATGGGCATACAAGACTGGTGTGTGGGTGTGTGAGAGGGTGTGCGATGGGCATACAAGACTGGTGTGTGGCTGTGTGAGAGAGTGGTCGATGGGCATACAAGACTGGTGTGTGGCTGTGTGAAAGGGTGTGCGGTGGGCATACAAGACTGGTGTGTGGCTGTGTGAGAGGGGTGTGGGATGGGCATACAAGACTGGTGTGTGGCTGTGTGAGAGGGTGTGCGATGGGCATACAAGACTGGTGTGTGGCTTTGTGAGAGAGTGTTTGATGGGCATACAAGACTGGTGTGTGGGTGTGTGAGAGGGTGTTTGATGGGCATACAAGACTGGTGTGTGGCTGTGTGAGAGGGGTGTGGGATGGGCATACAAGACTGGTGTGTGGGTGTGTGAGAGGGTGTTTGATGGGCATACAAGACTGGTGTGTGGCTGTGTGAGAGGGTGTGCGTTGGGCATACAAGACTGGTGTGTGGGTGTGTGAGAGGGTGTGCAATGGGCATACAAGACTGGTGTGTGGCTGTGTGAGAGGGTGTGCGATGGGCATACAAGACTGGTGTGTGGCTGTGTGAGAGGGTGTGCGATGGGCATACAAGACTTGTGTGTGGCTGTGTGAGAGGGTGTTTGATGGGCATACAAGACTTGTGTGTGGGTGTGTGAGAGAGTGTTTGATGGGCATACAAGACTGGTGTGTGGCTGTGTGAGAGAGTGTTTGATGGGCATACAAGACTTGTGTGTGGGTGTGTGAGAGAGTGTTTGATGGGCATACAAGACTGGTGTGTGGCTGTGTGAGAGAGTGGTCGATGGGCATACAAGACTGGTGTGTGGCTGTGAGAGAGGGTGTTTGATGGGCATACAAGACTGGTGTGTGGGTGTGTGAGAGGGTGTGCGATGGGCATACAAGACTGGTGAGTTGGTGTGTGAGAGGGTGTTTGACGGGCATACAAGACTTGTGTGTGGGTGTGTGAGAGAGTGTTTGATGGGCATACAAGACTGGTGTGTGGCTGTGTGAGAGGGTGTGCGATGGGCATACAAGACTGGTGTGTGGGTGTGTGAGAGGGTGTGCGATGGGCATACAAGACTTGTGTGTGGGTGTGTGAGAGGGTGTTCGATGGGCATACAAGACTCGTGTGTGGCTGTGTGAGAGGGTGTGCGATGGGCATGCAAGACTGGTGTGTGGGTGTGTGAGAGGGTGTTTGATGGGCATACAAGACTGGAGTGTGGCTGTGTGAGAGAGTGTTCGATGGTCATACAAGACTGGTGTGTGGGTGTGTGAGAGGGTGTTTGTAGGCATACAAGTCTGGTGTGTGGCTGTGAGAGAGGGTGTTCGATGGGCATACAAGACTGGTGTGTGACTGTGTGAGAGAGTGTTTGATGGGCAAACAAGTCTGGTGTGTGGGTGTGTGAGAGGGTGTTTGATGGGCATACAAGACTGGTGTGTGGCTGTGTGAGAGGGTGTTTGATGGGCATACAAGACTGGTGTGTGGGTGTGTGAGAGGGTGTGCGATGGGCATACAAGACTTGTGTGTGGGTGTGTGAGAGGGTGTTCCATGGGCATACAAGACTGGTGTGTGGCTGTGTGAGAGGGTGTTTGATGGGCATACAAGACTGGTGTGTGGGTGTGTGAGAGGGTGTTTGATGGGCATACAAGACTGGTGTGTGACTGTGTGAGAGGGTGTTTGATGGGCATACAAGTCTGGTGTGTGGGTGTGTGAGAGGGTGTTTGATGGGCATACCAGACTGGTGTGTGGGTGTGTGAGAGGGTGTTTGATGGGCATACAAGACTGGTGTGTCGCTGTGTGAGAGGGTGTGGGATGGGCATACAAGACTGGTGTGTGGCTGTGTGAGAGGGTTTTCGATGGGCATACAAGACTGGTGTGTGGCTGTGTGAGAGAGTGTTTGATGGGCATACAAGACTGGTGTGTGGCTGTGTGAGAGGGTGTTTGATGGGCATACAAGACTGGTGTGTGGGTGTGTGAGAGGGTGTTTGATGGGCATACAAGACTGGTGTGTGACTGTGTGAGAGAGTGTTTGATGGGCATACAAGTCTGGTGTGTGGGTGTGTGAGAGGGTGTTTGATGGGCATACCAGACTGGTGTGTGGGTGTGTGAGAGGGTGTTTGATGGGCATACAAGACTGGTGTGTCGCTGTGTGAGAGGGTGTGGGATGGGCATACAAGACTGGTGTGTGGCTGTGTGAGAGGGTTTTCGATGGGCATACAAGACTGGTGTGTGGCTGTGTGAGAGAGTGTTTGATGGGCATACAAGACTGGTGTGTGGCTGTGTGAGAGGGTGTGCGATGGGCATACAAGACTGGTGTGTGGGTGTGTGAGAGGGTGTTTGATGGGCATACAAGACTGGTGTGTGGGTGTGTGAGAGAGTGTTTGATGGGCATACAAGACTGGTGTGTGGGTGTGTGAGAGGGTGTGCAATAGGCATACAAGACTGGTGTGTGGCTGTGTGAGAGGGTGTGCAATAGGCATACAAGACTGGTGTGTGGCTGTGTGAGAGGGTGTGCGATGGGCATACAAGACTGGTGTGTGGGTGTGTGAGAGGGTGTGCGATGGGCATACAAGACTGGTGTGTGGCTGTGTGAGAGAGTGGTCGATGGGCATACAAGACTGGTGTGTGGCTGTGTGAGAGGGTGTGCGGTGGGCATACAAGACTGGTGTGTGGCTGTGTGAGAGGGGTGTGGGATGGGCATACAAGACTGGTGTGTGGCTGTGTGAGAGGGTGTGCGATGGGCATACAAGACTGGTGTGTGGCTTTGTGAGAGAGTGTTTGATGGGCATACAAGACTGGTGTGTGGGTGTGTGAGAGGGTGTTTGATGGGCATACAAGACTGGTGTGTGGCTGTGTGAGAGGGGTGTGGGATGGGCATACAAGACTGGTGTGTGGGTGTGTGAGAGGGTGTTTGATGGGCATACAAGACTGGTGTGTGGCTGTGTGAGAGGGTGTGCGTTGGGCATACAAGACTGGTGTGTGGGTGTGTGAGAGGGTGTGCAATGGGCATACAAGACTGGTGTGTGGCTGTGTGAGAGGGTGTGCGATGGGCATACAAGACTGGTGTGTGGCTGTGTGAGAGGGTGTGCGATGGGCATACAAGACTTGTGTGTGGCTGTGTGAGAGGGTGTTTGATGGGCATACAAGACTTGTGTGTGGGTGTGTGAGAGAGTGTTTGATGGGCATACAAGACTGGTGTGTGGCTGTGTGAGAGAGTGTTTGATGGGCATACAAGACTTGTGTGTGGGTGTGTGAGAGAGTGTTTGATGGGCATACAAGACTGGTGTGTGGCTGTGTGAGAGAGTGGTCGATGGGCATACAAGACTGGTGTGTGGCTGTGAGAGAGGGTGTTTGATGGGCATACAAGACTGGTGTGTGGGTGTGTGAGAGGGTGTGCGATGGGCATACAAGACTGGTGAGTTGGTGTGTGAGAGGGTGTTTGACGGGCATACAAGACTTGTGTGTGGGTGTGTGAGAGAGTGTTTGATGGGCATACAAGACTGGTGTGTGGCTGTGTGAGAGGGTGTGCGATGGGCATACAAGACTGGTGTGTGGGTGTGTGAGAGGGTGTGCGATGGGCATACAAGACTTGTGTGTGGGTGTGTGAGAGGGTGTTCGATGGGCATACAAGACTCGTGTGTGGCTGTGTGAGAGGGTGTGCGATGGGCATGCAAGACTGGTGTGTGGGTGTGTGAGAGGGTGTTTGATGGGCATACAAGACTGGAGTGTGGCTGTGTGAGAGAGTGTTCGATGGTCATACAAGACTGGTGTGTGGGTGTGTGAGAGGGTGTTTGTAGGCATACAAGTCTGGTGTGTGGCTGTGAGAGAGGGTGTTCGATGGGCATACAAGACTGGTGTGTGACTGTGTGAGAGAGTGTTTGATGGGCAAACAAGTCTGGTGTGTGGGTGTGTGAGAGGGTGTTTGATGGGCATACAAGACTGGTGTGTGGCTGTGTGAGAGGGTGTTTGATGGGCATACAAGACTGGTGTGTGGCTGTGTGAGAGGGTGTGCGATGGGCATACAAGACTTGTGTGTGGGTGTGTGAGAGGGTGTTCCATGGGCATACAAGACTGGTGTGTGGCTGTGTGAGAGGGTGTTTGATGGGCATACAAGACTGGTGTGTGGGTGTGTGAGAGGGTGTTTGATGGGCATAGAAGACTGGTGTGTGACTGTGTGAGAGGGTGTTTGATGGGCATACAAGTCTGGTGTGTGGGTGTGTGAGAGGGTGTTTGATGGGCATACCAGACTGGTGTGTGGGTGTGTGAGAGGGTGTTTGATGGGCATACAAGACTGGTGTGTCGCTGTGTGAGAGGGTGTGGGATGGGCATACAAGACTGGTGTGTGGCTGTGTGAGAGGGTTTTCGATGGGCATACAAGACTGGTGTGTGGCTGTGTGAGAGAGTGTTTGATGGGCATACAAGACTGGTGTGTGGCTGTGTGAGAGGGTGTGCGATGGGCATACAAGACTGGTGTGTGGCTGTGTGAGAGGGTGTTTGATGGGCATACAAGACTGGTGTGTGGCTGTGTGAGAGAGTGTTTGATGGGCATACAAGACTTGTGTGTGGGTGTGTGAGAGAATGTTTGATGGGCATACAAGACTGGTGAGTGGCTGTGTGAGAGGGTGTTTGATGGGCATACAAGACTGGTGTGTGGCTGTGTGAGAGGGTGTTTGATGGGCATACAAGACTGGTGTGTGGCTGTGTGAGAGGGTGTGCGATGGGCATACAAGACTGGTGTGTGGGTGTGTGAGAGAGTGTTTGATGGGCATACAAGACTGGTGTGTGGCTGTGTGAGAGGGTGTTTGATGGGCATACAAGACTGGTGTGTGGGTGTGTGAGAGGGTGTGCGATGGGCATACAAGACTTGTGTGTGGGTGTGTGAGAGGGTGTTCGATGGGCATACAAGACTCGTGTGTGGCTGTGTGAGAGGGTGTGCGATGGGCATGCAAGACTGGTGTGTGGGTGTGTGAGAGGGTGTTTGATGGGCATACAAGACTGGTGTGTGACTGTGTGAGAGGGTGTTTGATGGGCATACAAGTCTGGTGTGTGGGTGTGTGAGAGGGTGTTTGATGGGCATACCAGACTGGTGTGTGGGTGTGTGAGAGGGTGTTTGATGGGCATACAAGACTGGTGTGTCGCTGTGTGAGAGGGTGTGGGATGGGCATACAAGACTGGTGTGTGGCTGTGTGAGAGGGTTTTCGATTGGCATACAAGACTGGTGTGTGGCTGTGTGAGAGAGTGTTTGATGGGCATACAAGACTGGTGTGTGGCTGTGTGAGAGGGTGTGCGATGGGCATACAAGACTGGTGTGTGGGTGTGTGAGAGGGTGTTTGATGGGCATACAAGACTGGTGTGTGGCTGTGTGAGAGAGTGTTTGATGGGCATACAAGACTTGTGTGTGGGTGTGTGAGAGAATGTTTGATGGGCATACAAGACTGGTGTGTGGCTGTGTGAGAGGGTGTTTGATGGGCATACAAGACTGGTGTGTGGCTGTGTGAGAGGGTGTTTGATGGGCATATAAGACTGGTGTGTGGCTGTGTGAGAGGGTGTGCGATGGGCATACAAGACTGGTGTGTGGGTGTGTGAGAGAGTGTTTGATGGGCATACAAGACTGGTGTGTGGCTGTGTGAGAGGGTGTTTGATGGGCATACAAGACTGGTGTGTGGGTGTGTGAGAGGGTGTGCGATGGGCATACAAGACTGGTGAGTTGGTGTGTGAGAGGGTGTTTGACGGGCATACAAGACTTGTGTGTGGGTGTGTGAGAGAGTGTTTGATGGGCATACAAGACTGGTGTGTGGCTGTGTGAGAGGGTGTGCGATGGGCATACAAGACTGGTGTGTGGGTGTGTGAGAGGGTGTGCGATGGGCATACAAGACTTGTGTGTGGGTGTGTGAGAGGGTGTTCGATGGGCATACAAGACTCGTGTGTGGCTGTGTGAGAGGGTGTGCGATGGGCATGCAAGACTGGTGTGTGGGTGTGTGAGAGGGTGTTTGATGGGCATACAAGACTGGAGTGTGGCTGTGTGAGAGAGTGTTCGATGGTCATACAAGACTGGTGTGTGGGTGTGTGAGAGGGTGTTTGTAGGCATACAAGTCTGGTGTGTGGCTGTGAGAGAGGGTGTTCGATGGGCATACAAGACTGGTGAGTGACTGTGTGAGAGAGTGTTTGATGGGCAAACAAGTCTGGTGTGTGGGTGTGTGAGAGGGTGTTTGATGGGCATACAAGACTGGTGTGTGGGTGTGTGAGAGGGTGTGCGATGGGCATACAAGACTGGTGAGTTGGTGTGTGAGAGGGTGTTTGACGGGCATACAAGACTTGTGTGTGGGTGTGTGAGAGAGTGTTTGATGGGCATACAAGACTTGTGTGTGGGTGTGTGAGAGGGTGTTCGATGGGCATACAAGACTCGTGTGTGGCTGTGTGAGAGGGTGTGCGATGGGCATGCAAGACTGGTGTGTGGGTGTGTGAGAGGGTGTTTGATGGGCATACAAGACTGGAGTGTGGCTGTGTGAGAGAGTGTTCGATGGTCATACAAGACTGGTGTGTGGGTGTGTGAGAGGGTGTTTGTAGGCATACAAGTCTGGTGTGTGGCTGTGAGAGAGGGTGTTCGATGGGCATACAAGACTGGTGTGTGACTGTGTGAGAGAGTGTTTGATGGGCAAACAAGTCTGGTGTGTGGGTGTGTGAGAGGGTGTTTGATGGGCATACAAGACTGGTGTGTGGCTGTGTGAGAGGGTGTTTGATGGGCATACAAGACTGGTGTGTGGCTGTGTGAGAGGGTGTGCGATGGGCATACAAGACTTGTGTGTGGGTGTGTGAGAGGGTGTTCCATGGGCATACAAGACTGGTGTGTGACTGTGTGAGAGGGTGTTTGATGGGCATACAAGACTGGTGTGTGGGTGTGTGAGAGGGTGTTTGATGGGCATACCAGACTGGTGTGTGGGTGTGTGAGAGGGTGTTTGATGGGCATACAAGACTGGTGTGTCGCTGTGTGAGAGGGTGTGGGATGGGCATACAAGACTGGTGTGTGGCTGTGTGAGAGGGTTTTCGATGGGCATACAAGACTGGTGTGTGGCTGTGTGAGAGAGTGTTTGATGGGCATACAAGACTGGTGTGTGGCTGTGTGAGAGGGTGTGCGATGGGCATACAAGACTGGTGTGTGGGTGTGTGAGAGGGTGTTTGATGGGCATACAAGACTGGTGTGTGGCTGTGTGAGAGAGTGTTTGATGGGCATACAAGACTTGTGTGTGGGTGTGTGAGAGAGTGTTTGATGGGCATACAAGACTGGTGTGTGGCTGTGTGAGAGGGTGTTTGATGGGCATACAAGACTGGTGTGTGGCTGTGTGAGAGGGTGTTTGATGGGCATACAAGACTGGTGTGTGGCTGTGTGAGAGGGTGTGCGATGGGCATACAAGACTGGTGTGTGGGTGTGTGAGAGAGTGTTTGATGGGCATACAAGACTGGTGTGTGGCTGTGTGAGAGGGTGTTTGATGGGCATACAAGACTGGTGTGTGGGTGTGTGAGAGGGTGTGTGATGGGCATACAAGACTGGTGTGTGGGTGTGTGAGAGAGTGTGTGATGGGCATACAAGACTGGTGTGTGGGTGTGTGAGAGAGTGTGTGATGGGCATACAAGACTGGTGTGTGGGTGTGTGAGAGAGTGTTTGATGGGCATACAAGACTGGTGTGTGGGTGTCTGAGAGGGTGTTTGATGGGCATACAAGACTGGTGTGTGGCTGTATGAGAGAGTGTGTGATGGGCATACAAGACTGGTGTGTGGGTGTGTGAGAGAGTGTGTGATGGGCATACAAGACTGGTGTGTGGCTGTGTGAGAGGGTGTTCGATGGGCATACAAGACTGGTGTGTGGCTGTGTGAGAGGGTGTGGGATGGGCATACAAGACTGGTGTGTGGCTGTGTGAGAGGGTTTTCGATGGGCATACAAGACTGGTGTGTGGCTGTGTGAGAGAGTGTTTGATGGGCATACAAGACTGGTGTGTGGGTGTGTGAGAGGGTGTTTGATGGGCATACAAGACTGGTGTGTGGGTGTGTGAGAGAGTGTGTGATGGGCATACAAGACTGGTGTGTGGGTGTGTGAGAGAGTGTGTGATGGGCATACAAGACTGGTGTGTGGCTGTGTGAGAGAGTGTTCGATGGGCATACAAGACTGGTGTGTGGGTGTGTGAGAGGGTGTTTGATGGGCATACAAGACTTGTGTGTGTGAGATACATGGTAATCTATTTATCACACATATAACTGTAAGAGGACTTACTTGTCTGAGGTAACATTGTCTCTGCGTCGCATGGCGTGATACTGATGTCGTAATCTCTGGTTGTCCTCCTCGAGTGCCTGAAGTGAGGATTTTGTTATCTGGTGGACAGCTTTCTCAGTACTCAACTCGGACTCTAGATCTATGACACGTTTCTTGTACTTGCTTAGCTGTTTCACATCCCGATCCTTGGTGTCCTGTCCACCAGATTTCTGAGACTCCATGTGTTCATGGAGCTGGCGGTTCATGTCTTGTATCAAACGATTAAGATCCATCCTGGAACAAACATGAACAACAGTTAAAATCATGGAATATTATTTTAAGCAAGATTTTTAAAGATACAAGAAAGCACAATCACACTTATGGAATTATGTTAATACTGCAGTAATATGTTTATCATTTTAGATCCTCAAAGGAAAATTTTGAACAACATACCACACAGCTTTTGGACAATCTACCAAATAGATTTCAGACAATCTACCACAAAAATTTAAACAACCCTCCACATAGATTTTGGACAACTTACCACATAGACTTTGGACAATCTACCACATAAACATTGGAGGACCTACCACATAGATTCTGGACAACCTACCACACAGATTTTGGACAACTTACCACATAGACTTTGGACAATCTACCACATAAACATTGGAGGACCTACCACATAGATTCTGGACAACCTACCACATATATTTTGGACAACTTACCACACAGACTTTGGACAATCTACCACATAAACATTGGACGACCTACCACATAGATTCTGGACAACCGACCACATCGATTTTGGACAACCTACCACATAGACTTTTCATTGTCTCCTGCTTCTTCTGCTTTCTTGGACAAGTATACTTTCATTCTCTTAAGCTCCTCTTCTTGAGCAGCAAATCTACAGTAGCAAGAGTCAAATATGAAAAGACAATTTAGACATTGCAGCATCCAAAATATATCGTAATGAATGTTGTTCAAATACTGTATGTTTCTTTAGTCAACTGCAATTGTCTTAACACTTTGTCACGCTGTTAACTACAAGCAAACCAATGCAATGAAACCTTTATATTACATAATTAAATGTTTTAGGGAATTCAGTATCTAAACATTGGTTAGACTTAACTACATGACTGAATGGAATCCTTACTTGGTAGAGAGTTTTGACTGAAGCTCTTCCTCAGCTTTGCGAGCATCCTCTGCGCGTCGAAGTCGGAGTGAGTGTTCCCTGAGCTCATCCTCCTGGCCTAGGATTTTCTCCTGCAGCTGTTGGTTTTAATGATCATGATAATGAAGCCTTTTTAAGAACACCAACTTCTTCCAAAACATTGGCACATTAATACTTCTGTACTTTGATATGAGATATTATTCTGCATTGGATTAGGGACCCAATATTATATTTATCATTGTCATCTTAATTTATTTTATTGATTTATCAATGAAAAGGTGACTTAAAATATGAAGTCCAGAAGAATGAGAAAACTCATTGAATCAAAATAATGTTAAGGAAATAAATCAATTAAGTCACTTACAAAATTATATCAAGAAATATATAACATTCAGTTAAGTCATTAAGGTATTGAATGATAGAATATTTTACCCGAAGGTTTTCCTTGTTTTTCATGGCAAGCTGGTCCCTAGCCTTCTCCACCTCAGCAGACAACAACTGGCTCTGTTGTGTAACATGGACACGATCCTCCTCGATAATCTCGCTAGCAAATCAAAATAGTAAACAGGTTACTTACTATCCTCGTCAATAATCTCACTGATAGATCAAAATAGCAAACATTTTACCAACGATTGTAGATAATTGAAAATATTGTTCCCTCAGTTACGAGACTCATTTGCATAGTTATTGCATGAGTGCTATAACGCTTATTTTGCAACCTTACATTGAACAGCAAAATGACCTGTGCTACATATTAATAATTCAGATTATACACCTGTATATACACTAGCCATTAGATTATAGACCTGTATATGCACTAGCCATTAGATTATACACCTGTACATGCATTAGCCATTAGCTAAGATGTTCCATATTTGTTACTCACAGCTGTTGTTTCAGCTCTGTTGTTGTTTTCTTGAGTTTTGCGTTGAGCTGTTGTTTCTGACTCTCCAGGATTTGCCGAAGTTTGCTGATCTCGGTCTGTAAACAGTAAGTTTAGTTCAACACTACGGGAGCCAAACAAAATAACAGTTGACGAGGGGATAATGAAATGAGAAACCTTTCACCAGTGATCATTATGTTACTGAAAATGTATGGTTAGATATAATATAATGATATCTTGGTTAGATATAATATAATGATATCATATTTCAAAATTGTGTAAGTACCTGGTAAAATGTTTTACTTCCATATTGAAGATTAATTATTCAAAACTATATTTATGATTGAATTAGTGCCAGCTTCACATTAATTTCTACATAATTATTCTATGAAAAATTCAAATGGATTTTCCATTTATAAAATTTCTCCCATGGCGACTTGCATCTGGAACTGCAGGCCACTTTATCCTTTCGGCTTATTATTTAACACTTTTGTACACAATCTAGTTTAAATTACCCATAATTTCTTTCACTGATAGCATGTCTATGCAACATTAAAATTTCAAAATTGACATTTTGTTTTAATTCATTTAAAAAACAATACATTGACTTAAAATACATGATAAACGAAAACAGGCATATGTTTAAGTAGAAACATCAAAGGGCATCTAGTATTTTACCTGTGGGTTAGGTTAGCCATCCAACATTACTTAATCCTAAATATTCTGTCAGATTTATACAGTGTACATAAATACATGTATATAAGCATTCACTTCAGCTTCAATCTGGGCTCAGTTGTTCAAGAGATGATAAATAGCTTAATCAGTATTTAACAACATTTTTCAAACTTTAATAATTCTGTCAATATACAAGCCAAGGTACAATCCAACAATTTTGGGTGTAAATTGACATCACTAGATTTTTGATATCTAGAAAGTTGTAACTTATTCTGAAACAATGGCTTGGTTTTAAAGTTACAGGAGAACTAAAATTTGCATTATTCACTGATTAAATCAGTTTTTGAACAACTGGACCCTGATTAAAATGCAGGTTCTTATTATCATTCCGTTTAATAAGGATCTTACATCATCCCAGCAGAGGTCATGTTCTGGTGACCTTTGTAGCCTTTTTACGTCACATTCTAGTAGAATTGTCTAATTGATGACAGTTAACGCTGTCATCTACTGCAAGTCATTTCGTCACAATATGCATATAAGTTTGTTGTGAGATGACTAAATGTATCTATTATTAGATAGGATACTGGATTATGCAAGCTTTTTCGCCCACCAACATTCATTTCTAAGATTCTGTAAGCAGATTTGATTGGCTATTGCCAAAGTTCACCAGAACAAGACCCCTGATGGAATGTTGTCAGATTCTATGTATGTAGACAGTAACAGAGCTGCATTTTAATCGGATTGCTTCAGCTTGTATTAGTATAGCAGAATTAAAGAGGCAATTTAGTGAATCGGCAGTTTTTCAAAAAATTAATTAGAATGAAAAATACCTATATTCAGACAAAGGGATTCGTACTTGATACTTATATACTGTGTAGCTGATGTTTGATGTGGTCAGATTAATTATTGGGAAAGTTTGCCCTAAATATAGCTACTTAAAAATATAGCACAAAATAACCGCGCCATCTGGTGAGACCACATGTATGTGTGTTGAAAACAATTGAACACGAGGAGTTTGATTTCACACGTACTTCTTTCAAGGTATGTTAGATTAACAAAATACGTTGTCAATAATTATTATATATATGATTAGTATTAGATCTCACGAGAAATTGTGTTGGTATACTTCAGACTAACCAAAAGCAGATATTATTGAAAGCTCACACACACATGGGCCCTCTTAAGGTAAATTTGTTAACCTGAACACACACATGCCCAAATTCACAAGGATTACCAAACCACAATTTACTTTCTTTGACACAAAGCATTTTTTTATGGCCCAGGAAAGCGGAAAGCGTTTGTTATATAATGTATATAAATATACCACTAGAAATCTGTATGCTGTCAAGATACATGCACCATCATTTAATTAGTATAGAGGCAAAGAGGGTCAAATGTCACCTTGTGAAAGGCATTGCAGCAAGCAAGGTATATATACAATTCTGATAATAAATCAACATTAATTATATGATAGCTCTGTAGGATCTGTAAGTGTTCTATCATTAGCTTGTACATGTTCATACAAAAAGGTTGTGTTATTTATATAGAAGATAAAAATGTAACTTGTTAACATACTTTTGTAATATACATTGATACAATTAGTACTGTACAGTTGACATTGTTGGTGATACAGTTATAACAAGACAAGTATGGTAAGATATAAAGTTACAATAGTTTAAACATAGAGAAAATGACGTGATTGTCTCCCTTTACTCTGTATTGGGGTACAATAAATATGTTGCTGTTTAAGTAAGTAATGGTCATATCTCATGAGAATTGTTTTGCAGTAAACAAACAACAAATGCAAAATAAAGAGCAAGGCAAAGGCAAACAACAGGAATCTGATGCTTTTAGAGACTGCAATTTTCAATGCATGTTATTAATCAATGCTGCAGCAAAAATATCCACCAAAACTTCACACTGATGCTGTAGTGTACTACCATTGTAAGACTCTGCTGTATGATGTCCTCATCAATCTCATACTCCTACAGTAAGAAACACACCCAATAACACAGATTCTCAGATTTATATACTTTCTGATAATAAACAAGATATTTTAAATTCTAAAATCGATAAAGAAAAATGCTATGGCATCATAAATGTCTCATATTAGTGTGCTTCTTTGTTTGATTTTTAACTACATGTATTAAAACCAGAACTAATATATCTAAAAACTAACTAAGAGCCCCCCCCCCCCCACCCTGTTTTCCCAATATTATTAGCATGGATGGGATATCTGTTATCCATTGACAAGAGACAATAGTTATACTTATATCTTTATCGAAGTTAAACTGTTGAAGCTTTAGTCCCTGTGACCTAAATGTTCTATAATAAACAGAGGTTGTCATGGCAATGGAACCTATACAGTGATGTTTGACATCCCTTGATACCCCTATATACCAAATTCGTTCAAAATTGGACGGAATCTATTTTCAACCAATCAGAGGCCAGGATTATGTTGCCATGGCAATAATTTTGGAATTATAGTCTTTGTTTACTTACACCAGTGATCAAGTCTGACATTGACTTGTATTTTGTGGTTCATACCTGTTGAAATTCTAACTTTGACTAATATTTTGTTTGTTAATACCTGTGGAAGTTCTAACGACTGTGTCTTTTGGGTTAAAACAGATGGAAAATCTCATTTTTGTACTAAGGATAAAAGTAGCCAATCCTTGGCTACATATCCTTGGCAATATATCCTTGGCTACATACTTGGCTACATATCCTTGGCAATATATCCTTGGCTACATATCCTTGGCTGCATATCCTTGGCTACATATCCTTGGCAATATATCCTTGGCTACATATCCTTGGCTATATATCCTTGGCTACACATCCTTGGCTACATATCCTTGGCTACACATCCCTGGCTACATATACATCTGGCCAGAATATCCCATTTAGAGCTATATAATACAAACCAACATGTGGTGATATTGCCTGCCAAGAAAACCTGTGGGTGGTGTTTGAACAACGTGAGGGACGAAAAGTCCTATACTGGACATTGACATTGGTGTCATGCCTACAGAAACATGGAAAGGTAAAACGATCCAACCAAGTGCCATGAGAAACGGCCCTTCTGATTGGTCGAAATCTCCGTAGTAAAAAAATCCCTGTCTGTGCTAGTCCACAGGACGCAAACAAAAAGAGCAGTGTTACTTGGGTTTCGGATAATGGTTAGCGTAGAACTTTTACTTTTATCGGTTAATACCTGTAGGAGGTCTATTTGCTCCTGTTTGGCCTTGGCTGAAGAATCTTGCGTATAAACTGTGGCTTCCAGTTCCTGCTGCTGATCTGATAGACGTTTGGCCCGGTCCTTCTCTGTTTTCAGCAGCTGTTCTGACTTAGTTAAAGTTGTGCTCATCTGGTTCAGTTTTTCTTCCGATAAATACTTAAAATACACAAACATTTTTTTGTATACAGGTGTTTACATTGTATAAGAGTTTAAAATCGAATAATCCATTTCCTAATTAAGGTTATTTACTTCTTTAATGGAAATTTTCACAAGATTTTCTTTTCAATCTGAGCAAAAACCTTAAAATTTTGAACAAGTGGTGGGCATTATATATGATTTTCATTTTTAGATATACATGCAACCGTGTACATGTATGTATCATATCACATGTCTTACTTATGTATTAAAACGTATTAATTATTTATTGTCTAACAAAATACATAGTGATCTGCTCCTTTTGCTCCTGTATCTTTTGCAATTCATGCCTTCATATCAATGGTGCAAAAAAATATATGTTAGGAACACAACTATGGCATACATTTACACAGCAGTCACATTTATAACATACTAATCTTATCTTGATTCTCATCCTCGATATCCAGGGGTGACACTCACCTATGCTCTCTACAATCCTGGAATACGTTATGGCAAAACTGTTGATGAGGCAAGAAGACCCTTTGATTTTACATCAAAAGAATCTTGTGGTCATATAACAGTAAAAATGCCAAGCTTTGAAGTTGGTTGCGGCTCCATTGTTATCTTAAAAAAAACAAGCATCAGCCCGGTGAGGGGTCAGTTGTTTTTTTTACCTGAGCATGCTTTTAGTTTTGCAATCATGACATATTACAGGGGTGTAGAGAGCGAAGGGGACTTAATCCCTGCATATCGAGGATGCTTGAATATTTGCTTTGGTCGGCATACAAGACCTGACTGAGCGTACCCTACCTTATCTTTCCTCGACTCGTGTAGTTGTGACTGTAGAGATTCTGCCCTCTGCTCGGCTACTTTACGGCAAGTCTTCTCTTCCTGAAGGTGCTCTTTAGTCTCCTCAAGTGATCTCTCCATCATCCTGCTGTTCATTTGAAGTTTGTCCCGACTGTCAATGGCGGATGCTAGACTTGACTCCACAGATGCAACTCTAGTCTGTGACTATGTAAAGATATAAATGAGAAGAGACTGATTTTGAGCTATTCCATAATTAATCTGGAGGGGTGGGGGTGGGGGTGGGGGCAGGGGGTACCTGTATTAATATGTCATCGGTGATCAAGTTAAAACCATATTTGCCGTCCATACCTTATATTAAATCACTTTAAAGGGCTAATTCTGGAGCAGCCCTTACCGCTTATTTACCGTGGTGTGTACAAGGGACAAAGTTAAGTTTTCAAATTCTTACAAGCATGAAACAAGACTTAGTGTAAATACTTCACTAGTAATTGTTTGTAAGAACCAACATGTATCTCAGATGTACACATCGTCTTCCTGTAACATCAATGTCATTCCTCCATTATGACAATGACATGTTCTATTCTAATATTATTCTGCCAAGATCTATAAGACAATATTAATGGTGAGTCACACCATTAAACACCAATCCGAGTGTGCCAACAGGCTTCCATTTTTTTACAGGGTTGTGATATTTATAAATGCTTCTGGATGATCAAGATTATGGCTCATTTATCTCATTGCCTTGATTTTTTGCATTGAACAATAAAAACATAAAACCAATGAAAAACAAATGGTGAAAAAATATTTGTTGCCATGAAAAATAGATTTCAAGGCCCATAAAACCACTTTAATTTTCATGTACTATGATTACTGTCACTTTCCACTGTCAGAATTTCCATGATAAATGATGGAGTGTTTTCATGGCATTCTTTTCAGAATTCTACAGTTTTCATCACTGTTAAAAACACAACCTTGTTCATAGTCATGAAAGTTTTCCTGACATTGAAAAATGTTTGATTTCTGAATAAGGATATGAAATCACAACCATGGTAACTTTTTATGGTTGTATTTCATGAGTTTTTCATAAAAATTTCAAGACTTTGCAATCACATTATTTGCATATGCATTTTCAGGGGTATGCATAAAATATTTCCATGCGACGTAAACGTCATTCTTGCGTCATTCCTCCAGTATGACAATGTTAAATTTACCTGCAGCAGACTATCCTTCAGGTAGGACTTCTCCCCCTCGTATTGGTTCTGTAGGTCACTATTACTCTTCTCCAGGACAATGATCCGATCTGTTAGCTTCTCTTCCTGTATCCGTAGTTTATCCTTCAGTGATGAGTTTTCCAACTGGAGACTGGATAAACTTTCCTGAGGGGAAAGGAGAAAGGAAACATTTTTTTAAGTCTCATTTTCTGAACTTAAAGTCAGCTAATTTCTTATAACAGTATGAACTCATTCTCCCCTGAAGACACTTTTGAACTCTTCCAATTCAAAGTTTGGGTTAGTTCATTACAAAGTTTCAGGGGTGAATGAGTCAAACCTTTTGTCGTGTTGATTTATAAGAAGCCTATTAAAATTGAGCACTATATATTTGTAGTAACAGGTATTCACAATATAAACTTGTTCACCCCTGAACTTTCATAATGAATTATTCCAACCTTTGAATAGGAAGAGTTCAAATGTGTCTTCAAGGGTGAATGAGCCCTTTGGACAGGTGATCAATATAATTGGAGAGTATTTTAAATACTCTTTAAAACAAAAACCTTCAACTGCAGATTTTAGCCAAGATAGATAAATCCAAAAAAATGTTAAAGATTCATAAAGAAATTACAAAAATTATTTTTACACGTTCACTAATTAGCATTGATATCTAAAATATTTGAAGAACCTTAGAGCAGAAAAATCATTTTTTGAATGAACAGTTATTCATCACAAAATTTTAACTAAAACTAGAAATGTCTGTTAGACATAAATGCCCCTTTCCTCCATATGAAATTAGTTCTTCATGCTTATTCCATATACATATTACCATGGGACGGGATGCAACGCAACGGGACAGGACAGGACAGACATGGGTAACACTATATGCCTGCCCCCATTTCATGGCGGGGGGCATAAAAATATCAAGGGTAGTGGATGGATGGACAGATGGACAAAGACATTTCACCAATGGAGGACTGATACTTACCTGTTGTCTGGCAATGGTTTCCTGTAGAGTGATGGTTTCCTTGCGTAGACTGTTTGTTAACAGGTCTGTATCTCCAACTGTACTCTCCATGTGTCTCACCTGACCCTCTAACTCCATTTTCTCCCTGAAAAATACAACAATACATCAATTACAATAATGAAAGTTTTTGTTTTATTCCTTACTGTGCATTTCACTTCATACTTATACTTGTGTGCCTTAAATTTTACAAGACATTTTATTCACCTATAATGTATCATCAAAGGGCTATATTTCAAAAGTGTCAGTTATACTTCATCCTTCATTTCTAATAAAAAAAAAAAAAAGAATTTAAAAAAAAATAAATTAAAAAGTTTTATATATCATTTTAAAATCTTCATCTTCAAAAGTTAGTTACCTTATTCAACAAGATGCCCAATGGGCCTGAATCACACACCTGCTATGATCTCACACTTTTAATATGTGAATAATTGAACCACAATATAAATAAAGGCAAAATAAAAGTGCCCAAGATCAAAAGAATCCAATGAAAGATTTGGACATATTGTATCTGTAAACTTGAAAGTACAGGGTCATTTTAACAAATTTGGTAGCCCTTCATTTAAGCATACTACAAACCAAATATTGCGGTTCCGAAGGCATTTTGGTTACTGAGAAGAAACCGTATAAAGATTTTGATACATTCTGTGAACTTGAAAGTGAGTCAAAGTGATTCTGACACTAGAACCAATTTGTATCCCTTTATCCCATCATACTGTGACCTTTTAGTTACTGACAAGAAGTTGTTTGAAACTTTTTAAACATTTAACCCCTGTGGCCCTGAAAGTAGGCCAAGGTCATTCATTTGAACAAACTTGATAGCCCTTCATCTCAGCATGTTACATGCTTAATATTAAAAGATATTATGTAGGTTGGAAACAGTGTGTATATTAGGTTGTCTACTTGTGTTCTCTGTAATGCTAAATTGACCTCCATTAATTTGTGAAGTAGGAAATGCAATCAAAACACCAAAAGTACTGCAAGCTAAGGTGAAAAACAGTTTTAAATATGATATTTTGGATGGAGTACAGAATAGAAATAAAATGACTTTTCACCGACTACACTGAAAAAGTAAGAGTGGTTGGTTAAAGTAAGTGCTCCTGAAGAAATTAAGAGTTTTGTAGTCGCAAGTGTTACGGCATTAAAGCAATTAGAAATTACCAAACTTAAACAGGAAAGTCAATATGAGAGTCCACACAATGAATTCATTTATGCAGCTAGTTATTGTCAGGTTTGTATGAATCTACACAATATAATTGTTTGATTAACACCAATAACATCTGCCTGAGATCATCGTAGATAGAAAGGAAGATCTTACGTAAGACGAAAGACTAAGTAGCAATACGCTGTCGGCGGATAACAACTTAGCGTAAAAATTAAACTTCAGCAAAACATTCTTAGTTTCTCACTTGTTCATGTCCTCAAGTTCTTTGAGTGTACGTCCAAAACTACTCAGCTGTGCCTCCTTCTGTTTGAGTTCCTCCTTGAGGACTGTGTTCTCCTCCCTAAAACATAAACATACGTTCATCACAAATGTACAGAGACATAATTATCATATTTAGGAATTTTGGTTTAGTTTGGTTAATTTTTGCCATTTAAGAATGTGTCAGTTTTTTTCAGGTGAAAGAAAGCCAGAGTACTCGGAGAAAAACAACCGAGCTACGGTCAGTATCTGGCAACTACCCAACATTGGTTTTGAACTAGCAACCCAGAGGTGGAAGGCTAGTGGTAGAATGCTGGGACACCTTAACCACTCTGCCACCAAATATTTAGTACCACAAAAATAGATTTTCATTTCTACACAATATAATGAATACCATTTACAAGTAATTTCTCTGCATTTAGAAATCGATTACCTGTGGGCAATTTGCCAATGTGAATGATCTGGAATTTATTTTACAAAAGCATAAAAAATTCCTTAATTTACTATACACCGGTGTGGGTAATACACAGAGAATTACGGTAAGTTGTGATGTACGGACCGACAGACATTTGCAAACCAATATACTCCTCTTCATCGAAAGAGGGTATGAAAATAGCAGAAGTGAAGTGACCTTGACAGCAGACGGTACATACTTCAAGGTTTGAAGGTCACGCTCGGTCGAGGTGTTCTCCCTCTCTAGATTATGTCTCTGAAGGGTCAGTTCCTGTTGCATCTGCTGCTCAGTGTGATCACACTTGTTCGTTAGTTCAGCAATTTTTTGGTCTTTTTCACCAAGACGTCGCATCATTGAATCGTACTCTGAAAATTTTTAAATTGGTAAGTCCTTAATATACAGTATCCTCTGATTGGTAAGAATTGCATGGGTTTTAATTTCACTTTATTTTGGATTTGGCTTATTACACAAATTTTAAACAATAGCAAACTTACTGAAACTGTTAACTATTTTTTTGGACCTTATCACAATATGTTGTGACCTACTACTACTACAAGAGTTACCTACCCTGGTAGATCGCTCATTTGTCAAGTTTGTGACCTACAAGAGTTACCTACCCTGGTAGGTGGCCCCCTTGTCCTGTTTGAGACCTAGAGTTACCTACCCTGGGATATTGCCACTTTGTCCTGTTTGAGACCTACAAGAGTTACCTACCCTGGTAGATGGCCCCCTTGCCTTTTGAGACCTACTAGAGTTACCTACCCTGGTAGATGGCCCCCTTGTCCTATTTGAGACCTACTAGAGTTACCTACCCTGGTTGCTGGCCCCATATCCTGTTTCTGACCTACTAGAGTTACATTACCCTGATAGATGGCCCCTTTGTCCTGTTTGAGACCTACTAAAATTACATTACCCTGATAGATGGCCCCATTGTCCTGTTTGAGACCTACTAGAGTTTCCTACCCAAGTACATGGCCCCTTTGTCCTGTTTGAGACCTACTAGAGTTACATTACCCTGATAGATGGCCCTCTTGTCCTGTTTGAGACCTGTACTAGAGTTACCTACCCTGATAGATGGCCACCTTGTCCTGTTTGAGACCTACTAGAGTTACCTACCCTGGTAGATGGCCCCCTTGTCCTGTTTGAGAGCTTCCACAGTGTCCCTACTGGTGGTCAGTTGACCCTGAGTGGACTCCAGCTCCCTGGTCAGTGTATTAACCTGTTCCTTTAACTTCTCACATGATTGCTGCTTGACCTCTAGAGACTCCTGGATAATACATGAAAGCTCATTATAGAACAAATTGACAAATTATTATTTGAACTTTCGACAATTACTGTAAACCAACTTATTTTCGCTTGTGATTAATTTTTCGCGTATTTCGCAGTTGATTAAAATTCGTGAAAATTAATTGCCAAGAAATAGTTTCAATCAGAGACATGTCAAATGTAGGAGTGCTGTAATGTACTGAATGTAAGATTTATGACCGTATTTATCGCAAAAATAAATCGCCACGAAATAGTCGTTTCATATGAAAACGCGAAATTAAGTCGCCGCAAAAATAAGTTGGTTTACAGTAGTATAAAAGTGGTGTGTATGAAAAAACTATGTACAAATTTCGATTTGATTTTATATTCATAGGTACACCAAAGATTTAACGTATGTATTTTTATAAAGAAATTTAACATCAAAAGAAGTTGTTAATGTTAAGATTTGTCCCCTGCAGTTCTAAGTACAATTGAACCTTGTTATCTCCGAGTCGGTGACACCATTAGAAAACTTGAACTTTCCGAGTATTCAAACTATTATATGAGTTTGAATATAAGTATTAAACTTATCCAGGGCCGACAAAATACTTTGAATTAATGGGGTTATGGAGTTACCAGTCTGAGATAACAAAGTTCGACTGTTATAACATGCAAAACTGCAAGGTAAAGATACATAAGAGATTAATGACTGTGTTTTTATATCTTTATCATATAGCCTTATTATAAATTGTATCACCAGTTGCTTGTACTGCCATGCATGCTGTTAAACGAAAAATAAAATTACATGCACATTAGATACACATTGAGTTTACCCACTAATACCTGACCTGGTACAAGTTTCATCCTTTACAAGTATTTACTATGAAGTGTAAACTTAAACTGCAAAAATAACGCCTGAAAGCAGACCTTAATCCCATTAAACAAACTAAATCTTACAAATCAATATTAAGCACCCATATTTATCATTTGAGCGTAACCATATCGTATATCAGGTATATTTTGGTGTGTATTTTATTTTGCAAATCTTGTGACCCTATAAAAATCACAAAACTTAAAAACATAAAATTTGCACATTGGTCTATTGCGTGTACAAGTTTTATTATTAAAATTGAATTGAGTTACATTGATTTTGAGCAGGTGAGCTAAAATATAATCAGATTTTGAAAGAGCATTTTCTTTGATTTCCTTGGTACAAGGAAGAAATTACCCATTGACATGACCAATTTTTCCAGCACAAATAAAGTTTTGAGGGAAACTTGTTGGGTAAATTTCTTTTAAAATAAATACATTTATTTGAGTTCTCTGAAAGACAAGCAGGTACAACATCAAATAGTATTAAAGTATATCAGTATTAGTGGTTGACATAAAACAACTATTGTTGTAATAATGTAACAGTGACATGCTGTCTCTGAACTGTTCTAATGGTTACTAGGTAGTTTCATCCAGGAGTTAGGTCTACAGCTTACAGCTGATGAAAGGACAGAAGTGAGTTGAGTGTTAGTGATGTGATGACAAAATGGGAAAAAACACCTGAAAATAAACAATATAATTCCCAGGAAAGTTGATTGATCTATAATACAACTGCTTGAAAAAATGAAACATAAAATGTTTTCTAAACAATCCAAATTATCTCAGTTCAGATTATCCTAATAAGATTTTCTCTGTATGATAGTGCAAACAATAGTGCTGTCACGATAAGGGAAAACTGTACCACTATATATTGATTTGACAAACGGCCACTCCTGTTTCAATTGACTTCGTTTTGTTTGTTTTGTCTTATAAAAATGCCCCCATATGGCACTTTTTTGCCTTTTCATTTGGCATACAATCATAGCCATCATCAGCCATGCTCCCTGTTGTATTTGACAAAGTAGAAGAGACGCTTGAGAAAAAAGATGGTGCTCTTGAAAGTTCAAACATTTAGCTGATTCAGACCATCAAAAAGACAAAGTAGAATGAGGGTTTCACGGAAATGACTTTGATCTACTGTTTTTCTTAGAATTAATGCAAAATTTTGAAGGAAATTAGGCAAGATTGAATGTAAGTACTCAAAATTAACCTGTACCACAAAAAACCAGTATTTTAATTTCGTACTGACGTATTGCAATATACCGGTATACCGGTATATTGGGACAGCACTATAGTAAACCATATGTCAATATCTCAGTCTAGATTGTGTCCTAAGTCAGTCTACATTACCTATGACTAGATTATTTCTGTATTTCTGCCTAGATTATCTCAGTCTACCTAATAACCTAATAACTATTGCTGTCAAGATTATCTTAGTCTAGACTGTCTATGTACCTCAGTAAGGATTGTCCAGTTCAAATTGTTGTCTAGATTTTTCTCTGTATGACAAGTCTAGGTTATGTCAGTCTAGATCGATTCTGTCAGACCTTAAGTCTATATAACCTCTGTCCAGATTACTTCTCTGCCTAAATAATCTTACTTAGTCTAGATATCTTGCGTCATAATAAATACTGTCTGGATTTTCTTGCAAGATCATCTCTGTATTTCAATTCCAATAACTTCAAAATTCCTAAAAATATCCGATTTTATACAAAAGCATATTGTATATAATTTTTTATGCCAGTTATTGTCACTAAAATTCATAAGTCATAGGTTTTGTGTATAGACCTTCATACACCAAGCCCAACACAAATACTTTAATATTGTGAGTGATAAACAGTATTGAACAACTTCACACAAACAGTCTAGAAATTATTCTACACTGACAATAAACTTTTATCATAGAAACCAGGAAGACAGCAATGTTAATTTTTAGTAAATGATAAACATTAGTCGAGCGTGTACAACATTTAGTGACTTTTAGTTCCTACAAACTACGAGTGACAGAAGGTGACAGTGTGACGGAAGATTCACCAAGGTAAGTCAGTTAGTGCCCATCTATAAAGTCCAAGATTACAAACTTTCAAATTTTCCACGGTTTGTTTCTCGTCATTTAGGTTGTTCAACAATAATCCGTGTTCATGCTTGAGTCGTTCAAGCTCATGACTTGTAGCCATGAGCTCGTCTCGTTTTTGGGCTGCCTCTGATCTTTCTTCCTCCAGCTGAAAAATTAGCTATCCTATTAAAACTTATCTGACAACTGAAAATAAATGTGCTCAACATTTTTCTAAAAAGATTTCAGAAGTTTTCATGTACAAAGTGTATATGGAGTTATTTCCATAAGAAAATTCCTAGAAATATGTGAATTTGCCACAAACTTGCATTTAGGATCCAGAAAAAGAAACCAGAATCGTGTGATTCCACACTTAAATGATTTTAATCTCAGTCCATTGTTCTACATTTTGAACTTAGATAGGATCCCCCCACACACACACTATAGATACCTGTAGGTGAACAGTATTTTAAAACAGTGCAGATCTCTGCATATAACAGATTATTATGACCGATTGCCTATAAGAAAATTTTGTCTGTTTATCAAAGTATCTGTCTTTCATGATCACTGGTAATCTCCATATTTGCCCAATATTTCTTTCAAGTGTAATTTATATATGGAAAACTGTGTACTAATATTCTCTGCCAAAATGAATTTACTCTGAATATAAAGAGGGGAAAATATCTAAACACGTTAAATTTTCCCTCTAGATCTACACAACTGTAAATTTTGATTCAGGGAGATATGACAACCTCCAATGCATAGACATTTATACACCAGGTTATATATCAAGATTTCTGAAAAAAATCTCTAAAGAAACAAAATGCAGATCAAACAGTGCCCATTTAGATCAATAGGTGCATGTTATTTTGCACCATTTCCGAGAAAAAAATTTGATGTGAGCTTTTCCTTAGTAATATGTTTTTACTCAAAATTTTCAAACAGAGTTTTTCTTTTTCCCAAAATTACAATGAGTCATTTTCAAAGTCATATATTTGAACAAGCTTGAATTGATAACCCCTCACCCAAACAAGATACACATGAAATAAATGGCATCTCTTTTAGTTAATAGTACCAATATTTTTAAACTTGGGTATATATACTGACCCGCCCCCTCTCAGTTTCCAGCCGAGTCTCCAGTGTAGAAGCGAGAACTGCTTTATTGTCCACATCCTGTTGAAGGTGGTCCAATTTGCCCATGAGCTGGGACCGATCGACCTCTATAGCCTGATAGCTTTGCTTTGTCTGGCCAAGCTCCGCCTCCAGACTGGCGATGATGGCATCTTTCTGAAGGACCTCTCGGCTTGTAGTTTTAGTCGACTCCTCTGTCTTCTCCACCTTAAGGAGCCAAACGTTATTATTCATAGAGTCCACCATATGTTGGTATTTAGGATGTGTAAATTGTACCAGAGGGTTGATAACTTGGGGTTAAAACCGAGGCCTGTTGATTTGTAATTATCCAAGTTAAAACTTCATTTTTTACTGCACCAGCATTTATTTTGCTTGTTTATGATTATGTAAATTTTTCTTTAATTTTCAATAGACACACTAGTAAAAGCCTCCTTACCTTCCTCATGACGTCTGCTATCTCTGCTTTCCGCCTTTCCTTAATACCCTTCTCCTTCTCCACTGCTGTACTCAACTGATTGTTTTCCATCTGTAGTCTGGCTCTCTCCTTCACCAGGAACTGGTTCATCTCCCTATTAGCCACGCCCTCCTTAATCTGACAGAAAGAAATCAAATTATACTCATCTTTAGTATCTTGTAATATCTTGTATTTAAATACTGGTTAACTAATAATATCCTATAAAAGCGTTAATCAATCAGCTGATGATAGCTGGCAACTCCACATACAGTAAAACATGTTTATAACAAACACGCTTACAACAAATTCACAGTTATAACGTAGTGTTTTTCATTCCCCACCAAGCTAGGTTTGGTTTATTTTGTTTTACGTCCTATTGACAGCCAGGTTCATTTAAGGATGTGCCAGGTTTTGGAGGTGGAGGAAAGCTGGAGTACCCGGTGAAAAACCACTGACCTACAGTCAGTACCTGTCAACTGCCCCAAGTGGGATTCAAACTCACAACCCAAAGGTGGAGGGCTAGTGGTAGAATGTCAGAACACCTTAACCACTCGGCCATCGAGGCCCTACACCCCCCATCCCCCAAGCCCACTATCATCTCTTTGTTATAGACATATAATCAACTATGCTTATAACAAACTAATTTCCTTGGCCCCCACAGATTCATTATAAACATGCTTTACAGTAGTAAGTGATGCTATTATAAGAGTTGTTCCCCCTGACTACACATACTGCCACGTTGCACAACAGAATCACTCAAGCTTGAAAGCTGTACTATTTAAAGATGATAACTACACCAGATAAATATTGACGTTACCTTGGCGGACACTTCGGAAGTTAGACGTGCGATGTCATCACGGTTACACTGGTTCTCGTTGTGTAGTAATTCAACTCGTCTGTTCAGGAAATCCATCTCCACTTGCTGACGACTAACATGGACAAAAATTACGCATAATTATAAGTCTCGTCTTTTGTCAATGACATAAAAACAACAATGTAAAAAATTGAACTGTAACGTAAATTCTCAAAATCCACCAAGTTTTTAACCCTCCCCCTGACAAAACAGAACCTGCAAACAAACTTCCTCCAAATTGGAGTTACATGTTCAGTAAATACAATAATACGAGTAACCTAACCAAGTTTCAATTCAATCCGATAACTATAGCACTGTGAAAAGTGGACTTTAACGCAAAGTTGATGCGGCCGCGTGGAAGAGCAATACCTTAGTCTTGCTTTTCTTGCGAGACAAAAACTGACACTGGACACTGTATTATTTAATGCCATTTACTTAGATCCTGTTGAATAATAAATGACAAGCATATATAGAGATGTGTTATGGCTATATCTTAGTCTTTAACTCCTAGTGTGTTGTAGCATTTACGGTTGTTCTATGACAAATGTATGTTCCTGGTCTCAAAACGACTGCCATTTCCATACCGGTAAGTAAAGACTGACTTCTATATTAGACCAAACAACACATATATATACCTGATTTTGTCATTCAACATGTCATGTTCCTTGTGTTTAGAATCCATTAGGGTCCTCAGGCTGTCCAATTCTGCAGCCATCTAGATAACAGACATTTAAGATCATTGAAAATAATACATTCTAAACCTAGAATTCCAAGTTCATTCATTAACATCACATATTAAGCTGTGGAATTTAATAAAAAAGAAGAAAAATATCTACATTGAATTATAATGATTGTTACTTAATTTTTTTTTTTCAATTTTTCAAATTATTCTGCACACAAACAAAGCAATATTTTATATATATATATATTTTAATATAATCTCTTTTAAAATCACATAAAGTATAACATAATGTTTCACACTTAGTTTTTCCAAAATTCATATTATCCTTCAATAATAAATCAAACTGATTTCTCTACAATAATCAATTTACATGGTCCACAATCTTAAATTACCCTAAATTGTATTTTTAACTTTAACTTTTCATTGCTGTAAAAGTGGAATTTTCGCTTATTTCGCTGGCATTAAATCTCCACGAATATATATACTCACACACGAACATATTTAACACCAGTCAAACTCTACAGTGTATAATAGTAATACAGGCACACAGTACAAAACAGCATGACTGACAGCGCGAAATTTTCCACAATGCGAACAGTTTGGAGGCTAATTAAGCGAAAAATTCCACCCGCAAAAATATTGGCTTTTACGGTATTAACCACATTTTTAATCCAAGAAAGAAATAAAGCTCTACCTTCAGAGCCTCAGCAGGTACTTGTGGATACTTGGAAGCAAGATTTTCGTGATTTTTGCGAGTTTCGATTTCAAATTTGTGTACAATATCTTTGAGGTCATTCTCTAGTTTGACAATATCTTCTTCACTTTGGTCTCTCTCCTGGGACAAAGCATCATGTTCCTCAGCAATCTCCTAAAACATCAATAACACATCAATTTATTCAAATGGACCCTACAAGCAAAAGCTATCTGATCTCCTCAAATCTGCTTCATCAGAATATGTTCATATACAGTCAAACTTGCAAACCTCGGACTCATATTACTCGAAGACCTCATTTAATTTAAAGTCCTTCGACGTCCGGCAAAACTTCACACTAAATAATCAAATTAACCTAACTCAAATACTCTGATCACTCAAAGATTTCTGACAGCCTTGCCAACTTCGAGAGAACGAGGTTTGGCGGTATGATATTAATAAACATTAAGGAGAGCAAAGAATCTGCCAACAGGACAGTAATTTGAAAAGTTTTCATGTTTTAAAATTAGTATTTGCGATAGAATTTTCCTTCATTCCTTTTGAATTGTATAAAATATTTTTATAAATCACCAATTAGGTAGATAATATGGATTTTATAATAAGCGAACAATGTTGGTGATTTAACGAACCTCTAAATGTTGTTCGAGCTCGCCTTTCTCGGCACTGGTCTGTAGATGAGCTGACCTCTCCTCCAGCAGCTTCTGTTCCATCTGCTTCATGGCCTTGTCCAAGTTACCATTTTCTTCTGTAGCCTGTTTTAGCGCCTGAGTCATTTCCTAAAACAAAAAATACTTGAACTTATATATTTGAGGAAAGTATAACCCAAATTAAAGAGTTTTTCATTAATTTAGTTCATTCTGGATTTATAAACTCTTGAAACTTTTTATCAGAAATATTGTAACAAACACTATAATGATGATATAGAAAACAAATTAAAAAAAAAACCATTACTGTATTTGCTGTAATAAGGCCCCCCCCCCCCTTCTACAGAGGTATTAAAATTATATAAATGCCCCTACTTATTGTGACACAACTATATGATTCTATTTAACGAGACGCACTGTGCACATGTTTATGTTAGAAAAACACCCACAATTATTGGTTATATGTGCACAAATTGTACGAAACTGATGAAAATAATGTCGCACATCATGATTATTATCCATTCTGGTCTGACACAAAACATCAGACTTAATACTCTATAATTTATGTTATAACAAGAGGCCCAATGGGCCTGCATCGCTCACCTGGAATTAATCTCTGACTTGTAATCCTTAAGTGCCAAAATAGCCCCTTAGGGGTCAGAGTCACCATTTATGCAAAATATGTTCCCCTTCCCCCAACGATGTTTCTGACCAAATTTGGACAAAATCTATTCATAACTTTATGACAAGAAGAGATTTAAAGGAATTACCTCTATTTCCCTTAATGGGCCACGCCCCTCTAGCCCCTTAGGGGTCAGAGTCACCATTTATGCAAAATTTGTTCCCCTTCCCCCAAGAATGTTTCTCATCAAATTTGGGCCAAATCCATTCATAACTTTATGACAAGAAGAGATTTTAAAAGAATTACCTGTATTTCCCCTAATTGGCCCAGTGCATCTGGGCCCTTAGGGTTCAGAGTCACCATTTATGCAAAATCTGTTCCCCTTCCCCCAACGATGTTTCTGACCAAATTTGGACAAAATCTATTCATAACTTTTTGACAAGAAGAGATTTAAAGGAATTACCTCTATTTTCCCTATTTGGCCCCGCCCCTCTGGCCCCTTGGGTGCCAGTGTCACCATTTATGCAAAATCTGTTCCCCTTCCCCCAACGATGTTTCTGACCAAATTTGGACAAAATCTATTCATAACTTTATGACAAGAAGAGATTTAAAGGTCCAATATACGTAACTTCAGGGAAATTTTCGTGATTCTGAAAAATTCTGAAAAAAATCCAGTTGAAAACCATGCAAAAATAAGCCTAAAACGAAGTAAACCTGAGCGGTAACTTACAAGAAACTCTTGACAAAACAAGAGGCCCAACGGGCCTTAACGGTCATCTGACTACCAATTGTAAAATCACTATGAAAATACGTGTAGTCATTAAATCAAGTTATAATATGCCTGTATAGATTGCCAAGTTCAAGATAGTGGCCTTCTTGGATTTCTGATGGGCTTGAAAAATAACAACACTTTGTTGGGACCATCTCAGGATATCATTTCTGGCAAGTTTCAGCTCAATTCCACTGGTAGAACTTGAGAAGTTTAGAATGTGTTTTCAAAATGGCCGCTGTGGAGGCCATCTTGGATTTTTGACTACACGAAAAATAACAACAGTTTCGTTTTGGCCCCAGTGACCTTGAATGAAAGTCAAGGTCATTTCTTTGAACAAACTTGGTAGCCCTTTATCCCAGCATGCCACAGGCCCAATATTAGATCTCTGGGCCTTTTGGTTATTCAGAAGAAGTTGTTTAAAGATTATGACCGTTTTGGTCCCTGTGACCTTGAATGAAAGTCAAGATCATTTGTTTGAACAAACTTGGTAGCCCTTTATCCCAGCATGCCACAGGCCCAATATCAGGTCTCTGGGCCTTTTGGTTATTCAGAAGAAGTCGTTTAAAGATTATGACCGTTTTGGCCCCAGTGACCTTGAATGAAAGTCAAGGTCATTTCTTTGAACAAACTTGGTAGCCCTTTATCCCAGCATGCCACAGGCCCAATATTAGGTATCTGGGCCTTTTGGTTATTCAGAAGAAAATGTTTTAAGATTATGACCGTTTTGGCCCCAGTGACCTTGAATGAAAGTCAAGGTCATTTCTTTGAACAAACTTGGTAGCCCTTTATCCCAGCATGCCACAGGCCCAATATTAGATCTCTGGGCCTTTTGGTTATTCAGAAGAAAATGTTTAAAGATTATGACCGTTTTGGCCCCAGTGACCTTGAATGAAAGTCAAGGTAATTTCTTTGAACAAACTTGGTACCCCTTTATCCCAGCATAACACAGGCCCAATATCAGGTCTCTGGGCCTTTTGGTTATTCAGAAGAAGTTGTTTAAAGATTATGACCGTTTTGGCCCCTGTGACCTTGAATGAAAGTCAAGGTCATTTCTTTGAACAAACTTGGTAGCCCTTTATCCCAGCATGCCACAGGCCCAATATTAGGTCTCTGTGCCTTTTGGTTATTCAGAAGAAGTCGTTTAAAAATTATGACCGTTTTGTCCCCTGTGACCTTGAATGAAGGTCAAGGTCATTTCTTTGAACAAACTTGGTAGCCCTTTATCTCAGCATAACACAGGACCAATATCAGGTCTCTGGGCCTTTTGGTTATTCAGAAGAAGTTGTTTAAAAAGATTTTGACCTTTTTGGCCCCTGTGACCTTGAATGAAGGTCAAGGTCATTTGTTTGAACAAACTTGGTAGCCCTTTATCCCAGCATAACACAGGACCATAATCAGGTCTCTGGGCCTTTTGGTTATTCAGAAGAAGTCGTTCAAAGATTTTGACCTTTTTGGCCCCTGTGACCTTGAATGAAGGTCAAGGTCATTTGTTTGAACAAACTTGGTAGCCCTTTATCCCAGCATGCCACAGGCCCAATATTAGGTCTCTGGGCCTTTTGGTTATTCAGAAGAAGTCGTTTAAAAATTATGACCGTTTTGTCCCCTGTGACCTTGAATGAAGGTCAAGGTCATTTGTTTGAACAAACTTGGTAGCCCTTTATCTCAGCATAACACAGGACCAATATCAGGTCTCTGGGCCTTTTGGTTATTCAGAAGAAGTCGTTTAAAAAGATTTTGACCTTTTTGGCCCCTGTGACCTTGAATGAAGGTCAAGGTCATTTGTTTGAACAAACTTGGTAGCCCTTTATCCCAGCATAACACAGGCCCAATATCAGGTCTCTGGGCCTTTTGGTTATTCAGAAGAAGTTGTTCAAAGATTTTGACCTTTTTGGCCCCTGTGACCTTGAATGAAGGTCAAGGTCATTTGTTTGAACAAACTTGGTAGCCCTTTATCTCAGCATAACACAGGACCAATATCAGGTCTCTGGGCCTTTTGGTTATTCAGAAGAAGTTGTTTAAAAAGATTTTGACCTTTTTGGCCCCTGTGACCTTGAATGAAGGTCAAGGTCATTTGTTTGAACAAACTTGGTAGCCCTTTATCCCAGCATAACACAGGACCATAATCAGGTCTCTGGGCCTTTTGGTTATTCAGAAGAAGTCGTTCAAAGATTTTGACCTTTTTGGCCCCTGTGACCTTGAATGAAGGTCAAGGTCATTTCTTTGAACAAACTTGGTAGCCCTTTATCCCAGCATGCCACAGGCCCAATATTAGGTCTCTGGGCCTTTTGGTTATTCAGAAGAAGTCGTTTAAAAATTATGACCGTTTTGTCCCCTGTGACCTTGAATGAAGGTCAAGGTCATTTGTTTGAACAAACTTGGTAGCCCTTTATCTCAGCATAACACAGGACCAATATCAGGTCTCTGGGCCTTTTGGTTATTCAGAAGAAGTTGTTTAAAAAGATTTTGACCTTTTTGGCCCCTGTGACCTTGAATGAAGGTCAAGGTCATTTGTTTGAACAAACTTGGTAGCCCTTTATCCCAGCATAACACAGGCCCAATATCAGGTCTCTGGGCCTTTTGGTTATTCAGAAGAAGTCGTTCAAAGATTTTGACCTTTTTGGCCCCTGTGACCTTGAATGAAGGTCAAGGTCATTTGTTTGAACAAACTTGGTAGCCCTTTATCCCAGCATGCCACAGGCCCAATATTAGGTCTCTGGGCCTTTTGGTTATTCAGAAGAAGTCGTTTAAAAATTATGACCGTTTTGTCCCCTGTGACCTTGAATGAAAGTCAAGGTCATTTCTTTGAACAAACTTGGTAGCCCTTTATCCCAGCATGCCACAGGCCCAATATTAGATCTCTGGGCCTTTTGGTTATTCAGAAGAAAATGTTTAAAGATTATGACCGTTTTGGCCCCAGTGACCTTGAATGAAAGTCAAGGTCATTTCTTTGAACAAACTTGGTACAGTAGACTCCGCTTAATATCACTTCTCATTTGTCCGGGAAAAACATGATATTAACCGGAACATGATATTAAAAGAAAACGTATTTTCTGACATTTTTCAGCCCTCAAAACCGGAAGTGGACTTGGTTAAATGTCGTAGTGCTGTGACTCTACAGAGAAGATTGTTGAATAAAGATATTCTATCACTAACAATGTTTTTTTTCACTCCAGTGACAGTATAATCTTTGGTTTTAATCTGGAATGCACTTATTTTCATATATATTGTTCATACGTAATATTATCAGTAGGCTAGCTTCACACGAAACCAGGGACGAAACGTACTACGATTGTTTACTGCAGTAGGCCTACTGTAATGATGTAACGTTAGGCATACAAGTGGCTGGTATTCTGCATCAAATTCGTGTTTTGAAATCATGACACTCCGTAAATATTTACCGTTATCTTGATATGTATACTGGTTTTTCGCTTGTGAAATCTGTTGTTTGTTTAATTTCTTTAGATATTCGCTGCAAGTGCGACATCGTGTTCACAGAGTTTGTCGGTTGTATAGCGCTACCGCGAAATGAACTTTTACCTTTGAAACGTGACGTTTCATTGGATGACCTCTATATGCAAATAAAACAACCACGCGATAAGATTTAGTCTCGGCACTTATATTTATTCACCAGCCGGCCTAGAATCACGGCATGTCGGAGTCGTACTTTGGCTATTTAAAAATCATAACAAAGACGATATCTCTGCATTTTACGTGAACATTAGCTTAAATTAATTAATTGGACACTTATTGTTTAAAAGACACTTTTTATTTTAATTTCAATAAATATTTCGTCATGTTTACGGAAGACCATCCACTTGTAAGCCTTCTTCACGACAACGTGAATTCGATCTAAGACGAGCTGAAATGAAAAATGGAACTCGTGTTAGGAACTCATTAAATCACACATGGCGTTATATAAGATTACAAAAGTATGGGTTCCCTCACCCAAAGGTGTAATCTTTGCTCCGGTATGCCAAGTCAATCTATTGTTCGACTAGTACGGCAGTGATCAGGTAGGTGTGAAAAAGACGCAGCTGACCACGGCGTTGTTTACATAGCGATTTCAGGTGTGAAACTCGAGTCCCCGGGGCATTTATATGAAATTATTTCTAACATTTACCTGTAATTTTTGTGTGATAGTGGCCAAAAAAAGTGATATTAACCGAAATCCACCTGGAAACAAGTGATATTAAAAGAATGGCATTACATAGATTATATAGCAGGAAAAACGGTGCATGAAGAAAACGTGATAATAACCGAAAAGTGATATTAACCGACGTGACATTAAGTGGAGTTTACTGTACCCCTTTATCCCAGCATAACACAGGACCATAATCAGGTCTCTGGGCCTTTTGGTTATTCAGAAGAAGTCGTTCAAAGATTTTGACCTTTTTGGCCCCTGTGACCTTGAATGAAGGTCAAGGTCATTTGTTTGAACAAACTTGGTAGCCCTTTATCCCAGCATGCCACAGGCCCAATATTAGGTCTCTGGGCCTTTTGGTTATTCAGAAGAAGTCGTTTAAAAATTATGACCGTTTTGTCCCCTGTGACCTTGAATGAAGGTCAAGGTCATTTCTTTGAACAAAGTTGGTAGCCCTTTATCTCAGCATAACACAGGACCAATATCAGGTCTCTGGGCCTTTTGGTTATTCAGAAGAAGTTGTTTAAAAAGATTTTGACCTTTTTGGCCCCTGTGACCTTGAATGAAGGTCAAGGTCATTTGTTTGAACAAACTTGGTAGCCCTTTATCCCAGCATGCCACAGGCCCAATATTAGGTCTCTGGGCCTTTTGGTTATTCAGAAGAAGTCGTTCAAAGATTTTGACCTTTTTGGCCCCTGTGACCTTGAATGAAGGTCAACGTCATTTGTTTGAACAAACTTGGTAGCCCTTTATCCCAGCATGCCACAGGCCCAATATCAGGTCTCTGGGCCTTTTGGTTATTCAGAAGAAGTCGTTTAAAAATTATGACCGTTTTGTCCCCTGTGACCTTGAATGAAGGTCAAGGTCATTTGTTTGAACAAACTTGGTACCCCTTTATCCCAGCATAACACAGGCCCAATATCAGGTCTCTGGGCCTTTTGGTTATTCAGAAGAAGTCGTTCAAAGATTTTGACCTTTTTGGCCCCTGTGACCTTGAATGAAGGTCAAGGTCATTTGTTTGAACAAACTTGGTACCCCTTCATCCCAGCATGGCACAAGCCCAATATTGGGTCTATGGGCCTTTTGGTTTATGAGAAGAAGATGTTTAAATGGAAAAGTTTACGGACGGCGCACGGCGCACAGCGCACGACGCACGGCGCACGACGACGGACGAAGCATGATGACTATAGGTCATCCTGACCCTTCGGGTCAGATGACCTTAAAATCCAAAGAATTGAAAATCATTCAGGTGGGGCCCACTTCAACAACAAACTGAAGGTAGAAGACGGTTCGAAATGGACGCGTGTTTACAAATAGCGTGTTTCAACTGCTGCTGTACCGGTAACCGCGAAAGAATTCATCTTGAATATTGCTGATATCAGTTAATCTTAACTAAATCTATAAATATAATAAGTTATTCGGCTTTATTTTCGCTTCAAGTTTTGCCGAAAGTTACGTATATTGGGCCTTTAAAGGAATTACCTCTATTTCCCTTATTGGGCCCCGCCCCTCTGGCCCCTTAGGGGTCGGAGTCACCATTTATGCAAAATCTGTTCCCCTTCCACTAAGGATGTTTCTGACCGAATTTGGGCCAAATCCATTCATAACTTTATGACAAGAAGAGATTTAAAGGAATTACCTCTATTTCCCCTATTGGGCCCCGCCCCTCTGGCCCCTTTAGGGTCAGAGTCACCATTTATGCAAAATCTGTTCCCCTTCCCTCAACGATGTTTCTGACTAAATTTGGTCAAAATCCAATCATAACTTTAAGACAAGAAGAAATTTAAAGGAATTACCTCTATTTCCCCTATTGGGCCCCGCCCCTCTGGCCCCTTTGGGGTCCAAGTCACCATTTATGCAAAATCTGTTCCCCTTCCCTCAACGATATTTCTGATTAAATTTGGCCAAAATCCAACCAGGACTTTTTGACAAGAAGAGATTTAAAGGAATTACCTCTATTTCCCATATTGGGCCCCGCCCCTCTGGGCCCTTAGGGGCCAGAGTCACCATTTATGCAAAATCTGTTCCCCTTCGCCCAAGGATGTTTCTGACTAAATTTGGCCAAAATCCAATTAGGACTTTTTGACAAGAAGAGATTTAAAGGAATTACCTCTATTTTCCCTATTGGGCCCCGCCCCTCTGGCCCCTTTGGGGTCCGAGTCACCATTTATGCAAAATCTGTTCCCCTTCCCCAAAGGATGTTTCTGACTAAATTTGATCAAAATCCAATCAGGACTTTTTGACAAGAAGAGATTTAAAGAATTACCTCTATTTTCCCTATTGGGCCCCGCCCCTCTGGCCCTTTGGGGGTCAGAGTCACCATTTATGCAAAATCTGTTCCCCTTCGCCCAAGGATGTTTCTGACCAAATTTGGTTAAAATCCAATAAGGACTTTTTGACTAGTAGCGATTTGAAGAAAATGTTGACAGACGCCGGACGACGGACGCTGCGCCATGGCATAAGCTCACCGGACCTTCGGTCCAGGTGAGCTAAAAATGACATTTTTCGTCCAGATCTTCGTTTGTTATCCTTTGCTCCTTTTGGAATCAATTTTCAGGCACCCTGGGCGTCAATTACAGCGAATACGGTAATGTTCAAAATTACAACGAGATTTGACATACAATGAGCTCTGATTTCAGATGGTCCCGCTCTGTCTCTAATTCACGAATCTGAAGCATGTGGCTTGGCAGACTTGTCTCCCCTGCCTGGTCACTGTCCCCTAAGGGCCTATCCTTCTTCAGTGTGGCCAGTTCTTTCTCCATGTACTCGTATCGGTCCTTCTCTTTGCTCTTCTCCAGGTGTAATACCTTCAGCTGAATGAAATTTGAACAATTTTCAACAGAAGTAAACACTTTGATCTTATATTTATTTAGGTGATTCATTAAAACAGAGAATGAGAACCTTAAAATAGTCCATATACATTTTTTTTCGACCATCTTTTATCTGACAAAAGCGGAGAAAATCTGGCTAATCTTATATATATCATTAATTATGTTATAGGAGAGGACAAAGTGCACTGCCAGTCTGGGGTTTGAACCCAGGACCTTCCGAACTCTAGACAGTTGCTCAAACATTTGAGCTATTTGGTTGCCGATAATTGACCCGATCAAGATCTGCTACATTTCCCCCCCTTTGACCCCAAAAGACACACAAGACCCTATACCACCTTCTGTGGGTATATTTCGTTAGGCACCAAATGTAACGGATAAGGAAAAATTCATAAATTTGAGCTTTCTGGTCGACACTGATCAACCCAGTCTAGATCCACTACAATTACATACCTCCCCGGTCTAGATCCACTACAATTACATACCTCCCCGATCTAGATCCACTACAATTACATACCTCCCCGGTCTAGATCCACTACAATTACATACCTCCCCGGTCTAGATCCACTACAATTACATACCTCCCCGATCTAGATCCACTACAATTACATACCTCCCCGGTCTAGATCCACTACAATTACATACCTCCCCGGTCTAGATCCACTACAATTACATACCTCCCCGGTCTAGATCCACTACAATTACATACCTCCCCGGTCTAGATCCACTACAATTACATACCTGCCCGGTCTAGATCCACTACAATTACATACCTCCCCGGTCTAGATCCACTATAATTACATACCTCCCCGGTCTAGATCCACTACAATTACCTACCTCAGCATTTTTCTGGTTGAGCTCCTGACTGACAGCGTCAAGTGTTTCCTTGAGGATCTGAAACTGATCAAGCTGTTCCTTCTCCGTACCACTCAGTGTGTCTAGTATATGGCCGCGCTGCTCTATCTGAAGTGTGTAACTCTCGATCTACAAAAAGGCAATGCTTATCTACATTATACTGTATAACATGGAATGGTTGCTTTACATAAGGATGCAAGACTACTATTGAACCAGGAAAATACAACACATTTTAATTAGTTGGTCAGGTGGTGATGTGGATATCACACCTGCCTTTCACCAAGGCGGCTGGGGTTCAATTCCCCAACCAGACGTGAAAAGGTATGGGGTCACCTGCCAGACCACGTGGGTTTTCTTCAACAAGTTTGAATGATAAACTTGTCTGCTGAGTGAAAATATAGGCTATCCATGAAAAGCTAATAGCATCTTCCCCACTTTAAGAGTGTGAGAATCTTCCCCGCCTTAAGGGTGTGATAGAGAAATCTCCAACCCAAAGGGTGATATTCTTGGTTGTCTAACCCGAAGCTCAAGAATATTATCCTGAGGGTTGGAGATTTCTCTGTCAAGATAAAAGATGATTATTTTTCTTCCATCATTTTGTGTATTTATTTTTTACAAAAATATCAATGCAACACAATACTGACGTGCCATGATTGAAAATTGTTGACTTGACGTGATGGTATTGTTGCCGTGACGTCATTATATTGTTTAGTTGTGTCAGCTTGTGTTATCTGTTATACCCTAGGGGGTGACAGAAAAATCTTGAACAGGTAAAAGAGGAGAAAAATCTGGGAATTATGGAAGAATATCAAATGCAAAACTAAAGTCTACTTTGGTTTCTATTTAGGGACTAATAAAAGAGTTCAATACTCAAATAATTGTTTTTTCTTTTAACATTAATGACAATAAACGTATCGGTTATTGCTATTTTTATGAGAGTACCTGGGCCTCGTAGTCCTGTGTCTGAATCTGTTCTGCGTACAGGTCTTGGCGTGCCGTCTGCAGCTCTGTTTCCAATGTGTCGAGCTCCTGAGTGAGTTTACTGAGTCGACGATCTCTCTCCTCCAGCTCCTCTCGTAATATCTGTGCCTGCTGCAAGGGTCACAGTCACACAACAATTTATATATATGCAGGATTATCTTATAAATTTTGCTGTTGATTGGTCTTTAAACCGTAACAAACTAACAAACAAACAAATTGATCTACTTTGAATGACTATATTGATTATTTTATAAACTTAACAGTAGAACAGTTTGACAATGTTTGTTTGTTTCTTTGGGTTTAGTGACCAAACGTTAATCTAATCAACCACATCTTGCTCGGCCCTAAATGATCATTTAGTTGTTGATCGGCTGTTAAACAAAAACAAACTAACAAACAAACAAATTGATCTATTTGAATGACTATATAGATTTTATTATATATCTGGTGATACATTCTGCAAGTCATAATTCAGTCTTTAGTATTCATCAGAAAGGTAGGTTTCAGGTCATGTTTTGTATGACCTTATCTAGATCTTTAACTGTTATCACTGTGCGAAAGTAATTCATTAAGATCCATAGGCAATAGGTCCACCGACATTTAAAACTGCATAGACCCAACAAAATTTCTGTAGCCTGAATTTTTCCATCAGTGTCAACAAACCGCTTAAAACAGAGTGATCTCTTCTCCTTCAACCAATTTTTTGACAAAAGTTAATGAAATTCAGCCAATCAATTAAGGTAATTGAACAACACACAAGAGAAATTCAATTGATATGATTTATTCAAACAGTTTTGATGCTTTTCCGACATTCATGAGCAATAAAATTGCTTAGACATCAGGTCTACCATACTAACATTTTGCATAGACCGACAGGTTTTTCTGTGGCCTTGGTCTATCGGCCAATCATTACTTTCGCACACTGTGGTATATGTAGTGTCATGACACTGTACATATATTAAGTAAAACACCCTGACTTACCTTACTGTCGGCCATTTCTCCATGTTTGGTCTCCTTGACCTTGGCCTTGGCAATGTTGACCTCCCTTAAGGCTACCTCAAGATCTCTTTCTAGGCTGCTCTTCTCTGCGTTTAGGGAAGTGACCTTATCTCCAAGAAGCTTGATTTCTGACTGATGGCCGTTAATCTGTATCACAAGACAAAATGTAATCTTATGCAAATATCAATAAGAACTTATGATTTACTTCAGCTATCTAATCAAACACAGTTTGTCAATGGATCATTCTGAACATGTTATCCTTGAATGTAAATTCAGTCAAAATGTTAATAATACAGCTGTATTCTGAGCAAAATACAAACTTTTAAAACTGAGCGTGTCTGAACAGTTGTTTGTTGTACCTCTACAGGGATTACACTATAAGCTAAATAAATCATTAATGTGATGCTACCCAAATTCAATTGTATCATACAACTTACTTGTAGCTATACAGTGGATTCCACTTAATATCACTCCTGTTTATATCACTTAATATCACTCCTATTTATATCACATTCCTCTTTATATCAAGTTTTTCTCAAACATCATTTTTTCTTCTATATAATCTATGTAATTTTATTTGGCTAATATCATATGTTTTGAGGTGAATTCCCCTTAATATCATGTTTTTTTAACCAATCACATAAAATATCCCGACAATTATGTTATTTGCATAGATTTCTGATACAACTTGTACAAAATTGCATAGAAAATAAAAAAAAATTTAAAAAAAAACTTTCAATGAAATAATGTTATCTATAGATTGAAACATCTTTATATGTACATTGATATAGCTTCCTTTTAGTTACTGAAATTAGAAATACACTAGATTTAGTGGAAAAACATGTTTTGTTTAATACATACCTGTTATTATCATTTTTTTGTCTGACAGATGCAACATGATATAAACAGGAATGCACTATTTAGCTAATATATATATTACATAAGAGGAATTTGACTGGAATTATTTTAATTACATGAAAGGAAATTTGGCTTGACGAATTACCTGTGTGGTAAGTTGATCTATCTTCTCCTGTTTGCGGTCCACCCCACTGTCCCCTGTGAGGTGAGAATGTGCGAGATCCAGCTCACTCTTGGCGTCTTCGAGAGCCTTGTCGCGTGCCTCTAGCTGTATACGTAATGTTGAAAGTTCGCCTTCTAACAAGTGACTTGACCTTGTCATCTGCTGGATCTGGTTCTCAAGGTCCTTTACCTGGGCCTGTAGTGACTCTACGCGGCCTGCACACAAACAGAAGGCAATTATTAACGAGATAAAAATTCAATCTGAGAATGTTTACATTCGTTTCTGTACTGATATAAATTACGTTCTGGTAAAGATAATTTTCAAATTAAATTTTGTACATTGAGCAGCTTCACCAAACTGTCCACAAATTTGACTTGGGATTTTCAAATTTGGCAAAACAAAATTAAAAAACCCTTAGGGTGGATTTCCCTGTGAATCATATACCATTTGTGATGAAAAAGATTTTCCCAAGTAATGTTTTTTTTAGTAACCTTTATACAATAGTTATTTACCTTTTTAACTGCACTAAACACCAATCAAATAATGTACTTCGGTTAGACCACACAAAAACAGGGAGGTAATGTTTGGGAAGCCCTGTCTGTTCACAAGTTACCTCTTACATTTGTTATGCTGACTTACTATTTGTTGCGAGGGTGAGACTAGCACCCAGACTGGCAGTACCACCTCCGGTCAGACCGGACCTCAGAATCTCGTTCTCACTGCGAATAGCCTCCATCAAATCCTCGGCCGTCTTCAGTCGAGCGAAGGCGTCATGGCGTTCCGTAACCAGCAGCGCCAGTTGTCTGTTCAACATAGAGAGAGAGCATGTTTTACTTCTGGTAAACGAGAATCTATCAAATATCCTGTACAATTTCAGTATGGTGATAAGTTATAAGCATTTTTTACAAAAAAGCAAGTTCATAATAGAAGCTAATTTAAAAATGAAACACGTGATACCAGCATGAGCTCATTACACAGCTGAAACATGTCTTTGTTATAAGTGGGAATTATACTTACCAGTATATATACAAGAAGGTTCTACTGAATATATATTTTGGTACAATAAACAGATATAGAACAAGAGGCCCAACGGGCCTTAACGGTCATCTGACTACCAATTGTAAAATCACTATTAAAATACGTGTAGTCATTAAATCAAGTTATAATATGCCTGTATAGATTGCCAAGTTCAAGATAGTGGCCTTCTTGGATTTCTGATGGGCTTGAAAAATAACAACACTTTGTTGGGACCATCTCAGGATATCATTTCTGGCAAGTTTCAGCTCAATTCCACTGGTAGAACTTGAGAAGTTTAGAATGTGTTTTCAAAATGGCCGCTGTGGAGGCCATCTTGGATTTTTGACTACACGAAAAATAACAACAGTTTCATTTTGGCCCCTGTGACCTTGAATGAAAGTCAAGGTCATTTCTTTGAAAAACTTGGTAGCCCTTTATCTCAGCATGCCACAGGCCCAATATTAGATCTCTGGGCCTTTTGGTCATTCAGAAGAAGTTGTTTAAAGATTATGACCGTTTTGGTCCCTGTGACCTTGAATGAAAGTCAAGATCATTTCTTTGAACAAACTTGGTAGCCCTTTATCCCAGCATGCCACAGGCCCAATATCAGGTCTCTGGGCCTTTTGGTTATTCAGAAGAAGTCGTTTAAAGATTATGACCGTTTTGGCCCCTGTGACCTTGAATGAAAGTCAAGGTCATTTCTTTGAACAAACTTGGTAGCCCTTTATCCCAGCATGCCACAGGCCCAATATCAGGTCTCTGGGCCTTTTGGTTATTCAGAAGAAAATGTTTAAAGATTATGACCGTTTTGTCCCCAGTGACCTTGAATGAAAGTCAAGGTCATTTCTTTGAACAAACTTGGTAGCCCTTTATCCCAGCATGCCACAGGCCCAATATTAGATCTCTGGGCCTTTTGGTTATTCAGAAGAAAATGTTTAAAGATTATGACCGTTTTGGCCCCAGTGACCTTGAATGAAAGTCAAGGTCATTTCTTTGAACAAACTTGGTAGCCCTTTATCCCAGCATGCCACAGGCCCAATATTAGATCTCTGTGCCTTTTGGTTATTCAGAAGAAGTCGTTTAAAAATTATGACCGTTTTGTCCCCAGTGACCTTGAATGAAGGTCAAGGTCATTTCTTTGAACAAACTTGGTAGCCCTTTATCTCAGCATAACACAGGACCAATATCAGGTCTCTGGGCCTTTTGGTTATTCAGAAGAAGTTGTTTAAAAAGATTTTGACCTTTTTGGCCCCTGTGACCTTGAATGAAGGTCAAGGTCATTTGTTTGAACAAACTTGGTACCCCTTTATCCCAGCATAACACAGGCCCAATATCAGGTCTCTGGGCCTTTTGGTTATTCAGAAGAAGTCGTTCAAAGATTTTGACCTTTTTGGCCCCTGTGACCTTGAATGAAGGTCAAGGTCATTTGTTTGAACAAACTAGGTACCCCTTCATCCCAGCATGGCACAAGCCCAATATTGGGTCTATGGGCCTTTTGGTTTATGAGAAGAAGATGTTTAAATGGAAAAGTTTACGGACGGCGCACGGCGCACGACGACGGACGAAGCATGATGACTATAGGTCATCCTGACCCTTCGGGTCAGATGACCTAACAAGTAATGTTTGGTTGATTTTGAGTTTGGATTATGATTTTGTTAATGCTTCGGTATTCTCTTATTTATTTTCACATTTAAATCCCTAATGATAGGCATTCAATTACAAGAGACTCTTATAATGTCTAGTCATTGATATGAGGCTCAAATATATAAGGAATCACAGAAAAAATATCTACAAATATTTCAGGAATTATCAAAATGATTTGGCTCTAGCTTTGATTTTGATAAGTGTATATTTCTTGTAGACATTCAAGCGGTCTTACTAATACAAATTACATACTAAATTCAATTTCAATCTGTGCGCTATATTGTTTATATTGCACAGCAAATGACCTGTGCAATATATGATAAACATACATACTCTAAATATTTCATTTATACGGCTGCTACCATTATAGAACTTTGTTTAAAATCTTAATCATTAAAGGCCCAATATACGTAACTCCAGGAAATTTTTCAGGATTCTGTAAAATTATGAAAAAAAATCCAGTTGATAACCATGCAAAAATAAGCCTAAAACAAAATAAAATGAGCGGTAACTAACATGAAACTGTTGACAAAAAAATCCAAAGAATTGAAAATAGTTCAGGTGGGGCCCACTTCAACAACAAAGCCGTAGGTAGAAGATAGTTTGAAATGGACGCGTGTTTACAAATACAGTGTTTCAACTGCTGCTGTACCGGTAACCGCGCAAGATTTCATCTTGAATATTGCTGATTTCAGCTTATCTTAACTAAATCTATAAATATAATCAGTTATTTGGCTTGATTTTCGCTTCAAGTTTTGCCAAAAGTTACATATAATGGGCCTTTAATTAGTTGAAGCCTGTCAGATCACCTACTCTTTATACGTAGTTTCCTGAGTTTCTCTCTCTGACTTGACATCCTCCAGCTGTTCCTGTAGCTGTCTGACCTGAGCATCTGCATGGCTCTTCACATCTCTTAAATTCTAAAGAACAAAACATAATATCATTGTTTAAACAAAAGCTAAAATGTCCAAGTGCCTAATTAACCAGAGTCATCAGATCAGCATATTACTTAATATACACGATAAAACCCCACTTACTTGAATTCCGTTTACTCAAACACCCCTCATTTACCGAACTGTTCGTTTGGTCCCGACTGAGTTCATACATATATTCAACCAACCTCGGATTACTTAAATATCATGCATTCCTTGAACTATTGATCAGGTCCCCACTAGTTTGAGTAAGCGGGGTTTTACTGTTGTATCAATGTGATAGAGTAACCAGACCAGAAATATGGCTGACACATTAATGTCCCTATCAAATTAACAAGTTGAGTGTTAATTAATTAAACTTTGTTCTAGCATTTCTTACAATTATGGAAGATAGAGTCTTGAGAATTATGTCGGAGATTTTACCTTTTACTGCAGAACGTTTTCTGAGAACTCAAATGAATTTCCTTTGAACTGAAGTACATTTCATATATCTGAAGGGGGATTTTTTCAGATGTATAAATTCAAAATACATTTGAGTCTAAGATGAGCTTATTTATTGGTTTAACAGCCTTCTATAAGACCAATCTTCGATTAGATATCATAAAATCAGGTTTTGGGAACTTGAAATCAATCATTTGAAGATTTTTAATTAATTTTACTGCTCTGACCATAAAAGGAAATTAAGGCCTTTGACTTTACTGTTCTAAAAGCCTTTAAAGTTACTTAGGTGTGAATTTATAATATTCGTAATTAAAAAGAAGTGAGGGACATGAAAGTTGTCACCATTTCTACTGGCATGAACAATACTGACAATTAACATGATCAAATTAGGTTGAGATTGGATCATGATGCTGATCTAAAACCAAAGTATGACGGACACCATCCTCGATATCCTGGGGTCACGCTCACCTACGCTCTCTACACTCCTGGAACATGTCATGGCAAAACCAAAGGCAACCTCAATAAAAAAACAAGAGGCCCAACGGGCCTTAACGGTCATCTGACTACCAATTGTAAAATCACTATGAAAATACGTGTAGTCATTAAATCAAGTTATAATATGCCTGTATAGATTGCCAAGTTCAAGATAGTGGCCTTCTTGGATTTCTGATGGGCTTGAAAAATAACAACACTTTGTTGGGACCATCTCAGGATATCATTTCTGGCAAGTTTCAGCTCAATTCCACTGGTAGAACTTGAGAAGTTTAGAATGTGTTTTCAAAATGGCCGCTGTGGAGGCCATCTTGGATTTTTGACTACACGAAAAATAACAACAGTTTCGTTTTGGCCCCAGTGACCTTGAATGAAAGTCAAGGTCATTTCTTTGAACAAACTTGGTACCCCTTTATCCCAGCATGCCACAGGCCCAATATTAGATCTCTGGGCCTTTTGGTTATTCAGAAGAAGTTGTTTAAAGATTATGACCGTTTTGGTCCCTGTGACCTTGAATGAAAGTCAAGATCATTTCTTTGAACAAACTTGGTAGCCCTTTATCCCAGCATGCCACAGGCCCAATATCAGGTCTCTGGGCCTTTTGGTTATTCAGAAGAAGTCGTTTAAAGATTATGACCGTTTTGGCCCCTGTGACCTTGAATGAAAGTCAAGGTCATTTCTTTGAACAAACTTGGTAGCCCTTTATCCCAGCATGCCACAGGCCCAATATTAGGTATCTGGGCCTTTTGGTTATTCAGAAGAAGTCGTTTAAAAATTATGACCGTTTTGTTCCCTGTGACCTTGAATGAAGGTCAAGGTCATTTGTTTGAACAAACTTGGTACCCCTTTATCCCAGCATAACACAGGCCCAATATCAGGTCTCTGGGCCTTTTGGTTATTCAGAAGAAGTCGTTCAAAGATTTTGACCTTTTTGGCCCCTGTGACCTTGAATGAAGGTCAAGGTCATTTGTTTGAACAAACTTGGTAGCCCTTTATCCCAGCATGCCACAGGCCCAATATCAGGTCTCTGGGCCTTTTGGTTATTCAGAAGAAGTTGTTTAAAAAGATTTTGACCTTTTCGGCCCCTGTGACCTTGAATGAAGGTCAAGGTCATTTGTTTGAACAAACTTGGTAGCCCTTTATCCCAGCATAACACAGGCCCAATATCAGGTCTCTGGGCCTTTTGGTTATTCAGAAGAAGTCGTTCAAAGATTTTGACCTTTTTGGCCCCTGTGACCTTGAATGAAGGTCAAGGTCATTTGTTTGAACAAACTTGGTACCCCTTTATCCCAGCATGCCACAGGCCCAATATCAGGTCTCTGGGCCTTTTGGTTATTCAGAAGAAGTCGTTTAAAAATTATGACCGTTTTGTCCCCTGTGACCTTGAATGAAGGTCAAGGTCATTTGTTTGAACAAACTTGGTAGCCCTTTATCCCAGCATGCCACAGGCCCAATATCAGGTCTCTGGGCCTTTTGGTTATTCAGAAGAAGTTGTTTAAAAAGATTTTGACCTTTTCGGCCCCTGTGACCTTGAATGAAGGTCAAGGTCATTTGTTTGAACAAACTTGGTAGCCCTTTATCCCAGCATAACACAGGCCCAATATCAGGTCTCTGGGCCTTTTGGTTATTCAGAAGAAGTCGTTCAAAGATTTTGACCTTTTTGGCCCCTGTGACCTTGAATGAAGGTCAAGGTCATTTGTTTGAACAAACTTGGTAGCCCTTTATCCCAGCATGCCACAGGCCCAATATTGGGTCTATGGGCCTTTTGGTTTATGAGAAGAAGATGTTTAAATGGAAAAGTTTACGGACGGCGCACGGCGCACGACGCACGGCGCACGACGACGGACGAAGCATGATGACTATAGGTCATCCTGACCCTTCGGGTCAGATGACCTAAAAATCTGACCAATCTCTAGACTGATACCTGTCATTCGAACATTACAAAGGAGCCACAACCGACTTCAACAAGGTTGATCAATTTTTACTATAATTATAAATGTGACCATAAGATTATTTGATGTATGTCAAAGAGTTGAATCAGTCTTCTTGCCTCATCAATAAGGTGGTGTACACATGTACAGAACCTTCACTTTTGCCATGACATATTCCAGACGTGTAGAGAGCGTAGGTGAGTGTAACCTCTAAATATCAAGGATGGATGGACACTGAATATAACACTCTATACATTCCCAGAACCCAACAAACAATCAATCATGCAGTTAATAACACAATCATGTCACATTCATCAAACTTTCCCACATTTTATCAGTGACAGCTAGTAGTTATACATGCTGTGAAGGTGACATTCTCAGGGATCACTTTGGGGCGAGATTTGGGGATTTTTACCCATATTTTCCTAAAAATCTGATTAAAAATTCAAAATTGTATTACTTTAAATATATAAAAAAAAAACTGATAGATATTTTGCTAATCCCATAAAATCCCTCAAATTCTCCCAACGTTTTTGAGTGTCAGAATTATCCCTGCATTCTATGCTGATACTTAAAACTTGAACGTGAAATCTCTTCATTCCATCAAATAATTAATCTGTACAGAAAAAAATATTTCAAGCTGAAGCGAAGAACCAAATCAAACAAAATACACACAACGTTTTTGCCCTAATGAACAGAAGTCATTGAAAGTTGATTTCTTTATTAAGATCTGTAGCCAAACACTTGCAAGTAGTAAATGACTTATCTTCATTAATTCTTTGAACATTAACTTTAAGCAGGTGTATGTAAATGTATGATACATAAAGTTCAGAACCTGGTCAAAATTGATGTCGCACCTGACAATTCCCTATAGACTTTAGGCATTTCCACTAGTTTTGAAAATGTCATAATACGATACCAGTTTGACCCATTTTAATCAATTTTATTAGGTACAGTGTATATATAGTATCAGAATTTAGTAAAGTTTTCAAAACTTTCTGGGATTAGTTGCATTTCAATATGCTACGTTGCAGAGTTGTCGGAAGTTGAAGCTTATTTTCGAAGTCACATTTTCTATGAACTTAACATTGACATCAGAAGGGAATTCAGTTCACAGATTTCATTTCGCCTTTAAACACCTCAACAACACAGCATACGAACTACATCTGCACATAAAATATGTTTTGGAAACTCCAATGAATTATGAAATTTACAAAACAAAATTCATTGCAATTGGTCAAGCTGTTATTGTATAATGAAATTTTCAAAATTGGTGGAAATACACTAAAGATTATTGGAAAATGTCAGGAGTGACATTACTTATGGCCAGGAACTGTACATCAATCCATTTTTTAACTCTTTATCGGCAATGTTACTACAGCCGAGCCCTCACTGTACCTTGAGCCCTTCTGCTACATTATTATCGCGGAGGTTAAGTGCCTGGAGGGTGATTTCTAGTTGTCGGAGGTGGTTGTAAGTCTGTTGGCGTGTGTTCCACAGCTGACAGATTATCTCCCTTTCCTGTCCTGCCTTGAGGCCCGCCTCGGTCTCGAGCTGTGACAGGATTTGTCGGTAGTCCTTCTGGAGGACACATGCAGTGATTGGTGAACACAGACAACATCATTGTTTGTATGTGAGTGAGAAAAAAAAGTTTATCTCAAATGACTTACCGTAACCCCTGGGTATTGTATTATAATTATAGCTAACGTCACACTACCACAATTGGTTCAATTTTGACAGATTTTCAGTGATATCTACAAATTCAGATATTGTATTTGGAATGTTTTTTGATTTTTGACAAAGAGTATGTATGTTGGTTCATTTACAGAAATAAAAATCATACTAGGTGATGTTGTTTTGAAAATATAACGCAAAACTTTCAAAGAGTTTCAATGACCCGTACCCCAATTGGTACACCGTAACACAGGTCATGGAATCTGTTTTTATTTTGACTAATGAATGTGCCTATTGCAAGAAAAATTTCTGCTTTTTTAAACACCATACCAAACTACAGTTTTATCTATCCACTTTGATATCATTCGGTTATAAGGACCAAAAATCTACATTTAAACTTGCTTAAAATTACCCCCTTGAAAACTCGCCAAAATGTCGTCGACGCGCAGCGTTTTTACGGGGTTTTTGATATGATGACTTTGATGTTATCGTGTAGTTGTTAAATTGTTCCAGAAAATTCCGAAATTTGGTGGCAATGTTGACAAATATCTATTTTGTTAAACTGTTAAAGGAAAATGTTCAGATATCATTTTCAAGAACATTTCCAATCATTTTGTGACCTTGTACCAAATGGTGTAGCGTACCAATTGTGGTAGCGTGACGTTAGCAAAATCTGTTCTAGGCCAACAATGACATGGGACACATACATATGTATGTATATACTAATGCTTATGTTGCTAAGTTAGCAAGTACAACTGTACCAGTAAGGAATACTCATATCAAGGAAACCAGTATAAGGGTCAATCTAATATCAGAATTATATAATTATAGAGACATACATTTAATAATATGTAAAAGGAATACTATTTCCACCCAAACTTATATGATGTGTATATTACACACAGTAGTGGTTATATACAGCACCTGTACTGTGCCATTCACTTTTTCATGATCACGGCCATGTGAAATGTGTAAACCACTGGTGACAGGACTGTATACACAGGCAAAATATCTTCAGGTCAAATTGACCTGAAAAAAAATTGACCTGAAATTCACCAGAAATTGACATGAAAAAAAATTCAGGTAAATTTCAGGTCAAATTTAGGTCAATTTCAGGTAAAATAATTGACATGAATTGACTTTTTTGCTCTTTTCAGCTCAATTTGACCTAAAATTTACCTGAAACTGACCTGAATTGACATCAAGGAATTTTGCCTGTGTAGCTCTAGTTACCCTGAACAAAATGACGGTGTGATGGAGAAGTTTCCCCCTTGATTACGAATCAAAGGCATTAAACACTTCAGTCTATATTTTTATGACCTGAATGCAAATCAGTCGTTGGTTAGTAACAACAGTGTGAAAGTTAAGATCATGCAGCATACAGTTATTTACAATTTTAAAACCTGGCCTCAAGTGTTCAAACCTGGCCTCAAGTGAACAACATGTTTAAAGATCTGTGAATATCATGCAAACCAACATTGTCTGTACACGAAAGAGGCCTAGAGGGCCTGTATTGCTCACATGAATATTGAGTTTGTGCAATCATGGGAAAATTTTCTTAATAAACGTATTTGCAAATATTTCAATATATGCAGTCTTCTTGGCTTAAGAATGTTCCAGACTACATGTAGAAGACGACACTTTGTGCTACTCTATCCCATTAAGCTAATGGTCATATATCATCATGCCCAGCAGACGTTGGACGTCGCACCATGGTATATGAGCTAACAACAAAAAAAATCTTCAAGATCTTCTATACAAGTAAATCTTTTATCAAAAACGAAACACTAAAAATTTTTTTTGACATTAAGAGAACAAATGCTAGTCTGCATTACTGTAAATATTTTATATAACATTATTTCTTACCTTGATGGTTTCCTGGCGTTGTGATTCATGTACACCATACGGAATATCGTAGCCCTTTTGGGTCGTTAAGGCCGCCTCATCAAAAGGCAGGGAGAGACGGAGTCGTTCGTTGTCCTCACGAGTGTCCTTGACCTTATTTTCAAGGTTGCGGTTCTTGTCTTTCTCACGGTGGAGCTGTCTGCTAAGTTCTTTCTCCATAGCCTGTTAAGCAAGAAAAAATTACTTATTTCAGAAATAAGAGAAAACTGAAAACTATAAGACAGACAACGCATTAACAATAGATACATGTATAATTTGGTTTGGTTTGCTAGTGTTTTATTCGAGATAACAAAGTCCTACTGTATTTTGATACTTTAGGATTGAAATGTGTCAATTTAATGTTTACAAGTGTACAATATCAGATAATATTGGCAGTGCACGATGTGGTTTATTTTTCTGCCTGGTTGATTTGTTTTAAGTTAATGCAGTCAAACCTCGTTAATCTGAAAGTAGGCGAGATGGTTGGAAAATGTTGAAATTTCCGAGTATTTGAGTTAGTCTGGCTTGAACTGACGAAATGCTTCCAGTTACTCAAATTCAAGATAATGACACATTGTCAAGACCCCAAAAGAAACACACCAGTAGATTAATTACTTTATCTGACAAAAAAGTCCTTCCAAATTCCATAAATAAACTCTGTTTCAAATAGTCATATGATATATTGATACAAACAAGCCATACCTGTAAGCGAGCATTCTCTGTGAGGAGTTTGTCTTCTACTTGTGACAGATTATTGGCACGGTCAGCTCGCTCGTGATGTAGCCTCTCCTCTGTAACTCTTAGTCGCTTCTCCAGTGACTTGATCTGTGGGGGAAAATTTTAAAAAATCAATCAAACGCTATTTTTCATCAGTTATATCTCTTTGTCAATGGCTGAAGCTCCTTCCCCTGTTTGTTATACATGTTTGTCAGTGACTGTAGCTCCTCCCCCTCCCATCTGTTTGTTATACCTGTTTGTCAGTGACTGTAGCTCCTCCCCTCCCATCTGTTTGTTATTCCTGTTTGTCAGTGGCTGTAGCTCCTCCCCCTCCCATCTGTTTGTTATACCTGTTTGTCAGTGGCTGTAGCTCCTCCCCTCCCATCTGTTAGTTATACCTGTTGTTTGTCAATGACTGTAGCTCCTCCCCCTCCCATCTGTTTGTTATACCTGTTGTTTGTCAATGACTGTAGCTCCTCCCCCTCCCATCTGTTTGTTATACCTGTTTACCAGTGACTGTAGCTCCTCCCCTTCCCATCTGTTTTTTATACCTGTTTACTAGTGACTGTAGCTCCTCCCCCTCCCATCTGTTTTTTATACCTGTTTACCAGAGACTGTAGCTCCTCCCCCTCCCATCTGTTAGTTATACCTGTTTACCAGTGACTGTAGCTCCTCCCCTCCCATCTGTTTGTTATACCTGTTTGTCAGTGGCTGTAGCTCCTCCCCCTTCCATCTGTTACTTATACCTGTTGTTTGTCAATGACTATAGCTCCTCCCCCTCCCATCTGTTTGTTATACCTGTTTGTCAGTGACTGTAGCTCCTCCCCCTCGCGTCTGTTTGTTATACCTGTTTGTCAGTGGCTGTAGCTCCTCCCCTCCAATCTGTTAGTTATACCTGTTTGCCAGTGACTGTAGCTCTTCCCCCTCCCATCTGTTTGTTATACCTCTTTGTCAGTGGCTGTAGCTCCTCCCCCTCCCATCTGTTTGTTATACCTGTTTGTCAGTGGCTGTTGCTCCTCCCCCTCCCATCTGTTTGTTATACCTGTTTGTCAGTGGCTGTAGCTCCTCCCTCTCCCATCTGTTTGTTATACCTGTTTACCAGTGACTGTAGCTCCTCCCCCTCCCATCTGTTTGTTATACCTGTTTACCAGTGACTGTAGCTCCTCCCCCTCCCATCTGTTTTTTATACCTGTTTACCAGAGACTGTAGCTCCTCCCCCTCCCATCTGTTTGTTATACCTGTTTACCAGTGACTGTAGCTCCTCCCCCTCCCATCTGTTTGTTATATCTGTTTGTCAGTGGCTGTAGCTCCTCCCCCTTCCATCTGTTAGTTATACCTGTTGTTTGTCAATGACTGTAGCTCCTCCCCCTCCCATCTGTTTGTTAAACCTGTTTGTCAGTGACTGTAGCTCCTCCCCCTCGCGTCTGTTTGTTATACCTGTTTGTCAGTGGCTGTAGCTCCTCCCCTCCAATCTGTTAGTTATACCTGTTTGCCAGTGACTGTAGCTCCTCCCCTTCCCATCTGTTTATTATGTACCTGTTTGTCAGTGGCTGTTGCTCCTCCCCCTCCCATCTGTTTGTTATACCTGTTTGTTAGTGACTGTAGCTCCTCCCCCTCCCATCTGTTAGTTATACCTGTTTGTCAGTGGCTGTAGCTCCTCCCCCTCCCATCTGTTTGTTACACCTGTTTGCCAGTGGCTGTAGCTCCTCCCCTCCGATCTGTTTGTTATACCTGTTTGTCAGTGGCTGTAGCTCCTCCCCTTCCCATCTGTTTATTATGTACCTGTTTGTCAGTGGCTGTTGCTCCTCCCCCTCCCATCTGTTTGTTATACCTGTTTGTTAGTGACTGTAGCTCCTCCCCCTCCCATCTGTTTGCTATACCTGTTTGTCAGTGGCTGTAGCTCCTCCCCCTCCCATCTGTTTGTTATACCTGTTTGCCAGTGGCTGTAGCTCCTCCCCCTCCCATCTGTTTGTTTTACCTGTTTGCCAGTGGCTGTAGCTCCTCCCCCTCCCATCTGTTTGTTATACCTGTTTGTCAGTGGCTGTAGCTCCTCCCCCTCCCATCTGTTTGTTATACCTGTTTGTCATTGACTGTAGCTCCTCCCCTCTTATCTGTTTGTTATACCTGTTTGTCAGTGGCTGTAGCTCCTCCCCCTCCCATCTGTTTGTTATACCTGTTTGTCAGTGGCTGTAGCTCCTCCCCTCCCATCTGTTTGTTATACCTGTTTGTCAGTGGCTGTAGCTCCTCCCCCTCCCATCTGTTTGCTATACCTGTTTGTCAGTGACTGTAGCTCCTCCCCCTCCCATCTGTTTGCTATACCTGTTTGTCAGTGGCTGTAGCTCCTCCCCCTCCCATCTCTATTTGTTGCTGTAGTAGGTTTTTCATCTCCGTCAGTTTGATGACCTGCTGACTAAGCTCCTTGGTACGAGAATCCTCCTCCTGTAGATGGCGCTCACTCTGCTCCAACAGGGACTTGACACGTTTCACTTCATCCTGGCAATATTGTTAGACAGTTCAGTTAGTAACATGCACATGAAATACAATTAACTTTATTCAGTACCAAAACCAACAATACAGTTATCGGTGTAGAAGCATTTAGGCATACAGTGTTGAATATCCTGTAAAAGTGTATTGTTCTTAGTGTGGAAATTTTGGCTTACACGTGTATTTCACTGGCATTAAATCTGAACATGAACATATCTTACACCACTAAAACTTTATAGTGTTGTATAAAAGTATTATAGGTACAAAGTGCAAAGCAACATGATTGACAGTATGAACAGTTTGGGGGCTGACTAAGCAAAAATTCCACGAGGAAAATATTGCCTTTTACAGTGTGGAAGGGAGACAATTTAGACAACTTATTCTACTGCATGTGAGGTCATAGTTGTGGTGTAATCCAAGATAACACTTGTGTTTTCAATGGATGTACACTTACCTTTAGTGTCGTAATTTCCAATTTATTGGCATCAAGTGTTTTGGTTTTCTCAGAGTTCAGCAAAGCTCGGTCCATATTCTTGTGAGCAGATTCAAGCTGTTTTTCAAGGGAGGTAACCTGGATCAGAAAAAAATTTAAAATGTTACGTAAAAAGTTCAGATTTCAACTTTGAGTAAACAGCCCATTGCACAAATGCACAATATGGCCATTTAGCGCCAAGTTGCTTTTATTATTCCAAAAAGATCACTTCGTAAAAGAGACTGAAACAAGATGAAATTGATACTTTTATGCTTAATAAACATAATCAACTAGCAAAAGACATTTTATTGTAGTTAACAGAGGGTTCCCTGCACAGTCCATGTGGAGGATGTTTGCAACATAAGGCTTGGTTTGTTTATTTTTGTTCAACTTCCTATTAACAGCCAGTGTCATTTAGGGACATGCCAGGTTTTAGAGGTGGAGGAAAAATGGAGTACCCAGAGAAAAACCACCGACCTACGGTCAGTACCTGGCAACTGCCCCACGTGGGATTTGAACTCACAACCCAGAGGTGGAGGGCTAGTGGTAGAATGTCAGAACACCTTAACCACTCGGCCACCGCGGCCCCATTAGGCATCTGGGGAACAGACCAAAGGACAGCTGTACAACACTGGCAACAACAGCAGAGAAGTCATACAGCTGGCTTTGGTAGAGAAGGGGTGACAAGAGCTGGAAGCCATCCATTGACGGGCAGTGATTTGGCCAATCACTGTTGACTCGTCACCTTTAGGACGTTTCAGGATAAGAGTCGAAACGCCCAATAAGAGGTGGTCCTGGCTGGTGACGTCGATGGATTTTGCAGCCAGTAGATTGTATGATGGTCATTACTCCATGATAAACACAGCCAAATTACATCTGAATTTCATTATCATACAGTTTTATTTCAGTATGTACAATCACTTTTCATGTTTCTTTCGCCGTGACTTATATCGATAATTTGGTCAGCTGAATAAGAGTAGCTCAAAAGTTCATCATAATCTCAAAAAACACTATTCTACTGTACCTCAGATTTCAAGGACTGGTTTTCCTTGGTAAGAGTTGAGACTTTGGTCTGAAACAGGTCCATTTCCTCCATGGCCTGGGACTTATTCCTCCTCTGTACCTCGGAGAGTTCCTGGTTCAGGTTACCATGGAGAGATTCTAGTTGATCCCTTGACTCTGCCAACTGTTCCTCTAGGTGATTGATCTTAGCTGTTACGGAACAGAAGTATGATTTATTTTTATTTATGAACTGGAAGGTGCAATCACAACCCAACCTGCCTTCCACTTTTGTCAGTGTTTTCATATACTAGTAAAATACATAAAAGCTGACCAGTTTTGCCCAGAGGAGGGCTTCGTCAGGGCTTATATAACATGTTTTATATTCCGCTCATTGCACAAGTACTACTTCGTGGTTACAGACAATGATGAAAGGGAAGTAACTCCTATTTAAAAAGAACAATTAAGTAAACTTGTACATTGTTATCAAAATGATGAAATAATCAATAAATTGAGACCCAGCATTACATCATTAAGAATCACAGCATTGGCTTCTCCCTTTTCTACGATAATTATCTTTATTGATATGCACAACCATAGAAATGACATCACTACCACCAATACATAACCATACAGATTATCATATTACAGTATAACTTTAATTGTCTATATAAACCAGCCCCTGTTTAATCCCAAACCCGGTCTATTTGTCCTGCATTTCCTTTGGGACTTAATATTCCACAAACTGACAAGTTCTGCTGTACTTCTATAGTATATACTCCTCCTTGTGCAAGAAATGAACATTTGTCAATGGTGCAACATTATACTCAAAAATAAACAATACTTGTTTTAGCAATTACCAAGTATAGAATATGTATAACTATGAATATGAAATGTTGGAACCTACCAGTAGCTCTATTGTATTTGTCTTTGATCAGCTTATTTTCTGTCTGTAGGGTGGAGATTTCCATCTGTAGCTTTCTGTTCTGGCTTTCCATCATCTCCTATTGATAAGACAAAATTCCATACATAATACTTTACGTACATTATACCTTATCATTTCAAGAATTATCAGTTATAAATCCAGTGACAGGCTAGCTTTTATTGCAAGTGTACTGCTGCCATGAAAGAGGGGAGTAATTTGTATATATATATGTATAACCGCAAGCATTGTTAGAGTCTTTTTCTGGATCAGGTAAAAGGAAATAGCTGTAGTCACTGGAGACCAACTTTCCTTAAAGTAAAATATTAAGTTTAATTAAGCATTGATGACAATTTTTTTTAGTTTCATTGGGGTATGAAAAAAATTTGTTTGCAACGCGGATTCTTACAAAAGTTTGCAAGCAAATTTTTTTCATAACCCTATGAAACTAAAAAATAATTGACATCAATATTTATAATTAATTATTTAAACTTATTTTTAAATTTAAAACATGTTTATGTACAATTTGACTGATCTAACAACAAATTCTTTTTTACAAATCGATACGCAACGTCAATTGCCGCATTGTGACGTCACATTTTCTGCGCCATTTTCGGATTTTTTTTTCATAGAGGTATGAAAAGAAAATCTCAACCAATCAGAAAGCTGCATTCTGCATACAATCAATGGAAAATTAATTATTTAAGCATTAATGACAATTTTTTTTAGTTTCATTGGGGTATGAAAAATTTTTTATTTGCAAACTGGATTATTTTTTTACAAATCAATATGCAAAATCAATTGCCGCTTTGTGAAGTCACAGTTTTCGCGCCATGTTCAAATTGATTTTTTTCATAGAGGTATGAAAAGAAAATCTCAACCAATCAGAAAGCTGCATTCTGCTTATAATCAATGGAAAATTAATTATAATCCAAATGAAAGTAAAATAGCCGAAAACAAAGCAGAAAAAATGAGCAAAGACAAAGAAACTAGATCTGTGAATATATACTTGAGAGCACTTCGTGAAGCATCAATTAAATTATAAAATACCTTCTCCATCATCATGCCCCGGCCGTCAGGTGTGGCACTCCTCATGTTGGGAAGGTTCCTTTTCTTCTGTGTCCCCTCAAACCTCCCCTACATAACACACACACACACAAACCAATTAGTATATACTGGAGTCAGGAATAAACGCATCTTATATTTTCTCTGGTGAAAAGACAGCTTTTAATTATGAAATATTTTGATAACTCATTAATCATAATCTCACAGTGAGCTTCATCCACAGCCAAAAGCAACCCCATATCAGAACAATTCAGAAAAATATCTTACATTAGCGAAATAGACAAGTGCAAGAAGTTACAATTGTCCAATGTTGTTAATAACAAATTGAAAATGTCTTGTATCTTACAGCTATATTTTTTTGACTCTACTAGTAAAAATCAGTAAAAACTACTTTTTAAGCATGTCACTATTGTAGAGATTACATACTAAGCTTATCATGTATGATTGAATAAACTTAATTTAGACAGACATAATGTGTAGGTATTAGATAAATCATTCAAACATTCAACAATTTTTTTATACTGAAATCAACATATATTTTTGTTTACACCAGGTATTTGTAAATAAATTTAACATCAAGTTAACTCATTTACCCCTAAAGCTTCATAATGAACTATTCCAGGCTCTGACTTGGAAGAGTTCAAAATGTGTCTTCAGGGATGAATCATGAGCTTTTCAAAATAAGATCATTACTTTTTTATCCTTTTTATTTACAACATTATTGAAAGTTCTTTATGCTTATCACTTTTAAGTATGATCATTAATACATTTTAAAATTCAAAATTTCTTATCATGTGCAAACATAAATCAAATAAAGCATGCTTCAGTTGTAAAGTGTTACATAGTACAAGACTATTTGGATTTCTTGATGGTAGTAGATAGAATTCATTCCATATATTGTGCTAATACATTGATGAAGATGCAGTAATTATGTGTAACACAAGAATTACGAGTAATTATGTCTCACCTTTCCCGCTTTGCCGATAATGTCTTAGTCCCAATGACAAAATCAGTATGACAAAATACATACAGCAAGATGATATCAGTAACTTGGCCAAGTTTTCGATTGAATTACATACCTGGTCCAACAACACTATAAATAGTGGATGCTAACATAAATTCCCAAAATTCCCATGTTCTTGCCCCTAAAACACCAAAAACCTGTAACACAATTTCTTTTAAATTGAGGTTAGGTATTTAGTGTGATGGTTTGAGTAATCAATTGTGGATATAGGACGATGCACAAAGTGTGACATTTTCCCTTGTGATTAAAAGACTACTGAAGGAACAGGGCTACATTGTGCATGCCAACATGGTCATGCATGTAGAAGAGACAAGACCTACTTGTACAACAATTTCAGAAAGTTGCAAACCAGTTCAACTGGTCCGGACTTTTTGGCCTGGTCAGGTAACGCCCTGGCTCCATAACTTAAAGGTCTCGGGTTCGCGCCCAGCTAGTCTCACTAAATTCATTTCTACTCTTTCTCGTAAAATGCTATTTCTTACTCATGTCAGGGTGTTTGTATGTTCTAATTATCACGATTGGTAAATTCTTAAATTTAAAATTTTAGCCCCTGGTTTCCATTCTGATGATACATTATAGCTGCCTCATGATGCATCTGGTTTGATTTGTGACCTTGAAAGGTAATTGAAAGGTAATTCATTTCATCAAAGTTGACGGCCCTTCAAGACACTAGCTAGGAAACATGCTTATCATGATTGCAATGATGAATCTCAAAAGCACTTCATCACAGGCGAGCTAAGACGATACGACTTTTATCAGACAGTGACACTTGCATGCATTTGTGAATCTGTAAACAAATTAAAGTCATGTGACCGAATAGATACTTTCCAGGTAGACATATAACATTAAGTGAAATGGTTGAAATGTGCGAAGTCGGAGTCAGTGAAGCATGTCACAGGTACGTGTGAGGGACAAGGTACTGGGTAACTACCTACCATCTCTCGCGCTCGGCCATGTTTGGGGCGGGGCAGACGAGACGCATGTTTTGTAGGGGCATGTTGGACCCTCCCTTTTGGGGGCAAAGTCTGTAAGAGGTTTCTCTTTAAATCAATTCATGTAATTTACTAAGTACATGTAATCACAACATACCGTATAGCGGGAAATTTTAGTGGTCATAAAATTTGGCGATTTGGTTACAAAAACTGGAAGTGGCGATATCCTTTGAATCTAGGGTTTTAATTTGGTGTTGTGCATATATATTACCTACCGGTATATATAGATAATTATGTTATGTGCATACATCGATTGAGTTTATTTTTGTTTACGAGCTATTCGTATGTGCCAATCAGCATTTCGGCAGACAGTTGCCAAGCAACAACCAACAATACGCACCACCGTAACTCTCGGGGGTTATCTGAGCTGAAAATGACGTCTTTTAATTGGAGGCGTTAAAATTTGACGGGATCTATTTATAAACGAACCTGCCAATTGCCAAATTAAATCTCCACTAAAATTTCCCGCTGTACGGTACATTAGAACTGATTCATGTTTGAGGAATCACTTTAATTTAATTTTCCAGTTACTGTGAAAGTTTGAAATTTTCACAATATGGAAATGCTTATATATATGTATTAACAAATTAGCAGCAAAATATTCATATGCACATTTACTTATACATATAAAACATACAATGTAGATGTCAGAACTGTAATGCCAATGAGAAGTTTTCCGCACCGGACCCTGTTTGAATTAAGTTCCCATGCAGGCCAACATTTCCTCACACAAAAATGTCCCCTTTTAGAGTATATCATACCTTTTGTTAGCCAATAACACAGAGAAGTTAGTTAGTTACACTTAATAATGGTATCTGTTAACTATTAGTAAAATTACCCCTGTATAATAAACAATTTCAGTTTGTATGTTAGCTGTACTAAATATTAATTACACATTGACTGATCAGAAGTATTCTAATTAGTCAAATGTTAAACAAACAAACAAACAAACAAACATCACATGCTGTTATGGTAAGGGAATCATAAGCAATGCATCAACAAGAATACTGTATACAGTTTTAAATTCATGCAGTGGTATTTTCATCAAGAAATTGGTATTTGCGCATAGACACTAATTTGCAGAAAAGCTACAATATTGTAGGCTGCAGTGCAAATGTAAATACATCATTAAAATATGTTTTTAATTTATTTTAACATTGACATCATGATAGTTACTTTAATGCTTTTATATGATAAACATTTAAATGTTTTTCTTTATTTTTCACCAGTAAGCAGTGCTCAAATTTATAACGATAGAAATTATTTGGTTTGGTTTATTTTTGTTTTACATCCTATTAACAGCCAGGGTCACTTATGGACGTGCCAAGTTTTGGAGGTGGAGGAAAGCTGGAGTACAAGGAGAAAAACTACCGACCTATGGTAAGAACCTGGCAACTGCCCCACAAGTGATTTGAACTCACAACCCAGAGGTGGAGGGCTAGAATGCTGGGACGTCTTAACCGCTTGGCCACCGCAGCCCCCTGATAGAAATGTAGCTCTTAATCTTTCTTTATGCCTTACATCATCATTTTATGTTTTGATTGTATTTTGTTAAGAAACTGCAAATTTTCTCTGTATGTTGGAATTCATGTTATTTTATTGCTACCGCGAAAAAGCTTAAAAATAACACTGCAACAAAAATACCCCATATACAGTAAACATAAACAGATAAAAGTTTAATTCATGCAAATTAAATAAACGTGAAGAAGCAGAACTTTTGAACACATATTTGTGGAAGAGTTACCTGCTTGTGATTAGAACCAGTAGATGGTGCCATGCTAGCTACAGATGAGGCAGAGTCGGTGCAAAAATCTAGCAAGGAGGAGGAGGATGAGGGTGCTCCATTGGTGAAGTATAAAGAAAGCAGGGAGGCAAGGCTAGATTTCATATCCTGTCTCCTCTCTGGACTGGTCAAGTACACTGACCACAATATGTCGTTCACAGACTTGGTATTCAGGCCAGGAGGACCCTCAGGGTTAGTACTCTCAGTATCTGTTAGCCCAGTTTGATACTCATCATCAGTTGATGAAGAATCAGAATAGGCTGTGAAGCAGGAATTAGTTGAAGATTTCCTAGACAGTGGTTTCAATGTTACTTCCTCACTGGATGAGAATGGGTAGGCACTGCTATCTGAAATGGTCTTTCCACTCACATTTGGATGGGAATTCCATAAATATTGGCTGTTTGCATCATACAAGGAAGCATGCTCCGGGATGGATCCTTCGGAAGTGGCACAAGATTGAGGCTCATTATTTTGTGCCGTATTATTTGACAAAACATTTGGTCTCTCGGATGCACCAGGTCTTTGAGACCTACCAGGTTCGATTATTTCCTCATTGCTATCACCATCAGTAACCCTCGAATTATACGAATGAGTTTCATATCCTTCTTCCGACTTCTGAGTCGACACACTACACGTCGGATCTTGCATGCCTAGGAAGTGGGGCTCGCTAGCACTACTGTGCGTCCTCATTCTCTTTGCCAGCTTCGACATGTATTCAGACAACTCAATGTAGTAAGTGGTGATATCACTGAATGTTCTCCAGTTGTAGAAATTCTCCTGCTGTTTTGGAGATTTCTCTGACGAACAAGTTCCCTGGCTAGTCTCACTGGACATATGCAGAGGCCCTGGGGATGAAGGGTCAGAGTTCAGTTGATCTATGGTGAGGTTGCTTGGTATGGGTAATGTCCAGTTTCCGCTGTCCGACAGTCTCCAGTCTGGACTGCTTGGTGTGGGTAATGTCCAGTTTCCGCTGTCCGACAGTCTCCAGTCTGGACTGCTTGGTGTGGGTAATGTCCAGTTTCCGCTGTCCGACAGTCTCCAGTCTGGACTGCTTGGTGTGGGTAATGTCAAGTTTCCACTGTCCGACAGTCTCCAATCTGGACTGCTTGTACTCCTAATGGTCCCTGAATCCATTTCACCATAGTTATAACTACCTTTAACTTTGAAATAGTCTGCAGATTCTTTTCGATTTGGTTCTTGCTCAACATTCTTTAAAAGCAGTGATTGAGTTGTACCATCTATAAATTTCTCATATCCTGGAGTGTTAGGATTTTCAGATGTTATTTCTCTGTCTTTCCTCTTCTGCATCAGTCGTGATGGTGTTGTGTACACACTTCTATCATGACTGCAGCTACTAGTGGAAATTTGACCTTGAGCTGACCTACCTGTAAATGGTTTACTGTTTTTAGATGACTTAGCCATTGTATCATAGTATCCAGTGACCTGAGTTTTTGAGCTTCCTTTTGAACTACTTTCCTTTACGGCATTCTTTTGAAATAGTTCAGGCCTACTTCCCCGCCTAGAAATTGTAAATTTCTTAGAAGATTTGGAAGGCTTCTGTTGGACATTGCTCTCTTTTTGGTTCTGACATTTCATTAACACTTCAGACGAACTATCATTGTGAATCTCCTTATGATCATTAAACGTCTGCTGGGCAGCCGGCTTGTCTGTGTCCATACACTTAACATACAGTTTTGATGGTGTTGTATTTTCCAGATCAGTTGGCCTTGTCTCTTTGTATTCTGAAGACTGTAAATCTGAACTCTCTTTATCTACCCTTTTCCAAAACAGTTTTGAAGATGTTAAATGACCATTCTCTTCATCTTCTATATTTTTTGATCTTTGAAGAAGTTCTGAAGGATTTGTATGGTCCAAATGCCCATAGCCAGGCGACTTTGAATTCCTCTCTGTAACCTCACGATCTGCCGTCTTTTGAAACAACTGCGAGGAAGTAGGTTGAATCTGTTCATACCTTTCTCTCTTGTCCCTTTCCTTTCCGACTACTGAAGATTTTGATCGGTCAAATTCCTTGTATCCTGGAGATGCCCTAGGATCATTGGAAGCTCTCTCCCTATCTGCTCGTTTCTGATAGAGCTTTGATGAAGTAGGATAAATTATACCATCACTGGTTTTGTGTTTCCCGTCCAGAGACGATTCTGATGAAACTGCAGGTTTTTGCTGGTTGGCGCCATCTTTCCTCTTGTATTTTAACCATTTTTGGAACAGCCTCGAGGGTGTTGTATGATCTAATGCTGTGTATCCAGAAGAATTTGGTTGTGAAGACGTTGTTTTCCTGTCCTGATACTTTCTAAGCAGCTTTGATGGTGTTGTATAGTCAACACCACCTGTTGCTCCTAACAAACCGTTCAGATCTGCTTCCTCTTGACTGGAAGATTTCAGTTTTGTCTCTACCGATTCTTGGTCCAATCTCTTTTGAAACAATTCTGATGAAGTTGGGTTCCTGAAATCGTTTTCATCTCTTATGCTCCCCTTCCTCTTTCTCTTCAGCACCAAATCTGATGGTATCGTTTGATCTAGACCAGCATATCCTGGAGACAGACTACTCTCAGTTGTTTCTCGGTCCTTTCTTGTCCTCAAAAGTGCTGAGGAGGTTGGATAGATGATTTCAGAACTTTCTTCCATTTTTGTTTCATTCATTGGTCTAGATTGTAATTCTGGCTCCATTACTTTGTTTCTCTCTGTTAGTAAAAAATCTTCCTCTTTCTTTGGTGTGAGTAATTGGGATGATATTTTATGCCCTTTATCCATACTCCTAGTTGACTTTAACTGACCACTGGTCACTCTGCTGTCTTGAGCTTTTATGTAAGGCTCTGATGATGTGGTGTATTTGTTGTTAATCAGCCTATGGTGAAATTGGGAGTCTACGTCTTTGTCACGTAGATGCTCCAGAAGTGCTAATGGGTTGTTGAAGTCAACATCTGCAAAACTCTCACAGCTCTTGAAGTCTCCTTCAAGTGATGAAGAGGAAGAACCAACATGTTTGAGTAACTGCTCATTGCTCCAATCATTACTGCTTGAAGTACTGCTGAGATCTTTGATAATTGTCTGTTGTAGATCGCTATGGGCATCCGACACATTTCTACGACCATGTTCTGTTGACGGTTCAATACCATTGTCTTTAACTTCATCAGGACTGCTTTGAGGTTTGTTACCTTGAGTCAGTTCAGGTGATTTATCTTGATACAACAAAGCTTCTGCTTGTCTTTTCTGCTTCTTTTTGATGATGTCAGCAGGTCTTGTCACTTTTACAACACTATCCCTCCTAATGTGTGAAACAGGAACAGGCTTAGCCAAAGGTGGAGTAGAAAAAGCCAAGTCTGAGGATTGATCAAGGCTATTTCCCATAGCAGCCTCCTCTGTTGCATCATTGAGAACAGTTGCTGATGACAAAGACTTGGAATCACGAGAGGAAAAGATGTTGACCATCACAGTATCGTTGAATTTGACAGCAGAATCACTCCTCAACAGGTCCTGACCAGTAGAGGAAGTGATGTCCTCCTCTTCAAAGTCTACTTTGTCATTGTTATTTACAGGCTCCAATCCACACATAGACAACCTTCGCTGGATTGCTCCATGCTTAGGTCGATGTTTCTGATGACAACGGGAACTTTCTTCCAGATTTGAAGTTGATGTACCACTTTCTCCTATAGTAAAGCCTTCAGCATCTGTGCTCTGATTTTCTGAAGACGCATCTTCACCATTGCCGGTTCCAGCTGAAATATCCTTTGCCTCAATGTATGCATTATGTGCAACAGTTGTGGACACAGTATCTCTTTCGTGATCGGTTGCTAATGTGTCAGAGGGGCTTACATTTGATTCATCTCCATTTTGCCGGCCTTTGGAATCGATTAGCTCTGAATGCCGATTTCCTTGATGTGTAATTTTGGTATGTGTTGGTCTATTGTTGTGAATTTTTCTTTCAGAGAAATCAGACAGGGAGACATTGCTGATCCCTGTTGCAAACTCCACTGTTGGAATACCGTTCTTGGAATAACTTTCCTCCATAGTTTGTTCACTTTCACAAGCAATGTGATTAGGATTATCTGCAATGAGGGACTCAAGAGCATGTTCCAGCTCATTTGTAAATTCTCGACTCAATCGCCGCTGAATTTTTGCGTGCATTGGCCTTCGCTTTTGTCTTGAAAATCCATCAGCACCATCTAACAGAGAAGCATCACTTGACCTTCTGGAATTGCCTCCTTGTCCAGGGTAGGATCCATCAGCACCATCTAACAGAGAAGCATCACTTGACCTTCTGGAATTGCCTCCTTGTCCAGGGTAGGATCCATCAGCACCATCTAACAGAGAAGCATCACTTGACCTTCTGGAATTGCCTCCTTGTCCTGGGTAGGATCCACTAGCACCATCTAACAGAGAAGCATCACTTGTTCTCCTGGAATTGCCTCCTTGTTTGGGAAAGGATCCACTAGCACCATCTAACAGAGAAGCATCACTTGTTCTCCTGGAATTGCCTCCTTGTCTGGGAAAGGATCCATCAGCACCATCTAACAGAGAAGCATCACTTGTTCTCCTGGAATTGCCTCCTTGTCTGGGAAAGGATCCATCAGCACCATCTAACAGAGAAGCATCACTTGACCTTCTGGAATTGCCTCCTTGTCTGGGAAAGGATCCATCAGCACCATCTAACAGAGAAGCATCACTTGACCTTCTGGAATTGCCTCCTTGTCCTGGGTAGGATCCACTAGCACCATCTAACAGAGAAGCATCACTTGACCTTCTGGAATTGCCTCCTTGTCTGGAAAAGGATCCATTAGCACCATCTAACAGAGAAGCATCACTTGACCTTCTGGAATTGCCTCCTTGTCTGGAAAAGGATCCATCAGCACCATCTAACAGAGAAGCATCACTTGACCTTCTGGAATTGCCTCCTTGTCCTGGGTAGGATCCACTAGCACCATCTAACAGAGAAGCATCACTTGTTCTTCTGGAATTGCCTCCTTGTCTGGGAAAGGATCCATTAGCACCATCTAACAGAGAAGCATCACTTGATCTTCTGGAATTGCCTCCTTGTCCAGGATAGGATCCATTAGCACCATTTAACAGAGAAGCATCACTTGATCTCCTGGAATTGCCTCCTTGTCTGGGAAAGGATCCATCAGCACCGTCTAACAGAGAAGCATCACTTGACCTTCTGGAATTGCCTCCTTGTCCTGGGTAGGATCCACTAGCACCATCTAACTTAGAAGCATTACTTGTACTTCTGGAATTGCCTCCTTGTCTGGGAAAGGATCCATTAGCACCATCTAACTTAGAAGCATTACTTGACCTTCTGGAATTGCCTCCTTGTCTGGGAAAGGATCCATCAGCACCATCTAACTTAGAAGCATTACTTGTACTTCTGGAATTGCCTCCTTGTCTGGGAAAGGATCCATTAGCACAATCTAACAGAGAAGCATCACTTGACCTTCCTGAATTGCTACCTATCCCTGTACTGTGGATTTCATCAGCATCAAATGTCCCATCTTTACCATTGCTGGCCTCTGCAGCAAACTCTCCCATCATGGCATCCTCAGCATCAGCCCAGCTCTCTGGTAGACTTGTAGAAATACCATCAGGGCCATTATCAACGGCCAACAAAGTGTCGGTGGTAGTTGGGTCTGGTCCTGATATATTCTCAGTGTCTGATGAGTTGATCACGTTTTCAGGGGCTCCCCATGACTGGTGATCAAGACCCTCTGTCAGACTATTATTGGGAGTAGAAGTCAGCACTGGTTTTTCATTCATCAGTACTTCAATAGCATCGAAATCCTCCATGCTGTGATACTTTCCCGACAAATCTCTGACTAAATCTTCATCCTCGTTCAGTGTGGTAGCTAATGTTATATGCTCAACAAGTCTATCCATTTTGAATTGCAATGCTGTACCAGATTCCAGATTATCACTCTCTTGGTGGTTCTCATCCTTCCGTGCCAGATCCAGTTCGACTGTTGAGGAAGATTCAGATTCAATCTCAACACTAGAAGCACTAGGTGCTTTTGGTTGCAAACTCCATAGTGATGCTACTTTCTTTTCTCCAACTTCATCATGACTTTCTTTGATGGCAGGCCCATCCACAGTGTTTCCTTGCTGCTCTGTTTGTGGTGTTGTAACCTCGGTGTCATCCTCTACCTGTTGTTTTAATACAAGGATTTGGGACATGCATGCACTGACATTCAGTCTGATTTGTTAGTTTGTGGCTGGTGAAAGGTAATATCAGAAAGGTTGAGTGGCTATTTTAATGCAGCATGCTGAATATTTCAAGTGAACTATCATCCTAACTTATCTGAAGTTACGTAGCTAGCAAATCATGCATGGATTTTGAAACATAACAAAATATGTAAAAGAAAGCAAAACATTTGATCTAAGTTGGTTCTTTAGAGCACAAAACTTCTAAATCACCAAGAGCGGCTTAAAAAACAAAAACCGAAATCCGTTTCCTAAATTAAGACTACTAATAATATTTCCACACCATTATATTTATCTAAATACATATATTATTCAAAGCTATATTAATGTTGACAAGTTTAAACTGTTAGTTACAAATCAAGCATGAACAGAGTATAATATATGACCCGGGCAAAGTCAGAGTCACAGCAGAGATAAGCCTAAAACACTGACAGACAATGAGGATCGTACCTTGTATATGCCCGAGGATGTGACGTCTGGTACGGACCCGTACGATGCGCCATGTTTCTCTGAACTCTGTAGGGCACTGACTCGTGATGATGATGCAGCTCCTTTACCAGGGTCATCTTGTTAGATCAAAAGCATAAATATATTATAAACGTAACTCAGGTTGACACAAAATTACATGTTTTCTTGTGAGAAATTAAAAACATCCAAAATGTACACAATTTTAACAAAATATGGAAATCATAATGTTATTACTTGTCTTGATGGTCCAGATGTTAGTGGGGGAGTCTAATTGTGGAGGAATCTGATCAGGGAATCAAGCCGCAGCCGCCGTGGTGAAAGGAAACTGTGCTATCCACTGCACAACCTAACCACCATGTACTGTACATGTATGTACAAATTTTGTAGGGAGGATTATAAGAGCATCAACCAGGGTATGAATTTGAGAACTGGACCTGATTTCCAGTCTGGGAATTGGTTTATGCATTAAGGTAATTCAGTAAAATTTTGTATCTTAAATTTTTCAGACCATAGCACTCTACTCTTATCATGTTTGAAATTCTGTATGTATAACTGACAAAGGGAGATAACTTCTTACCTGGTAAATGTTTCTGTTGACGTTCAGCACTCATTGTCAGCTTGTATTTCTTTTTATACACATTCCCTGGGTAAAAATAATTTCTGTTATTCTAAGCAATACTAGTACTTTAATCAAGGTCAATCTACACACATATAATGATGAAGCCCATGAGCCTTATAACTGTCACCTGAGTTTTGAAATCAGGAAATACATTAGTTGCCTCTCAATGGAAGCCCCTTTCTCATGTTCGGAAAGGGAAGCGGCCATCATAATTGAAGACACTTTTTCCTATGAAGAGTATACAATTCCATCATATCTAGATTGAAAGACAAAAAGTTCCAACGAACCTGAATCATTCACCGTGCTATCAAGTCAACTTCTGCAACTTTAAATACATGTACATGCTACCATACAATACAATTACCAATAGCCTATTTGTTAATTTGCAATTCATTTGATCCTTGCAAATGTGACCTTCAAAATGATCAAACTTATTCAATTGAACAAACAGGGAGCCCTAACTTCAACCAAGTATGCTACAGGCCCAATATCAGTACCCTCAGCTGGGCCTTTTGGTTATGAAAAAGAAGTGAATTGTTTGACAAGATCATTTATCTGAACAAACTTTGTAGCCCTTAAACCAAGTATGCTACTATGGGTTGGTCCAATATGCCACTATGAGATGAGGCCCAATATCAGTACCCTTGCTGGGTCTTTTATTTATTTATTGAGAGAATGTTGAGCCAACTATGTACTGTAGCCCTACATCCCAGCATTATACAGATCATATATCAGTACCTTGGGCCTTTTAGTTATTGAGAAGAAATTGATTGAAGATGATTAAGATATTTTATCACTGTGACCTTAAATGTAGATCAAGGTCATTCAATCTTTGAACAAACTGTGTAGCCCTTAACCCTAGTATTATATTGTGAGTTAAACCCAATATCAGTTTGGAAATGAGAAACTGAAAATGTTGTTTGAAGATTTTTTTTTACACTCAAATACATTAAGCCCTACCTGGAAGTTGTTCCTCCTCCCTCTCTGAGATGGTATATAGCCCAGTAACCCCTGGGGTCAGGATATGTCCTCTCAGTGGAGTCACAGAACCTGCAGACAGCCCCGGGGTGCTGCCATATTGGTACGTCTGGCTGTACGGACTACTGCAGTGTGAAAAACAGATATATAAAAAATAGGGAATTCAACCCACCTAAAAATTCCCTGAATATACAAAACAACATACATAATAACATGTAACCAATCAAGTTGATGAGGTTAAAGATTAACTGTATACAGGATCAGCAGTCATGGAGAAAATGTTCTCTTAAACAAAAAGATATTAAGACACATAGTACATAATAATAACCTGTACAGAAGAAATATGTATGAATATTTTATAACCAGAACAAAAAGATGCATTGGCAATGAAAACGGTGGGTATATTGATCCAGGAGTTAAGGTAAGACTCGGGCCATGTGTGGGATCAGAGATGGGTTAGAACAAAAACGTCAATCAATATAATGTATACCCAGCTTCCATCCTTTATCTCAGGACCAGGCCTACATGTAGCTACTGCCGTAATCTGAATATAAGCAACGTTAACTCTACATATATGCACATTTAGTGTGTTATATTTATCAATCCTTATATATGCAATTATGCATATACAAATCCCCCAAAGCATTATATCAAGTACAGAATAAATTTCCTGTTCAGAGAGAAAACATTTCAATTCAATTCAATTTTATTGCATTTTACATCAAAATAACATAGTGTGGATCAAGCGGACAAACAATACATTGTTTATGTACTTATTTTGATGCAATCAAAATAAATTTGCGCGTCCGTGATAAGTAAAATATAAGCAGAGTATAAAAACTCCAATTAGCGCAATCATATTTCAGGGCAATACCTTCAGCGCGAAAAGCGCTAAATAATTACCGCAAAAATATGTACATGTACGTTTACTGTGAGTTACCAAACATACATATGAAATAGATGTGCATCAAGTATATAGTATTGAACAAACTTAAGCACCTTGATTACAATATCAAGTCCTACATTATATATATATTGAAACTTCAACAACTCTGGTCACAACTCACAATATGTACATAGTAAAGATTGCTTCACACATGTATTTAATATATTTCCAGTGGTAAGAAAAACCTTTTTAAAAATACATCCAATATTTTTGAAATAAATACCTACAGCAGGTGTCTGTTTATTAATGGAATCCAAGATTTTGCTGGCAAACTTTTTTTCCTGTAAGCACGTGCAGAAAATTTGATAAAATTTTGATATTTCCCAACAGCATACGGCCAGTTAGGCCGATATTTTGCAGGCAAACTTTTTTTCCTGTAAGCATGTGCAGAAAATTTGATAAAATTTTGATATTTCCCAACAGCGTATGGGCAGTTAGGCCGATATTTTGCAGGCAAACTTTTTTTCCTGTAAGCACTTGCAGGTAACTTAATAAAATTTTGATTTTTCCCAACAATAGCATACGGCCAGTATGGCAGCACATAATTTCTTTGTCTAAGTCTTCTTCTCTTCGATCTGTGAAGACATGCTTGGTAATAGGGCTGGTTGTACTTATTCTTGTACATTATCACCGTTCATGGTATCAGTAAACGGTAGATAAATCCACAAACCACATTTCAATTTGGTCAAAATTAGAGTCTGTTGTAGTACTAGTACCGAGTAGTATTTATCACATTCAGGTGTCAGGGAGAATCGAAGATCATCTCCTTAAATCCTGGCTGACACTGATTAAAAGCGTGAAAGCAATATAACCAGACCAGAAGTCTCACTCATATTGTCTTGCTAATAAAAATTGTTATCTGATATATACTAGGTACATGTGTCAAGTGTAGTTCATGTGAAATGAGAAAAGTTAAAACTGACCAAATATATGCCTGAGAAATTTAAAGTGTCCTAGCAAATTGTCAAATATAATAAAACCATAAAATGATGTTGACACACTTCTTTATTATTAATTTAATGATCGTAGTGTAAACATATTCTCTAGTGTCCAGGTATATTAAGGAATGGACGCAAAAACAATACCCGCCAGCACCACTCTGTCCTAAATCTAGATAACACCATTTTATGTTCAAATATATATCTTGATAAAGTGTTACGGCCTAGTACTTGGAATTTGTTTGTTTGTGGTCTACATCCCATTTGCCAAGTTTTGGTGGTGGAGGAAAGCCAGAGTTCCTTGAGAAAAACCATCGACCTATGGTCAGTACCTGGCATTAAACTGCCCCACATTGGTGTCGAACCTGTGACCCAGAGGTGGAGAGCTAGTGGTAAGAGAATGTCAGACTCCTTAACCACTTCACCACCGCGACCTGTGTCAGACACCTTAACCACTTGACCACCGTGACCCATGTCAGACACCTTAACCAGTTGACCACTGCAGGACATTTACATTTCAGAAACAAAAAACCTACAGGACAGACTTTCTCTTCATATTTAAGAATCAGAGTATAACGCAGCTTTCCAATTTTTAGCTAACTGGCCTCGTTCTTGAACAATGTTGAGCCTTGAAGGAGGTATGTTGTCGGGGGGGGGGGGGGGGGGGGGGTATAGGTGTCAGCCTCATTCTTTCCAAAAGACAAGAGGCCCAATGGGCCTGCATCGCTCCCCTTCCCCCAACGATGTTTCTGACTAAATTTTGTCAAAATCCAATCAGGACTTTTTGACAAGAAGAGATTTAAATGAATTACCTCTATTTCCCCTATTGGGCCTGCCCCTCTGGCCCCTTAGGGATCAGAGTCACCATTTATGCAAAATTCGTTCCCCTTCCCCCAATGATGTTTCTGACTAAATTTGGGCCAAATCCATTCATAACTTTATGACAAGAAGAGATTTAAAGGAATTACCTCTATTTCCCCTATTGGGCTCCGCCCCTCTGGGGTCAGTGTCACCATTTATGCAAAATCTGTTCCCCTTCCCCCAACGATGTTTCTGACCAAATTTGAACAAAATCTATTCATAACTTTATGACAAGAAGAGATTTAAAGGAATTACCTCTATTTCCCCTATTAAGCCCGCCCCTCTGGCCCCTTTGGGGTCCGAGTCACCATTTATGCAAAATCTGTTCCCCTTCCCCCAACGATGTTTCTGACTAAATTTGGGCCAAATCCATTCATAACTTCATGACAAGAAGAGATTTAAAGGAATTACCTCTATTTCCCCTATTGGGCTCCGCCCCTCTGGCCCCTTTGGGGTCAGTGTCACCATTTATGCAAAATCTGTTCCCCTTCCCCCAACGATGTTTCTGACTAAATTTGGTCAAAATCCAATCAGGACTTTTTGACAAGAAGAGATTTGAAGGAATTACCTCTATTTTCCCTATTGGGCTCCGCCCCTCTGGCCCCTTTGGGGTCAGTGTCACCATTTATGCAAAATCTGTTCCCCTTCCCCAACGATGTTTCTGACTAAATTTGGTCAAAATCCAATCAGGACTTTTTGACAAGAAGAGATTTGAAGGAATTACCTCTATTTTCCCTATTGGCCCCCGCCCCTCTGGCCCCTTTGGGGTCCGAGTCACTATTTATGCAAAATCTGTTCCCCTTTCCCAAAGGATGTTTCTGACCAAATTTGGTCAAAATCCAATCAGGACTTTTTGACAAGAAGAGATTTAAAGAATTACCTCTATTTTCCCTATTGGGCCCCGTCCCTCTGGCCCTTGTGGGGTCAGAGTCACCATTTATGCAAAATCTGTTCCCCTTCGCCCAAGGATGTTTCTGACCAAATTTGGTTAAAATCCAATCAGGACTTTTTGACTAGTAGCGATTTGAAGCAAATGTTGACAGACGACGGACGGACGCTGCGCCATGGCATAAGCTCAAATTGATAGGTTAAAAAGAGTCTTCAAGAACCTGGAGTTCAAATTTGGAGTTTTGACAGTAATATTGTCTAATCATTTTAGCTTCTATTTGTCTCAAGTCTACAACACGAAATCCTGAAAACCTTCCAAAATTTAACCTTATCACCCAAGAACTAATCAATATCATCATTGTCACCTTTCTTCCATCTGATGTGTGATCGAGTGAAAAATCATTTTGTCATATATTTATACACAAACAAATTTCTATTTAAACTTACACAGTGTAAATTTTAATTTTTGTAAGTCTGGACTATATGTTCTTTAAGATTACATCTAATGGCAATTTGACAACTCTCAAATTCTTCCATACAAGAAACCTACCTTGACCTGGCTGAGGAATACATTGGTATCAGATGTAGAACTTAATATAATCCTCTAAGTATTGACGGAACACATTTCCCCTTTCAAAGCTGCATGCACACATAGAATGATCAGGTAATTTAAGCCTGATCCTAAAGTTTGTGAAGTATTTTCAAAATTCTTAGCTGCACCAACATCCCTTCAAAGTTACCATCAACAAGTGGATCTGCCATTCCAAGAAACCTTGTCACATATATACTCGAACATGCAAGCCTTACAATGTAAAGTATATTGTAAACCCATTCCACATTTAACATTCCAAAATCTGGTGTGGTCAATTCATATAAATATCCAAATGTGACACGGTCAAATGATTTCTAAATAACAACACCTACAATGTAATTATAATACTGCTATAATAAGTCTCAACTCCAAATTAAATAACGGATTAAGACTTAAGTCAGCTATGAGTATGAGACAGACTACCGGTAGTAAGAACAAATTATGCATGCATAGACAAGCTTACATATATGATCAGCAACTATCAAAACCATGAATATTTTTATCAAAAAATATATGTATTAAAATTAAAAAGAATAAAATAACATGCAAAACAGTGTCTTGCATCCAGCTAGTGTAATTCAATTAGTCAATCTGTTAGTTTTAATAGATAAAAATCCAGTTTTAATTAACTTTATTTTGACCATCAAGTCAACAAAGCTTTAGCATCATTAATAATGAATTAAAACATTTTAAGCTTTTAAACACCCTACAAATTGATATATTTTAATACAAGAGAATGACTTTCCTTATAAGATGGGCGTTAAAGCTTTAATTAAAGCATGTCTTCAAAGGAATCTCTAAGACCATAAACGTGTAAAGGAACACATATTAATTAAAAAAAAGTATAAAGGTTTTAATTATTGCAACAGTGTATAATAAATCATAATAAATCTATACAGAAAACAATATTGTTTTCTCCTCACATCTTCATACACATCAATTTAACATGAATGAAATATGCATAGATAAAATGCCATTTATATACAGTTACGTGCCATAATTATAAGTCTTTCATTTTTTTTTCATTTTGCAATATATTCTTTGTATTTCCAACTTTTTTCAATGAATTTTCTTGACTTGGTTTATGGATGGGTTTTGACAATTTTTTGTCATTTGGTACAAAAATATACAAGGTTTCCTCTCATAATATTTATTTAATTTTCCGTTGTGTATTAATGGAGCTTTACAAAATTATCAGCACTGCTAATTTCCATGTGACGCCATTTCTCTATATAACATTACCAAAATGACGGCAAAATGGTGTCCCGAAAATTGGATGTTGTAAATAAATTATGATTTCTCTAGTTATACATAACGGAAAACAGTGAAAATATTATGAGATGAAACAGGAAACAATTCTCTGTAAGTACACAAAATTTCATAAAAAATGGTCCAAAAACGAAGTCAGGAAAATTCATTGAAAAAAGTTGGAAATACAAAGAATATATAGCAAAATATAAAAAATTGAAAGACTTTTGGCACGTCACTCTATATACATGATAGCATCTGTGTTAAGACCAAACTGAATACCATTATCCATTATTACAATACAAAATACAGCCAGCTGTACATGTGTTCATTTTACTTTACCGGACAAATCTGCTTTTGATTATACCTGATTAAAAAGGATTAAACTCCATAACTCCTTAAATCTATGTTTAACACTTTTTAATCAGTTACAACATGAACTTCTAGAAGTTCGAAGACTTACCAGGTAATGGTCAGTGTACAGAAACAGTGTTTTACTATCAGGATAGTGGACAGTAGCTAGTCTTCCAGGGTTCAGTGATTTATTTTACCAGGTAACGGTCAGTAGGGAAACAGTGATTCAGGACAGTGGACAGTAGCTAGGATTCCAGTGATTTATATTACCAGGTAATGGTCAGTAGGGAAACAGTGATTCAGGACAGTGGACAGTAGCTAGGAGTCCAGTGATTTATATTACCAGGTAATGGTCAGTAGGGAAACAGTGATTCAGGACAGTGGACAGTAGCTAGGAGTCCAGTGATTTATATTACCAGGTAATGGTCAGTAGGGAAACAGTGATCCAGGACAGTGGACAGTAACTAGGAGTCCAGTGATTTATTTTACCAGGTAATGGTCAGTAGGGAAACAGTGATTCAGGACAGTGGACAGTAGCTAGGAGTCCAGTGATTTATATTACCAGGTAATGGTCAGTAGGGAAACAGTGATCCAGGACAGTGGACAGTAACTAGGGGTCCAGTGATTTATATTACCAAGTATTACCAGGTAATGGGCAGTGTATGGAAACAGCGATTCAGGATAATGGACAGTAGTGTGAACAGATTTGCATATATATACACATGTGGATTACAAAAATTTGTTTTAAAGCTGCATAGTATAATTATGTCACTTTAAACATGAATTCATTTAGATTTAAGATGGCCTTATACATGCACAGGTTGAGAACTCAATATGAGGACTGCATGAGGACAAACTACATGTATCGGGGAACATCAACATGAGATTTCAGTATATTTAAGGATTAACTTTCTATTTTGTTTAGGTTATCGAGGGATAACTACAATGGAACACAAGTAAATTCAACAACCGGCAAAGCTGGTTATGTATAATTTACCTGTTTTTACCTGATAATAATATGCTATATTCAATAAAAATCAAATACATGTACAATCTTGTGAACTTTAAACATATTAAACAGAAATAATTTTGCAGAGGATATTTTGAATAGTCATCCTCATCTTGGTCCAATCACAATGTCATCCTGTATCTTGTTTGCTGTAGTTATATATACATAATGTACATGTACAAAAAATGTAGCTGTTATGTCAATATGGCTAAACTGCAACTCTTTGTCCATTTCTTTATTGTCTTTATCTATTATTGGCTGTGTAGGGAATGCTTGCCATATATACCGGTGTGAGTCTTAATTATAAGGGGTTAAGAGGCTGCATGGTGGTGGTTTTTCTTCGGGAACTCTGGCTTTCCTCTACTACTGAAATCTGGCATATCCTTAAATGACTACAGTGATCAATCTATGTGCAAGTCCTGAATAGTGTACTCCTAAAATTATGATGGGAATTTGACATAGAAATTCTGGAAATACTTCAATTTGACATTATGGGGCCTATTGTTTTTAGCTTTACTTTAAATATACTTTAAAGACCCATTAAGATAAATTGTAAATTGATAACTGTGACCATATGACTGTTCATAGGACAAAGAACACAAACAACCAAACATTTTATTATATGGTGATGGCAATAAAGGTGATGTTCTTTGTACTGTGATCATGATATGTCCATGTGAATTGTAAATGCTTGTATAATATTATACATGTTTCTTATGAATATCATAGCAAAGACATCTATAATCCTCTTGATCTGAATTTACTGTTTGGCTCACATATCACATTCCACATTTTTTACATGTTACAAATAAACCAGCATCCATTGTCACAATTTGACAATTTAAGTGGCTATAGCTATCGCCCCCTGAAATACTGTGTCATTTACTTGAGGGCATTTGCTTTCATTATTTCTACATGAATAACTCCCATAATGCAAGTAGTGATCTAAATAAGGTACACATGGACACTTTTTTATGTTAGTTTTAAAAAAAAATTCTTCTTTTGAGCTGATGATCCATGACCATGAGTGCAGTATTTAGTGAGCTTTTATAGCTTCAAACAAATAACCAGAACCATTCAAATCTGCACCGAGATCTAGCCACTGGTGTACCGTACGCCCATTTTTAAAGTCAATATAAGGCTGTTTCCCTCAGTCAAAATCTGGGTTTACCCAAAATGAAGTAAAATTAATGAATATTTTTCCACTTTATTTTAAATCCTACTATATTTTCCCAATTCAATAAGGCACAGGCAGCTGTAAAATCAAGGCAGCCAAAACACTGGTGTGTGACAAGTAAACTTTTTGATAAAGCTATACAGTATGCCTACATGTACAACCATTCACAACCATATTTTTGCTCAATGCTAGTAACAGTGCACTGGAGCAAGGTGCAGATCTAGATCTATATAAACATTGCCTACCGTTATATTGAAACTCATTCTCCTACAAATCTCTGTTTTCTATAATAATACTTATTACTGTGTTGCATGTATCAATATACCGTACGATGTTTGATAAAACAGTGTTTGTAGACAAATTACCGCTACTCGACACTACTGTACTTTCGGATCAGGATGATCATCAAAAATGCATGGAGACATCTGCCGAAGAATTATTATGGCTTTTATCTTCATTCACGAGGAAAATTCTTATTTAACGGTCACCTTTTTGCTATTTTCGAATTGTTATTTGTTCTCATTCACACAAAAAACAGTGTGAATAAGGACTATTTAGAAAATATATACAGATATATCCAATACTTACACTTAAACTGGCACAGGTAAGCTAATATCAAAACTTGTTCAGACAGTACCCTCCATCTTGGATATCGGTAAACATCAACTGCCGTAAAACAGTCGCGCAGAACAGTTTGATTTTACGTCATCCATCTCAGTGATGATTATTCCGTTTGAAGCAGAAAACAAATATCACGCTCAGTTTGCTAGTAACTGGACATTTTTGTATTCATTTTCAATATTTCCATGTGAATATTTGTAAATATTACACAAATATTTTTACGACATCAAGGCTCCCATGCCAAGACTTGTCAATCATAAGACAATATGGAAATATTTTGATGGAATTCGGTCAATAAAGGTTCGACCACCCTAACCACGTCAAACGTGTGAAGTAGGTCACGCATTGTTTACAGTAGACAGACACCCAAACAAAATGTCTTCGTTCATTAGCAAGGAAAAGTCGAAGTTTTATATCAAATAAGACATATTTAATTCTATAAAATATCCTTTACCGAAAACATTTCATCGACTTTTCTTGTAAGATTATTTCTGATGTAACTGTGAACGAATTAAAGCCTTTTTTCTCCAATAAATTACAGCATTATAAACATTTGTTTTACAAACTTACACGGACATAAATCTAAAATATGATTCCATGCTTTCGATAAAAAATGCCTCTAGTTCCTCCCTCGGTCCCTATATGGCATATACATTTACTGTATGCATATGTATCCCTGGTTAAACCTACACAAGCTTTTTTTGTTACCAGACCTACATGTATATAATCGCAACATCACCATCACTTTTCATGAATGATCACCATAAATATACTGTCGTTATATATAAGTAACTTTTTACCTGTAAGAGATTGTGTGTGTAAATATGTCGTGAACTTCGCCTTGAATAGTTATACTAACTAGTCAGAAGTGTAAGATTACAATTAACAGTACTGAATGATCCCTTGGGGCTTTTTATCCCTATCCACACCTTCCTCCCTTTGTTCGGCTCCCGTAAGATCTCCACACAGGTAAGTCATCTGCACACCTGTAATGACCCCCGCGGCTCTCCATCCCCGCCGGGGTTATTTGTGTGTCCCAGTATATAATTAGCGTTGAAATGACAACTAGCAAATAGGCGAAGTGAATAAAATTATCATTTGGATGCTCATATAAAAAGCTAAATATTGTGAAATCACATGTTTTTTAAATATGTTTTTAATGTTATAGTTCAACCTATATTCAGTTAGATTTTATTTCAAATCGATATGTGAGAAGGGATATTATGAAAAAAAAATAGAATTTATATCAAGAATAGATCTAAAATTGAACGTCTAGAAAAAAAAAGTTTAACGACAGTTTTGCCTGTTTTTGTATTATGACTTCCTCATTTTGAAATACTGGTACATTCTCAGATGAATTAAGCAATTTTGCAGTTATTTCTCGAAGCTGAACCAAAGAAGACTGATATAAAACATATTTTAAATTACAAATCACCAAACAGATTTTAAATTGACCGTCTTGAAAAAAAGGAGTTCAAAGATTCTTGCCTATTTTCTTTATACAGTAGTTATTCACGGTAAATTTTCATATTTTAACTGCATAGTCATTATTTTATGGAGTTGAAGTAAAAAACAATAAATGATAACAATAAAAGTAATCAAAATATGTTGAAATAAATCTTGTAGGAAAAATCAAAGAATATATTTTTTTTATTTTGATAACATGATTTGCATGGCAGCCGTAATTTTTTGCATTTCGGAACTCCTCTAACGATATCATAGACCGTAGGAAGGCAATTGATGGATTCCGCATAGTCCGCCCGACACGAGTGAGCTCCGGTTAGAGAAAGAGAGAGTTGCCAACCTCTGACTTTATACGTCTCTGGTTAATATAATGTATTTTGAGGTTAATTCCTATTGGTATCATGTTTTTTTTAACCAATCAAATAAAATATCCAGAAAATGATGTCATTTCCATTGATTTCAGATACACCTCATGCACAATATATTGCAAAGAAAATGAAAAAATTGGTTTTTGATGAAACAATATTATCTACAAACTGAAACATCTTCGTATTATGTACATTGAAAAGCTTATTATTTACCTATGGAGATTCATTGGATATGCAATAGATTTTGTGAAGAAAAAAAAACATGTTTCTCTTAGTATCCCATATATTATATACCTGTTAATATCATGTTTTTATCTGACAAATGCAACATGATAAAAAGAGGAATGCGCTGTACAGCTGTATAGGTAGTCAATTGTTCAGCGAAACACACGCTGCCAGCTTGACCTAGCAATGTATGCTGCGGGTAGAAGGCACACAAATACTCCACTAAAGACCACAAAATCAGAAGCATGACAACCAGGAGTCAAGTTTATCGATGCCGAGGATGAAAGACTGGGCCTGCAATATGGGCATGTTCAGGTCGTTAATCGATTATAGCAGCCGCACAAACACTGGGACCCGAGAATTTGCTACAGATAGTTTTAGACCTAAGAGAATTTAAAGGCCCAATATACGTAACTTCGGGGAAATTTTCGTGATTTTGAAAAATTCTGAAAAAAATTCCAGCTGATAACCATGCAAATAAGCCTAAAACGAAGTAAACCTGAGCAGTAACTTACAAGAAATTCTTGATAAAAAAATCCAAAGAATTGAAAAGGATTCAGGTGGGGCCCACTTCAACAACAAACCGAAGGTAGAAGACGGTTCGAAACGGACGCGTGTTTACAATCAGCGTGTTTCAACTGCTGCTGTACTGGTAACCGCGAAAGAATTCATCTTGAATATTGCTGATATCAGTTAATCTTAACTAAATCTATAAATATAATAAGTTATTAGGCTTGATTTTCGCTTCAAATTTTGCCGAAAGTTACGTATATTAGGCCTTTAAATACTAGCCGTAACAAATTCTCAGGTCCCTGTGCTGTGTGCTTACAAAGGGGAACTCAGCACATATACCATTCTGTAGAAATGACAGTCATGCATGGTCCAGCGATCAATTTACAATTTATTTTCATGGGTCCTTTTTGACAAATTTTGTACATTTGGCGAAAACAAAGGGTCCCACAATGTTAAATTGAAGTATTTCCAGAATTTATATGAGTCCTTTCATGATATTATGAGTACTGGACTCGGGACTAGCACGTAGATTGATCACTGATGGTCTGAATGCAATTGCAACTATTGCATTCTTTAAGACTTGGGTAACAAACTGGTCAACGATATGTTTATACATACTACACTTTGAGGAAGATTATTTCTCATTTTTTTGAATAAAAATATCATGTATATGTTGTTCACATAAGCGGATCCAGGATTTCGGGTTAAAGGGGGCGTACATTTTTTTAAATGAACTTTTGTGTATGGGGTGTTCGACCTCTCATCCATATTGAGTTTACAAAAACATTATAAACTGCATCTTTGTTGTTCACACGAAAAGTGTTCGAAAATATTTTGCAAACGCTCCGTATACTCGTATATCACGTGCTTTACATGCACTAAACCAGTACGAACCACAGGGACCTGAGAATTTGCTACCGCTAGTTTTGAACATAAACTTCATACACGAACAAAAGGTATCTTCAAATGCAAAGGACCCATGAAAAATAACTGTAGATTGATTTTTGTAGCAGCATGGTACAATGATCTGTAATGTATGAATATAGATTTATTTATAGAAGAACAAAAGTCGTTTTTTAACAAAATTGAATTGACTTGTCAGTAATTGATAGCATAAACAATCATACTTCCATTTCATCACTTTTTGACTTTGGTATGTATGAGACATGGTGTGAAATTCGTCAATGGGGAGCTTTGAAAGACTTTTTTTCAATCCTAAGGGCTAAAACTTTTTAACCCACCCGGCCAGGACTCCATGCTTTGTTAAGGGGTACTGTACCGTCCATAGAATGAATTTAATTAATTACACAGCAGCAAGGATATCCATTCATAGATAGAAATTATTTATTTTGGAGTCTTAGGATCAGGTAGATAGTTTAACAGAATAACCCTAATCAGAAATGATTAACATAAGTATGCAAAGAAATTTGACATACATATAAGTTATTACTATACTAGTCTTATAAAAGTCTTACTAAATAAATACCAGTTATTACTAGATTTTGGGACTATGTGTCGAGCCTGCCTTCTTACAATCTTATAAGTTATAATTTAAAAACATATAACTACAAGTTATACATGTATATTTAGTGAAATGAAAGAAACATTCATGATTGCTTTTATAAATAAACTGACTGTATCAGTAAACTAAAGTAGTGAGCCCAACACGGAGGTTTTCGGAAAAATGAAAGAACTTCCGTGTCGGGCTCACTACTACACACACATTACTTCGGATTTTTGTGAGACATCGTGCGACTGGACTACCTCCTAGGATGTTGTGTCTCCCCCCCCCCCCACACACTTATTTGTTTCATACTAAAGTACAATCTAATACATACTGTATACACATTGATTTTATCTTGTTATTTTAGACCACATATCACCATTGACATATGCATATAATTCACCCCTAATTCCGTCGACGAACATCGTTTTTACTTTAAGATGTTTAACTTTGAAGTTTGAAGTCATCCTTCACTCAACAATGTTCCTGAAAACAAAACTATTCTGCCAGCATGACGATAGCTATATAATTGGGGTACAATTATAAGTCAAAGAAAAAAGAATCTGACCAAACCGCGACAAACTAGTACAGTTTCATACAATTCGATAAAATCTTGCGAGTTACCTCCCGTCTTCTATTAGACAGACTTAAGCTTATACAGTACAGAGTTGAACGGTTATAGTCTTGTTAAAACAAAAATTGTTACGACAAAACCAGCTCATCGATTTTACAAACGAGCAGTCATATAATCATATGAAACACGACATTTTCATGCGGCTTCTGTCGCAATATTTACCATTCAGAATGAATGAAAAGATTACTTTCTCTCCAGTGACACTGACGATGAGAAGATTACCCATATATAAAATGTATAACGTAAAATAACCCTTAACATCTGGTATGTACAAATGTAAATTTAAGCCATCCTACCCTGCTATATTGTAGGACAGAAATGATATTAATATAGGCCTTCCGCCTACATTCTTACAAAGGATGTCTGTGGCTAACCGAGTCTGATTTTGAACACTTTGTGTCACAATGTGTGATCGTTGTTGATGTTAGGTGCATATTGGTCAATGTTAAGGTATATAATCAAACACACCATTGATTTGAACTTGTACACCAATTGTAATCTAAAAACGATGCATGTAAATAAAAAAAGTATGTACTATACCTGTATGCTCTTTCATAAATTGCTTCTTTGATTTTCGTCTGCACGAAGCAGAACGTTTAGCACTGAAATGTGCATCGTTTTTGATGACGTCAAACTTGATGACGTCACTTGTCAATGTGTAAACGAAGGGAAGATAAATCATGCTTTCACAAGCAACCAGGCCGCAAACGAGCCATGATACTATTTTTTACAATACATTTATCAATATATTCATTTTACTTTTTTTTACAAAAAAGAGAAGAAGAATTCAAATTGATATTATAAACAGTGATGTGACGTGCCAAAAGTCTTTTATTTATTATTATATTTGCTATTTATTCTTTGTATTACCATTTGTTTCCAATGAATTTTCCCGACTTTGTTTAACTGTTAGATATCTGGATAATTTTTGATAACATTTTGTACAATTAAAGAAAAGAGTTTCATGTTTCATCTCAGAATATTTCCATTGTGTTCTGATGTGTATGATCAGGGAAATTATAATTTATTTACGACATCCGATTTTTGGGACTCATTTTGACATTACTTTAGTAGCTTATATATACGGGGAAATGACATCAATTGGAAACTAGCAGGATACTGTGGATAGTTATGTATTTCTCCAGAAATAAACAATGGAAAAATAAGTAAGTATTATGAAAATATAAATAATGGATATTTCTGAACAAAATAGCCAAATATTAGCATAACCCAACCATAATCAAAGCCAAGAGAATTAATTGAACACAATAAGTTTTGAATACAAAGAATATAGAATCTAGGCCTTTAGAAAAAAAATATATATTGATTTCTTTTCGGCACGGCACGGTTATATAAGTGCATAAACGTTTGACTTTTGAATTGAATTTGTATTAGGCCTATGATTTGATGTTCACAAAATTATTTCAAACAAAACTGTATATATAACCATCTCATTACCGTAAGGAACTACAACCCAGTTATGTCAGTAGACTATAAAACACATTAATAAGTAAACATTAATATATATAACAGTAAACTGGAGTACTTGGAGAAAACCACAGCTGGTTTAGCAGGTGGCATCCGTTCAGGGAGTTTTGACCTTCGAATCCCACTGGTAAAGACTTGTCAACTGTCTGATGAAGGTGACTGGGTACTAAACATACCACAGGGAACTGATAATCTGTAACGGCTAGTTTTGGACATAAACTAGGGTGTTTAGAGTATTTTTCCATTTTGGGGATGTTTAGATCAATTTTCGATAAAAATGCCGCCTTATAGACTTTATGACCACCGAGGGAGGCATTTTTATTTCTCATGTTCCTGTGATCGAAACGTCACCAGCGGCCAAAATATATATTTATTGGTTGTGCAAACGAATTTAAAATTACATATATCATACTTAAATTCTCAAAATGTATAGAAATTATTTTTATTATCTTAAAAATGTTATGGTAAGCGGCGACATAATCCATTTGTTAAACAGATTTCGGGAAAATAACTTGCCATTTTATTTTGGTTCAGTAATACATGTTAGTACTGGAGATACCTTAAAATCACACGACACACTTGAATTTCCGTAGATAATGAAGTTCTTGTGTTACAATGTGTTATTGTGATATGTAAACCTATAGTTTAACAACTGCACGAAAAACACGTGCAGTCCTTTGTGGGTATATGCGGTTGAGAAAACTTGACCAGCTTTACCGGGACACATGCGCCATTTTGTCATAAAGCTGAAGTAAACATGATGACGACATCAAAACGTCGACAGGTATGTATTCATTGAATACCAGCATCTTCTACACATCTTGTAACGGGCGGTTCCATATTCAGGATCGGTCTGTATATATATCTTTAATACGGGCGGTTCCATATTCAGGGTCGGTCTGTATAGATCTTTTATACGGGCGGTTCCGTATTCAGGGTCGGTCTGTATATATCTTTTAAACGGGCGGTTCCATATTCAGGGTCGGTCTGTATAGATCTTTTATACGGGCGGTTCCGTATTCAGGGTCGGTCTGTATATATCTTTTAAACGGGCGGTTCCATATTCAGGGTCGGTCTGTATAGATCTTTTATACGGGCGGTTCCATATTCAGGGTCGGTCTGTATAGATCTTTTATACGGGCGGTTCCATATTCAGGGTCGGTCTGTATAGATCTTTTATACAGGCGGATCCATATTCAGGGTCGGTCTGTATAGATCTTTTATACAGGCGGTTCCGTATTCAGGGTCGGTCTGTATATATCTTTTATACGGGCGGTTCCATATTCAGGGTCGGTCTGTATAGATCTTTTATACAGGCGGTTCCGTATTCAGGGTCGGTCTGTATATATCTTTTATACGGGCGGTTCCGTATTCAGGGTCGGTCTGTATAGATCTTTTATACAGGCGGTTCCGTATTCAGGGTCGGTATATATATCTTTTATACGGGCGGTTCCATATTCAGGATCGATCTGTATATATCTTTTATACGGGCGGTTCCTTATTTAGGGTCGGTCTGTATATATCTTTTATACGGGCGGTTCCGTATCCAGGGTCGGTCCGTATAGATCTTTTATACGGGCGGTTCCGTATTCACGGTCGGTCTGTATATATCTTTTATACGGGCGGTTCCATATTCAGGGTCGGTCCGTATAGATCTTTTATACCGGTGGTTCCGTATTCAGGATCGGTCTGTATATATCTTTTATACGGGCGGTTCCATATTCAGGGTCGGTCCATATAGATCTTTTATACGGGCGGTTCCATATTCACGGTCGGTCCGTATAGATCTTTTATACCGGTGGTTCCGTATTCAGGATCGTTCTATATAGATCTTTTATACCGGTGGTTCCGTATTCAGGATCGGTCTGTATATATCTTTTATACAGGCGGTTCCATATTCAGGGTCGTTCTGTATACATATCCTCCATATTCAGGGTCGGTCTGTATATATCTTTATACGGGCGGCTCCATATTCAGGGTCGGTCTGTATACATATCCTCCATATTCAGGATCGGTCTGTATATACCTTTCATACGGGTGGTTCCATATTCAGGGTCGGTCTGTATACATATCCTCCATATTCAGGGTCGGTCTGTATATATCTTTTATACAGGCGGTTCCATATTCAGGGTCGGTCTGTATATATCTTTTTTACGGCCGGTTCCGTATTAGGGTCGGTCTGTACACATATCTCTTATACGGGCAGTTCCATATTCAGGGTCTATATCTATCTTTTATACGCTTGGTTCCGTATTAGGGTCGGTCTGTATATATACAGTATTTTTATACGGATAGTTCCATATTCAGGGTCGGTCTGTATATATACAGTATTTTTATACGGATAGTTCCATATTTAGGGTCTGTATATATCTTTTATACAGGCGGTTCCGTATTTAGGATCGATCTGTATATATCTTTTATACGGGCGGTTCCTTATTTAGGGTCGGTCTGTATATATCTTTTATACGGGTTGTTCCGTATTCAGGGTCGGTCTGTATATATCTTTTATACGGGCGGTTCTATATTCAGGGTCGGTCTGTATATATCTTTTATTCGGGCGGTTCCGTATTAGGGTCGGTATGTACACATATCTCTAAACGGGCGGTTCCATATTCAGGGTCGGTCTGTATACATATCCTCCATATTCAGGGTCGGTCTGTATATATCTTTTATACGGGCGGTTCCTTATTTAGGGTCGGTCTGTATATATCTTTTATACGGGCGGTTCCGTATCCAGGGTCGGTCTGTATAGATCTTTTATACGGGCGGTTCCGTATTCACGGTCGGTCCGTCAATCAATCAATCAATCAAATATTTTATTCCTCTGTTTAGAGATTTTCAAAAGAAAGAAATAGGTATTTACATCATATACATAAATATATCAAAGCGTTGTAAATCTGTACCATTATCTATAACTTAATGTCTTTCTTGTTAATAAAGTAATTATTCAACATTTTCGGCACTTAATTTGATATTTTGAAGTTATTTACTTTTACAAGTTCAACTTGACAGGTTCATTGGATTTTGGTTTGATAAAAACACATGAGCTGCACATCTTATATATCTGGCACTGTCCAACAGGAATTCATGATATTCTCCTTTGCTTGCTAGTTTGTCTTCTGGAATAGGTTTTCCAAGAAGAGTTCTCAGAAAGTCCTCGTGTAAGAGATTGTCTAAATAGACAAACAATGGGATACCATATTTATCTACGATCAGTGTCATGTAGACGTCACGAATGTCAGCTGTGGCTCTACAAACAGTCACATAATGCAAAATAGCATCTATATACATTACGTTGCATAGTTTACACTGTTCTTCTATCCATCTAGGGGAGCACGTCACCATTTTGCACACAAATTTGACGATATTAAGGTCTTTCGTGGTATTTGGTGTTTCCCACAAAATGTATGGAGACGCATACGTATTGTGGATGTCTCTATATCGCAAAAAGTCGAGATCTTGCTGTAGTCTGTCATTAAGTAGAGCGTCCTCTGTTGTCTTTATAGAATAGTTTACTATCCGTTTCCATTTGGCTTTTGATGGGAATGTGACATTTGTTGTATAATCTATTATAAACTGTTGTAAGTTGTATTTGCACAGAATGGACCAGATGTCAGGTATAAATCCTCGTTGGTTATTTACTGGGCAATGTAGGTATTGGTACAGCCGTCGTAAAAGTATTTGTTTAGATAGAGTATCAGACTCTAGATGAATCAGAAAGGAAAGGAAGTTGAGCTTCCTTTTATCAATTTCGGATGGCAATCTATGGAGGCCTAACATGGATTCACACATGTCCGATCGTGTTAATTTCCGGAAACATTGAGTTCTTTTCGCAATTGTGTGTTGAAGAACGTTTAGACTTTGTAGATCTTTTTGCGATATTTTAGACCAAAATTCAGATCCGTAAAGTACACTTGGAATAATCACTTTCTTATACAGTTCCGTTGTTTTTAATGGATTGGTCACTTTACAATCTTGTCCGAATTTTGTTATTAGGTTGAAACAGTTTCTTCCTTTTGTACAGCCGTTTTCTATAGCTGACGTACTTTTGAGATCAGTAGAAATTATGACACCCACATGTTTGTAAGATTCTGAAGTATTTAGGTTCTGTCCCATAACTGACAATTTGAAGTTATTGTTTCTTTTCCATCCATTCCCGAAGACAAGAACTGTACTTTTTTCCGCATTGTAAACAAACTTCCAAGTTTTCGCATATTTTGTGCAAATGTTTAATAGAGTTTGTAGCGCTGAAGGACTGGTTGCAATCAGGGCGATGTCGTCTGCGAGAGCGGGGTTACAACTGTTTATATCAAATATCTTGGCTCCTACTCGGCTATGTTCCAGTTCCAAGAGAAGGTCATTTATAAAGACTAGATAAAGGAAGCTGGAGACGACTCCCCCCTGTCTAATTCCGGACTTAACAGGCAGCCATCTTGATCGTATGCCGTGTGTCATAACTGAGCTGAATATATCAGTGTATGAATTAATAATTAAAGCAAGCATTTTCCCCCGTACTCCAAACTTGTAGAGTTTTTGGATAAGTCCGCGGTGCCACACAGTGTCGAACGCCTTTCGCGTGTCCAAGAACGCCACAAATACTTTGCTGTTATTTTCCAGGTTGTAATAGATGGTCTCTCTTAAATTAAAAGCGGCCGTGGTGCAACTAAGATTTCTTTGGAATCCTTGCTGTTGCTTGGACAGCGGGTTCGCGATACACGATAGCCAACTTTGTATTCTATTGTGTATAACCTTTTCTAAAAGTTTGTAGATTGCTGGAAGTAATGTGATCGGGCGGTAGTTGTCTGGGTTATTTTTGGGTTTATGCCCTCCTTTATAAATTGGTATGACAATACCGCATTTCCATGTCTTTGGAATGAAACCTTTGTCCAAAATTGCGTTAAAGAGGCATCACGGTAAAACTATATTTTTTTATGCTTATTTAGAATTATTGTATATATGAATTAAATGTATACTCTTGTGGAAAATTAATGGGCGATTTACGCTGAAATATGTTCTCAAAAATTTTAATTTATAATTAAAAAAGGGAATCACTATTCGTTGATCAACGATTTGGACATGTAAATTTTTTTGCATCACATATGATAACGCATGCGCATAACAAGCTACATCGGTAAACAAAAAATGGCGATCCGCGTGACCTACATGTAACTACCAAGCGAAAAGTGGCCGAATGGTCAAATTTTAACGTAATGATTATATTACGGAAGCATAATGAGGGATGGGAAGTATTCAAGTGAGAGACTAACAGCCCAATTGTTTGCATGTTACAGTTTTCTTCTGGATAGCCGGTGACACAGTTTTGATTTGGTTTTGGGGCCTCCCAAGGGATAACTCTTTCATTCCTCTGTTACATGAAATGCGTGTGTAAAACTTGAAAGCGTGTATTGTAATATTCCCTTTATAATATTCCAATAAAACGGCATTATTGAATTATATTGCTGAAGAGAAAGACCTTTTCACATACAAGAAAAACCGTATTGGGGTATTACGCTGTAAAACGCCGGTATAGGGCGATTGAGTTTAATGTATACAGATTCAATTTGGACAAAATGAATAAATTTATGTCATCATGTGCGGATCAAAAATTCTTGTCATGCGTAATCTATAAAATACGGATTATACAAATATTATCGTGTTTGGACCCCGGTATTAAATTTAATATGAATGAAAATATATGCATTATATAAGTGAAGTCATTCATTCATAAAAAAAAAAAATCATATACATGTATGTCCCATGTCTGCAGTTGTGTTAAAAAAGTTAACGAACCTTTATTTACATAAAAAAGTAAAATTAATCAGAACATATATAAATGGTTAAGTATTGGACAATTATCTTCTCGACAAGTTCCAAATTTGATATATATATTATACATGTATTCTACATGTTTAGTGCGTGGTGCGTCATATGAGTGCACGGATTTCCGTGATACATATATAATTGTAAGTGTTAAAGTATGTTGACGCTGAAAGTTGGATAGATTTTAGATGAATATATAGATAATCTGAAAAAAAATCTTCAAGACATCGAGTTGTATAAAAAAAATCGGAATCATTTCATTTTATTTTTGTATCATCGGACGTACATGTATATACATTACGCATCCCCTCTTGGGCTCCTTCGTCAAATTCACCGAGAACGCTGTCACCTGACGCGTGATCAGCGCTATTTTTATCGGGCTTTCCCGAGGAATGCAATTTTGAAAGTGGCTAATAAAGACATTTTGAGTGGACTTTGAATATTGAAATAACAGGAAAATGTATCTGGTAGTGCAGACAGCATGTACATTCAAGAACTTCATTGTAGACTTCCCCGGGATGCCCCTTTAAACAGTTTTAAAATACTCATTAAAAGTTGACGTCCTCCATAACGCAAATGCTCGTTGCAGATATTGTCAACTCCGGGGGCTTTATTTAGTTTCAGATCCCTGATGGCGTCTATTATTTCTTCTAGTTTGAAGTTAGAATTTTGAATGTCTGAATTTTCTAGTACTGTGTCATCATATAGAATCGTAGGTTCACCAACGTCGTGTTGAGAATAAATCTGTTCAAAGTGGTTTGCGAAAGCTTCGCAGATATCTCTCGGATTGCTGTTAACATTACCGTTATAAACTAATTCTGGACACGGATCATTATTCACAGATTTGCGTCTCCGGATAACTTTCCAGAACAGACGAATATCAATCTCCGCTGTACGTTCTAATTCTTGTTGACACTCTAATAATTACGTATTATGTGCATGTTCGTGTATTTCTCTGAATGATTTCTTTGCGTTCTTGTACGATTTATAACTTTGGTACTGTAGTCCTCGAGGACGACCTTCACTGATCCATAAGACGCGTTTTTGTAACGCGTTCTTATGTGCAGACTTTACCTCGGAATTCCAGTACGGTTTTAAGAATGAATTACGATGTTTCAGTGGAATTGTATTATTTGCTGCTGTTATTACCGACAGGGTCATAATTTCAGCGTAGGTGTCTATATCACATTGCGTCGCTAACGTCATATCCGGTATCGCTTTCAGTTTGTCCGTATGCGCTAATTGATAGCGTATCAGATCGTCTACTGAGGCTTTATTCCAGGCTCGATAATCGTCCGATGGTGGGGCTGTGACTGGGTTATCGCGTTTTATCGGTATGTTGAATGTGCAGACGATCGGCAGATGATCTGACGATATATCCGTTTCTGTGGTTGTAAAAAATTCGCAATAGGTAACGAAACTAACGAAGGTTTTATCGATGAATACGTAGTCCAGTATTGTATGACAGGGACTGAACGTGTATCCGTAGCCTCGGCAGTTACTGAGACAGTTTATTGGAACAAGGTTAAGGTCCGTGATTACCTTCCAGAGTGCGGTAGATTTGTGTTTGGATACAGGGTACACAGGGTTTTCATTTATTCTTGCGTTAAAATCTCCACACAGAATCACTTTTCCTGACAACGAATAGTAAACATATGCATCATGTAGTTGTTGAAGTATTTGATCGTACTGTTCTAAGTTACTGTCGCTTGGCATGTAAACGCCTATTATGGTGATTATCTCGGTATTATCTGTACGTAGCTGTAGTGCTACCAGTCTATTATTGCTGACGTTGTCGAGGAGATTGACACTGTAGAACATGTTTTTCTTCACCAAAGCCACACATTTGTGACGTGACGGTTCTACATTTTCGTCGTTTTTCGCTCTAAAGATTCCGTAGTATCGATTATGAATTTTGTCTAAAATATTAATATTGGTTGCACAAATATTGGCCTCGGTGAGTAGGACAATGTCACTTTGGTATTCCGGTATAGATAAAAGACGTCCTATACATGCTGCTGATGAGGAGATGCCTCTAACATTCCAAGTCAGAAGAGATAAATTCATAATGAGTAGAAAACACAGGGAATAAGCTGATGTAAAACAATTCATAGTAGACGTACGCGGTTTAGTCCAATAGTTTAACTTTTTAGTTGTATCCGCCATCGCGAGAATCTCTGTCCCAGTTATATCGGTCGCAGTATTCCGAGTTATTGTCCTCCCAGTCGTCTGCATGGCTGTCGTTATAAGAGCGGTACTCGTTATGGTCTTCGCCTCTATAAACGAATCGGCGTGACGTCGGTTTACGGTACGGTCGCGTATCGAATCCTGAATTGAGTTGGTCAAATGTCTCGTTTCTGTTTTCAAATCGACGTTTATTGTTACGCTCCTCACATTGTTGTTTCCAATCATTACGATTTACCCACGGACGACAAACTACGTCATCAGGCCAGAAATTAGGTGAGAGTAGAGGTTCAGATTCCATCTGTATTACATTAACCTTGGCAGAGTACGTATTTCTTTTGTTTTCAAAAAGAATAAAGTCTGTCACTTTAACACCTTTATTATGAATATAATTTACAATTCCACTTCGTGTGGATTCCTTTGAAATACCACTGATGTAGTACCTTGAGGTCTTTCGTCGTTTAACTCCGATAAAGATGTCGCTATTTTCGCCGTTGTGCTTTGTGCGATGCTCCGTGTTGCCTGAATGCTTGGCAGGTGAAGTAACAGTATCCTGGAGGGAACTGTCATGTTTTTCTGATGTAATATTACTATTGGAGTTTGAACAATTTACTACTGCTCGGTTACCATTAGGTGAATTAGTAGTTATGACCGTATTGGTACCAGAGTCTCGTTGTTTGGATAGGCTTTGGGAGGCTCGTGTTTCCGATGTATCATGCGATATAACGCTGTTTTTGGACTTGAGTTTGTCAGAGAAGCTGTTACCGTTACTGATACGCGTATTCCGTGTACTACAGTAGCTCTGATCAGACGGTGATCCGGGTGATCGATCCGCTTGATTGTACACACTGTCACCCTGGTCAGGTATATCGGTAGCGGTGTTCGATTGAGTATCACTCACGCGCGTGGTGGGGTATACGGGGGAGTCCTGGAATGTCTTGGGTGAAAATGTCGGATCTGTCACATCTGCATATGTACGATTATTCACTAATTTTGAAACTGTTTGTTCTAATTCACATATAATATCACACAGATGAATATTGTCCGCCTTCATGCGTTCGAGTTCATTTATGATACGTTTCTCGGCTACAACTCTTTCTTTCAGAGCCTTTTCTACTTCTTGGAGACGTTCCATTACAGAATGCACAGAATGAGTTAGTAGATAATTACTCGTTTTGTCAGGTGATGGTTCTTGAATAGGGACTTGCTTTCTCGACTGATTTCTTTGGACATTATTAAAAATTGGTTGTTGAAGGGGGGTCCCCGCAATAATTTCCCTGTGACTTTGGTTCCCTTCTGGAGCCTCATGACGGCCTTTACTAAATACTTTGTCAATCTCCGAATTGTCACCATATATAAAGGATTGTATGATAAAACAATCTTTTGCATATTTGGAAGAACTTGTACTTTTAACAGTTGTTTTCCTGAGTGCCAGTTTCCCTTTTGGGAACGATGGAATCGATTCCGCTCTTTGTAACAATATATGTCGATACCAAGTCATTATACTCTCATTTTGTCCCGATAATTCCAACATTTTGGATATATAATCATCTTTGGAAAGATGGAACAGTTCATTATCAAGTTTTTCAATATACTGCTGATTAGGAATCGGACTGGTGGGCTGGGAAGGTGTATTAGAGTTAGCTGTGTGACTAGTGTTCACAGTACCTTGACCGGAATTGTCAGAATTCCGAAATCCACTTCTAACTTCACATTCAGCGGTAGAGTCTACTTCCATACCTTCCTTGGCACTTTGCTGACTATATATGTTGATATCAGTCAGGTCTCTATTGGGACTTTGGTCGTTATTCGGTATATTTGCTTGATTATCCGAGAGCAGATCTATCGAGTGACCGACACTGTCGGCCATCTTATACTCTTATACCTGTGGTTCCATATTCAGGGTCGGTCTGTATATATCTTTTATACAGGCGGTTCCATATTCAGGGTCGTTCTGTATACATATCCTCCATATTCAGGGTCGGTCTGTATATATCTTTATACGGGCGGTTCCATATTCAGGGTCGTTCTGTATACATATCCTCCATATTCAGGGTCGGTCTGTATATATCTTTATACGGGCGGTTCCATATTCAGGGTCGGTCTGTATACATATCCTCCATATTCAGGATCGGTCTGTATATACCTTTTATACGGGCGGTTCCGTATTCAGGATCGGTCTGTATATATCTTTTATACAGGCGGTTCCATATTCAGGGTCGTTCTGTATACATATCCTCCATATTCAGGGTCGGTCTGTATATATCTTTATACGGGCGGTTCCATATTCAGGGTCGGTCTGTATACATATCCTCCATATTCAGGATCGGTCTGTATATACCTTTTATACGGGCGGTTCCGTATTCAGGATCGGTCTGTATATATCTTTTATACAGGCGGTTCCATATTCAGGGTCGTTCTGTATACATATCCTCCATATTCAGGGTAGGTCTGTATATATCTTTATACGGGCGGTTCCATATTCAGGGTCGGTCTGTATACATATCCTCCATATTCAGGATCGGTCTGTATATACCTTTCATACGGGCGGTTCCATATTCAGGGTCGGTCTGTATACATATCCTCCATATTCAGGGTCGGTCTGTATATATCTTTTATACAGGCGGTTCCATATTCAGGGTCGGTCTGTATATATCTTTTATACGGCCGGTTCCGTATTAGGGTCGGTCTGTACACATATCTCTTATACGGGCAGTTCCATATTCAGGGTCGGTCTGTATATATCTTTTATACGGGCGGTTCCTTATTAGGGTCGGTATGTACACATATCTCTTATACGGGCAGTTCCATATTCAGGGTCTATATATATCTTTTATACGCGTGGTTCCGTATTAGGGTCGGTCTGTATATATATAGTATTTTTATATGGATAGTTCCATATTCAGGGTCGGTCTGTATATATATAGTATTTTTATACGGATAGTTCCATATTCAGGGTCGGTATATATATTTTATACGCGTGGTTCCGTATGAGGGTCGGTCTGTATATATACAGTATTTTTATACGGATAGTTCCATATTCAGGGTCGGTCTGTATATATACAGTATATTTATACGGATAGTTCCATATTTAGGGTCTGTATATATCTTTTATACAGGCGGTTCCGTATTTAGGATCGATCTGTATATATCTTTTATACGGGCGGTTCCTTATTTAGGGTCGGTCTGTATATATCTTTTATACCGGTGGTTCCGTATTCAGGATCGGTCTGTATATATCTTTTATACAGGCGGTTCCGTATTTAGGATCGATCTGTATATATCTTTTATACGGGCGGTTCCATATTCAGGGTCGGTCTGTATACATCTTTTATACCGGTGGTTCCGTATTCAAGATCGGTCTGTATATATCTTTTATACGGGCGGTTCCATATTCAGGGTCGGTCCGTATAGATCTTTTATACGGGCGGTTCCATATTCAGGGTCGGTCCGTATAGATCTTTTATACCGTTGGTTCCGTATTCAGGATCGTTCTATATAGATCTTTTATACCGGTGGTTCCGTATTCAGGATCGGTCTGTATATATCTTTTATACAGGCGGTTCCATATTCAGGGTCGGTCCGTATAGATCTTTTATACGGGCGGTTCCATATTCAGGGTCGGTCTGTATAGATCTTTTATACCGGTGGTTCCGTATTCAGGATCGGTCTGTATATATCTTTTATACGGGCGGTTCCATATTCAGGGTCGGTCCGTATAGATCTTTTATACGGGCGGTTCCATATTCAGGGTCGGTCCGTATAGATCTTTTATACCGGTGGTTCCGTATTCAGGATCGTTCTATATAGATCTTTTATACCGGTGGTTCCGTATTCAGGATCGGTCTGTATATATCTTTTATACAGGCGGTTCCATATTCAGGGTCGGTCTGTATACATATCCTCCATATTCAGGATCGGTCTGTATATACCTTTCATACGGGCGGTTCCATATTCAGGGTCGGTCTGTATACATATCCTCCATATTCAGGGTCGGTCTGTATATATCTTTTATACAGGCGGTTCCATATTCAGGGTCGGTCTGTATATATCTTTTATACGGCCGGTTCCGTATTAGGGTCGGTCTGTACACATATCTCTTATACGGGCAGTTCCATATTCAGGGTCTATATATATCTTTTATACGCGTGGTTTCGTATGAGGGTCGGTCTGTATATATACAGTATTTTTATACGGATAGTTCCATATGCAGGGTCGGTCTGTATATATACAGTATTTTAATACGGATAGTTCCATATTTAGGGTCTGTATATATCTTTTATACAGGCGGTTCCGTATTTAGGATCGATCTGTATATATCTTTTATACGGGCGGTTCCTTATTTAGGGTCGGTCTGTATATATCTTTTATACGGGTTGTTCCGTATTTAGGGTCGGTCTGTATATATCTTTTATACCGGTGGTTCCGTTTTCACGGTCGGTCCGTATAGATCTTTTATACCGGTGGTTCCGTATTCAGGATCGGTCTGTATATCTCTTTTATACGGGCGGTTCCATATTCAGGGTCGGTCTGTATATATCTTTTATACGGGCGGTTCCATATTCAGGGTCGGTCTGTATACATCTTTTATACCGGTGGTTCCGTATTCAAGATCGGTCTGTATATATCTTTTATACGGGCGGTTCCATATTCAGGGTCGGTCCGTATAGATCTTTTATACGGGCGGTTCCATATTCAGGGTCGGTCCGTATAGATCTTTTATACCGTTGGTTCCGTATTCAGGATCGTTCTATATAGATCTTTTATACCGGTGGTTCCGTATTCAGGATCGGTCTGTATATATCTTTTATACAGGCGGTTCCATATTCAGGGTCGGTCCGTATAGATCTTTTATACGGGCGGTTCCATATTCAGGGTCGGTCTGTATAGATCTTTTATACCGGTGGTTCCGTATTCAGGATCGGTCTGTATATATCTTTTATACGGGCGGTTCCATATTCAGGGTCGGTCCGTATAGATCTTTTATACTGGCGGTTCCATATTCAGGGTCGGTCCGTATAGATCTTTTATACCGGTGGTTCCGTATTCAGGATCGTTCTATATAGATCTTTTATACCGGTGGTTCCGTATTCAGGATCGTTCTGTATATATCTTTTATACGGGCGGTTCCATATTCAGGGTCGGTCTGTATACATATCCTCCATATTCAGGGTCGGTCTGTATATATCTTTTATACGGTCGGTTCCATATTCAGGGTAGGTCTGTATATATCTTTTATACGGGCGGTTCCATATTTAGGGTCTGTATATATCATTTATACAGGCGGTTCCGTATTCAGGGTCTGTCTGTATATATCTTTATACGGGCGGTTCCATATTCAGCGTCGGTCTGTATACATATCCTCCATATTCAGGATCGGTCTGTATATATCTTTCATACGGGCGGTTCCATATTCAGGGTCGGTCTGTATATATCTTTTATACGGGCGGTTCCATATTCTGGGTCGGTCTGTATATCTCTTTTATACGGGCGGTTCCATATTCAGGGTCGGTCTGTATATATCTTTTATACGGGCGGTTCCATATTTAGGGTCGGTCTGTATATATCTTATATACAGGCGGTTCTATATTCAGGGTCGGTCTGTATATATCTTTTATTCGGGCGGTTCCGTATTAGGGTCGGCATGTACACATATCTCTTATACGGGCGGTTCCATATTCAGGGTCGGTCTGTATACATATCCTCCATATTTAGGGTCGGTCTGTATATATCTTTTATACGGGCGGTTCCATATTCAGAGTCGTTCTGTATACATATCCTCCATATTCAGGGTCTGTCTGTATATATTTTTATACGGGCGGTTCCATATTCAGGGTCGGTCTGTATACATATCCTCCATATTCAGGATCGGTCTGTATATATCTTTATACGGGCGGTTCCATATTCAGGGTCGGTCTGTATACATATCCTCCATATTCAGGATCGGTCTGTATATACCTTTTATACAGGCGGTTCCGTATTTAGGATCGATCTGTATATATCTTTTATACGGGCGGTTCCATATTCAGGGTCGGTCTGTATACATCTTTTATACCGGTGGTTCCGTATTCAAGATCGGTCTGTATATATCTTTTATACGGGCGGTTCCATATTCAGGGTCGGTCCGTATAGATCTTTTATACGGGCGGTTCCATATTCAGGGTCGGTCCGTATAGATCTTTTATACCGTTGGTTCCGTATTCAGGATCGTTCTATATAGATCTTTTATACCGGTGGTTCCGTATTCAGGATCGGTCTGTATATATCTTTTATACAGGCGGTTCCATATTCAGGGTCGGTCCGTATAGATCTTTTATACGGGCGGTTCCATATTCAGGGTCGGTCTGTATAGATCTTTTATACCGGTGGTTCCGTATTCAGGATCGGTCTGTATATATCTTTTATACGGGCGGTTCCATATTCAGGGTCGGTCCGTATAGATCTTTTATACGGGCGGTTCCATATTCAGGGTCGGTCCGTATAGATCTTTTATACCGGTGGTTCCGTATTCAGGATCGTTCTATATAGATCTTTTATACCGGTGGTTCCGTATTCAGGATCGTTCTATATAGATCTTTTATACCGGTGGTTCCGTATTCAGGATCGGTCTGTATATATCTTTTATACAGGCGGTTCCATATTCAGGGTCGGTCCGTATAGATCTTTTATACCGTTGGTTCCGTATTCAGGATCGTTCTATATAGATCTTTTATACCGGTGGTTCCGTATTCAGGATCGGTCTGTATATATCTTTTATACAGGCGGTTCCATATTCAGGGTCGGTCCGTATAGGTCTTTTATACGGGCGGTTCCATATTCAGGGTCGGTCTGTATAGATCTTTTATACCGGTGGTTCCGTATTCAGGATCGGTCTGTATATATCTTTTATACGGGCGGTTCCATATTCAGGGTCGGTCCGTATAGATCTTTTATACGGGCGGTTCCATATTCAGGGTCGGTCCGTATAGATCTTTTATACCGGTGGTTCCGTATTCAGGATCGTTCTATATAGATCTTTTATACCGGTGGTTCCGTATTCAGGATCGGTCTGTATATATCTTTTATACAGGCGGTTCCATATTCAGGGTCGGTCTGTATACATATCCTCCATATTCAGGATCGGTCTGTATATACCTTTCATACGGGCGGTTCCATATTCAGGGTCGGTCTGTATACATATCCTCCATATTCAGGGTCGGTCTGTATATATCTTTATACGGGCGGTTCCATATTCAGGGTCGGTCTGTATACATATCCTCCATATTCAGGATCGGTCTGTATATACCTTTTATACAGGCGGTTCCGTATTTAGGATCGATCTGTATATATCTTTTATACGGGCGGTTCCATATTCAGGGTCGGTCTGTATACATATCCTCCATATTCAGGATCGGTCTGTATATATCTTTATACGGGCGGTTCCATATTCAGGGTCGGTCTGTATACATATCCTCCATATTCAGGATCGGTCTGTATATACCTTTCATACGGGCGGTTCCATATTCAGGGTCGGTCTGTATACATATCCTCCATATTCAGGGTCGGTCTGTATATATCTTTATACGGGCGGTTCCATATTCAGGGTCGGTCTGTATACATATCCTCCATATTCAGGGTCGGTCTGTATATATCTTTATACGGGCGGTTCCATATTCAGGGTCGGTCTGTATACATATCCTCCATATTCAGGATCGGTCTGTATATACCTTTCATACGGGCGGTTCCATATTCAGGGTCGGTCTGTATACATATCCTCCATATTCAGGGTCGGTCTGTATATATCTTTTATACAGGCGGTTCCATATTCAGGGTCGGTCTGTATATATCTTTTATACGGCCGGTTCCGTATTAGGGTCGGTCTGTACACATATCTCTTATACGGGCAGTTCCATGTTCAGGGTCGGTATATATCTTTTATACGCGTGGTTCCGTATTAGGGTCGGTCTGTATATATACAGTATTTTTATACGGATAGTTTCATATTCAGGGTCGGTATATATCTTTTATACGCGTGGTTCCGTATTATGGTCGGTCTGTATATATCTTTTATACGGGCGGTTCCATATTCAGGATCGGTCTGTATATATCTTTTATAAGGGCGGTTCAATATTCAGGGTCTGTATATATCTTTTATACAGGCGGTTCCGTATTCAGGGTCGGTCAGTATATATCTTTTATACGGGTTGTTCCGTATTCAGGGTCAGTCTGTATATATCTTTTATTCAGACGGTTCCATATTCAGGGTAGGTCTGTATATATCTTTATATGAAACGTTTTCGTATTGAGGGTCGGTCTGTAGTTTTATAAGGGCGGTCCTCTATTCAGGTTTGGTCTGTATATATCTTTTATACGGGCGGTTCCGTGTTCATGAATGGTCTTTAACAAAACACTTCTAGTGAGTTTTGTATTACTAATACTTGACTCAACGTTTAATGGCATGTATGTAGCGACCCGATATTTCAGTCTATTTGGTGTTCATGGAGGGTAGCCGTGGATCGACGCTCATTATATACGATATATGTAACTATAGTTACGTGAATATGTCATATGGAACTTACTCTACAGATAAGTTGATTTTAACGTGCGATGATCTTTATAATATGTGAAGGAAAAGCAGATTATCCGGCAAGCAACCATCGCTGCACAGGTGACCCCACATATACACACCTTTCTTAGTTTTGACAAGCTTTTTAAGACTCTTTTTTTCTTGATGCTATAACACTACTTTGCATGATGTATGAGTTGTTTTATAACGTGGGGGGGGGGGGGGGGGTTAAAGTGTTCCGACATTCTACCACTAACCCTCTACCTCTGGGTTGCGAGTTTGAATCCCACGTGGGGCAGTTGCCAGGTACTGACCGTAGGTCGGTGGTTTTTCTCCGGGTACTCCGGCTTTCCTCCACCGCCAAAACCTGGCACGTCCATAAATGACTCTGGCTGTTAATAAGACGTTATACAAAATAAACCAAACCAATTTATATTTGAATATATCATTGACTCAAAAAGGTTCTAACTTCATCTTCTGAACACCCCCCTCCTCTTTCTTTGCTCTGTCTTACCCCTTCCTTTTCTCTTGTAGTCTTCATTTCTTTATGTTATGGCGTGTATGTGTGGGTGAGAGAGCGTGTGATGTGATCACGTCTTGTAAATACTGTATTGTTGTCTATGTAGAGGAGAGCATCATGAAGTCCTAGGGCTGTTTGTAATCCTCTTTAAATAAATAAAGAATTAGAACACATTATCCCCCCCCCCCCTTTCCGATTTTCGCCCGAGACTTATCTGGAAATCCGTAAGTCCTTCCCTGTGAATCAATATGGCCTTACATGATCCAACCGCTGCACCCAATTAATGTAACGCACAATCGGTTACACACACTTCTGCTATGTACGCTTGTTGCTGCTAAACTATCGTGAGTTGTCCCCCTCATATACATATCTGGACATTACACTGTTTTTCCCTCCAAGAAGTCCCGTCACAAGACTTGGCCTGGGAATCCGTAGGTCCTTCTCTGAGTATCAATCTCCCCAGACCATTCGACAGGAACTAATGGTCTTATAAGATCCCACCGCTGCCACCAAATCGTACTTGCAGTCGGTCACCCATACACCTGCTAATCACGCTCGTCTTTGTCTCGTTAGCAGGTACCTGGGTTATAAAAGCTAGTTCGCCAATTATGCAGTATTTCCCCCCTCATATACCTAGCTGCGCATTACACTTTCTCAATAAATGTATTTTAATATATTTACAGTCTACACTGACATTAACTCGATAACCATTGCTCAACAGACTATCATTATCACCGCATAACTGTACTCAAACACGTGACAAATTTCTATGACGTCTACAACAATACATGTGGGCGGAGCTATGTAAATCTTACAGTTTGAAACACAATTGTGTGACGTCACTAATAATAAACGGGGGCGGAGCTTGCAAATTTCATGCTGTTACTTTTATTGAACCATTCCCACGTATATTAGTTTTGAAATGAAATTTGTGTCCGAAGATTGGACTATAATAAACAAAATAGTTAAGAACATTTCACAGAAAGATACTGTAAATATAAGGATAAACTTTAAAGCCGGTTATGTATAATTTACCCGTTTTCCATTGTAGTTATCCTCCGATAACCTAAACAAAATAGAAAGTTTATCCTTAAATAACTCTACTTTCATTTCAGAATCGTTGGTTTTTGTTGCTATGGACATGTGTGGTGTTAGATTTGCTGTCGGTTGTCGACTGCTTCAACTATATCGAATTATACGGAAATGACGTCACAGCAAGAACGATGAATGGGTTCCAGATAAAGACTTACATCGACTTAATGAATCCTCTTCCCTCTGGTGCAGTAGTTCGATGTCACGCTTTTACCGCGAGCGTAAACAACGGACCCAGTAACTTCATACATTTTGGGATCTGGGAGAAAGTTTCATCAGTACAATTTAGACTCCGCCATAGCCACCGGTTTACCCTAGTCAACGGACAACAAAATATATCGGTGAGAAACCAGCACTTTTATTTATTTGCGGATTTTTGAATTTTAGTCCAAGTCTCCAGTGACGTATTATTTTGTCCGGCGTTAAACAATTTTCGACTTCTTCTTAAAAACTCATGAACCAATTTGTACGAAAGTGACAAAAACCTTACATGACCAAAGATGCCGAATTGTGAGGGAGGGGTGGGGCCAAAAGTGGTCAAATTACCGGTAGGTATACAATTTCAAGAATCATCTGAAGACCCAGATATGCTGGAAGCAAATACTTTTCTTCATTCATGGAAGGGGCTTAAAAAACTTTTGACAACATTTTGGATTCCATGTCCCTGGGACTTCACGTTCCCCTTGGAGAGGGACATGGGATTTTACTTCAGTTTATGAAAGAAAATGACACTTTAAGGTATATTTTGTTAATTTTAGAGTTTTAACTTGGTTGGTTATTAAAATCAAGAGATGATGGTTTGATAATGTGAAAATTTTTCCTCCAGACTCCTGGGGAGGGGTTGGTAAAGTTTGGTAATATAGGAATATGACACGTGTCATCAAAAGGCAATGTATCATGCTTATTTTGCCATACGAGATCTTCTTCAAAAAGAGCTATCCTCCTTAGAAGTTTGTTTCCCAAGAATCCCATGAAAAGATGAAGAAAACGACATAATTGGAGCAAAAGTTGGAGAATGACTATGAGTTCCGCAATGGTTACTCGGGAACTTTGCTCTGATGCATGGGCGTCATGAGTATTCTTACCAAGTTACTGTATATTCCCGAGTTACGGACAGAATGTGTATAACTCCAGTCTTCCTGTATCCCCGTACCAAGTGGCCGTAAAATCCATACTATTTATTCACAAAACGAACGTTTTTTATACATTTGTTAAACCTTTAAGGGAAATCCTTCCAGGCGTTACACAGTGTACAATATGTTTTAAATCACTTATTTTTTTATTTATGTGACAGACTCGGTGTTTCTCTTTCCAGTTCGTTCCTGACTATTTTTACATGCCACAAGAATCCTACATGGGCCTGACGTTTGAACAAATTCCTGGCGGTATCCTGTTTGATTATGCGACCCCCTTTTCTGGAAATAAGTTCGGGTTTTCCGCCAACCATAACGCCATACCAACTGTAAACAGTCTGGTGAATTTGATCTTTTCAAGCTTATTCATCACGCCGTCCTTCAGAGTCGAGGTCGACAGACGTAAGTTTTATTTATATGCACTTCCGCTGATTCATTTCCGAAAAATGTTGTAGAGAACTGAATTTTGCTGTTGTGTTCAGGGACTTGTTCACCTTAAGAACTCTTGAGAACACTTGAGAGGGGTACTTCAGTGAACTTCCGAGAGTAGTTCAAACTGTGATTGGTTAATATCAAGGAAATGAGAACTATGTAAGGTTGATTGAGTCATTCATTTGTTCACCTTAAAACTCAATTGAGTGTGGTTCAAAATTTAGATACTATACACCCCACAAAGTTTTATAGGTGAAGCATATGTGTGTAACGTCATCTTCCACGAATTGTATTTTTAGTGAGCTCGCCCACACTTTCTATAGTCCCATTTGTCTACACACTCCAGGAATCCCAGGCAACACCGGGGAGACTGGTATGACAGGCCGTGTCGGGGCCACGGGTCCCCAGGGAGCCCAAGGTGCTGTTGGACAGACAGGAGTGACCGGCCCAAGGGGACCGATGCCTACAGGTACATTGTCGTGCTTGATAGGACTTATTACTTCTTATAAAGGAGTTATCGACAATGTAACACTACAATGTATCGACAATGTAACACTACAATGTATCGACAATGTAACACTACAATGTATCGACAATGTAACACTACAATGTATCGACAATGCAACACTACAATGTATCGACAATGTAACACTACAATGTATCGACAATGTAACACTACAATGTATCGACAATGTAACACTACAATGTATCGACAATGTAACACTACAATGTATCGACAATGTAACGCTACATTATATCGACAATGTAACGCTACATTATATCGACAATGTAACCCTACAATGTATCGACAATGTACACTACAATGTATCGACAATGTAACACTACAATGTATCGACAATGTAACACTACAATGTGTCAACAATGTAACACTACAATGTATCGACAATGTAACACTACAATGTGTCAACAATGTAACACTACAATGTATCGACAATGTAACCCTACAATGTATCGACAATGTACACTACAATGTATCGACAATGTAACACTACAATGTATCGACAATGTAACACTACAATGTGTCAACAATGTAACACTACAATGTATATCGGGTTTGTTAGCTGTTGGTATATGATGCTTTATCTGAAATCAGTGATCTCCTTTAGAATAACATATTTCTATTTGCCCTTCGTCAATGGTCGGTGGACCGTCCGTAACAGTTCTGTTGAGAGTTGCTAGATGGATTATTCTCAAAATTTCAGTAGTCTCTTGTTAAGCCTTGTCCCATTTTTGGCCAGATAGAGAATAAACGATATTGCCTGAAAGAGACATCTTCGATTTTGACAATAATAGTTTATTTCGCTATTTCTTGACAAGAACTGGATGGATTATTCTAAAATAAATCGTGATTATGTTCCCCTTGATCGCTGGTTGTGCATTGTCCCATTTTCGAACAGATCCAAAAATAATATGACCGAAAGTAGGCCATCTTCGTTTTTGACAGTAATTCTTTACATTGTTTTCACTAGACAGCCTACTGCATGACTCATTCTCAAATTCATAATAATTAGGTTTATCTTGATCTCTAATTGTGTGATTTTCATTGGGAATGGACAAGACAACTGAATGCTTGACAGGCGGCCATCTTTATGTCGACTATGAAAGTTCATTATGACTATTGTTAGCTCGTTTATACGGATGTAGCGGAACTGGACTGGGTCGATCATCAGGCGACCAGGTAGCTCAGTTGGTAGAGTGTTCGTCTGGAGTTCGGAAGGTCCCTGGTTCCAACCCGGTCTGGATGTTACATTTCCTCTTTCTCCTGTTACATGGAGAATAGGCGTCCTACTAAAGTGAGGTTAAAGTTTTTGACCAAGTTTTTGTTCCAGACACTGTAGGACCATCACGTTCAATACGGTGTTGTGTATACGGGTGAGTAATCAGGACCATTTGGCCTCTTGTTTACAGACGTGGACGAGTGTATCCTGAACACGTACTCCTGTCCGTCTAACGCTTTCTGTCGGAACACATTTGGAGGGTACGTCTGTGACTGCATCGTTGGTTATCAGTTACAGCCTGATGGCAACTGTACAGGTAATGAAGCAATACCAGTCAAGTGTCAAGTAAAGTTTAATTCAATTTTTCGGCATACTGTATCTGTTGCTAAATTTAAGAGATGCAGCATATGTGTGTGTTACGTCATCTTTATGATAGGGGGTTGCAGACTCTCTGCTGGTGGATTTTTTAGTTCCCGAGGTTTGCTGGAACTTACATAGCCACAGTTAATCTCATTTGAGTAGTACTAGTGGCACGGTACATAATATACACATTTTCGTAGTACACGATTTGAAATTATACAGAACTAGTTTATTTTTCTTCTAAATTCATAAATTAAAGGGGTTTTACGCACCTGGCCCTTCTGCTTCTACATTAGTTTAAAAATTTTGGATTCCTACCTTTTGGCCCCTAGCATCACTGAAGAGTCCTAGGAGGACGAAACAGCTGTATGATGCAGTTTAATTCAATTTTTCGGCATACTGTATCTGTTGCTAACTTTAAGAGGTGCAGCATTTGTATGTGTTACGTCATTTTTATTCAAAGCTTGGGTCATTTGGTCATCAGTATTGATCAATTTGGTTGTTTACTATAGTAGTAGAGGTACAGCCAATTTTACTGTCTGTCGATTTGATCGCACGATAATTTTTCAATTTCTTTTTTAAAAACTGATCTTCGTGAAAGATATCTGGTCTTTTAGCAATAATGGATTTAGTCATGCTAAATCACAGAAGAGGCAACAAGTGTTTATCGGTAACGGATTCCTTAGGTTTCGAGCATGCGTCCTGGGGATCGGTTTTACATTTAGATAAGATAATGTTGTACTTTACTTCACCTATGTATCGGTATAGTTAATGATCACCTATGTATCAGTATAGTAAATGATCACCTATGTATCAGTATAGTAAATGATCACCTTTGTATCGGTATAGTTAATGATCACCTATGTATCAGTATAGTTAATGAACACCTATGTATCAGTATAGTAAATGATCACCTTTGTATCGGTATAGTTAATGATCACCTATGTATCAGTATAGTTAATGAACACCTATGTATCAGTATAGTAAATGATCACCTTTGTATCGGTATAGTTAATGATCACCTATGTATCAGTATAGTTAATGGTCACCTATGTATCGGTATAGTTAATGGTCACCTATGTATCAGTATAGTTAATGATCACCTATGTATCAGTATAGTTAATGATCACCTATGTATCAGTATAGTAAATGATCACCTTTGTATCGGTATAGTTAATGATCACCTATGTATCAGTATAGTTAATGGTCACCTATGTATCGGTATAGTTAATGGTCACCTATGTATCAGTATAGTTAATGATCACCTATGTATCAGTATAGTTAATGATCACCTATGTATCAGTATAGTTAATGATCATCTATGTATCAGTATAGTTAATGATCACCTATGTATCAGTATAGTTAATGATCATCTATGTATCAGTATAGTTAATGATCATCTATGTATCAGTATAGTTAATGGTCACCTATGTATCAGTATAGTTAATGATCACCTATGTATCAGTATAGTTAATGATCATCTATGTATCAGTATAGTTAATGATCACCTATGTATCGGTATAGTTAATGATCGCCTATGTATCAGTATAGTTAATGATCATCTATGTATCAGTATAGTTAATGATCACCTATGTATCAGTATAGTTAATGATCATCTATGTATCGGTATAGTTAATGATCATCTATGTATCAGTATAGTTAATGATCACTTATGTATCGGTATAGTTAATGATCACCTATGTATCGGTATAGTTAATGATCACCTATGTATCGGTATAGTTAATGATCACCTATGTATCGGTATAGTTAATGATCACCTATGTATCGGTATAGTTAATGATCACCTATGTATCGGTATAGTTAATGATCACCTATGTATCGGTATAGTTAATGATCACCTATGTATCGGTATAGTAAATGATCACCTTTGTATCGGTATAGTTAATGATCACCTATGTATCGGTATAGTTAATGATCACCTATGTATCGGTATAGTTAATGATCACCTATGTATCAGTATAGTTAATGATCACCTTTGTTTCAGTATAGTTAATGATCACCTATGTATCAGTATAGTAAATGATCATCTATGTATCAGTATAGTTAATGATCACCTATGTATCGGTATAGTAAATGATCACCTATGTATCGGTATAGTTAATGATCACCTATGTATCAGTATAGTAAATGATCATCTATGTATCAGTATAGTAAATGATCACCTATGTATCAGTATAGTTAATGATCACCTATGTATCAGTATAGTAAATGATCACCTATGTATCAGTATAGTTAATGATCACCTATGTATCAGTATAGTTAATGATCACCTATGTATCAGTATAGTTAATGATCACCTATGTATCAGTATAGTTAATGATCACCTTTGTTTCAGTATAATTAATGATCACCTTTGTTTCAGTATAGTTAATGATCACCTATGTATCAGTATAGTTAATGATCACCTATGTATCAGTATAGTAAATGATCACCTATGTATCGGTATAATTAATGATCACCTTTGTATCAGTATAGTTAATGATCACCTATGTATCGGTATAGTAAATGATCACCTATGTATCAGTATAGTTAATGATCACCTATGTATCGGTATAGTTAATGATCACCTTTGTATCAGTATAGTAAATGATCATCTATGTATCAGTATAGTTAATGATCACCTATGTATCAGTATAGTTAATGGTCACCTATGTATCAGTATAGTTAATGATCACCTATGTATCGGTATAGTTAATGATCACCTTTGTATCAGTATAGTAAATGATCATCTATGTATCAGTATAGTTAATGATCACCTATGTATCAGTATAGTTAATGATCACCTTTGTTTCAGTATAATTAATGATCACCTATGTATCAGTATAATTAATGATCACCTATGTATCAGTATAGTTAATGATCACCTATGTATCAGTATAATTAATGATCACCTTTGTATCAGTATAGTTAATGATCACCTATGTATCAGTATAGTTAATGGTCACCTATGTATCAGTATAGTTAATGATCACCTATGTATCAGTATAGTTAATGATCACCTATGTATCAGTATAGTTAATGATCACCTATGTATCGGTATAGTAAATGAACACCTGTGTATCAGTATAGGTAATGATCACCTTTGTTTCAGTATAGTAAATGATCACCTATGTATCAGTATAGTAAATGATCACTTATGTATCAGTATAGTAAATGAACACCTATGTATCAGTATAGGTAATGATCACCTATGTATCAGTATAGTAAATGATCACCTATGTATCAGTATAGTAAATGATCACCTTTGTATCGGTATAGTTAATGATCACCTTTGTTTCAGTATAGTTAATTACCACCTATGTTTCAGTATAGTTAATGATCACCTATGTATCAGTATAGGTAATTATCACCTATGTATCAGTATAGTAAATGATCACCTATGTATCAGTATAGTAAATGATCACCTATGTATCAGTATAGTTAATGATCATCTATGTATCAGTATAGTTAATGATCACCTATGTATCAGTATAGTAAATGATCATCTATGTATCGGTATAGTAAATGATCACCTTTGTATCAGTATAGTTAATGATCACCTATGTATCAGTATAGTTAATGATCACCTATGTATCGGTATAGTTAATGATCACCTATGTATCAGTATAGTTAATGATCACCTATGTATCGGTATAGTTAATGATCACCTATGTATCAGTATAGTTAATGATCATCTATGTATCAGTATAGTTAATGATCATCTATGTATCAGTATAGTTAATGATCACCTATGTATCAGTATAGTAAATGATCACCTATGTATCAGTATAGTAAATGATCACCTATGTATCAGTATAGTTAATGATCACCTATGTATCAGTATAGTTAATGATCATCTATGTATCAGTATAGTTAATGATCATCTATGTATCAGTATAGTTAATGATCACCTATGTATCAGTATAGTTAATGATCACCTATGTATCAGTATAGTTAATGATCATCTATGTATCAGTATAGTTAATGATCACCTTTATATAAGTCTAATCAATGATCACCTATGTATCAGTATAGTTAATGATCATCTATGTATCAGTATAGTTAATGATCATCTATGTATCAGTATAGTTAATGATCATCTATGTATCAGTATAGTTAATGATCATCTATGTATCAGTATAGGTAATGATCACCTATGTATCAGTATAGTAAATGATCACCTATGTATCAGTATAGTTAATGATCACCTATGTATCAGTATAGTTAATGATCACCTATGTATCAGTATAGTTAATGATCATCTATGTATCAGTATAGTTAATGATCATCTATGTATCAGTATAGTTAATGATCACCTATGTATCGGTATAGTTAATGATCACCTATGTATCAGTATAGTAAATGATCACCTATGTATCAGTATAGTTAATGATCATCTATGTATCAGTATAGTTAATGATCACCTTTGTTTCAGTATAGTTAATGATCACCTATGTATCAGTATAGTAAATGATCACCTGTGTATCAGTATAGTAAATGATCATCTATGTATCAGTATAGTTAATGATCACCTATGTATCGGTATAGTAAATGAACACCTATGTATCAGTATAGTAAATGATCACCTATGTATCAGTATAGTTAATGATCACCTATGTATCAGTATAGTTAATGATCACCTTTGTATCAGTATAGTAAATGATCACCTATGTATCAGTATAGTTAATGATCACCTATGTTTCAGTATAGTTAATGATCACCTATGTATCAGTATAGTAAATGATCATCTATGTATCAGTATAGTAAATGATCACCTATGTATCAGTATAGTTAATGATCACCTTTGTTTCAGTATAGTTAATGATCACCTATGTATCAGTATAGTAAATGATCAGTTTTGTATCAGTATAGTTAATGATCACCTATGTTTCAGTATAGTAAATGATCACCTATGTTTCAGTATAGTTAATAATCACCAATGCTAAAACTGTTGTTCATTTCAGATACCAATGAGTGTTTGTACAGTAATGGGTTTTGCCAACATAACTGTACTAACATAGACGGAGGGATGTCCTGTTCGTGTTGGAGCGGCTATCGGCTCGCAGATGACCTCCATTCCTGTCTGGGTAACACTTATCAATCTTAAGGAGAATTTGATTAGACAGGCATTGCTTAATCTTGCTGAGTGGTGTCCTTGTATGATATGACGTTGGACGTTTTTTAAATATGCTCATAAGTATAACTTCTTGTTGTGATTAGGAGTGATGACTCGGATCTCCCTTTAAAACGTAACGTTTACTTGGATGTGACCCAGATTCACATAACGGGTGTTGTCGATGAAGCAGAAGACACTTACATTGTACTCTTCCGAAACAACTTGTACAAAGGTCCATGTGAATCTTTCCTTTGTTCATATTTTGCCCCTGGTTTAATCGATTTTGAGTCTGGATTATGATTTTGTTAACGCTTCGGTATTCTCTATTTATATTCTCATGCACTTTTCAAAGGGTCATCTTTCCTTTGTTCACATTTCCCTCCTATTTATATAGTTTAATCGATTTTGAGTTCGGCTTACGGTTTTGTGGACGCTTCGGTATTCTATTACGTTCTTAAAACCAGACAGTGCTTATTCTGGCTGAGCTGTTTATGTTTAAAATTAAGATAATGAATAAAACACGCTAATCGTAATATTAAATTATTTTAGGTTGTGTAAACATAATCAGGATAGTGACGACAATGCATGTACTGTATTGTTTACCACTTTGGCATCCTCGACATATTTGGGTTACGCTCACATTCACTTTCATCTTCACCCCTGAAATATGTCTTGGGGGAGTGGATGGGGGGTGAGTTGAAAGCACGAAGATAACAATTCGATTTGTCTCCGGGTAGATACCAGTCTTTGCTATCAAATGACCGACACTCGACTTCAGAGCCCGTCAAACTTTACCGTTATGTAACTGCAAGACTATTTTTATGTATGTCATCTGATCGGACTAGTCTTTTTGCCTTAACGACATTCGCCTCTGTGAGGAAAGCTATGGGTTCTGTCCCCAGGCCAAGACGTACCAGAGTCTCAAACAATGGTAGTTACTACTCCCTACTTGACGCTCAACATTATGGGTTCGCCTGTTGTCAGTATAACGTGACCTGGTGGAGTGTTCTTCTGTGGCCTTCTGCATTGTTCTTCAGTGTAGAAGCACTTTAAATCGGCAAAAGATTCTGATTTTCGCAAGAAGGCTTTCATGAACAAACCGCTGCCTCCCAAATACACACGCTCTCAACACCCACATCGCATACACCGGGGACCGTCCTTAAATGACACTACTGTTAATAGTACGTAAAATCAATCGACTAACCAACCAACGACATTAATGACAAGGTAATGCCTTCAGTTTTGCTGTGACATATTTCAGGGGTTTAGAGAGGTACATGTTGTTGAGCGTAACCCCTGGATATCGAGAATGCCACTTTGGTGGTTCCTGTCATGTTCTTTAAGTGAAGGTATGTTATTCTAATTGGTCAAACCGAAGCTTCCTAGTTGTTCACTGATTAATGCTCAGGTTTTGTCATCCTAGTCGACTGCATCAGTACGGAATGACATAAACAGATAGCGGTGATAATCCAATAAGGATTCCCGACTTAGCAATGATATCCCTCTGTAGATCATGGCAGACCATGTGTTGAGTGTAGCAACTATTCCAAGTTCTATCATTCTTGATAATTAGGTTGATCAGCGAGCAAAAACATCAGCCGTACGTCAACCATTGACGGTCGCGAAAAACGTCATTTCCCTTGTGCAACACAAAGCGATTGAGCACCACTGAACATAGGATCGACGGAAGAATATTTCTGTGTGGTTATCCCAAACCGTCTTCTTTCGTGCCAACTATGAACAAAGATATTTACAACAAAGACCCTTGAAAAAGTACAAGAGAATACGACCAGGTATTCCGCAGGGTAAGCGTCTTCTTCTCCAACGACAACCGCCATGTAAATTCAGGTCATGTCCAGGTAAATGTTATGGCCTCAAAGTCAGAACAGAGGCGCAATTTTCAATCACAATAAGCAGGCAATCTTTAGAGCGATTTTTAAACTTCCATCTTCATATCATGTAAGGATGTAGAATATTTCGCAATGAACTCAAGATGGCGACCAGTATAATTTAATCGCTTTCAAGTACACATGTCAGCAAATGTCTTTTGCACTTTTTGTCTTGCATTTTGCGGAGGTCTGACTGCGCAGTCCAAAGGTAGCTCATCAATAGATCAATCTAGATCAACAGAATATTTTAGTCCGTTGCACGGAACATAACGGCCACATGCCGTCTCAAACGCCAATTGATGCTTCGCTTCATTCATCATGCATTAAACCTTATGTTGAATGAGGCGGGGCATGTATTTGCGCTTTAGACGGCTTTGGTCGTTTTTTTCCTTGTAGTTGACTACACATTTCTATTGGTGTAGAGTAAAATTTGTCATTGAATAACAGATTTGAAGATTTTTAAATAAACCACTTTTAAGAAAGAAAAGCGATTTAGTATATTTGCACTGAGTCTAAAGGTCACAATATGGTGGATAACTACCTGTAAGATTGACACCTGTAAACATATACTTGTCGTACTTCTTTTTTCTAAAATTTTTCTTTGCGTCAGAAATGTCAAGCTCCCCGTAAAAAGGAGTATAGTTTGAGTCGTATATTTGTGTCACTATGTATCATGAATGCTGATGACTTTAACCCAAAACAGACTTTATATTATATGAAGAAGAGGGCGCACTGCAGTACAGAATATGTTTCTTTTATTCCTTAGACATCGACGAATGCCTGAACGCGTCCGCGTGTGCCTCTGGGAGGTGCTTTAATTCCCCTGGCTCTTACCAGTGCAGTGGACTGTCCGTGGGATTAGCCCAACGTAAGTGGTCCGGATTTTTCATAGGGAGTTCATAAGTTATGACATCACATGTTCGTCTGCGCGAGGATTGAAATGATGTTTCACAGTAAACCTATATATGAACTTAAATCTGAGAGTTGTTCGGTCTAAGGTCATCTTGGATTTTGACATTGAAAGTTTGTTACCCCTATTTCTTGAAAAGTATTTGATGAATCTTTCTCAAATTTCATATGTCGGTTCATCTTAGTCCTTAAATTGTCCTGTTGTGTTTTTTTGGTGTTCATAATCATGGGCTACCGTCATTCAGTTGATAATTCCTTTTCTTGAGGGGAACTCTCACATTTCATATAACTAAAATTGAATACATGAAAAAAAATCCAACTTTTTAAGAATTTAAGATTGTCTATGGTGGGCGCCAAGATCCTATAGGGGATCTCATGTTTATGTTTAAGTATGGACAATAAAAAATTTTGAATAAATAAAATCTCTTGAAATATTTAGAAAAAAATTGAGGTGTGATAATAAGAAAGATAAATATTTGGACTTTTTCATGCGATAATAATATACGGTTATTTTAAAGCACTTTTTGGTGTGGACTATACTGGAAATACTAAGCAGAAGAATTCTACTCCGGATAGCCGTAAAATGGATGCCCTGAACTCTGGCGCAGCCCTCATTATGTGGATGACCTTGATATCCGTTGCCGTCATCATCTTGATCCTGATGAACATCAGACAGTTTGTAAAAAACCGACATCTGCGAAAGTATAACCGGACATTACGTAGAAGAGCAGATGAACAACGCATGCCAGAAATGAGACAAGGTGGTACTGTTGAAGGACAAAGTGAACCTGAAACGTTCGGACATGGACCCGTATCATATGGTCCCGGTTATTCCTACTGAAAGTTTTCGAATTGTATTCATTTGGCAGATCGTTGAGTGGACCAACATAGAGCAACGTGTACCGGAAGCGGAAGTAAATAAGCGTGTTTACGGAAGTAGTATTACATTGTGTATTATGACCAACTATGGTTTTCTGCTGTGCTATTGACATTTAACAGAGTATATTATTTAGACATTTGGTACAGAAGTTTTTACATTCACCACTGCTTATCATTATGAAAAACGCTGATCACTTTAAAATTCCTTATACAATGTAACTTGTTACTGTATTCCAGGAACTCCTTGTCAGAGTACCTGATCTAATGCATTGAGTTTCAATTGTTTTTTTTTTTTTTGTGATAAAATTAAGAATATTGTATGTTTATCAGTAATTAATTGTGTTGTTTCTAATATTTCCTGTATTGAATTGTACAAGTGCTATATAAATGTTTTTTATATCAATTTTTTCAATCTAAAGTAGTTTGTTCAATATCAATACCGGTAACACACCACCGAGGTTATAGGTACTTAGATATGATGGGGCCGCTGTGGCCGAGTGGTTAAGGTGTTCCGACATTCTACCACTAGCCCTCCACCTTTGAGTTGCGAGTAGTTCGAATCCCACGTGGGACAGTTGCCAGGTACTGACCGTAGGTCGGTGGTTTTTCTCCGGGTACTCCAGCTTTCCTCCACCTACAAAACCTGGTTCGTCCTTAAATGACACTGGCTGTTAATAGGACGTAAAACAAAATAAACCAAATCAAACTTAGATATGCTTCTGTGTTCTGTAGGCTCTCGGTAAGGAATATCGGGGCATACGCCATTCCGTCATAATTTCGTTTCCGTTCATTTACTCATAACAATTAAAGTTCATGAAATTCTTTAGTATATGTTGATTTATCATGACAAAACAGGTTAAGTTCTGGTTTGATGATGATCAACTTTTTTCATTCCAGTTACGGTCGATTAAGTTTGAGAATATTAATTATATTTATGTACTTCATGCATAACCAAACAGAGAACCCTGTTGACCTCTTGTCGAAATATACACATTCAGAGCTAGGGATTTTAGTAAAAGACCCATCGAACGAATCCCCACTGCAAGGTTTTATATCATTTACTGGTAAAAAAACTTCACCAAGGTTGATTTTGGTCTCATCTGTTATTGCTCGACTGTAGGGGAGCATTATATAATGGAGATATTTCGTTATGCAAATATTCATTGTGTAGTAGGAGTTATCTTTCTTGGGTAAGTATGGCATGAAACTTGTATTAGTTCTTGGGACGCTGTTGTAAGTGCCAGGTCGCTTCTTTAAGGTGCTGTATTAATTACTACTGGTTACTCAATGATATTGGGTTGAATTTGTTTGTTCACAGGCATTGCTGCCACAATGCTGGGAAAATTGCTTAGAAATATAATATACTTTTAATAATATATATTTCGCGTGGGAATTATTTTCGCGTATATCGCAAATTCAAATCAATCGCAAGCACCCATATCTGCATGTTGATTCCGATGTTATCATAATATCATTTATCCCTCAGTCATGTCATACAGCCATGTCATATGTATAGTATTACACACGTGTAATAACACTATTGTGACGTCATAAACAAATATTTACCAATCTATGACATTGTCACTATATAACCTTACCAACAGTAGTTGAGCATTACCATCTCCTAGACTTCCAACCAGTGCATTAATAATGTTGCTCAACAGCAGTTGCGGGAAAATAATAATAAAGAAAAAAAAATTCTTTTGAACAACTAAACCAACAGTTTATATTTTGTATTTTCATAATATAAACTGACATCAAATACTTTTATTACATTGAGTATTCTTATCTGGTTATCTATTGTTTTACGCACTAGTTTTTTACGTGTAACAACATGGTAGAGCTGTTAACAGGCTCACAGCCAAGAATGGAGGGGAAACTTGAATTCTGTTAATTAGGCTATAGTTATTTTTTTAAAATCACAAGTGGTAAATATAAGCATTGTACCGCATTCAGTTGGCTAGCGCGCTTCATTAAATTTGCCATTGTCCTGTTGGCATTATCAGCCTATAAAGGCTCGTGACATATTAAATTATTGAACTCGTTTAATATATTCCATATTACATCGACACTCGTGTAAGATCCTCTATATTTCTTATATATATTCACAAACAAATCTTCAACACATAATACAATTCTACATACACAAAATGGCGCCATTCATTTTAAAGCCTTAGATCGAGTACTTGTGCCACAACAAATAGAGGTGGAAACGTTTTTTTTTTATTGGAAAAAGTGCTAAACTGTTTACAATTACATGAAAAATATTTATTTTATCGGGTTACAAAAAAAGCTTTAGGAAAACCGTCAAAGACGTTACCGCTGGGAAGACTACTGTATACTTAGTTATAAGTATAAACGCTACCCAAACATGTTTGGCCAATTCAAGTTCTGTCATCTTCTAGGCACTGTGAATCAAAGGTGAGATGTTTTAAGGTCTGCGTAACGTAGGTGAGCGTAGCCCCTTGATATCATCCTCGATATAACGGGGCTACGCTCACCTACGCTCTCGATATCAAGGTGCTACGCTATCACCTACGCTCTCTACCCCCTGGAATATGTCAAAGAAAAACTAGAGGCTCAGTGTGTACCACCTTGTTTTTGAGACAAGAAGACAGGTTCGACCCTTTGTTGTACATCAAAAGAATCTCGTGTTCACATAATTGTACACATTAACAGGCTTTGAAGATGGTTGGCGCCCCTTTGAAATCTTCAAAAGACAGTTATCGGCCTTGCAATTGGCCAGGGTTTTATTTTATCTTAGACCAAACAAGCTGCTATCTTCGTGCCATGACATGTTTCAGGGGTGTAGAGAGCGAAGGTGAGCATAATCCATGGTTATCGAGGATGATTCCAGGGGTGTAGAGAGCGTAGGTGAGTATAATCCATGGATATCGAGGATGATTCCAGGGGTGTAGAGAGCGTAGGTGAGCTTAAACCATGGATATCCAGTATGATTTATGCGCTTCTTCACTCATCAATTATCGCAATTACAAGGTTCCGTTTCCGTAGTTATAAACTTTGATTGAGAAAAATTAGAATATATTTATTTACCGAGTATGTGTACTAATCGCTTTGTAATTCAGCATTAGTCATCTAATGGTTAGAAAGAATGTGAAAAGTATTAAGAATACATACCAGGTATTAAACAGTTTATAATACTTAAAAAACTCAAAAAGTATTTTTCTTTATCAACAAGGGCATTCGTGTCATACTGGAACAGATGTAGCGTAATTTTAAATTGGCTGAACAAAAGCAGTGTTTTATGAAAACTAAGAAATATAGATAGATCCAATTTTGCGTTTGACAAATGTTTTCTGTGGGTTTTTTTTCACGATAAACATTTAAAAAATGTTTGATACCAATGTTGTTTTGTTTTTGATTATGATTCAATGCAGCATTATTTTTCAGAAGCTTCATTTTGTTAAATATTTCTTTTATGAAATTTCTGACATCTCCTCTATGCTGTGTTACTAGGAAGGTTATTAATTCAGTAACATGTACATGTCATATATACATGCTGTTGAACTAAATCAAAACATCTTTGAATCATTCAACACCTATCACTCCAGACGTTCAAGTGAAATTACAAAACTAGTATCCCTCAACACAAGTAAAACCAACCTGACTTAGTTCGTACCTCATAGGAAAGTAGTCAACTCACGATTTGTCCCGTCGGGCTTCGCTCATGTACCTCCTCCAGTTCAGAATCAAATCCTGACTTGACATCGCGTGTAGATAAGACTTTTGGAGTACCCTGATCCCTTGCCACAGATCTGAATTACTGAATGGATCTTTCTCAAATTGCATATGTAGGTTCCCCTTGATCCTTAGTTGTGCCCTTTTTAAGACTGATCGGAAAAAACAAAATGGCTGATAGGCGGTCATCTTGGATTTTGATATGAAAGTTTGTCATCGCTATTTCTTGAGAATTTCTTGATGAATGTTACTCAATATCCACATGTTGGTTCCCCTTGGTGCTTACATATAGTTGTGCTCTTTAGATTTTGGAACCGATCGGGAAAACAAAATGGCTGAAAGGCGGCCATCTTGGATTTTGCCATTGAAAATTTGTTATCGCTATTTCTTGAGAAGTACTGAATGGATTATTCTCAAATTGCATATGTAGGTTCCCCTTGGTGGCTATTTGTGCCCTTTTGATATTGGGACTGATCGGAAAAAACAAAGTGGCTGAAAGACGGCCATCTTGGATCTTGCCATTGCAAATTTGTTATCGCTATTTCTTGAGAAGTACTAAATGGATCCTACTCAAATTTTATCTATAGGTTCCCCTTGGTGGCTATTTGTGCCTATTTGATATTGGGACTGATCAGAAAAACAGAATGGCTGAAAGGCGTCCATCTTGGAATTTGAACTTAAAGTGTGTTATGTTGATGCCTAGATGTGCCTTTTTGATTTTGGGTCTGATTGGAAAAACAAAATGGCTCAAATGTGTAGGTTCCCCTCGTTTAAGAAATGCAAGATGGATTTGGAATTTTGAAATAATCAGAAAAACCAAACTCCTGACAAAGATAAAGTTACCTTCTCTCAACTATTTAATTTTCAAGAGAAATTCATAGAACTAAGATTAAATCATAAATGAAAGTTAAAATAAGATCTTTCTAAGAATGAATGAAAAATCATCAATGGCGGGCGCCAAGATCCCTCTGGGATCTCTTGTACAAAGAACTGATTCAGTATAAGATTTGAGTCTTTACAAAAAGTCAGTCACTGGCTTTACATTGTCGTCAGTATGTAGCTTTGTACTAATAGACAGTTTATTTTCCAAATCCAGAATTCGCTGAATTACATCGCCCTTCATTGAGATGTGTCACGTCCTAATGTTACTGATGTGGAACCCTGTCCTTTGCTTATATAAAAATATGTATTTTGCCTCTAGTTTAATCGATTTGAGTTCGGATTAAGGTTTTGTTTACTGTTTGGTATTCTCTAATTTTCCCCCGAACCTATAGCCATCTTGCTCGAGGCAAATATCATAAGTGAACTTTCCCAGTAACTCCAGTGGTTCATTTGATCTGTATGCATAGAGTTTCTTATCTATTTTTCAAATGAACACTATATTTTGTTGCATTTGATTTTTTTTCCATAATGCACAAATATACTGCTGCTTCACTCACGATGATAATCAATATAGAAATCCACTTTATACAATATTTATACGATCCGAGTCATCTCCATTCCAAACACTGCATGTATATCCATCATCTTGGTCTCCAGAATTTGACCCACCTCACATTCTCCAACCATTTATAGGTTTATACTCTATTTTATCCTTCTGGTTTCCCGACTGTGTGCAACACCCTGCAGCCAAAATGATTTATATGACCATATTTGATGCATTTTGTTTTTCGTGCAGGACAGTTTGAGGTCTTCAGCAAAAAATCCCTCTCCACAACATCGGTCATGCACCTTGATTTACATAGTTCATAGAGACAACATTACCAAATCGCCCCACATGGTTTGCTAGTTTTTCATGTATTTCAATTGCCATTGCAGTAGTAATGGAAGTTCTCGACCCTTTTCAAGCAATTTCATACAGAGTTGGCTCGATTCCCCCTTTTCGATGACCTGGACCCGCATTAATGAAATCGTTCTCATGCTCCAGCCTGGAACCTGTGCTCAGGTCTTATTCCTTGTTATGGCTATAAATGATATAAACAATCTAATTTTTTCAAAGTTTTGGTAAACAGTTGAAGAGGCATAAAGTCGAAAGCGGTTTTCGATATTTAATATGACTTTTTGACTCTTCGATTGTTATGATTCAGATGAGTTTCAAGAAAGCTGACTTGAGCACAGAATCCGTGCCTGACCATGAGAACAGTTTCATTAATTCGGGCCCTGATCTCTGATTTCCTCATCGGTTGTCATCGAACTCACAAATAACTTCCTGCTGTCGAAGTCCTAACAACAAATGGTTCAATCGTTTCTGTCTCAAGCTGACGTAGAGACCGGAACGTGTAACGTTCATAGGGATATTTATTTTCTTTTTGAAAAAAAAAAAAAATCAGAAAATATCAAAGCGTCAACAAAACCATAATCCGAACCCAAAATCGATTAAACTAGGGGCAAAATAGGAACAAAGGAAAGATTTACATGGAGACTCATGTAAAAGCACAAGAGAATAAAACCAGGTGCTCCGGAAGAAGAGTAAGCGTCTTCTGCTTCATCGACGACACGCGCCATGTAAATCTTGGTCACATCCAAGTAAGCATCAATCCTCAAAATGAGAACCGAGTCATCATTGTCACCACAACAAGCAAACTCAAAAACGTCAAGTGAAGTGGTTTGTAATGTTTTTTTTTTGCTATTACATAACCTACTGCTGCGGTTAATACGGAGGGTTTGTCTTGAAGAGCCTGTCCAGCACAATGTAAAAGAAGTGATTTCTTGTGCTTATTGCCGGTAATATCCCGACCTTCAGCAAAAAAACATAACCAAATTGTTTACATTTTTGGAACCAATCCATACCATTTTTTTCAAAACATGAATTTAAACTGTTAGACCAATCCATAACAAAAACAATTATTTTGTTTCTCGGTTTTTGAAATATTACAGGGCTGTGGACATAAACATAAAATAAAATGTTATCGGATCTTGCTGTGGAGTTTATCTGACTATTATATGTTGAGAGATATAAACCCGATCTGATTAAAATACAGTAGGGTAGAGTGAAGATCTGTATTTTAATCAGATTGAGATAAGTCAAACCCATAACAAATCGAAATCGGTATATTATCACAGCGGATACGTAACTTTTGGCAAAAATTGAAAGCGAAAATCAAGCCTAATAGCTTATTATATTTATAAATTTAGTTAAATTTAACTGATATCAGAAATATTCAAGATGAATTCTTACGCGGGTACCGGTACAGCAGAAACTCTGTATTTGTAAACACACGCCCATTTTGAACTGTCTTCTAACTTCGGCTTGTTGTTGAAGTGGGCCCCACCTGATTTTTTTTCAATTCTTTGGTTTTTTTTCTATCAACAGTTCCCCGCGACTGTGAGTAGGGGCTCAACTTGGTCAAATTGGCTAAAACTTCAACAATCTTCTTCAGACCTGGATTTGCTGGAATAAAATCCCCTTCATAGATGTAAAGGTATTAAGGTGTTTTATCAAAATTATGAATTCCATATCCCGGGACTTCAGGTTCCCTCCGAGGAGGGGTTGAAGTCTATATAGGAACTTTGGGGGTAAAATTGGAGACCTTTATCAGAGTAATATGAAATTTGTTCAGTACACAGAGATACCAACTGAAGTTTTGAAACCAAGGTTAGGTCTTGATCACCGGGTCAAATGTCAAGGTCAAATTTTGTAGCTTTTTACTGAAAAAAGGTCATTTAATACATCAATACTATGTCTGCTTTGACACAAATTACGTTCCTATTTGTTAACCTGTAAATGGCTAGAAAAGGATTTATCGTCAAAATTGGAGTTAGTTTTGCTGCAATCATTCACGCATGCCAATCACGAATGAATGACGCATATACAATGCCACGTAGTATGCAGTTTGTGAACGATGCAATCATATTTATTGTAAAACGCTGGCAGAACAATGCCGCTACATGAACAAATTCGTATCGGGCATATTCCATGCAAGTAGCTTTATCGGCTAATTGTACCTCATGAAACGATATTCAATGTCAACAATTTATAAAATACTTTCAGACTTTAACAGCGCGATATTGATGTACATTTTTGTTCCAAAATTACCATTGTGTGTTTCCACAGTATGAAAAATCTATATTGCCCCGCTACCTCTATGAATAAGCTATTATCCGGTTAAACAGGCGAGGAAACAACTAGTAGTGCCTAATCGATAATCGTAAACAATAGCCTAAAGCCGTTAAACAATAGGTCGCACTATGGATAGGTATAAAGTAAGTTAGATACTTGGCAATTACAACATTGGTCCATTGATCCTTACCTAAACATTGACGCGAGTAAATATTAAAATCGTTAAAATATAAAATGTACCACAAAGTGACAGGAATAAAATGACACTTTTAATTTCAAAACAATTTTAATGGTGGATCGTATAAAATTTAGCGAAGAAATCTTTCAGAAAGGAAAATGCAGTACCTGCGTTCTGTCTCTGTATAGGTAACCGGTAACAGTGTATCTTATCACAACACTATAGCATTTACAAGACATTGTCAACGATTCATTATTTAATAATGATCTACTGGTAATTTTGGTAAAATTGATACTACATATATCGATAAAAAATACAAATGTACAATACTTTTGTAAAATAATTTTTTTTTTCAATACATAACAGACAAGGCCAAAAATGTTTGTTACAGATAACATGCCTGAAAAAAAGTGGTACTCTGGTAGGCAAATTCATTTATTTAATTTTCTATTTTCGTTAATTGAAGCTTTATTTAAAATTTTACAACACATTTCCACACATTTCAGTGGCTATTATGTTGTCAAGAATAAGGTCAGATTCCCAGAAATAGAAGGAAGCCCATATTATTGAGCTGTTGTGAACAAGATGGCGATACATATCAAAATTCGGATTGGTCGGGATATCTGAAATGCACAATTATATTCATTTTTGTTTGCATAACAAATATGTTGCAAAATATTTAATCAAATGCCTAAATGCGTAGTCTAGTATTTCCAAGGTAAGGATACATTTATGTTTTATTATCTCAGCAAAGAGATTTTGTAATCATGAGGGAGTTGGCTCTAACTATCAAAAACACAAATTATTTTTTGGAACTCCTCTGCCTTTTCTCTCAAAAATACGTTACAAATGCCAATTGACCCCCCACCCCATCCTAAGATGGGCTATTTTAAACATATTAATCCTCTCTTTAACAATCATCTGGCACAATTATTCCTCTTAGTTTTTAAAATGTAATTTTCACCGTGCAATTTTTATAAAAGTCTAGAGAAATTCTTTTCGCGCCAATTTTAAAACCCATTATGTAAGCGAAATAAGCCCAATGAAGTAGCTAATTTCTGATGTATTTTATATGAATAAAATAATTGCTTCAACACAAGTTAATTACAAAAATCCTCATTAACCAGCTCCTGAAATGTTTTCTATCCGAATGTTGTCCAGTATGTGATAGATAGTGTACATCTAGCTCCAAGAGTGGTTTTTGGTTTGGTGTCAGGGATGCAGCAACTTCGCAAGCCAAGGGTGTACATTACGCTACTCTCCTTTTCACCCTTGGCGGATCTCACGGCAAAATCGAAGTTCCCGCACTGCGCCATCTAGTGGACTATTGCAGTTGTGTCCCTTGTTTTACGTAATTCCTGACCAATAAAATAGCTCGTACTATTTGTGAACGATTCAACAAATAAACAGAAATGGCAGCGCCCTTTGATGAACATGCTTTATGCGAAAAATTCAAAATATAAGAACTTCGCGAAACACAGAGACGATCAATCAACAATGGAAATGATGTTTTTGTTTGAACAAGAACAACGAAATAAGCTTGTGTTTTCTTTTTGTAACATTTCCATTTTATGAATGAGATCATAGTGGATAGTTTGTTCAACTTCGTAAAACAAAATCCACACACGTATCTGCTTTTTTATCTGCCTGATCAGCGACATATCCCAAAATCTGACTCTAGACTCTGAATCACACGTCTAGACTTCGTTGGCAACATGTTGTTACAGACACGACATGTTTCATTGGGCGCTGCCATGTTTGTTATTTACAATTGCAGCGCGCGTTTTGATTGGTCGGCTAAACCTAGCCGCATCCAATCAAAATGCAGGAGCGGGAACTTCGATTTTGCCGTGAGATCCGCCAAGGGTGAAAAGGAGAGTAGCGTATTGTACACCCTTGGCTTGCGAAGTTGGGGATGCAGATGCGTGTCTAGAGTGCGTGTGATTTTGGGAGACTGCGATATAATCGTGTAAGCCTTTCTACGATAGTCCGGATCTTTTGCCGATTTAAAGTGCCACCACACTGAAATATACTGCCGAAGACCCACAGAAGAACATCTCACCCGGTCACATTGTACTGACAACGGGTGAACCAGTCGTTCCCCTCCCATAATGTTGAGCGTTAAGCAAGGAATAGTAAATACCATTGTTAAAGACTCTGGTAAGTCTCGGCCTCGGGACAGAACCCATCATAGGGCGAACGCTCAACTAAGGCCACAAATGAGGAAGTGTCAAAGGGACATTTTGAATTGAAAGAAAAAGTAAGAAAGACCAGAAAAGACAAGATCCTCAATTTAGTCGCCTCTCACGATCATGCGATGGGGCAGCGGGTATAATTCTTACCCCATACCTGCTGGGCAGTCGATATTTATAGAGTTATCCTTATGATGTGAACAAGGTTATGGAAATCAATTATTTCGACGATAAATAAACATAAAATTTTGTAAAAATTTTCTTGATTATTGCTCGAAATTTCCATCATCGTAAATATTAAAATATGAAATTGTTCGCGATTATTTTCAGACAAATATTATTAAGAAAAGTCAAAATTAAATAAAAGACTGCAAACATTGTTCTGTACATATCAGATGAAAACAAATTACGATAGATAAATAGATTGATGAATATTGTTCGCGAATTTAAATTCTCCCAAATGTTTTCATAATATTTGTCTTCATTCACGTTTTGTTGAAATACTGTTTCCTTTCCTGCAAGTCTGAAAAGGTCCAATAGAAAAAAAAATATGTAAACCGTATTTGTAACATCCTCAAACACGGGATCAATAAGAATAAAATAAAAAAAAACCAATCATACCTGAAGAGACACCTAAACATACCTAGCACACCAAACCAGGGGTTACGTTCATCTACGTTCTCTTTACCCCTGGAACCATCCTTAATAGCCAGAGATTACGTTAATCTACGTTATATACACCCTTGAATTATCCTCCATATCTAGGGCTTACCTCCATCAACATTCTTTACACTCTGGCTATCCAGGAGTTACGTTCCCTCATGCTCTCTACACATATAGTTTAGCGCTGGGTGGGTGGGGTGGGGGCATACACTGTTTATATATATATATAGTTGAGGAATATATACACTGGTGATATAGAAATAGTTGTGGATACATACACTGGTGATATAGAAATAGTTGGGAAGTACATACACTGGTAATATATATATAGTTGGAGAGTACATACACTGGTGATATAGATATAGTTGGAGAGTACATACACTGGTGATATAAATATAGCTGGAGAGTACATACACTGGTAATATAGAAATAGTTGGGTAGTACATACACTGGTGATATATATATAGTTGGGGAGTACATACACTGGTAATATAGATATAGTTGGGGAGGACATACACTGGTGATATAGAAATAGTTGGGGAGTACATACACTGGTGATATAGAAATAGTTGGGGAGTACATACACTGGTGATATAGAAATAGTTGGGGAGTACATACACTGGTAATATAGAAAAAGTTGGGGAATACATAGACTGGTAATATAGAAATAGTTGGGGATAACATATACTGGTTATATATATATAGTTGGGGAGTACATATACTGGTAATATATATATAGTTGGGGAGTACATACACTGGTAATATAGATATAGTTGGGAAGTACATATACTGGTTATATATATATAGTTGGGTAGTACATACACTGGTAATATAGATATAGTTGTGGAGTACATACACTGATAATCTATATATAGTTTGGGAGTACATACACTGGCTATATAGATAAAGTTGGGGAGGTCATACACTGGTCATATCGATATAGTTGTGCAGTACATACACTGGTTATATAAATATAGTTGGGGAGTACATACACTGGTTAAATTTATATAGTTGGGGAGTACATATACTGGTTATAGATATATAGTTGGGGAGTACATACACTGGCAAAATAGATATAGTTGAGGAATACTCCTCAACTATATATATATCACCAGTGTATGTACTCCCAAACTATATAAATATAACCAGTGTATGTACTCCCCAACTATATCTATATTACCAGTGTATGTACTCCCCAACTAAATATATATCACCAGTGTATGTACTCCCCAACTATATATATATCACCAGTGTATGTACTCCCAAACTATATAAATATAACCAGTGTATGTACTCCCCAACTATATCTATATTACCAGTGTATGTACTCCCCAACTATATATATATCACCAGTGTATGTACTCCCCAACTATATATATATAACCAGTATATGTACTCTCCAACTATATCTATATTACCAGTGTATGTACCCCCCTAACTATATAAATATAACCAGTGTATGTACTCCCAAACTATATAAATATAACCAGTATATGTACTCTCCAACTATATCTATATTACCAGTGTATGTACCCCCTAACTATATAAATATAACCAGTGTATGTACTCCCAAACTATATAAATATAACCAGTGTATGTACTACCCAACTATATATTACCAGTATATGTACTCCCTACCTATATATATATAACCAGTATATGTACTGTCCAACTATATCTATATTACCAGTGTATGTATTCCTCAACTATATCTATATAACCAGTCTATGTACTCCCCAACTATATATATACAGTTGAGTGTAAGCTAACCTTTCACCCTAGTGCACTAGGAGTGCACTACGTTTAAACTAGTAACGATAATAGTGTATATTAAAAGAAATATAAGACATCAAAACTGCTAGATAAATATTAATTTTCTATTTTATTTATATGATGTATGCAAGAAAGTTTTGGGGGAAATTGTAAGAGTAATTATCATGATTTCACAATTTCTAGTTTTGAAATGAAAAAAAAGGTTGTTTGAGAAAAATAAATACATAAGATGCATATATATACATTAAAGTTATAAATATTAACTAATGATAAGGCCAGCTTCAAAGTACTAGCAGACGACAAAGGTGAGGTACAGGTAAAAATCACAGGTAGATGGTGGGACTGCCCATTTACATGTAGGGGTATTTGACCTATATGGGGTTCAGGTTGTAGTGCACTACCAGTTTACCTGTAATTTAAATGTAGTGCACTACTAGTTTAAACGTAGTGCACTACTAGTGCACTAGGTGTAAAGGTTAGCTTACATTCAACTGTATAACCAGTCTATGTACTCCCCAACTATTTCTATATTACCAGTGTATGTACTCCCCAACTATTTCTATATCACCAGTATATGTACTCCCCAACTATATATATATCACCAGTATATGTACTCCCCAACTATATATATATGACCAGTGTATGTACTCCCCAACTATATATATATCACCAGTGTAGGTACTCCCCAACTATATATATATATAACCAGTGTATGTACTGCCCAACTATATCTATATAACCAGTGTAGGTACTCCCCAACTATATCTATATCACCAGTGTATGTACTCCCCAACTATTTCTATATTACCAGTCTATGTACTCCCCAACTACAGTACATACCCTGGTTATATCGATATAGTTGGAGAGTACATACACTGGTAATATAGATATAGTTGGAGAGTACATACACTGGTGATATAGATATAGTTGGAGAGTACATACACTGGTGATATAGATATAGTTGAGGAGTACATACATTGGTGATATAGAAATAGTTGGGGAATACATATACTGGTGATATAGATATAGTTGGGCAGTACATACACTGGTGATATAGAAATAGTTGGGGAATACATATACTGGTGATATAGATATAGTTGGGCAGTACATACACTGGTAATATATATATAGTTGGGGAATACATACACTGGTGATATATATATAGTTTGGGAGTACATATACTGGTGATATAGATATATTTCGGTAGTACATACACTGGTGATATATATATAGTTGGGGAATACATACACTGGTGATATAGATATAGTTGGGCAGTACATACACTGGTGATATATATATAGTTGGGGAGTACATACACTGGTGATATATATATAGTTGGGTAGTACATACACTGGTAATATATATATAGTTGGGGAGTACATACACTGGTGATATATATATAGTTGGGGAGTACATACACTGGTAATATAGATATAGTTGGGAGTACATACACTGGTTATATCGATATAGTTGGGCAGTACATACACTGGTTATATCGATATAGTTGGGGAGTACATATACTGGTGATATAGATATAGTTGGGGAGTACATACACTGGTAATATAGATATAGTTGGGGAGTACATACACTGGTTATATTTATATAGTTTGGGAGTACATACACTGGTTATATCGATATAGTTGGGTAGTACATACACTGGTAATATATATATAGTTGGGTAGTACATACACTGGTTATATAGATATAGTTGGGGAGTACATATACTGGTAATATATATATAGTTGGGTAGTACATACACTGGTTATATCGATATAGTTGGGGAGTACATACACTGGTAATATAGAAATAGTTGGGGGGTACATACACTGGTGATATAGAAATAGTTGGGGGGTACATACACTGGTGATATATATATATAGTTGGGGAGTACATACACTGGTGATATCGATATAGTTGGGGAGTACATACACTGGTGATATAGATAAAGTTAGAGAGTACATACACTGGTGAGATAGATATAGTTGGGGAGTACATACACTGGTTATATAGAAATAGTTGGGGAGTACATACACTGGTAATATAGATATAGTTGGGGAGGTCATAGACTGGTGATATAGAAATAGTTGGGCAGTACATATACTGCTGATATAGAAATAGTTGGGCAGTACATACACTGGTGATATAGATATAGTTGGGCAGTACATACACTGGTGATATAGATATAGTTGGGGAGTACATATACTGGTGATAAAGATATAGTTGGGGAGTACATATACTGGTGATATATATATAGTTGGGGAGTACATACACTGGTGATATAGATATAGTTGGGGAGTACATACACTGGTGATATATATATAGTTGGGGAGTACATACACTGGTAATATATATATAGTTTGGGAGTGCATACACTGGTGATATATATATAGTTGGGGAGTACATACACTGGTTATATAGATATAGTTGGGGAGTACATACACTGGTGATATATATATAGTTGGGGAGTATATACACTGGTGATATATATATAGTTGGGGAGTACATACACTGGTTATATAGATATAGTTGGAGAGGACATACACTGGTGATATATATATAGTTGGGGAGTACATATACTGGTGATATAGATATAGTTGGGGAGTACATAGACTGGTGATATATATATATATAGTTGGGAAGTACATACACTGGTGATATATATATAGTTGGGCAGTACATACACTGGTGATATATATATAGTTGGGGAGTACATACACTGGTGATATATATATAGTTGGGGAGTACATACACTGGTGATATATATATATAGTTGGAGAGTACATACACTGGTGATATATATATATTTGGGGAGTACATACACTGGTGATATAGATATAGTTGGGGAGTACATACACTGGTGATATATATATAGTTGGGGAGTACATACACTGGTGATATATATGTAGTTGGGGAATACATACACTGGTGATATAGATATAGTTGGGGAGTACATACACTGGTGATATAGATATAGTTGGGGAGTACATACACTGGTGATATATATATAGTTTGGGAATACATACACTGGTGATATAGATATAGTTGGGCAGTACATACACTGGTGATATATATATAGTTGGGGAGTACATACACTGGTGATATATATATAGTTGGGGAGTACATACACTGGTGATATAGATATTGTTGGGGAGTACATACACTGGTGATATATATATAGTTGGGCAGTACATACACTGGTTATATCGATATAGTTGGGGAGTACATACACTGGTGATATAGAAATAGTTGGGGAGTACATACACTGGTGATATAGAAATAGTTGGGGAGTACATACACTGGTAATATAGAAATAGTTGGGGAGTACATACACTGGTGATATAGAAATAGTTGGGGAGTACATACACTGGTGATATAGAAATAGTTGGGGAGTACATGCACTGGTAATATAGAAATAGTTGGGGAGTACATACACTGGTGATATAGAAATAGTTGGGGAGTACATACACTGGTGATATAGAAATAGTTTGGGAGTACATACACTGGTAATATAGATTAAGTTGGGGAGGTCATAGACTGGTGATATAGAAATAGTTGGGGAGTACATACACTGGTTATATAGAAATAGTTGGGGAGTACCTACACTGGTAATATAGAAATAGTTGGGGAGTACATATACTGGTGATATATATATAGTTGGGGAGTACATACACTGGTTATATATATATATATAGTTGGGAAGTACATACACTGGTGATATATATATAGTTGGGCAGTACATACACTGGTGATATATATATAGTTGGGGAGTACATACACTGGTCATATATATATAGTTGGGGAGTACATACACTGGTGATATATATATAGTTGGAGAGTACATGCACTGGTGATATATATATATTTGGGGAGTACATACACTGGTGATATAGATATAGTTGGGGAGTACATACACTGGTGATATATATATAGTTGGGCAATACATACACTGGTGATATAGATATAGTTGGGGAGTACATACACTGGTGATATAGATATAGTTGGGGAGTACATACACTGGTGATATAGATATAGTTGGGGAGTACATACACTGGTGATATATATATAGTTGGGGAATACATACACTGGTGATATAGATATAGTTGGGCAGTACATACACTGGTGATATATATATAGTTGGGGAGTACATACACTGGTGATATATATATAGTTGGGGAGTACATACACTGGTAATATAGATATAGTTGGGCAGTACATACACTGGTTATATCGATAGAGTTGGGCAGTACATACACTGGTTATATCGATATAGTTGGGGAGTACATACACTGGTAATATATATATAGTTGGGGAGTACATACACTGGTAATATAGAAAAAGTTGGAGAGTACATACACTGGTTATATAGATATAGTTGGAGAGTACATACACTGGTGATATAGATATAGTTGGAGAGTACATACACTGGTTATATATATATAGTTGGGGAGTACATACACTGGTGATATATATATAGTTAGGGGGGTACATACACTGGTGATATAGAAATAGTTAGGGAGTACATACACTGGTAATATAGATATAGTTGGAGAGTACATACACTGGTGATATAGAAATAGGTGGGGAGTACATACACTGGTAATATATATATAGTTGGAGAGTACATACACTGGTGATATAGAAATAGTTGGGGAGTACATACACTGGTAATATATATATAGTTGGAGAGTACATACACTGGTGATATAGATATAGTTGGAGAGTACATACACTGGTGATATAGATATAGCTGGAGAGTACATACACTGGTAATATAGAAATAGTTGGGTAGTACATACACTGGTAATATAGAAATAGTTGGGGAGTACATACACTGGTAATATAGAAATAGTTGGGGAGTACATACACTGGTGATATAGAAATAGTTGGGGAGTACATACACTGGTAATATAGAATTAGTTGGGGAGTACATACACTGGTGATATAGAAATAGTTGGGGAGTACATACACTGGTGATATAGAAATAGTTGGGGAGTACATACACTGGTAATATAGAAATAGTTGGGGAGTACATACACTGGTGATATATATATAGTTGGGCAATACATACACTGGTGATATAGATATAGTTGGGGAGTACATACACTGGTGATATAGATATTGTTGGGGAGTACATACACTGGTGATATATATATAGTTGGGGAATACATACACTGGTGATATAGATATAGTTGGGCAGTACATACACTGGTGATATATATATAGTTGGGGAGTACATACACTGGTGATATATATATAGTTGGGGAGTACATACACTGGTAATATAGATATAGTTGGGCAGTACATACACTGGTTATATCGATAGAGTTGGGCAGTACATACACTGGTTATATCGATATAGTTGGGGAGTACATACACTGGTAATATATATATAGTTGGGGAGTACATACACTGGTAATATAGAAAAAGTTGGAGAGTACATACACTGGTTATATAGATATAGTTGGAGAGTACATACACTGGTGATATAGATATAGTTGGAGAGTACATACACTGGTTATATATATATAGTTGGGGAGTACATACACTGGTGATATATATATAGTTAGGGGGGTACATACACTGGTGATATAGAAATAGTTAGGGAGTACATACACTGGTAATATAGATATAGTTGGAGAGTACATACACTGGTGATATAGAAATAGGTGGGGAGTACATACACTGGTAATATATATATAGTTGGAGAGTACATACACTGGTGATATAGAAATAGTTGGGGAGTACATACACTGGTAATATATATATAGTTGGAGAGTACATACACTGGTGATATAGATATAGTTGGAGAGTACATACACTGGTGATATAGATATAGCTGGAGAGTACATACACTGGTAATATAGAAATAGTTGGGTAGTACATACACTGGTAATATAGAAATAGTTGGGGAGTACATACACTGGTAATATAGAAATAGTTGGGGAGTACATACACTGGTGATATAGAAATAGTTGGGGAGTACATACACTGGTAATATAGAAATAGTTGGGGAGTACATACACTGGTGATATAGAAATAGTTGGGGAGTACATACACTGGTGATATAGAAATAGTTGGGGAGTACATACACTGGTGATATAGAAATATTTGGGGAGTACATACACTGGTAATATAGAAATAGTTGGGGAGTACATACACTGGTGATATAGAAATAGTTGGGGAGTACATACACTGGTGATATAGAAATAGTTTGGGAGTACATACACTGGTAATATAGATATAGCTAGGGAGGTCATAGACTGGTGATATAGAAATAGTTGGGGAGTACATACACTGGTGATATAGAAATAGTTGGGGAGTACCTACACTGGCAATATAGAAATAGTTGGGGAGTACATACACTGGTAATATAGATATAGTTGGGGAGGACATACACTGGTAATATAGAAATAGTTGGGGAGTACATACACTGGTAATATAGAAATAGTTGGGGAGGTCATAGACTGGTGATATAGAAATAGTTGGGGAGGTCATACACTGGTTATATAGAAATAATTGGGGAGTACATACACTGGTAATATAGATATAGTTGGGGAGGTCATAGACTGGTGATATAGAAATAGTTGGGGAGTACATACACTGGTTATATAGAAATAGCTGGGGAGTACATACACTGGTAATATAGATATAGTTGGGGAGTACATATACTGGTGATATAGATATAGTTGGGGAGTACATATACTGGTGATATAGAAATAGTTGGGGAGTACATACACTGGTGATATAGATATAGTTGGGGAGTACATACACTGATGGTATAGAAATAGTTGGGCAGTACATACACTGGTGATATAGATATAGTTGGGGAGTACATACACTGGTTATATAGAAATAGTTGGGGAGTACATACACTGGTAATATAGATATAGTTGGGGAGGTCATAGACTGGTGATATAGAAATAGTTGGGCAGTACATACACTGGTGATATAGAAATAGTTGGGCAGTACATACACTGGTGATATAGATATAGTTGGGCAGTACATACACTGGTGATATAGATATAGTTGGGGAGTACATATACTGGTGATATAGATATAGTTGGGGAGTACATATACTGGTGATATATATATAGTTGGGGAGTACATACACTGGTGATATAGATATAGTTGGGGAGTACATACACTGGTGATATATATATAGTTGGGGAGTACATACACTGGTAATATATATATAGTTTGGGAGTACATACACTGGTTATATATATATAGTTTGGGAGTACATACACTGGTTATATAGATATAGTTGGGGAGTACATACACTGGTTATATAGATATAGTTGGGGAGTACATACACTGGTTATATAGATATAGTTGGGGAGTACATACACTGGTGATATATATATAGTTGGGGAGTACATACACTGGTGATATATATATAGTTGGGGAGTACATACACTGGTTATATAGATATAGTTGGAGAGTACATACACTGGTGATATATATATAGTTGGGGAGTACATACACTGGTGATATAGATATAGTTGGGGAGTACATACACTGGTGATATATATATAGTTGGGCAGTACATACACTGGTGATATATATATAGTTTGGGAGTACATACACTGGTGATATATATATAGTTGGGGAGTACATACACTGGTGATATATATATAGTTGGAGAGTACATACACTGGTGATATATATATAGTTGAGGAGTACATACACTGGTGATATAGATATAGTTGGGGAGTACATACACTGGTGATATATATATAGTTGGGGAGTACATACACTGGTGATATATATATAGTTGGGGAATACATACACTGGTGATATAGACATAGTTGAGGAGTACATACACTGGTGATATAGATATAGTTGGTGAGTACATACACTGGTGATATATATATAGTTGGGGAATACATACACTGGTGATATAGATATAGTTGGGCTAAACATACACTGGTGATATATATATAGTTGGGGAGTACATACACTGGTGATATATATATAGTTGGGGAGTACATACACTGGTAATATATATATAGTTGGGGAGTACATACACTGGTAATATAGAAATAGTTGGAGAGTACATACACTGGTTATATAGATATAGTTCGAGAGTACATACACTGGTGATATAGATATAGTTGGAGAGTACATACACTGGTTAAGTATATATAGTTGGGGAGTACATACACTGGTGATATATATATAGTTAGGGGGGTACATACACTGGTGATATAGAAATAGTTAGGGAGTACATACACTGGTAATATAGATATAGTTGGAGAGTACATACACTGGTAATATAGAAATAGGTGGGGAGTACATACACTGGTAATATATATATAGTTGGAGAGTACATACACTGGTGATATAGAAATAGTTGGGGAGTACATACACTGGTAATACATATATAGTTGGAGAGTACATACACTGGTGATATAGATATAGTTTGAGAGTTCATACACTGGTGATATAGATATAGCTGGAGAGTACATACACTGGTAATATAGAAATAGTTGGGTAGTACATACACTGGTAATATAGAAATAGTTGGGGAGTACATACACTGGTAATATAGAAATAGTTGGGGAGAACATACACTGGTGATATAGAAATAGTTGGGGAGTACATACACTGGTAATATAGAAATAGTTGGGGAGTACATACACTGGTGATATAGAAATAGTTGGGGAGTACATACACTGGTGATATAGAAATAGTTGGGAAGTACATACACTGGTTATATAGAAATAGTTGGGGAGTACATACACTGGTGATATAGAAATAGTTGGGGAGTACATACACTGGTGATATAGAAATAGTTGGGGAGTACATACACTGGTAATATAGAAATAGTTGGGGAGTACATAGACTGGTAATATAGAAATAGTTGGGTATAACATATACTGGTTATATATATATAGTTGGGGAGTACATATACTGGTAATATATATAGTTGGGGAGTACATACACTGGTTATATAGATATAGTTGGGGAGTACATATACTGGTAATATAGATATGGTTGTGGAATACATACACTGATAATCTATATATAGTTTGGGAGTACATACACTGGTTATATAGATAAAGTTGGGGAGGTCATACACTGGTGATATATATATAGTTGGGGAATACATACACTGGTGATATAGATATAGTTGGGCTAAACATACACTGGTGATATATATATAGCTGGGGAGTACATACACTGGTGATATATATATAGTTAGGGGGTACATACACTGGTAATAAAGATATCGTTGGGGAGTACATACACTGGTAATATAGATATAGTTGGGCAGTACATACACTGGTTATATCGATAGAGTTGGGCAGTACATACACTGGTTATATAGATATAGTTGGGGAGTACATACACTGGTGATATAGATATAGTTGGTGAGTACATACACTGGTGATATATATATAGTTGGGGAATACATACACTGGTGATATAGATATAGTTGGGCTAAACATACACTGGTGATATATATATAGTTGGGGAGTACATACACTGATGATATATATATAGTTGGGGAGTACATACACTGGTAATATAGATATAGTTGGGCAGTACATACACTGGTTATATCGATAGAGTTGGGCAGTACATACACTGGTTATATCGATATAGTTGGGGAGTACATACACTGGTAATATATATATAGTTGGGGAGTACATACACTGGTGATATATATATAGTTAGGGGGGTACATACACTGGTGATATAGATATAGTTGGAGAGTACATACACTGGTGATATAGAAATAGGTGGGGAGTACATACACTGGTAATATATATATAGTTGGAGAGTACATACACTGGTGATATAGAAATAGTTGGGGAGTACATACACTGGTAATATATATATAGTTGGAGAGTACATACACTGGTGATATAGATATAGTTGGAGAGTACATACACTGGTGATATAGATATAGTTGGAGAGTACATACACTGGTAATATAGATATAGTTGGGTAGTACATACACTGGTAATATAGAAATAGTTGGGGAGTACATACACTGGTAATATAGCAATAGTTGGGGAGTACATACACTGGTGATATAGAAATAGTTGGGGAGTACATACACTGGTAATATAGAATTAGTTGTGGAGTACATACACTGGTGATATAGAAATAGTTGGGGAGTACATACACTGGTGATATAGAAATAGTTGGGGAGTACATACACTGGTAATATAGAAATAGTTGGGGAGTACATACACTGGTGATATATATATAGTTGGGCAATACATACACTGGTGATATAGATATAGTTGGGGAGTACATACACTGGTGATATAGATATTGTTGGGGAGTACATACACTGGTGATATATATATAGTTGGGGAATACATACACTGGTGATATAGATATAGTTGGGCAGTACATACACTGGTGATATATATATAGTTGGGGAGTACATACACTGGTGATATATATATAGTTGGGGAGTACATACACTGGTAATATAGATATAGTTGGGCAGTACATACACTGGTTATATCGATAGAGTTGGGCAGTACATACACTGGTTATATCGATATAGTTGGGGAGTACATACACTGGTAATATATATATAGTTGGGGAGTACATACACTGGTAATATAGAAAAAGTTGGAGAGTACATACACTGGTTATATAGATATAGTTGGAGAGTACATACACTGGTGATATAGATATAGTTGGAGAGTACATACACTGGTTATATATATACAGTTGGGGAGTACATACACTGGTGATATATATATAGTTAGGGGGGTACATACACTGGTGATATAGAAATAGTTAGGGAGTACATACACTGGTAATATAGATATAGTTGGAGAGTACATACACTGGTGATATAGAAATAGGTGGGGAGTACATACACTGGTAATATATATATAGTTGGAGAGTACATACACTGGTGATATAGAAATAGTTGGGGAGTACATACACTGGTAATATATATATAGTTGGAGAGTACATACACTGGTGATATAGATATAGTTGGAGAGTACATACACTGGTGATATAGATATAGCTGGAGAGTACATACACTGGTAATATAGAAATAGTTGGGTAGTACATACACTGGTAATATAGAAATAGTTGGGGAGTACATACACTGGTAATATAGAAATAGTTGGGGAGTACATACACTGGTGATATAGAAATAGTTGGGGAGTACATACACTGGTAATATAGAAATAGTTGGGGAGTACATACACTGGTGATATAGAAATAGTTGGGGAGTACATACACTGGTGATATAGAAATAGTTGGGGAGTACATACACTGGTGATATAGAAATATTTGGGGAGTACATACACTGGTAATATAGAAATAGTTGGGGAGTACATACACTGGTGATATAGAAATAGTTGGGGAGTACATACACTGGTGATATAGAAATAGTTTGGGAGTACATACACTGGTAATATAGATATAGTTAGGGAGGTCATAGACTGGTGATATAGAAATAGTTGGGAAGTACATACACTGGTTATATAGAAATAGTTGGGGAGTACCTACACTGGCAATATAGAAATAGTTGGGGAGTACATACACTGGTAATATAGATATAGTTGGGGAGGACATACACTGGTAATATAGAAATAGTTGGGGAGTACATACACTGGTAATATAGAAATAGTTGGGGAGGTCATAGACTGGTGATATAGAAATAGTTGGGGAGGTCATACACTGGTTATATAGAAATAATTGGGGAGTACATACACTGGTAATATAGATATAGTTGGGGAGGTCATAGACTGGTGATATAGAAATAGTTGGGGAGTACATACACTGGTTATATAGAAATAGCTAGGGAGTACATACACTGGTAATATAGATATAGTTGGGGAGTACATATACTGGTGATATAGATATAGTTGGGGAGTACATATACTGGTGATATAGAAATAGTTGGGGAGTACATACACTGGTGATATAGATATAGTTGGGGAGTACATACACTGATGGTATAGAAATAGTTGGGCAGTACATACACTGGTGATATAGATATAGTTGGGGAGTACATACACTGGTGATATAGAAATAGTTGGGCAGTACATACACTGGTGATATAGATATAGTTGGGCAGTACATACACTGGTGATATAGATATAGTTGGGGAGTACATATACTGGTGATATAGATATAGTTGGGGAGTACATATACTGGTGATATATATATAGTTGGGGAGTACATACACTGGTGATATAGATATAGTTGGGGAGTACATACACTGGTGATATATATATAGTTGGGGAGTACATACACTGGTAATATATATATAGTTTGGGAGTACATACACTGGTTATATATATATAGTTTTGGAGTACATACACTGGTTATATAGATATAGTTGGGGAGTACATACACTGGTTATATAGATATAGTTGGGGAGTACATACACTGGTTATATAGATATAGTTGGGGAGTACATACACTGGTGATATATATATAGTTGGGGAGTACATACACTGGTGATATATATATAGTTGGGGAGTACATACACTGGTTATATAGATATAGTTGGAGAGTACATACACTGGTGATATATATATAGTTGGGGAGTACATACACTGGTGATATAGATATAGTTGGGGAGAACATACACTGGTGATATAGAAATAGTTGGGGAGTACATACACTGGTAATATAGAAATAGTTGGGGAGTACATACACTGGTGATATAGAAATAGTTGGGGAGTACATACACTGGTGATATAGAAATAGTTGGGAAGTACATACACTGGTTATATAGAAATAGTTGGGGAGTACATACACTGGTGATATAGAAATAGTTGGGGAGTACATACACTGGTGATATAGAAATAGTTGGGGAGTACATACACTGGTAATATAGAAATAGTTGGGGAGTACATAGACTGGTAATATAGAAATAGTTGGGTATAACATATACTGGTTATATATATATAGTTGGGGAGTACATATACTGGTAATATATATAGTTGGGGAGTACATACACTGGTTATATAGATATAGTTGGGGAGTACATATACTGGTAATATAGATATGGTTGTGGAATACATACACTGATAATCTATATATAGTTTGGGAGTACATACACTGGTTATATAGATAAAGTTGGGGAGGTCATACACTGGTGATATATATATAGTTGGGATATACATACACTGGTGATATAGATATAGTTGGGCTAAACATACACTGGTGATATATATATAGCTGGGGAGTACATACACTGGTGATATATATATATTTAGGGGGTACATACACTGGTAATAAAGATATCGTTGGGGAGTACATACACTGGTAATATAGATATAGTTGAGCAGTACATACACTGGTTATATCGATAGAGTTGGGCAGTACATACACTGGTTATATAGATATAGTTGGGGAGTGCATACACTGGTGATATAGATATAGTTGGTGAGTACATACACTGGTGATATATATATAGTTGGGGAATACATACACTGGTGATATAGATATAGTTGGGCTAAACATACACTGGTGATATATATATAGTTGGGGAGTACATACACTGATGATATATATATAGTTGGGGAGTACATACACTGGTAATATAGATATAGTTGGGCAGTACATACACTGGTTATATCGATAGAGTTGGGCAGTACATACACTGGTTATATCGATATAGTTGGGGAGTACATACACTGGTAATATATATATAGTTGGGGAGTACATACACTGGTGATATATATATAGTTAGGGGGGTACATACACTGGTGATATAGATATAGTTGGAGAGTACATACACTGGTGATATAGAAATAGGTGGGGAGTACATACACTGGTAATATATATATAGTTGGAGAGTACATACACTGGTGATATAGAAATAGTTGGGGAGTACATACACTGGTAATATATATATAGTTGGAGAGTACATACACTGGTGATATAGATATAGTTGGAGAGTACATACACTGGTGATATAGATATAGCTGGAGAGTACATACACTGGTAATATAGAAATAGTTGGGTAGTACATACACTGGTAATATAGAAATAGTTGGGGAGTACATACACTGGTAATATAGAAATAGTTGGGGAGTACATACACTGGTGATATAGAAATAGTTGGGGAGTACATACACTGGTAATATAGAATTAGTTGGGGAGTACATACACTGGTGATATAGAAATAGTTGGGGAGTACATACACTGGTGATATAGAAATAGTTGGGGAGTACATACACTGGTAATATAGAAATAGTTGGGGAGTACATACACTGGTGATATATATATAGTTGGGCAATACATACACTGGTGATATAGATATAGTTGGGGAGTACATACACTGGTGATATAGATATTGTTGGGGAGTACATACACTGGTGATATATATATAGTTGGGGAATACATACACTGGTGATATAGATATAGTTGGGCAGTACATACACTGGTGATATATATATAGTTGGGGAGTACATACACTGGTGATATATATATAGTTGGGGAGTACATACACTGGTAATATAGATATAGTTGGGCAGTACATACACTGGTTATATCGATAGAGTTGGGCAGTACATACACTGGTTATATCGATATAGTTGGGGAGTACATACACTGGTAATATATATATAGTTGGGGAGTACATACACTGGTAATATAGAAAAAGTTGGAGAGTACATACACTGGTTATATAGATATAGTTGGAGAGTACATACACTGGTGATATAGATATAGTTGGAGAGTACATACACTGGTTATATATATATAGTTGGGGAGTACATACACTGGTGATATATATATAGTTAGGGGGGTACATACACTGGTGATATAGAAATAGTTAGGGAGTACATACACTGGTAATATAGATATAGTTGGAGAGTACATACACTGGTGATATAGAAATAGGTGGGGAGTACATACACTGGTAATATATATATAGTTGGAGAGTACATACACTGGTGATATAGAAATAGTTGGGGAGTACATACACTGGTAATATATATATAGTTGGAGAGTACATACACTGGTGATATAGATATAGTTGGAGAGTACATACACTGGTAATATAGAAATAGTTGGGTAGTACATACACTGGTAATATAGAAATAGTTGGGGAGTACATACACTGGTAATATAGAAATAGTTGGGGAGTACATACACTGGTGATATAGAAATAGTTGGGGAGTACATACACTGGTAATATAGAAATAGTTGGGGAGTACATACACTGGTGATATAGAAATAGTTGGGGAGTACATACACTGGTGATATAGAAATAGTTGGGGAGTACATACACTGGTGATATAGAAATATTTGGGGAGTACATACACTGGTAATATAGAAATAGTTGGGGAGTACATACACTGGTGATATAGAAATAGTTGGGGAGTACATACACTGGTGATATAGAAATAGTTTGGGAGTACATACACTGGTAATATAGATATAGTTAGGGAGGTCATAGACTGGTGATATAGAAATAGTTGGGGAGTACATACACTGGTTATATAGAAATAGTTGGGGAGTACCTACACTGGCAATATAGAAATAGTTGGGGAGTACATACACTGGTAATATAGATATAGTTGGGGAGGACATACACTGGTAATATAGAAATAGTTGGGGAGTACATACACTGGTAATATAGAAATAGTTGGGGAGGTCATAGACTGGTGATATAGAAATAGTTGGGGAGGTCATACACTGGTTATATAGAAATAATTGGGGAGTACATACACTGGTAATATAGATATAGTTGGGGAGGTCATAGACTGGTGATATAGAAATAGTTGGGGAGTACATACACTGGTTATATAGAAATAGCTAGGGAGTACATACACTGGTAATATAGATATAGTTGGGGAGTACATATACTGGTGATATAGATATAGTTGGGGAGTACATATACTGGTGATATAGAAATAGTTGGGGAGTACATACACTGGTGATATAGATATAGTTGGGGAGTACATACACTGATGGTATAGAAATAGTTGGGCAGTACATACACTGGTGATATAGATATAGTTGGGGAGTACATACACTGGTGATATAGAAATAGTTGGGCAGTACATACACTGGTGATATAGATATAGTTGGGCAGTACATACACTGGTGATATAGATATAGTTGGGGAGTACATATACTGGTGATATAGATATAGTTGGGGAGTACATATACTGGTGATATATATATAGTTGGGGAGTACATACACTGGTGATATAGATATAGTTGGGGAGTACATACACTGGTGATATATATATAGTTGGGGAGTACATACACTGGTAATATATATATAGTTTGGGAGTACATACACTGGTTATATATATATAGTTTTGGAGTACATACACTGGTTATATAGATATAGTTGGGGAGTACATACACTGGTTATATAGATATAGTTGGGGAGTACATACACTGGTTATATAGATATAGTTGGGGAGTACATACACTGGTGATATATATATAGTTGGGGAGTACATACACTGGTGATATATATATAGTTGGGGAGTACATACACTGGTTATATAGATATAGTTGGAGAGTACATACACTGGTGATATATATATAGTTGGGGAGTACATACACTGGTGATATAGATATAGTTGGGGAGTACATACACTGGTGATATATATATAGTTGGGCAGTACATACACTGGTGATATATATATAGTTTGGGAGTACATACACTGGTGATATATATATAGTTGGGGAGTACATACACTGGTGATATATATATAGTTGGAGAGTACATACACTGGTGATATATATATAGTTGAGGAGTACATACACTGGTGATATAGATATAGTTGGGGAGTACATACACTGGTGATATATATATAGTTGGGGAGTACATACACTGGTGATATATATATAGTTGGGGAATACATACACTGGTGATATAGACATAGTTGAGGAGTACATACACTGGTGATATAGATATAGTTGGTGAGTACATACACTGGTGATATATATATAGTTGGGGAATACATACACTGGTGATATAGATATAGTTGGGCTAAACATACACTGGTGATATATATATAGTTGGGGAGTACATACACTGGTGATATATATATAGTTGGGGAGTACATACACTGGTAATATATATATAGTTGGGGAGTACATACACTGGTAATATAGAAATAGTTGGAGAGTACATACACTGGTTATATAGATATAGTTCGAGAGTACATACACTGGTGATATAGAAATAGTTGGAGAGTACATACACTGGTTAAGTATATATAGTTGGGGAGTACATACACTGGTGATATATATATAGTTTGAGAGTTCATACACTGGTGATATAGATATAGCTGGAGAGTACATACACTGGTAATATAGAAATAGTTGGGTAGTACATACACTGGTAATATAGAAATAGTTGGGGAGTACATACACTGGTAATATAGAAATAGTTGGGGAGAACATACACTGGTGATATAGAAATAGTTGGGGAGTACATACACTGGTAATATAGAAATAGTTGGGGAGTACATACACTGGTGATATAGAAATAGTTGGGGAGTACATACACTGGTGATATAGAAATAGTTGGGAAGTACATACACTGGTTATATAGAAATAGTTGGGGAGTACATACACTGGTGATATAGAAATAGTTGGGGAGTACATACACTGGTGATATAGAAATAGTTGGGGAGTACATACACTGGTAATATAGAAATAGTTGGGGAGTACATAGACTGGTAATATAGAAATAGTTGGGTATAACATATACTGGTTATATATATATAGTTGGGGAGTACATATACTGGTAATATATATAGTTGGGGAGTACATACACTGGTTATATAGATATAGTTGGGGAGTACATATACTGGTAATATAGATATGGTTGTGGAATACATACACTGATAATCTATATATAGTTTGGGAGTACATACACTGGTTATATAGATAAAGTTGGGGAGGTCATACACTGGTGATATATATATAGTTGGGGAATACATACACTGGTGATATAGATATAGTTGGGCTAAACATACACTGGTGATATATATATAGCTGGGGAGTACATACACTGGTGATATATATATAGTTAGGGGGTACATACACTGGTAATAAAGATATCGTTGGGGAGTACATACACTGGTAATATAGATATAGTTGGGCAGTACATACACTGGTTATATCGATAGAGTTGGGCAGTACATACACTGGTTATATCGATATAGTTGGGGAGTACATACACTGGTGATATAGATATAGTTGGTGAGTACATACACTGGTGATATATATATAGTTGGGGAATACATACACTGGTGATATAGATATAGTTGGGCTAAACATACACTGGTGATATATATATAGTTGGGGAGTACATACACTGATGATATATATATAGTTGGGGAGTACATACACTGGTAATATAGATATAGTTGGGCAGTACATACACTGGTTATATCGATAGAGTTGGGCAGTACATACACTGGTTATATCGATATAGTTGGGGAGTACATACACTGGTAATATATATATAGTTGGGGAGTACATACACTGGTAATATAGAAATAGTTGGAGAGTACATACACTGGTTATATAGATATAGTTCGAGAGTACATACACTGGTGATATAGATATAGTTGGAGAGTACATACACTGGTTATATATATATAGTTGGGGAGTACATACACTGGTGATATATATATAGTTAGGGGGGTACATACACTGGTGATATAGAAATAGTTAGGGAGTACATACACTGGTAATATAGATTTAGTTGGAGAGTACATACACTGGTGATATAGAAATAGTTGGGGAGTACATACACTGGTAATATATATAGTTGGAGAGTAAATACACTGGTGATATAGATATAGTTTGAGAGTGCATACACTGGTGATATAGATATAGCTGGAGAGTACATACACTGGTAATATAGAAATAGTTGGGTAGTACATACACTGGTAATATAGAAATAGTTGGGGAGTACATACACTGGTAATATAGAAATAGTTGGGGAGAACATACACTGGTGATATAGAAATAGTTGGGGAGTACACACACTGGTAATATAGAAATAGTTGGGGAGTACATACACTGGTGATATAGAAATAGTTGGGGAGTACATACACTGGTACACATATCACCAGTGTATGTACTCCCCAACTATATATATATCACCAGTGTATGTACTCCCAAACTATATAAATATAACCAGTGTATGTACTCCCCTACTATATCTATATTACCAGTGTATGTACTCCCCAACTATATATATATCACCAGTGTAGGTACTCCCCAACTATATATATATAACCAGTGTATGTACTGCCCAACTATATCTATATAACCAGTGTAGGTACTCCCCAACTATATCTATATCACCAGTGTATGTACTCCCCAACTATTTCTATATTACCAGTCTATGTACTCCCCAACTACAGTACATACCCTGGTTATATCGATATAGTTGGGCAGTACATACACTGGTTATATCGATATAGTTGGAGAGTACATACACTGGTAATATAGATATAGTTGGGGAGTACATACACTGGTAATATAGATAAAGTTGGAGAGTACATACACTGGTGATATAGATATAGTTGAGGAGTACATACATTGGTGATATAGAAATAGTTGGGGAATACATATACTGGTGATATAGATATAGTTGGGCAGTACATACACTGGTGATATAGAAATAGTTGGGGAATACATATACTGGTGATATAGATATAGTTGGGCAGTACATACACTGGTAATATATATATAGTTGGGGAATACATACACTGGTGATATATATATAGTTTGGGAGTACATATACTGGTGATATAGATATATTTCGGTAGTACATACACTGGTGATATATATATAGTTGGGGAATACATACACTGGTGATATAGATATAGTTGGGCAGTACATACACTGGTGATATATATATAGTTGGGGAGTACATACACTGGTGATATATATATAGTTGGGTAGTACATACACTGGTAATATATATATAGTTGGGGAGTACATACACTGGTGATATATATATAGTTGGGGAGTACATACACTGGTAATATAGATATAGTTGGGAGTACATACACTGGTTATATCGATATAGTTGGGCAGTACATACACTGGTTATATCGATATAGTTGGGGAGTACATATACTGGTGATATAGATATAGTTGGGGAGTACATACACTGGTAATATAGATATAGTTGGGGAGTACATACACTGGTTATATTTATATAGTTTGGGAGTACATACACTGGTTATATCGATATAGTTGGGTAGTACATACACTGGTAATATATATATAGTTGGGTAGTACATACACTGGTTATATAGATATAGTTGGGGAGTACATATACTGGTAATATATATATAGTTTGGTAGTACATACACTGGTTATATCGATATAGTTGGGGAGTACATACACTGGTAATATAGAAATAGTTGGGGAGGACATAGACTGGTGATATAGAAATAGTTGGGGGGTACATACACTGGTGATATATATATATAGTTGGGGAGTACATACACTGGTGATATCGATATAGTTGGGGAGTACATACACTGGTGATATAGATAAAGTTAGAGAGTACATACACTGGTGAGATAGATATAGTTGGGGAGTACATACACTGGTGAAATCGATATAGTTGGGGAGTACATATACTGGTGATATAGATATAGTTGGGGAGTACATATACTGGTAATATATATATAGTTGGGTAGTACATACACTGGTAATATATATATAGTTGGGTAGTACATACACTGGTAATATATATATAGTTGGGTAGTACATACACTGGTTATATAGATATAGCTGGGGAGTACATATACTGGTAATATATATATAGTTGGGTAGTACATACACTGGTTATATCGATATAGTTGGGGAGTACATACACTGGTAATATAGTAATATTTGGGGAGGACATAGACTGGTGATATAGAAATAGTTGGGGAGTACATACACTGGTGATATATATGTAGTTGGGGAGTACATACACTGGTGATATATATATAGTTGGGGAGTACATACACTGGTAATATATATATAGTTGGGGAGTACATACACTGGTGATATAGATTTGTTGGGGAGTACATACACTGGTAATATAGATATAGTTGGGGAGGTCATAGACTGGTGATATAGAAATAGTTGGGGAGTACATACACTGGTAATATAGATATAGTTGGGGAGGTCATAGACTGGTGATATAGAAATAGTTGGGGAGTACATACACTGGTGATATAGAAATAGTTGGGGAATACCTACACTGGTAATATAGAAATAGTTGGGGAGTACATACACTGGTAATATAGATATAGTTGCGGAGTACATACACTGGTAATATAGAAATAATTGGGGAGTACATACACTGGTAATATAGAAATAGTTAGGGAGGTCATAGACTGGTGATATAGAAATTGTTGGGGAGTACATACACTGGTTATATAGAAATAGTTGGGGAGTACATACACTGGTAATATAGATATAGTTGGGGAGTACATATACTGGTGATATAGATATAGTTGGGGAGTACATATACTGGTGATATAGAAATAGTTGGGGAGTACATACACTGGTGATATAGATATAGTTGGGGAGTACATACACTGATGGTATAGAAATAGTTGGGCAGTACATACACTGGTGATATAGATATAGTTGGGGAGTACATACACTGGTTATATAGAAATAGTTGGGGAGTACATACACTGGTAATATAGATATAGTTGGGGAGGTCATAGACTGGTGATATAGTAATAGTTGGGCAGTACATACACTGGTGATATAGAAATAGTTGGGCAGTACATACACTGGTGATATAGATATAGTTGGGCAGTACATACACTGGTGATATAGATATAGTTGGGGAGTACATATACTGGTGATATAGATATAGTTGGGGAGTACATATACTGGTGATATATATATAGTTGGGGAGTACATACACTGGTGATATAGATATAGTTGGGGAGTACATACACTGGTGATATATATATTGTTGGGGAGTACATACACTGGTAATATATATATAGTTTGGGAGTACATACACTGGTTATATATATATAGTTTGGGAGTACATACACTGGTTATATAGATATAGTTGGGGAGTACATACACTGGTTATATAGATATAGTTGGGGAGTACATACACTGGTTATATAGATATAGTTGGGGAGTACATACACTGGTGATATATATATAGTTGGGGAGTACATACACTGGTGATATATATATAGTTGGGGAGTACATACACTGGTTATATAGATATAGTTGGAGAGTACATACACTGGTGATATATATATAGTTGGGGAGTACATACACTGGTGATATAGATATAGTTGGGGAGTACATACACTGGTGATATATATATAGTTGGGCAGTACATACACTGGTGATATATATATAGTTTGGGAGTACATACACTGGTGATATATATATAGTTGGGGAGTACATACACTGGTGATATATATATAGTTGGAGAGTACATACACTGGTGATATATATATAGTTGAGGAGTACATACACTGGTGATATAGATATAGTTGGGGAGTACATACACTGGTGATATATATATAGTTGGGGAGTACATACACTGGTGATATATATATAGTTGGGGAATACATACACTGGTGATATAGATATAGTTGAGGAGTACATACACTGGTGATATAGATATAGTTGGTGAGTACATACACTGGTGATATATATATAGTTGGGGAATACATACACTGGTGATATAGATATAGTTGGGCTAAACATACACTGGTGATATATATATAGTTGGGGAGTACATACACTGGTGATATATATATAGTTGGGGAGTACATACACTGGTAATATATATATAGTTGGGGAGTACATACACTGGTAATATAGAAATAGTTGGAGAGTACATACACTGGTTATATAGATATAGTTCGAGAGTACATACACTGGTGATATAGATATAGTTGGAGAGTACATACACTGGTTAAGTATATATAGTTGGGGAGTACATACACTGGTGATATATATATAGTTAGGGGGGTACATACACTGGTGATATAGAAATAGTTAGGGAGTACATACACTGGTAATATAGATATAGTTGGAGAGTACATACACTGGTAATATAGAAATAGGTGGGGAGTACATACACTGGTAATATATATAGTTGGAGAGTACATACACTGGTGATATAGAAATAGTTGGGGAGTACATACACTGGTAATACATATATAGTTGGAGAGTACATACACTGGTGATATAGATATAGTTTGAGAGTTCATACACTGGTGATATAGATATAGCTGGAGAGTACATACACTGGTAATATAGAAATAGTTGGGTAGTACATACACTGGTAATATAGAAATAGTTGGGGAGTACATACACTGGTAATATAGAAATAGTTGGGGAGAACATACACTGGTGATATAGAAATAGTTGGGGAGTACATACACTGGTAATATAGAAATAGTTGGGGAGTACATACACTGGTGATATAGAAATAGTTGGGGAGTACATACACTGGTGATATAGAAATAGTTGGGAAGTACATACACTGGTTATATAGAAATAGTTGGGGAGTACATACACTGGTGATATAGAAATAGTTGGGGAGTACATACACTGGTGATATAGAAATAGTTGGGGAGTACATACACTGGTAATATAGAAATAGTTGGGGAGTACATAGACTGGTAATATAGAAATAGTTGGGGATAACATATACTGGTTATATAGATATAGTTGTGGAATACATACACTGATAATCTATATATAGTTTGGGAGTACATACACTGGTTATATAGATAAAGTTGGGGAGGTCATACACTGGTGATATAGATATAGTTGGGCTAAACATACACTGGTGATATATATATAGTTGGGGAGTACATACACTGGTGATATATATATAGTTAGGGGGTACATACACTGGTAATATAGATATCGTTGGGGAGTACATACACTGGTAATATAGATATAGTTGGGCAGTACATACACTGGTTATATCGATAGAGTTGGGCAGTACATACACTGGTTATATCGATATAGTTGGGGAGTACATACACTGGTGATATAGATATAGTTGGTGAGTACATACACTGGTGATATATATATAGTTGGGGAATACATATACTGGTGATATAGATATAGTTGGGCTAAACATACACTGGTGATATATATATATAGTTGGGGAGTACATACACTGATGATATATATATAGTTGGGGAGTACATACACTGGTAATATAGATATAGTTGGGCAGTACATACACTGGTTATATCGATAGAGTTGGGCAGTACATACACTGGTTATATCGATATAGTTGGGGAGTACATACACTGGTAATATATATATAGTTGGGGAGTACATACACTGGTAATATAGAAATAGTTGGAGAGTACATACACTGGTTATATAGATATAGTTCGAGAGTACATACACTGGTGATATAGATATAGTTGGAGAGTACATACACTGGTTAAGTATATATAGTTGGGGAGTACATACACTGGTGATATATATATAGTTAGGGGGGTACATACACTGGTGATATAGAAATAGTTAGGGAGTACATACACTGGTAATATAGATATAGTTGGAGAGTACATACACTGGTAATATAGAAATAGGTGGGGAGTACATACACTGGTAATATATATAGTTGGAGAGTACATACACTGGTGATATAGAAATAGTTGGGGAGTACATACACTGGTAATACATATATAGTTGGAGAGTACATACACTGGTGATATAGATATAGTTTGAGAGTTCATACACTGGTGATATAGATATAGCTGGAGAGTACATACACTGGTAATATAGAAATAGTTGGGTAGTACATACACTGGTAATATAGAAATAGTTGGGGAGTACATACACTGGTAATATAGAAATAGTTGGGGAGAACATACACTGGTGATATAGAAATAGTTGGGGAGTACATACACTGGTAATATAGAAATAGTTGGGGAGTACATACACTGGTGATATAGAAATAGTTGGGGAGTACATACACTGGTGATATAGAAATAGTTGGGAAGTACATACACTGGTTATATAGAAATAGTTGGGGAGTACATACACTGGTGATATAGAAATAGTTGGGGAGTACATACACTGGTGATATAGAAATAGTTGGGGAGTACATACACTGGTAATATAGAAATAGTTGGGGAGTACATAGACTGGTAATATAGAAATAGTTGGGGATAACATATACTGGTTATATAGATATAGTTGTGGAATACATACACTGAAAATCTATATATAGTTTGGGAGTACATACACTGGTTATATAGATAAAGTTGGGGAGGTCATACACTGGTGATATATATATAGTTGGGGAATACATACACTGGTGATATAGATATAGTTGGGCTAAACATACACTGGTGATATATATATAGTTGGGGAGTACATACACTGGTGATATATATATAGTTAGGGGGTACATACACTGGTAATATAGATATCGTTGGGGAGTACATACACTGGTAATATAGATATAGTTGGGCAGTACATACACTGGTTATATCGATAGAGTTGGGCAGTACATACACTGGTTATATCGATATAGTTGGGGAGTACATACACTGGTGATATAGATATAGTTGGTGAGTACATACACTGGTGATATATATATAGTTGGGGAATACATACACTGGTGATATAGATATAGTTAGGCTAAACATACACTGGTGATATATATATAGTTGGGGAGTACATACACTGATGATATATATATAGTTGGGGAGTACATACACTGGTAATATAGATATAGTTGGGCAGTACATACACTGGTTATATCGATAGAGTTGGGCAGTACATACACTGGTTATATCGATATAGTTGGGGAGTACATACACTGGTAATATATATATAGTTGGGGAGTACATACACTGGTAATATAGAAATAGTTGGAGAGTACATACACTGGTTATATAGATATAGTTCGAGAGTACATACACTGGTGATATAGATATAGTTGGAGAGTACATACACTGGTTAAGTATATATAGTTGGGGAGTACATACACTGGTGATATATATATAGTTAGGGGGGTACATACACTGGTGATATAGAAATAGTTAGGGAGTACATACACTGGTAATATAGATATAGTTGGAGAGTACATACACTGGTAATATAGAAATAGGTGGGGAGTACATACACTGGTAATATATATATAGTTGGAGAGTACATACACTGGTGATATAGAAATAGTTGGGGAGTACATACACTGGTAATATATATAGTTGGAGAGTACATACACTGGTGATATAGATATAGTTTGAGAGTGCATACACTGGTGATATAGATATAGCTGGAGAGTACATACACTGGTAATATAGAAATAGTTGGGGAGTACATACACTGGTAATATAGAAATAGTTGGGGAGAACACTGGTGATATAGAAATAGTTGGGGAGTACATACACTGGTAATATAGAAATAGTTGGGGAGTACATACACTGGTGATATAGAAATAGTTGGGGAGTACATACACTGGTGATATAGAAATAGTTGGGGAGTACATACACTGGTAATATAGAAATATTTGGGGAGTACATACACTGGTGATATAGAAATAATTGGGGTGTACATACACTGGTAATATAGAAATAGTTAGGGAGTACATAGACTGGTAATATAGAAATAGTTGGGGATAACATATACTGGTTATATATATATAGTTGGGGAGTACATATACTGGTTATATATATATAGTTGGGGAGTACATACACTGGTTATATAGATATAGTTGGGGAGTACATATACTGGTTATATATATATAGCTGGGTAGTACATACACTGGTAATATAGATATAGTTTGGGAGTACATACACTGGTTATATAGATAAAGTTGGGGAGGTCATACACTGGTCATATCGCTATAGTTGTGCAGTACATATTCTGGTTATATAAATATAGTTGGGGAGTACATACACTGGTTAAATTTATATAGTTGGGGAGTACATATACTGGTTATAGATATATAGTTGGGGAGTACATACACTGGCAAAATAGATATAGTTGAGGAATACTCCTCAACTATATATATCACCAGTGTATGTACTCCCCAACTATATATATATCACCAGTGTATGTACTCCCAAACTATATAAATATAACCAGTGTATGTACTCCCCTACTATTTCTATATTACCAGTGTATGTACTCCCCAACTATATATATATCACCAGTGTAGGTACTCCCCAACTATATATTTATAACCAGTGTATGTACTGCCCAACTATATCTATATAACCAGTGTAGGTACTCCCCAACTATATCTATATCACCAGTGTATGTACTCCCCAACTATTTCTATATTACCAGTCTATGTACTCCCCAACTACAGTACATACCCTGGTTATATCGATATAGTTGGGCAGTACATACACTGGTTATATCGATATAGTTGGAGAGTACATACACTGGTAATATAGATATAGTTGGAGAGTACGTACACTGGTGATATAGATATAGTTGAGGAGTACATACATTGGTGATATAGAAATAGTTGGGGAATACATATACTGGTGATATAGATATAGTTGGGCAGTACATACACTGGTGATATAGAAATAGTTGGGGAATACATAGACTGGTGATATAGATATAGTTGGGCAGTACATACACTGGTAATATATATATAGTTGGGGAATACATACACTGGTGATATATATATAGTTTGGGAGTACATATACTGGTGATATAGATATATTTCGGTAGTACATACACTGGTGATATATATATAGTTGGGGAATACATACACTGGTGATATAGATATAGTTGGGCAGTACATACACTGGTGATATATATATAGTTGGGGAGTACATACACTGGTGATATATATATAGTTGGGTAGTACATACACTGGTAATATATATATAGTTGGGGAGTACATACACTGGTGATATATATATAGTTGGGGAGTACATACACTGGTAATATAGATATAGTTGGGAGTACATACACTGGTTATATCGATATAGTTGGGCAGTACATACACTGGTTATATCGATATAGTTGGGGAGTACATATACTGGTGATATAGATATAGTTGGGGAGTACATACACTGGTAATATATATAGTTGGAGAGTACATACACTGGTGATATAGAAATAGTTGGGGAGTACATACACTGGTAATATATATAGTTGGAGAGTACATACACTGGTGATATAGATATAGTTTGAGAGTGCATACACTGGTGATATAGATATAGCTGGAGAGTACATACACTGGTAATATAGATATAGTTGGGCAGTACATACACTGGTGATATATATATAGTTGGGGAGTACATACACTGGTGATATATATATAGTTGGGTAGTACATACACTGGTAATATATATATAGTTGGGGAGTACATACACTGGTGATATATATATAGTTGGGGAGTACATACACTGGTAATATAGATATAGTTGGGAGTACATACACTGGTTATATCGATATAGTTGGGCAGTACATACACTGGTTATATCGATATAGTTGGGGAGTACATATACTGGTGATATAGATATAGTTGGGGAGTACATACACTGGTAATATAGATATAGTTGGAGAGTACATACACTGGTTAAGTATATATAGTTGGGGAGTACATACACTGGTGATATATATATAGTTAGGGGGGTACATACACTGGTGATATAGAAATAGTTAGGGAGTACATACACTGGTAATATAGATATAGTTGGAGAGTACATACACTGGTAATATAGAAATAGGTGGGGAGTACATACACTGGTAATATATATATAGTTGGAGAGTACATACACTGGTGATATAGAAATAGTTGGGGAGTACATACACTGGTAATATATATAGTTGGAGAGTACATACACTGGTGATATAGATATAGTTTGAGAGTGCATACACTGGTGATATAGATATAGCTGGAGAGTACATACACTGGTAATATAGAAATAGTTGGGTAGTACATACACTGGTAATATAGAAATAGTTGGGGAGTACATACACTGGTAATATAGAAATAGTTGGGGAGAACACTGGTGATATAGAAATAGTTGGGGAGTACATACACTGGTAATATAGAAATAGTTGGGGAGTACATACACTGGTGATATAGAAATAGTTGGGGAGTACATACACTGGTGATATAGAAATAGTTGGGGAGTACATACACTGGTAATATAGAAATAGTTGGGGAGTACATACACTGGTGATATAGAAATAATTGGGGTGTACATACACTGGTAATATAGAAATAGTTAGGGAGTACATAGACTGGTAATATAGAAATAGTTGGGGATAACATATACTGGTTATATATATATAGTTGGGGAGTACATATACTGGTTATATATATATAGTTGGGGAGTACATACACTGGTTATATAGATATAGTTGGGGAGTACATATACTGGTTATATATATATAGCTGGGTAGTACATACACTGGTAATATAGATATAGTTTGGGAGTACATACACTGGTTATATAGATAAAGTTGGGGAGGTCATACACTGGTCATATCGCTATAGTTGTGCAGTACATATTCTGGTTATATAAATATAGTTGGGGAGTACATACACTGGTTAAATTTATATAGTTGGGGAGTACATATACTGGTTATAGATATATAGTTGGGGAGTACATACACTGGCAAAATAGATATAGTTGAGGAATACTCCTCAACTATATATATCACCAGTGTATGTACTCCCCAACTATATATATATCACCAGTGTATGTACTCCCAAACTATATAAATATAACCAGTGTATGTACTCCCCTACTATATCTATATTACCAGTGTATGTACTCCCCAACTATATATATATCACCAGTGTAGGTACTCCCCAACTATATATTTATAACCAGTGTATGTACTGCCCAACTATATCTATATAACCAGTGTAGGTACTCCCCAACTATATCTATATCACCAGTGTATGTACTCCCCAACTATTTCTATATTACCAGTCTATGTACTCCCCAACTACAGTACATACCCTGGTTATATCGATATAGTTGGGCAGTACATACACTGGTTATATCGATATAGTTGGAGAGTACATACACTGGTAATATAGATATAGTTGGAGAGTACGTACACTGGTGATATAGATATAGTTGAGGAGTACATACATTGGTGATATAGAAATAGTTGGGGAATACATATACTGGTGATATAGATATAGTTGGGCAGTACATACACTGGTGATATAGAAATAGTTGGGGAATACATAGACTGGTGATATAGATATAGTTGGGCAGTACATACACTGGTAATATATATATAGTTGGGGAATACATACACTGGTGATATATATATAGTTTGGGAGTACATATACTGGTGATATAGATATATTTCGGTAGTACATACACTGGTGATATATATATAGTTGGGGAATACATACACTGGTGATATAGATATAGTTGGGCAGTACATACACTGGTGATATATATATAGTTGGGGAGTACATACACTGGTGATATATATATAGTTGGGTAGTACATACACTGGTAATATATATATAGTTGGGGAGTACATACACTGGTGATATATATATAGTTGGGGAGTACATACACTGGTAATATAGATATAGTTGGGAGTACATACACTGGTTATATCGATATAGTTGGGCAGTACATACACTGGTTATATCGATATAGTTGGGGAGTACATATACTGGTGATATAGATATAGTTGGGGAGTACATACACTGGTAATATAGATATAGTTGGGGAGTACATACACTGGTTATATTTATATAGTTTGGGAGTACATACACTGGTTATATCGATATAGTTGGGTAGTACATACACTGGTAATATATATATAGTTGGGTAGTACATACACTGGTTATATAGATATAGTTGGGGAGTACATATACTGGTAATATATATATAGTTGGGTAGTACATACACTGGTTATATCGATATAGTTGGGGAGTACATACACTGGTAATATAGAAATAGTTGGGGAGGACATAGACTGGTGATATAGAAATAGTAGGGGGGTACATACACTGGTGATATATATATATAGTTGGGTAGTACATACACTGGTGATATCGATATAGTTGGGGAGTACATACACTGGTGATATAGATAAAGTTAGAGAGTACATACACTGGTGAGATAGATATAGTTGGGGAGTACATACACTGGTGATATCGATATAGTTGGGGAGTACATATACTGGTGATATAGATATAGTTGGGGAGTACATATACTGGTAATATATATATAGTTGGGTAGTACATACACTGGTAATATATATATAGTTGGGTAGTACATACACTGGTAATATATATATAGTTGGGTAGTACATACACTGGTTATATAGATATAGCTGGGGAGTACATATACTGGTAATATATATATATTTGGGTAGTACATACACTGGTTATATCGATATAGTTGGGGAGTACATACACTGGTAATATAGTAATAGTTGGGGAGGACATAGACTGGTGATATAGAAATAGTTGGGGAGTACATACACTGGTGATATATATGTAGTTGGGGAGTACATACACTGGTGATATATATATAGTTGGGGAGTACATACACTGGTAATATATATATAGTTGGGTAGTACATACACTGGTTATATAGAAATAGTTGGGGAGTACATACACTGGTAATATAGATATAGTTGGGGAGGTCATAGACTGGTGATATAGAAATAGTTGGGGAGTACATACACTGGTAATATAGATATAGTTGGGGAGGTCATAGACTGGTGATATAGAAATAGTTGGGGAGTACATACACTGGTTATATAGAAATAGTTGGGGAATACCTACACTGGTAATATAGAAATAGTTGGGGAGTACATACACTGGTAATATAGATATAGTTGGGGAGGACATACACTGGTAATATAGAAATAGTTGGGGAGTACATACACTGGTGATATAGATATAGTTGGGGAGTACATACACTGGTGATATAGAAATAGTTGGGCAGTACATACACTGGTGATATAGATATAGTTGGGGAGTACATACACTGGTTATATAGAAATAGTTGGGGAGTACATACACTGGTAATATAGATATAGTTGGGGAGGTCATAGACTGGTGATATAGAAATAGTTGGGCAGTACATATACTGCTGATATAGAAATAGTTGGGCAGTACATACACTGGTGATATAGATATAGTTGGGCAGTACATACACTGGTGATATAGATATAGTTGGGGAGTACATATACTGGTGATATAGATATAGTTGGGGAGTACATATACTGGTGATATATATATAGTTGGGGAGTACATACACTGGTTATATAGATATAGTTGGGGAGTACATACACTGGTTATATAGATATAGTTGGGGAGTACATACACTGGTTATATAGATATAGTTGGGGAGTACATACACTGGTGATATATATATAGTTGGGGAGTACATACACTGGTGATATATATATAGTTGGGGAGTACATACACTGGTTATATAGATATAGTTGGAGAGGACATACACTGGTAATATATATATAGTTGGGGAGTACATATACTGGTGATATAGATATAGTTGGGGAGTACATAGACTGGTGATATATATATATATAGTTGGGAAGTACATACACTGGTGATATATATATAGTTGGGGAGTACATACACTGGTGATATATATATAGTTGGGGAGTACATACACTGGTGATATATATATAGTTGGAGAGTACATACACTGGTGATATATATATATTTGGGGAGTACATACACTGGTGATATAGATATAATTGGGGAGTACATACACTGGTGATATAGAAATAGTTGGGGAGTACATACACTGGTAATATAGATATAGTTGGGGAGGTCATAGACTGGTGATATAGAAATAGTTGGGGAGTACATACACTGGTTATATAGAAATAGTTGGGGAATACCTACACTGGTAATATAGAAATAGTTGGGGAGTACATACACTGGTAATATAGATATAGTTGGGGAGGACATACACTGGTAATATAGAAATAGTTGGGGAGTACATACACTGGTGATATAGATATAGTTGGGGAGTACATATACTGGTGATATAGAAATAGTTGGGCAGTACATACACTGGTGATATAGATATAGTTGGGGAGTACATACACTGGTTATATAGAAATAGTTGGGGAGTACATACACTGGTAATATAGATATAGTTGGGGAGGTCATAGACTGGTGATATAGAAATAGTTGGGCAGTACATATACTGCTGATATAGAAATAGTTGGGCAGTACATACACTGGTGATATAGATATAGTTGGGCAGTACATACACTGGTGATATAGATATAGTTGGGGAGTACATATACTGGTGATATAGATATAGTTGGGGAGTACATATACTGGTGATATATATATAGTTGGGGAGTACATACACTGGTGATATAGATATAGTTGGGGAGTACATACACTGGTTATATAGATATAGTTGGGGAGTACATACACTGGTTATATAGATATAGTTGGGGAGTACATACACTGGTTATATAGATATAGTTGGGGAGTACATACACTGGTGATATATATATAGTTGGGGAGTACATACACTGGTGATATATATATAGTTGGGGAGTACATACACTGGTTATATAGATATAGTTGGAGAGGACATACACTGGTAATATATATATAGTTGGGGAGTACATATACTGGTGATATAGATATAGTTGGGGAGTACATAGACTGGTGATATATATATATATAGTTGGGAAGTACATACACTGGTGATATATATATAGTTGGGGAGTACATACACTGGTGATATATATATAGTTGGGGAGTACATACACTGGTGATATATATATAGTTGGGGAGTACATACACTGGTGATATATATATAGTTGGAGAGTACATACACTGGTGATATATATATATTTGGGGAGTACATACACTGGTGATATAGATATAATTGGGGAGTACATACACTGGTGATATATATATAGTTGGGGAGTACATACACTGGTGATATATATGTAGTTGGGGAATACATACACTGGTGATATAGATATAGTTGGGGAGTACATACACTGGTGATATAGATATAGTTGGGGAGTACATACACTGGTGATATATATATAGTTTGGGAATACATACACTGGTGATATAGATATAGTTGGGCAGTACATACACTGGTGATATATATATAGTTGGAGAGTACATACACTGGTGATATATATATAGTTGGGGAGTACATACACTGGTAATATAGATATAGTTGGGCAGTACATACACTGGTTATATCGATATAGTTGGGCAGTACATACACTGGTTATATCGATATAGTTGGGGAGTACATACACTGGTGATATAGAAATAGTTGGGGAGTACATACACTGGTGATATAGAAATAGTTGGAGAGTACATACACTGGTAATATAGAAATAGTTGGGGAGTACATACACTGGTGATATAGAAATAGTTGGGGAGTACATACACTGGTGATATAGAAATAGTTGGGGAGTACATGCACTGGTAATATAGAAATAGTTGGGGGGTACATACACTGGTGATATAGAAATAGTTCGGGAGAACATACACTGGTGATATAGAAATAGTTTGGGAGTACATACACTGGTAATATAGATATAGTTGGGGAGGTCATAGACTGGTGATATAGAAATAGTTGGGGAGTACATACACTGGTTATATAGAAATAGTTGGGGAGTACCTACACTGGTAATATAGAAATAGTTGGGGAGTACATATACTGGTGATATAGATATAGTTGGGGAGTACATACACTGGTTATATATATATATATAGTTGGGTAGTACATACACTGGTGATATATATATAGTTGGGCAGTAAATACACTGGTGATATATATATAGTTGGGGAGTACATACACTGGTGATATATATATAGTTGGGGAGTACATACACTGGTGATATATATATAGTTGGAGAGTACATACACTGGTGATATATATATATTTGGGGAGTACATACACTGGTGATATAGATATAGTTGGGGAGTACATACACTGGTGATATATATATAGTTGGGGAGTACATACACTGGTGATATATATATAGTTGGGCAATACATACACTGGTGATATAGATATAGTTGGGGAGTACATACACTGGTGATATAGATATAGTTGGGGAGTACATACACTGGTGATATATATATAGTTGGGGAATACATACACTGATGATATAGATATAGTTGGGCAGTACATACACTGGTGATATATATATAGTTGGGGAGTACATACACTGGTGATATATATATAGTTGGGGAGTACATACACTGGTAATATAGATATAGTTGGGCAGTACATACACTGGTTATATCGATAGAGTTGGGCAGTACATACACTGGCTATATCGATATAGTTGGGGAGTACATACACTGGTAATATATATATAGTTGGGGAGTACATACACTGGTAATATAGAAAAAGTTGGAGAGTACATACACTGGTTATATAGATATAGTTTGAGAGTACATACACTGGTGATATAGAAATAGTTAGGGAGTACATACACTGGTAATATAGATATAGTTTGGGAGTACATACACTGGTGATATAGAAATAGGTGGGGAGTACATACACTGGTAATATATATATAGTTGGAGAGTACATACACTGGTGATATAGAAATAGTTGGGGAGTACATACACTGGTAATATATATATAGTTGGAGAGTACATACACTGGTGATATATATAGTTGGAGAGTACATACACTGGTGATATAGATATAGCTGGAGAGTACATACACTGGTAATATAGAAATAGTTGGGTAGTACATACACTGGTAATATAGAAATAGTTGGGGAGTACATACACTGGTAATATAGAAATAGTTGGGGAGTACATACACTGGTGATATAGAAATAGTTGGGGAGTACATACACTGGTAATATAGAAATAGTTGGGGAGTACATACACTGGTGATATAGAAATAGTTGGGGAGTACATACACTGGTGATATAGAAATAGTTGGGGAGTACATACACTGGTGATATAGAAATAGTTGGGGAGTACATACACTGGTAATATAGAAATAGTTGGGGAGTACATTCACTGGTGATATAGAAATAGTTGGGGAGTACATACACTGGTGATATAGAAATAGTTTGGGAGTACATACACTGGTAATATAGATATAGTTGGGGAGGTCATAGACTGGTGATATAGAAATAGTTGGGGAGTACATACACTGGTTATATAGAAATAGTTGGGGAGTACATACACTGGCAATATAGAAATAGTTGGGGAGTACATACACTGGTAATATAGATATAGTTGGGGAGGACATACACTGGTAATATAGAAATAGTTGGGGAGTACATACACTGGTAATATAGAAATAGTTGGGGAGGTCATAGACTGGTGATATAGAAATAGTTGGGGAGGTCATACACTGGTTATATAGAAATAGTTGGGGAGTACATACACTGGTAATATAGATATAGTTGGGGAGGTCATAGACTGGTGATATAGAAATAGTTGGGGAGTACATACACTGGTTATATAGAAATAGTTGGGGAGTACATACACTGGTAATATAGATAGAGTTGGGGAGTACATATACTGGTGATATAGATATAGTTGGATAGTACATATACTGGTGATATAGAAATAGTTGGGGAGTACATACACTGGTGATATAGATATAGTTGGGGAGTACATACACTGATGGTATAGAAATAGTTGGGCAGTACATACACTGGTGATATAGATATAGTTGGGGAGTACATACACTGGTTATATAGAAATAGTTTGGGAGTACATACACTGGTAATATAGAAATAGTTGGGCAGTACATACACTGGTGATATAGATATAGTTGGGCAGTACATACACTGGTGATATAGATATAGTTGGGGAGTACATATACTGGTGATATAGATATAGTTGGGGAGTACATATACTGGTGATATATATATAGTTGGGGAGTACATACACTGGTGATATAGATATAGTTGGGGAGTACATACACTGGTGATATATATATAGTTGGGGAGTACATACACTGGTAATATATATATAGTTTGGGAGTACATACACTGGTTATATATATATAGTTTGGGAGTACATACACTGGTTATATAGATATAGTTGGGGAGTACATACACTGGTTATATAGATATAGTTGGGGAGTACATACACTGGTTATATAGATATAGTTGGGGAGTACATACACTGGTGATATATATATAGTTTGGGAGTACATACACTGGTGATATATATATAGTTGGGGAGTACATACACTGGTTATATAGATATAGTTGGAGAGTACATACACTGGTGATATATATATAGTTGGGGAGTACATACACTGGTGATATAGATATAGTTGGGAAGTACATACACTGGTGATATATATATAGTTGGGCAGTACATACACTGGTGATATATATATAGTTGGGGAGTACATACACTGGTGATATATATATAGTTGGAGAGTACATACACTGGTGATATATAAATAGTTGAGGAGTACATACACTGGTGATATAGATATAGTTGGGGAGTACATACACTGGTGATATATAAATAGTTGGGGAGTACATACACTGGTGATATATATATAGTTGGGGAATACATACACTGGTGATATAGATATAGTTGAGGAGTACATACACTGGTGATATAGATATAGTTGGTGAGTACATACACTGGTGATATATATATAGTTGGGGAATACGTACACTGGTGATATAGATATAGTTGGGCTAAACATACACTGGTGATATATATATAGTTAGGGGGGTACATACACTGGTGATATAGAAATAGTTGAGGAGTACATACACTGGTGATATAGATATAGTTGGGGAGTACATACACTGGTGATATATATATAGTTGGGGAGTACATACACTGGTAATATATATATAGTTGGGGAGTACATACACTGGTAATATAGAAATAGTTGGAGAGTACATACACTGGTGATATAGATATAGTTCGAGAGTACATACACTGGTGATATAGATATAGTTGGAGAGTACATACACTGGTTAAGTATATATAGTTGTGGAGTACATACACTGGTGATATATATATAGTTAGGGGGGTACATACACTGGTGATATAGAAATAGTTAGGGAGTACATACACTGGTAATATAGATATAGTTGGAGAGTACATACACTGGTAATATAGAAATAGGTGGGGAGTACATACACTGGTAATATATATATAGTTGGAGAGTACATACACTGGTGATATAGAAATAGTTGGGGAGTACATACACTGGTAATACATATATAGTTGGGAAGTACATACACTGGTTATATAGAAATAGTTGGGGAGTACATACACTGGTGATATAGAAATAGTTGGGGAGTACATACACTGGTGATATAGAAATAGTTGGGGAGTACATACACTGGTAATATAGAAATAGTTGGGGAGTACATAGACTGGTAATATAGAAATAGCTGGGGATAACATATACTGGTTATATATATATAGTTGGGGAGTACATATACTGGTAATATATATATAGTTGGGGAGTACATGCACTGGTTATATAGATATAGTTGGGGAGTACATATACTGGTAATATAGATATAGTTGTGGAATACATACACTGATAATCTATATATAGTTTGGGAGTACATACACTGGTTATATAGATAAAGTTTGGGAGGTCATACACTGGTGATATAGATATAGTTGGTGAGTACATACACTGGTGATATATATATAGTTGGGGAGTACATACACTGGTGATATAGATATAGTTGGGCTAAACATACACTGGTGATATATATATAGTTGGGGAGTACATACACTGGTGATATATATATAGTTAGGGGGTACATACACTGGTAATATAGATATAGTTGGGGAGTACATACACTGGTAATATAGATATAGTTGGGCAGTACATACACTGGTTATATCGATAGAGTTGGGCAGTACATACACTGGTTATATCGATATAGTTGGGGAGTACATACACTGGTGATATAGATATAGTTGGTGAGTACATACACTGGTGATATATATATAGTTGGGGAATACATACACTGGTGATATAGATATAGTTGGGCTAAACATACACTGGTGATATATATATAGTTTGGGAGTACATACACTGATGATATATATATAGTTGGGGAGTACATACACTGGTAATATAGATATAGTTGGGCAGTACATACACTGGTTATATCGATAGAGTTGGGCAGTACATACACTGGTTATATCGATATAGTTGGGGAGTACATACACTGGTAATATATATATAGTTGGGGAGTACATACACTGGTAATATAGAAATAGTTGGAGAGTACATACACTGGTTATATAGATATAGTTGGAGAGTACATACACTGGTGATATAGATATAGTTAGGGGGGTACATACACTGGTGATATAGAAATAGTTAGGGAGTACATACACTGGTAATATAGATATAGTTGGAGAGTACATACACTGGTAATATAGAAATAGGTGGGGAGTACATACACTGGTAATATATATATAGTTGGAGAGTACATACACTGGTGATATAGAAATAGTTGGGGAGAACATACACTGGTAATATATATATAGTTGGAGAGTACATACACTGGTGATATAGATATAGTTTGAGAGTGCATACACTGGTGATATAGATATAGCTGGAGAGTACATACACTGGTTAAGTATATATAGTTGGGGAGTACATACACTGGTGATATATATATAGTTAGGGGGGTACATACACTGGTGATATAGAAATAGTTAGGGAGTACATACACTGGTAATATAGATATAGTTGGAGAGTACATACACTGGTAATATAGAAATAGGTGGGGAGTACATACACTGGTAATATATATATAGTTGGAGAGTACATACACTGGTGATATAGAAATAGTTGGGGAGTACATACACTGGTAATATATATATAGTTGGAGAGTACATACACTGGTGATATAGATATAGTTTGAGAGTGCATACACTGGTGATATAGATATAGCTGGAGAGTACATACACTGGTAATATAGAAATAGTTGGTTAGTACATACACTGGTAATATAGAAATAGTTGGGGAGTACATACACTGGTAATATAGAAATAGTTGGGGAGAACATACACTGGTGATATAGAAATAGTTGGGGAGTACATACACTGGTAATATAGAAATAGTTGGGGAGTACATACACTGGTGATATAGAAATAGTTGGGGAGTACATACACTGGTGATATAGAAATAGTTGGGGAGTACATACACTGGTAATATAGAAATAGTTGGGGAGTACATACACTGGTGATATAGAAATAGTTGGGGAGTACATACACTGGTAATATAGAAGTAGTTGGGGAGTACATAGACTGGTAATATAGAAATAGTTGGGGATAACATATACTGGTTATATATATATAGTTGGGGAGTACATATACTGGTTATATATATATAGTTGGGGAGTACATACACTGGTTATATAGATATAGTTGGGGAGTACATATACTGGTTATATATATATAGTTGGGTAGTACATACACTGGTAATATAGATATAGTTTGGGAGTACATACACTGGTTATATAGATAAAGTTGGGGAGGTCATACACTGGTCATATCGCTATAGTTGTGCAGTACATATTCTGGTTATATAAATATAGTTGGGGAGTACATACACTGGTTAAATTTATATAGTTGGGGAGTACATATACTGGTTATAGATATATAGTTGGGGAGTACATACACTGGCAAAATAGATATAGTTGAGGAATACTCCTCAACTATATATATCACCAGTGTATGTACTCCCCAACTATATATATATCACCAGTGTATGTACTCCCAAACTATATAAATATAACCAGTGTATGTACTCCCCTACTATATCTATATTACCAGTGTATGTACTCCCCAACTATATATATATCACCAGTGTATGTACTCCATAACTTTATCTATATCACCAGTGTATGTACTCCCCAACTATATATATATAACCAGTATATGTACTCTCCAACTATATCTATATTACCAGTGTATGTACCCCCTAACTATATAAATATAACCAGTGTATGTACTCCCCAACTATATAAATATAACCAGTATATGTACTCTCCAACTATATCTATATTACCAGTGTATGTACCCCCTAACTATATAAATATAACCAGTGTATGTACTCCCAAACTATATAAATATAACCAGTGTATGTACTACCAAACTATATATTACCAGTATATGTACTCCCTACCTATATATATATAACCAGTATATGTACTGTCCAACTATATCTATATTACCAGTGTATGTATTCCTCAACTATATCTATATAACCAGTCTATGTACTCCCCAACTATATATATACAGTTGAGTGTAAGCTAACCTTTCACCCTAGTGCACTAGGAGTGCACTACGTTTAAACTAGTAACGATAATAGTGTATATTAAAAGAAATATAAGACATCAAAACTGCTAGATAAATATTAATTTTCTATTTTATTTATATGATGTATGCAAGAAAGTTTTGGGGGAAATTGTAAGAGTAATTATCATGATTTCACAATTTCTAGTTTTGAAATGAAAAAAAAGGTTGTTTGAGAAAAATAAATACATAAGATGCATATATATACATTAAAGTTATAAATATTAACTAATGATAAGGCCAGCTTCAAAGTACTAGCAGACGACAAAGGTGAGGTACAGGTAAAAATCACAGGTAGATGGTGGGACTGCCCATTTACATGTAGGGGTATTTGACCTGAATGGGGTTCAGGTTGTAGTGCACTACCAGTTTACCTGTAATTTAAATGTAGTGCACTACTAGTTTAAACGTAGTGCACTACTAGTGCACTAGGTGTAAAGGTTAGCTTACATTCAACTGTATAACCAGTATATGTTATCCCCAACTATTTCTATATTACCAGTCTATGTACTCCCCAACTATTTCTATATTACCAGTGTATGTACTCCCCAACTATATATATATTACCAGTGTATGTACTCCCCAACTATTTCTATATTACCAGTCTATGTACTCCCCAACTACAGTACATACCCTGGTTATATCGATATAGTTGGAGAGTACATACACTGGTGATATAGAAATAGTTGGGGAGTACATACACTGGTAATATATATATAGTTGGAGAGTACATACACTGGTGATATAGATATAGTTTGAGAGTGCATACACTGGTGATATAGATATAGCTGGAGAGTACATACACTGGTAATATAGAAATAGTTGGTTAGTACATACACTGGTAATATAGAAATAGTTGGGGAGTACATACACTGGTAATATAGAAATAGTTGGGGAGAACATACACTGGTGATATAGAAATAGTTGGGGAGTACATACACTGGTAATATAGAAATAGTTGGGGAGTACATACACTGGTGATATAGAAATAGTTTGGGAGTACATACACTGGTGATATAGAAATAGTTGGGGAGTACATACACTGGTAATATAGAAATAGTTGGGGAGTACATACACTGGTGATATAGAAATAGTTGGGGAGTACATACACTGGTAATATAGAAATAGTTGGGGAGTACATAGACTGGTAATATAGAAATAGTTGGGGATAACATATACTGGTTATATATATATAGTTGGGGAGTACATATACTGGTTATATATATATAGTTGGGGAGTACATACACTGGTTATATAGATATAGTTGGGGAGTACATATACTGGTTATATATATATAGTTGGGTAGTACATACACTGGTAATATAGATATAGTTTGGGAGTACATACACTGGTTATATAGATAAAGTTGGGGAGGTCATACACTGGTCATATCGCTATAGTTGTGCAGTACATATTCTGGTTATATAAATATAGTTGGGGAGTACATACACTGGTTAAATTTATATAGTTGGGGATTACATATACTGGTTATAGATATATAGTTGGGGAGTACATACACTGGCAAAATAGATATAGTTGAGGAATACTCCTCAACTATATATATCACCATTGTATGTACTCCCCAACTATATATATATCACCAGTGTATGTACTCCCAAACTATATAAATATAACCAGTGTATGTACTCCCCTACTATATCTATATTACCAGTGTATGTACTCCCCAACTATATATATATCACCAGTGTATGTACTCCATAACTTTATCTATATCACCAGTGTATGTACTCCCCAACTATATATATATAACCAGTATATGTACTCTCCAACTATATCTATATTACCAGTGTATGTACCCCCTAACTATATAAATATAACCAGTGTATGTACTCCCCAACTATATAAATATAACCAGTATATGTACTCTCCAACTATATCTATATTACCAGTGTATGTACCCCCTAACTATATAAATATAACCAGTGTATGTACTCCCAAACTATATAAATATAACCAGTGTATGTACTACCCAACTATATATTACCAGTATATGTACTCCCTACCTATATATATATAACCAGTATATGTACTGTCCAACTATATCTATATTACCAGTGTATGTATTCCTCAACTATATCTATATAACCAGTCTATGTACTCCCCAACTATATATATACAGTTGAGTGTAAGCTAACCTTTCACCCTAGTGCACTAGGAGTGCACTACGTTTAAACTAGTAACGATAATAGTGTATATTAAAAGAAATATAAGACATCAAAACTGCTAGATAAATATTAATTTTCTATTTTATTTATATGATGTATGCAAGAAAGTTTTGGGGGAAATTGTAAGAGTAATTATCATGATTTCACAATTTCTAGTTTTGAAATGAAAAAAAAGGTTGTTTGAGAAAAATAAATACATAAGATGCATATATATACATTAAAGTTATAAATATTAACTAATGATAAGGCCAGCTTCAAAGTACTAGCAGACGACAAAGGTGAGGTACAGGTAAAAATCACAGGTAGATGGTGGGACTGCCCATTTACATGTAGGGGTATTTGACCTGAATGGGGTTCAGGTTGTAGTGCACTACCAGTTTACCTGTAATTTAAATGTAGTGCACTACTAGTTTAAACGTAGTGCACTACTAGTGCACTAGGTGTAAAGGTTAGCTTACATTCAACTGTATAACCAGTATATGTTATCCCCAACTATTTCTATATTACCAGTCTATGTACTCCCCAACTATTTCTATATTACCAGTGTATGTACTCCCCAACTATATATATATTACCAGTGTATGTACTCCCCAACTATTTCTATATTACCAGTCTATGTACTCCCCAACTACAGTACATACCCTGGTTATATCGATATAGTTGGAGAGTACATACACTGGTAATATAGATATAGTTGGAGAGTACATACACTGGTGATATAGATATTGTTGGAGAGTACATACACTGGTAATATAGATAAAGTTGGAGAGTACATACACTGGTGATATAGATATAGTTGAGGAGTACATACACTGGTGATATAGAAATAGTTGGGGAATACATATACTGGTGATATAGATATAGTTGGGCAGTACATACACTGGTGATATAGAAATAGTTGGGGAATACATATACTGGTGATATAGATATAGTTGGGCAGTACATACACTGGTAATATATATATAGTTGGGGAATACATACACTGGTGATATATATATAGTTTGGGAGTACATATACTGGTGATATAGATATAGTTCGGTAGTACATACACTGGTGATATATATATAGTTGGGGAATACATACACTGGTGATATAGATATAGTTGGGGAGTACATACACTGGTGATATATATATAGTTGGGGAGTACATACACTGGTGATATATATATAGTTGGGTAGTTCATACACTGGTAATATAAATATAGTTGGGTAGTACATACACTGGTTATATCGATATAGTTGGGGAGTACATACACTGGTAATATTTATATAGTTGGGGAGTACATACACTGGTGATATATATATAGTTGGGGAGTACATACACTGGTAATATAGATATAGTTGGGAGTACATACACTGGTTATATATATATAGTTGGGCAGTACATACACTGGTTAAATCGATATAGTTGGGGAGTACATATACTGGTGATATAGATATAGTTGGGGAGTACATACACTGGTAATATAGATATAGTTGGGGAGTACATACACTGGTTATATTTATATAGTTTGGGAGTACATACACTGGTTATATAGATATAGTTGGGTAGTACATACACTGGTAATATATATATAGTTGGGTAGTACATACACTGGTTATATAGATATAGTTGGGGAGTACATACACTGGTAATATATATATAGTTGGGTAGTAAATACACTGGTTATATCGATATAGTTGGGGAGTACATACACTGGTAATATAGAAATAGTTGGAGAGTACATATACTGGTGATATATATATAGTTGGGGAGTACCTACACTGGTAATATAGATATAGTTGGGGAGTACATACACTGGTGATATAGATATAGTTGGGGAGTACATACACTGGTGATATATGTATAGTTGGGGAGTACATACACTGGTGATATATGTATAGTTGGGGAGTACATACACTGGTGATATATATATAGTTGGGGAGTACATACACTGGTGATATAGATATAGTTGGGGAGTACATACACTGGTAATATAGATATAGTTGGGGAGTACATACACTGGTGATATAGATATAGTTGGGGAGTACATACACTGGTGATATATGTATAGTTGGGGAGTACATACACTGGTGATATATATATAGTTGGGGAGTACATACACTGGTGATATATATATAGTTGGGGAGTACATACACTGGTGATATATATATAGTTGGGGAATACATACACTGGTGATATATATATAGTTGGGGAATACATACACTGGTGATATATATATAGTTGGGGAGTACATACACTGGTGATATATATATAGTTGGGGAGTACATACACTGGTGATATATATATAGTTGGGGAATACATACACTGGTGATATATATATAGTTGGGGAGTACATACACTGGTGATATATATATAGTTGGGGAGTACATACACTGGTGATATATATATAGTTGGGGAGTACATATACTGGTGATATATATATAGTTGGGGAGTACATACACTGGTGATATATATATAGTTGGGGAGTACATATACTGGTGATATATATATAGTTGGGGAGTACATACACTGGTGATATATGTATAGTTGGGGAGTACATACACTGGTGATATATATATAGTTGGGGAGTACATACACTGGTAATATAGATATAGTTGGGGAGTACATACACTGGTGATATAGAAATAGTTGGGGAGGTCATAGACTGGTGATATAGAAATAGTTGGGGAGTACATACACTGGTAATATAGATATAGTTGGGGAGGTCATAGACTGGTAATATATATAAAGTTGGGGAGTACATATAATGGTGATATAGAAATAGTTGGGGAGTAGATACACTGGTAATATAGATATAGTTGGGGAGGTCATAGACTGGTGATATAGAAATAGTTGGGGAGTACATACACTGGTTATATAGAAATAGTTGGGGAGTACATATATTGGTAATATAGATATAGTTGGGGAGGTCATAGACTGGTGATATAGAAATAGTTGGGGAGTACATACACTGGTTATATAGAAATAGTTGGGGAGTACATACACTGGTAATATAGAAATAGTTGGGGAGTACATACACTGGTAATATAGATATAGTTGGGGAGGACATACACTGGTAATATAGAAATAGTTGGGGAGTACATACACTGGTAATATAGAAATAGTTGGGGAGTACATACACTGGTAATATAGAAATAGTTGGGGAGGTCATACACTGGTGAAATAGAAATAGTTGGGGAGTACATACACTGGTTATATAGAAATAGTTGGGGAGTACATACAATGGTAATATAGATATAGTTGGGGAGGTCATACACTGGTAATATAGAAATAGTTGGGGAATACATACACTGGTGATATAGATATAGTTGGGGAGGACATATACTGGTGATATAGATATAGTTGGGGAGTACATATACTGGTGATATAGAAATAGTTGGGGAGTACATACACTGGTTATATAGAAATAGTTGGGGAGTACATACACTGGTGATATATATATAGTTAGGGGGTACATACACTGGTAATATAGATATAGTTGGGGAGTACATATACTGGTGATATAGAAATAGTTGGGGAGTACATACACTGGTAATATAGAAATAGTTGGGGAGTACATACACTGGTTATATAGAAATAGTTGGGGAGTACATACACTGGTGATATATATATAGTTAGGGGGTACATACACTGGTAATATAGATATAGTTGGGGAGTACATACACTGGTAATATAGTAATAGTTGGGGAGTACATACACTGGTAATATAGAAATAGTTGGGGAGTACATACACTGGTTATATAGAAATAGTTGGGGAGTACATACACTGGTGATATATATATAGTTAGGGGGTACATACACTGGTTATATAGAAATAGTTGGAGAGTACATACACTGGTGATATCGATATAGTTGGGGAGTACATATACTGGTGATATATATATAGTTGGGGAGTACATACACTGGTGATATATATATAGTTGGGGAGTACATACACTGGCTATATAGATATAGTTGGGGAGTACATACACTGGTTATATAGATATAGTTAGGGAGTACATACACTGGTTATATAGATATAGTTGGGGAGTACATACACTGGTGATATATATATAGTTGGGGAGTACATACACTGGTGATATATATATAGTTGGGGAGTACATACACTGGTTAGATAGATATAGTTGGGGAGTACATATACTGGTGATATATATATAGTTGGGGAGAACATACACTGGTAATATAGATATAGTTGGGGATTACATATACTGGTGATATATATATAGTTGGGGAGTACATACACTGGTGATATAGATATAGTTTGGGAGTACATATACTGGTGATATATATATAGTTGGGGAGTACATACACTGGTGATATATATATAGTTGGGGAGTACATACACTGGTTATATAGATATAGTTGGGGAGTACATATACTGGTGATATATATATAGTCGGGGAGTACATACACTGGTAATATAGATATAGTTGGGGAGTACATATACTGGTGATATATATATAGTTGGGGAGTACATACACTGGTTATATAGACATAGTTTGGGAGTACATATACTGGTGATATATATATAGTTGGGGAGTACATACACTAGTGATATATATATAGTTGGGGAGTACATACACTGGTGATATATATATAGTTGGGGAGTACATACACTGGTGATATATATATAGTTGGGAAGTACATACACTGGTGATATAGATATAGTTGGGGAGTACATACACTGGTGATATATATATAGTTGGGGAGTACATACACTGGTGATATATATATATTTGGGGAATACATACACTGGTGATATAGATATAGTTGGGGAGTACATACACTGGTGATATAGATATAGTTGGGGAGTACATACACTGATGATATTTATATAGTTGGGGAATACATACACTGGTGATATAGATATAGTTGGGCTAAACATACACTCGTGATATATATATAGTTGGGGAGTACATACACTGGTTATATCGATATAGTTGGGCAGTACATACACTGGTTATATCGATATAGTTGGGGAGTACATACACTGGTGATATATATATAGTTGGGGAATACATACACTGGTTATATATATATAGTTAGGGAGTTCATACATTGGTTATATGGATATAGTTGGGGAGTACATACACTGGTGATATAGATATAGTTGGAGAGTACATACACTGGTAATGTAGATAGAGTTGGAGAGTACATACACTGGTGATATCGATATAGTTGGGGAGTACATACACTGGTGATATAGAAATAGTTGGGGAGTACATATACTGGTGATATAGATATAGTTGGGCAGTACATACACTGGTGATATATATATAGTTAGGGGTTACATACACTGGTAGAATAGATATAGTTGGGGAGTACATATACTGGTTATATATATATAGTTGGGGAGAACATACACTGGTGATATCGATATAGTTGGGGAGTACATATACTGGTGATATAGATATAGTTGGGGAGTACATACACTGGTGATATCGATATAGTTGGGGAGTACATATACTGGTGATATAGATATAGTTGGGGAGTACATATACTGGTGATATAGATATAGTTGGGGAGTACATATACTGGTTATATAGATATAGTTGGGGAGTACATACACTTGTTATATAGATATAGTTGGGGAGTACATATACTGGTGATATAGATATAGTTAGGAAGTACATACACTGGTGATATATATATAGTTGGGGAGTACATACACTGGTGATATATATATAGTTGGGGAGTATATACACTGGTTATATAGATATAGTTGGGGAGTACATACACTGGTTATATAGATATAGTGGGGTAGTACATACACTGGTTATATAGATATAGTTGGGGAGTACATACACTGGTGATATATATATAGTTGGGGAGTACATACACTGGTTATATAGATATAGTTGGGGAGTACATATACTGGTGATATAGATATAGTTGGGAAGTACATACACTGGTGATATATATATAGTTGGGGAGTACATACACTGGTGATATATATATAGTTGGGGAGTACATACACTGGTTATATATATATAGTTAGGGGGTACATACACTGGTTATATAGATATAGTTGGGGAGTACATACACTGGTTATATAGATATAGTTGGGGATTACATACACTGGTGATATATATATAGTTGGGGAGTACATACACTGGTGATATATATATAGTTGGGGAGTACATACACTGGTTATATAGATATAGTTGGGGAGTACATATACTGGTGATATATATATAGTTGGGGAGTACATACACTGGTAATATAGATATTGTTGGGGAGTACATATACTGGTGATATATATATAGTTGGGGAGTACATACACTGGTTATATAGATATAGTTTGGGAGTACATATACTGGTGATATAGATATAGTTGGGGAGTACATACACTGGTGATATATATATAGTTGGGGAGTACATACACTGGTTATATAGATATAGTTGGGGAGTACATATACTGGTGATATAGATATAGTTTGGAAGTACATACACTGGTGATATATATATAGTTGGGGAGTACATACACTGGTGATATATATATAGTTGGGGAGTACATACACTGGTTATATATATATAGTTAGGGGGTACATACACTGGTTATATAGATATAGTTGGGGAGTACATACACTGGTTATATAGATCTAGTTGGGGATTACATACACTGGTGATATATATATAGTTGGGGAGTACATACACGGGTGATATATATATAGTTGGGGAGTACATACACTGGTTATATAGATATAGTTGGGGAGTACATATACTGGTGAAATATATATAGTTGGGGAGTACATACACTGGTGATATAGATATTGTTGGGGAGTACATATACTGGTGATATATATATAGTTGGGGAGTACATACACTGGTTATATAGATATAGTTTGGGAGTACATATACTGGTTATATATATATAGTTGGGGAGTACATACACTGGTTATATAGATATAGTTGGGGAGTACATATACTGGTGATATAGATATAGTTAGGAAGTACATACACTGGTGATATATATATAGTTGGGGAGTACATACACTGGTAATATAGATATAGTTGGGGAGTACATATACTGGTGATATATATATAGTTGGGGAGTACATACACTGGTTATATAGATATAGTTGGGGAGTACATATACTGGTGATATATATATAGTTGGGGAGTACATACACTGGTAATATAGATATAGTTGGGGAGTACATATACTGGTGATATATATATAGTTGGGGAGTACATACACTGGTTATATAGAATTAGTTGGGGAGTACATATACTGGTGATATATATATAGTTGGGGAGTACATACACTGGTGATATAGATATAGTTGGGGAGTACATACACTGGTAATATATATATAGTTGGGGAGTACATACACTGGTGATATATATATAGTTGGAAAGTACATATACTGGTGATATAGATATAGCTGGGTAGTACATACACTGGTGATATATATATAGTTGGGGAGTACATACACTGGTGATATATATATATTTGGGGAATACATACACTGGTGATATAGATATAGTTGGGGAGTACATACACTGGTGATATAGATATAGTTGGGGAGTACATACACTGGTGATATATATATAGTTTTGGAATACATACACTGGTGATATAGATATAGTTGGGCTAAACATACACTGGTGATAGATATATAGTTGGGGAGTACATACACTGGTGATATATATATAGTTGGGGAGTATATACACTGGTAATATAGATATAGTTGGGCAGTAGATACACTGGTTATATCGATATAGTTGGGCAGTACATACACTGGTTATATCGATATAGTTGGGCAGTACATACACTGGTAATATAGATATAGTTGGGCAGTACATACACTGGTGATATATATATATAGTTGGGGAGTACATACACTGGTGATATATATATAGTTGGGGAATACATACACTGGTTATATATATATAGTTAGGGAGTTCATACATTGGTTATATGGATATAGTTGGGAAGTACATACACTGGTGATATAGATATAGTTGGAGAGTACATACACTGGTAATATATATATGGTTGGGTAATACATACACTGGTTATATATATATAGTTGGGTAGTACATACACTGGTAATATATATATAGTTGGGTAGTACATACACTGGTTATATCGATATATTTCGGTAGTACATACACTGGTTATATCGATATAGTGCGGTAGTACATACACTGGTTATATATATATAGTTGGGTAGTACATACACTGGTAATATATATATAGTTGGAGAGTACATACACTGGTTATATCGATATAATGCGGTAGTACATACACTGGTTATATATATATAGTTGGAGAGTACAAACACTGGTTATATCGATATAGTGCGGTAGTACATACACTGGTTATATCGATATAGTTGGGTAGTACATACACTGGTAATATATATATAGTTGGGTAGTACATACACTGGTAATATATATATAGTTGGGTAGTACATACACTGGTTATATATATATAGTTGGGTAGTACATACACTGGTAATATATATATAGTTGGGTAGTACATACACTGGTTATATCGATATAGTTGGGTAGTACATACACTGGTTATATCGATATAGCTGGGTAGTACATACACTGGTTATATATATATAGTTGGGTAGTACATACACTGGTAATATATATATAGTTGGGTAGTACATACACTGGTTATATCGATATAGTGCGGTAGTACATACACTGGTTATATGTATATAGTTGGGTAGTACATACACTGGTTATATCGATATAGGGCGGAAGTACATACACTGGTTATATATATAGTTGGAGAGTACATACACTGGTTATATCGATATAGTGCGGTAGTACATACACTGGTTATATCGATATCGTTGGGTAGTACATACACTGGTTATATCGATATAGTTGGGTAGTACATACTCGGGTTATATCGATATAGTTGGGTAGTACATACACTGGTTATATCGATATAGTTGGGAAGTACATACACTGGCTATATATATATAGTTGGGAAGTACATTCACTGGTTATATCGCTATATTTGGGTAGTACATACACTGGCTATATATATATATAGTTGGGTAGTACATACACTGGCTATATATATATATATAGTTGGGTAGTACATACACTGGTTATATCGATGTAGTTGGGTAGTACATACACTGGTTATATCGATATAGTTGGGTAGTACATACACTGGCTATATCGATGTAGTTGACTACAAACACTTGTTTGATGTGTAAGATTGATTTTTAGGCTTAGAGCAGAGATAATAACAATACATGTCATCTCCACAGTAAACAATATCTAAGCCATAGATTGACAAACGCAAATTATTTACTCTAACAGAAAATTGTCGTGAATTCATGAATATATATAAGAAAATATCGATTTCAAATTCAGCGGCACCCTGACGTTTGTAATGGCAAAACCAAGGCGACACGTGAGAACGGCCAGGTAAGGCGATCGATGACAAACTCAGGTGCGATACGGATAAAGTTCAATAGATCTTGCTGCTGGGCAGATTCCTGGCTAACCATCGTCCATGCTCCCCTGGCGACCAGACCAAGCGACCTGCTAACTAGCAAGCCTGTTCCCATCTACACCTGTACAGGTATACGGCAGGTAAACCTCACGTCTGTCACTTCAAACTAACGTACATAATTGACATTTGAAACATTTGTTTACATCATCAATACTCCATCGGAGATTTTTTGAATCTTCAACTTCTGAAGACCGAAAGGTAAGAAAATCTTTTATTTTCTATTTGTTTTATAAACCGTTTTGAAGTTTTTGTGCGACATTGTCGCTTCAAGCGTCCCATTGAAATTAATAATTTATCACTGATCGTATGCCTGAAGAGTTATGCGGCGATGAATTCAGTCGAGGGTGTTATTTCGAGTTTTGTGTGTATGTATTCAGAGAAGTTTTAAGCTCAACTATTTATTGCCCGTAATAAAAATGCTTTACCGAATCGTTAGTTATGTTTATAGGACATACTAATTATTAATTAAATTCATAACTGCTTTGATACCAGTAATATGTATGTAACATATTTTTACTGCGTTATCAATATTTTAATCAAAGCGATAACCGATGAATGTTGGCATAATGGTGTTTATTTCAGCGCAATATTTCCCAGAAGACATAGTTGTGAATATCAAGACATGAAATTGGCACTAGCTGCTGTTAATTAGCGATAAACTATCTCTTTAATACACTGACATTATTTTTCGTAGTAGAAAAGAGCCCTCAAATTACAGAAATGACCTGTCTGAATTTAAGAAAGGTATTTATCAATATTGCTAATGGATCGTGATAGCTTGTCAAGATTGATTGTAACATACAGATGTAATAATGGACATTTATTTATATTGGTGGACTAGTATCTGAAGTGCAATTATCTAGTATTTCAGTTAGTCGAAATAGCAACTTCTTTTTTATATATCTGAGAATGGAAATGATGTCTTCGTAAGAAAAAATGTTTTTTTTATGTTTTCTAATACATCTTTTATTGATAAGATATCGAAGGATTTAATATTGTTCAACTGATATGCTGTTTAAACAAACCAATTCAAATCTATCAGAACTTCTCTCTAGATATCTGTATATACACAGACTGATTTATTTGCAGGATGTTCTTATCTGTAATGCATTGTCATAAATATGAATCGATTTATCAATCCCCCAAAAAAATAAAATCATAATTTCGCCATCATTATAGTATCTCTCAAAATGTGATCCCATATGCAACTAAAATCAATGTTACCCATTTATTATTATGTAATAATCTTTTTAACATCATTATTGGTTAATTGTATCAACATCAAATGATTGTTACGTCATTACGTTTGTGATGTCATCACTTTTACGTTGAAGCTACAGACCACAATTCAGTTCTTACAGTAGCAAAATTACACATTTCATGACGCCATTTACGGTCCTTGTTATACATAGAAATATATCGACACGGAAATAAAATAATACTGCTTTGAATAAAAACACTTTTTATAACACTTTTACGTGTTAAATTAAAAAAAATAGTTCAATCTTTTAAGTGATATGATCACTTTTTCTTATGTAATCCAGTCAAAAAGTGCTTACAAACGACAAAGGGGATATTCAAAAGCTACATCGAGCTCGTAGACTTTGCTATAAAAATGTAATAAACAGAATATCTAACAGAAACTTCAGTAATAACAACTATAGTTGCCTATGTGCTAAACAATATCATAATATTAGCCCCAGTCGTGAAATATATTTGGTATTACTGAAGATCCTGTTTGATATCGTCAATGGATTTAGTGTTAAGAAATTAAACTGAAATAAAAAATATCAATGCATTGGTATTCTCTAATTGTTTTCAATCTATTGTATATACTTCTTTGCAGTTTACTTTTAGTGCCGTATTTGCATGATCGGCTTATTTCTTTACTACCATTCATCAAATCAAGCTGATGCTCATTCAGTTCCTTGATTGAAGCAGTCGAGGAAAAATAAAACTTAGTTGATCTACGATATTTTTATTTTTATTTCTGTGATACGCACCACAGTGTTGTACTCCCAGAGCTTTATCAACTATCTATGAATTCAGCAGGTTTTGCTTGATACCTTGAATATAATCATATCATTTTCATAGTACAAGATTTGAGATTATACAGAACTAGTTTAATTTTACTTCTAAATTCCTAAATTAAAGAACCCTTCTGGTTCTACTTTAGTTTCCTTAGTTTAGAAATTTTTGATTGCTACCTTTTTGCCCCAAGCATCACTGAAGAAACATAGGAGGACGAAACAGCTGTATGATGCAGTTTAATTAATTTTTTTCCGGCTTACAGTGTCTATTACTAAATTTAAGAGGTGCAGCATATGTGTGTATTACGTCATCCTTATTCGAAATAGACAAAGCACTTGATGACAACAATGAAATGGGTTTACTCTAACGAACAAAACAGATGCTTTCCTTGGGAATAAGAAACTTAAAACTACCAGCAAATCAAACTACACTTTTATTAATGATTTTAAAACAGGTGTGATGGCAAATGCAATTCTTCTTTGAAAAGTAAGAGGAACATAAGAACCTGGGAATAACTTGGGTGTTGAGCAAAATTTGTATGATATATATATGGTATACAACCTTAACTTTCAATATTTTATAATTACAACATGAAAAGGGGTGTCATGAATCTTTCAATTAAATCAGATTGAGATATATTTCAAATGTCCAGAAGTCATAACAAAGTATAAATCAAAAAGAATATGAGTGGCACATATGATTATACTGTAAGTGTACTCAAGTTATCTACACTGTAAAATTCCACCCAAAACATAATATAGAAAAGATTGTTTTTGAGAATGCAAAACACTTTCTTACTTGGAAATTACTTAAAACACCCCCGTAGCGTACTCCTCCATTTTATATCAAAGATATTTTCAAGTATCAATTGAATTAAAGCCATTTTTCATTATTTTACATAATTGATATGTCGTTTTATTTTACTCATGATTTCAAAAGCAGAAATCGTATTTTTTCAGTTTAAAAGCGTATTTAAAAAAAGCATGTTATATTTGTAATTTTCTGTACCTTTTGGTATCCAAAAACCCAAAACCCACTCGGTTCTCATTTTGAGACGTTGATGTTTACTTGGATGTGACAAAGATTTGCATGGCGGGTGTCGTCGATGAAGCAGAAGACGCTTACTCTTCCGGAACACCTGGTCTTGTACTTTTGCAAGGGTCTCCATGTAAATCTTTCCTTTGTTCAAATTTTGCCCCTTGGTTTAATCGATTTTGAGTTTGGATTATGATTATGTTGACGCTTCGGTATTCTCTTATTTCATTTCGCCTGTAATACACTGGAACATTTGTGAACAACTTGAGATTGTAAAAATTCAAATGTACTGGAGTCCAAAATGACCTTATACTATAAGTTATGTGTAAGGCTTATAGACACCCATCCTCTCATGGTCATGATTTTCTTAAATGATATTTCAAAATTAGTTTACCGAACAACATCGTGGAGGAGATGTGTTGTGATGTAGGGAACCAAAGTAAACAAGTGTCATACTTCAATACACCAGTTTTATAGTAAAATCCTGTAACCAGTTATACTGAAACAAGAAATGAAATTGATTTATTGTTGTATAACAAATATTAATCTGTAACATAATTTCCATGACATCAAGTCAATTGAAAAACTGAAATTCTGTTCCTTGCCATACCTCATAACCAAGTAAACGAACGCCTTTTTCTATTATGAAAACTTTCTTTTCTACGAGGGGCAAATCGCGATATATAAACTTTTTTTTTGGCATATTGTCTGGGAAAAAAACACAAAACAAAGACCAAAAAATAAACAAAGACTGATAATCAGGACAATGATTACATGGTAGACAATTTCATTTTAATTGGGTGGCAAACATTTTAAATAGACTATAATTGTAAAAACCATAGTTTGAAAATGTTATCAAAAGTCTCCCTTTTCCGAAAACATATAACAAATCTTACATTTTCTCTTAATACATATACCACTAATTCAACGCGTCAGCCAACAAAGTTAATAAATACCTAAAGCTGTTATCTTTAATATATTTGCGTATCGTAACTAATACATAACGCCCGTGAACAAAAATAAAGATGGCGACCCCCTAATGACCATCAAAAGAATCTCGTGGGCAAATAACGGTAAACATTGACAGGATTTGAAGTCGGTTGCAGCTCCTTTGCAATCTTCAAAGACAGGCATACAGCCTAGCGAGTGGTCAGGGTGTTTTTTACCGGAGCTTGCCTTCTTTACATTGTAATTACTTAACTAGTAACGTATTGTTAATATTGAAAATACTATACTATTTCATACTCCTGTAGATGTCAGAAATGTCCAGTGTGTTTTTTTGTCAGGGAATAAAAAAACTGCACGATCATGAATGCTTATATGGGGCTAACGTGTAAACGATTGATTAATTATGCAAATTAGTTATCAATTTTAGTACAGTGAAACCTCGCTTAAAGACCACTTCAGAATTAAGACCACCTCGCTATTAAGACCACTTCATTTAAGTCCTGAACAAATCTTCTATACATTTTTGTATTTAAGCTTCACTATTAAGGCCACCTCATTATTAAGACAACCTCGCTATTAAGACAAGTTTTGAAAAGTTTCACCTCACTACTCAACAACTGGTCAAACAAAATGCACCTGGTAGGTATCCCATTGTGTACATCTGTCAAGTGTCAGATCAGTAAGCTGTGGTTTGGGGTCAAAATGGCTAATCAGTTACAATTACTGTGTGTTTAATATTATAAAGCCTTTATATTAGTTAATGGATCATGAAAACAGGTCAAAAAGTTGATTTTAGAGAAATATGTCTGCATGGTCACCCTCGGTATTCAGACCATTCCGCTATTAAGACCACTTTGGTGTGATCCCTAAGGTTGTCTTAATAGAGAGGTTTCACTGTATAAGTAACTATTTGATCAAGTTGTCATTTTAGGAGTTATGATTAGACACTACTACATAACCTATTAGAAATCAATAAACCAGACCGTTTATTGATTGTCCTTGTATCTAATCAATAATGCAAAACTTACTCAGATCATTCGCAAATCGATCCATTACTATTAATCTCGTGGTAAAGACAAAGTTCTAACTGCTGGTTAACGACAAATTAACTATTGGCTGGGTTTGGTTTAATTTGTTTTACGTCCTATTAACAGCCAGGGTCATTTAAGGACGTGCCAGGTTTTGGAAGTGGATGAAAGCCGGAGTACCCGGAGGAAATCCACCGACTTACGGTCAGTACCTGGCATCTACCCCACTTGGGATTCGAACTCACAACCCAGAGGTTGAGGGCTAGCGGTAGAATGTCGAGACACCTTAACCGCTCGGCCATCGCGGCCCCTAAATTAACTAATAGAACCTCTGAAGAATACTGTTGCCAGGAAAATGTGTTGATTGCTTCTGATTATAACCGATATGCATGGCGAATGATATATTCCTGTATTCCCTTCCGTTATTGAGAATAATAGTTTTTGTATTAAATTTTATTTGTATTGTCATATTATGTGTAGCGATGCTTTTCTGTTTTCTAGTTATAATCAAAAGATACAAAAATATTATATCATCGAAGCGTCAACAAAATCGTAATCCGGACTAATAATCGATTAAAATAGGTGCAAAATACGAAAAAAGGAAAGATCCGCCTAGAGACCCTTGTAAAAGTACGAGAGCATAAGAACAGATGTTCCGAGTAAACATCACGTCCTCGAAATGAGAAACGAGTCATCATTGTCAATCACACACTAATAACCTTACTCAGACACGTCCATCTTCATATCACACAAATATACAGAATATTTCTCAATGAGACCAAGATGGTGACCATAGTTCTGATCAACCTGCATCTCTCGAATCCCGGTGTTGTTGCTTTGTTTGTCAGCAGTCGACATCGATCACAAAAATCACGATATTTAGAGCAAGCCCTAAAAATAACGAATCAACCGCGATATGTAAACTTCAAAGGTTAAAGAAGCAGGGATGATACTATCAAGAAAAGGAAAGGTCACGATAGGAAAATTGAAATCGTCACATTTATCATAAAGCTTACTTGTAATCGTAAAGCTTAGTAGTAAGCTGTCCATGTTGGTCATGTAGTTGGTCAAGATGATCATCTGATACAGCGTTGATTTTCAGATTATCAATTTTTAACATCATTTATAACAATGTGTGATAGGATGGTTACAACCCTAATCCCTAATATATATATATATGCTAAATTGATTTGCTTCATGTTTGATAACATCCTTTGTGACGTCACACATAACAACGTGATGACGTTTATAATATTTTTTATTGAGAATTTGGGCTTCTAAGGATTTCTATTTTTCTTTGAATGTACGCGCCATGTTGACCTACGTTACATCAACGGTTTACACGTCACCTCAGATAACACGCATTATAGCTTCACGTTAATCGTCAATGTGATTATGATTTTTAAAAAGCTCTTCCTGTATGTTCACAAACAAGGACAACAAGCTTAATTAAATTGACAAAAATGACATTATAAATAAAACAAAGTATTTGAAATGTAAATATAACGATTAAACGTCTGTCAGATTGGATTTATTGTCAATATATGAATGCAATATGGCTGCCAGATAGATATTTATGACGTCGTAACGGATATCATTATATTTATCTAGTGCCCTGACTGTATTCATATTGACATAAATACAATCTGGCAGATGTTCAATGGTTAAATTACAGCAGGTATAATAACATGGGTATATTACATTCTTCATTCATGCTGCAGTATCATTGTCAGAAATATGTTTAAGTGATATGAAGATGGACGTTTTTGAGTATGCTCATGGGTGTGTTTACTTGTTGTGATTGACAATGATGCTCGGTTCTCATTTTTAGAACTTGAGGTTTACTTGGATGTGACAGATTTACATGGCGTGTGTCGTCGATGAAGCAGAAGACGCTCACTCTTCCGGAAGACATTGTCTTGTACTTTGACAAGGTCTTCATGTAGATCTTTCCTTTGTTAATATTTTGCCCCTGGTTTAATCGATTTTGAGTTCGGATTATGATTTTGTTAACGCTATGGTATTCTCTAATGTATATTCAGTACATTTGGAAAGTAAATATAATAACTTAGTCACGAAAATATAAAAACATAGTTCATCCTTATTTTTATCGTCGATCTTTTTTCTGGCATTTTAATATTGTTTTTCGAATTTATGGAACATTTGGAGTTCACGATAAAATGGTGCTATTGTACCGAGATGGAAATAAAAAAATGCTAAAAGGGAAAAAAAACTGACAAAAAATCATCTGCGTAAAAACGCTTCAGAAAAAAATCATTATGCATTATTCCAGATAGATTATTGAATCATTGAATTGATACTGTTTATGCTTTTAAATCCCTGATACTTCCGTCAAAGCTGTTAATATTAGATATCAATGTTAAATTCCATACTGGTCGACAGCATTGAATTATTGATATACTTACCGCGATAACCGTTATACATGTAATATATAATGAAGAAGACTCTTTGTATCTGTTATATCACGTTCGTCTGCTACAATCATACTAAATAGTGCTCTTAGTGTTATAACAACACCCAGCTTTGTAATGTTGGTTGAAATGTGCTTATAGTGCAAGATTTATCATGTTTGCAAGATTGGGCCGACATTGGCACGATGGTTCCTGATTAAAGGCTTGGGCTAAATATTGCACGATGAGTTCTGTTTGTAAAGTGGGCTAATTATGACACGATTTGACATTTTTGTAAGATTGGGCTAATTATGACACGATGTGTCTTGTTTGTGAGATTGGACTAAATGTGACACAATGTGACCTGTTTGTAAGATTTGGCCAATTGTGGCACGATGTGTCCCGTTCGTAGAATTGGACTAAATTTGACACGATGTGACCTGTTTGTAAGTGTGGGCCAATTGTGGCACGATGTGTCCTGTTTGTTAAAGAGTAACTGTAGTGCAGAACCATCTTTTGAGTATGGAAAGATTGGTAAACAATAAGTGAGATAATTCTAAAAAAAAAATTTTTTTGTAAAATTTACGAAATTTTGACCATTTTACTTAATTTCACACCTGAACACAAATCAGAAAATCCCCGATTTCGCCATACGACCGGAAGTGACGTCACAACGGTAACCGCACTGATAGACTTCAGTAGTCATTATGTTAAAATTGTATGAATCGTATCAAGATTTGTTATTTGTAGAGAGTCTTATGTTCAAGAATATGACACCTTTTATATATCAAGGCTGTACGGAGTTCATTAATGACCCTACTGGTATTTGCAAGGTGTTATGTGCCCCAGGGGACAGTAATTAGTGGGGAGGGGGCCTGCGTTCGGCAGTTCAACAGGTATGTGGCACACGTGGTCATGGTCACTCGACCATAAATCAATTACCACCGGACTCGCTAACATGATTAACAGGTTATTATTTTGTGGAAAAACTGTAAGACTTCAAAACATACACTTGATATAAATATGATTATGTATTATTTTTTTCATATTTTATGTCATATAACACCGCTAAAACGGCAATTGTATTCACTGATGGTCTTCATTGCATGCACCAGGGACGTATATGTGAGACATATACGTTGAGTCGAGACATATACGTTGAGACATATACGTCCCTGCATGCACATATCAGCAGGAACTGGTTTAACACCTATTAAAATGTACGCTGAAAAATATACATGCATGTCGGTCGGCTGTATAAATACAAAACTACGTAGAAACAACCTCAAACAAGCAAATAAGGAAAATGATATTGGTGTTACTATAGACCACGGACTTATATATAATCTAATTCCGTGTATAGGCTCAGAACTTCGAAAACCATATATTTTATTGGACTTAAAGAACATTTAATTACATCCTATAGAATCATGAGACAATCCTTTTTATATGTACAATGTACGTACATTTATGTATATTGGAAAATAAAAATATGTAACTTTTATCAATGTTTTCGACCTGTATAACCTTTTTTGACGGGTATCACATTTCGACTTCTTTTATCCTTATGTTCGAGAAATTATACGTGTGTATGAAAGCAGGGACGTATATGTACACATACGTCCCCGATAAAAGTTAACAGCTTTCCATCAATTAATAGTTATGTTTGTCTGCAGTATATATATAAAGAAAAAATAAAGTATGTGTGAATATTGTGATATGTATGCGTGAATATTGTCTATGCAGTATAAATAATTAAAAGAATAAAAACGTATGCGTGAATATTGTAAAATAAAAGGAACATGAGCGAAATCCAGATGTTACCTGTCTTCATGCATACACATCGAAATAGAAATCAAGAACAATTCTTTTCGAATTATGCTTGAGAAAAAATATTAGATCTTTGAAAACCATTGTGTTTTACCAGGGACATATAATATGTCACATACACGTCCCTGGTTTTACTGACAAGAAATGAACATGGAACATCTTTTGAAAATAAGATGAGAAGATTACTTTATTGGTTTTAATCCGCATTGTATTCATTTATGTTAAAATATAATTTGTCAGATTTTAAATTTAATGAAGTGCCATGTACTGTGTGACTTGTCGGTGGGTTCTGGAGATTTCAAGAGGTACACTCGATAGTCTATGTTCCATTGAAATTCGGACGGAACTAACTACAGATCTAGAGAACACATTTTGAAGTTATAAAGAGGGGTAATAACCGCAACATACAAGTTAGTTTTAACTTTGATAGCCCCCCCCCCTCATCTCCAAAGTTAATTACTTGCTATTTGAGTAGCAAGTTACGTGTTAAGTTGGCATCGGCCATTATCGAATTGACCAGGTAGATTATCCCGCTAATCCGATTACGTAATATAATGGACACTAACCTGAGATGTACAATATACAAAGGTATTATTATAAGATTCACTCTTGAATCATTGGACAAAATTAATGATATACAAAACATTATAAATGACACAGAGTATTACAATTTGATAGCGCAAATGGGTCCATTAAAACAGGGAGGTATATGAGTTTGAACAGTCAATTTCTAAACACTAAATTTATGAAAGGTTCAAAACAAAGGTATTTCAAGGATGATTCCAGATCCCGCCCCCTAATATGGCACGACACTTAATTTCACTGTATAAAACATGTCGGATTAACAATTAACCAGACGTACATATTATATTATATAGAGAGACATATAGGACCCAATTTCTTGTGTTCCCGTTGTGACGTCACCAATACGTGTGCACAGCTTTCAGCGGTTCGCGGTGCGCTTGATTAGCTTGTGGCAAAACAGGTAAAAAACCAAACTTCAACCTGTCGTAACTTTCTAACCGGTCGGCCGATTTCGATGCGGTTTTCGACAATGAATTAATGCCGGCATAACGCGTCTGATAATAACAGTTTCTATTTTCACTACAGTTACTCTTTAAGAGTGCTAAATGTGGCACGACATGTCCTGTTTGAAAGATTGGGCTAATTGTGACACAATGTGACCTGTTTGTAAGATTGGGCTAATTGTGACAAGATGTGTCCTGTTTGAAAGATTGGGCTAATTGTGACACAATGTGACATTTTTGTAAGATTGGGCTAATTGTGACAAGATGTGTCCTGTTTGAAAGATTGGGCTACATGTGACATGATGTGTCCTGTTTGTAAAGAGTGCCAAATATGGCACGATATGTCCTGTTTGTAAGATTAAACTATCCTTCAACGCAAAAATTGAAACTTTGTCTTTGAGTCGCTTACTCTTCCCGAACACCTTGTACGTTGTCAAGGGTCTCAATGCAAATCTTTCCTTTTTTTCATATTTTGTCTTTAGTTTAATCAATGTTAAGTTCGTATTATGGTTTTGTTGACGCTTTGGTATCCTCATATTTTTTATTGAGATAAGAAAAACTGGAAAAGATGACAACAGAGCACAAAAGGATAAAAGTAACAATACAAGGTTGGTGTATATGCTTCTGGAGATAATTGATGTTTTGTCTTCCGTCAGCGCTGAAGCAATTATGGATATGACTGTGTCATAATGTGTTGTACGGTGTGAGGTCGTTAGTTAAAACTGTGTCGCCGATTTTTATGGTCATATCTATATTTTCATTCTACAACCCACAAATATAACGGATGATAAAAATCAGCTATTATGCCTGTGAGGCGATAGATCAATATCATTTCGAATTTATTCCCCGTATGACTGTTCTCTCTGCCAAAGATACGACTGGATCCGATACCATTACTATAAGTAACGATAATACTTTTCACAATGATGATTGACAATGATGACCCGATTACTTCTATATGACCAAGAATTACATGGCAGTTGTCGTTAATGAAGCAAAAGACGCTAACTCTTCTGGAACACCTGGTCTTATTCTCTTTTACTTTTACGAGGGTCTCGATGTAAATCATCCCTTTGTTCATATTTTGTCTCAAGTTTAATCGATTTTGAGTTCAGATTATGGTTTTGCTGACGCTTTGGTATTATCTGATTCTTTTTACCATAAACACTATATAGATAGGTCACAAAAATATTGTAAAATCCGTCCAGTTGGAGGAGAGTACAGTAACGACCGCTATCATTTGTGGTTGAAAACATATAAATTAATCAAAGCATTAATACATCACTTCGCCTTTGGCTTATGTACAGATAATGACAAAAAAGGTATACAATAGAAGTACAATGTTGTTATATGAATAAATATGTATGTAAATCATATAAGCATGTTGAAGTTATTCGCTAGACCTTATTTCAGTCTTCATAACAAACCTTTTTGAATTTAAAAATTACAAATATTGTACATCGTCATTATTAAGCTACGTTCTTTCATCATTCAAAAACGATTTTTGTTTGGGATGGTATCGAAGTGGAATATGGTTTATGATTTGTCGCCTTGAGCAACCAATGATCGTAGAATAGATCGTTATTTCAGCTTCAGGAGAGGACCATATCAAATCTATCAAAATATATTAAATTGATTTTGTTGCATTTGCCTTAGTAAAGCAAATCGTATTCATAAGACTGTATAGTGCAATTTACAATGATAAGGTCAGTGTATGAATACAGGGGAGCTGAGTTAAGTTTAATAAGGTTATATCAGTGCGCGATATTATCAATTTATTAGAGTTAAATATTATAGAAGTGTTGAATATATTATAACCTTTACACATATTGTGTCTAAAATAAAATCTTATTCGTGCAAAAATTGCTCAAAATATCTGTAATTTATGATGACATGAGGGACTACACGATTCCTTCTGAAATTCTGGCTGTTCCGGTATTTGAACTTGATGACATCAGTGATATGACAAGCGGATACCATAAACGCACCATTAGCTGCAGTTTAAAAAGGCTTAATGGATGTAAATAAAAGCATTGATCTTTAACCAAATAGTAGTTTATAGTCGACATGAGTCGGGAGGGTCCAGCGTGTTTAGTATAATAAGCGTGTTACTTAGCAATTTGAATGATAGATAAATATTCGGACATTATATTTATCTGTAACCCAGATTTTATTCATATTGACTGTTAAGTACCATTTGATAACAGTTTAATGCGTTAAAGGCCCAATATACGCAACTTTAGGAATGTTTTCGTGATTCTGAAAAAAATCTGAAAAAAATAACCAGTTGATAACCATACAAAAATAAGCCTAAAACGAAGTAAACCTGAGCGGTTACTAACAAGAAACTCTTGACATAAAAATCTAAAGAACAGAAAGTAATTCAGGTGTGGCCCACTTCATCAACAAGCCGAAGTTAGATGACAGTTCAAAATGGACGCGTGTTTACAAATACCGAGTTTCAACTATGACTGGACAGGTAACCGCGTAAGAATTAATCTTGAATATTGCTGATATCAGTTAATCTTAGCTACATCTATAAATATAATAAGTTATTAGGCTTGATTTTCGCTTCAAGTTTTGTCGAAAGTGACGTATATTGGGCCTTTAATGTTCGACTCGGTGGTAAAGGAGAAAACCGATTATATCATAATCGTTTTGACTCCTACGCCTGCTCTTCCGGAACACCTGGTCTTATTATATTGTACTTTAACAAAGGTATCCATGTAAATCTTTCCTCCGTTCATATTTTGCCCTTAGTTTAATTAATTTTGAGTTCAGATTATTTTTCCGATGACGCTTCGGTATTATCTAATTTTAAGATTTTAAGACGAAACATTTTTATCCACAAATGTTTTTCTCTTTTAGTTTTGCTTGCAAACACGTATGTGTGCTTTGTCTCAAAGTCCTTGTTTTCTGAAAGGGAATCAAACAATTGTCGTCGATGAAGCAGAAGACGCTTACTCTTCTGGAACACCTGGTCTTATTCACTTGTGCTTTTACGAGAATCTTTCCTTTGTTCCTATTTTGCCCCTAGTTTAATCGATTTTGAGTTCGGATTATGGTTTTGTTGACGCTTTGGTATTCTCTGATTGTTTTAGTTAACCTAGGCATAGCCAGGCTGCTTATGGTATGGTGGCAAAGTGTAGAGGTAAAATAAAGCAAAATAATTGAGGGACATTTTGTTTGATTCTATAAATCTTGCTTAAAACGGAATTGAGTACTGTGTAGATACCTCATGTCAATTGTGCTGCAGAAAATGATACTTATAATATTACAATATAAGTAGTACTCCCTGAACCTTTTCTTTTGAAATGTGATGTTCAAGAATTGTTTGAAATATTACTGACATCCTGCTGTCAATGTAGGAACATGTAATATAAGTAAGAGTGAATTGTCTAATTTTCAGCTGATTGGCGATATAACATATCGATTAAGCACACAGGCGCAACTGTGTCATGAATAGTATATGATGATTTACTCGTAACATTAATAACCAATCAAATGGAAGTTCTAGTGTTTGCAGTCCTAGAATGTTATACACATATACGTCACATCTGGTAGTCAGTTTCAGTCACACTGCGATGTTGAGTTCCATGACATTTTGTCAAGCCTGTTAACGCTAGTCCTAATTAATTGATATCAAAATGCCTAATCCATTTAACGAAACATTGCAGAGTCAGTAAAATATAATTGTATATCATATAGTCTAGTCCGTTCTATATATTTTTTTCCAGTCGGTTAATATCACACTATTGAAATTGATTAATATCATCTTGTCACATCCATTAAATATCATTTAGCCGGGTCATAATGATACATTTGTGTCCCGTTGCCGAATCTGCTAAATATCATGTTATCTGTTGTGTTTAATGAAATTGTGTATGTTACATATATTTTCGCTTTATAATTTTTTCGCTAAAACATAGATATCATAATTTTCATGTTTTTGACTTGTATGAAATGCTCAGCAAAACATGTTTTCTCAAAATTTCATGTTCCGCATGATATCACGTTTTCCTCTAAAGCATGGGACGTAATATTAAGCGGAATATTTTGTATGACATTGCTATCCTATTGTGGAAGCATTTAGTGACATTGTCGAGGCCGAACATGACCGTTTATTATCACATTGTGGCGTTCGTTTAATGAAGTCCGAGTAAACATATTGATTGTGTTCGGATGTTTTCTTTTAACTTATTTTGCCAAATTTACAAGTGAGCAGATTGAGTTTTACATCAATTAACAGACGTTAAAGGTTTTGGTTTTGAAGGAAAACCAGAAAACCCTGAGAGAAAATTACCAACCTGCAACCAATACAATTCACCTGAACTATGTTCCACGCAGGTTTGAAGCCTGCGATTCAGTATCCGAGGGCTAGTGAGACAGTCAAACGCCTAAGTCACTCAGCCATATTTGATGCTATATATTACCGGGCTCGTGTAAGAATAGATGTCACATTTACAAAGTGCAAAACTTCCTGCTTTCCATTATCAAGGGGTCAAGAATATGTCAAAGCAAAATTGAAAGCTCTGTTTTCGCGACATTGTTAATGAGGCAAGACGACTAGTTCGATCATTTGATGTACATCAAAAGAATCTCGCGGTCAGATCCGGTATACAAGAGACTCAGAGGGATCAAATCTAAAATCATGATTGTGATCAAAAGACAGTTATCAGCCTAGCAATTGGTCAAAGGTTTTGTTATTTAACTGGAACCAATCAAACTGCTGTCCTCGTGCCTTCAGTTTTGTCATGGCATATTCCAGGGGTGTAGAGAGCGAAAGTGAGCGAAACCCCTAGACATAGATGATTGCTTTCCATAGCCATGATTGTTAGGCATTCTATCGGGGATAAAATAATCGAGTCCGTATAGCTTTCGCCATTAGAAACCATTACCACATATTTAAAAGGCATGGCAGCCTTTTTTATGTTTATGTCAGGTTGAAAAAAATAATACATTCCATTGATCTGATATCTGAAATATTAATGTTTACTCTAAAACTATCATCAGGTAGTTTATTGAAGAAATCAAAGTGCATTTGTTTTACCACACTGACGTATTCTGCCGAAGGCTCAACCGAACACTTCATCCCGTCACGTTATACCGATGACGGCTGGACCAGCAGTTCCCCTCCCAGGCTGCTGAGAGCAATCTAAAAGCGCCCATCGCCTTAATAAGTCCCGATCTTCCACTTCTACGCTCTTACATTTATGAGTCTGGGTCCATAGGGAGTACTCGATAGGACGTGTATCTCGTCTCATTAGTATTTACATATTTAAATTGGTACAGCTGTACTTACCTGGAATAAATCTGTACCGTACCTGTAATAAACCTGCATATTTTCAAATATAATAAACACCCAGTGAGTTTCACTAGCACCTGGGGCGTAAAGGTGAGGACCCGGTAAGCTTGGCTGAATATAATCGATAATATCAGCGAACGCTCTTGCGCGAGTGGACTCACATAATAAACTTCAGAGATAATATGTACAGTCAAAACCTACTATAGAATTCCGTAGATATGGTAAGTCAATTCACTTGCCTAATTTGGGTTAATCGGATGTGCGAAAATTCTGTTATTACAAGATGCAAATTTAGATTAACTGGATGAAAACAATTCCCAATGACATGTATTGCTTTCAATATTGAAACTTGCGTCGCATTTAATTTTTTTCTAATTTGACAAATTCTGTGACATAGTGGCGATTTCTGAGCCTTTTTTTGTTAATCGTTACATGCAAAAGCATGTACAATCCTAATAAAAAATTTAAGCCAGGCATCTTTAGCTTGAAAATACTACACGGTGCTTTAAAATAAATGTAAAATTGAAAAACTAGCATCATTACCGTTAACATGTATCAAATTGTAAATAATGTCTGTGTGAGAATTCTGGTCTTAATCCAAAGAGCAATTGATATTTTGCATGACACAAGATATTGACAGGCGTAGATTTGGGAAAAGAATTTAAGGAGGAAGCTATTTTCAATTTTTATGTTTTATGTTACAAGAAAGTTGTCCGTGCACAGAATCCATGCTTGAACACAAGATAGATACTCTGTAATTCCCCATTCACATAGGATTATACAGTGTACCTGCATTTACACCGTATCAGAATCATAGCAAGTGTTGATTGAATAAAAGTAAGGATGACCTCTGTATGACATTTAAGTTTGTTCAGCAATGTTCATATATCCAATCATTGCTATGTAATTTCAATTATTAAGATTGCAGTACATTACATCATTTTTACCTATCGTGTAATCGACAGTTGTTTTCACCAAGAATAATTTGAGGTTGCTCTAAATTATTCATTTCAGAATATTTGACATGATTGTTTATATTTTAGATGTTAACCACAGTCTCTAAACTGCATCCCTTTCCGCTAAGAGAATATGACACTCCAAAATAAGATGTACGACAATATCATTAACAGTTTTACCACACAATTGGCAGACAACTGCATCAGGCTCTGAAACAAATGGTGAATACAATAGTTCGGATAGTTCCCATGGTTTCATTAAAATTAAGTTTCCATGGCGGATGAACATCTACCTGTGTATGGATGCTCGCGAAAATATTTAAACTGTCCTTTTTTGAAAGAGCATCGTTGCTTTTCACGGGTACGGGTTATGCGGTAAACGAAATGTTTACATGATGGGCCGTAAAACACAAACAAACAAACAAGTTGACATGATAATCTAGTTAGGATTTCATCATCTGCGCTGTGCGTTCTAAGTAAACAATCTATGTTATATAATGCCATAATTTTGTGTAAGTCTGGTATCAGTCATTTTGTCTTGACGTTGCTGTAGTTAAATTCCATAAGTCGCGCATCAAAAATATCTTCCTCACTGCAAAGTTAGTTCTAGAAAAGTAATTTAGATTTGTGAATTTCTCTTTCAATTTCCAATAGACCTAAGGATAGTGTTCTTTTCAAAAAAATCTATATCTTTATTATTAGACGTGATTATTTTTATAAAAACTGAATAATCTAATAAGCTAAAATCACAAGCAAGCGAAAAACAAAACAAAACAAGACAACAAAAAACCCCCAAAAAACCCATGATACAGTGACTATAGGGCGGCTTTGCTGTGTTAAAAAACTGGCCTAAGTTGTACTTTACATATTTCTGTATTAACCGTATTTCTATACGTCCAGATAAAGGAATAAAGTAACGTTAATTTTATGTTAGATCGAAGCCATATAGAACCGCATTAACTGGACTATATCAGTTTTTTTATATTTATGCAGAAAAAGAAAAATGCATTTGCAATCAATTTTTTTTTTCTTTTTCTATTTGAACAAAAATAGTAAAATGTCGAAGTCATGTAATTTCATCAAAGAGACTATCATTATTAGATGAATATTAAATCTGTGACCGGCCTGTCCTCACGTTAACCTTACGATCGGTACCAGTGTGTACTTGAAATAAGTCGGGTTCAGGAACCTGTGAAATTTGGAATATCGATAGAGTTGTGTGTTCGAGTGATTTCCTGCCAAAACATCGCTGTTGTCGGTGATGCGGAAATCTCGAACAGGGAATTTGCGTAATATTCCGAATACATTTCATTATGCCGACTTGGTTCTGCCTGGCTAGAATCGCCCCGGGACATAACGCACAGCAATTACAGGAAATCAATGTCAGAAGATGTCATTTAATTGATACAGGTTTTATTCAGCTTGCTGGAAACAAGGCGAGCGTCCCTTATTTCGGTCAAAACAGGTCAAACTTGTCTAGACATATTTGGAGTACATTGGAATTGTTAGTGGTTTAAAAAAATTTCCTTGGGGAAATTGTCAAGTCAAAAGAGGATTATTCGTTTCGATAATTTAACAGAATTATTAACAATAAATAAATAAATAAACAATCAATAGATTTGATAAAGGATAAAACGTCTAACACTTTTCAAATATGAAACAGATATATGTTTACATTTGCCAAATCGTAAACATTTAAGGATAATTTCCAAAATAATAAAATAATGAATTCTAATTTAAATGGCATCAAATCAAAATGTTTAGCATCATGAACCTTCCTATAAAATCAACCAAAATCTTTGTAAATGTAAGCGTCGTAATGAATTCTTCATTGATAACCAATGGATCTGGTATTGCTCCAGAGACTCAAGTAAATTTGATATATATATTGTTCCATATGTTCAGTATTGTATTACATATCCAGAACTACCTTTGCGGATTTCCCAACGGAAGTGACCATCGATTAGTTTATCCTCCAAAGGTTACGGATGGCACCAGTTACATTAACGGCTTCATGCTTGGTACTCGCTCCTATCAAGTCGCCTTAGTACAGATACCAGGCTATAGAAGGGATCGAACAATGTCCTATTACCACCGAAGTCTTAAACGGAAGCTGTATCGGTTCAAATAGCTAGTCACCGCCGATAAACTTGGTGCAGATCCGCTATAGTATGTGTTAGAACTGTGCTTCTTCCCTGCAGGTGGGGCGTAAAAATTGTACCTGCTGCCCCCGTCGCATGATCGTGAGAGGCGACTAAATTTTGGGAACTTATCTTTTTTCTATTTTTTAAACAACTTTCTCCTTCCTAATGTCTCCCTTGACACTACCTCACTTTTGGCATTCAGTTGAGTTTTTGCCCCTGTGAGGAAGGCTATGAGTTCTGTTCCTTGTCCAAGACATACCAGAGTCCCTGAAAATGGTTACTACTCCCTGTAGGACGCTTAGCATTATTGGAGTGGAACGATTGGTTCACCCGTTGTCAGTATAATGCGACCGAAATGGATGTTCTGCTTGGGCCTTCGGAAGTATACATGTACTTCAGTGTGGTAGCAATGTAAATCGGCAAAATCTAGAATATCGCAAGAAGGCTTACACGATTATATCGCAGTCTCCCAAAAACACAAGCACTCAACCCACGCCTCTGCATCGCAGACACTGGGGGATGTCCTAAAATGACCATGGATGTTAAAAGGACATAAAAAGTCAAACCAAACCGAACCAAAGTTACTAGTGTGGGATCATTATTAATTATACTGTTAATATCATTATTTTGGCGCGCTCCAATTTTAGCGCATAAATGAATTATAACAAACCGCAATACTTGCAGTACAAAGTAATATACAAAAAAATGAAATTGGCGCAATCATAATTGAGCGGAATGCTTCAGCGGGGAAATCGCTAAAATAAAATAACAACTGAAACATATACGTTTACAGTCTGCTGAGTGTTGTATAGGCGACTAACAAGAATTGAAACGTAACTGGATGTGATTTTATTTTATATCAAGGACGACACATTTAAGGATCATTGTACAACCACAGGTAAAATTAGAACTTTAACTGTGCTTCTATTTAAACTCTTGTAAGAATACTTATCTCAATGGAGGTAAAAAAAAGATCAAATCAATTTCGTTCTTGATATGTATTTGAACCAGTCTGTACAGTACCAGGACAAATTATCTGACTGGGAGGTCCAGGGTTCGAATCAATAGTCGTTGGACACAGTCGCGCTAGATAAAAAAACTTTCCTAGTTTTAAGTAGAAGTGAGAAAATCTTAAATAATATCCTTCATATGAAACATGCAAGAAATACATGTTTTGGAAAATTGAGATATTTTAGTGTTTACTCTTGTTTCAGGTTTACACTGTCGACGATGCACGGGCGACGGCTATCACGTGCATGACGTCATTCTTTATAAATGTTGGTTTTATTCTTGTTTAATATCTTGGCCACACATCAGTAGTATGGCGGTGGGTGGCATGATATTATTCATGGCAAAGATGGAAAGAAACTGGCCAAACGTCCAGTAGGACAATAGAGGCGGCAAATCAATATCTATCTCGGACGTGTAGTCTGCTCAACCGTAAGCACGTGGTTCTAATTATAGTCTGAATGGCATCATGGTGTATTTTGTATTTAATAGATATGTCGAAATGCTGTGTTTGTTTTTTTATATCTCGGCCTGGCATGTCGCATCTTTTCGATTTAAATATAAACTAATAACACTAAAAATGAAACAATTCTTTTAACTTTGATTACGTTTTATTACGGCTAAAGGTTCCTTTGTTACAAAAGATTACGACACCACAAAAGGAGATAACTATGTTCTTACCTTTGCTGTCAATGTCATATATTTAAATTTTTACATTTTATCTCCTTTTTTGATATCAATCATTTTTATCCAAACCTTTATCAGCTTCTGCTGTATGTTTCTGTATTGTTAAATTGAATGAGGTTTGGATGAAGGTAGGATGAGGTTTTATTGACCTTCTTAAATATATTTGTGAAACTTTTCCCAGCTCGAAGAATTTTGTTTATTTTTTGTCAATGAACATTCCTTTTCTTACAATGACTTCGGTGAGATTTTAGAAACACAATTCTGTATTTTGACTGTGCAACCTCTATGATTTAATTGAGCAAAAAGAAATGGTTTGGAAACATAATCATTAGTTGAGCATGGCATTGGTTTCATGAATAGGGACACAGAATCATCTTAAGTTTCCTTACGCCTGATGGAGTTACCTGAAGTTAAGTAATTGATACCGTATGCCGAAAAAATTAATCAAACTGCATCATACAGCTGTTTCGTCCATCTGGGACTCGTCAGTGATGCCTAGGGGCCAAAAGATGGGAATATTTTACCAAAAAAAAAAATTAAAATTAAAATATTTTCACAAAAATACAGTTGACCAATGCGAAACATATGTATTATTATATTGATTAAAAATGACGTAACACACACGTATGCTGCACCTTTTTAATTAAGCAATAAACACAGTATGCCAATAACTGTATATCAGACAAGAGATCCCGAATGAATTTTTGCGCCTACTGGTGTTGTTTCTTCATTCGATCTTTAAAAGCTATATCATTTCCTATTTTCTCGCTTTTCTTTTTCTTTTCTTTTAATTATAAGACAAAAGTCTTATGTCAAATCATAAACGGTACATGTAGCTTGTCGGCAATTTTGATTTTCTTCTTAGTCCCGAAATCCCGAAAGGGATACAATATGGCACATATGCAATTTGAAAAAGCGATAACAAACCTTATGTCAAAATTAAAGATGGTCGCTTGTCAGCTATTTTGTTTATATGTTTATGTATTAGTCAAAAAATCTAAATGGCACAATTAGGGACCTAGGAAAACCGACATACACACCATAAATTAATTATTACATTTGAGAAAGATACACCCAGTATTAATCAAGAAATAGCAATAACAAACTTTCATTGTCAAAATCCAAGATGTCTGACCAGTCTAAAAATCAACAGGGCATAACAAGGGAACAAGGGTGATCTACATGTCAAATTTGAAAAGGATCTATTTATCACATCTCAAGAAATAGTTATAAAAAAAAATATTATTAATGAACTAGCGACGGGCCACGGATGAAAGGGCGATTCGAATAGCCCATCAAAGAAATGACATATAAATGTTGGCTAAATATATTGGGATCGGAAAAATTAAAGATACAACTATTATCAGCCGCACACAAATATCAACGTTAGGCTCGTCTATATTTCTAATTATTAAATCCCAATCGTTTTAAAACAGCTCAATGCTAGAATGTGTTTCATTCAGAAACCGTTAAGATATATATAACAAAAATATGAATATTTATATTCTAGTTTCAGGTTTGCTTAAAGTTCACTTTGTTTCGTGTTTTATGTATATTTCGTGTTTGTGATTAAACGTGTTTTTGTGTCTTGGTATTGCTTCAACAAACATATTAATATTCTTGATAGATATTTATAGCCATACATCTAATCAGTGCCAATGGTAAACTTAATGAGTAAAAGGAAATAATTATTTTTAATTGAATACTTTATCTAAATTGTGGAGATGAATTTGATAATAGTATATGGCATGTTAAAATAATATCAAAGATGACATAACACACACATATGTTGCACCTTTTAAAATTAGTAATTGATATAGTATGCCATAAAAAAAAAAATTAAACTTCATCATACAGCTGTTCCGTCCTCCTGTCTTCAGTGATGCTAGGGGCCAAAAGGTGGGAATCCAAAATTTCTAAATGAATGTAGAAGCCGAAGAGTCAGGTTCGTGAAACCCCTTTAATTTATGAATTTAGTTAAAGTAAAATTAAACTTGTTCAGTATAATTTCAGATCGTGTACTACAAAAAAGTGTGTATTTTGTACCGTGAAAACGAAAAAAATAATGTTTGTGGTTGAATAACTAGTTCAACCCTTTCTCTGTCTTCATGGTAACCAGGATGAACAAGAGAATAACTTGAGCCAGGCTTCTTCATACCGTTAGCATAACTATTGAGTATTTATTGATGTATATCGAGGCGAGGACCAGATCAATGGGCAAGTTCTTAGGAATAATTTTAAATGTGGACTAATGACCATAAGGGCCGGGCACATGATACATAAGCTTGCATAAGTATAAGGGGTCGTTGTATAAATAAACATACATAATCGATCAATGTACGTACAACGGTGAACGTACATATAAGGCCACAAATAACAGTAAAAACCGTTCGTATACATAAAGCTATAATGATTGACTATTTAAAATATAACAATATTTGAATATCAGAGATATGTTAAATATTGGCATTCAATATGAATTGCAATTTAGAATTTGTGTAAGATACTGAAACATGGATCAATAAGGCTTATAAGCAAAACAACAACAAAATATAAATAAATAAAAAAAAAGAGTTAAAATTATCAATATAGATTTAAATCCAAAATATGTAGGAAAAATACTGGAACATTGATTAATAATTATACATAAATGAGGCTTTAGTTGAAAGAAAAAAAAAATAAAAAAAAAAAACAATTATAAAAAAATTATCATTATCAGTTAGGTTTGATATCAATTAGATATTGAACATGAAGGGATGTTCCTGTATCTTCATTTCTGAAACGTGAGGGGTTTTTTTTGTTGTTTTTTTCTTTGTTTTTTCGCAATTTAGATACGGATTAACAAGACTGAATCGTTGAGCTGGGTACAACAGTCCCGCAGTTAATCAATAACACAACCATGTCTTTGTTTACCGTTATACGTCCGACCTGGCCCATACATACGTACATTTATTGTTAGTTCTTAAAAAAGAAGATATCGATTGTATTCCTCTGAGATTTTTCAATGACGTCTGACATAAAGGACTATTGTAATGACCAAGTCTATACCCAAACAAACAATCCTGAAATCAATATTGGCCTATATCTCTCTGCTTTATTATCTTCCATGTTCCTAAAGATTACTGCGCGACAAAATATAGTCCTCTCTGCAAAATACATGTAAAATATGAAAAAAGTCGCTTACTCATTAAGATTACTTATTTAAGAAGAAAGGATATTTGTGAAAATATTTGAATATTTTAGACACAGTATTCCAAATTACTACTTTAATGTTTTTATTTTTTTTTTAAATATCACTACGCGCTGATTCTAAAAAGTGCGGAGCTGAGGAAATGAAGACTCGTTTTGTAACCACTTATCCAGATGATAAAATATCAACACCACTCTAAATTAGAGAGTATCGAAGCGTCAACAAAATCATAATCCGAGCTCAAAATCGATTAAACCAGGGGAAAATTTGATCAAAAGAACGATTTACATGGATACTCTTGCAAAATAACTAGAGAATAAGACCAGGTGTTCCGGAAGAGTAAGCGTCTTCTGCTTCGTCGACGACACCCGCCATGGAAGTCTTTGTCACATTCAAGTAAACAACAAGTCCTCAAAATAAGAACCGAGTATCATTGTCAATCACAACAAGTAAACACTAATGAGCATACTCAAACACGTCCATCCCACTATCACTTAAAGGTACAGAATATTTCTCAATGAGACAAAGATGGTGACCATAAAACGTGCCCATGGTTCTGATCAGCCTGCATCTCTCGAATCCTTGTGTTGTTAAAATGTAGTTTGTTTGTCAGCAGTCGACTTCGATCACGACTATCAAATCAACTGCGACTTTATCAAACTTCTGTTTATTTTTTCTTCTTTGTTTTTAATCGAACATAGGTATTTGACATCATACTGAATGTTTGTGTTGCGCTAAAATTTTCCCAAGAAAGCTAATTATTGATAGTTATATATTATGTTGGCCTAGTACATGTATCCCAAGATGCAATTGTCCAGTATTTCAGCAAGGTGAACTAGAAAATTATTTTTCATTTCTATATATATCTGATTATGGATAAGAGCATTGATGAGTTCACTGAAATAAAATATATGTATATTTTTACAATCTGATTAAAACCAGATATGAATTCCACTACGTAACAGTACAGGTATAGTCCATTAATGAAACGGGGTGTACCTGTACTGGAACATAGTGGAATTCAGACCTGGTTTTAATCAGATTGGTATTTCAGTACATTCTATTGATAAGACATCAAAGAATGTTATATTCTTGAATGATGTATTGCTGAATCCAACATGTCCTGAATTTGTCAGAGAGTCTCATGTATATTCTTTTCCACAAACTTGTGAGTATATTGCGAGTTACATCAGTCGATGTATCTATCCCTCATAAAATGATATTTTTAACAGCATTTGATCAAACACTTAGTTTTTGCATAAACGATAGTATTCGGTGATAAAATTATTTAGGAAAAAATATCACGGCTTTTAAAATAAAAAAAACATATAAAAGGTGCAAAAGATATTATCTTTATTTCTTAATTTAAAAAAAAAGTAAGATGTGTCATTGCGACATGAATGTTTCCGCTGCCAACCATAAAGAATGATATAGCTTTTTAGAGTGATTGACTTAATACTATTATTTATCATAAATGTAATGGATTGTATTTCTTTCAGTGCTTTAATAAATTCTCAACCAAAATATATCCATTGACACATTCACATTATTTTATGAGATTAACAGATTCTAAAATTGGTAAATATAAGTATTGAACTGCTTTCAAACATGAAACGCTAGCGCGCTTCTTTAAATTTGCCTTTGTCCAGTTTGCATTCATATATCCTATGAATGCCAACTGAAAGCAGTTTAATACTTAAATATACTTCACGATTTACTTACAAAGCTTGAAAAAATGGCCTGTGTACATTCACAGTGGTTATAGTAAATTAATAGTGGTTCTAGTCGGAATCAAGGATATTTAGATCTGTTAGATTAACACTGATTGACAACAATACATTGTTACATTGGACAATTAACAAGTTCGCCATCATTAGAATATCTCACAGAATGTGATCACATAAGCACGGACAATAGGCAAAATTTAGAAAAAATAGGCAAAAATAGAAAAATAAGCAAAATTTAGAAAAATAGGGAAAATTTAGAAAAATAGACAAAATTTATAAAAATAGGCTAAATTCAATTATTTCTTTATCAATGGCAACTTATGAACATGACTGTATACAAGATAATTCATATTGCTGGAAAGTATTCGCCATATTTCATCCAGTTTTCGATCGGTTCTAAACATTTAAGCAAAATTCAAAGTACATCTGATCAGGCGCTTGACTACATAAAAGATAATATAATTCTGTAAAGTGTTATTGAGCCAGCAAATCAAAGATACTTGAATTTGAATTCACCGGAATTCATTGATTTTGTACAAGGTGACTGTCGTATGATCACGATATTATATATGTCATTGTAGCTGTCGCGTATACAAGCTCTTGTATTCCATGCCATATCGATTGATTGATTAATTTCCGTGGTACCATCCCGTACCGTTTTCTGTCACAAAGGTCAGAATCAACATAATGGACCTTCAGTCTGAAACCTTTTTAGCCAGGCATATACAGTAGAACCTCAATAAGCCGGTGTGTATTTTCGATATTGATATGTGTATTGTAGAACCTACTTAATCCGGATATTTACCTTTGTTTACTGTAAAACCTCGATAGTCCGGACATTAAGCTTGTGTGTGAAGTGGAATCCCGTTAGTCCGGACATTAAGATTTGTAAATAGTGGAACCTCGTTAGTCAGGATTTTGGGCTGTGTATACAATAGAACTTCGTTAGTCCAGACATTTAGCTATTGTGTAAAGTGAAATTTCGTTAGTCCGGATATTGCGCTTGTGTGGACAGTGGAACCTCGTTAGTCTGGACATTTAGTTTTTTGACCAGCGGAACCTTGTTAATCCGGACACTTAGTTGTGTTAACTGTGGAATATCGTTAATCCAGACATTTTGCTTATATGCACAGTAGACTCTCGTTAGTCCGGACATTTAGTTTTTTGTGTAGAGGAACCTCGGTAGTCCAGACATTGAGCTTGTACGTATAGTGAAATCTCTTTACTCCGGATATTGAGCTGTATATACATTAGAACATCGTTAGTCCGGACATTTAGCTTGAACTTTGTTAGTCCGGACATTTAGCTTGTGTGTACAATGGAATCTCGTTAGTCCGGACATTTAGCTTGTGTGTACAATGGAATCTCGTTAGTCCGGACAATTAACTTTGTTTACACTGCAACTTCGTTAATCCGTACATTCAGCTTTGTGTACATTGGAACCTTGTTAATCCAGATTCTCGTTAGTCCGGACATTTATTTAGGATGCACAGTGTAATATCGTTAGTCCGGAAACTGAGCTTTTGTGTACATTTGATCTTTTATAGATCGGATAATTTGACCTTAATATCAGGAGAAGAAAACTATTCACTGTACCCTAATTAAGACTAGCTACTTGATTTAGTTCTTGTTTATTCATACAATATGTATATGTGTACAGTGGAACTTGTCACAAGTGAACCTAATCAAGCCAGTCGTCTTTCTTTGTCGATTTGTACAGAAGAACCTCGATAAACCGGACACATTCGAACATTTGCTTGATACGTACCCCTCTGTTAACAAACTAGTCTAAGCAACGATCGTAAACAACAACGACCACAACGATATGAGGTTTAAATGAGGCGCACTTCCGATGAACTCGGTACTTCAATGTTCCTCGATCGACGTTTCTAATTTCAAAAGATGTTGTTAACCTTCCTTGAAGAAGTAATTAATGGGGAACGACTTACAATGTATATGTATGGAGTATTCTCTAATACTTTTCAAAGCCTGTCCCAGAAATAAACAATATGTATTGAGCGTATAAGACAGAAAACGTAAAATGTAGTATCTTTCAACAAAAGATGTTCCACTTTTCAATTTAAACGTATCGCTTTAATAATATCGTGGACGGATAACATTGGATCAAATTTAAAGTTCACGTTAACGATCCTCCCTTTTTAATTTGTTTTTCTGTTGTATCATTATTTAGGAATGAACACTTATTATAATATATCATTAAACATTTGATTGAACATTTTAGGTCAATTTATCAGTGAACATTTTTGGACAATTTATCAGTGAGATGTGGTTAGACATATAAACATTGTTACTATGTAGTTTAATTGTAATCGCTTTTGAGTCTGGTGTAGAGGGTCCCAAAATGAGCCCGTACCAGAAATAAGCTGAACTTGAACTTTCTTCGCGACGCTTGTAATGATGATCAGCGTCCCTGAAACGCATGATAAAGCTGCAACGAGAGGCTCTAGATGACTTTAGTAGGCGGGTACCAGAGACGAGAGTTTGCCACCAAAATAACTCTGCGTTGTGTGATTTTAAATGTTGTACAAAGTGTGAAACACTAGGAACATAAAACCAGTGAACAACTGTCAACTTTTAAACCCACCTTCCGGTTCAAATGTGTTTGTGTATCCTACCATTTAAATGTACATAACGGCAAGCCGAACCCTGTCACGAAAATCAAATAATGTACTAAATCTGACTGTAAAGTTATAGAAACCCCTAAATCTAAGCGTAATACCTAAATGTACTCATTAAAGCACTGCTTTGATTACTGTACGCCTTGCCTTCAATTTATCGTCATTTAAATTAGAAAAACCTACCATAAAATTCTTCTCGTCAGTCCCGGACGTCATGTGAAATGATTCGGTTTTTTTCACTGGACGTCGGGGATTTTCAAGAGAAATCGGTAATGACATATTTCTGAATAATTCTCCTTCTTCCTAGCAAACAGTTACAATCCCATTCACTGACTACACTATTTGTTACGTCATTGTGGTGTAAAAATACGCAGTGATGTCACCAATGAACATACGATAATGTAAACATATCAACATAGTCCATTATGTTAAATTATGCTCTGGTGCACATGACGCCATTTTTATAGTAGCATATGCAAGTTAATAACACCATCTCCTGCAAACTTGGGATGGTAATAGAAAACCCTGGATAATGATACAGTTAAATCATGTTTGTAATATTTGTTCATTTGAACTTTTCTTGTAACTATAGCTACTAAGTGAACAAACGTGAAACGGAAGTGACGTCACATTTCAAAGAAAATTTTACCTACATGTATATCTATATCAGCAGCATTATCCGATTATACAAAAGATAACGTATGTTCTCATAGCTGCTTTGTCAGAGAGCTATGCTGTCGGCCATTGTCAGTGAGATAATTAGTAGACTGACATGCCTAGTTATCAAATGTGATGATTTGATATCTGCCCGAGGAAGTAAGAGCAAACTCACCGTGTTTACACAGACTTATAAAACAGGGCGTCCCAATTAACAGCAATCGGGAACCGTCGGCACTTTCCGTAAACGAGAAAAGAAATAACAGTATATCTAATTCCGGATCTAAATTTTACAATATAATCAATACATACGAAGTCAATGAAAATATGAGGATATATTTTTTTTTTGTACGGGATCCTATTTGAAGTTAGAAAATAGAACACAATGTGCATTTTTGTCAGGTTCTTTTTGTAGTAAGAAAATACAGCACAATGTATTTTGTGTGGGATCATTCTTGTAGGACATAATGTGGATTTTTGCACAGGACCCTATTTGAAGTTAAAAAATAGGACACCATTTGGATTTTATCATAAAACCCTGTAGAAGTTGAAATCAAGGACACAAAACATGCTAGTTTCCCATTTTGACCAGTGATCTATAAAGTCTAGTTGGAGAACAAAAGACGGACCTTTCAAATGTTCCAATATTAAAATTTCATAATACATATATGGTTTGTTTAGGCTGAAATCGAGGGCAAAGAACGGGTTGTTTAGACAAGCTTCTATCAGCCGCTGAAATCGAGATCAATTAGGCGCTTTTTGTGTCGGAGTGTATACTAACAACAACAAAAGTCGATAATCACAAAATACACATTTTAGCTTTTGTTAAAACTAAATACAAAGTTCGGTTCGAACTTTAATTGCATTTTAAATGATAGTGGCACTGCAATAATACAGAAGACATGTTTGCACACAGAATATTTCGTGAAATAAGGTCATTGCTTAGGTCTCAATAGAATTCGAAACAAAAGGAAAGCCATAATAACACGCTGTTGGAAATCAATGTCCCGTTTGAACGATCGACGGGATAATATTTAGTCCAAATTACCATATATTCAGAATCCAATATCTATGATTTTTCCATTAAAATGTCTTTTGATAAAAACAATGTTAAAACAGGTAACTTATTAAAATGAAATAAGCTGACATATATTAAACACAATAAATTTGGTGGATAACTTAAGCATCAGTCTTTACCTGGTGATATATTTCACCGTTATTTAATTTCGCGGAATTCTTACCGCGAATATAGCGAAATTAAATCCCCGCAAATTAAAGAAACTATACAGTATTGTGAATATTTATAAGGTTATTTGAAAAAACTAAAATAAGTAATGATTCCAGGTGGACCGAGTGGCTAATACTTCAGGGACCTGTGGATTAGTTACAGTTAGTTTTTGGCCTACATAAGGGAGTTTAGAGTAATTTTACACTTACTTTATTTTGGATAATAAAAATGCCCCTTAGCTGTAACAAATTCTCGGGTCCCTGTGGCTAAGGCGTTTGGTTGTCGGTAGCCGGATCACGGGTTCGCAGCTACATGTATCATGGGTCGTTCGCTATGACTGGCCGCGGTCGGTTTCTCAGGGCGCTCCGGTTTCCTTCAACTAGCAAAACCTGGCTTGAATGACCATACCGGTACATAAAAGTAATAAATATGCTTAATATGTATTACGTGTAGACGCGACCTTGCATAACAATTTCAGGAAATTACAAACCAGGTCAACTGGTTCGAACCTTTTGGCCTGGTGGTAACCTTCTGGCTGCATAACCTAAAGGTCTCGGGTTCGCGCCCGGCTCGTCTCACTAGCTTCATTTCAGCCCTTTGCTGTAAAATACTGTTTTAATAGTAGCTCATGTCTGGGTAATTGTATGTAAGAAATGTACTCATTATCACAATGATAATTTCTTAAATATAATTACAGCCCCTGGCCCTCATGTTAACTTAAAAATCTCCATAGGGAAGCATTACAAAAGTTAAGGGGGAAATCCTAAGTTAAGGAACTCTGTAATGCTTTCCTATGGAGATTTTTAAGTTAAGGAATTTCCTTAAGTTAAGGAACGTTGATGAAACCGGGGCCTCATATCCGATTAAACGTTACGTAGTGACGAATTTGAATGCCTACGTCAGGTTGTATATGCCGCCACGTTTCGTCGTCACGTTTCGTAACATATGTGTGTATATTGTTTACGTAACTAAGGCAGGTAATACATACTGATACGTTTACCAAAAGCTGTTTGTCATTTATGTGAAATACAAGTGCCTGGTGTTCATTTATAATTCAGAATACAGGTTACTAAAGGTGTTTATTTATTTATCTTTTTAACTTATTTTCAACTTTCAACAGGTAGTGATGATGTTAATTTCATGTTATTTAAAGTACTTTTTCAATAACTTGTCCTTCTTTCTTGACATGTCAACAGTTGTTAAATAAAACTTCAAAACCAGTTGATTTTCGGTTAAACAAACTATGTTATAGTCAGCACAGGGACCTGAGAATTTGTTACAGACAGTTTTGTAATTTTACACTTTTGGCTTGCCTTTATAACCATTGAGGGGGCAGTTTTATCGAAAATTGATCTAAACCCCACAAAAGTGTAAAATTACCCTTAAACACCCTAGTGTAGGTGCAAAACTAGCTGTAACAAATTATCAGGTCCCTGTGAAAGTCAGATGATCGTTAGGGTCCATTGGCCTCTTGTTTGTACAGTTCTGGTAATTTTAAAAGTCGATATCAAGATACCTATTTAAAATAGCTTAGTGCTGGTGCTCTATAAGTCAATAATTCACTACGCATGTGACTGAGTTTAAAATATATCGTTTCAGGTAGCTGAATTACATTCGTGCTGATTCGGTTCCACCACCAGGACCTTTTGTAGTGCAGCAACGTCACTCCAGCACAATAATGTAGCATAAAAGGACCAGGGGGCTGATAGAAATATCCGGATTTTAAAACCGTACTTGACTTCGCTGCTTTGGAAAAAAAGGAAATAATCTTCCGTGGATCATTTGAAACGAAAAGTTCAACAATATGGGTTTAAAGGCTCGTGAAGGATGTTGCAAAAATGTGATGAAGTTTTTGTTTTCACATGTAGGACTTTGCGGAATGGTCGTATTATACTGTGTCGCAGGAGGGTTCATTTTCGAACATCTAGAGAAGAATAACGAACAACAGATTTGTTACGATTCAAAGGAGGAGTATGAACCCATGGAGAACAAAACACTGACGAACATGCTAAACGTTATCACAGAGAATGATGGGAATCCGGATAAATCTGTCATGACGATTCAGCTCCGGGTTTTACTGGAGACCTTCCGGGACAATAGTATCGCTATTGGATATGACGGAAGTATATGCGCGGATTACGGGAAGGCGGACGGTCCGACATACAAATGGTCTTGGCCAGGAGCCCTGTTCTTTTCTGTCACCGTGATCTCAACCATAGGTAAGATAAATAGAATCTTAAACTCCTGTATGATGTAGATCGAGAAATTTAACTCAAGGGTAGCACGTTTGAAGCAATGCATATATTATCTGAATGCTAAATTCAAAAATCTCTACCCAGGGATTGAAATTTCTTTTGTCAGCCGAGAGGCGCAATTGAATGCTTTTCTCCCGTTATTTTCCTGTCATCAAATTATTCATCCATTTAAATGTATGACCATATTGGTGATGTCATCCTGGATACATAGCATCAATTGATGACGCTATGGACATTTTATTTCAGAATATAAGCATAAACAAGCTGTCTTTCCGTTGTAAAACGAAGGCGGACTTATCCTTTCTCTGGCAAATCAGAAATTCATCTTAAGTTTTTGAGGATCAAAGTGTAGAAGACAAATCCTTGTCTTACTATGGGCAGGTGCATCTGCTTTTTTACCGGTGCTCTGTTCGTCAAAACCCTCGTGTTTGGCAACTTGATTCCCAATATTACCCAGAGGGTTGAGATTTCCGTATATGACCCTCAAGGGGTAAATGCTTTTTTTCTCTAACCATATTCACCCATTGTGTATCATGAATACAGGTCTATTTAAGCATTGCTTTTAGCTGGCATTCATAGGCAATATGAATGCCAACTGGAAAAATGCAATTTCAATGAAGCACGCTAGCGTTTCATGTTGGATTTGCCATTGTCCAGTTCGAAATCATATTGCCTATGAATGCCATCTAAAATTAGTTCAATACGTCTACTAACCATTTTTATAATATGTTCATCTCATAAAAACAAGTCAATTACACTTTTTGTTTCTCGGCATTTAACTCAAATATTGTGTCGTTTGTGTTTATTTGTTGAATAGAATTATAATTGCTCGGGGACGGTCAATGGTATCCAACGTAACAATTATGACGTCATAATAATGATGACGTTAACATGGTCAATGACATCCGTGGCCTTATGAATGCCAACTGAATTCGCTATATGGTGGCAACGTCATGCAATAGGAAATGTTAACGTTAGCGTTACATACTCAAGTGAGGGCGGACGTGACGTTGATGGACTGTTGACATGACGTCATTGTATTGTTGACTTAATGTCATACTATTGTGTAGAATAAGCGGAGAGAATCGTCAACATGTAGCTTGTCTTAAGCTAGGGTGAGATTAAAGAGTCGTTTACCCCCTTTGGGGTGAGACAGTCATGGCAATCTCAACCCTCGGGGTAAGATTCTTCAGCTGCCCAGCACGAGGCTTGCCGAATCTTATCCCAAAGGTTGATATCTCCTTTCTCACTACCAAGTGGGTGAAGTATTAGTTTTCTCTTACATCTAATATCGACGTTACATCAATGCAGGACATTGTTGATGTGACGTCATTGTATTTTCGACGTGGCGTCATTGCATTGTTGCTATGACGTCTTGACATTGACGAAAGAACGTGTAAAAAGTACGTTTAGCTTGTCTCTAGGTTGAGATCAGAAATTCTCTTATCCTGGAGAGGGATATCCACACTTTTACCAGTGTGACAGTTCCTTATCTCACCATAGGGTTGAGACAAGTTACACGTGCTTTTTGGACTTTCTAAACAAATTGTATGACGTCGTAGCAACAATACAATGTCGTCAGGTCGACACCTCAATCAACGTTGTATTGCATTGATGCAACGTAAATATTAGATTTGCATGAGGTTAAACAGGGTAATAGAAAAATAACCATTCACTTACTTGGTAGTGAGACAGGAAATCTCAACCCTCGGGGTAAGATTCCTAAGTTGCCATACACTCGGCAAGCCTCGTGTTTGGCAACTTAGGAATCTTATCCCTCGGGTTGAGATTCCCCTGTCTCACGCCGGTAAAAGTGTGGATATCCCTATCCATGGTAAGAGAAAAGGATTTCTTTTATCCTGGATAGGGCTTTCCACAATATTTCCTTACCTCATCACAAACTACAAGTGTTCTATGAACATTCCCAACAATTGTATGACGTCAAGTTGACAATTAAATCAAATCAACATTGTCTTGTATTGAAATAACGACAAAATAAGATATATAAGAGGGTACCCCTGACGCAGCTCCGAGGGATGAAAGATTCTTTTTTAACTCACACCATTAAAAGTTTGTCTATGGTAAGAAGAGAAGTCTTGCACTCCTTTATTAACCTGGACAGATTGGCGGAGATGAATAGAATTATTCAGTCCTTTTGGGGGTGAGATATGAGGATCTCAGCACCAGGGGGAGAGTCTTAAGATGTCAAACTCGAGACTTTGCCGAGTAATTGGAAACTTCAGAATCTTTCCCCAAGGGTTGAGATTTCCCTTTCTTGTCCTGATGGGGTGAATTAATCTTTTTCTCCGACGGAAAAATCGCCAACCCTCGGGGCAAGTGTTTTGGTTGTCTGACCTGATAGAGAAATCTCCAACCCTCGGGGCGAGTATTTTGGTTTTCTGACCTGATAGAGAAAACTCCAACCCTCGGGGCAAGTGTTTTGGTTGCCTGACCTGATAGAGAAATATCCAACCCTCAGGGCAAGTGTTTTGGTTGCCTGACCTGATAGAGAAATATCCATCTCTCGGGTCGATTGTTGTTGATGGAAAATTCTCCAACCCTTGGGGCGATTTTTGTATCTGTTAAACCGGACAGATACATTTCCAACCATCGGGATGATTATTGTGGTTGTTTTACCTCGCTAGAGGGAATGATTTTGGTCATTTCTGAAATATGGACAAAAAGGCAAAAACAATCAAGCAATGTGACGTTGGTTTTTGTAATTTCTATTTTTATCGACATGTTGCGGTTATTTCAGTAAACGCCCCATATGTTAAACTGATGCTTGCAGTTCTCAGCAGATTAGAATGCAGCGAAAACAGAAGCATAGCCAGCTTTCAAACATTTTGAGGGGAAATGTTTGAAACTTAGTTTTGCTTTCTGAACAAAGAAATAGATATATAGAATAATGCAAAAAAATATTTAATTCTTATCACCAATATTTGTGCCTTTTTCAATACCAGGAAGCTTCTTTGATTTTATTCGGAAAGAAAGAAACTAACATGTTTTTGTTTGTTATTTTTAACATGAAAGTATAAATATCATATTTGTGTCCGGAAAAAATCGATTTCTGGTTGTTATTAGCAATCAATATTAACAACAGGACGAACAATTTATCTTAACTTTCACAAGGGACGAACATTCAGGATTGTGAAATAGAAATCACCGTGGTCTGAAAGGGATGCTGACTTGTAACATCGATTTACAATTTACACCGTTATCGGCAACAGCCCACATACGGCGCTTACCATCACACCTGTTAGCGCTATTACGTAGAAACTCCACCAGCACAATAAACATTAAATCGGAAAACACATAATCCCTTTGAAACATTAACCATAATTTTACGACGTTGTTATTGCTGAAATATGGTTCCCACTGTGTTGTCTACCGGCTGTATAACACCAAATCTCGCGAAATATCGTTCAAATGGATTAACCATTATTGTACACAAAGTCTCTCTACAAGGGGACGTAACCCAGATGAAGTTTTGTCACCACAAAGATTGAAAGCATCAATATGGCGTCAAAGAGCTAAAAATATTGAATATAAACTTAATTATATTTCTTTTTCAATTCAATACATAATGAAGAGCAAATTCACAATTTTTTGAAATTGGATTTGGAAACAAGTTTTGCAACTTACGAGTATCTATCCCCAGGATAATATAATATTTGCTATCGATTTTTTCGAAGATGGTTTTCCCTCTCTTTACAACTTAAATTGAGATTTTGGTCAACAAATCTTTTTTGATTACCTATTCTGAACTACTTGCCATACCGGTACTTCTTTATTCTTTGGTCATCAAGCATAAGTTCATTAGTAAAATTGGGCCGTGCATCTTGGACCGAGTTTAGCCCTAGAACCATTTGCCAGTGTAATTCACTGACTTTGCCTCTCATCCATTGATTAACCCTCTAAAATACCTCTACATTATTTCCTTGTTGTTAATAGTTTCCATAAAAGCGGCACAGGATATAAATGTTTTAATGGGGAGCGGCCTCTCTTCCCAAACGGCGTTTCTACTTCCAAGTCCTTTACAATGCCAACTTCTTCAGTCAATACAAGTTGACAATCTTCATTGTGCCTGAAGTGTCTTCAGTAGCGTGTTAATGCTAGGAAATGGTAGGTTTTGCTTCCTAGTAAACGCTTAGGCACCTGTTTCATCAACTTCCCTTTAACTAAAGGAATTTCCTTAACTGAAAATTCTCCATGGGAAAGCATTACAGAATTAAAGGTGACAAACACAAGTTAAGGAACTTGCCTTAAGTTCTGTAATCTTTGCTATGGGGAATTCATAATTAAGGGGCGTGGTTAAAACCGGGGCCAGCTATCAAGTACGACCATTTAATATCCCTCTAGTTGAAGTGCCCTGTTAAGATAAAAGGTGACTGATAAGTAAACATGATGTAGTTGATGGTCTCCTGTAGAAGGCTTAATTACGGACTTTATTGACTGAGGCGAAGCCGAGGTCAATATGTTTCCTTCTGGTCAATATCACAGCATATTGACCAAGTAAAAAAGTCCATAACTGTTTTATTATATAACAAGGAAAGATTTAAGATGACAAACGTGAATTTCAAGCTCGTGCTGTGCGTCTCTTTAATTATGTACAGGATCCCGGATGTAGGGTATAACTGTTGTTATAAACCGGTTTTCTGTCATTGACTGGTTCTGCAGTCAGTATCACTATTTAACAAAAGTCACGTGTAAGCGATTCATCCAATGACAACAGCACATCATATAATAATAATATCAGTTACTGTTATATATCATTTGACCTTGACCTTTGCAATATACACACGCAGTGTAATATCACTTGGTGACCGTGATATGAATGTTATTAGACACAAGAATGTAATATTTGCTTGATCTTAATTGGCTGTTGGAATTTTAGAACATATCATTATGTATTTCAATGCGACCTTGACACGCGAAGTTTGACCTCAATGACCTGTTGCAAAAGTCATCGCATTGCTCCGAGTAATGTCAACTTACGGAATTATAGGACAAAGCGTGACGTTTCCGAACAGCTTTTCACGTGGGAAAATACTACAGTTGTGAAATTATGTGGGGATTTCAGTATGATCATTAGAAAAACAGGAACAAAGTGTATTTTTTGTGACCTTGATGTGTGAAATAAGAGAACACGACCAAAATTTAGTTTGTAACTTTGATTATGTATTGTTTTAAGGGGAATTATGAAGATATAAGAAGCAAAAGCAAAAGAAAATTACGTGATCTTAACCCCTTGATATTGAGGATGTGTTAAGATTCAGGGCGCTCGGCTGTAAAGTGTTAGGGCATAAGGGCCAGCTTTTACTCGGCATTTTGTTTTACAATCGATTCACTTTCTTCTTAATTATGTATTTTAAAGGCCCAATATACTAGGTATATTTATAGATTTAGTTAAGATTAACTGATATCAGCAATATTCAAGATGAATTCTTACGCGATTACCGGTACAGCAGCAGTTGAAACTCGGTATGTGTAAGCACGCGTCCATTTTGAACCGTCTTCTCACTTCGGTTTGTTGTTGAAGTGGGCCCCACCTGAATTATTTTCAATTCTTTATATTTTTTTTTGTCAAGAGTTTCTTGTTAGTTACCGCTCAGGTTTACTTCGTTTTAGGCTTATTTTTGCATGGTTATCAACTGGATTTTTTTCAGAAATTTTCAGAATCACGAAAATTTCCCTGAAGTTACGTATATTGGGCCTTTAAAGGGAATTATGAAAATATTAAAAGTCAAAGCACAAGAAAATTACGTGAGCTTAACCCCTAGACATCGAGGATGTGTTAAGATTCGGGGCGCTCGGCTGTAAAGTGTTAGGGCATAAAGGCCAGCTTTTACTCGGCATTTTGTTTTACAATCGATTCACTTTCTTCTTAATTATGTATTTTAAAGGCCCAATATACATAACTTTCGGCAAATCTTGAAGCGAAAATCAAGCCTAAAAACTGATTATATTTATAGATTTAGTTAAGATTAACTGATATCGGCAATATTCAAGATGAATTCTTACGCGATTACCGGTACAGCAGCAGTTGAAACTCGGTATTTGTAAACACGCGTCCATTTTGAACCGTCTTCTCACTTCGGTTTGTTGTTGAAATGGGCCCCACCTGAATTAATTTCAATTCTTTGGATTTTTCTGTCAAGACTTTCTTGCTAGTTACCGCTCGGGTTAACTTAGTTTTAGGCTTATTTTTGCATGGTTATCAACTGGATTTTTTTCAGAATTTTTCAGAATCACGAAAAAATTCCTGAAGTTACGTATATTTGGCCTTTAATCATACGGGACCCTGTGGCTTTGTATCTCAATTTACAGAAATGTGTGAAATAAATATATGATTTTTGTTTTCTTGTTGCAAAAGAAGTTAAACCTATTTTTGACGGAAAATAAATTCGGAGGAAGAATTCAATTGATATGAACGTATTGCCATTTGCAATAACGACGGAGAAGGCGACGGGAAAAATATTGACTCAAATGCTATTTCAAACTTCAAAGCGACATTTGTTTTTAATTGGTCCGGAAAGTGCTAGGAAAACATTCCAATGCATCGATTTTTCACATGAATCACATATCAATTTTACCCAGTACAATGCCCCCATAGAATGGGAATTGAAACAAAATCTATGAAATATATTGCTTGATGGTTTTTCTGGCCAAGAGTTGCTCTTATCCTGGAAACAAAGCAGAACGGGTACCGCATAACTCGCGATGTTCGTGTTTCACTTCTCGATGTTTTCAATGAAGGGGGAAAAATGGCTATCCGATTCATGAAATTTGATCGACTTGCTTAATGGTTTTTATTTGTCCTCCGCCAAAAGTTAAAACAAGGGGTCATTCAGGACAGATAACAAAGCCAATATTCAATACAAAAATAGGCCAACATACATTCATAGTCAATATCGTCATCATCAGTTTGTGTGCCTATTGTGACGACGTCATCAAATAGTGTTGTTGGTGTCATAGTAAAGTGAATCCTTCCTCCTGCATAAACCCATAGACTTGTCATTGAGGACAGATAACAGAGCCAATATCCAATAAAAATACGACCATCATCAATTCGTGTATACATGTTGTTATGACGTCATCGAATATCATTGTTTATATTTCAAGCGTACGTATCATTTATGAAGTCATATAGGGGTTGAACGGCGTTTTTTAATTTTCATACCGGCATGAAAATTAAAACAACGCCGTTCAATTCATATATTTACCTTTTTCTACTGAACAATTGTCTAATTTATTTTCTTATTTATTGAACAACTGGTTAATCAACTGCGTCTGTTATTGCGCCTTCCTTTAAACGAAAAAGGCGGAACAGCCATAATTTGCGTAAAATTGGCGCCAATAATCTACCGTAGTCATTTGAACGTTTGACGCGGGGGCGTTCTCCATGTTATCCGAAGCGGAACCGTAAGACTCCCATTGAACAAGACTAATATATTACGTCATAAGTAGTTCACGTGAATGAATGTATTCATACTGTATTCATGATGTATTCATAGTCTAGTGTTTGTTGTTTTCAGTTGGTATGTTCATATAGAGAAGAAACAATCAGAATGTAAATATAATAAAGTGAATCTTCCCAAAGGGACCAAATGGCTTAATATGTTTAATCATGAATTTAGACAACTCTTCTCTCATGCAGTGTTTAAATGTCATTTCATTCACGAGCATAACTTGTAAATTGCAATATGTTTTATTTTGTACTATATATTCATGTTCCCAAATACAGAATTGCATTTGGAAATAATTTAATTTTGTTTGAAACAAGCATTTTCATTGGTTTAAAAAGTTATGTTATCAGCCCATAAAGTACAAAAAATGACGTCGCCGTTTATAACGTCGCTTTTGATTGGTTAAAGCTGCAGCGTATTATTTTGTTAGAGAAAAGAGTCCATCAATGAAGTTAATTTTAGCAGGGTATAGATTAAATTATAAGGATTAACTTGATTCTATTTTTTATGTTATTGAGGTATAACACAAAAAACCGGAGTGTACTCTCATCATAAACCGCTTGAAAACTTGAACTTACACCTATGTACTTCATGTACATTATACACACATTTTGAAAAATCATGTAATATTTACACGCATTTGATAAATCTTAAGAAAAGGAAACCATATAAATACCCAAACGTCTTTCGCACTAACAATTATCCCCATTCATATCTAGAAGCATAAAATCTTATGATCTATCCCCATTTATATTTAGAAGCATAAAATCTTATGATCTTACCCCTTTCATATTTAGAGGCATACAATCTTAATAATATACAGTCAAACCTCGTTTATCGAACTTCGATGATTCGAATTTCTCGATGTGTCGAACTTTTTGCAAAGTCCCGATTTTTTTTCATTATATAACTCTACTTATTTACTAGATGTTACTAGATGGACATATTCATCATTGCATGGGTATCTGGCCCGAGACCTTCATTGGGGCAGATCTATGACATAATTTATGAGTTAAAAAAGGCAGAGAAATTGTAAATATACATATTGATTGTGTTATATGGTATTTCTGATCTAGTTGAATGAGATGGCTAGCGCGCATTATTATTCGTCTGCTTTCTGTCATTCTGAACAATATTTTTATTAAGATGTTGGCTTAGTGGGAATGCACTCTGACCTGGCCATATATATGTAGCTGTTAAAACAAATAAAGCACAAACAAACCAAATCAAAAGAGTTATATGGCCCTGTCCACGATGCCGATCAACGGGTCAAGGGGCTTCACACCACAATACATTAACTCAAAGTTCCACTTAAAGGCCCAATATACGTAACTTCAGGGAATTTTTCGTGATTCTGCAAAATTCTGGAAAAAATCCAGTTGATAACCATGCAAAAATAAGCCTAAAACGAGGTAAACCTGAGCGGTAACTAACAAGAAACTCTTGACAAAAAAATATAAAGAATTGAAATAATTCAGGTGGGGCCCACTTCCAACAACAAACCGAAGGTAGAAGACGGTTCGAAATGGACGCGTGTTTACAAATAGCGTGTTTCAAATGCTGCTGTACCGGTAATCGCGAAAAAAATCATCTTGAATATTGCTGATGTCAGATAACCTTAACTAAATGTATAAATATAATAAGTTATTAGGCTTGATTTTTGCTTCAAGTTTTGCCGAAAGTTAAGTATATTGGGCCTTTAACGAAAACCTTCAACATTTTTTTTATGAGATAATGATGATACCTTCATAATAAATCTCACCTATATGCGATTTGAAATTAATGTTCAGTGGCCTTGGAGCATACCAAATTAATTAGCAAAAATAAATCTCACAAAAATTAATAAACGAAAAAAATCCGTTCGTCTGTGTGGTACAAGTGGTCGGACTGTGTATGCCGACTGTTATGGTTGAAACCATCCAAAGGGAAGCAACTCAAACATACACCACGAAATGCCGTACATGCAGCTTACAGTTGATTGAGTATTGCCTCTGAGCATGTTGGTCTTTTTTTATACCAGCAACATTTTGGGGGACCATAATTATATTATTAAAAATTCAATTACTTATCAAATTGCGCCTATTTCCTGGAAAAGATTGATTTACCAATGTTCTATTTTGGTGTAACTTGTCGTCTTCCTTAGTTACGAGATCATTTACTTGACAACGGACATATTAAAATATAGCAAGACATCGACCTGAATTAAATAGAAGATATTGTACCCTTCCATGTTGTCTGTTGAAACACCAAAACGCCGTACGCGTATGTTTGACCAGAAGCTACAACACAATACATTCTTAACACGAGTAAAGTACGTAACAAAAGTATAAAAATGGGTTTAAAAGAAAATGCTTTATTTTAAACATATTGATTAAGATAAAATAAACAAATATAGATTTTTGTCTTGCTTAAACATGTAGGTTTGTGAAAAAATGAAACGCTTGAAGGTAAAATCATAAAATTTGATTTTAATGCAATTTTAAGTGATATCATGAGACTGGCTAGAGATCAAAGCGGTCAAAATTAATATGTAACACCAACTTTAAAATATTCTTCTGGATAACTAGAATGTCTACTGATACGTGTTCAGTAGCTTATAAGAGTAAGTATATAGTAATTTCCTGTGACTAAAAGTAAGGTTGGTTCAAAGCGTTCGATAGCGTTGTTCTTGTAAGAGTTATCTTTCTTTTTTCACCAATCATATTGAACATGACACTTAAAAGCGTAAGTATAAGCAAAACAGTTTTGTGAAAGTCGGATTAAAAACAGGTCAGTTGTCTTTGCAGCATCAGTAATAAAAAAAATTATGAACGTAAATATAAGCAATGAACTGTTAAAAAATGGTAGTATACAGCATTTGGTAATAGTTCAGTACTTAATTATACATTATGTATAATACACTTATGGTAAAAACTGTGTGAATTAAGACTGTCACTAGTCGTTATAAAGAAATGCTTTTTATCTTTGTCATGATTCAATAATGATCATTCTTTAAAAAATTACATTTTGAAAATAATCTTTTGAAATAATCTCTTATTTTCCCATAAACGAAAATGCAAATGACATTTAAAAACTTTTCTTGAAAGTGCAGGTATACATATTTACATTCTGTATTGCTTTTGCGTATATGCCGTTAGTGAACCAAATTGTATTCATAAACTACAATTTACAGTGGTAAAGTCAGTATAAGGATATGAATCGCGTCACGCTAAACAAAGTGAAAAATTATTTGTGCAAAATCTATAATATTTGTTTTTATGACGCAACAAGAATCTTTCACCCCCTTGGGGGTGAGACAAGGGATCTCAACCCGAGGGGTAAGATTATTAAATTGCCATAGACGAGGCTTGCGTGATGTCATTGTATTGTTGCCGTGACGTCATACAATTGTTGAGAACGTGCATAAAGCTTTCTCGACCTAGGGTGTGATAAGAAAATCTCACACCGGTAAAAGTGTGGATATCCCTGTCTAGGGTAAGATAATACATGCTTCCTGCTGCAATTCTAGCTGTTCTGGTATTTGAACTTGGTGGTGTAAATTATATGGTAGCGGCACATTTAAACGCATCATAAGGTGTAGTTAAAAAAAACCTCATTCAATGCTTAAATAACTTGATGACGCTAATCTGTTTTGTTGTAGGGTATGGACACATAGCGCCAAAGACGTTCTGGGGCCGACTGGTATGTATTGCATACGCTGTGCTGGGTATCCCTCTCATGTTATTGTGTCTGGCCAACATCGGCGATGTACTAGCCGACATTTTCCGATTCATCTACGCCAAGATATGCTGCTGTGGATGCTGTAGGCGAAAGGACAAGACAAAGGTCGTGCAAATTAAACCAGTTGCTAGGGAACCAGAAGGAGCATGGCGAAGCGACAAGACTGGTAACATGGTCATACCGAAGGCGCCTCCTATGCAACACGAGTTCAGCAAGATACCTCCTAAAACACCCGAAAGCATGAAGGGCATGAATGGCCGTCCTGATGACGTTAAACCCGTGCGAATCATACCCATGGATGTGAAGTCCTATAAGACCTCGCACGAGCCCCACAGGCCGCTGCCTGTCCGCAATGACCCCGTGTTGGACGACGACAGCGATGACGAGGATGACGATTTTGACGACAAGAAGATCACAGTTCCGCTTACAGTTACAATGGTAGTCATTGCTGGGTACATCTTTGGCGGGGCCGTCCTGTTCGGACTTTGGGAGAGCTGGGATTGGCTACAATCTGCGTACTTCTGCTTTATAACTCTCAGCACCATTGGCTTCGGTGACGTAGTTCCGGGGACGGATTTCGACAATCCTCAAGCGCAAGCGCAGCTCGTTCTTGGCGCCATCTACGTCCTGTTCGGAATGGCGATTCTATCTATGTGCTTTTCACTCATGCAAGATGAAATTATCGCCAAATGTAAATGGGTTGGACAGAAATTGGGGATCTTAGATAAAAATGATGACGAATAGCAGCTTTAAAAACACAAAAAGTGCTGGCAATATTCATAAAATTTATATATTTTCATACGCCATTTTTAATGTCTAGTGCTGTGTGGTAAAATAGTTTTCTTTTGTCATTTCACATAAATTTATTGAACACCAGAATAACAAAAATATTTATATAGCATACAAAAGTGGTAGAGTATAACAAACACAAAGAAAGAGCCGAAATATTGAAGTTATAAAATAAATAAATAAATTATTTTGTAGGAAAATTTTTCCATTAAGTGTTAGCTGACAATCTTTTTAACTGACTTGGCTATTTTCTTTCGTCACACATACCCATCTGATGTTATTTAGAGTTATCACAGTAGACATCTGACGTCATCACTGACATTTACTCTTAGATTTTTACATTGTAACGCATTGCTAGGGCAAATGTTGTTATGAGCGTATAACAACATTTGCTATTGTAACGCCATCTACTATTTCTATTGTGACGTCATCGATTTCATTGTTGTCAGCACTTAATTTGCAGTTCAAAAACTGTTCAAATAAACAAATAAACTAAATAACGTAAAATTTCCTATAAAAATATAAATAATGACTGTTTCAGCAGATACTGTTATGGATCCTATAACAGACATTGCTACTGCTGACAAACTTACATAATGCCTATCGGACTGTGAGTTATAGGACCATAATTACATCACCGTTGTCAAAATATGAACAATTGCTAGACCATAGTTGTCAAAATAATTTATAACGATCTATTTTCTTTTTCTTTATAATATATATTTTATACTACGCCAAGGTCTAGTATTGTACAAATTAAGATATCTGCACAAATCGTCAAATTCATCGTCAGTTTATTTTGTTAAAATTTTTTTTTTTATTTTAAATTAAAAAAAAAATCCCGAATTTCTAATTCATAAAGTAAACACACACAAAAACAAAATTCAAACAGAGTTTGATGTATGACAATCTGTAGAATCTGGTGGAAAGAAAAAAGAATATTTAGCACTTCATTACACTAAAATGAAAAAAAAAAAACAAATCGTGTTTAACTGGTTTTTATACTTCTTTAAAAAAGCTCATTGAAAAACTGATATAATTCACCTTATTATGTTAAATGTGAAATGTTTTTTTTTAATAATGAGCACTTTTTTTGTGTTGATTGAAAAAAAAAAATAAAAAAAATAAACAAAAATCAATAGGATTTAGGTATTATAACGAAAAGAAACAAAAATAAATATTTTGAAAAAAAAAAGAATAGTATTTCAGCTCTTGTAAAAATCCACAGTCACTAATAGTAAAATCATTATCAACTTATCATGTCTATTTCATCATCACCATAGTTAAGATAATCCACTTGTAGATTTTACTACAACTAAGCATTCTTACGCGCGCAAAAAATCTTTAAAAAATGTTCTTCACTAGTTTATATCAGTCAATCAATTATAGTTCTTAGATTTATTTTTATCTCTTTAAGTTTTTGACGTGTGAAAAAAAAACCCCAGTTTAAACCTAAATTATGATTTGAGGAGATTTCATTCACACCTTCGTCCGTCCATCATTTTGACTAAGTGGGTAAAATGAGTTGAAGTTGGGCAAAGTTACATTTTGTTTGAAAAGAATGAGATGTTGGTTAAGAGAAAAGACTGAATTGTGAAGTTGAACTAAGTAACTCCTTAACGAAAGCAGCGATGGTCTAATTATTAAAAAGATAATGCACCGAATTGAAAGAACTTCTCAACAGCGCATTAACTTGAGAAATGATTTCATATCATCAATCAACGATATTGAAAAAAATAACAAAAACAAACAAATAAACAAACAATGGTGGCACTTTTCCCGCTGAAAAAAACACATAAAGGTCAAGGACAAAGACTCAGAAACGTTTTATGTTGGACATTGTTTGTGTTGCGTTCGTTAGTCTGCCGGAAATCTAATGTCTGATTACATGATGTCTATTTCCCAACGCGATGACTCGTCGCCAGGCGTAGCTGACGTCATGAATAGGAGGATCAACACGGGTCATGTGACGATTCGGGCAGTGGATTGCTGATTTCACAGGTAAGAAAATATAATTAGAATTAGATTTGAATTAATCAAACGCATTTCCTGCCATTCGAAAGTCACATTCTGGGCAATACTCGGAAGGTTTCAGAGTTTTGCCAAGGCATATTGTCTTGCTATTTTTTTTTAATTTTATTTTTAAAGGGTACTTCTTCGATACTCAATTCATCATTTCATGAATAATAAGTATGACGAATCACTCGAAATTCAAGTCGATTACTCTGAAAGAATGCTTATTGACACATTAATACTATACATAATGTATCATACCAACTACAAAGTTTGACCAGTAATCTGATTTGTATATATTTGTCGAAAACGCTGATCTAGATTAAGCATCCTTCAGGCACTAAACGTTTTCAGTAAAATATGACTGACAATTGGAATATATTATACCCAGTTACTTAGCATGATATTTCGTCGAGATATCACTGTACAGTCAGTTTTAGGTGCGCGCTATTATAAGAAGGTATTCCACCTGCATATACTTGTTTCAGCAAACTCTACAAACACGGGGAAAAGTCTTTAAACGATCTTAGCAAGAGCTAGGAAACTAAACCGAATTCTTCAAGCCAATATATTATCTTCTGTAGTCATCAGAATATCACCGAATCAACCGGAGGCTCTATTAACCATACAGGTTTCGGGTCCAAAACAGTGCGCATGGAGCTTTTATTATAAAAACAAATTATACACTTTCATGTAAACAGCATTTTACCTTATGCCGGACATATTTTACTAGATGGTATTGCGTTCACATGCCCATAAACACATACAGTCAGCTTTGATATACGTAATTCCGTTTACTCCCCAATTTTAAAATCGTGTGGTACAGTGGATAGTGCACTTGCCTTTCACCAAGACGGCCGAGGTTAGATTTCCCAACCGGGTGTAAAAAGGTATGGGGTCACCTACACGACCACGTGGGTTTTCTTCTGTTAATCTGGTTTTCTCCGACAATAAGACCTCTCACGCGCTAACACCCGGGTGATTGATAGAAGTTGAAAAGATTGCCTCATAATTGTTGTAAAATAGATAAAGTTTATATCAAATGAACCCTCACATACCTAGCTCCAATCATTGTCGCATGATGAATGTTTAAGTTGATTTTCACAGCAGGTGCTTCTTTCTGAATTAAGCTTACACTGTTTTGCCGCGAAACGTTGTGAAAGTTATTGATTTAAATTCTCTATCAATAATTCTGGTAAGAGTGGTGTTACTTTATCTATATTTCATACTTTAAAAAAAATGTTCGGTATTTTCTAATCAGGGAGCACATACCGTGACCAATAGACAGGGTTGTCTGCGCTAGTTGTCCTGTGTACTCGCCGCCATCAACATTCGTTCCAAAAGATACAATAAAATGCTAAATTGTTTCAAACAAAGGTGAACATAAGCCGATACACGTTTAGAATTTTAATTTTGTTAAAAATCGAGTTACTAAAACGACCTGTAAACATAATTATCTGGGCCAAGTTGTTCAAAAGATTATTAGCTTAATATCAGTGATAAGTGCACATTTTAATTATCCTGTAACTTTAAAATGTAACCATAGATTTAATCACAACTTTGCAGATATCAAATACATAATATTGTCTACTTACATACAAAATTTGAAGATTGTAACTTGTAAATTGACAGAATTTTCAAGTTTGAAGTTTGAAAAATGTCGTTAAATAGTAATTAAGCTAATCACCCTTTGAACAACTGGGCCCTGGACAAGTCGTCTTACCGTAACGCGACCTGAAATAACACGATGACAGGAATATGTCACCATAGAATTAACTTGGCTAGCTCAACATGTACATTGTATCCTGAGCGGACCTTGGGGATTCCTGTTGGGCTTTAAGTTACACGTCATTGGAATGTGTGTCACATCTATATAATTAAATACAAAGCTGATTCAGTTTACATGTACAACAATTACGAACCACCTAATCTCAGCTTATACCAATCACTGTTAATGGCCATCACGTCAGTACCAATGCCGATATCAGCCAGTCAAAAAATGTAATTAAAAAAGGCAATTTGTAAACCGACATGTGGGCAAAAAACCCCTGGTTACTTAAATAGAAATTTGTCACCAATATGATATTAAGCGACGAAAATATGTTACTTAGAAGAAATTTTCTCAAAATTGTCAGCGATAGAAAGTTGTTAAGAGAAATATTCCGAAATACCTTTTCACATCAGTGATATTGCTTAGAGGTATTGTAATGCCTTAACAAGGGTTGAAGCAAAACAGATGGTTCGCGCCTTAGCAAACAGAGGACGCTACATTGCTCTTCAAAGGACCTGTTGCAGAACGGCTTCGAAGGAATTCTTCTAGAAACGCTTATTTTTTTTATAAAATATGCAATGGTATACAATTTTCATATTTTATTTTTGGTGTAATTACAGCACCACCTACGATTTCAATGTCCGGTAGAATCCTTTTCAGAAAGGTTTTTTATTTTCTTACCATAGACATGCTTAACCTAAATGAACTAGATTTGAATAACACATGCCCAATTTGTGAATTGATGTTTAATATTTTACATAATACATGAACCCTGTTTGCAACCATTTTTCATGTACAGAGATGTATTGTGCTCTGTGTGGTAGTGGGATCGTGCTTCCAACGGCATCTTTTATAGTGCGACTTCACTTGAATTCTACAGCACAGATACCAAAACACGCCTCAGGCCATTTCATACTCCACATGCGTTATGTTGGAGTTGGCTGGACAGGAGAAAGAATAATCGATCGGAATATTCCAATCTTACGACGACTTCGGGAATCCAACCCGGTGGCCTGTGTTGAAGAAAAATGAGCTTCAATTAGCGTTTTCCAACAAAAATTGACATCGATTTACATGGACTATTGGTAATAGGAAGTGAATGTATATGTGAAAATGTTAATTAGTCATATTCATCTTTTCCGTATCTATGGACGAAATCGATACCGTTATTATCTATTAATGCATATGTAATATTTCACACGAACCATTGGTGATTAATAAATAATGAAAATTTTTAAATGGAACTCGCCACAACCGTGTGGAGTTTCATACCCACACATTGGGCATGCTTATTTGAAGAATCTATCTAAGGGCGATAAAGCCATTGGGACATGATGGGCCTGGTCATATTATGATAACGACGTGTTTCCCATTTAAATATGCACGTCAACCACAGGGCAGTACGCATGCGTGTTAACGTCGTCGATCTGACTCTATCAGAGGAAAAGAGTATTTCCCAGTGACATGTTGCCAAGAAAGGCGTAAGAAATGAAAATTGTTAAAATAAAAAGTAAAATAATTCCAAATGTAAAAATTGATACGAAATATCTATTATGAGTGCTGTTGTGTCCCTAGCAATCAGCACATTTTCTTGTCCCTGGTAAAAGACATAATGAAAATAATGATAATTCGAGGTTCTCGTACAAAACCTGTAGGTCGTCTCAAAGCTGTTCGCAAACTATTATCCATGGTTGAAGGGCCTTCTTTTGCGGTAATTTATAAACCGCCAAGGAGTTTCGTAAGCATTACTGACGAACGCAAAGCAATTCTGTATATTACGCATGGACATGCATACACACGAACTTATCTTTTGTCTTTATGGAAAGGAATAATCAATGATTACTCTCAGAATCCTGTCATTATTATAAGTTGGTTATACAAGGCGGATATCGATACTTTCCTTCCTTTCAATCTGATATGCTATTGATCATAATCAATAATCATACAACCGGATTTGTCCTACGGGTAGATCAGTATGTTGCTTTGTAGATGGTTTTTATAGAAATCGATATTATGACATTGTATTGTAAACATTGAAGGATTATTCTAATAGAAGGAAGGTAATAATTAGTTCTGATCTAAGATAATATATTCCATGTATTAAGATCGGCTTCAGTTTCGAGATTAAGAATACACTAATGTTTCTCCGAATGTGACTCATAAAGTATATTGATTTTGGGATCTTTATATTATCTCAATAATTTTCTACAATATTTGTTAATGTTCCTTGCTTTTTCTTGCCAATAACTCACTTTGGCTTTAGTTTCAAGAGTATGCCAAGGTTTGGAAGGAAATTGTCCACGTTCTCTTGTTCCTTGCTTTTTCTTGCCAATGACTCACTTCGGCTTTAGTTTCAAGAGTATGCCAAGGTTTGGAAGGAAATTGTCCACGTTCTCTTGTTCCTTGCCTTTTCTTGCCAATGACTCACTTCGGCTTTAGTTTCGAGAGTATGCCAAGTTTGAGAAGGCGATTGTCTACGTTCTCTTGTTCCTTGCCTTTTCTTGCCAATAAGTCACTTCGGCTTTAGTTTCGAGAGTATGCCAAGTTTGGGAAGGCGATTGTCTACGTTTTCTTACTGGTTTAAGCATTAAAGGTTATCACAACAACTGGCGAGTGGAATGCTGTGCTTGGTATTCAAGGCATATAAAGAGGTAGCACTTTAAAGCCGGCGACATAATCAAGCTAGCACGAGGAAGCAAAACAAATACCCTGCCTGGAGAACACACAAAGAGAGGATCTGGAAAATGTCCTTTCTTTTCCTAATGTACTTTCTTTGATGTGATGTAATATAGCATATGTTCCCCATTGCTGCTTCACGAAAGTACAAGAACAAAGAAGAGGGCGCTGAACTAGTATTTTCTTATCGTCCTTTCTTTGTTGGTTTGTAATCTAGCATATGTTCCTCATTGCTGCTTTACCAATGAATACGCGCTAGCGCATACACACTAAACCACACACATACACAGACACACACATGCGAAAATACATTGCACATATAAATTACACACATGAATGCAACTGACATAATCGGTTAATTGTCCGTGAGCTAGGAATGGAAGACAAATGTTGACAATTCTTGTAATATAATCGATTTTAAAACATGCTAATGACAACATATTGTACAATTCCGATAAGGTAACACCCTCTATAAGTCCTCCTCATAGAAATCAATATACCAATGTACAATCCTTTCAATATCCTGTAATAATCAACTCAAGTAAACACACAGAAAACCGATACTATAATAAGGATCACTATCCAATGACAAATTCAATACGAAATTGTTTCTGGAACCGAAGAAGAAAATGAGTTGATATATGCCTGATAGAAGTCGATAATTTGGATTGAGGACACCACGTTTCAGCTTTCCTGCTTTAACAAGTATATACATTAAAAAAGGATTGTTTGTGTTAAAATTAACTTTTTAATATCTATTTAAAAAATGTATTGGGGTTAAACACTCTTGTTTTCTCGGATGCTTTAACAAGTATATACATGTACATTAAAAAAGGATTGTTTGTGTTAAAATTAACTTTTTAATATCTATTTTAAAAAATACATATTGGGGTTAAACACTCTTGTTTTCCCGGATGCTGGCTCATGTGGGAGGAAATTGAAGAACCCGGATAAAGCCCTAGACGATCGTTGATAACTTATCACATATCAAATAAATAATTGGTCAATAAAAAACGTCGAAATAAATGCAATTCATGAAAAAAATATGATAATTTTAATAATGATGATGATGATGCTTCTCCACTTATATTCAATTATATATTTCGTATATTCACACAGTAAGCTAATTACTCTATCCTAGGACAACGGTATCGACATATGAAGTGAAACAAAACCCATTCGACCAAAACTGAATGCTGGAGTGTATTAGTGGAGCCGTGCTGACATATTCAGTGTTTCGGGATTGTTTCTACTATTGATTCGTAGATGGCAATTTCCATAGGCATTTTTACATCACTCGACAGAGCAATACTGGTCGTTGAAATATCCATGACATACCGTCATGATAAAACGGTTCAAGGAGCACACGTATCACTATAGAACATAGTATTGTCGTAGCTGGTAGATGTTGGAATCGATAGTAATTTTGAGATGTTTTCCAATGTATTATTTAATAATTTATAGAACCTCTATACGCTACCATTGTCGATCGATGTTTTCCAGGGTGTCCCATGTCAACCGAATCGAGAGACAAGCAGACGTAGATAGATACGTGGCGGGGTGGCAGGTATAGCAGCACGCGCAGGTAGAAACCAGGTGTATTGAGCTGCGGTTTGTCACATCATCAAGCTGACGTCTGAAGGAGCCAGGATGTAGAACTTTTCCGGGAACAGGAGACAGAAAACAAGAAATCGTTGTTTTATCAAATCGTGTCAATTAACCAAAAGACAATAATTTGACTTCGGGAACCAATTCATCATGAGTAAACAGGAAAATGGGGGATGGTGTCGCACCATCATGAAGATAATGTTTTCCCACATTGGACTATGTGGTCTAGTAGCTCTATACTGTGCCGCAGGGGGATTCATTTTCGAACATCTTGAAAAGTCCAACGAGGAACAAATCTGCTACGACACATACAAGGAATATATAGTCATGGAAAACGACTCGCTCTCAAAGATCCAACAACTAGTTGAAGACTACGAAGGCAATCCGGATAAGTCCACACTGAAGTTTCAGCTTCAAGGAATCCTGCAAATCTACCGAGACAACAGTATAAATATAGGATACGATGGGGGTAATTGCTCGGCGTACGGACTGGATGACGGTCCGAAGTACAAGTGGTCCTGGTCAGGAGCCTTCTTTTTCTCCGTCACCGTCATCTCAACCATCGGTGAGTTGAACAAAATGGCGTCTTCCATCTTTTGAATTTCGTTTTGGTTAAAATTTTCATTAATAAGAATCTATGCTATGTATCTTAGTTAATACATATTCTTCTGAAGGTATTCTTTACCATCAAAAACATAGTTTATCGATCACTTGCTGTCAATTTAGTTCTTGCCATAGCTGTATTTGTTTCTTTTTTATGCTTTGAAGAAACAAAAAATCGATGAGAATTCGTTGAAATAAAACAAATCGACAGCAATCGTTGGAACCTGGTATAATTCTATTTGTATTGTTAAAATGTCTCCGTATATTCTTCATATTTTGCCCGTAGTTTCATCGATTTTGAGTTTATATTTTTGTTAACGCTTTTGTATTCTCTTTGATTATTTTTGGTTAAAAAGTATAACGTGAACGAAATGAATATTCATATAATTCTGAATTAGGAAGGTAGTGTTTGTCAATAATCATTGTAAGATAATTTAACTCTATCTCACTGTTTTTTCGTTATATTTGTTTGCGATGCATTATTGTATCATGAGTAGTTAAACACGATACCATTTTGATTGGCTGACATGATAAACTTTGACCGGAACCACGTCATTTGCTGATTGTTTACGACGTCATCAATTGTTGACGTCGTCACGACTTGCCGGGAATATATACGAGATGATACGTTTTGCGCATATCGTAGTCCGCGGTTCTCTTCAGTTGTTTCCGACCGAGTTTGTGGTAGAAACAGGTCACACGACTCGTGCTTATTGGATATGGAATTTATTTCACTCTCGTTAATTACTTTTTAGAAGTTACAAAAGACAATCGCTAAAATATAATTTACTCGAGAGAAATAAATTTCACATCCAACAACTACTCGTTGTGTAACCTCTATGTATTGCATTAAGTTTTTTCCGCATCTTTCAACCGTTTTTGTGGAATTGAATTTTACTTTACTGGTGTGGATAAGGTTATGACCTTACCTTACCAGCGTTTTCAAGCAATTTGTTAATTTTGCTATAAGACACCATATGAACATAATTACATAGAGAACAACTTTTTCCGTCAGATCAGTTCCCTTAATGTTTTCTTTGTGATATAATTTCTTACTCTATGGAAGCATTGCTATTTTAGATGTTACAGTATAACCTCTTATTGAATGGAAGACAAGAAAATGTGATATTGAAAAGTCAACAAATTTGAACTTTAAATTGTTTATTGTTACATATGGTTGTGCTCAAATGAAAACAGGCGAACACTTAAGTAATATAAACAAAACCATAATTGCAAATCAAAATTGATAATAATCGGGAAAATGCGTATACAAGAATCCAAAGCAAGGGAGAAATACCTGTTGTTCGGGAAGGGTACTTTTTGAAAGCTTCATGACATGTAGTTTTTATGTTTTGTCTTTCGTTTTGTTTTTGTTTTTGTTTAGTTTAAACCTTTTTTTCACGACAAATGGTATGTTTAAATTTCAAAATGCATTTCATTCTGGTGATAAGGAAACAAATACTATTGTACCTATACACGGTCCTTCTCATCGTACACAACAACAACAAGCTTAGTTAACACTGCAAATTATAGAATTTTGAAGTAATGGTTTGAATATGTACTTCTAAGAAAGAGAGATAGAACATGATATAAGGTAAAGAAAGACATTGCGGAGTTTTACACAATTGGTTGTATAGGTGATCTAGTATCTGTATCTGAATGTAATTGGATTCAAGTTGCTTTTAAATGTTCTTGTTGATCAGATACAGTTTTGAGTAGCATTGAAAATATTTACATTTTATCAGTACGTTAAAGATGACGTTACACACACAAGTGCTGCACCTTTTAAATATATCACCATCCAGCTATAAATCTACACTTAATTGGTAAAGTAAAGGAGTCCAGTACCTGTAGCGTGAATAATTGTGATTTATACATTTCAATAAAAAGTGGGAACTGTCGTCTTCTACATAATTTCCACCTGAATATTTAGGATTAACTGATTTACAGATTTCGGTCAAAATGTAAAATTGTTAAAGAAAGAACAGTAGTAGAAAAGGAAAGCCATTTTCAAATTGCAATTAAGTGATAATGGTCCTGATATATAGTCGAATCCAGCAAACGATGTTAGGGTACCAAATATAATGACGTTATAAAAATAGTAACAGTTATATTATTATGCTATAATAATTATTATTATGTTAACCCCTTATTACCATGACTACGAAACTTAACAATGCATTAAATGTCTTGATGATTTTGACCTGGGCTCGTTCATGACACGCATACAATTTGAAAACCAAACTATACTGCTTGCTTCATGTGGTTACAGATGAAACGAAACTAACATCGTAATCATGATGTTTATTTCGTTCACTGGGTAATGAATCGATATCTTTGTACTGGGAAACTAATGCGATTGCATCATTGCCATAAAGCCTTTCGTCTCATTCACTCGTTCCGAATAACAGTTCCAATAACTGTAGTTCATTCCATTCAGGTCTATAAATTGACATCAACTCACCCTTTCTGATCACTTTCAACTCAGCAATTTAGATTACCAATATAACGCCTACTGTAGCAGTTTTTATATAATGTCTTAGTAAGCTGTTGTTTAGATGGTTTAAAAAACACGATAATATCAAATCAATGTGTTAATTTTGCAACACATGATATTCTTTTATCTTTTATTCAACAAAAATGAAAATTATGGAAATAGTGAAAATGATAGGAGATGGGAAATATTCTTAATATATTATGTGTTTATCATCTCCTTTAATGCTGAGATATTACAATGACTGAATAAGGGTCCCCGCAACAAGGCCCCCTTCGACAGCCTTTCCACATTCCGTCATCCCAACCCCACAACCCCCATCCCCTATAAAATGTCTATCATTTTCAGAATAACAGCGTTCGAGTAGACGGGAAAATATTTTGAAGAAAATAAACACACACCATATGTCCCCCCCCCCTTTTTTTTAAAAGGCTTAACATTTTCAGTTAGGATATTTTTTACCCTAGACTGTAGATTGTGCTGAAATACCTGTTAAACACAGTTAACACATTTATATTCGGGCAAAACAACATTTATTGAGAGCTGGGCTCGTATCCATGAAACCGCCTTATTTCTTGTTATGGCAATACATTTATTTAAACAATCTAATTTTGTCAAAGTTTTGGTAAAAAGTCGAAGAGACATGAAGTCGAAAGTTATTTTCAACAATTAAAATGATCTTCGACATGATTCAGGTGAGTTTAAAGCAAGCTGGATTGAGCACAGAATCCATGCTTGAGCATGAAAACGGTTTCATGAATACGGGTGCTGACTGCCTGTAAGTAAAAATCGAAGGTCAGTGTGATAGTAAGCAACCTAATGTGAAATGTTCCACAAACATAACTACATTGTTTGTATGTGGCGATCCTACTGGTTGTGGTCTATTGTTAGCACTATCGACTAGTTGATGTAATGTTTACTTAACAGTCTGGTTCTTATCAACAGGAATATTTAAATCAAGTATATACGTTTGTTGGGTCCGAAAACATAAACTAAAACATATGATATCAAACTTAGAGAATACTGAGGCGTCAATAAAACAATAATCCCTACTCAAAGTCGATTAAACTAGGGGCAAAATATGAAAAAAGGAAATATTTACATGGACACCCTTGTAAAAAAACAAGAGAATAAGACCATGTGTTCCGAAAAGGTAAGCGTCTTCTGCTTCATCGACGGAACCCGTCAAGTAAATCATGGTAACATCCAACATCCATGTCAACATCAAGTGCTCAATGTGGAAACCGAATAATCATTCTCAAAATGGTTAAGGTATTTTAGATAAAAATACATCATAGGCAGACAAAACTTTTAATTGATTACTCCATTATTATGCATTTATACAATTTTGTATGATGCATCTGTAGGTTTGAGGGACACATTGACCTTCTATTTTCTTGCTCTAAATTTCGAGATTTTCTTGATAGATGTCAACTGCTGACAAAAAAAACTTACGGCACAGGGATTCGAGAGATGCAGGGTGATGAAAACTATGGCAAGTTTTATGGTCGCCATCTTGATCTCATCAAGAAAATTCTGTATATTTTAGTGATATGAAGATGGACGTTTTTGACTTTGCTTATTAGTGTGATAGCTTGTTTTGATTGACAATGATGACTCGGTTCTCATTTTGAGGATTGATGTTAACTTGGATGTGACCAAGATGTGACATGGCGAGTGTCGACGATGAAGAAGAAGACGCTTACCCTTTCGGAACACCTGCTCTTATTCTATTGTACTTTTTCGAGGGTCTCTATGTAAATCCTTCCTTTATTCATAATTGGCTCTAGTTAAATCGATTTTTAGTTCGGATAATGGTTGTGTTGACGCTTTGGTATTCTATGATTTTTTTCTTATTGCATCTTTGTCATACAAGGCGAATTATTTTGGATCCTCTACGTGTGGATTTCTTTTTGTGTCTGCTGTTATACGGAGGACGAAATCGAAACTGCTTGCATCCTCCTTCATTCACACTTCGAATCAGTATTGTTTTTAATTCTTCTGGCTTCGATCCTTTTGCCTTTTGGTCATGTAGGCTTTGGTCCCTCATTTCATTTTGGCCTTAGCCGGTGCAAATATTTCAAAACTTAACAGTCAGGCATTTTATATTTCTTTTAATAGATAACATATCATTTACTAATGAGAGACCTAAGCAATTTGTGAAATGTTTCCGCAAATTTAAGTCTCAATTAACGACCAGTTTCAGATTGCCTGTCATCATTGCTGTTCGGTAAATTTATACTTTGAACTGCGTGAAAACAGTTAATACGTAGGCGTTCAATCAGGCGATAGACGAGCTGCTGCAAAAAGCAATTTTCTCTTAACACGGGACCGTGACAGTCTCTCTCATGCTTTTATTTGACATTCTGTGATGCTTGCCATTGTCGAATTATACAAAGATCAAACATAAAAAAATAATTATTGATCTATTCTCCTTTTTGCTTGAAATACTTTGCATTATCACCATCATTATGTCAAAATAGTATGTATCGAATATCAAAATAGCTTCTTGTATTAGCTAGAGCGCTAATAGAGTTGACACTTTATTTAAAAATATTTAAGCTGGAGTTGTTTAAAATTGAAAATTTTCAAGTTAAATTCAGCATATTTGAAAATGAGGTTAAAGCCACAAATATTGTTTGCTATTGGTTAAAACTATCTACGTCCTCGTATTGTTCTGTTGACGTCACAGTTGGCCATACGATAAATGTACATTTGATTTGAACAGCCTTTACAGAAAGCAATATGTGATAAATAAATAATGTAAAACGTCCAATAGGAAGCTCGTGTGTTTGGCAAAAGTAATATTTATTTCACTGATGAAAGCAACGTACTGCACTACTTTCATGTTGCGGTGATACAAAACGTTATAAGCAAATAAAATAAAACAGATCGATTTGTCAGTATCGTGTTAAATAATGTCGTAAACAAACTTTGATTGAAAGTTAGTTCATGTATTAAATATGAAGCAAGAGTTTCCTCTATAAAGTCAGCCACAGTTAGCTGAGTAACTGACTTGATGAGAGAGGGGTTCAATTCCAATTTCTTGTCTTCTTTTCCCACATCAGTTATCACTGCCTGTTGTAATTTTGATTGCTTGATTTAAAACAGAATAAAGTCACAATTTCTTCAAAGTCAAAATTTTGAGACAGCATTTGTAAATAAGGCATACCAAAGTGGGCTTATATAGTCTAACATTTCAAAATACATGCAGTTCATAAACTTTGGTATACCAAATGTAAGCAAGAGGACGAGGTACAAAATGAACTTTAAATATAGTTTGATATTGTGATATGATTATGCGTTTCACTTAGGAAGTGAATAGTATTTGCAAACATTTGGATCGAATTTGAGCGAAAGTAAAGCATAGTAACGCTATTGTGTCCGGTAAATATGGTTCTGTTTAGTTCAGTAAAAAAATCGCTAACGGATCGTCCTAATTGAAAAGGAATTTATAATTACCTTCAGCTTATTAACTAAAGTCATACAGCTGTACCGATGGCTTCAGATGACCGCCTGCTAAAAGTCTAGTATAAGAGTTCTTATTGAATATGGAGTATCATTTGTATTCTTAGAGCTGATTCATTTAAATCCAACAAATGTTTTATTAAACACCAATATTAAATTTATTTGCAGTAATTAGCTATCAATAAGCAATCAAGCTCCTGGGGTAACACATTTTACCTGATCTTGATTTTATCATCGTTGTCATTTGGAGTTACTTCTATTCAACCGCTTGGCAATTTGCAAAGAATTGTCTGTATTAAACAAAACAAAATGCATTATAATATAGATGCACAGTACGTTCCATATTTGCATGATTAACATGACACAATACAAGAGCAACTGTTAACATTCTGGATTCGTATGGTAAAATAACCTTGTATGGATTTTCGACTTGTCCGATATTGATCTACTACTTTAGGTGTCATTACCGCTTGTCTTATTACAATAACATTAATTTATATTCATGATATTCATTTAATTGTCCAGTTCAACATGGTAACATGACATGTATTGATAGTTCGTCAGGTATCAGAAGAGAAAACATACAATCCAAAATGGCGGCTTCTGTCACAAGGACTCGGCTAATTAAAAAGGGAAATGGCGACATAGGTTTCGAAATACAGAAATCAATAATGCATGGACAGCTAGGCGTTTCATGTTTCAACGGTTAAATGTAGAATAGTTAATATATTCTGACACCGAGTTGAGCAAAACAGTATATATTTTATATTAGGATCGAGTTATTGATTTGTCAATATCCATTGTTCATGTTTAATGTCAATTAAAGGACTGCTTCTAGTCAGGTGCCAGTACAATAAGAGAGGTGGTCTAGTCAATATCTATATGACGTATTGTTTCTAAAATATCATATGATGCATTGATTATTATAATATGGTAGCGAAATGGGTAACTTGACAAAAATAAGTGTCTGCTTCAATGTTTTATGTTGTACATGGGTGAGAGACGTGTGACGTAAATATGGTATTCAGTCTCGGGGAACATACATGAACAAACGGAAAGGCAAACTACAAATAAAGATTGATTCTACGTACCTAACACTCAAAAAGGCTAATGTTACACAATTATGTTTTTGACCATACAAACCCGTAGAAAAAAAAACGTATTATTTGTTTTTATTATCTAAAACGTATCATTAAAAGGTCAAAAGAAAATGATATATTCGAACTTTGCAACCAAAAGACAAAGCAATCTACAAACAATACAACTGACATGATTAATTAATTATTCTTTTAGTGGATGTTTGTTGGTGATAATATTCCGTATCTGTGAATTATGGGATAGTGTTGTTTTTTTGATGAGTGCAATTAGTTTAATGATGATTTGTATGATTTGTATGGTCCATATATGACTTTGTTTCGTGTTCTATCATTGCAGGATACGGTCACATAGCTCCGAAAACCTTCTGGGGAAGATTGGTCTGCATAGCATACGCGGTGCTTGGCATACCGTTGATGTTGTTATGTCTAGCTAACATTGGGGACGCTTTGGCAGACGTGTTCCGCTTTATATATGCGAAGATCTTCTGTTGTGGATGGTGCAGGAAGAAGGAAAAGACCAGTAAAGTCGTAAAAATCAAACCAACGGAGAGCGAGCCACCGAACTGGAGCGAGAAATCACGTATTGTAAACAACCCTCAAAACGTGCGCAGAGAGCCACCGAGCATCAAGGATAATCTCGAAAAGGTTGACGATCAACACGACAATGGGGTCAAGGTCGTTCCTCTGAACATGAAGAATACCGGGTCAAGTGTCGGTCAAAGGACACCGCCACCAAAACATCTCGAATACGATAGCGACTCAGACGATGACGATGACGACGATGACATCGATAGCAACATAACAATTCCTCTTACAGTGACCATGGTTGTCATAGGAACCTATATCTTTGGCGGTGCCGTGTTGTTTGGACTTTGGGAAGGATGGGATACCCTCCAATCCTCTTACTTCTGCTTTATCACCCTCAGCACCATCGGCTTCGGTGACGTAGTCCCGGGAACAGATTTCGACAATCCAAGAGCGCATGCGCAGCTCGTCCTTGGCGCTATATACGTCATGTTTGGAATGGCTATACTTTCCATGTGCTTTACTCTCATGCAAGATGAGATTATCTCAAAATGCAAGTGGATCGGACAAAAACTTGGCTTGATTGACAAGGACGAGGATAGCGACTGAGACCTAGATCCCATACAGCGAAAATACGTTTGACCTTGAGTCCTTCAGTTCCACATCAAAAGTGCAATTCGCTGATTTTTTCAGATATATTTTTGACATTTTTCAAGCCTTTACACCTGTGATTCCTCACTATATTTAATGTTCCTAAAGAAGCATTGCCTGAGTGACCAAATGTACTGCTGTAATGAACATGGAATATGATAATGCTTCTAGTTGGTTATTACAAGTAGAACCTACGTATAGTAACCGATGAGAAATCCGTCCATTGAAAGCTCAAAAATCTCGAATATGCTTTGCTTTGATTCCGAAAGTACCTGTATTCTGCATTGTACATTATTTCGGTCAAACATTCTGCAAGAAAGTCGTTGGCGGCGTATTTCAATGAGCTGAACTTATTTGATCATATTCAGCAAGTAATGTTTCGATGCAAAACTTCTTCGAGAGACACTACAAATGAAACTTGAGTAGAATGTGATGTGTGCACGACAAAGAAATATCAGGAGTATGGAATAATTTAAAGCAATAACAAAAGGAATGGATTTTGAAATCTTTAATCTTTAATCTGTCTAGAAATACGAGCGAGAACATTGAACGATATGCATTACTATACACAGAAGTATAATATTGTAAAAATGTATGTTAATGACAAACTTATTATCAAACTGCTGTTACCGGAAGCGGAAGTGAGGTGACGTTGTTCCAGTGACATTTTATTGCAGTCTGATTTCTATGATTTGCATATTTTGTGACGACGGAACAGCTGCTATGCCCGATACAGTCTTTACCCGCTGCTTGTTTCATTGTTACTTGTTATTTTTTTAACAAATTGTCCAGTATGTGATTATTGTGCTATGTATTTAATATATCACGTTGTTTTACAATTGTTATGAAATATCTGCTGAATTTTATTTCAAAATATTTATCTCCTTAATCTATAATATCATATATATAGAACAAAAATCTTTACATGTCTCTGATTTTATTCTTTGGCTATTCTCCGTTAAGGTATATTTTGCAATATTTTATCTTAGTTCTTCAGTAATATTGCAAATTTCATGTAATCTTTATGTTTGGTTGCATATTACATGTGTTTTTCAATTTCTTCGTTTTGAAGTCATGTTAGAATATTTTGTATACGATAAACTGTTTTAACATATGTTCAATCTCTGTATATCTTGTCATTTCAGTATTGACTGATCATATTAATCATTATAGAAAACCATCAATTTCCTTCACTTAAATAACTGGTATCATGCTCAAACACTGTTCTGTATTATTTTCATCGCGCTGTGCATTGATTTGCAGGCTATTTTATGTAAACTGAGGTTGTGTCAGGTCACCTGATCTTTGCCTCTACCTACTGATCACACGTTCCCCCTCGAGGAGGGAGTAAAGTTTACTATAATTTACTTGGTTATAATATACTAAAAAAACCTTTGGGTATAGTTTGTCCATTTTTAAAGGAAACAATTCTTACTTGCTGACGATCATTCCCAAAAGTTATATAATTTATTTCCATAGTTATAGAATTCCTTTCCTTTGATGTCATGACAAATATTGTATTTCACTTTGTTTACATGTTGATTTCATCATTTAAATTGAGCTTTACCAATACCTATAACATTTCATATGTGATCACTAATGTTCTTTGGCCTCTTATAATACGTCATGTGATTTGAAAATACTTGCTGTAGGACTTGAGGGAGTTTAAACATAGTTGGATTGAGCACATTCTCCTTAATACAAATCTAAATTTTCCATGACTTTGTGATGAATATTCTTAACTGAAAAAGTCCGCGTATATTCTTTCTTTAATATATTCTCGAATATATATTCATTTGAGTGCATTCATTAAACGGAATACACAAATAACTGAAAACTAATTTTATTGTACTTTTTCAGTATTTATGGGTTTTTTTCTTCGATAAAAATTGTACACAACAAACAAAAATCCTCTACGATCCAAAAATTTCTAAAATCTACCAAACCACAAAATTACTATTAAAGGTTCCCTATATAGCTGTTAAAAGTTGTTTTTGTAAATATTTTTATACGCCTTATGTAGATCATGCAGTGTTTTGTATGTAGAGAACGACGATGAACCAACAATAACTTGTGTTAAGAGATTTATTTAGGTAGATTTTGTTTTGTGCTTCACATTTTTGGATTGGTATTATAACAAAATCGTTTACAAGTTTTTTGCGTCATTTTCATTGCGATATTGTTTTCTCAAACTCCCTGAATAGATATTTTAAAAATACATTACTTGACATGAATACTGAATTTAAAAGTTCATTATTTTACCGCAGAAAAATTAGGTAAAATTAGTACTAAATAATTTACCCTAAGATGATGACACATGTAAAAAAAGAATGTCAAAGTAACCAAACTTGAAATAAATCTCAAAACAAAAATGTTGTTCAATTGAATTTCCAAAGATCTTTTTGCTGAAAAGGAAGTAAAAACTTTGAACCTGTCAATTAAAAATATAATATAAAGAAATAATTGAATTAGATTGCTGAAATTAATATCTTTATGAATGAAAAGTTAACAGCACATCTCATTGTAGGCACCGACAAGGGTGTGTCAACGTGTTAAGATGATACTTGAATGAATAAAACAATAAAACGACATTTACGTTTTAGTAATTTACGTATCGTTTTCTTTATGCGATCTTTGTTAAAATTGAAATATTTTACAAGTGTTATTAATCATTTTGCTTTTGGTGTTATATTCAAATATTAGTTTAGAAACTACTTAATATGTAACATATTATCATCCTAATATATATGTTTAATCATCCAATGATATTAACTGACACAGATTATTGACAGAAAAAAATGATAAGTTTGATTTCAGTTGTTAAGATAAAATACCATGTGGCAAAAATGTTCATTAAATTTTGTAAAAAAAAAAACCCGGTTTTGTATATCTCAAGAATAAATGGTAATAACTAAAATTGTCAACAAAAAAATCATCATGCAAGTATAAAGATCAAAACTAAAATGAGAATTTGATAAAAAGAACCCAAACATTAAAAGATTTACTTTATAATTCGTCAAAAAAGGAGTAGATATTCAGAGAAAGGAGAACGTTTATTCGAAAGGCAATAGTTTTTTCTCGTCAGTAATCATAGCATATAATCCGTCCAGGAATTGTCATTCAAATTACATTCCACAATAAACACATTTACTAAATCACCCACCATGGCAACATATTTAAAAATGATTGAAATCTAAAATGCTTGATCTTTTGGTAATGGAATATGCTAGTATAAGTGTATTGATTGGATCGATTTCAATTCTATCAAAACATGAAATAAATCTTCGCATGGACTTTTATCTAGTATTGAATCCGCAATTTATTTATTTTAAAATCGTATGTAAATTGATGCGCAAACTATCTTTATTCCGTGAATTAAACAAGAATATTGTATTCCTATTTATGAAATTTAATGTTTATTCATAAACATGTTTTTATGGATTGTTTCGAAATAGAGAAATTTTTAAAATATGTGTCAATTATCATATACCTATTTGGCGTACAGTAAAATTTCGTAATATTGCAACTGCTTTACTAGTAGATTTTGACAATATAAGGAGGTATGGCGAAATGTTGAGGGATATCTAAAACGAAGTGATGAAAAACCAAATGGTCAATGATAGTAAAGATGACAAAGGAAAGAGGGGCATTTTATCGAGATATTACCGTAAATCGCCTATAAGGTAACTTATCATACACTGACATTAGCTGATGATGGCGTGGTCTGTGATATTACATTTCTTATCTGTGTTGAAATAAAATGTGTTAAAGTAGTATACTTGCTTTTCATTTTTTTCAAATAAAGATTCGTTTCTTTGTGCGGTTAACATTGATTTACGTTTTATTGTAAAATGTGCCACAATAATCCGTATAAGGAGTTGTAAGCAAACGCACTCAACAATAAGTATTAATGCAATGTGCATTCTATACAAAGAATACCAAAGCGTCAACAAAGCCATAATCCGAACTCAGAATCATTTAAACAAGAGGCAAAATATGAACAAATGATTTACAAGGAGACCCTCGTAAACGTAGAAGAGATAAGACCAGGTGTTCTGGAAGAGTAAGCGTCTTCTGCTTCATCGACGACGCCATGTCATGTCCTCAAAATGAGAACCGAGTCATCATTTTCAATCACAATAAGTTAGCACACTAATGAGCATACTCAAAAACGTCCATCTTCATATCACATTGAATTCCTATGTCTTAAGTTTGTCCTTCAGCAGCGGACGTCTATCAAGAAAATCTCGATATTCAGAGCAAGCCCTAGAATAACAAATCAAATGCGACATGTAAACACCATAGGATGGAGAAGCAGGGATGTTACTATCACTGAAGGGAAAGTTCACGATCGGAAAATCGAATGACTTACTGAATTTCTAAGAAATCGCTTTACATTGTCAAATTTACCAATATCGCATAATTCAAAAGTTTTCATTTATCAAAATATTTGCCTGTGTAAACAAAATTTTAATTTTTCTAAATTTCTGGCCCCTAGTATTACTGACGAGGAATACAAAAAAATCTGACACCTAGTATTACTAAATGAGTAAGCAGCGTGCTTTATGTGGCACATATTTGCTATTTCTATATTTTTAAGGTAAATCCAATCAATGTAGACGTTGATATTCCTTATTGACATAACATATCTTTAAGCAAATATATTACTTTATAGATTATGTTATCCTTTCTTAAAATCTTTATGGATTGCTCAAATGCAATGGTTTTATTCTCACTTTACTCTTTCTAAAACCGACTTGTATCATCACATTGAACATGGTAAAGTATCAGAGGCATTTTCAAGGATTTATTTATTACTCATCAACGATAAGTACTACTTGAGCGTCAGCAAAATCATATTCAGAACTCAAAATCGATTAAACTAGGGGCAAAATATGAACAAAGGAAATATTTACTTAGAAAACCCTGTAACAGTATAAAAGAATAAGATCAGGCGTTCTGGCCTCCCGGAAGAGTAAGCAACTTCTACTTCATCGATGACACCCGCCATGTAAATCTTGGTCACATACAAGTAAACATCAAGTCATCTTTCAAGTCATCAAAGATGACTTAACACACACATGCTGCATCTTTTAAAGGCCCAATATACGTAACTTTCGGCAAAACTTGAAGCAAAAATCAAGCCTAATAACATATTATATTTATAGATTTAGTTAAGATTAACTGATATCAGCAATATTCAAGATGAATTCTTTAGCGGTTACCGGTACAACAGTTGAAACTCGGTATTTGTAAACACGCATCCATTTTAACTGTCTGCTAACTTCGAGTTGTTGTTGAAGTGGGCCCCACCTGAATTATTTTTAATTCTTTTGGAATTTTCTTTCAAGAGTTTCTTGTTAGTTACCGCTCGGGTTTAGTTTTTTAGGCTTATTTTTGCATGATTATCAACTTGATTTTTTTTCTTATTTTTTCAGAATTACGAAAACTTTCCTGAAGTTACGTATATTGGGCCTTTAATTGTAGCAATAGATGCTAGGGAATCGAAATTTATAAAATAGAAAAAATGTAGACGGAACATATCTTCATGCCTTACGTTGTAGATTCTGTTAACCTTTCTTAAAAAACTGATAAGCATTTTCATCTTTGTGGATTGCTCAAATGCAATTTTTTTTATTCTCTTGTTAATATTACTAAAAACGACTCTGTATCAACACATTGAAAATGGTAAAGTATCCGAGGCAATATAAATTATTTATTTACTACCCATTAACGATAAGTACTGATTGGTTTCGAAAAAACATCAGAGAATACCAAAGCGTCAACAAAACCATAATCATAACTCAAAATCAAATAACCCTTGGGCAAAATATAATAAAAAGAAGAATTTACATGGAGAACCTTGCAAAAGTACAAGAGAATAAGACCAGTTGTCCGGAAGAGTAAGTGTCTTCTGCTTCATCGTCGGCACCCGCCATGTCAATATAGGTCACGATCATGTTAATCCCACGCCCTCAAAGGGAGAACTAAGGCATCATTTTCGCCAATTAGTATGTATACTAATAATCCTACTAAAATAGTCTACATTCGTATCATACACGGATACTGAATAATTATCAATGAGACAAAAATGGCGATCACAAAACTTGCTCATAGTCTTCATCAACCTACATCTCTCAAATCCCTCTGTATTGGTTTTCTTTGTCAGCAGCTGGCATATATCACATAAAAATATCGGTTTCGACTACTAGCCCTTGAATAACAAATCATCTGCGACACCTAAACACCATGATTTGGAGAAGCAGTGATGTAACTATCAATAAAAGAAAAGTTTACGGTCAAAAAGTCGAAATCGTCACGTTTATCGTATAGCTTAATTAGTGATAAGCTGTCAATCGTTAGCCATTTTTTAAGATCGAGGTGAGCAGCCAGTGTGGAAGAGAATGGTGTGTCCTTGATTTCAAGTCGAGAAGGGTATATAGTATCCATTAAGTCAGCAAACTTCTCGTTTTGTATAGACATCACATCGTCGATATATCTGAAAGTGAAATTAAAAGATTTGATAACACTTTTGATATCTGTCCTGATAAACAAACAAACAAATTTAGCCTCATATGAAAACAAAAACAAGTCAGCTACGAGCTGGCCACAGTTTGCTATCAAGGGAATCCTGGAAAATCTTTACTCCCAACTCAACAAAAATATTGTCAAACAGTAATTCTCTATCTTCGTCAGTATATTATCTTGCTTTGTGTTGGGGTTTTCACAAAGTATATTCTAAGAGAGCTTGTACAGAGTCGAAATCAAATATTTTGAAAGACGAAATATTGTTGCGAAGATTTTTCGTTTTTCTTTTTCCAAAATCCATATCCAGTTAATTCATTTTCTGGAGTATACAGTGTTACCATAAGACTGTAGTCCAGATTTAATGGTACTATGAATGGTAGGAATTAAGAAGTTTGAGTCAAGCGAACATCAAGTCCTTCCTCACAGTGAGAACCGAGTCATGCCTACTCACAACAAGAAAGCATACTAATGATCATATTAAAAACGTCCAACTTATTATCATATCAAAGACACCATAGGTTGGAAAAGCAGGGGTGTAACTATCTAGAAAGGGAAAGTTTTACAGCATGGGAGTGCATTCAGACTTCTACAACTAATAACAGTATGTTGCGTTTAGACGCATACAACTGACAGCAGTGGAGCGCATTAAGACGTCCACATCTAATAACAATGTATTGCATTTGTCGTATACAGCATTAATACATTGTAAATATACAGCTGATAGCATTGGAGTGCGTTTATACATTGTAAGTATACAGCTGATAGCACTGGAGTGCGTTTAGACGTTTACAACTGACAACATTGGAGTGAGTTTAGACATATAATCTGACAGCATTTGTGTGTGTTTAGACGTTTACAAATGACAGAATCGTCGTGCGTTTAGGTGGAAACAGCTGACAGCATCGTCGTGCGTTTAGATGTTTACAAATGACAAAACTGAGTTATTATGTTAGATGGACGCACGGGGTCATCGGACGCAACGTACACCATTGTCCTTTGAGAAGATGAGCTTACGTTATGTTGAATCATTTATGACCTCTGTAAATTCACATATCAGATGTTTTGTGACGGCAGATCTTGAGACTTCTGGTATCTCTGACTGAGAGTTTTTTGTGGTGATATTCCTAAATTATTTGCCATTCTCTCACCATGACTGCCATTATACGAGGTGACTAAACGGCCTACTGTATTTGCCCACAAGTCTTAAAAAGCATGTAACATCCCTGTTTTATGAGTATGTTATAATGGCTTCAGCTTATTGAGTTAAATTCCGTTGAACTGACTAAAACACAGAGCGACATCTGAAGGCTATGCCCAAGGGTAAAAATAAAAGGACAGCATTGTTTGTTCTGCATTAGGTATTGGCGATACTCCATTTACTGTGGATGGCAGATCATATGGCATTGTGCCCGGCTTAAATGTATGTGGGCCAGTAGGGAGTTCCAAGTACAAAGCACCAGTAACTACACAGCTTACTCCTTCACAAAGCCACTGATAGATCCAGTGCTAGTCATTAGATACAACCTGCGTCATAGGGTTACTAGATATGTTAATAATGGTTCAGTATTGATAATATTTTCTAGCATTATTTATAAACTTATTCAAAACGACCCTTTCTCTGTATAAAACACAATATCCGTACAGTGAAGATCGCTTACGATTAAACATTATGCATTTAGTTCCTGTCAGAACAATAAATCTATACGCAGCAGAACCATTTTTTTCAGAACTTTAGTCAAATAAGCAAATACAGTTCTGCCAAATGTTGTCGTTTGCCCGAATGGCCATCTGAGCTTATGTTCTTGTAAGGCGTCTGTAGTCAAAATTTTGATTTCAACATATTTTAAATTACCAAAAGGCCGAACGTAATGATAATGTACCAAGTTTGTTTAAATGAATGACCTTGACTCCCTTTCTATGTCAAAACTAGGGATTACGCTATTTACTGAGTTGCAAGCTTGAATAAAGGTTATAATTTTTTTTTTCAAATGAATGACAATGCCATATATTCTAGGTCACAGGATTCAAATATGTTTTAAAATAATGGACTTATTTTGAATAACTGTGAGGCCCAGAACGTTGACATTTTGTCAGTAGCGTATTTAGATGATTGGCTATCATGCATTTTTGTTTTAATGACCTTGAACCGGAACACCTGGTCTTATTCTCTTGTACTTTTACGAGGGTCTCCATGTAAATCCTTTCTTTGTTCCTATTTTGCCTCTAGTTTAATCGATTTTGAGTTCGGTTTATGGTTTTGTTGACACTTTGGTATTCTCTGATTTTTTTTCTTGAGTCACTTTATACTTCAGTTTAGTACAAAACATGTTTTAACCTTTAAATGGACTAATCTCAAAAAAATAGTATAGTCAGCATAATGAATATCTTGAACATACAAGGTAAAACGGTTCAAATGGTTTTTTTTAAGTTTTCTAACGTTCGTTTAAATGACTCACTGACATCAATACTAATGTTTTGCCTCTAGCTTATTTAAGATTCAACCAAAGATGTTAATTGGGACATTACACAAAATAAACCCATCAAGGTGACCAAGCTAGCCCATTGGGATCCTTCCTTTATAAAGAAACATGTGACCAATGCTAGCCCATTGGGATCCTTCCTTTATAAAGAAACATGTTCCCTTTCACGTCCCTCATAGAATTTGGATCAATTAAAATTTTCTCCTGTCAGTATCAGTCGCCTAAGTCCACGACTGACAAAGGCGTGAATGTGACAGTATGTAAATGAAACTAACTCCGTCATTCGCTTTTTTTCATCGTATTGTTATTTAGAATAAAAAGGTTTTTGAATAGATAGGATAATTGCTTATTGATTTTACATTCGTACACAGCATCATCACCGCTAAGCATGTTCATGTACGTAACAATGAGGTTTACAATTCGATATTTTCAGTTCTTGTTCTATGGTGATGGTGGGGGGAATGGCGATTGAAATCATTCTATTTATCTTTCTTTTTATCCTAAAAATTACATATTAAAAAATAAGGGCAACATTGTAGGGATATTCTTCCAACACAGAAATGGAAACACCCATACTAAATCCATGCAAATGTGACTCCCCTCCTGACTTAGTGAGGGCGGGGTAATACATATTTTTGATGCTGTTATGGCAAAACTTCCGGACTAGGAAATCCGTCGTCATGTGAACCTGCTATCTCCTTACTTTACCCCTCCCTTCTCATTCCAAACTCGAAGTTAGTATCCTGTCATTCCTTAAGAAGGATTTTTAAGAATGTACTCAATTTTCCTAAACTCACCTCGCCCTTGGGGTCCCAGACCAACTATTTATTAAAATTGGATCCAGTTCCCCCTGGATGTTTCTTGCTAAATTTTGTAAAATCTAAGCTGTGGCTCACGACAAGTAGGTTCAAGAAATTCTTAATAAACCACATGTACTACCCTCAAAATCCAAGATGGCTGCTTTTCGGTGATAGTGTACTTCTTATAGTTCGAAAATGGGACAATGCACAACTATGGAACAAGGGAAGCCTTCACGCGACATTTGGTGGTCACTGTCGAGAAATTCCAATAACAAATTATCAAAAAATTCAAGATAGCCACCTGTCAATCATATTACTTTTGGTTTGAAAACGTGACAATGCACAACTTAATAGGTCAAAGGGGAACTTAAAATCTTTCCAGCAAAATACCAAGCGTCGTTTACAGATATACGACGGTCGCCAGTTGATTTAAATAAATGATAGTAGACTAAAAAGGTTATTTATGAATTTATATTGATCACATGTAATTAGCCTTACAGGCAATGTTCCATCAGTTTGTCACATAAAACTGTGATCCAAACATCGTTATATACTGTAGCAAGTCTTCAACACTTCTACCTGACGACTCTAGGTTCTGTCTGACTAACTCCAGTAAACATGTCACAATCTGGGGTCCACTATCAGGTCTACAAAGCATGTGCATCACTTTAGCTTTACAAGACAATTGTATTGCAAGCTGACGTTAATCTTCCGTGACCTCCTAACCTTTGAACAACAAATTCTGCAACTTTATCCTCTTTATGTTGTGTACCCTCAAATATTTTGAATTTAACGTTGCTTTTTAAATCATAAATGTATGTTTAAAAAAGCATGGTAAAGTGACTGATAAAAAGACGTCGACATGAAGCAGAGAAGAAATAAATCTCAAATCGTTGATTCAAGATTTTATTTTCCTTCCAATGATAAATATAATAATCACCATATTCCAATGAGTTTCCAGATCCAACTTTGTGAACTTTTTTTCCCTTCTTTTCGTTGAACCGTTAAAATATATTTGTGGTGATGTCCAATAAAACAATACTATATTCCCTCTGTTTCAATATCTTGTCTAATTTAAAAGTAATCAGGTGAATTTATATAAATGGCTTCAAGTACAAAGCACAATAGTTCTACGTATTTTCCATAACAAAGCACATAAAAATGTCATCCCAATTACTGTATTGATAATGACAATGGCCCCTTTGATGATCAAAATGATTTTAGTTGTCAATACAATGATTTACTTCAATATTAGGAATAGTCTTATTTCAATAGAAACCATAATCATGGTTCTTTCTATTGCAATTTACCCCAAAACTAATTCAATTTATGTATAAACAAATTTGTACTTGATTGAAGCAGAAATGAAGTGAAAATGTATTAAACAAAACAATCTTCAAGCACAAATATAGCCTTTCTATTACAATTTACCCAAAAAGTAATTCAATTCATAAATGAACAATTTTGTATTTGATCGACGAAGAAATGAAGTCACAATTTATAAAACAAAACATTCATGCACAAATGTGGGCTCGACAAAGCTACATGTTTGTTGCAAGTATACATATCGGTTAAAAATTGAGTAACAGGCAAAGAGACACAAACAAACATCACATGTTATCTTCTATTTTTTTCTTGTCAGCTTCACTGCGTCCAATTTCATCATGTCACTCATGCTAATGTAAAACCGATATGCAACCCAATGTTGATATTTTTTCCAATAGCATAGCCTTTTTTCACTGCAGTCAATCATTAACTTTTGATGTTGCCGCCTTTTGTTCAGCGCAAATGTGATGTTATGAAGAGGTTTGGTGATGTGTCGAGGGAAATTGAACATGATGTGAATTAAGAAAAATCATGAAGATACCGGTGATCAGTAAAAAGAAAAACTCCAGACTAACATTCTGACTTAATTATAGATCCGAATAAAGACTAAACCTAATAGAATTTTAAGAATTCTCAAAATAATTTGACATACCAGAACAAAGGTATTACTGAACATAATGGAAATATGGAACGCGAGAATTGCTGCATTATACGAAAGTTCTTTATTCCAGTAGTGGTTACCATTATTTCTCAAAAGATGAAACAAATCAAAAATTCACTTCACATCATCATGCCTCCTTTCATCTTGCAGTCTGCTAGCATGCTTTTAAAGTCACCTTTCCCCACTTTTTGGCAATGTTGTTTTTCGGATCTGCCTGAAAATTTGACCATACACAACTAGGGACCAAGGAGAACCTGTATATGAAAGTCCATCTTGATCCATCTAGTTCTTCGGAAGGAATAGCGATAACGAGAATGTTTACAGACGGACGGAACACAGATACAGGTTGATTTCTGAATTTGTATTGATCACATGTTATTAGCCTTACGGGAGTTATACTGTTGGAAGACACTTCTACCTGACGACTCTGTTCTGCCTGACTGATCCCAGTAAACATGTTACAATCTGTGGTGGGCTATACTGTTGGAAGACACTTCTACCTGACGACTCTGTTCCGCCTGACTGATCCCAGTAAACATGTTACAATCTGTGGTGGGCTATACTGTTGGAAGACACTTCTACCTGACGACTCTGTTCCGCCTGACTGATCCCAGTAAACATGTTACAATCTGTGGCGGGCTATCGGGTCTACGATGCATGTTGTAACTGCTTCAGTAGATTCATTTGGAAGCTTTTGTGTCCTGTGAGCTCCAGCAATTCTGTTGATGTTTCATTTGTCACTTTAGAGAAACATGTTTCAAATAGCAAGATTAAGTGACTGATAACACGACAGCGACATGAAGCAGATGGAAATCAACTTAAGAAGAAACAAACCTCAAATCATTTATTCAAGATTTTATTTTCCTTCCAATGATAAATATAGGAATCACAATTTCAATTATTTTCCCGATCCAACTTTGTGAACCTATGTTTTCCCTAGTTTTCGCTGAACCATTAGAATCATATTTGTGGTGATGTCTGATAAAACATAAGTACATTCCCACTGTTTTAATCCATTACGTAAGTAAACAGTTGAAATTATATAAATGGCTTCCAAGTATGAAGCACAAAATTATTTTCAATTTCAAAGCAAATATCAAAATTTCATCCTCATTTCTGTTTGGATAACGACAATGGCCCGTCGATAATCTAAATGATTTTATCTGTGAACACATTTATTTACTTTAATATTTTGAATAGTCATATTTCACTAGAAACCACAATGGATATTTCTATCGTAATTTACCCCAAAACTAATTCAATGTATTTATTAACAGATTTGTACGTGATTGGAGCAGAAATGAAGTAAAAATTTCAAAACAACAATAAAGCACAAATATAGCTTTTCTATTGCAATTTACCCAAAAAATAATTGAATTCATTTATTGAACAATTTTGAACTTGATCTAAGCAGAAATGAAGTGACAATTTATGAAACAAAATAACCTTCATGCACAAATGATGGGCTTGACAAAGCTGCATGTTTGTAGCGAGAATACATATCGGTTACAAATTGAATAACAGGCAACGGACAGCATCATACGTCACATATTACCTTGTTATTTTTCTCGTCAGTTTCATTACTGCATCCAATTTCATATTATTACTCATGCTGATGTAACACTGATATGCTACATACGGTTGATAACTTTTCAAATAGCATTACCTTTTTATATTGCTTTTTACAAAGCATTAACCTAACTGATATATTGCCGTCTTTAATTCAGCACAAATGTGATGTCATATAATAGAGGTTTGGGGGTATATGGAGGGAAATTGAACATGAACGTGAATCGCCAAGGAATATACTGGCGATCCATAAAGTGAAAAATTCCATTCATTTGGATCAAACTAATTTCTGACTTCATATTAGATCTAAATAAAGATTTAACCAAACAATTCTTATAATTTTAAGAATTCTGTCAACATAATTTGACATATCAAACCAAAGGTATTTTTAACATAATGAAAGCATTGAAAGTGGAAGTTGCTGCATACAAAGATGACATAACACACATATATGCTGCACCTTTTAAATTTAGTGATAGATACAGTATGTCAAAAAAATGAATTAAACTGCACCATACAGGTGTTTCGTACTACTGGGACTTGTCAATGATGATAGGGGCCAAAAGGTGGGAATCAGAAATTTCTTAACTATTGTAGAAGCAGAAGGGTCAGGTGCATAAAACCCCTTTAATTCATGAATTTAGAGGTACAATTAAACTAGTAACATATATAATTCCAAATCGTGTACTACGAAAATGTGTATATTATGAACCGTGAAAAAATACTTCTTTCCAATTGCAGATCACATTATTACTAAAATAATGCAAACCAAATAAAAATTCTCATTATAGCATCACCAAGCCCGTACTTTCACCCTGCGTACTTCTAATATGCTTTTAATGTCACCACTTTTCTTTTTGTTCTTCTGCAGCAATCCTCCATTAAGCCCGGGCCTTGTAATAAACCCATTAAGATATAGGTTTCATTTGAGCATGAACACCTCAAAATGTTTATTTTTTGATAAGATGACCCCCTTAGGTGTCAGTACCATGGGCTTGTTTTAGGATAAACATGATGTATATTTAGCTTTTATCGACATCACAAGACAATAATAAAATAAAACGTGAACAAAAGTTTTTGTATATATCCCCTCAAACAATACATCTTAAACATGAACAGTTGATGTGAGAACTGGCCTTTCCGACCACTTAATTAGGTATATTGCATTTCCCTCTGACTTGTTCAAATTCGTCTATAAACGGCAGCAAAAACAACCAAAATATTTAACGATGATTAATACTTAAGACAAGTTTAAAATAAATACAGAACTTCAAGAAAAGAAATTCTGTTTATCCAGGTCAATTTCTGAATTTTATATATATAAACTGATTGTTTGGAAATATCTGTGGCTAACTCTTGCTCAGCAGATTTTTAATGTCCTTCTGAAGCATAGTCCCGATGACCATTTTTTCACAATTCACTGTTAGTTTGGCAGTTTCATCCTTGGTCCAGACTGATATTAAAGTCAAAGTACCTGTAGCTAATGTGCGAGCGGCGAATATGAACATGTTTTCATTTGTGGAGGGCACTTGTAGTACATTTGCAACAGTGTGAACACTGGTACAAATAGACTTTGGATCAGACTTGGACGGCGATAGCTTCACATTTCCAGAATTTTCATGCATACCACCAAGTTTTCCTGTAAAGAAAGAGAAAAAGTATGAAACATAGCAACTAGAAAATGTCTGCAATACATGAATATACTCTCTGCTTCTTTTGTTTTTCAATTGATAGCAACTGTGACATTAAAATTGTCTTTGATCTTTGAACCCTGAAATACAATAATGGTATACTAGGTAATGTCTGATGAAAATATGTTAATGAATGTAGTTGTAAAAGTGTTTCTATTGAATCGAGATGGGAAAGAAAGATATTAATTTGATAAAAAAAAAGGAGAAAGAGATATCAGAGGGATCGAACTTCCACCATTGATGATTTTCACTTCTTCTTAAAAGTTCTTTTTTTTTCTTCTTTCCTCTTAGATGTATCAAATCTCAATTATATCAAATTTGAATAACGTTCTTTAACTGTCAAATCAAAGATGGTCATGTGACAGAAAACTTCTTGACTAGTTGCAAAATCGTAAGGTTACAACTAGGGACAAAGTTAAACCTAAACATGAAATAAGGAAAAGATTCATTATGTTTTTTTTTGTTTTTTTTTGTTTGTATCTGTCTGAAAACAGATCCAGCATAACTAGGCACCAAGGAAAACCTATGTATGAAATTTGAGAATGACTCATCCAGTATATCTCAAGAAATAGTGATCTCAATTATAACTTTCCAAACCCAAGATAGCCGTCTGTCACCCATATTATTTTTTTTCAGACTAGCTCAAAACCAGACAATGTGCATCTTGGGACTAAGGAGAACCTGACAATGAAGTTAGAAAAGGATCCATTCAGTTTTTCACAAGAAATAGTGATCACAAGAATTGTTTAAGGATGGACGGATGACGGGCAGAGGGACCACAGACGCAGGATGATTTGATTTCCCTTCACTTCTTATATCACTCACCAGATGGCGCTGTGGTGAAATGGTCTATCTTACATGGGCATAAAAAGCCATTCTTCTTTAGATTTTATCAAATGAACATATTCTCCCAAGAGTCCTGACTGAATAACGACAGTTTTCTCAGACTTCATGACTAGTAGCCATTAAAGAAATAAGTTGATGGATGGGCGACAGACGCTGTGTCATGGCTACAGCTCCATTGCCTTTCAGGCAGGTGTGTTATAAAGTAGTTCCTTGTCACTTTTGAGAATCATGCAATCCCTATAGAGTTGTGAACTTGATGTAAAAAAAAAATGAATATGTCAATGAATTATTAATGAAATAGAGAGCAATAATCAATAATGCATGCATTGAACAGAACAAATGACGAAGCATGTAACTGTGAAATGGTAAACTGCTAGAAAATGATGTGTATTACGATTACAATTGCAAAATGGCTGACAGTTGTAACCTAATGGATGTCAAAAAATCAAATTCCCAAATTAATTAATCGGATATTTATTTTGGTCATTTAATCTTAACCAATTTTCACATTTATAAACGAGTGTAGGTATTTTCGTCAGTCCCACAGTTCTGAAGGGCCACATGTTTAGGATTTTTGTCGAGGATTTGTCATATATATATGTGTCAGTTACCTGATGGATGTAAGGGATTTGATTTAGCCAAATGTCACAGTTGACACTCATCAGGGCTAGTATATTTTATTTCAAAGTTAAGTGTATTCAATATAGCCAACACTGCACTATTTAACAAGAGGCCCAGATGGCCTGTATCATTAACCTGGATCTGCAGTAACAATAAGATCTCATCTGAGCTGTACAGAATGGAGATTTTTAATTGATCTGAGTTTGGCTTGTGATGAGAGAGTTTCAATGAAGATAGTAACTTTAGTGAAAATTAGGGAATCTCATACTGAAGAAGTTTTAGGATTGACAGCAATACATAAAACACAACATTACACAGGCAAATTTTACAGGAAAAATTACAAATTTTTTTTATTGTCCATTTCATTAGATTGAATTTATCCGAAATGTCTTACAGTTTTCCTTTATTCAAAATCCAAATAAACAGCTTTAACAGAAGCTTCCCAATATCTTTCAAACTTAACTTGTGCTTTACTCCTGCTTTTATACCATATGGATTATGGATTGCAGTACACATGGGTACAATGAGGATTGTACATTTCCAGGGTAGTGAAACAATATAAGGTCAATACACAATCTGATCCCTAACTTTGCCTAGACAGAATCATGATACAAAGAAGAGCTCAAATATTGACATACAAATGTCAGCAGTATAAATGTCTGAATATTGTCTCTGTGTTAAAGGCCTGATATACGTAACTTTTGGCAAAACTTTAAGCGAAAATCAAGCCTTGCAACTTATTATATTTATAGATTTAGTTAAGATTAACTGATATCAGCAATATTCCAGATGAAATCTTGCGCGCTTACCGTACAGCAGCAGTTGAAACACGGTATTTGTAAATACGCATCCTTTTCGAACTGTCTAATCTACCTACGGCTTTGTTGTTGAAGTGGGCCCCACATGAACTATTTTCAATTCTTTGGATTTTTTTGTCAACAGTTTCTTGTTAGTTACCGCTCAGTTTAACTTTGTTTAAGGCTTATTTTTGCATGGTTATCAACTGGATTTTTTTTCATAACTTTTTAGAATCCAGAAAAATTTCCTGAAGTTATGTATATTGGGTCTTTAAATAAAAACCCAAATCAATATTTTTGAAATTCGAATGTGACCACATTGAAAAACAAGACCACCGCAAGCGGAGGCAGGATACGCAATTGGAACTAAGGGCAATAACTCCATAAATAGGAGATTATGGGCATTGAATTTGGTACACTGCACAATGCCTTAGTGTTATCAATGTACAAACAACATTTTTTGAGTCTGGCTTCACTTCATGCAGAGTTATGCTCTAGATTATGGCTCTGGAAATTTTAACAAAGGGTAATAACTCTGTAAATAAAAGGCTGTGGGCCTTGGAATTTAGTACACTGTACGTTACCTTAATAAGTGTAAATAATGTACACACCAAGTTTCATAATCCTTGCTTACCTGTGGGCAGAGTTATGCTTTCGACACAAAAAGGACTGACAGATGGATGAATGGACAGAAAAATTGGCAACAACTAATTTTATGCTCCCCAAAAGTTTTAGGGAATAAAAAATACAAGTACATACAATTTCTTGCATTTTTTCTAAATATTTTTCTTTTAAAATGGTCCCAATATTAGCGTCCCGAACCCAATTGTTCACTTTCTATATCAAATTCAATTACAAAGTATTATTTCTGATACAAAGATCAGATATTGTTAATTTCATCTTTATGGGTATGGTTTAGTACAATCCCTTTATTCAAATGAAGGTTAATTATAGTGTGTTCACACAATGGCTCTATATTATAGGTTTTTCTACACCTAACAACAACAAGAAATAGAACTGAATAGCATTATACTGCCTGACAGAATAAAGTTGACTGCACCAACACAAAAAAATTGGAGGATAATTAAGTCAGTGTTGCATGCATAAACATGGCCGCCAAGTGTTAGACAAACACGTACTAGCAATAATTGATGGGCGATATTGATAAATTGGAAGCTACCTGTACGTACCCTCCGCCTGTCTATAACACACCTAACAGGTAACGATGTAAATATTGATCTGTGAAATACAGTAAATGTCCCTAACATTTTGACTGAAATAAACTTCAAATAAATTGAGGTTTAATTTCAGAATAGTTCCATAAACCAAAACCCTAACATCTACAGCTTGATAAAACTTCAATATAAAACTTCAAATAAATGAGGTTTGATTTTAAAATAATTCAATGACCCAAAAGACTTGATAGTTTTTAAAACCTTTATTAGCTTCACATTTAAGATTTTAGAATAGTTAATAAGAATTTGTATTTGCATGTAAGATATCAATACTATGTAAAAATTATTGAAATACTATCTATTAAGCTTTAAAAACATTTATTTTGCAGTGACTCCTCAGTTTTAAGGAAATATTTGCTAAAATTCTATTTGAAATATTTGCTCTACTATTAACCTACAACATGCTGGTGTATTAATTGTGAACAGTGTAAATTTTTCGATTTCTTTATCGGGAAAATCAAAATTGAAAATGAATTAGTTTAGACAACATTTACTTTATTGGTCTCTGTAGATACATTGATTGGCTTCAGAGGCTGACAGGTTACAATAAAGATCTACAAAGTATACCGTGTACTACGGGTAATGGAATCAATACACAGCCCTAACAACCACAGGTTGATAAGGACAGTGGTGTTTTAATGCTGTCAACCTCTCCGTCGCGTACCGAGATAATAGTGAAATGAGCACACCCTGTCACTGTCACCAGTCAATATGTGTTGTAGACAATACAGACCCTGACAATGTCAGTATGTACTACTGACCCTGACAATGTCAGTATGTACTACAGACCCTGACAATGTCAGTATGTACTACAGACCCTGACAATGTCAGTATGTACTACAGACCCTGACAATGTCAGTATGTACTACAGACCCTGACAATGTCAGTATGTACTACAGACCCTGACAATGTCAGTATGTACTACAGACCCTGACAATGTCAGTGTGTACTACAGACCCTGACAGTGTCAGTGTGTACTACAGACCCTGACAATGTCAGTGTGTACTACAGACCCTGACAGTGTCAGTGTGTACTACAGACCCTGACAATGTCAGTATGTACTACAGACCCTGACAATGTCAGTATGTACTACAGACCCTGACAATGTCAGTATGTACTACAGACCCTGACAATGTCAGTATGTACTACAGACCCTGACAATGTCAGTATGTACTACAGACCCTGACAATGTCAGTATGTACTACGGACCCTGACAATGTCAGTATGTACTACTGATCCTGACAATGTCAGTATGTACTACAGACCCTGACAATGTCAGTATGTACTACAGACCCTGACAATGTCAGTATGTACTACGGACCCTGACAATGTCAGTATGTACTACGGACCCTGACAATGTCAGTATGTACTACAGACCCTGACAATGTCAGTATGTACTACAGACCCTGACAATGTCAGTATGTACTACGGACCCTGACAATGTCAGTATGTACTACGGACCCTGACAATGTCAGTATGTACTACAGACCCTGACAATGTCAGTATGTACTACAGACCCTGACAATGTCAGTATGTACTACAGACCCTGACAATGTCAGTATGTACTACAGACCCTGACAGTGTCAGTATGTACTACGGACCCTGACAATGTCAGTATGTACTACAGACCCTGACAATGTCAGTATGTACTACAGACCCTGACAGTGTCAGTATGTATTACAGACCCTGACAATGTCAGTATGTACTACGGACCCTGACAATGTCAGTGTGTACTACGGACCCTGACAGTGTCAGTATGTACTACGGACCCTGACAATGCCAGTATGTACTACAGACCCTGACAATGTCAGTATGTACTACAGACCCTGACAATGTCAGTATGTACTACAGACCCTGACAATGTCAGTATGTACAACAGACCCTGACAATGTCAGTATGTACTACAGACCCTGACAATGTCAGTGTGTACTACAGACCCTGACAATGTCAGTATGTACTACAGACCCTGACAATGTCAGTGTGTACTACAGACCCTGACAATGTCAGTGTGTACTACAGACCCTGACAATGTCAGTGTGTACTACAGACCCTGACAATGTCAGTATGTACTACGGACCCTGACAATGTCAGTATGTACTACGGACCCTGACAATGTCAGTGTGTACTACAGACCCTGACAATGTCAGTATATACTACAGACCCTGACAATGTCAGTATGTACTACAGACCCTGACAATGTCAGTGTGTACTACAGACCCTGACAATGTCAGTATGTACTACAGACCCTGACAATGTCAGTATGTACTACAGACCATGACAATGTCAGTATGTACAACAGACCCTGACAATGTCAGTATGTACTACAGACCCTGACAATGTCAGTATGTACTACAGACCCTGACAATGTCAGTATGTACTACAGACCCTGACAATATCAGTATGTACTACTGATCCTGACAATCTCAGTACCGTAATTTTCTGCATATTGCCTGCGGGCTATACAATTTTTTACATCAGAAGATGCCTAGTGCGGGCTATCTACTGGTGCGGACTATATGTGGATTTGTTTACCAAATTATTAAAAAAATGTGGGCTATACGTTGTTGAATGTTTCAACTTTAATCAACAAGTAGATCTACTCTATTTGTAAGAAAAAATATCATTGATAAGTTTATATTTATCTTTAATTGTACACATAAACATATATATTTACAAAATAAACACCATATACACACATACATTCGTACTCACTAGGTATACATTCGACCCATAACCTGCTGGCAATCTGCCAGTGCAGGTTATCTGGAATTTATTTTACAAAAGTCTCCAAAATGCCTTCATTTACTTACTATACCCTGGTGCGGATAATACGCAGAAAATTCTGGTATGTACTACTAACTCTTGACAGTGTCAGTATGTACTACAGACCCTGACAATGTCAGTATGTACTACGGACCCTGACAATGTCAGTATGTACTACAGACCCTGACAATGTCAGTATGTACTACAGACCCTGACAGTGTCAGTATGTACTACGGACCCTGACAATGTCAGTATGTACTACAGACCCTGACAATGTCAGTATGTACTACGGACCCTGACAATGTCAGTATGTACTACGGACCCTGACAATGTCAGTATGTACTACGGACCCTGACAATGTCAGTATGTACTACAGACCCTGACAATGTCAGTATGTACTACAGACCCTGACAATGTCAGTATGTACTACAGACCCTGACAGTGTCAGTATGTACTACGGACCCTGACAATGTCAGTATGTACTACAGACCCTGACAATGTCAGTATGTACTACAGACCCTGACAGTGTCAGTATGTATTACAGACCCTGACAATGTCAGTATGTACTACAGACCCTGACAATGTCAGTGTGTACTACGGACCCTGACAGTGTCAGTATGTACTACGGACCCTGACAATGCCAGTATGTACTACAGACCCTGACAATGTCAGTATGTACTACAGACCCTGACAATGTCAGTATGTACTACAGACCCTGACAATGTCAGTATGTACAACAGACCCTGACAATGTCAGTATGTACTACAGACCCTGACAATGTCAGTGTGTACTACAGACCCTGACAATGTCAGTATGTACTACAGACCCTGACAATGTCAGTGTGTACTACAGACCCTGACAATGTCAGTGTGTACTACAGACCCTGACAATGTCAGTGTGTACTACAGACCCTGACAATGTCAGTATGTACTACGGACCCTGACAATGTCAGTATGTACTACGGACCCTGACAATGTCAGTGTGTACTACAGACCCTGACAATGTCAGTATATACTACAGACCCTGACAATGTCAGTATGTACTACAGACCCTGACAATGTCAGTATGTACTACAGACCCTGACAATGTCAGTATGTACTACAGACCCTGACAATGTCAGTATGTACTACAGACCATGACAATGTCAGTATGTACAACAGACCCTGACAATGTCAGTATGTACTACAGACCCTGACAATGTCAGTATGTACTACAGACCCTGACAATGTCAGTATGTACTACAGACCCTGACAATATCAGTATGTACTACTGATCCTGACAATCTCAGTACCGTAATTTTCTGCATATTGCCTGCGGGCTATACAATTTTTTACATCAGAAGATGCCTAGTGCGGGCTATCTACTGGTGCGGACTATATGTGGATTTGTTTACCAAATTATTAAAAAAATGTGGGCTATACGTTGTTGAATGTTTCAACTTTAATCAACAAGTAGATCTACTCTATTTGTAAGAAAAAATATCATTGATAAGTTTATATTTATCTTTAATTGTACACATAAACATATATATTTACAAAATAAACACCATATACACACATACATTCGTACTCACTAGGTATACATTCGACCCATAACCTGCTGGCAATCTGCCAGTGCAGGTTATCTGGAATTTATTTTACAAAAGTCTCCAAAATGCCTTCATTTACTTACTATACCCTGGTGCGGATAATACGCAGAAAATTCTGGTATGTACTACTAACTCTTGACAGTGTCAGTATGTACTACAGACCCTGACAATGTCAGTATGTACTACAGACCCTGAAAATGTCAGTATGTACTACAGACCCTGACAATGTCAGTATGTACTACAGACCCTGACAATATCAGTATGTACTACAGACCCTGACAATGTCAGTATGTACTACAGACCCTGACAATGTCAGTGTGCTTAGACCCTGACAATGTCAGTATGTACTACGGACCCTGACAATGTCAGTATGTACTACAGACCCTGACAATGTCAGTATGTACTACAGACCCTGACAATGTCAGTATGTACTACAGACCCTGACAGTGTCAGTATGTACTACAGACCCTGACAGTGTCAGTATGTACTACGGACCCTGACAATGTCAGTATGTACTACAGACCCTGACAATGTCAGTATGTACTACAGACCCTGACAATGTCAGTATGTACTACAGACCCTGACAATGTCAGTATGTACTACAGACCCTGACAATGTCAGTATGTACTACAGACCATGACAATGTCAGTATGTACAACAGACCCTGACAATGTCAGTATGTACTACAGACCCTGACAATGTCAGTATGTACTACAGACCCTGACAATGTCAGTATGTACTACAGACCCTGACAATATCAGTATGTACTACTGATCCTGACAATCTCAGTACCGTAATTTTCTGCATATTGCCTGCGGGCTATACAATTTTTTACATCAGAAGATGCCTAGTGCGGGCTATCTACTGGTGCGGACTATATGTGGATTTGTTTACCAAATTATTAAAAAAATGTGGGCTATACGTTGTTGAATGTTTCAACTTTAATCAACAAGTAGATCTACTCTATTTGTAAGAAAAAATATCATTGATAAGTTTATATTTATCTTTAATTGTACACATAAACATATATATTTACAAAATAAACACCATATACACACATACATTCGTACTCACTAGGTATACATTCGACCCATAACCTGCTGGCAATCTGCCAGTGCAGGTTATCTGGAATTTATTTTACAAAAGTCTCCAAAATGCCTTCATTTACTTACTATACCCTGGTGCGGATAATACGCAGAAAATTCTGGTATGTACTACTAACTCTTGACAGTGTCAGTATGTACTACAGACCCTGACAATGTCAGTATGTACTACAGACCCTGAAAATGTCAGTATGTACTACAGACCCTGACAATGTCAGTATGTACTACAGACCCTGACAATATCAGTATGTACTACAGACCCTGACAATGTCAGTATGTACTACAGACCCTGACAATGTCAGTGTGCTTAGACCCTGACAATGTCAGTATGTACTACGGACCCTGACAATGTCAGTATGTACTACAGACCCTGACAATGTCAGTATGTACTACAGACCCTGACAATGTCAGTATGTACTACAGACCCTGACAATATCAGTATGTACTACTGATCCTGACAATCTCAGTACTGTAATTTTCTGCATATTGCCTGCGGGCTATACAATTTTTTACATCAGAAGATGCCTAGTGCGGGCTATCTACTGGTGCGGACTATATGTGGATTTGTTTACCAAATTATTAAAAAAATGTGGGCTATACGTTGTTGAATGTTTCAACTTTAATCAACAAGTAGATCTACTCTATTTGTAAGAAAAAATATCATTGATAAGTTTATATTTATCTTTAATTGTACACATAAACATATATATTTACAAAATAAACACCATATACACACATACATTCGTACTCACTAGGTATACATTCGACCCATAACCTGCTGGCAATCTGCCAGTGCAGGTTATCTGGAATTTATTTTACAAAAGTCTCCAAAATGCCTTCATTTACTTACTATACCCTGGTGCGGATAATACGCAGAAAATTCTGGTATGTACTACTAACTCTTGACAGTGTCAGTATGTACTACAGACCCTGACAATGTCAGTATGTACTACACACCCTGACAATATCAGTATGTACTACAGACCCTGACAATGTCAGTATGTACAACAAACCCTGACAATGTCAGTGTGTACTCCGGACCCTGACAATGTCAGTATGTACTACGGACCCTGACAATGTCAGTATGTACTACGGACCCTGACAATGTCAGTATGTACTACGGACCCTGACAATGTCAGTATGTACTACGGACCCTGACAATGTCAGTATGTACTACGGACCCTGACAATGTCAGTATGTACTACGGACCCTGACAATGTCTGTATGTACTACGGACCCTGACAATGTCAGTGTGTACTACGGACCCTGACAATGTCAGTGTGTACTACGGACCCTGACAATGTCAGTGTGTACTACGGACCCTGACAATGTCAGTGTGTACTACGGACCCTGACAATGTCAGTGTGTACTACGGACCCTGACAATGTCAGTGTGTACTACGGACCCTGACAATGTCAGTGTGTACTACGGACCCTGACAATGTCAGTGTGTACTACGGACCCTGACAATGTCAGTATGTACTACAGACCCTGACAATGTCAGTGTGTACTACAGACCCTGACAATGTCAGTATGTACTACAGACCCTGACAATGTCAGTGTGTACTACAGACCCTGACAATGTCAGTGTGTACTACGGACCTTGACAATGTCAGTATGTACTACGGACCCTGACAATGTCAGTGTGTACTACGGACCCTGACAATGTCAGTGTGTACTACGGACCCTGACAATGTCAGTATGTACTACGGACCCTGACAATGTCAGTATGTACTACGGACCCTGACAATGTCAGTATGTACTACGGACCCTGACAATGTCAGTATGTACTACGGACCCTGACAATGTCAGTATGTACTACGGACCCTGACAATGTCAGTGTGTACTACGGACCCTGACAATGTCAGTATGTACTACGGACCCTGACAATGTCAGTGTGTACTACGGACCCTGACAATGTCAGTGTGTACTACAGACCCTGACAATGTCAGTGTGTACTACGGACCCTGACAATGTCAGTATGTACTACGGACCTTGACAATGTCAGTATGTACTACAGACCCTGACAATGTCAGTGTGTACTACAGACCCTGACAATGTCAGTGTGTACTACAGACCCTGACAATGTCAGTGTGTACTACGGACCCTGACAATGTCAGTGTGTACTACAGACCCTGACAATGTCAGTGTGTACTACGGACCCTGACAATGTCAGTGTGTACTACAGACCCTGACAATGTCAGTGTGTACTACGGACCCTGACAATGTCAGTATGTACTACAGACCCTGACAATGTCAGTATGTACTACAGACCCTGACAATGTCAGTGTGTACTACAGACCCTGACAATGTCAGTGTGTACTACAGACCCTGACAATGTGAGTGTGTACTACAGACCCTGACAATGTCAGTGTGTACTACGGACCCTGACAATGTCAGTGTGTACTACAGACCCTGACAATGTCAGTGTGTACTACGGATCCTGACAATGTCAGTATGTACTACGGACCCTGACAATGTCAGTATGTACTACAGACCCTGACAATGTCAGTGTGTACTACGGACCCTGACAATGTCAGTATGTACTACGGACCCTGACAATGTCAGTATGTACTACAGACCCTGACAATGTCAGTATGTATAACTATCATTAAAATATACTACACAGATGACTATGACTAACACATGATGCATTGATACATTTAAAATTTTGTTATAAATTTAACTGGTTCAATACATTAAACATGAAAGTAAATCACACTCCATCCTTCATCTGTTTCATATCCTTAGGACTTAAGCAATGCTAGGGGCAAAAAGGTTGGAAATTCAAATTAGATATCGCCAATACTATTACTATGACCATCAGTGTTTTTTGCTAAGGAGATTTTACAGCAGTCTGTGCCTTATATATTATTATTTAATTGGCAAATTAAAGTAGGATTTTCAGATAACCTGGGGAAATATTCTTGTATTTTGCTTCATTTAGGGAAAATAACACAAATTTTGACTGGGGGAAATAACCTTACATCGACTGTAAAAATGGGCAAACCAAATCACTGACCATTGTTACATCACTCGAGACAATCACAATTTGCTTGAAATCATATTAATCACTGATTGTCCTTGATGCCAGGGGGACTTGAAGCTAAGTGCAAGATCTTTCACATTTACAACATTTTTAAAGACTACATTCTAAGAAAAAGAATTCCAGGGAAGTGGATGTACATGTGTCGCCTGCGCAGCAAGCTGGGAGGTGAGTTTTTCCAGAACAAGCTATGGATATTTATTGAACCGAGTTTAATTTGCATGATTTGCCTGATGGATTCCCATGCAATGAATAAACTTGCAGTTTTTGATGTTTACGTATCTCATAACATAGACTTCCCATGAATAGATTTTCTTGATTTGTTAACCTGTTATAATAAATATTAAGTGTTTATTCAAGACTTTTCATACACAAGAATTAAGCGTAATTGTATGTCTCGCCTTTCCCGCTTTGCCGATAATATTTAAGTCCCAACGTAAAAATTAGTATGACAAAATATATACAGCAAGATTATATCTGTAACATAGCCAAGTTTCAATTTAATTACATATCAATAACACTATAAATAATGGATGCTATCTTAAATTCTCACAATTCCCATGTTTTTACCCCAAAATTTCCTCCAACTTCAGTATGATAATATTAGTAACTACCCTAAGTTTCAATTGAATCCAATATCAGTCACACTATAAAAAGTGGACTTTAACGCAAATTCTCAAAATTCTTATGTTTTTGCCCATTTTGTAAAATGTATATTTTATGCACTTTGCGAAAGGCCAAAATTTCACCTTTTTGATGCTATATCGCTCTCTTTAAAACATCAGTGTTTAGCCATTTTTAAATATAGCAAGCTCAGTTTTCTGTACAACTTTATAATGTTCAATTTTATAGAAATATTATGCTATGATGTGGATAATTATACAATTTTAGTATTTTTGTTATATATTTAGTGTAACTGGAGCAGTTTTTATTTTTGAACTGTGAAAAATAACACCAATAATACAGGGACAAAAAATTAAGCACACTAACCCCCCATTTTTATGATGGTTTTAGAAAGAGAAACCCATTTTCTTTTCATACGCTAAATATTAAAAAATGTTTTATATCAGAACTTTCTTTATTAAGCGGTTAATCTGCAAAAAAATGGTGAAAAATGATAATTTTCTCATTAGAAATTAAGGGGTAGGGGTAACTCAAATTGCTTTCCTGAGTAAAAATAGAAAGTTAGAGAAATTTTACTTCCATAACGTAAAAGAAAACACTAATTTTGTCATTTCTGAAAACTTTCATACATTTCGGATCCTAAATTCGGATGATATTGTATGAAGATGTCCCGTAATTGGTAAAAACTACAAAATTCACTTAAAATTGCTTATTATGTCATATTGGTATGTTTGACCAATCATAGCACAAAAATGAGCACACTGACATATCATTGTCTTTGCATTTTCTGTCATGCCTTGAACTCCCTTATCCAAAAATGTATATGAGAAAAAAAGTTTGATACAGGAAAATTTTGACTTCTCAGAGGTGTACAGGTTTGAACAATCTGACCAACTTTCAATTCAATAGGTTAATTATAACACTGTGAAAAGTGGACTTTAACGCAAATGTTGACGCCGCCGCCGGAAAAGTAACACCTAAGTCTCGCTTTCTCGACTATGGTCGAGGCGAGACAAAAAACCAGCAAGCACTGTATAAAGATTGGGGTTTATTTGCCCAAAGGGAACTGGACTTGTTTTACCCATGAAAAGCAATCGCAAAGGAAGCCCTTTCTGTCAGCTTGAGTCAGACCAGCAGTAATCACACAAAAATTGATTTTCTACTTATAGTAACTGTGACCTTAACCTTTGACCTTTGGAACTTAAAAGCAATCCCAAGCAAGCAGTTTTGGTAAGGAAACACTGTAAGAAGTCTGAGCTTGAGTGAATCTGATTTATCGCATGGAGACCAATTTTGTATTTCGTATTGAAACTTGTGTTAATTAAGAATTTATTTTTTAATTTTTTTAAAAAAATATTTTTTGATAATTTAACACCAATTTCAAAGCCAATAGAAATGCCTCGTACATGCAAGATTAAATTACTGCTTACTAACCTTGCTGCTGTAAAAATTCGCCCTCACTCATGGTATGGGGCTGTAGAAGCTCTCCCACGGGCGCCGTGATACTGGCGGCAAACTTTGCGTCCTGGGTACAGATGTTAAACTTAGCTGGCTGGGTGGTGTCGTTAAAGTTGATAGCCAACAGCACGGAAGTAGCTGCACCTTGTCCCAAAGAAGCTAAAAAAAAAAAAAAGTCCATTGAACATTGCAGTTTTCTGCTTGATACATGCACGAAAGTACAAACAATGAAACCTAAAAAGGGAGATCTCTCCCTCATTTCACATTTCCAATAAAAGCAAAGTGATCAGGGGCTCACATAGATATACATTGGACCCTTGATAATCAAGACACCTTCGTTCCCAGCACAAACCGTCCGGATTATGAGTTTTCCGGACTGCCAAATTTAGGACTGATAAGTACAAATACATAAGTTGTAACATCATTACTGAAATCCGTTCCCATGCATTTCCTTCCGGATTATGAGCTTTCCGGACTATTGGTGTCCAGATTATCGCAGGTCCACCGTACCCCCAACCTGTGGCCATTATCTGGGGATCAAATGCTCAAATGACTATGGTAAATTATTGGCACCAATTGTACTCAAATTAAGGCTGTTCCGCCTTTTTTGTTTAACAAACACAGTTAATTAACATGTAGTTAAAAAAAATGAAAAAAAAAAAGCAATTTAAGTAAACAATTGTTCAATACTAAAATTGTAAATATATGGATTGCATGGCAATGTTTTAATTTTAATGCCGGGATGAATGCAAATTGGTTACATCCATATTGACCATGAAACCCTAGTGGGCTTTACGCAATATGAATGAAACCAATTTGTATTCATATCGCCGCAAGTATTAAAACGCTGTTCAACCCCTATGTGAATACAGCTGTGTATTGCTAAGGGAGATAACCCATTTTTTAAACCAACTCTTCCAACCTTCATATTAAAGCTAGTAAGGTTAATTGATATGAAACTTAAAAAAAACAGGATTAAGTTTGGATGCTATTATAAATCAACAGGTGTCAAAAAATTCAATAATAGTGTTGTTTTAATGATTGAACCATACTGAATTTTTTTCTTTTTTTTTTCTTTTGTATATATTGTGATATGGATTATGAGGCTTCTAGCCTGCATTCATTATTTTTTCCATCAAATGTATTTTCAAATACTGTCCAACTTCGAAAAAATATTTCAGAAGCAAAATAATTTTTGTGACTGCAGTAATAAATAATTTTTGATAATTTCACTTTATCTCAAACCTTTGTCTGGTAGCTGCAGCTTGTCACTAATATGTAATCTTTGATAATTTTATCCTTTATCTTAAACCTTCGTCTAGTGGCTACAGCGTGTCACTTATATATAATTTTTGAATAAAAAATCACGAAGTTTTATCTGTCATGATTTCTAAAACTTAAAAAGAATTGTACTCAATTCATTGTTGAACTGTGACCTCATGGTTTTAATTGACTTGGTTAATAACTCCAGTGTAAAAATGGAAATATCAAATTTAAAATGTTACTTACCAATTTCAGGGAAATCATGAATTTCCATTCCAGGTTGTAATTTCTAAAACAAAGAACAAATTTTACATCACACCTGATTAACATGTTTATAGACATCATTAATAAAAGAATCATGTTGATTTTCTTCTGTTCAAATACACCATTGCCAAAAACATGATGATACACAACTTTAGATTTTCCTGTCCAAACACAAAGTATATGAAAAATATTATAATAGAAACCTAGCACACAAGTATGAGGATACAGTGCACTCCTTTTTATATCATGTTGTATTTGTCAGACAAAAACATGATATTAACAGGAATGTGATATTAAGAGAAACTTGTTTTTTTTCCACTACATCTAGAGCATTTCCAATCTCCATAACTAAAAGTAGGCTATTCAATGTACATATGAAGATGTTTCAATATATAGATAACATTATTTCAATTAAAAATCATTTTTGGGGTGATTTTTTATTTTCTATCATTTTCTGGATATTTTATGTGATTGGTTAAAAAAACATGATATTAAGAAGAATTCACCTCAAATTACATGGTATTAAGCAAATAAAATTACAAAGATTATACAGAGAGAAAAATGTTGCTTGGGAAAAAAACATTATATAAAGAGGAATGTGATATTAGCAGGGGTGATATTAAGTGGAGTCCACTGTATATTGGCTGGCAGTCATATTGGTAACACTCATTCAATTAAACCAGAAAATGAGATTTCCAGGTACAACCCAGAGCTGTCCCAGAGCTGTCCCAGAGAGGACTATATATAGTACCCCTGCATAACACTATCAAATAATGAATGTGACTCCATGAAATTGATGTTGCATGAGCCCCCAAAAAATTCTCATTGCAAATTTCATCACCATAGTACAAATATTCACTGCTTGGCAAACCTCTTAAGAAAGTTGCCCCAAAGTTTGAGACCTTGACCTTCGGCTTACAAAACAGACCTTGACCTTAGGTAGAAAAAATAGACCTTGATCTTTGGTAGACAAAATTGAATGAAGTACACAACACATCTTTTAATAATGGTTACCATAACTATCAAGGATAGTTTCACCCTTCTTCTATGACAGGTTACAAAGTTATAAAGCAAAAATAATGTCTTTCATAATTAAGGGATCCCATGAAAAACCTAAGCTTGAGACTTTGACCTTTAGAGGACAAGATTGAATGAAAATATGACAAATCTTTTAATAGTGGTTAATAGTAATACAAAGTTTCACCCTTCTGCAATGACAGACCACAAAGTTTATGAAGTGGCAAAATTATGTTTCACAATTAAGGCAGATCATGAAAAACGCTAAGTTTGAGACCTTGACCTTCGCTAGAAAAAATGAATAAAGTAGGCAACACCTTAGTTATAACAGTGGTTACTATGACAGGTTACAAAATAATGGAGTGGACACGAAATGTGTTTTTTCAATTAAGGGATCCCATGAAAAACACAAACTTTGAGACCTTGACCTTTGGAGGAAAAAATTGAATAAATAGAAGACACACCATCTAATAGTGGCTAAGAACCATGCAAAGTTTCCGCCCTCTACTACAACAGGTTACACAATTATGGAGCGAAAAACGATTGTGTTTCGGACGGATGCCAGGACACTAAAGGGCATTTACAACTATGTGGTGTGGCCCTTGTAAACTGAAACATCAATGGCTGTAAATTATTTGTATTCTGAGCAAACATCCATCATTTCATCTCTGGTTGAGTTTGGATATGGAACTCAAATAATAAGTGATAAATAAATAAACAACACTCATTTTATTCGTAAACAACTATGTCAGATTACATGAACTTACTAAATAAGTAAAAAGGCTTACCTTATTGTCTATTTTAATCCCAGAAATTGTATTATCACTATTGTTCACAAATGTCATCTCTATGGAGACCATTTTTGGGGAAAATATTGAAACAGTTCTGGTAAACTTGTAAGAAATAGTTAAACCCTTTCCGGTCATCCGGTTCACAAGTTCATAAACTTTGGCTGGAATTGATGCTGGATTAAACTGAAAGAAAACGAAAAGAAAATTATTTAACAGAACATTTAACCAGTATCCACAGCAACATGTAAAGAGTAAAGTATGAACATGAGTTTTCATCAAAGTAATACACTTTTTTGTTGTTATTGAAAAATAGGAGAACCAACACTTCTATCGTTTCAAATAGTGGTAATCTTCATGGATGGATACCTTACGGTATTCAACAGAGATCCTTCCTATGTGGTGAACATAATATTAGGAAATAAAGGCTTCTCAACATCCAAGAAGTGTTATCTTCTTTATTGTGGTCTAAATGTCGTCGACATGTTTCGACCGCTAGGCGGCCGTCATCAGGACGACTTTTTACAAAATTCATATGCCTTGAAGTACAATTTTGAGGTTCAAGATGGTTACAGTTGTTAGGTAAACATTGTGACGTTATGGATACATAACATTGTGACGTCATAATTATCCTAGGACTACTGTGATAGACCATGTTGTTCTATAATCAGTGGCAGTGTTTTTTAGTAACTGATTTTTTGTTGTGTATAAAAATAAAATTATCCTGTTTTCCAAACATTATCATTACATTAACAAGATCAAGGGTTAAACATGATATTTACTTAAATTATTTCCTTTTATTACTTGTACAGTAAAATTTACATTTATTTAGTAATTTAGAATTGAATTGATGTAAGTAAACATTATGTAGGGGAAATAGCTATTATATGTTAGCAAATTCTCCAAATTTGTGTTTTCTTTTCCCGTTTTCAGATTTGACAGACATCTTGAATAATGCATCATGGGTATAAACCCTCCTTTTTTATGCTTTCTAGCAGTGTTACTTGCAAGGAAAGCAGAATTGCAATAACCCGCTTTCAGATTTGACAGACATCTTGGATAATTCATCATGGGAATAACACTCCCTGTTGAACTGTAACAGTGTTACTTGCCAAGAAAACAGAATGCTTTCAGACCTGACAAACATCTTGGATAATGCATCGTGGGAACGACCCTCCCTACATACACTGTTACAGTGTTACTTGCCAAGAAAGCAGAATGTTTTCAGACTTGACAGACATCTTGGATAATGCATCGTGGGAACAACCCTCCCTACATACACTGTTACAGTGTTACTTGCCAAGAAAGCAGAATGTTTTCAGACTTGACAGACATCTTGGATAATGCATAATGGTAACAACCCTCCCTACATGCACTCTGTTACTTGCCAAGAAAGCAGAATATTTTCAGACTTGAAAGACATCTTGGATGATGCATCATGGGAACAACCCTTCCTACATACACTGTTTCAGTGTTAAAATTACTTGCCAAGAAAGCAGAATGTTTTCAGACTTGACAGACATCTTGGATAATGCATCATGGGAACAACCCTCCCTACATACACTGTTACAGTGTTACTTGCCAAGAAAGCAGAAAGTTTTCAGACTTAACAGACATCTTGGATAATGCACCATGGTAACAACCCTCCCTACATACACTGTTACTTACATTCATGCTGTTACTGGCAGACATGTTAGTGCTCCCTAACGACATGCTAGACATGCTGCCCGCTAGACTGGGGGTCAACAGGTCAGCAGCAGGGGTTCCCGTAGAGCTAGCAAACCCGCCCCCTGGTGGTCCAACTGTAGATAAAAGGGGGACAATCAGGAAGGGAAAACAAACAGGTGGGCAAAATAAATAACAAAACATAACAATTTGGGAAAATATACAAATAATTTTTCGGAAGAATTTCAACACAAAATCTAGAGAGGGGGGAAATTGACAATCAAGATTTTTTTTCAAGATAATGCATATGTCATTAATTTGGTTAATGTTTTTTACACATCAACTATCAGAGTAGCTGTAAATAAAATGTACCCAGTACAACTCCCTGACTTTATTCACTGAAAATATTTACAAATACTAAATATATTCATCAGAGGAATATCAGAAGAAAAATTTAGTTTTTATTGAAAACACAGGCAATATATGTAGAAGACAAATTTGGTATACTGTGTCTCCTGTTTTGATGGATATTTTTATCTGACAACACCTGTAATAAGAAGAGATGGTGCAAAAACAATTGTCCCCATGCACACTTTGTTTTTTGGGACATAACACAATTGTGCTATTGTTTTATTAGTAACTCACAGTCATCAAGGTCCAATAATAAATCATGTGATGGCTTGGAAGGTTCTGCTTTGGTTTTCTTAACAGGTGCAGATTTGGACTGGATCTGAAGTAAACAGAATCAATTTAGATTTCATGATGTTTCAACTTACTCCTCAAAGTAGTACAGCATATTTCAAGATTACAATAAATCATAATTTTTTCATGAAGATTTTTCAGTAACTTTCAAATCAAAATTGAGATATTTGAATCGACCAGAAATGATTTGCAAACAGGAAATATAATAAGATAATTTTTTCAAAAGAGGGTATACAATTCTGTATTTATTTCAAAATTTAGGATATCAAAACATTTGATAGAAACAACACAATTTTATGCCATATTACTGCTGAGCAAATTACATGAATTGTATAAACATCTAAGTGTTCTCAAATAACTGATGGTGCATAATTATTTCAGCAAGTTTCGATCAATAAGCCTATGCTTGATAATAAACCCACCCATTGCAGTTCAATAAAAATGTCAACAAATATAATTTTATTGTCCAGTGATAAATCAAAACCCCTACTGAAAGTCTTGACAGTTTTTTTTTGTTTATCTCCCTAGGTTTACTGTAGAAAAGATTTAAAAGAAAAAGTAAACAATTCCAAATAAAAAAATTTAAATATTCAGGAAGTCAGAATTAAACCACTCTGACACAATTGTAACAAATGGAAAAGATACAATTTGAACTTGTACTTGACAAGAGAAACTTCAGTTGTGTATGTCTCTAGAGGTGGGTGGTTCTTAGTGTATCTAAGGTCAAAGAAGTCTGAGAGATATGTAATAGAACAGAGAAAACACATTCCTGTCAAGTGCCCCGACCAGGAATCGAACCTGGCCCCCCCCCCCCCCCCAGCGTGATAATCTACAGCTCTACCCACTGAGCCAAAGAAGCATGCTCCATCACCTTAGTGACAGAGACGGTATTTAACACTATGTACAATCCATACCGACCCGCTCCTTTTACAGTTATAATGTGTACCTTTTTAGGTTTAGGTGGAGGTTTTTTGTCGCTGTCATCACTATCTTCCTCTGAACTTTCCTCATCGGAGGAATCGTCAGTGTCGTCTTCATCTGATGAAACTTTCTTTTGACTCTTGTTGACTTTTTTGACAGGTTTGACCACTTCCTCATCTGAACTATCTTCTTCTTCAGAGCTATCGTCTTCCTCTTCATCAGAGCTATCCTCTTCAATATCATCTTCATCCTCATCATCATCATCATCTTCATCAGAGCTATCATCATCACTGTCATCGTCTGGTAAGGAAGAAACAAGGCATTTGTTAATTGCATGATTTAATTATATTCAAAAGATGATTTTATAGATAGTGTTCACCAAAATTTTTAACATTATCTGTCATACAAAGATGTGAAGCATGATAATTATCTTTAGTTTATTTTTCATTTTCTTTTTTAAAGTTTTAAGATTTCTTTTCTGTGTAAATTCACAAGAAAGGCAATCATCATTGAAGTACATGTATCCCGCTATTATTCTTATGCTTACACATTTAAAAGCAGTAAATATAAGACTGCTTTTTGGTTAATAAATGAAATCAATTTCTCGAACTAACAATGAGTTATTTATGAAAGCATTTCTTCAAGATTAGTAATATGAAGATATATATTATTATCATTATTTTTATATGACATCAACCGAAGCATTCTTTTTTGTCTAGCTAGACCATGTCATACTATGGCACTGTTATGTAGGTAATGTAGGTAATTAATGTGACCTATAGAAGTAGATTTTAACTCTGCCTGCTGTGTAATGCAGTTATCTCCCTTGACCCATGAAACCAGGCACTCAGGGTTATCTTTTAAAAACATCAACTTTTATTTCAAATTTACTCCTGGTCGCAGGTACTTTGTAATTTTTTTAAAAGCATCAACTTTCATATCAAATTTAAGCTGTATTAAATTTTTCATTTTTTCGGCTATCATATCAAAGCATGATCATGCAATGTCATCTCAGGTAATTTTTTCAGCTAAAATAACTCTCAGATATCTGTAACTTTTGTAATTAATCAAATCATTAATAAAATGGATGAAAATGAGGTTTGCTAACATTCCCTGCAAAAACTCCCCATAGTTATTGGTAAAATTTTGATTGAAAAACAGCGAGAATCATTCTGTAGAAAGCATGGATTCTATCTTAAAGTTTGTTATTGCTGGAAACGAGGCTAAGGAATGGTGGGTAGTGATGTAATGTTCTTATATTTAGAATACAAAAGTACGTTTAGATATCAGGCGTATGGGCAAATGTTAAGGAATGCCCTGGCGGGAACTCCGACCAGCCGCAGGGATAGAGTTAAAATGAGGCTGTGGGCAAACATCACTGAACATATGTATTTAATTTGCCATCCATTTTAATAATTTAATCTTGTTTAAAACAAGCTTTTTCATTGGATTAATATATTATGTAATCAGTCTAAAACAGAAAAAAGTGACATCACAGTTTATAATGTCGCTTTTGATTGGCTGATTCAGCAGCGTAATAATTTGTAAGATAAAAGAGTTCATCAATAAAGTGAATTTCAGTAGGGTATAAATAAAAATATAAGAATTAACTTGAATCTATTTTTTATGTTATGGGGTTATAACACAAAAGACGGGAGTGTAATCTCATCATAAACCGCTTTGCAGTTTATTTAGAGTACACTCCTGTTTTTTTGTGTTATACCCCCATAACATAAAAATAGATTCAAGTTAATCCTTAATTATATATTATCAACTGAACCTGATCCACAAGTCAAAACCTTACTTTGATTAGGTACAGTTGTTTAGAAAAAGTGTTTGATATCTTGAATTCAGTTGCCATAGCAAGATCTGAATCTATGGATATTAACCAATGAAAAGCCTTGTTACATTGCTGACGTAACAAAATCCCTGATTTACCTTCTGAGCTTGACTCCTCTGTATCAGAGTAGAAGGATTTCTTCTCCTTTTCTGGTTTTTTCTTCTTGGAAGGGAACTTTGTTTCCCAGGGTGTGGGGATCTCTATGTTGCGCACGCTCGCGTCGGGCGCCTCTTCCGGCCACTCCGGAAGTTCCTGGTACCCTGTGGCCCTGGAATTCAGGATGTGGGACAAAGTGCCAAGCTGAAACTGGTCCCGGTCTGAAATATAGGTATAGGTACAGTAAAACATGTTTATAACAAATCTCCCGGGCCAATTATAGATTAGTTTGTTATCAGCATCGTTCGTTATACATGTACAACATACCAGGTACAGATAACAGGGCGCTTGACGGGAAATGAAAAACAAGTACGCTATAATCATGAATTTGTTGTAAGAATGATCTATTCGTCATAAACCTGATTTATGATTTACTGTTTTGAGGTATGAAATAATTATCATGAATGAAATATTTCACTAGTGAAATAAAAACAAAGTGAGCAGGGGACTCAAAAAGATACACCCCCAATCTTGTAAAGTGTTCCTTAGACCTTATATCCTTGACTAATGGCCACCAAAATTTAATCAAGAGAAAAACTTGATGTCACCATTGATTGCATAATTTAAAAATGAACTTCATCTGATCAGGAGTACTAGTTCATAGAATATCTTGCACATAATCTTGACAAGTGGTCAACTTTGATTATGACCCTTTCACTTTGACCAATGACCACCAAAATATATATATATAAAAAATACATACAACCTGTAAAATATCATGTCTAAATCTAGGCCTTTTCATTTTTCATAAGAAGTCGTTTGAAGATTTTGCCATATTTCACCCTTTTGACCTTTTAATTACTTGGTGATTATTTCACCCTTTTGACCTTTTAATTACTTTGTGATTAAGACTAACCTTTGAACTTTGACTCAAGGACAGGTGCTGGCTTGGTGTGCAGGAATATCTTCTTAGCATACTTGGCTAAGGCGCCGCCCTTCTCCCCGGGCAGGATGAGTTGTCGTAGGAAACGGGAGCGATCACGGATGTCATAGTTCTGGTCGTACTTAGCCAAGTTAAAGACGTACTGACACAATAGTTTAGTCTGCTTGGCGTTGGTGATGCACAGCTTGGCGGACAGATTCAATATTTGGAGCTTGACTATGTCCTCCTGTGTTGTGATAGAAAATTACAAAATCATTTTGTATCATAATCCTTGTTCTCATTATTTTATACTGTAAATTTTACATTAAATCTCCACGAACATGCGAACATATCAACACTACTTCAATTCTTCAGTGTTCGATAGTTTTAGAGGTACACAGTACAAAACAGCTTGATTGACAACGGGCAAATCTTCAAACCATGCACAGTTAAGAGGATGACTAAGCAAAAAATTCACAGGCAAAAATATCAACTTTTACAGAACTACATAAAAGCTAAGAAATGCCATGGTTATCAACACAGCTCTTAATTTTCCATCTATAGACAATACCATCAGTTAAACAGACAAATGTTGTCATAATGATTTAAACAAGAGGCCCACTAGGCCTGAATTGCTCATCTGATGATAGTTGGCTAAAAATAATGACATTTATATAATGTGCAAACCTCTTCAATGAAAGACTTGGCCATCTTCCTCAGGACGTCGGGGGCTATCTTAGGAACACGTTCGCTGTATTCTCCAATCAGCCACAGGATACTGGCCCTCGCCATGGGGACCGTGATGTTGTCCACCATCTTGGCCATGTGTATAATGATGTCCTTGTGCTCAGTTGGCTGCAAGGTCAAGGCCATTACGACTCATCGATTGTGATTTTACAGAAAATGGTTATTGAAGTAGCTGCGATGGAAGCTAATGTTAGTTCAGAATATTAACTAAAGCTGAAATCCATCGCAAAGGAAGAAATTTACGAAACATCTCGAAATTATTATACCTGGTTTTCAATGATCAAATTAAGCCTATTAGAAATTGATGCATGACATTGTGATAATGAAAAATTTGCATATATTCACAGAAATCCGAAACTGTTAATCTATAAAAGTGATTCAAATTGATAGCATTAAAAAGTCATAGAGTATGTGGTTCATTGAATCTGTATTCTTCTTCTTCTTTATCGATATTTTTCACAAAATAACTTATGATAGTATCATTTTGATAACCTAGGCCTTTAAGTTTGACTAATATTTCACATTTGTTTATTTTTTGGGCATGGCCAATAATATTGTATATTATACCTCATTCGTTTAAGTGCCTATACAATTCTAGCAAATGCTCATGCTGTGGTCACTATTTTCGTATATTGGCCTAGAGACAAGGATTACGGGCCGACGCTATATATTTTGACGTCATAATTCCAGGCCATATACAATGTAATGACGTTATTTTTCCAGATACTGAGCAAACTGGTGTCTGACAGTGAAAGATTTGCGTGGTTGTATATTATGTTGTTGTGTTGGGTAGATTCAGTATAATATTATAAAAATAAAATTTTCCATGTCACTGAGGGCAATATGGGAGTTTATGGACTAGTCAGTCACCCAAAAATATGTATATGGACCTCAGCTTCGCTTGGGTCCATATGCATAGATGTGGGTGACTGACCAGTCCATAGACTCCCATATTGCCCTCAGTTCCATGCAATATTTGTTAATTATAAATGGCACACTGATATTCCCCAAAACCTTATTGGGCAAAAATCCAATCATTAACTTCTTTTCCCAATCTCTGCTTGTACTTAACTTTCAGATAAAAATTTATTTTTCTGGTCTATTGTTAGCTTAAAGAAAATTATATTTATGAATTAAACCACATGATATGGAGATGGAAAGGCATTTTGTTGCAACACTAAAGAATCTGTTGAGTATCAAAATCATTACTGAATCTGAAAAAGGCAAATGTTTTAAATATTCAACAGAACAAAAGACAGATAGGAAGCCTAAATTATCTAAGGCCATATCAGAAGCATACAATTTTAAGCAAAAGTAAAACACTTGACATGTCATAGAGGGCCCCAACTATGTTATCTGATCCTAATAGTTCAGCAGTTAAGAAAAGAGGATGTACAACTTGACTTGACCTATGATCCAATGACCTTACTAATTGGTCAGTTGACACGTACCTTATTTGATTACTATCAAATGAATGCAACTGTGCTTCATAATGTCATAACAAAATGTTTAACAGTGAAGAAATGTAAAATTTGACCTTGACCTTTGATCAGATGACCTTGAATAAATATTTGAAATATGAGTTTGATCTTTGACCTGATGACCTTGAAATTTGTTCCAATTTTTGTAACATGTAATTAGACACACTGTTGGCATATCACCTTGGCATACACCTTTGCATGTTTGAAACAATCTGACATCTTTGACCTGAGTTTGCGACCTTGACCTTTGGAGGACAAAAAAAATGAAGTAAATGCAACACATCTTCTTATAGTGATTACAATTTTCACCCTTCTACTATGAGGTGTTACAAAGTTATTTAACTGTTTCGGACAGACACAATTAAAGGCCGATGTTTAAGAGCATTTTTAAAATGACCTTGGGGTCATAAAATTGTTATGACCCCAAGGTTATTCCAACAGTTTCAACAGATTTTGGAAAAACATTTCTGAAATGGGATTCAAAGTTCTATTCTACTGAATGTGATACATTTCAAAACCAACTTTGAAAAGTATATTTTCTTTAAGTATTTGCCAATTAAAATGCAATATAAAAATAAATCTAAGCATGCATATTTTTTATTTCATTTCTCATTTATCTCACAGGAATAACTATAACATGCATCTTGCATATTTTCATGTTATGAAAAACGAAATCTTTTTCTAAAAGGACATCAAGTTTCTTACAGCATATATGTCTATAAAATAAAAATACCAATATAGTCCCTCTAACTCCATAGAAAACCACCTTACTGTTCCATAACATGCATTATATGATTTAAAGGTACAGCTTTTAGCAAAACCACGTACACCAGGGAAAAAACACATGCATTAACTGTGGCAGAAATAAGTCCCAGGTCCTGATTTATTTTCTTGCTGTTCATATTTAACTAACAATGTATTGGCAAACACATCCTATGTAAAATGATCAATGAAATACCGTAAAACTGGAAAAATCATTTTATTTTCGCCTTTTTCACCCAACAATGGAATGGAAAATTTAATATAGGGTGAATATTTTACCAAACATAGACTTGCATCTTATATTGCATGTACGATTAGGATCCAAGTTGTTCTACATTTGGGAGGGCAAATGCAAGACAGGGCAAACTCTAATCTTTTCATGAGAGGGCGAACATTTCTGATTTTACAGTATGTAGTTTGCATTGATGGTATTTCCTATCCCAAATGAAGGATCTGTTTTAAATGTTAGGGTAGACTTATTTCATTGTGTTATTGATTATTTGTCTATTCTGAATAAATTGGCTGATTGCACATAAAAGGCATATTGGGATAAGCATGAAATTTGGCATATTCTGAGATAAGTATCAGGCGCATCTATAACTTCCAGCCGTCCGCAGATTGGGTGAGGTCATTTATTTCGGTGAATACGGTGATGATAAATTACGTCAAATAAATCTACGAAAATATTCTGATAATGTTATGCAAAGTAACTGAAGCAGGCGATGATGATGTGGAGAAAAAAATCGATCGAAAGTTGGTCCCACTACCCAACAAATTTTCAAAATTTCGACCAAAAGCCCATACCACTTTCCGTGAGCCATTCTGTGTGAAGTGAGTACAGTGGAAAATCAACAAAAGCATAATGGTTAGTAAACAAAGCAAAATAACGAAATAGACACATTAAACTCAAACCTATCTATCAGCAGATTCTCCTGGTCTAGACTCAGCTGTATTAAACAGCAATTACCCATCTTTCATAATCATCAAATATCCAAAAATTCAGAGATCATGACAAGTTATGAAGGGCTATATATGTGGGGAGTGTTCATAACTAGTGCAGTATGCACTGTGTCACCTTCACCAGACCCGATCACGGAAAAATTCTACACAAATGCCATTTTATTTACCTGTCCAAAATCAATCTGACAAAATTTCGATAAAGCTACTGAGTCTAGACATGAGAAATCTTACTTTAAAACGTATTCACCCCCTGAAGACACATTTGAACTCTTCCAATTCAAAGGTTGGAAGAGTTCATTTTGGAATTTTAGGGGGGAATGAGTCAATATCACTGGCACTGATAAACATATATATATATACATGGAATAATCACTATTCAACAGGATTTTTTGTTGGGTGGTTTGTACAAATAAGACAGGATGAGGAAGTCGCCATGGTGGTAGTATTAATTATTTAAGCTAAAACAAGATGACTTTATATATGGTTTGGACCCATTTCATCTACCAAGTTCATAATAAAGGTTTGAAACTTTCAATTGAACATTTTAATTTTTTTTTTTATTTTGAACTTGACACATTCTTTTTATAAAACTTTACTACGGGAAAAAATAACTTAAAATCAAGAGGCCCAAGGGCTTTATCCGTCATCTGAAAATCAAGTGCCCCAAGGGCTATATCTGTCGTCTGAATAATGCTAAAGGTACCTTAAATGTACAGGCAGCTCTCTATTTCATTGAGATGTGATGAGGACAAAAACATGTAAACAATGTGAAATACTTCACTTGTCGTACCAACAAAGAATAATAATTTTAAAAAACTATTCAAATAAATTATTTTGCTTTAATTGAAGATGGTTGTCACCAAGTACGAATAATTTCCTAAAAAGTCTTTATTTCAATAAAAACCTGGTTTATAATAATTTCTTAAGGTATCATCAGTCTTTTCTTTATAACTATTCATACTCCAAAGTGATACAGAACACTTTTGATAAAGACATGAATTTTGAACTCCCTGCAGCCCTAGGCTTGGACAACAACATTTACACAAAGTTGCAATATGTATTTGAAATCAGTTATTATTATAGGTACTTCTTACAAATTATCAGTTTTTGAAATAAAGATGTGTTTTATGAATCAATCAAATTAAACACATTTCAGAACAGATCAGTTCTCAAGTACATAAATTGAAGTGAAAATATATAAATTGCAAAGAAAAGTGCTCGGACAGAAAAAGTGACAATATCTGGCGTTGACTCCATTTATAAATCAAGGATTTTAATAATAATATTTTTCACTGACTGTTTGAATATGCAGCCTGTCTCATGCACTTGTGCTGTCTTTTAGGTACGTGTGTGCTAGGTCACTGGTATATGGTGACATGTAAATGACATACCTGCATCTGTAGCAGTTTCTTTATAACAACAACACTTTCCGCCACAACACTTTCTGAAATTTATCAAATTACACAAAATTTACACAGTTCCTACAAAACATTATGTTTCCAGTAGTCATTTTTATATGCATTTGTCTTGAAACTTTAACCAAATCTTCAAAATTATTTAGAAGATATCATGAAAATGAAAACTTTTGAGTCTCATAGGAAAACGATTGATACTAGATAAATTCAAAAGTCTATTGGACCCCGCCCTCCTGCCCAAGGGCAGCCACACCCTATGTTCCCCAGGGCAGCCACACCCTATGTTCCCCAGGGGAGTCACACCCTATGCTCCCCAGGGGAGTCACACCCTATGTTCCCCAGGGGAGCCACAACCTATGTTCCCCAGGGCAGCCACACCCTATGTTCCCCCAGGGGAGCCACACCCTATGTTCCCCAGGGCAGCCACACCCTATGTTCCCCAGGGCAGCCACACACTATATTCCCCAGGGGAGCCACACCCGATGCTCCCCAGGGGAGCCACAACCTATGTTCCCCAGGGGAGTCACAACCTATGTTCCCCAGGGGAGTCACACCCTGTGTTCCCCAGGGCAGCCACACCCTATGTTCCCCAGGGCAGCCACACCCTATATTCCCCAGGGCAGCCACACCCAATGTTCCCCAGGGCAGCCACACCCTATGTTCCTCAGGGCAGCCACAACCTATGTTCCCCAGGGCAGCAACACCCTATGTTCCCCAGGGCAGCCACACCCTATGTTCCCCAGGGCAGCCACACCCTATGTTCCCCAGGGCAGCCACACCCTATGTTCCCCAGGGCAGCCACACCCTATGTTCCCCAGGGGAGTCACAACCTATGTTCCACAGGGGAGTCACACCCTGTTCCCCAGGGCAGCCACACCCTATATTCCCCAGGGGAGCCACACCCCATGTTCCCCAGGGGAGCCACAACCTATGTTCCCCAGGGCAGCCACACCCTTTGTTCCTCAGGGCAGTCACACCCTGTGTTCCCCAGGGCAGCCACACCCTATGTTCCCCAGGGCAGCCACACCCTATATTCCCCAGGGGAGCCACACCCCATGTTCCCCAGGGGAGCCACACCCCATGTTCCCCAGGGGAGCCACACCCTATGTTCCCCAGGGCAGCCACACCCTATGTTCCCCAGGGCAGCCACACCCTATGTTCCCCAGGGCAGCCACACCCTATGTTCCCCAGGGCAGCCACAACCTATGTTCCCCAGGGGAGTCACAACCTATGTTCCACAGGGGAGTCACACCCTGTTCCCCAGGGCAGCCACACCCTATATTCCCCAGGGGAGCCACACCCCATGTTCCCCAGGGGAGCCACAACCTATGTTCCCCAGGGCAGCCACACCCTTTGTTCCTCAGGGCAGTCACACCCTGTGTTCCCCAGGGCAGCCACACCCTATGTTCCCCAGGGCAGCCACACCCTATATTCCCCAGGGGAGCCACACCCCATGTTCCCCAGGGGAGCCACAACCTATGTTCCCCAGGGCAGCCACACCCTATGTTCCTCAGGGCAGCCACACCCTGTGTTCCCCAGGGCAGCCATACCCTCATACCCTATGTTCCCCAGGGCAGCCACACCCTATGTTCCCCAGGGCAGCCACACCCTATGTTCCCCAGGGCAGCCACACCCCATGTTCCCCAGGGGAGCCACACCCTATGTTCCCCAGGGGAGCCACACCCTATGTACCCCAGGGTAGCCACACCCTATATTCCCCAGGGCAGCCACACCCTCAGTGATTCAGATTGGGCTCGGCCATCGGCAAATGGCCGAGTGAAAATGCAAATCGCCGAGAAAAATATCTTTCATGGGGCATAAGGGCCGGTAGTTTTTTATTTTATCAGACTAAATGGCCGATTAATTATTAGTTGCAAAAGACAACTGAAAGTATTTTTGTCTAAAGTCAAAATATCTGTCGAAATACGATCGTTTGTCCATTTCCTGAACTTCACAGCGATCAAACATAACCAAACTGTTATCACTCGGGCGCTTGTTACCATTCTATGTCATATAAGCTTTTACAAACGTTTGGACGATGTAAAAAAATAACTGCTATCACTCGGGCGCTTGTACTTCGCTTCAATAGTAACGATCTTTTGTAAGCGTTCAGAAGATACAGAAAAAAAACATAGGACCTAAATAACGAAAATTGCTACAAGAGGGTCAGAAAACGTTGTTTTCTTGTGGAGTATCGAGACCCGACAGACCTCAACAAGAGAAAGAAGCCTTAGAGGAAACATGCACTGAAGAAACTGCTACATCGACGGCACCAAGAAAATTTCAGCACAATGACCTAAACTGTTTTGTAGTTCCGGACATAATGGCCTAAGAAAATTTCAGCATTTAGGACATCTGTCCTTTAGTAAGACAAGCCAATCTGAATCACTGTCACCCTATGTTCCCCAGGGCAGCCACACCCTATGTTTCCCAGGGGAGCCACACCCGGCCCTATGTTCCCCAGGGCAGCCACAATGTTTATGCAACATTGAATCATTAAATAATTCAATATGTCACTCCACTATAAAGGCTTGTAACATATTATATTATTGAACTTGTATAATAAAAGTCACATTACATTAATTGACACTCATGTAAGATTCTCTATATATCTAAAAATCTGTTTCTAGCTTTAGGAGTGTCTAGATACATATCTATAATATTCAACAGATATACTGAACCCACCATCCCTGTTTGACATAAGATGAACCAATCCGTTTAGACAGGTGTCTGTGATCTCCGCTATGTTACTTGCACAGCGGCCGATAGCTTGAATCGTAGCGGCAGCAAAATCCTTATCATTGCTGGTCACATAAGTCTGGAAAAAAGACAAATCAATCAAGAAAAATGAACAAAAGTGCTGCCAACATTCCCACCAAAAGAAGGGCAGGGTTTGCATTGAAGCCGTTCCTATATCTTTTTCAACCATAAAAACTGAAACGGACCCCACTTATTTTCAGGATTCCCATTTGAACTATGCAGAAGGACCCCATTAATTTAGGAAAGGACCCCATTTATAAAATACCCAGCGCAAACCATGAAAGGGGGACATAGCATCATTAGTCTTCTGTTGGCATGTCGTGTTAGCTTTTAAGATATGGACGAAAAAAATATATTATCACACAGATAAAGTTTTAGTTTTACAATTCTTAACATCAATGAATCAATGATCATGAATTTGAACAGAATTTTCAGTATTGTATTGTGTATAAGTCCTTGACCTCTGACTTCATGACCTTGATACTTTGAAATATTATTTGTTATACCTAGTGTAATATGCTTTTAAATTGTTCTAATTATATACAGTCAAACTTGCTCTAACGACCGCCTGTCTATAATGAATGCCTATCTATAATGACCGATTTTCAGATTCCCCATGAGATTTCACTATATAACGACCATCTGTATAATGACCATCTGTCTAATGTGGCTAACGACCGGTAATTTTGGAACGACGATCGCTGGTTCACTTTTTATAACGACCGATTTTCAGATTCCCTGTGAGATTTCACTATATAACGACCACCAGTCTAATGTATTGAATAGGGCATTCATCATACCATTTTAAGATGTTTTAAAAAACATAGATTTAAACTTAAAAATATTATGATAAAAATATATTTCAAAAAGTTTGACTTCTGAAAATCTTATACTGAATGCCCTATTTAATGACAAGTCATTTATGACATTTTTCAATTAATTAAAAGTGGTTGGTCCAAAAATCTCGACCTGTTGATAAAGGTAACGTGTCTATAGTGGCCATTTTTCTGTCTCACCTTGAGCGGTCTTTATAGACAGGTTTGACTGTAGCTATATTGTACAAAAAGTGTCAGAACAATTTGGGAGAAAAATAACATCTTAAGGCTTCAGTCTATTGAGTCTCTGACCTTGACCTTTGACCTTCTGACATTAAAACTTTGTAACAGTAATCCTTATATGATTCCTTACAACTTTCCACTATATCTATAACAACAAGAGGTCCATGGGCTTTAGCGGTAACCTGGCTATAAAAATCTATTTAATTATTTGTAGGTTTTTGCACATACACACACATAGGGATATATTAGCCAGGTGGTATAGGACAAGTAGTTAGCGCCTGATAAGGCAGCTCCTGAGAACTCCTCAGAATTGTATATGATAGAACTGTCTGTGTTTATTGTATTGATTGTATAAGAATTGTATATCTATGTACTGTAAAGCACTTTAGAGTGGCTTATGCTAGCTAGATAGGGCGCTATATCAAATGTTGTGTATTTCATTTATTTATTTTAAAGGTAACAAACCTGAAGCTCCCTCAATATTGTTGATATATTGGTCTCAGTTGCCAAATTCGTCAAAATCTCCAACTGAAACAATAAAATACATGTCTATATCATATAAATTTTCTCAACAGGGAACAGTGTGCAACTCAAACTGATATAAGTTAAATGTATAATAATTTATCCCTAGACAAGTTTGCTTCAGGTTAATATTGTCTTATTCCACCTTCTGTAATGAAATTGAAGAGCAAATCTATCAATGCAGTGAAAATGTAAGGAAATACCATTTATTTAATAAATCAATCAAGTAATCAAATATAATAAAATTCTGGTGAAGAACTGTAACATGTTACAGGATCAGATAAATCTAGATATTTTAAAATACATTGTTGTACATGAAATGGACTGACACCTGCAATTATTTTTTTTCATTGTTTAATGAAATCCAGGTGTTAATTTACCTGTCATAAACAATTTTTTTTAATTCTTGAATAAAGTTGCACAATAGAGAGTTATTATAATACTAGTGTTTCCATGAAAACTTTTATACAAGGAAACTCTTACAAAAAGTAGGTATACAGCTATATATATCACAATGTACAATATATCCTTGTCTAACATTCTAACATGTATATACCTTGTGCAGTTTGATATGAGTTGGGTCACTAGACCGGATGTAAAAACTCTTCAGGAATGGCTCAAACATCCCCTGTTAAATGAAAATGAAACTTCAATAGCTTAATTACTAGAACAGTGGCATGTGTCTATACCAGACTTGTCACAACTCCATCTCTATATGACCAGACAGAACAAGAGGTCAAGGGGACCTGTATTGTTCACTTGAATATATGTGAAAACATATTGAGTCTTCTTGGACTAAAACTTTATACAGTGGACCCACGATAATCCGGATGCCGATAGTCAGGAAAACTCATCATCCTGACAGAAATGCACGAGAATGGATTTCCGTAGCGTTATTTGTATTAACCAGTAAAAAATTTGGCAGTTTGGAAAACTCGTAATCCGGACAGTTTTTGCTGGGAACGAAGGGGTCCGGATTATCGAGGGTCCACTGTACTATTGTATCCAAACATTCTAAGGGTAAAATAACATCAACAAGGACATACTGGTATAGTGGAAGAGGTTGCTATAAGATATTTACCTATTTGACCCTTGTGACCATGAATGTAGATCAAGGAAATTTGACAAGGCATTTTGTTTTTCTTGATCTTCTCAATTTTCTCTACGGGTGAATTTATTTTCTGAAAACTGGTTTTTCTATTTGTTGACTTTAAAGACATGTTTGTTTGTGGTTCAATCTCCTTGCCACATTTTAAAGTGACACTTGCTTTAAATGAAATTAGAGTTACCAGGGCTTTAACACCCCTGTTTTTAGGTCCGGTAAACGGACCCATTCCCAATGAAAAAAAAATATGATTTTTCACAAATTTCCTATTAAAAATTCCCTATTCAGACACTTGAAAAAAATGTGGTGGTTTTACATGTCTGAGGAGCTTCTTGTGACATTAAGTTTAATAAGAAACAAGAAAGATGGGCTGTAAATGCCAGGAGTACATTGCTTTAAATAGTAGGCCTACATTGTAATTTAGAAAAGAAGTTGTTATAATAGTGTTTGTCAAAATTTCCCAAATAGCTGTTATGTCGATCATTTTTTCCCAATTTGATCTCAGAGTCTGATTCCCAAAACCCCCTGATAAAGCCCTGGAGCTGTCAAAATAACAACTATGAGAAGAACTCCTTGAAATGAGCAAGAAACAGGTAAGATTAATGAATATGCTGGCATCATCAATATTTTAAATCAATTTTCCTACATACAGATAATGTTTAGCTTACCTTTCTGTTAATGGTCATGGTGGCAATGTTACTCAGGACGATATACTGTACTTCTCTGGAAGAAAATTAATTCACATGTCAAAATTAGCCCTTACTAGTATAGTCTGGGACATTGAACTGCATATAAGTCAATATTTTAGCCAAATTGCAATTGTATTCATTGCAAAGACATGTACAATCAGGGTTTTCCATGACTCACAAAAACCTGCATTTTGCCTCCTAAAATTGCCAAAGGACTTCCAAAATTTTTATTACATAGATGATTCATTTGGTCAAGGCAGCCGACAAAGAGGTTTGTGAAGGGAATTGGAAAGTGTTAGCAGACATGTTTGAGTCGGCTGGGTTCCAGATTAATTCTGCGAAGTCGTTGTTTTCTGCTAGTCATGTTATCATTCATCTTGGGTACCTGATCAATTCCATCACTTTTACTGTTTCTTTACCAGAATAGAAGGTGAAGAAAATTGTTGATGCATGTTCGCGTGTGTTAGGCCGAGAGTCAATTTCTCTAAGAGAACTTGCTAGTCTCATCGGGTTGTTTACGTCATCGCTTAGAGCAGTTCGGCTGTCAGGCCTGTTCTACAGAATGGTAGACAAGGAAAAGACAGCAGGCTTACAGGGGGGTTTGTCTTATGATGACAATGTGAGTTTGTCTAGGGCAGCCCAAACAGAGATTGTATGGGGGAGAGATAATGTTGACAGAATGAATGGTCGGGCTATAAGACCCAATGATCCAGGTGTGGTTATGGAAACTGATGCTTCCGGTGATGGATGGGGGGAAAAATGTGGTTCTCAAACAACAAAAGGTCTTTGGTCAATAGTGGAACGGGAACACCACATAAATTTCTTGGAGTTTAAAGCTGTATGATTGGCCCTACGCTGTTTTTGTTCAGAAATGTCCGATATCCATGTGAGGGTTATGACAGACAATGTGTGTACAATTTTATACATAAACAAGCCTGGTGGGAATGTGTTAGAGCTGAACGAGTTAGCAAAAGACATATGGTTGTGGTGTTCAGAAAGAAATATTTTTGTTTCTGCCTGTCACATACCAGGTGTGTTGAATGTGGATGCTGACTATTTATCACGGTCTATGCAGTCTTCTGGAGAGTGGTCATTACATTCTTTGATATTTGACAGGATCTGTGGTCATTTTTTCAAACCAAATATTGACCTTTTTGCAAGTAGATTAAATTTTAAGGTCACCGAGTTTGTCTCGTGGTATCCTGATCCAGATGCTTGCTTCTATGATGCCTTCTCTATGTCATGGTCAGACTACTTACCTTATATTTTTGCTCCTTTCAGTCTGATCAGCCGTGTATTGCACAAAGTGAAGGAAGACAAAGTAAGTATGGCAATAGTAGTTGTTCCTTTATGGAGAAGTCAAGCGTGGCTACCTACTCTATTAAACATTGTTGTGGATGCTCCCGCACGTCTGCCGAGGTGGCGGGACTTGCTATTGTCCCCACAGGGGGAGCCGCATCCCTTAAGAAACAACTTGAGACTGATCGCACGTTGCGTGTCAGGAGATCCCTGCAGAAGCAGGGCTTTTCGCGACAAGCTGCCACGCTTGTCTTCTCCTCCTGGAAACGATCCACGTCTAAGCAGTATGACTTGGCGTGGAACAACTGGGTCACTTGGTGTGGTGAACGACAAGTTTGTGCCAATCGTCCCACTATCAAGGAGGTGATTTCTTATCTTACTCATTTGTTTAACTTAGGGAAGTCTTACAGTGTGATAAATACACATAAGTGTATGTTGTCCCAGACTTTGGCATTGCTAGGTCATTCAGTACTGGTGAATAATGCTCTCATATCTAGGTTTATGAAGGGTGTATTCAACATTAATCCTCCTAAACCCAGGTATTCATCAACGTGGGATGTGGCACCCTTGCTGAAGCTTTTAGGTGACATGTTCCCTTTGACGTCATTGGAACTGGATTCATTGACAAAGAAGTTGGCTTGCTTGATAGCGCTCACAACAGCGCAAAGAGCACAAACTTTGGTTAATTTAGATCTTGAGCATATGCAAGATTTCGGAGACTCTATTGTCTTTACTGTTCCGGAACTTATGAAAACATCCAAGCCGTCAAAACCATTTTATAAAGTAACATTGTATAAATATTCCCAGGAAAAATTGTGTGTAGTTTCAACTCTGAAGTATTATGTGTCACAGACAGTAAATGTGCGAAAGAGTAATAAACTTTTAGTCTCTTTCAGACGAGGGTTACAGGTCACTCTATTAGAGGGGCTTCAGTGTTGGCGGCAAAGACAGCTGGGACATCTCTCAAAAGCATTTTGGAAACTGCAAATTGGGCTTCTGCTGAGACTTTCCGTAGATTCTACCTGAGGGATGTGAATGATTCTGTGTCTTTTTCTACCAGTGTTTTACAAACAGGACAGGGATAAATGTATGAATTATGAAATTTGGTGTACATTTGAAATATTAATGAATGATTGAACTTTATTTGGAGTTTGGTTTTATTTTCTTGGATATCTGGAATGTTGGCAGATTCTTTGAAGGCGCATATTATTTAACTAGTAAGCCGTAGGGCTGAATGGAAGAGAATCCCCTCCTCATCCAAGTATCACGATGGATGAGATGGATTCTCTGTAATGAAGCCCGGAGGCTGGAGAGTTAAATACCCTCCCAAGTCTCTGGGTTTCTATCCTTTATAATTTTGGATATCCCTCCCGTATGTTGCACATAATCCGCCAACATTTCTCTTTAAATAAGCGGGTATCAAGGCTTGTTCATGCCTTTTTATATGGTGACCTCTCATGGGGTCAGGCACGTGCGGTGCCCTATCGATGAATATTTTCAACTTTGAACTTCAGTGTCACGCACCCAACAGGTTGACAAGTGCATATTATTTAACTCTCCAGCCTCCGGGCTTCATTACAGAGAATCCCTCTCATCCATCGTGATGCTTGGATGAGGGGGGGATTTGCCTCCTAAAATTGCCAAAGGACTTCCAAAATTGATGAAAGTTTTACTATATATTACAGTCAAACTTCTATGTTTCGAACTTTGCGGGACCGTCGCGAAAACTTCGATACATCGGGACTTCGACTCATGAATATTGAACATCGAGCACCGACATGCATGCACTGTATATATGTACTGTACATAAGAAGAACCAATGCAGTGCTAGTGTAAACTAACACAGGCTAAGAAATTGTAGATTAACATTTTTGAAGAATTCTGTATTAAAATACAATTTTTGTAACGTGATGATTTTGTCAGATTAATATTTTTTGTTTGTCAACTTAATTTTTCGAAGCCTGGGTTGATATTCCGATATGGTAAATCTTGTGCGTGATGTTGCCGAGAATGATTCTCATTCGTCGCTTGTTTTGATGATTTGAATGAAAATTAAAAACTAACTATATACAATTAACATTTTATTAAAATGCACACAGGTAAACATAACAATACACTGAAATATGATAGTAGTACGTACCATTTCTTTGACATTGATCTCGACAAGGCCTGTTTACAATAGAAAATTACTTCCGGTCAATGTATCTTACGGAATGTTCAGATAAAACGACGGCGGCGAAGATCAACGCTAATTGACTATCACCTTTCGTCATATGTACTTCACACTGTTGTATTTAAGAAAACAATGGAGAGGTTACCAGTTATCAGTGTCAGTTTATTACCTGTGAATTATTAATTCTTAGTTGTGTAAACATGGTCGCCAGTCGCCACTACTGTTCTCGGGATATCGACACACGCGACCGTGGATGTGTGAAAATGACCGCGGGGCAATTTATTGCGCTCGTACGGGTAAAATTTTCACTTCGATTTATTAGTAGTAATTTTCAATGTTTTCATAACGAACGGGTCAGATTAAAACTTCGATACAGCGAAAAATTCGATTCATAGAAGTTCGATTCATGAATAGTAAAATAAGTAGTGTTATATAATGAAAAAAATCGGGACTTTGCCAAAAGTTCGACACATCGAGAAGTTCGAATCATCGAAGTTCGATTAATCGAGGTTTGACTGTAGTTGTGATTGAAGTCCCAGGACTCCTTTTATTAAATTTGGGAGTCCTAGGGAAAAACCCTGGTACAATCAAAAGAAAGTGTAAGCATATAAGTTTAGTGATGGTCATTAAAAACATTTTGTTATTCCTAATGAATAGCAGATATCCAGATTTTATGGCTGAAAGTTTTAAATATCATCCAAGGAAATATCTTTTTATCCTTAAATATCTATGACATTATCTGTATGTATACTTCACAAATTATCCTTTTACAGAGAAATAAGTCAAGCATGACTTACTTGTGGCTCCTAAGGAGTCTAATAAGGGCCTTAGCAACGGCTCCCACCTCCGCTTTAGGGGCACAATGATGATAGAGCTGAGCAACCGCCATCACAACCTGTAAACAGAAAAGCACAATAAGTGTTTCAGCAAGTGCTAAGACTAAATTGCCACAACTTTATCATTGTTTAATATATGCGCTCTAAATATTTTACACTCTTGTTAAGAATTGGGTTACTTATGCTGAATTCCAAAGCTAATTAATAGCAATGAAAGGGAAAGATCATAAATATGTGGTATTTGTTTTATCAATTTTCTAAATCTGAAGTTCATGAACTAATTCAAAAATTATTCATGAACTAATTCACATATTATTCATGAACTAATTCATGAACTAATTCACAATTTATTCATGAACTATTTCATGAATTATTCATGAACCAATTCACGAATTATTCATGAACTAATTCATAAATTATTCAAGATAATTTTCCAGAGGAAGACGTCTTAATCCTTCTGATGGGGCTTTAATACTTGAGGACAATGATTAAACCTACCGAAGCATTGCGACTGTTGAGGAGGGGTTTGGCCTGTCTAAGCAGCAACCGGTGATCAGGGTCCATCACATATGGTTTACTTTTAGATTCCTTTTCCTTTTCTTCATCTTCTTCTTCTTCCTCCTCTTTCTCAGAATCTTCGTAAAATGCTTTCTCCTCTTCCGGACCATCCTTAAACAGAATATGTTTAACTTTATAGCATTCAATGAGTGTCTTTTGATAATTAACAAAAGATCCAAGCGAGATCTTGGCGCAAATCATTGTTCAATCTTCATTTTTTTTTTTATAGTTCAATATTTCCCTTCTTTGCTCTTTTTTCCTTTTTTTTAATGACTTTCAGTTCTTTAAAATTTTAGAATTTCTTTAAGAAATATCAATGAAAGTCTTGGACTGTCAAATCAAAGATGGTTGCTTGTCAACCATTTTGTTTATCTGATCAGTCCGAAAAATAGCAAGGAAGCAACAAAGGAAATAAGGGAACCTACATATGAAATCTGAGTAAGAAATAACGATAACAAGAATTGTTTAAGGATCGACAACAAACAGACAATGAATGCAGAGTGATCTTAACAGCCCACCATCCCACCATCCAATGATGGTGGGCTATATGTGTCTGACATAAACTTTATGTATAATAAGGAATTTAGGAGAATGCTTACCCCTTGGTTTGGTGAGACAAACTGTGTTCTGACGTAGCGAGTAAGCATATTGACGATTACAACTTGTCCCCATTCCTCTACGTCCACCAAGAGATTGCACAACTTGCGGAAGTTTTTGTGAATGAGGTCGATCCGCTCTGGGCAAACTTCTTCAAAAGCCTGAATAGCACTCCCCACCACCAGCTACAACAAGCATCGGAACAGATGCAAAACTGTCATGAGTACAACTTAAAAACAGGGACATATGTACAGCAAAACAAGGTGAACCAACACATGAAATTTGAGAAAGATCCATTCAGTACATTCTCAGAAATAGGGATAACAAAGTTCAAATGTCAAAATCCAAGATGGCTGCCTGTCGGCCATCTTGAATTCAGATCGGTCCCAAAATGGAATATGCACAACTAGGGACCAAGGTGAACCAACACATGAAATTTGAGAAAGATTCCTTCGGTACTTTATGAGAAATAGCGATAACAAGAATTGTTTACGGACGGACTAACGGACGGACGGACGGACGGACGGACGGACGGACGGACGGACCACGGACGTAGGGCGATTTGAATAGCCCACCATCTGATGATGGTGGGCTAAAAAAGAGGCCTAACGGGCCTGCATCGCTCACATTGTATCAATCAGGCACATATAACCCTAAAAATATGTTAATTTTGCTACAAGATGCTATGAAAATATTTAAACATGTGATCCCTGTGACATTGAAAGTCAACAATAACACTCAGTTGAAAAGCCTTTCCATCTCTGCATACTTCTTGCCAAATATTATTACCCTGATAAACACGATGAACATGTAGAAAATGTGTCAAGATTTGGAATGCATCAAGATCGATATACCTATGATTATATAGAGGATATCTAACAGTGTCTTCAGTAATACCAAATATATATATCGATTGGGGCTAATATTTTGATATTTTTGACGAGTGTTCAGCACGAGTGAAAAATATTGAAATACTAGCCACACGAGTGAAATATGTTTGTTATTACTGCAGATACTGTTAGATATTCTTTTATTACATTTTAATAGCAAAATCTAAAGTGGCAGCTTTTGATTTTCCCAAATGTTGTTTGTAAGCAGTGTTCTGATTGATCAGAAAAAGTGATATTTTTCACTACAAATGTAGTAAAAAAAACATCATATTGCTGACAAGTGAAAAATATCACTTTTATAGAATGAATAATTTTCGATATTTCTCTGGTAGAAATGTATATATACATTTGATACTTTACAGAGATGTTTTAAGTATTGTAAATGAACCCATTTTAGATATGTTGTGAGAAATAATGAAGTCTGTTTTAATTTGTTTTTACATTTTTAAGGGGACACATACAGATTTTTTAAAGTAAAAGTGTTGCTTAACTTTCACTAAAAAGATAATAATTTCGGTGAAATCAGTGTATACTGACCGTAGTTTTATCAGCAAGCAGTTTCTCAATGACCTCAATCAGCTGATCTTTGTTTTCTGGATCAAGACTGAAAGTAATGATGTAGATATTCTTTTTATTCCACACACAAATGTACGACTGGGATAATCAACTGATCAATATAAACAAAGCACATTGTGTAACAATCTAGCAAGTGTATGACTTCCAAATATTATTATTCTTTGATCTTCCAGCAACTAGCATACCCGTTAACCCTCCCTCATTAGGAGGGAGTACACTCCCTCATTTTGACTAAAATTTACCAGTTTTCCTCAAAAGTCCAATCTCATACAAACTAAAAAATCTACATCCTGTGATCAAATGATATCCTAGTTACTGCAGGGTGTGTGTAATGACCATCTATAACAGGTGGTTCAAGATCAAATGAATACTATTGAAGTTATTTTGATACATAGAAATGAAAAGATACATTGAGCGATTCAGTTTTGGTCACATTTCACCCACTTTTTCCTTTATTGGAAATGTGGAATGAGGGAGATCTCCCTCATTGGAGGTTTCAGAAGTAAACATCTATGCTTCTAGTGTAAATTCCAATGTGATACACTGGCAATGCCAGTTTAAATAAATTGTTTTTTTTTATAGACTATTCAAGTAATCTGATACCCAGTACCTGTAGAGTTTGGGGATGGCGTGAGCGGCTGTCTTGCGGACGTAAGGTGACATGTCCACCACAGCCTCCTTGATGGCTAACATCATGATTGGAGAAATCATAGGCACCCTGATACTGGATAGTACGCGCAGGGCACTCGCACGAATCAGCTGGTTAGGATCCTGTAACACACAAAAGATCAGATTGGAGTATAACCCGCGGGCAATCTGCCAGTGAGGGTTATCTGGAATTTATTTTACAAAAGGAAATTACGGTAAACATAGACCCCCTCATTGTCAGAATTACATGTGTTTCTGCTTGAACGTTTGTGTTATGTGGGCTAGAAACGATGGCGAAGCACATTTTCTTACTAAAAATAGTAGCCAATCATATAACTTCTTTCATTTGTGGCTACGAATGGCCGGGATATCCCTTTCGTAGTTATACAATACAAACTAACATGGCTGCGGCATAGCCTGTCAAGAATGTTAGGTATGGGGCTTCTGTTAGACCACAGTGGGTTTCCAACAATGTTAGGTATGGGGCTTCTGTTAGACCACAGTGTTTCCAACAATGTTTGGTATGGGGCTTCTGTTAGACCACAGTGGGTTTCCAACAATGTTAGGTTTGGGGCTTCTGTTAGACCACAATGGGTTTCCAACAATGTTAGGTATGGGGCTTTTGTTAGACCACAGTCGGTTTCCAACACTGTTAGGTATGGGGCTTCTATTAGACCACGGTGGGTTTCCAACAATGTTAGGTATGGGGTTCTGTTAGACCACAGTGGGTTTCCAACAATGTTAGGTATGGGGCTTCTGTTAGACCACAGTGGGTTTCCAACAATGTTAGGTTTGGGGCTTCTGTTAGACCACAATGGGTTTCCAACAGTGTTAGGTATGGGGCTTCTGTTAGACCACGGTGGGTTTCCAACAATGTTAGGTATGTGGCTTCTATTAGACCACAGTGGGTTTCCAGCAATGTTAGGTTTGGGGCTTCTGTTAGACCACAGTGGGTTTCCAACAATGTTAGGTTTGGGGCTTCTGTTAGACCACAATGGGTTTCCAACAATGTTAGGTATGGGGCTTCTGTTAGACCACAGTAGGTTTCCAACAATGTTAGGTATGGGGCTTCTGTTAGACCACAGTGGGTTTCCAACAATGTTTGGTATGGAGCTTCTGTAAGACCACAGTGGGTTTTCAACAATGTTTGGTATGGGGCTTCTATTAGACCACAGTGGGTTTCCAACAATGTTAGGTATGGGGCTTCTGTTAGACCACAGTGGGTTTCCAACAATGTTAGGTATGGGGCTTCTGTTAGACCACAGTGGGTTTCCAACAATGTTTGGTTTGGGGCTTCTGTTAGACCACAGTGGGTTTCCAACAATGTTAGGTATGTGGCTTCTGTTAGACCACAGTGGGTTTCCAACAATGTTTGGTATGGGGCTTCTGTTAGACCACAATGGGTTTCCAACAATGTTAGGTATGGGGCTTATGTTGGACCACAGTGGGTTTCCAACAATGTTTGGTATGGGGCTTCTGTTAGACCACAGTGGGTTTCCAACAATGATAGGTTTGGGGCTTCTGTTAGACTACAGTGGGTTTCCAACAATGTTACGTATGGGGCTTCTGTTAGACCAAAGCTAGTTTCCAACAATGTTAGGTTTGGGGCTTCTGTTAGTCCACAGTGTTTCCAACACTGTTAGGTAAGGGGCTTCTGTTATACCACAGGTTTTTTTCTTATAAACTAACAAAAAGAGATTAATTCTTAAATTTGAAATGACAACTCTGATCTATATGACATATTTTGACTCTCAAAAATTCAAAGAAAGCAAAATGAAGGCCCAGAGGTTGTTCTATTATAGCCAGCTGTACCTTCAGTGCACGCTGGAAAGTACTGATGGACAGGAGAGCTACATCCTGTTGCTCCTCAGCATACCTTGTCAGGTAAACATACACCAGCTTCTTCACCTGTAAACAAATAAATAAAGGTACAGGTGGTAATATTTTCCTTGTATCAATTTCTACAAAGACACAGTAAAAAACTTTCACAGCCCCTGAGCTACTCTTGAAATTATTTTCAATCCTATCATAACAGCAAATCCTGTCTTGATTCCATTTCGGATGTTGCTTTTGTGTTTACACCCCCACACCCCACATTACCTCACAAGATTTAAATTGAGAATGTGTAAGGGGCAGTAACTCTTCCTAATATATTCAATTCAAACCAATGACAATGTTCAGGAAAACACATTTTCATCTGATGCAGTGTCAGAAGCACTCACCAACATATTGCTTACATTGGTAACCACCAAATGCAATAACTCGCAGGAAATTTGAAAATATATAATTTTGATATGATGAAAAATATGAACAGTGCACCTATCAAACTCTTTCTTACAGACAGGACTCAAATATACCAATAAATTATTTTGAACAACACGTCTAGGGTCTGCTGAAACTGTCTTCTAAGTTAACAGGTAACACCAAAGTCTTTGTTTTGTGTCATAACAAAGAGGATGAGATATCTAGATGGCATATTTCGTTGTCGTGTGTTCATGACAACGGGGATGAGATGACATGTTTTGTTGTCATGTGTAAACGACAAAGGGGACCAAGAAGCAGGTTTCTTTGTCGTGTATCCACTACAATTGTATGAAAAGTATTACTCCAACATAATGTAGTAACTAGAGATAGGTACCGCAAAATCAAACGTACCACAGTATACCACGGTATTTAGGCAAATACTGCGGTACGTACCACGGTATACCACCTTGATTGATTGTTTGAGCTAACTAAAGGTCTCGGGCTGTTTTTATTCTGAATTCAATCCACAAAAGGCCTGTCATAAGTTTCTCATTGTGTTATCCTCTATTATTGTTTGAGTGAAGCTATGTCTGTCCTAGTTGATCAGCAAACTTATAGGAAATTATTATTAAAGCATATTGGAATTTCAATTGATCTATGTAACAAATATTTCTTTCAAATTGATAAGTTAAATGAAAGTCCCCAAAAAACCGGTACAGGACTAATGTACCACGGTATGTACCATCAAAACTTTATACCACGGTATACTGGTATATCGGTAAAACAGCCCAGCCCTAGTAGTAACTTCAGATTTCTTATCAAACTAACAAATCTGATCTGTATATATGTGTCTAAACTGATTGACCAGTTTTGTCCCGAGGGTCCACAGATTAGTCGGTTATCACTAAACACATAAAGAACAAATAAAAATCCGACAAAAGTAAAACAAAAAATTATAATACTGAATTTTCCTTGGTAACTTACGACTAGAGCTGGGTACCATAAAATCAAAAGTACCTCGGTATACCACGATATTTAGGCTAATATTGTGGTTGGTACTATGGTATACCACCTTGGTTGAATGTTTGAGCTAGCTAAAGGTCTCTGGCTGTTTTTATTTTGAAGCCAATCAACAAGAAGCATGTCATAAGTTTCTCTTTGTGTTATCCTCTAATATTGTTTGGGTGAAGCTATGTCTATCCTAGTTGATCAGCAAACTTATAGGAAATTATAATTAAGCCATATTGGAATTCCAATTGATCTATGTAACAAATACTTCTTTGATAAGTAAGATGAAAGTTCCCAAAATACTGGTACAGGACTAATGTACCACGGTACGTACCATCACAACTTTATACCGCGGTATATTGGCATATCAGTAAAACCGCCCAGCCCTACTTACGACCCATCATTGCTTGTAATACAAAACAGATTTCTGCATACATTACCAGTGACATTTAAGATATCGTATTGGCAGGAAATCAACATTTATGGTTATAACTGAAATAAATTCTTACCTCCAAATTTTTTGAAACAACATTTTTCACAACAGCAGGAAATAGCTCTGAAGCATCCTTGCCCTTCGCAACCATCTGCAGATTAAAAAAGAAATTAATATCATTGTTTACGTTAACTTTATAGTACTTCATGCCAGATACCTACTGACTAAGTATCTGGTACTCTGGACCTCCTGATTATTCAGAAAAGTATCAAAAGTTTTCAAAACATTTGACTCCACTGATCTTGAAAGTATGTCAAGGTCATTTATTTCAGGAAACTTTATCACACTTCATTTCATGCCAGGTACCTTTTGGTGAGGTAGCAGTACTCTTGGATTTCTGGTTATTCAAAAGAACTTTTAAGATTTTTACATATTTGACTCTTAATTTGTGACCTTGAAAGCAGGTCAAGGTAATTTATTTTAAGAAACTTCATGATCATAGCACCTATTGCCAAGGGAGCAAAATATATTGTTACCAGGAAGATGATGGATGTCAATGGTTACAGACATTGCACCACAGCACCCATACGGCCAGGTGAGCTAAAACGAAGTAAACATAATTTTTTTTTTACAGAGACTAATTTTGTCAATGATTCAGTCTCAGACTCTTGTGGTGGACATATAGCATTTTCTAATTTTTTTTCCCACTAACTTTTGACATGACACACATACCCCAATTATCCTTTTCATGGCCTCCAGCTTGTGGGTATCTCGGTTCCCATCCAACATTGTCTTAAGATCATCATGCCTGAAAAGAAAGGAATCATTTCACAGCTTCAAAGTCATGTGAATGCATGGTCTCTTTTTTTTTTTAATGATATTGGTTTTCCTTCAAACATCCATAGGTGTTAACCTTTGAAACCTCCAATGAGGGAGATCTCCCTCATTCCAAATTTCCAATGAGGGTGAAAGTGTGCGAAATGCGACTGAAACTGCATTGCTCAATTTATCTTTCCCTTTTATGTATCAAAATAACTTTGTAAAAGTATTCATTTGATATAAACACACCTGTTATGGTCATTACACATACCCTGCAGTAACTAGGAGATCATTTGATCACAGGATGTAGATTTTGAGTTCGAACTTGAATGAGGGAGATTTCGAGGGAGATTGGTAAATTTTGGTCAAAATAAGGGAGTCTCCCCCCCTAATATAAGTGAGGGTTAACAGGTATGAACATCACGAAATTCAAAATGTAAAGTTCAGAAAGAAACTCAGCTCTTGCTAGATCCTGAAACGGCAGCATTTTCAGACAGATGTCGGACTATTGATGTCAGCAATCCAATATCTTAACTGATCAGATACAATGTAGTCAGAACCCTTCAGACTTATGCCAAAGGAAATCAGGCTATGAATAATATGTACTGCCAGCACGAGTTTCCACTGCCTCGACCCCATATCTGATTTGGGGACCTGACTGCACTGGAAATGTGGAATTCAACCAATATCAAACAGAACCAGGGACGCGGTCCGGAAATCTGATGAACAAGAACATGTTTCATAAATGTCAAAGCCTGGTATTTGGGCCTGAGGAAACTTGGGCTAATGTACTGCATTCATGACCAGTACACTGTATCTGACAGCAGTATAATGTGTACATGTAAATGGTAGGCCTACATTATTGGTATATGAATGTTGATCACGGATGAAAGAAGCTGACATTATATCAATATTATCAATATAACATAATATGCTGGACGAAATAGCTCATGATTAATGTGGTTAATTTGATATTTCATCTAGTTAGACTAGGTTCATATCCACACATCGTACAAATTTTGTGATGTTGACATTATGATACCTCTTGAACTCATTACTGAAAAATCCACTACTGGCCGGATCACTGGCCAAGTCTGCGTCGCCACTACCAGTTGACGACGGGGGCTTGTCATTATAGCCACCAGAAAGTTGGAAGCCGCTATTTGCAGCCATTATTAAGTTTTTCTTCCTTCACCGGCGATCTCGTCTCAAGCGGATGTTGCCTCCCGTCCAGTGTCAGCTGCCACTGTTCACTTCCGCCTACGCAGGGTAACGTCACATCGGTTGTACTAATTACAGCCTGCTATCGCCTGGTAGCGGCATCGCGGTATATAGTGCCCGATAAAGCGGGGCACAGATGATATTATGACCACCCGGGCGCTTATTTCCACTTACACGCCACTAAAGTTGTATAATTTGCATGATTTTTAAAAATATGGATGTTATAAATACATGTACTGTAAAAAAAAGTATTAAAATTTGTACGAGCTAACTATAATAACTAGAACTCACAGGGACATGAGAATTTCTTACAGCTGGTTTTGGACTTAAATTAAGGTGCTTAGAGCAAGTTTACAGCTTTGGAATGTAGATAAATTTCGATAAAAATCTTTCTGACCATTTTGAATAGCATTTTTTTTTCGAAAATTGATGTACAGCCCCTAAAAGTGTAAAATTGCCCTAAACGCCTTAATTCAGGTCCAAAACAAGCTATAACAAAGTCGCATGTCCCTGTGTTTGAAATATAAGTAACAACCCAACAAACCCGCTGGCTATGGGTTCACGTACAAAATACACACCGCACGGGCTTTCACTCATGTGGTTAGCTGGAATAAAACAATTTATTCTTATAGCTTTTCGAACGAAAAATGTGAAGCAGAAGAAAAATTCAAAATATATTTATACTACAATATCAGGACCGTACATGCCCTACTCGTTATTGCTAAGTTAATTCAAATGCTTAACTCGGGATATAATGAACAAGTAGATGCAAAAAATGAGCTCTATCTAATCTTTAAGCTTTATTATGAAAATATTAAAGGCCCAATATACGTAACTTTCGGCAAAACTTGAAGCAAAAATATAGCCTAATAACTTATTATATTTATACATTTAGTTAGTTAGTTAGTTAAGATTAACTGATATCAGCAATATTCAAGATGAAGATTTTCGCGGTTACCGGTACAGCAGCATTTGAAACACGCTATTTGTAGGCTTATTTTTGCATGGTTATCAACTGGATTTTTTTTTAGAATTTTTCAGAATCACAAAAATTGTCCTCAAGTTACGTATATATTGGGCCTTTAACATTTTGATGATATAACTTCAGATACCTTGCAATATTGTTGAATGTGTATATCTTTTTCGTTCTATCTATTTTTTCTCTGACTCTACCTGCTTAACCCCTCTCTTCCTTGCCTCACTTTCCTTCTCTTCTTCACCCCCTTTCCATTTCATAATAATAATGTACAATTAATAATTATTGCGTAAATTGCCTGATCAATTAATTGTTTGTATTTATATATAATTGAAGAAAATGTCGTTAATAAGTTGGAAAAACTTGTGTCCAATTCTTTTGTAAATATTTATTTGCAATAATACCTGTTTAAACTAAAATGAATATATCATGGCAAAACTGAAGGCTCTGTATGCACCACCTTGTTGATGAGGCAAGAAGACTGGGTCGACCCTTTGATCATCGTCGGAAACCCACGGTACACTTCTCTGACGTTTACATCGATACAAACGTCAGAGAAGTGTACCGTGGGTTTCCGACGATGCCCTTTGATACACATGAAAAGAATCTCGTGGTCACATAACGGTAAAAATGACAAGCTTTGAAGTCGGTTGTGGCTCCTTTTATCTTAAAAAGAAAGACATCAGCTAGCGATTGGTCGGTTTTGTTTAAACCTGAGCGCGCCTCGAGTTTTGCCTGACTTATTCCATGGGTAAACGTGCTACTGTCCCCTACGCTCTTAACACCCCCGGAATATGTCATAGTAAAACTGAAGGCTCCGGGTGCGCCACCTTGTTGATGAGGCAGGACGATTGATTATATAGACTCGTTGATGTATATTAAAAGAATCTCGTGGTCACATAACGGCAAAATTGACAAGTTTTGGAGTCGGTTGCGGCTCCTTTAATCTTAAAAAGACAAGCATCAGCCTAGCGATTGCTCAGTGCTTTTAACCCGAGCTTGCCATAACATTTATGTAATTATATTACAAAGGCGTAGAGAGTGTATATGAGCGTAACCCTAGTCCGAAGGGTTATGACTCTCTGACCCGCTAAATATTTTGAAGACAGGCGGGTGCGAGAGACTCTCCCACCCGCCTGTCGTCAAAATAGTCTCTTAATTGCACCCGCCTGTCGTCAAAATATTTAGCGGGTCAGAGAATCAGAACCCTTCGGACTAGCGTAACCCCTGAAGGATATCGAGGATGCTATATAACCGAGCGGTATATTGCAGCTAATATTCTTCAGAGCTACACTATTTATTATGTGTCCTAATTCTCCTGAATTCCAGTGTTAAAAGCTTTAACCACCACCACCCCACCCCTCCACCCCTACCCCCACCAAAATTGAATGTAAGATAACATTTACAAAATAATTTTATATTATCAAATTACAATGTTATTGTTGTACCCGTATATGTTATCATAGCATTATGTACATGGATAATGAAGTGATAATTTTACTGCATACTGATAAACTAGTAAGGACTTTAAATATCGACCTGGTAAATATTTCAACAATTCAAAATGGTCCTATTTAGGACGTAAAATTCAGACAATGTCTATAATAATCAACAAAAATAAATTAACAGATAAACAACCAATATATATACATGTATTAGTCAACATTATGATGACATGATGACGCAGTAGATCCACAATACGCGAACACCTTCCGAAGCTCTCTACACAAGTAGCATCGCACCATGAAATGTCTATAACTCTCTTCTGTCATGAACCATACACCTGATCCTGGTTTCCATGGAATTCCGAGCTTTTGGATCCCCACATTGCGAATGTGAGCCACTGTGTCACCATAGTATCACATTGTTAAGTATATATGTACGATTAATAATTAATTTCAATTGCTTTGGTTAAAACGTTTGGAGTGTTTAATAAAGTCATGAACTAATAAAAATAGACAGTTTTCATTCTCAGAAAGCGTTTCAAAGCTAAACAACAACAAATCTGCAGATATCTCAGTTAATTTAAGATCATTTGCAAGTTTTATTATTAACGTATTTCTAGAGTCAGCAAATAAAGAACAATCTAATAAATAATGTTCTACACTTTCTGTAGCATATGAAGACATCTACACTGAGGTGACTGAACTAATTTAATACGTTAAAAGGCCCGATATACGTAACTTTCGGCAAAACTTGAAGCGAAAATAAAGCCTAATAACTTTTTTTTGTATTTATAGATTTAGGCAAGATTAACTGATATCAGCAATATTCAAGATGAATTCTTTCGCGGTTACCGGTACAGCGGCAGCTAAACGTCAGTATTTGTAAACAAGCGTCCATTTCGAGGTGTCTTTTACCTTCGGCTTGTTGATGAAGTGGGCCCCACCTGAGTTATTTTCAATTCTTTGAATTTTTCTGTCAAGAGTTTCTTGTTAGTTACCACTCAGGTTTACTTTGTTTTTGGCTTATTTTTGCATGTTTATCAACTGGATTTTTTCTTCAGAATTTTTCAGAATCACGAAAAAATTCCTGAAGTTACGTATATTGGGCCTTTAAGATCAGAGCGTAAGGAACTACAGTTACATCTTCATGATCTAGTTTGAATATCAAGACTGTTTCAAAGCTTTACAGTAGGCCTATTCGGTATAAATTATCTTTCAGACAAGGTTAATGTACATCTTGGAATTGCATAATCATTACAATGACTTTTCCATGTATCTCCTGAGAAGAGCGAAAATTGAAATTCGCTTTTTTATTTATTTTTTTTTCTGAGATGTGCCCAACAAATGATAGAAACAACAAAAACGTATTATTATTGTTTAATACAGTCTCTGAAGCCAGTATTAATAACTGGGGTGTGCTTCTTATTTTGTCCCAGAACTATTTGTGTTATTTTTCACAAATTCGGAATCAAAACTAGAAAGTGATCCAGTAACACTAAATATATGGAAAAAATACCAAAATTGTATAATTTTCCACTGTGTTGCATAATATTACAACAATATTGAACATTATAAAGTTGTACAGGAAAAATGAACTATCTGTCATTAAAATTGAAACACTGATGTTTTTAAGAGATCAATCAAGCATCAAATACGTACATGTATACCCATTTCAAAATGGCCGCTGATTTTTTTTTTTAATCCACGTATATATATATAGGGGCATGTAAAACACAATTTTCTTCAGATGCATATTGCTATAACATTTTATCATACTTTGTTTAATATAATACAAAGCCCTTACATGAGCTCAAAAAGAAACTTGAACATGACTGAAACCCCAGAGGGTACATGCCTAATAATTACATGTATGTTTCAGAGATTTTATACATAGCCAATATAATAATTTATATGTAAATAAGTTTTAAATGGCTTTATACGTATCTGATCGTATCTAATCAAACTCCATTAATTTTGCATGTTTGCTAAAATTAGCGGTGTTTATTGAACGTAATGCCTATGAATGAAATGTCACGAGGCGCCTAGTCATTAATGTAACCTAAATATAACTCTCGGTTAATCGATTACAGGGAGTGACATTTTGCTTTTTTCTGAGCGAGGGTGACGTCATTTCATGTGACGTTTGCGACTGCGCATGTGTGCGGAAGTAAGTGATCTGCCATCTTTCCAACTCATCGTCACCTGTAAATAAATCCAGGAAATTGTGGGAATCAGACACACACTTCACCTATTTGTCGGTCTTGGGTTGCTTGATATTTAGTTATGTCAGACTTTGACAGCAATCCTTTCGCCGACCCAAATGCGGCAAGCCCGTTTGCGGTAAGAAAGTATAACGTTATGCGGCTGTCAGTTTCGGTCGTTCGTTTAGAATAGGAATATTTTTACGTAAAATCTAAAACCATTTTATCGAAGGTGTGTGTATAGTTAGCCTTATATGACTCATAATTGTCATATGCATGAAACATTTTTTTTTCATCTGAGTTATGCGTTGATTTGGTTTTATCCGAAATGCATGTATTTTGAAAGAAAATATGGATCGATTCCTCCCCCTTTTCCTAATCTGCCTTGTAAATGAGGCTGAGGCTGACTTAGGTCAACGAAGATAATTGTATCAGTCCCGGTGTTTACAAAAGGTTATTACATAAGTGAAAGTCAAGATAAAGATACTTTTGGTATCGTTTTGTACCAGTTTTCATTAGTAAAGCAACAGAAAAATATAAGAAACTCTGACTGGATCTCATGGTCAGTCATCACCGGATGATTGATCTTTTTGGATGTCATCGACCTAATATTGTTAGAGAGCACTGTACCTGCTACCTGTCATAGATGTATATGTTGTAAGGCCTTCGCTTCTACCAGTTTGACCTATAATCGCATGTCTTCTTTCCAGTTTCGGCGATCTTGGGTAACAGTCTGGTTTATTTAATTTAATTAATAAATTTCAGTTTGGATTTCAATCTTTCAAATAAGTGTTCAGTTAGATTTAAAATTGGCTGGGTGATGGGACACATAACGTTAAGTGTCAAACAGATTGTTCCACATATATAGACAGTTCAGTTCTTCACGTAAACAACTGATTTAATAATAATGTTTAGGCATAGCATTATATATCTATCTGCCAAAACAGGAGACGCAGTAACTGCTAATTCTTTAAAACTTGCATTTTGTAGTGTTTTAAGGTGATATCATAATTATATATAAACTTTGATTTAAATAGTGTTGGTTTTGGAAATTGTGTTTGGAAAATTTTATGAACAGTATATATATAATTCTGTTTCTTGTAGAAATATTGCATTGGATATTTCACCTTTAACATGATTGATTATTTAGCTGTCCCAGAACTGAAGTCAGTGTGCATTTCCACGGTCTCAACTGGCAACTCCACCATCAAAATGATACACCAGTATTTCTGTGAAATGCATGTTAGATCATAAAAAATTGTAATTGACTCAAAAAAGACACCTGTATTTCTGTGAAATGCATGTTAGATCATAAAAAATTGTAATTGACTCAAAACGTAAATAAACCTTTCAGGACCCGTCGGTACAGCAGGCAACACAGGGAGGTCCTGGTGGTAGACAAGGAGGACTAGATGACTACAATCCATTTGCTGATGGAGGCAACCAGACCAGACCTGCTGCAGGGGTCAGTATATGATCATAATTGGCAGTAAAAATTAAATAAAAAAGCACCGATCTAATATTTTTCATCTTGTGGAGGAAATAATGCACTGACATTTATTTGTACATATTTTCTTCAGATTTGGAATTGAAGGTATGATTTGTGTAAAGATTATTTTACACAACCAATAATTGTTTTATGTGACATTTCGATGACTTGTACATGTTTATATATATTTTTTTTATATACTCTTGTCACCTTCATTAGACAAATGACCAACTTGTATACAATTTACACCTTTATGTGCAAATATATGATTTGCTGGTCAAATTTTCTGATCAAGGTGACCAAGTACATAACATAACAGTCATAGAAATATCACATAAAACATTTATTGGTTGTGTAAAATAATCTTAACATAAATGCAGTCAGTTTGTTTTCATCAGGAATTTCATGCAGTGACCGTAAAAACAAGTTAAGTTCTAATAGAGGTCTTTATTTCGATCTGCACTTTGATAAAAAAAAACTTCTTTGATTATTGTTTCATAGTAATTATATCTTCAAGTTGTTTCATTTCTATCTGATGTCTGTTAAAGTGTTTGAATTCTATTTTTTTCTGTTTGGCTGTAGTCAATGAGTGAAGAACCTTTACTAACGGTATACACAGTTTCTAATGTCCCTCAATTTTGCACCATTTTCCAACTCGCATAATCCAGTCTGAACTGAATTTTCATTTAATAATAGCCTATATTGATTATTCATTCGCTGAAATACAATGTTATATATATTGATACCATACATACATGTACAATGTAGTTTGCACATACCAAAGCCCTTTGCCCTGGAAAGTGGATTTCTGCACCCAAGATCTTCACCAATATATAACAACTGTATTGGTGGCAACTTTTTAAACACAACGCAACATTTCCCTTCTTGCAATAGCACTTTTAAAATTTTCTCACTGCAAAACCACAACTAGCTATATATGGCACTGCAATAAATGTTGGAAGTTTTGTACATGTCTGTACCATGATACAGTTATTGGCTTTTAGTCTCCATATTATACCTAATTCATGTAAGGTATTGTCAAAATGTTCATTTAACAAATTAACACATTATGATCTGCATATATCATGATTTTCTCCAAGACGGAGGACAAGAAGTCCAAGGAAAAGAAAAAAGAGGAAAAAACGGTAAAGGCTTGTTGGCTGGTATATAGGTTAGATAACCATTTCATGTAGCAGGGAGAGGACCTTTTTATTTGCTACTTTCTGTTTTGAGTTGAGAAAACTACTAGGGTGTTGGTTGGAGAGACATATATACATTCAAGTGATATACTGCTGTGTTTACAAAGTAGAACCAGCTTGACTTGAATGCGGATGATGTCTTGTATATAGCCCGTCATTATATATAGAGACATTTTACTGATCAGATTATTGATACTTTTATTTGCAGTCATTATATTTGTTATGTACCTTTCATTTTATATTCTCTCACTAGAACATAGACTTTCAACTCCTTTTACTGCTAGTCACAAAGTTTGCAAGAAATTTATTGATAAAACATAGTTCTACATATTATATTTATGCCCCTCTTTCAAAGAAGAGAGTTTGAAGTATATTGGTTTGCTCATGTTGGACGGTTGGACAGTCAGTCAGTAGACCATGTCATTTTATTCAATCAATTTATTATAATTTATGAACAATTAACTTCATTGTTATGATATTTTATATGTAGGTTGGTGATTGGTAGTAGATGACCTCTATTCATTTTCAGGCCAAAAGGTCGAAAGTCAAGAGATGAAATGCAATAACTTAAACAAATACTAAATGGTTTATTTTATGTGCACAACAAAGGTGTACAGAAAGATGATGTTAACAGTCCTTCGTTGTGTCTAATATTATACATGCAAAAACCGATAGACCAAACCTCAAGGTCATCAGATGAACAGTCAAGCTCATATATTGAGCATTGTTACCCCAAGGTCATCAGATTAAATGTCAAGGTCAAGAGTTGAATATATCAGGGTCAGATAAAATACTGGACCCTTACTTAAACTTTGTACAAATGTGTAATATAGACATTGGAAGCTCTGTCCAAGCATCATTTCCAACTATGGGGTCGGTTTATACTTTAGCAGGAGGCAGTTCTTATTAGGTCAGATAAGAGCTAAGATATTCAGATGACATGATTGATCTAGGTGGCAGAGGGGGGGTGGGAAGCATACATGTACATGTTTAACAAACATTCCTTGTCTAGTATCAATTCATTTTGCTTTGGTGGTGGCTTTTTTTCCAACTTGATTTATGAATCCTTTATTTAGAGGAAAAGATATCGTACACACCAGAATTCTTGGAAAATAATCTGTGAGTTTTACAATTATTGCAACAGTGTAAGGGAATTGAGGTTTAAGTCAGGGAGGTTTTATTTCTGGTATTTTTCACAGCGAAAATCCTATTGTTCTCAACTTAATTCATGCAATTATGTACAAAAATCATTAGGTGAACGACTTTGTATAGACTTAGAGAATTTTTAGCTCACTTGTCTTCAATGTCGCAGGTGTAATATGTTAAAATATTTCAATATATTCTTTTGCCTGTAGGCGTATGCGTTCAATAGTTCATTGTTTAGATAAAAAGTGTTAGATTAATAGGAGGTGAGTGACTCAGGCCCATTGTGCCTCTTGTTCTTGTTGTACTGCCGACATACCATTTATATTAACCTTGTTAGCATAAAGGTAAAATTTTGATGCTGAAACCAACACTGTCACCCAATGGATAAGATCAAGAGTTTCCGGCATTTTGTGGTGTAATGGAATGAATGGCAACAATAAGAAATTTTCAAACTAAATAATTATGTACCGTGAGTTCAAATGGAATAGTTGTTGTATAATTAGAAAAAAAAAAAAACGAAAAATTTCAGTGACGCCAGAACACTTTTGCAAAAGTTATCGGAAGAGCTCTTGAATATGAAGTGATCTCATAACCATCATATGACCACATCTCGAGAGCTCTCATGATTTATTGCTAATAACATCATAGAATCTCTTGAAACTTGACTTTGTGCAATGAAATATTATTGATGTTTTATTAGAAATTCAATAATAATCAAAATTGCTGTCTAAATTATTAAGTATCAGTGTATTTTAAAATTTGCAGTTCAATATATGTTTTGAGTTAAGTCTTGGATATTTAGTTGATTAAGCCAAGGCTTACTACATATGGGCTTAAGACATGTTTGTAGAAATTTGTGTAAGCATTAAATATTGTGTTTTTTTTCTAACAGGGACAGAACAGAGGTGGTATTCCACCTCCCCAGCCCTCCCAGCCCGGGGGTCAGCCGGCCATCATGCAGCCGTCGGAGGAGCCCCCACCGTACTCGGCCAACTCGGCTCAGAGAGTCAACACGGATGACCTTCAGAAACGACAAGAAGTATGATTACTATTTTCTATTATACTTAGATCATAAAAACAACTTTTTTAATAGTGGTTTGTCTGGAAATCCAATGTCCTACAGGCTATGATCTGTGGTCTGTCTATATATATAGCTAGTACAGGGATCCAACGTCCTATGGGCCATTGTTTGTAGTCTGTCTCGTTCAGGATCCAAAGTGGATATCACAAGGATATTGGTACAGATGTAGAGCTCCATCTAAGAGCAATAAATTCAATGAAGTATAAATAATGAGTGTTCATTCCAAGGACTTTGTTATGGTCGACATTTCATTGTTTATATGTTTCAGAAAGTTAGGCAACAGTAACAGATTTAATACATAGATCATCAAGAATATTTCTGCTGATAACAATCAAGATCAGTTAATAGCTAAATTTGTACAAGAAAAGAAGTGTTAATTTGTGTCCATTTGTCATTATAGGAACTGGAGAAGAAGGCAGCGGAGCTCCAGAGGAAGGAACAAGAGATGAGAAACATGCAGTTCCAAGGTAACAGTCACACAGAATAAGCAGAAATCATTGTTTTAATATAGATAATAAAGTTTTAATTTGAATTTAGAAATAAAAAAAAACTCCTCTGTACCAAGGTTTTTCCTGATTAAAACTGTAACACACTTTATGTATCTACAGTAAAACCTGGTTATATCACCAATCATTATACTGCCAAACTCCGCTTATCGCCATGAATTTATTCAGAACAGATTTCCCCCACCCGTTTTAACCAACTTATGGATTTATTGAATAATTACTGAAAGTTGCTTAGTGTTGAAAGGCAGATCTAATAGAAATTAAGTACATAGTTATTAAAGAGTTAACAGGTGTGTTATATAAAATTACTGTAAACTTACTTAATTTGGCGCAATCAAATTTTAGCGCATTTTTAGTTTTTTGTCATATTAACGCAATGATAAATTCGCGCATCAGTGATAATAACTAAATAAGCAGCATATAAAAACTCCAATCAGCGCAATTATATTTTAGCGCCAAACTTTCAACGCGAAAAGTGCTAAAATAAGATTACAGCGTAAATATGTACGTTAACAGTATCTTTCAATAATAAGTATAGATTTAAAATACCATTGGAACTGATGATTTGTTACCTTCATATGTAATAAAGATCATGTGTTTCTCCACTAGAACGTCAGAACAACTGGCCCCCTGTACCTAGTTGTTGTCCTGTGGGCCCTTGCTTTTACCAAGACTTCAGCGTTGATATTCCACTTGAATTCCAAAGAACAGTCAAACTTGTCTACTATTTATGGATGTGTAAGTATTAGAACCAATCTTAACACAAATATCGTCCAGCAAACAAAGTAGGCTGGGGGATATACAAATGGGTTCCATCTGTCCTTCCGTCCATCTCAATTGATTTCTGCACAAGTTATTACTTGCACCCCCTGCTCAAGTTTGATTATCAGCTAATTCTGCACATATTTAATGGGCTTAGAATCTACTACTATGTCCTTGTTTTATCTTTTATAGCAACATTTTCTGGATCAGTGTTGTCTACATAATGACCACATGTGCTTAAAACTGAAATGAAAATCATCAACATTGGTTCCGGAAATAGATTAAAGCTACAAATTCTGACTATTGGAAAGAATTTGCATCATTTAGTATCGTTTTCTTGAATTAATGATGTTTTTGTGCACAGTTGTATAAATTACTGAAAAGTATGGAATCATAGCTTGTAGCTTCATGGGATGAAGCCCGGAAAAGTCTGCGAAAGAAATAAATTTCTTCTATTTTTAAGGTCACATAGGTCAAATGTGTCAAAACCTTCAAACGACTTCTTCTGAAATACTGAAAGGCTTAGAGTTCAAGATGACATAACACACACACATGCTGCACCTTTTTAGTTTGTGTTTCGTGAGGGTATCAGTATTTGTTTCCTCTAAAATGCATTGTTTTAATAACAGATATCGGATAATAATTTTGACATTTTGTAATAAGGAACTTAAAATAAGCTCAAGTATTTGATGTATTTTTCTTGCAGTTTACTGTATTACGCTGTTCCTGAACGTGCTAGGAAGTCTTGCCTACTTCATTGCGGACGGGGATGGTGGTGCAACTTTTGGTCTGTCCCTCGTCTGGTTTGTGCTGTTTACCCCTTGTTCTTTCATCTGTTGGTACAGACCCCTGTACAAAGCTTTCAGGTAAATTCCCAGCAAGTAAGGGAGGGGTATGATACATAAAAGATTCCTTCTTTCACAATGAAAACTACAGACAGTAAAACCTCGTAATCTCGAAGTCAACAGGACCTTGGTAAAACTTAAAGTTAACTGAATATTCAAGTTTCCTAAGTTTGATTGATATTGTAAAGCTTGACCGGGACTGACAAAATACTTCAAATTAAATGAGATCGAGTTATACGAATTCGAGATAGCGAGGTTTGACTGTAGTTATATTTTATTGAATCTTTTCACCTAACATAGAAAGGAATATATTATTTCAAATATCAAATTATTGTTCCAGAGGTAAATATTAATGCACTGATCAGTGTTAGCGTGAGCAATTTTAAAGTGGAACTGCTCAGTTTGTTGAACTTGCCTTGGACACATTGCTTCTTTTTTAATTTCACTGCAGCTGCTTGTTATTCTATAATTAAGCTTCAAAACATAAAGTTAAAAACATTTACCCTGAAATTAATATGATAGAGACCTGAAATGTAATGAAAATTTTGTTAGGATGTTGAGATGCTAAATAAATGTACATGGTAGGGTTACCCATAGTTAAAATCATATGCAAATGTAAAATGTATATGGAAAGGTCACTTGACCTCAGGTTATGCGTGCCTAGGATGACTTATTATGATAGAAATATTTTGATAAATGTCCCATTTGTTGTCCTATTAAGATCAGGGCCCGTATATATGAAACTGTTCTCATGCTCAAGCATCGATTTTGTGCTCAAGCCTTTTTTCTTGTTCTGGCTATGAATTATTTAAAAAATCTTACTTTGTCAAAGTTTTGGATAAAAGTTGAAGAGACATGAAGCGAAAAGCTGTTTTCAACATTTAAATTGACTTTTTGACTCTTCGACATGATTAAGGAGAGTTTCAGGAAAGCTGGTTTGAGCACAGAATCCATGCTTGAGCATGAGAACGGTTTCATGAATACAGGCCCTGGATTGTACAAATGTTATCTTTCTTTAATTGTTTAATTTGTTTCATGTTGTTTAAGATATAAATCTCCCTCTGGATTCTTCTTCAGGCAAAATATCACTTGCCAAGTCAATGCTATGCTTCTATGTGTTTTTGGTAGCACACAACAATGAACGTTTTGCTTGTTTGAAATCTGCATCTTTGTGAATGCTGAGATAATGTTGAACTAAAACGAGCCTTGTTTTTTCTGTTCCAGGAGTGATAGTTCCTTCAACTTCTTTGTTTTCTTCTTTATCTTCTTTTTCCAATTCATCGTCTGTGTTATCCAGGCTTTAGGAATTACAAACTTTACAGTGTAAGTATATTTCATTTCTCATTTGCTTCAATTCTCAGAACTATAAGTAAATAAGGGCAAGTTAAACTTTATCTACACTTGAATCAAAGTGCCTTTTAAATTTTGTATATATGTATAGGTGTTTCTAATGTAGATTACAAATTCATTTTGAAATAATATACTGCGTCATGTATATATACGCAAGTGCGCACTATATGCGAGAAATTACTGTATTCTAACTTTCATATCCTGACGGGAAGTATATATTTATATTGTATGTTTGTATGTATTTATAGAAAAATTTATGTGAATGAAAGCAGTTTAATAAATAAAAAAATAATAATGAACTGAATTGGCAAAAAACATTTGAATCTGAATTCTATCTATTTATCAGTCTGCTGATATATTTGCTGGAATGGGAGCGTTTGTTAACGCTCCATACATCAGTTTATTCCCTATGTTGGAGGTTCAATGTCAATTACAGTGACGCCCGCCCCGGGACTTCACATTCTCCATTAGGGAGAAGGTGAAGTTTACTATAAGAAAATTAAACTTTTGGGTTCATTTTTAGATGGAAAATAATTCAAACATGGCTTGAAATATAACAAGGAGATGACTTGATGAAAAAGAAGAAAATTTTGACCCAGCACACTTGAGACTGAGGGGTGTGTCAAAATGGCTTAAATTTGAACAGTCTTCTTTTACAACTAAAATATGCTGGAATCAAATACTCTTCATAGATAAAAGGGTTTCATAACTGCAGCTTCGATTTCCTTATTTGGTGAAGTGAGAGGCAACTAATGAGTTTAGATTTTTTACCTTAAGGCCCATGGGCCTCTTGTGAAATTTCATGATTTATGATTCTCATAATATCTGTACGTAAAATATGATTTTATTTCAGTGGTATCATTGGCGGCCTGTCCATTGTTGGCGACAACATAGCGGCAGGATTAATCATGATATTTGTTGGAATATTCTTTGGCCTGACAGCCACTGTTGGGCTGTTTGTGTTGGGCAAGGTAGACTACTCATCCTCATCTTCATCATATGTCCTTTCTCATGCTCTGGCTGTTGGAATGTTGGCTGACTGTTCCCAGTGGCTGGCTGCGGGATGCGATTAGATATCAAACTCACCTTGTGTCACCTGTCCTACACCTGTTGTGATCGTAGTAGACTGTGTGCTAATTAGAGCAATGCTGCAGGGTGTTATAATGGTACAGAACACAAGGTTAGAGACCCAGTATATGCAACACGGTCTCCGTAATTGATAACTGAACCAGAAAATTATCTGTTTATAATTATTATTCAAGATACAAGATATAATTATAAGTAAATGGACGCAGGCAAAGTAATTGCTTCTATATCCATATCTAACATATTATGTATGAAATTGGATCATTATTCCTCAAAACTGTTTATAAATGCTATAGTTAAAATTATTTGTATATATTATGTGACAAAGTTACATAAGAAATCATGATCAAAGAAGATACATTTAGAGTTGTACCTGTTAAAACTGGGCAAAGTATGTGTTCTTAACATTATAACACCCTGTATACATTTAATGGAGCAGAATAAATTGGAGGTGATTTTTGAAAAGTGAAATTACCTTTATGTGCATGCATCTATGTGTTTTAATTTCAAAAATGTAATAATCAAAATCTTTTAAAGATAGTTATAATTATAAAAAATATATATTGCACATGTTCATTGGATAAATATTTGAAATCTCCGTATACGTTCATTGGATGAATATTTTTGTATGGTGCAATTTTAATGTACACATTTATCAATTCAGTTGCTGTGACAAGTTTTGCTAAGATTTTCTTGAGAATGATGAATAATATTGAAGAAATCAACTTATTTCTGGCCATTTTTCATTTTAAAGATTTCTTTGTTTTGTACTTTTGAAGTCACAAAAAGATTTGATTGTTACATTTTAATGTTTAGCTCCAAGTTGCATACAGTAAAACTTCGTTATATTGCCTCTAGAAAAGTCTGAACGATTGTGAAACGATTTAGTGATAAAGTGAGAAAAAATGTATAAAGGAATTCTAATGAAAAGTAATGGAGAAATGGGACATAGAGATTGTAAATGAGAAGCATTATATTGAGGTTTAACTGATATAGATCCAAAACTGTACAAATTGGGCATTCATTTTCTGTGAAATGTCGGTGGAAATGGTATATTTTTTAGACCCCTTTCCTGAAATGGTTAACGTTGCCGATCCAAATGAAATTAATTTGATCAAATAGCTAAATGTATTGGCAGCCATTTCGGATAATCACTCGGTAACCTTCGAACCAAAAGTCATTGATTAATGAAAGAGCAAGAAAACTAAATATTGATTTGGAACAACTTTTTTTTTTTCCCTTTACCTGTATTTTCATGACAATATACGGGTATTCCTTTTATTTCATTTGAAAGATCAAAGACAAATCATTCATTTATTATTTACATAATAATCTTCCAAATTATCTATCCTCATATGATCAGATATGTTGTACATAATAAGCAAGTGAACATTTTCTTCATTTCTTATTCTTTCATCTTCCTTGGTGTGAAGGTTGCCGGAAAGTCACTTTTTATTTTTCAGGTCATTATGCATCATGATTCTTGATTACTAACAAATCTTCCTTGCCTCCCCAATGTTCCTGGTAGAAATTATTTTTTTTATTTTTAAGTTTTTATTTTGTTTTTTATTTGTAGAGGCTGGATTAATTCTCTTGGTATCGTTGGCAAACACACATTCTCTGGAGCAGTGATGCTATTCATTTCATTTTTCTTTACTATATGCGCTGTAATACAGATCGTGATGCTGATCAAGGTGGGTAGTGTGGTTGTCAGCCTTTGGGGAGGGGCAGGGGTGGGGGTGGGGGCAGGGGAGTGATATATACCCTTAGTTTGTACATAAGGATATCATGGGCAAATCATGTTGGGGCTAGCTAGGGGTAAAACCTTTATACCAGCATGACTATAACTTTTGAATGAACTTGGACTTGAGGTGAGCCATATTGCTAGCATGCTTATAATATTTTAGTGAACAATACCTCCGTTCCCCAAACACGTGACATAGGGTTCACTGTGTCAGCATCGGCAGGCGTCAGTTGCATTGTCCAAACAAATTAAAGGTTTCTATGTGATAATTTGGTTCCTTTGGTCCTATCAAGCGCCTAACTTCATACAATGCTCCTTTACTAAAATTCCTTATTCAGGATCACTTTTTAGGCCTGAAGGTCAAAGATCAAGGTCACCATTCTATAAAAATAATAAAAATTCAATCAAAGATTTCCATATGATAACTTGTGTTCCCTTGTGCCTATTAAACTCCCAACTTACACTATGCGCCCTTACTGAAAGTCATTCTTTGTAATTCGTATTCATTTCTGAAGGTCAAAGATCAAGGTCATCGTTACTATCAAAATAAAACAAACATTCAAACTTCAGGATTCTGTGGGATAACTTGATTTTCCTTGGGCCTATCAAACACCTAACTTCATCCAGTGCTTCCTTACTAAAAATTCTTGCTTGGGATTGCTCTTCAGGTCTGAAGGTCAAAGATCAAGGTCATTCTGTGAAAATGACATCCAAACTAGGGTTTCCATGTGATAACTTAAGTTTCCTTGGGCCTATCAAAGTCAAACTTCATACAGTGCCCTTACTGAAAGTCCTTGTTTGCAATTACTCTTCATGTCTGAAGATCAAGGTCACCGTTACTATAAAAATACACGATCAAGGTCATTGTTACTAAAAATAGAACTTAAGCCCAAACAAAGGTTTTTGAAAGATAACTTGAGTTCCCTTGGGCTTCAATGATTCTGGTTTATTTTGACGAGTTGATTTTTTAGTTGATTTTATTTGGTAATCCAGCTTAAGCTTAAACACTAATTGATAAGAAATACTGGGGTTCAGGCAAAATACATATAGGAAAATGTTAGAATTAATTTATGGTTTCCAATACAATTGTAAAGATATTCCATTTTTTTCTGGCTAGCATATTCACAACAGCAAAAATGCATATATAAACATATTTAGCTTGAGAAAATTCAAAACGAACGAGAGGAGAAGTGATATTCAGATAAGGGATCACTGATTTTGAGAGTTGCATCAGGATTGTAACTAGCATATTATATTTATATCATTTATGAAGTGTTATCCTGCAAACAGAAAAATGAAATGCCTTAAAAATGAACAAAATTTTCAATAAAACTAAGTTTTGCACTTGATCATATTAAATTACCTAGCTGCATTGAAAAAAAATCATTTTATTTCATATTTTATTTTTAAAAGTTTGTCCTCTTTCAAAAAATATACAAAATGATGATCTAATACTGTAGTGTTAGGTATTTCTATTAGTTAACATATAAAAAGGCCAGTTCGTACTTCCAAACTTCTTCTGTTATTTGAAGGTAATTAATTTAATCAGCCTATTTCACTTTCTGTTCAGGTACATGATATTAACAAAATGAATAATTTTGTTGTTAATTTTGAATATTACTGGGCAGATGCATAATATATTTCTAGCTAATGCTAGGATCTTCGCTGTTAGCTTAAATAAGTACATTTTTGTGGAAAATTATTAAAAGTCTGGTCTTCAGCAAGAAATGTCCATTAAAAAGGCTAAATAATGTTAAATATATCTGATCTTCGGCAACATTTTAGCAAAGGCTTGATAGAGTTAGCAAAAGGTTTAAACAATAGGAACCTTAAAACTCACTAACATAAACAGAGATATTATCTTTGTACATTGTACTAGCATGATGGTATTAGAACTGGTGTAATGCATGGTTGTTCCCAGCATGAGTGGGGTTTGTCCAGTGGTGGTTTGCCTTTGTCAGTACAGTCAGTGCTTGCTTTACTTGTCAAATAGATAACTCCATTATCCAAGATCTTATATTATAGTCTAGACAAAAGTATTTGGTAATGTTGCAGGGAAATCTGTCGCACATCGCTTGCATTCAACGATGCCTTCACTTTGCATTTAAAGCTTTGGTGTCTGCCCATTTCTTCAAGTAATGTTGTAAATTTTGTATGGTCAATATTTGTTTTCCATATTTGATAAATTTTGTCAATGATAGGTAATTTCCTGCGAGTTTGTTGTAAAATGCATCGCTAAAAAGGAATAAAAGTAAATGATTTTTTGAATTACTGATGACATTTTGTAAATTGCCTACTTATTAATGGTTTTCCTGTATTTTAATCAGTGTTGTCGTTGTTTACTTTAGATGTCTATTTTTGCGTTGTAGGTACATAGAATATACCGAAGTACTGGAGCTAGCTTTATCAAAGCTCAGGCAGAGTTCTCTCAAGGTGTGATGAAGAACGAAGCTGTGCAGAACGCAGCATCCACTGCAGCGCAGGGAGCAGTGAAGGGAATGGCCAACCAGTACGGCACATCAAACAAGTACTAGACACACACTCTCACTGACAAAACTGCACCCTCTGCAGTAGTGTTCTCGGAATCGCTGGCGACTGGACTGTCGCAGCACAAGTATTGAGATATTGGAGAATAGTACTGTTTGTTGTGATTTTGGTGGAACCAGTTTTACCCTGAAGGTATAGAGCCGGGGTATTGAGTATGTGTTTATGATAAATGTCGAGGGCTGGTCCTGTGACCTGTGACGCCCCGGGGGATGGTACTCTCGGATAGCATTGTTGTGTTTGTTTACTACTTATCTTATTCGTTTGGTCAGGAAAACTTCCGATACAAAATTGTTATTAAACAATAAACATTCTTAACTCTGTGTATGTAGAAAAGATATTAGCTTTAAACTTTCACTTTAGAAACAATTTGGTATAACCCTTGGCCGTCATTCCGTCATGATTTAGTTTCCGTTAATTTACTATTTAACAAATAGAGATATAGAACTGTAATTTGGTATGTCGTCGTATAATGATAAGATGCAGGCTAAGTTCTGATTTGGTGATGTTCCACCTATTTATGGCCAAATTTAGTTTTGAAATTTTCAGTATAATGATATGACAGACATTGGAGAGCCTTGTCTTATACTAGTGAGAATTCAAAAATAAGAGTAACAGGGATGTACTTCACTTTGGTTGTCAGTGGATCAGCAGTTTAAATGTATTCATACAAAATCAAAACTGATGAAAAACCTCAAAGATACTAACCTACTAAGAATATTTCAGTTTAATTTGAAATTGTTTCACTTCTAACTTTTCTTCAGCAAAAGTGTTAGCATTATAAAGAAAATGGTGATACATTGAGAGACCTATAAAGAAAGTGATTCAGAAAAAAGGGACTTAATATATATTGTGAGGTTGCAATTGAATCCAGGGGCATTATATCAAGGTTTTACTGCATGTGGTGAATTGTCGGCAAACTTACCAATGCTATTTGAGATCCCGTAGTGAAAAAATGTAGAGAGATCGTTTTAAGTCTTATATTCCACGAATTAATTTTACATTGTATATCATGTTGTGTATATATGGATGTGTGAACTGGTGTAAGTGTGAAAGTCAAGCTTAAGTTATTTATGTAATATAATAGCACTGTATATCAATTCATTTTGTTTTGTATAAAGAAAGTTGGGACGGGCTGTGGAAGTACAAATTATAATCCAATGTCTTTGAATTTGGCTGTAGCCAAGTGGACCAAATCTGCAATGAAAATTGGCTTTCAATGGAAAATTGAAGTTAAGTCGACTTCAAATTTCTTCTGATAAAAAAATAAAATTAACAATAAGGCTTTGATTTGAGATCTCATACATATTTTATATGATTTCCCACATTAAGAATTTAGCTTGTGTAAATAAAAATTTTATAACGAACTACTTCCAAGTTTCTAGCTATTTTTATTTGGGGTTGATGTTCTCGAGTCCTATTTGTGTGTGAGTGGAGAGAATCTGTGTTAACTTCTGTGTGTCACAAAAAAGTCGCTGTCTTAGCCAGATAGAAATTGTCATTGTTCCCAGTTACGTTTTCCTCTCGGTTGGAAAGAGGTGATATATGAATTATATAGATATAAATGTACACATTATTATTTGTAAAGCAAAGCTAGTGTGTCAATGTACTTGTTGTTAAGTGCTATTCATGCATACAATTCCATACTTCATTATACCCTAGTGATGATCCGTTGAGGGTATATAGGAATATACACACCCCCCCCCCTCCTTACATAAGTACATACGTACGTTTGTACATAATACAAAATAACAACATTAACACTGCTCTACCGGCTGTATTCCTATGTCGATTGGCACGAAACTTCAAAAAGTGTTCACAAACATCACCTCTTGCACGAGTTTGTGTTAAAACCTTCTGCGGTCAATAACAAGGTCATTGTTACCATAAATAGAATTTACGAAATCTTAAAATATGAAATACGAAATCTGAAAAAATTGTAACAAAAAATCAAAAGTGATTAATCAACACTGGATCAGCAAGTAGGCAAAACCATCAATGTTTCCTATGCGTGGTAGCAACTTCTATCTTTTTGTGTTAATATTTCTTGTACACAATCAATGGCATACAGGACAGCCATTTTGTTTGTGCAAATGTTGTTGTCTTTGTTTTTGATGTTGTTATAATTGTACGGATGATGTTATCGGGCTGTGAATGGTTTCATTAATGAAAATGTTGGTTTTGTTCATGGAGTTCAAACAAGCAAAAATGTGAAACATTTTTTGGCACAACTTTGTCAGTCGTTAATAATCCAAAGTTCCGTGATAAAATATTTTAGTTAGATTCAATGTCTATACAATGTGTAGTGAAAATGTGGCTTTATTTTTTATCGTTAACTAATTGGGGTGAGAAGAAAAAGAAAATGTGATGTTTTGAATGATTAAAAGGCAATATGAAATAGAATATTTGTTCTTTTGAGTTAACATCATCACTGGAATTTAGATGAAGTAGTTATGTAACAATGTGATTGACATTATAAGACATGTTGATTTTGACTTTCATTGAATTTTTTTTTTTTTTTCTGTAATCCATTCTCTCACTGATCTGGTGTTTCTAGGTTCTATAAGAATTAGGTCTGTTGAATTTTGTGCTGGGACTGCTTTTATTGTCGCCTCTAAAATAAGTTCTCCAACAGGAGCTTTAGATTTATATCCAGGTATAAAATATGCATATTAGTCAGATGTTCATTGTAGGGAGAACATTTGCAAACACTGTTCTAGGCCTGCAATAATTCAATTCACCCCTGAAATCTCATATTGAACTATTCCAACCTTTCAATCGGAAGGGTTCAAATGTGCATTCAGGGGTCAATGTGTTTAACTGAAACATGTCCACATATTTACCCATGAACAGGTTAGTTTGATAGGAAATGAACCAACTGTTTAACATGAACCAAAAAGCCCCTGAAGATGGATATTACAAAAAATGAGATTATTCTAAACCTGTATGTTGCATTTGTGTCTTTGAAGTTTGGAGACTGTATTTTGTACTCTGTGGAAACAGTTGAAGGTCAACTAGAAGTCAGGTATACCTATTGTATTTTACATTGAAATGGTACAATGTACTTGACATGTTCTGAAATCTTCTCTCGGCTTAAAAGTAAAGGTGATTGCACACAGATAAATAAAACCAATTTTTGCACATGAGTATATGCTTTTGCTGTTGAATGAGAAGAAAATTTGTGAAATTCATTGTGATTCAGTTGATGTGCTTGCTGGAAATGTGAAGTTTTAGTTTGCGAAAAATGACTGTAATGTTCTTTTTTTTTTAACACTACCAGCTTTTAAACATCTGGATGCCAGAGACTACAAGCTCCATAGGGATAGGTAACATGTGACAGTGAACCGTTGGTCAGTGAGAGTCAAACATTCCAGTTACAGTGTGTCATTACTTTAATTTTCTCATTATCGGTGCTGTCACCTGCTGTACCATCACTGGAAACTCACGGGACACTGGTCAGATGTTTGTGTCCCGTGTTCCATCCTAAAAATCCTAAAAATGGTAGGCAGTCATATTGCTTCTTTCATCTGTATCTAATCTGGCAAAGATATCCCGTTTGTAGCTATATTATACAAACCAACATGGCGGCGGCATTGCCTGCCAAGAAAGCTTGTGGGTTGTGTTTGACAACACAATGGACAATAAGTCCTACTGGATTTTTGGCGTCATGCCTACGGAAATGATCTAACAGTGCCACGATTGGTTGCGATCTCCGAATAAACATCTTTTCGGGAGACCGAGGTTCTCTGTCTGTTTTAGGCCACGAGACACAAACAGAAGACCAGTGGCACATGGATTTCCAATGATGTACATGTATTTGTTAGGTAGTATCACAGCCAATTCTATTGATCACTTTCATTTCCCTAGGTGCATATTTTTCCTAAACTTAAAGACATAAATTATATGAGTATTGATACTAAATCTTATAGACCAAAGAAAATGAAGCTGTTGGTGTCTCCCTTGTGAAATTTACCCTTCCTATCACTGTAGAACATGATGGACTGGTCCAAATCAATGTGTGTGAGAGTCTTCTAAGTTTTATAGGGGTGAAAAGGTTGAAAACCTTCCACATTGTGTTTGTCATTTGATAGAAAACTTTTTTTCAAATTTATTTATGAAAGTTTCAAAAAGTACATAATATCGGTAATATAACAAAGAATTGAAAATGATAAAGCAATATTTTCAAAATAGAAATACATATTATTATGTGAACACTGAAGTTGACTTCCCTCTGCTTTCCTGTCAACACTGAAATTGGGTTACTAGCTGTTTATAGCTTTATTGCTGAAATATGTACATAAACTTCATATAAGACAACATGCCCATTATTAACACATGATCAAGACAATGGATTTCATATTTTCAGTGCTTTTAATAAAACTACATGTAACAAATATCTGGACAAAATGTTCATTCATTCACTTTGTCACATATTCGAAATTAAGCTTTATTATACTTAATGTATAACATAACTATTTTTCATTTTATTTATTTTGTGGAGGTAGACAAATAGCTTTTTAATTAACAAACAAAACTTAAGGTCATCTTAATAGAATTGATCATGTTACTTCTGTTAAATTGCACCGACATAGTAACTAATTCATTGGCTTGTTAAAATATCTTTCGATATCGTATATACTGTACAGCTTCCCTTATTTATTAGATAAAAAAACTTGACACATTTGACAAACCAACTTGCAGGCTAAGAGATCTATGATGTGTACTGTACTGTAAAGTTGCCTTTGTTTATGAAAGCAAGAAGGTTAAGTGAGAAAGTATGTAGTGTCAATAATAGTAACAGTCATGGTGTCGAGCAATGTTGTGAATTCTAGAAATTTGCAGGATTGGGTTTGCAATAAAGCTAAACACTTACTTACATGTGATACTATGTAATGCTAAATGTATAAGTGGAATCTGGTCAAAAACATTATATTTCAGGGCCCAGTTGCTCAAAATGTGATTAGCTTAATCAGTGATTAGTGCAAATGTCAAATCTCCTATATCTTAAAAACCGAACCATTGAATGATCAAGTTACAACTTTCTAGCTAATAAATATATCTAGTGCTGTCAATTTATGTGCAAAATTGTCAAATTGCAACCTTGTATGTTGACACTTTTGACAGAATTATTAAAGGTTGAAAAGTATTGTCAAATCAAGTGATAAAGTTATTAATCTTTAATTTGAACAATTGGACCCTGGTATCGGTGGTGGTTAAATTCATAGCTTGTATAGTAATTATCTATCAAGATCAAATGCTGAACATAAATGTTTAACTGTTGGTATCAAATATGTTGTCTGTACATAATATCGAATGTTTATTTAATAAACATTTTAAATTCTTATGGTAAACATTCACACTGTGATGTTTCAGTAACATTTTACACCATTTTGGACATTTTTGTTTTGTTTGAAACATTTTGGTAACCAAGCTTGTAATTGACTATATAGTGTTGTAAATTTCATTGCCAGCGATGCCTCTTGGTATTATTTTAATGAAATGGTTTTGTTATGTGGCAAGTTTGCGATTGAGTTGTGTGGCTGACTGACTGTCATAAATCTTGTGTATTTAAGCTATATTGTTTCTGCATGTGTCGTTTGTAAATATTTGTAATTGGTACTTGTACTCTTGTTATCAGATTTTAAATTCTGACCTAAACCACACTTTTGCGATATCCTCCACATAATTAATAAGTCATAGTTCAACTCATTCTATATTTTTCATAAGTCGTGTATAACATATTTATTAGTTTCCCTAGACCACTTGTATCCCACATTATACGAGTACAGAAATTCTATGTTGTACAATTTAATCTGATATCTAGATAGGAGCCATCTTATACTGTGAATCTACTTATTTTGACACACTGGCAATACTTGCTGTATAAAGCATTATACAGAAACTGTAACTAGCGCAATCATGATTTAGCTGAATGCTTTCAGTATGAAAATAGCTAAGATAAGATTACCGCTAAAATATGTATGTTTACAGTATAAATAAGGATAGATGAAGCTTTCTTGTACATTTTACAGCTGACCAAACTTCAGCTGCTATTCCATATGGGATGAATTGTTAGACATCAGTGCAGTCCATGATTTGGCGAGGTTCAAATGTGATTTTACGGGTGATTGGGTTTACCAAACCATTTGAACTGCACAGTATATTGTATTCCATTTACCAGAACATTGCAGTAGTGATACACTGTATCACTTTTTTGAAACTTTCAAGCTAAATATATAGAACAGAACAATTTACAATCCTGCAGGAGAAAATCTCATAATTGAAAAAGAAAAAGGAACAACATTTCCGGATATTACTTCAACTGTATTGTAGTAAAATCTACGAAATATTTGCGAGATAATAATATCACTTTTATTTGCAAGTTTTACACATACACTCTGACTCACTTGGAGTCTGTACCATAGTAAATATTTTACTGATTACCAGGTTAACACCGTTTAGCTTTTTACAGTTCAAAAGTTTTGCATACAATTCAGTGAAAATCTGAAACGTAAACCTTTCCCTCGCTGCCATATTGAATCCAATTTGGTACCCCAAATTAGACATTACTGACAATCTGGTTTGTTCAGGCGGAACGTCTCATTTCATTTAACGAAATGTCTGCTTAATTAATAACGTAATATTCTGCTAAATGGAACACTCTTTTGGTCTTGTTATGACAAAATTCAAAAAGATTCCCCATATCTATACCTTCCTTATTTGATATTGGTAGTTTTATCACTATATATACCCATGAAAAATTCTTGTCATGATAGAAACACTTGACATCATATGTATTTTTCATCTTCAATGAAGAATTTCCATACCACGTACAACCAGATATAAACACACCAATCAAAGAAATATATGGAAGTGAAAAATATGAATATTAGTTTTTTTCCTATTCAGGTTGTGTGAAGAATATCGGGGTTTTAGATTTATGTGCTGTCCTTCCTATTGAATGTGTCATCTCTCTTTTTGTTATAGTTATAAGCCAGAGTCTAGATTAGTTAGTTATATGGGGTTTACACATGGACCTCTCTATGTAGGTGATACAAGGCTTGGGTGAGCGAGGTACATGAATATATATGTATTCTTCATCCTATTAACTATATGTATGGTCAAGTTTATCTGTAAATAAACATTACAGTGTGGCAATCTTACTTCCTTTTGTTATTATGTCTCGAAGACTGGCATATTATATCAGAATCGTAAGAGTTAATCTGTTTAACTAAACAAATATGCAGTTTATACTGGAATATCATTGTTATAGAATCGGGAACAAAATTGGATTGTTATAGAATCGAGAACAGAATTGGATTGTTATAGAATCGGGAACAAAATGGGATTGTTATAGAATCGGGAACAAAATGGCAAGTGATCCATGAGCTTGTGCTGTGGCACGTCATCTGCCATTTTTTTCTATAAACCCCTACTTGTCATGAACCTCATAGCAGATGTTGACCAAATTTAGACAAACATCCCCAGGGGAATGGAATTAAATTTTGTGTAAATGGCGGATGTTGTTGTTAAGGGGCCTGAGGGCAGACAGAGGGAGTTTAGTGAAATCAATCCTTGAAAGACAGGCCACGGTCCAAATTTGGTTTAAAGCATTCTTGTGTGAAGGGAAATAAGTTTTGTATTATTGGTGGGACTGCCCCCTAGGCCCTGAGGGAAATACAGTAAATTCTATGATTTTTTTCTCAATGAATCTCGGGAAGCTATCCATATTTAGTGTGAAATATCCTTGGTTAGATTCAATTTTGTATATATCGTGGGACTGACCCCAATTGGGTCAGATTGGAGGGGCCCCTAATAGCGAAAATGTATCATTCTTCTGAAGGATTAATTGAAAACTTTCCTTTTGTGTGAAGCATCCTTGATTAAAGACGATTCAATTTTATTTGAACAGCGGGTCTGACACTTTTCTTGAGAGGCAGGGCCATATGCAGGAAACAAGAGTGTGTTTTTAAAGCCCTTTCCTTTGAAGAAATGGTAGGATATATTGTCCAAATTTGGTCTGAAGAATCCTTCCAGTTAGTTTAAAGATAAGTGTAGCAATGTTATAAATTCTTTAAAATCCTTCTTCTGAAGGAGGATGAACTGGAACCTGTCCTCATTTCGTGTCCAGCATCATTGAGTGAAATAGTTTCAATTTTGTATAAATGGTGGGGACTGAATATTGTCCAAAGTTTGGACTGAAGCATCGTTGGGTGAAGGGGATTCAAATTTGTATAAACTATGGGGCTGAGCCCTGGGTACCAGAGTCGCTTGGCCAAATAATTGAAAGGTAGTGAACTATTTTCTTTAGAAGAAATGGGTAGAGAATACATTTTGTATAAGCGATGTGTCTTGACACCTTCCGGGGCGGGGCCCAATACTGAATAGGGGGCATTTAAAATCCTTCTAAAGCAAATTACCCATCTGATTAAAATACGGATCCTCACTATAACTACACACGATAGTAATAGTGATTTTAATCAGATTGGCAAATGACAAGCGTTTATCAAAATGTTTCTATGATATATAACTGTATCCAAGTGAGTAATACAGACCCTGCGGACAACTTGTTGAAGCATGCATTTTACAATAATTGTATTTTCGACCCGGAGTCATTTCACTGTTTTTCCATGATTCTAAATACTATGCTACACCGGATGAGGTGCCCACCCATTCCAATGGTCAAGCCCCCCTACTCTGCATTACAGAAGCATTTTGTAAAAACTATTAGTCGGACCCCCTTGGGCCAGAGGTGAGGGGCCCGGAAAGGTGAAAAATAGAATATTCTTTTAAAACCTCTTCTAGAATAATGTGACAATTTATACTGTACTTCGTTGTGTTGCGGTAGCACTTTTAATCGGTTAGATATGTTCTGAACTATTACAAGGAGGATTGCATGCACAAAGTGTGGCTTCCTGAATGCATACACTCAACATCATCAAATATAGCAAATTCTTTAAAATCTGGTTTTCTTTAAGAAATAACATGAAACTGTCCATTTTAAATCTGTATGAAACATCCGTAGATGAAAGAGTAATCAATTTCTTTCATAATATCAGTAGACTCCAGCGTACCTCCGGGAACAGTCAAAGTGTATATATACATGTACTATTTTTATGCCAAAAATGACCTACCGGATTGTGTTAGCTCAACAGTAAGATTATTTGCCGACGACTGCCTACTAGATAGAACTTTAAAGAAGACGGAGGACCAAGACAAGCTCCAAAAATAAATCAGTCCAGCTTACAAGAAGAAGGCAAAACATACTTTGGCTTAAAATCTCACAAAATTTGAAATGGAACATTAATTTAAATGACGTATATGTAAGCAAAACTGTCCCTCCACACTAAACTTTCTGAGAGAAACCCAAGGAATGTTCCAGAACCTTGGAAGAAAACTTCAAATATCTCACTAGTAAGATCAATAATTATAGAAAGATGAAGGAATACCGAAGCGTCAACAAAACCATAATCTGAACTCCAAATCGATTAAACTAGGGGTAAAATATTAAAATAAGAAATATTTACATGGAAGAGAATAAGACCATGTGTTCCAGTAGAGTAAGCGTCGTCTGATTCATCGAAGACACATGCAATGTAAATCCTGGTCACATCCAATTAAACACCAAGTCCTCGAAATGCGAACCGAGAAATCATTGTCAATGACAACAAACCAACACTCTAATGAGCATACTCAAAACGTCCAACTTCATATCACTCAAAGACCCTGGATATTTTTGCAATGAGACCAAGATGGCGACCATAAAACTTGCCTATCAATCATGGTGTAAGGAGCAACTGTTTGGAATCCATTCTTGAAAGGAGATTTCGTTAAGCTTGAAAGGATACAAAAACAAATCAGAGAGATTTATAAAAAAAAATACTACAAACTTAAGTTTGACCAATCTCAACTATAATAACGGGATCCTGAAATAGTGGCAAACCATGTACAGTATAAAGACTTTAACATCACTGTAATGCACTGGAACAATCTACCAAGTAGCGCATGCAGTCTAGCTCTGTAGAAGCTTTTAGGACCGCACTGCAAAGCCAACGCCAGTAACATCCAGAGCAAATCTCTCTGTCGTCGTAAAAATTCCTTACATGGATCTGCGATGTTACAGATATATACAAATTTTATAGAAACAGCGGAACTGACCCCTCGAGGCCAGTCGAATTGAGTAAATGTAGAAAATTCTTTAAAATAAAATAAAAGAGGCCAGAAGCGTCAATAAAAAAACACCAGAGAATACCAAACCGTCAACAAAACAATAATCCGAAGTCAAAATCGATTAAACTAGGGGCCAAATACGAACAAAGGAAAAATTTACATGGAGACTCTCGTAAAAGCACAAGAGAATAAGACCATGTGTTCCGGAAGAGTAAGCGTCTTCTGCTTCATCGGTAGCACCCGCCATGTAAAAACCATAATAAAAACTCTAAATCTATTAAACCAGGGGCTCTCTTAAGTATGAATAAGGAAAGATTAACACGGATACTCTTGAATATATAGAAGATAATTAAGACTAGGTGATCCGGAAGAGTAGGCGTCTAATGCATCGCTGACAACACCTGCCATATAAATCTGATGTTTCCAACGTTCCTAATTGCTCAACCAAACCTTTATCAAAACTTCTTAATTTACCACCATCCTCATTACCATCAAATCAGGATTACAGTCTTGTTGTGAAATGTATACTCTAGAAGTGGAATAAACTTAATGTGGATTTTTAATAAATTGAAAGATCTTCTGATCGATTTTGAGCACCCCCTCCGTAAAGGTAAACTATCATACCTGATACAAAACTAAATACTAAGTAACTTCTTCGATCTCTCATTAAGAGAACTTCAAAAAAAAACACCACAAAAACTAAAATGAAAGACATTTATAGGAAGGTAGATGTATAGTACGAATGAATGAATTCCTGGCAGACAATTGGAACAAACTATGTCCCACTCTTCGCTAACTTGTTTTTGTTTCCTAACGTGGGTGCTTGTATGGAATGAGTGGAAGTGTTTACCAGGACAGGTAATAAAACCTTATCAAATCCTTTAATTTCACTTTCAGTGATATCGACGATTTATTGTTGATAAATAGCAAGAAGTTTAATTGCTGACGACGTGACAAGATATATCATTCTGGCCTTGATATAAAGGACACAGCAGACACAGTTAGAGGACAGTTCAACATGGACGCGTGTTTACAAATACCGAGTTTCAACTGCTGCTGTACCGGTAACCGCGTAAGAATTCATCTTGAATATTGCTGATATCAGCTTATCTTAACTAAATATATAAATTAAATAAGGTTATTAGGCTTGGTTTCTACTTCAAGTTTTGCCGAAAGTTAAGTATATTGAGCCTTTAATGTGATAAGTAAACACAATACTTGAATGCACAGTAAGGCTTATATACTCAGCACAAATGTTGTTAAACTGACAACTGCTATTTTTACGCGTTGGACAAGGACAATATTAATTGTATACAAGATCATCATTGTCTTTACTGTCCTAATTGATAAAAAAGATAATCTTTGTTTATATAATTTAAATGAATCAAAATTGGCCAATAGACCGCTCTCAAAAAAAATTCACCTATGCGTATGACCTAAGGTCACGAGGCTAAACTAGGTTACCGCAGCAACATCAAACGTCAACGGGCAGTCATCCGGGTAAAATGGCGGACTCACTTTCATAAATAAGGAGTTCTGAGACATAAAAAAACCCTGCTGCACATCATCGGCTTTCAGAGATCGGATAACAAACAACATTGCATCATCGATACCCAGGGGTTACGCTCTCTACACCCCATGGCAAAACTGAAGGCTACTGTGTGCGCCAACTTGTTGATGAGCCAAGACGACTAGTTCGACCGTTTGATGTACATCAAAAGAATCTCGTTTTCACATAACGGTGACACTTGACGAGTCAGTTGCGGTTCCTTTTAATCTTTAAAGGCCAGGCATATAGCTTAGCGATTGGTCACTTTTTTTTATCCTGAGCGTGCCTTCATTATTGTCGGGATATCGATAATGACAACACTGTGGCTGAAGAATATCTGGCAAAAATTTGTATTAAAATCAATTAATAACATGTTGTACATTGTATTTGCACTGCGATTTGACTGAGAGACTTTGGCACAACAAAAACAAATGATATGAAGCGTGTCGAATCACGGAGTCTTGCAAAATAAACAAGAGAATACCAAGGCGTCTACAAAACCATAATTATAACTGAAAATCGATGAAATTAGAAACCAAGGGAATATTTAACACGGAGAAAATTGAAAAAATACAAGAAAATAAAATCAAATAAGTCACATACAAATAGATGTCAGGTCATCAAAGTTAGAACTGAGATATCATTTTCAATCATAACAAGTAGGAGTACTCGAGAACACATGACACTATTTAACAAAAAAATGATTTGACACCGGTACCTCAATGACAGAAAAAGTGTTTGTACAGTGTATATATAAAAATGATCTATTGTTAATTCAAGTCTGCTGTCATTAGGATAATTCATCAGCGATGGGAAACCTGATATCAAGAGAATACCGAAGCGTCAACAAAACCTACCCGGTAAATCTATTGGCAAAATATAAACAAAGGAAAGAATTGCATGGATACCCTTGAAAAAGTACAATAGATAAGACCAGGTGTTCCAAAAGCGTTTGCGTATTCTGCTTCATCGACGACACCCGCCAGTTATATCTAGATTGCATCCAGTTAAATGTCACATCCTCAAAGTGAGAACTAGGGTATCATTCTCAATCACAGCAAGTAGGCAAAAGATACACCTACATGTATATTTTACATAAAGTACATGATCATGTATACATCTTATTTAATGTTTATCACATACTTAAATAACACTTTGTATATGGGTAAAATAGAATGGTTGTAGATTATATATACATGAACCATTTTTTATAAGTATTAAAAAATAAAGTAAAATTAATGAATTTCAATTACAATTGCATAATTATTTTCAATTTAATTAATTGAATTACAATTACATGTACAAATGTAATTGCGTTATCGTTCAATTACAAATTACGTCAATTACATTGGTATTTTGTAATTAATTACAATTGTTTGCAAATTATAAATTACAATTACCCCAATCCTGATGAGCACCTTCATATCTCATAAGCAATCTCAATGTTACCAAGATGGCGACCATAAAACTTGCTCATAATATTCATCAACCTGCTTCTCTCGAATACCGGCTGTAAATTGGTTCGTCAGCAGCCGACATCTATCACGAAAATCTCGCTATTTTGAGCAAGCCTTAAAAGAACGAACCAACTTCGACATGTAGGAGACCCCTGATGGATACGCCAGTAACTAAATCAAATTATACGTGCGGTGTCAAACAAATAAAAACATTGCCCCTTGATTATGCTGTGTCGTGTCAGTAAACGAATTAATAATTAATTTCAGATGACAGTTAACTCATTTACCCCTGCAGACACATTTGGACTCTTCTTATTCAAAGGTTGGAATAGTTCATTATGGAAAGTCAGGTGTGAGTGAGTAAAAGTTTCCAATTCAAACGTTGGAATATTGTTTTTTAATTTAAGAGGGTGAATATCTTCAAGTTGGCTTTGAGGAATACCAGAGGTGTCCCGTCAAACCGTACTTGAGGGTTTATATTTTTATTAACTGACTTTCCAAAGGTCAGATTTCTCCGACAAAAAATTATTGGTTATGTAAATTTATTCAAAGCAGTTCTTTATATTGCGCTGCTAAACACCAGCTCAAAACAACACTCCAGTTAAAATGAACATGATATAGAATTTGTTCCTGTTTGTGAATAATATCAAATCATTGTTGAACGTAGTGTCAGCACACGTATTTGCACCTGTGATAATGTAGAATCAAAGCTTTGGATACGCACTAGCCAGTTTGTGCAGTACGTTTTATACGCGTTAGATACGCACTAGCCAGTTAATGTAGTACATTTAATCCGCGTTGGTTACGGACTAGCCAGGTCGGGTAGCACATTTTATCCGCGTTGGATACGGATTAGCGAGTTTGTGTAGTACATTTAATCCGCGTTGGTTACGCAGTAGACAGGTCGGGTAGCAAATTTTATCCGCGTTGGATACGAACTAGCGAGTTTGTGTGATACATTTTATCCTCGTTGGTTACGGACTAGCGAGTTTGTGTGGTACATTTTATCCGCGTTGGATATGGACTAGCGAGTTTGTGTGATACATTTTATCCGCGTTGGTTACGGACTAGCGAGTTTGTGTGGTACATTCAATCCGCGTTGGTTACGGACTAGCCAGTTTATGTAGTACATTTAATCCGCGTTGGTTACGGACTAGCCAGGTCTGGTAGCACATTTTATCCGCGTTGGATACGGACTAGCGAGTTTGTGTAGTACATTAAATCCGCGTTGGTTACGGAGTAGACAGGTCGGGTAGCAAATTTTATCCGCGTTGGATACGAACTAGCGAGTTTGTGTGATACATTTTATCCGCGTTGGTTACGGACTAGCGAGTTTGTGTGGTACATTCAATCCGCGTTGGTTACGGACTAGCCAGTTTATGTAGTACATTTAATCCGCGTTGGTTACGGACTAGCCAGGTCGGGTAGCACATTTTATCCGCGTTGGATACGGATTAGCGAGTTTGTGTAATACATTTAATCCGCGTTGGTTACGGAGTAGACATGTCGGGTAGCAAATTTTATCCGCGTTGGATACGAACTAGCGAGTTTGTGTGATACATTTTATCCTCGTTGGTTACGGACTAGCGAGTTTGTGTGGTACATTTTATCCGCGTTGGATATGGACTAGCGAGTTTGTGTGATACATTTTATCCGCGTTGGTTACGGACTAGCGAGTTTGTGTGGTACATTCAATCCGCGTTGGTTACGGACTAGCCAGTTTATGTAGTACATTTAATCCGCATTGGTTACGGACTAGCCAGGTCTGGTAGCACATTTTATCCGCGTTGGATACGGACTAGCGAGTTTGTGTAGTACATTAAATCCGCGTTGGTTACGGAGTAGACAGGTCGGGTAGCAAATTTTATCCGCGTTGGATACGAACTAGCGAGTTTGTGTGATACATTTTATCCGCGTTGGTTACGGACTAGCGAGTTTGTGTGGTACATCAATCCGCGTTGGTTACGGACTAGCGAGTTTGTGTGGTACATTTTATCCGCGTTGGATATAATATGGACTAGCGAGTTTGTGTGATACATTTTATCCGCGTTGGTTACGGACTAGCGAGTTTATGTAGTACATTCAATCCGCGTTGGTTACGGACTAGCCAGTTTATGTAGTACATTTAATCCGCGTTGGTTACGGACTAGCCAGGTCGGGTAGCACATTTTATCCGCGTTGGATACGGACTAGCGAGTTTGTGTGGTACATTTTATCCGCATTGGATACGGACTAGCGAGTTTGTGTGGTACATTTTATGCGCATTGGATATGGACTAGCCACTTTGGTTCGTACTTTTTTAACGGCGTTGGGTACGGACAAGCAAGTTTGTTCAGTACATTTTATCAAATTTGTTAAGGTTTCTAAACAAAAATTTCTTGTGTGATTTTTTTGCTTTTTGCTTTTTTGTGAACAATGTTGAACTCCGGCCACAGGATCTACTTTATTGTAATTTCCCAAGGTTTTTAGCTGGTCCTTTAACCTTACATTTTCCGATGTCACATATATTTTAAAGATATCGTTATATAACATTTGTTCATTTTACATATCTGGTAGTATACCGTCATCTTTTCTGATGTCACATATATTTCGAAGATATCGTTATAAAACATTTGATTATTTTGATTGTGTGGATGGCAGTATATGTTGACCTGGATGATGTTTGGCCGCGATTGGGAACGTTTGGTAGATACCAACTTGTGCAGGCCGCTTTCCTGACGATGACAGTATTCCCGGAAGCGATACAGCTGCTGGTGGTCGTGTTCATTGGTAAATATAAGATATGTATGAACACACTAGTAAATCATGTTGCAGTACAAAATGAAGTAAAAATAAATGTTGAGACAATCGTCGTCAGAACAATAATCCGAAATCAAATCGATTAAACTAAGGGCAAAATATGAACAAGAGATTAAGACCAGGCCCCGACATCAAGAAACAATCTTAGACTTAAATTTGTGCTTAGCCAATCATATATTACGTTACTTTTCGTAACGTTAATCGTGATTGGTTAAGTCAAAACTTAAGACAAATTTAGACCTAAGCTTGTTTCATGATCCTGGGGCCAGGTGTTCCACGAGGTTAAACTTCTGTTTATTGTATAACTTAGGAGTAAGCTGTCTCTGTTGGTTGATTGTAATTAAAGATAGAGGATTTTGGCTGACAGTAATAACGATGGACGTGGTCAGCAAGTTTATTGGTATTTATGGCCAACACATTGTCAATACATAAATCGAAAGATTTGGTTTTCATTGTGTGTCTTTCCTCGACAAATGGAGCCTTGTATCAAAATAAAACAAGTCAACCCAGTTTGTCCCATAGTAATGCCGATAGTCTGCTCGAAAAAAAAACCGTTTCTTCAATCTCCTCAAAGCTATTGGCAACGATGACCTATATCATTCATACTACTTCTTCCTCCGTGTATTTCATCTCTGTTGTGTTTTCACTAATAATGATGCAGTTTAATTCATTTTGTCCGCATACTGCATCTATTACTAAATTTAAAAGGTGTAGCATAGGTGTGTGTTAGTCATCTTTGTTGAGTTTGGAGGATACAAGAGACTCTTCTACATCTGCTGCTTACCTCTATATTTACCTAAACTATTACCAACACATGCAGCTTACTAGAAAGCTATACGATACACTTGACGATTTCGATTTTCCGATCTTGAAATGTCCCCTTTTCAATAGTAATAGCCATGAATCTTCAACTTATGGTGTCGCTGTTGGTTAATTTTTCTTTGACTTGCTCTAGATATCGAAATTTTCTTGATTATATCGGTTGCTGACAAACAAACCTACGACAAAGACATTCGAGAGATACAGTTTGATGTAGGCTATGAGCAAGTTTTATAGTCGCGATATTGGTAACATTGAGAAATATTTTGTATTCCTATGCTATGCTATGCTATGAACGTGGTCGTTTTTTAATGTGTTCATAAGAATGTTTTTTGTTGAGATAAGGATAATTCCCCAGTCCTCACTTTAGGACCAATACATCTATTTGGATGTGACCTAGATTTAGCATAATACGCTTACTGTTCCGGAACACCTGGTCTTTATATCTTGTACTTTTTCAACGGCCTCAGTGTAAATCTTTCCTTCATACACATTTCGACCGAATTTTAACTATTGGCAAGTAACTTGTCCTACTTGGAATAATCAGCACCAAACTGTATACATCTGCATATTAACATTTCCTGGCGATATTCGTTATGAATGTTACTTTATCTTTCGTATATGTTATATGCACAGTTCGTTTTATCATCAACGGATGTATATGTTTTATTTTACAAGACTCAATATGTTTTCCTAGGATTTCGGCCACCCCACCACTGTGCGAACGTGTCTTCCACACAGAATTTTGAGGACACGGCCAAATACAGTAACACAAGCTTAGAACTGTTTTACCATGAGTGCCATGTTGACGTGGTCACCAACAACACAAATACCACACTTCTGTCCTTGTCACCATGTCCAGTCGGATATAACTACGTGTTAGAGAAGGACCGAACGTTTGTGACAGAGGTAAGTTTATAAGTAGAGTGTAGAGAGACAAAGAAAGTTTGTGACAGAGGTAAGTTTATAGGTAGAGTGTAGAGAGACAACGAACGTTTGTGACAGAGGTAAGTTTATAGGTAGAGTGCAGAGAGACAACGAAAGTTTATATTCTTTTAACGAGCTGATATTTTATGTTTCGGATAAGAGACAAAGCTTAAAAAAATGTATATGTTTATGAACAAAGTAAAGGTGGAGTTTTTTTTTTTTATTTAGAAAAGAGAAATGATGCATTGTTTTGACAAATAAAAGAAAAACCATGAATGTTATTAGAAGGACCTGTATCAGGATATACTACGGATGCAAAAGTATCGATCGGTTGGGTCAGTAAAATGTATGATATTTTTTATCACGATTTTAGACCAGAGTAATTGCACATTGATGTTGGATATAACACAGTAGACGAAAGAGTTCGCTGAAAGAAGAACAATATTATTTACTAATATTTTCTATTGGTTATGTATGAGTATTCATTGACAAGGATTGTGGAACTATTTCCGTTATAAATATGAATGTAAAAAATGTTTATTCAAATGTGCTTTGGGACGGAGGGGCGGGCCCACAAGGGGTATAGAGAAAATTACTTCTCTTTTTATACAAATCAAGAAATTAAAACCAAATGCAGTTTGAAGCATGATGAAACGATTCTCACTTTGAGGGCTTGATTTTTACTTGGATATGACCATGATTTACATGGCGGGAGTCGTCGATGAAGCTAAAGACGCTTAAAAATCTTTCTAGTCTTCTGGTTTTATTCTCTTGTGCTTTTACAAGGGATCTCCATGTAAATATATCCTTTGTTCATATTTTGACTCTAGTTTAATTAATTCTGAGTTCGGATTATGGTTTTGTTGACACTTCGGTTTTCCTTTTTTTCATATTTGTTATGATGAAGGTAATATTTGTTTTGTTTTCCTTTTCAGTTCGACCTGGTGTGTGATGGGGCAGAGAGAGCGGAATTGTCACAAACATTACTGATAGTGGGCCAGGTGATTGGGGCGGCCATTTTACCCCAGTGTTCGGATAGGTTCGAGAGGAAGCTCATTCTTGTCTCCTCCCATATCGGGATGTTTGTAGCAGGGTTAGGAGGCTGTTTTATACCAACATTTACGGGCTTCGCAATAATGAGGTTTCTCATTGGCGTCTTTCAACAAGTAGGATACATGCTATATATTATTTATTCAGTTCTGATTTATTTTGTACAATGTCTCTCCCCCCCCCCCCTCTTTCCCTTATTAGTCCCTTCCGGAGGGAACTATAAGTTTACCTGCTCTCTGTCCGTCCATCTGTCTGTCTGTCACCTTTTGTGGGTGTCCGTGTATTATCTCTGCAACTTGTGCACATATTGAACTTAAATTTGGTATACATATCTAGGACAATTTCTGATTTGGTTACGCTTGAATGAATTTTTACAGAGTTACAGCCCTTGGCCCTTCGATTTCTGATAATTCAGTTTCCGTTCATTGTTTATGCAACGTGTACTGCACATATTGAACTGGTATTTGGTATGCAGATACATCAAGGGTATATCAATGCATCTTAATGGCATGCGGGGGTCAGTAGGGTACATGTATGGCTTCAGCAATACTCAATATGCTTGTTTTCATCGTTTTCCCCCACATATTTACTCTTTGAGTCGTATTACAGCATATATTTACTATGACAACACATGCACTATTTTTGTCGTATCTTATCATATGTTTCAGTTTTTGTCGTATTACTTCATATATTTTGCCTGCTCCCGGCTTTTTTAACATAGAAAACGATAATAAAAATATAGCTATGGTACTGGTGTGCTAAGTAATAATTGTTTGATAGTCTAAACTGTTAAGGTTGAAAAAAATATAGAAAATGTTTCATGTCGTACATTATGTACCATGGTGAGATTCCTATAATTAGTCGAATGGCGGCGGCGTAATTTGAGCAGACGAGCACCAAATTTAGCGAAAAATGCCGTTTTAAGGTACTTTTCTTCTTAGAATAACATTTGCCTTCAGGAAATGTGTTTCATTTAGAGGTTGGTCCAAACACGAGCTAATTATTATTATTATGTAAGATTATGTTTTATTACATCAGATCGTTATCATTTTTGTTACATTACGTCATATGTTTATTATTTTTGTCGTATTTCAACATTAATCAATTAATATTGTATTACATCATACCGATACTATTTGTATTTCTTCATATATTTATTATAACATTTTATCACATAACTGACCCGTTCAGTCAAGTCATACGGCCATGTCATAAAAATGGTATTACACACGTGTAATAACACTATTGTGACGTCATAAACAAATGACGTCTGAATGACGTCATATGATTGTCCTGGTAGTGAAAATCGTACACTAACAGAAGATTCTTATAGAGAATTAATTTGAGAATTTGTGTATTTTCTCATAAATAAAAGTTATGTGATAAATAGAATCTTACACGAGTGTCAATGTAATATGGAATATATATATAACTCGTTTCATAAATTACATATGACATTGGCACTCGTGTAAGATCCTCTATATATGAAATATGAAAAAAAAGAGGAAAAATACTGAAGCCTCAACAAAACCATAATCCGAACTAAAATGTAGGATTAATGTAGGAGCAAAATATGAACAAAGGTAATATTAACACGGAGATCATTGAAAAAGTACAGTAAAAAAAGACCAGGTGTTCTGGAAGAGTAAGTACCATTTGCTTCATCTACAACACCACCATAAAACTTTGACAACATGGTACACCTATGAGTGTCTAGATTTTCAGATATAAGTGTCAGTCTATCGTTACAATACACGTATTTATTAAAACCGAAATATAATTATAAAATTTCCGTAAATGCGAATATTAATGTAACAGTTATACTTCACTTGCGTCAGGGATATCATAACGCATTGTGTAATGTTTTTGTGACTTTACATGGCGGGTGTCGTCGATGAAGCAGAAGACGCTTACTGGAATACATGGAATACATGTTCTGGAAAAACAATTCTGGAATACATGTTTTTGCTCTATTGTACGTTTAAAAGGGTCTCCATGTAAATATTTCCTCTGTTCATATTTTGCCCCAAGTTTAATCGCTTTTGAGTTCGGATTATGGTTTTGTTGACGCTTTGGTATTGACTATTCTCTCAATTTCTTCTCTGTGTGCTTATCAGGGACTCGCTATGACACGTCCCGCTATGATGCTCGAACTCTTTCCGGAGGAGGTAAGATATTTAACTGAAGTTGCGGCGATATTCTCTTGGACCTCGTCTACGGTCATCATGACGCCTATTGTATACCTCCTCCGAGATCTGTCCTGGCGATATCTATATCTCGTCCTTACTCTCACGTCCGCATACAGTGTCCTGGGATACTGGTTTGTACAGCTAAATATCTATATAAACGTCTTCGTTTTCTTACTTGACGTTTTCACTTTAGATCATAAATATGCTTATTGCGGGGGATCTTTTTCGGGGAGATTTAAAAATATGTAAAATTGAAAATTATTTAGAAGGCGATATGGTGATATTTCTGCATTTCGTATAAGGTTATCACAGGTAATAAGACGTTCTATATATATATGTACTGGTATTTCTATATTTTGTTGTATTTAATATTCTTATCACAAACCGTCATAATATTTTTGAAACGTTAATAGTTTGTATCATTATTTGACAGCCTCAATATACAAATGTACATACCTGGACGAAATTGCATACATTTTCTTTCTGGTATACATGTCATAAAGCTTGTAGCTACATGTATACCGTTTGGTTAATTTTCGTTTGAACTATATATTAAAACGCGTAGGAACGAACAAATTTTTCCCTAGGAAAGTTGGCAATGCAAACTCTGTTGAAGAGCTAAACAATAATCCTCCGCAACAAGTGTTACAATCGACCCTTCATTTACACCGTCATATAAATTATATCAATGTCGGTAATAAGAACTATATCATCTCGAAGTGAAGAAGAAAAGTAAACAAGTAATGCAAACGTTTAAATACTAGATGTAATTGTGTTTTTTATGATAATGGTAATCCTACAGGATTTATGACGAATCTGTCCGATGGTGTCTGGCGAATGGCAAAACAGCAGAGGCAAGGACGATTTTAAGAAAGGCTGCAAAGAAGAATAAAGTCGACGAGGAAAACATTCTGCTGATACTTGACAAGGTCTCGGCTGTAAAGCTCACCACAGAGGAGGAGGTTGGTGTCGGCGGGGAAAGTGAGATGGTATCAGAGATAAAGTTCATGAATGACGATGCCAGCAGGAACGAACTGCCAAAATATACCATTATGACTTTGTTTAAAAGACGCCGAATAGCTACGATAACTCTAATACTGATATTTGCCTGGTAAATATTCACAATAATTTCTGTTATTATTTGAATCTCTTCGAAAGTTCCGTAAAAGGATGAAATAAGGTGTTAAAACACTTATTATTGAAACTCAAACTTGACGATACTATTAAAGATAATAGCAAATGCGGGATTTGCATCTCTTTCCAAGGTAAAAACACAAAACAACCTCGTAGGCCTGGAAAAGAGGGCGTTGCTCTTTTTATCTTCTAAACCAACCTTGTTAATCTTAATATATCATTTATGATTTAATAATTAATTTTCCATTGATTGTATGCGGAATGCGGCTTTCTGATTGGTTGAGGTTTTCTTTTCATACCCCTATGACAAAATATCCGAAAATGGCGCGAAAAATGTGACGTCACAACGCGGCAATTGACGTTGCGTATTGATTTGCAAAAAAGAATCCGTTGTTAGATCTATCAAATTGTACATAAACATGTTTTAAATTTGAAAATAAGTTTCAAAAATTAATTATAAGCGTTGATGTCAATTATTTTTTAGTTTCATAGGGTTATGAAACAAATTGAAACAACATTGTTTTTATGTTTATTTTCTCTTCCTATTTGTTTTTACAACTTTCTCTTTCCTTATGTTTCCCTCGACACTGCCTCACCTTAAGAGTTTAGTTGAGTGTTTGCCACTGTCAGGAAACCTTTGGGTTCTATCCCATGGCAGAACATTCTAGTTTCTAACAATGGTAGTTACTACTCCCTTCTTGACGCTTAGGAATTATGAAAGTGGAACGACTGGTTCACCCGTTGTCAGTATAATGAGACCAAGTGGAGTGTTCTGCTCGGGGCTTTTAATAGTATCTATTATTTTAGTGTGGTAGCCCGTTAAATTAGCACAGATTCATGACGATCGCAAGTAGGCTTATACGACCATACTACTGCCTCCCAAATACACATACACCCAACACCTACACTCATATCGCTTACACCGGGAGACCGTCCTTAAATGAACTCAGTTGTTAATAGGACGTAAAACAAACTACACCAATGAGCATACATGTATATACAATGTAAAATAAATATAACCTTTTTGCCACTCGTTAACTGATATTAGTTGTTAAAGTAATGAATTACTCAGGTGAGATAACCTGCTACATGTACTGTCACTGTCATGTGCATCGATAGATAAATGAAATGGTGCATGATACGGAGATCACACGGTGTAATCTGTGAATCAGGTCAATAGCTAATAATAATAATAATTCGAGGTTCTTATATACCGCTTTATCTCAACATGAAGGTCGCCTCAAAGCGGTTCACAATTTTTTATCCGTAGTTATAGGGCCTTAGCAACCAGCCAATATCGTTCTCAACTCCTTGGGGAGCATACAACCGGTGCTGCCATCTCGGCGCTCACAGCTAGCATTCTACAATTTCTAGCACTGCACAACCACGTACTCATTTACAGCTGAGTAGACTGGAACAAACAGAGTAAAGTATCTTGCTCAATGATACATTACAAGTGCAATGACCAGGACTCGAATTCACAACCCTTCGATCACGAGCCCGGTGTCCTACCACTAGACTACCGTACCTCCAAAATAACTAATGAGCGTATACAGTGATTATATCTACATTAAATTTCGATTTTTTCCCAATACTCATGATTAAACTGACAATTTAGATGTGCATGTAAATAGTATTTTAAATGCATATTTTATTACTTACCAAACGACACAACCCAGTTTAATTGTAGTATGCTCGTAAGAGTGTGTTACATTTTGTGATTGAGTATGATGACCCAGTTCTCACTTTGAGGGCATGACTATACTTGAATGTGAACAAGATTTAAAAAGGGGGTGTCGTCGATGAAGCAGAAACCACTTACTTTTTCGGAACATCTTTCACTTTTACCCTGTTTTAAATTAACATAAATACAATATGGGTTTTACTTTAAAACAAAGATATTGGCTAGAATGTATTACATTAATGTAAATACAATATATGACGTACCTTGAAAAAAAAAATTACAAGGGTCTCCAAGTAAATCTCTTTGTTCATAATTGACCCCTAGTTTAATCGATTTTGAGTTCGGATTATGTTTTTATTTGACGCTTCGGTATTATCTGACTTCTTTTTGACATTATAGATTCGTGTCCTATGTGGAATATAGTTAACACTGGACTATGGTGTTCAAGATTGATCAGAAAATCAAAATATATTTTACACATAACCATGAATAGTTATTCCACATTCTCTTCCACAGGACCGTGGACAGTTTGACCTACTACGGGCTGATCCTGTCCTCTGCGTCACTTCCTGTTGACCGATACCTGAGTTTCCTCTTGCTTGCCGTCGCCGAATACCCTGTTCCATTTTTCGAATACACATTGATGAATCGGTATAATGATATGTATCTTTGATATATAAGATAATTTGACAGTGCTGTCAACATCATCTAATGTGTTAGTAAACTTGACAAGAACTACTCTTGTAGTAATATTTTTAATTTTTGCAATCTCCCCACCTTGACCCCCAAATTTCCAATGAACCCAACCAAAATCAGACGTTTTGAACATGCAACAATATGCAGCTGACCTCAAAGTATCTTCCTGCAAAATATTAGCCTTATCACTGGGAGGCCACAGAAATGCCAAAAATGGCACCCTCCTTTATGGGTTACCCTGTTTTACATTAACATAAATACAATATGGGTTTTACCTTAAAACAAAGATATTGGCTAGTATGCTTTACATGAACGTAAATACAATATGTGAAGTACCTTGAAAAAAATTACAAGTTATCCTGCTTCTTAGTTACGTAGATACAATGTGTTGGTCTGCCTTAAACCAAATTCATTGAATACCATGTTTACACTTTGTGGGCATCCTTGTTTAACAGTTGTAAGACATGATATGTGGCCTAGTATAAAATAAATATGTGGGCATCCTTGTTTAACTGTAGTTAGATATGATATGTGGCCTAGTATAAAACAAATATGTTGGCTTCCTTGTTTAACAGTAGTTAGATATGATATGTGGCCTTATATAAAACAAATCGTTTGGCATCCTTGTATAACAGTAGGTAGAAATTATATGTGGCCTAGTATAAAACAAATATGTTGGCTTCCTTGTTTAACAGTAGTTAGATATGATATGTGGCCTTATATAAAACATATCGTTTGGCATCCTTGTATAACAGTAGGTAGAAATTATATGTGGCCTAGTATAAGATAAATCTGTGGGCTTCCTTGTTTAACTGTAGTTAAATATGATATGTGGCCTAGTATAAAACAAATATGTTGGCTTCCTTGTTTAACAGTAGTTAGATATGATATGTGGCCTTATATAAAACAAATCGGTTGGCATCCTTGTATAACAGTAGGTAGAAATGATATGTGGCCTTGTATAAAATAAATCTGCGGGCATCCTTGTTTAACTTTAGTTAGATATGATATGTGGCCTAGTATAAAACAGATATGTTGGCTTCCTTGTATAACAGTAGTTAGATATGATATGTGGCCTTATATAAAACAAACACGTTGGCTTCCTTGTATAACAGTAGGTAGAAATTATATGTGGCCTAGTATAAGATAAATCTGCGGGCTTCCTTGTTTAACTGTAGTTAGATATGATATGTGGCCTAGTATAAAACAGATATGTTGGCTTCCTTGTATAACAGTAGTTAGATATGATATGTGGCCTAGTATAAAACAAATATGTTGGCTTCCTTGTTTAACAGTAGTTAGATATGATATGTGGCCTAGTATAAAACAAATACGTTGGCTTCCTTGTTTAACTGTAGTTAGATGTGTTATGTGACCTTGTATAAAACAAATATGTTGGCTTCCTTGTTTAACATTAGTTATATGTGCTATGTGGTCTTGTATAAAGCAAACCAGTGGATTTTCTGGTTTGAAATTAACACAGATAACATATTTAACCCAGATAAAATATGTGACCTAGATAAAATATCTGACCTAGATCAAATATTTGTTCTGCCATAAAACATATGAGCTACTTTTTTGACATAAACGTAGAAGCAGTGCATGACCAGACTTAAATCAATTATATGGGCTACCCTACTTTTCATTAACACAGAAACAATATGAAAAATTCATCGGGCACCCTGTTTGACAAAAATATAGATATAATGTGGAACCTACACCAAATGAAATCTATGGGCTATACCGAAACAAAATACAAAAAAAGTAGATACAAGTTGCGGTTCCTTTAAAAATATATTGGCCTCCCATTAACGCAGAAACAATGTGTTTTAAAACGAATCTGTGGGCTATCTTATTTGATATTAAAGAAGAAATGATAAGTTAAATACCATAAAACCAATATATGGCTACCTTTTTAAAAAATCTAAACGTAAAATGACATTGATATAAATAAATCTAAAATCAAATACTTATTTTAAAACTCTTTGAAATAAATACGTTTTACAATACTATGACTACGTTGCTTTTACGTATGTCTATATATATATATTATTATTATATTTAGCTGTCGTTATCGTTTTTCTTGTTAACGTATCTATATTATGTTGTGTTTATTGAAGTGTGCTGTTTTCCTGTTTCACAGATTAGGACGAAAGCGGTTCTGTATAATTTTCCATGCAATAGCGGCGGTATCGCTGATAGCAGGGACAACAGCGAACTATTTCTCAGGTGATGTGTTCATTGATACAAAAGAAGTTAAGCAATACTGCTGAAAAAAAGATAGCAACACTACTTAATTGATTTTACCGGTCAGCATTATTTTACTCAATCAAACTACTTATATTATTGATATAGGAATTGAACAGCCTTTTCTCCCATATTGCATGAAGCCCGCATGATCAATATAGATGTAATCGATTTGCTTTCATACCGTCATTAAAATTTAAAAGAGTAAGAAAAAAAGTGCAGCCCATATATTTACATATTGACCCATGGGCCAAATGTTTATTTTAATAGATTATTTCTTAAGTAATTAATCAATTAACTGCGTTTTGTTTTGCGTCGTCATTTAAACGAAATTGGCGGAACCGCCCAGATTTCAGTAAAATTGGCGCCAATAATTAATCGTAGTCACTTGATTGTTTGACGCAGGGGCATTCTCCGTGTTATCCAAAGCTGATGGACAAGATTCCCATTGAGCTAGATTAATATATTACGTAATGGGTAATCCACGTGAAGGGATGTATTCATACTGTATTCATTGTCTAGTGTTTGGTGTTTTCAGTAAATTCATATAGAGAATAAACAATCAAAATGTATGAATTTAGTATCATCTTGAATAGTTTTCAGAGGAATAAATAATTTGCCTTACAAAATTTTTTTTCTAAATAAAGAGATGATTGCTGATATAAAATGTGCATTTCAATTTTGTTTTGCTTTTATTATGTTTTAAGCACTTGCAGGTTCAGTTCCCGAGTTCACTCGTCAATGTACATATGCATGTATGTTTGTTTATGTGTCTCATTAGACAGTGTGTATGACGCAATAGGTACACGGTCTATAATCGATGAAACTGTGGTTTGTCTGTGTCGCGTGAGTTATAGCATAGTTGGGGATAGGTCATACATTTGATTGAAACAAAAAGAAATGTTCATTTTGACGGATAGTCATCCTTGCACATATTTATCTATTTTAAGATTGATGTATCTCTCATTGGTTACTTTTCTTTATTACCCTTTCATTTATTAATAATATATTTGTCATATTTTTATAATAGATATATTGCTGTTAAATAAGTATGTTAAAAAAATACAGTAACGTGCAATAAAAGAGTGTGACCCTAATTGGGATTTTAATCATATTATCTAAAATTACACGATATTATGAATGAATTTGACGTATTAATGATGTCATTGTTTATTGTTTACAGATTTACCAGGTGCTAAAATCGTGATAATGATATTCTTCTTCCTGGGTAAACTCGGAATCACGGGGTCGTTTAGTTGTTTATTTCTCTACACACCAGAGATTTACCCAACTAATCTCAGGTAAATTAATGATGTCATACACCAGAGATTTACCAAACTAATCTCAGGTAAATTAATAATGTCATACACCAGAGATTTACCCAACCAATCTCAGGTAAATTGATAATGTCATACACCAGAGATTTACCCAGCCAATCTCAGGTAAATGCTTTACCCTAAACTGATGAACATCAGCACAAACTGTAACGGGACAAAATTTGAAGCATACCAATTCATCAATTTTATGGTTGTTTAAAAAAAGGTAAAAATTGTTTTCTTTTGATCTGCTTTATATCTAAACAAAAAGTTTAATAGCAGAACTTTTATATAAAGTGTTGAATCTGCAAAATCTAAGGAGTATTGTCACAATGAAAGATCCAAGCACTATAGTTACTGTAGTGATAAAACCCTCTAGATTCCCAAAGGAAAATTCGCAAACATTAGCATATATCTGTAACGGAGGCCGGTTAGTCATACACGGCTATCGCTAATTATAAACCTATGCAATGGCCGTAGCACCGATAATGAGCAAGGTCAAAGTCAGTAAAGTTTACTTACTTGAATCGTTATTACGTTACGGTAAATCAAAGCCTTGGTAATGGGTATGAAGCGAATTTACATTTCGGTTGTTTGAAAATGGAGCCATACGCAGCCATGTTTTACACCTGATTGTCAACAACTTGTAACGAGCGCGGTGATTGGTCCAACTCGAGAGCGAGACAAGCAGCGACAGCCATCGTCTCTAGGGCGCGGGGTGTATAAATACGGGTGCATGTGCATTACTCGTCAGACTGAAGGACTGGTTGAACCAGTCCACCTTCCCTGGTAAGTACCAGCAGTCTCCGGAATGGGGGCACCCTGGTACCCCATGCCCCGTATCACCTTCAACTTCAGATAGTTCCGTAATGAAATAAACACTAAATTGTTATGTATTCTGTCCCCGTAGATAGATGTAGATTTCAACTATAAACTAGTACTCAGCAATCTGGGTTTGTAGTCAATTTCAGTCATGTCGTTAGGTATTACATAACGGGACAGCTGCTTGACAGCGGTAACAAGACTAGTTTATTGAGAATTTAGATACTTTGGTCTAACATTAGTTGGTAAAGGACGTGTTCTTACCGTCCGTTTACTGGGGATGTTATAAATATAAGCAGGGAGATGGTAACGTAGTCCGGTACCGTCGGGAAGCTCGCGGTAGAATGCCACGTGGTCCCATGGAGTGCACGGACTCACGTGTATTGTCATTATAGGGAATAGTGGGTGTGTGGGTGCGTTGACAGCGCCTGGTATAAAAGGGATATCACGTCCTAGGGAGTGACACGTAGCTAGGTTTAGGTCGGCCCTGTTCGTTATGGATATCGTTGGGTTTACCCCACATTTACCTGTCTATTATACTTCGTTCAATCTATTATACAAGATTACCAAAGTTACAGCTAATATATTTCCTGCACTCTGATGGCACGTACAGGTCTATACTATTTACTAGGTAGGATATGGGTTGAGTAGGGACAAGTTAGCGGTTACTAGGGATGGGGTGGATATTATTTATTAAAGGATGTTTGTATAGGTTACTAGGGAAAGGGGGGGTTGTTATGCATACATGTAAGGAATTGATCCATTTGTAATGGATCAATTTAGTCATTTTTCTATATGTTAAATGTTTATTTTTGTATATATTTCGGGATGAAGTTTTATTTTTTATACACATTTTTGATGTTAGGGAATTTTGATAAAATAGATATTATTAATTGTTAAGGGTAAATTTTGATCCTCAGCTTAGTTTTAGGTTAATTTATAATTGTTATGTAGGTGTAGGCTATTTATTTACTTGTTATGAAATTAGGACGTTTAAAATGGAATTTTGGATATTTTTGAGTTTAGGGGTTATCTCCCTTTGTTGATTTTGGACCTTATAGTTTTGTTAATATAGAATAAATTGTTACTTGTTACATTTATAGTTAGGTTATTAAATTATTATAGTTCTGTTATATACTTTATTTTATTATTACTATTTATAGGATGTTAAATTGTCAAGGGGATTATTGGGGGAGATGTTAATTTTGTTACAAGATATATATTTTTATACTTATCATTGTCATTATTATATTCTGTTGACATCTCGGGTTATGAGATTGTCTCCCCTTTGTTTACATTTTTATTAGATGAAATTACCTCCCTTTAGGCATAATTATAGCTTAGTTTATATATTATTTAGTTTATTTAGTTGTTATGAAAATATTGCAGATTCAAGTTTAGGCTCTTAATTATTATCCAGGCTCATTATTCTTTTATGTTCTGTTAAGTTTAATATACTGAGGTTAATAGTATTATTTATTTTTGTTACAAGCTAAATTATAATATTTGTTAAGTTTAGGGGTCCTTTTTGATATTCTATTTTGTTTTATTTTACATATGTTAATAAATTATTGAATCTATTTTAATCTTCTGGTTGTCTTTCCAATGTGTCCCGCCGGAATCTGAAAAGAACTTTGCAGTTGAGAGGATTGAGGAATGGGTGTGGAAGTCAAATGTCATTCAAAAACACAACGCGAAGTACAAATTCCACTATACCGGAAGCCGCACCCATTCGCCACACCTCCCCCTCCTGCTACATTTTGGAGCCGTGACCAGGATTCTGGTTGTGTAGACACTTGGAAAGAATAACAACATTAACAAAATACCCAGATGAACACATACTTTTATTTGGATATATTTGCAACAAAAATAGCTACAATAACCACCCTTTTCTCTTCTGGTTTTAGCAATCCCATTAACAGCAACCCATTAAGAGACCAGCGATACCAACCTAGTGAAAGGTATACTTATTGTGTCAACATGAATTATAATTTTACTGATTCAGAGGCAGAATTTGATGGGGAAGGTGATATTCAGTTCCGTAATAAGGGACCATCTAGGGGAGAAAAAGCAACACGCCAGGTGCAATTTAGTGGGGGTGATGACGCAGATGATGATCTGTGCAATGAGTTTATTGGTGGTCCATATAGAAAGTTAACCGGTATACCAAGGGGTGCTAGGTCTAGTTCAATACTAGACCAGGACGCTACTGATATAAACTTCAGTGGGGATTTACAGAGTGTAACGAGAAGGGGCAATTTGCATATCCTTACAGGGGGTCGTAATAGAGTTCCAGAAACACCTGTATGGGACATAGGGGATTCTGGTATTGGGCAGTCCTCCGGAATCAGAAGCAGTGCTCGAGAGCGTTATGGCGTACCTGATACACTGAATGAAACTTCACTTGATTTGCATCATGTAGACTTTGAGCTGGGAAGGGGGGTGGCTAGTGAGCCGGATGGCTTCACTGCATCCTGTATGGGAAAGGGGGACATGGGACAGGGTAATAGGGAAATGGGAAGTAGGGATCAGGGTACTGGAGGTCTGGGGCAGGACAGTGATCGTCATTTGGCATTTATGGGAAGTAGGCTCAGGGGGAAAGCTCATGTGACTCATGAGCAGGTCTTTGGAGTAGGGGGACGAAGGGATAGTGTATCAGTCCCTGAAGGGAGATGTGACAGTTATATAGACAAGGGGCACGAATCTGTCAGTCGACGGGGAGGGATGACTAGGACTGGTAATCTACCGTCCCATATACATCATGGACAGGAGGAGTACGTTCGGAAGTTTGATCCTACAAATGGGGAGAGACGTCAACCTATCTTAGGGCACCTTGACTCCGACGCCGGGGAGACGATTAGACCACGGTGGGTACAGGTACCTAGGGGGACCAGACAGTGGGACGGGTACGAATCCGACCTTGATGAGTGGTGCGACAGACATAGTACACCTAGACCGGGTTACAACAGTTCAAGACGAGACGAAATAGAGTTTTTGAGGGAACCATATTTACCAGACCACTCTTCAATATATTCCACACAGCATGGAGGTAGGAAGGGAGATAACTGGAGCACTTGGAACAAAAACCACGCAGGATCTTACCAGAGGCCGCTGGCTCCGCCAAGCAGAACACCTCTTAGGTATAACGCTACCAACCCTTTACATCTGAACAGAAAGGTACAGATAACGAGACGAGAGAAAGAACCAGACAAATATGATGGGAAATCCACAGACTGGAACGCCTACCTAGCACATTTTGAGCAAGTGTCAGCCTGGAACGGATGGGGACAGGATGAAAAAGCAGCCCAACTAGCCATGAGTCTGAGAGGTCAGGCACAGGCATTACTGGGAACACTCACATTAAGGCAAATGACAGATTTTGGCGCATTGAAAGCAGCCATCGAGCAACGATTCAACCCAAAGGAACTGGAGGTGGCTCATCGATGTGAATATCGCAACAGACGTAGGGAAAAAGGGGAGAGCGTATCCGATTATGGATATGCCATAAGAAAACTAGCACAGAGAGCATACCCAATGACGCCTTTTATCAGTTTGGAGGCACAAATAGTTGACCAGTACATTGACGGATTGAATAATTTTGAAATCAAGAAGCATGTGGCCTTGAACAAACCTGACAGTCTTGACAGGGCTATAGCTTTAGCTACGGAATACGACGCTATTGACCGGACAGAAAACAGATCAAGAAAACCCAAGCAAGAAGGGGAAGTATATGCTGTACAGGGAGGAAAAGGGTCTGCTACTCCACCAGAGAAACATAATCAACAGGAGATCGATCACCAATTTGAGGTATGGTTAAATAGCAATGGACTCACAGGTGCAGATTTACCACACGTTTGGGGGCTATGGTGTCAAGTCCAGCGACGGTGTTTCCTATGTGGCAGTAAAAGGCACAGAAAGCTGAGCTGTCCTAACAAGAAGAGTCAAGACCAAAGGGATGGAAAAGGAAATCTGGCGTTAAACTAGGTCGGGCTGAGAACGAGGCCAAGTACTCAGCCAGAGGAAATGATGCTGAAACCCAATCAGTGTCAAGTAGGGCCAAACAAACATATTCAGTAGGAGATACTACCTATGATGAAAATAGCTCTGGTGGTGTGAAACATGCCAAACCAATACCGCTAGATTCTGAGGTGGAGAGTTTGAAAACACAGGAAACTGTAGAGTTAGCAGATATCGCTAAGTTAGGGGATAAGGCAGTGAAATTAGGTCACACAGGGCAGGGAAAAGCGAAGGATGATTCCTTTGCTGATAGGTCATATAGCAATCAACATAGTACTAATCCGCTGCAATTAGAAGCAAAGATACTATCTTGTTTATATGCTAAAGCTAGAATAGATGGAGCAAATTACTTTCTCTTGATAGACTCTGGGTCGTCCGTTTCAATAATTTCACACGAACTCTTTGACCGATTAGGATTAACAGATGAGGCGTTGAAGGAATCAAGGCTCATGTTGTTAGCTGCAAACGGAAAGAAATTAGTGATAAAAGGGGAATTAGAACTAGAGTTTACAATGAATGAGAGGCAGTTCCAACACAGATTCGTAGTAGCTGACATCAAAGGTATTACTGGGATATTGGGTACAAACTTCCTGGAACAATATCAGGGGGTGTTACACATAGCCAAGAAACAATTACACACTAGTAGAGGAAAAGTTTCACTTATGAAGTTAGGGGATAAGAATAGGTGTGCTAGAGTAAGAGCTAAAGAAACAGTCAAGATACCTCCGGGTTCAGAAATAATTCTAGAAGCTAGGCTAGAAGGAACCATTGATAGTAACTTAGCTTGCGTTGCGGCTGGAACATATAGCAGTGAACACAAACTTCTGATAGCTCATAGTCTGATAAATACAAACAAAAGTAAGATTTGGGTGTCAGTAGTTAATGTGGGTCAGGAATCTGTTAAGATTCCACAGGGCACTGAGTTAGGGGGAGTTGAAGCCGTACAACAGGTTTGTCCGCAGGAGACCGACCACACAATAGCATCCGAGCCGCCGGAACATTTGAAGTCATTAGTTGATAGGTCTTCCGAAGGGTTAAATGTAGAACAAACTCAAATGTTGACCGATTTGATAGTCGAGTTTCAAGATGTATTCGTAGACCCTTCAGGGAAATTAGGACAAACAGATCTTGCAGCCCACAGAATCGACACTGGGGCAGCAAAGCCAATCAAGATACCGCCAAGAAGAGTACCATTAGCTAGGAAGGAGGTCATCTCAACAGAACTAGAGAAAATGTTAGACGCTGGAGTAGTAGAACCAAGTGAGAGTCCTTGGTCAGCTCCCATTTGCCTAGTCACTAAGAAAGATGGATCTTGTAGATTTTGTATCGACTTCCGTGCAATCAACTCTGTAACCAGGAAGGACGCATATCCATTGCCAAGAATAGATGACACCCTGGATACCTTGGCAGGGGCTCAGTGGTTTTGTACCCTGGATATGGCAAGTGGGTATTGGCAAATCAAGATGGACGAAGCCGACAAGCACAAAACAGCTTTCGCTACGCATTTAGGATTGTATCAGTTTAAGGTCATGCCTTTCGGGTTAGCCAATGCAGCAGCTACATTCGAGAGACTCATGGAAACGGTCCTGAAAGGATTAAACTGGAAACGATGCCTTTGCTACCTAGACGATGTCGTCGTATTTGGGTCAGATTTTGAGAGTACCTTACAAAACTTGAAGTTGGTTCTCCTGAGATTTAGACAAGCCAACCTGAAATTGAAGCCAAAGAAATGTGAACTCTTCAGGAGAGAGATAGTATACTTAGGACATGTCGTGTCCGGGGAAGGAATCAAATGTGATCCTGCCAAGACATCAGTCATTAAGGATTGGAGCAGACCAAGTAACGTATCTGAAATACGTAGCTTTTTAGGCCTTGTAGGATACTACAGGAAATTTGTAGAGAATTTTGCACAAACCGCGCAACCACTAGTAAAGCTGCTGAAAAAGAACACTAAGTTTTGCTGGGATTCCAGGTGTGAAGAAGCCTTTCAAGTATTGAAGCGATGCCTGCTGACAGCTCCCGTACTGAGTTTTCCTACCAGGGACGATAAATTCGTCCTCGATACTGACGCTAGTGCATTAGGGATAGGAGCTGTACTGTCACAGATCCAGGATGGTGAAGAAAAAGTAATCTGCTATGCGGCAAGATCACTAAATGGAGCGCAACAGAATTACTGTACCACAAAAAGAGAGCTACTGGCAGTCGTCACTTTCATTAAACACTTCAAGTATTACCTGACGGGAAGAAAATTCACCATACGCACCGACCATGCACCGTTAGTCTGGCTCAAGAACTTTAAAGAACCAGAAGGAATGCTGGCACGATGGATCAGTTTCCTTGAGACATTTGATTTCGACATTATCTACAGAGCTGGAACACAACACCGGAATGCAGATGCAATGTCTCGACAGACAATAAGAAAATGTAAGAGAGAAGATTGTCCAGATTGTAGAAAACCGGAAGTAGAACCGAAACCGGAAGTAGAACCGAAACCGGAAGTAGAACTCAAACCGGAAGTAGCCATAAAAACAGCTAAAGCTACAGAATTAGGGATCACAAAGACAGAAATGGTAACAGCACAAATAGGGAACCACAAACCGGAAGTGGACCATAAACCGGAAGTGGACCATAAACCGGAAGTTAGCAACACAAAGGTGGAAATACACCCAGTGACATCTCTAGAGTTACGAGACAACTCATCTGAGGAAGAAATGTCAACAAACTGGTTGAAGAACTGGACTAATGACCAGCTTATTAGCATGCAGGAACAGGACATGGCCATAGCACAGATTAAGGAGATAATTAGTAATAGCGTCGGTAAACCTGATGCAAAAACTATAGGTAAATGGGGCAATGAGGTTAAAACCTTGTACTCAAAGAGAGACACGCTTGAAATTATAAATGGGTTGTTATACAAAAATAAAACAGGAAGCCTGGATTCACAGGACAAACAACTCATCACACCGCGAGAGTTAAGGAAACACATTTTCGAAGAATTACACATAAAAAGAACCGCAGGACATTTTGGCAGAGATAGGTCCTTAGCAACAATCAGGAAAAGATTTTATTGGGTAGGAATGACAGAAGATATTGCCAGATGGTGTAGACAATGTGACCTATGCGCCAAAGGAAAACCAGGCCCAGGGTCAGACAAATCAGCCCTGAAGCAATTTCAACCCTCCAGACCTATGCAGTATATGGCAGTTGACATCTTTGGAGGATTACCCGTATCCAACAGTGGAAATGCATACATAATCGTAGTAGGCGATTACTTCACCAAATGGAAGGAAGCTTTTGCAGTACCCAATCATACAGCACTCACTGTAGCTGACAAACTGGTAACTGAGGTTTTCTGTCGGTTTGGCTGTCCAGAGTTCATCCATACAGATCAAGGGGCAGAGTTCGAGTCAGAACTTTTTCAAGCTGTTTGCCAGAGGCTGGAGATAAACAAAACAAGGACATCTCCCTATCACCCACAATCAGACGGCTTGGTAGAAAGATTCAACAGAACAATGCAAAGAATGCTCGCCGCCTTCGCCCATGAAAATAAGGAGGATTGGGACGACCATTTACCTTACCTCATGCTGGCTTACAGATCATCAGAACATAACAGCACAGGGTGTTCACCAAACCTGCTAATGCTGGGAAGGGAGGTGATGCTACCGATTGACCTCATGGTGGGGATGCCACCAAATGATGCCGGAAGTCCATGTCCAGTAGCATATGTCGAGTGGATGCAGCAGGCCATGAACTCAGCATTTCAAACAGCAAATGAAAATTTAGGGTTATCTGCTAAAAGACAAAAGAAATATTATGACATGGGTACAAGAAACAAACAACTTAAAATAGGGGACTGGGTATGGAGGTGGTATCCTCCAGCAGCAAGTCAAAAACTAGAACTAGGGTGGACAGGACCTTATTTAGTAGTATCGAAGTTGTCTGACCTGACCTATACAATTCAGAGGGGGCCAACAGCTAAGACAATCAACATTCACATTGATCAGCTTAAGCCTTACCTAGGAGACAATGCACCAGACAGTTGGGTGAAGGACTCAGTGCTTGAGTCTGGGGGGAGGATATCAATAGATCACGGGTTGGAAGACTCAGCACATGAGTCTCAGGACACTGAGGGGGAGGTTCACACAGGAGAGGGGCCATCAAAGGGCAATGATAGTCAGGTCACAATGGAGGACAATACACATCATGTAGACATAGGGAAAAGGACGAGGGTTGGGAGAGCGGTAAACCCGCCTCAGGTTTATTCCCCGTAGGCAATTATATGGATATTCAAGCTGTATATATATATAGGGGGGGGGGGATAAAAACATGGCAGTATACATTTAACTCCGCCACCCGGCAGCGTTGCTTAAACTTTCCCCTAGATTTTAGAGGGATATGTAGTATATGGGAAATATAAATGTTAATGTGTACACTTGTAAATATTATAGTAATATACAAGCAGATAACTGACATATATATCATGGGCTATAAATTAAAGGGAGAAGGAACTGAAAAAGTTCTATAAAGTAACTGATTGGAAGAAAAAAAAAAGCAACACCCACAGAAATATGTATTAGAGGGGTAAATGTGAAGAGTTATCGGGATGTTGTTACAGATGGCAGAACTATTGGAGTATGACGCGGCGGAGGCCCAGGAGTTCATCACATTGGAGACCAGAGAGGGGAGGGAACCGTGGGACCCCCAGGGCATGTTTTGCCCGGTCCAGCGGTGTAGGGACCTGGGCAGATTCTGCAGGCAACAGCGGCTCATGGAACACTGGGCTCGGCTCCATAGCCGCCTGGTGGTCCTGCAAGAGTGCACTTGGTGTCGGCGGCAGTTCAGTCGTCGCACCAAGTGCAGGGCCCACATATTGAGAGAGCACACACGGCCGGTCCTGGATTCCTTCATTATGAAGAGGAGCCTGGCTAACGCCAGATTTGTTGATCCAGGATCGGCCAAGCCACCATTGCCACCGGCAAGGACGCCCCCAGTGGAAGTGAAAGACAGAGAGGAAGACGCGCGGAGGGAAGAAGAGGAACCCGGCTGTTCAGGTCGGATAAATCTCAGGGGGAGAGAAGAGGCCGCCCGCCTTAGGCATAGCCTGAGGCGGACGGTCTGGTTTCCCCCCAGAGATCCCTCCGCCCTGAACAGCCGAGACGTGGTGGTAGGGAGTGAGGAAGTGGCAGGGGAGATCCGGGGCTACCGTAGGGTGCGCGGCCATACGGTCCGCGTCCCCTACGAGGCCCCGGTCTTCGATTATGAAAGGTTTTTGAATGTGTGAATGTAAGAATGAGTGAAACAGAGGGAGAAAGGGAATGAAAGACAAATTGAATGAGCGGGTGGCGGCCATGCTGGGCGGCAATGGTGGTTCTATCGTATAATTACATTTTAGGTAGTTATAGGGTGGGGGGTGGATTTTCTAATGTGCTAGGATTTTATTAGTATTATTATAGGTCTAATTAAATCTGTGCGTGTTCATTAGAGTGTAGGGTAATATAAGTTGAAATTATTGAGTTTTCAATAAAGTTAAGTTAAGAAAATACAGTTCATATCATCCTACCCTGGTGAGAGTTTCTTAGGCAATCTTGAAATAAATTTTTCAATATTGACTGGGGGGAGGTATGTAACGGAGGCCGGTTAGTCATACACGGCTATCGCTAATTATAAACCTATGCAATGGCCGTAGCACCGATAATGAGCAAGGTCAAAGTCAGTAAAGTTTACTTACTTGAATCGTTATTACGTTACGGTAAATCAAAGCCTTGGTAATGGGTATGAAGCGAATTTACATTTCGGTTGTTTGAAAATGGAGCCATACGCAGCCATGTTTTACACCTGATTGTCAACAACTTGTAACGAGCGCGGTGATTGGTCCAACTCGAGAGCGAGACAAGCAGCGACAGCCATCGTCTCTAGGGCGCGGGGTGTATAAATACGGGTGCATGTGCATTACTCGTCAGACTGAAGGACTGGTTGAACCAGTCCACCTTCCCTGGTAAGTACCAGCAGTCTCCGGAATGGGGGCACCCTGGTACCCCATGCCCCGTATCACCTTCAACTTCAGATAGTTCCGTAATGAAATAAACACTAAATTGTTATATATTCTGTCCCCGTAGATAGATGTAGATTTCAACTATAAACTAGTACTCAGCAATCTGGGTTTGTAGTCAATTTCAGTCATGTCGTTAGGTATTACATAACGGGACAGCTGCTTGACAGCGGTAACAAGACTAGTTTATTGAGAATTTAGATACTTTGGTCTAACATTAGTTGGTAAAGGACGTGTTCTTACCGTCCGTTTACTGGGGATGTTATAAATATAAGCAGGGAGATGGTAACGTAGTCCGGTACCGTCGGGAAGCTCGCGGTAGAATGCCACGTGGTCCCATGGAGTGCACGGACTCACGTGTATTGTCATTATAGGGAATAGTGGGTGTGTGGGTGCGTTGACAGCGCCTGGTATAAAAGGGATATCACGTCCTAGGGAGTGACACGTAGCTAGGTTTAGGTCGGCCCTGTTCGTTATGGATATCGTTGGGTTTACCCCACATTTACCTGTCTATTATACTTCGTTCAATCTATTATACAAGATTACCAAAGTTACAGCTAATATATTTCCTGCACTCTGATGGCACGTACAGGTCTATACTATTTACTAGGTAGGATATGGGTTGAGTAGGGACAAGTTAGCGGTTACTAGGGATGGGGTGAATATTATATATTAAAGGATGTTTGTATAGGTTACTAGGGAAAGGGGGGGTTGTTATGCATACATGTAAGGAATTGATCCATTTGTAATGGATCAATTTAGTCATTTTTCTATATGTTAAATGTTTATTTTTGTATATATTTCGGGATGAAGTTTTATTTTTTATACACATTTTTGATGTTAGGGAATTTTGATAAAATAGATATTATTAATTGTTAAGGGTAAATTTTGATCCTCAGCTTAGTTTTAGGTTAATTTATAATTGTTATGTAGGTGTAGGCTATTTATTTACTTGTTATGAAATTAGGACGTTTAAAATGGAATTTTGGATATTTTTGAGTTTAGGGGTTATCTCCCTTTGTTGATTTTGGACCTTATAGTTTTGTTAATATAGAATAAATTGTTACTTGTTACATTTATAGTTAGGTTATTAAATTATTATAGTTCTGTTATATACTTTATTTTATTATTACTATTTATAGGATGTTAAATTGTCAAGGGGATTATTGGGGGAGATGTTAATTTTGTTACAAGATATATATTTTTATACTTATCATTGTCATTATTATATTCTGTTGACATCTCGGGTTATGAGATTGTCTCCCCTTTGTTTACATTTTTATTAGATGAAATTACCTCCCTTTAGGCATAATTATAGCTTAGTTTATATATTATTTAGTTTATTTAGTTGTTATGAAAATATTGCAGATTCAAGTTTAGGCTCTTAATTATTATCCAGGCTCATTATTCTTTTATGTTCTGTTAAGTTTAATATACTGAGGTTAATAGTATTATTTATTTTTGTTACAAGCTAAATTATAATATTTGTTAAGTTTAGGGGTCCTTTTTGATATTCTATTTTGTTTTATTTTACATATGTTAATAAATTATTGAATCTATTTTAATCTTCTGGTTGTCTTTCCAATGTGTCCCGCCGGAATCTGAAAAGAACTTTGCAGTTGAGAGGATTGAGGAATGGGTGTGGAAGTCAAATGTCATTCAAAAACACAACGCGAAGTACAAATTCCACTATACCGGAAGCCGCACCCATTCGCCACACCTCCCCCTCCTGCTACATTTTGGAGCCGTGACCAGGATTCTGGTTGTGTAGACACTTGGAAAGAATAACAACATTAACAAAATACCCAGATGAACACATACTTTTATTTGGATATATTTGCAACAAAAATAGCTACAATAACCACCCTTTTCTCTTCTGGTTTTAGCAAATACCATTAACAGCAACCCATTAAGAGACCAGCGATACCAACCTAGTGAAAGGTATACTTATTGTGTCAACATGAATTATAATTTTACTGATTCAGAGGCAGAATTTGATGGGGAAGGTGATATTCAGTTCCGTAATAAGGGACCATCTAGGGGAGAAAAAGCAACACGCCAGGTGCAATTTAGTGGGGGTGATGACGCAGATGATGATCTGTGCAATGAGTTTATTGGTGGTCCATATAGAAAGTTAACCGGTATACCAAGGGGTGCTAGGTCTAGTTCAATACTAGACCAGGACGCTACTGATATAAACTTCAGTGGGGATTTACAGAGTGTAACGAGAAGGGGCAATTTGCATATCCTTACAGGGGGTCGTAATAGAGTTCCAGAAACACCTGTATGGGACATAGGGGATTCTGGTATTGGGCAGTCCTCCGGAATCAGAAGCAGTGCTCGAGAGCGTTATGGCGTACCTGATACACTGAATGAAACTTCACTTGATTTGCATCATGTAGACTTTGAGCTGGGAAGGGGGGTGGCTAGTGAGCCGGATGGCTTCACTGCATCCTGTATGGGAAAGGGGGACATGGGACAGGGTAATAGGGAAATGGGAAGTAGGGATCAGGGTACTGGAGGTCTGGGGCAGGACAGTGATCGTCATTTGGCATTTATGGGAAGTAGGCTCAGGGGGAAAGCTCATGTGACTCATGAGCAGGTCTTTGGAGTAGGGGGACGAAGGGATAGTGTATCAGTCCCTGAAGGGAGATGTGACAGTTATATAGACAAGGGGCACGAATCTGTCAGTCGACGGGGAGGGATGACTAGGACTGGTAATCTACCGTCCCATATACATCATGGACAGGAGGAGTACGTTCGGAAGTTTGATCCTACAAATGGGGAGAGACGTCAACCTATCTTAGGGCACCTTGACTCCGACGCCGGGGAGACGATTAGACCACGGTGGGTACAGGTACCTAGGGGGACCAGACAGTGGGACGGGTACGAATCCGACCTTGATGAGTGGTGCGACAGACATAGTACACCTAGACCGGGTTACAACAGTTCAAGACGAGACGAAATAGAGTTTTTGAGGGAACCATATTTACCAGACCACTCTTCAATATATTCCACACAGCATGGAGGTAGGAAGGGAGATAACTGGAGCACTTGGAACAAAAACCACGCAGGATCTTACCAGAGGCCGCTGGCTCCGCCAAGCAGAACACCTCTTAGGTATAACGCTACCAACCCTTTACATCTGAACAGAAAGGTACAGATAACGAGACGAGAGAAAGAACCAGACAAATATGATGGGAAATCCACAGACTGGAACGCCTACCTAGCACATTTTGAGCAAGTGTCAGCCTGGAACGGATGGGGACAGGATGAAAAAGCAGCCCAACTAGCCATGAGTCTGAGAGGTCAGGCACAGGAATTACTGGGAACACTCACATTAAGGCAAATGACAGATTTTGGCGCATTGAAAGCAGCCATCGAGCAACGATTCAACCCAAAGGAACTGGAGGTGGCTCATCGATGTGAATATCGCAACAGACGTAGGGAAAAAGGGGAGAGCGTATCCGATTATGGATATGCCATAAGAAAACTAGCACAGAGAGCATACCCAATGACGCCTTTTATCAGTTTGGAGGCACAAATAGTTGACCAGTACATTGACGGATTGAATAATTTTGAAATCAAGAAGCATGTGGCCTTGAACAAACCTGACAGTCTTGACAGGGCTATAGCTTTAGCTACGGAATACGACGCTATTGACCGGACAGAAAACAGATCAAGAAAACCCAAGCAAGAAGGGGAAGTATATGCTGTACAGGGAGGAAAAGGGTCTGCTACTCCACCAGAGAAACATAATCAACAGGAGATCGATCACCAATTTGAGGTATGGTTAAATAGCAATGGACTCACAGGTGCAGATTTACCACACGTTTGGGGGCTATGGTGTCAAGTCCAGCGACGGTGTTTCCTATGTGGCAGTAAAAGGCACAGAAAGCTGAGCTGTCCTAACAAGAAGAGTCAAGACCAAAGGGATGGAAAAGGAAATCTGGCGTTAAACTAGGTCGGGCTGAGAACGAGGCGAAGTACTCAGCCAGAGGAAATGATGCTGAAACCCAATCAGTGTCAAGTAGGGCCAAACAAACATATTCAGTAGGAGATACTACCTATGATGAAAATAGCTCTGGTGGTGTGAAACATGCCAAACCAATACCGCTAGATTCTGAGGTGGAGAGTTTGAAAACACAGGAAACTGTAGAGTTAGCAGATATCGCTAAGTTAGGGGATAAGGCAGTGAAATTAGGTCACACAGGGCAGGGAAAAGCGAAGGATGATTCCTTTGCTGATAGGTCATATAGCAATCAACATAGTACTAATCCGCTGCAATTAGAAGCAAAGATACTATCTTGTTTATATGCTAAAGCTAGAATAGATGGAGCAAATTACTTTCTCTTGATAGACTCTGGGTCGTCCGTTTCAATAATTTCACACGAACTCTTTGACCGATTAGGATTAACAGATGAGGCGTTGAAGGAATCAAGGCTCATGTTGTTAGCTGCAAACGGAAAGAAATTAGTGATAAAAGGGGAATTAGAACTAGAGTTTACAATGAATGAGAGGCAGTTCCAACACAGATTCGTAGTAGCTGACATCAAAGGTATTACTGGGATATTGGGTACAAACTTCCTGGAACAATATCAGGGGGTGTTACACATAGCCAAGAAACAATTACACACTAGTAGAGGAAAAGTTTCACTTATGAAGTTAGGGGATAAGAATAGGTGTGCTAGAGTAAGAGCTAAAGAAACAGTCAAGATACCTCCGGGTTCAGAAATAATTCTAGAAGCTAGGCTAGAAGGAACCATTGATAGTAACTTAGCTTGCGTTGCGGCTGGAACATATAGCAGTGAACACAAACTTCTGATAGCTCATAGTCTGATAAATACAAACAAAAGTAAGATTTGGGTGTCAGTAGTTAATGTGGGTCAGGAATCTGTTAAGATTCCACAGGGCACTGAGTTAGGGGGAGTTGAAGCCGTACAACAGGTTTGTCCGCAGGAGACCGACCACACAATAGCATCCGAGCCGCCGGAACATTTGAAGTCATTAGTTGATAGGTCTTCCGAAGGGTTAAATGTAGAACAAACTCAAATGTTGACCGATTTGATAGTCGAGTTTCAAGATGTATTCGTAGACCCTTCAGGGAAATTAGGACAAACAGATCTTGCAGCCCACAGAATCGACACTGGGGCAGCAAAGCCAATCAAGATACCGCCAAGAAGAGTACCATTAGCTAGGAAGGAGGTCATCTCAACAGAACTAGAGAAAATGTTAGACGCTGGAGTAGTAGAACCAAGTGAGAGTCCTTGGTCAGCTCCCATTTGCCTAGTCACTAAGAAAGATGGATCTTGTAGATTTTGTATCGACTTCCGTGCAATCAACTCTGTAACCAGGAAGGACGCATATCCATTGCCAAGAATAGATGACACCCTGGATACCTTGGCAGGGGCTCAGTGGTTTTGTACCCTGGATATGGCAAGTGGGTATTGGCAAATCAAGATGGACGAAGCCGACAAGCACAAAACAGCTTTCGCTACGCATTTAGGATTGTATCAGTTTAAGGTCATGCCTTTCGGGTTAGCCAATGCAGCAGCTACATTCGAGAGACTCATGGAAACGGTCCTGAAAGGATTAAACTGGAAACGATGCCTTTGCTACCTAGACGATGTCGTCGTATTTGGGTCAGATTTTGAGAGTACCTTACAAAACTTGAAGTTGGTTCTCCTGAGATTTAGACAAGCCAACCTGAAATTGAAGCCAAAGAAATGTGAACTCTTCAGGAGAGAGATAGTATACTTAGGACATGTCGTGTCCGGGGAAGGAATCAAATGTGATCCTGCCAAGACATCAGTCATTAAGGATTGGAGCAGACCAAGTAACGTATCTGAAATACGTAGCTTTTTAGGCCTTGTAGGATACTACAGGAAATTTGTAGAGAATTTTGCACAAACCGCGCAACCACTAGTAAAGCTGCTGAAAAAGAACACTAAGTTTTGCTGGGATTCCAGGTGTGAAGAAGCCTTTCAAGTATTGAAGCGATGCCTGCTGACAGCTCCCGTACTGAGTTTTCCTACCAGGGACGATAAATTCGTCCTCGATACTGACGCTAGTGCATTAGGGATAGGAGCTGTACTGTCACAGATCCAGGATGGTGAAGAAAAAGTAATCTGCTATGCGGCAAGATCACTAAATGGAGCGCAACAGAATTACTGTACCACAAAAAGAGAGCTACTGGCAGTCGTCACTTTCATTAAACACTTCAAGTATTACCTGACGGGAAGAAAATTCACCATACGCACCGACCATGCACCGTTAGTCTGGCTCAAGAACTTTAAAGAACCAGAAGGAATGCTGGCACGATGGATCAGTTTCCTTGAGACATTTGATTTCGACATTATCTACAGAGCTGGAACACAACACCGGAATGCAGATGCAATGTCTCGACAGACAATAAGAAAATGTAAGAGAGAAGATTGTCCAGATTGTAGAAAACCGGAAGTAGAACCGAAACCGGAAGTAGAACCGAAACCGGAAGTAGAACTCAAACCGGAAGTAGCCATAAAAACCGCTAAAGCTACAGAATTAGGGATCACAAAGACAGAAATGGTAACAGCACAAATAGGGAACCACAAACCGGAAGTGGACCATAAACCGGAAGTGGACCATAAACCGGAAGTTAGCAACACAAAGGTGGAAATACACCCAGTGACATCTCTAGAGTTACGAGACAACTCATCTGAGGAAGAAATGTCAACAAACTGGTTGAAGAACTGGACTAATGACCAGCTTATTAGCATGCAGGAACAGGACATGGCCATAGCACAGATTAAGGAGATAATTAGTAATAGCGTCGGTAAACCTGATGCAAAAACTATAGGTAAATGGGGCAATGAGGTTAAAACCTTGTACTCAAAGAGAGACACGCTTGAAATTATAAATGGGTTGTTATACAAAAATAAAACAGGAAGCCTGGATTCACAGGACAAACAACTCATCACACCGCGAGAGTTAAGGAAACACATTTTCGAAGAATTACACATAAAAAGAACCGCAGGACATTTTGGCAGAGATAGGTCCTTAGCAACAATCAGGAAAAGATTTTATTGGGTAGGAATGACAGAAGATATTGCCAGATGGTGTAGACAATGTGACCTATGCGCCAAAGGAAAACCAGGCCCAGGGTCAGACAAATCAGCCCTGAAGCAATTTCAACCCTCCAGACCTATGCAGTATATGGCAGTTGACATCTTTGGAGGATTACCCGTATCCAACAGTGGAAATGCATACATAATCGTAGTAGGCGATTACTTCACCAAATGGAAGGAAGCTTTTGCAGTACCCAATCATACAGCACTCACTGTAGCTGACAAACTGGTAACTGGTAACTGAGGTTTTCTGTCGGTTTGGCTGTCCAGAGTTCATCCATACAGATCAAGGGGCAGAGTTCGAGTCAGAACTTTTTCAAGCTGTTTGCCAGAGGCTGGAGATAAACAAAACAAGGACATCTCCCTATCACCCACAATCAGACGGCTTGGTAGAAAGATTCAACAGAACAATGCAAAGAATGCTCGCCGCCTTCGCCCATGAAAATAAGGAGGATTGGGACGACCATTTACCTTACCTCATGCTGGCTTACAGATCATCAGAACATAACAGCACAGGGTGTTCACCAAACCTGCTAATGCTGGGAAGGGAGGTGATGCTACCGATTGACCTCATGGTGGGGATGCCACCAAATGATGCCGGAAGTCCATGTCCAGTAGCATATGTCGAGTGGATGCAGCAGGCCATGAACTCAGCATTTCAAACAGCAAATGAAAATTTAGGGTTATCTGCTAAAAGACAAAAGAAATATTATGACATGGGTACAAGAAACAAACAACTTAAAATAGGGGACTGGGTATGGAGGTGGTATCCTCCAGCAGCAAGTCAAAAACTAGAACTAGGGTGGACAGGACCTTATTTAGTAGTATCGAAGTTGTCTGACCTGACCTATACAATTCAGAGGGGGCCAACAGCTAAGACAATCAACATTCACATTGATCAGCTTAAGCCTTACCTAGGAGACAATGCACCAGACAGTTGGGTGAAGGACTCAGTGCTTGAGTCTGGGGGGAGGATATCAATAGATCACGGGTTGGAAGACTCAGCACATGAGTCTCAGGACACTGAGGGGGAGGTTCACACAGGAGAGGGGCCATCAAAGGGCAATGATAGTCAGGTCACAATGGAGGACAATACACATCATGTAGACATAGGGAAAAGGACGAGGGTTGGGAGAGCGGTAAACCCGCCTCAGGTTTATTCCCCGTAGGCAATTATATGGATATTCAAGCTGTATATATATATAGGGGGGGGATAAAAACATGGCAGTATACATTTAACTCCGCCACCCGGCAGCGTTGCTTAAACTTTCCCCTAGATTTTAGAGGGATATGTAGTATATGGGAAATATAAATGTTAATGTGTACACTTGTAAATATTATAGTAATATACAAACAGATAACTGACATATATATCATGGGCTATAAATTAAAGGGAGAAGGAACTGAAAAAGTTCTATAAAGTAACTGATTGGAAGAAAAAAAAAAGCAACACCCACAGAAATATGTATTAGAGGGGTAAATGTGAAGAGTTATCGGGATGTTGTTACAGATGGCAGAACTATTGGAGTATGACGCGGCGGAGGCCCAGGAGTTCATCACATTGGAGACCAGAGAGGGGAGGGAACCGTGGGACCCCCAGGGCATGTTTTGCCCGGTCCAGCGGTGTAGGGACCTGGGCAGATTCTGCAGGCAACAGCGGCTCATGGAACACTGGGCTCGGCTCCATAGCCGCCTGGTGGTCCTGCAAGAGTGCACTTGGTGTCGGCGGCAGTTCAGTCGTCGCACCAAGTGCAGGGCCCACATATTGAGAGAGCACACACGGCCGGTCCTGGATTCCTTCATTATGAAGAGGAGCCTGGCTAACGCCAGATTTGTTGATCCAGGATCGGCCAAGCCACCATTGCCACCGGCAAGGACGCCCCCAGTGGAAGTGAAAGACAGAGAGGAAGACGCGCGGAGGGAAGAAGAGGAACCCGGCTGTTCAGGTCGGATAAATCTCAGGGGGAGAGAAGAGGCCGCCCGCCTTAGGCATAGCCTGAGGCGGACGGTCTGGTTTCCCCCCAGAGATCCCTCCGCCCTGAACAGCCGAGACGTGGTGGTAGGGAGTGAGGAAGTGGCAGGGGAGATCCGGGGCTACCGTAGGGTGCGCGGCCATACGGTCCGCGTCCCCTACGAGGCCCCGGTCTTCGATTATGAAAGGTTTTTGAATGTGTGAATGTAAGAATGAGTGAAACAGAGGGAGAAAGGGAATGAAAGACAAATTGAATGAGCGGGTGGCGGCCATGCTGGGCGGCAATGGTGGTTCTATCGTATAATTACATTTTAGGCAGTTATAGGGTGGGGGGTGGATTTTCTAATGTGCTAGGATTTTATTAGTATTATTATAGGTCTAATTAAATCTGTGCGTGTTCATTAGAGTGTAGGGTAATATAAGTTGAAATTATTGAGTTTTCAATAAAGTTAAGTTAAGAAAATACAGTTCATATCATCCTACCCTGGTGAGAGTTTCTTAGGCAATCTTGAAATAAATTTTTCAATATTGACTGGGGGGAGGTATGTAACGGAGGCCGGTTAGTCATACACGGCTATCGCTAATTATAAACCTATGCAATGGCCGTAGCACCGATAATGAGCAAGGTCAAAGTCAGTAAAGTTTACTTACTTGAATCGTTATTACGTTACGGTAAATCAAAGCCTTGGTAATGGGTATGAAGCGAATTTACATTTCGGTTGTTTGAAAATGGAGCCATACGCAGCCATGTTTTACACCTGATTGTCAACAACTTGTAACGAGCGCGGTGATTGGTCCAACTCGAGAGCGAGACAAGCAGCGACAGCCATCGTCTCTAGGGCGCGGGGTGTATAAATACGGGTGCATGTGCATTACTCGTCAGACTGAAGGACTGGTTGAACCAGTCCACCTTCCCTGGTAAGTACCAGCAGTCTCCGGAATGGGGGCACCCTGGTACCCCATGCCCCGTATCACCTTCAACTTCAGATAGTTCCGTAATGAAATAAACACTAAATTGTTATATATTCTGTCCCCGTAGATAGATGTAGATTTCAACTATAAACTAGTACTCAGCAATCTGGGTTTGTAGTCAATTTCAGTCATGTCGTTAGGTATTACATAACGGGACAGCTGCTTGACAGCGGTAACAAGACTAGTTTATTGAGAATTTAGATACTTTGGTCTAACATTAGTTGGTAAAGGACGTGTTCTTACCGTCCGTTTACTGGGGATGTTATAAATATAAGCAGGGAGATGGTAACGTAGTCCGGTACCGTCGGGAAGCTCGCGGTAGAATGCCACGTGGTCCCATGGAGTGCACGGACTCACGTGTATTGTCATTATAGGGAATAGTGGGTGTGTGGGTGCGTTGACAGCGCCTGGTATAAAAGGGATATCACGTCCTAGGGAGTGACACGTAGCTAGGTTTAGGTCGGCCCTGTTCGTTATGGATATCGTTGGGTTTACCCCACATTTACCTGTCTATTATACTTCGTTCAATCTATTATACAAGATTACCAAAGTTACAGCTAATATATTTCCTGCACTCTGATGGCACGTACAGGTCTATACTATTTACTAGGTAGGATATGGGTTGAGTAGGGACAAGTTAGCGGTTACTAGGGATGGGGTGAATATTATATATTAAAGGATGTTTGTATAGGTTACTAGGGAAAGGGGGGGTTGTTATGCATACATGTAAGGAATTGATCCATTTGTAATGGATCAATTTAGTCATTTTTCTATATGTTAAATGTTTATTTTTGTATATATTTCGGGATGAAGTTTTATTTTTTATACACATTTTTGATGTTAGGGAATTTTGATAAAATAGATATTATTAATTGTTAAGGGTAAATTTTGATCCTCAGCTTAGTTTTAGGTTAATTTATAATTGTTATGTAGGTGTAGGCTATTTATTTACTTGTTATGAAATTAGGACGTTTAAAATGGAATTTTGGATATTTTTGAGTTTAGGGGTTATCTCCCTTCGTTGATTTTGGACCTTATAGTTTTGTTAATATAGAATAAATTGTTACTTGTTACATTTATAGTTAGGTTATTAAATTATTATAGTTCTGTTATATACTTTATTTTATTATTACTATTTATAGGATGTTAAATTGTCAAGGGGATTATTGGGGGAGATGTTAATTTTGTTACAAGATATATATTTTTATACTTATCATTGTCATTATTATATTCTGTTGACATCTCGGGTTATGAGATTGTCTCCCCTTTGTTTACATTTTTATTAGATGAAATTACCTCCCTTTAGGCATAATTATAGCTTAGTTTATATATTATTTAGTTTATTTAGTTGTTATGAAAATATTGCAGATTCAAGTTTAGGCTCTTAATTATTATCCAGGCTCATTATTCTTTTATGTTCTGTTAAGTTTAATATACTGAGGTTAATAGTATTATTTATTTTTGTTACAAGCTAAATTATATTATTTGTTAAGTTTAGGGGTCCTTTTTGATATTCTATTTTGTTTTATTTTACATATGTTAATAAATTATTGAATCTATTTTAATCTTCTGGTTGTCTTTCCAATGTGTCCCGCCGGAATCTGAAAAGAACTTTGCAGTTGAGAGGATTGAGGAATGGGTGTGGAAGTCAAATGTCATTCAAAAACACAACGCGAAGTACAAATTCCACTATACCGGAAGCCGCACCCATTCGCCACACCTCCCCCTCCTGCTACATTTTGGAGCCGTGACCAGGATTCTGGTTGTGTAGACACTTGGAAAGAATAACAACATTAACAAAATACCCAGATGAACACATACTTTTATTTGGATATATTTGCAACAAAAATAGCTACAATAACCACCCTTTTCTCTTCTGGTTTTAGCAATCCCATTAACAGCAACCCATTAAGAGACCAGCGATACCAACCTAGTGAAAGGTATACTTATTGTGTCAACATGAATTATAATTTTACTGATTCAGAGGCAGAATTTGATGGGGAAGGTGATATTCAGTTCCGTAATAAGGGACCATCTAGGGGAGAAAAAGCAACACGCCAGGTGCAATTTAGTGGGGGTGATGACGCAGATGATGATCTGTGCTATGAGTTTATTGGTGGTCCATATAGAAAGTTAACCGGTATACCAAGGGGTGCTAGGTCTAGTTCAATACTAGACCAGGACGCTACTGATATAAACTTCAGTGGGGATTTACAGAGTGTAACGAGAAGGGGCAATTTGCATATCCTTACAGGGGGTCGTAATAGAGTTCCAGAAACACCTGTATGGGACATAGGGGATTCTGGTATTGGGCAGTCCTCCGGAATCAGAAGCAGTGCTCGAGAGCGTTATGGCGTACCTGATACACTGAATGAAACTTCACTTGATTTGCATCATGTAGACTTTGAGCTGGGAAGGGGGGTGGCTAGTGAGCCGGATGGCTTCACTGCATCCTGTATGGGAAAGGGGGACATGGGACAGGGTAATAGGGAAATGGGAAGTAGGGATCAGGGTACTGGAGGTCTGGGGCAGGACAGTGATCGTCATTTGGCATTTATGGGAAGTAGGCTCAGGGGGAAAGCTCATGTGACTCATGAGCAGGTCTTTGGAGTAGGGGGACGAAGGGATAGTGTATCAGTCCCTGAAGGGAGATGTGACAGTTATATAGACAAGGGGCACGAATCTGTCAGTCGACGGGGAGGGATGACTAGGACTGGTAATCTACCGTCCCATATACATCATGGACAGGAGGAGTACGTTCGGAAGTTTGATCCTACAAATGGGGAGAGACGTCAACCTATCTTAGGGCACCTTGACTCCGACGCCGGGGAGACGATTAGACCACGGTGGGTACAGGTACCTAGGGGGACCAGACAGTGGGACGGGTACGAATCCGACCTTGATGAGTGGTGCGACAGACATAGTACACCTAGACCGGGTTACAACAGTTCAAGACGAGACGAAATAGAGTTTTTGAGGGAACCATATTTACCAGACCACTCTTCAATATATTCCACACAGCATGGAGGTAGGAAGGGAGATAACTGGAGCACTTGGAACAAAAACCACGCAGGATCTTACCAGAGGCCGCTGGCTCCGCCAAGCAGAACACCTCTTAGGTATAACGCTACCAACCCTTTACATCTGAACAGAAAGGTACAGATAACGAGACGAGAGAAAGAACCAGACAAATATGATGGGAAATCCACAGACTGGAACGCCTACCTAGCACATTTTGAGCAAGTGTCAGCCTGGAACGGATGGGGACAGGATGAAAAAGCAGCCCAACTAGCCATGAGTCTGAGAGGTCAGGCACAGGAATTACTGGGAACACTCACATTAAGGCAAATGACAGATTTTGGCGCATTGAAAGCAGCCATCGAGCAACGATTCAACCCAAAGGAACTGGAGGTGGCTCATCGATGTGAATATCGCAACAGACGTAGGGAAAAAGGGGAGAGCGTATCCGATTATGGATATGCCATAAGAAAACTAGCACAGAGAGCATACCCAATGACGCCTTTTATCAGTTTGGAGGCACAAATAGTTGACCAGTACATTGACGGATTGAATAATTTTGAAATCAAGAAGCATGTGGCCTTGAACAAACCTGACAGTCTTGACAGGGCTATAGCTTTAGCTACGGAATACGACGCTATTGACCGGACAGAAAACAGATCAAGAAAACCCAAGCAAGAAGGGGAAGTATATGCTGTACAGGGAGGAAAAGGGTCTGCTACTCCACCAGAGAAACATAATCAACAGGAGATCGATCACCAATTTGAGGTATGGTTAAATAGCAATGGACTCACAGGTGCAGATTTACCACACGTTTGGGGGCTATGGTGTCAAGTCCAGCGACGGTGTTTCCTATGTGGCAGTAAAAGGCACAGAAAGCTGAGCTGTCCTAACAAGAAGAGTCAAGACCAAAGGGATGGAAAAGGAAATCTGGCGTTAAACTAGGTCGGGCTGAGAACGAGGCCAAGTACTCAGCCAGAGGAGATGATGCTGAAACCCAATCAGTGTCAAGTAGGGCCAAACAAACATATTCAGTAGGAGATACTACCTATGATGAAAATAGCTCTGGTGGTGTGAAACATGCCAAACCAATACCGCTAGATTCTGAGGTGGAGAGTTTGAAAACACAGGAAACTGTAGAGTTAGCAGATATCGCTAAGTTAGGGGATAAGGCAGAGAAATTAGGTCACACAGGGCAGGGAAAAGCGAAGGATGATTCCTTTGCTGATAGGTCATATAGCAATCAACATAGTACTAATCCGCTGCAATTAGAAGCAAAGATACTATCTTGTTTATATGCTAAAGCTAGAATAGATGGAGCAAATTACTTTCTCTTGATAGACTCTGGGTCGTCCGTTTCAATAATTTCACACGAACTCTTTGACCGATTAGGATTAACAGATGAGGCGTTGAAGGAATCAAGGCTCATGTTGTTAGCTGCAAACGGAAAGAAATTAGTGATAAAAGGGGAATTAGAACTAGAGTTTACAATGAATGAGAGGCAGTTCCAACACAGATTCGTAGTAGCTGACATCAAAGGTATTACTGGGATATTGGGTACAAACTTCCTGGAACAATATCAGGGGGTGTTACACATAGCCAAGAAACAATTACACACTAGTAGAGGAAAAGTTTCACTTATGAAGTTAGGGGATAAGAATAGGTGTGCTAGAGTAAGAGCTAAAGAAACAGTCAAGATACCTCCGGGTTCAGAAATAATTCTAGAAGCTAGGCTAGAAGGAACCATTGATAGTAACTTAGCTTGCGTTGCGGCTGGAACATATAGCAGTGAACACAAACTTCTGATAGCTCATAGTCTGATAAATACAAACAAAAGTAAGATTTGGGTGTCAGTAGTTAATGTGGGTCAGGAATCTGTTAAGATTCCACAGGGCACTGAGTTAGGGGGAGTTGAAGCCGTACAACAGGTTTGTCCGCAGGAGACCGACCACACAATAGCATCCGAGCCGCCGGAACATTTGAAGTCATTAGTTGATAGGTCTTCCGAAGGGTTAAATGTAGAACAAACTCAAATGTTGACCGATTTGATAGTCGAGTTTCAAGATGTATTCGTAGACCCTTCAGGGAAATTAGGACAAACAGATCTTGCAGCCCACAGAATCGACACTGGGGCAGCAAAGCCAATCAAGATACCGCCAAGAAGAGTACCATTAGCTAGGAAGGAGGTCATCTCAACAGAACTAGAGAAAATGTTAGACGCTGGAGTAGTAGAACCAAGTGAGAGTCCTTGGTCAGCTCCCATTTGCCTAGTCACTAAGAAAGATGGATCTTGTAGATTTTGTATCGACTTCCGTGCAATCAACTCTGTAACCAGGAAGGACGCATATCCATTGCCAAGAATAGATGACACCCTGGATACCTTGGCAGGGGCTCAGTGGTTTTGTACCCTGGATATGGCAAGTGGGTATTGGCAAATCAAGATGGACGAAGCCGACAAGCACAAAACAGCTTTCGCTACGCATTTAGGATTGTATCAGTTTAAGGTCATGCCTTTCGGGTTAGCCAATGCAGCAGCTACATTCGAGAGACTCATGGAAACGGTCCTGAAAGGATTAAACTGGAAACGATGCCTTTGCTACCTAGACGATGTCGTCGTATTTGGGTCAGATTTTGAGAGTACCTTACAAAACTTGAAGTTGGTTCTCCTGAGATTTAGACAAGCCAACCTGAAATTGAAGCCAAAGAAATGTGAACTCTTCAGGAGAGAGATAGTATACTTAGGACATGTCGTGTCCGGGGAAGGAATCAAATGTGATCCTGCCAAGACATCAGTCATTAAGGATTGGAGCAGACCAAGTAACGTATCTGAAATACGTAGCTTTTTAGGCCTTGTAGGATACTACAGGAAATTTGTAGAGAATTTTGCACAAACCGCGCAACCACTAGTAAAGCTGCTGAAAAAGAACACTAAGTTTTGCTGGGATTCCAGGTGTGAAGAAGCCTTTCAAGTATTGAAGCGATGCCTGCTGACAGCTCCCGTACTGAGTTTTCCTACCAGGGACGATAAATTCGTCCTCGATACTGACGCTAGTGCATTAGGGATAGGAGCTGTACTGTCACAGATCCAGGATGGTGAAGAAAAAGTAATCTGCTATGCGGCAAGATCACTAAATGGAGCGCAACAGAATTACTGTACCACAAAAAGAGAGCTACTGGCAGTCGTCACTTTCATTAAACACTTCAAGTATTACCTGACGGGAAGAAAATTCACCATACGCACCGACCATGCACCGTTAGTCTGGCTCAAGAACTTTAAAGAACCAGAAGGAATGCTGGCACGATGGATCAGTTTCCTTGAGACATTTGATTTCGACATTATCTACAGAGCTGGAACACAACACCGGAATGCAGATGCAATGTCTCGACAGACAATAAGAAAATGTAAGAGAGAAGATTGTCCAGATTGTAGAAAACCGGAAGTAGAACCGAAACCGGAAGTAGAACCGAAACCGGAAGTAGAACTCAAACCGGAAGTAGCCATAAAAACCGCTAAAGCTACAGAATTAGGGATCACAAAGACAGAAATGGTAACAGCACAAATAGGGAACCACAAACCGGAAGTGGACCATAAACCGGAAGTGGACCATAAACCGGAAGTTAGCAACACAAAGGTGGAAATACACCCAGTGACATCTCTAGAGTTACGAGACAACTCATCTGAGGAAGAAATGTCAACAAACTGGTTGAAGAACTGGACTAATGACCAGCTTATTAGCATGCAGGAACAGGACATGGCCATAGCACAGATTAAGGAGATAATTAGTAATAGCGTCGGTAAACCTGATGCAAAAACTATAGGTAAATGGGGCAATGAGGTTAAAACCTTGTACTCAAAGAGAGACACGCTTGAAATTATAAATGGGTTGTTATACAAAAATAAAACAGGAAGCCTGGATTCACAGGACAAACAACTCATCACACCGCGAGAGTTAAGGAAACACATTTTCGAAGAATTACACATAAAAAGAACCGCAGGACATTTTGGCAGAGATAGGTCCTTAGCAACAATCAGGAAAAGATTTTATTGGGTAGGAATGACAGAAGATATTGCCAGATGGTGTAGACAATGTGACCTATGCGCCAAAGGAAAACCAGGCCCAGGGTCAGACAAATCAGCCCTGAAGCAATTTCAACCCTCCAGACCTATGCAGTATATGGCAGTTGACATCTTTGGAGGATTACCCGTATCCAACAGTGGAAATGCATACATAATCGTAGTAGGCGATTACTTCACCAAATGGAAGGAAGCTTTTGCAGTACCCAATCATACAGCACTCACTGTAGCTGACAAACTGGTAACTGAGGTTTTCTGTCGGTTTGGCTGTCCAGAGTTCATCCATACAGATCAAGGGGCAGAGTTCGAGTCAGAACTTTTTCAAGCTGTTTGCCAGAGGCTGGAGATAAACAAAACAAGGACATCTCCCTATCACCCACAATCAGACGGCTTGGTAGAAAGATTCAACAGAACAATGAAAAGAATGCTCGCCGCCTTCGCCCATGAAAATAAGGAGGATTGGGACGACCATTTACCTTACCTCATGCTGGCTTACAGATCATCAGAACATAACAGCACAGGGTGTTCACCAAACCTGCTAATGCTGGGAAGGGAGGTGATGCTACCGATTGACCTCATGGTGGGGATGCCACCAAATGATGCCGGAAGTCCATGTCCAGTAGCATATGTCGAGTGGATGCAGCAGGCCATGAACTCAGCATTTCAAACAGCAAATGAAAATTTAGGGTTATCTGCTAAAAGACAAAAGAAATATTATGACATGGGTACAAGAAACAAACAACTTAAAATAGGGGACTGGGTATGGAGGTGGTATCCTCCAGCAGCAAGTCAAAAACTAGAACTAGGGTGGACAGGACCTTATTTAGTAGTATCGAAGTTGTCTGACCTGACCTATACAATTCAGAGGGGGCCAACAGCTAAGACAATCAACATTCACATTGATCAGCTTAAGCCTTACCTAGGAGACAATGCACCAGACAGTTGGGTGAAGGACTCAGTGCTTGAGTCTGGGGGGAGGATATCAATAGATCACGGGTTGGAAGACCCAGCACATGAGTCTCAGGACACTGAGGGGGAGGTTCACACAGGAGAGGGGCCATCAAAGGGCAATGATAGTCAGGTCACAATGGAGGACAATACACATCATGTAGACATAGGGAAAAGGACGAGGGTTGGGAGAGCGGTAAACCCGCCTCAGGTTTATTCCCCGTAGGCAATTATATGGATATTCAAGCTGTATATATAAATAGGGGGGGATAAAAACATGGCAGTATACATTTAACTCCGCCACCCGGCAGCGTTGCTTAAACTTTTCCCTAGATTTTAGAGGGATATGTAGTATATGGGAAATATAAATGTTAATGTGTACACTTGTAAATATTATAGTAATATACAAACAGATAACTGACATATATATCATGGGCTATAAATTAAAGGGAGAAGGAACTGAAAAAGTTCTATAAAGTAACTGATTGGAAGAAAAAAAAAAGCAACACCCACAGAAATATGTATTAGAGGGGTAAATGTGAAGAGTTATCGGGATGTTGTTACAGATGGCAGAACTATTGGAGTATGACGCGGCGGAGGCCCAGGAGTTCATCACATTGGAGACCAGAGAGGGGAGGGAACCGTGGGACCCCCAGGGCATGTTTTGCCCGGTCCAGCGGTGTAGGGACCTGGGCAGATTCTGCAGGCAACAGCGGCTCATGGAACACTGGGCTCGGCTCCATAGCCGCCTGGTGGTCCTGCAAGAGTGCACTTGGTGTCGGCGGCAGTTCAGTCGTCGCACCAAGTGCAGGGCCCACATATTGAGAGAGCACACACGGCCGGTCCTGGATTCCTTCATTATGAAGAGGAGCCTGGCTAACGCCAGATTTGTTGATCCAGGATCGGCCAAGCCACCATTGCCACCGGCAAGGACGCCCCCAGTGGAAGTGAAAGACAGAGAGGAAGACGCGCGGAGGGAAGAAGAGGAACCCGGCTGTTCAGGTCGGATAAATCTCAGGGGGAGAGAAGAGGCCGCCCGCCTTAGGCATAGCCTGAGGCGGACGGTCTGGTTTCCCCCCAGAGATCCCTCCGCCCTGAACAGCCGAGACGTGGTGGTAGGGAGTGAGGAAGTGGCAGGGGAGATCCGGGGCTACCGTAGGGTGCGCGGCCATACGGTCCGCGTCCCCTACGAGGCCCCGGTCTTCGATTATGAAAGGTTTTTGAATGTGTGAATGTAAGAATGAGTGAAACAGAGGGAGAAAGGGAATGAAAGACAAATTGAATGAGCGGGTGGCGGCCATGCTGTGCGGCAATGGTGGTTCTATCGTATAATTACATTTTAGGCAGTTATAGGGTGGGGGGTGGATTTTCTAATGTGCTAGGATTTTATTAGTATTATTATAGGTCTAATTAAATCTGTGCGTGTTCATTAGAGTGTAGGGTAATATAAGTTGAAATTATTGAGTTTTCAATAAAGTTAAGTTAAGAAAATACAGTTCATATCATCCTACCCTGGTGAGAGTTTCTTAGGCAATCTTGAAATAAATTTTTCAATATTGACTGGGGGGAGGTATGTAACGGAGGCCGGTTAGTCATACACGGCTATCGCTAATTATAAACCTATGCAATGGCCGTAGCACCGATAATGAGCAAGGTCAAAGTCAGTAAAGTTTACTTACTTGAATCGTTATTACGTTACGGTAAATCAAAGCCTTGGTAATGGGTATGAAGCGAATTTACATTTCGGTTGTTTGAAAATGGAGCCATACGCAGCCATGTTTTACACCTGATTGTCAACAACTTGTAACGAGCGCGGTGATTGGTCCAACTCGAGAGCGAGACAAGCAGCGACAGCCATCGTCTCTAGGGCGCGGGGTGTATAAATACGGGTGCATGTGCATTACTCGTCAGACTGAAGGACTGGTTGAACCAGTCCACCTTCCCTGGTAAGTACCAGCAGTCTCCGGAATGGGGGCACCCTGGTACCCCATGCCCCGTATCACCTTCAACTTCAGATAGTTCCGTAATGAAATAAACACTAAATTGTTATATATTCTGTCCCCGTAGATAGATGTAGATTTCAACTATAAACTAGTACTCAGCAATCTGGGTTTGTAGTCAATTTCAGTCATGTCGTTAGGTATTACATAACGGGACAGCTGCTTGACAGCGGTAACAAGACTAGTTTATTGAGAATTTAGATACTTTGGTCTAACATTAGTTGGTAAAGGACGTGTTCTTACCGTCCGTTTACTGGGGATGTTATAAATATAAGCAGGGAGATGGTAACGTAGTCCGGTACCGTCGGGAAGCTCGCGGTAGAATGCCACGTGGTCCCATGGAGTGCACGGACTCACGTGTATTGTCATTATAGGGAATAGTGGGTGTGTGGGTGCGTTGACAGCGCCTGGTATAAAAGGGATATCACGTCCTAGGGAGTGACACGTAGCTAGGTTTAGGTCGGCCCTGTTCGTTATGGATATCGTTGGGTTTACCCCACATTTACCTGTCTATTATACTTCGTTCAATCTATTATACAAGATACAAGATTACAAGATTACCAAAGTTACAGCTAATATATTTCCTGCACTCTGATGGCACGTACAGGTCTATACTATTTACTAGGTAGGATATGGGTTGAGTAGGGACAAGTTAGCGGTTACTAGGGATGGGGTGGATATTATATATTAAAGGATGTTTGTATAGGTTACTAGGGAAAGGGGGGGTTGTTATGCATACATGTAAGGAATTGATCCATTTGTAATGGATCAATTTAGTCATTTTCTATATGTTAAATGTTTATTTTTGTATATATTTCGGGATGAAGTTTTATTTTTTATACACATTTTTGATGTTAGGGAATTTTGATAAAATAGATATTATTAATTGTTAAGGGTAAATTTTGATCCTCAGCTTAGTTTTAGGTTAATTTATAATTGTTATGTAGGTGTAGGCTATTTATTTACTTGTTATGAAATTAGGACGTTTAAAATGGAATTTTGGATATTTTTGAGTTTAGGGGTTATCTCCCTTTGTTGATTTTGGACCTTATAGTTTTGTTAATATAGAATAAATTGTTACTTGTTACATTTATAGTTAGGTTATTAAATTATTATAGTTCTGTTATATACTTTATTTTATTATTACTATTTATAGGATGTTAAATTGTCAAGGGGATTATTGGGGGAGATGTTAATTTTGTTACAAGATATATATTTTTATACTTATCATTGTCATTATTATATTCTGTTGACATCTCGGGTTATGAGATTGTCTCCCCTTTGTTTACATTTTTATTAGATGAAATTACCTCCCTTTAGGCATAATTATAGCTTAGTTTATATATTATTTAGTTTATTTAGTTGTTATGAAAATATTGCAGATTCAAGTTTAGGCTCTTAATTATTATCCAGGCTCATTATTCTTTTATGTTCTGTTAAGTTTAATATACTGAGGTTAATAGTATTATTTATTTTTGTTACAAGCTAAATTATATTATTTGTTAAGTTTAGGGGTCCTTTTTGATATTCTATTTTGTTTTATTTTACATATGTTAATAAATTATTGAATCTATTTTAATCTTCTGGTTGTCTTTCCAATGTGTCCCGCCGGAATCTGAAAAGAACTTTGCAGTTGAGAGGATTGAGGAATGGGTGTGGAAGTCAAATGTCATTCAAAAACACAACGCGAAGTACAAATTCCACTATACCGGAAGCCGCACCCATTCGCCACACCTCCCCCTCCTGCTACATATCTAAGAATTTCAGAATGTTATTATAAAAGCAGCTAAAAATAATGTTTTAGTGCAAAAAAGGGGGTAAAATAACCTAAAATGCTTTTATGAGTTTCAAGATTAACGGTAATTCAAAGAAATCTTACTTCCATAATTTAAAAGAAATCATATTTTTGTGAATTCTGCAAAAAATCATACATTACACGGAATATGATGTTCCTAGCGCTTTTCAAAAACAATACTAATTTTGTTAATTCTACAAACATTGATACATTACAAGAAGTAAGATGTTCCTTACGTTATTGTTTATGTACAGGACGATTGGCATAGGTCTGCCGTCAGCGGCTGGACGAGTAGGAGGGATGCTGGCACCATTCGCTGGTCCATTGGTAGGTTTATCGTATATTACACAAGTAGCAAGATGACAACAATAGCACATGCGTTGCTTTACAATTACGAAACATGCAAATAGAAATATGATTTTGAAGACTTCTGAGTCTTCCGGAACACCTGGTCTTGTTCTCTTGTGCTTTTACGAGGATATCCGTGTAAATCTTTCCTTTGCTCCTATTTTGCCTCTAGTTTAATCGATATTAAGTCCGGATTATGGTTTTGTTTACGCATTGGTATTCTCGTTTTTTTCTATACATACTGTAAATGCTGCAATGAATATTGTTTGTATTTGTCTGCAGGCTGAAAATATTAAATGGGCTCCAGGTGCAATATTTAGCATTCTTTGTGTGATTGTTACTTTGATGTTGCCATTACTGCCGGAGACAAGAGGACATAAGCTCCCTACCAGAGTCGAGGATCTCGAGGAGTGGTACAAAGCCCACAGCGGTACTAACCGGCGAAAATAATGAGGATTATACGTGCTTCAGAGGCGTTTTGAGGAATATTTTTTCCTGTATTGTATATCAAATTATAAACGTAAATGGTAGACTCCTATCTATAAAAATTGTTGTAGTATGTGTATTCGAATGATATCTTATCGTACAACTTCTGACATTTGCCGTTAAGTAGTGTCCTAACCTTTGATTTTAGTATTAAATACACAGCAGTTGATATTAGGAGTTTAATAATTTCTCTCTGTTTGGTATTGTAATAGTTTGTGTTTTTCAATGTTGAGTCTTTTAAGTTGAGCTTCGGCACACACAAGTATTGAAATGAACCAATTAAAGCGCAACCCAATGAAAGTGTATTATTTATTGACTGAGTAATAGCGTAATTCGTATTATGCTTTTGCGACAGTGACCACTTTGGACATTTACATGTATAATGGTATATATGGGCCGATAAAAGTCATGTTAATACGATAAGATAAAGGATGGCATTTGGTCCTGTCTATTCCTTTATAAATTTATATGTATCCATTGAGAATAAACAGTTCTTTAAAATTAGAATGATTTTGTTTTATATTAACCTTACATCAATCAATGGGAATACTCGGGCTATCGATTCTTTTTCTGTATCACCAAAAAAGATTCGGTAAACTTAAATTAGTTAACCATTAGAATACTGAATGACTGAGAAAGTCAAAACACACAACTATATCTGTGCTGTGAATATAATATATCAAATTTATTTGTACGATGAAGAAATAAAGTCGACTTTGGGCAAGTTTTGTGGTCGCCATCTTGATTTACAGAAAGATCCTTGCAATTTAACCTTTTAAGTAGGTGGCGGGGAGTTCCTCCAACGTTAGAACCTTATTGCGCTAATCTCCGGGCCAATAACAGTGGTTAATATGTTATTAGAGCTTGTGTCATAATAAGCTTTAATAACAATTTTTCATTGATGTTTTTTTAATCAAAAACAACAAGACGTGTTTTATTGAACACGCCATGTTGTTTTGTAACAAAATATGCGTTTTTGAGCGAGGACGCATATTTACTTATCTGGTCCTAATCATCTAATATCATAGCTTTAAATGTGTTGAAATTACATTAGGTTTTATCAATACATTGATATTTGTTTCATTTTACCTCAAAGAATGTTGCTTTAACATTTATTGTAAATAAATAATTTTATGTAAGTAAAAGAAAAACTCATAGGCCTGTGCCGTACGTTTGTCCGTCAGCAGCTGACATCTATCACGAAAATCTCAATATTCAAAGCAAGCCCTAGAATAACGATTCAACTGCGACATGAAAACACCATAGGATAGAGAAGCAGGGATCAATAAAGATCAATATGGTCGATTGATTATCTTAAGCTACAATATTTTCTATAAATTGTAATGTGAAATTTGCCACACTTAACGACAATAAAGCACTACAGACATTTGAGGGAGATGGGTTGATTTAGAGCAGTAAAACCTTTCAACTATGGGCATGTTTTATAGTCGCCATCTGAGAAATATTTTGTATTTTCTTATGAAATAAAAATGGACGTTTTTGAGTACGCTCATTTAGTGTGCTAACTTGTTGGGATTGACAATGATGACTCGGTTCTCATTTCGACGACTTGAAATTTACTTGGATGTGACCAAAATTTATATGGCGGGTGTCGTCGATGAAGAAGAAGAAGACTTACCCTTAGTTTGCCTCTAGTTTAATCGATTTATGTTCGTATGGTGGTTTTCTTGACGCTTCGGTAACCTCTAATTTGTTTCATTATTATACGTGGATAAAAACAAAGCATTATAAATACTGAAGGATTAAGGAGTTACGCAGTGCAGTTAAACCATCACTACACGTTAAGAACACAAATCATTATATAGTACAACTCGAGGGAGAAGGGGTGCCTCAGATTAGTATTCATCTAACATATATAATCTATTTATAAGTTTATTTCTGTCGTTAGGGCACATATTACCTTTTATCGAACACAAACGCTACAGAAAACATGCCCAAACATTTTAATAGATAGTCCACAAATGAATGAACCTGAATTCCATTGGCTCTCAGAGTAGGTTAGGACTGTTTCACTATCTTTATTCAGTTATAGATATTTGAATATAATTATACTCTACTATAAGTACTTGATAACCAAAATAAATGCATTGTCATGCACTGTCGCAATATGTTCATTTGAGCAAACATGATAATGCGTCATTTCCAATTCTAGCTGGTGTGGGACAATAAAATGGCTTTAAACAAAGGTAAGAAACAGTTTCTTTTCCAGAAAAGATTGTATTTCAAACAAAGATTACCTGTTTAGTATCTAGCTACATGATTCGCTTTTTTTAAACTCTGATGGGCACTAAACTCCTGTCGTATTGTTCCGTACCTTATTATTATACAATACAATATACACTTTATTTTACAACAAAACTGAAACAAGTTATCCGACATATATTAATCAATCTTGTTCACTTGTAAGCGCGCGAGGACTTTTAGTGTGGAAGGAAACCGAAGTACCCGGAGAAAACCTACGTAGTCGAGCAGGTGATCCCGTACCTTTTCACCATCGGGGATTCGAACCCCGGTTGCCTTGGTGACAGAGCGCTATTAATTGGATAGGCTTGACTTAATACTCCACTAAGATAATTGATTTCCCATTATATCAATACTTAACATAAATGCATCGTATCATCTTAAATGAGAGGATAACAGTAACAGATTTATAACTTTAAGAATATAATTTACAACATTCAAATGTTTTGTTATAATACGATGAATATCATTTCGGCAAGTCAAACTTACGGTTGAGTTTCTTGATCAGGTAGCATCAAAACATCAAAATTTAAAAGATTCGTAATCGTCATACGCATGGAACATTCAGAGAAAGTGTTTTTCTCCTGCCCACACAACTCCAACAACCCAGGTGGAGTATAAAATGGTCTGGGGTGGGTGTTGCAGTATCTGTGCTGTAGCATTCAAGTGAGGTGGCACTCTAAAAGATGCCATTGGAAACACGGTCCCATTACAAACAGAACACAATTAATCTCCAGCACATTTACATACATACACACACATATGGAGATATTAGCCAGGTGGTATGGGACAAGTTGTTAGCGCCTGATAAGGTAGCTCCTACGAACTCCTCAGAATTGTATATGATAGAACTGTGTGTGGTAATTGCATTGATTGCATAAGAATTGTATATCTATGTACTGTAAAACGCTTTAGAGTGGCTTATGTTTGCTAGATAGGGCGCTATATCATATGTTGTATATTTATTTATTTATTTATAAATGTCTGTAGTATTAGGGTAATAATTCTCTTTGACGTTGTTTATATTACAATTAGAATTAATGAATACCAAAGAGTAAAAAAAACATAGGCTGAACTCAAAATCGATTGAAGAACGGGAAATATATGATAGAAAGGAAATATTAACACGGAGACCATTGAAAAAAGATACACGAGGATAAGACCAGGTGTACCAGAAGAGTAAGTATCTTCTGCTTCATAAACGACACCCCACTGCAGACCAATTAAGACATTGAGAATTTTGAATATAATGTGATATAAAATACTTACAAACATCCATTACTTAAGCAATAAATGTTATAACAAATGTTGCTACAGTATATGCCCATTTGAACATTTCTTTAGGGCTTCATGATATTTTCTCAGCAATAGAAATATGTGTTTTAAAACAATAACAATATTCACAAGGATAAATGACCCCATGTTAAGGGTCTATACGTTTTAAACCGACCAAAACGCGAGCACTTATAAAAACTTAAATGTAATAAAATTAAAAAAAAAAAACGTAATTATTGATAATTAATAAATCAGAGAAATACCAATATTTGCCTTCGCAATGCATTGTCATGGAAGGACGCAGAGCAAGTTTAAATATATGTTCGTTGAACAACTATTACATTATTTATGTGGATGCTACATTTTCTGTCATTATTTATGCAAGTCCCTACTTGTATATCTATAATGACATATACAATGCAGTGTATGTGAAGCGCTACGTATGTACTTGCCTATGCATTTGCACTGCTCATTATGCTAGGGAGTAGTGATTATGAATAAAAGAAACAAAAATGTGACCCAGTAGTCGTAAACTCATGGAATAATTCGAAACAGTCATAATAATAATAATAATAATAGACTTTATTTAGAGTCGATAACACTTTGAGTCGCAAGACTCTTCCTCCAAGTGGTCGATATTTAAAATGTACAATATTTACAACATGTTAAATTAATTCATCAGATACAAACATTGATATCACAGTAAGCTATATTAAGATGTGTACAGATAAAAGGTGTTACAATAAGAGTTGGGCTATGATTTGAATAAAATACATGTGACATATGCATACATTACATTTCGATATCATGCCATATATTTAAAATATCTATCAAAGTTAAGCATTAAGAGCTACATGAAATAAGATAATGGTATGGGGATATAATAATAAGATAATAAGCATGTATTGCTAAAACTTCCAGACAGTGGTAACTTCATGATATAAAATTTGACATATGCTTCTTGCATTCAAGCTTAAAATTTGGTAGGTTTTGGCAGTGTTTAACATTGTCTGGAAGCCCATTCCAAAGTGTTGGGCCATTAAATAAAAAAGAATTTCTAAATTTCTGTGTCCTGTGTTTGGGAATTACATATTTCCCTCCAGTAAATGATCTGGTCTGTCTATCATGGATATTTGAAGTTAAAACATTACAATCTAGATAACTGGGACAAAGTTTGTTGATAATTTTGTACATTAAAACACATTCATTATACTTCACTCTCTTATTAAAAGGTAACAATTTCAGTTTTGAAAACAGTTCTTCACCTGGTACAGAATAGTCTGCATCTAGGATTATGCGTAACACTCTTTTTTGTAATCTTTCCACTTTTTTGACATATACTAGAGGACAGTGTCCCCAAATATTGGAGCAGTAATCAAGATAGGGTAAAATAAAACAGTTGAAGTAGGTTATTCTGGATGAGATTGGTAAAAACTGTTTTATCCTACTATAGAGAGATTTTAAAATTGACCTTTTTTTTAACATCTTGGACATGTTTGGACCATGTGAGAGTATCATCTATGCATACACCAACTAGTTTTTCATGTCCAACATGTTCCAATTTCAGATTGTCAGACTCAATATATAATCCATGTGTGACTCTCTGTTTTTTCTGTTTGCTTCCTATTAACATTACTTTTGTTTTTTCTGCATTAATAACCATTTTGTTGCTTTTACACCATTTTTCTACATTAACAAAATCAGAGTGCAGACAGGATTCGATAACATCAATACATTTAGCAGATTTCTGCATTGTTGTGTCGTCTGCATACATGTACATTTCACACTGCTTAGAGTGGAGAGGCATGTCATTTATATAAAGTAAAAACATTAGAGGCCCAATAATTGAGCCCTGTGGTACACCAGTTGTTATTTCACAAGGACTGCATGAATGATTTTTAAATGAGACACTTTGTAAACGACATGTTAAGTAGGACGTAAAAAATGCCATTGCATTGTTTGAACAACCATATATTTTCATTTTTTGTAATAGTATATTGTGGTCAACAAGATCAAACGCCTTTCTAAAATCAATATACATTACACCAGTAAGATTTCCTTTGTCCATCTCTTCATACCATCTATTTGTTATTGCTGTTAGCGCAGTCTGACAGGAATGCATACTTCTAAACCCAGACTGATTTTCAATGAGTAAATTGTGCTGGATCAGGAAATTATATAGAGATGAATGAACATGTTTTTCAAGGATTTTCGATAATACAGGTAAGACAGATATGGGTCTGTAATTACTAACAGTAATTTTCTCACCCTTTTTGAATACAGGATTTACTTTAGCATGCTTAAAGTTGTTTGGAAATACATTTTGGTTTATACACATATTCAGTAAAGTGGTCAAAGACTCTGCAATAACATCAGCTGTCATTTTTAAATACTTTGCAGATATACCATCTAGCCCTGTGGCTTTACTACAATCAATACTTGACAGAAATTTCTTAACAAAAGATACAGTAATTTCAGGAATGTCATATAAGGTATTTTCTGGTAAATGTTTGGAAACAAAAGAATGAATGGTGTCCAAACTCTCAGGAAATGTTCTCGTGCCATTTTCTGTAATATACTCTTTCACAATACTAGTAAAAAAGTTATTGAAAATGTTTATCCTTTGCTTTAAATCAGTTTCACATTTAGAAAAAAAAAGTAGAGAATACCAAAGCGTCGACAAAACCATAATCCGAAACTCAAAATCGATTAAACAAGGGGCAAAATACGAAAAGGGGAAAATTCACATGAAGACACTTGTAAACGCAAAAGAGAATAAGACCAGGTGTTCCGAAAGAGTTAGTTTTTTTGCTCCATCGACGACACCCGCCATGTAAAGCTTCCACATCCAAGTAAACATCAAATCCTCGAAATGAGAACCGAGTCATACTCCAAAGCGTTCATATTCATATTACACAAAGATACAGAATATTCCTCATCGAGACAAAAATGGCGACCATAAAACTTGCCAATAGTATAAAATATAATATGATAAAAATACATGCATAGGCAATAATAGCAACGTACATTGATATGCACATGTGTTGTGTCTTAAATATTTTTGTCAATATTACAAGTCTTCCAGCTTATCTACTTCAGGTAGATGGATAGCTTTTGGAAGGTACTTCGAATCTTCGACCGTTCATTAATAAAAAAGGATTTTGACCCCTTGTTTGTGCGTTATTGTTTGTTCAGGTCGTGTTAAGCTCTTTGGTGTTTTGTTGTCAAAAGGAGCCAAGGACCGTTAACTATTTGTTTATCTATCATATGAGGTCATCTAAAACGCGCTGACCTTGAATTCGATGACATTTGGAGGTCATAAGGTCATAAGGAGACTGAAACACTCCACCTCTTATTTGTTACCTGTTATGACAGTTATCCCTTCATTTGTATTTGTTATGACAGGTCGTGTCAAGATTGATGCCAGTGGTGTGTACTAAAAACCTGTTCACTTTTAACCCCTTATTTGTATTTGTTATGACAGGTCGTGTCGAGATTGATGCCAGTGGTGTGTACTAGAAACCCGTTCACTTTTTATCCCCTTATTTGTATTTGTTATGACAGGTCGTGTCAAGATTGATGCCAGTGGTGTGTACTAGAAACCCGTTCACTTTTTATCCCCTTATTTGTATTTGTTATGACAGGTCGTGTCAAGATTGATGCCAGTGGTGTGTACTAGAAACCCGTTCACTTTTTATCCCCTTATTTTTATTTGTTATGACAGGCCGTGTCAAGATTGGTGCATTGTGGAGGGTACTAGAAACCCGTTCACTTTTTATCCCCTTATTTGTATTTGTTATGACAGGTCGTGTCAAGATTGGTGCCTTGTGGAGGGTACTAGAAACCCGTTCACTTTTTATCCCCATATTTGTATTTGTTATGACAGGTCGTGCTGAGCTTGATGACGTTTGGAGAGCACTAGGAACTTTTGGAAAATATCAACTGTTCCAAGCCGGCCTGTTGTGGTCTACGCTTTTCCCGGAACTGATGCAGCTTCTGGTCGTCGTTTTCATTGGTTAACAATAATATCAATATTTAAAGCATGATACAGTTGCATATATCACACGCTATGTACAGCATATTTCGCACATTATCACAATATATTATACCTCATTTATTTAAGTGCATATACGATGCTAGTAGCTGTTCCGGTCACTATTTTCGTATATTAGCATGGAGTCAATGACTACGGGCCGACGCTTTATATTTGGACGTAATAATTCCAGAATGACGTTATATACAATGTAGTGACGCCATTTTTCCAGACACCGAGCAAAATAGCGTCTGACAGTGATATATTTGCGTTGCGGAGACGTGTTGGGTAGATTCGGTATAATATAACAAATATTGCAATAGTAAAGGAGAGCAATCGAGATTAATTTTTGATGATGAATGGAAAAAGTGGAAAAAGTTGTTGGAATTTGCAGAAATTTGACTACAAACAATAAAATGTGTTTTTACGTATGCATATATTGTTCTCTTGATCTTGAGCTATCGCAGATTCTTGATTATAACTTTGCTCATTTTATAGAATCTCTAACCCAGATCGATCTCTCCTCTCTCTCCCCCTCTCTCTCTCCCTCCCTCTCTCTCTCTCTCTCCCTCCCTCTCTCTCCTCCTCCCTCTCTCTCTCTCTCTCGTGTGTGTGTTTTATATGTCTGTTTCCATGTTGTAAAATTGTGAGTGTATGAGTCAGTGCGAGTGTAAAAGTGTGATTGTGAGTCGAGATTACATTAAGATAGTTATCAATGTCATGATGATGATGATGATGATATGATGATGATGATGATGATGATGATGCAGTTGATGATGTCATTATGATGATGTTTTGGTGATGTTAAGGTGATGATGATAAGGATGATGGTGCACATGATGACGATCATGGTGGTGATGATGGTGGTGGGGATGATGATGATGACGTTGATGATATGGTGATATTGATGATGTCATTATGATGGTGTTTTGGTGATGTTAAGGTGATGATGAGGATGATGTTGATGATTATGATCGATCATGATCATAATGACGATCATGGTGGTGGTGATGATGATGATGACGATGATGATATGGTGATATTGATGATGTTAAGGTGATGATGATGAGGATGATGGTGAGGATTATGATCTATCATGATCATGGTGGTGATGATGATGATGCTGGTGATGATGATGGTTGTGATGATGATGATGATGATGATGATGATGATGATGATGATGATGATGATGATGATGATGATGGATGAATGATGATGATGATGATGATAATGATAGTGATGACAATCATGGTTGTGATGATGATGATGATGATGATGATGATGATGATGATGATGATGATGATGATGATGATGATGATAATCATGGTTGTGATGATGATGAGGACGATGATGATGATGATGATGATATGATGATGATGATGATGATGATATGTTTTCCTAGGATTTCGGCCACCCCACCACTGTGCGAACGTATCTTCTACACAGAATTTTGAGGACACAGCCAAACACAGTAACACAAGCTTAGAACTGTTTTACCATGAGTGCCACGTTGACTTGGTTACCAACAACACAAATACCACACTTCTGTCCTTTTCACCATGTCCAGCCGGATATAACTACGCGTTAGAGAAGGACCGAACGTTTGTGACAGAGGTAAGCATATAGGTCGAGTGTAGAGAAACATCGAACGGTTTGTTACAGGGGTAAGCATATAGGTAGAGTGTAGAGAGACATCGAACGGTTTGTTACTGAAAAAGGCGGGAAAGTAACGGTATCTCTCGTTTAATTTTCGGTTACGTCAATTTTGAAAACAGTCTAAAGACAATAAAATTCTTCTTTTTTATCAGTAAGATTTATATAAACTTATGTGGGTTTTTATTTTTAATTTTCGTTCATAAATATTATTATGTTTTTTTGTCAGTTCGACTTGGTGTGCGATGGGGCAGAGAGAGCAGAACTGTCACAAACATTACTCACGGTCGGTCAGATGTTTGGGGCGGCCATTTTACCTCAATGTTCGGATAGGTTCGGGAGGAAGCTAATATTTGCCTCCTCACATATCGGGATGTTTGTAGCTGGGCTAGGAGGCTGCTTTTTACCAACATTTACGGGTTTCGCAATAATGAGATTTCTCATTGGCGTCTTCCAACAAGTAAGTTAATAACATTTATTTAATTATCAGTGATAGGTTTTCTTTTCGAAATTTTATTCTGATGTCGACTTGTCTGATATATTGACGCCAATACCAACGTAAAGAATAACTTGAATTATTATTATGACAGAGCACTGCTAGAATTGGTTGTCATATTTTTTCACATTTACTGTTGTATAACACCCATTGACTTGTTTATGATGAATGCTGTGCTCTAGCATGTGTGTGTAGCATGTTGAATATGCAGGTAAGCCAATGTACGTGACACACCAATGAATGTGAAAAATGTGACAATGAATACTTTCTTTGTGAATCAACATACAGTTTATGCAGATATTGTACATATTACATTAATCAAAATATGTTTCAACGTCAGGATAAATCCAGACATAGAAAAGCCACTATTTGACTGCAGAGCAGTGGAATCTCCAACGCTACAATTATTGTGTCATAAGCATGATAACGGTAAAATATTCCAATGTATGAGATTCATGTAGTCCCTGTACAATGGGAATGTATATTTAACAATTGTACAAAATGTGTCAAGTGTCAAGATGGTTCTATCTTAGTGGGATCTGTTCTTGTAAATAATCGAATGCACGTCGAGTAGTTTAATACATCGAAATTACTAGTCCAATAATCAGGAAAAGAGTTTATATTTTTTTCTTAAATTTAGTTGATGTTTATAAGCAAGTTTTATGGTCAATATCTTGGTTTCATTGAGAAATGTTCTACATATCCTAAAATGATATGAAGGTATACGTTTTTGAATGTACTCATTGGTTTGCCTGCATGTTGTGATTGAGAATTATGTCTCAGTTTTCACTTTGAGGCTATGACATTTACTTGATCTTTCCTGAATTTACATGAAAAATATAGTCGATGAAGCAGAAGACATTACAAGAGCATTACTCTTCGTAATACCTGGTCTTGTACTTTTTCAAGGGTCGCCATGCTAGTTTTTTGCCTTTTTGTCATATCCCCCCCCCCCCCCCCCCCCCCTCGTGTAAACGGTTTTGAGTTCGGATTATGGTTTTGTTGATGTTTTGTAATCTTACACACGTTCTTCTTGACATCTGTTAGGGACTCACTATGACACGCCCTGCTATGCTGCTGGAACTGTTCCCGGAGGAAGTGAGATATTTGACGGAAGTGGCTAGTTTGTTCTTCTGGACTTCCTCAACCATCCTCATGACGCCTCTCGTTTACTTCCTGAAGGATATATCCTGGCGATATTTATACCTCGTCCTAACGCTATCATCTGCGTACAGTGTACTGGGCTACTGGTTAGTACCTTCAAACCGACTCTTCATATCTCCTATACTTATCACTGAAACACAAATTTAAGTATGTAAACAAAGGAACACATGCTCATTCCAGTACTATCTATGTCACCTCATTCAGAACTAATAAGAGGAATTTCACACCACAAAAGTCCCCCAAATTGAAAAAAAAAAATCATTACTTCAAGAAATAAATAGATTTAAGATTTTACTCTTCATTCATGATTAACATTTTATAAACATGTTTACAATGTTTCAAAACAAACTTGCACTTGATAACAATATTCGAAATGTATACAAAATATAACAGCGTTGCTTCAACCGGTTTGCACCAGAAAGTGTTTTCACATGGAAAATATTTATTTCAGGATGCATAACGAATCCGTAAGATGGCTTCTAGCAAATGGCAAAACCGAAGAAGCAAAGACAATTTTGAGGAAGGCTTCAAGGATGAATAAAGTCAATGAAAATGAAATCTTACATATAGTTGACAAGGTTGTGGCTGCACAATTCGACACAGAGGACAATATTAGTGTCGATGAGGACAGTGAAATGACATCGGGGAAAACAATCAAGAACGACAACCAAAGAACCAACAAAAACGTTTTACCGAAATACACCGTTCTGACTTTGTTTAAAAGACGTCGAATAGCAATGATAATTGGTATTATGATACTAGCCTGGTACGTACTCATACCCGTATACACTCACTTTAAAAAAATCAGAGAATACCAAACTGTCAAAAACATCATTATTAGAACTCAAAATCTATTAAATAAAGGGCCATATATGGACAAAGGAAAGATTTACATGGAGACCCTTGAAAAAGTACAACAAAATAAGAGCCATGTGCTCCGGAAGAGTAAGCGTCTTCTGCTTCATTTACGACATCTGCGATGTAAAACTAGGTCACATCCAAGTAAATGCCATGCCCTTCAATTTAGAAGTGATGCATCATTCTCAATTATAACAAGTAGGTAAACAAATGGACATATTCATAAACGTCCAGCTTCATATCATGTAAGGATACAGAATGTTTTTCATTGAGACCACGATGGCGACCATAAAACTTGTCTATAATCTTCATCAAAATGTATCTCTCGAATGTCTGTGCCCCAAGTTCGAAAATCTCGATACTTAAAGCAAGCCCGAGAACATCAAATTAGCTGCGACATGTAAAGATTTGAGAAGCAAGTGTGTTATTATCAAATGAGGGTAACGTTACTATCACAAATTGGAAATCGTCACGTTTATCGTATAGCATAGTAGTTAGCTGCACATGATGGCTGTAGTTTAAGTAAGATCGAGAAAGGCAACTTTTAATGTAGAAGAGCCTGATAATTGCCTTGATTTCAAGTTCAGAAGAGTATATACGATCGCCTGGGTCAGCTAACCGGGAATTAAATCAATCTCCTCAGTATCACCCCCCTCCCTCCCCCCCCCCCCCCCCAAAAAAAAAACAAAAAAACAAAATAGCATCGTTGTTTACCTTTCTTGTAAAAGAAAGCTCTCTTTATAAGGAATCGAAGACGTTCTTTCAGTTTGGTATATCGTATGGTAGTTTGCAGGGTATATAAAATGCTTTTATTGAAAAAATGTTTTTGAGGATTGGGGTGTTCAATATTGATAAGAAAACCAATAAAGATTTTCCACGTAACCATGGCTAGTTATTCCACATTCTCTTCTACAGGACCGTGGACAGTTTGACCTACTACGGGCTGATCCTGTCCTCTGCGTCACTTCCTGGTGACCGATACCTGAGTTTCTTCTTGCTTGCCGTCGCTGAATACCCTGTTGTATTGTTCGAATACGTGTTGATGAATCGGTATGTTATCAAACCTTGCCAATGCACTAGAGGGCTAGTTTTTCAACTTATATGTTACGTCATATTTCATGACAGGGGATGGCAGACTCTGCCGGTAGTCGTTTTTAGTCCCAGAGGTTTGCTGGAGCCTCCGTAGCCACAGTTAATCTCATTTCAGTTGTGGCACGGTACATGATATATTCATTTTCGTAGTACACGATTTGACATTATACAGAACTAGTTTAATTTTTGTTTAACAATCATAAATTAAAAGGGTTTTACGCACCTATAACCCTTCTGCTTCTACATTAGTATAGAAAGTTTGGTTTCCCTTCCTTTTGGTCTCTAGCATCACTGAAGAGTCCCAGGAGAACGAAACAGCTGTATGATGCAGTTTAATTCATTTTTTTTCGGCATACTGTTTCTATTACTAAATTTAAATTTTAAAAATAATTGGAATCCACACTGGTTAATTACCACGATCGACTGTTTCAAGCAATTCCTAAATATCCACAACGTAAATACGTTCTGCAGAAAAAAGTTTAGTGCAAAGCTCAGTGAGAATACAAGGGGTCCTGTTTAGTGAAAATCTTTATCATTGGTGAAGAAAAAAAATTACACTTACAGCTACAGGTCTCATATTAAATTAACTCTGACTAACTACCTACCGTATGTCTCACTTCAACGACTCGTTTTGGTAATTTCTTTTAGTTTATCATCACAACAGTGTTAGTTCGATCTCTCTTGACAATGATGCTCGGTTCTCATTTTGAGAACTTGATGTTTACTTGGATGTGACAAAGATTTACATGGCTGGTGTCGTCGATAAAGCAGAAGACGTTTACTCTTCCGGAACACCTGGTCTTATGATTTTGTACTTTTACAAGGGTCTCCCTTTCCTTTGTTCATATTTTGCCCATAGTTTAATCGATTTTGAGTTCGGATTATGATTTGGTTAACGCTTGGGTATTCTCTAATGTATTTAGTAAGACATAAAGAGCCATTGTTTCTGTTTTCGACAAACATTATTTTTGGAGGAAAATACTGAAAAGTATAAGCCTACAGCTGCAGGAGATGATGATGACTCCTTATAACTTTTCAATTTTAACAGAACTGGACGTTGCATTTAAGATCACGCACATATGGTACTCTTGGTGTGCTATATAAGTCATGTTGATAAAAACGTTCTTTTTCCGTTACAGAATAGGACGAAAGCGCTTCTGTATAATATTCCACACTATAGCAGCCGTCTCTCTTATAGGAGGGACAGTGGCAAACCAGTTCTCAGGTATTCTTGGTATACATGAATTTAAGAAAACAAAGCAATGTTAACACAAGTTAATAGGAAATATACGCAACTATAAACAAAATACTGATTTGTCTTGAAAGTGAAAATATCTATATGTGCTCCATACGTTTAAAATCTTATAAATCACTTTCGTTTGTTCATATTGTGACCCTAATTTAATCGATTTTGAGTTCGGATTATGGCTTTGTTGACGCTTCAGTATTCTTTTTTTTGTTTTGATTTAGTTATTTGTATTTTTTTTTTTTCGTTTGGTTTTAGTTTTGCATACAAGAACCAACATTTGGAATTTTATCTTGATAATGTTAATATTATTTATAATAATAAATAATTTGATGCTTAAATAATTGGCAGAAATATTTTGAATTAAAAATGCCTCATTTCTATCTACTTTTGTATGTGAAATCGAAGATCGCATTATTAGGAAAATAACATACAGTGTAATAACTGTATTTAATTGAATTCTTTATTTAATTTCATGGTTAGTTTGTTGCAACATTTGAATAAAGTACAACTTTGTGATTTGCATCTGATCTTAGACCACGAGAAACAAGCTTTCGCGAAAAAAAAATTATCTAAATTTACATTGTCGAAATTGAAAACAAAACAAACAAAAAATATTAGAAATGATATTGACAGAGATATCAGTGAAACGTTAAATTTGAAGTATGCCAAATTTGAATTGAGATATCTTGAACGTAACATTGATGCCTCTGCTATTATTATTTCCAGATTTACCAGGTGCTAAAATCGTGGTCATGATATTCTTCTTCCTGGGTAAACTCGGAATCACGGGGTCGTTTAGTTGTTTATTTCTCTACACACCAGAGATTTACCCAACCAATCTCAGGTAAATTAATGATGTCATACACCAAATATTTACCCAACCAATCTCAGGTAATTTAATAATGTCATACACCAAAGATTTACCAAACTAATCTTAGGTAAGATAACATGTTAATCCTCTACACAATTATATAAGGTAGCTATGTATGGTCTTTTAAGTGTAATAAGAGTAAAAATTCTGAAGAAAGAAATCCAGTTAATAACCATGCAAAAATAATACCAGAATATTGCAGATAGCTTTATTTGTACAAAGACATTTAAGTTTATTTTATCACTAAAAATATAACATATTAATGTATATAATATCATTTAAAGTATTTGAATTTATGCCATGTACCATAATGAAACAGACAACAATAAGCTATGATTTATCTACAGGACGGTTGGTATAGGGCTCCCGTCTGCGGCTGGACGAATAGGGGGGATGCTGGCACCATTTGCAGGTCCACTGGTAAGATCCTTACATAAACATTGTCTTCATATAATACAGTATTATGATGCTAGTCCCCTTACAGGTTCGTAAATATGATACAATTACGGAATTTAGTTGAGGGCAGTCTATAATTTTACGGACCAGACCTGGCAATATTCACTTAGGCCGAAGACCATGGTGAGTATTGTTCAGGTCAGGATCGTAAAACTATGGATTGCCAGAAACTGAAATCTGAATTTGCTTTACCGACGATTACTACTTATTTGTTATAAAAAATAGCAGAAATCAATTTCAACAATATAACGGACAACAACGAAAATTCATGCTAAAATTAAAGAATAAGTGTAACATTGTACTCACTTGTGATTATTCATATTAATTGTAGTTAATGGTTATATGTGAAAATAAGATACCGGCTTTGGATAACCCTGCGTCATCCTGAAATTTTCTGTCATGTTTTGCATGTATTGTGGTTGAACTACATTAAGGGGTTAATACAACATTCCATGGACCTCGCAATACATGTACATACTATTGACTTCCCTGTGACGTTACGATGTATTTCAGTGTCATGTGATCATTTTTGACAAATGAGTAAAAGTGTTACATACCAATAATATAATTAAATACAATATTATGATGTAGGTCCCCTGGTGTTGCATGTATGTGTATTGGAAATCATGTTATCAAGGACCCGTTTTTTTGCCCATCGATGAAATATCATTTTGCAGTGACTTATTGTACCTAGTCCTTAACGCTTCGGTATTCTCTAATGTTTTTGTAAGACATAATGAGCCATTGTTTCTGTTTTGACAAACATTATTTTTGGAGGGAAATACTGAAAAGGTGCACAGAATTTGACCCCGCTTTATGGACGTGCTTTGAATGTTATAGTTATTAGACATGCATTAATACTTTTGCAGTGGATAAAATGCAGTCAAACATCAAACATTTATTCGTGTTTTACTTCAGGCTGAACGTGTAAGGTGGGCGCCGGGTGCCATATTTGGATGTCTGTGTTTAACAGTCGCCTTAGTGCTGCCCTTGCTTCCCGAGACAAGAGGACATGAGCTCCCTACCAGGGTCGAGGATCTCGAGGAGTGGTACAAAGCCCACAGCGGTACCAAACGGAGGAAGCGATGAGATCACTGGAGGATTGGCATCGTCGGAAACTCAAGTGACACAGCTCTCTCGTTTGTGTTCTGTGTCACGTGGGTTTCTAATGATGGAGGATCGGTAGATGCAGCTTTGTTGTCTTTTGATCAGATTGTTGGTGTAAATATTGAATTTGCTGCAGGATAAATTTGTCTGAAGTCACCTGTATCTCTTTTACATCTATAGACCAATTGATGACATCACCTCGTCGGAAACTTCCAAATCAAGGGCATGCGGCATTCGAAAAGGAAACAAACATTTTCATGAAATCAACACTAAGCTGGATATAAGTGTAATCAAAGTGCATTTACCATAAATTTATCATCGTTGAAAGATATGTCTCTGACCTTAAAAATCACTGGAAAATGCAACAAACCCACGTGAGCAACAGATTTCCTAAGAAGCTGCAACTAAAAAAATAACAATTAAAGTTATCAACAGCAAATGCGTTATTAAACAGGCTGAGTAAAGAACATTGTGCAGTGTAATTAAATGCGCGAAAACAAGCATTGACTACTCTTTACAATTTTGCCCGCATATCTTTTATATTGATTCATAATTGCAATCTTATTTAGGGCCCGTATTCATGAAACCGTTCGCATGCTCAAGCATGGAATTTGTGCTCAACAATGATTTCTTGTCCTGGCTGTAATTTGTTTAAAAACTCTGATTTTGTCAAAGCATTTAGGGGAAATGAAGATCAACGAAGCAGAATACAAATTTCAACATTTACAGTTGACATTTTGATCATTTACATATTTTCGATGAGTTTCAAGAAAGCTGGCCCAGAAACCATGCTTCATGAATACGGGCCCAGTCCCTCGAGATCATGAAACAATCTTAGACTCAAGTGTTTGCTTATTCAAACACATGTCACGTTTCGTTTTGTAATGTTAATTGCGATTGGCCAAGGCAAACTGTAAGACAAATTTCTTCGGCTCTACTCTTATATATATAGATGAAAACGTATTGAACATTAATTTCTATTTCACAGGCATGATTAACTTAAGGACTGCTGATTTGATGTCACAGCAAAACGGTAATTCAAGTCAACCAATATCAGTTCAGGTGTACGGTAGTCTAACTTCGTCAAAGGATCACATGTGATCAGCTGTTTCAACACACTAGACTAAAGATATAGAGGATATCTAACAGTGTCTTCAGTAATACAAAATATGTCTCACCAGTGGGGCTAATATTTTTTATATTTTTCACGAGTGCGCAGCACAAATGAAAAATATCAAAATTTAGCCACAAGAGTGAAATATGTTTGGTATAACTGAAGATACTGATAGATATTCTGTTTATTACATTTTTATAGGAAAATCTACAGTGACAGCTTTATATTTTCCCAACCGCCGTTTGTAAGCAGCGTTCTGATTGGTCAAATGAGAAAAAGTGATATTTTGCACTAGTAAAAATATCATATTTCTTACTAGTGAAAAATATCACTTTTATAGAATGAATAATTTTCTCGATATTTCACTAGTAAAAATGTAATAAACAATGTTTTTCATTTGGCATAGATTAAAAATAAGGAAGACGTTTCAGTTGGTCAATGTTTATTTTGAAAAAAGACATAATACTGGTGATCACGGAATTAGGTTACTAGCTGAGTCCCTGGGTATAATTTAATAAATATATATTTCAAAGGTTATATTTACAAAATATGATTGAACAAACAAATAGAGAAAGTAGTCTGTAAACAAAAGCATTGAAAACAGGAAGATAAAAGTACCCTGTAATGTAATCGTCAACACAATACAGCTTTATTTATGCATCTACACACTAGAAACAAGAAACAACTCAACACTGACTGTGAACGAAAACGGCCAACCTCAAAGAAGCTGACAAATAAAAATATAGCATAAGATTGCACATGTAAAAAAGTACATGCATATTTTCGACTGTTTAGCTTTATCTAAATACGAAACTTTCTACCTACTGTAAGTATAATGGGATGAAATATGAAGCAGAAGAAGTTTACTCTTCCGGAACATCAGGTTCTATTTTCTTGCGCTTTAACGAAAGTCTCCTTGTAAATCTTTCCTTTATTCCTATTTTGTCTCTAGTTATATCGATTTTGAGTCCGGATTATGGTTTTGTTGACGCTTTGGTATTCTCTGATTTTTGTATGTACTGTGATTGTACAAATATGTAAAAAAAGTAAAACATAACAAAGAAATCAATTCATTGAATGAAATAACAATAGTTAAAAGTAAGTCTTCACATAATTAGCTATATTATTTCTGTTTAATACGTATAACGAATTTCGATTAATTTCTTGCTTGCCTTTATCTCTACCAATGGAATCTTGATACTTAAAATATCCGTGTTTTTTCAACCATCATAATGTAGTACTACTGCCAATATCAGTGTAAAGGAGACGAATTGATATAATACTTTGTACTTGTATTCGAATCCTAAATGTTCATATATGAATTGACTATATTGATCTGCCATTTATTGAATAAATAATGTTTTGAAATAAAATAGCCATGTAATTTCTTCCCTGTCTTATCTGTATGCATAGAAAACAGCTGTAACGCAAAATTGTCTAGACAAACATTCATGAAAATATGTGCGTCTTATATTGGTAACTTGTACCTTTTCATTTTGATATTGAGTTGCTTTGAGATCTATATATATATATCTGCTGCCTTTAACATAGCAATTGCTATCTTAATGTCAAGTTATATTGAATATGAATTCAATATAGCATGACAGTATCACACAATACTCTCCCGATCAAAGAGTGTTGCATTTTCGTCCTCGTCGGAATATTCGTCTGGGTCCTCTCGGATGATTTCGTCCATCTGTAGCTGGTTGTACCTAAAGGAATATACTGCAAGGTTACAACATGGCGACAATTAAAGGACGCATTGTTTGTGTCCAATTAACGGAAGGGTTTCTACGAGTGTGTCTGATGCCATGATCGACAAGAATTGACAAAGTATGGCAACAGTTATTTAAAACATGATGTCGTCGGAGAGAGCCAAATAAACTGCAAACAGCACGCAGTAAATATATAGAATGGAATCGTTATATCGATTATATATATCATATTACTTATATCGATCATGTATTAACAGGATACCTTACATCGATTATATGTATAGTGAATGTATATATATCGAATACATTATATCGATTATATATATATCGAATACCTTATATCGATTATATATACCGGACTATCTTATAACATTTACATTGTATATATACCAAACACTTTATATCAATCAAATATATAGTAGATCTTATATATCGAATATGTATACCGAATACCTTATATCGATTATCTTTATACGGAATATATTATATCAGTTACATTGTATATTCCAAATACCTTATATCAATTAAATATATAGTAGATACCTTATATCCAATATATATATATATATATATATATACCTAGGGTATATCGATAATATGATTATTATATATATCGAATTCCTTATGATAATTAAATATATACCTAATACCTTATATCGATAATATATATATATATATATATATATCGACAAACTTATATTTGTTATATGCATACCGACTGCCTTATATTGAGTATAACTTATGTCTATTATGTACATACCGAATAGTTTTTTTTAAATGTATCTACAGTAACGCCAAATAAGGTCGATCGACTACTTTATATCTACGTGAATAAGCATTTTTGACATATACAGATCAATAAAATTTCAATGATTGTATGAGACGTGAGTTTTCCGGAATATAAATGTTGATATTCAGAATAATTGGGGTTTTATGGAAGTTTCATATAATATATAATATTATACAAACATACACTATTAATCACTCAAGCATGCTGTTATAGTACGTGTAGCCTCGCTATCAAGATGCAGATACTTAACTAGATTTGTCATTCGTTCCCCGTTTCATTACAAGTCTTCGTGCAGTTTTTAAAAATCAATTCCGTGGCTTCCATGCAATGAGTCGGGAAATCAAACAAAATGGCGTCCAAGAAAACACGTACATACGACATTACAGTTGGAAAAGGATTTTCGAGGCAGGATAATTATTGGCACATCATAGCGTCATTGTCTTCACAACGCTATGCCATATGCTGTGACATAGATACTTTCTATATAAAACCAGCTCATAATCTGTACTACTTCATGAATTGTACACCAATCGCCGTTTAACATTCTAAGAAAGTGCCTTGAGAATAAGTCACGTATTAATTCATTTCAATTCACTTAATTTGACCGAATATAACCACTCTATGCTTCTTGGTTATTCGTTATTCGATATTGGTGGTTTAAACACTTTCGATCTACAAACAAATCAGAAATATGTTCAGTATGTTGTTTAACTTTTGTTCACAACACAATAATATTACGTCCAAGAATTTTCAAACACTACTGTGGTCTTTCTCAGTGTGACTTACTGGACCTCAGGAAAATCCACCTGGCGAGTGTTATTCACACTGAGGAAGACCTGGTACGTAATATTATTGTGTTGTGAACTAAAGTTTAAACAATAACTTATATATTACCAACACAGATGAACTTTCATTCTAATATCAGAATATTTCTAATAAGATGGTTGGATGTTTGGTCTACCATGCCGTAATTCATTTGTTTTCAAATCATTAGGAAAAGTTATGCTGTCACACACAATTTGTTGTTATGCATAAATATTATAACTGTACATACACTAAGCCTTAAAACATTTGTTTATCAAACAATTTATCATTAAAGACCTACAAAAAAATTCCGAAGCGTCAGCAAAACCATAATCCAAACTCATGTTCGATTAAACTAGGGGCAAAATACGAACAAAGGATAGATCTAAATGAATACCCTTGTAAAAGTTAGAGAGAATAATATCAGGTGTTCCGGAAGAGTAAGCGTTTTTTGCTTCATCGACGACACCCGCCATGTAAATCTTTGTCACATCCAAGTAAACATCAAGGTCCTCGAAATGAGAACCGAGTCATTGTCAATCACAACAAGTAAGCATACTAAAAACATTTTAAGGGATTGCCCTAAAAGCCAAAACTATATTTCCTTAAGATAGTTTTCTTGCTATATTTAGACGTCTTGATAGTCTCAAATAAGAACATTTTTATTGTTGAAATATCTCCCTATATGCTATATTTTTGTGACGTTATTCACATCCTCCATTTGCATTTGGAGGGCTAAACAGGAAACAAAAACGTTTACATTTGGTTTAGTTTTGTGATCTTCAGAAACAAGCACCCCCCCCCCCCCCGAGTGTTTTACCTTAGCAAATTACATGTTAAAAGCAAGGTCCATGGTTAGCTATAGAATGTACGATATATAAAAAACAATTTATTAAGTTACTTCTGATAAATTGCCCGAAGTATTGTTTATGAGCCCCCTCATCTCGATTTAGAACTATCTTGGTCATTAGTCTGATGAAGGTGACAGGGGACATATCGTATATCGTACTAGTCATCGAAACGTCACATAAAAACATATTTTTGTTGTGTAAAATAATCTTTATATAAATCATACTTTCCAACCTGAAGAAAAATGTCCGAAGTATTGATTAATATGCTGTTGAAAAAAATCACTCAATATGTAATATAGCTTATTCCCCTAAAAGAAAACCTGTCTAAAATAAACGAGATTTAGACAGCTGATAATGGATATAAAGGAAGAGCACCCGAGTTATCCTCAATGTTGGGTTAAATCAGTCTAAACAGACATAAAAATATGTAGATACTTCTCTTTTGTTCATATTTTGCCCCTATTTTAATCGATTTTGAGTTCGGATTATGGTTTTATTGCCGCTTCAGTGTTCTCTATTTTTTAAGGTTTATTTCCTATAAATCGTATACTGTTCCTGTTATTAAGTCACCTAAATGAATTTATGTATTTATTTCCATAGTCATCTTAACTTCATTTTACAACGAAAACTATTTTAATAGAAGGTATAGAAGGTATTTTACTTAAATGTTATAGAGATACTCTCCTCTATCCGAGCAAAGATGATCAGTCTTATCTATAACGAAGATTATATAACATATTTCATTTTGAAAAAAAAAAAAAAAAATGAATCACTTCTAACCTGAATTTAAAATCACCAGATTCGTGGGTATTCATACCTTTTCAACAGTAAATTATCAAGTTATTTTCTAGCTCACGTCTCTTGCCGCATCTACTCCTCAAATACTCAAGGCATGTTATAGGAAGAAAGAGACCAGAAAGATTTACTTACTTGCTGTGATGTCTTTTCTTCTCAGTATGTTATAAAGTGAGACAGTTCAGACCAAATTCATCAAAAGCTGAAAACTGCTTATATAATGGACAAAACCACAAACTCCACAACATAAAGAAAGGAATATTTATTTTCATTTTAATCAACAGTTTATACAAATATAAGATTGTATTCTGAGTAAACAATTGCCTAGCCTTCACGTCACATGTTCTCTTTGCGTATTTTATAGTTCGATCTTATAGAATAACATTAACAAGGTAAGTAAACAAATTTATCTATACTAATGAAATTATTTTGACATTTCAAGCAACTAATAAAATATCTCAGTTAAGAAAATGAGGAATGTAAAACAAAAATATATATCTCGATTAAATATGAATATAGTCAGTATCACAAGAGGTCAATGACCCCGTAGACGATAGGTAGATAGATCGGGAAATTAATTCTCAACACAAACAATCGGACATAACGTTAACACATGTACATGTTAGGAATTTAGTACAAGTTCGTTATCTAAATGTTTTAGTACAAAACTCCATGCATTTGATATACTAGTATCCCATGTAGCAGATATACGTAAAAGAATCAGATATATAACGATGCGGTCTACAATGGTATTTTTTAGAATGCATCATACAATCAATTATCGTAACGCACCGTTGACCCGCTAGATTATTGTTACACACCGCTGACCAGATTAATTATCGTCACACACCACTGACTCAATGGATTTTCGTCACACACCACTGACCAAATGGATGTTCGCCACATACCAGTGACCCGATCAATCATCGTCACACCCCAATGACACCACGTCATACAGCACTGACCAAATGGATTATCGCTACACACAAGTGACCACAACAATTATTATCACATACTTAATTAATAAATGTCACATGCCAATTACCTAATTAATTATCGTCACACATCACTGGCGCAATGGATTATCTTAACACACCACTGACCAAATTAGTTATCGTCACACGATACTGACCCAATTAATTATCGTCACACACCACTGATCCAATTAATTATCGTCACACACAACTGACCAAGTGGATTACAGTCACATACTGTTGACCCAATAGATTGTCGTTACATAACGCTGACCAAATTAAATATCGTCACACATCACTTATTCAATGGATTGTCGTAACACATCATTGACTCAATGGATTATCTTTACACACCACTGATCAAATGAGTTATCGTCACACACCACTTACCAAGTGGATTGTAGTTACAAACCATTTACCCAATTAAGTATCGTCACCCATCACTGACCAAATAAATTATCGTCACACACCACTGACCCAATTAATTATCGTCGAACACCACTGATCAAATTACGAATCATGCACTGTTAATCAAATAAATCATCCTCATACAACGCTGGTCCAATTAATATTATTTACTGCTAACCTAGATAATTATCACCACATCCTTCAAAACAAATTATCTTAACACGCAAAATTTCAGTGTCTCAGAGTTCTCGGCGCCTTGCAGGCCATTTCGTTACATATTCATTAGGTTGACGTCACCCCGCGTGCTGGTCTTTTGCTGTCATTGGATGGCGGTCTTCCTTTAAATTTAGCCATCCAATAAAATTACGCTAAACACCCTATTTTAGGTCCAAAACTAGCTGTAACAAATTCTCAGGTCCCTGTGACCGCGGTGAGGAAACTTTCGCACTGTCAACCATAGTGTGTACCTATCATACTAGTATACACTGTAAAGTTTGAGTGGTATATATTAAATATTTCCGCGTGTGAATATATTCCCGGAGATTTAATGCAAGCGAAATTAGCGAAGATTTCCACACTGCGAACATTTCCACTTTTACAGTATCTTTCAACAATTTCAAACGAGACAATTTTAAAGTCAAAACATCAAATAGCCCATACTTACCAATGGTCCACCCCATGGGCATTCAGGGAATGTCAAAATATGTTTAGCTCTATATATATATACACAGAAATACTATATGTACCAGTGATAAAAAATGTTCTTGCTAATGTTGAATTTCTTAATTCTTCTTATAAAGAAGACTGCAGGTATATTCGATTTTATAAGTGTTATTCAGGTGTACCCCATCTATGAAGATTATCCCACAGTTCATACCCCTATAGGTTCCAATATCTATATGTATAACAGAACATTGAATTGATTTCTGGATAAACAACGGAAATTAATATAAATCGGTTTCCTAAATTAGCATCTTTGAATTGAAACTTTAAAGAAGTTAAATTGGAAACCTTACAAAAACTTTCATACAAATGACAGTTCGTTTAAAACTTATCAAAACACAAAATTATTGGTGGGAGTATCATGATCAATATATATATGTATAGAAATATATTGCCTAAATGAAAACAAGTGAAAAAAATATATTATATGATTAGATTTATCAGCAAATAACAATCTAATCTGCAAAAATCACCGAATTATATCAGCACTCTGACTAAAATTTATATATATGAAAAAATCACAAAAACCAACAATATAGAATCAAAAAGAATTCCAAATAGCCTGCTCTAAACGACTGTCACAAACCAAAGTTAATGCTTACAAAACAGAAACAGACAATTAAATGGTGGTCAAATACACTACAATGTCTTCTCTTTACAACTCAGACATAATAACTGTTAACTATTCCAATAAATCATTGACATTTAATTACAGCAATCTTGAAAGGATGTAAACAAAAGAAACGAAAAAAAAAATAATTCTGAAAAACAGTAAATTGTGTTTTGTCTTCATAACATTCGATTCAGATTAATCTAAAAATTTCTTCATAACAAGGAAAGCATCCCAAGACGGACTCATACCTCTTAAAGGGATGGTACATTCCTAACAGCACAGACAGATATAAGTATGATATACATATAGATCTGGAGTTGCTTGGAAACTTTAAAGACCCAATATACGTAACTTCAGGAAATTTTTCATGATTCTGAAAAATTCTCAAAAAATTCAGTTGATAACCATACAAAAATAAGCCTGAAACGAAGTAAACCTGCGTGGTAACTAACACGAAAGTCTTAACAGAAAAATCTAAAGAACTGAAAATAATTCAGGTGTGGCCTACTTCAACATCAAGCCGAAGTTAGAAGACAGTTCAAAATAGACGCATGTTTACAAATACCGAGTTTTAACTGCTGCTGTACCGGTAACCGCGTAAGAATTCATCTTGAATATTGCTGATATCAGCTAGTTTGAAAATCTATAAATATAAGTTCTTAGGCTTGATTTTCGCTTCAAGTTTTGCTGAAAGTTACGTATATTGGGCCTTTAAATACAGAAATACAGTTGTACACCATATTGTGCCAGTATGTAGAACTCATGACAGTAGTACCGAGGTGCTATATTGTGACTGTTAAAAGTTTGTCTAGATTCTTGGGATTTTAGTGACATGTCACAAAAACTGGATTAACGCCATATCCAATTATATTCAGCACTACACTATCGGGGGAGAACTTAACACAGAGAAATGATTTATCACCTCAACACCAACTTTATAAACCGTGAAGTTAAAAAGATTTATTTTAAGTTTTCACACACAAGATTGAAATAAAACTTTAAGTAGTTTCTGATTTGGTAGCAAGAATAGTGTTTTGAAAAGCAAACGTCGTTATTCTTAAATTCATTAAAATACATTTAGCACTTTAGAATGCACCAAATGATCACGAGACAGACACCAGTATCATCTCTATGAACTACACCATACCGTAACCAACGGTAACCAATGTGTAAAACCTAACCAATGATAAATACCCGGTAGGCATCAATAGAAAGCTGAATACACAAGCCTGTAACTATAAAGGCCTTGACTGATCTGAAGGAAACAGTAAATAACAAATGAATAAATCTATAAACATCATTTTACGTGGTGACTGCAGAATTAACAAACAGTATTGTTACGTAGATGAGGAATAGACAGCAACGGGAAATAAATGAGAGGTAAACCTTAAATTTAATGTCATGCGAAATTTAAAAAAATAATTTTCATGTATTTTCGATGCTACTTTTAACTAACTTGTAATATTGGAAGTAATTTCAACTAATATAATTTGATTTTCAACTAATTTTTTACTGTATTGGAATATCAATTTACGGATTTCTATCATGTTTCCTTCTTTGAACAAAATGGCAGCATTAGTGTATGAGATTCTGAGTTAAGCAAGAACATGTTTTCAACATGTCACAGATATCAGAATGATAACGATAATAAACTTTATTCATTTTACAACAATCATGAAATGAAACAAGTTATCCAACTTATATTAATCAATCTTGTTGGCCCGGATTTTAGCGCGAATGGGTTATTGAGAGAGAAAACCAAAGTACTTAGAGAAAATCTACATGGTTGGGCAGGTGAGCCAAAACCTTATCCCACCTGATCAGGGAATTGAACACTGGTCGCCGTTGTGAAAGTCAAGTGTGCTTTCCTCTGCACCACCCAACGACCCAGGGATTGATCAAAAGGATAGTTAAACACTTAATCATGCAAACACGGAGAATATACCATCTACTAAGCCACTGAGTGTTACGGCATTACACATGTAGTAGATGTTACATAAGATGTGGACTTAGGCCAACAGTATCAACGACCCTATCACAGTACTAAAATCAAATAATACAAAATACAAATCAATGAAACCGTTTCACAAATCAATGAAACTGTTTCACAAATCAATGAAACTATTCACAAATCAATGAAACTCTTCACAAATTAATGAAACTGTTTCACAAATCAATGAAACTCTTCACAAATCAAATGAAACTGTTTACAAATGAATAAAACCAGTTCACAAATCAAAGAAATTGTTTACATATCAATGAAACTTTTCACAAATCAATGAAACTGTTGAAACAAGTTATATCCTTCTGTACTGGCACTATCTATTACAGGTATATTCTCTGATGAGACAGACATTTCAAGGTTTTCTGGAAGTATCATGATGAAAAAAGCTAATTTAAAATTGGATTTTTGATTGAAAACAAGGGACTGAAAAAAAGAAAACGTCAGATAATATTTGTAAAGTTTAAAAAGAGGTGTTTTCGGTTAAAAAATCTATAAATAGAATACATTTTACTCATTCACCCCTGAGAATCTGTAATGAACTATTCCAACCTTTGAATTGGAAGAACTCAAATGTGTCATCAGGGGTGAAGGAGTTAACCAGGTTTCTTTCACCGCAATAAAGTTTCGTTAAAGGCCCAATATACGTAACTTCAGGAAATTTTTCAGGATTCTGTATAATATGAAAAAATCCAGTTGATCACCATGAAAAAATAAGCCTAAAACGAAGCTAAACTGAGTAGTAACTAACAAGAAACTGTTGACAAAAAAATCCAAAGAATTGAAAATAATTCAGGTGGGACACACTTCAACAACAAAGCCGTAGGTAGAAGACAGTTCGAATGGACATGTGTTTACAAATAGCGTGTTTCAACTGCTGCTGTGCCGGTAACAGCGTAAGAATTCATCTTGAATATTGTTGATATAAGTTAATCTCAATTAAATCTTATTATATAACAAGTTATTAGGCTTGACTTTCTCTTCAAGTTTTGCCGAAAGTTATGTATATTGGGCCTTTAAACATAAACATGAATATGTACAGTAAAAAAGGGAGTCCAACACGCATGTGCTTCTGATGGTTCCAACACGCAGGTGCTTCTGATGGTTCGATGATTTTTTATATGAGCGCTGTCAACATATACCTATTTTACTGCACATTACCTGGATTTTGTGGGGAAACCTCGTGTATCCACGGCCGGTTCAACGGGATATCTACAGTACATTTTACTACCTCCATGTACGTTGTGTCTCCATCCTCCCATATTGATAACATGAATAGCCATTATAGTTTATCTTATAAAGTGAGTCATTTCCATCATGATTCATGGTGATTCATTTCCACGAATTTTTGTTGTTTTCAAAATTCACGAAACTAAAAAGCACAACGAAGAACTTATTTACTTTACCCTCTGCCAAGGTAATATAAGATTTTCTGTGATATTATATCAATGAGGATGGAACTGAGATAAACATACCTTAAGTGTCAATATATAGCATTACCAAATTCTGCACTTCACACATGCCTAGTACAATATGCAAACATATCCTTTCAAGTCATTTAAAAACTCTATGTAAACTTGTGTAAAACATGTTTAGTAAATAATTGGGAACATATACATGCTAACATCTACTTTACACAACGGCACAAGACATACTTGTCCACATAAAGTAAAACTCCCATTGAATATCTACAAATATCAGGCCGCAAAATTAAGTGTACAAAAATATAATTAATTGTAAAAGGTATTTGTATTATTGTACTGAAATCCTCAGTAGTAAAGATAACCCGGTAGGTATAAAACTCCTCTTACTAAGCAGGTTTCCTTTTGGTTGAGCTCTGGCCCCAGTTTCACAAACGTCCCTTAACTTCAAGAAATCCCTTAACTTAAATCCCCATTGGATAATATTACAGAAGTTTAGAGGGAAATCTGAAGTTAAGTTTCCTTAACTTCTGTTATGCTTTCCTATGGAATTTCATTAAGTTAAGAAATAAACGTTGAAAAACTGGGACCTGGTAATTTTAAAGATATAGTTGTATATAGGTAAGTTGAACACTCCTCCAAAACAGATGGTCTACTCTGAGGTATTACCTTATATGAACATAAGTAGCCTACCTGCTCCCATAACTCATACATTCCCATACTGTAAACATACTTATTATACGCAGTCAAATTTTAGCGCAAACACTTAAATCGTGAAATATGATTTATTAGCATGGACATGAATTAGCACAATCGGGAGGTTCAAATTCGCCAATATCAGAAAAATCTGCGTCTCTTAAATTTTACACCAACTCAACATCGGCTACACTTGTTCAACAGGTAAGTCTCTAGTGAACTGTTTTCATTGAAATTATAATTACATTTTTAGTCCTTCGGTTGGTGTCGGCTTTTATTCATGCATTTACATTACCTTTTTAAAATAATACCTGGCAATGACTTCCGTATTATCATTTATCCGCTGCAAAAATAACCCCACTGGGGCCTCGTTAAATTAAATGTGAAACTACGAATTTCTAGCTCTACTTGTTTTCGTATGATCAACAGACCTCAACGCTTCAACGAAGCATAGGACTAGTATTTGACCATGCTTTCATCTTGACCATGTTGATTAGCCAAATTACTATACAAGCACATAATTAAACCACGGAGAGGACTAGGTGCAAGTCTATCAACACTTACCACCAGTGTATGTCCCGAGGCTTGAAGCTTACGACAACAATTGTCACAGGTGTTTATTTCGCGGTAGGGTGGTCGGACCCCAGGCAACACCGATTTACAAAAGTAATTTTTATATGTAAACTTTTCCGGACACAAAATCGGTTCGGTATTCAGAATTCAGAGGGATCGGTATTAGGAAGTGTTAATATAAAGAAGAAACAATTCCGTATATATATATATATAGGGAAGCTACTATGTATAGGTACTTTGTTTAGGTTCAGCTTTAGATGCAAATTTTTAGCGCTGTACATAAAATAGCGCTACACAAACAGCGCGAAAAGTGCTAAAATTAAACTACCGCTAAAATAAGTACGTTTACAGTATTTTATATAATTCTCATATTTTGTTTCTTCTAAAATTTAATAGTTAATCTGCTATTGTTTCTCTACAGCTTAAACCTCAAAAAATGCTCTTCAGAAATAAGTTTGTAACAAATATGTGGTTTTTGAGCAAGCCACTAAAAGCAAAAATAAATTTATTTCATATTAAAAAATAAAAATATTTTTATAACACATAACGAGATTTTCCTATGCAAGATATTTGTTTAAATAAAGTGTTTTAGGAATGTTTTCAACAATATAAACACCATATAACACCAAGTAAAAAATAATAGTTTCCATCATGGGATATGCAATATTCATAAATGTAACAAAACAAAAACAAAAAGACACACAAAGATACAGAGTATACATGTAACAGACAGAGGTATTCAGGAATGTTACGTAAATGGCACACACCAATTTTGTTACATAAAATGATTTTTATGGCACACGCCTCTTTCATTAAATATTGATTTTCATAATTACTGAGAATATATTATCTAGAAAAGTTACTTATCTCATTTTTATAGTGTTGTCTGTCTGGTTTTTATAGTGCAATCAGACTTTTCATAGAAATCATTATTTTATTAACAATATTACTGTTATTTAAAATACTTAGTTTTATCAAATAAATTTTAATAATTAACAAAAATACTGACCTATTAATTGATATGCTACATTTTGATCTGAACTATGTCATTTTCTATTCTAAAATATTGAGATATTATGTAATTATGCCTTTTTCACCTGAAAAAATATTACATATTACTTATTTTACAAAATAAACAAAAACTTCAAATTTTGAGGTAAATATAATTTGAATGCTATTTCATTATATATGCATATTGTCAAATGGTAAAAATCTGTTTATAAATATAGTACAGTGGACTCCACTTAATATCATTCCTGTTAATATCACATTCCTCTTTATATCATGTTTTTCCAAAGAGCCATTTTTCTCTATATATAATCTATGTAATTTTATTTGGTAAATATAATGTATTTTGAGGTGAATTCCTCTTAATATCGTGTTTTTTTAACCAATCACATAACATATCCAGAAAATGATGTAATTTCCATTGATTTTAGATACAAATTGTACAAAGTGTTGCATCGAAAATAAAAAATAACCCAAAAAATAAATTATAATTGAAATAACGTTATCTATATATTGAAACATCTTCATATGTACATTGAACAGCTTACTTTTAGTTATGGAGAATGGGAATGCACTGTATTTAGTGGGAAAACATGTTTCTCTGAATGTCACATTCCTGTTAATATCATGTTTTTGTCTGACAAATGCAACATGATATAAAGAGGAGTGCACTGTATCCCTGACAGTTGGATTCAATTATTATTTTTAACAATTGATATAAGGATATGACTTGATGTACTGGAAGAGAAAATGAAGATACTGTATACTACTTAATTTTTGTGAGAGATTATTTTCTTGCATTAAAAAAATATTTTGAAATTTTATTTCATAATCCATAAAAAAATATATAATTGAATTACACTCTCAGTTGCAAAGTAAAGCAGTTCGTAAAAAAAAATCAAAAATAAAATCAACAAAACATATAGACATGAAATATTCTTCATGAAATAAAGCAAATATGAAAAATAATCTACCCTTCAAGCCTATATTGACCCTCAGAACTGATTCATATTTGAGTTGTACAATCACAGGACTGATTTATATAAAGATTATTTTACACAACCAAGAAATGTTTTATTTAATATTTGCCAAAATTGGTGAAAAATAGAAAATTACAGAAAAAAAAAAGAGTTTTTATGTGACGTTTTGATGACTAGTACATAATGTACTCGGACACCTACATCAGTGAAATGACCATCAAAGCTTAAATTATGCACACAACAGGTGTAAATTACGTACGAGTTGGTAACAACAAATCATTCTATTTCATCTACGCAGTAAGGCGTATGTACAATAGTAAAGTTTTTGTCCCAAAAAGACTCCATGGCTCTGTTTCAGACTTATACATACTCATTTCCTGTGTATTGCCCGCGGGCTATACAATGTTTTACATCAGAGGATGCCTAATGCAGGCTATCTACCGGTGCGGACTATCTGCGTTTTTTAAAAACCAAATTATTAAATAATGCGGACTACACATTGTTAAATGTTTCCACTTTTATCAACATGTAGATCTACGCTATTTGTAAACAAAATGTATCATTGATAAGTTAATATAGAGCTTTAGTTATACATCTAAACATATATATATATATTACAAAATAAACACAATATTTCCATCATATGTCTCTGATTTCCAACATTCAAAATAATTAATCACAAAGTCACATAAGAATTACACTAGTACTCACCAGGTATATATTCAACGTATAACCCGCGGGCAATCTGCCAGTGCGGGTTATCTGGAATTTATTTTACAAAAGCCTCAACATGCCTTAATTTACTTCCCGCGGGCTATACCCCGGTGCGGGTAATACGCAGGCAATTACGGTAATGTACACCTTTATGTGCATACGCTTTGCTGGTCATTAGTCTGATGAAGGTGACAGGGTACATATCGTACTAGTCATCGAAACGTCATATAAAACATGTTTTGGTTGTGTAAAATAATCCTTACATAAATCATACTTTCCAACCTGAAGGAAATGTTGACAAAAATCACAGGACTGATTATTAAACTCACCTGAGTGTCACATGTACGATCAGGGTATAAGTGTATGAGAAGGGCATGCTGACGTAAAAACAGAGTGGTACACATGTACTGGACGGACAACGGCCTAAAAACGCCACGTCTCCTGTGTTTGTATGCTGGAGCATGCTGATAGAATTAAGTCTGCTTCCTACATCATTTGTCTTAGATATTTCTGGAAGACTTCAAGCATTTCTCTACACTACGATTAGCAGTTCATTCTCATGTCCTGTTGCTGTTAGTCAATAATCTAGTTTGTTCATTCTGTTCCACATCATACCCATTTTTTGTTTTAGTAGGCACAGCTGGTATACAGTCAGAATACCGCTCCACGATAGAATAGGTCAACATGGAGCTTCCCTGTAAATATATAAAAATAAACAGTTTGTTAGTGATCTTATTCTGTCCTGTATACTATTTCTCAGATTACTATACCTGTATTAATGACTTTATACTGATGCCTACTCCAGGTGTATACCGATGGTAACTCAGTATTACCACTTATATACTGATGGAAACTCAGTATTACCACTTGTATACCAATGGTAACTCAGTTAATCACTTGTATACCAATGATAACCCAGTATTACCACTTGTATACCGGTGATTACGCAGTTTATCACTTGTATACCGCTGGTTACGCAGTTTATCACTTGTATACCGGTGGTAACTCAGTATTACCACTTGTATACTGATGGTAACTCAGTATTACCACTTATATTCCGATGGTAACTCAGTTTATCACTTGTATACCGATGGTAACTCATTTTTACCACTTGTATACCGATGGTAACTCAGTATTACCACTTGTATACCAATGGTAACTCAGTTTATCACTTGTATACTGATGGTAACTCAGTATTACCACTTGGATACCGATGGTAACTCAGTTTTACCACTTGTATACTGATGGTAACTCAGTATTACCACTTGGATACCTATGGAAACTCAGTATTACCACTTGTATACCGATGGTAACTCAGTATTACCACTTGTATACCGATGATAACTCAGTTTTACCACTTGTATACCGATGGTAACTCAGTATTACCACTTGTATACCTATGGTAACTCAGTATTACCACTTGTATACCGATGGTAACTCAGTATTACCACTTGTATACCGATGGTAACTCAGTTTTACCACTTGTATACCGATGGTAACTCAGTTTATCACTTGTATACTGATGGTAACTCAGTATTACCACTTATTTACTGATGGTAACTCAGTATTACCACTTGTATACTGATGGTAACTCAGTATTACCACTTGTATACCGATGGTAACTCAGTATTACCACTTGTATATCAATGGTAACTCAGTATTACCACTTGGATACCGATGGTAACTCAGTTTTACCACTTGTATACTGATGGTAACTCAGTATTACCACTTGGATACCGATGGTAACTCAGTTTTACCACTTGGATACCGATGGTAACTCAGTATTACCACTTGTATACTGATGGTAACTCAGTATTACCACTTGTATACCGATGGTAACTCAGTATTATCACTTGTATACTGATGGTTACTCAGTATTACCACTTATATACCGATGGTAACTCAGTTTTACCACTTGTATACTGATGGTAACTCAGTTTATCACTTGTATACCGATGGTAACTCAGTATTACCACTTATATACTGATGGTAACTCAGTATTACCACTTGTATACTGATGGTAACTCAGTATTACCACTTGTATACTGATGGTAACTCAGTATTACCACTTATATACTGATGGTAACTCAGTTTATCACTTGTATACCGATGGTAACTCAGTTTACCACTTGTATACTGATGATTACTCAGTATTACCACTTGTATACCGATGGTAACTCAGTATTACCACTTGTATACTGATGATTACTCAGTATTACCACTTGTATACCGATGGTAACTCAGTATTACCACTTGTATACTGATGGTAACTCAGTTTATCACTTGTATACCGATGGTAACTCAGTATTACAACTTATATACTGATGGTAACTCAGTATTACCACTTGTATACTGATGGTAACTCAGTATTACCACTTGTATACCGATGGTAACTCAGTATTACCACTTGTATACCAATGGTAACTCAGTTTATCACTTATATACTGATGGTAACTCAGTATTACCACTTGTATACCGATGGTAACTCAGTATTACAACTGGTATACCGATGATAACTCAGTATTACCACTTGTATACTGATGGTAACTCAGTATTACCACTTGTATACTGATGGTAACTCAGTATTACCACTTGTATACTGATGGTAACTCAGTATTACAACTGGTATACCGATGATAACTCAGTATTACCACTTGTATACCGATGGTAACTCAGTATTACCACTTGTATACCGATGGTAACTCAGTATTACCACTTGTATACCGATGGTAACTCAGTTTACCACTTGTATACTGATGATAACTCAGTTTATCACTTGTAAACCAATGGTAACTCAGTATAACCACTTGCATATGGGACAATATCAGCTCAGCATTACCTGCTGTATACCGACAGTATGTTAGTTTTATCTACTGTATACTTATTGAACTTACATGTACAGCATTACATATATTGTCTGTGACTGGAATATTCAACACTTTACACTTAAAGACTGGGGCAGACGGGCAGTGCTCTGAGTTAAACTCACATACCAGCGTAACAGGTTCAAGTAAGTCACACCCTGCAAATGGCTTGTTGTCTCGAACCACAGAGCTAGTGCTGTTCAACATGTAACCAGCAATACCACGGCCTCAAACATTTATAAAGATAGTGCCGTCACTGGGGCTCGAACCCTGCACCCCTTGGCTCTCCAGCCCGATGCTCTACTGCTGAGCAAAAGGGACATTTCCTACAGCTCACGCTCTTCAGGCAACCTTATCAATGTACATCTATTACAAAAGGAACTGACCTCCTTCCTAGAGGTCCTAAACTCACACCACCAAACTATCAAGTTCAAGTCGGAGAACAGCGATACCTCCGTGGACTTCTTCGACATAACAATATTTATTTTAAATAATTTTTTAATAATTCTATTAATTTCTTTTTACAAAACACTGTTGATTAACACAATCAATCATAAGGGAATTATCTGCCCCTTGAATACTTAATTACGTCATAATTAACAATTAAATGTTATCCTCCTGAAGAGTACTTCAGGGAGAGTTTTCCTTTGTAAAATTGTCCTGATGAAGACCCTACGAAAGGGTCGAAACCTGATTTAAGACAATAAAGTTTCAACTCATCGGTAACCCTTAAGAATGTTGCCGTTTTTATCTTCTATTTATAATCCATTACACAAGTAACATGTTTTACTTACAGCTATAAGAAATAATCCACAACAGACGGTCACGGCCCAAGGGAAACCGATATGATCCACTAATATTCCACCCCCTGTTGGTCCAAGGAACGCTCTGGAAATACAAACATTCGATAATTAAAGCCACCATTTTCATTTCATTTGAACATCAATAAGAGTGTGCGAATACTAATTCACAAGTCTAAATTCTGCCTCTGCCAGTATTGCGCTTCTTCTATTATTACAATCTTATATTTACAACATACAGTATACCCTCGCTATACCGCCACCTTTCGTCCAAAGCAATTATGGCGGTATAACAAGGGTGGCGATAGTATCGAATTACAAAAATTATAACCATGAAATTAAGTGCATAATAGATTGCATTTCCAACATTTTATCAAAAACAAGCTTAGTATTATATTGTCATATAGATCTACATTGGCGCAAATTTGCATTTTAAAGGGTGTGACGGATGGTGGTATGCAAGGGTGGCAAACTTAACGAGGGAATTATATAGGAGAGAAATCCGTTCTCGAGGTTCATGTGGCAGTATGCGAGGGTGGCGGTAGATTTTCGGGTGGTGATAGGTAGAGGGTACACTGTACGTTAAATATTGTTTTTTTTGTTTTTGTTGATTAAATTGTTGAAATTTATTTTTATTCTATATTTTAATGACAAATCAGTGGAAATCATATGATAAAGCAATATTAATGCAGACTTCCTCTTCAGACAGTCCATGGTTTTACGGACCTGACCTGAACAATATTGTTCTGACAGCCCTCAACCAAAATCTGTACTTGTATACTATCTATACACTGGAACTTACCCAAGTGAGAAGCAGGAATTGAATAGACCTGACACCATTCCAAATGTAACGAAATCTTCCTCAAATCCTATTTGGCTGAAAAAAAAAAAACGATGTCACATTCATTCACTTTATACCTAAACCGACAGAAAATTTCATCCCCTCCAACCAGACTTTGAAACACATAGTTCATACTACACGCTCTGTTTATTGTTGAATATTTTCAGTCTACACTGACATTCACTTGTTAACCATTTTACTGCAAGCTAGAGTTATTTTTCAAAAACTATACTTGAGAATGTGCCAAAATTCTATGACATCCACAACAATACATGTGGGCACAGTTATACAAATTATCCCATTTGAATCACAGTTTTATGACATTGTCAACAATTCACATGGGTGGAGCTAGCTACGGCTTATGCACACTTCATGATTTTACATTTATTGAACCGTTTCCACATTTGTAAGTTTTGAAATGAAATACATGTCCTCAGATGGGGCTAAATTGAACAGAAGAGTTATGAACCATTTACAGAAGAAAACAGTAAATATAAGAATTAACCTATGACTTTGTTTAGTTTGTGAGATCATAAATCCAAGAAGCAGTAGGTAAACTTAACACAATTTACCTTGTGCTCCATTGCATTTATGATCTCATAAACTAAAGGTTAATCCGTAATTAACATCATTATATTGATGACATCACATGAATGTTTTGACTAGGGAATCCTCTGTCTCAACCTTTCAACCCTTAATTAGGGTTAGATAACGAAAAAATAATTAGTCAACGATTTAATTTGGCGCAATGTCAGTTTTTGGCACATTAGCACAATGATAAATTCGCACATCCGTGGTGATTACTATATAAGAAGCATATAAAACTCAAATTAGCGCAATCATATTTTAGCACAATACTTTCAGCTTGAAAAATGCTAAAATAAGATTACTGCGAAAATATGTACACTTACAGTATCTGAATAATTAGCAAGGCCGTCACTGAAAGGGAGGTATATTTTGTTTCCCAATATTTTTCGACGCAGTCTTTTTAGAAACGAAGGTAAAGTTGAATATATTTGGACCCCTGAGCATTGTATAGGTATTAATAATGTACCCAGTTTCCTTATCATACTTTGAATACAAGCATCAATTAAGTACATTAAACTTCGCCTTATTGTAACTGATGTACAAAACAAATTTCATGATTCTGGCTTCAGTGTGGGCACGGTTATGCTCAGGACATGGAATTTTAACAAAGGGCAATAACTCTGTAAATCTGTAAATAAGGGGTTGCAGGCCTTGAACAAAGTACACAATAGATCACCTTAAATGTAGCATATATCCTTAAAGATAAAATTTACATGGACCTATCAGGTCATGAATATGGCCATTTTTAGCTTTCTTTCAATAAGTTTGCTATACTTACAGGGCACCATCCAGAAATGTTCTGAAGCAAGGAATTAAAGCAAAGCCCAGGAAAACTCCAAGAGAGGCACATCCAAGGATCTGTGCCCACAGTGCACTGTAATGTTACATACATATTTATAGGTTAACTATACATGTGTCAGTGTGACAGGAAAGCTCCTGTCGCCAACCAACGAGAATTGAGCTTTTCAGAATTATTGACTTTTTAATATTCAGAACTTTTCGCATTCTTGCTAAACATTGGCTGACCAATGTCTGCAGAGCAAAGCTACGGAATTAATCACAAGCAATTGAAAAGAACATATATATATATATTCCTATGGAAATAAGCCACAATGATGTTACATGTACTATTAATTGTTGCCATTTTGTGATGAGTTTAGATGTGCAGATTTATCTAATTTTTATTTTAAATCCACAGAAGTATGTCATATTATTATTACATGCATTTGCATTGTTTAAACATACTTTCATAGGAGTCAAAGTGTTTATCTGATAGAGGTTAAAATGTTTGTTAAAATTGTAACCCAATGAATTAAATGTAATGATTTTTTTCTACTTTAATTCGATAACACATTAATTTTGAAAAAAAATAATATTTTGACAAATTGTCTACATATATATATTATCATAAAGAATAAGAAATTAGATTCAAAATATGCCTTGAGAGTTCTGCTGTTCTTTCTTCAAAAAGTTCTTCCTTCATAATTCATTTTAAGGAAAATGCAAAAAGATTCCACTGCCTACACAATCCAATGGTTCATTGACTAAGCCTGTTGCACATCTATTGAAAATTCTTGATCTACTTCCTTCTCGACATCCAGGGGTTACAATCACCTACACTCTCTACACCCCTGGAATAAGTCATGGCAAAACTGAAGACTCCGTGTGCACCACCTTGATGATGAGGCAAGAAGACTGGTCGACCATTTGATGTCCATCAAAAGAATCTCGTGGTCCCACATAATGGGAAAAATTAACAGGCTTTGAAGTTGGTGCGGCTCCTTTGTAATCTTCAAAGGACAGGCATGCAGCCTAGCAATTGGTCAGGATTTTTTACCTGAGCATGCTTTCAGTTTTGCCATGACTTATTCCAGGGGTGTAGAGAGTGTAGGTGATCGTAACCCCTTGATATCAAGGGTGATTCCAGGGGTGTAGAGAGCATATGTGATCGAAACACCCTGGATATCCAGGATGATTAATTCCAGGGGTGTAATGAGTGTACAATGTAGGTGATCGTAACCCCCTGGATATCGAGGGTGATTCCACGGGTGTAGAGAGTGTAAGTGATCATAACCCCCTGGATATCGAGGGTTATTCCAGGGCAGTAGAGAGTGTAGGTGATCGTAACCCCCTGGATATTGAGGGTGATTCAACGGGTGTAGAGAGCGTAGGCGAACGTAGCCCCCTGGATATCGAGGATGATTCCAGGGGTGTAGAGACCGTAGGTGATCGTAACCCCCTGGATATCTAAGGTGGATCTACTTATATGTACAGTGTATTTTATTGACAAAACCTAGGGAATTGATATTAACCCATGCTATAACTTTATATCATAGGGATTGCTCACAAGAAAACATTATATACTTACAATGGAAAAAACGGGATGATAGGGGATGGACCTAGTATTAAGAAGGAAATGGACATAGCAAAGTTTCCAACAATAATCAGTGTCTTCGGTATTTTCTGCAAAAGGTAAAAAAAAGGTATTTTACAAATAATTATCAATATGATGAACTTTTGCACACATAAAAAATATGCTGATTAATACATCAATCAGGTGTGACCTTTGTTACTACAAATCAATCAGGTGTGACATTTGTTACTACAAATCAATCAAGTGTGACCTTTGTTACTACAAATCAATCAGGTGTGACATTTGTTACTACAAATCAATCAAGTGTGACCTTTGTTACTACAAATCAATCAGGTGTGACCTTTGTTACTACAAATCTGTCAGGTGTGCCCTTAATTTGTTTACAAATCTGTCAGGTATGAAATTTGTAACACCAAATCGGTCCAATGTGACCTTTGTCACTACAAACCAGTCAGCTGTGACCAGGGTCAGTATAAGTTAGACTTACTTTGGTGTGGCCTTATCTTACCTCTATGTCAGTATAAGTTAGACTTACTTTGGTGTGGCCTTATCTTACCTATATATCAGTATAAGTTAGACTTACTTTGGTGTGGCCTTATCTTACCTCTATGTCAGTATAAGTTAGATTTACTTTGGTGTGGCCTTATCTTACCTATATATCAGTATAAGTTAGACTTACTTTGGTTTGGCCTTATCTTACCTCTATGTCAGTATAAGTTAGACTTACTTTGGTGTGGCCTTATCTTACCTCTATGTCAGTATAAGTTAGACTTACTTTGGTGTGGCCTTATCTTACCTATATGTCAGTATAAGTTAGACTTACTTTGGTGTGGCCTTATCTTACCTCTATGTCAGTATAAGTTAGACATACTTTGGTGTGGCCTTATCTTACCTCTATGTCAGTATAAGTTAGACTTACTTTGGTGTGGCCTTATCTTACCTCTATGTCAGTATAAGTTAGACTTACTTTGGTGTGGCCTTATCTTACCTATATGTCAGTATAAGTTAGACTTACTTTCGTGTGGCCTTATCTTACCTCTATGTCAGTATAAGTTAGACTTACTTTGGTGTGGCCTTATCTTACCTCTATGTCAGTATAAGTTAGACTTACTTTGGTGTGGCCTTATCTTACCTATATATCAGTATAAGTTAGACTTACTTTCGTGTGGCCTTATCTTACCTCTATGTCAGTATAAGTTAGACTTACTTTGGTGTGGCCTTATCTTACCTCTATGTCAGTATAAGTTAGACTTACTTTGGTGTGGCCTTATTTTACCTCTATGTCAGTATAAGTTAGACTTACTTTGGTGTGGCCTTATTTTACCTCTATGTCAGTATAAGTTAGACTTACTTTGGTGTGGCCTTATCTTACCTCTATGTCAGTATAAGTTAGACTTACTTTGGTGTGGCCTTATCTTACCTCTATGTCAGTATAAGTTAGACTTACTTTGGTGTGGCCTTATCTTACCTATATATCAGTATAAGTTAGACTTACTTTGGTGTGGCCTTATCGTACCTATACATCAGTATAAGTTAGACTTACTTTGGTGTGGCCTTATCTTACCTAGATATCAGTATAAGTTAGACTTACTTTGGTGTGGCCTTATCTTACCTATATATCAGTATAAGTTAGACTTACTTTGGTGTGGCCTTATCTTACCTCTATGTCAGTATAAGTTAGACTTACTTTGGTGTGGCCTTATCTTACCTCTATGTCAGTATAAGTTAGACTTACTTTGGTGTGGCCTTATCTTCCCTATATGTCAGTATAAGTTAGACTTACTTTGGTGTGGCCTTATTTTACCTCTATGTCAGTATAAGTTAGACATACTTTGGTGTGGCCTTATTTTATCTATATGTCAGTATAAGTTAGACTTACTTTGGTGTGGCCTTATCTTACCTATATGTCAGTATAAGTTAGACTTACTTTGGTGTGGCCTTATCTTCCCTATATGTCAGTATAAGTTAGACTTACTTTGGTGTGGCCTTATCTTACCTCTATGTCAGTATAAGTTAGACTTACTTTGGTGTGGCCTTATCTTCCCTATATGTCAGTATAAGTTAGACTTACTTTGGTGTGGCCTTATCTTACCTCTATGTCAGTATAAGTTAGACTTACTTTGGTGTGGCCTTATCTTCCCTAAATCTCAGTATAAGTTAGACTTACTTTGGTGTGGCCTTATTTTACCTATATATCAGTATAAGTTAGACTTACTTTGGTGTGGCCTTATCTTACCTCTATGTCAGTATAAGTTAGACATACTTTGGTGTGGCCTTATCTTACCTCTATGTCAGTATAAGTTAGACATACTTTGGTGTGGCCTTATCTTACCTCTATGTCAGTATAAGTTAGACTTACTTTGGTGTGGCCTTATCTTACCTCTATGTCAGTATAAGTTAGACTTACTTTGGTGTGGCCTTATCTTACCTATATATCAGTATAAGTTAGACTTACTTTGGTGTGGCCTTATCTTACCTATATGTCAGTATAAGTTAGACTTACTTTGGTGTGGCCTTATTTTACCTCTATGTCAGTATAAGTTAGACTTACTTTGGTGTGGCCTTATCTTACCTATATATCAGTATAAGTTAGACTTACTTTCGTGTGGCCTTATCTTACCTCTATGTCAGTATAAGTTAGACTTACTTTGGTGTGGCCTTATCTTACCTATATATCAGTATAAGTTAGACTTACTTTGGTGTGGCCTTATCGTACCTATATATCAGTATAAGTTAGACTTACTTTGGTGTGGCCTTATCTTACCTATATATCAGTATAAGTTAGACTTACTTTGGTGTGGCCTTATCTTACCTATATATCAGTATAAGTTAGACTTACTTTGGTGTGGCCTTATCTTACCTCTATATCAGTATAAGTTAGACTTACTTTGGTGTGGCCTTATCTTACCTCTATGTCAGTATAAGTTAGACTTACTTTGGTGTGGCCTTATCTTCCCTATATGTCAGTATAAGTTAGACTTACTTTGGTGTGGCCTTATTTTACCTATATATCAGTATAAGTAAGACTTACTTTGGTGTGGCCTTATCTTACCTCTATGTCAGTATAAGTTAGACTTACTTTGGTGTGGCCTTATCTTACCTATATATCAGTATAAGTTAGACTTACTTTGGTGTGGCCTTATTTTACATCTATGTCAGTAAAAGTTAGACATACTTTGGTGTGGCCTTATCTTACCTATATATCAGTATAAGTTAGACTTACTTTGGTGTGGCCTTATTTTACCTCTATGTCAATATAAGTTAGACTTACTTTGGTGTGGCCTTATCTTACCTCTATGTCAGTATAAGTTAGACTTACTTTGGTGTGGCCTTATCTTCCCTAAATCTCAGTATAAGTTAGACTTACTTTGGTGTGGCCTTATCTTCCCTAAATCTCAGTATAATTTAGACATACTTTGGTGTGGCCTTATCTTACCTATATATCAGTATAAGTTAGACTTACTTTGGTGTGGCCTTATTTTACCTATATATCAGTATAAGTTAGACTTACTTTGGTGTGGCCTTATCTTACCTCTATGTCAGTATAAGTTAGACATACTTTGGTGTGGCCTTATCTTACCTGTATGTCAGTATAAGTTAGACTTACTTTGGTGTGGCCTTATTTTACATCTATGTCAGTATAAGTTAGACTTACTTTGGTGTGGCCTTATCTTACCTCTATGTCAGTATAAGTTAGACATACTTTGGTGTGGCCTTATCTTACCTCTATGTCAGTATAAGTTAGACTTACTTTGGTGTGGCCTTATTTTACCTCTATGTCAGTATAAGTTAGACTTACTTTGGTGTGGCCTTATCTTACCTCTATGTCAGTATAAGTTAGACTTACTTCGGTGTGGCCTTATTTTACCTCTATGTCAGTATAAGTTAGACTTACTTTGGTGTGGCCTTATCTTACCTCTATGTCAGTATAAGTTAGACTTACTTTGGTGTGGCCTTATTTTACCTCTATGTCAGTATAAGTTAGACTTACTTTGGTGTGGCCTTATCTTACCTCTATGTCAGTATAAGTTAGACTTACTTTGGTGTGGCCTTATCTTCCCTATATGTCAGTAGAAGTTAGACTTACTTTGGTGTGGCCTTATCTTACCTATATGTCAGTATAAGTTAGACTTACTTTGGTGTGGCCTCATCTTACCTCTATGTCAGTATAAGTTAGACATACTTTGGTGTGGCCTTATTTTACCTATATATCAGTATAAGTTAGACTTACTTTGGTGTGGCCTTATCTTACCTCTATGTCAGTATAAGTTAGACATACTTTGGTGTGGCCTTATCTTACCTGTATGTCAGTATAAGTTAGACTTACTTTGGTGTGGCCTTATCTTACCTCTATGTCAGTATAAGTTAGACATACTTTGGTGTGGCCTTATTTTACCTCTATGTCAGTATAAGTTAGACTTACTTTGGTGTGGCCTTATCTTACCTCTATGTCAGTATAAGTTAGACATACTTTGGTGTGGCCTTATTTTACCTCTATGTCAGTATAAGTTAGACTTACTTTGGTGTGGCCTTATCTTCCCTATATGTCAGTATAAGTTAGACTTACTTTGGTGTGGCCTTATTTTACCTATATATCAGTATAAGTAAGACTTACCTTGGTGTGGCCTTATCTTACCTCTATGTCAGTATAAGTTAGACTTACTTTGGTGTGGCCTTATCTTACCTATATATCAGTATAAGTTAGACTTACTTTGGTGTGGCCTTATTTTACATCTATGTCAGTATAAGTTAGACTTACTTTGGTGTGGCCTTATTTTACCTCTATGTCAGTATACCTATATGTCAGTATAAGTTAGACTTACGTTGGTGTGGCCTTATCTTACCTCTATGTCAGTATAAGTTAGACTTACTTTGGTGTGGCCTTATCTTACCTATATATCAGTATAAGTTAGACTTACTTTGGTGTGGCCTTATCTTACCTATATATAAGTATAAGTTAGACTTACTTTGGTGTGGCCTTATCTTACCTCTATGTCAGTATAAGTTAGACTTACTTTGGTGTGGCCTTATCTTCCCTATATGTCAGTATAAGTTAGACTTACTTTGGTGTGGCCTTATCTTCCCTAAATCTCAGTATAAGTTAGACTTACTTTGGTGTGGCCTTATTTTACCTATATATCAGTATAAGTTAGACTTACTTTGGTGTGGCCTTATCTTACCTCTATGTCAGTATAAGTTAGACATACTTTGGTGTGGCCTTATCTTACCTATATGTCAGTATAAGTTAGACTTACTTTGGTGTGGCCTTATTTTACCTCTATGTCAGTATAAGTTAGACTTACTTTGGTGTGGCCTTATTTTACCTCTATGTCAGTATAAGTTAGACTTACTTTGGTGTGGCCTTATTTTACCTCTATGTCAGTATAAGTTAGACTTACTTTGGTGTGGCCTTATTTTACCTCTATGTCAGTATAAGTTAGACTTACTTTGGTGTGGCCTTATCTTACCTATATGTCAGTATAAGTTAGACTTACTTTGGTGTGGCCTTATCTTACCTATATATCAGTATAAGTTAGACTTACTTTGGTGTGGCCTTATCTTACCTATATATCAGTATAAGTTAGACTTACTTTGGTGTGGCCTTATCTTACCTATATATCAGTATAAGTTAGACTTACTTTGGTGTGGCCTTATCTTACCTATATATCAGTATAAGTTAGACTTACTTCGGTGTGGCCTTATCTTACCTCTATATCAGTATAAGTTAGACATACTTTGGTGTGGCCTTATTTTACCTCTATGTCAGTATAAGTTAGACTTACTTTGGTGTGGCCTTATCTTACCTCTATGTCAGTATAAGTTAGACATACTTTGGTGTGGCCTTATCTTACCTCTATGTCAGTATAAGTTAGACTTACTTTGGTGTGGCCTTATCTTCCCTATATGTCAGTATAAGTTAGACTTACTTTGGTGTGGCCTTATTTTACCTATATATCAGTATAAGTAAGACTTACTTTGGTGTGGCCTTATCTTACCTCTATGTCAGTATAAGTTAGACATACTTTGGTGTGGCCTTATCTTACCTCTATGTCAGTATAAGTTAGACTTACTTTGGTGTGGCCTTGTTTTACATCTATGTCAGTATAAGTTAGACTTACTTTGGTGTGGCCTTATCTTACCTCTATGTCAGTATAAGTTAGACTTACTTCGGTGTGGCCTTATTTTACCTCTATGTCAGTATAAGTTAGACTTACTTTGGTGTGGCCTTATCTTACCTCTATGTCAGTATAAGTTAGACTTACTTTGGTGTGGCCTTATTTTACCTCTATGTCAGTATAAGTTAGACTTACTTTGGTGTGGCCTTATCTTACCTCTATGTCAGTATAAGTTAGACTTACTTTGGTGTGGCCTTATCTTCCCTATATGTCAGTATAAGTTAGACATACTTTGGTGTGGCCTTATTTTACCTATATATCAGTATAAGTTAGACTTACTTTGGTGTGGCCTTATCTTACCTCTATGTCAGTATAAGTTAGACATACTTTGGTGTGGCCTTATCTTACCTGTATGTCAGTATAAGTTAGACTTACTTTGGTGTGGCCTTATCTTACCTCTATGTCAGTATAAGTTAGACATACTTTGGTGTGGCCTTATTTTACCTCTATGTCAGTATAAGTTAGACTTACTTTGGTGTGGCCTTATCTTACCTCTATGTCAGTATAAGTTAGACATACTTTGGTGTGGCCTTATTTTACCTCTATGTCAGTATAAGTTAGACTTACTTTGGTGTGGCCTTATCTTCCCTATATGTCAGTATAAGTTAGACTTACTTTGGTGTGGCCTTATTTTACCTATATATCAGTATAAGTAAGACTTACTTTGGTGTGGCCTTATTTTACCTCTATGTCAGTATAAGTTAGACTTACTTTGGTGTGGCCTTATCTTACCTCTATGTCAGTATAAGTTAGACTTACTTCGGTGTGGCCTTATTTTACCTCTATGTCAGTATAAGTTAGACTTACTTTGGTGTGGCCTTATCTTACCTCTATGTCAGTATAAGTTAGACTTACTTTGGTGTGGCCTTATCTTACCTCTATGTCAGTATAAGTTAGACTTACTTTGGTGTGGCCTTATCTTACCTCTATGTCAGTATAAGTTAGACTTACTTTGGTGTGGCCTTATCTTCCCTATATGTCAGTATAAGTTAGACATACTTTGGTGTGGCCTTATTTTACCTATATATCAGTATAAGTTAGACTTACTTTGGTGTGGCCTTATCTTACCTCTATGTCAGTATAAGTTAGACATACTTTGGTGTGGCCTTATCTTACCTGTATGTCAGTATAAGTTAGACTTACTTTGGTGTGGCCTTATCTTACCTCTATGTCAGTATAAGTTAGACATACTTTGGTGTGGCCTTATTTTACCTCTATGTCAGTATAAGTTAGACTTACTTTGGTGTGGCCTTATCTTCCCTATATGTCAGTATAAGTTAGACTTACTTTGGTGTGGCCTTATTTTACCTATATATCAGTATAAGTAAGACTTACTTTGGTGTGGCCTTATCTTACCTCTATGTCAGTATAAGTTAGACTTACTTTGGTGTGGCCTTATCTTACCTATATGTCAGTATAAGTTAGACTTACTTTGGTGTGGCCTTATCTTACCTCTATGTCAGTATAAGTTAGACATACTTTGGTGTGGCCTTATTTTACCTCTATGTCAGTATAAGTTAGACTTACTTTGGTGTGGCCTTATCTTCCCTATATGTCAGTATAAGTTAGACTTACTTTGGTGTGGCCTTATTTTACCTATATATCAGTATAAGTAAGACTTACTTTGGTGTGGCCTTATCTTACCTCTATGTCAGTATAAGTTAGACTTACTTTGGTGTGGCCTTATCTTACCTCTATGTCAGTATAAGTTAGACATACTTTGGTGTGGCCTTATCTTACCTGTATGTCAGTATAAGTTAGACTTACTTTGGTGTGGCCTTATCTTACCTCTATGTCAGTATAAGTTAGACATACTTTGGTGTGGCCTTATTTTACCTCTATGTCAGTATAAGTTAGACTTACTTTGGTGTGGCCTTATCTTACCTCTATGTCAATATAAGTTAGACATACTTTGGTGTGGCCTTATTTTACCTCTATGTCAGTATAAGTTAGACTTACTTTGGTGTGGCCTTATCTTCCCTATATGTCAGTATAAGTTAGACTTACTTTGGTGTGGCCTTATTTTACCTATATATCAGTATAAGTAAGACTTACTTTGGTGTGGCCTTATTTTACCTCTATGTCAGTATAAGTTAGACTTACTTTGGTGTGGCCTTATCTTACCTCTATGTCAGTATAAGTTAGACTTACTTCGGTGTGGCCTTATTTTACCTCTATGTCAGTATAAGTTAGACTTACTTTGGTGTGGCCTTATCTTACCTCTATGTCAGTATAAGTTAGACTTACTTTGGTGTGGCCTTATTTTACCTCTATGTCAGTATAAGTTAGACTTACTTTGGTGTGGCCTTATCTTACCTCTATGTCAGTATAAGTTAGACTTACTTTGGTGTGGCCTTATCTTCCCTATATGTCAGTATAAGTTAGACATACTTTGGTGTGGCCTTATTTTACCTATATATCAGTATAAGTTAGACTTACTTTGGTGTGGCCTTATCTTACCTCTATGTCAGTATAAGTTAGACATACTTTGGTGTGGCCTTATCTTACCTGTATGTCAGTATAAGTTAGACTTACTTTGGTGTGGCCTTATCTTACCTCTATGTCAGTATAAGTTAGACATACTTTGGTGTGGCCTTATTTTACCTCTATGTCAGTATAAGTTAGACTTACTTTGGTGTGGCCTTATCTTCCCTATATGTCAGTATAAGTTAGACTTACTTTGGTGTGGCCTTATTTTACCTATATATCAGTATAAGTAAGACTTACTTTGGTGTGGCCTTATCTTACCTCTATGTCAGTATAAGTTAGACTTACTTTGGTGTGGCCTTATCTTACCTATATATCAGTATAAGTTAGACTTACTTTGGTGTGGCCTTATTTTACATCTATGTCAGTATAAGTTAGACTTACTTTGGTGTGGCCTTATTTTACCTCTATGTCAGTATACCTATATGTCAGTATAAGTTAGACTTACTTTGGTGTGGCCTTATCTTACCTCTATGTCAGTATAAGTTAGACTTACTTTGGTGTGGCCTTATCTTACCTATATATCAGTATAAGTTAGACTTACTTTGGTGTGGCCTTATCGTACCTATATATCAGTATAAGTTAGACTTACTTTGGTGTGGCCTTATCTTACCTATATATCAGTATAAGTTAGACTTACTTTGGTGTGGCCTTATCTTACCTATATATAAGTATAAGTTAGACTTACTTTGGTGTGGCCTTATCTTACCTCTATGTCAGTATAAGTTAGACTTACTTTGGTGTGGCCTTATCTTCCCTATATGTCAGTATAAGTTAGACTTACTTTGGTGTGGCCTTATCTTACCTCTATGTCAGTATAAGTTAGACTTACTTTGGTGTGGCCTTATCTTACCTCTATGTCAGTATAAGTTAGACTTACTTTGGTGTGGCCTTATCTTCCCTAAATCTCAGTATAAGTTAGACTTACTTTGGTGTGGCCTTATTTTACCTATATATCAGTATAAGTTAGACTTACTTTGGTGTGGCCTTATCTTACCTATATGTCAGTATAAGTTAGACATACTTTGGTGTGGCCTTATCTTACCTATATGTCAGTATAAGTTAGACTTACTTTGGTGTGGCCTTATTTTACCTCTATGTCAGTATAAGTTAGACTTACTTTGGTGTGGCCTTATTTTACCTCTATGTCAGTATAAGTTAGACTTACTTTGGTGTGGCCTTATTTTACCTATATGTCAGTATAAGTTAGACTTACTTTGGTGTGGCCTTATTTTACCTCTATGTCAGTATAAGTTAGACTTACTTTGGTGTGGCCTTATCTTACCTCTATGTCAGTATAAGTTAGACTTACTTTGGTGTGGCCTTATCTTACCTATATATCAGTATAAGTTAGACTTACTTTGGTGTGGCCTTATCTTACCTATATATCAGTATAAGTTAGACTTACTTTGGTGTGGCCTTATCTTACCTATATATCAGTATAAGTTAGACTTACTTTGGTGTGGCCTTATCTTACCTATATATCAGTATAAGTTAGACTTACTTTGGTGTGGCCTTATCTTACCTCTATATCAGTATAAGTTAGACTTACTTTGGTGTGGCCTTATCTTACCTCTATGTCAGTATAAGTTAGACTTACTTTGGTGTGGCCTTATCTTCCCTATATGTCAGTATAAGTTAGACTTACTTTGGTGTGGCCTTATTTTACCTATATATCAGTATAAGTAAGACTTACTTTGGTGTGGCCTTATCTTACCTCTATGTCAGTATAAGTTAGACTTACTTTGGTGTGGCCTTATCTTACCTATATATCAGTATAAGTTAGACTTACTTTGGTGTGGCCTTATTTTACATCTATGTCAGTAAAAGTTAGACATACTTTGGTGTGGCCTTATCTTACCTATATATCAGTATAAGTTAGACTTACTTTGGTGTGGCCTTATTTTACCTCTATGTCAATATAAGTTAGACTTACTTTGGTGTGGCCTTATCTTACCTCTATGTCAGTATAAGTTAGACTTACTTTGGTGTGGCCTTATCTTCCCTAAATCTCAGTATAAGTTAGACTTACTTTGGTGTGGCCTTATCTTACCTCTATGTCAGTATAAGTTAGACTTACTTTGGTGTGGCCTTATCTTCCCTAAATCTCAGTATAAGTTAGACTTACTTTGGTGTGGCCTTATCTTCCCTAAATCTCAGTATAATTTAGACATACTTTGGTGTGGCCTTATCTTACCTATATATCAGTATAAGTTAGACTTACTTTGGTGTGGCCTTATTTTACCTCTATGTCAGTATAAGTTAGACTTACTTTGGTGTGGCCTTATCTTACCTCTATGTCAGTATAAGTTAGAGTTACTTTGGTGTGGCCTTATCTTCCCTAAATCTCAGTATAAGTTAGACTTACTTTGGTGTGGCCTTATTTTACCTATATATCAGTATAAGTTAGACATACTTTGGTGTGGCCTTATCTTACCTCTATGTCAGTATAAGTTAGACATACTTTGGTGTGGCCTTATCTTACCTATATATCAGTATAAGTTAGACATACTTTGGTGTGGCCTTATCTTACCTCTATGTCAGTATAAGTTAGACTTACTTTGGTGTGGCCTTATTTTACATCTATGTCAGTATAAGTTAGACATACTTTGGTGTGGCCTTATCTTACCTATATATCAGTATAAGTTAGACATACTTTGGTGTGGCCTTATCTTACCTCTATGTCAGTATAAGTTAGACTTACTTTGGTGTGGCCTTATCTTACCTATATATCAGTATAAGTTAGACATACTTTGGTGTGGCCTTATCTTACCTATATATCAGTATAAGTTAGACTTACTTTGGTGTGGCCTTATTTTACCTCTATGTCAGTATAAGTTAGACTTACTTTGGTGTGGCCTTATCTTACCTCTATGTCAGTATAAGTTAGACTTACTTCGGTGTGGCCTTATTTTACCTCTATGTCAGTATAAGTTAGACTTACTTTGGTGTGGCCTTATCTTACCTCTATGTCAGTATAAGTTAGACTTACTTTGGTGTGGCCTTATTTTACCTCTATGTCAGTATAAGTTAGACTTACTTTGGTGTGGCCTTATCTTACCTCTATGTCAGTATAAGTTAGACTTACTTTGGTGTGGCCTTATCTTCCCTTTATGTCAGTATAAGTTAGACATACTTTGGTGTGGCCTTATTTTACCTATATATCAGTATAAGTTAGACTTACTTTGGTGTGGCCTTATCTTACCTCTATGTCAGTATAAGTTAGACATACTTTGGTGTGGCCTTATCTTACCTCTATGTCAGTATAAGTTAGACTTACTTTGGTGTGGCCTTATCTTACCTCTATGTCAGTATAAGTTAGACATACTTTGGTGTGGCCTTATTTTACCTCTATGTCAGTATAAGTTAGACTTACTTTGGTGTGGCCTTATCTTCCCTATATGTCAGTATAAGTTAGACTTACTTTGGTGTGGCCTTATTTTACCTATATATCAGTATAAGTAAGACTTACTTTGGTGTGGCCTTATCTTACCTCTATGTCAGTATAAGTTAGACTTACTTTGGTGTGGCCTTATCTTACCTATATATCAGTATAAGTTAGACTTACTTTGGTGTGGCCTTATTTTACATCTATATCAGTATAAGTTAGACTTACTTTGGTGTGGCCTTATTTTACATCTATGTCAGTATAAGTTAGACTTACTTTGGTGTGGCCTTATTTTACCTCTATGTCAGTATAAGTTAGACTTACTTTGGTGTGGCCTTATCTTACCTATATATCAGTATAAGTTAGACTTACTTTGGTGTGGCCTTATCTTACCTCTATGTCAGTATAAGTTAGACTTACTTTGGTGTGGCCTTATCTTACCTATATATCAGTATAAGTTAGACTTACTTTGGTGTGGCCTTATCGTACCTATATATCAGTATAAGTTAGACTTACTTTGGTGTGGCCTTATCTTACCTATATATCAGTATAAGTTAGACTTACTTTGGTGTGGCCTTATCTTACCTATATATAAGTATAAGTTAGACTTACTTTGGTGTGGCCTTATCTTACCTCTATGTCAGTATAAGTTAGACTTACTTTGGTGTGGCCTTATCTTCCCTATATGTCAGTATAAGTTAGACTTACTTTGGTGTGGCCTTATCTTACCTCTATGTCAGTATAAGTTAGACTTACTTTGGTGTGGCCTTATCTTACCTCTATGTCAGTATAAGTTAGACTTACTTTGGTGTGGCCTTATCTTCCCTAAATCTCAGTATAAGTTAGACTTACTTTGGTGTGGCCTTATTTTACCTATATATCAGTATAAGTTAGACTTACTTTGGTGTGGCCTTATCTTACCTATATGTCAGTATAAGTTAGACATACTTTGGTGTGGCCTTATCTTACCTATATGTCAGTATAAGTTAGACTTACTTTGGTGTGGCCTTATTTTACCTCTATGTCAGTATAAGTTAGACTTACTTTGGTGTGGCCTTATTTTACCTCTATGTCAGTATAAGTTAGACTTACTTTGGTGTGGCCTTATTTTACCTATATGTCAGTATAAGTTAGACTTACTTTGGTGTGGCCTTATTTTACCTCTATGTCAGTATAAGTTAGACTTACTTTGGTGTGGCCTTATCTTACCTCTATGTCAGTATAAGTTAGACTTACTTTGGTGTGGCCTTATCTTACCTATATATCAGTATAAGTTAGACTTACTTTGGTGTGGCCTTATCTTACCTATATATCAGTATAAGTTAGACTTACTTTGGTGTGGCCTTATCTTACCTATATATCAGTATAAGTTAGACTTACTTTGGTGTGGCCTTATCTTACCTATATATCAGTATAAGTTAGACTTACTTTGGTGTGGCCTTATCTTACCTCTATATCAGTATAAGTTAGACTTACTTTGGTGTGGCCTTATCTTACCTCTATGTCAGTATAAGTTAGACTTACTTTGGTGTGGCCTTATCTTCCCTATATGTCAGTATAAGTTAGACTTACTTTGGTGTGGCCTTATTTTACCTATATATCAGTATAAGTAAGACTTACTTTGGTGTGGCCTTATCTTACCTCTATGTCAGTATAAGTTAGACTTACTTTGGTGTGGCCTTATCTTACCTATATATCAGTATAAGTTAGACTTACTTTGGTGTGGCCTTATTTTACATCTATGTCAGTAAAAGTTAGACATACTTTGGTGTGGCCTTATCTTACCTATATATCAGTATAAGTTAGACTTACTTTGGTGTGGCCTTATTTTACCTCTATGTCAATATAAGTTAGACTTACTTTGGTGTGGCCTTATCTTACCTCTATGTCAGTATAAGTTAGACTTACTTTGGTGTGGCCTTATCTTCCCTAAATCTCAGTATAAGTTAGACTTACTTTGGTGTGGCCTTATCTTACCTCTATGTCAGTATAAGTTAGACTTACTTTGGTGTGGCCTTATCTTCCCTAAATCTCAGTATAAGTTAGACTTACTTTGGTGTGGCCTTATCTTCCCTAAATCTCAGTATAATTTAGACATACTTTGGTGTGGCCTTATCTTACCTATATATCAGTATAAGTTAGACTTACTTTGGTGTGGCCTTATTTTACCTCTATGTCAGTATAAGTTAGACTTACTTTGGTGTGGCCTTATCTTACCTATATATCAGTATAAGTTAGACTTACTTTGGTGTGGCCTTATCGTACCTATATATCAGTATAAGTTAGACTTACTTTGGTGTGGCCTTATCTTACCTATATATCAGTATAAGTTAGACTTACTTTGGTGTGGCCTTATCGTACCTATATATCAGTATAAGTTAGACTTACTTTGGTGTGGCCTTATCTTACCTATATATCAGTATAAGTTAGACTTACTTTGGTGTGGCCTTATCTTACCTATATATAAGTATAAGTTAGACTTACTTTGGTGTGGCCTTATCTTACCTCTATGTCAGTATAAGTTAGACTTACTTTGGTGTGGCCTTATCTTCCCTATATGTCAGTATAAGTTAGACTTACTTTGGTGTGGCCTTATCTTACCTCTATGTCAGTATAAGTTAGACTTACTTTGGTGTGGCCTTATCTTACCTCTATGTCAGTATAAGTTAGACTTACTTTGGTGTGGCCTTATCTTCCCTAAATCTCAGTATAAGTTAGACTTACTTTGGTGTGGCCTTATTTTACCTATATATCAGTATAAGTTAGACTTACTTTGGTGTGGCCTTATCTTACCTATATGTCAGTATAAGTTAGACATACTTTGGTGTGGCCTTATCTTACCTATATGTCAGTATAAGTTAGACTTACTTTGGTGTGGCCTTATTTTACCTCTATGTCAGTATAAGTTAGACTTACTTTGGTGTGGCCTTATTTTACCTCTATGTCAGTATAAGTTAGACTTACTTTGGTGTGGCCTTATTTTACCTATATGTCAGTATAAGTTAGACTTACTTTGGTGTGGCCTTATTTTACCTCTATGTCAGTATAAGTTAGACTTACTTTGGTGTGGCCTTATCTTACCTCTATGTCAGTATAAGTTAGACTTACTTTGGTGTGGCCTTATCTTACCTCTATATCAGTATAAGTTAGACTTACTTTGGTGTGGCCTTATCTTACCTATATATCAGTATAAGTTAGACTTACTTTGGTGTGGCCTTATCTTACCTATATATCAGTATAAGTTAGACTTACTTTGGTGTGGCCTTATCTTACCTATATATCAGTATAAGTTAGACTTACTTTGGTGTGGCCTTATCTTACCTCTATATCAGTATAAGTTAGACTTACTTTGGTGTGGCCTTATCTTACCTCTATGTCAGTATAAGTTAGACTTACTTTGGTGTGGCCTTATCTTCCCTATATGTCAGTATAAGTTAGACTTACTTTGGTGTGGCCTTATTTTACCTATATATCAGTATAAGTAAGACTTACTTTGGTGTGGCCTTATCTTACCTCTATGTCAGTATAAGTTAGACTTACTTTGGTGTGGCCTTATCTTACCTATATATCAGTATAAGTTAGACTTACTTTGGTGTGGCCTTATTTTACATCTATGTCAGTAAAAGTTAGACATACTTTGGTGTGGCCTTATCTTACCTATATATCAGTATAAGTTAGACTTACTTTGGTGTGGCCTTATTTTACCTCTATGTCAATATAAGTTAGACTTACTTTGGTGTGGCCTTATCTTACCTCTATGTCAGTATAAGTTAGACTTACTTTGGTGTGGCCTTATCTTCCCTAAATCTCAGTATAAGTTAGACTTACTTTGGTGTGGCCTTATCTTACCTCTATGTCAGTATAAGTTAGACTTACTTTGGTGTGGCCTTATCTTCCCTAAATCTCAGTATAAGTTAGACTTACTTTGGTGTGGCCTTATCTTCCCTAAATCTCAGTATAATTTAGACATACTTTGGTGTGGCCTTATCTTACCTATATATCAGTATAAGTTAGACTTACTTTGGTGTGGCCTTATTTTACCTCTATGTCAGTATAAGTTAGACTTACTTTGGTGTGGCCTTATCTTACCTCTATGTCAGTATAAGTTAGACTTACTTTGGTGTGGCCTTATCTTCCCTAAATCTCAGTATAAGTTAGACTTACTTTGGTGTGGCCTTATTTTACCTATATATCAGTATAAGTTAGACTTACTTTGGTGTGGCCTTATCTTACCTATATATCAGTATAAGTTAGACATACTTTGGTGTGGCCTTATCTTACCTGTATGTCAGTATAAGTTAGACTTACTTTGGTGTGGCCTTATTTTACATCTATGTCAGTATAAGTTAGACATACTTTGGTGTGGCCTTATCTTACCTATATATCAGTATAAGTTAGACATACTTTGGTGTGGCCTTATCTTACCTCTATGTCAGTATAAGTTAGACTTACTTTGGTGTGGCCTTATCTTACCTATATATCAGTATAAGTTAGACATACTTTGGTGTGGCCTTATCTTACCTATATATCAGTATAAGTTAGACTTACTTTGGTGTGGCCTTATTTTACCTCTATGTCAGTATAAGTTAGACTTACTTTGGTGTGGCCTTATCTTACCTCTATGTCAGTATAAGTTAGACTTACTTCGGTGTGGCCTTATTTTACCTCTATGTCAGTATAAGTTAGACTTACTTTGGTGTGGCCTTATCTTACCTCTATGTCAGTATAAGTTAGACTTACTTTGGTGTGGCCTTATTTTACCTCTATGTCAGTATAAGTTAGACTTACTTTGGTGTGGCCTTATTTTACCTCTATGTCAGTATAAGTTAGACTTACTTTGGTGTGGCCTTATCTTCCCTATATGTCAGTATAAGTTAGACATACTTTGGTGTGGCCTTATTTTACCTATATATCAGTATAAGTTAGACTTACTTTGGTGTGGCCTTATCTTACCTCTATGTCAGTATAAGTTAGACATACTTTGGTGTGGCCTTATCTTACCTGTATGTCAGTATAAGTTAGACTTACTTTGGTGTGGCCTTATCTTACCTCTATGTCAGTATAAGTTAGACATACTTTGGTGTGGCCTTATTTTACCTCTATGTCAGTATAAGTTAGACTTACTTTGGTGTGGCCTTATCTTACCTCTATGTCAGTATAAGTTAGACATACTTTGGTGTGGCCTTATTTTACCTCTATGTCAGTATAAGTTAGACTTACTTTGGTGTGGCCTTATCTTCCCTAAATCTCAGTATAAGTTAGACTTACTTTGGTGTGGCCTTATCTTACCTATATATCAGTATAAGTTAGACTTACTTTGGTGTGGCCTTATTTTACCTCTATGTCAGTATAAGTTAGACTTACTTTGGTGTGGCCTTATTTTACCTCTATGTCAATATAAGTTAGACTTACTTTGGTGTGGCCTTATCTTACCTCTATGTCAGTATAAGTTAGACTTACTTTGGTGTGGCCTTATCTTCCCTAAATCTCAGTATAAGTTAGACTTACTTTGGTGTGGCCTTATCTTCCCTAAATCTCAGTATAATTTAGACATACTTTGGTGTGGCCTTATCTTACCTATATATCAGTATAAGTTAGACTTACTTTGGTGTGGCCTTATTTTACCTCTATGTCAGTATAAGTTAGACTTACTTTGGTGTGGCCTTATCTTACCTCTATGTCAGTATAAGTTAGACTTACTTTGGTGTGGCCTTATCTTCCCTAAATCTCAGTATAAGTTAGACTTACTTTGGTGTGGCCTTATTTTACCTATATATCAGTATAAGTTAGACTTACTTTGGTGTGGCCTTATCTTACCTCTATGTCAGTATAAGTTAGACATACTTTGGTGTGGCCTTATCTTACCTGTATGTCAGTATAAGTTAGACTTACTTTGGTGTGGCCTTATCTTACCTGTATGTCAGTATAAGTTAGACTTACTTTGGTGTGGCCTTATTTTACATCTATGTCAGTATAAGTTAGACATACTTTGGTGTGGCCTTATCTTACCTCTATGTCAGTATAAGTTAGACATACTTTGGTGTGGCCTTATCTTACCTCTATGTCAGTATAAGTTAGACTTACTTTGGTGTGGCCTTATTTTACCTCTATGTCAGTATAAGTTAGACTTACTTTGGTGTGGCCTTATCTTACCTCTATGTCAGTATAAGTTAGACTTACTTCGGTGTGGCCTTATTTTACCTCTATGTCAGTATAAGTTAGACTTACTTTGGTGTGGCCTTATCTTACCTCTATGTCAGTATAAGTTAGACTTACTTTGGTGTGGCCTTATTTTACCTCTATGTCAGTATAAGTTAGACTTACTTTGGTGTGGCCTTATCTTACCTATATGTCAGTATAAGTTAGACTTACTTTGGTGTGGCCTTATCTTCCCTATATGTCAGTAGAAGTTAGACTTACTTTGGTGTGGCCTTATCTTACCTATATGTCAGTATAAGTTAGACTTACTTTGGTGTGGCCTTATCTTACCTCTATGTCAGTATAAGTTAGACATACTTTGGTGTGGCCTTATTTTACCTATATATCAGTATAAGTTAGACTTACTTTGGTGTGGCCTTATCTTACCTCTATGTCAGTATAAGTTAGACATACTTTGGTGTGGCCTTATCTTACCTGTATGTCAGTATAAGTTAGACTTACTTTGGTGTGGCCTTATCTTACCTCTATGTCAGTATAAGTTAGACTTACTTTGGTGTGGCCTTATTTTACCTCTATGTCAGTATAAGTTAGACTTACTTTGGTGTGGCCTTATCTTACCTCTATGTCAGTATAAGTTAGACATACTTTGGTGTGGCCTTATTTTACCTCTATGTCAGTATAAGTTAGACTTACTTTGGTGTGGCCTTATCTTCCCTATATGTCAGTATAAGTTAGACTTACTTTGGTGTGGCCTTATTTTACCTATATATCAGTATAAGTAAGACTTACTTTGGTGTGGCCTTATCTTACCTCTATGTCAGTATAAGTTAGACTTACTTTGGTGTGGCCTTATCTTACCTATATATCAGTATAAGTTAGACTTACTTTGGTGTGGCCTTATTTTACATCTATGTCAGTATAAGTTAGACTTACTTTGGTGTGGCCTTATTTTACCTCTATGTCAGTATACCTATATGTCAGTATAAGTTAGACTTACTTTGGTGTGGCCTTATCTTACCTCTATGTCAGTATAAGTTAGACTTACTTTGGTGTGGCCTTATCTTACCTATATATCAGTATAAGTTAGACTTACTTTGGTGTGGCCTTATCGTACCTATATATCAGTATAAGTTAGACTTACTTTGGTGTGGCCTTATCTTACCTATATATCAGTATAAGTTAGACTTACTTTGGTGTGGCCTTATCTTACCTATATATAAGTATAAGTTAGACTTACTTTGGTGTGGCCTTATCTTACCTCTATGTCAGTATAAGTTAGACTTACTTTGGTGTGGCCTTATCTTCCCTATATGTCAGTATAAGTTAGACTTACTTTGGTGTGGCCTTATCTTACCTCTATGTCAGTATAAGTTAGACTTACTTTGGTGTGGCCTTATCTTACCTCTATGTCAGTATAAGTTAGACTTACTTTGGTGTGGCCTTATCTTCCCTAAATCTCAGTATAAGTTAGACTTACTTTGGTGTGGCCTTATTTTACCTATATATCAGTATAAGTTAGACTTACTTTGGTGTGGCCTTATCTTACCTATATGTCAGTATAAGTTAGACATACTTTGGTGTGGCCTTATCTTACCTATATGTCAGTATAAGTTAGACTTACTTTGGTGTGGCCTTATTTTACCTCTATGTCAGTATAAGTTAGACTTACTTTGGTGTGGCCTTATTTTACCTCTATGTCAGTATAAGTTAGACTTACTTTGGTGTGGCCTTATTTTACCTATATGTCAGTATAAGTTAGACTTACTTTGGTGTGGCCTTATTTTACCTCTATGTCAGTATAAGTTAGACTTACTTTGGTGTGGCCTTATCTTACCTATATGTCAGTATAAGTTAGACTTACTTTGGTGTGGCCTTATCTTACCTATATATCAGTATAAGTTAGACTTACTTTGGTGTGGCCTTATCTTACCTATATATCAGTATAAGTTAGACTTACTTTGGTGTGGCCTTATTTTACCTATATATCAGTATAAGTTAGACTTACTTTGGTGTGGCCTTATCTTACCTCTATATCAGTATAAGTTAGACTTACTTTGGTGTGGCCTTATCTTACCTCTATATCAGTATAAGTTAGACATACTTTGGTGTGGCCTTATTTTACCTCTATGTCAGTATAAGTTAGACTTACTTTGGTGTGGCCTTATCTTACCTATATGTCAGTATAAGTTGGACATACTTTGGTGTGGCCTTATTTTACCTCTATGTCAGTATAAGTTAGACTTACTTTGGTGTGGCCTTATCTTCCCTATATGTCAGTATAAGTTAGACTTACTTTGGTGTGGCCTTATTTTACCTATATATCAGTATAAGTAAGACTTACTTTGGTGTGGCCTTATCTTACCTCTATGTCAGTATAAGTTAGACATACTTTGGTGTGGCCTTATCTTACCTGTATGTCAGTATAAGTTAGACTTACTTTGGTGTGGCCTTATTTTACCTCTATGTCAGTATAAGTTAGACTTACTTTGGTGTGGCCTTATCTTACCTCTATGTCAGTATAAGTTAGACTTACTTCGGTGTGGCCTTATTTTACCTCTATGTCAGTATAAGTTAGACTTACTTTGGTGTGGCCTTATCTTACCTCTATGTCAGTATAAGTTAGACTTACTTTGGTGTGGCCTTATTTTACCTCTATGTCAGTATAAGTTAGACTTACTTTGGTGTGGCCTTATCTTACCTCTATGTCAGTATAAGTTAGACTTACTTTGGTGTGGCCTTATCTTCCCTATATGTCAGTATAAGTTAGACATACTTTGGTGTGGCCTTATTTTACCTATATATCAGTATAAGTTAGACTTACTTTGGTGTGGCCTTATCTTACCTCTATGTCAGTATAAGTTAGACATACTTTGGTGTGGCCTTATCTTACCTGTATGTCAGTATAAGTTAGACTTACTTTGGTGTGGCCTTATCTTACCTCTATGTCAGTATAAGTTAGACATACTTTGGTGTGGCCTTATTTTACCTCTATGTCAGTATAAGTTAGACTTACTTTGGTGTGGCCTTATCTTACCTCTATGTCAGTATAAGTTAGACATACTTTGGTGTGGCCTTATTTTACCTCTATGTCAGTATAAGTTAGACTTACTTTGGTGTGGCCTTATCTTCCCTATATGTCAGTATAAGTTAGACTTACTTTGGTGTGGCCTTATTTTACCTATATATCAGTATAAGTAAGACTTACTTTGGTGTGGCCTTATTTTACCTCTATGTCAGTATAAGTTAGACTTACTTTGGTGTGGCCTTATCTTACCTCTATGTCAGTATAAGTTAGACTTACTTCGGTGTGGCCTTATTTTACCTCTATGTCAGTATAAGTTAGACTTACTTTGGTGTGGCCTTATCTTACCTCTATGTCAGTATAAGTTAGACTTACTTTGGTGTGGCCTTATTTTACCTCTATGTCAGTATAAGTTAGACTTACTTTGGTGTGGCCTTATCTTACCTCTATGTCAGTATAAGTTAGACTTACTTTGGTGTGGCCTTATCTTCCCTATATGTCAGTATAAGTTAGACATACTTTGGTGTGGCATTATTTTACCTATATATCAGTATAAGTTAGACTTACTTTGGTGTGGCCTTATCTTACCTCTATGTCAGTATAAGTTAGACATACTTTGGTGTGGCCTTATCTTACCTGTATGTCAGTATAAGTTAGACTTACTTTGGTGTGGCCTTATCTTCCCTCTATGTCAGTATAAGTTAGACATACTTTGGTGTGGCCTTATTTTACCTCTATGTCAGTATAAGTTAGACTTACTTTGGTGTGGCCTTATCTTCCCTATATGTCAGTATAAGTTAGACTTACTTTGGTGTGGCCTTATTTTACCTATATATCAGTATAAGTAAGACTTACTTTGGTGTGGCCTTATCTTACCTCTATGTCAGTATAAGTTAGACTTACTTTGGTGTGGCCTTATCTTACCTATATATCAGTATAAGTTAGACTTACTTTGGTGTGGCCTTATTTTACATCTATGTCAGTATAAGTTAGACTTACTTTGGTGTGGCCTTATTTTACATCTATGTCAGTATACCTATATGTCAGTATAAGTTAGACTTACTTTGGTGTGGCCTTATCTTACCTCTATGTCAGTATAAGTTAGACTTACTTTGGTGTGGCCTTATCTTACCTATATATCAGTATAAGTTAGACTTACTTTGGTGTGGCCTTATCGTACCTATATATCAGTATAAGTTAGACTTACTTTGGTGTGGCCTTATCTTACCTATATATCAGTATAAGTTAGACTTACTTTGGTGTGGCCTTATCTTACCTATATATAAGTATAAGTTAGACTTACTTTGGTGTGGCCTTATCTTACCTCTATGTCAGTATAAGTTAGACTTACTTTGGTGTGGCCTTATCTTCCCTATATGTCAGTATAAGTTAGACTTACTTTGGTGTGGCCTTATCTTACCTCTATGTCAGTATAAGTTAGACTTACTTTGGTGTGGCCTTATCTTACCTCTATGTCAGTATAAGTTAGACTTACTTTGGTGTGGCCTTATCTTACCTCTATGTCAGTATAAGTTAGACTTACTTTGGTGTGGCCTTATCTTCCCTAAATCTCAGTATAAGTTAGACTTACTTTGGTGTGGCCTTATTTTACCTATATATCAGTATAAGTTAGACTTACTTTGGTGTGGCCTTATCTTACCTATATGTCAGTATAAGTTAGACATACTTTGGTGTGGCCTTATCTTACCTATATGTCAGTATAAGTTAGACTTACTTTGGTGTGGCCTTATTTTACCTCTATGTCAGTATAAGTTAGACTTACTTTGGTGTGGCCTTATTTTACCTCTATGTCAGTATAAGTTAGACTTACTTTGGTGTGGCCTTATTTTACCTATATGTCAGTATAAGTTAGACTTACTTTGGTGTGGCCTTATTTTACCTCTATGTCAGTATAAGTTAGACTTACTTTGGTGTGGCCTTATCTTACCTATATGTCAGTATAAGTTAGACTTACTTTGGTGTGGCCTTATCTTACCTATATATCAGTATAAGTTAGACTTACTTTGGTGTGGCCTTATCTTACCTATATATCAGTATAAGTTAGACTTACTTTGGTGTGGCCTTATTTTACCTATATATCAGTATAAGTTAGACTTACTTTGGTGTGGCCTTATCTTACCTCTATATCAGTATAAGTTAGACTTACTTTGGTGTGGCCTTATCTTACCTCTATATCAGTATAAGTTAGACATACTTTGGTGTGGCCTTATTTTACCTCTATGTCAGTATAAGTTAGACTTACTTTGGTGTGGCCTTATCTTACCTATATGTCAGTATAAGTTGGACATACTTTGGTGTGGCCTTATTTTACCTCTATGTCAGTATAAGTTAGACTTACTTTGGTGTGGCCTTATCTTCCCTATATGTCAGTATAAGTTAGACTTACTTTGGTGTGGCCTTATTTTACCTATATATCAGTATAAGTAAGACTTACTTTGGTGTGGCCTTATCTTACCTCTATGTCAGTATAAGTTAGACATACTTTGGTGTGGCCTTATCTTACCTGTATGTCAGTATAAGTTAGACTTACTTTGGTGTGGCCTTATTTTACCTCTATGTCAGTATAAGTTAGACTTACTTTGGTGTGGCCTTATCTTACCTCTATGTCAGTATAAGTTAGACTTACTTCGGTGTGGCCTTATTTTACCTCTATGTCAGTATAAGTTAGACTTACTTTGGTGTGGCCTTATCTTACCTCTATGTCAGTATAAGTTAGACTTACTTTGGTGTGGCCTTATTTTACCTCTATGTCAGTATAAGTTAGACTTACTTTGGTGTGGCCTTATCTTACCTCTATGTCAGTATAAGTTAGACTTACTTTGGTGTGGCCTTATCTTCCCTATATGTCAGTATAAGTTAGACATACTTTGGTGTGGCCTTATTTTACCTATATATCAGTATAAGTTAGACTTACTTTGGTGTGGCCTTATCTTACCTCTATGTCAGTATAAGTTAGACATACTTTGGTGTGGCCTTATCTTACCTGTATGTCAGTATAAGTTAGACTTACTTTGGTGTGGCCTTATCTTACCTCTATGTCAGTATAAGTTAGACATACTTTGGTGTGGCCTTATTTTACCTCTATGTCAGTATAAGTTAGACTTACTTTGGTGTGGCCTTATCTTACCTCTATGTCAGTATAAGTTAGACATACTTTGGTGTGGCCTTATTTTACCTCTATGTCAGTATAAGTTAGACTTACTTTGGTGTGGCCTTATCTTCCCTATATGTCAGTATAAGTTAGACTTACTTTGGTGTGGCCTTATTTTACCTATATATCAGTATAAGTAAGACTTACTTTGGTGTGGCCTTATTTTACCTCTATGTCAGTATAAGTTAGACTTACTTTGGTGTGGCCTTATCTTACCTCTATGTCAGTATAAGTTAGACTTACTTCGGTGTGGCCTTATTTTACCTCTATGTCAGTATAAGTTAGACTTACTTTGGTGTGGCCTTATCTTACCTCTATGTCAGTATAAGTTAGACTTACTTTGGTGTGGCCTTATTTTACCTCTATGTCAGTATAAGTTAGACTTACTTTGGTGTGGCCTTATCTTACCTCTATGTCAGTATAAGTTAGACTTACTTTGGTGTGGCCTTATCTTCCCTATATGTCAGTATAAGTTAGACATACTTTGGTGTGGCATTATTTTACCTATATATCAGTATAAGTTAGACTTACTTTGGTGTGGCCTTATCTTACCTCTATGTCAGTATAAGTTAGACATACTTTGGTGTGGCCTTATCTTACCTGTATGTCAGTATAAGTTAGACTTACTTTGGTGTGGCCTTATCTTCCCTCTATGTCAGTATAAGTTAGACATACTTTGGTGTGGCCTTATTTTACCTCTATGTCAGTATAAGTTAGACTTACTTTGGTGTGGCCTTATCTTCCCTATATGTCAGTATAAGTTAGACTTACTTTGGTGTGGCCTTATTTTACCTATATATCAGTATAAGTAAGACTTACTTTGGTGTGGCCTTATCTTACCTCTATGTCAGTATAAGTTAGACTTACTTTGGTGTGGCCTTATCTTACCTATATATCAGTATAAGTTAGACTTACTTTGGTGTGGCCTTATTTTACATCTATGTCAGTATAAGTTAGACTTACTTTGGTGTGGCCTTATTTTACATCTATGTCAGTATACCTATATGTCAGTATAAGTTAGACTTACTTTGGTGTGGCCTTATCTTACCTCTATGTCAGTATAAGTTAGACTTACTTTGGTGTGGCCTTATCTTACCTATATATCAGTATAAGTTAGACTTACTTTGGTGTGGCCTTATCGTACCTATATATCAGTATAAGTTAGACTTACTTTGGTGTGGCCTTATCTTACCTATATATCAGTATAAGTTAGACTTACTTTGGTGTGGCCTTATCTTACCTATATATAAGTATAAGTTAGACTTACTTTGGTGTGGCCTTATCTTACCTCTATGTCAGTATAAGTTAGACTTACTTTGGTGTGGCCTTATCTTCCCTATATGTCAGTATAAGTTAGACTTACTTTGGTGTGGCCTTATCTTACCTCTATGTCAGTATAAGTTAGACTTACTTTGGTGTGGCCTTATCTTACCTCTATGTCAGTATAAGTTAGACTTACTTTGGTGTGGCCTTATCTTCCCTAAATCTCAGTATAAGTTAGACTTACTTTGGTGTGGCCTTATTTTACCTATATATCAGTATAAGTTAGACTTACTTTGGTGTGGCCTTATCTTACCTATATGTCAGTATAAGTTAGACATACTTTGGTGTGGCCTTATCTTACCTATATGTCAGTATAAGTTAGACTTACTTTGGTGTGGCCTTATTTTACCTCTATGTCAGTATAAGTTAGACTTACTTTGGTGTGGCCTTATTTTACCTCTATGTCAGTATAAGTTAGACTTACTTTGGTGTGGCCTTATTTTACCTATATGTCAGTATAAGTTAGACTTACTTTGGTGTGGCCTTATTTTACCTCTATGTCAGTATAAGTTAGACTTACTTTGGTGTGGCCTTATCTTACCTCTATGTCAGTATAAGTTAGACTTACTTTGGTGTGGCCTTATCTTACCTATATGTCAGTATAAGTTAGACTTACTTTGGTGTGGCCTTATCTTACCTATATATCAGTATAAGTTAGACTTACTTTGGTGTGGCCTTATCTTACCTATATATCAGTATAAGTTAGACTTACTTTGGTGTGGCCTTATTTTACCTATATATCAGTATAAGTTAGACTTACTTTGGTGTGGCCTTATCTTACCTCTATATCAGTATAAGTTAGACTTACTTTGGTGTGGCCTTATCTTACCTCTATGTCAGTATAAGTTAGACTTACTTTGGTGTGGCCTTATCTTCCCTATATGTCAGTATAAGTTAGACTTACTTTGGTGTGGCCTTATTTTACCTATATATCAGTATAAGTAAGACTTACTTTGGTGTGGCCTTATCTTACCTCTATGTCAGTATAAGTTAGACTTACTTTGGTGTGGCCTTATCTTACCTATATATCAGTATAAGTAAGACTTACTTTGGTGTGGCCTTATTTTACATCTATGTCAGTAAAAGTTAGACATACTTTGGTGTGGCCTTATCTTACCTATATATCAGTATAAGTTAGACTTACTTTGGTGTGGCCTTATTTTACCTCTATGTCAATATAAGTTAGACTTACTTTGGTGTGGCCTTATCTTACCTCTATGTCAGTATAAGTTAGACTTACTTTGGTGTGGCCTTATCTTCCCTAAATCTCAGTATAAGTTAGACTTACTTTGGTGTGGCCTTATCTTACCTCTATGTCAGTATAAGTTAGACTTACTTTGGTGTGGCCTTATCTTCCCTAAATCTCAGTATAAGTTAGACTTACTTTGGTGTGGCCTTATCTTCCCTAAATCTCAGTATAATTTAGACATACTTTGGTGTGGCCTTATCTTACCTATATATCAGTATAAGTTAGACTTACTTTGGTGTGGCCTTATTTTACCTCTATGTCAGTATAAGTTAGACTTACTTTGGTGTGGCCTTATCTTACCTCTATGTCAGTATAAGTTAGACTTACTTTGGTGTGGCCTTATCTTCCCTAAATCTCAGTATAAGTTAGACTTACTTTGGTGTGGCCTTATTTTACCTATATATCAGTATAAGTTAGACATACTTTGGTGTGGCCTTATCTTACCTCTATGTCAGTATAAGTTAGACATACTTTGGTGTGGCCTTATCTTACCTATATATCAGTATAAGTTAGACTTACTTTGGTGTGGCCTTATCTTACCTATATATAAGTATAAGTTAGACTTACTTTGGTGTGGCCTTATCTTACCTATATATCAGTATAAGTTAGACTTACTTTGGTGTGGCCTTATCTTACCTATATATCAGTATAAGTTAGACTTACTTTGGTGTGGCCTTATCTTACCTCTATATCAGTATAAGTTAGACTTACTTTGGTGTGGCCTTATCTTACCTCTATGTCAGTATAAGTTAGACTTACTTTGGTGTGGCCTTATCTTCCCTATATGTCAGTATAAGTTAGACTTACTTTGGTGTGGCCTTATTTTACCTATATATCAGTATAAGTAAGACTTACTTTGGTGTGGCCTTATCTTACCTCTATGTCAGTATAAGTTAGACTTACTTTGGTGTGGCCTTATCTTACCTATATATCAGTATAAGTTAGACTTACTTTGGTGTGGCCTTATTTTACATCTATGTCAGTAAAAGTTAGACATACTTTGGTGTGGCCTTATCTTACCTATATATCAGTATAAGTTAGACTTACTTTGGTGTGGCCTTATTTTACCTCTATGTCAATATAAGTTAGACTTACTTTGGTGTGGCCTTATCTTACCTCTATGTCAGTATAAGTTAGACTTACTTTGGTGTGGCCTTATCTTCCCTAAATCTCAGTATAAGTTAGACTTACTTTGGTGTGGCCTTATCTTACCTCTATGTCAGTATAAGTTAGACTTACTTTGGTGTGGCCTTATCTTCCCTAAATCTCAGTATAAGTTAGACTTACTTTGGTGTGGCCTTATCTTCCCTAAATCTCAGTATAATTTAGACATACTTTGGTGTGGCCTTATCTTACCTATATATCAGTATAAGTTAGACTTACTTTGGTGTGGCCTTATTTTACCTCTATGTCAGTATAAGTTAGACTTACTTTGGTGTGGCCTTATCTTACCTCTATGTCAGTATAAGTTAGACTTACTTTGGTGTGGCCTTATCTTCCCTAAATCTCAGTATAAGTTAGACTTACTTTGGTGTGGCCTTATTTTACCTATATATCAGTATAAGTTAGACATACTTTGGTGTGGCCTTATCTTACCTCTATGTCAGTATAAGTTAGACATACTTTGGTGTGGCCTTATCTTACCTATATATCAGTATAAGTTAGACATACTTTGGTGTGGCCTTATCTTACCTGTATGTCAGTATAAGTTAGACTTACTTTGGTGTGGCCTTATTTTACATCTATGTCAGTATAAGTTAGACATACTTTGGTGTGGCCTTATCTTACCTATATATCAGTATAAGTTAGACATACTTTGGTGTGGCCTTATCTTACCTCTATGTCAGTATAAGTTAGACTTACTTTGGTGTGGCCTTATCTTACCTATATATCAGTATAAGTTAGACATACTTTGGTGTGGCCTTATCTTACCTATATATCAGTATAAGTTAGACTTACTTTGGTGTGGCCTTATTTTACCTCTATGTCAGTATAAGTTAGACTTACTTTGGTGTGGCCTTATCTTACCTCTATGTCAGTATAAGTTAGACTTACTTCGGTGTGGCCTTATTTTACCTCTATGTCAGTATAAGTTAGACTTACTTTGGTGTGGCCTTATCTTACCTCTATGTCAGTATAAGTTAGACTTACTTTGGTGTGGCCTTATTTTACCTCTATGTCAGTATAAGTTAGACTTACTTTGGTGTGGCCTTATCTTACCTCTATGTCAGTATAAGTTAGACTTACTTTGGTGTGGCCTTATCTTCCCTATATGTCAGTATAAGTTAGACATACTTTGGTGTGGCCTTATTTTACCTATATATCAGTATAAGTTAGACTTACTTTGGTGTGGCCTTATCTTACCTCTATGTCAGTATAAGTTAGACATACTTTGGTGTGGCCTTATCTTACCTGTATGTCAGTATAAGTTAGACTTACTTTGGTGTGGCCTTATCTTACCTCTATGTCAGTATAAGTTAGACATACTTTGGTGTGGCCTTATTTTACCTCTATGTCAGTATAAGTTAGACTTACTTTGGTGTGGCCTTATCTTACCTCTATGTCAGTATAAGTTAGACATACTTTGGTGTGGCCTTATTTTACCTCTATGTCAGTATAAGTTAGACTTACTTTGGTGTGGCCTTATCTTCCCTATATGTCAGTATAAGTTAGACTTACTTTGGTGTGGCCTTATTTTACCTATATATCAGTATAAGTAAGACTTACTTTGGTGTGGCCTTATCTTACCTCTATGTCAGTATAAGTTAGACTTACTTTGGTGTGGCCTTATCTTACCTATATATCAGTATAAGTTAGACTTACTTTGGTGTGGCCTTATTTTACCTATATATCAGTATAAGTAAGACTTACTTTGGTGTGGCCTTATTTTACCTCTATGTCAGTATAAGTTAGACTTACTTTGGTGTGGCCTTATCTTACCTCTATGTCAGTATAAGTTAGACATACTTTGGTGTGGCCTTATTTTACCTCTATGTCAGTATAAGTTAGACTTACTTTGGTGTGGCCTTATCTTCCCTATATGTCAGTATAAGTTAGACTTACTTTGGTGTGGCCTTATTTTACCTATATATCAGTATAAGTAAGACTTACTTTGGTGTGGCCTTATCTTACCTCTATGTCAGTATAAGTTAGACTTACTTTGGTGTGGCCTTATTTTACATCTATGTCAGTATAAGTTAGACTTACTTTGGTGTGGCCTTATTTTACCTCTATGTCAGTATACCTATATGTCAGTATAAGTTAGACTTACTTTGGTGTGGCCTTATCTTACCTCTATGTCAGTATAAGTTAGACTTACTTTGGTGTGGCCTTATCTTACCTATATATCAGTATAAGTTAGACATACTTTGGTGTGGCCTTATCGTACCTATATATCAGTATAAGTTAGACTTACTTTGGTGTGGCCTTATCTTACCTATATATCAGTATAAGTTAGACTTACTTTGGTGTGGCCTTATCTTACCTATATATAAGTATAAGTTAGACTTACTTTGGTGTGGCCTTATCTTACCTCTATGTCAGTATAAGTTAGACTTACTTTGGTGTGGCCTTATCTTCCCTATATGTCAGTATAAGTTAGACTTACTTTGGTGTGGCCTTATCTTACCTCTATGTCAGTATAAGTTAGACTTACTTTGGTGTGGCCTTATCTTACCTCTATGTCAGTATAAGTTAGACTTACTTTGGTGTGGCCTTATTTTACATCTATGTCAGTAAAAGTTAGACATACTTTGGTGTGGCCTTATCTTACCTATATATCAGTATAAGTTAGACTTACTTTGGTGTGGCCTTATTTTACCTCTATGTCAATATAAGTTAGACTTACTTTGGTGTGGCCTTATCTTACCTCTATGTCAGTATAAGTTAGACTTACTTTGGTGTGGCCTTATCTTCCCTAAATCTCAGTATAAGTTAGACTTACTTTGGTGTGGCCTTATCTTACCTCTATGTCAGTATAAGTTAGACTTACTTTGGTGTGGCCTTATCTTCCCTAAATCTCAGTATAAGTTAGACTTACTTTGGTGTGGCCTTATCTTCCCTAAATCTCAGTATAATTTAGACATACTTTGGTGTGGCCTTATCTTACCTATATATCAGTATAAGTTAGACTTACTTTGGTGTGGCCTTATTTTACCTCTATGTCAGTATAAGTTAGACTTACTTTGGTGTGGCCTTATCTTACCTCTATGTCAGTATAAGTTAGACTTACTTTGGTGTGGCCTTATCTTCCCTAAATCTCAGTATAAGTTAGACTTACTTTGGTGTGGCCTTATTTTACCTATATATCAGTATAAGTTAGACATACTTTGGTGTGGCCTTATCTTACCTCTATGTCAGTATAAGTTAGACATACTTTGGTGTGGCCTTATCTTACCTATATATCAGTATAAGTTAGACATACTTTGGTGTGGCCTTATCTTACCTGTATGTCAGTATAAGTTAGACTTACTTTGGTGTGGCCTTATTTTACATCTATGTCAGTATAAGTTAGACATACTTTGGTGTGGCCTTATCTTACCTATATATCAGTATAAGTTAGACATACTTTGGTGTGGCCTTATCTTACCTCTATGTCAGTATAAGTTAGACTTACTTTGGTGTGGCCTTATCTTACCTATATATCAGTATAAGTTAGACATACTTTGGTGTGGCCTTATCTTACCTATATATCAGTATAAGTTAGACTTACTTTGGTGTGGCCTTATCTTCCCTAAATCTCAGTATAAGTTAGACTTACTTTGGTGTGGCCTTATCTTACCTCTATGTCAGTATAAGTTAGACTTACTTTGGTGTGGCCTTATCTTCCCTAAATCTCAGTATAAGTTAGACTTACTTTGGTGTGGCCTTATCTTCCCTAAATCTCAGTATAATTTAGACATACTTTGGTGTGGCCTTATCTTACCTATATATCAGTATAAGTTAGACTTACTTTGGTGTGGCCTTATTTTACCTCTATGTCAGTATAAGTTAGACTTACTTTGGTGTGGCCTTATCTTACCTCTATGTCAGTATAAGTTAGACTTACTTTGGTGTGGCCTTATCTTCCCTAAATCTCAGTATAAGTTAGACTTACTTTGGTGTGGCCTTATTTTACCTATATATCAGTATAAGTTAGACATACTTTGGTGTGGCCTTATCTTACCTCTATGTCAGTATAAGTTAGACATACTTTGGTGTGGCCTTATCTTACCTATATATCAGTATAAGTTAGACTTACTTTGGTGTGGCCTTATCTTACCTATATATAAGTATAAGTTAGACTTACTTTGGTGTGGCCTTATCTTACCTATATATCAGTATAAGTTAGACTTACTTTGGTGTGGCCTTATCTTACCTATATATCAGTATAAGTTAGACTTACTTTGGTGTGGCCTTATCTTACCTCTATATCAGTATAAGTTAGACTTACTTTGGTGTGGCCTTATCTTACCTCTATGTCAGTATAAGTTAGACTTACTTTGGTGTGGCCTTATCTTCCCTATATGTCAGTATAAGTTAGACTTACTTTGGTGTGGCCTTATTTTACCTATATATCAGTATAAGTAAGACTTACTTTGGTGTGGCCTTATCTTACCTCTATGTCAGTATAAGTTAGACTTACTTTGGTGTGGCCTTATCTTACCTATATATCAGTATAAGTTAGACTTACTTTGGTGTGGCCTTATTTTACATCTATGTCAGTAAAAGTTAGACATACTTTGGTGTGGCCTTATCTTACCTATATATCAGTATAAGTTAGACTTACTTTGGTGTGGCCTTATTTTACCTCTATGTCAATATAAGTTAGACTTACTTTGGTGTGGCCTTATCTTACCTCTATGTCAGTATAAGTTAGACTTACTTTGGTGTGGCCTTATCTTCCCTAAATCTCAGTATAAGTTAGACTTACTTTGGTGTGGCCTTATCTTACCTCTATGTCAGTATAAGTTAGACTTACTTTGGTGTGGCCTTATCTTCCCTAAATCTCAGTATAAGTTAGACTTACTTTGGTGTGGCCTTATCTTCCCTAAATCTCAGTATAATTTAGACATACTTTGGTGTGGCCTTATCTTACCTATATATCAGTATAAGTTAGACTTACTTTGGTGTGGCCTTATTTTACCTCTATGTCAGTATAAGTTAGACTTACTTTGGTGTGGCCTTATCTTACCTCTATGTCAGTATAAGTTAGACTTACTTTGGTGTGGCCTTATCTTCCCTAAATCTCAGTATAAGTTAGACTTACTTTGGTGTGGCCTTATTTTACCTATATATCAGTATAAGTTAGACATACTTTGGTGTGGCCTTATCTTACCTCTATGTCAGTATAAGTTAGACATACTTTGGTGTGGCCTTATCTTACCTATATATCAGTATAAGTTAGACATACTTTGGTGTGGCCTTATCTTACCTGTATGTCAGTATAAGTTAGACTTACTTTGGTGTGGCCTTATTTTACATCTATGTCAGTATAAGTTAGACATACTTTGGTGTGGCCTTATCTTACCTATATATCAGTATAAGTTAGACATACTTTGGTGTGGCCTTATCTTACCTCTATGTCAGTATAAGTTAGACTTACTTTGGTGTGGCCTTATCTTACCTATATATCAGTATAAGTTAGACATACTTTGGTGTGGCCTTATCTTACCTATATATCAGTATAAGTTAGACTTACTTTGGTGTGGCCTTATTTTACCTCTATGTCAGTATAAGTTAGACTTACTTTGGTGTGGCCTTATCTTACCTCTATGTCAGTATAAGTTAGACTTACTTCGGTGTGGCCTTATTTTACCTCTATGTCAGTATAAGTTAGACTTACTTTGGTGTGGCCTTATCTTACCTCTATGTCAGTATAAGTTAGACTTACTTTGGTGTGGCCTTATTTTACCTCTATGTCAGTATAAGTTAGACTTACTTTGGTGTGGCCTTATCTTACCTCTATGTCAGTATAAGTTAGACTTACTTTGGTGTGGCCTTATCTTCCCTATATGTCAGTATAAGTTAGACATACTTTGGTGTGGCCTTATTTTACCTATATATCAGTATAAGTTAGACTTACTTTGGTGTGGCCTTATCTTACCTCTATGTCAGTATAAGTTAGACATACTTTGGTGTGGCCTTATCTTACCTGTATGTCAGTATAAGTTAGACTTACTTTGGTGTGGCCTTATCTTACCTCTATGTCAGTATAAGTTAGACATACTTTGGTGTGGCCTTATTTTACCTCTATGTCAGTATAAGTTAGACTTACTTTGGTGTGGCCTTATCTTACCTCTATGTCAGTATAAGTTAGACATACTTTGGTGTGGCCTTATTTTACCTCTATGTCAGTATAAGTTAGACTTACTTTGGTGTGGCCTTATCTTCCCTATATGTCAGTATAAGTTAGACTTACTTTGGTGTGGCCTTATTTTACCTATATATCAGTATAAGTAAGACTTACTTTGGTGTGGCCTTATCTTACCTCTATGTCAGTATAAGTTAGACTTACTTTGGTGTGGCCTTATCTTACCTATATATCAGTATAAGTTAGACTTACTTTGGTGTGGCCTTATTTTACCTATATATCAGTATAAGTAAGACTTACTTTGGTGTGGCCTTATTTTACCTCTATGTCAGTATAAGTTAGACTTACTTTGGTGTGGCCTTATCTTACCTCTATGTCAGTATAAGTTAGACATACTTTGGTGTGGCCTTATTTTACCTCTATGTCAGTATAAGTTAGACTTACTTTGGTGTGGCCTTATCTTCCCTATATGTCAGTATAAGTTAGACTTACTTTGGTGTGGCCTTATTTTACCTATATATCAGTATAAGTAAGACTTACTTTGGTGTGGCCTTATCTTACCTCTATGTCAGTATAAGTTAGACTTACTTTGGTGTGGCCTTATTTTACATCTATGTCAGTATAAGTTAGACTTACTTTGGTGTGGCCTTATTTTACCTCTATGTCAGTATACCTATATGTCAGTATAAGTTAGACTTACTTTGGTGTGGCCTTATCTTACCTCTATGTCAGTATAAGTTAGACTTACTTTGGTGTGGCCTTATCTTACCTATATATCAGTATAAGTTAGACATACTTTGGTGTGGCCTTATCGTACCTATATATCAGTATAAGTTAGACTTACTTTGGTGTGGCCTTATCTTACCTATATATCAGTATAAGTTAGACTTACTTTGGTGTGGCCTTATCTTACCTATATATAAGTATAAGTTAGACTTACTTTGGTGTGGCCTTATCTTACCTCTATGTCAGTATAAGTTAGACTTACTTTGGTGTGGCCTTATCTTCCCTATATGTCAGTATAAGTTAGACTTACTTTGGTGTGGCCTTATCTTACCTCTATGTCAGTATAAGTTAGACTTACTTTGGTGTGGCCTTATCTTACCTCTATGTCAGTATAAGTTAGACTTACTTTGGTGTGGCCTTATTTTACATCTATGTCAGTAAAAGTTAGACATACTTTGGTGTGGCCTTATCTTACCTATATATCAGTATAAGTTAGACTTACTTTGGTGTGGCCTTATTTTACCTCTATGTCAATATAAGTTAGACTTACTTTGGTGTGGCCTTATCTTACCTCTATGTCAGTATAAGTTAGACTTACTTTGGTGTGGCCTTATCTTCCCTAAATCTCAGTATAAGTTAGACTTACTTTGGTGTGGCCTTATCTTACCTCTATGTCAGTATAAGTTAGACTTACTTTGGTGTGGCCTTATCTTCCCTAAATCTCAGTATAAGTTAGACTTACTTTGGTGTGGCCTTATCTTCCCTAAATCTCAGTATAATTTAGACATACTTTGGTGTGGCCTTATCTTACCTATATATCAGTATAAGTTAGACTTACTTTGGTGTGGCCTTATTTTACCTCTATGTCAGTATAAGTTAGACTTACTTTGGTGTGGCCTTATCTTACCTCTATGTCAGTATAAGTTAGACTTACTTTGGTGTGGCCTTATCTTCCCTAAATCTCAGTATAAGTTAGACTTACTTTGGTGTGGCCTTATTTTACCTATATATCAGTATAAGTTAGACATACTTTGGTGTGGCCTTATCTTACCTCTATGTCAGTATAAGTTAGACATACTTTGGTGTGGCCTTATCTTACCTATATATCAGTATAAGTTAGACATACTTTGGTGTGGCCTTATCTTACCTGTATGTCAGTATAAGTTAGACTTACTTTGGTGTGGCCTTATTTTACATCTATGTCAGTATAAGTTAGACATACTTTGGTGTGGCCTTATCTTACCTATATATCAGTATAAGTTAGACATACTTTGGTGTGGCCTTATCTTACCTCTATGTCAGTATAAGTTAGACTTACTTTGGTGTGGCCTTATCTTACCTATATATCAGTATAAGTTAGACATACTTTGGTGTGGCCTTATCTTACCTATATATCAGTATAAGTTAGACTTACTTTGGTGTGGCCTTATTTTACCTCTATGTCAGTATAAGTTAGACTTACTTTGGTGTGGCCTTATCTTACCTCTATGTCAGTATAAGTTAGACTTACTTCGGTGTGGCCTTATTTTACCTCTATGTCAGTATAAGTTAGACTTACTTTGGTGTGGCCTTATCTTACCTCTATGTCAGTATAAGTTAGACTTACTTTGGTGTGGCCTTATTTTACCTCTATGTCAGTATAAGTTAGACTTACTTTGGTGTGGCCTTATCTTACCTCTATGTCAGTATAAGTTAGACTTACTTTGGTGTGGCCTTATCTTCCCTATATGTCAGTATAAGTTAGACATACTTTGGTGTGGCCTTATTTTACCTATATATCAGTATAAGTTAGACTTACTTTGGTGTGGCCTTATCTTACCTCTATGTCAGTATAAGTTAGACATACTTTGGTGTGGCCTTATCTTACCTGTATGTCAGTATAAGTTAGACTTACTTTGGTGTGGCCTTATCTTACCTCTATGTCAGTATAAGTTAGACATACTTTGGTGTGGCCTTATTTTACCTCTATGTCAGTATAAGTTAGACTTACTTTGGTGTGGCCTTATCTTACCTCTATGTCAGTATAAGTTAGACATACTTTGGTGTGGCCTTATTTTACCTCTATGTCAGTATAAGTTAGACTTACTTTGGTGTGGCCTTATCTTCCCTATATGTCAGTATAAGTTAGACTTACTTTGGTGTGGCCTTATTTTACCTATATATCAGTATAAGTAAGACTTACTTTGGTGTGGCCTTATCTTACCTCTATGTCAGTATAAGTTAGACTTACTTTGGTGTGGCCTTATCTTACCTATATATCAGTATAAGTTAGACTTACTTTGGTGTGGCCTTATTTTACCTATATATCAGTATAAGTAAGACTTACTTTGGTGTGGCCTTATTTTACCTCTATGTCAGTATAAGTTAGACTTACTTTGGTGTGGCCTTATCTTACCTCTATGTCAGTATAAGTTAGACATACTTTGGTGTGGCCTTATTTTACCTCTATGTCAGTATAAGTTAGACTTACTTTGGTGTGGCCTTATCTTCCCTATATGTCAGTATAAGTTAGACTTACTTTGGTGTGGCCTTATCTTACCTCTATGTCAGTATAAGTTAGACTTACTTTGGTGTGGCCTTATCTTACCTATATATCAGTATAAGTTAGACTTACTTTGGTGTGGCCTTATCGTACCTATATATCAGTATAAGTTAGACTTACTTTGGTGTGGCCTTATCTTACCTCTATGTCAGTATAAGTTAGACTTACTTTGGTGTGGCCTTATTTTACATCTATGTCAGTATAAGTTAGACTTACTTTGGTGTGGCCTTATCTTACCTCTATGTCAGTATAAGTTAGACTTACTTTGGTGTGGCCTTATTTTACCTATATATCAGTATAAGTTAGACTTACTTTGGTGTGGCCTTATTTTACATCTATGTCAGTATAAGTTAGACATACTTTGGTGTGGCCTTATTTTACCTATATATCAGTATAAGTTAGACATACTTTGGTGTGGCCTTATCTTACCTCTATGTCAGTATAAGTTAGACTTACTTTGGTGTGGCCTTATCTTACCTATATATCAGTATAAGTTAGACTTACTTTGGTGTGGCCTTATTTTACCTATATATCAGTATAAGTAAGACTTACTTTGGTGTGGCCTTATTTTACCTCTATGTCAGTATAAGTTAGACTTACTTTGGTGTGGCCTTATCTTACCTCTATGTCAGTATAAGTTAGACATACTTTGGTGTGGCCTTATTTTACCTCTATGTCAGTATAAGTTAGACTTACTTTGGTGTGGCCTTATCTTCCCTATATGTCAGTATAAGTTAGACTTACTTTGGTGTGGCCTTATTTTACCTATATATCAGTATAAGTAAGACTTACTTTGGTGTGGCCTTATCTTACCTCTATGTCAGTATAAGTTAGACTTACTTTGGTGTGGCCTTATTTTACATCTATGTCAGTATAAGTTAGACTTACTTTGGTGTGGCCTTATTTTACCTCTATGTCAGTATACCTATATGTCAGTATAAGTTAGACTTACTTTGGTGTGGCCTTATCTTACATCTATGTCAGTATAAGTTAGACATACTTTGGTGTGGCCTTATCTTACCTATATATCAGTATAAGTTAGACTTACTTTGGTGTGGCCTTATTTTACATCTATGTCAGTATAAGTTAGACTTACTTTGGTGTGGCCTTATCTTCCCTATATGTCAGTATAAGTTAGACTTACTTTGGTGTGGCCTTATTTTACCTCTATGTCAGTATAAGTTAGACTTACTTTGGTGTGGCCTTATCTTACCTCTATGTCAGTATAAGTTAGACTTACTTTGGTGTGGCCTTATCTTCCCTATATGTCAGTATAAGTTAGACTTACTTTGGTGTGGCCTTATCTTACCTCTATGTCAGTATAAGTTAGACATACTTTGGTGTGGCCTTATTTTACCTCTATGTCAGTATAAGTTTGACCTACTTTGATGTGGTTTTATCTTACCTCTATGTTAGTACAATGCATTCCTCTTTTTATCAAGTGGCATTCCTCAGACAAAAACATGATATTAACAGGAATGTGACATTAAGAGAAAAAAGGTTTTTTTCACAAAATCTAGTGCATTTTCAATCTCCATAGCTAAAAGTAAGATATTCAATGTACATATGAAGATGTTTCAATTAAAAATCATTTTTGGGGTTATTTTTTATTTTCTAATCAACATTTTTTACAAGTTGTATCTAAAAAAACATGATATTAAGAGGAATTCACCTAAAATACATGATATTAACCAAACAAAATTACATAGATTTTATAGAGAGAAAAATGGTGCTTGGAAAAAACATGATATAAAGAGGAATGTGATATTAACAGGGGTGATATTAAGTGGAGTCCACTGTATAAGTTTGACTTACTTTGGTATCTCCTATCCACCCTATTATTGGCGCAGTCAGAGCGTACAGCCCCGGGCCTATCAGGAACATCAACCCAATCTGTATCACAGTCAAGTTCAGCTGAAAACAAAAAGCAATCATATAATCAAACAAATCACATCAAAATAAACCTTGTTATTTCTCTTAAAGGCCCAATATACGTAACTTTCGGCAAAAGTTGAAGCGAAAATCAAGCATAAGAACTTATTATATTTATAGATTTAGTTAAGATTAACTGATATCAGCAATAATCAAGATAGATTCTTACACCGTTACAGTTACAACAGCAGTTGAAACTCTGTATTTGTAAACAAATTTTGAACTGTCTTAACTTCAGCTTGTTGTTGAAGTGGGCCCAACCTGAATTATTTTCAATTCTTTGGATTTTTCGGTCAAGAGTTTCTTGTTAGTTACTGCTCAGGTCTACTTCGTTTTAGGCTTATTTTTGCATCTTTCTCAACTGAATTAACTTTTTTTTCAGAATTTTTCAGAATCACGAACAATATCCTGAAGCATATCGAGCCTTTAAAGTTTCCAAGCAACAACAGATCTATATGTATATCATACTAATATCTGTCTGTGCTGTTAGGAATGTACCATCCCGACAACGATTCTAAATTTCAAAATTTAAAAATAAAGTTTCTATCATGATAAAATAATGTCTAATATGAATTACCCCTGTCCATATTCCAGCCTTATAGTTTGGTTCCAGCAATTCCCTCTAAACTTATATTTTAACTCTTCCAACCAATGGAAAGGAACAAAATTTGACTTTGACCTTTGAACCTCAAAACCTTGACCTTTGACCCTGCTTTTTAACCTCAGCAGGTATTTTGTAAATTGAGCGTATTGACCAAGTTTCATGTGTAAATCGGTCAATGCATACCTAAGTTTTAATTAATTCTAAATCCAAATAATTTCTCTTTGAATATTTCTGGGCAAACATTTGGCAGGGGAAAAATTCCACAGTTTTACATATTAAGCATACCTGTTTGAGATGATTAGCATAGGTAGGGTCGAAGAATCCGAGAGTGTAGGCGCCACAAACAATACACAATGCTGTTATAACACACAATGGGCTCTTCAATAGGCTCAACATGGATTTTTTATTCTGATTTCCAGAATCTGAAATTATATAACATAACATCTGTAGTAATACAATATAAAGGAAGAAAGAAAAACTCGGCTAAAAACTTACCTGAATTGCCAGTAAAGGACATTTTCTATATCTACAATCAACACTTCATGCTTTTGAAAGTTAAGCATTCCTACTTTTTTTCAAAATAACAGCATATTTTTCGAAATTGCAAATAAACTTCAATGACTTTAACTTTATTTTAGAACAAGAAATAAACAGTTGCAAAGCGTAGCATTATCTCCCCAGATATATGAGTTACGTATCTCGAAAAAGCTATTTTGTACTTTCGAACTGCTTGTTTTTGTCATAACAGATAAATAGAAAATCATGAAACCTTCCCAATTAACTTAGACAAAGCTAGGGCTCTATAGCCTACAGTTTTGTAGCCTGGAAAATCTTATGAACAATAATTTTGTATTTTTGACTTTGTAACCATGGAAACCGAAAAAAAAAAAATCAAAATGGAAATTGTGCTTATAGCAAAAGGCACAACAAGGGTAAGACTTGCGTATAAAAAGTTGTATTGGAATCTGTCAAATAGTTTTCAAGTTATGGTCAAGAAAAGCTCCTTGGATGGACAGACAGAGCCCAGTTTAATATTCCCATTCAAATATGTTTAGCGCGGAATAATGACATCTTTTTTCAATGGATTTTGGTGAAATTCTATACACTAGTTAAGGGTTGTTAGCTCATTCATCTAATATTTTTTCAATACTTTTCCAGTGCTTAGTTTTCCCCCCCGAGATGGACAACTTTATTTAAAGTAACAAAAGCATCACATCGTTTTGTTCTTTATTTTTGTTTCATACAACACCATTGTTAAAATACATACAATATCTCATGAAATTGGCTACAGAAAATTATACAAATATCATTGGAGGAATGAGCAAATAATTTTCGATATGTATATGAAATTTCAATAAATTCCAGCGAAAAACAATGTCATGAAAAATCATTGAAAATTTGATAAAATGCATGAAATATATAGTTACAATATTACATGTCCGAATATATATTGCACTACTGCAGCACTGTACCTAGAGTTAATTTTTTTGTAGTTTCCAACATGGTTTTTTTCTTAACAAAGAAATTATACAACAGACTCTAATACCTGTTTTCATGTTTAGGCCACAAATACCATTAATGCAATCTGCATTACTAATTTTTAAAATGTTTGAACTCACCATTAATTTTCGGCATGGTGAAGGAGCAAGTGATTGCACAAACAATGAGGATGGATCCCATAACAAAGAACGGAAGGCCATAACCGCCAGCCTGAAATGAAAACCGTACGTAAAGACAACAAACATGGAGGAACATAGTGGTGAAGGACAAAATACATGGAGGATCTTGAATGATCACATCCGCAATATCCAGGGGTTACAATCACCTATGCTCATTACACCTCAAATTAAACCAGGATTACACTCGCCTATAGCTCCACTCTACACAAAAAAATCTTGGGGTTACAATCACCTACACTCTCAACACCTAGATAACCAGGGGTTATGCTCACCTACACTCTCAACACCTAGATAACCAGGGGTTATGCTCACCTACGCTCTCTACACCTCAATATCCTGGGGTTACACTCAACTACGCTCTCTACACCTCGATATCCTGGGATTATGTTCACCTACGCTCTCTACACATATGAACAGGGGTTATGCTCACCTACACTCTCTACAACGTGATATCCTGGGTTATGCTCACCTACGCTCTCTACACATATGAACAGGGGTTATGCTCACCTACACTCTCTACAACTTGATATCCTGGAGTTATGCTCACCTACACTCTCTACACCTTGATATCCAGGGATTATGCTCACCTACACTCTCTACAATGTGATATCCTGGGTTATGCTCACCTACGCTCTCTACAACTTGATATCCAGGGATCATGCTCACCTACACTCTCTACAACGTGATATCCTGGGTTATGCTCACCTACACTCTCTACAACGTGATATCCAGGGATTATGCTCACCTACACTCTCTACAACGTGATATCCTGGGTTATACTCACCTACGCTCTCAACACATAACCAGGGGTTATGCTCACCTACGCTCTCTACACCTCGATATCCTGGGTTAAGCTCACATACATTCTCTACAACGCGATATCTTGGGATTACGTCTTGTACGCTTTCTACACCTCAATATCGTAAGATCACCTACACTCTCTACACCCCTGGAATATGTCATGGCAAAACTGAAGGCAAGCTCAGGTAGAAGAACCAATAGCTAGGCTGCATACTCGTATTTTGAAGATTACAAAGGAGCTGCAACCCATATCAAAGCTTGCCTATTTTTACCATTATTTGACCACAAGATTCTTTTGATGTACATTATAGGGTCAAATCAGACTGTTTGCCTCAACACCGAGGTGGTGCACACATGCCTTCAGTCTTGTCATTACATATTCCAGGGGTGTAGAGAGTGTAGATAAGTTTAACCTTTAGAAATCAAGGATTACATGATCAATGTCAATGGAATTACGAATTCATTGAATGAACTCAATGATTCACAAATGTAATTTGTCATGAGCCTTTAGACAAATGACATATTCAATCACTTAACAAATATGAATTCCACATAACATTGACATGTCAATGTAGGGTTCTAAGAAAATAAAATATAGCTCTCATTAATCACTGTTAATATCTGAATTCTTGAAAAATTATCCAACTGTCAAATTACCTATCAAAAGAATCATTATAGGTTTGAATAGATTACCGAAATGTATAAACAAGTCACAGCTGGGACAAAAAATTAGCAATCAAGCTGGGAATAAAAATAACAAGAGGCCTAGAGGGCCTGTATCAAACGGGGGATAAATTTAAAAGTGATCATAAGATTTTTTTCTTATTACATGATAAAATCTTTCTACTAGTGAGGAAGAAGAAAAATTTAAAGATTTAAACCTCAAATTACAATATTGGGCTCAACAACTTTGCACTAAAAACGGCAGGGCCATTTCTTCCGTTTAATGAAAATTTTTGGCCAAATGGATGAAATTTCTCCAATGGTATAAAGGATCAATATACAAACCCTTACACTTATCTCATACAAAAGGCTACCAATGGTAGGCCCCACCATCAGACCAATACCACTGAAAGTCTCCAGACAAACCACTACACTTACCTCATACAAAAGGCTACCAATGGTAGGCCCCACCATCAGACCAATACCACTGAAAGTCTCCAGACAAACCACTATACTTATCTCATACAAAAGGCTACCAATGGTAGGCCCCACCATCAAACCAATACCACTGAAAGTCTCCAGACAAACCACTTTACTTACCTCATACAAAAGGCTACCAGTGGTAGGCCCCACTATTAGACCAATACCACTGAAAGTCTCCAGACAAACCACTACACTTACCTCATACAAAAGGCTACCAATGGTAGGCCCCACCATCAGACCAATACCACTGAAAGTCTCCAGACAAACCACTACACTTACCTCATACAAAAGGCTACCAATGGTAGGCCCCTCCATCAGACCAATACCACTGAAAGTCTCCAGACAATCCACTATACTTATCTCATACAAAAGGCTACCAATGGTAGGCCCCACCATCAAACCAATACCACTGAAAGTCTCCAGACAATCCACTATACTTATCTCATACAAAAGGCTACCAGTGGTAGGCCCCACCATCAGACCAATACCACTGAAAGTCTCCAGACAAACCACTATACTTATCTCATACAAAAGGCTACCAATGGTAGGCCCCACCATCAGACCAATACCACTGAAAGTCTCCAGACAAACCACTATACTTATCTCATACAAAAGGCTACCAGTGGTAGGCCCCACCATCAGACCAATACCACTGAAAGTCTCCAGACAAACCACTTTACTTACCTCATACAAAAGGCTACCAATGGTAGGCCCCACCATCAGACCAATACCACTGAAAGTCTCCAGACAAACCACTTTACTTACCTCATACAAAAGGCTACCAATGGTAGGTCCCACCATCAGACCAATACCACTGAAAGTCTCCAGACAAACCACTACACTTACCTCATACAAAAGGCTACCAATGGTAGGCCCCACCATCAGACCAATACCACTGAAAGTCTCCAGACAAACCACTATACTTATCTCATACAAAAGGCTACCAATGGTAGGCCCCTCCATCAGACCAATACCACTGAAAGTCTCCAGACAAACCACTACACTTACCTCATACAAAAGGCTACCAATGGTAGGCCCCACCATCAGACCAATACCACTGAAAGTCTCCAGACAAACCACTATACTTATCTCATACAAAAGGCTACCAATGGTAGGCCCCACCATCAGACCAATACCACTGAAAGTCTCCAGACAATCCACTATACTTATCTCATACAAAAGGCTACCAATGGTAGGCCCCACCATCAGACCAATACCACTGAAAGTCTCCAGACAAACCACTATACTTATCTCATACAAAAGGCTACCAGTGGTAGGCCCCACCATTAGACCAATACCACTGAAAGTCTCCAGACAAACCACTACACTTACCTCATACAAAAGGCTACCAATGGTAGGCCCCACCATCAGACCAATACCACTGAAAGTCTCCAGACAAACCACTTTACTTACCTCATACAAAAGGCTACCAATGGTAGGCCCCACCATCAGACCAATACCACTGAAAGTCTCCAGACAAACCACTACACTTACCTCATACAAAAGGCTACCAATGGTAGGCCCCACCATCAGACCAATACCACTGAAAGTCTCCAGACAAACCACTACACTTACCTCATACAAAAGGCTACCAATGGTAGGCCCCACCATCAGACCAATACCACTGAAAGTCTCCAGACAAACCACTATACTTATCTCATACAAAAGGCTACCAGTGGTAGGCCCCACCATCAGACCAATACCACTGAAAGTCTCCAGACAAACCACTACACTTACCTCATACAAAAGGCTACCAGTGGTAGGCCCCACCATCAGACCAATACCACTGAAAGTCTCCAGACAATCCACTATACTTATCTCAAACAAAAGGCTACCAATGGTAGGCCCCACCATCAAACCAATACCACTGAAAGTCTCCAGACAATCCACTATACTTATCTCAAACAAAAGGCTACCAGTGGTAGGCCCCACCATCAGACCAATACCACTGAAAGTCTCCAGACAAACCACTATACTTATCTCATACAAAAGGCTACCAATGGTAGGCCCCACCATCAGACCAATACCACTGAAAGTCTCCAGACAAACCACTATACTTATCTCATACAAAAGGCTACCAATGGTAGGCCCCACCATCAGACCAATACCACTGAAAGTCTCCAGACAAACCACTATACTTATCTCATACAAAAGGCTACCAGTGGTAGGCCCCACCATCAGACCAATACCACTGAAAGTCTCCAGACAAACCACTTTACTTACCTCATACAAAAGGCTACCAATGGTAGGTCCCACCATCAGACCAATACCACTGAAAGTCTCCAGACAAACCACTTTACTTACCTCATACAAAAGGCTACCAATGGTAGGTCCCACCATCAGACCAATACCACTGAAAGTCTCCAGACAAACCACTACACTTACCTCATACAAAAGGCTACCAATGGTAGGCCCCACCATCAGACCAATACCACTGAAAGTCTCCAGACAAACCACTATACTTATCTCATACAAAAGGCTACCAATGGTAGGCCCCTCCATCAGACCAATACCACTGAAAGTCTCCAGACAAACCACTACACTTACCTCAAACAAAAGGCTACCAATGGTAGGCCCCACCATCAGACCAATACCACTGAAAGTCTCCAGACAAACCACTATACTTATCTCATACAAAAGGCTACCAATGGTAGGCCCCACCATCAGACCAATACCACTGAAAGTCTCCAGACAAACCACTATACTTATCTCATACAAAAGGCTACCAATGGTAGGCCCCACCATCAGACCAATACCACTGAAAGTCTCCAGACAAACCACTATACTTATCTCATACAAAAGGCTACCAGTGGTAGGCCCCACCATTAGACCAATACCACTGAAAGTCTCCAGACAAACCACTACACTTACCTCATACAAAAGGCTACCAATGGTAGGCCCCACCATCAGACCAATACCACTGAAAGTCTCCAGACAAACCACTTTACTTACCTCATACAAAAGGCTACCAATGGTAGGTCCCACCATCAGACCAATACCACTGAAAGTCTCCAGACAAACCACTACACTTACCTCATACAAAAGGCTACCAATGGTAGGCCCCACCATCAGACCAATACCACTGAAAGTCTCCAGACAAACCACTATACTTATCTCATACAAAAGGCTACCAATGGTAGGCCCCACCATCAGACCAATACCACTGAAAGTCTCCAGACAAACCACTACACTTACCTCATACAAAAGGCTACCAATGGTAGGCCCCACCATTAGACCAATACCACTGAAAGTCTCCAGACAAACCACTTTACTTACCTCATACAAAAGGCTACCAATGGTAGGCCCCACCATCAGACCAATACCACTGAAAGTCTCCAGACAAACCACTACACTTACCTCATACAAAAGGCTACCAGTGGTAGGCCCCACCATCAGACCAATACCACTGAAAGTCTCCAGACAAACCACTACACTTACCTCATACAAAAGGCTACCAATGGTAGGCCCCACCATTAGACCAATACCACTGAAAGTCTCCAGACAAACCACTTTACTTACCTCATACAAAAGGCTACCAATGGTAGGCCCCACCATCAGACCAATACCACTGAAAGTCTCCAGACAAACCACTTTACTTACCTCATACAAAAGGCTACCAATGGTAGGCCCCACCATCAGACCAATACCACTGAAAGTCTCCAGACAAACCACTTTACTTACCTCATACAAAAGGCTACCAATGGTAGGCCCCACCATCAGACCAATACCACTGAAAGTCTCCAGAGACCCCTGTTAAAACGAAAGTATATGGCAGTTAATAGGGAGAATACTCAAGACTTACTAAATTCCAATTAATCAATAATTAGATATCTTGTACACAAACTTTTTATTCCCCAAGTGGTCAATAGTGACCTTCAGCCTTCAGCTATATAACTGAAGACCACAAAAATCTGACAAGGCATAGAACTTGGGAGTTTGATGCTATTGTGTGAATATGAACCAAATTTAGTAAGACTATCAGGATATATCTTGTACGGTAAGCAGGGCTGGGTACCACAAAATCAAACACACCACGGTATACCACGGTATTTAGGCAAATACTGTGGTACGTACCATGGTATACCACCTTGATTGAATGTTCGAGCTAGATAAAGGTCACGGGCTGTTTTTGTTCTGAAGCCAATCCACAAGAGGCGTGTCATAAGTTTCTCGTTGTGTTATCCTCTAATATTGTTTGAGTGAAGCTATGTCTGTCCTAGTTGATCAGCAAACTTATAGGAAATTATTATTAAACCATATTGGAATTTCAATCGATCTATGTAACAAATAGTTCTTTCAAATTGATAAGTTAAATGAAAGTCCCCAAAAAACCGGTACAGGACTTAATGTACTACGCTACTTACCATCAAAACTTTATACCACGGTATACCGGTAAAACCGCCCAGCCCTAACGGTAAGCAGGGTTTATAGGTATCAATTTGTCTGTGAATGCACGTGTCTGGACATATGCATGTTTGTGTCACATATCGAGACACATACATGCACAGACAAAGTGATACCTATAAACCCTGCTTACTTAAGTTGAAGTATAAATAGCTAACACCTGAGACAGACAGGTGAGGTCAGGTTAGCTAATGAATAGCAACATAATAATTTCAAAATTAATAAGATTTTGTAAATAGCTAGGGCCTGTCTATAACATAAGCTAGCCACCACTGGGTTAATTAGATTATTAACATATACGTTACAGTTTTTAATTATAGATAGTGTTTCTAGGGGGGGGGGGATAATTATAAATACAGGTAAGTTTAGTCATAAGGTCAGTCTACGCCTCGAGATGGCCAGAGTAGGTCAGCAGGAGTCTGGACCGAGGGATAGGCCCAGGGCGTATCCAGATACAGGAGGGTTAGGATATGACAAGCATGTCTTAGAAGCTAATTAGGTTTGGTACATCATTGTCTTAATTTGGAAGCCTTGTGATATTGACAATATTATTTGAGACACAATGTGTAGCACTGTGAGTTTGTATATTACTGTACGTTGATGATGCTGTTACTAGTACATGTAATTGTGATATATGATCATGAATAAACTATCACTGTTACCAACGACTACTTGTTGTTACTGTGTCCTGTGTCACAGTTAAGTCACAATTAAAAACAAATAATAAAATTATTATGATACATATTGAAGTGTACTTACAACAACTGTGGCCACATTGTTAGGAAACTCGTTGGCTAGGATGGCAAAACTGGCTGTGATAAAGGACGACGCCCCTAATGCCTCAACAGTTCTACACAGGAAACACATGACGATGAAGATTTCACCGTCAGGACATTTGTCCAATAGCCTGGCAACATAGAAAGTTTTGATAGGTCAGCCAGCGCAGATACACTACTTGTCAGTAAAACCATAAAGTATCTATTTGTCCATCAAGATAGATCCACAACATATTGCTGATATACAGTGGATTCCACTTAATATCACCCCTGTTAATATCACATTCCTCTTTATATCATGTTTTACCCAATCACCATTTCCCCCTCTATAAAATCTATATAATTTTCTTTGGTTAATATCATGGATTTTGAAGCAAATTCCTCTTAATATCACTTTATTTTTAACCAGTCACATAAAATATCCAGAAAATTATGTCATTTCCATTGATTTCAGATACAACTTATACGAAATATTGCATAGAAAATAAAAAAGATAACAGAAAAATGATTTTTTTGATAAAAGAAGGTTATCTATACATTGAAATATCATCATAATTATATAATGAATAGCTTACTTTTATTTATTGAGTTTGGAAATGCACTAGATTTAGTGGAAAAACATGTTCTGTTAATGTCACATTCCTGTTAATATCATGTGTTTTGTATGACAAATATAACATGTTATAAAAAGGAATGCACTGATATCAATAAAACACGAGGTTGAACTCAATCCTTCTTTTAGATGTTTTAGAAAAGGATCTGTACTGAAAAAGGATTTTTCTTATTATCAACAGTATTAAGTTGATGATTTATCTAACAACTCAATTAAAAAAGAAAGAATGAATTTCAAAGAAGTGACAGTGACATTTTCCACATCACTATGTACAGTGACGTGCCAAAAGTCTTTCAATTTTTTTGATTTTGCTATAAATTCTTTGTATTTCCAACTTTTTTCAATGAATTTTCCTGACTTTGTTTATGGATCAATTTTAATGAAATTTTGTGTTCGTTTAAAGAATGGTTTCCTGTTTCATCTCATAATATTTCACTGTTTTCCATTATGTATGACCAGAGATATCATAATTTTTTTACAACATCCAATTTTCGGGACGCCATTTTGATGTCATTTTGGTAGCGTTATATAGAGAAATGGCGTCACATGGAAATTAGCAGTATAGACAATTCTGTATAGCTACATAAATACATAACGGAAAATTAAATAAATATTATGAGAGGAAACCTTGAATATTTTTATACCAAATGACAAAAAATTGTCAAAATCCATCCATAAACGAAGTCAGGAAAAATAATTGAAAAAAGTTGGAAATACAAAGAATATATGTACATGTAGCTAAAAAAAAAAAAAATTGAAAGACTTTTGGCACTTAACTGTATGTGTGTATGCAGTTTTGGGTAAGGCCGAGAGGAAGTTAAGTGTCCTATTTACAACAGGAGGCTGAACCGTCCTCGTCATTGATATGTAGTTACATTTTAATGCTTGTTGAGATACATAATACATTATCATTCATATAATTCAATAATGGTTTCTTCAATTGTAAACATTGTAAGCCATGTTGTAAGTTTGAGAATGTGGCATCGTTTGTCTATAAAATGAGGAGAGAATATAGGTTTAGGCCTGTCAGCTACTGATAATATATATGTAAAAGATGTCACTTACCCAAACAATATTGCACAAACACCACAAACAGACACACCGCTGATGAACATGAACTTAGAGCCAATCTGTGTAATCTACAATTAACCAAGATGACCAATCAATGTTACCTGCCTGCTCCATAATTTGTATATACAGTAAAACCTCGTTATATCGCCACCTTCTGTTCTCAGCGATTTTGGCGATATAATGAGTTTTGCGGTATATCGGGTTCGACATTCAAACCCGAGTTTGCCGTCTAAACCTTTTAACAAGTGTTTCAATAACAACTGTAAACTTTGAAGATCAAAATTAACTTCAGAAATTGTTTTTAAAAAAAAATTCATTCATATCACATTATTGCACCGCTCTGACTGCTTATTGCGGCATATAGGCCCACTGTCCGAAAACAAATATGGGAATGTCCCCGTTTTGCTTCGAGTCTAATACAGAAATGATGACATCTTCCCAACATGTAATTCTGTGTAATTTGATTGGCTGATAAAAATACTCTCTGAGATTTCCTTCACCAACACGAACTTGGATGCAAAATGCTGGCATCGAGTCGGCCTGTGGTGATGATGATGAGGACTCTCGGAGATTTCCTTCACCAACACGAACTTGGATGCATAATGCTGGCATCGAGTCGGCCTGTGGTGATGATGATGAGGAGAGGGATGCTTTTTTTCCGCGAATTTGAATGGTTTCATGATATTGTTTTCATCATAACTTCCGAAACTTACCAGTAGAAAGACAACAAAGGAATAGCCATGGTTCATTGATACCATGTGTGTACACGCGGTCACCTGTCAGTCGGCATTCAGTCACCTAACAATAACATCTCAACGCGTCCTTCTGACCTCAATTTAGCGATATTAACAAGGTCATGATAGTGTTATTTTAACCACTGGTTCTGGAAATATTATGGCAGATGGCGATAGGCGAGTTTGGCGGTAAAACGGTTGCATTAACGTGGATGGAAATCCGTTCTGAATAAATTCATGGCGATAAGCGAGTTTGGCGGTATAACGGGTGGCGATATAACAGGGTTTTACTGTATATATACAGTCAAACCTGCTCTAACGGCAACCTGGAATAAGCGGCCATCTCCGTTAACCGGCCAGTCTGTGGTCCGTCCGATGGAAAACACTATATATTGAACCTTAAATAAGCGGTTACCTGTCTAACACGGCCAACGGCCACCAAAATTTGCCCCAAGTCGTTGTATCGTCCTGTATTAAACAGCCATTTTGTCCAGAAATAAACATCTGCGATGATCACATGACCAGTTATTTTTATCGATCGTCACCTGATTTGGTTTTATTTACGATAAGCCGTGGATAATCTCCGCATAGAACCACCGACACTAGAGTATGATTAAGTGCATTATAATATTTAACTGTTGAAAAACAAAATGAGCAATAGGCCGTTTCTGGCCAACCTGGTTTAAGCAGCGACCTGTCTTAAGCAGCCAATATCTGTTGGTCCCTTGAGTGTCCGCTTAATACAGGTTTGACTGTATAGACATTTAGTGACCAGGTTCAGATGTAACGTGGAAGTATGACGAGTCATACAGTGCTCTATAATTCAAGTTCTACATGTCAAGATTACATCTATCCAGGGATGGGTTAACAATCGTCAACAAAAGTTCGTACAAACAGGTAAATTACCCTGCGGGGATCCCTGGACCACTTCGTAAAATACGAGAATTCGTAAATGGCGACTTCGTAAATACAAGTTTGAATTACATAGGGTTATATAGAGGCTCAGTAGGGGATTTTTGAAGACTTCGTGAAATGCGGAAGATCGTGAAAACCGACTTCGTGAAATGTGGAGTTTACTGTATCAGACAGATTACAACAAAATTACATTACATAAAGGAAACATAATATTTACAAATAAATACATATACGTAACTTTATTTTAAATATACATAAGATTTATCTTAAAAAGAACAGGTCAAATAAAATGATTGTCCTAAATTTTTTTTTTTAACCAAATTTAACTTTTCTTCATCGGTAGAAGGATATAGTCCTAATATTCATAAGACGGAAAAAAATGTTTGATTTGCAAAGAAAGTCTTCTCAATCTCCATGAGGGAACTACTTCTGATATAAGTATACCTGGTTATTTTCACCCTGGTTTCATTTTTACCCTTTGAAGACAGCTAGGGTGAATTTAAGATGAAGGCAAAACTTTCCAGTTGAACTGAGCCCAAAATCCATTGTTAATTTGCTGGTCGTATGTATGTCTTGACAACTTGACCAATTCTGAGTGATCTAAATGCAACGGTATGGAATATTCCGAATGGAATTTTCCAATTTTACACTCGAAAAACATTAAAAAATAATACATTTACAAAAAAAAATCTGTGAATTTCAAAGAGGCAAACATTTCCAGATAAATTCATCAGTACTGGACAGTAAGTGGATGGGTGAATTACTTATGAATCAAATAGAAGGCATAGGTATTTACATGGTACCATTATTACACCTGATAAGGGCAATATACCATGATATCCACTACCAATAAACTTCAGCTATGTTTGCTGATTACCTGAAAGTCCATTGTACAGTTCTGTTACCATGGTAACTTACCCTTGTGAAAAATATCCAGTGGAATTCCAATGAACTTACAAGTGGGATTTAAGTGGTTTGAATTTACCGCTGAAATTACTGGTATTCCAGTGGATTTAATATGTACAACATTTGATATAGCGCCCTATCTAGCTAACATAAGCCACTTTCTCTGAATGTTCCAAGTGTATGACGATTACGGGTGATCGAACCCAGGTCGCCTGCATGGAAGGCCGGAGTGTTAACCACTCGACCAATCCGCCCATACACTGGATTTCCACTGATATTTTCACTAGGGTAGAAATGAAAATAAACTTATAAAACTTACATAGTTTCCAAATATTGGTGAAGTTATAAAAATGACAAGTTCAAATGTTGCGAACACCAAGCCCACCACACTCTCTGACATCCCCTTTTGGTCAGCCTGCAATTGATAAAACAAACGTAATACACAAGCTGCAAGAGCCACAATAGGCCTGTATACGTATCTCTCACCTACTAAACTTTACCTTCAACAAAACGTTATTTTAAAAGGTTGAATACTAGATAAATAACATTTGCTTTTGGTCAGCCTGCAATTGATAAAACAAACGTAATACACAAGCTGCAAGAGCCACAATAGGCCTGTATACGTATGTATCTCTCACCTACTAAACTTTACCTTCAACAAAACGTTATTTTAAAAGGTTGAATACTAGATAAATAACATTTGCTTTTGGTCAGCCTGCAATTGATAAAACAAACGTAATACACAAGCTGCAAGAGCCACAATAGGCCTGTATACTTATCTCTCACCTACTAAACTTTACCTTCAACAAAACGTTATTTTAAAAGGTTGAATACTAGATAAATAACATTTGCTTTTGGTCAGCCTGCAATTGATAAAACAAACGTAATACACAAGCTGCAAGAGCCACAATAGGCCTGTATACGTATCTCTCACCTACTAAACTTTACCTTCAACAAAACGTTATTTTAAAAGGTTGAATACTAGATAAATAACATTTGCTTTTGGTCAGCCTGCAATTGATAAAACAAACGTAATACACAAGCTGCAAGAGCCACAATAGGCCTGTATACTTATCTCTCACCTACTAAACTTTACCTTCAACAAAACGTTATTTTAAAAGGTTGAATACTAGATAAATAACATTTGCTTTTGGTCAGCCTGCAATTGATAAAACAAACGTAATACACAAGCTGCAAGAGCCACAATAGGCCTGTATACGTATCTCTCACCTACTAAACTTTACCTTCAACAAAACGTTATTTTAAAAGGTTGAATACTAGATAAATAACATTTGCTTTTGGTCAGCCTGCAATTGATAAAACAAACGTAATACACAAGCTGCAAGAGCCACAATAGGCCTGTATACGTATCTCTCACCTACTAAACTTTACCTTCAACAAAACGTTATTTTAAAAGGTTGAATACTAGATAAATAACATTTGCTTTTGGTCAGCCTGCAATTGATAAAACAAACGTAATACACAAGCTGCAAGAGCCACAATAGGCCTGTATACATATCTCTCACCTACTAAACTTTACCTTCAACAAAACGTTATTTTAAAAGGTTGAATACTAGATAAATAACATTTGCTTTTGGTCAGCCTGCAATTGATAAAACAAACGTAATACACAAGCTGCAAGAGCCACAATAGGCCTGTATACATATATCTCTCACCTACTAAACTTTACCTTCAACAAAACGTTATTTTAAAAGGTTGAATACTAGATAAATAACATTTGCTTTTGGTCAGCCTGCAATTGATAAAACAAACGTAATACACAAGCTGCAAGAGCCACAATAGGCCTGTATACGTATGTATCTCTCACCTACTAAACTTTACCTTCAACAAAACGTTATTTTAAAAGGTTGAATACTAGATAAATAACATTTGCTTTTGGTCAGCCTGCAATTGATAAAACAAACGTAATACACAAGCTGCAAGAGCCACAATAGGCCTGTATACATATCTCTCACCTACTAAACTTTACCTTCAACAAAACGTTATTTTAAAAGGTTGAATACTAGATAAATAACATTTGCTTTTGGTCAGCCTGCAATTGATAAAACAAACGTAATACACAAGCTGCAAGAGCCACAATAGGCCTGTATACATATATCTCTCACCTACTAAACTTTACCTTCAACAAAACATTATTTTAAAAGGTTGAACACTTGTTTAATAACATTTGCTTCACATGTCATGGTTCTTTGTTCGTATATATTGATTTAAAACAATTATCCACACATTCTTAACTGGAGTTTCTTGGAACTATTGTACCACTGTTTTCCACTAGAAATTTCACTAATATTCCACATGATCTTCCTGTGTAATCCAGGGATATTCCAAAGGAATACTATATATATATTCCACTGGCATTCCTGTGTAATCCAGGGATATTCCAGTGGAATACCATGTATATATTCCACTGGCATTCCTGTGTAATCCAGGGATATTCCAGTGGAATACCATATATATATTCCACATGATCTTCCTGTGTAATCCAGGGATATTCCAGTGGAATACCATATATATATTCCACATGATCTTCCTGTGTAATCCAGGGATATTCCAGTGGAATACCATATATATATTCCACATGATCTTCCTGTGTAATCCAGGGATATTCCAGTGGAATACCATATATATATTCCACTGGCATTCCTGTGTAATCCAAGGATATTCCAGTGGAATACTATATATATATTCCACTGATATTTCTGTGTAATCCAGGGATATTCCAGTGGAATACCATATATATATTCCTCTGGCATTCCTGTGTAATCCAGGGATATTCCAGTGGAATACCATATATATATTCCACATGATCTTCCTGTGTAATCCAGGGATATTCCAGTGGAATACCATATATATATTCCACTGGCATTCCTGTGTAATCCAGGGATATTCCAGTGGAATACTATATATATATTCCACTGGCATTCCTGTGTAATCCAAGGATATTCCAGTGGAATACCATATATATATTTATATATAATACTATATATATATTCCACTGGCATTCCTGTGTAATCCAGGGATATTCCAGTGGAATATCATATATATATTCCACTGGCATTCCTGTGTAATCCAGGGATATTCCAGTGGAATACCATATATATATTCCACTGATATTTCTGTGAAATCAAGGGATATTCCAGAGGAATACCATATATATATTCCACTGGCATTCCTGTGTAATCCAGGGATATTCCAGTGAAATACCATATATATATTCCACTGATATTTCTGTGTAATCCAGGGATATTCCAGTGGAATACCATATATATATTCCTCTGGCATTCCTGTGTAATCCAGGGATATTCCAGTGGAATACCATATATATATTCCACTGGCATTCCTGTGTAATCCAGGGATATTCCAGTGGAATACCATATATATATTCCACTGGCATTCCTGTGTAATCAAGGGATATTCCAGTGGAATACCATATATATATTCCACATGATCTTCCTGTGTAATCCAGGGATATTCCAGTGGAATACCATATATATATTCCACAGGTATTCTTGTGTAATCCAGGGATATTCCAGTGGAATACTATATATATATTCCACTGGCATTCCTCTGTAATCAAGGGATATTCCAGTGGAATACTATATATATATTCCACTGGCATTCCTCTGTAATCAAGGGATATTCCAGTGGAATACTATATATATATTCCACAGGTATTCCTGTGTAATCCAAGGATATTCCAGTGGAATACTATATATATATTCCACTGGCATTCCTGTGTAATCCAGGGATATTCCAGTGGAATACCATGTATATATTCCACAGGTATTCCTGTGTAATCCAGGGATATTCCAGTGGAATACTATATATATATTCCACTGGCATTCCTGTGTAATCCAGGGATATTCCAGTGGAATACCATATATATATTCCACTGGCATTCCTGTGTAATCCAAGGATATTCCAGTGGAATACCATATATATATTCCACTGGCATTCCTGTGTAATCCAGGGATATTCCAGTGGAATACCATATATATATTCCTCTGATATTTCTGTGTAATCAAGGGATATTCCACACAGGCAATTGTGGCCAGGAGAATAACCATCTAAATATATAGGTAATATAGCGAAATATGAATAATTAAAATAAAATTTAAAAACAAAATTTTCCAATTTCCTTTTTATGTTATTAATCATCTAAAACCATAATGAAAATAATTGCCAAATTTCAGCTTGATACGTCAAACGGTTAAATTTCACAAAAAAATTGACTATCAGACACAGAAAAAGAGAGAAGGTACAGTCTGTATGCAACTCAGTGGCAGAAAATAGCTTGACTGCATTACAAAACAATCATAAAAACCATACCTTAACTGTTTTAATATACAAATACAGATACAAACAAGAAGAGTCCTAAGAGCACTTTCATCAAGTTAAGAGAATCGTGTCAACGCCATTATTTATGTGAACAAGAGAAAGTGTTGTCTGCACATAGGTGTCATGTTCAGTGACAAGCACCACCCATTTGTCTCGCCAATAACCAATCAGTTAGCAAACTCAGCAACAAGCTCCGCCCACCTCTCGCCCGATTGGCTCGGCGGAAACACATGAGTGCTGGTGTGTTTTAGCTTGGTAGGTGTGTTTAGTTCTCAGACTAAAACACAGCTAAGTGAAGTCGAGACAAAAGTGGGGATATAGCCTATTTAACCTTAGTTAACTTTTATATAGAGTAAATAAAGTAGAGGTATATTAATAACTTATGCACAATACAGCTAGTGTAATACATACCTCTGTTGGGAAAAAAGGTGCCAAAAGTGAAAAACACGTGCAGGCACAAAAATTCAAAAATCCCATGGAAAGGAGTAAAATCTTCTGCTGTCTTGGAGCACGTGAGAAAGAAAATGCTTCCTCTTTTCCATTTTCCTTAACATCAGTGTCCTCTTTTTCAGCTTCATCATTCATGCCACCGTAGTTTCTTGCTGGGTTTGTTGCTACAATTTGGCTGTTGCTCTCAGTGTTTTGAATACGGGGTTCATCATCATCAAGATCCATAGCTGGGTGTTAAATTTTGTGGGGGAACTGGAGGCTATAACTGGAAAGTCATAGTAAAGTCTTAGAAATGTTTTCAACAAGCTTAAGAGTGTCATGGGAGGAACAATACCAGGTACAATGTAGAAGTGAAAAACACAATTGTATCAGAATACAAAAATAAAGAAAAATAAGAAAACATTTTATTCAATTTTAATGTCTAAAAGAAATTCAAGTTTTCATCATCTTAATTTATTAAATCCTTCAAAAATAGACAGAAATTTGTTAAAAAAAATGTGGAGAAAGATATCCAGACCATATTTAATTAGACTCTTAGATATGTATAAGGGGTGGTAACTCTTCTAAATGTAGTCAAAATAAAGAAATGTTCATGAAAACACAAATTTAAGTCTTGGTGAATATATGTTCAAAGTTAAGAAGAGATCAATTGCAAGCCGTTTGAGGCAATCTCCAGACAAAATCTAGATTGTAAAATACAGTATGTAAGGGGCAGTAACTCTTACAAGTATAACCAAATCAAAAACGATGTTCAGAAAAATATAACTTCATGTAATGGTTTATAAATTTATCCTGCTGATGGTAAAAATTTCACTATCCCATTGGTTAAAACGACATCACATGACGTCCTGGGCGATCTCATATCGGGTCACTAAAAATCTGTATAACGTCAATAAATTCCGTGTCACGTCAGTAACGGGTTATCGTTCCTGAAAGGACTCTCTATTCAATAACAATCATGGCTGTTCTTAAACTATTCAGCCACACCACGAAAGATGAATTTGCATCAATTCTAGTTGACAGCGACAAGTTAAATGGTTCAAATTATAAGTCCAGCTCATGTTTTTTTCCTAATTAATTACAGGGGTATAAGCCTACAGCAGGATAAATTCGTTACACAGTTTGTTAGTGACCTGATACGGAAAAATATCGGGTCTAAAAAAAGACATGTATCAGGTTCGGTTTCGCCTCACCTGATACAATCAGGTTGAGAAATCAACACAAAAAATTCAAGCTACATTTAGAGTACTGAAGGTTCATGTCATTTATCAACACAAATTTTGAAGTCTTTTGTTCAAGTTTGCTTCTTGTCAGAAATCATTGCCTTGGAATTACTGCATGTTTAATGTAAAGATTATTTTACACACCCAATAAATGTTTTATGTGACGTTCGATGACTAATATGGTATGCTCTCTGTCACCTTCATCAGAAAATTGACAAACAAAGCTTAAACACAAAAAGTATAAATTGTGTAAAAGTTGGGGAAGGTCAAGGTCACACAGACCTGGGTAGTTCATTGTTTTGGAGCTCCAACAAAAAGTCTATTTTTTTCGATTTATCGGAATCTCTATGTAAATGTTTTTGGCAAGTTATCTCACAAGTGACTCATCAACACTTAGATAACATTTTTTTGGAAATTCTGATTTGGAAATATGGATTTTGGACATGTGTAAAGTGGCAATGGTTTGACACCCAGCCTGGTGAACACTGTTAACCCACACTACTTATATTACATTTACCTGGACTATACTGACCGGCCTGTTCATATACTCAGTATTCTCGAAGTATTGGAATTATCTCACAACTGTTTTCCAAACTATTTGATTAACTATGCCAACTAGTCACCAGAAAAGTTGTAGCAGTTCAAAAACTACTGATGAGAGATTGGATGAAATCACGTGTATGCTGGTTAATGTGGTAACCAAGCAAGACATGGAAGACAGGAATAGGAGACTGAAGGAGGACATACGAGCAGAAAATAAGGAACTAATAGAGGAGTTGAAGGGGAAAATATTTGACCTTGAGACGGAGAATGATGAGCTGCGCCAGACCGTAGGAAGTCTTGAGGAGCAAGTTGCCGAACTCCAGAACTCAAAAGATGTTTCGGAAGCAAAATACAACGACCTGGAACAACATGGTCGCAAGAACTCTGTAAGAATACATGGATTAGAAGATTCATCTGAGTCAGAAACTGTTGAAGAAAGTGTTCAGAAAATAGTGGATTTTGTAAACGATAAACTGGATGTTCAACTGGACAATGGCGATATAGACATAGCCCACAGATTGGGAAGATTCAACATAGGACGACCAAGGAACATGATTGTGAAATTCGTACAACGACGTAAAAGAAATGAAGTGATCAAAGCTCGGAGGAAGTTGAAACGTACTGAATACACCATATTTGAAGATCTGACGAAGGCAAACCAACGCATACTCAAGGAAGCTTACAAACTTTCCTGTGTAAAAAACACTTACAGTATTGATGGAAAACTTATTGCTGTCTTAGCAAACGGAAAAAAGAGAAAACTCCTGTTTGACACTCCACTTACTGAGGATTATATTTTGAACGATTCCAACTTTAGTTAATTGTGTGTTCTAGATGAACAATCGGTAACGGAACTTGGCACGAGGTGCCGCCAGGAACGTGATTTCCTGGTTTTACCGATACTATTTGACAGTGATGGACATTCATTATTTTTGTGATTGTGTGTAGTGTGTCTTTCATCTGTGCGCTGTATGTGAGTGATTACGGGATTTAACATTCTTTGTAACACAGGTAAGGTAACGCTTTATTTTTCACATTATATATCAAATATATCTTAAAAATGTAATACGCTTGACCTGGATCATTCTTTGTCTTATAAAAAGAGTCCTGTTTGTTATTGTATAAATTACGTCTAGAATTTTGAGTACGATATGGGTTTTTTCCGGATTCTATCATATCCGACTTTGGTCCATTGTCTTATATTAGTGTACTACTTCCGGTGTTTTCGACTAGTGTACGATATGAAGATGTCCGGACGGTTTAACACGTATTCAGAAGCATGTGTGTAGGTTAATGGTGTTCTTTAGGAAATTGACCATGATTATGTATTTTATATCTTATCTTTTTCTTTCTTTCTGTCATCTCTTTTTGCTTTATCTATATTTCTTTGGGATGGTTAAAGTAGATGTATTGCTGGTTAACAAGTACTGCCAGTATAGATAAGTCATATCGATAATATCGGCCAACTGTCGTGGCATTGGGGATAAGTCTAAGCGTGCTGACATTTTCTCATATTTTAGGGATATGAAAAGTAACATTATATGTTTACAGGATACGCATTTCACAGAAGATAATGAGAATATAATAATGAATGAGTGGGGTTACCAGTGCTATTTCAATTCGTTTAAATCTAATGCAAGGGGTGTTGCAATTCTTTTTGAAAATAATTTTGAATACAAGATACTAAAAGAGAGAAAAGGAGGAAAGCCTAATGGTAATTTTATAGCTATTGAAAATTAAATTGAAATCGAACATTTGAAAATAACACTCATTAACCTATATGGTCCAAATGATGATAATCCTGAATTTTACAATATAGTATCTGAAACCATAGAAGATTTTGTTAACAAATATGTTATTATTTGTGGTGATTTCAATCTCGTTTTAAATCCTGAAATAGATTATGATAAATGTTACAAGCACATAAATAATCCTAAGGCAAGGGATAAGGTCTTAGAAATCATTGATAGCTTTTCATTAATAGACATTTATAGAGAACATCATGAAAACCTTAAAAGATATACATGGAGGAAAAGTAATCCAATAAAACAGGCCCGCCTAGATTTCTTTCTTGTCTCAGAAAACTTACTTCCTAGTATTATAAAATCAAACATCGAAGCTGGATATAGATCTGACCATTCTTTTCCGTCGATATTTCTTAAACTCACTGAATTCAAGGCGGGGAAGGGTGTTTGGAAATTCAATAATAGTTTACTTCAAGATATGACATATTTGAATCTAGTGAAAGAAAGTATAGAGGAGTTTAAAAGTATATATTGTCTTCCTGTTTATAATATTGCTGATAAAAGTATATTGAACATACCAGATGCTGAGCTCCAGTTTACCATTGAAGATCCTATTTTTCTTGAGATTTTACTTACACATATTAGAGGGAAAACAATTTCTTATTCTGCCTCCATGAAAAAACAACAGAATTTAAGAGAAGATAATTTAAAGAAAGCTATTCAAAAACTTGAGGAGCAACAAGATGAAATAGATATTGTAACATTAGATTCCAAGAAAAAAGAATTAGAATCAATCAGAGAACATAAAATAAGAGGTAGCTTAATAAGGTCAAGAGCGAAATGGATTGTAGAAGGTGAAAAACCAACAAACTATTTTTTTAATTTAGAAAACAGAAATTTTACTTCGAAAATAATACCTAAATTGCAATTAGAAGATGGAAAGTTAATAACAAATCAAGAAGACATTTTGAATGAAGTTCACAATTTTTATGAAAAACTATATAGTTCTAACACTGAAATAGAGGATGTAGATTTAGATGAGTTATTTAAAGATTATAACATAAGCAAATTAGATAGACAAGATGCAGAAAGACTGGAGGGTCCGATAACACTAGCTGAAGCAGGAAAAACATTATATAGCATGAAGAATAATAAAAGTCCTGGTATAGATGGGTTTACAGCTGAATTTTTTAAATGTTTTTGGAAATATTTGGGTAATTTTGTTGTAAGGTCTTTAAATTCGGGGTTTGAAAGGGGCGAATTATCTATATCTCAACGACGGGGAATTATAACATGCATACCAAAGGGAGATAAACCCAGGCACTTTATAAAAAACTGGAGACCAATTTCATTACTAACTGTCGTGTATAAAATAGCTTCTGGTTCAATAACAGGTAGAATAAAAAGGGTTTTAGATACAATCATAGACAATGATCAAACTGGGTTTCTAGCGGGGCGTTATATAGGGGAAAACACTAGACTAGTATATGACTTGATGCAATACTCTGAAGATAATAATATTCCAGGCATGCTATTAATGATTGATTTTGAAAAGGCTTTCGATTCGGTTTCTTGGGGATTTATTGAAAAAGTTTTAGTTTTTTTCGGTTTTGGAATCAGTATCATAAATTGGGTCAAGGTATTTCATAAAAATGTTAGTGCAACAATCAATCAGGGCGGAAACTTATCATCTTTTTTTAATATCGAAAGGGGATGCCGGCAGGGCGACCCGATCGCACCGTATATTTTTATTATCTGTGCCGAAATTCTAGCTCTCAAATTACGAAAAAATAGTAATATAATAGGTATTGAAATTAATAAATGTCCAATCTTACTCTCACAGTATGCAGACGATACATCTTTGGCACTGAACGGCTCTGAGAGATCTCTTAAAGGATCTATTATTGAATTAAATTCTTTTGCTAAAATGTCAGGTTTAAAAATAAATGTATCCAAAACACAGGTAATCTGGATCGGTAGTAAAAAATTCAGTAATGATACCTTTCTTCCTGAGCTCAACTTACAGTGGGGCAGACACAAATTTACGCTTTTAGGGATTGATTTTCACGTAAATTTGCACGAGATACCAAAAATGAATTTTGACAAAAAGTTAACAAAATTAAAGTCATTGATTAAAATATGGAAAAGAAGAACTTTAACTCCTATTGGTAGAATCCACATTATTAAATCACTTCTCATTTCACAATTGAATCACTTATTTATCTCGCTGCCAAATCCTAATGAACTTTTCCTTTCAAAACTAAATTCAATCTTATTTGAATTCTTGTGGAACAGCAAAACAGATAAAGTTAAAAGAGAAGGTATAATTCAAAATTACTTTAATGGTGGCTTAAAAATGATAAATATTAAAGCATTCATAGACTCTTTAAAACTAAGTTGGATCAGAAGGCTTTTTCAGACAACTTCCAAATGGCAAATAATCTTTAAAAGTATTGCTAATATAGACATGCTTACAAATTGTGGTAATGACTATGTACAAATATGTCAAAGACAGTGTAAAAATAAATTCTGGTCTGATGTTTTTAAAGCATGGAACAAACTTAATTTAATCAAAGAAAACAAAATTGTCAAACACAAATGTATTTTAAAAACACCAATATGGTTCAACAGACATATAACTGTTGGTCAGAAATCAGTATTTTATAAAAGTTTATATGAAAAAAATATTATTACTATAAATGATTTAGTGAAGGATCATAATCTGGGACAGTTCTACAGTTTTCAGGAAATTATTAACACATATCAGGTAACTACTAATTTCCTTCATTACCATAGTATTTTGTCAGCAGTGAAAAAGTTTGTATCATCAACTGAAATCCCAAAATCAAAACTTCCATACCCACTTTTACCATTGAATATAGAACCATTTCTGAAAACAAGGAAGGGATCTAAAGATTTTTATAATATCTTAATAGAAAATAACACTATACCAACAGGGAAAAAGAAATGGAATGAAATTTTTGATTTAAATGATTTAACATGGACTCAAATATACAAAATTCCTTTTAGTGTCACAAAAAATACAAAACTTCAATGGATTCAGTACAGAGTTAACCACCACATTTTAACAACAAATTCTTTTCTTTTTAAATCACATTTAGCCATTTCTCCTTTTTGTACTCTATGCAATTCTGAAACTGAAACTATAATACACATTTTATGGGAATGTCGAGAAGTCCAAAATCTACTGGATAGTTTAAAAATTCTACTAGATGCTCTATTTATTCCATTTAATTTCAATAAACAATCATTTATTCTTGGATTGCTATCACAGAATCACAGTAACTGTAAAGTTGATAATGAAATACTTCTGATTATTAAACAATATATATACAAAATGCGATGCTTTCACAATTCTCTTAACATTAATAGACTAATTATGACAATAAAAGATGATTAACTTTTGCAAAGGTATATTGCAATCAGCAAAGGTGATATTTCAAGGGAAAATTTTGAAAAAGAATGGAAAAAATGGGAGAAAATTGCTGAACTATAAATTTTTTCATTTCTTTTTTTGACAATATTATTTCTTTAATGTATAACCACTACAGTGTGCGCCGATTCCACTAAATTATATTCTGACTTTAGTTAAATTTTAGTTTTATGCTAATGTTTAGATTAATGATTAAAAATCTTGTGCCATCCCATTATTCCCCCTCCTTCCTGTCTCTCCTGCCCCCCCCCAACTATCTATTTCCCTCCCCCCTCCCCCCCCTCTCTCTCTCTCTCTCTCTCTCCCTCTCTCTCTCATATAATCCACAACATATGACTTTACCTACTGAATACTATAAGTAAAGTTTATTAATTAAATAAGATGATAGTTATAAGAGTATGAAAGTATGATACAAAGATATGCATGTATGAGTGATAAATGCAATAAGTGAATTACTGGGAGGAGGTGTATACATATACACAGGTATGTTTTATATAGTATGTATGAGTACATACTGTGAGTACTGAAGTACATAATGCCTAAGATGTGTAACTGTGTATGCTATTGAACTATAATGTATGCTATACGGATGTTGTTTATGGTGTGTTTACATGCCATGCTCCTTTATAGTGTATAGAATTAATTTTGTGCGAATGCTATACTGTGTATAAAGCAATGGGGTTTTTTTATGGAACATTGCTGATGGTATATACATTTATTTTTGCTTTATAGACAAATAATTGTATATCATAATATAAGAACTGTGGTATATATGGAATGTTGTAATGGTGTGTATGATACACAGAACTATGGTATGTATGGAATCTTGAAATGGTGTGTATGGTATACAGAACTATGGTATATATGGAATGTTGTAATGGTGTGTATGATACACAGAACTATGGTTTGTATGGAATGTTGTAATGGTGTGTATGGTATACAGAACTATGGTTTGTATAAAATAACGTAAGGGTGTGTATGGTATACAGAACTATGGTATGTATGGAATGTTGTGATTGCGTGTATGGTATACAGAACTATGGTATTTCTGGAATGTTGTAATGGTGTGTATGCTATACAGAACTATGGTATGTATGGAATGTTGTAATGGTGTGTATGGTATACAGAACTATGGTTTGTATAGAATAATGTAAGGGTGTGTATGGTATACAGAACTATGGTATGTATGGAATGTTGTAATGGTGTGTATGGTATACAGAACTATGGTTTGTATAGAATAATGTAAGGGTGTGTATGGTATACAGAACTATGGTTTGTATAGAATAATGTAAGGGTGTGTATGCTATACAGAACTATGGTATGTATGGAATGTTGTAATGGTGTGTATGGTATACAGAACTATATATGGTTTGTATAGAATAATGTAAGTATGGTATACAGAACGATGGTTTGTATAGATTAATGTATTGGTGTGTATGGTATACAGAACTATGGTATTTCTGGAATGTTATAATGGTTTGTATGGTATACAGAACTATGGTATGTATGGAATGTTGTAATGGTGTGTATGGTATACAGAACTATGGTATGTATGGAATGTTGTAATGGTGTGTATGGTATACAGAACTATGGTTTGTATAGATTAATGTAAGGGTGTGTATGGTATACAGAACTATGGTATGTATGGAATGTTGTAATGGTGTGTATGGTATACAAAACTATGGTATGTATGGAATGTTGTAATGATGTGTATGGTATACAGAACTATGGTATGTATGGAATGTTGTAATGGTGTTCAGATAATCATACATGTGTATTTCTATTATTGTAAACAATGATATTGTCATGTGTGTGTTAAAAATCTGAATAAAATTATAAATTAAAAAAAAAAAAAAAAAAAATAAATAAATTGTGTACAAGTTGGTATAAAAAAAAATGGTCCATTTCATCTACACTGCTGAGGATATGTACAATAGTAAATACAATTATTGTATCAGAATGACTCAATTCATCAAGGCTTTGTTTATAAGCTTTGGTCATGTGTGAGAGTCTGCGAGCCCCCTCATCTCGATTTAGAACCCCAGCATACCGTTGCATGTACCATACATAAATCATACTTTAACCAATCAGAAGAAAATGTTAACAAGTACTTGGAATTACTCATTATACAGAAATTTAATCACTTCTTTGACATAAAGGACCAGGATAGAGGCTGGTGTCATACTAGCAATTAACCTGCAGAATTTACTTCAACCTTCACATAATGTTTAAATAATGCAGCTATAGGACTTATAGCTATACATGTAGGTTTATTAGTTCAATGTTTCAACAAAAATGTAAGTGAGTTGATCTTTGATTACTGCACATTCCTATATTATTTTAATTTCTCAGGCATTTAAAAAATACAACAAATGAAAGAATCTTATAACTCCAACACGATTATTTTATCATGATTAGGGTCTTGATCCTCCAATACATACAAGCAGATCCCCGCCAACAAATATTAAACTGACCTAGTTTGCGACCCTGTTTCGAGATCACAGGGACCCGCGAAAATGAAGACTAGACTAAGATTAAAGCTTTGATTGACTGTCTGGAAAGCATGAGATCAAACTTATGTTTAGTCCTAATTTGAGTCATTGATAAATTTCATTTGGCACCTAGTCAAACGATTTACTCGTTGCATTTACTGTTTTTTTGCATAAATGACAATTTGACTTATGCAATATTATATTAATTCTCAAGACCCTCTGAGTGTTTATAATTACTTACCTGCAAACCGGTTGGACGGAGATCAATTTGCTAATGCTGTTGCGGATATGTTCAATTATGAATGACTGACCGACACACCAAGATAATATATGAATGAATCGTTGTTAAGTTGCCGGTGATGATGACATCCTTTTGTGACATCCCTAGCCAAAGATAAGCGGTACGATATCTTATTGCACAACACACCGTAAAGCATAGGTATATACTTTTTCTCTGTACAGGCCTTGTCCAATTAGAGTTACCTCCCTTTAAACTGGCTGACAGTTAGTATGAAAGTAAAACCTTACCAAAATAAGTTTGATAATATAACCAGTATTATACGTAATGCTAACCTTGTACTTTCCTTGTTTTCAGTGATAATCACATGAATTAATATTTTAACACAAGCACTTGTTTTACCAAAATGGTTTTTGACTATAAGTAAATTTTATTGTCCGACGTTAGAACAAGGTCGTCGTGGCCGAGTGGTTAAGGCGATAGACTAGAAATCTATTGGGGTCTCCCCGCGCAGGTTCGAATCCTGCCGACGACGCTTATTATTTTTTTCATCATTTTATTTTTACCAGACCTTCTTGACGTAAAAGATCATATGCATAAGGAACACAAAATTACTGAAATAATTTCTTTTTGTTATTTTTGGTTTAAGATAAAAGAATCTCGCGGTCACATATAACGATAAACAATGAAAGGCTTTGAAGTCAGTCGCGGTTAAGACAGGTACAAAAATGTGCTTGCGTAAGTTTATTGATTGGTCAGGTTAACTACCTGAGCGTGCCTTCAGAGCGTAGGTGAACATGACCACCTGATATCGAGGATGTCTGGCACTTCCATGGCGGATGATCATGAAATGGCCATGTAGAGCACGGACTTAGATTATTGCTATGTAAGTCCGTGTGTAGAGTAAACTCATATTTAATAGCATTTCTTTTGTGAATGACAGAATTGAGGTACATTTATCGGGATAGAAAGCAATAAGCCAGCCTGATTCCCATCTGGCAACCGCTTCAAGGTCAAGTTGAATTTTTCACAGTCTGCAAATTTGTTACAGCTACATGTAGTTTTGAACCCAAACTAAAGTGTTTAGAAAACTTTTTGGGGCTTTAATTCAGGTGGGGCCCACTTCAACAACATACGGAAGTTAGAAGACATTTCAAAATGGACGCGTGTTTACAAATACCAAGTTTCAACTGCTGCTGTACCGGTAACCGCGTCAGAATTCATCTTGAATATTGCTGATATCGGTTGATCTTAAATAAATCTACAAATATGATAAGTTATTAGGCTTGATTTTCGCTTCAAGTTTTGCCGAAAGTTACGTATATTGGGCCTTTAATATTCATTTGAGAACCCCACTCGTAGACAATATGTTCCTATATAAGTATGCAAAGAGACAAACATACAGTGCTATAACGGGATGACCACACAATGTCCATGGTAAATATATTCACCCAATGTCCACATGTGCAACTTCATGGCATATGAAAACCAAACACATATATGCTACATTACCATGGAAATATCTTAAAGTCTATATATTTGTCTTAATTCTGACGTACCCAAATTACAAATGACGTCATCCCTGGGCCAGGATTTGGGAGGGAGGGGGACACACTTGGATTATTTCCTTAATTTTATTGGCATCATTAAAACAAAAAATCACACAAAAGAAAAGAAAAGGACGAATGAAGTTTTATTTCACAGTCTTGATTATGGTATTAATTGCAAAATGTTTATTTTATGGATGACAATAGCTTTTACTTAAGATCATGGTCAAAACATATATCTGCCTATTGTTACAAATTCTCTTCAGTGACATCAAAACACAGGGTATAAACCAAGGTCAAAGCATGAATTTAAAGTTCAAATGTGTAATGTATTTCAAGGTCACAGTGTCGTTATGTACATGTACCACAAGGTCATTGTTGTGTGCTGCAAGGTCATGATTTTTATTTTCATTTTTTAGTGTTTTTTTTTCTTTTTTTTTCTTTGGTTCTTTCTTTCTTTCTTTCATTCTTTCTTTTCTTTCTTTCATTCTTTCTTTTCTTTCTTTACGCTAATGGTTTGCATCATGCATGTCAAGGTCATTTATGCAATGTATTACAATATCACTGATAATGGTTATGAACAAAAGTTAGTAACCGTCTAACATCATTGCATTTCTTGAGCATTTTGTTGGAAAAAAAGCAAAACAAAGGCAAAAACACACATTCAAGATATTTAATTATAGTGATACAAGATACTAATAAAACATAAAACAGTAAGTTAATATACTAAGTACCAGCATGTAAAATTACATAAAGAAAATAAAGATGAAAATGTAAATCACCACACACACAATATTGTAAAAATATAGTAAACTATTGCATGGTAAATATATAATATCATCAATAAATTATATCACATTCATCGATATTGTTTCCAAAATGTATCAATACTATCTACATAATAATATCACAGATGTTTGTCAACACAAGGACAATACAACAGCTGTACCTGGTTGTTCTTTTGACCGTGAGAAAAATCGAAAATACAAATCTATAACATACACAAACAAGGGGATCATAGCCCTCAACAAATCACATGACAATCAAACCAAAGGCACTATTTCCCCCCGCTAGTAATGTTTCAAGCAATTTGGTTAAAATACACCGAGGCATTTAGGAGTAGTAGCATATAAAAACAATATTATAGCTCAGTTGTCCTTTCGGGGCCCAGGTTTTCAGTCACCAGAAGTTGATTCAACTTTCTAAATTTAAGAAATATTTGCCCTTCTCTATTGATTTTTCAGACCATTTGGTTGAAACCAACCAAGGCTATAAGAAGGAGAAGTGTTTTAAGGGAAAAGTTCGTCGTCGGAAACCCACGTGACATTGCTCTCTTACTTGGGTTTCCTATGATTGGAAAAGTTCTCATTTGGGTTTCTTATGATGGGAAAAGTTTGGAGACAGCAAAATGCGAACGGTGCATTGCACATGGCGACGGACAATGTACACTGCATCATCTGTAAATTTTCACTATATTAAAAATCACCTTAGGATGACCATATCCATTCATATATTTTTTCAGTTGTTTATGTGACAGGACGGAAATTGCACCAATGTATCTAAGTTGGGCTGTGGATATAGTATGAGGGCTACAACAATCAGGGCCCAGTTGTTCAAAAGGTGATTGGCTTAATCAGTGATTAGTGCAAATTTTAATTTTCCTGTAAGTTTGAAACAATACCAGTGAATAAGTTACAACTTTCCAGATGATAAAAATCTAGTACTGTCAATTTACGCACAAAATTGTGGGATTGTACCTTGTATTTTGACAGAATTATTTAAAGTTGAAATGTTGTTAAAAGTGGTTAAGCTATAATATTATCATCATTTGATCAACTGGGCCCTAACGTTTGTTGTAGGGAACATACAAATATTCAACCTCTAATTATCATAAAAGCATATTAAAGATGTATTGTAAGGAAACATACAAATATTCAACCCCTAATTATCATATATGCATATTAATGATGTATTGTAAGGAAACATACAAATATACAACTCCTAATTATCATATATGCATATTAATGATGTATGCGCTACTGTTAAATAAACCGTAACTATGGTATATAAACGGTGACCATGTACAATAATATTCTCCCTGTGAGCGATTAAAAATAATATCATATGGCAAACTACACTATACAATATTTACGTTGTATTCAATATCACACACTTTTTTATACAATGTAATCCTTATGGCACATAAATATATATCGCGAAATAAAACATGGCATACATTTGATGTAATGTATTCAAATGTGGCAAATAATATAATCATGATCGAACATAGCACACACGATCAATATGGCACAATTTAAAGAGAACATTTGTAGTGATTAATTATTTTAACAGCTAAGCATAATTCTATTTCACCTACAATGCATGTAGATAAATATATTTAAAAAAAAAAAACATCACATATTCTAAATTTTTTGCATTTGGTAAAATTCAAACTTTCCCGTGGCTTTACCATGGACAATAACTGTTATTAGAAGTGTCAAATAACTTTTTAAGTTTCACTTGACCTCAACACGTGCAGTTAAACTATCGCAGGTATTTGAATTAAAATTGAGACAATTTGAAAAATATGAAGAAATATGGGTACGTCAATAATCGTTTCTTTGTATTTTGACTGTTATGAAACAAATTAAGCAACAACACTTTTGAGATAAGTAGTTTACTTTACCATCCATTGTTTTGAAACGGAATTGAAATTGAAGGATGGGGCGAGGGCTTTTTTCGGGGAATTTCTTTAATAACCCATTTTATCAAATATATGCTCTTTCCTTTCTTCCTAATATTTTCAACAAACCAGTTTTATTTATGTTTTCCGTCCTATTACCAACTATGGTCGTTTAAGGACATGCCCGGTCTGGTGGTCGAGGAAAGAAAGCTGAAGTTCCCGGAGAAACTTTTGGCCAGTGCCTGGCAATCCAAGCAACCAAGTACAAAATAATGTAAATAGTAATTATATATATATATATAAGACCGTATCATATCTGCATACTGGAATAGCCATTATCATGTTACCTATAATAGATAACCAATACAGACGGATACAGTCAGCGAAAAAGTAAATGTTTTTTGACATTATATACACACCATATCTGAAGAATATGATACTTTGTATTAATTCTAAATGATAATTTTAAAATGTAAAAAAAAACCCAGAAAAATAGATTAAACCAAAAATATGCTTATCACAAAGACATGAAAAGTGACAAGATCCAGAAATAAAGTGAATTTCAAAATGTTTCTAAAAGAACACTATATAATTAACTCCATTAAAAATTGTTGATAAGGGGAGATAGGTGGTTAAACAAAGATACAAAATTAATTGATTATTTATCAAAAAGATAAACGACTTTGGTGTTTCATGGGATCGGTGATTCGGTGCATAATATCAAAGTAATAACACTACATTATAAAATCGATGTTTAAAAACAATATTTAAAATTTTATAAAAATAAGAAAAATTATATATTAATTTATTACTATGCAAATGGGAAGCATTAATATCATAAACTATATTAAGAAGCTGTTGAATAGTGGAACAAAAACAAAAACATATTTCCAAATTTAACATTTTGTTTTTTTTGTATATCGGAATTTAAACATTAATGTTCTGCATAAACCCAACCCAATAGCATAGACAGAAGCGATATATCTGCATGTTCCTAAAACAACATTTTTGATCATTATCTTTACAACAATACAAACACAATTTTTGTTCAAATTTTTCGTTATTTTCTAAAAGAAGAAAAACAAGATTAATACTGATGGAATCTTAATTTGTAGTCAACATTTTTTTTTACAATTGTAACCGTGTTCTGTTACACCCTGGTCCGAAATTTTAAAAGATAGTTGTCTGAAAAAGGGCCCCTAAACCAGATATAGTTAAACCCTAGTTTAAGATAAGTCTGACAGAGATTATCTTTCTTCTACACTTCATATCTTGTGCATTCTCGTTTTTGCTACCAGGGAATTTATACATACCTAACTTTATTTATCTTCGCTTGTACATTTTTTTTTTATATCACGATCTAGTCATCACTTTGTGCATCTAATATTGTGACGTGATATCACACTATCTAGTGTGACGCTCTTTTGAAAGCGTGGAAACTGAAAGTAGGAGAAAACTAATCTATAACTCCTCTGTGGTGTGAACATATTAACCCTCGGGGGAACGTGTTTTGGAAGATTAATAAGCACTCTTAGCCTTGGGCTGTGGTTTCTCTGTCTACAATACACAGGGGAGATGAATTATCCATATCCATCATAAAACTAATTCATGTTTCAATACATCTTTTGATTTTCCTAGAATCTTTGCTGCTATCACATTTTACAGGAGTGTACAAGATGAAGACTTTTGTGGTGGTTGTGCCACAGGTTGTGGTGGCTGTGCCACATGTTGTGGTGGCTGTACTGCAGGAGGCTGGTTCTGTACACTCTTTGAGACTTCGTTTCCAGCATTATTTCTCTGTGTCACGTTATTTGGGGGTGCTTTTCCAGGAGGTTGCTTCTTTGGTTCCGATTTAGGGGCTGCATTTGCAGCTTCAGCCTTGACTGGTTCCTGCTTTGCTTCCCCTTTTGGAGCTTCACTAGGGACAGCCACTTCACTTGAGTTCTGAATAGCAAGTGGAGAGACATTTTCCTTGATCTTCATGTGCAGCTCCTCAAATTTATCTCCAATCCAGGTCAGTTGGACAGTTTCGTCACGGTAGAAATTGATAAAGAGAAGCTGTGTGAAGACCATACTCATTGGTCCAGTAGGGGGCCAGTCTATCTTCTCCAGGAGGAGAGGAACCATTGGCTTCTTGAGAGAATCGGCAAGACTCACCTCCCTACGGCAGTTGGCTGATAGTGCGTACTTCGTGGTCACACAGCTGAGGACGACCTTACAGCCACGGACACCTCGGTCAATTTTGTCGTACAGCGAGTCCCCGCCTCCCATCTGGTAGATGTCCATCCAACAGCTGTATCCAAGCTCATTCAGCCTCCTGTACAGCTGTTTGATCTGTTTCTGTTTACCCCACTGGTACGACAGGAACACATCAGGAGATGTCTCCTCCTCCTGAAATTCATTAATCAACAACATATTTTTATTCAATTTCGTGTTTCGAATATAAATGTCAGTGTATTATAAGAAGAAGCATTTAAACATTGTATTACAACCTGTGCTGTACCTAAAAAGTGATGCTGAGATTGTTTTTGTCCCACTGCTATATGTTTTATGATAGACACAGACATATCTAAATAACATACCTCTGATGCATTAGCAGTTGTCTGTACTTGAGAACTTTGACCTCCATCTTTCTTCTTGGTGATGACAATTTCCTCAGCCACGGGAACCCACCAGTCCTTGTATTCTGTGTGTATAAAACATTTGTTAGATTAGCGACCACTTTCATCAAATCATTTCATCAAGAGAAAGAGACAATCTAATGATTAATAAGATTAGAATATACATAAGATATTCCAGATTTAAGGACATTGGCAAATAAGAATTTGTGTAATTAACAATATCATATGCATGGACACTGAAATAATTAAGAACAACCCATGCAGTTAGTGAACTACAATGATATATCATACAATCACGAGTCATGTGTTAATGCTAGCTTATTTTGTATCCCACTTTTCTTTTTATATCTGTATCAATGCACTTAATTTAAATGCGTGTATCCCCTGCCTAGTAACGGGTGAAAATAGTATGTTTGACTAATGCATCCATTCTTACAGAAATGTCGGCCACTATAGGTGACAATATGGTTAAAACAAACATGCTGCCCCAGGTCTCTAGAAACAAGACTTCTTATAATATCTAGTCTATTAATATAACTGCCTTGACATTTCTATCTTCTCAAGTCTAATCTAGTCATGCCGACTTCACTTTTCTTCAGTTGAGCTTGACATTTTCCCATTTTTGTCTGTTTACCTACCCCAGACATAAGAGATTCGTCGGGCATGGCTTTATACATGTTTACCTACCCCCAGACATAAGAGATTCGTCGGGCATGGCTTTATACATATTCAGCTGCATCAACAGTTCCTGAAACTTGGGCACTGGCCAGTAGCGTTGGTCTTCAGTCTCCTCTCCTCCTCGCTGGAAGAACCTCACAAACAGGTACTCACTGAAGATGGGACCCATGGAGCCCTTAGGGGGCCAGGCCATCTTCTCCATCAGGAGGGGAATCATGGGTTTTCCAAGGTTTACTGAAAGGTTCACCTGGCAAATTAAAAAACAAAACAGAATTTCTTAAAAAAATTGAAATTAAATTTGATATGATTGAGTGTTTAAAGAATGTTGGTAAAAGCTACATGTAACAACACATGTGCTTGTTTACCATGAGATCCAAGTGGATGAGTTGCAATATCGCAAGAGCCCAAGCAGTGGCAATATTGTTGCAACTGCACTAGAGCCTTCTGGAAATATAGCTGTAAATGCTCTGCAATATTGTAATGATATCGCCACAAGTGCACCAATACATTCTAGCGATATTACCGCAAGTGCACCAGATTATGCTTGCTTAGTATTGTCGCAACTGTGCCAAAACACTAATATCACCAGAAAACCAATTTGCATACGAAATTGGCACCCACAGCAATATCTGTTTGTAACTAATTTTTTTTTCTTGATTTCAAAAAGTGTTTGATATCAGAAGGATCGCTCATGGCCAATTAATTTATCCCGTTAAACACAATTAAGAAATCATGAAAGTTTTTATGATTAAGGTACATTTCCACCATATAGTCTATCCGCTCTGCATATTGGTTATCACATTCTGTATTAAACAATACCGAGCCACTGAGCCATAGAAAAAATGAGATTTGTTCAAAATACATCAAGTCATTTTGGTATAGTGGTCTTTTGACTTATCACACACACATGTGCTGCAAATTTTAAATTTAATAATAGATAGAGTATGCCGAAAAAAAATAATAACATTACATCATACAGTTTTGTTCTTCTAGGACGCGTCAGGGATGCTAGAAGTCTGATGACAGACAGATGACGGGAGCAGACCAACTCATAAGCTCACTTGCACTCTGAGCATGTGAGCGAATACATGACTCTGCTCTGCCATTAGTTTGTGAAATCCTGAGTCATATGACTACTCACCTCTCTGTTACAGTTGGGAGACTTGGCGTACTTCTCTGACACACAACATATAATTATCTTTGCACCACGGATTCCATTATCAATCTTCTCAAACAGTTTGTCCCCGCCTCCCATTTGTCCAATGTCCATCCAACACTCGTAGCCAGCCATTAACATGTGGTTCCGTAGTAACTTCACTTCCTCCTGATGTCCCCACTGGTAACTAAGGAAAATCGGTGGAGGTGTGGCATAGTCTACCTCTTCCTCCACAACACCCTCTGGTAACAACAAATTACCTATTCTGAATTTTTGCACATTTACGACATCTTTTGAATGCATGTTTTTAATCCTATTTATGTTTTTTTATCATCAGTGAATTGGATCTTAAAAAATCAAATTCAAATGAATCATCATACATTTAAGAAATGTATTTTGTTCCTTCTTTTGAATATGAGACAATTTCTAGTAACTTCGATTTTAAGTTCAGATAATGATTTGTTAAATCTTCGGTATTCTCTAATTTATTTTGGTGTGTGTGTGTGTGTTCCTAACATTGATCGAAGATTTGTTTGATTCTAACCTCAACCTTTTCCTTGATGTGATTTGCCATTACCCCGACCTATTCCTTGTTTGGTCGATGCTAACCTGGACTTATTCCTTGGTGGAATTTACCCTAATCTTGATCTATTCCTTATAGTTGTTGACCCTAATTTTGACTTATTTCATGGTGTTGTTTACCTTAATATTGACATATTCATTAGTGTTGTTAACCCTCACTTCAACCTATTACTGGATGTTGCTGATACTAACCTCGCCCTATTCCTTGATGTTGCTGACACTAACCTCGCCCTATTCCTTGATATTGCTGACACTAACCTCGCCCTATTCCTTATTGTTGCTGACACTAACCTCGCCCTATTCCTTGTTGTTGCTGACACTAACCTCGCCCTATTCCTTATTGTTGCTGACACTAACCTCGCCCTATTCCTTGTTGTTGCTGACACTAACCTCGCCCTATTCCTTGTTGTTGCTGACACTAACCTCGCCCTATTCCTTGTTGTTGCTGACACTAACCTCGCCCTATTCCTTGTTGTTGCTGACACTAACCTCGCCCTATTCCTTGTTGTTGCTGACACTAACCTCGCCCTATTCCTTATTGTTGCTGACACTAACCTCGCCCTATTCCTTGTTGTTGCTGACACTAACCTCGCCCTATTCCTTATTGTTGCTGACACTAACCTCGCCCTATTCCTTGTTGTGGCTGACACTAACCTCGCCCTATTCCTTGATGTTGCTGACACTAACCTCGCCCTATTCCTTGATATTGCTGACACTAACCTCGCCCTATTCCTTATTGTTGCTGACACTAACCTCGCCCTATTCCTTATTGTTGCTGACACTAACCTCGCCCTATTCCTTATTGTGGCTGACACTAACCTCGCCCTATTCCTTATTGTTGCTGACACTAACCTCGCCCTATTCCTTGTTGTGGCTGACACTAACCTCGCCCTATTCCTTATTGTTGCTGACACTAACCTCGCCCTATTCCCTATTGTTGCTGACACTAACCTCGCCCTATTCCTTGATGTTGCTGACACTAACCTCGCCCTATTCCTTGATATTGCTGACACTAACCTCGCCCTATTCCTTATTGTTGCTGACACTAACCTCGCCCTATTCCTTATTGTTGCTGACACTAACCTCGCCCTATTCCTTATTGTTGCTGACACTAACCTCGCCCTATTCCTTATTGTTGCTGACACTAACCTAGCCCTATTCCTTGTTGTGGCTGACACTAACCTCGCCCTATTCCTTATTGTTGCTGACACTAACCTCGCCCTATTCCTTGTTGTGGCTGACACTAACCTCGCCCTATTCCTTATTGTTGCTGACACTAACCTCGCCCTATTCCCTATTGTTGCTGACACTAACCTCGCCCTATTCCTTGATGTTGCTGACACTAACCTCGCCCTATTCCTTGATATTGCTGACACTAACCTCGCCCTATTCCTTATTGTTGCTGACACTAACCTCGCCCTATTCCTTATTGTTGCTGACACTAACCTCGCCCTATTCCTTATTGTTGCTGACACTAACCTCGCCCTATTCCTTATTGTTGCTGACACTAACCTCGCCCTATTCCTTATTGTTGCTGACACTAACCTAGCCCTATTCCCTATTGTTGCTGACACTAACCTCGCCCTATTCCTTGATGTTGCTGACACTAACCTCGCCCTATTCCTTGATATTGCTGACACTAACCTCGCCCTATTCCCTATTGTTGCTGACACTAACCTCGCCCTATTCCTTGATGTTGCTGACACTAACCTCGCCCTATTCCTTGATATTGCTGACACTAACCTCGCCCTATTCCTTATTGTTGCTGACACTAACCTCGCCCTATTCCTTGTTGTGGCTGACACTAACCTCGCCCTATTCCCTATTGTTGCTGACACTAACCTCGCCCTATTCCCTATTGTTGCTGACACTAACCTCGCCCTATTCCCTATTGTTGCTGACACTAACCTCGCCCTATTCCTTATTGTTGTGGCTGACACTAACCTCGCCCTATTCCTTGATGTTGCTGACACTAACCTCGCCCTATTCCTTGATATTGCTGACACTAACCTCGCCCTAAACCTTGTTGTGGCTGACACTAACCTCGCCCTATCCCTTGATGTTGCTGACACTAACCTCGCCCTATTCCTTGATATTGCTGACACTCACCTCGCCCTATTCCTTGATATTGCTGACACTAACCTCGCCCTATTCCTTGTTGTTGTTGACACTCACCTCACCCTATTCCTTGCTGTTGCTGGCACTAACCTCGCCCTATTCCTTGTTGTGGCTGCCACTAACCTCGCCCTATTCCCTATTGTTGCTGACACTAACCTCGCCCTATTCCCTATTGTTGCTGACACTAACCTCGCCCTATTCCCTATTGTTGTGGCTGACACTAACCTCGCCCTATTCCTTGATGTTGCTGACACTAACCTCGCCCTATTCCTTGATATTGCTGACACTAACCTCGCCCTAAACCTTGTTGTGGCTGACACTAACCTCGCCCTATCCCTTGATGTTGCTGACACTAACCTCGCCCTATTCCTTGATATTGCTGACACTCACCTAGCCCTATTCCTTGATATTGCTGACACTAACCTCGCCCTATTCCTTATTGTTGTTGACACTCACCTCACCCTATTCCTTGCTGTTGCTGACACTAACTCGCCTTATTCCTTATTGTTGCTGACACTCACATCGCCCTATTCCTTATTATTGCTGACACTAACCTCACCCTATTCCTTATTGTTGCCGACACTAACCTCGCCCTATTCCTTATTGTTGCTGACACTAACCTCGCCCTATTCCTTATTGTTGCTGACACTAACCTCGCCCTATTCCTTATTGTTGCTGACACTAACCTCGCCCTAATCCTTATTGTTGCTGACACTAACCTCGCCTATTCCTTATTGTTGCTGACACTCACATCGCCCTATTCCTTATTGTTGCTGACACTAACCTCGCCCTATTCCTTGATGTTGCTGACACTAACCTCGCCCTATTCCTTGATGTTGCTGACACTAACCTCGCCCTATTCCTTGTTGTTGTTGACACTAACCTCACCCTATTCCTTGATGTTGCTGACACTAACCTCGCCCTATTCCTTGATGTTGCTGACACTAACCTCACCCTATTCCTTGATGTTGCTGACACTAACCTCGCCCTATTCCTTGTTGTTGTTGACACTAACCTCACCCTATTCCTTGATGTTGCTGACACTAACCTCGCCCTATTCCTTATTGTTGCTGACACTAACCTCGCCCTATTCCCTATTGTTGCTGACACTAACCTCGCCCTATTCCTTATTGTTGCTGACACTCACATCGCCCTATTCCTTATTGTTGTTGACACTCACCTCACCCTATTCCTTGCTTTTGCTGACACTAACTCGCCTTATTCCTTATTGTTGCTGACACTCACATCGCCCTATTCCTTATTGTTGCTGACACTAACCTCACCCTATTCCTTATTGTTGCCGACACTAACCTCGCCCTATTCCTTATTGTTGCTGACACTAACCTCGCCCTATTCCTTATTGTTGCTGACACTAACCTCGCCCTATTCCTTATTGTTGCTGACACTAACCTCGCCCTATTCCTTATTGTTGCTAACACTAACCTCGCCCTATTCCTTATTGTTGCTGACACTCACATCGCCCTATTCCTTATTGTTGCTGACACTAACCTCGCCCTATTCCTTGATGTTGCTGACACTAACCTCGCCCTATTCCTTGATGTTGCTGACACTAACCTCGCCCTATTCCTTGTTGTTGTTGACACTAACCTCACCCTATTCCTTGATGTTGCTGACACTAACCTCGCCCTATTCCTTGATGTTGCTGACACTAACCTCACCCTATTCCTTATTGTTGCTGACACTAACCTCGCCCTATTCCTTGTTGTTGTTGACACTAACCTCACCCTATTCCTTGATGTTGCTGACACTAACCTCGCCCTATTCCTTATTGTTGCTGACACTAACCTCGCCCTATGCCTTGATGTGGCTGACACTAACCTCGCCCTATTCCTTATTGTTGCTGACACTAACCTCGCCCTATGCCTTGATGTTGCTGACACTAACCTCGCCCTATGCCTTGATGTTGCTGACACTAACCTCGCCCTATTCCTTATTGTTGCTGACACTAACCTCGCCCTATTCCTTAATGTTGCTGATACTAACCTCGCCCTATGCCTTGATATTGCTGACACTAACCTCGCCCTATTCCTTGTTGTGGCTGACTCTAACCTCGCCCTATTCCTTATTGTTGCTGACACTAACCTCGCCCTATTCCTTGTTGTGGCTGACTCTAACCTCGCCCTATTCCTTATTGTTGCTGACACTAACCTCGCCCTATTCCTTGATGTGGCTGACACTAACCTCGCCCTATTCCTTATTGTTGCTGACACTAACCTCACCCTATGCCTTGATGTGGCTGACATTAACCTCGCCCTATTCCTTGATGTTGCTGACTCTAACCTCGCCCTATGCCTTGATGTGGCTGACACTAACCTCGCCCTATTCCTTATTGTTGCTGACACTAACCTCGCCCTATGCCTTGATGTGGCTGACACTAACCTCGCCCTATTCCTTATTGTTGCTGACACTAACCTCGCCCTATGCCTTGATGTGGCTGACACTAACCTCGCCCTATGCCTTGATGTGGCTGACACTAACCTCGCCCTATGCCTTGATGTGGCTGACACTAACCTCGCCCTATTCCTTATTGTTGCTGACACTAACCTCGCCCTATTCCTTGATGTGGCTGACACTAACCTCGCCCTATTCCTTATTGTTGCTGACACTAACCTCGCCGTATGCCTTGATGTGGCTGACACTAACCTCGCCCTATGCCTTGATGTGGCTGACATTAACCTCGCCCTATGCCTTGATGTGGCTGACACTAACCTCACCCTATTCCTTATAGTTGTTGACCCTAATTTTGACTTATTTCATGGTGTTGTTTACCTTAATATTGACATATTCATTAGTGTTGTTAACCCTCACTTCAACCTATTACTGGATGTTGCTGATACTAACCTCGCCCTATTCCTTGATGTTGCTGACACTAACCTCGCCCTATGCCTTGATATTGCTGACACTAACCTCGCCCTATTCCTTATTGTTGCTGACACTAACCTCGCCCTATTCCTTGATGTGGCTGACATTAACCTCGCCCTATGCCTTGATGTGGCTGACACTAACCTCGCCCTATTCCTTGATGTGGCTGACTCTTACCTCGCCCTATTCCTTATTGTTGCTGACACTAACCTCGCCCTATTCCTTAATGTTGCTGATACTAACCTCGCCCTATGCCTTGATATTGCTGACACTAACCTCGCCCTATTCCTTGTTGTGGCTGACTCTAACCTCGCCCTATTCCTTATTGTTGCTGACACTAACCTCGCCCTATTCCTTGTTGTGGCTGACTCTAACCTCGCCCTATTCCTTATTGTTGCTGACACTAACCTCGCCCTATTCCTTGATGTGGCTGACACTAACCTCGCCCTATTCCTTATTGTTGCTGACACTAACCTCACCCTATGCCTTGATGTGGCTGACATTAACCTCGCCCTATTCCTTGATGTTGCTGACTCTAACCTCGCCCTATGCCTTGATGTGGCTGACACTAACCTCGCCCTATTCCTTATTGTTGCTGACACTAACCTCGCCCTATGCCTTGATGTGGCTGACACTAACCTCGCCCTATTCCTTATTGTTGCTGACACTAACCTCGCCCTATGCCTTGATGTGGCTGACACTAACCTCGCCCTATGCCTTGATGTGGCTGACACTAACCTCGCCCTATGCCTTGATGTGGCTGACACTAACCTCGCCCTATTCCTTATTGTTGCTGACACTAACCTCGCCCTATTCCTTGATGTGGCTGACACTAACCTCGCCCTATTCCTTATTGTTGCTGACACTAACCTCGCCCTATGCCTTGATGTGGCTGACACTAACCTCGCCCTATGCCTTGATGTGGCTGACATTAACCTCGCCCTATGCCTTGATGTGGCTGACACTAACCTCACCCTATTCCTTATAGTTGTTGACCCTAATTTTGACTTATTTCATGGTGTTGTTTACCTTAATATTGACATATTCATTAGTGTTGTTAACCCTCACTTCAACCTATTACTGGATGTTGCTGATACTAACCTCGCCCTATTCCTTGATGTTGCTGACACTAACCTCGCCCTATGCCTTGATATTGCTGACACTAACCTCGCCCTATTCCTTATTGTTGCTGACACTAACCTCGCCCTATTCCTTGATGTGGCTGACATTAACCTCGCCCTATGCCTTGATGTGGCTGACACTAACCTCGCCCTATTCCTTGATGTGGCTGACTCTTACCTCGCCCTATTCCTTATTGTTGCTGACACTAACCTCGCCCTATGCCTTGATATTGCTGACACTAACCTCGCCCTATTCCTTATTGTTGCTGACACTAACCTCGCCCTATTCCTTATTGTTGCTGACACTAACCTCGCCCTATTCCTTGATGTGGCTGACACTAACCTCGCCCTATTCCCTATTGTTGCTGACACTAACCTCGCCCTATTCCTTATTGTTGCTGACACTAACCTCGCCCTATTCCTTGATGTGGCTGACATTAACCTCGCCCTATGCCTTGATGTGGCTGACACTAACCTCGCCCTATTCCTTGATGTGGCTGACTCTAACCTCGCCCTATTCCTTATTGTTGCTGACACTAACCTCGCCCTATGCCTTGATATTGCTGACACTAACCTCGCCCTATTCCTTATTGTTGCTGACACTAACCTCGCCCTATTCCTTGATGTGGCTGACTCTAACCTCGCCCTATTCCCTATTGTTGCTGACACTAACCTCGCCCTATTCCTTGATGTTGCTGACACTAACCTCGCCCTATTCCTTATTGTTGCTGACACTAACCTCGCCCTATTCCTTGATGTGGCTGACTCTAACCTCGCCCTATTCCTTATTGTTGCTGACACTAACCTCGCCCTATTCCTTGATGTGGCTGACTCTAACCTCGCCCTATTCCTTGTTGTGGCTGACACTAACCTCGCCCTATTCCTTGATGTGGCTGACTCTAACCTCGCCCTATTCCTTGATGTTGCTGACACTAACCTCGCCCTATTCCTTGATATTGCTGACTCTAACCTCGCCCTATTCTTTGATGTTGCTGACACTAACCTCGCCCTATTCCTTGATGTGGCTGACTCTAACCTCGCCCTATCCCTTGGTTGAATTGATACTTAAATTTCTCTATGTAATATCTTACACTAACATTGCAATATCCCTTGGTGTAGCGAACGATAACCTTGACCAATTTCTTGTTAAGATTTACGATTACCTTGATCTACTCCATGGTGTGGCTGACACTAACCTTGACCTATTGCATGTTGTGTTTGACCCTAACCTAATATAATCCTTGCTCAAGTTAATCCTAACCTTTAATGTTTTCGTGAGGTGGTTGACTCTAATCATGAACTATTCCTACATGTAGTTGACCTTAAGATTGACCGATTCCTTGGTTTGGTTATAAAGTGGTTTAACTTTATCCTAATTTTGACTTATTCCTTGGCTTGGTTACTCTAACCTTGACTTTTTTTTTTGGTTTTGTTACCTAACCTTGACCTTTTTCTTAGTTTGGTTACCCTAACCTTGACCTTTTTCTTAGTTTGGTTACCCTGCCTTGACCTATTTCTTAGTTCGGTTACACTAACCTAGGCCTATTTCTTAGTTTGGTTACCCTAACCTTGACCTATTTCTTGGTTTTGTTACCCTAACCTGGACCTATTTCTTAGTTTGGTTACCCTAACCTTGACCTATTTCTTGGTTTGGTTACCCTATCCTTGAACTATTTCTTGGTTTTGTTACCCTAACCTGGACCTTTTTCTTAGTTTGGTTACCCTAACCTTGACCTATTTCTTGGTTTGGTTACTCTAACCTGGACCTATTTCTTGGTTTGGTAACCCATAACTTGGACCTATTTCTTGGTTTGGTTACCCTAACCTTGACCTATTTCTTGGTTTGATTACCCTTACCCGGACCTATTTCTTGGTTTGGTTACAATAAACTTGACCTATTCCTTTGGTTTGGTTACAATAACCTCCAAATATTCACTATTCCACCTACTGATACTGACCTACTGCTTTCATGGCGTTCTCCACAATGGCAGCACCATCCATCCGGTTCATCTCCTGTAGAATAGTCAGTACCGCGTGGGTGGCTTCTATGGTCTTGTGGGTGGCGTACCACTCACTGAGGAGGCCCATACAGGGGTCGTGCTGGGTCGCCCAGCCCTTGATGTCGTCAGGTGAGTACCCCAATCTCTTCGCCAAAAGTCTCCAGTCGTGCTCCGTCGGAGGATTCATCAGCTTTGTCAGATCTCTTGACCATTTAGGAGCATTGGTCATTGTCTATAAAATAGGTGATAGGTTCCTGTTAGGGTGGCAGTGTACAGTAGGATTTTGTTGCCATGGGTGATATTTGTGTACCCCTATAATATTATGCATAACAAATCTAAAAAAAAATAGGAGTAAAATTGGCTTAAGCATGATAAAGTGGACTTTGTGGACTTCACATTTGTAAAAAACGAAAAAAAAACACATTTGGTTAGAGATTAAAATTTTGGCCTTTCCGAAATGGGTGTTACTACACATGAAAAGCTAGTTTAACAATAAGTGAAATTTCGACGACAGCACATGAAGGAAAATAGCGAAAAATCTAAATAAACGACCTATGCTATGAACACAGATAATTCTGCAACCAAATATGTAATCTTTAGGTTTAGATAGAACGTAAGAAAAAAATTCCTTTTGGCAGGGGTCAAATTTTGGGTCAGAAATAGTGTTGCAAAAATATATGCATATATAAACTTTATGTGAAAATTACACACCCTGTGTTAATGTTTCTCAGACATGGGCCTTTTTTTTCTCCAGAAATCTGTTAATGTTCTGTAATCTACTACCTAGATATTTAATTTTGCGGTGTACTTTTCTGATACTGAAATTTGAACTTTTTTTTGTCTATCCAAAGCAATATAAGCACTGTCAGATTAAACAACTTCCCAAATATATCCCAGATACCCAGATCAATCTCCTCTACCTCTGACAAAGTTTGCCCTATACCTCTGCCAAAGGTTGCCCAGATCAATCTCCTCTACCTCTGACGAATTTTGCCCTATACTTCTGCCAAAGGTTGCCCAGATCAATCTCCTCTACCTCTGACGAATTTTGCCCTATACTTCTGCCAAAGGTTGCCCAGATCAATCTCCTCTACCTCTGACGAATTTTGCCCTATACTTCTGCCAAAGGTTGCCCAGATCAATCTCCTCTACCTCTGACGAATTTTGCCCTATACTTCTGCCAAAGGTTGCCCAGATCAATCTCCTCTACCTCTGACAAAGGTTGCCAGATTGCTTAGATCCATCTCTAATACCTCTGACAAAGGTTGCCAGATTGCTTAGATCCATCTCTAATACCTCTGACAAAGCCTACCTTATTGTCCACTTCCTCCACTTTGATCTTAGTCTCCTCTAGGTCTTTTTTCACCACTTTTACGTCTTTCTTGACCGTCTTCATATCTTTTTTCACCGTCTTGATTTCACGTCCTTGTTTGTCCACATTCTTCTTTACATCCTTTACATCTTCTTTCGTTTCAGCCATCTCGGATTCGAGCCTCGCCAGACGTTCCTTGAAATCTTCATTGATTGCTGCCACACTTAATATGGAATACGTAAGTTATAGACTGATGAACATTATTGTAATGATAGGTACTTCAATCAAAAACATCTATAAATGATGGGCTTACTGACGTGCATGCTTTTCCTTTTCTGGGAACTAAAAGTAAATATCAGTAAACACTATTGTACTCAATGCATGGACGCAACATTATTATTAATTAACTAATATTTTCATTATATTTAAATATTGTTTTGGACAACAGTATACACCACAATACGTCTATTTAATATGTCTGTGAAAGCTGTATATAAATGTTACAATCATACAGGTTTAAATGAATGAGAACATTATGTAACATAAGATGTCACATAAGTAATATATTTCTTTATATTATCTAGGTTTTCCATTCATGTACTAAGATATTTTGTAGTGACTGTCAGAAGAATTCTTACTTGACACCGTCCATGGCATTGAGCATGAGAGTGGCCATGTCTCTCAACGCTACATCTTCGCCAGTCTTCTGCAGATCCACAAAGTAAGATCTGTAAGGTTTTAGTAGGTCTAGATCTGTTCCGTGCATAACAGCCAGCGATCTGGCTCCGTTGATCACCGTTATTTGGTCAGCGGTATTCTCACACCTTTGGGATAGGTTAATGAATTCTTTCATTATAGTTTTAACCATTCCCTGTGAATGAGAAACAGAACACATGTGTTAGATGTGTCACGGTACAAATCAAACTACGAGATTCGGAAGACTTAAGTGACGTGCTCCATGCTAAATGCTAAATGCTAAATGACGTGCTAAATGGAAGAGTCTACATGAAAGTAAAACAATCCAAATTACTTACTTGGTAGATGAGTAGTTTGAATGTTGTTTAAGTTATTCAGATCTTTTGGTTCAGTAATGCTTTTTTCTGAAAGTTCTTATTGTTTAAAACAAAATATCTTTGACGACTTAGCGACAGGACATACCTGTTTTCAAAATAAAAACCCTAGGACACCTCAAGTTTTTGCATTTTTGGTTTGCTAAATGTTACAAATTATCTAAAGAATACCAAAGAAGTGACACGACTCACCTTTTTCTTTGAGGCTAAGCTGACTCCTATGACGTCAATAGCATGTGCCAAATTCACGTTTGGGTTCTTCAGGACATGTTCTATCATGTTGTTCCCAAAAAGATCTGGCTTCTTCACCAGGACTTTGCTGAAGGATACCAACGTGTTGTATTGTGAGGCCTTGCTGTCCACATACTTCTCTATAATACCATCAATGTCTGCTTGGGTAAAAAGCTGAAACATCAAATAGTGTATACAATTAAACCTTATATAATGTCACCATTTGTTAGGAAATTGGCACTAAACAGAAGGTTGCTGCTAAATTGAGGGGCTCGTCGGTATTTAACTCAATCAACACTAGAATATCTTAATGAGCTTTTCCAATCTTTGAATTCGAAGAATTCAAATGTGTCTTCAACAGTGAATGAGTTAAACATTATTTAAGAGGGAATAGGAAATATGTTTACCGTAAGCGAGATGGGAAATGAAAAAAGATGGGTCATATTAAGGTTTTAATGAATATCAAGTGATGGAGTACTTAAAACATCTGAATCCCATTTTTGTTATTTTCCTTTGTTCCGGTGTGTTTAACTTTACTTTTTGGACGTTAATAACCTCGAAAATAACTCATAACTGAAACATCACAAAACACCAAACTAACGCTAATAATTTATGTAAACCAAGTTGTATGTAAAAGTATCTTATCATTTCGTTCACAATTCTTTCCGTGTGATCTATTACGACTGACAACAAAGATGAAACGTTCTTACGATGATGAATACGTCACAATTAAATATCTTAAGTGATCATAAATGAAATGTTTGGGACCATATTTAAATATCCTGAAAAGTAGCCAAGTTAGATGTACTCCTATAAACAGTATCTTGTTATCGTGATTAGAATACATGTGGAATTTTGAACTTAAGATACGGAGATGCGATTTAGGCTTTTCCTTAAAAAAACACTGAGTGTGACTCATCAGCCAATCACATTACAAGGATTCTGGTTTTAAACGTTTGATATTTGTGGATCAAACCTGACCCTATAAATATATTAATATTTTCTTAATATAACCTACGTATTGACCTTCAGTTTCCGGTTTTAACTTTTTACAGACGAGTCACGGTGAAAATAATCTCAAAACAAACTTCTTTTTCCTGGGAAGACTGTTGTCGATATTGTTTACATTTGCTCAAAATAACTATGTGTTTATGTTATATATCATTCATAATACATAATTGAGCTTATTACGTACAGTGTATCATCGAAATGATTTTGTAGCATATACTGTAAACCAAATAAATTTCGCGGCAACTTAATTTCACGTTTTCATATCAGACGACTTTTCGCACCGATTTCATTTCGCGATAAAAACATCCTATGTTAGTACAGTTTAGTAGTCTTACAGTTGGCATACCTCTGATTGAAACTATTTGGCGGATATTATATTTCGCGAATTTAATCAACCTAGAAATACGCGAAAATTAATCGCAAGCGAAAATAAGGTGGTTTACAATATATAAATGTACGTACATCAGGTTGTTTCTCGGCCATGTCTAAGATGAGAGTAGAGTGGGCACCCTTGGAAGTCTCCGTCGGGTCTGCTAGCATTGCTTGCATAACATCATTGAACTGGTTTTTCGTAATTCCTTTGCTGGCCATGTAAGGTGCATGTATAAATTCTAAGAAAAAAAGAAGAACCTAACTGTAAGAGTATCAATATAAAACATCACTCGTGCAGTCTAGTCCGAATAAATTAAAAACCAATCATTTGAATCTGCAAGTAAATTCATTAATTATTTGCATAATATTTAACAGCAGATGCAGCATCGAATAAAACATAAAACAAAATTACATCAAAAATGTTAAAGGCCGATGGAAATCCATTAACAATGTTTAGACCAATGCAAGTCCATCATATATTTTAGGACCAATGGAAGACCATCCGATAGCTTTAGGACAAATGGAAGTCCATCACATGAATTTATAGCCAATGACAGACTTCAAATAGGTCATGGACCAATAACAGTAAATCAAATAGGTTTGAGGGCCCAAGACAATCTACCAACAAGGTTTAGGGCAAATGACAGTCCATCAAGTAATCTAAGGACAAATGAGAGTCCATCAAATAAGTGAAGGGCAAATGACAATCCATCAAAAAGAGTACCGCACACCCGCAGCATCATTCTTACGTTTGTTGAAATTTTCGAAGTTAAAGGGCCATAACTCTGAAACGACATATTAAATGAATCCCAAAATTGATTCGGTTTCAGATCTTCATGCATTTAACCTTTGTGTGAAGTTTCTTAACATCCTTAAAATAGTAACCCGAAAAAGTGTCGGTCAAACCAAATGTTCTCAAACGAACGAACGGACGAACAAACGGACTGACGAAGAAAACGAATATACCCCGACCCTTTGGATGGGCGTATCAAAAGGTTTAGGTCCAATGACAGGCCATCAAATAGGCGTAGGGCCAATGACAGTCCATCAAATAGGTGTAGGGCCAATGACAGTCAATCAAAAACGTTAAGGGCCAATGACAGTCAATCAAATAGGCGTAGGTCCGATGACAGTCCATCAAATAGGTGTAGGGCCAATGACAGTCCGTCAACTAGGTGTAGGGCCAATGACAGTCCGTCAAATAGGCGTAGGTCCAATGAAAGTCCGTCAAATAGGCGTAGGGCCAATGACAGTTAATCAAATAGGCGTGGGGCCGATGGCAGTCAATCAAATAGGCTTATGACCAATGACAGTCAATCAAATAGGTGTAGGGCCAATAGCAGTCAATCAAATAGGTGAAGGGCCAATGACAGTCCATCAAATAGGAGTAGGGCCAATGACAGTCCTTAAAATATGTGAAGGGCATACCTAGATCCTCTAGACTGTGTGATTCCTGGTACCATTTAATGAATATGTCGAGATGGGGAATCAGCAGCTCTGGTCCGTAGGAAACGAAGTTCTGAAGGACGGACACGGCCGTCTTTTTGAGCTGTTCTACATCATGGCTTCTCTGTTTTATCACAGCAGGCAATAGGGCATTCGCGGCTTTGTGGCTTCCTGTCTGTAAATGCTGCAAAAAAACCATGATGTTAGGATACACTACTGTACAGTTGTTAAATTTCGCGATTTCCTGTTTAGAACTTATTCGCGGGAGTTTATGTTAGCGGACCGTAAACAAATGCAACCTTAATTTTATAGCAAGAATATACAAACAATTCATGAGATTTTAAATTTCGCGAATTTTGATGCATTCGCGAACTTAACGGAATTTAAACCCTCGCAAGTATTAGCAACTAAACGCTATAAAGACTATAATGCTACAACACAGAGTGGTCGAGAGTTGTTCGACAAAAAGCACAAAAGAGTACCGAAGCATCATCAATATCATTATCCGAACTCATAATCGTTTAAACTAGGGGCAAAATAACAAAAAAACAAAATCAGAGAATACCAACACGTCAACAAAACCATAATCCGAACTAAAAATCGATTAAACTAGGGGCAAACTATGAACAAAGGAAAGAACAAGAGAATAAGACCAGGTGTGCCGGAAGAGTTAGCGTCTTCTGCTTAATCGACGAAGAAAGACACATAACTGAAACTAATGGCTCCTCTGAGGTCATAAGATAACTGTTATCACAATTAATGACTTTCACCTATACGCTGAATCATTTCTTCTCATTATTTATTGCTTACCTTTAAAGCAAATCTGTCCAAGATATATGCGGCTATTTCAAGATATATTGTTTCTTCTGATCGTAATCCAACAACATAAGGCAAATCCTTTGTTTCCATGGAAAACAAAATGACTTTGATGTAAGATTTATTCAGATCCACAGGCATGTCCTTCCCAGTGCTGAAAGCAATAACCCAAACACTAAGACGTGACCGACACCACAGATTGGGAGGGTGACCGACATACAAATTGGGAGGGTGACCGAGATACAGATTGGGAGGGTGACCGACATACAGATTGGGAGGGTGACCGAGATACAGATTGGGAGGGTGACCGACATACAGATTGGGAGGGTGACCGACATACAGATTGGGAGGGTGACCTACATACAGATTGGGAGGGTGACCTACATACAGATTGGGAGGGTGACCGACATACAGATTGGGAGGGTGACCGACATACAGATTGGGAGGGTGACCGACATACAGATTGGGAGGGTGACCTATAATACAGATTGGGAGGGTGACCGACATACAGATTGGGAGGGTGACCGACATACAGATTGGGAGGGTGACCGACATACAGATTGGGAGGGTGACCGACATACAGATTGGAAGGGTGACCGACATACAGATTGGGAGGGTGACCGACATACAGATTGGGAGGGTGACCGACATACAGATTGGGAGGGTGACCGACATACAGATTGGGAGGGTGACCGACATACAGATTGGGAGGGTGACCGACATACAGATTGGGAGGGTAACCAACATACAGATTGGGAGGGTGACCGACATACAGATTGGGAGGGTGAACGACATACAGATTGGGAGGGTGACCGACATACAGATTGGGAGGGTGACCTACACCACAGATTGGGAGGGTGACCTACAATACAGATTGGGAGGGTGACCGACATACAGATTGGAAGGGTGACCGACATACAGATTGGGAGGGTGACCGACATACAGATTGGGAGGATGACCGACATACAGATTGGGAGGGTGACCGACATACAGATTGGGAGGGTGACCGACATACAGATTGGGAGGGTGACCGACATACAGATTGGGAGGGTGACCAACATACAGATTGGGAGGGTGACCGACATACAGATTGGGAGGGTGACCTACACCACAGATTGGGAGGGTGACCTACACCACAGATTGGGAGGGTGACCTACAATACAGATTGGGAGGGTGACCGACATAGAGATTGGGAGGGTGACCAACATACAGATTGGGAGGGTGACCGACATACATATTGGGACCGACGTACAGATTGGGAGGGTGACCGACATACAGATTGGGAGGGTGACCGACATACAGATTGGGAGGGTGACCGACATACAGATTGGAAGGGTGACCTATAATACAGATTGGGAGGGTGACCGACATACAGATTGGGAGGGTGACCGACATACAGATTGGGAGGGTGACCGACATACAGATTGGGAGGGTGACCGACATACAGATTTGGAGGGTGACCGACATACTGATTGGAAGGGTGACCGAGATACAGATTGGGAGGGTGACCGACATACAGATTGGGAGGGTGACCGAGATACAGATTGGGAGGGTGACCGTTATACAGATTGGGAGGGTGACCGACATACAGATTGGGAGGGTGACTGACATACAGATTGGGAGGGTGACCGACATACAGATTGGGAGGGTGACCGACATACAGATTGGGAGGGTGAACGACACAACAGATTGGGAGGGTGACCGACATACAGATTGGGAGGGTGACCGACATACAGATTGGGAGGGTGACCAACATACAGATTGGGAGGGTGACCTACACCACAGATTGGGAGGGTGACCGACATACAGATTGGGAGGGTGACCAACATACAGATTGGGAGGGTGACCGACATACATATTGGGACCGACGTACAGATTTGGAGGGTGACCGACATACAGATTGGAAGGGAGACCTATAATACAGATTGGGAGGGTGACCGGCATACAGATTGGGAGGGTGACCGACACCACAGATTGGGAGGGTGACCAACATACAGATTGGGATGGCGACCGACATACAGATTGGGAGGGTGACCGACATACAGATTGGGAGGATTACCTAAAATACAGATTGGGAGGGTGACCAACATACAGATTGAGAGGGTGACCGACATACATATTGGGACCGACGTACAGATTTGGAGGGTGACCGACATACAGATTGGAAGGGTGACCTATAATACAGATTGGGAGGGTGACCGACATACAGATTGGGAGGGTGACCGACACCACAGATTGGGAGGGTTACCAACATACAGATTTGGAGGGTGACCGACATACAGATTGGGAGGGTGACCGACATACAGATTGGGAGGATTACCTATAATACAGATTGGGAGGGTGGCCGACATACAGATTGTTGGGAGGATGACCTACATACAGATTGGGAGGGTGACCGACACAACAGATTGGGAGGGTGACCTACATACAGATTGGGAGGGTGACCGACATACAGATGGGGAGGGTGACCGACATACAGATTGGGAGGGTGACCAACATACAGATTGGGAGGGTGACCGACATACAGATTGGGAGGGTGACCTTCATACAGATTGGGAGGGTGACCGACACAACAGATTGGGAGGGTGACCGACATACAGATTGGAAGGGTGACCTATAATACAGATTGGGAGGGTGACCGACATACCGATTGGGAGGGTGACCGACATACAGATTGGGAGGGTGACCGACATACAGATTGGGAGGGTGACCGACATACAGATTGGGAGGGTGAACGACATACAGATTGGGAGGATTACCTATAATACAGATTGGGAGGGTGACCTACACCAGAGATTGGGAGGGTGACCTACAATACAGATTGGGAGGGTGACCTACATACACATTGGGAAGGTGACCAACATGCAGATTTGGAGGGTGACCGACATACAGCTTGGAAGGGTGACCTATAATACAGATTGGGAGGGTGACCGACATAGAGATTGGGAGGGTGACCAACATACAGATTGGGAGGGTGACCGACATACATATTGGGACCGACGTACAGATTGGGAGGGTGACCGACATACAGATTGGGAGGGTGACCGACATACAGATTGGGAGGGTGACCGACATACAGATTGGAAGGGTGACCTATAATACAGATTGGGAGGGTGACCGACATACAGATTGGGAGGGTGACCGACATACAGATTGGGAGGGTGACCGACATACAGATTGGGAGGGTGACCGACATACAGATTGGGAGGGTGACCGACATACTGATTGGAAGGGTGACCGAGATACAGATTGGGAGGGTGACCGACATACAGATTGGGAGGGTGACCGAGATACAGATTGGGAGGGTGACCGTTATACAGATTGGGAGGGTGACCGACATACAGATTGGGAGGGTGACTGACATACAGATTGGGAGGGTGACCGACATACAGATTGGGAGGGTGACCGACATACAGATTGGGAGGGTGAACGACACAACAGATTGGGAGGGTGACCGACATACAGATTGGGAGGGTGACCGACATACAGATTGGGAGGGTGACCAACATACAGATTGGGAGGGTGACCTACACCACAGATTGGGAGGGTGACCTACAATACAGATTGGGAGGGTGACCGACATACAGATTGGGAGGGTGACCAACATACAGATTGGGAGGGTGACCGACATACATATTGGGACCGACGTACAGATTTGGAGGGTGACCGACATACAGATTGGAAGGGAGACCTATAATACAGATTGGGAGGGTGACCGGCATACAGATTGGGAGGGTGACCGACACCACAGATTGGGAGGATTACCTAAAATACAGATTGGGAGGGTGACCAACATACAGATTGAGAGGGTGACCGACATACATATTGGGACCGACGTACAGATTTGGAGGGTGACCGACATACAGATTGGAAGGGTGACCTATAATACAGATTGGGAGGGTGACCGACATACAGATTGGGAGGGTGACCGACACCACAGATTGGGAGGGTTACCAACATACAGATTTGGAGGGTGACCGACATACAGATTGGGAGGGTGACCGACATACAGATTGGGAGGATTACCTATAATACAAATTGGGAGGGTGGCCGACATACAGATTGTTGGGAGGATGACCTACATACAGATTGGGAGGGTGACCGACACAACAGATTGGGAGGGTGACCTACATACAGATTGGGAGGGTGACCGACATACAGATGGGGAGGGTGACCGACATACAGATTGGGAGGGTGACCAACATACAGATTGGGAGGGTGACCGACATACAGATTGGGAGGGTGACCTTCATACAGATTGGGAGGGTGACCGACACAACAGATTGGGAGGGTGACCGACATACAGATTGGAAGGGTGACCTATAATACAGATTGGGAGGGTGACCGACATACCGATTGGGAGGGTGACCGACATACAGATTGGGAGGGTGACCGACATACAGATTGGGAGGGTGACCGACATACAGATTGGGAGGATGACCTACAATACAGATTGGGAGGGTGACCGACATACAGATTGGGAGGATGACCTACAATACAGATTGGGAGGATGACCGACATACAGATTGGGAGGATGACCGACATACAGATTGGGAGGATGACCTACAATACAGATTGGGAAGGTAACCGACATACAGATTGGGAGGCTGACCGACATACAGACTGGGAGGGTGACCGACACCACAGATTGGGAGGGTGACCGACATACAGATTGGTAGAGTGACCGAGATACAGATTGGGAGGGTGACCGAGATAAAGATTGGGAGGGTGACCGACATACAGATTGGGAGGGTGACCGACATACAGATATGGAGAGTGACCGACATACAGACTGGGAGGGTGACCGACATACAGATTGGGAGGGTGACCGACATACAGATTTGAAGGGTGACCGACATACAGATTGGGAGGGTGACCGACATACAGATTGGGAGGGTGACCTACATACAGATTGGGAGGGTGACCGACACAACAGATTGGGAGGGTGACCGACATACAGATTGGGAGGGTGACCGACATACAGATTGGGAGGGTGACTGACATACAGATTGGGAGGGTGACCGACATACAGATTGGGAGGGTGACCTACATACAGATTGGGAGGGTGACCGACATACAGATTGGGAGGGTGACCGACATACAGATTGGGAGGGTGACCGACATACAGATTGGGAGGGTGACCGACATACAGATTGGGTGGGTGACCGACATACAGATTGGGAGGGTGACCGACATACAGATTGGGAGGGTGACCAACATACAGATTGGGAGGGTGACCGACATACAGATTGGGAGGGTGACCGAGACCACAGATTGGGAGGGTGACTGACATACAGATTGGGAGGGTGACCAACATACAGATTGGGAGGGTGACCTACATACAGATTGGGAGAGTGACCGACATGCATATTGGGACCGACGTACAGATTTGGAGGGTGACCTATAATACAGATTGGGAGGGTGACCGACATACAGATTGGGAGGATTACCTATAATACAGATTGGGAGGGTGACCTATAATACAGATTGGGAGGGTGACCGACATACAGATTGGGAGGATTACCTATAATACAGATTGGTAGGGTGACCGACACTACAGATTGGGAGGGTGACCTACATACAGATTGGGAGGGTGACCTACAATACAGATTTGGAGGGTGACCTTCAATACAGATAGGGAGGGTGACCTACAATACAGATAGGGAGGGTGACCTTCATACAGATTGGGAGGGTGACCTACAATACAGATAGGGAGGGTGACCTTCATACAGATTGGGAGGGTGACCTACAATACAGATTGGGAGGGTGACCTACAATACAGATTGGGAGGGTGACCTAAAATACAGATTGGGAGGGTGACATACAATACAGATTGGGAGGGTGACCTACATACAGATTGGGAGGGTGACCTACAATACAGATTTGGAGGGTGACCTACAATACAGATAGGGAGGGTGACCTTCATACAGATTGGGAGGGTGACCTACATACAGATAGGGAAGGTGACCTACAATACAGATTTGGAGGGTGACCTACAATACAGATAGGGAGGATGACCTACAATACAGATAGGGAGGGTGACCTTCATAAAGATTGGGAGGGTGACCGACATACAGATAGGGAAGGTGACCTACAATACAGATTGGGAGGGTGACCGACATACAGATTGGGAGGGAGACCGACATACAGATTGGGAGGGTGACCAACATACAGATTGGGAGGGTGACCGACATACAGATTGGGAGGGTGACCGATATACAGATTGGGAGGTTGACCGACATACAGATTGGGAGGGTGACCTACACCACAGATTGGGAGGGTGACCTACAATACAGATTGGGAGGGTGACCTACACCACAGATTGGGAGGGTGACCGACATACAGATTGGGAGGGTGACCTATAATACAGATTGGGAGGGTGACCGACATACAGATTGGGAGGGAGACCGACATACAGATTAGGAGGGTGACCGACATACAGATTGGGAGCGTGACCGACATACAGATTGGGAGGGTGACCGACATACAGATTGGGAGGGTGACCGACATACAGATTGGGAGTTTGACCATCATACAGATTGGGAGGGTGACCGACATACAGATTGGGAGGGTGACCAACATACAGATTGGGAGGGTGACCGACATACAGATTGGGAGGATGACCTACACCACAGATTGGGAGTGTGACCTACATACAGATTGGGAGGGTGACCTACAATACAGATTTGGAGGGTGACCTTCAATACAGATAGGGAGGGTGACCTACAATACAGATAGGGAGGGTGACCTTCATACAGATTGGGAGGGTGACCTACATACCGATAGGGAAGGTGACCTACAATACTGATTGGGAGGGTGACCTACATACAGATTGGGAGGGTGACCTATAATACAGATTGGGAGGGTGACCTACAATACGGATTGGGAGGGTGACCTACAATACAGATTTGGGGGCGGGGGCAACACTACAGATTGGGAGGGTGACCTACAATACAGATTGGGAGGGTGACCTACAATACAGATTGGGAGGGTGACCTAAAATACAGATTGGGAGGGTGACATACAATACAGATTGGGAGGGTGACCTACATACAGATTGGGAGGGTGACCTACAATACAGATTTGGAGGGTGACCTACAATACAGATAGGGAGGGTGACCTTCATACAGATTGGGAGGGTGACCTACATACAGATAGGGAAGGTGACCTACAATACAGATTTGGAGGGTGACCTACAATACAGATAGGGAGGATGACCTACAATACAGATAGGGAGGGTGACCTTCATAAAGATTGGGAGGGTGACCGACATACAGATAGGGAAGGTGACCTACAATACAGATTGGGAGGGTGACCGACATACAGATTGGGAGGGAGACCGACATACAGATTGGGAGGGTGACCAACATACAGATTGGGAGGGTGACCGACATACAGATTGGGAGGGTGACCGATATACAGATTGGGAGGTTGACCGACATACAGATTGGGAGGGTGACCTACACCACAGATTGGGAGGGTGACCTACAATACAGATTGGGAGGGTGACCTACACCACAGATTGGGAGGGTGACCGACATACAGATTGGGAGGGTGACCTATAATACAGATTGGGAGGGTGACCGACATACAGATTGGGAGGGAGACCGACATACAGATTAGGAGGGTGACCGACATACAGATTGGGAGCGTGACCGACATACAGATTGGGAGGGTGACCGACATACAGATTGGGAGGGTGACCGACATACAGATTGGGAGGGTGACCGACATACAGATTGGGAGGGTGACCAACATACAGATTGGGAGGGTGACCGACATACATATTGGGACCGACGTACAGATTTGGAGGGTGACCGACATACAGATTGGAAGGGAGACCTATAATACAGATTGGGAGGGTGACCGGCATACAGATTGGGAGGGTGACCGACACCACAGATTGGGAGGGTGACCAACATACAGATTGGGATGGCGACCGACATACAGATTGGGAGGGTGACCGACATACAGATTGGGAGGATTACCTAAAATACAGATTGGGAGGGTGACCAACATACAGATTGAGAGGGTGACCGACATACATATTGGGACCGACGTACAGATTTGGAGGGTGACCGACATACAGATTGGAAGGGTGACCTATAATACAGATTGGGAGGGTGACCGACATACAGATTGGGAGGGTGACCGACACCACAGATTGGGAGGGTTACCAACATACAGATTTGGAGGGTGACCGACATACAGATTGGGAGGGTGACCGACATACAGATTGGGAGGATTACCTATAATACAAATTGGGAGGGTGGCCGACATACAGATTGTTGGGAGGATGACCTACATACAGATTGGGAGGGTGACCGACACAACAGATTGGGAGGGTGACCTACATACAGATTGGGAGGGTGACCGACATACAGATGGGGAGGGTGACCGACATACAGATTGGGAGGGTGACCAACATACAGATTGGGAGGGTGACCGACATACAGATTGGGAGGGTGACCTTCATACAGATTGGGAGGGTGACCGACACAACAGATTGGGAGGGTGACCGACATACAGATTGGAAGGGTGACCTATAATACAGATTGGGAGGGTGACCGACATACCGATTGGGAGGGTGACCGACATACAGATTGGGAGGGTGACCGACATACAGATTGGGAGGGTGACCGACATACAGATTGGGAGGATGACCTACAATACAGATTGGGAGGGTGACCGACATACAGATTGGGAGGATGACCTACAATACAGATTGGGAGGATGACCGACATACAGATTGGGAGGATGACCGACATACAGATTGGGAGGATGACCTACAATACAGATTGGGAAGGTAACCGACATACAGATTGGGAGGCTGACCGACATACAGATTGGGAGGGTGACCGACACCACAGATTGGGAGGGTGACCGACATACAGATTGGTAGAGTGACCGAGATACAGATTGGGAGGGTGACCGAGATAAAGATTGGGAGGGTGACCGACATACAGATTGGGAGGGTGACCGACATACAGATATGGAGAGTGACCGACATACAGACTGGGAGGGTGACCGACATACAGATTGGGAGGGTGACCGACATACAGATTTGAAGGGTGACCGACATACAGATTGGGAGGGTGACCGACATACAGATTGGGAGGGTGACCTACATACAGATTGGGAGGGTGACCGACACAACAGATTGGGAGGGTGACCGACATACAGATTGGGAGGGTGACCGACATACAGATTGGGAGGGTGACTGACATACAGATTGGGAGGGTGACCGACATACAGATTGGGAGGGTGACCTACATACAGATTGGGAGGGTGACCGACATACAGATTGGGAGGGTGACCGACATACAGATTGGGAGGGTGACCGACATACAGATTGGGAGGGTGACCGACATACAGATTGGGTGGGTGACCGACATACAGATTGGGAGGGTGACCGACATACAGATTGGGAGGGTGACCAACATACAGATTGGGAGGGTGACCGACATACAGATTGGGAGGGTGACCGAGACCACAGATTGGGAGGGTGACTGACATACAGATTGGGAGGGTGACCAACATACAGATTGGGAGGGTGACCTACATACAGATTGGGAGAGTGACCGACATGCATATTGGGACCGACGTACAGATTTGGAGGGTGACCTATAATACAGATTGGGAGGGTGACCGACATACAGATTGGGAGGATTACCTATAATACATATTGGGAGGGTGACCTATAATACAGATTGGGAGGGTGACCGACATACAGATTGGGAGGATTACCTATAATACAGATTGGTAGGGTGACCGACACTACAGATTGGGAGGGTGACCTACATACAGATTGGGAGGGTGACCTACAATACAGATTTGGAGGGTGACCTTCAATACAGATAGGGAGGGTGACCTACAATACAGATAGGGAGGGTGACCTTCATACAGATTGGGAGGGTGACCTACAATACAGATAGGGAGGGTGACCTTCATACAGATTGGGAGGGTGACCTACAATACAGATTGGGAGGGTGACCTACAATACAGATTGGGAGGGTGACCTAAAATACAGATTGGGAGGGTGACATACAATACAGATTGGGAGGGTGACCTACATACAGATTGGGAGGGTGACCTACAATACAGATTTGGAGGGTGACCTACAATACAGATAGGGAGGGTGACCTTCATACAGATTGGGAGGGTGACCTACATACAGATAGGGAAGGTGACCTACAATACAGATTTGGAGGGTGACCTACAATACAGATAGGGAGGATGACCTACAATACAGATAGGGAGGGTGACCTTCATAAAGATTGGGAGGGTGACCGACATACAGATAGGGAAGGTGACCTACAATACAGATTGGGAGGGTGACCGACATACAGATTGGGAGGGAGACCGACATACAGATTGGGAGGGTGACCAACATACAGATTGGGAGGGTGACCGACATACAGATTGGGAGGGTGACCGATATACAGATTGGGAGGTTGACCGACATACAGATTGGGAGGGTGACCTACACCACAGATTGGGAGGGTGACCTACAATACAGATTGGGAGGGTGACCTACACCACAGATTGGGAGGGTGACCGACATACAGATTGGGAGGGTGACCTATAATACAGATTGGGAGGGTGACCGACATACAGATTGGGAGGGAGACCGACATACAGATTAGGAGGGTGACCGACATACAGATTGGGAGCGTAACCGACATACAGATTGGGAGGGTGACCGACATACAGATTGGGAGGGTGACCGACATACAGATTGGGAGTTTGACCATCATACAGATTGGGAGGGTGACCGACATACAGATTGGGAGGGTGACCAACATACAGATTGGGAGGGTGACCGACATACAGATTGGGAGGATGACCTACACCACAGATTGGGAGTGTGACCTACATACAGATTGGGAGGGTGACCTACAATACAGATTTGGAGGGTGACCTTCAATACAGATAGGGAGGGTGACCTACAATACAGATAGGGAGGGTGACCTTCATACAGATTGGGAGGGTGACCTACATACCGATAGGGAAGGTGACCTACAATACTGATTGGGAGGGTGACCTACATACAGATTGGGAGGGTGACCTATAATACAGATTGGGAGGGTGACCTACAATACGGATTGGGAGGGTGACCTACAATACAGATTTGGGGGCGGGGGCAACACTACAGATTGGGAGGGTGACCTACAATACAGATTGGGAGGGTGACCTACAATACAGATTGGGAGGGTGACCTAAAATACAGATTGGGAGGGTGACATACAATACAGATTGGGAGGGTGACCTACATACAGATTGGGAGGGTGACCTACAATACAGATTTGGAGGGTGACCTACAATACAGATAGGGAGGGTGACCTTCATACAGATTGGGAGGGTGACCTACATACAGATAGGGAAGGTGACCTACAATACAGATTGGGAGGGTGACCTACAATACAGATAGGGAGGATGACCTACAATACAGATAGGGAGGGTGACCTTCATAAAGATTGGGAGGGTGACCGACATACAGATAGGGAAGGTGACCTACAATACAGATTGGGAGGGTGACCGACATACAGATTGGGAGGGAGACCGACATACAGATTGGGAGGGTGACCAACATACAGATTGGGAGGGTGACCGACATACAGATTGGGAGGGTGACCGATATACAGATTGGGAGGTTGACCGACATACAGATTGGGAGGGTGACCTACACCACAGATTGGGAGGGTGACCTACAATACAGATTGGGAGGGTGACCTACACCACAGATTGGGAGGGTGACCGACATACAGATTGGGAGGGTGACCTATAATACAGATTGGGAGGGTGACCGACATACAGATTGGGAGGGAGACCGACATACAGATTAGGAGGGTGACCGACATACAGATTGGGAGCGTGACCGACATACAGATTGGGAGGGTGACCGACATACAGATTGGGAGGGTGACCGACATACAGATTGGGAGTTTGACCATCATACAGATTGGGAGGGTGACCGACATACAGATTGGGAGGGTAACCAACATACAGATTGGGAGGGTGACCGACATACAGATTGGGAGGATGACCTACACCACAGATTGGGAGTGTGACCTACAATACAGATTGGGAGGGTGACCGACATACAGATTGGGAGCGTGACCGACATACAGATTGGGAGGGTGACCGACATACAGATTGGGAGGGTGACCGACATACAGATTGGGAGGGTGACCGACATACAGATTGGGAGGTTGACCAACATACAAATTGGGAGGGTGACCAACATATAGATTGGGAGGCTGACCGACATACAGATTGGGATGGTGACCAACATACGGATTGGAAGGGTGACCAACATACAGAATACAGATTGGGATGGTGACCGACATACCGATTGGGAGGGTGACCTATAATACAGATTGGGAGGGTGACCAACATACAGATTGGGAGGGTGACCTACAATACAGATTGGGAGGGTGACCAACATACAGATTGGAAGGGGGACCTATAATACAGATTGGGAGGGTGACCAACATAAAGATTGGGAGGGTGACCGACATACAGATTGGGAGGGTGACCAACATACAGATTGGAAGGGTGACCAACATACAGATTGGAAGGGTGACCTATAATACAGATTTGGAGGGTGACCGACATACAGATTGGAAGGGTGACCGACATACAGATTGGGAGGGTGACCGACATACCGATTGGGAGGGTGACCTATAATACAGATTTGGAGGGTGACCGACATACAAATTGGGAGGGTGACCGACATACAGATTGGGAGGGTGACCGACATACAGATTGGGAGGGTGACCGACATACAGATTGGGAGGATGACCGACATACAGATTGGGAGGGTGACCGACATACAGATTGGGAGGGTGACCAACATACAGATTGGGGGGGTGACCGACATACAGATTGGGAGGGTGACCTACACCACAGATTGGGAGGGTGACCGACATACAGATTGGGAGGGTGACCGACATACAGATTGGGAGGGTGACCGACATACAGATTGGGAGGGTGACCGACATACAGATTGGGGGGGGTGACCGACATACAGATTGGGAGGGTGACCAACATACAGATTGGGGGGTGACCGACATACAGATTGGGAGGGTGACCTACACCACAGATTGGGAGGGTGACCTACAATACAGATAGGGAGGATGACCTACAATACAGATAGGGAGGGTGACCTTCATAAAGATTGGGAGGGTGACCGACATACAGATAGGGAAGGTGACCTACAATAGAGATTGGGAGGGTGACCGACATACAGATTGGGAGGGAGACCGACATACAGATTGGGAGGGTGACCAACATACAGATTGGGAGGGTGACCGACATACAGATTGGGAGGGTGACCGATATACAGATTGGGAGGTTGACCGACATACAGATTGGGAGGGTGACCTACACCACAGATTGGGAGGGTGACCGACATACAGATTGGGAGGGTGACCGACATACAGATTGGGAGGGTGACCGACATACAGATTGGGAGGGTGACCTATAATACAGATTGGGAGGGTGACTGACATACAGATTGGGAGGGAGACCGACATACAGATTAGGAGGGTGACCGACATACAGATTGGGAGCGTGACCGAGATACAGATTGGGAGGGTGACCGACATACAGATTGGGAGGGTGACCGACATACAGATTGGGAGTTTGACCATCATACAGATTGGGAGGGTGACCGACATACAGATTGGGAGGGTGACCAACATACAGATTGGGAGGGTGACCGACATACAGATTGGGAGGATGACCTACACCACAGATTGGGAGTGTGACCTACAATACAGATTGGGAGGGTGACCGACATACAGATTGGGGGGGTGACCGACATACAGATTGGGAGGGTGACCGACATACAGATTGGGAGGGTGACCGACATACAGATTGGGAGGGTGACCGACATACAGATTGGGAGGGTGACCAACATACAGATTGGGAGGGTGACCAACATACAGATTGGAAGGGTGACCTATAATACAGATTTGGAGGGTGACCGACATACAGATTGGAAGGGTGACCGACATACAGATTGGGAGGGTGACCGACATACCGATTGGGAGGGTGACCTATAATACAGATTGGGAGGGTGACCGACATACAGATTGGGAGGGTGACCGACATACAGATTGGGAGGGTGACCGACATACAGATTGGGAGGGTGACCGACATACAGATTGGGAGGATGACCGACATACAGATTGGGAGGGTGACCGACATACAGATTGGGAGGGTGACCAACATACAGATTGGGGGGTGACCGACATACAGATTGGGAGGGTGACCTACACCACAGATTGGGAGGGTGACCGACATACAGATTGGGAGGGTGACCGACATACAGATTGGGAGGGTGACCGACATACAGATTGGGAGGGTGACCGACATACAGATTGGGGGGGGGGGTGACCGACATACATATTGGGAGGGTGACCAACATACAGATTGGGGGGTGACCGACATACAGATTGGGAGGGTGACCTACACCACAGATTGGGAGGGTGACCTACAATACAGATAGGGAGGATGACCTACAATACAGATAGGGAGGGTGACCTTCATAAAGATTGGGAGGGTGACCGACATATAGATAGGGAAGGTGACCTACAATACAGATTGGGAGGGTGACCGACATACAGATTGGGAGGGAGACCGACATACAGATTGGGAGGGTGACCAACATACAGATTGGGAGGGTGACCGACATACAGATTGGGAGGGTGACCGATATACAGATTGGGAGGTTGACCGACATACAGATTGGGAGGGTGACCTACACCACAGATTGGGAGGGTGACCTACAATACAGATTGGGAGGGTGACCTACACCACAGATTGGGAGGGTGACCGACATACAGATTGGGAGGGTGACCTATAATACAGATTGGGAGGGTGACCGACATACAGATTGGGAGGGAGACCGACATACAGATTAGGAGGGTGACCGACATACAGATTGGGAGGGTGACCGACATACAGATTGGGAGGGTGACCGACATACAGATTGGGAGGGTGACCGAGATACAGATTGGGAGTTTGACCATCATACAGATTGGGAGGGTGACCGACATACAGATTGGGAGGGTGACCAACATACAGATTGGGAAGGTGACCGACATACAGATTGGGAGGATGACCTACACCACAGATTGGGAGTGTGACCTACAATACAGATTGGGAGGGTGACCGACATACAGATTGGGAGGGTGACCGACATACAGATTGGGAGGGTGACCGACATACAGATTGGGAGGGTGACCGACATACAGATTGGGAGGGTGACCGACATACAGATTGGGAGGGTGACCGACATACAGATTGGGAGGGTGACCAACATACAAATTGGGAGGGTGACCAACATATAGATTGGGAGGGTGACCGACATACAGATTGGGAGGGTGACCAACATACGGATTGGAAGGGTGACCAACATACAGAATACAGATTGGGATGGTGACCGACATACCGATTGGGAGGGTGACCTATAATACAGATTGGGAGGGTGACCAACATACAGATTGGGACGGTGACCTACAATACAGATTGGGAGGGTGACCAACATACAGATTGAAAGGGGGACCTATAATACAGATTGGGAGGGTGACCAACATACAGATTGGGAGGGTGACCTACAATACAGATTGGGAGGGTGACCGACATACAGATTGGGAGGGTGACCAACATACAGATTGGGAGGGTGACCAACATACAGATTGGAAGGGTGACCTATAATACAGATTTGGAGGGTGACCGACATACAGATTGGAAGTGTGACCGACATACAGATTGGGAGGGTGACCGACATACCGATTGGGAGGGTGACCTATAATACAGATTTGGAGGGTGACCGACATACAGATTGGGAGGGTGACCGACATACAGATTGGGAGGGTGACCGACATAGAGATTGGGAGGGTGACCGACATACAGATTGGGAGGGTGACCAACATACAGATTGGGAGGATGACCGACATACAGATTGGGAGGGTGACCGACATACAGATTGGGAGGGTGACCAACATACAGATTGGGGGGTGACCGACATACAGATTGGGAGGGTGACCTACACCACAGATTGGGAGGGTGACCGACATACAGATTGGGAGGGTGACCGACATACAGATTGGGAGGGTGACCGACATACAGATTGGGAGGGTGACCGACATACAGATTGGGGGGGGGGGGTGACCGACATACAGATTGGGAGGGTGACCAACATACAGATTGGGGGGTGACCGACATACAGATTGGGAGGGTGACCTACACCACAGATTGGGAGGGTGACCGACATACAGATTGGGAGGGTGACCGACATACAGATTGTGAGGGTGACCGACATACAGATTGGGAGGGTGACCGACATACAGATTAGGAGGGTGACCAACATACAGATTGGAAGGGTGACCTACATACAGATTGGGAGGGTGACCAACATACAGATTGGAGGGTGACCGACATACAGATTGGAAGGGTGACCTATAATACAGATTGGGAGGGTGACCGACATACAGATTGGGAGGGTGACCAACATACAGATTGGGAGGGTGACCGACATACAGATTGGGAGGGTGACCGACATACAGATTGGGATGGTGACCTACATACAGATTGGGAGGGTGACCGACATACAGATTGGGAGGGTGACCTATAATACAGTTTGGGAGGGTGACCGACATAAAGATTGGGAGGGTGACCGACATACAGATTGGGAGGGTGACCGACATACAGATTGGGAGGGTGACCGACATACAGATTGGGAGGGTGACCAACATACAGATTGGGAGGGTGACCAACATACAGATTGGGAAGGTCACCGACATACAGATTGGGATGGTGACCGACACCACAGATTGGGAGGGTGACCGACATACAGATTGGGAGGGTGACCTATAATACAGTTTGGGAGGGTGACCGACATACAGATTGGGAGGGTGACCGACATACAGATTGGGAGGGTGACCGACATACAGATTGGGAGGGTGACCGACATACAGATTGGGAGGGTGACCGACATACAGATTGGGAGGATGACCGACATACAGATTGGGAGGGTGACCGACATACAGATTGGGAGGGTGACCAACATACAGATTGGGGGGTGACCGACATACAGATTGGGAGGGTGACCTACACCACAGATTGGGAGGGTGACCGACATACAGATTGGGAGGGTGACCGACATACAGATTGGGAGGGTGACCGACATACAGATTGGGAGGGTGACCGACATACAGATTGGGGGGGGGTGACCGACATACAGATTGGGAGGGTGACCAACATACAGATTGGGGGGTGACCGACATACAGATTGGGAGGGTGACCTACACCACAGATTGGGAGGGTGACCGACATACAGATTGGGAGGATGACCGACATACAGATTGTGAGGGTGACCGACATACAGATTGGGAGGGTGACCGACATACAGATTGGGAGGGTGACCAACATACAGATTGGAAGGGTGACCTACATACAGATTGGGAGGGTGACCAACATACAGATTGGAGGGTGACCGACATACAGATTGGAAGGGTGACCTATAATACAGATTGGGAGGGTGACCGACATACAGATTGGGAGGGTGACCAACATACAGATTGGGAGGGTGACCGACATACAGATTGGGAGGGTGACCGACATACAGATTGGGATGGTGACCTACATACAGATTGGGAGGGTGACCGACATACAGATTGGGAGGGTGACCTATAATACAGTTTGGGAGGGTGACCGACATAAAGATTGGGAGGGTGACCGACATACAGATTGGGAGGGTGACCGACATACAGTTTGGGAGGGTGACCGACATACAGATTGGGAGGGTGACCAACATACAGATTGGGAGGGGGACCAACATACAGATTGGGAAGGTCACCGACATACAGATTGGGATGGTGACCTACATACAGATTGGGAGGGTGACCGACATACAGATTGGGAGGGTGACCTATAATACAGTTTGGGAGGGTGACCGACATACAGGTTGGGAGGGTGACCGACATACAGATTGGGAGGGTGACCGACATACAGATTGGGAGCGTGACCGACATACAGATTGGGAGGGTGACCGACATACAGATTGGGAGGGTGACCGACATACAGATTGGGATGGTGACCTACATACAGATTGGGAAGGTGACCGACATACAGATTGGGAGGGTGACCTATAATACAGTTTGGGAGGATGACCGACATACAGATTGGGAGGGTGACCGACATACAGATTGGGAGGGTGACCGACATACAGATTGGGAGGGTGACCGACATACAGATTGGGAGGGTGACCGACATACAGATTGGGAGGGTGACCGACATACAGATTGGGAGGGTGACCGACATACAGATTGGGAGGGTGACCGACATACAGATTGGAAGGGTGACCTATAATACAGATTGGGAGGGTGACCGACATACAGATTGGGAGGGTGACCAACATACAGATTGGGAGGGTGACCAACATACAGATTGGGAGGGTCACCGACATACAGATTGGGATGGTGACCTACATACAGATTGGGAGGGTGACCGACATACAGATTGGGAGGGTGACCTATAATACAGTTTGGGAGGGTGACCGAGATACAGATTGGGAGGGTGACCGAGATACAGATTGGGAGGGTGACCGACATACAGATTGGGAGTGTGACCGACATACAGATTGGGAGGGTGACCGACATACAGATTGGGATGGTGACCTACATACAGATTGGGAGGGTGACCTACATACAGATTGGGAGGGTGACCTATAATACAGTTTGGGAGGGTGACCGACATACAGATTGGGAGGGTGACCGACATACAGATTGGGAGGGTGACCGACATACAGATTGGGAGGGTGACCGACATACAGATTGGGAGGGTGACCGACATACAGATTGGGAGGATGACCGACATACAGATTGGGAGGGTGACCAACAATACAGATTGGGAGGGTGACCTACAATACAGATTTGGAGGGTGACCTACAATACAGATTGGGAGGGTGACCTACAATACAAATTGGGAGGGTGACCTACAATACAGATTGGGAGGGTGACCTACAATACAGATTTGGAGGGTGACCTACAATACAGATAGGGAGGTTGACCTACAATACAGATTGGGAGGGTGACCTACAATACAGATTGGGAGGGTGACCTACAATACAGATTGGGAGGGTGACCTACAATACAGATTGGGAGGGTGACCTACATACAGATTGGGAGGGTGACCTACAATACAGATTTGGAGGGTGACCTTCATACAGATTGGGAGGGTGACCTACAATACAGATTGGGAGGGTGACCTACATACAGATAGGGAGGGTGACCTACAATACAGTTAGGGAGGGTGACCTTCATACAGATTGGGAGGGTGACCTACATACAGATAGGGAAGGTGACCTACAATACAGATTGGGAGGGTGACCTACATACAGATTGGGAGGGTGACCTATAATACAGATTGGGAGGGTGACCTACAATACGGATTGGGAGGGTGACCTACAATACAGATTGGGAGGGTGACCTACAATACAGATAGGGAGGTTGACCTACAATACAGATTGGGAGGGTGACCTACAATACAGATTTGGAGGGTGACCTACAATACAGATTGGGAGGGTGACCTACAATACAGATTGGGAGGGTGACCTACATACAGATTGGGAGGGTGACCGAGATACAGATTGGGAGGGTGACCTACAATACAGATAGGGAGGGTGACCTTCATACAGATTGGGAGGGTGACCTACATACAGATAGGGAAAGTGACCTACAATACAGATTGGGAGTGTGACCTACATACAGATTGGGAGGGTGACCTATAATACAGATTGGGAGGGTGACCTACAATACGGATTGGGAGGGTGACCTACAAGACGGATTGGGAGGGTGACCTACAATACAGATTTGGAGGCGGGGGCGACACTACAGATTGGGAGGGTGACCTACAATACAGATTGGGAGGGTGACCTACAATACAGATTTGGAGGGTGACCTACAATACAGATTTGGAGGGTGACCTACAAGACAGATTGGGAGGGTGACCTACAATACAGAATGGGAGGGTGACCTACAATACAGATTGGGAGGGTGACCTACAATACAGAATGGGAGGGTGACCTACAATACAGAATGGTAGGGTGACCTACAATACAGAATGGGAGGGTGACCGACATACAGATTGGGAGGGTGACCTACAATACAGATTGGAAGGGTGACCTACAATACAGATTGGGAGGGTGACCTACAATACGGATTGGGAGGGTGATCGACATACAGATTGGGAGGGTTGCCTTCATTCAGTTCGGTAGGGTGATAGCAACATATACCCTCCCAACGTCTTAAAGGGCAAACAATATTCTTGCACCCATATATATTTTTAATGGACTTTGTCTGGATGACTTCATACTGTGGAGGGAATTAGTATACATGATGTTTTAATTTACAGGCTATTGCATGTCTTGTAGAGGAATACTCTGTGGTTGGCAAGGTCAGGACAAAGGGGAGAAATGATCAATTAAGAAATATATATAATTCTTACATTGATTTAATAAATCAGATATTTTTTTACATGTAACGCTGATTTGTAAAATCTTTCTTTTACTATACACATTCCCATTAAACTTAGACTTTTTGAAATTACCTGAAGGCATCAAGCCATATTCTCATCAGGTGGCGGAATATGAGAAACGCTGTATGATCCGTTGGATATTCTCTGTCCATTACCAACACTATCAATCTCTTCATCAGCCCTGGCACAACTGATTTTTGTTGCTGGAAAATAAAAATCAGAGAATACCGAAGCGTCAATGAAACCATTACCCTAACTCAAAATCGATTAAACTAGGGGTAAAATACAACGAAGGGAACATATGCATGAAGGCCCTTGTATGAGTACAAGATAAAACGATCAGGTGTTCTGGAAGAGTAAAAGTCTTCTACTTCATCAAGAATACTCGTCATGTCAGTCTTAGTCACATCCAAGTAAAAGTCAAGTGTTTAAAGTGAGAACCGAGTTATCATTCTCAAAAAAAAAATACATAAAGAAATAGCATAATATCAAAAGGTGGATATCTGAACGAGTCTATATCTATTGTCTGCTAGGCAATGACGCTCAGGCCGTGAACTGTGACATATCAATGAATAGTATTCTAAGCTACCGATGTCTTTTATCAGGTAAACTGCAAGAGTAAATATTATACAATATGGCAAATATATGTTTATCAATAAAGCTTCACAGTATGTGGCTGATCACAAAGGAAAAACTTAATGAAAGATTGAGAAGTCATATAGTTCCCTTTAGTTTTGATAAAAAAATATCTGATTTTTGTACATAATCACATGTTAAAACATTCAGAAAATTCTATATACGACCCTTAGCTGTGGCCTTTACCTTGCTATTCAGAACTAAGTGAAACTTGAACTTCCCATCCCCAATGATTAGACTTTTGAGCCTTTGCTTGGTTTATTTTGTTTTACGTCCTATTAACAGCCAGAGCCATTTAAGTACATGCCATGTTTTGGAGATGGAGGAAAGCCGGAGTACCAGGAGAAAAATCATCGACCTACGGTCAGTACCTGTCAACTGCCCCACGTTGGTTTCGAACTCAGAGTTGGAGGGCTAGAGGTAAAATGAGGGGATATCTTAACCACAGTAACTGTGGCCCGTTGAACCCTTGCTGTGATCTGGCATTACCATAGATAAAATAGTACAGGGGATTCTGTATTTATACCTCTTGTAGATCTATATATTAGGTTTCAATAAAAGCATGGTTGGCTATTCAAAAGATATTGCTTTGAGATAAAAATGACCTGACATTTCACCTAGAGTCATGGCCTTGACCTTTAGAGTACATTCCTTGTAATGGACTCTACAGACATCAAATTCATCAATGAGCAAAAGAAAGATCAGCCATTCAGCATTTTTTTAAGAAATATAGTGACTTGACCTTTGACAAGTATCTATATAAATATATTTATATTGAATGTGAAACCATTGATTTTTTTTTTTTTTTTTTTTACGTTTTCGAAATTCCCAAATGTCTGAATTCATATTTAAAATTTGCGGTTACAACTGACGGGGTGCCTTAGGCTAATAGAATATTAATACGCCAAAGGATTAAGCTCAATCTTTTGTTCAAAATATAGAAAAAATACAAAACATATAAAATCCATTAGGAATCTATTGATATCAAAAATACTATAAAGGTTTTTAATTTCCTTACCTTATATGATTTTAGTCAAGAATAGCGAAAAATAGTACACAAATAGTGCGCAATGATATAAGCAGTGTTGAGATAAGTTTTATCAAGTTGATATTTTCTGATATTTCACTAGTCAAAATGTAATAAAACTTAATATTATGTTTTTATTATCAAATTATCTGACCTTAAAACAGTATCAATTTTATAAAACTCATATCTCTCAATGTTATTCAATGGTGTTTCAGGTCTGACTCACCTCAAACGCTAGTGTTTCCCTTAGCACATTTGCAAATTTGTTAAGGAAATTTGAACGCTTTTCCAATAATGTCAAGACAAACTCAGCTACACTTGGTACAAGTTTTTCACTGATTTTCGCCAACCTGTAAAATTAGATACATCAAAAAAATCCTTTGTTTATAAACTATAAGTAGTATAATATTAAACACATATTGTAAATATAAATGTGAGAAATGTTGTGAGTGACTTTATGTAATGATACTAATTTAATGTCACTTTAAAGATAATTGAAACCACATGTCATTATGATGTTACTGAAATTGACAACAAATCATTGTGATGTCACTGAAATTGACATTTCTCCAAACCCAATATCATTACTTACAACATGAAACTTACTCAAACTGATAGTGCAGTGCAGTGATGCAATCTGCATAATAACTCCATATATCGTCACTCAACTCCTCCCTTTCCAGCTCATAATCCTCATCTTCTTCATCGTCATCTTCATCCGTTTCTTTGACCGGTCCCAGCGCAGGGAAATCTATTTTTGCAATAATGCCAATCATCTCTATTGCATCATGTTCATGTTGCTGACAAAAATAAATAAAAATAAAACCTTAAGGATGTACACCTCTGAGAAGTCAAAATTTTCCTGTATCAAACTTTTTTTTCCTCATATACATTTTTGTATAAGGGAGTTCAAGGCCAGACAGAAAATGCAAAGACAATGATATGTCAGTGTGCTCGTTTTTGTGCTATGATCGGTCAAATATACAAATATGACATAATAAGCAATTTTAAGTGAATTTTGTAGTTTTAACAAATTGCGGGACATCTTCATACACTATCTTCCGAATTTGTGATCCGAAATGTATGAACGTTTGCAGAAATGACAAAATTAGTGTGTTCTTTTAAGTAATGGAAGTAAAATTTCTCTTACTTAATATTTATACTCAGGTAAGCAATTTTTTTATCATTTTTTCACCATTTTTTGCAGATTAACCGCTTAATAAAAAAAGTTCTGATGTCAAACTTTTTGAAATAACCACAACGAAAATAATTGCCAAATTTCAGCTTGATACGTCAAGCGGTCAAATTTCACAATAAATCGACTATCAGACACTAAAAATCTCTTTTCCAGTGTCTGATAGTCGATTTTTTGTGTGAAAATTAACCGCTTGACGTATCAAGCTGAAATATGGCAATTATTTTCATTATGGTTTTAGATGTTTAATAACATAAAAATACAAATTTCTCTATATTCTATATAGATGGATATTCTCCTGGCCACAAGTGCCTGTGTGCAGCGCATATTTGAATATATAGAAATAATCTCACCTTCCAGTTCCATATCTGCATGAATTTCTCTAATCTCAAAATCCAATAGACAGCTTCAGCAGCCTTAGGATCGTTGCATTTCAAAAGTCCTTTCATAATTGTAAGCCAATCGGCAGCTGAGTCTTTCCTGAAAAATAAATAATACCGCAATCTGATATTTCTCACCATAAAGATCAAACAAACTCTGCGTTATATCACTTTAACTTCTTTTCTTCCATTCAGTTTTTAAATTATCGCAGTTATATATGAAATTGAAGTGAGACAAGTATTTAATTTGCATTCATTTTTTATTATTTTTGTTTCATCTGCCGTGTTCGTTTAACTACAATTTTAATACAACATCTCAACAAAACCATATTCCGAACTCAAAATCGATTAAACAGTAGACAAAATATGAACAAAGGAAATATTACATGGAGACCCTTGTAAAAGTACAAGAAAATAAGACCAGGTGTTCCGGAAGGTAAGCGTCTTCTGCTTCTTTATCACAAAAAGTAAACATCAATCCTAAAAATGAGGACCGAGTATCATTGTCAATTACAAGTAAGCATACTAATGAGCATACTCAAAAACGTCCATCTTCATATCACAAAAATATACAACTTATTTCTCAATGAAACAAAGATGGCGAATCCCTGTATAGTCAGTGTGTTTGTCAGCAGTCGACAAGTATCACTACGATCTCGTAGGTCAATGGTTCCAGGATCTCGCGGTAAACGTACTTAAATGTACAGTAATGTGTCATAATATATGCGGCTTCTGAGGCCTTTTGTGGTTGGCCTCGAAGGCCCCCGACTCTATATTCTTGTGATATACTTATGTTACTGTGCAGGTAGATGCCATTTTCTCTGCGGACTCGTAGACCGATGACTCTTAGTTCTTGTTGTGATATACTTATGCTACTGTGCATTTTGATGCCATTTGGAAATTTTTCTCTGCGGACTCGAAGGCCTCCGGTTCTATATTCTTGTGATATACTTACGATACCGTGCAGTTAGATGCCATTTTCTCTGTGGACTCGTAGGCCCATGGTTCTATGCTTTTGTTTTGATATACTTAAGCTAATGTGCAGTTTCATACCATTTTCTCTGCGGACTCGTAGGCCAATGCCTTTTAGTTCTTGTTGTGATATACTTACGTTACCGTGCAGTTAGATGCCATTTTCTCTGCGGACTCGCAGGCCCATGGTTCTATGTTCTAGTTGTGATATACTTACGTTACCGTGCAGTTTGATGCCATTTTCTCTGCGGACTCGTAGGCCCATGCCTTTTAGTTCTTGTTGTGATATACTTACGTTACCGAGCAGTTAGATGCCATTTTCTCTGCGGACTCGTAGGCCCATGCCTTTTAGTTCTTGTTGTGATATACTTACGTTACCGTGCAGTTTGATGCCATTTTCTCTGCAGACTCGTAGGCCCATGGTTCTATGCTTTTGTTTTGATATACTTAAGCTAATGTGCAGTTTCATACCATTTTCTCTGCGGACTCGTAGGCCCATGCCTTTTAGTTCTTGTTGTGATATACTTACGTTACCGTGCAGTTAGATGCCATTTTCTCTGCGGACTCGTAGGCCCATGGTTCTATGTTCTAGTTGTGATATACTTACGTTACCGTGCAGTTTGATGCCATTTTCTCTGCGGACTCGTAGGCCCATGGTTCTATGTTCTAGTTGTGATATACTTACGTTACCGTGCAGTTTGATGCCATTTTCTCTGCGGACTCGTAGGCCCATGCCTTTTAGTTCTTGTTGTGATATACTTACGTTACCGAGCAGTTTGATGCCATTTTCTCTGCGGACTCGTAGGCCCATGGTTCTATATTCTAGTTGTGATATACTTACGTTACCGTGCAGTTTGATGCCATTTTCTCTGCGGACTCGTAGGCCCATGGTTCTATGTTCTAGTTGTGATATACTTACGTTACCGTGCAGTTAGATGCCATTTTCTCTGCGGACTCGTAGGCCCATGGTTCTAGGGTCTTGGTAGGTGCCTTCTGAAGAAGCTCAATAAACACTGGTATCCAGGTGTTGACTATTTCAGGATGTTTCTACAGAAATAAATCTCCTGGTCAACATTTTCACTCATGTATTAGTTAAGAAGACAATACAGGTGGATCTAGATGACATTATTACGGTGGAACAATGAAAGAGCTGGTTGAACAGATTCTGGTCTCAAGATACAAATAGTCAATATATATATTTCATCTAAAGGGGGAGGGGGCGACTGTTTGTTTAAGAATCCCAAATATATATATGACATATTCTTAAACTCTCGAGAACATATGTTTAAGACTTCCACGGCCCCGTTCCGAAATTATTTCTTATTTTCCCACACGGGTTGTGTCGAGAAACATATTTTATATTCGCCACACTGGAATTGTTGTGATATGATTATAAAGCACAAGAAAAGTACACAATAAACAAGAAGTGTTTATTCTACCTACCTTGACTGATTTCTCTGGTATTGAGCGAAACAGGGGTTCGAACGATTCTACGATTTTCGGGTACTTGACCGCCGCTTCCGACAGTGTTAAGTCCTTCATTAGATTGAGAACTTGGTCCCAATACTCCATTATTTCTGGTACCTCTCTGTAAGATAAAAAGCCAGGAGTTCTCAAATGAAATCGAGACACATAAAATAAAAAAACCAAAGAATACCGAAGCGTAAGGAATGCTGTGCCTTAATAAGAACTTATTAAAGGTGTACAAACATTCATATATATAATTGTTTTTGTGAAACTGAAAGACTCTATTAAATAGTCTTAGTTTAACAGCCAAGTCAATATTTATATCATACTGAGATATATTTTCAATTTTAACCACGAATGTCAACACAGCATAACAATATATTCAAATCCATGTCAAATTGATGTCCACGACATATATTTCAGATGCATTGTGCATGCATCTAGAATAATTCCCGTTGAAGAAACATCACATATATTTTTATTTCTTTTATTCAGGAAGTTAAAAAAAATAAACTGATGTGATAAAAAGAAAAAAAATGGAAATGCATTTTTATTACCTGATATGTTCACAAATGTTTCCCTTTGTACATACACAATATTTCAAACTATCAAAATTGAAGTTGAAACTGACATGTCCTTTCTCCCAATAAACGATTCCTCTTACACCAATCAAACAACAGAATAACATATTTAAATCATAGTGTGATAAAATAACTTTCGGACTTGACCACTCAGGACAGTTGTTTTTCTATTAAGAATTGCAGAGAATGCCGAAGCGTCAATCCAAACTAAAATTCGATGAATCTTGGAACAAATTATAACCAAAGAATAGTTTAACCAGGAGATGATTAAAAGTATATGAGAAAAGGACCAGATATTCCGGATGAGTAAGCTTCGTTTCTTTCTATTAACAACAGCCGCTAGTTTTCATGCAACTAAATGTCACGTGATCGGATGTATACTTATAACAATTATAACAAACATGCATACTAATGAGTATAGCTTAAATTGTTCATCTTCAAAACATACAAAGATACAGAATATTTCTCAGAACAAAATGGCGACCATAAAACTTCATCTATCTCGGATCCTTGTGCCTTACGTTTTTTCAATCAAAAACAAATAAGAGAATACCGAAGCATAAACAAAATCCTAATCCGAACTGAAATCGATTAAACTGGGGGCAAAGTATGAAAAATGGAAATATTACATGGAGACTCTTGTAAAAGTACAAGAGAATAAGATCAGGTGTTCCGGAAGAGTAAGCGTCTTCTGCTTCATCGACGGCACCCGCCTTGTAAATCTTGGTCACATCCAAGTAAACATCAAGTCCTCGAAATGAGAACCTAGTCATTGTTATTGTTAATCACAACAAGAAAGCATACTAATGAGCATACTCAAAAACGCCCATCTTCATATTACACAAAGATACAGAATATATTTCAATGAAACAAAGCTGGCGACCATCAATTTGCCCATAATTCTGATCAACCTGCCTCTCTCGAATCCCTGTGTTGTTAGTTGTTTTGTCAGAAGGTCGACATCGATGACGAAAATCACGATATTTAACGCAAGCCCTAGAATAACGAATCAACTGCGGCATGTAAACACCATAAGTCGGAGAAGCAAGGATGTTACCAATGGTAGCCAACATATCTCATCAATATCCCTTTCATTGACAAAACATCTATTTTCAGCAACTGTGAAGGGACAAAAACTGTTAAAAGAATGCAAAAGTAATACACCAAAAGATTGTACTCAAATTGTCACAATTTTTTCTGTATTTCACAGTGAATAACGTTCTTATGGGTCAAATATATCCGTGTATTCTGGTTTAAAAGCAGGTACCAAGGAATAAAACCGTACCTCACACCATTGCTGAACGTCACAAAGAAGTTCATAATTAAGGCTCTTAATTAATTGGACATTTTAGATTTGTTTGAATAACAGGTGAGTATATTAAGATGCTTACAAAATCTAACTGTTCGTCAAAGAGGTTAATTTCCTCAAATAGGACAGTAGCATTTCGACCAATCAGAAGCCTTGGCAGCCATTTTGATTTTAATATTAATATGAGAACCATATGAAAAATTATTTTGGTAAAGCTTTTATATAAATCAAAGAATCATAACACAAGTTACAGCCGGCCAATTTTTCAACCAATCAGAGGCCATTTCGAATGTCGTGTTGTGAAATCATAAATACATCCACATACCAAAGTTCATCAAAATCAGAAAATATATTGACCAATCAGAGGACAGAAAATGACGGTCATTTTGTTGAATCAGATGATACATAAGTTGTGGTAGTTCTCGGAGAGCCATAATACATCTGCACACCAAATTTCATTCAAATCGGACAGTATTTTGAATTTTGACCAATCAAACGTGATGAAAGGGCGTCTACTTTGTTCTTTTCAAGTAACACAATGCGGTAGTGCTTGTAGAGTCGTAATACACATCCATTCCAAACTTTATTCAAATATGACACAAGACAACATTTCAAACAAATCAGAAACCTTACTACTGGCAGCCATTTTGTTTCGAGTACTTTGAAGAATATTTCTATGGAGTTTTATTAATGATAAAAAAACTGAGTAAAACCAAATGCCCCCGAGTCTACTTCGTTTTAGGGAAGCAGGAGAATTTAATAAGCAAACAATCAAGCTCGCATGTTTGTATAATGATATGAAAATATGGCACAGAAAATTTGACCCGCTGTATTCATGCTTTGTTTTTTAATGATTATTGATGATAGCTAAACCTGTATTTGGCACGACATTGAAAGGAATATTCGTTAAATATAAAAAATTCACACGGTCAGTAGACTCGGTTATCATTTTGACGATGGATGCTTACTTGCATGTGACCAAGATTTACATGGCAGGTGTCGTTGATAAAGCAGAAGAAGCTTACTCTTCCGGAACACCTGGTCTTATTCTCTTGTGCTTTTACGAGAGTCTCCATGTAAATCCTTTGTTCCTATTTTGCCCCTAGTTTAATTGATTTTGAGTTCGGAATATGGTTTGGTATTCTCTGATTTTTTTTTTTTTTCAATGATTTTATACGATCATGCTTCTGACATGGTGCAAAATATTATTATTCTACAAAAATCAATTAACGGGAAACAATTAAACATCCCAATCATCACACCTCATATAACACCAATATAGTCAAGTTACCTAATGGTGGCTAAGACTGACGAAAGATCCGAGAGAGTTTTCTTTCTTTGTTGTTCATGTTCCCCAAAATTTGGCTGCATCAAAATTTCTTTCAAACCAGTTAACCTTTTTCCCAAAACCTCCTTGTTTTTTATCGAAACCTGGAAATAAACATGAAAAAATACTTGATTGATATATATTATCATATATACAGCTTCCATTTTCATAAGAGTTGAACAAAGAAAGTTGAGAATTAAAACGAAAACAAATCATGAAAGGTAAAATAACGTTAGAAATAGAACTGAACTTAACATTCAATACTTAAGCAATGAATGTTTTAGCAAACTTAATATTAAAGCCCGGTAGGACTTTTTGTAAGTTTGTCAGCAATAACAATGTGTGTTATAGGACTAATATGATTTATATTTTGATAGAAAATATTGCGCTTTATTTAGTTATTTCGAACCGATTATAAGCAGAACATCAAGAGTAGACAGCATTGAAATCGATGACGTCACAACAGCACATGTTGTTACAGTCTTGTAATAACATTTGCCCTAAATATGCATTACAACAGAAGATTGTGGAGCAAATGTAAACATTATAAAATGTTTACAAAAATAGTTAAGGTTGTAACTATCAGTAACAAACGGTAATACATTAACCATTGTTTAATAGACATTATGTTGTTCTCATGTTTATTAATTATAAATACAGTATGGCATCACAAATTATTTCTACTATTTTGGAAATCGATTACATAAGATGCATCAGTTTGAAACGTATTCCTAAATAGATCATACATTGAACTCGAAGTAGTTGACCAAGATCATTATTTCATTCAAATATTTTGTTAACGAATTGTTATTGGGACAAAAGACTCATTTTAGAATTAAGTATGTGAGCAATAGAGGTTGACTGACCGACAGAAAGTTTTTACCTTTTCCTTCTTCCCTTTGCCCTTCGTCACTTCTTGATGCAAGCTCCTGCCATACCCATCGGTTATATCGCCCATCAATTTCGTCAGACCAGCTGAATATTCAGGCGGCATTTCGCCCATCTTCTTATTCAATGCCATGTGTAGATCAGCCATTTCTTCATGAACACTGGGATCCATTAGCCTTTCTTTATTTTTCTTGCTTAATTTACAAAAACAAATTTCACACTGAACCATAAATTCAAATTAACACTGAACCATTTATTCAAATTAGCGTCAAGTTATCAATATTTGCATGAATACAAGAAATGTTTTGGATAGTATTCAATATGAGCATGCTTGCTAGTGGCGATGCTAAACTGATTACAGTAGACCGAGTTAAATGTTATACCACGAAATACATATACACCTACCATATCATTACACGGATCAAATTTGTGTCCCGAGAATTAACGGAAATATCATTCCCGCGAAAATAACCGGCTATACGATATCTATTGGAATTTCTTACTTTACGATATATTTCATAAAGGTAGAAACATTGCTGCTCCACCATCTAGCCTGATCCTTCAACTCAACATCTGGTTCCTCTGAGGTGTGTTCCAAGTTCTTTATCACATCGCAAAACCGAGTCAGGTCCTCACCAACCAAAGTCTGCAGAGAAACCACAGTAACAAAAAAAAATCACAGAATACCAAAGCGTCAACAAAACCATAATCCGGACTCAAAATCGATTAAACTAGACGCAAAATAGGAACAAAGGAAAGATTAACATGGAACCTTTCGTAAAATAACAAAATAATAAGACCAGGTGTTCAGGAAGAGTAAGTGTCTTCTGCTTCATCGACGACACCCGCCATGTAAATATTGGTCACATCCAAGTAAGCATCCATCCTCAAAATGAGAACCTCAAAGATCGTGATGGCCAATGTACATAAAAACTTAATGTGACAAGTATTTACATGGCGGATGTCGTCGATGAAGCAAAAGAGGCTTACTCTTCCGGAACACCTTGTATTCTCTTGGACCTTTTACACTTGTCTCCATGTTAATCATTTCTTTGTTTATATTTTGCTCATGATGTAATTCGGGTTATGGTTTTGTTGACGCTCCGGTATATGATAATTATTTTAATGCTATGGTATAAATCTATGGTATAAATCGTTCTCAATAAACCAAGGTGTTGTCAAATGCCAATGATTTCTGCTCAGTCCTCTAAAGTAAAGCAAAGGGTCCAGAGGCCTTTATCATTCAACTGAATATTTGAGAAAGCGCTGCCACACACTGAGTATTTTTATTAGAAATGAGCAATTACAGGTTCCTGATTAAAACTTCTCCGGGGATAATCTCGGTAAAAGGATTGTCATTTCAGGTAGAAAACTGCATAGTTGTTAAAATTTCGTGGGTGTAAAATTCCACGAGTTTCTGTATAGAATTAATTCGCGGGGTTTTAATTTCGCGAATCATGAAATACCTGTGAAACTTAGATTATATCGCCAAAATATAAAACTTTTCATGAGATGTTAATTTGTCGTGAATTTTGATGCAATCGAGATCATAGTGAAATTAAAACCCACGCGAATATTAGCAACTATACATTATATAGTAAGTCTTTTAAACTGTTATCTGTTATGATCAACGGATTAAGTAACCAGGGGCGAGGCTTATCCATGAATATTGCTTGTTATTTAATGTCAGACACCTGTAAGCACAGTGGGATCACCTCCACAAAATACATATTTACACCAAGGACCGGTAGACTTTCCTACAGTCACTTGACTAGTACAAAAATACCAGGACTTTAAGTAATTATCTGATATCCGCTGTTTGGCTCAACCCAACCCTGCGCCTCCCGGGATATCGCGGATGATTCTTTGGGTGTAGAGAGCGTAGGCGAGATAGCCCCCTGGATATCACAGATGATTCTTGAGGTGTAGAGAGCGTAGGCGAGATAGCCCCCTGGATATCGCAGATGATTCTTGGGGTGTAAAGAGCGTAGGCAAGATAGCCCCCTGGATATCGCAGATGATTCTTGGGGTGTAAAGAGCGTAGGCGAGGGTAGCCCCCTGGATATCGCAGATGATTCTTGGGGTGTAGAGAACGTAGGCGAGGGTAGCCCCTGGGTATCGCAGATGATTATTTTGGTGTAGAGAACGTAGGCGAGGGTAGCCCCTGGATATCGCAGATGATTCTTGGGGTGTAGAGAACGAAGGCGAGGGTAGCCCCTGGATATCGCAGATGATTCTTGGGGTGAAGAGAACGTACGCGAAGATAGCCCCTGGATATCGCAGATGATTCTTGGGGTTTAGAGAACGTAGGCGAGGGTAGCCCCTGGGTATCGCAGATGATTATTTTGGTGTAGAGAACGTAGGCGAGGGTAGCCCCCTGGATATCGCAGATGATTCTTGGGATGTAGATAACGTAGGCGAGGGTAGCCCCTGGATATCGCGAATGATTATTTTGGTGTAGAGAACGTAGGCGAGGGTAGCCCCCTGGATATCGCGAATGATTATTTTGGTGTAGAGAACGTAGGCGAGGGTAGCCCCTGGATATCGCGAATGATTATTTTGGTGTAGAGAACGTAGGCGAGGGTAGCCCCTGGATATCGCGAATGATTATTTTGGTGTAGAAAACGTAGGCGAGGGTAGCCCCTGGATATCGCGAATGATTATTTTGGTGTAGAAAACGTAGGCGAGGGTAGCCCCTGGGTATCGCGAATGATTATTTTGGTGTAGAGAACGTAGGCGAGGGTAGCCCCTGGGTATCGAGTATGATTCCTGGTGTGTAGAGTGTTGTAGACAAGGGTAGCCCCTGGATTCAATTTCAATAAATTTTATTGTCAAAAAGTCAAATGGATCGGGCAGCAGGCATAGCCTATTTAAGCCCTCTCCAAACAAATTAACAAACAGTGGTACAAACATAGACATAAACATTACAACACTGAACACATACAAATAATTTGAACGCATTATATAAATAATCTAAGTGGGGGAAACAACTACTAAATTGTATTTGAATTTTAATAAAATTAAATAATTGAAACTTTAACCTTTTATTGCGACACCAAAGATAAATAGATATGTATATCATGTACAAGTAATCATCCGAAAAGAAAAGAATTTTTTTTTATTATTATTATTGAGCTGCATGTATAAACATTTAGTGGGATTAAATTACCTTACCCAACAGATACAGGCCAGAAATGACCATTGTGTAATACACAAGGCCATCCACTGATGAGTTTGGAAATTCAATCCCACTAAATAGTTCAGTTTATGCACTAAATACAGGTTAAATCAAGAAGAGCATGTTCAAAAGCGTTGTATAATTTTTTTTTATGTAGTTGTTTCCCAATTTTAGCAAAATAGTACAACTGGTCTTCTGAACCACCCCCCCCGGAACATAATCGAGACAGATGAATTGGATGGGAGCTCTTTACATTCTCAGTATTAAAGTGATCAATAACAAGAAATAAAATGAAGAATAAAGAGAAATGTAAACAAAAAATACAAAAATGTAAGGTACCATTATTATTGGAAACCAGAAGATATTATATTGAGGAAATGAGAATTGAATGAATGTAAATGAAATGTACTATAGGAATGAATGAAAGAATGAGTGAATGAAGGAATGGGAGTAGGAGTAAAAAAAAAAAGAAGAAAAACAAAAAACAAGAACAAAGAAGAAAAACAAATAAAAACAAAAACAAAAAAAAATCAGTGATACTTTCATTAAGCAGTTTTAGTTGGATATCCAGAATCTTCTAGTTCTTAAGATGTCATCCAATACAGAAAGAAGAATATGTTTATTCGTATTTTCATCACATCTCTCACAACCGTTTAGGATGACATCTATTGTTAAGTGGTTATGAGTATCATGGAATATATTTTGAAAAAGTATAGTACGAGGTTCAGCATATATAATACAATCAAGGAAATAGTGGGATGCTGTTTCATATCTAGAACCACAAGAACAGGCAGAGGACTCAGTTAGATAGTCATTATAAAGGTCTTAATTTAAGTTACTAGCCTCATTTCTTAACTGACATAGAATTATATTAGTTTTTCGATTTCCGAAATACTTAAAGATATCAGTTGTTCTTGTGTTTGAGTTTGGAGTAGGTGTAATTAATTTTTTTTACTGATAGGAGGAGCGAATAGTTTGGAGATCAGAAGAAATGTTATTCATATCATTAAACATAGATGGAAAAAAACTATTATAATACTTAGTAGTTCGGCAAAGGGGTGGATCGAATATTCTAACTGATCTAAGATTGTACCTATCTGGTCTAGTATTATGGAAATATGGCTCTATCCTTTCTTTCAGATAGTATGGAGTCTGATTAGTTATAATCTTGTACATCAGCATCATTTGATGTTGTTTTCGCCTACATCCAAGAGAGACCCAGCCTAATTCTCTGTACAAGATATTGTGGGGGGTGCCTCTACGCAGTCCTGTAATTATTCTAGCCGCCTCTAGTTGGATAGATTCAAGAAGATTTTTTAGATTTTGTGTGCAATTACTCCAAACAACATCTGCATATTCAAGTATGGGTCTAATATATGATATATATATTGTAGTTAATGACTGTCTGTCTAGTTTATTTTTCATCATTCTTAAAATATTAATTCTTTTCTATGCTTTCTTATAGATATCATATATGTGGTCATTCCACTTAGCATCATCACTGAACGTTAAACCAAGATGTTTGTGTATTCGACTGACAGTAACCGGTTCATCATAAAAATAAATGTCTGGGTGATGAGTATAAGTTTTATTTGAGAATATGACAAATTCTGTTTTATTTGGATTGAATTTTATATCCCATTTATTAGCCCATACTTGTATAGTGCTAAGATCATCTGTTAGATTTTGTGCTAATTCTGCTGGATCATCATCTGTTACCGCATACAAAGAAGTGTCATCAGCAAACAATTTAATTACATTAGAGACAGAATCAACAATATCATTAATATAAAGTAAAAACAAGAGTGGACCGAGAACCGAGCCCTGTGGTACCCCTGCAGTTACTGGCCTAGATGTAGATATATATCCTTCAGTTGTTGTCTGTCTTCTAAAAAGTTTCTAAACCAAAAAAGTAATTTCCCTTTAATGCCATATAGTTGGAGTTGTGTAAAAGACCATCATGCCATACTCTGTCGAATGCCTTGCTTATTTCACAAAAAACAAATCTGAATTCTTTATACTGATCAAGACATTGTACAATAGTGTGGTATATAGAAAGAAGTTGATTTGAAATAGAATCCTTAGGCATAAAACCAGATTGATGCATGGTAATAACTTCATATCTGGCTAAATAATTAAACATATACTTATATATAATTTTTTCTATAATCTTACTAAAACATGAAGTAATAGAAATTGGCCTATAATTAGAAACTTCATTAGTTAAACCTTTTCCCTTGTAGATGGCATTGATATTAGCAGTTTTCCAACTAAGGGGGATAACTCCTGTTTGCAGTGTTTTGTTAAAAAGTATAGTTAAATGAAGAATAAGAGAATGTTTTAGCTCTTTGATTATTCTAGGTACCATGCCATCAGGACCAGCTGGTTTATTACAATTTAGAAGAAATAGATGATCAAGCACATCTTGATGTGTTATTGTTATGTTTTCCAATGAGTGAGGACAATTAATTTCAATATCAGGTATGGGTCAAGATTTTTAGAAGAGGTAGCTATAGCGGTAAAATACTTATTAAGATATTCAGCTTTATCAAATGGATGTTGGATGAAAGTATCTTCACATTTAAGAGGGGGAATACAATTACCTTTATTATTTACATTTAAAACAGTTTTTGCAATTTTCCACCGATTACTTGGAGAAACATTTTTATTAGCTAATGATTTTTGCAAATTTTCAATATAATTTTTCTTGGCTTCTCTTACTTTACTAATGACTTCATTCCTGATATTTCTATAGCTTTCCCAATGACATAATGAGTTACTGAACTTTGCTTTTCTATGTGCCCTATTTCTTTGTCTAATTTTAAGTCTAATTACATTTGTCATCCACTTTTTATCTCCAGGCCTTACTGTAACATTTATGCTAGGTATACATTCAAAAACTTGTTGATTTATAGCTTCACAGAGAGTATTATTAAATTCATTACTGTCTTGCATTTCTGAGATTGCGGCCCAATCAATCATACTTAAATTCCTATTCATCTTGTCATAATCTGCTCTCTTGTAGAGTAGTATATTTTTCTGGTAAGATTTTTGTTTAAAAACATCAAATGAGATACTTAATTGGATAAGAGAGTGGTCACTACAAATTGGCGGGGAAACCAATACATTTTTTATAAGGTTTGCACTATTTGAAAAAACAATGTCTAATAAAGTTGAAGTAGTTGGAGTAATGCGAGTAGGTTCATTAACATAGTTTACAAGATTATATTTGGTCATTAATCTACCAAGATGACTATGAGGTTGTAAGTTGATCATGTTTACATTTATATCACCTATTATGATAATATTCAGATTAGTATTTATAGCTTTTTCAAATACAAAGTCCAATGTTTCCCAATAAGCGACAGGCATTTCAGACCTATAAATACAACATAATAAAAATTTATGAGACTCAATATACACTTCAACCCAAATAAGTTCCAAGTCTTTATGTTCCAAGTCTGTTCGTCTTTTGGTAGATATAGTATTTTTATGATAAATTATTACTCCACCACCAGGACCCGATCTTCGATCCAGTCTGTCATGTGTATAGGAATCAATGGTAATACTGGAATCTAATATTTCAGGATATCGTGGATAGTGATAGAACATAGATGTAAAATCATACTTACACCGAGATATTCGTCCAGTTCGTTTACACTACAAACATAAGGCATAAACTCGCCACCATGTGAAGTTGACGGCCCTGTAGCTAAACAGGCGAGGAAGTATTCAAACATCATTTTGTTACTCTGCTCTACTGTCATTTCCCCTCTCTCTACACAGCTCCTGCAGAAAATATGTTTTTGGTTATATATACACAAAAGTTGTACTAATCACTTCATGTTTTAACTGGGTCCCTTCTATTGTGGTAGAAATGTTACCTTTAACTTAGCAAGTTTCAATCATTTAATCAACATATATAGAAAATGAAAACAATAACCCAAGTAGGCCTGACAACCGATTTTCCATCAAAAGGTAGAGCACAAACACCTCCAACTCACTTACACACAAATGGTGATAGTAGACAGATGGCATATTACTAGTTGTTATCACATCCTAAAAATTGTATTGATTAACATTTATGTTAAATGTATATACTGCATAAATTGTACGAAGGTTTTGTAAAGCGCTTTAGAGGGGCTGTTGTTACTTTTATGGAGAACTATATCATAGTTTGTGTATCATTATTACTAATAAGTATATATTTGTAGGAAAACTTACTCTATGTTATCTTTGAGGCAAATAATAGACGTGATTCCCATCCAACACGCTGGTTTAAGGCGCGTAGGGAATCCCTTGTGACAATTTTTCTCTTGTAGTATATTTAAACATCTTTGGCATTTTTCAAACGTCGCGGTATCTCTAAGCTCACGCCGGGCGTTATGTATGTCATCCTGGAGAGCTCTTTCTGTTTCTTCGGTTGCATTTTTAAAGTCATACTTCTGTAGAATATCACCAAGATCTGCCATTTTGTAACTGAAAAAATAAGAAATAAAAAAATAACGCAACGTTTAATTAAACGTAATAAACCGGTACCTAGATATACCGGTAAACGCAATTCGCCGGTACCTCGATATACCGGTAAATGTGATATACTGGTACCTCGACGTACCGGTAAAAAGGATATACCGGTACCTCGATAAACCGGTAAACGTGATATACTGGTACCTCGACATACCGATTAACGTGATAACCGGTACCTCAATATACCGGTAAATGTGATATACCGGTACCTCGATATACCGGTAAACGTGATATACTGGTACCTCGACATACTGGTTAACGTCATAACCGGTACCTCAATATACCGGTAAATGTAATATACTGGAACTTCGACATACTGGTAAATGCGATATACCGGTACCTCGATATATCGGTGAATGTGATATACCGGTACCTCGATATACCGATAAACGTGATATATTTGTATCTCGACATACCGGTAAACGTGATAACTGGTACCTCGATATATCGGTAAACGTGATATACCGGTACCTCGACATACCAGTAACATGATATACCGGTACCTCGGCATACCGGTAAATGTGATATACCGGTACCTCGATAAACCGGTAAACGTGATATACCGGTATCTCGACATGCCGGAAAGCATAATATACCGGTACCTCGACATATCGGTTAATGTGATATACCGGTAACTCGACATAACGGTTAATTTGATGAACCGGTACTTCGACATACCGGTAAATGTGATATACCGGTTATTCGACATACCGGTAAATATGACATACCGGTAACTCGACATAACGGTACATTGGATATACCGGTACCTCGATATACCGGTAAACGTGATATATTTGTATCTCGACATACCGGTTAACGTGATAACTGGTACCTCGATTTACCGGTAAACGTGATATACCGGACCCTCGACATACCAGTAACATGATATACCGGTACCTCGACATACCGGTAAATGCCATATACCGGTACCTCGACATACCGGTAAATGCCATATACCGGTATCTGGACATACCAGTTAACGTGATACACCGGTATCTCGACATGCCGGAAAACGTGATATACCGGTACCTCGACATATCGGTTAATGTGATATACCGGTAACTTGAAATAACGGTTAATTTGATATACCGGTACTTCGACATACCGGTAAATGTGAAATACCGGTACTACCACATAACGGTAATCTTGATATACCTGTAAATGTGATATACCGGTACCTAGACATACTGGTTAATGTGATATACCGTTACCTCGACTTACCGTTAACGTGATATGCAGGTATCTCTGCATACTTGTTAACGTGATATGCCGATACCTCGACATACCGGTAAATATGATAAACCGGTACCTCTACATATCGTTACCGTGATATAGCGTACCGGTACACGTCCCTTGTGATATGATGCACTAAACTGTTGATGCTTACCCTGTTTACAATTTCGAATGTTTAATTCTAAAAACGCATATTACAGTTAACTTGCATTCAAAATGAATTATCGAAAACACTATGTCTACTTACCTGCTCTCTGACTTATCAATGCGTCGACCAACCTGGTAACCCAGGTAAACAAATGGAAACGGTTAAATCCTGAGGGTTTCCGAATAGAAATCTGTTGTTTTCAAAAAAACATTAGCATATGTGGGAAAACCCATACCCCAGATATAGTGACCTTGCACTTCACTGAAACGATTCATCGGTAAGCAGGAATGTCCTTTGTTAATTTTACCCCCGGGAGTGTTTTATGAATTACATTGTTAAGAGAGGTGTACGCCTAAATATTTTATTGGCAGTAGTCATACATAAAAATAGTTAACGTATGCATTTTAGCTTACACCCAGACTACCTTACTGGCTAGAATACAACTGCGGTATTATTACGGTTTGGTTAATGAGCTGTGACTGAAAGACCCATTAAGGTGGAAAGAAGACATTTTAACTAAATATGTCCTTTCTAGCATACACATTACTGTCTGTAATGTCACAGAACTAAATATGTCCTATCTAGCATACACATTACTGTCTGTAATGTCACAGAACTAAATATGTCCTTTCTAGCATACACATTACTGTCTGTAATGTCACAGAACTAAATATGTCCTTTCTAGCATACACATTACTGTCTGTAATGTCACAGAACTAAATATGTCCTTTCTAGCATACACATTACTGTCTGTAATGCCACAGAACTAAATATGTCCTTTCTAGCATACACATTACTGTCTGTAATGTCACAGAACTAAATATGTCCTTTCTAGCATACACATTACTGTCTGTAATGCCACAGAACTAAATATGTCCTTTCTAGCATACACATTACTGTCTGTAATGCCACAGAACGAAAGCATTGCGAGGAAAGAAATATTGAATTACCAAACCCTCATCACTTCCAATGTCAATCAAGAAACAAAAGTAGTTTCTTTTTTTCTTCCACAGTCCTCCTGTTCCCGGTCCATGAAACAATTTATATCTTCGGCCGTTTATTTAATTTTGTTTCCTTCGGGAAGCATTGCAGCAGCTCATGAAAAACCAGAACGACATTTTCTCAACCAGAGATATCGGCTTTACACCGGATATGACTTCAGAAACGATCGATCTAGTTTGATTAAGACTATTTATGACGTTTGGTGGCTAATTACCTAATAAAACCCGTGATGTGATTGCTCTTTAACGGTCAAATAAAGTCCAAGTTTCCGCTGGCCCTGACACCACCATTGGGACAGACAATGGAGTGGAACCAAAGCGCATTCCTAAATGTCCAAGTCCGGTGCCAGGGCTTTCCCAAGCCCCATTTTTCTCTATAAATAATCTATGTAATTTTATTTGCTTAAAATCATGTATTTTGAGCTGAATTCCTCTTAATATCATGTTTTATTAACCAATCACATAAAATATCCAGAAAATGTTGTCATTTCCATTGATTTCAGATACAACTTGTACAAAATGTATGCATAAAAAATAGAAAAACCACCCCAAAAACGATTTTTATTGAAATAACGTTATCTATGTATTGAAACACTTCATATGTACATTGAACAGCTTACTTTTAGTTATGGAGATTGGAAATTCACTAGATTTAGTAGGAAAACATGTTTCTCTTAATGTCACATTCCTGTTAATATCATGTTTTTCAGACAAATGCAACATGATATTAAGAGGAGTGCACTGTATTATGTGGCCATTGAAAGGGCTGTTGGGTCTGTCAATGCAGAAAGGGGGATTTATGATACCGTAGAGTTAATTTCTTTATAATTATAAAGTTTGAAATTATGCTGTCACAAAATCTCCTGGAATGTCCTTTGTCTTATTCAGAATTGGTTATCATTCTTTATTTTTGTAAAGTATATAGGGATTGGGTATAATGTAAGTATATGTGTTGAACCACGTAAAACATTAGGCAATAATTTAAGAAATGTTCTACAACATACATTACATAGATTATACGTGGAAAACCCACGGAGGTGAACCCCCTATCGCTATTATAACGGATCCGGAGCGACATATATGTAACATGATCTATTAGCGGAACGACACGCATTGATATTGGTGTACTATCTGCATGTGGCTGACATTTAATTTGTTCTGACAGATTGTTGTGAAGATAAAAATAAACCCACAATGCCTCCAACCTTTGACCGACATTTAAGTCATTCAACATAGTCCTCTATCGAAGTATTGACCTCGGTAAAACACGAATAATGGGCTCATTAAATAGATCAAAGTTTAAATATGACAGTGTGGGGACTACATTCATGATATACCATGAATATTTTTTTTGCGGTGGTTTTGGTCAACCCCACTAAGGCTATCACTGGTTTTTATATGGTTTTATTTGAATTATAATTATGTTGATTGTATTTGCCATTGAGGTATATATGATATATGGGTGTAGTACAATGGACGGCAAGAGCCGGACACAAAAATATGAATTTTCGCATATTTGTGTACCATATGAAACTGTACTATGGTACATAAGATTTGATTTTTTAAAATCTTTTTGCGTAGCACATAAAAATATACCATGGCACACAAACATTTTAAAAATCATTTTTTTTGTGTCCAGCTCTTGTAGGCCATCGTAGCAACAAAGTTATAACAAATATATACTGGCAGTGCACTACTGTTATAACTTCTTAGCCCATTTATATATGAAAATAAAAAACGCACAATACACTATAATGTGATAATGATACTGTTGCTTTTTATTCATAAGGTCTATGTGAATATGTGATATAAATTATTACATTTCTTTATATTTGTCTATGTCTTTTTCGTATATTCATACATGTTATAAACGTGATGATTTTAATTTTCCGACCGTGAACTTTTCATTTCTTGAAAGTACATCCCTGCCTCTCCAACCTATGGTCTTTACATGTCGCAGTTGATTCGATATTCTAAGGCTTGCTCTAGGTATCGTGATTTTCGTGATCAATGTCGACTGCTGACAAACAAACTGGCAACACAAGGATTCGAGAGATGCAGGTTGATCAGAACTATGGGCAAGTTTTATGGTCGCCATCTTTGTCCCATTGAGAAATATTCTGTATCTTTAAACTTGATGTTTACTTAGATGTGACAAAGATTTACATGTCGGGTGTCGTCGATGAAGCAGAAGACGCTTAATCTTCCGGAACACCTGATCTTATTCTCTTGTACTTTTACAAGAGTCTCCATGCAAATATTTCCTTTGTTCATTTTTTTCCCCTGGTTTCATCGATTGTAAGTTTGGATTATGATTTTGTTAACGCTTCGGTATTTTCTTATTTATTAACAGTTGAAATAGGACGATGTAACAATATTGAAAATCATTATAGAAACTGTGAATAGTTTAGCACCCAAAAACTGATGACGAATTCCACTATTTCCTAAATGCCCTCTGTCCACAAAAAGAATTTCATGCTTATAAAAACATTTCAATCAAATGACATTTTTTAAAAGTTTTCCGGATGCATAAACAAACTGAAAAAATATTAAGGAAACTTAAAACTTTAAAAAAAAATTCTGAAAAAGTCACAAAATTAATGCAACACATTTGATTTTGACATTTTAGCAACATTAAACTTGCTGTCTGGCCCACCAAGACCAACATGAGTAGGTGTCGTTCCTTCATCCATTATGGCATCCCGTACCCTCTATTATGATTCAAAAATCGGCTCGACGGTCGGACATATCGCTGGACAATAGTCATGTTAGTGGAGATGGCGATTGTTCTCATTTATGTCAAAGACAAGAAAAGCTTGCAGGTACAGTCACAATTGTCAATTTTGAAATGAAAAATTAACACCATTTTATTTTAACTGTTTACATGTATTTAAATTTCATTTCGAAATATGTTTGGCAATTTTTTTTCCAATGGAGATAAAAGGCAATGTGCAGTTGGATTCGGTTCCCATTTGTGAGCAAAAAAACACGAAGTTTGGTATTTTAGCTCTGTAAGAAGACTACATGGTAAATAAATTTGGAACATTTTCTTTTTCATATCCAGTCTTTTAAACTGAATCTGAAATACACGTTACTTGAAATGCATTTTTTAAATTTATTTCTTACCGGATATAGAACTAGATTCAAACACTTAACGGTATGCATGACACAAATTCTTATTCTTTTTCGTTTATAATAAACGTTAGCTCTAAAATGCAAATCACCATCTCGAAATTGTGCAAAAACGAATCAACATTACACCATTAAATCAAACGCACTGCAACAATTTTAATAAGAATAATTTGAATCGAAATCAGGACTGCATTCATGCCAAATTATTAACTTCATACGACATAATTAAGATGAGCAATGCATTGTCTTCTGTAAATTTAAATTTATTAGTTTCTTTTTTTACAAAATTTCATTTATAAAGTTTCTTTCTTAACATATTATACATAAATCTCAAGTACAGTGATATTCAAAATGATTTTTGTTAACATTACAGTAACATTTACACAATTTTCCTATGTTCTACCGAAAATTAAATCTCATTAAAATTCAGACCATCATAATACTAATCTATGTATCAAATGTGATACAGAAAAGTACAACATAAATATCACAGTCAGCGGTTTTTCTGTTTTCTTTTTTAAAATAAATTAATACCATTAATAAAAGCAAGCTATTCCATCTACATAAATAAAATACAACATAATCGATATCACCAAGAAAATAAAAAAGAAAAAAACATTCAATATTATAAATGCTTGTACAAAAGACATAACAGGATAATCAAATAATAAAATAAAAGGTATTTATGGCACAATGCTTTTGAGAGTATTTTGACATCTTAAGTTTGTTCTGCAAAAATATAAACTGGTTAATAATGAAATTTAAACAAAAAATGAAAAACAAATAAATCAAAATACTACCTGTATCACAGAGGAGATTTGTTAATATCACCAATGTTCCTGACAATTATCAAGAGTACCTGTCTTGATCTTGGTACTACATTAAGTTAAACACACAGGATTATTTTTCTTTAATGTGATATTCAAGGTAGTATTATAAACACAATGGATGCTTATTGTTCATTGTGCTATGTAACGTGGTAGATTAACAAAAAAGATGAGTTTTGTGTATGTAAAGTATTAGATTAACACAAAATATTGTTTTTGTTTATTTTGCTAGCTATCAAAGGTGTTCTTTAGGAAACATGTTGAGTTTTTGTTCAATGTGCTATTTTAGGTGCTAGATGAGCACACAGGATGACGATTGTTGTGGTGGTTGTTCTACTGGTTTCGGTTCATCCTTTGGTGAAGCGTCCATTGATCCATTTTTAGAAGAGTCTTGTTTTGGCAAATCTTTTCTAGATCCTGTTCTGTTGATTTCTTTTTGCACGTTTCCTTTTGAATAGTCCTTTCCTGGTGCTTTTGATGTCGTTTCCTTTCCTTGCTGTTTTGTTGGAGGGGCATTTTTCTGTTCAGCTTTTAGTGGTTCCTTTTTTTGCTCGACTTTTGGGGGCTCCTTCTTTTGCTTGGGCTTTGGGGTTTCTTTCTTTTGCTCGGTCTTTGGGGTTTCTTTCTTTTGCTCGGTCTTTGGGGTTTCTTTCTTTTGCTCGGTCTTTGGGGGTTCCTTCTTTTGCTCGACTTTTGGGGGCTCCTTCTTTTGCTTGGGCTTTGGGGTTTCTTTCTTTTGCTCGGTCTTTTGGGGTTCCGTCTTTTGCTCGACTTTTGGGGGCTCCTTTTTCGAAGGATGCTCCTTTTCAGGAGTCTTATCTTTGGGGGTTTCTCCGGTTGCATCAATTGCAAACGTTGCGACGTTTTCCTCGATCTTCATGTGCAGCTCCTCAAATTTATCTCCTATCCAGGTCATTTGGACGGTTTCGTCACGGTAGAAATTGATAAAGAGAAGCTGTGTGAAGACCATACTCATCGGTCCAGTAGGGGGCCAGTCTATCTTTTCCAGGAGGAGAGGAACCATCGGCTTCTTGAGAGAATCGGCTAGACTCACCTCCCTGCGGCAGTTTGCCGACAGCGCATATTTGGTGGTCACACAGCTCAGGACGACCTTACAGCCACGTACACCCTTGTCAATTTTGTCGTACAGCGAGTCCCCGCCTCCCATCTGGTAGATGTCCATCCAGCAGCTGTATCCAAGCTCATTCAGCCTCCTGTACAACTGTTTGATCTGTTTCTGTTTACCCCACTGGTACGACAGGAACACATCAGGAGATGTCTCCTCCTCCTGTAATGTAATCATAATTCAATATTTACAACAAATAATTGACCTCGCGCAACACAATTTATAGCTAAAGGTTATAAAAAATCGTTTAAAAAAGTAGTGCCTGTAATCCGAATTCGTTATTTTCATCTTGAGGTTAAAAAAATACTAAAAATTAAAAAAAAACAAAAACTTCAGTACCAGAATCTTTAAAGGCGACACATCGCTTGACCGTGATGTAAAAGCATACCGAGCATGATCGCCATACAATGAGCCCATGGCAAAACATAGACTGCAAACATGATGTGGTAGTTTTGTTTACAACACACGATATGTAAATATACCGGGTCTGGTGGTCATTCATAAAAGAGAGAGACATAGAGTCAGATATATGGATAGGGTTAGATAATTCTAAAATACATTTCCTCAACAGAAAAATGCACAACTAGGGCAGAATCTTTGTATGTGTACAAACATTTAGATGACTTAATTAGAGTTGTTCATTGTTATTATTACTTTATTCAGTTGTTTCCGTGAAAGAGAAAATACTGGAATTAAAGGTTCCCCAAAAAGGACACAAGACTGTTGAATGTAAACGATTTTGGAACTGTCGGTCAGTATACACTGCACGGACGAAACATTTTATTTGAGTACGCTCATTAGTATTCCTGCTTGTTGTGATTGAGAATGATGCATCAGTTCTCACTTTGAGGTCATGACATTTATTTGGATGTGAACAAGATATTTTGATGGTGGCTGTCGTCAATGAAGTAGAAGACTCTTGTTCTTTCGGATTTCCTGGTTTTCCATGTAAACCTTTCCTTTTTATATTTTCACCTAAGTTTGATCTAATGCAACTTCTGATTTTGGTTTTACTTGCGCATCGGTATAATTTGTTGTTGTTTATAAATTATTTATTCCTTTCAAACGCTCGGGGGGGGGGGGATAAAACATTAGAAATTTGAAGTTATGAACCGAAACATATGAAACAGAGAAAACAGTTAATTATTTGGGAGATCATTTTGTAGATAATTGACTCACTATTAGTCAAAAGAAAAATCTTTATAGTACTAAGAAAATTAGACAATTAGTTTTATTTGTCAAAGTCCTGTATAACAAACCTTTGATGCAGCTGTCTGTACTTGAGAACTTTGACCTCCATCTTTCTTCTTAGTGATGACAATTTCCTCTGCCACGGGAACCCACCAGTCCTTGTACTCTGTGAACGATAAAACACAACCGTTTTATATATAATCTTAAAATAGCAATACCGCTTAGGAACTATATATGATTCATATATACCCGCCAACTTCTACCATTGTTTTCTATATAAAACAAGAAAAGGCAGCAAAGCTTCCGAAAACCAAAGCTTTAGATTACTAAAAAATGTCCCTGCTGCCGCTGAATCGGGAGGGAAGGACGGATTAATGTAACAATTAACAATATACTAAAACCCAACCCGATACCCCTATCCCCCAACACCATTCCTCACCCCCGTCCCCACCCCCTCCATTTTAAGATGTGAGAAAATCATGTTGTTATTAACATAGACATTGCAAGAGTTTCCTTTACATGTTTTGTTGACTAAAAATCTTGAGAAGAGACTTTCTTATTGTTGTTCTTCCATAAGGAAATACTAGTTTAGCTGATCTATCATGTCTACATGCAATCTAACAGTTGAAGTCGAATATGCACAAATAAAACAATAATACTTAAAGGCCCAATATACGTAACTACAGGAAATGTTTCAGGATTCTGAAATATTCTGACAAAAATCCAGTTGATAACCATGCAAAAATAAGCCTAAAGCGAAGTAAACCGGAGCGGTAACTAACAAGCAACTCTTGACAGAAGAATCCAAAGAATTGAAAAAATTCAGGTGGGGCCCACTTTACAACAAGCCGAAGTTAGAGGACAGTTAAAAATGGACGCGTGTTTACAAATACCGAGTTTCAACTGCTGCTGTACCGATAACCGCGTAAGAATTCATCTTCAATATTGCTTATATCAGTTAATTTGAACTAAATCTATAAATATAGTAAGTTATTAAGCTTGATTTTCGCTTCAAGTTTTACCGCAATTACGTATATTGGGCCTTTAACTTATTATTATGGAAGAAGTCGAAAATGCACAAGTAAAACCAAAAACACTTAGTATATAAATATCGATAAATATAAAACGACACAATTTGAAAATCAACCAACCTCCTGACATGATAGATTCGTCAGGCATGGCTTTATACATGTTGAGCTGCATCAACAGTTCCTGGAACTTGGGTACTGGCCAGTAGCGTTGGTCTTCAGTCTCCTCTCCTCCTCGCTGGAAGAACCTCACAAACAGGTATTCACTGAAGATTGGTCCCATGGATCCTTTAGGGGGCCAGGCCATTTTCTCCATCAGGAGAGGAATCATCGGTTTCCCTAAGTTCACGGACAGGTTAACCTTCAAATTCAATAAAAAAAACCATGCCATGACATAGGTAGACAATAACAGTGTCATATCACTGACTTATTAACATAATAATCCATATTAATTTTTGAATTCATTTTTATTTCATGTTTTTTTTTATAAATATGTGCCATCAATAACTTCATTTAAATCAAATAACAAAACACTGACTCAGTAAATTGATGAAATATATTTCAAACATCCAAAAAACATTTCTGCACACGGCGCTATCATGAAGCATTGTTTCAATACTCTAGTTATTTTGATTAAATCTGAACTATTCAGAGTAAAGGTTCCGGCGTACTGCTGACTATTCACCTCTCTGTTACAGTTGGGAGACTTGGCGTACTTTTCTGACACACAACATATGATGACCTTTGCACCACGGATTCCATTGTCAATTTTCTCGAACAGTTTGTCCCCGCCTCCCATTTGTCCGATGTCCATCCAGCACTCGTATCCGGCCATTTGCATGTGATTGCGTAGTAACTTCACCTCCTCCTGATGTCCCCACTGGTAACTAAGGAAGATCGGTGGAGGTGTGGCATAGTCTACTTCTTCCTCCACAACACCCTCTGGTGACAAGAAATTAATAACCCTGTTTTAAAATTTCATATTCATTTGTTTTGTTTTTGCTGATGAATTTAATAGATTTAAAAGTTTCTGACGCGTCATCGCGGAAGAATAATGTCTAGAAACAGAGCGCATGATCACTTATTTTTAATAGACCAAAGTGGATAGCCGCTTACTTTCGAGTGTCTACATCTTCTGAAATGTGAAATGGACTTGAATGTCGAATTAAACGAGAAACCAAACGTTGCCCGAAAGGACGAAAGAATTTGATATGGCAGATAACTATTCGAATTATACTTTGGTGTCTTATTTGTACAGGGGTTTGGCACTTATACAAGACACGGATGCTGAAAATGTAGCTGAAGGAAGACTTTCTAGAGTAATACATGATGATTTGTCACTACCGCTGTCAACAGTTTAATGATAACATTTTTCATTATATTGCCGATTTATCGCTATTGCTTGTTTGAAAAATTTGGTTGTTCGCGTTGCTCCATAAAATCTGCAGTGGTATTTTTTTTGCTTCAATATGTCATTAGTTATCTCCTTTTACAAAATCATACGTACAGGCAAATGAAACAGGTTACATTTGGTAGTTGCATCGAGTCTAATTCTGGTAAGAATTGAAAGATACTGTGTAAACCCAACCATTTTTGACAGAGGAATCTGTATAAAAGAGACTAGGAAAAACGAAGGTTTGTAATAAATATCGAATATAATACTTGCACAGTGTCATTCAAAAGTGTCTCAAACAGATTCTGACCATGGTATTTTTGGATGTTATACAATATAATCAACACACTCAAAATCAGCGCCGTGACGACATTTGTTACTGACCTACTGCTTTCATAGCGTTCTCCACAATAGCAGCACCATCCATCCTGTTCATCTCCTGCAGAATATTCAATATGGCATTGGTGGCTTCTATGGTCTTGTGGGTGGCGTACCACTCACTGAGGAGGCCCATACAGGGGTCGTGCTGGGTTGCCCAACCCTTGATGTCCTGGGGTGAATATCCCAACCTCTTGGCCAAAAGTCTCCAGTCATGATCCTTTTTAGGGTTCATCAGCTTTGTCAGATCTCTTGACCATGTAGGGGCATTGGTCATCGTCTACAAAATAGCCGGTGAGAATATGTATGTTTCAAAGATGAAACTGACATGGACAATTTATGTTCTGTAAAACAATACGCAATATAAAGACGGTTGATGTCCGTTTCAGTCTAACTTCTGCCTATTTCAATTCTCAACAGTGACATGACATGAATTTCATATGAAGAGTGAAATCAAAACGATGGAGCAAAAACCTAAACAAGAAATATTAACCTACGTTATACAGGAATTATCCGGAATACAATTGTTTTTCCTTTATCTTAACCGAATCCTACCTTGTTGTCGACTTCCTCCACTTTGATTTTAGTCTCCTCCAGGTCTTCTTTCACCACTTTCACGTCTTTCTTGACCGTCTTCACATCCTTTTTCACTGTCTTGATTTCTTTGTCCTGTTTCTTTACAGTCTGTTTGACCTCAGCTACCTCTTCTTTTGTTTCCTCCACCTGTTCTACTAGATCGTCAAGTATCTCTAATTTCTGTTTGAATTCTTTGTAAATTCCTTTAACGCTAAAACAAAAATGATATGCCTGTTTTTAGGAGCCAGTGGCTGAATGTTTATCAAAATGCATAAGGGTAATGATAGATGGTTAAGGATGGTTAAGCCCTCACACATTAATTCTTGTCCCAGGTATTACACAGCATAGCTAACAACATGACACTTTATTGAATATGAATATATCTAACTATGTATTGTCAGAAGCAGTCAGTTGCAGTAATTTTAAAAAAAAGACATTATTGAAAATATGAAAAAGTCATTAAATTTGAATGTTAATAAGATGGAAAATCTGGACAATTTTATGTCCTAACTGAATAAAGATAACCCTATTTTGCTTATTATGTTTTACATTATTACACGAAACAACTTGCTGAGAAAGGTTGCAACCATTAGTTGTCATAATACACATGTGCCTTCAGAAAGTAAGTATGCACTTACTTTACGCCGTCTATGGCGTCAAGCATAAGCTTGGCCATGTCTCGCAACATGACGTCTGACCCTTTCTTCTGCAGATTTTCAAAATAGGGTCTGTAGGGTTTGAGGTAATCCATTCCGTGCATAACGGCCACAGATCTGGCCCCGTTAATCGCTGTTATCTTATCCATGCTATCATGACTGCTTTTGGCCATGCTCATGAATTCCTCCATGATGGTTTTCGCCATGCCCTGTGCACATGGAATATTGAATGGCAAGTGAAAATAAGGTAATTTCTTTTGAAGATAATCTCTTTCAGATTGATCTCTTCGAAACAGCTTAAAGTTTCAAAATACATTTAAGTGATAATTTTGGGTCAACATGTCATTTTAAATGTAATAGGTAAAATCAAAGGTGATACTTATAGAACGTTAACAAATATACATGTAAAGTTTTTGGATTAATTTCAAAATTGATGCTCACCTTTTTCTGGTCAGCCAAAGTCAGACCTATGAGATCAACGGAATATTCAGTTGGAACTTTAGGGTTCTTCAGAACATGTTTGATCATGTTTTCTCCAAACAGATCTGTTTGTTTTACCATCATTTTTGAAAAGGCAGCCAAGACGTTGTATTGGGATTCTTCGTTGGGCACATATTTAGCAATCATCGCATCAATGTCTTTTTGGACAAAAAACTGAAATATCAAAATTATTACTAATTTTAATTTGATATTGCAAGTATAATAGTGGCTTATTATGTAATCCATTGGCTGCCGTCATGTTATTTTGTGAAAATAAATCAGAATAATGCATTTTTTTCTCAAGAAAAGTACACATATATCGTAACTTACTTTCTCGGTTTTTTTTATCTTAATCTTTGGTGGCGATATCTATGATGAAATGATGAATTCACTTACAAGATAAATTTTATTTTTGTTTTTGTTATTTCACATCTACTGCTGTATCTACATCTATCATTTAGATATCTTCTTTCACAAGCATGTTTTGTTATCCAGTGAATTTGCTCGTGTGATATAGTTTGCATATGTAAATAGTTACATAAACGATAGACTAGCTTTGACAATAACATGACGTCATTGACTTCCCCACGGGAATCAAAATGGCGGCATTTTACATGTCAATGGTGTATGAAAATCTATGTTCTACACGAATAAATACCCTCAATTTTGATAAAGTGAAAAAAAAGAGAAATCCTTTAGCAATCTATGGAAGTCAAAGTCGTATTTTTGACGCATGTAGTAAAGCTGTAACAAATGTTGGAAATGAATGGTATTATATCTACGAAGAAGATCAATTCAATTTATATTGCAGTCATATATATCAGTTGGAATGTGACGTAACACACACATATGCTGCACCTTTTTAAGTAATATATACCATTTGGCGAAAAAATGAATTAAACTGCATCATACAGCTGTTTCGTCCTCCTAGGACTCTTCAGTAATGCTAGGGGCCAAAAGGTGGTAATACGAAATTTCTAAACTAATTTGGAAACAGAAGGATCAGGTGTGTAAAACCCCTCTAATTCATGAATTTAGAAGTAAAATTAAACTAGTTCTGTATAATTTCAAATCATGTACTACGGAAATGTGTATATTATGTACCGTGTCACAACTTGGTTGAGATAAATGTGGAAGTATGGATTCTGACAAGGAAGAATGTATACAGAACTAGTTTAATTTTACTTCTAAAGTGATAAATTAAAGGGGTTTTACGCACCTGACCCTTCTGCTTCTACATTAGCTTAGAAATGTTTGATTCCTACCTTTTGGTCACTAGCATCACCGAATGGGGAACGAGCTGAAAACATCACGTTTTCGTGTACATGTATACCAACCTGTGGTTGTTTCATCGCCATCTTCAGAATAAGACCTGATTGTTTCTCTTTTTCGTTTTTGCTGTCACCTAGCAGAGTCTGCAGGAGATTCCTGAAGTCTTCTTTCTTGACTCCCTTACTGACCTTATACACGTTATCTGTGATATCTTGCATAAGAAATAAAAAAAATAATCAATATTTTTATAAGCAAAACAGTGATCTGAACGCAACATGATATAATAATAACACATTACTGTCTTGTTATGCAGTTAATATACCCATGACTTATTTTTTATTATATTTTTTTTGGGGGGGGGGGGTTACATGTGTTATTTGATATATCAGCACTGTGAACGGCTGGAAGTATCAATAGCTCTTATTGTGACGCCACGCCTTAGTCAATACCATGATGTCATTGACTTCCGCATTGAAGAAAAAATGGTGGCGTTTTACATTACAATTGTGTGTGAAAACCGACGTTTCACAAGAATATATTTTGATAATGTGATAAACAGAATCTTATATTCGTTTAGATTTCATATGAAATTTATAAAACTCGTCTCATATTAATTAATGCAAAAAGTGTCATTTTGCGAACCATTTACTTCAGCTTACTCTTCTAGAAAACATGGTCTTATTCTCTTGTACTCATACAAGGGTCTCCATGTAAATCTTTCATTTTTTCATATTTTGACCCTAGTTTAATAGATTTTAAGTTCGGATAATGGTTTTGTTGACGCTTTGGTATTTAGGTAATTTACAAAATTAAAAAAAATATACAAGTTTTGAAGTTAAAATCACATACCTAACATGTCTTTGTCTGTCGACTCTTTGTACCAATCGATGAAGACGTTGAGGTGGGGACATAACATGACCGGTCTGTAACTGCTGACGTCATGCATGATACGCAGGGCCATTTCCCGGATGTTGTCTATTTCATGGCTCCTCTGTTTGATCACACCAGGAATCAGAACAGCACAAACCTGATAACTGTCTGACTCTATATGCTGCAATAAATAGTCAAAACTGGTTATTCTCTGTACTGACTAAAATATATTGTCAAAACTGCTTATTCTCTGTACTGACTGAAATATATAGTCAAAACTGGTTGTTCTCTGTGCTGACTGAAATATATAGTCAAAACTGGTTAGTCTCTGTACTGACTGATATATAGTCAAAACTGGTTATTCTCTGTACTGACTGAAATATATAGTCAAAACTGGTTAGTCTCTGTACTGACTGACATAAATTCAGAATAAGTACTTCACAATACTGACTGCAATATATGGTAAAGGAGGTTGTTCTCTGTTCTGGCTGAAATATATAGTCAAATCTGGTTATTCTCTGTACTGACTGCAATATATAAAAATATTATAACTCATTCATTTAAGTGCCTATACGATTCTAGTAATTCCCCTGGTCACTATTTTCGTATATTGACCAGGAGTCAAGGACTACGGACCGACGCTATATGAATTTGACGTCATAATTGCAGGATGGCGTTATATACAATGTAATGACGTCATCATTCCAGACAATGAGCAAAATAGCATCTGACCTAATGGTCTGTTTTAATTGCATATCCTGTGGTCGTGTTTGGTTGATTCGGTATAATATAACAAATATTGCATGGCACTGAGGGCAATATGGGAGTTTATGGACTGGCTTCGCTTCGGTCCATATACGTATTTTTTAATGACTGACAAGACCATAAACTCCCATATTCGCTGCGGTCCATATACATATTATTGGGTGACTGATCAGTCCATAAACTCCCATATTGCCCTCAGTGCCATGCAATATTTGTTAACTGGTTATTCTCTGTACTGACTGAAATATATAGTCAGAACTGGTTATTCTCTGTACTGACTGAAATATATAGTCAGAACTGGTTATTCTCTGTACTGACTGAAATATATAGTCAGAACTGGTTATTCTCTGTACTGACTGAAATATATAGTCAGAACTGGTTATTCTCTGTACTGACTGATATATATAGTCAGAACTGGTTATTCTCCGTACTGACTGAAATATATAGTCAGAACTGGTTATTCTCTGTACTGACTGATATATATAGTCAGAACTGGTTATTCTCCGTACTGACTGATATATATAGTCAGAACTGGTTATTCTCCGTACTGACTGAAATATATAGTCAGAACTGGTTATTCTCCGTACTGACTGATATATATAGTCAGAACTGGTTATTCTCTGTACTGGTTATTCTCTGTACTGACTGAAATATATAGTCAGAACTGGTTATTCTCTGTACTGACTGAAATATATAGTCAGAACTGGTTATTCTCTGTACTGACTGAAATATATAGTCAGAACTGGTTATTCTCTGTACTGACTGAAATATATAGTCAGAACTGGTTATTCTCTGTACTGACTGAAATATGTAGTCAGAACTGGTTATTCTCTGTACTGACTGACATATATAGTCAGAACTGGTTATTCTCTGTACTGACTGACATATATAGTCAAAACTGGTTATTCTCTGTACTGACTGGTTAATCTATGTACGCCGATATATAGTAAAACTGGTTTTTCTCTGGCATGACTAATATGATCAAGTCCAATCCGCTAAAGAAAAAACCTTTTATAGGGCAACATCCATTGTTAAAAGGGTATTGCATTTATGATACCAACTATTTCATGTCTTTATGTTCAACATTCTCTCCCGTTGTATGATCGTAATTCAGTGTATGCGATCGATCTTCATAGCTGATATATATTCTATATTGACTTTGATTGAATATATCTCCTGATTGTTTAGATTGTTATAGCAGGGACACACCCCTTAGTTCAAAAGTGTTCAGACCAGCATCATTGTCATAAACTATCTGTTCAGATCTAGAGTCGGTTACGAAATTTATTTATGGTGTTGTCAAAGCAATGAACAACATATCGGCCATGCTTGTTATAAATACTTTTCCACTTTCACAGTGCCCTGAAGACCAGTCTCCTGTATGTAAAATATGATTGTTCTTCTTCAATTACATTTGAAGTAAAGCTGAGAAAGGATTTGGGGCCCCGCCCCTCTGGCCTCTGGGACCAGATCAGCCGCATTTTTATAAAATCTTATCACCTTCCCCCAAAGATGCTTCACATTAAATTTGGTGCTGATCGATTCAAGCATTAAGGAGGAGGAGGATTTTAAAGCAAAAACTCAACAAAGTTCCCCTTTTGGGGCCCCGCCCCTTTAGTCCCAGGGGTCTGATTAGCCTCATTTATATAAAATCTGATCGCCATCCCCAAATGATGTTTCACACTCAATTTGGATGCAATCCATTCAAGTAATAAGGAGGAGTAGGAATTTAAAGCAAAAATTCAGCAAAGTTCCCCCTTTGGGCCCGCCCCTCTGGCCCCAGGGGTCGGATCAGCCTCACTTATAAAAACTCTGATCGCCCTCCCCGAATGATTCTTCTCACCAAATTTGGATGCAATCCATTCAAGCATTAAGAAGGAGTATAGGATTTTAAAGCAAAAATTCAGCAAAGTTCCCCTTTTGGGGCCCCGCCCCTATGGCCCTAAGGGTTGGATCAGCCTCATTTATATAAAATCTGATCGCCCTCCCCAAATGATGCTTCACATCAAATTTGGATGCAATCCATTCAAGCATTAAGGAGGAGAAGGATTTTAAAGCAAAAATTCAGCAAAGTCCCCTTTTGGAGGCCCCGCCCCTATGGCCCCAAGGGTTGGATCAGCCTCATTTATATAAAATCTGATCGCCCTCCCCCAATGATGCTTCACATCAAATTTGGATGCAATTCATTCAAGCATTAAGGAGGAGTAGGATTTTAAAGTAAAAATTCAGCAAAGTCCCCTTTTTGAGGCCCCGTCCCTATGGCCCCAGGGGTCGGATCAGCCTCATTTATATAAAATCTGATCGCCCTCCCCAAATGATGCTTCACATCAAATTTGGATGCAATCCATTCAAGCATTAAGGAGGAGTAGGATTTTAAAGTAAAAATTCAGCAAAGTCCCCTTTTGGAGGCCCCGCGCCTATGGCCCCAAGGGTTGGATCAGCCTCATTTATATAAAATCTGATCGCCCTCCCCCAATGATGCTTCACATCAAATTTGGGTGTAATCCATTCAAGCATTAAGGAGAAGTAGGATTTTAAAGTAAAAATTCAGCAAAGTCCCCTTTTTGAGGCCCCGCCCCTATGGCCCCAGGGGTCGGATCAGCCTCATTTATATAAAATCTGATTGCCCTCCCCAAATGATGTTTCACACCAAATTTGGATGCAATCCATTCAAGTATTAAGGAGGAGTAGGAATTTAAAGCAAAAATTCAGCAAAGTTCCCCTTTTGGGGCCCTACCCCTCTGGCCCCAGGAGTCGGATCAGCCTCATATATATAAAATCTGATTGCCCTCCCCAAATGATGCTTCACACCAAATTTGGATGTAATCCATTCAAGTATTAAGGAGGAGTAGGAATTTAAAGCAAAAATTCAGCAAAGTTCCCCTTTTCGGGCCCCGCCCCTCTGGCCCCAGGGGTTCGATCAGCCTCATTTATATAAAATCTGATCGCCCTCCCCAAATGATGCTTCACATCAAATTTGGATGCAATCCATTCAAGCATTAAGGAGGAGTAGGATTTTAAAGTAAAAATTCAGCAAAGTCCCCTTTTTGAGGCCCCGCCCTTATGGCACCAGGGGTCGGATCAGCCTCATTTATATAAAATCTGATCGCCCTCCCCAAATGATGCTTCACATCAAATTTGGATGCAATCCATTCAAGCATTAAGGAGAAGTAGGATTTTAAAGCAAAAATTCAGCAAAGTCCCCTTTTTGAGGCCCCGCCCCTATGGCCCCAGGGGTCGGATCAGCCTCATTTATATAAAATCTGATTGCCCTCCCCAAATGATGTTTCACACCAAATTTGGATGCAATCCATTCAAGTATTAAGGAGGAGTAGGAATTTAAAGCAAAAATTCAGCAAAGTTCCCCTTTTGGGGCCCTACCCCTCTGGCCCCAGGAGTCGGATCAGCCTCATATATATAAAATCTGATTGCCCTCCCCAAATGATGCTTCACACCAAATTTGGATGTAATCCATTCAAGTATTAAGGAGGAGTAGGAATTTAAAGCAAAAATTCAGCAAAGTTCCCCTTTTCGGGCCCCGCCCCTCTGGCCCCAGGGGTTCGATCAGCCTCATTTATATAAAATCTGATCGCCCTCCCCCAATGATGCTTCACACCAAATTTGGTGGTGATCCATTAAGAAATGAAGGAGGAGTAGCATTTTGAAATGAAAAGTTTACTGACGGCGCACGGCGCACGGCGGACGACGACGGACGAAGCACGATGACTATAGGTCATCCTGACCCTTCGGGTCAGATGACCTAAAAAGCCAATAGTAAGTTTATGGCTTACCTTTTGTATAAAGTCATGCAGTATTCGTGAAGCAATTTCACAAAAAATGGTTGGCTCTAATCGCACTCCTGCCTGAAAAGGTAAATCTTCCGTTTCCATGGTGAACTTGAACACCTTAAGGAATGCTTTATTTACTGCTGCTGGTATATCCTTTCCTTCGCTGAAATAAATCAAATTAAAGAAAGAAACAAATCAAAATGAGCATGAAAAAAAAAACGTCAACACGAATTGCCAAAGATACGTTTTTATAACGAGATAACAAGATGGCAATCATAACCATGCTCTTCATGAATTTCAGAGCAACCAGAAATCACTTCTGACATGTAGACGCCGTCGTTGTGTGAAGTATGGATGATGCTTTCAGGAAAGGGAAAGCTCACAATAAACAAAATATCGTCGATGAAGCAGAAGACGCTTGCTCTCCGGAATACCTGGTCTTATTCTCTTGTACTTTTACATAGGTCTCAATGTTAATTTTCCTTTGTTCATATTTTGCCTTTAGTCTAATCGATTTTTAGGTAAGGAATTTAATTCAAACTGCTGATATGTACTATAATCATTTCCCGGTGTTCGGAGTATAACATATAACTGTGATACGCTAATTGCGTAGGGTTTCCATACCTATAAAGCAACCTAATCGAGGAGGACAGATATGAAACCCCGGTGTCTTGCTTTACTGGTATATTGAAAAAGATGACGTGGTTCTCACTTTGAGGACGTTTCGTTTGCTTGGATGCGATCAAGATTTGCATGGCGAGTGTCGTCAATGAACTAGACAACACATACTTTACCGGAACATCTGGTCTTATTTTTTCTCTTGTGCTTTTTTAAGGGTCACAGTGTAAATGTTTCCTTAGCATCACTGAAGAGTCCTAGGAGGACGAAACAGCTGTATGGTGCAGTTAAATTCATTTTTTCAGCATGCTGTATCTATTATTAAATTTAAAAGGTGCAGCACATGTGTGTGTTACGTCATCTTTGTTCACATGTTTTTTGTTTAATCGACTTTGAGTTATGATTATGGTTTTGTTGACGCTTTGGTATTCTGTGAATTTTGTATTTTGTCAGACATGCAGGCATCTTTGACCAGTTATTAAATATTGTTATCGAACAGAAGGTCAGTTATAACTAGTGTACATATGCTTATTGCGTATTTGGATCGGCGGTCACTTCATAACCGCGACTCATAAATATTTCACCTTTGTGTACATACACTTCACTTGTGTATTTTTCTGATGATTGTGACCGTGTACAAGTCAACAATATAGGACTCAAAAACACTTAATGGTTAGGATACATAATCTCTCTACAATAAAGAGTGACACCATTCATAACTACTTTGGCCTTTCATTGATGCTTTGGGACTTTCTATTTATGTTCTCTCACCTGTACACTTCAATGCTCTTATCCATTAAGCGGCGCGCGACGAGGAGAGACTTCCATGACTCCCATGGGTAATCCCTGTCCGTGAGTAGAACCGCTAGCCTCTCCATCAGTTTGGGCACAACGGACGGACATTTCTACAAACAACAAATCATCACGAGTAAAACTAAATCCCTACAATCATATACCTGGGGCATGATATCTCCAATCAATTAAACGTGAGATTATTGCAGTACCACTAAGTTTTGGTAAGCATACATAATTTTTTCGTACTTTTTACACTTAAAACGTACCTGTTAATTGATAATATTAATACATTGATTTGGTATCGCTTTGAATTTATTATACTTTAAATTAAGCATCATCAAAACTACACACTACCTCCAAAGACAACTTGTCTTTGATGTTATCGGCAAATCTGATGAGGAATGGCGACCGTTTCTCCATCGTCTTGATGATCAATTCAGTAACGGTTGGCCCAAGTTTGTCTTCAAGTTTGTGAATTCTATCAACACATAATTAACATTAATGATTTTTTATCAGTAAAAGTCCACACCAAATAGCATTATCTAAGATAATACTACATTATGCTACAATTAATTAAGCATTTCCCTTTACAAATCCTTATCATTTCATTGATCAATTTGGATAAAACCGTTGTCATGTTTAATTGCAAAACTTCCGTTGATTTTATTCGGAGTGAAAGGACGTTAAGTTCAGTTTCAATTGTAACGCCATTAGCAACAGGTATGACTGCCGTTTTATACGTAAACAGACTAGCATCGTCGCCACATGACACTCGTAAACCGCCATATAGTTTCGGCCAGCTTCTGCTGATTGATGGCTGCAGGTTTTTACGAGTTTTTTGTTCACGCGTTGCCCAAGAACTTCTCAAGCATGCTTAATTTTTGAAAAACCATATCAATGGCCAATTTATTAGTACCAACTGAACATAATATGTTGCAGGTAAGTTCTGCAGGAACAACTGGTGTCCACTGGCGAATGACCAAGCCTGCACAACACTATGGTTTCTTTATAATTGTAGAAACACTAGCCTGTTATCGGCGGCCGCTTAAATATCCAATTTAAAACTATAAAACTGATGCGATCCCCCACCATGGATACCGTCCAAGGAATTAAACTTCCGCCACCAAAGCGGTCTCGTTCTGCGAGGTTGCCGTTCCTCATTGCCTGCACATTCCATCTTCTGTCGCAGGCAAACCCTGGACTCTGCTGTTTCATTGTCGTAAGGCACAAGAAGGGGAACTTTCATCAAGTTACGGCTTTATTAAGTCGGAGCTGACATAAAACACACACACACACATGCTGCAACTTTTAAATTTCGTAATGAATACAGTATGCCGAAAAAATGAATTATACTGCATCTCAATAGCTGTTTCGTCCTCCTTGGACTCGTCAGTGATCCTGAGGGCCAAATGTGGGAATCGAAATTATCTCAACTAATGTCGAAGCAGAAGGGTCGGGTGCCTAAAACCCATTTGATTTATAAATTTAGAAAAATAATTGAAATTAGTACAGTCCAATTTCAATTTTGTTATACAAAAGTGTGAATATCAAGAACCATGCAATTATGCATTTAACCAAATGAGATAACTGTTGTTATCAAACTAAAAGGGTCAATATAGGTTTTATTCGATATGCTTCACCACACCATTTGAGGCTTTAAATGACAGGGTTTTTTTCATGAAATGGAAACAGAAATAAACTTTTCAATAATATGCTTGTCAAACTTTCCCGGTCTCTTATTTAGCCCTGAAAGCTCTGTTTCTAATCTGTGTGTTCTTGCAGCGACTAAACTTGACGGTACTTGACGGTAATGCATAAACTGAAGTAGATTTTAACTTACTGGAACTGTTTCTGAAGCGTGTTGATGCAATCTGCGAACATTGTCCAAATTTCGTCGCTTAATTTGACTTCTTCTTCGTCAGACGAGTCGTCCGAGTCGTCACTGTCAGAGTCTTTCGCTTTCTTTTCCTTTTTCTTTACAGAATTCTCTGTGGGGAAATCCATTTTCCCAACGAGTTCTACTATTTCTCTTGCATGTTTTTCATTGTGCTGCAATTTAAATCAATTTATGCTATTTTTCATTTTCCAATACAACAAGAATCAGCAATAAGGCATCTGTCTTAAAAGAACAATTTGCGTATGAATTACCATAATGTGTCCGTGAAAGTGTTGGATAGCTTTATCGATATTTGTTTCCAAATAGTTTTATGGGAAGGTGGAGAAGGAAGTAATTATTGGTCTTCATCGTCGTTATCGTCACAACTGAGTGGTAAATATGATAATTGTTTTCATCTGATGACAAACAAAAAAACTTGTATAATACCCAAAACAAGGTTTGCTCAGATGAGTCTTTCACATTTGCTTGCCAAGAAGAGAGATAAGTCTTTCATATTTGCTTGCCAAGAAGAGAGATTAGACTTTCATATTTGCTAGCCAAGAAGAGAGATTAGTCTTTCATATTTGCTTGCCAAGAAGAGAGGTTAGTCTTTCATATTTGCTTGCCAGGAAGGGAGATAAGTCTTTCATATTTGCTTGCCAAGAAGAGAGATTAGACTTTCATATTTGCTAGCCAAGAAGAGAGATTAGTCTTTCATATTTGCTTGCCAAGAAGATAGGTTAGTCTTTCATATTTGCTTGCCAGGAAGAGAGATTAGTCTTTCATATTTGCTTGCCAAGAAGAGAGCTTAGTCTTTTATATTTGCTTGCCAGGAAGAGAGATTAGTCTTTCATACTTGCTTGCCAGGAAGAGAGATTAGACTTTCATATTTGCTTGCCAAGAAGAGAGGTTAGTCTTTCATATTTGCTAGCCAAGAAGAGAGATGAGTCTTTCATATTTGCTATTCAAGAAGAGATATTAGTCTTTCATATTTGCTTGCCAGGAAGAGAGCAAAGGATAAAAAATATATGTATGTGTCATGTAACATGTCTGACAAAAATTGGGTAGGTCGTCAGATAAATTATCTTATTTTTTTTTTATTTTTTTTTTATTTGATATTATGCTTGATTACAAATTTTACAATGCATTTCCGCATATGTCAGAGGTTATAAGGTTGTCCAGAATAAGGTCAGATTCCAAAAACAGGAAGGAGTTATTGTGAACTTTTCCAGACTCATAAATTAATCTTAGATGTAAGATGGTGATAGGGTTGGCATTACAATCTAGGGTCGGTCGGGAAACCTAAGGATGCCTTAGGAAGAAATATCTTGGACTGCCGACATAAAACACAGGAATTGAGATTGAAACATTTCTTAGCACAGTCGTATTTGCGATACAATTTTAAGAGGTTATTCAATAACATCTTCGAGTTAAGTTAGATTCTTACCAACTAAGTAATGTTAAGTTGGACACTGAATAACTGTCTAACTTTACTGCAAAATAAGGGCACTGCCAAATATGTAGTACTCATGTCTACAGCCTACTGTCTTTACAAATACCCCATTTCTCATTTTTATATTCACCCAAAAGGAGTCGCTCAGAGTCTAAGGTGACACAGCTCATAACGAAAATGGTCTGTCGCTCACATACAACCTATGAATGGTGACGTAACACATATGCATGGTGCACCTTTTTTAGTATAAATACAGTATGCCGAAAAATGAATTAAACTTCATCATACAGCTGTTTCGTTCTTCTGGGACTCGTCAGTGATGCTAGAAGCCAAAAGGTGGGAATCCAAAATGTCTAAACTAATGTAGAGGCAGAAGAGTCAGATGCGTAAAATCTAAACTTAAGAGTGGCGTAATATTCTGGACAATAAAAACATGACTTCTTACTTTCCAGTTCCATATCACTTTGAATTTATCATCGTTTAGAATGTAATAAGCTGCCCTTCCGGCGTCTGGGTCCGTATACTGTAAAAGTCCTTTTACGATTGTGAGCCAGGCTACAGCCGATTCTTTCCTGAATGAAGAACATTATCAACATTTTAATTTCAGACTAGGCTTCAAATACACCTAACAGTGTGATACTCGGTTTAAACTTCAAACACATGTACAGTTGTAAACGGGGCATACAAACTATATAAAGCTGACATAAACTATCGGCAAACATAAGGAGGACTTAAAAGCATGCCCGTACAAATTAAAACTATTTTAACCTATGAGCCTACATCATCTGCATGTCAGGACTTCCGCTTAAGGACTAGGTACAGGACAATTCAATATGGCGCAGTTGTTTTTACCAAAACTTGTTATTTTATTAAATACTGCAAAATACATGACCAAAATAGACTACAAAGTACATTTTGTGATGGAGAATCGATACTTTCAACCACATTTTGGTACGTTTGGTGGTTTTTCTGATATTTTGTGTTATATGTCAAAAAACGCGTGCACGTTTGCAGAATACTGCGAAAGAAAATAAAAACAATGAATATCATTTTTTGTTACTTTAATATACACAGAATGATAGACGAGCCTTCGATTTTTGAATAAATCTCTCTTTCAATTGAAAACCGCAGAATAAGAGAATGTACTCGTCACATGAATGGCAATTTATGTACATTCTGAACACCGCTCACATCTGGATCAAATTTTTAAAATTTCCATCGCCGATCGACAAATTTATGTGGCACGCCGCATAGCCAAAACAAAAATCTTACCGTCTGCGGTATGACGAGTTATGACATTGTGTCAGATCTCTTAAATCAAACATCTTCCCGTTGCATGTAGCGAAATATACTACCCTGTCCTCCATTTTGCACTATTTACTTTTTTAGATATTCATACGCCTGACTTAGAGGCATGGTGAAACATCGACAAAATTAACAATTAAATTGGATTCAAGCATGCAGTAAAGGTATATGTTACTTGGTATATCATCACAAAGCAAAAACTGCCCATTCCTATCACGATAAATTGTTTTTAGCGATTGCCAGTTTTACATTTTTGGGCGAATGTATAGCACGTGAAAAGATGTCCTTCGGCACTTCCGGCAGTGTTTTTTTAGGTAATTTAATGATTTTGAAAGAATTGTCAACAAAGTTTAATTTGTGTTGTAAAAATTCTGATGGAATTCGTATATATAATACACTTCCGCGTGGATCGGACAGTATTAACTCACTGATTATACCGATTCGTTCTCGGCTTCGCACCTGTCAAACATCGCTAGCGTAAATTGTTGCCATCGTAAACATGTGTGGCAGTTGAGGCACATTGGTATCAAAATACATTTCTCAAACTTCATAAGTAATTAGGTAATCGTATCGTAAATGTAAATTACGTTATGTTGGTGTTATTATTTTTATTTTATACATTTATTTGACACGAAACTTGCATTTACATGACAAATGACCTATTTAATATAAAATAATGCCCCTATATTGCCCCACGAGATACAGGTAACTACTTTTACCTGAACTGAAAACAGCATGCAATGGACGACATTTTTTAGAGGGGGTACCTGTGTATTTCTCCCCGATACTCTGATTTACAGACTAATATCAAAATTTTAACACTGGGTTATCATTCTATGAACATTGCAGTAGCTTTGTATTATTTTTTTGAGAAGTTTCAAATAACTATATGAAAAATATTTGCGCACTCCCATCTGGATATTATTTACTGAATATTTTTTTCCTTAGTACAGATTTTTTAAATTTTCGGGGCTAAACTGCATTTTATATCAATATTTAACATAATGGGATAAAGCTTATGCCATGTATTGAAAGAAAACATTAAAATTTCAATATAACCATTTTCATCCAGGTAACAACCAATATGGCTGTACCTAGTCCTTAAGACGGCGAACTAGGCATCGAGCATCGAGGAGCTCAGAAAATACCAGACTTCAAAAACCAGCTACAAACCTCTACGGAAGTTTCCAAAACGTGTAAAGAAGGTCAGTACAGAAGGTAAAGTACATTTGCATGACAGGCTTTTCTATTGTGTATGATATCACCTTACCTGTATAACATGTATTACATGTATGTTGTTACCTGTGTAATATAGTCTGTATGACCTTATGGTATATGTTGTATTTATTTGTATGATTTAACCAATATGATATGGGTGATAAAAAACTATATACCTATATGATATAATTGGATGAAATTATGATATAATCTGTATGATATAGCCTGAATACTGTAAACTGTATGGAAAAAAACTTATTACATTATGATATAACATGAATGACATTAATATATAAGCTGTGTGACACAACCAGTATGATATAAGCTATATGATGTAACCTGTATGTTATAACCTGTATGACATTATGATATAAAATGAATGACACCATGATTAAGCTAAATGACATGAAGATATAAGTTTTTTAATCTTTTTATATAAACATTTAAGCTTTAAAACATAAGCTGTATTTTATTACCTGTATGTCATGATCTTTATGATATAAGCTGTATGATATAACCAGTATGATATAATCTGTATGGCATGATTATATAAGGCGTATGACATAACTTGTATGGTATAACCTTTAAGACATTATGATATAACATGTATGACACCATCATTAAGCTGCATGGTATTACCTGTATGACCTGTATAACCTGTATGACCTGTATAACCTGTATAACCTGTATGACCTGTATAACCTGTATGACCTGTATGACCTGTGTAACCTGTATGACCTGTATAACCTGTATGACCTGTATAACCTGTATGACCTGTATGACCTGTATAACCTGTATGACCTGCATAACCTGTATGACCTGTATAACCTGTATGACCTGTATGACCTGTATGACCTGTATAACCTGTATAACCTGTATGACCTGTATAACCTGTATGACCTGTATAACCTGTACGACCTGTATGACCTGTATAACCTGTATGATCTGTATAACCTGTATGACCTGTATAACCTGTATGACCTGTATAACCTGTATAACCTGTATGACCTGTATAACCTGTATGACCTGTATGACCTGTATAACCTGTATGACCTGTATGACCTGTATAACCTGTATGACCTGTATAACCTGTATGACCTGTATGACCTGTATGACCTGTATGATATAATCGGTATCACATTATGATATAACATGTATGACATGATGATATAAGCTGTATGACCTGTATAACCTGTATAACCTGTATGACCTGTATGACCTGTATAACCTGTATAACCTGTATGACCTGTATGACCTGTATGACCTGTATAACCTGTATCACCTGTATGACCTGTAAGACCTGTATAACCTGTATGACCTGTATGATATAATCGGAATCACATTATGATATAACATGTATGACATGATGATATAAGCTGTATGACACCATAATTAAGCTGCATCTTATAACCTGTATGACCTGTATGATATCACAAGAATCACCTGACATGTATGACTTACTGTGGTGACCAATATTCCGCCATTCTACTGGCTGTACGGAAGCCCCAGTCCTCCAGGCAATTCGATGGTGGTTTCTTCTGCAGCATTTCGCTGTATATTGGCATCCATTTGGTGACGAGCTCTGGATTTTTCTACAAAAAATCGGATATTTATCCTCTTCTTCCTTAAATAGTCCTGTCAACTGTCCAATTGAACTTCAGCGCTGCTCTTCGTGTTATTTTCCATTTTCATTTAGAAATACACAATCAGGTTGGGGATAGATTTACTGACATTCCACATACAGAAGGAAGTCTGCATATCATATATCTTTATTTCATTATGAGGTTTCTTTTTTGTAATAAAAAACTTTAGTATAAATACATAGAACAGACCAGACAGGGCCGTGAGCTTACCTTGAATCTTTTTTCATCCAAGTTGCCGAAAAAGTATTTGTATGGTTTAATGACCTCTGGGTACTTTGCACATTTCTCAGAAAGGGCCAAGTCCTTCATGAACCCGATCACACCATCCCAATAGTCCAGTATGTCCGGTGTTTCTCTACAAAACATCAAAATTTCAAGCGTACCACCCACAAGTTTCATGAATAAACATGAAGTAATCTTTTTATAGTACACGTTTTTATGAATAAACACAAAGTAATATATTCATAGAACACGTTTCATGTTTTGAATAAACATGTAAGATGACGTAACACACACATATGCTGCGCCTTTTAAAATTTAGTAATATATACAGTATGCCGAAAAAATTATCTATCTATAATATACATTTCATCAATAAACATCAAGTTATTCATTCATAGTTCTTTTTTAACGAATAACTATCAAGTGATCTATTTATAGTACATGTTTCATGAATAAACTTGAAATTATATATTCATAGTACAAATTGTATGAATAATCAACAGTCTACTAACTGTATTATAATAAAGCAGACGACTCTATGCAAATGTTACTAAGGCGCCATAACAGTCGAATCATGAATCCAACTACAGCACGGTAATTAATTTGCATAAACTAGCATAAAAGATAAGAAACTTGAGTTACCTAATAGCACGTAGTGTTGCTTCGATCTCCTCAACGGTTCGCTCCCTTTGCTCCTTAAATCTACCAAACTTCTCACTAAGAACAACTTTCTGCAACCCCTTGAATTGTCTTTCAACGATTTCCTTACTTCTTATTGTTCTCTGAAAATAAACAATGCAATAGCAAGCTAGGAAGCAATTATATAAGAATGTCCATATCTCTACACCCCTTGAATATGTCATGATAAAACTGAAGGCTCTGTGTGCGCCACCTTATTGATGAGGCAGTATGATTGGTTTGACCCTTTGTTGCACATCAAAAGAATCTCGAGGTCACATAACGGTAAAAATTGACAGGATTTGAAATAGGTTGTGGCTCCTTTGTAATCTTCAAAAAGACAGACATACAGCCTAGCGATTGGTCAAGTATTTTTTACCTGAGCGTGCCTTCAGTTTTGCCATGACATATTCCAAGGGTGAAGAGAGCAGGTGAGCGTAACCTCCTGGATATCGAGGATGACGCTTGGTAGAAGGTACATGTCACATGAAGTAAGGATAGATATATCATTACGCAAGTGATGACGGCAAAGGGAAACATACCTCGATGTCAGTGATGTTTATAAAGCAGAAACAATGCATAATAAATCTGGTCTTTACGTTGCCATGGTTACATCACAAAAAGACTGGGTTACCTTCTCCTTCCTGTCCTTTCCTTTCTTGACGACTTCCAACAGATCCCCATCATCTTTAAAGCCGTTCTGTATGCCTCGCAGAGTTCGTTTTATGTCTGGAGCAAACGCTTTAGGCAGCTCGCCCATCAGCCTGAGGAAGCCGGTATTCAGGTCCACTACCTCAGCATGCACGGCTGGATCAGCCAGTTTTTTCTTTGCCTTTGGACTTGAAACGTGAAATAAAATACGCAGCTACACAGTTGGGTTGATGGATAGAGAAAAAACCATGATATCACAACTACAACCTAGGACTTTCTTCCAAAGACTTTTTTAGTTTCAAAAGACAGTCTTAAAAAAAGAACTAAACCTGAACATACTATAGAGTTAATTTGTTAGCTGACAGTGAAAGTCATCCTCGATATCCAGGGTAACGCTCACATATGTTATCTACATCTGTGGAATTCGTCATGACAAACTGAAGGCACGCTCAGGTAAAAAATAAACCCTGACCAATCGCTAGTCTGATGCCTTTTTTGAAGCTCGCAAAGGAGCCGCAACGGACTTCAAAGTCTGTCAATGTTTGCCGTTATTGACAACGACTTTCAAAGAGTCGAACCAGTTACCTTGCCTCATGACCAAAGTGGTGCACGAGAAGCCTTCAGTTTTGCCTTGATATATTCCAGTAGTTTCGAGAGCGTAAGTGAACGTAACCCTTGGATATCGTGGATGGCGGAAAGTCGGCTGCAGTGTCTTTAAACTACCCTTACCGATTTTACATATATATTCGTTTGTATGGGTAATAAGGATTGTATTTGGTTCAACATGGCCATGAGATTCAAACAAATGCTTATTACAAGAGTAGTGTAGCATTACGTCATAATGATAACAAATTGAAAAAGTCACGTTATCTTCAAACAAATGGAAATTGAATTAAACAAAATATAAGAAAAGAGTATTAGGTGTTGATTTAACACTTCAAGACAGAAGTACGTTTGGTAGAAGGTACCAGTACATGTCAGATGATGTAAGGATAGTGATATTACGTAAGTGTGACATGATGATGACGTCAAATATAAACTTACTCAACGATGACAGTTTCTACTAGTATGTGGAGCATACAATCTCCCCAGTCGGTAGATTGGTCGTCTAAGTCTCGGGTCGGCTGTTCGCGGGTGAACTCTACACTTTTCATTGTGCCAAACAATCGGGACAGCTGCGGCCCTTGTAATTTCTGTAAATGTTTTTATTAAAACATAACTTATTAAGAAATAACAGTACCTAAAACATAAGGCTGGCATATTTTAAAGGATCCGAAGTTAAATTGTAAAGAGATTTAATGCCAATTTCTATATAATAATTGGATACAAATTATTAACTGTTTTTATTCATGGAATAGGTTTCGATTTTCAGATTCATTTGTAGAAGTTAAAGGAGTGTTTTTCTATATTGGTCGAGAATTTATCGCTGGAGAACTTTCGTTATGCTGAATCTCCTTTATATAATGATCTTGTAATCTATTCTCTTTAGTTTCTATAAGAAAATAAATTCTAAAAAGAAAAATCTTTTGTAATTAACTGCATTTGGGTTTTTTTGACGTCCTTTAAACGACATTGACGGAACAGCCCTGATTTGTATCAAATTGGCGCAAATAATTAACCGTAGTCATTTGGGCGTTTGACGCTGGGGTGTTCTCCATGTTATCCGAAGCGGAGTGGCAAGACTCGCATTGAACAAGATCAATATATTACGTCATAAGTAATTCACGAGAATGAATGTATTCATACTGTATTCATGTTGTAGTCATACTCTAGTGTTTGTTGTTTTCATTTGGTATATTCATATAGAGAAGAAACTATCAGAATGTAAATATAATAATTAATATTTACCATTTACTTTAAAATATCACGCATTTTGCAAATCTGAAATGTTCACCATAGAATCGGAATAGTTAACGTGAACATGGTCTAATCGGAAATGTTCACCATCCAATTAGAAAGCCGTTAGACATCTTGGATGATGCATCATGGGGGACAAAAAGCATGTTGTACATACGAGACCATTGTGTAATCAGAAATGTTAGTACAATTTCACTTACATTTAAATACTTCTTCATGCCTTTCATATCCACAATCATTTGTATAATTTTTGCAGCGTGACAACTTGACGGTCCTGTATCAATACAGGCTAGGAGAAATTCAAACATGATAGCCTGGTTTTCATCCACAGTCAGTTTACTTCTAAAAAGAAAACCAGAAACATTTATTTTAATTAGTAACGACTATTTTAAAACAGCAAATATTAAAACCAGAAATGTCCAACAATAAAGACGAAAAAATCAGAACTACTTACTGTCAAATCAGAACTACTTACTGTCAAATCAGAACTACTTAGTGTCAAATCAGAACTACTTACTGTCAAACCAAAACCACTTACTGTCGAACCAGAACCACTTACTGTCAAATCAGAACTACTTACGGTCAAATCAGAACCACTTACTGTCAAATCAGAACTACTTACGGTCAAATCAGAACCACTTACTGTCAAATCAGAACTACTTACTGTAAAACTAGAACCACTTACTGTCAAACCAGAACCACTTACTGTCAAATCAGAACTATTTACGGTCAAATCAGAACCACTTACTGTCAAATCAGAACCACTTACTGTCAAATCAGAACCACTTACTGTCAAATCAGAATTACTTCCTGTCAAACCAGAACTACTTACTGTCAAACCAGAACCACTTACTGTCAAACCAGAACCACTTACTGTCAAATCAGAACTACTTACGGTCAAATCAGAACCACTTACTGTCAAATCAGAACTACTTACTGTCAAACCAGAACTACTCACTGTCAAATCAGAACATACTCCTGTCAAATCAGAACCACTTACTGTCAAATCAGAACTACTTACTGTCAAATCAAAATTACTTACTTGGTGATTTTTGAAAGCTGGTCAACCACTGCGCAAGCCATTTCACACGCAGGCGTATTCTTTATAGGGAACCCTTTATGGCAGATCGTCTCCTGTATGGCGGCTACATCTCGTTTGACAGTTTCTACATTGGCTCTAGAAATCATCCGTCTACTGTTACAATCTAAACACTCCTTCAGTTTGTACTCATCTTCGTCTTTTGCTTTTCGAAAATTAAACTGTTTAACGATAGCATCCAGTTCCATGAAGTCACCCGCACCTGTGTGTAAGATAGAGACATCATCTGTACTTAGATATCACCTTTACTTAGATATCACCTTTCACCCGTACCTGTGTGTAAGATAGAGATATAACATGTACTTAGATATCACCTTTCACTCATACCTGTATGTAAGATAGAGATATCACCTTTCACCCGTACCTGTGTGTTAGATAGAGATATAACATGTACTTAGATATCACCATTCACTCGTACCTGTGTGTTAGATAGAGATATCACCTGTCACTCGTACCTGTGTGTAAGATAGAGATATCACCTGTCACCTGTACCTGTGTGTAAGATAGAGATATCACCTATCACCTATACCTGTTTGTAGGATAGAGATATCACCTGTCACCAGTACCTGTGATAGAGATATCACCTGTACTTAGATATCACCTGTCAACCGCACCTGTGTGTAAGATAGATATATCACCTGTCACCTGTACCTGTGTGTAAGATAGAGATATCACCTGTACTTAGATATCACGTGTCACCCGTACCTAGGTGTAAGATAGAGATATCACCTGTCACCTGTACCTGTGTGTAAGATAGAGATATCACCTGTACTTAGATATCACCTGTACTTAGATATCACCTGTCACCCGTGCTTGTGTGTCAGATAGAGAAATCACCTGTCACCCGTACCTGTATGTAAGATAGAGATATCACCTGTACTTAGATATCACCTGTCACCCGTGCTTGTGTGTCAGATAGAGAAATCACCTGTCACCCGTACCTGTATGTAAAATAGAGATACCACCTGTAACACGTACCTGTGTGTAAGATAGAGATACCATCTTTCATCCATACCTGTTTGTAAGATAGAGATATCACCTGTCACCCGTACCTGTTTGTAAGATAGATATATCACCTGTCACTCGTACCTGTGTGTAAGATAGAGATATCACTTGTCACCCGTACCTGTGTGTAAGAGAGATACATCACCTGTCATCCTTACCTGTGTGTAAGATAGAGATATCACTTGTCACCCGTTCCTGTGTGTAAGATAGAGATATCACCTGTCACCCGTACCTGTGTGTAAGAGAGATACATCACCTGTCATCCTTACCTGTGTGTAAGATAGAGATATTACTTGTCACCCGTTCCTGTGTGTAAGATAGATATATCACCTGTCACTCGTACCTGAGTGTAAGATAGATATATCATTTATCACCCGTACCGGTTTGTAAGATAGAGATATAACCTGTCACCCGTACCTGTTTGTAAGATAGATATATCACCTGTCACTCGTACCTGTGTGTAAGATAGAGATATTACTTGTCACCCGTACCTGTGTGTAAGAGAGAGACATCACCTGTCATCCTAACCTGTGTGTAAGATAGAGATATCACTTGTCACCCGTTCCTGTGTGTAAAATAGAGATAGCACCTGTCACTCGTACCTGTGTGTAAGATAGAGACATCACCTGTCACCCGTACATGTGTGTAAGATAGAGACATCACCTGTCATCCTTACCTGTGTGTAAGATAGAGACATCACCTGTCACTCGTACCTGTGTGTAAGATAGAGATATCAACTGTCATACTTACCTGTGTGTAAGATAGAGATATCACTTGTCAACCGTACCTGTGTGTAAGATAGAGACATCACCTGTCATCCTTACCTGTGTGTAAGATAGAGACATCACCTGTCACTCGTACCTGTGTGTAAGATAGAGATATCAACTGTCATCCTTACCTGTGTGTAAGATAGAGATATCACCTGTCATCCTTACCTGTGTGTAAGATAGAGATATCACTTGTCACCCGTACCTGTGTGTAAGATAGAGAAATCACCTGTGATCCTTACCTGTTGGTAAGATAGAGATATCACCTGTCATCTGTACCTGTGTGTAAGATAGAGAAATCACCTGTCACCCGTATCTGTATGTAAGGTAGAGATATCACCTGTCACTCGTACCTGTGTGTAAGATAGAGATATCACCTGTCACCCGTACCTGTATGTAAGGTAGAGATATCACCTGTCACCCGTACCTGTGTGTAAGATAGAGATATCAACTGTACGTAGATATCACCTGTCACCCGTACCTGTGTGTAAGATAGAGACATCACCTGTCACCCATACCTGTATGTAAAAAAGAGATACCACCTGTCACACGTACCTGTGTGTAAGATAGAGATACCACCTTTCATCCGTACCTGTTTGTAAGAAAGAGATATCACCTGTAACTCTTACCTGTTTGTTAGATAGATATATCACCTGTCACTCGTACCTGTGTGTAAGATACATATATCACTTGTCACCCGTACCTGTGTGTAAGATAGAGACATCACCTATCATACTTACCTGCGTGTAAGATAGAGAGATCACCTGTCACCCGTACCTGTGTGTAAGATAGAGACATCACCTATCATTCTTACCTGTGTGTAAGATAGAGATATCACTTGTCACCCGTACCTGTGTGTAAGATAGAGATATCACCTGTCACTCGTACCTGTGTGTAAGATAGAGATATCACTTGTTATCCTTACCTGTGTGTAAGATAGATATATCACCTTTCACTCGTACCTGTGTGTAAAATAGAGATATCACCTTTCACTCGTACCTGTGTGTAAGATAGAGATATCACCTTTCACTCGTACATGTGTGTAAGATAGAGATATCACTTGTCATCCTTACCTGTGTGTAAGATAGATATATCACCTTTCACTCGTACCTGTGTGTAAAAAAGAGATATCACCTGTCACCCGTACCTGTGGGTAAGATAGAGATATCACTTGTCATCTGTACCTGTAAGATAGAGATATCACTTGTCATCTGTACCTGTGTGTAAAATAGAGATATCACCTTTCACTCGTACCTGTGTGTAAGATAGAGATGTCACCTTTCACTCGTACCTGTGTGTAAAAAAGAGATATCACGTGTCACCCGTACCTGTGGGTAAGATAGAGATATCACTTGTCATCTGTACCTGTAAGATAGAGATATCACTTGTCATCTGTACCTGTGTGTAAAATAGAGATATCACCTTTCACTCGTTCCTGTGTGTAAGATAGAGATATCACCTTTCACTCGTACCTGTGTGTAAGATAGGGATATCACCTTTCACTCGTACCTGTGTGTAAGATAGAGACATCACCTGTCACCCGTACCTGTTTGTAAGATAGATATATCACCTGTCACTCGTACCTGTGTGTAAGATAGAGATATCACTTGTCACCCGTACCTGTGTGTAAGAGAGATACATCACCTGTCATCCTTACCTGTGTGTAAGATAGAGATATCACTTGTCACCCGTTCCTGTGTGTAAGATAGATATATCACCTGTCACCCGTACCTGTGTGTAAGAGAGATACATCACCTGTCATCCTTACCTGTGTGTAAGATAGAGATATTACTTGTCACCCATTCCTGTGTGTAAGATAGATATATCACCTGTCACTCGTACCTGAGTGTAAGATAGATATATCATTTATCACCCGTACCGGTTTGTAAGATAGAGATATAACCTGTCACCCGTACCTGTTTGTAAGATAGATATATCACCTGTCACTCGTACCTGTGTGTAAGATAGAGATATTACTTGTCACCCGTACCTGTGTGTAAGAGAGAGACATCACCTGTCATCCTAACCTGTGTGTAAGATAGAGATATCACTTGTCACCCGTTCCTGTGTGTAAAATAGAGATAGCACCTGTCACTCGTACCTGTGTGTAAGATAGAGACATCACCTGTCACCCGTACCTGTGTGTAAGATAGAGACATCACCTGTCATCCTTACCTGTGTGTAAGATAGAGACATCACCTGTCATCCTTACCTGTGTGTAAGATAGAGATATCACTTGTCAACCGTACCTGTGTGTAAGATAGAGACATCACCTGTCATCCTTACCTGTGCGTAAGATAAAGACATCACCTGTCACTCGTACCTGTGTGTAAGATAGAGATATCAACTGTCATCCTTACCTGTGTGTAAGATAGAGATATCACCTGTCATCCTTACCTGTGTGTAAGATAGAGATATCACTTGTCACCCGTACCTGTGTGTAAGATAGAGACATCACCTGTGATCCTTACCTGTTGGTAAGATAGAGATATCACTTGTCATCTGTACCTGTGTGTAAGATAGAGAAATCACCTGTCACCCGTACCTGTATGTAAGGTAGAGATATCACCTGTCACTCGTACCTGTGTGTAAGATAGAGATATCACCTGTCACCCGTACCTGTATGTAAGGTAGAGATATCACCTGTCACCCGTACACGTGTGTAAGATAGAGATATCAACTGTACGTAGATATCACCTGTCACCCGTACCTGTGTGTAAGATATAGACATCACCTGTCACCCATACCTGTATGTAAAATAGAGATACCACCTGTCACACGTACCTGTGTGTAAGATAGAGATACCACCTTTCATCCGTACCTGTTTGTAAGAAAGAGATATCACCTGTAACTCGTACCTGTTTGTTAGATAGATATATCACCTGTCACCCGTACCTGTGTGTAAGATACATATATCACTTGTCACCCGTACCTGTGTGTAAGATAGAGACATCACCTATCATACTTACCTGCGTGTAAGATAGAGAGATCACTTGTCACCCGTACCTGTGTGTAAGATAGAGACATCACCTATCATCCTTACCTGTGTGTAAGATAGAGATATCACTTGTCACCCGTACCTGTGTGTAAGATAGAGATATCACCTGTCACTCGTACCTGTGTGTAAGATAGAGATATCACTTGTTATCCTTACCTGTGTGTAAGATAGATATATCACCTTTCACTCGTACCTGTGTGTAAAATAGAGATATCACCTTTCACTCGTACCTGTGTGTAAGATAAAGATATCACCTTTCACTCGTACATGTGTGTCATCCTTACCTGTGTGTAAGATAGATATATCACCTTTCACTCGTACCTGTGTGTAAAAAAGAGATATCACCTGTCACCCGTACCTGTGGGTAAGATAGAGACATCACTTGTCATCTGTACCTGTAAGATAGAGATATCACTTGTCATCTGTACCTGTGTGTAAAATAGAGATATCACCTTTCACTCGTACCTGTGTGTAAGATAGAGATATCACCTTTCACTCGTACCTGTGTGTAAGATAGGGATATCACCTTTCACTCGTACCTGTGGGTAAGATAGAGACATCACCTGTCATCCTGACCTGTGTAAGATAGAGATATCACTGTCACCCGTACCTGTATGTAAGATAGAGATATCACCTGTCATTCTTACCTGTGTGTAAGATAGAGATATCAACTGTCACCCGTACCTGTGTGTAAGATAGAGATAGCACCTGTCACCCGTAACTGTATGTAAGATAGAGATATCAACTGTCACCCGTACCTGTGTGTAAGATAGAGATATCACCTTTCACTCGTACCAGTGTGTAAGATAGAGATATCACTTGTTATCCTTACCTGTGTGTAAGATAGATATATCACCTTTCACTCGTACCTGTGTGTAAAATAGAGATATCACCTTTCACTCGTACCTGTGTGTAAAATAGAGATATCACCTTTCACTCGTACCTGTGTGTAAGATAGAGATATCACCTTTCACTCGTACCTGTGTGTAAGATAGGGATATTACCTTTCACTCGTACCTGTTTGTAAGATAGAGACATCACCTGTCATCCTTTCCTGTGTAAGATAGAGATATCACTGTCACCCGTACCTGTGTGTAAGATAGAGATATCACCTGTCATCCTTACCTGTGTGTAAGATAGAGATATCAACTGTCACCCGTACCTGTGTGTAAGATAGAGATAGCACCTGTCACCCGTACCTGTGTGTAAGATAGAGATATCAACTGTCACTCGTACCTGTGTGTAAGATAGAGATATCACCTTTCACTCGTACCTGTGTGTAAGATAGAGATATCACTTGTTATCTGTACCTGTGTGTAAGATAAAGACATCACCTGTCACCCGTACCTGTGTGTAAGATAGAGATATCACCTGTCACTCGTACCTGTGTGTAAGATAAAGACATCACCTTTCACTCGTACCTGTGTGTAAGATAGAGATATCACCTGTCACCCGTACCTGTGTGTAAAATAGAGATATCACCTTTCACTCGTACCTGTGTGTAAGATAGAGATATCACCTGTACTTAGATATCAACTGTTACCAGTACCTGTTTGTAAGATAGAGACATCACATGTCACCCGTACCTGTGTGTAAGATAGAGATATCGTCTGTCACCCGTACTTGTGTGTAAGATAGAAATATCACTTGTCACCTGTACCTGTGTGTAAGATAGATATAGCACCTGTACTTAGACATCGCCTGTCACCCGTATCTGTGTGTAAGATAGAAATATCACCTGTCACTCGTTCCTGTGTGTAAGATAGAGACATCGCCTGTCACCCGTACCTGTGTGTAAGATAGAGATATCACATGTACTTAGATATTACCTCGCACACATATCCTAAAGCTTTCTGCAATAAGTCTAAAAACTAATTCTAAATATGTAACAAGAAATAGTTAGGCTTATTTTGCCATCTACGTTAGATAAACAATCATAAGATAACAAGATAATTTAAGTATTAATAGAAAGCGCCATAATTGGATTGGAGCTTTCACCCCATCCAACCCTTCACGCCATAAAAACGTTGGTATGCTGACGAAGGCAATTTACCAGTTAACACTGTTCAATCATTACCACTGCTAACTACTTTTACCTCCCCCATCCTCGTCATCATCGTATTCATCCGCCCATGCAGACGGCTCAGATTCATCCGACGATGATGACATCTTTGTAGCGATGCTGCGTTCCCTTCAACAAATTCTGACCATGAATTGCATCTCGTGTACTTCGTCCCTGCGCCGGTTCCTTGTCTACATGTAAACAAACTATGAAGACGAACGGTATCTCTGGAGGCTTTCCGAATAAACCTTAATTTATTCGCGTCATTACCTTCACCGTCAGGCATCAATGTATCTCGGAAAAACCCATACCATAATTGTGTCAGTGACCTTGCTGAATAAACTCTTTGTGTTATAGCGCGTCATTAGTAACGTATAATCAAATCATTAGGTAGGCATTTTAACAATAGACAACTCTGATACAATCGTACTTCTATTCAATACAGAAATGTCTATACACAGTCTAAATCCGTTACATTCCTCTCATTATCTGATTAACTCACAAAAAATAAAACCCACACATACCTCCACCCGTGTATTGTGACTCATACAGTTATTTCAGTCAATGATCTTACCTCCATGTCTACCCCAATTTTTATACAAGTTCAAATTAACAACATGTTAAGGAACTGACTTTCAAATATTTGATCAGACCAAAAGCATGATCACCAATTAGCATGGATGAATAATAGAGGCTCAAAAGCGTTTACTAAATATGACCTACACCTTGTAACGATGGCCATAGCCCCCCCCCCTCCCCCCACCACCACTTTTAATCTAAACCTGGTAACCAGGACCACATGGGTTTTGTTGATACTTCACGGAAACATCTAGTGAGGAGACTCTCTCTTGTTACATGTCCCTCATGAACAAAAATACTCTTTATTGCACGTTATCAATGACGAAATTCTCCTCATTGTACGTTACTAATGAAGATCCCCTTATTGTACGTTACCAATGAAGATTCCACTTATTGTACGTTACTAATGAAGATCCCCTTATTGTACTTTACCAATGAAGATCCCCTTATTGTACGTTACCAGTGAAGATCCCCTTATTGTACGTTACCAGTGAAGATTCCCTTATTGTACGTTACCAATGAAGATCCCCTTATTGTACGTTACCAGTGAAGATTCCCTTATTGTACGTTACCAATGAAGATCCCCTTATTGTACGTTACCAATGAAGATCCCCTTATTGTACGTTACCAATGAAGATCCCCTTATTGTACGTTACCAATGAAGATCCCCTTATTGTACGTTACTAATGAAGATCCCCTTATTGTACGTTACCAATGAAGATCCCCTTATTGTACGTTACCAATGAAGATCCCCTTATTGTACGTTACCAATGAAGATTCCCCTTATTGTACGTTACCAATGAAGATTCCCCTTATTGTACGTTAACAATGAAGATTCCCCTTATTGTACGTTACCAATGAAGATCCCCTTATTGTACGTTACCAGTGAAGATCCCCTTATTGTACGTTACCAGTGAAGATCCCCTTATTGTACGTTACCAATGAAGATTCCCTTATTGTACGTTAGCAATGAAGATCCCCTTATTGTACGTTACCAATGAAGATCCCCTTATTGTACGTTACCAGTGAAGATCCCCTTATTGTACGTTACCAGTGAAGATCCCCTTATTGCACGTTACCAATGAAGATCCCCTTATTGTACGTTACCAATGAAGATTCCCTCATTGTACGTTACCAATGAAGATTCCCTCATCGTACTTTACCAGTGAAGAAGATCCCCTTATTGTACGTTACCAATAAAGATCCCCTTATTGCATGTTACCAATAAAGATCCCCTTATTGTACGTTACCAATAAAGATTCCCTTATTGTACGTTACCAATGAAGATTCCCTCATTGCACGTTACCAATAAAGATCCCCTTATTGCACGTTACCAATAAAGATCCCCTTATTGTACGTTACCAGTGAAGATCCCCTTATTGGACGTTACTAATAAAGATCCCCTTATTGCACGTTACCAATAAAGATTCACCTTATTGTACGTTACCAATGAAGATTCCCTTATTGTACGTTACCAATGAAGATCCCCTTATTGTACGTTACCAGTGAAGATCCCCTTATTGTACGTTACCAATGAAGATTCCCTTATTGTACGTTACCAATGAAGATCCCCTTATTGTACGTTACCAATGAAGATCCCCTTATTGTACGTTACCAATGAAGATCCCCTTATTGTACGTTACCAATGAAGACCCCCTTATTGTACGTAACCAGTGAAGATCCCCTTATTGTACGTTACCAATGAAGATCCCCTTATTGTACGTTACCAATGAAGATCCCCTTATTGTACGTTACCAGTGAAGATCCCCTTATTGTACGTTACCAATGAAGATCCCCTTATTGTACGTTACCAATGAAGATCCCCTTATTGTACGTTACCAGTGAAGATCCCCTTATTGTACGTTACCAATGAAGATCCCCTTATCGTACTTTACCAGTGAAGAAGATCCCCTTATTGCACGTTACCAATAAAGATCCCCTTATTGCACGTTACCAATAAAGATCCCCTTATTGTACGTTACCAATAAAGATTACCTTATTGTACGTTACCAATGAAGATTCTCTCATTGCACGTTACCAATGAAGATCCCCTTATCGTACTTTACCAGTGAAGAAGATCCCCTTATTGCACGTTACCAATAAAGATCCCCTATTGCACGTTACCAATAAAGATCCCCTTATTGTACGTTACTAATAAAGATCCCCTTATTGTACGTTACCAGTGATGATCCCCTTATTGTACGTTACCAATGAAGAAGATCCCCTTATTGTACGTTACTAATGAAGAAGATCCCCTTATTGCACGTTACCAATAAAGATCCCCTTATTGTACGTTACTAATAAAGATCCCCTTATTGTACGTTACTAATGAAGAAGATCCCCTTATTGTACGTTACTAATGAAGATCCCCTTATTGTACGTTACCAATGAAGGAGATCCCCTTATTGTACGTTACCAATGAAGAAGATCCCCTTATTGTACGTTACCAGTGAAGATCCCCTTATCGTACTTTACCAGTGAAGAAGATCCCCTTATTGCACGTTACCAATAAAGATCCCCTTATTGCACGTTACCAATAAAGATCCCCTTATTGTACGTTACCAATAAAGATTCCCTTATTGTACGTTACCAATGAAGATTCCCTCATTGCACGTTACCAATGAAGATCCCCTTATCGTACTTTACCAGTGAAGAAGATCCCCTTATTGCACGTTACCAATAAAGATCCCCTATTGCACGTTACCAATAAAGAATCCTCTTATTGTACGTTACCAATGAAGATTCCCCTTATTGTACGTTATCAATGAAGATCCCCTTATTGTACGTTACCAATGAAGATTCCCCTTATTGTACGTTACCAATGAAGATTCCCCTTATTGTACGTTACCAATGAAGATTCCCTTATTGTACGTTACCAATGAAGATTCCCCTTATTGTACGTTACCAATGAAGATTCCCCTTATTGTACGTTACCAATGAAGATTCCCCTTATTGTACGTTACCAATGAAGATTCCCCTTATTGGACGTTACCAATGAAGATCTCCTTATTGTACGTTACCAATGAAGATTCCCCTTATTGTACGTTACCAATGAAGATTCCCCTTATTGTACGTTACCAATGAAGATTCCCCTTATTGTACGTTACCAGTGAAGATCCCCTTATTGTACGTTACCAGTGAAGATCCCCTTATTGTACGTTACCAATGAAGATCCCCTTATTGTACGTTACCAATATAGATCCCCTTATTGTACGTTACCAATAAAGATCCCCTTATTGTACGTTACCAGTGAAGATCTCCTTATTGTACGTTACCAATTAAGATTCCCTTATTGTACGTTACTAGTGAAGATTCCCTTATTGTACGTTACCAGTGAAGATCCCCTTATTGTACGTTACCAATGAAGATCCCCTTATTGTACGTTACCAATGAAGATCCCCTTATTGTACATTACCAGTGAAGATCCCCTTATTGTACGTTACCAATGAAGATTCCCTTATTGTACGTTACCAGTGAAGATCCCCTTATTGTACGTTACTAATAAAGATCCCCTTATTGTACGTTACTAATGAAGAAGATCCCCTTATTGCACGTTACCAATAAAGATTCACCTTATTGTACGTTACCAATGAAGATTCCCTTATTGTACGTTACCAATGAAGATCCCCTTATTGTACGTTATCAGTGAAGATCCCCTTATTGTACGTTACCAATGAAGATTCCCTTATTGTACGTTAGCAATGAAGATCCCATTATTGTACGTTACCAATGAAGATCCCCTTATTGTACGTTACCAATGAAGATCCCCTTATTGTACGTTACCAATGAAGATCCCCTTATTGTACGTTACCAGTGAAGATCCCCTTATTGTACGTTACCAATGAAGATCCCCTTATTGTACGTTACCAGTGAAGATCCCCTTATTGTACGTTACTAATGAAGAAGATCTCCTTATTGCACGTTACCAATAAAGATTCACCTTATTGTACGTTACCAATGAAGATTCCCTTATTGTACGTTACCAATGAAGATCCCCTTATTGTACGTTACCAGTGAAGATCCCCTTATTGTACGTTACCAATGAAGATCCCCTTATTGTACGTTACCAATGAAGATCCCCTTATTGTACGTTACCAGTGAAGATCCCCTTATTGTACGTTACCAGTGAAGATTCCCTTATTGTACGTTACCAATGAAGATTCACCTTATTGTACGTTACCAATGAAGAAGATCCCCTTATTGTACGTTACCAGTGGAGATTCCCTTATTGCACGTTACCAATGAAGATCCCCTTATTGTACGTTACCAGTGAAGATCCCCTTATTGTACGTTACCAGTGAAGATCCCCTTATTGTACGTTACCAATGAAGATTCCCTTATTGTACGTTACCAGTGAAGATCCCCTTATTGTACGTTACCAATGAAGATCCCCTTATTGTGGTTAGCCAATGAAGAAGATCCCCTTATTGTACGTTACCAATGAAGATCCCCTTATTGTGGTTAGCCAATGAAGAAGATCCCCTTATTGTTCGTTACCAATGAAGATCCCCTTATTGTTCGTTACTAATGAAGATCCCCTTATTGTACGTTTCCAATGAAAATTCCCTTATTGTACGTTACTAATAAAGATCCCCTTATTGTACGTTACTAATGAAGAAGATCCCCTTATTGCACGTTACCAATAAAGATTCACCTTATTGTACGTTACCAATGAAGATTCCCTTATTGTACGTTATCAATGAAGATCCCCTTATTGTACATTACCAGTGAAGATCCCCTTATTGTACGTTACCAATGAAGATTCCCTTATTGTACGTTACCAGTGAAGATGCCCTTATTGTACGTTACTAATAAAGATCCCCTTATTGTACGTTACTAATGAAGAAGATCTCCTTATTGCACGTTACCAATAAAGATTCACCTTATTGTACGTTACCAATGAAGATTCCCTTATTGTACGTTACCAATGAAGATCCCCTTATTGTACGTTACCAGTGAAGATCCCCTTATTGTACGTTACCAATGAAGATTCCCTTATTGTACGTTAGCAATGAAGATCCCCTTATTGTACGTTACCAATGAAGATCCCCTTATTGTACGTTACCAATGAAGATCCCCTTATTGTACGTTACCAATGAAGATCCCCTTATTGTACGTTACCAGTGAAGATCCCCTTATTGTACGTTACCAATGAAGATCCCCTTATTGTACGTTACCAATGAAGATCCCCTTATTGTACGTTACCAGTGAAGATCCCCTTATTGTACGTTACCAATGAAGATTCCCTTATTGTACGTTACCAGTGAAGATTCCCTTATTGCACGTTACCAATGAAGATCCCCTTATTGTACGTTACCAGTGAAGATTCCCTTATTGCACGTTACCAATGAAGATCCCCTTATTGTACGTTACCAGTGAAGATTCCCTTATTGCACGTTACCAATGAAGATCCCCTTATTGTACGTTACCAATGAAGATCCCCTTATTGTACGTTACCAGTGAAGATCCCCTTATTGTACGTTACCAATGAAGATTCACCTTACTGTACGTTACTAATGAATATTCCCGTATTGTACGTTACCAATGAAGATCCCCTTATTGTACGTTACCAATGAAGAACCCCTTATTGTACGTTACCAGTGAAGATTCCCTTATTGTACGTTACCAATGAAGATCTTCTTATTGTACGTTACCAATGAAGATTCCCCTTATTGTACGTTACCAGTGAAGATCCCCTTCTTGTACGTTACCAATGAAGATTCACCTTACTGTACGTTACCAATGAATATTCCCTTATTGTACGTTACCAATGAAGATCCCCTTATTGTACGTTACCAATGAAGATCCCCTTATTGTACGTTACCAGTGAAGATTCCCTTATTGTACGTTACCAATGAAGATCTTCTTATTGTACGTTACCAATGAAGATTCACCTTATTGTACGTTACCAGTGAAGATCCCCTTATTGTACGTTACCAATGAAGATCCCCTTATTGTACGTTACCAGTGAAGATCCCCTTCTTGTACGTTACCAATGAAGATTCACCTTACTGTACGTTACCAATGAATATTCCCTTATTGTACGTTACCAATGAAGATCCCCTTATTGTACGTTACCAATGAAGATCCCCTTATTGTACGTTACCAGTGAAGATTCCCTTATTGTACGTTACCAATGAAGATCTTCTTATTGTACGTTACCAATGAAGATTCCCCTTATTGTACGTTACCAGTGAAGATCCCCTTATTGTACGTTACTAATGAAGATTCCCCTTATTGTACGTTACCAATGAAGATTCCCCTTATTGTACGTTACCAATGAAGATTCCCTCATTGTACGTTACCAATGAAGATTCCCTTATCGTACTTTACCAGTGAAGAAGATCCCCTTATTGTACGTTACCAATAAAGATCCCCTTATTGCACGTTACCAATAAAGATCCCCTTATTGTACGTTACCAATAAAGATTCCCTTATTGTACGTTACTAATGAAGATTCCCTCATTGCACGTTACCAATAAAGATCCCCTTATTGCACGTTACCAATAAAGATCCCCTTATTGTACGTTACCAATGAAGATTCCTTTATTGTACGTTACCAGTGAAGATCCCCTTATTGGACGTTACTAATAAAGATCCCCTTATTGTACGTTACTAATGAAGAAGATCCCCTTATTGCACGTTACCAATAAAGATTCACCTTATTGTACGTTACCAATGAAGATTCCCTTATTGTACGTTACCAATGAAGATCCCCTTATTGTACGTTACCAGTGAAGATCCCCTTATTGTACGTTACCAATGAAGATTCCCTTATTGTACGTTACCAATGAAGATCCCCTTATTGTACGTTACCAATGAAGATCCCCTTATTGTACGTTACCAATGAAGATCCCCTTATTGTACGTTACCAATGAAGACCCCCTTATTGTACGTAACCAGTGAAGATCCCCTTATTGTACGTTACCAATGAAGATCCCCTTATTGTACGTTACCAATGAAGATACCCTTATTGTACGTTACCAGTGAAGATCCCCTTATTGTACGTTACCAATGAAGATCCCCTAATTGTACGTTACCAATGAAGATCCCCTTATTGTACGTTACCAGTGAAGATCCCCTTATTGTACGTTACCAATGAAGATCCCCTTATTGTACGTTACCAGTGAAGATCCCCTTATTGTACGTTACCAGTGAAGATTCCCTTATTGTACGTTACCAGTGAAGATTCCCTTATTGCACGTTACCAGTGAAGATTCCCTCATTGTACGTTACCAATGAAGATTCCCTTATCGTACTTTACCAGTGAAGAAGATCCCCTTATTGCACGTTACCAATAAAGATCCCCTTATTGTACGTTACCAATAAAGATTCCCTTATTGTACGTTACCAATGAAGATTCCCTCATTGCACGTTACCAATGAAGATCCCCTTATCGTACTTTACCAATGAAGAAGATCCCCTTATTGCACGTTACCAATAAAGATCCCCTTATTGCACGTTACTAATAAAGATCCCCTTATTGTACGTTACCAGTGAAGATCCCCTTATTGTACGTTACTAATAAAGATCCCCTTATTGTACGTTACTAATGAAGAAGATCCCCTTATTGTACGTTACTAATGAAGAAGATGCCCTTATTGCACGTTACCAATAAAGATCCCCTTATTGTACGTTACTAATAAAGATCCCCTTATTGTACGTTAGTAATGAAGAAGATCCCCTTATTGTACGTTACTAATGAAGATCCCCTTATTGTACGTTACCAGTGAAGATTCCCTTATTGTACGTTACCAGTGAAGATTCCCTTATTGCACGTTACCAATGAAGATTCACCTTATTGTACGTTACCAATGAAGATCCCCTTATTGTACGTTACCAATGAAGATTCACCTTATTGTACGTTACCAATGAAGATCCCCTTATTGTACGTTACCAATGAAGATTCACCTTATTGTACGTTACCAATGAAGATTCCCTTATTGCACGTAACCAATGAAGATTCCCTTATTGTACGTTACCAATGAAGATTCCCTTATTGTACGTTACCAATGAAGATTCCCTTATTGTACGTTACCAATGAAGATTCACCTTATTGTACGTTACCAATGAAGATCCCCTTATTGTACGTTACCAGTGAAGATTCCCTTATTGTACGTTACCAGTGAAGATTCGATTATTGTACGTTACCAGTGAAGATCCCCTTATTGTACGTTACCAGTGAAGATCCCCTTATTGTACGTTACCAGTGAAGATCCCCTTATCGTACTTTACCAGTGAAGAAGATCCCCTTATTGCACGTTACCAATAAAGATCCCCTTATTGCACGTTACCAATAAAGATCCCCTTATTGTACGTTACCAATAAAGATTCCCTTATTGTACGTTACCAATGAAGATTCCCTCATTGCACGTTACCAATGAAGATCCCCTTATCGTACTTTACCAGTGAAGAAGATCCCCTTATTGCACGTTACCAATAAAGATCCCCTATTGCACGTTACCAATAAAGATCCCCTTATTGTACGTTACTAATAAAGATCCCCTTATTGTACGTTACCAGTGAAGATCCCCTTATTGTACGTTACTAATAAAGATCCCCTTATTGTACGTTACTAATGAAGAAGATCCCCTTATTGTACGTTACCAGTGAAGATCCCCTTATTGTACGTTACCAATGAAGATCCCCTTATTGTACGTTACCAGTGAAGATCCCCTTATTGTACGTTACCAGTGAAGATTCCCTTATTGTACGTTACCAGTGAAGATTCCCTTATTGCACGTTACCAGTGAAGATTCCCTCATTGTACTTTACCAATGAAGATTCCCTTATCGTACTTTACCAGTGAAGAAGATCCCCTTATTGCACGTTACCAATAAAGATCCCCTTATTGTACGTTACCAATAAAGATTCCCTTATTGTACGTTACCAATGAAGATTCCCTCATTGCACGTTACCAATGAAGATCCCCTTATCGTACTTTACCAGTGAAGAAGATCCCCTTATTGCACGTTACCAATAAAGATCCCCTTATTGCACGTTACTAATAAAGATCCCCTTATTGTACGTTACCAGTGAAGATCCCCTTATTGTACGTTACTAATAAAGATCCCCTTATTGTACGTTACTAATGAAGAAGATCCCCTTATTGTACGTTACTAATGAAGAAGATGCCCTTATTGCACGTTACCAATAAAGATCCCCTTATTGTACGTTACTAATAAAGATCCCCTTATTGTACGTTAGTAATGAAGAAGATCCCCTTATTGTACGTTACTAATGAAGATCCCCTTATTGTACGTTACCAGTGAAGATTCCCTTATTGTACGTTACCAGTGAAGATTCCCTTATTGCACGTTACCAATGAAGATTCACCTTATTGTACGTTACCAATGAAGATCCCCTTATTGTACGTTACCAATGAAGATTCACCTTATTGTACGTTACCAATGAAGATCCCCTTATTGTACGTTACCAATGAAGATTCACCTTATTGTACGTTACCAATGAAGATTCCCTTATTGCACGTAACCAATGAAGATTCCCTTATTGTACGTTACCAATGAAGATTCCCTTATTGTACGTTACCAATGAAGATTCCCTTATTGTACGTTACCAATGAAGATTCACCTTATTGTACGTTACCAATGAAGATCCCCTTATTGTACGTTACCAGTGAAGATTCCCTTATTGTACGTTACCAGTGAAGATTCGATTATTGTACGTTACCAGTGAAGATCCCCTTATTGTACGTTACCAGTGAAGATCCCCTTATTGTACGTTACCAGTGAAGATCCCCTTATCGTACTTTACCAGTGAAGAAGATCCCCTTATTGCACGTTACCAATAAAGATCCCCTTATTGCACGTTACCAATAAAGATCCCCTTATTGTACGTTACCAATAAAGATTCCCTTATTGTACGTTACCAATGAAGATTCCCTCATTGCACGTTACCAATGAAGATCCCCTTATCGTACTTTACCAGTGAAGAAGATCCCCTTATTGCACGTTACCAATAAAGATCCCCTATTGCACGTTACCAATAAAGATCCCCTTATTGTACGTTACTAATAAAGATCCCCTTATTGTACGTTACCAGTGAAGATCCCCTTATTGTACGTTACTAATAAAGATCCCCTTATTGTACGTTACTAATGAAGAAGATCCCCTTATTGCACGTTACCAATAAAGATTCACCTTATTGTACGTTACCAATGAAGATTCCCTTATTGTACGTTACCAATGAAGATCCCCTTATTGTACGTTACCAGTGAAGATCCCCTTATTGTACGTTACCAATGAAGATTCCCTTATTGTACGTTACCAATGAAGATCCCCTTATTGTACGTTACCAATGAAGATCCCCTTATTGTACGTTACCAATGAAGATCCCCTTATTGTACGTTACCAATGAAGACCCCCTTATTGTACGTAACCAGTGAAGATCCCCTTATTGTACGTTACCAATGAAGATCCCCTTATTGTACGTTACCAATGAAGATCCCCTTATTGTACGTTACCAGTGAAGATCCCCTTATTGTACGTTACCAATAAAGATCCCCTTATTGCACGTTACTAATAAAGATCCCCTTATTGTACGTTACCAGTGAAGATCCCCTTATTGTACGTTACTAATAAAGATCCCCTTATTGTACGTTACTAATGAAGAAGATCCCCTTATTGTACGTTACCAATGAAGAAGATGCCCTTATTGCACGTTACCAATAAAGATCCCCTTATTGTACGTTACTAATAAAGATCCCCTTATTGTACGTTAGTAATGAAGAAGATCCCCTTATTGTACGTTACTAATGAAGATCCCCTTATTGTACGTTACCAGTGAAGATTCCCTTATTGTACGTTACCAGTGAAGATTCCCTTATTGCACGTTACCAATGAAGATTCACCTTATTGTACGTTACCAATGAAGATCCCCTTATTGTACGTTACCAATGAAGATTCACCTTATTGTACGTTACCAATGAAGATCCCCTTATTGTACGTTACCAATGAAGATCCCCTTATTGTACGTTACCAATGAAGATTCACCTTATTGTACGTTACCAATGAAGATTCCCTTATTGCACGTAACCAATGAAGATTCCCTTATTGTACGTTACCAATGAAGATCCCCTTATTGTACGTTACCAATGAAGATCCCCTTATTGTACGTTACCAATGAAGATCCCCTTATTGTACGTTACCAATGAAGATTCCCTTATTGTACGTAACCAGTGAAGATCCCCTTATTGTACGTTACCAATGAAGATCCCCTTATTGTACGTTACCAATGAAGATCCCCTTATTGTACGTTACCAGTGAAGATCCCCTTATTGTACGTTACCAATAAAGATCCCCTTATTGCACGTTACTAATAAAGATCCCCTTATTGTACGTTACCAGTGAAGATCCCCTTATTGTACGTTACTAATAAAGATCCCCTTATTGTACGTTACTAATGAAGAAGATCCCCTTATTGTACGTTACCAATGAAGAAGATGCCCTTATTGCACGTTACCAATAAAGATCCCCTTATTGTACGTTACTAATAAAGATCCCCTTATTGTACGTTAGTAATGAAGAAGATCCCCTTATTGTACGTTACTAATGAAGATGCCCTTATTGTACGTTACCAGTGAAGATTCCCTTATTGTACGTTACCAGTGAAGATTCCCTTATTGCACGTTACCAATGAAGATTCACCTTATTGTACGTTACCAATGAAGATCCCCTTATTGTACGTTACCAATGAAGATTCACCTTATTGTACGTTACCAATGAAGATCCCCTTATTGTACGTTACCAATGAAGATTCACCTTATTGTATGTTACCAATGAAGATTCCCTTATTGCACGTAACCAATGAAGATTCCCTTATTGTACGTTACCAATGAAGATTCCCTTATTGTACGTTACCAATGAAGATTCCCTCATTGCACGTTACCAATAAAGATCCCCTTATTGCACGTTACCAATAAAGATCCCCTTATTGTACGTTACCAATGAAGATTCCTTTATTGTACGTTACCAGTGAAGATCCCCTTATTGGACGTTACTAATAAAGATCCCCTTATTGTACGTTACTAATGAAGAAGATCCCCTTATTGCACGTTACCAATAAAGATTCACCTTATTGTACGTTACCAATGAAGATTCCCTTATTGTACGTTACCAATGAAGATCCCCTTATTGTACGTTACCAGTGAAGATCCCCTTATTGTACGTTACCAATGAAGATTCCCTTATTGTACGTTACCAATGAAGATCCCCTTATTGTACGTTACCAATGAAGATCCCCTTATTGTACGTTACCAATGAAGATCCCCTTATTGTACGTTACCAATGAAAACCCCCTTATTGTACGTAACCAGTGAAGATCCCCTTATTGTACGTTACCAATGAAGATCCCCTTATTGTACGTTACCAATGAAGATACCCTTATTGTACGTTACCAATGAAGATCCCCTTATTGTACGTTACCAATGAAGATCCCCTTATTGTACGTTACCAGTGAAGATCCCCTTATTGTACGTTACCAATGAAGATCCCCTTATTGTACGTTACCAGTGAAGATCCCCTTATTGTACGTTACCAGTGAAGATTCCCTTATTGTACGTTACCAGTGAAGATTCCCTTATTGCACGTTACCAGTGAAGATTCCCTCATTGTACGTTACCAATGAAGATTCCCTTATCGTACTTTACCAGTGAAGAAGATCCCCTTATTGCACGTTACCAATAAAGATCCCCTTATTGTACGTTACCAATAAAGATTCCCTTATTGTACGTTACCAATGAAGATTCCCTCATTGCACGTTACCAATGAAGATCCCCTTATCGTACTTTACCAGTGAAGAAGATCCCCTTATTGCACGTTACCAATAAAGATCCCCTTATTGCACGTTACTAATAAAGATCCCCTTATTGTACGTTACCAGTGAAGATCCCCTTATTGTACGTTACTAATAAAGATCCCCTTATTGTACGTTACTAATGAAGAAGATCCCCTTATTGTACGTTACTAATGAAGAAGATGCCCTTATTGCACGTTACCAATAAAGATCCCCTTATTGTACGTTACTAATAAAGATCCCCTTATTGTACGTTAGTAATGAAGAAGATCCCCTTATTGTACGTTACTAATGAAGATCCCCTTATTGTACGTTACCAGTGAAGATTCCCTTATTGTACGTTACCAGTGAAGATTCCCTTATTGCACGTTACCAATGAAGATTCACCTTATTGTACGTTACCAATGAAGATCCCCTTATTGTACGTTACCAATGAAGATTCACCTTATTGTACGTTACCAATGAAGATCCCCTTATTGTACGTTACCAATGAAGATTCACCTTATTGTACGTTACCAATGAAGATTCCCTTATTGCACGTAACCAATGAAGATTCCCTTATTGTACGTTACCAATGAAGATTCCCTTATTGTACGTTACCAATGAAGATTCCCTTATTGTACGTTACCAATGAAGATTCACCTTATTGTACGTTACCAATGAAGATCCCCTTATTGTACGTTACCAGTGAAGATCCCCTTATTGTACGTTACCAGTGAAGATTCCCTTATTGTACGTTACCAGTGAAGATCCCCTTATTGTACGTTACCAGTGAAGATCCCCTTATTGTACGTTACCAGTGAAGATCCCCTTATCGTACTTTACCAGTGAAGAAGATCCCCTTATTGCACGTTACCAATAAAGATCCCCTTATTGCACGTTACCAATAAAGATCCCCTTATTGTACGTTACCAATAAAGATTCCCTTATTGTACGTTACCAATGAAGATTCCCTCATTGCACGTTACCAATGAAGATCCCCTTATCGTACTTTACCAGTGAAGAAGATCCCCTTATTGCACGTTACCAATAAAGATCCCCTATTGCACGTTACCAATAAAGATCCCCTTATTGTACGTTACTAATAAAGATCCCCTTATTGTACGTTACCAGTGAAGATCCCCTTATTGTACGTTACTAATAAAGATCCCCTTATTGTACGTTACTAATGAAGAAGATCCCCTTATTGCACGTTACCAATAAAGATTCACCTTATTGTACGTTACCAATGAAGATTCCCTTATTGTACGTTACCAAGGAAGATCCCCTTATTGTACGTTACCAGTGAAGATCCCCTTATTGTACGTTACCAATGAAGATTCCCTTATTGTACGTTACCAATGAAGATCCCCTTATTGTACGTTACCAATGAAGATCCCCTTATTGTACGTTACCAATGAAGATCCCCTTATTGTACGTTACCAATGAAGACCCCCTTATTGTACGTAACCAGTGAAGATCCCCTTATTGTACGTTACCAATGAAGATCCCCTTATTGTACGTTACCAATGAAGATCCCCTTATTGTACGTTACCAGTGAAGATCCCCTTATTGTACGTTACCAATAAAGATCCCCTTATTGCACGTTACTAATAAAGATCCCCTTATTGTACGTTACCAGTGAAGATCCCCTTCTGTACGTTACTAATAAAGATCCCCTTATTGTACGTTACTAATGAAGAAGATCCCCTTATTGTACGTTACCAATGAAGAAGATGCCCTTATTGCACGTTACCAATAAAGATCCCCTTATTGTACGTTACTAATAAAGATCCCCTTATTGTACGTTAGTAATGAAGAAGATCCCCTTATTGTACGTTACTAATGAAGATCCCCTTATTGTACGTTACCAGTGAAGATTCCCTTATTGTACGTTACCAGTGAAGATTCCCTTATTGCACGTTACCAATGAAGATTCACCTTATTGTACGTTACCAATGAAGATCCCCTTATTGTACGTTACCAATGAAGATTCACCTTATTGTACGTTACCAATGAAGATCCCCTTATTGTACGTTACCAATGAAGATTCACCTTATTGTACGTTACCAATGAAGATTCCCTTATTGCACGTAACCAATGAAGATTCCCTTATTGTACGTTACCAATGAAGATTCCCTTATTGTACGTTACCAATGAAGATTCCCTTATTGTACGTTACCAATGAAGATTCACCTTATTGTACGTTACCAATGAAGATCCCCTTATTGTACGTTACCAGTGAAGATTCCCTTATTGTACGTTACCAGTGAAGATTCCCTTATTGCACGTTACCAGTGAAGATTCCCTCATTGTACGTTACCAATGAAGATTCCCTTATCGTACTTTACCAGTGAAGAAGATCCCCTTATTGCACGTTACCAATAAAGATCCCCTTATTGTACGTTACCAATAAAGATTCCCTTATTGTACGTTACCAATGAAGATTCCCTCATTGCACGTTACCAATGAAGATCCCCTTATCGTACTTTACCAGTGAAGAAGATCCCCTTATTGCACGTTACCAATAAAGATCCCCTTATTGCACGTTACTAATAAAGATCCCCTTATTGTACGTTACCAGTGAAGATCCCCTTATTGTACGTTACTAATAAAGATCCCCTTATTGTACGTTACTAATGAAGAAGATCCCCTTATTGTACGTTACTAATGAAGAAGATGCCCTTATTGCACGTTACCAATAAAGATCCCCTTATTGTACGTTACTAATAAAGATCCCCTTATTGTACGTTAGTAATGAAGAAGATCCCCTTATTGTACGTTACTAATGAAGATCCCCTTATTGTACGTTACCAGTGAAGATTCCCTTATTGTACGTTACCAGTGAAGATTCCCTTATTGCACGTTACCAATGAAGATTCACCTTATTGTACGTTACCAATGAAGATCCCCTTATTGTACGTTACCAATGAAGATTCACCTTATTGTACGTTACCAATGAAGATCCCCTTATTGTACGTTACCAATGAAGATTCACCTTATTGTACGTTACCAATGAAGATTCCCTTATTGCACGTAACCAATGAAGATTCCCTTATTGTACGTTACCAATGAAGATTCCCTTATTGTACGTTACCAATGAAGATTCCCTTATTGTACGTTACCAATGAAGATTCACCTTATTGTTCGTTACCAATGAAGATCCCCTTATTGTACGTTACCAGTGAAGATTCCCTTATTGTACGTTACCAGTGAAGATCCCCTTATTGTACGTTACCAGTGAAGATCCCCTTATTGTACGTTACCAGTGAAGATCCCCTTATCGTACTTTACCAGTGAAGAAGATCCCCTTATTGCACGTTACCAATAAAGATCCCCTTATTGCACGTTACCAATAAAGATCCCCTTATTGTACGTTACCAATAAAGATTCCCTTATTGTACGTTACCAATGAAGATTCCCTCATTGCACGTTACCAATGAAGATCCCCTTATCGTACTTTACCAGTGAAGAAGATCCCCTTATTGCACGTTACCAATAAAGATCCCCTATTGCACGTTACCAATAAAGATCCCCTTATTGTACGTTACTAATAAAGATCCCCTTATTGTACGTTACCAGTGAAGATCCCCTTATTGTACGTTACTAATAAAGATCCCCTTATTGTACGTTACTAATGAAGAAGATCCCCTTATTGCACGTTACCAATAAAGATTCACCTTATTGTACGTTACCAATGAAGATTCCCTTATTGTACGTTACCAATGAAGATCCCCTTATTGTACGTTACCAGTGAAGATCCCCTTATTGTACGTTACCAATGAAGATTCCCTTATTGTACGTTACCAATGAAGATCCCCTTATTGTACGTTACCAATGAAGATCCCCTTATTGTACGTTACCAATGAAGATCCCCTTATTGTACGTTACCAATGAAGACCCCCTTATTGTACGTAACCAGTGAAGATCCCCTTATTGTACGTTACCAATGAAGATCCCCTTATTGTACGTTACCAATGAAGATCCCCTTATTGTACGTTACCAGTGAAGATCCCCTTATTGTACGTTACCAATAAAGATCCCCTTATTGCACGTTACCAATAAAGATCCCCTTATTGTACGTTACCAGTGAAGATCCCCTTATTGTACGTTACTAATAAAGATCCCCTTATTGTACGTTACTAATGAAGAAGATCCCCTTATTGTACGTTACCAATGAAGAAGATGCCCTTATTGCACGTTACCAATAAAGATCCCCTTATTGTACGTTACTAATAAAGATCCCCTTATTGTACGTTAGTAATGAAGAAGATCCCCTTATTGTACGTTACTAATGAAGATCCCCTTATTGTACGTTACCAGTGAAGATTCCCTTATTGTACGTTACCAGTGAAGATTCCCTTATTGCACGTTACCAATGAAGATTCACCTTATTGTACGTTACCAATGAAGATCCCCTTATTGTACGTTACCAATGAAGATTCACCTTATTGTACGTTACCAATGAAGATCCCCTTATTGTACGTTACCAATGAAGATTCACCTTATTGTACGTTACCAATGAAGATTCCCTTATTGCACGTAACCAATGAAGATTCCCTTATTGTACGTTACCAATGAAGATTCCCTTATTGTACGTTACCAATGAAGATTCCCTTATTGTACGTTACCAATGAAGATTCACCTTATTGTACGTTACCAATGAAGATCCCCTTATTGTACGTTACCAGTGAAGATTCCCTTATTGTACGTTACCAGTGAAGATTCCCTTATTGTACGTTACCAGTGAAGATCCCCTTATTGTACGTTACCAGTGAAGATCCCCTTATCGTACTTTACCAGTGAAGAAGATCCCCTTATTGCACGTTATCAATAAAGATCCCCTTATTGCACGTTACCAATAAAGATCCCCTTATTGTACGTTACCAATAAAGATTCCCTTATTGTACGTTACCAATGAAGATTCCCTCATTGCACGTTACCAATGAAGATCCCCTTATCGTACTTTACCAGTGAAGAAGATCCCCTTATTGCACGTTACCAATAAAGATCCCCTATTGCACGTTACCAATAAAGATCCCCTTATTGTACGTTACTAATAAAGATCCCCTTATTGTACGTTACCAGTGAAGATCCCCTTATTGTACGTTACTAATAAAGATCCCCTTATTGTACGTTACTAATGAAGAAGATCCCCTTATTGCACGTTACCAATAAAGATCCCCTTATTGTACGTTACTAATAAAGATCCCCTTATTGTACGTTACTAATGAAGAAGATCCCCTTATTGTACGTTACCAATGAAGAAGATTCCCTTATTGTACGTTACCAGTGAATATCCCCTTATTGTACGTTACCAATGAAGACTCCCCTTATTGTACGTTACTAATGAAGAAGATCCCCTTATTGCACGTTACCAATAAAGATTCACCTTATTGTACGTTACCAATGAAGATTCCCTTATTGTACGTTACCAATGAAGACCCCCTTATTGTACGTAACCAGTGAAGATCCCCTTATTGTACGTTACCAATGAAGATCCCCTTATTGTACGTTACCAATGAAGATACCCTTATTGTACGTTTCCAGTGAAGATCCCCTTATTGTACGTTACCAATGAAGATCCCCTTATTGTACGTTACCAATGAAGATCCCCTTATTGTACGTTACCAGTGAAGATCCCCTTATTGTACGTTACCAATGAAGATCCCCTTATTGTACGTTACCAGTGAAGATCCCCTTATTGTACGTTACCAGTGAAGATTCCCTTATTGTACGTTACCAGTGAAGATTCCCTTATTGCACGTTACCAGTGAAGATTCCCTCATTGTACGTTACCAATGAAGATTCCCTTATCGTACTTTACCAGTGAAGAAGATCCCCTTATTGCACGTTACCAATAAAGATCCCCTTATTGTACGTTACCAATAAAGATTCCCTTATTGTACGTTACCAATGAAGATTCCCTCATTGCACGTTACCAATGAAGATCCCCTTATCGTACTTTACCAGTGAAGAAGATCCCCTTATTGCACGTTACCAATAAAGATCCCCTTATTGCACGTTACTAATAAAGATCCCCTTATTGTACGTTACCAGTGAAGATCCCCTTATTGTACGTTACTAATAAAGATCCCCTTATTGTACGTTACTAATGAAGAAGATCCCCTTATTGTACGTTACTAATGAAGAAGATGCCCTTATTGCACGTTACCAATAAAGATCCCCTTATTGTACGTTACTAATAAAGATCCCCTTATTGTACGTTAGTAATGAAGAAGATCCCCTTATTGTACGTTACTAATGAAGATCCCCTTATTGTACGTTACCAGTGAAGATTCCCTTATTGTACGTTACCAGTGAAGATTCCCTTATTGCACGTTACCAATGAAGATTCACCTTATTGTACGTTACCAATGAAGATCCCCTTATTGTACGTTACCAATGAAGATTCACCTTATTGTACGTTACCAATGAAGATCCCCTTATTGTACGTTACCAATGAAGATTCACCTTATTGTACGTTACCAATGAAGATTCCCTTATTGCACGTAACCAATGAAGATTCCCTTATTGTACGTTACCAGTGAAGATTCCCTTATTGTACGTTACCAGTGAAGATTCCCTTATTGCACGTTACCAATGAAGATTCACCTTATTGTACGTTACCAATGAAGATTCCTTTATTGTACGTTACCAATGAAGATTCCCTTATTGTACGTTACCAATGAAGATTCCCTTATTGTACGTTACCAATGAAGATTCACCTTATTGTACGTTACCAATGAAGATCCCCTTATTGTACGTTACCAGTGAAGATTCCCTTATTGTACGTTACCAGTGAAGATTCCCTTATTGTACGTTACCAGTGAAGATCCCCTTATTGTACGTTACCAGTGAAGATCCCCTTATTGTACGTTACCAGTGAAGATCCCCTTATCGTACTTTACCAGTGAAGAAGATCCCCTTATTGCACGTTACCAATAAAGATCCCCTTATTGCACGTTACCAATAAAGATCCCCTTATTGTACGTTACCAATAAAGATTCCCTTATTGTACGTTACCAATGAAGATTCCCTCATTGCACGTTACCAATGAAGATCCCCTTATCGTACTTTACCAGTGAAGAAGATCCCCTTATTGCACGTTACCAATAAAGATCCCCTATTGCACGTTACCAATAAAGATCCCCTTATTGTACGTTACTAATAAAGATCCCCTTATTGTACGTTACCAGTGAAGATCCCCTTATTGTACGTTACTAATAAAGATCCCCTTATTGTACGTTACTAATGAAGAAGATCCCCTTATTGCACGTTACCAATAAAGATTCACCTTATTGTACGTTACCAATGAAGATTCCCTTATTGTACGTTACCAATGAAGATCCCCTTATTGTACGTTACCAGTGAAGATCCCCTTATTGTACGTTACCAATGAAGATTCCCTTATTGTACGTTACCAATGAAGATCCCCTTATTGTACGTTACCAATGAAGATCCCCTTATTGTACGTTACCAATGAAGATCCCCTTATTGTACGTTACCAATGAAGACCCCCTTATTGTACGTAACCAGTGAAGATCCCCTTATTGTACGTTACCAATGATGATCCCCTTATTGTACGTTACCAATGAAGATCCCCTTATTGTACGTTACCAGTGAAGATCCCCTTATTGTACGTTACCAATAAAGATCCCCTTATTGCACGTTACCAATAAAGATCCCCTTATTGTACGTTACCAGTGAAGATCCCCTTATTGTACGTTACTAATAAAGATCCCCTTATTGTACGTTACTAATGAAGAAGATCCCCTTATTGTACGTTACCAATGAAGAAGATGCCCTTATTGCACGTTACCAATAAAGATCCCCTTATTGTACGTTACTAATAAAGATCCCCTTATTGTACGTTAGTAATGAAGAAGATCCCCTTATTGTACGTTACTAATGAAGATCCCCTTATTGTACGTTACCAGTGAAGATTCCCTTATTGTACGTTACCAGTGAAGATTCCCTTATTGCACGTTACCAATGAAGATTCACCTTATTGTACGTTACCAATGAAGATCCCCTTATTGTACGTTACCAATGAAGATTCACCTTATTGTACGTTACCAATGAAGATCCCCTTATTGTACGTTACCAATGAAGATTCACCTTATTGTACGTTACCAATGAAGATTCCCTTATTGCACGTAACCAATGAAGATTCCCTTATTGTACGTTACCAATGAAGATTCCCTTATTGTACGTTACCAATGAAGATTCCCTTATTGTACGTTACCAATGAAGATTCACCTTATTGTACGTTACCAATGAAGATCCCCTTATTGTACGTTACCAGTGAAGATTCCCTTATTGTACGTTACCAGTGAAGATTCCCTTATTGTACGTTACCAGTGAAGATCCCCTTATTGTACGTTACCAGTGAAGATCCCCTTATCGTACTTTACCAGTGAAGAAGATCCCCTTATTGCACGTTACCAATAAAGATCCCCTTATTGCACGTTACCAATAAAGATCCCCTTATTGTACGTTACCAATAAAGATTCCCTTATTGTACGTTACCAATGAAGATTCCCTCATTGCACGTTACCAATGAAGATCCCCTTATCGTACTTTACCAGTGAAGAAGATCCCCTTATTGCACGTTACCAATAAAGATCCCCTATTGCACGTTACCAATAAAGATCCCCTTATTGTACGTTACCAGTGAAGATCCCCTTATTGTACGTTACCAGTGAAGATCCCCTTATCGTACTTTACCAGTGAAGAAGATCCCCTTATTGCACGTTACCAATAAAGATCCCCTTATTGCACGTTACCAATAAAGATCCCCTTATTGTACGTTACCAATAAAGATTCCCTTATTGTACGTTACCAATGAAGATTCCCTCATTGCACGTTACCAATGAAGATCCCCTTATCGTACTTTACCAGTGAAGAAGATCCCCTTATTGCACGTTACCAATAAAGATCCCCTATTGCACGTTACTAATAAAGATCCCCTTATTGTACGTTACCAGTGAAGATCCCCTTATTGTACGTTACTAATAAAGATCCCCTTATTGTACGTTACTAATGAAGAAGATCCCCTTATTGCACGTTACCAATAAAGATCCCCTTATTGTACGTTACTAATAAAGATCCCCTTATTGTACGTTACTAATGAAGAAGATCCCCTTATTGTACGTTACCAATGAAGAAGATTCCCTTATTGTACGTTACCAGTGAAGATCCCCTTATTGTACGTTACCAATGAAGACTCCCCTTATTGTACGTTACTAATGAAGAAGATCCCCTTATTGCACGTTACCAATAAAGATTCACCTTATTGTACGTTACCAATGAAGATTCCCTTATTGTACGTTACCAATGAAGACCCCCTTATTGTACGTAACCAGTGAAGATCCCCTTATTGTACGTTACCAATGAAGATCCCCTTATTGTACGTTACCAATGAAGATACCCTTATTGTACGTTACCAGTGAAGATCCCCTTATTGTACGTTACCAATGAAGATCCCCTTATTGTACGTTACCAATGAAGATCCCCTTATTGTACGTTACCAGTGAAGATCCCCTTATTGTACGTTACCAATGAAGATCCCCTTATTGTACGTTACCAGTGAAGATCCCCTTATTGTACGTTACCAGTGAAGATTCCCTTATTGTACGTTACCAGTGAAGATTCCCTTATTGCACGTTACCAGTGAAGATTCCCTCATTGTACGTTACCAATGAAGATTCCCTTATCGTACTTTACCAGTGAAGAAGATCCCCTTATTGCACGTTACCAATAAAGATCCCCTTATTGTACGTTACCAATAAAGATTCCCTTATTGTACGTTACCAATGAAGATTCCCTCATTGCACGTTACCAATGAAGATCCCCTTATCGTACTTTACCAGTGAAGAAGATCCCCTTATTGCACGTTACCAATAAAGATCCCCTTATTGCACGTTACTAATAAAGATCCCCTTATTGTACGTTACCAGTGAAGATCCCCTTATTGTACGTTACTAATAAAGATCCCCTTATTGTACGTTACTAATGAAGAAGATCCCCTTATTGTACGTTACTAATGAAGAAGATGCCCTTATTGCACGTTACCAATAAAGATCCCCTTATTGTACGTTACTAATAAAGATCCCCTTATTGTACGTTAGTAATGAAGAAGATCCCCTTATTGTACGTTACTAATGAAGATCCCCTTATTGTACGTTACCAGTGAAGATTCCCTTATTGTACGTTACCAGTGAAGATTCCCTTATTGCACGTTACCAATGAAGATTCACCTTATTGTACGTTACCAATGAAGATCCCCTTATTGTACGTTACCAATGAAGATTCACCTTATTGTACGTTACCAATGAAGATCCCCTTATTGTACGTTACCAATGAAGATTCACCTTATTGTACGTTACCAATGAAGATTCCCTTATTGCACGTAACCAATGAAGATTCCCTTATTGTACGTTACCAATGAAGATTCCCTTATTGTACGTTACCAATGAAGATTCCCTTATTGTACGTTACCAATGAAGATTCACCTTATTGTACGTTACCAATGAAGATCCCCTTATTGTACGTTACCAGTGAAGATTCCCTTATTGTACGTTACCAGTGAAGATTCCCTTATTGTACGTTACCAGTGAAGATCCCCTTATTGTACGTTACCAGTGAAGATCCCCTTATTGTACGTTACCAGTGAAGATCCCCTTATCGTACTTTACCAGTGAAGAAGATCCCCTTATTGCACGTTACCAATAAAGATCCCCTTATTGCACGTTACCAATAAAGATCCCCTTATTGTACGTTACCAATAAAGATTCCCTTATTGTACGTTACCAATGAAGATTCCCTCATTGCACGTTACCAATGAAGATCCCCTTATCGTACTTTACCAGTGAAGAAGATCCCCTTATTGCACGTTTCCAATAAAGATCCCCTATTGCACGTTACCAATAAAGATCCCCTTATTGTACGTTACTAATAAAGATCCCCTTATTGTACGTTACCAGTGAAGATCCCCTTATTGTACGTTACTAATAAAGATCCCCTTATTGTACGTTACTAATGAAGAAGATCCCCTTATTGCACGTTACCAATAAAGATTCACCTTATTGTACGTTACCAATGAAGATTCCCTTATTGTACGTTACCAATGAAGATCCCCTTATTGTACGTTACCAGTGAAGATCCCCTTATTGTACGTTACCAATGAAGATTCCCTTATTGTACGTTACCAATGAAGATCCCCTTATTGTACGTTACCAATGAAGATCCCCTTATTGTACGTTACCAATGAAGATCCCCTTATTGTACGTTACCAATGAAGACCCCCTTATTGTACGTAACCAGTGAAGATCCCCTTATTGTACGTTACCAATGAAGATCCCCTTATTGTACGTTACCAATGAAGATCCCCTTATTGTACGTTACCAGTGAAGATCCCCTTATTGTACGTTACCAATAAAGATCCCCTTATTGCACGTTACTAATAAAGATCCCCTTATTGTACGTTACCAGTGAAGATCCCCTTATTGTACGTTACTAATAAAGATCCCCTTATTGTACGTTACTAATGAAGAAGATCCCCTTATTGTACGTTACTAATGAAGAAGATGCCCTTATTGCACGTTACCAATAAAGATCCCCTTATTGTACGTTACTAATAAAGATCCCCTTATTGTACGTTAGTAATGAAGAAGATCCCCTTATTGTACGTTACTAATGAAGATCCCCTTATTGTACGTTACCAGTGAAGATTCCCTTATTGTACGTTACCAGTGAAGATTCCCTTATTGCACGTTACCAATGAAGATTCACCTTATTGTACGTTACCAATGAAGATCCCCTTATTGTACGTTACCAATGAAGATTCACCTTATTGTACGTTACCAATGAAGATCCCCTTATTGTACGTTACCAATGAAGATTCACCTTATTGTACGTTACCAATGAAGATTCCCTTATTGCACGTAACCAATGAAGATTCCCTTATTGTACGTTACCAATGAAGATTCCCTTATTGTACGTTACCAATGAAGATTCCCTTATTGTACGTTACCAATGAAGATTCACCTTATTGTACGTTACCAATGAAGATCCCCTTATTGTACGTTACCAGTGAAGATTCCCTTATTGTACGTTACCAGTGAAGATTCCCTTATTGTACGTTACCAGTGAAGATCCCCTTATTGTACGTTACCAGTGAAGATCCCCTTATCGTACTTTACCAGTGAAGAAGATCCCCTTATTGCACGTTACCAATAAAGATCCCCTTATTGCACGTTACCAATAAAGATCCCCTTATTGTACGTTACCAATAAAGATTCCCTTATTGTACGTTACCAATGAAGATTCCCTCATTGCACGTTACCAATGAAGATCCCCTTATCGTACTTTACCAGTGAAGAAGATCCCCTTATTGCACGTTACCAATAAAGATCCCCTATTGCACGTTACCAATAAAGATCCCCTTATTGTACGTTACTAATAAAGATCCCCTTATTGTACGTTACCAGTGAAGATCCCCTTATTGTACGTTACTAATAAAGATCCCCTTATTGTACGTTACTAATGAAGAAGATCCCCTTATTGTACGTTACCAGTGAAGATCCCCTTATTGTACGTTACCAGTGAAGATCCCCTTATCGTACTTTACCAGTGAAGAAGATCCCCTTATTGCACGTTACCAATAAAGATCCCCTTATTGCACGTTACCAATAAAGATCCCCTTATTGTACGTTACCAATAAAGATTCCCTTATTATACGTTACCAATGAAGATTCCCTCATTGCACGTTACCAATGAAGATCCCCTTATCGTACTTTACCAGTGAAGAAGATCCCCTTATTGCACGTTACCAATAAAGATCCCCTATTGCACGTTACCAATAAAGATCCCCTTATTGTACGTTACTAATAAAGATCCCCTTATTGTACGTTACCAGTGAAGATCCCCTTATTGTACGTTACTAATAAAGATCCCCTTATTGTACGTTACTAATGAAGAAGATCCCCTTATTGCACGTTACCAATAAAGATTCACCTTATTGTACGTTACCAATGAAGATTCCCTTATTGTACGTTACCAATGAAGATCCCCTTATTGTACGTTACCAGTGAAGATCCCCTTATTGTACGTTACCAATGAAGATTCCCTTATTGTACGTTACCAATGAAGATCCCCTTATTGTACGTTACCAATGAAGATCCCCTTATTGTACGTTACCAATGAAGATCCCCTTATTGTACGTTACCAATGAAGACCCCCTTATTGTACGTAACCAGTGAAGATCCCCTTATTGTACGTTACCAATGAAGATCCCCTTATTGTACGTTACTAATAAAGATCCCCTTATTGTACGTTACCAGTGAAGATCCCCTTATTGTACGTTACTAATAAAGATCCCCTTATTGTACGTTACTAATGAAGAAGATCCCCTTATTGTACGTTACCAGTGAAGATCCCCTTATTGTACGTTACCAGTGAAGATCCCCTTATCGTACTTTACCAGTGAAGAAGATCCCCTTATTGCACGTTACCAATAAAGATCCCCTTATTGCACGTTACCAATAAAGATCCCCTTATTGTACGTTACCAATAAAGATTCCCTTATTGTACGTTACCAATGAAGATTCCCTCATTGCACGTTACCAATGAAGATCCCCTTATCGTACTTTACCAGTGAAGAAGATCCCCTTATTGCACGTTACCAATAAAGATCCCCTATTGCACGTTACCAATAAAGATCCCCTTATTGTACGTTACTAATAAAGATCCCCTTATTGTACGTTACCAGTGAAGATCCCCTTATTGTACGTTACTAATAAAGATCCCCTTATTGTACGTTACTAATGAAGAAGATCCCCTTATTGCACGTTACCAATAAAGATTCACCTTATTGTACGTTACCAATGAAGATTCCCTTATTGTACGTTACCAATGAAGATCCCCTTATTGTACGTTACCAGTGAAGATCCCCTTATTGTACGTTACCAATGAAGATTCCCTTATTGTACGTTACCAATGAAGATCCCCTTATTGTACGTTACCAATGAAGATCCCCTTATTGTACGTTACCAATGAAGATCCCCTTATTGTACGTTACCAATGAAGACCCCCTTATTGTACGTAACCAGTGAAGATCCCCTTATTGTACGTTACCAATGAAGATCCCCTTATTGTACGTTACCAATGAAGATTCCCTTATTGTACGTTACCAGTGAAGATCCCCTTATTGTACGTTACCAATAAAGATCCCCTTATTGCACGTTACTAATAAAGATCCCCTTATTGTACGTTACCAGTGAAGATCCCCTTATTGTACGTTACTAATAAAGATCCCCTTATTGTACGTTACTAATGAAGAAGATCCCCTTATTGTACGTTACTAATGAAGAAGATGCCCTTATTGCACGTTACCAATAAAGATCCCCTTATTGTACGTTACTAATAAAGATCCCCTTATTGTACGTTAGTAATGAAGAAGATCCCCTTATTGTACGTTACTAATGAAGATCCCCTTATTGTACGTTACCAGTGAAGATTCCCTTATTGTACGTTACCAGTGAAGATTCCCTTATTGCACGTTACCAATGAAGATTCACCTTATTGTACGTTACCAATGAAGATCCCCTTATTGTACGTTACCAATGAAGATTCACCTTATTGTACGTTACCAATGAAGATCCCCTTATTGTACGTTACCAATGAAGATTCACCTTATTGTACGTTACCAATGAAGATTCCCTTATTGCACGTAACCAATGAAAATTCCCTTATTGTACGTTACCAATGAAGATTCCCTTATTGTACGTTACCAATGAAGATTCCCTTATTGTACGTTACCAATGAAGATTCACCTTATTGTACGTTACCAATGAAGATCCCCTTATTGTACGTTACCAGTGAAGATTCCCTTATTGTACGTTACCAATGAAGATCCCCTTATTGTACGTTACCAGTGAAGATTCCCTTATTGCACGTTACCAGTGAAGATCCCCTTATTGTACGTTACCAGTGAAGATTCCCTTATTGTACGTTACCAGTGAAGATCCCCTTATTGTACGTTACCAGTGAAGATCCCCTTATCGTACTTTACCAGTGAAGAAGATCCCCTTATTGCACGTTACCAATAAAGATCCCCTTATTGCACGTTACCAATAAAGATCCCCTTATTGTACGTTACCAATAAAGATTCCCTTATTGTACGTTACCAATGAAGATTCCCTCATTGCACGTTACCAATGAAGATCCCCTTATCGTACTTTACCAGTGAAGAAGATCCCCTTATTGCACGTTACCAATAAAGATCCCCTATTGCACGTTACCAATAAAGATCCCCTTATTGTACGTTACTAATAAAGATCCCCTTATTGTACGTTACCAGTGAAGATCCCCTTATTGTACGTTACTAATAAAGATCCCCTTATTGTACGTTACTAATGAAGAAGATCCCCTTATTGCACGTTACCAATAAAGATCCCCTTATTGTACGTTACTAATAAAGATCCCCTTATTGTACGTTACTAATGAAGAAGATCCCCTTATTGTACGTTACCAATGAAGAAGATTCCCTTATTGTACGTTACCAGTGAAGATCCCCTTATTGTACGTTACCAATGAAGACTCCCCTTATTGTACGTTACTAATGAAGAAGATCCCCTTATTGCACGTTACCAATAAAGATTCACCTTATTGTACGTTACCAATGAAGATTCCCTTATTGTACGTTACCAATGAAGATCCCCTTATTGTACGTTACCAGTGAAGATCCCCTTATTGTACGTTACCAATGAAGATTCCCTTATTGTACGTTACCAATGAAGATTCCCTTATTGTACGTTACCAATGAAGATCCCCTTATTGTACGTTACCAATGAAGATCCCCTTATTGTACGTTACCAATGAAGACCCCCTTATTGTACGTAACCAGTGAAGATCCCCTTATTGTACGTTACCAATGAAGATCCCCTTATTGTACGTTACCAATGAAGATACCCTTATTGTACGTTACCAGTGAAGATCCCCTTATTGTACGTTACCAATGAAGATCCCCTTATTGTACGTTACCAATGAAGATCCCCTTATTGTACGTTACCAGTGAAGATCCCCTTATTGTACGTTACCAATGAAGATCCCCTTATTGTACGTTACCAGTGAAGATCCCCTTATTGTACGTTACCAGTGAAGATTCCCTTATTGTACGTTACCAGTGAAGATTCCCTTATTGCACGTTACCAGTGAAGATTCCCTCATTGTACGTTACCAATGAAGATTCCCTTATCGTACTTTACCAGTGAAGAAGATCCCCTTATTGCACGTTACCAATAAAGATCCCCTTATTGCACGTTACTAATAAAGATCCCCTTATTGTACGTTACCAGTGAAGATCCCCTTATTGTACGTTACTAATAAAGATCCCCTTATTGTACGTTACTAATGAAGAAGATCCCCTTATTGTACGTTACTAATGAAGAAGATGCCCTTATTGCACGTTACCAATAAAGATCCCCTTATTGTACGTTACTAATAAAGATCCCCTTATTGTACGTTAGTAATGAAGAAGATCCCCTTATTGTACGTTACTAATGAAGATCCCCTTATTGTACGTTACCAGTGAAGATTCCCTTATTGTACGTTACCAGTGAAGATTCCCTTATTGCACGTTACCAATGAAGATTCACCTTATTGTACGTTACCAATGAAGATTCCTTTATTGTACGTTACCAATGAAGATTCCCTTATTGTACGTTACCAATGAAGATTCCCTTATTGTACGTTACCAATGAAGATTCCCTTATCGTACTTTACCAGTGAAGAAGATCCCCTTATTGCACGTTACCAATAAAGATTCACCTTATTGTACGTTACCAGTGAAGATCCCCTTATTGTACGTTACCAATGAAGATCCCCTTATTGTACGTTACCAGTGAAGATCCCCTTATTGTACGTTACCAATGAAGATTCCCTTATTGTACGTTACCAATGAAGATTCCCTTATTGTACGTTACCAATGAAGATCCCCTTATTGTACGTTACCAATGAAGATCCCCTTATTGTACGTTACCAATGAAGACCCCCTTATTGTACGTAACCAGTGAAGATCCCCTTATTGTACGTTACCAATGAAGATCCCCTTATTGTACGTTACCAATGAAGATACCCTTATTGTACGTTACCAGTGAAGATCCCCTTATTGTACGTTACCAATGAAGATCCCCTTATTGTACGTTACCAATGAAGATCCCCTTATTGTACGTTACCAGTGAAGATCCCCTTATTGTACGTTACCAATGAAGATCCCCTTATTGTACGTTACCAGTGAAGATCCCCTTATTGTACGTTACCAGTGAAGATTCCCTTATTGTACGTTACCAGTGAAGATTCCCTTATTGCACGTTACCAGTGAAGATTCCCTCATTGTACGTTACCAATGAAGATTCCCTTATCGTACTTTACCAGTGAAGAAGATCCCCTTATTGCACGTTACCAATAAAGATCCCCTTATTGCACGTTACTAATAAAGATCCCCTTATTGTACGTAACCAGTGAAGATCCCCTTATTGTACGTTACCAATGAAGATCCCCTTATTGTACGTTACCAATGAAGATACCCTTATTGTACGTTACCAGTGAAGATCCCCTTATTGTACGTTACCAATGAAGATCCCCTTATTGTACGTTACCAATGAAGATCCCCTTATTGTACGTTACCAGTGAAGATCCCCTTATTGTACGTTACCAATGAAGATCCCCTTATTGTACGTTACCAGTGAAGATCCCCTTATTGTACGTTACCAGTGAAGATTCCCTTATTGTACGTTACCAGTGAAGATTCCCTTATTGCACGTTACCAGTGAAGATTCCCTCATTGTACGTTACCAATGAAGATTCCCTTATCGTACTTTACCAGTGAAGAAGATCCCCTTATTGCACGTTACCAATAAAGATCCCCTTATTGCACGTTACTAATAAAGATCCCCTTATTGTACGTTACCAGTGAAGATCCCCTTATTGTACGTTACTAATAAAGATCCCCTTATTGTACGTTACTAATGAAGAAGATCCCCTTATTGTACGTTACTAATGAAGAAGATGCCCTTATTGCACGTTACCAATAAAGATCCCCTTATTGTACGTTACTAATAAAGATCCCCTTATTGTACGTTAGTAATGAAGAAGATCCCCTTATTGTACGTTACTAATGAAGATCCCCTTATTGTACGTTACCAGTGAAGATTCCCTTATTGTACGTTACCAGTGAAGATTCCCTTATTGCACGTTACCAATGAAGATTCACCTTATTGTACGTTACCAATGAAGATTCCTTTATTGTACGTTACCAATGAAGATTCCCTTATTGTACGTTACCAATGAAGATTCCCTTATTGTACGTTACCAATGAAGATTCACCTTATTGTACGTTACCAATGAAGATCCCCTTATTGTACGTTACCAGTGAAGATTCCCTTATTGTACGTTACCAGTGAAGATTCCCTTATTGTACGTTACCAGTGAAGATCCCCTTATTGTACGTTACCAGTGAAGATCCCCTTATTGTACGTTACCAGTGAAGATCCCCTTATCGTACTTTACCAGTGAAGAAGATCCCCTTATTGCACGTTACCAATAAAGATCCCCTTATTGCACGTTACCAATAAAGATCCCCTTATTGTACGTTACCAATAAAGATTCCCTTATTGTACGTTACCAATGAAGATTCCCTCATTGCACGTTACCAATGAAGATCCCCTTATCGTACTTTACCAGTGAAGAAGATCCCCTTATTGCACGTTACCAATAAAGATCCCCTATTGCACGTTACCAATAAAGATCCCCTTATTGTACGTTACTAATAAAGATCCCCTTATTGTACGTTACCAGTGAAGATCCCCTTATTGTACGTTACTAATAAAGATCCCCTTATTGTACGTTACTAATGAAGAAGATCCCCTTATTGCACGTTACCAATAAAGATTCACCTTATTGTACGTTACCAATGAAGATTCCCTTATTGTACGTTACCAATGAAGATCCCCTTATTGTACGTTACCAGTGAAGATCCCCTTATTGTACGTTACCAATGAAGATTCCCTTATTGTACGTTACCAATGAAGATCCCCTTATTGTACGTTACCAATGAAGATCCCCTTATTGTACGTTACCAATGAAGATCCCCTTATTGTACGTTACCAATGAAGACCCCCTTATTGTACGTAACCAGTGAAGATCCCCTTATTGTACGTTACCAATGAAGATCCCCTTATTGTACGTTACCAATGAAGATCCCCTTATTGTACGTTACCAGTGAAGATCCCCTTATTGTACGTTACCAATAAAGATCCCCTTATTGCACGTTACTAATAAAGATCCCCTTATTGTACGTTACCAGTGAAGATCCCCTTATTGTACGTTACTGATAAAGATCCCCTTATTGTACGTTACTAATGAAGAAGATCCCCTTATTGTACGTTACTAATGAAGAAGATGCCCTTATTGCACGTTACCAATAAAGATCCCCTTATTGTACGTTACTAATAAATATCCCCTTATTGTACGTTAGTAATGAAGAAGATCCCCTTATTGTACGTTACTAATGAAGATCCCCTTATTGTACGTTACCAGTGAAGATTCCCTTATTGTACGTTACCAGTGAAGATTCCCTTATTGCACGTTACCAATGAAGATTCACCTTATTGTACGTTACCAATGAAGATCCCCTTATTGTACGTTACCAATGAAAATTCACCTTATTGTACGTTACCAATGAAGATCCCCTTATTGTACGTTACCAATGAAGATTCACCTTATTGTACGTTACCAATGAAGATTCCCTTATTGCACGTAACCAATGAAGATTCCCTTATTGTACGTTACCAATGAAGATTCCCTTATTGTACGTTACCAATGAAGATTCCCTTATTGTACGTTACCAATGAAGATTCACCTTATTGTACGTTACCAATGAAGATCCCCTTATTGTACGTTACCAGTGAAGATTCCCTTATTGTACGTTACCAGTGAAGATTCCCTTATTGTACGTTACCAGTGAAGATCCCCTTATTGTACGTTACCAGTGAAGATCCCCTTATCGTACTTTACCAGTGAAGAAGATCCCCTTATTGCACGTTACCAATAAAGATCCCCTTATTGCACGTTACCAATAAAGATCCCCTTATTGTACGTTACCAATAAAGATTCCCTTATTGTACGTGACCAATGAAGATTCCCTCATTGCACGTTACCAATGAAGATCCCCTTATCGTACTTTACCAGTGAAGAAGATCCCCTTATTGCACGTTACCAATAAAGATCCCCTATTGCACATTACCAATAAAGATCCCCTTATTGTACGTTACTAATAAAGATCCCCTTATTGTACGTTACCAGTGAAGATCCCCTTATTGTACGTTACTAATAAAGATCCCCTTATTGTACGTTACTAATGAAGAAGATCCCCTTATTGCACGTTACCAATAAAGATCCCCTTATTGTACGTTACTAATAAAGATCCCCTTATTGTACGTTACTAATGAAGAAGATCCCCTTATTGTACGTTACCAATGAAGAAGATTCCCTTATTGTACGTTACCAGTGAAGATCCCCTTATTGTACGTTACCAATGAAGACTCCCCTTATTGTACGTTACCAATGAAGAAGATCCCCTTATTGTATGTTACCAATGAAGGAGATCCCCTTATTGTACGTTACCAATGAAGAAGATCCCCCTTATTGTAAATTACCAATAAAGATCCCCTTTATTGCACGTTACCAATAAAGATCCCCTTATTGTCAGTTACCATTGAAGAATGCCCCCTCATTGTTCGTAACCAATGAAGAAGGTGCCCCTTATTGTACTTTACCAACGAGGAAGATTCCCCTTATTGCATGTTCACAAAGAAAGATACCCCTTTCTGCACGTTTTCATTGAGCAAGATTTTCGTTGTTGCAGGTTCTGGTTTTAATGAAGATCTCTCCAATTGCACATTTCTTGTCAGGAAAATTTACCTTATTTAACGATGAGGGAGATCTCCCTTACTGCACATTTCCTATGAGTAAGATCTCCCTCATTGCAAGTTTCCGATGATGGAGATCTACCCAAATGCATGCTTCCAATGAAAAAATAACCTCATTTTCAATGAGGAATATTTTCAATAATACATGTTTCCAATGAGGGAGATTTCCATTATTGCACATTCTTAACGAGGAAGAAGTTCACGAAAAGCAGCTGAAATTGCTCTGCTCAATTCATCTTTCCCCGTTGATCCATGAGAATAGTTCAAATGTGCCAATCTAATTAAAGTAGAAGTTATTCACACCCTGCAATTACTAGAGCATCATCTGACTATAGGAGATACACTCTCAGTATTGCGCCAGTTTGCATTTTACCAATCTGATTAAAATCATATCTTGATCTCCGCGCCGTTCCGTAAACTTCTCTCTGCTGCGTTAAGATCTGAGATAATCCCATAGGACGTCATGTCCCGATGACCTTTCGTATTAGCCAATCAAATAACTACTGGCAGAATCTTGACAGTGAAATTTTGAGGCGACAAAGCTTGCATAAACACATTTTTCCGTTAGTCATTTCGTCACCAAAAAATTCGTGCGGAATAATGTGATGAAATGGCTTGCTGCAAGATGACAGGTCGTTGGAAAATTATTAAAGTGTTAAGTAAAGAGGCGACAAAGGTCATCTGGACGTGACCTCTTATGGGATTATGTCAGATCCTTGTAAAACGGAGTGAGAACAAGGATCTGTATTTTAATCAGATTGGCATTTTACAAGAACAGTTTGAGGATGATCCAGCTTAAACCAAGATTTTAATTTAGGACTGACATAAATCCATAACAGAGATGGTAAGATCGCTTCAACTTGATAATTAACTCGTAAAAAACTGAACAACAGTGTTAGTTATCAATTCATTATTTTATTAATTTTTTTGTAGTAAATTTTCTTTTTTTTATCTTTTGACTTGGCTATGTACAATAAGCTTACATGATCAATGTACAGATGTCTACTAAATGTAAATAGACTTCCTAACATTCTCACATGGATATCAACCATACCAGCACTTACACATCTAACATACCAAAATCTTACTTCTCTAGCTACACAAAGTTCAATAGTTAAAAAGTTCACAGTCGTCAATCCATTTTTTCCAACAACCACATCAAATGACCGAAATGATGATTTATGGAGAATCATCAATTGTTTTGACAAAAAAGGTCAAGTAGATTTTAGATCTGGACGGAAAATAGTGAAGAGAAAACAACAATTTTCAAAGCAGCTTTTCAAAAGTCAGTGCTGTGACCTGTTGGGTTCAACATCTTCCAATGGGACCATTAAGATTTTACAGCCACTGAAACCAGTAAGATTTTACAGCACAGCCATTAGAACTAGTTTTACAGCCAGTGGAACTAGTAAGACTTTACAGTCAGTGGAACTATTACGATTTTACAGCCAGTAGAATGAGTTAGATTTTACAGCCAGTGGAAATATTAAGATTTTACAGCCAGTGGAACTGTTAAGATTTTACAGCCAGTGGATTTTACAGCCAGTGGAACTAGTAAGACATTACAGCTAGTGGAAATATTAAGATTTTACAGTCAGTGGAACTATTAAGATTTTACAGTCAGTGGAACTATTAAGATTTTACAGTCAGTGGAACTAGTAAGACATTACAGCCAGTGGAACTAGTAAGATTTTACAGCCAGTAGAACGAGTAAAATTTTCCAGCCTGTGGGAAAAGTAAGACTTTACAGAATATCAGAGCAGCAGCTCATTTAAAGAAATTAGAACAATCTCGGTAATAAATATCTTGTACAGCTTGCACAATAGAACCAAGAGGGAAACATCAATCTATATATCTCAAAATACATTTCATAGTATATCACAAATCTGTTTTTACTGTATCAATCATCAGAAGAAAACGGGACGATATTATCAACCCTCCTGTTAAACTGTATCACTTCTCCTCAAGCTTTCTTATTTAAATAAGAGGCAAAACATAAAAGGCAAGCCATCATTTTGAAAATACACAAAGTAAATGAGTTTTGCTTTGTGTTACTTGTTTCCAGTTTCATTTTTATTTTCTTACGTTTTTACTTTTCATCACTACACATGTATAAAATAGCTTTGTTTTTAATTCACCAAAGCACAAATTCAGTGTTATAACCTACCCTATTAATTTAATCAGTTCCAATGAATTTCATCTTATTATTACAGTTTAACAAAGCTTAAAGATAGGAACAGATCAGGACTGAAAATGATTTTCCAAGGGCAAGTCCAAAGGTGCAGTATCCCCCTCATCTCACTTTTAAATGATCAAATTAAGGTTTTTGTTTTTTTTATTTTTATGAATTTGTTTAATCTTTATTTCCTGTGTTTTCTTCTAGTCAAAGGATTTTTCACAGCATGTATGGCTGAGATTTATTAACATGTGTATATGGTTACCGAGATGGATTTTTGATCTTTTCGATTTACTGATTTAAATAACCGTTAAGATCTGGAAAAAATACTGTTTTTCGTGTCTGCATGTAAAAGCAGTCATATGGTGGGAATCAAAAGATTTTTTTTTTCAACTTATGATCCAATGATTAACATAATGTAAGTCTCAAATTCTCAAATATCTGACCCCCACAACTTAGTAGGTCACGGTCACTGACACAAGGAACCTTTGCAGCACTTTAACCCAGGTCAAATGTCGGAACACTTGAGAACTTCATCACAGATGGGCTAAAATTTATATCTAAAATGACAAACGAGATACAAGAAGCTTCAAAAAACTGGTGACCTGACCATGACAACTAGGAAATGTTCATTGTCACAAAGAGAAGTGAATTAGACATGTTAAAATATAACAACTTACAGATACCTCAACAAAAGATATTTTAACAGGCAGCAGGTATTTCTATACTTAAAATCTTTTAATTTGATAAAACAAAAATTAGTGGTCCTGCCAACTACTGTTCCACAAATCTACGTCTATTAAACCGTATCAGAGGCTTAAATCATCATGACATTATAGCCTGACCTGTCCATTACAGGGTTTTTCCCTGGGACCCTCAAATTTAATCAATTTAGGAGTCTTGAGTCTCCCATCACAAATAATATATATAAAATTTCATGAATTTTGGGAGTCTTTTAGTAATTTTAGGAGTCAAAATGCAGTTTTTGTGTGTCAGGGAAAACCCTGCCATCAGAGCTAGCCCAGACTGAATTACTTTCTGTAGATCTGCGTCGGCTTCCTCTTGTTAAATGGTTTGTCTAGCCTCAATCACATTACTCTGTTAATTACAGAGGTCAACAAAGATATCAGTCCTTCACAAATATTTGTCTCGAGTCTAATTACATGAACTTTTATGTTTTTATTATATCAAAACAAACATTGACAGCAATTTTTTTTATGAATACTGAAAATAGTTATTTTAAATTGCAAATAATTGTTTACCTCAGAAGTCATGCAATATAAGTCTTGAAGTCAAATATTTTCAAGACTGATAAAAACAAGAACTTTCAGTACTAGAGTAGCCCAGACAAATCTATGCCAACATCCAAACAGCCATATTTCTGTATACTGGTCCAGTCTCTGCTGAGTGTATCCACAGTACAGTTTTATTTCACTCTTCGTATATCCTGTTTAGGACAACTTCACAAATAGATATCATCAAATCATATTGAACAACTCTTAAAACTTAGCTAGAAGAATTTCAACTACTCTTTAAAAAAATAATCATGTGCAATATACTATGTGTATATTTGATAAGTTTGACGGGAACCAACAGAATGAAGATTTTCATGAATCAACATGAATGTTATATAAATTGAAGTGACGTAGAAAAAGAAGTCGGCCGCCAGTGTCTGGTGTATTAAATCTGTATCACAACATACACCCACCTGTCTCTTATAGCACAACAGTGCTTCTGCACTTGTAGAATACATATTAAAACTCCTTCAAATACTTCATAATATATCAGGCGTTCCATCAAATAGTAAAACTCCTTCAAATACTTCATGATATATCGGGCGTTCTATCAAATAGTAAAACTCCTTCAAATACTTCATATATAATCTGGTGTTCTATCAAATATTCTGTTTAAACTCAGATTAAACTTGCTAAAAATAAATTATTTGATATACAATATCAAGCGAGAGAAAATGTCAACAAATAACGACTGTTTGTCCACTACTTCACCATGTTGTTGTTGACTTTTCAACAAATAAGCCATACTTCCTGCATGAACAGTAGCACTAAACTTCAAATAATCACAAACATTCAAACAATTCATATACAAATTTCTCAAAAACAGAATTAATAAGTAACATATATCTATTTCTTTGTTCTCGACTGGTTGTCTTCACATTTCATATATTGCTCCAGATAACCAGAATGAAACAATCAGTTTTATATTCACTTAAGGATACATGCTACATTTTTGTGACATATCGTTTTTCAGAAGACACATGCAGATTTTATCTTTCAAGCTTTGATATGGTCTGCTGATTCTTGGCACTTTTAAAGGTACACAAAGAATTGGTTAAAAGTTTAATCTACCAGACACTTAATTTTCAGATACCGACACAATATTAAGTAAATGTGTATGGCATTCATTGTAGCATATATCCTTTAAGTTAACAATCATGGCTTATTGTTCAACGTGATCTGAATTTAATTGCGTGGACAACCAATAAACTCATTAACCCCAAAAATTTCAAAATGAACTATTCCAACCTTTGAATTGGAAAGGTTCAAATGTATCTTCAGGGGGTGAATGGGTTTAAACTTCCTTTAAATCTTCGTTATGCTTTTGTCTTTGGCAGGAAAAGTCATTTAGGAATAGGTTTTGCGTTTGCTCAAGTCATTAACACAACAGACTGGCAAGAGAAATTAAGCAACTTGTGATATCATTAACAAGTGACCTATTTTCTCCCTCGCTCAAGTCAATCAGAAAACGAGAGAAGATACAACATTTTGTACCTGTATAGAATAAATACGAGAAATGAACACAACAATCACCTCGCAACTTATCAGTTTGTCAGTTGAGAAGATCTTAATATGTATGTAGGTTAATGAAACGTGTTTAACACAATCACCCCTGCAAATTCATAATGAACTATTCCAACTCTTGATTTGGAAGAGTACAAATGTGTTTTCAGTGGTGATGAACGAGTTAAAATCCTCAGTTATATCAGGTCAGGCTGTAGCACCATCTATTTCTTCCTCACGCCACACTCGCCTGACAAGCAACCCTCTTTCGTCGACACACTCCCAGACACCGAACATCACACGAGATTCTCTCTCTAGCTAGCAGACATGTGCTTCACATCAGTAGATGAGAAGTGATGATAATCTGAAATTTTTTCTGCAGTGATGAATTTGTGACAAGTCTGAAACAGTTTCTACAATGGTGATGCAGGGATGGTACCATTGTCACACACAACACACACACATAACTCCGGGCCATATTGTCCGACCCGGATATTTGTGAGTGTATTTGCTGGACACTGAAGGATCCCGGATTTGTTTTGATAAGCATGGCTGCTAGGGATGAAAATGAACACAAATGCAATGAGACACGGATGATTCAGCTGCTCCCCTTTCGTCAGTGTTTTCCATGCGCGTCACCGCCCACACTGGAATACGAAGATCCATCATTACTGTGATCTTCATTATTAAGTCTAGGGTCTTTTAAACTACTACTATATGATCGTCTACTTTCAAAATTGTCACTTTTCCTTTTCCGATCGGAATGGGAAATATAACTGAAAAGAGAAAAAAAACAAGATTCTTTAAGGATGTACACCTCTGAGAAGTCAAAATTTTCCTGTATCAAACTTTTTTTCTAATATACATTTTTGGATAAGGGAGATCAAGGCATGCTAGAAAATGCAAAAATAATGATATGTCAATGTGCTCGTTTTTGTGTTATGATCGGTCAAAGATACCAATATGACATAATAAGGGATTTTGAGTCAATTTTGTAGTTTCGACCGATTGCGGGACATTTTCATACAATATCTTCCGCATTTGTATTTCGAAATGTATGAATGTTTGCAGAAATGACGAAAATATTGTTTTCTTTTAAGTTATGGAAACAAAATTTCTCTAACTTAATATTTTTACTCAGGAAAGCAATTTGAGTTACCCCTACCCCTTATTTTTTAATGAGAAAATCCTCATTTTTTACCATTTTTTGCAGATTTAACGCTTAATAAAAAAAAATCTGATATCAAACTTTTTTTAATATTTGGCGGTTGAAAAGAAAATGGGTTTCTCTTTCTAAAACCGTCATAAAAATGGGGGGTTAGTGTGCTTAATTTTTTGTCCCTTTATTATTTGTGTTATTTTTCACAGTTTTCGGTTCAAAAATAAAAACTGCTCCAGTTACACTAAATATATGAAAAAAAATACAAAAATTGTATAGTTATCCATTTTGTAGCATACTATTTCTATAAAATTGAACATTATAAAGTTGTACAGCAAAAATTAACTCGCTATAATAAAAAATGGCTAAACCCTGATGTTTTTAAGATTTCGATCTAGCATCAAAATGGTGAAATTTTGCCCATTCGGGAAGTTCATAAAATAGACAGAAATGTGCATATTCAAAATGGCCGCCAAATTGGTAATTTTTTTAAATTCATGTAAAAAAAGTTCTACAAGCAACAGACACTTATATTTTTGACACAATTTTCAGATGCATGTGTGCTATTAAAATTGATCATACTTTCTTCAATATAACATGAAATCTTTAAATGAGACATAAACGAGACTTCAACGTGACTGAAACCTCACAAGAGTACATCCTTAAATGAAATGTGGTATAAATAAGGTGAAGAATTAATATAAACACTACAAAAATGTAGCATTGCTTTTTCATCTTAAATTGTCCTTTACAAAAGTAACAACAAAACAAAACACTTCTCAATCCTATATATCCCAGGTCCATAAGAGTAATTATCTTATTCTATGAGCTATCCTGCCCCATACTACACATCTCTCAAACAATTAGGACAAATTTCTCCTAAAAATCACATTGCCATGTTGAACAAGCATACTGTTAGTGTTGCATGTCCCCTTCGTACCCTCTAGTTATTACACTGTAATGATTTATACAGATGATGGTAAAACTTGTCCAGACAACTCTGAAACTGTAACTCATCAAACATATTTTGATTCCTTATGAGTATGTGCATTCTTATGAAAATCCATGATGAAACAAAGCCACAAAATAGCAACATACGGACATTTAGGAAAATGTATAGCCTCCTCCTCCCTTTCTGGTTTCAACTGTAGGGAAGTTACTAATAATCGAGTTATAATTATGTAGTAATTTACGGAAACATTTTGAGCGACTGAAATGTTGGATAAGACGAGCAGTAAAAACTACTTGATTAGATATACGTACTTGTCACCACTCGGTCGAGCGAAACCCCTCGATGAACTAGTGCTGCCTCCACTGCCGCCGCCGCCGCCCCCGCCACCACCACCACCGTAGTCACGGTGACCAAACTGCCCATAGTCAGGCCGCTGGTAGTCCCCACCGCGGTCGTTCCTATCGTTTCGTTCACTGCGGTAGTCTTGTCGGTCGGATCTGTATTTCCCACTATTGTGATGATCTGGCCGGTCGTGATGGTGAAATGTTGACGAGTTGTCACGGTGAAACTGTTTTTGGCTCCCCGAGGAATATTCCCGTCTGTTATCACTGTTGAATCTACATTTATTAATCACAAAGTTTAAATCTTTTCATCAAATATGATATATACAAACAAGACGGGAAATAAAGAATGTCCAAAAAAGTTACTAGAGATTTGTTTTGTTAAATAGAAACATGTCTCCCCTTCAACAGTTTATAAAAAATATGGCCTGGACAAAATATTCCGAAAACTTTGCACTTATTTGACATTGAGGTCAAGGTCACAGTGACCAAATAACAATACAATGTACAACATCTGTGGGTGATGTAGACTTATAAATAAAGAAATATTGAACTTTGCACTCACTTCAACTTATCATTAGAGCAACTGCTTACTGTTAAGATTAAAAATGCATACATATAATTTAATTAACGCATACATATAATTTTATGAACAAGTTCTAATTCTAAGACAGATGGAATTAGGCATGAGCACAACTTGCCTTTGGAGGAGAGACAAGAGCAAAATGAGATTTGTCAGGGTTTTAATAATTAAAAGTTATTTGTGTGGAGTTAACTTTACAGGACAAGGAGACTAACCTGTGATGGCTATCATTTGGACCATACTTATGGTCGTTGCCATGGAAAGCTCGGTAACCATCCTGGTGCTGTTTAGATCGCTTGTAGGTGCCGGTTCCACTACCGTCACTGTACCTACAAAGTCAAGGTTTACTTAGTGACATTGTACACACATCATCTCTCCTAGAGGGCATTAAGTGGCGAACAATTGGTCAGGTAACTATGGATTACCAGCTGTTTGTTTACAGCAAACGATACTTTCATCCGTGGTCAAATATATAAACAACATTCATTTTAGAAGTCATGATTTTTAATCATAAGTCTTTCTTAATTTCCTTGATTGAAACAGGTGGCAATCCATTTTTGAAAATGGGTCACCAGACCTTCAAACCTGGTAACCCCTAATAGATTCACATGATGGATGCTTAATTCCATCCGTGAGCTCTCAGTTGGCCCCAATGTCATTATACCTACACAGCCAAATTATAAACTATTAGTGGGCACCTGAAGGGAAGTTATTGAGTACAAAACAATAAACCAATAAGCAGTCTAATGAATCGTAATTAATTATATGTATCATACTATGCTTAGAACTGGAAATCCAACTCGGCCTGGTGTTTGTCTTTAAAGATTTGGCAAAAAACATTTTTGCTTGAAAGTGATTTACATTATTGTAGAAACCAAGTGGGATGGATGAAAGGACGGATAAATCTGAACAAGACAAAATGGTTGTCCTTTCTCCATCAGTACAATGACACAACTCTTCACTAATAAAGGTGTGTTCTCAATAACTACACATGATAACAGTCAATGTGCCCAAACAGGAGGAAACTAGGGCAAAATAAATTGTGCAGATTAGAGATAATTTAAAGTCACAAGTTTTTTGGCTGAAAAAGGAATATAATAGTAGCTGCAGCAGAGTGTCTGTTTCCTACAGACAGCTTAGAGGGAAATGAAATATAGAAATAATTACAGGATAAAAACATGCATCAAGTGCAAACAACATGCCTAGCTTGGTTACATCATACATGCCATGCAAAGGATAGTTAAACTTCAACATCCATCAGCTTTGTTTGGTAAGACATTATCCCCCCCCCCTACCCGGTATATTTAAACACCTAATAAAGACATCTACCTTGCCCATTTACTGTGCAGGGATAATTCTGGCTTGTAAAACCTATGGGAGAATTTGAGGAATTTTATGAGATTAGTAAAATTTCTATGAGATTTTCCTATATAAAGTAATACTATTTTGAAATTTTAATGAGATTTTCAGGAAAAATAAAGGTAAAAATCTCCTAATCTCGCCCCATAGTGATCCCTGCTATGTCAAGAAAAACACCGATATTACTTCATAACCACCTACCAGTCTCAACAACTCCTGGAAAATGTCATAGAAAAATTCATGACTCAATGTGGAGCACCCTTCAGACAAGAAGATTTGTGGACCCTTGATATATATTAAAAGAATCTCTGTAATCTACATATAGAAACAGGTACTAGCATGGTGATTGGTCTAAATTTTTTACCAGACACAAATTAAATAACTAGACAGGACCTGCAATTTCGCTACGACATATTTCAGGGGTGAAGCCAGCAAACGTAAGCATAACTCTGAATCTCATTAAATATCAAAATTTAATCTTGTATTGTACATAATTGTTAATAAAATACTGTTTAAACCAACTCCTTCATACTGAAAATGAACACCTATATATTATCAACAGAATTCTCAACAACTCAGAAGTGTTTTATATCAATGTTTCTATAAATTGTCAGTAGCTATTAACGTCCCATCTCTATCTGTACATCTTGTTATGGTATATATGTATCTCACTTCAATACCTTCAGCTCTTGGCAAGGGAACCAGTAATGGAAAGAAAAAAAAATGGGTTTATTATAAAATCTATTCTCATAAAACAGACTGATCAGTGAACACGCATTACCCAGGACTTTGACAAGAGTCTCTTCTCAAATGACTTCTCAAGATGCAAAGAAAATATGCAAAAATATCAGAGTGAATTCAAGCAAAACACTATACCTAGAATACATTACAATGAAAAGATTTTTTTATCAAAAAGATACTTGGTAACAAATACGTTAAGGACTTTTAACTCTTTCCGTAGTGTTGTCGTATACAGATGACAAAAAAACGTGACGTCTCCTCCCCGTTGTCGTATACAGATGACAAAAAAACGTGACGTCTCCTCTCCGTTGTCGTATACAGACGAGAAGCTACTTGACGTTACATACTTTTTGATTAGCTGGGTACAGCAGCCGACAGATGAGTTGACGAATAACATTTTACACAAAATCGACTGCGTCAGTTTATTACAAACAATTTGATAGGCGTAAAGTACACATTTTCCTGCCATGTGACCCATTTAGATTGAATTTCCCGCGAGATACTGCTAAGTGTCATCACCAATATAAACATCATGGCGGCGAATGCTTTAGCTATACATAGCGGTACCACATCTGACGAAAATATTGCTGCAAAAATAAAGCTATGTTTGTCTTCTAACTATAGAACAACCGAAAAAAGAGCATTGGTTTACATTTACCTGCATTATTTCGGCATAATATCCACTACGCAAATACAAAAAAGAGACACCATTTTGGCCGAAACGTCTGGGGGTGAGGCTAGTAATGACTTCCGGTACGGAATCCGGACCGGCATCACGGTACGGAAAGAGTTAAAGCAAGAACACTAACAGGTGAACGAGGGCATCACCAAGCACTAGCTAGATAAATCACCCATAATTGCCAAGCAGAAAACTTGACTATCACTCCAAAATTGTTTGATGAAATGTTTCACATGTATGTAATCTAACAAGTACTAGTTAACGAAGCCTATTATCAGATTTGGTCTAATTCTCTTTCATTTTACCATGTTGACTATCCACTTTGTACAATTTACCACAAAATTGTATCTTTGAGCCATATCATACAGGTTTTTGCCAATCAGAGTAGCAATACATGTATTGACCAATCAATTCAATTCTTCTTAGCCAATCGAAGTAACCATACAAGTCTTAGCCAATCAGAAGTAGTCATAAATGTCTCTGCCAAACAGAATTACCCATAAATGTCCCCTTCAATCAGAAGTAGCCATACATGTCTCTGCCGATAAGAAATTGCTATATAATTCTTAGCCAATCAGAATTAGGGAAATATGTTTCAGCCAATCGAAAGCAATTGACAACAGCACTGCAATACTGACACATCTGATGTTTATTGATATTTGAGCTTTGATGAAATTGGTTTAGGAATAGCAACAATTAATAGGGATGACAGCGGTTGGATGTCAAAACTTTACTTAGGACAAAAAAATCCTATCTAGGGATGTATGACCAATTATCCAAAATTCCTGTTGCAGGGCCTTATTTTAATATTTGATTTTCTAGGCAAAGGCCCAGACTTGCTGTTTAGTTTTAGAAAAAAAAACGCAAAAAATTTTCACCAAAGGGAATGCAGTGGTATCTATTAAGGTATTATGTCTTCCAAATCTTCACTGTGCTAAAAACATTTTTATTTGGGGATTTCAAATTAACAGATTCATTCTGCAGATTGTTATCAGCACCTTCAAACACACTTCAAATCTATCACCATCTTTTAACACTACCATGTAGGAATATTTCATTTTCTTATTGTTCTGCATAAAAATATCTTGCAACACAAAAATCAAGGGTGGCCCTCACATCTTTCTAGGAAGTTAGCATTGATAAATAACTTCAGAACCAATCAAACAGGTGGTTTTTGTTAAAATTAAAAATATTTGAACAATTATGCTAATCAGCACTCCAGCAAATAACAGAAAATTCTGCCTTTCATATTTCAACAGATCTGATTTATCCATTTACAGTAAGCAGGACCAGGTGTTTCTATAAAACGTCTATTTACCAAACTTCAACAACCCTAGAAAATGTGCAAGGTCGCGGCTGTACACTCCAGCAGTGTGTTGGGGGCTCACATGAACACAACTTGCCTATTTCTGGCTGGATCGTCAGGCCGGGCTAGTGGACTGGCTTGTGTCCACCTATCTGCGGGACTAGATTTTGGGTCAGTGCGCTGACTGGCACTTTCTCGCCCTCCTTTGGTGGCTGCACTATGCCAGGGACCGTTACTATTAGAGGCAGAACTGAACCACGAGACAGAAATGGAAAGAAAAACAAAATAATTTTAACATCGACAACAAACAACAATGACTAGCAAATAGGACAGGATTACAGGTAACACACAACAACATCATAATGATGGAGATATGTTGTTTACATGCCATAATTTTATTGGTTCAAATATTCTGCAACATACATAGGGCATTTTCTTTTCTTAAGTGCAACGAAAGAAACTTGGAATGTTTAACATAGATCTGGCAGACTGTAGATGGGTGCAAGAAGCAGAGGAGGGTGTTTGGTGGAGGAGTATAAGTCAGATCAAGGCAGGTCCAGAACAAAGGCGACATACATATATGGAGAATGGTATAGAAGGTATACACCGGCATCGTAGGTTTACGGAAGTAAAATAACAAAGAAAAACACATTTGAAACAATCCTCAACTGTGTGACCATCACACTGGGTTTTTCTTAGAAGTTCACCGATCTAACCGCAGTATGTTCGTTTTAGTGTTATACACACATGAGAAGTAGTGTTTTGGTGAGTGCTGTGATATACATTGTCGAAGTGTATCAGACATCAGACGTTTGTATCTTATTTACATGAAGAGTGACAAAAAGACACCACAACAATTATCATAACAGCTAACTATTAAATATACTGAAAATATGCAAACAAAATGAAAATATAAACAAAACGGCAAATTAAAACCATAATCAATAAATAATGCATACACTAAATAAAGAGTAGAATCTGAAAGGATGCAAACTGTTCTACTTCAATGTGGTATACAACGTATAGACCATTCCATTCCTTATTAAAAGAACCTACGTAGGTACGAGAGACAGGGACATTCTGTATCCGAGGCTAAAGCTTCTATATTCACCATGCCTACATGGTGATGGGACTCCTCCCCACCCACCCCAAGACTTTGTACAGAAATTAACAATGTCAATAAAAAATATATTGCAGATAGATTTTCAACAAATTTTTGTTCATAGCAATGGGAAAAGGTATTCTACAACAAATGCGTGCTTGAATGAAATTAACAGATGCTGGCAATACACTGAATGTTTTAACACTTGTTTATCGGGAGGCACATCTTCCACTGATCAAAATGAAAATTTACTGATGCTGTATTCAGAACATTATACATGTACTGCACGTTTCAACCTCGTACTGTTTTCATGCACTTCATATTTTGGAATTTAGAGTAAACTACTCAAGTGGTTTCCACAAAGTACCTAAGTGTGCTTGATGTGGGAGCAATAGAGTGGATCCATTTTTCTTATACACAGACAAAGAAATGATAAACCAACACCCAAGATATTTTAGGTATACCACAAACCTTTTAACAGAATTATGTGCCAAAAGTGATGACCCATTGCCAGTTAGTTGTTCAGATGTGATCCTATTGTGAAGTGGGAACTTACAGAATAAAGGCAAGAACAATGCTATTCACCTTTCTTCTAGTAAAAGTATAAAATGTTTGCAAGACATAAATGCCCCTTCTGTCGATTTTCTATATATAGCAACCATGACCTAGACCTTTGAACCTGAAATGCAATGGTGCCCGAAGTGGGAATAGTCGTACTGGAATTGGTATAAAGTTTTTCCAAAAACATGTCGCAAGTGTTTACATGTAATCGTACAGAACAGACATAGGTAACACTTTATGCCCCCACCTCCCCCCTTTTGTGGTGGGGGCATGAAAACAATCAGGAAAACATCTGTAAGATGTCAGAGAATATGATTTGTAAGAAGTAGAAGTGGAATATATACATAGGTAACATCACAACACAGTCCTCTCCTTGAGACTTCCTGCATGCAGAGAATACTCTGACAGTGATAGGCCTAATGCAAACGTATTTGTCAAACCTGAACAAGAAACTTGATAGTTTAGAATTTCTTATCGTCTCCCTCTCACAATCAGCCATCCTACGGTAAAATTTGAGAAACTTCAAGTTATTTAAATTATGCAAAACCTTGTTCACAAATTTCAAATCTTTGGCATGTGTTGACGTTTAATTCCTGCATCTAAGACATGCACGACGAGGAGAAAAAATAAATAAATGAATGTTGCAGATTCTGGTCCTTTCAACAGAAGTTACAACTGGTTACAGAGAAGACCATTCCACACTACAGATACCACAGCCCAGACAAGCAGCCTTACTTTTTGTGGTCTTTACTTGTCCAGTGCTCTCCACTGTTGTGAACTGGTTTCTGGGAGTGCTCCTTTTTGATGTGGTCAGCATGGTCTGAAGGTCGTTTGTGACTAGATTTGTCGTGGGACGTCGAGGACGAGTGATGGTGTCTCTCCTGAGAATGAGGTTCGATCTGTGACAATTAAAATAGGTTAACTTTATTTATTTTACACCAATTATGAAACAAGTAATCCAACTTATATACATTACTCTTGTTGGCCGGAATGTTAGGGAGAGAGAGACTTTATTGTGGGAGGAAACCAGAGTACCCGGAGAAAACCCAAGTGGTCGGGCAGGTGACCCCATACCTTTTCACCTCCAGTCGGGGAATTGAACCAAATCGAAGAAACCAAACTGACAATTCATTGCTGTCATCAGCTATGCAACTGACACAATATAAAATTTTGTAAATATAACAGCATTAATGATGAGATTGAGGAGAGGATGTTAGACCCTAGTTGACTTACATCTTCCTTCTCCTTGTCCTCCTCCCGTTTTCTGTAGGCTCGTTTATAAAGTTTATGTAGTTTTTGATCGTCAAATTCTGTGAACTTCGACACGAATATCCATAAGTGACTGGAAACAAAAGAATTAATCACTAAGATAATGTTTAACATAAAATGACAATCTTTTCAAAGAAATTGTTACTTGGACATTATAAGAATATCACCAATATGTGTTATACAAGACAGCAAGAGCTATAATCCTAGGAAATTGTGATACAGTGCGCTCCTCTTTATATCATGTTGCATTTGTCAAACAAAAACATGATATTAACAGGAATGTGACATTAAGAGAAACATGTTTTTCCAATAAATCTAGTGCATTTCCAATCTCCATGAGTAACTAAAAGTAATCTATTCAATGTACATATGAAGATGTTTCAATATATAGATAACATTTTTTCAATTGAAAATCATTTTTGGGGTTAATTTTTTATTTTCTATGCAACACTTTGTACAAGTTTAATCTGAAATCAATGGAAATGACATCATTTTCTGGATATTTTATGTGATTGGTTAAAACAAAACACAATATTAAGAGGAATTCACCTCAAAATACATGATCATATTAACCAAATATAATTACATAGATTATACAGAGAGAAACATGGTGCTTGAGAAAAACATGATATAAAGAGGAATGTGATATTAACAGGGGTGATATTAAGTGGAATCCACTGTACTTGTATCAATAGAATGGATAATAATAATACTAGTGAAATCCATTAACAATTGATATTTAGCCCTTCCGGAAAGGTTTGACCTAAAACTTGATCTGCTTTTCTTGTAAAATATCTAGAACTGTCCTTCGTAGGATAACTAATATTGATTAAAGCTATGGTGCTATGGTCATGCTGGCTAGCTTCGAGTAAAAAATCTTGGCAATGGTATGGGGACCCTAAGTAGTTGTATTGTAAGGCAGGTACATTTCCATAAGAACTTATTTTCATGAAAATATCAACATAGAAATATTCTCCGGAGTCCTACCTTCTCCACTGTTTAATGATGTCTGGGTCATTATACTCGGCCAGGCATTCATTGATGCGGTCGCCGATCTTGAGTAGACAATGTTTCGTGTGCACAACTTGCTCCTTCTCCGTGAGGCCTTCGTCCGGATTATCCAGTCTCTTCAGTGCTCGCTTCACGGGCCGCATCATCTCCTTACACTACAACACACAATACTCAGAAATCTAATAGCCATACATTACAATACACAATACTTTGAGTTCAATTATCCATACACTACAACACACAATACTTTGAGTTCAATTATCCATACACTACAACACACAATACTTTGAGTTCAATTATCCATACACTACAACACACAATACTTTGAGTTCAATTATCCATACACTACAACACACAATACTTTGAGTTCAATTATCCATACACTACAACACACAATACTTTGAGTTCAATTATCCATACACTACAACACACAATACTTTGAGTTCAATTATCCATACACTACAACACACAATACTTTGAGTTCAATTATCCATACACTACAACACACAATACTTGAGTTCAATTATTCATACACTACAACACACAATACTTTGAGTTCAATTATCCATACACTACAACACACAATACTTTGAGTTCAATTATTCATACACTACAACACACAATACTTGAGTTCAAACATCCTTACACTACAACACACAATACTTTGAGTTCAATTATTCATACACTACAACACACAATATTTTGAGTTCAAACATCCTTACATTACAACACACAATACTTTGAGTTCAAACATCCTTGCGCTTCAATAAACAATAATTTGAGTTCAAACATTGTTACAATACACCCACAATCCACAGAAATCAAACATATCTCTACACTACAACACTAGAGCAGGTTACTGCAAAGTATTAATAAATACCATGGTATACAGCAGTATTTACTATCTAGCCAAACACTGGTCTATCAAGGTAACTGATTATTTCAGCTAGGTTTTCAGATAATTGTTGTTCGGATGCCAATCAACAAGGCACCTGTCATAAGTTTCCCATTACTTTATCCTCTTATATTCCTTGGAGTAAAGCTATGTCAGTCCTCTCTGTTAAGCAAAAGTGTAGGAAATCATACAATTAAATCATGTTGGAATTCCAATTGATCTATGTAACAAGTAGTTTTTTGATGATTAAATGAATTTTAAAAAATTCCAAAAAACAGAACAGATAAAATCTCCATGAACCTCCATCTAATTTCTTTAACATTTGTGGAGTCTTAAGTAACACATATTCCTCAGTGTTAGTTTGGATCTTGAGTTTGAGCATCCATGGTTTAGCCATCACTCACCTTGGCAAACACATTGGATGGGAGCTCGGCACCAAACTCCACCTCCATAGCTATTGCTACTGGTTCCTTCTCCGCAGTGATATGTACTGGACCAGATTTGTTCTTTTTGCTTTTTGTTTTTGCTCCCTAAAAAAAAAAAAATGTGAATACTATACAAAGCTTAACATTGCAGATGTCAAGTTTCTATGTCAATATCTTACTCTACCATCAGTACTTTCAGAAATTTCACTCTTGATGATAACAGTCATGTGAACTTATAGTTTTGGCAATCTGATTAAATACAGATCCTTGTTCGCACTCCGTTTTGCAACGATCTGACTACATCCCATCAGAGGTCATGTTCAGATGACCTTTGTCGCCTCTTTACTTAACACTAAAATAATTTTCCAATGACCTGTCATCTTGCAGCAAGTCGTTTCGTCACATTATTCCACATGAACTTTTGGTGACGAAATGACTAAACAGGACAAATGCGATTATGCAAGCTTTGTCAACTCAAAATTTCACTGTCCAGATTCTGACAGTAGTAATTTGATTGTGTCATGCAAAAGGTCATCGGGACATGCCCCCTATGGGATGTCCTCAGATCTTAACACAGCAGAGAAGTTTACGGAATAGCGGAGATCAAGATATGATTTTAAACAGATTTAGTTTTGGTGTCGCACTGATGAATAGAAAAGTTCAAAACTACAAACCATATTTTTAAGTCCAACGTTGACTTCAAAATAGCGCTATGACATTTCCAAGGGCCTATACCGCTCACCAGGTTTGGTTTCACTAAAAGATTTATATCCATTTCCCCTATCGGGCCCTGTCTCCCTCTACCCCAAGAGGGGTCAAATGTACCGCTTATACAAAACTGATTCTCCTACACTGAAGGATGCTTCAAACCATTAATGAATAGATGAAGGATCAAGGACCAAATTTGGCTAAAAACATCTAGAGGAAAAGTAGCATTTCAAAGGGAAAAGTTGATGACAGCCACTTGACAATCACCAAAGCATAAGCTCAATTGGCCCTTGGTCCAGGGAACAAAAATGGTCAAAAATATTGAGAATTTCAATCATACCTCATATTTTCATCTTCATTTTTCCCCATTATCAGTTAATTTAACTTCATTGGAGATAAAACACAAATTGCTGAATCTGTTTTATGACCATTGTAAATTACTTCTCGGCAAAGTCTTCAGATAAAACATTGCCAAGGCTATCTCTAAGCTTTGCCACTGTTTCAACAACTTAATCTGTACAAATACTGACCTTCTTTTTCTTGGTTTCTCTATGGAAGTCAACGGAATCCTTGGTGTCTTCGTCGTCGGCCATGTGGGACTTCGCCTCCTTTTCACTTGTGTCTTTCTTCTTTCTCTTCTTAACAGGACTTTCTGGAATACTGTCGAGGGTGGTTTCTTCTTTCACAGAATGATGCTGGGCATTGTCAGAATCTGATAATAAGTCTTTTTCTGACACTTCGGCTTTAGATAAAACTGGTTTTCTTTTCCTTTTTGTTTTCGTAGCTGGTGTCTACAAAGAAAACCAAATCGTAATTCAAAAAGTTTTAAATGACATTTAACAAATCAAACTTAATCGCTATCGTGACCCTTTTTGTTGAATATTTGTTTTATTGAAACCAGTAGTATTTAATTAATCTTTTTCCTTTTAATTATTCTAAACATGAAGTCCATTGAAAAATTGTCTTATCTTGAAATAAGAAGAAAGAAAATATCACTTACTATGCCGTGCTTCTCTATGTCAAACTGTCGTTTCAGCACTTTAAGGAGGTATTCCGCTCGTGTCTGTAAATGCTTGGCCTGTGGTTTGAGGTCTCCACCATCTGGCAGTATCTAAAATCATAATCAACAGAAGAGATAAATTCTAATGCTCCAGTATATCTTTTAGAGGAATGCTAAGTTTGGTATCCCTCTGTATATATTATATAAGCAACATGTTGTAAAAGGAACCTTAAATTGACTTAAAAGTACCATTATTTATTCGTGATCTACGTTTTGACTCCTTCCAAGGAAGCTACCAGCCAAATTTCATAAAAAGTCATAAAAACGTTTTGAGATATTTTTACCCCCATGACTTTGAAAACATGTCCAGTAAATGAAAATATTCCTCCGGGCCAGATGAGTGAAAGCAAAGGAGGACATTCCACATATACCTTACTGTAAAAGTGAATTGTTTGCGGTGTGAAAATTTTCGCCTATTCCGCTTTAATTGAATATATCCACACGAACATATTTAACATCACTTGAACTAATAGTATTATAGGTACACAGAACAAAACAGCATGACTGAAGCGCGGAAATTGTCACATCGCGAACAGTTTGGAGGCTGGCTAAGTGAAAATCTCCACACGCGAAAATATTGGCTTTTACAGTATTGCGTCCAGAAGCCTTACAACAAGAGAGGAACGAAGACAGGGGTTCTGGTCCATTTGATAATTGGTGTAAAGTTATAAATTATTTTTCTGTATAACAAGGCCTAGGAGGGACAAAAAGTAGAAATAGAGTATCAGAGAGTAGTTTCTACTGTCAACAGGGGGCAAACGAGTTAAGCAAAAAGTTATTTAACTTACAGTACGCTTCAGGTGATTTGGTACTCAAACGCGCCGCGGGCGAAAGCCGCCGCCGGAGCGGAGGGGATTAAAACCCCTCGGAGTTATCACCTGAGCAAAGTCGCGGGGTCCCGCTCCCAGCGCGCGGTCAAGCGTTGGGGATTAAGTCTATCTGCCACTTACAACTGTGAGGTGAACACCGACAGTCCAGGATAACTGAATGTTATACACATCATTATGTGTTTTTTTTATGAAATTTAATACAGACGTAAAACGTGTCGTGTCGTATTGTTAACGTTCACGTCAGATCATCAGGTGAAAATGGTTAATAAAACAATCAATACGCAAGCTAAAATTGGTAAGTTAACGTATTGTATATGCGTAACACGAGCCTATAATGCAGTTGTTAAAAGAAGTCCCTTGTTTGGAAATGTTGTTTTATCATATAATCGAAAATTTTCAATGGCAAAATCCGCCGATGATTTACATTACGTAATGCGAGGTCAATAAAGGTGAAGCCAAAAGTACGGAATAAGATTGCTAATTTACTTTCGTCCGTGCCAAAATGTTTTGGTATTTCAAAAACATTTTTTTGAAAGGAAATATTAAGAAACAGTTAACGGGAAAAAAACGTATGTTCTCCAATCATTCGCTATCGTAGTGAAAGTCATGTGTCCCTTTCGCCTCCGATCTTGACAAATGCACAAAACAAACACGGCACTCAAGGATTTGGAGTCATGCTTTCAACCCTAAAATACAGAATACTTGGTCCATACCTGACTTAATTAGCTAGTCCATATTCTGCCAGAGGGTAGAAAGCGTTTGATTTTTTTACCGGCCGCGGCGGGGACCTTTGACCTACAGCAAGGAGCTCTGCAGCCCAGCTAACAGGTGTCTCAAGTTGAGAAAGCTTGGTTAGCTTTACTATTCTTTTTATTGTGTTAATGTATTGGACAAACTCATCTATTTTGCATTTACAGAAAACTAATATATATTATATGGAACAATCTGGAACACTTTAGTATTCTGACAGTATGCATATTGTAAGCGGAGGTAAATTTTCGGCTAGTTTTAAATCAAAATGTTAGCGGATCTTTTGCACAAGCTTACTAAACCCATGGATGCAGCGAACTGTGACTGACGAGTGACAGCTACCCAAGAAGTCAAACACAGGGACCTGAGAATTTGTTACAGCTAGTTTTGGACCTATAAATTTTACATGTTTGAGTGATTTAGGTCAAATTTTCGATGAAATATTCTATACACCGGCTAAAGGTACAAAACTAGCTGTAAAAAATTCCCAGGTGCCTGTTGTCAAAAGATCAAATCTCGCTAATCGTTTCCATTTATTATTTCATCTTGCAGATACGAAATGCTCTATACGAAATAAAAAAATACATTATATTCTGATGAATGGAAAAAAATATTCATAAGATACGTGTATTTTAATCCAAACTTTTTCTTGTGTACGTACCATTATAAAAAAAAAACAACATTTTTTTTTATTCTAACAGCAAAAAAAAACACGGGAAATGGCTGAGCCCGTACCCCTCACTCCCTTTGCCCTTCACCTATCGTCAAACATTGTTTTCAGACAATACACACAATAGTAAATTGTTTATACAGGCACCGTACAATTAACTGTTGACCGTGGTTTCTCTCACCTGGCAGTCGCTTAAGATCGTAAAACTGTTTGCATTTAACAGGAAGAGGGGGGGGGGGGGTCAGCGTAACACCTGTCAATCAAAACAGTTTGACACAATGGACAGTATCAACTACAACACAGTTTTAACAACCCCCAGGAAACAGGTGTGAAACTTGCCCTGGGGTGTATACCCGTACAGGTGTGGCGAAAATGGACTGTAATAATTACCATATGATGTCGTAAAATTGTCGATCCTTAACTCATTCGCTCATGAAGACACACTTGAACTGGTCTGATTGAATGGTTGGAACAGTTCATTATGAAAGTTCAGGGGGGAATGACCTGTGTTCATTTATGTACTTCAGTGTACAATTATTATCGTCGACAGCACGGGAAATTATCTATCCAAGTCCGTGTCGATACTTGTACAGTTAGAAACAAATAACGAATCTCAACTTTATGATAACAGTATCCGTTCTTTTTGGCTTCTTGAGAAAACGTAAAAAAAATAAATGTTTGGAACAATGGGTCTTGTATGCATTTCTTTAATAATAAATTAAATCAAATATTAATTACACATAGAATACCGAAGCTTGTGTATTGAACACAAGTGAAGTTTTCAAAAGTTGTGTTCGAATTCCTGTTCCATTTGTAATAAATTTTATAAACGGGATAAATGAAGTTTATAGTAAAATGTGGTATGGAATGCTGACATTGCACGATCAACTTAGAGATGCAGATATGCCTGGTGTAGATAATGATTATTGGAATATTTTATTTCGTACTGATGAAATATAGATTTGCTTTACAATTAAGTCTGGTAAAAGAATCTCTTGATCAAATTCTCACAGTCATTTTGAACTTTTGTCAGCTTGTATTATAAATTACGTCGACAGATTCGTGGAACTAATCAAGCGACCGGCACTGGCTCTTCTTAGCCACATTTAACGTTATCATAAATATATACAAAATATAAACTGGAGTACATGCATAAGAAAAATAAAACCAAGATTTGATTCATTTCGACTTTAATACTGTGTCGTAGTGATTTCGATGGTTGTACGTCCGTTATTGAGACCTTACGGCCTTTCGTTGGACGATATACTGTACGTGCCTGTAACTTTTTTGGTATATAATTTTTAAGAAATACGGATACATGTATATCAAACAAAGCTTACATTGCAGTTAACTTTCAAAACGTAGTTGGTTTGATGCTGTTAGTTTATACAGGGATGTATACGTCCCTGGTTTATATGATTCTAGTGTAAGTGTATTTCCTATTGTAAAAGCTTTAAACACAAACTGGACCAATTACCTTAGAATATTACCAATATATTATATTTTTCAACAAACTACACCAAATCCAGGAATTACCTATAACAGTTACGATTAGGTGATACTTTCCGTTTCCGATTTATACGTACGAAATAACAGGAAATAAGTCAATGTAATCGAAGTCAACGTTATACAAATGTAGCTAAAATAATGATGTAAATCAACTGCAGACTGCCGCTTATAATCAATAATATTAGGGACGTATATAACGTCCCTGATAATATATATTTTTTGTCATTACGCAATGTGTCCGTCGTTATTTTTAAACACAATTTATATAAATTGATTGTGAATGGCACCTCGACGACACGGTCCATCATCTAGTTCAGTCACAGGATGCGGTGCATTGCGTAAGCTCCGCCCATTATGTCACGAGGACTACTGTGTTCAGGTGTGATTGACATTTCAAACCAACCAATCATTCAGAATGCAACAGACCAGAAATTGTCAGCACCGATAGGCTAGATGTCACGGGTTAAAAATAAATGTTGATCGGTAAGTTTTGAGAACCTTCGACATGGTGTACACGGAAAAACATATAATGTTAATGTGCATAATCATAAAGATGCAATAATCTTGTATTATTCGAAGTAGAATCGTGTAATCTAGTGGAACTGATCGACACCTGCGTATCAGGTACACTGTCTATTTTGGGGTAGAACCATCACGAAACCACGACATTGACGAAACGTAATGGTATTTGATCGTAAAGATGAAGGGAGAATGTTCTTGTGAGATGTATTTGTTTACAGTCGTCCAGTTCATTACAAAAAGTTTGTTTCTCGAGGATTACAGACAGTTGGCCTACACTACAGTACATATTTGATAGCGTTATTTCTTTTCCGTCCGCCGAATTCGAGTAGCGCTTTCTGTCACGATACGTTTGTCGATCATATTTCCGGCATTGAACATCGTACAAGTTACTGTACACTGTAGGCCTAATTTCTGACCAAAGTTAATCCCCATCACCCATGACCACGGGATAGTCGCGGGGGGCTAAGGCCAGCGGTCTTACCTGGACGGCCGGAGTTTCGCCTGCGGTCATCCCGCGGCTACGAGCGACAGGTGAGCGGGATTGTCGCTCCGCGCGCGTTTGACTACCATATCACCTGAAGCGTACTGTACATATTTTATTAATGAAAGCAATGAGAAAGAAGATGGTTGTTTAAAAGATTCTTGCCAGAGTGAATTTTCCGGCCAAAAATATTGATGCTTAATCTACTTTGGTAGAGGGTTTTTTCAGCATTTTAAACCCCAAAAACTACCTGCACAAATTACACTGGTGTGCAATTTAGACAAGTTTTTAGTCAGGGCTTTTTCTGGGGTCTCTCAGGGGCAGAAATTCGGCCCCATTCCCAATGAGATTTAGGCTTCATTTTTCCCAATTAAAGGACTTTTTTCCCAATCTGATGTTAGATCTACTTAAAGAAAAACATTTTTAAAAGGAATATTGTCATTTTATTGCTTTTATCTGATTAAATTACATTTTATTTGTCGATTTTGTTAATTTTTCCCAATTTCACTCAGGGGCCTTTTCCCAATTGACCCAGAAAAAGCCCTGTTAGTGTATACCAAAACAGTAGCTAGACCTTTAAGAGTTAAGAAGAGACACAATAAATGTTCTGGTCATAGTGTCTGACCAATACCATAAAGTTACATAGGGCCATTGTCACATAGGAAATTGATAAAAGGTAATACACAAAGGCAGCATTCGAACTCTGTTCTCTAGCCTCTAGGACCTGAACACAGCCACGGAGTGTACCTTGTCATGTAAGTTGAGACAGGGGTCCATCTTGATGGCCTCCCAGCTGCCCATGCCGTACTCATGGATGCCCTTGAGTAGGTTGCTGTCCTCCTCAATATCCCACGGACAGTCCCAATGAACGGCTTTTACATGGGCAGTCAGACGGTACCTACAAATACATAGACAAATTTCACTTTTCTTTTCCCGAAATTATTCGAATTAAAAATAGGAGCCAATCATATTCAATATTAGCTTTCTTTCATTTGTGGCTTTATCTGGCCGGGATATCCTGTTTGTAGCTCTACAATACAAACCAACATGGCAACAGAGATTCTCCGTCTGTTTTAGCCCATGGGACACAAATGTTAGGGGTAGTGTCACAATGATAGTATTTATGCTATACCGGAGTGAAATCTCTCCTCTCCCAGCGAGTATCCACAATTATTCAAGTATTCTGCACTAAACTTGAAAGCAATATTACAACATTATAATCCAGACTACTTACCGACTCTTTGCCTCCTTGTTGGAAGGTATAGAAACAGCTAATGCCTCCAACTCTTGTTCTGCCTTCAGCAAAGACTGGGCATTGACAGTTACACTGGAAATTTTCAATGTTGGACCCCTGTGTGTTTTCTTACCAGCTGAAAGTCGAGCATGTTATAACATTATAATATTGTACTGACAGAATACCGAGATTCATCGTGGATGTGTCATGTCATTGCAACATTAATGATCACGGTATATGATGATGAGAATGACTATTTTATTGCATGAAATGACTTTTTTCTGAAGATCTTTATTCATAGAATTAAGATAAATGCAGGACTAAATGTCATAGAGTATTTCCTAGCATGGCAAGATCTTCATGGCCAACAATACCTACCTTCAAAGTTTGGGTCCCACTCGACAAAAACTTAACGGCTAACCATACCTACCTTCAAAGTTTGGGTCCCACTCGACAAAAACTTAACGGCTAACCATACCTACCTTCAAAGTTTGGGTCCCACTCGACAAAAACTTAACGGCTAACCATACCTACCTTCAAAGTTTGGGTCCCACTCGACAAAAACTTAACGGCTAACCATACCTACCTTCAAAGTTTGGGTCCCACTCGACAAAAACTTAACGGCTAACCATACCTACCTTCAAAGTTTGGGTCCCACTCGACAAAAACTTAACGGCTAACCATACCTACCTTCAAAGTTTGGGTCCCACTCGACAAAAACTTAACGGCTAACCATACCTACCTTCAAAGTTTGGGTCCCACTCGACAAAAACTTAACGGCTAACCATACCTACCTTCAAAGTTTGGGTCGCCCTCTAGCTTGGTCTTGTATTCCTCCATGGCCACCTCACAACTGTGCTTTATTGTTTCAGCTAGACGTTTCAGGTCAGCCTCCGACTTCTCCTGGATCCCACTCAACAAAAACTTAACGGCTAACCATACCTACACCTTCAAAGTTTGGGTCCCACTCAACAAAAACTTAACGGCTAACCATACCTACACCTTCAAAGTTTGGGTCCCACTCAACAAAAACTTAACGGCTAACCATAACTACCTTCAAAGTTTGGGTCCCACTCAACAAAAACTTAACGGCTAACCATAACTACCTTCAAAGTTTGGGTCCCACTCAACAAAAACTTAACGGCTAACCATACCTACACCTTCAAAGTTTGGGTCCCACTCAACAAAAACTTATCGGCTAACCATACCTACCTTCAAAGTTTGGGTCCCACTCAACAAAAACTTAACGGCTAACCATACCTACACCTTCAAAGTTTGGGTCCCACTCAACAAAAACTTATCGGCTAACCATACCTACCTTCAAAGTTTGGGTCCCACTCAACAAAAACTTAACGGCTAACCATACCTACACCTTCAAAGTTTGGGTCCCACTCAACAAAAACTTATCGGCTAACCATACCTACCTTCAAAGTTTGGGTCCTACTCAACAAAAACTTAACGGCTAACCATACCTACACCTTCAAAGTTTGGGTCCCACTCAACAAAAACTTATCGGCTAACCATACCTACACCTTCAAAGTTTGGGTCCCACTCAACAAAAACTTATCGGCTAACCATACCTACCTTCAAAGTTTGGGTCCTACTCAACAAAAACTTAACGGCTAACCATACCTACACCTTCAAAGTTTGGGTCCCACTCGACAAAAACTTAACGGCTAACCATACCTACCTTCAAAGTTTGGGTCCCACTCGACAAAAACTTAACGGCTAACCATACCTACCTTCAAAGTTTGGGTCCCACTCGACAAAAACTTAACGGCTAACCATACCTACCTTCAAAGTTTGGGTCCCACTCGACAAAAACTTAACGGCTAACCATACCTACCTTCAAAGTTTGGGTCCCACTCGACAAAAACTTAACGGCTAACCATACCTACCTTCAAAGTTTGGGTCGCCCTCTAGCTTGGTCTTGTATTCCTCCATGGCCACCTCACAACTGTGCTTTATTGTTTCAGCTAGACGTTTCAGGTCAGCCTCCGACTTCTCCTGGAGTTCTGCATCACATGCCACAGAGTCCAGTCTAAATTGGTCATAAAAATTCTATAATTTACTCAGGGCCGTTCCCATTAAAAATGTCTCAAGCGGACTTTGTATAAAGAAGTACCACCAATAAAAGCGATTTATTTCAGACTGCTAGATGGAGTATACATGTTGTCTTCCTTTAGAACACCAAACAAATTTTTTTTTAATGAATGAAACAAGAGAGAAGTGATTTTTCATTGATTAAGTAACCACCAACAGAAGCGACAAAAGAAATGCCAAACCAGTGTGTGAGCATTACATATAAATTTAGAAGAGCATAGTGCCAAAAAAAATAATTTTATTCTTGTAACGACACTTAGCCAGTCTATTTTCAACACAATATGCACACCTCTCAGAAGACACACCCTCAACATCTACCCAGAACAGAAAGGTTTTTTTTTATTTTATGACGTCACAGTATAGAAGATTTTATGACTGTGCAGTATAGAAGATTTTATAACACCACAGTATAGAAGATTTTATGACACCAAAGTATAGAAGATTTTATGACGCCATAGTATAGAAGATTTTATGACGACACAGTATAGAAGATTTTATGATACCAAAGTATAGAAGATTTTATGACACCACAGTATAGAAGATTTTATGACACCACCGTATAGAAGATTTTATGACACCACAGTATAGAAGATTTTATGACACCACAGTATAGAAGATTTTATGACGACACAGTATAGAAGATTTTATGACTGTGCAGTATAGAAGATTTTATAACACCACAGTATAGAAGATTTTATGACACCAAAGTATAGAAGATTTTATGACGCCATAGTATAGAAGATTTTATGACGACACAGTATAGAAGATTTTATGATACCAAAGTATAGAAGATTTTATGACACCACAGTATAGAAGATTTTATGACACCACCGTATAGAAGATTTTATGACACCACAGTATAGAAGATTTTATGACACCACAGTATAGAAGATTTTATGACGACACAGTATAGAAGTGATTTTCAGTCAGCTCCCACCTGGAGTTTAAGTTTTTTCTTAACATCCGCTAATAGGTGACATTTTTTACTTGAATAGCCCACAGCATTTTAAAACATATCTAGAAAATGTCTTCATTCATTAAGTATTCATTAATTTGAAAGAAACATGAGAGGAGCTTGAGTTAATTGTTTCCCCCTTATACCCTTTATAAGACATAAACGTCTCTAAGCACTAACCAATTCATTGATATTATTTATCTCATACCGTATTTGACCGGGAATAAGCCCCCACCCCCTGAGAAAAATAATTGATTAAAAGTAGGGAGGGGTCTTATTTACGAATACACCCCTGTTCACAAAAGTCTGCCATCTTGGATATTCAGACACAAAATAAGAAAAATTAACATGCTTTTTATTGAAAGTAAGACAAAATTTAGGGTGGGGGCTTATTCACAGGCTCCCACCCTATTCCAAGAACCTTTGCCAAAGTGGGGAGGGGGCTTATTCATGAGAGGGGGCTTATTCCCGGTAAAATACGGTATCTTTCATAGAAATTGCTGGAAGAAATATGGCTGAATCACCCTTTTTGGCCTCACCGTCAACCCTTTCATTTGTAAAGTTTTGAATCCCCATCACTACCTGAGAATACTACCAACCAAATTTGGTCGATATCCTTTCTTATAGGTCCTGATGAGAAATTGCCCACAGAAATAGGACCGTAACAATACCTTACCCTACTTGTTCGATTTGGAGTTTTGATTATGATTTTGTTAATGCTTTGGTATTCTCATATTTATTTTCCCAACCCCACCACCTTTGAATGCTCAAGTCAAATTTTTTTAAACACCATTCCATACTTCAGAAGACATTTCATGACAACCAATTTCCGATTGTTTTATTATACAGCCATATTATGATGGCCTACTACTGTCAGCTATATGTTGATCAAAACTACATCTCACCTGGTCATAGGATGGCCGAACTTCTTAAAGCTTTTGATGAACCTCCTGATCTCGGAGTCAGTGAAACCCTTCACGCTCTCTTTGGCAATGGTTCTCGGACGGCCTCTTCTCTTAGGTCGATCCTCCTCTTCATCATCAGTAGAATCAGACTCGTCAGCATCGTTTTTCTTTTTTCTACTTTTCTTATTTTCATCAGAATCATATTCTTGCTGGAGCTAGAGAAAAAAGGTTATTTCATATAAGTTATACAATAATGGTTATAAAGATATGTAGCTTAACTATCAAATAGAGACTTATGCAAGGTTTTTTACAGTAATAAAAGCTAAGTGAACAAGGGCTCAAATACATATAACCCCCTCCACCACAAAGCGGCCATTGAAAACATTGACTGTCAAATTCTGATCAGGTGTAGAACTTGATAATGTGATGGTATGGTGTGAATAGGAACAAAATCTCTCCAGAGGTTCACGAGATATCTTCTCAAAAAAGTGGTCATTTGTGACCTTTGACTTTAAACATTGACCGATGACCACCCAAATCTTATCAGGTGTAGACCTTCACCATACGATGCTATGGTGTGAATAGAAACCCATTCTGACAAGGAATTTGATCAGTTATGTTGTAAACAAGGTCAGCAAGCACACATACACACTCACACGCATATTCACGGACAAGGTGAATACTTTATACACCGCCTACCTGTTGTATAGTCTTCCTACTGCGGGGGTGGGAGGTCGAAACCTACCTGTTGTATAGTTTTCCTACTGCGAGGTGGGAGGTCGAGACCTACCTGTTGTATAGTTTTCCTACTGCGGGGTGGCAGATTGAGCTCTAGTAATTGTTGCTGCCTTTCCTCCTCTTCAATTCTACGGATGTCACCCTCAGGTATAATGGAATCCCACGTTTTCCCTGTAATATGCAAAACATTACCATTAAAATGTACTCACCTGTCTTTCATCACACATCTGTTATCTTAATAGAGAGTAAGGGTTAATTTGGTCCAATGCTTTGGGCCAAGCAAGCTGAAAACATGCTTTATTACAAGCCTTTTAAACTGTAATGTCTTATCTGTGTCCTGTTTTAAATCCCAATGAATATGTCCAGCACTTTATAAAGCTATATAAACACAGAAAATTTATGTTGATGGAGATGCTGAGAAAGTTGATTGACCGAGAAAAGGAAGGCTGTGATTATATGAAGTATAAAAACATGGATCACATACCAGCCTCCTCATTGTTAGTTTCTCCAAGGCGCTCTATTTCTTCTTCCTCCAGGTTTTCAAAGCTGACGACCTTGAACTGTGATAGGAGGTCGTCTCCTACCGTTGTTGGTTCAACCTCCCTGGTTTCTGCTCGCTGCAGAATCTCATCAATATCGACCTAGAAAAACAAGAACCTTACTGCAGATTTAGCTCCGTTTTAGAGGAGGAAAGTATCTACATAGTCACAACAATGTCTTGTCTTTACAACCAGTTCCAACAAAACACTTTTTAAAATAGAATCTTTTTATTTTACTTCAACACAATAATTAAGTATAATCATGTCTGAACTTTCATGCTTTCATGCAAAGTAAATATGGAATATAAAAGTATGGCAAAATACACAGAGACTTATAGTAAACTATATTGATATATGCTTTTACTCCAAAATACCAAAACCTGTAAAACAGTTCACTGTAAATTGAGGTAAGGTGTTTAGTATGGTAGTACGAGTATTGTAGACAAATTTCAATACAACGGCATAACAAAATCATTGAAAATTGAATTGTAACCTAAATTCTCAAAATCCACCACAAATTAATCATTTCTACACCCCCCAATCCCTCAAATGAACATGCAAACAAATTGCTCCCATATTGGAGTTACACGTTGAGTAAGGCAGTATGAGTAATGTTACTAAATTTCATTTCAATCGGATAACACGGTTGTGACCACGGCCGCCGCCGGAAAAGCAATACCTTAATCTTGCTTTTCTCGACTATCCTTAAAGGTGAAACAAAAATGAAATTGATACCTGTCTGTACAACATCCATTTCCATTTTATGAGTTTTCTTTGACGTTTGTGACATATAAACCTAGATTATAGAGAAAGGTACGATTAAGTTTACTTTCTGCTGTTACGAATACTTCTTAATTTCCCGTAACAAATATCAAAATATTTACCTGTGGTTCTTCCTCATCACTATCACATTCTTTGAATAATTCCTCAGCACCGAATTTGAGAATGGCACTCAATTCTTCTTTCTTGAATGGAGTAGCATTACTGTTGAAAAAAGTATCTATTGAGTTTTGTCGAATCGAAAAAAGGTTTCCAATAGTGCAAAGATTCTTTAAAACGCACGGCAAAATTTGTAGACCAATTCAGTCAAGTTAAGAATACAGACATCGTTGAACCAATAAACCAACAAACGTTGATTGGCCTCAACAGTCACCAGAGCATTATAGTTGGTTATTTTTGTAAGCTTTTATTCAATGTGGCAAAGATTTTTTTTTTTTTCATGTACCAGACCCTTCTCCAGGGAGAAATAAATGACCTAGAGATGGGTAAATCTTTAAACTTTAAAAGTGTCTGCAGATTTTCACATCCATGAAGACTACAGTATTGATACACAATCAATAAATGTTAATGTCTAGTACAGTATGTAGCAGAGATGAAAACAGCCAATTGTGAAAAAGGAAGAAACCCACCTTTTTAAAGGGGTTTTAATGGGTAATTTAAAGAATTCACATTACAGCAAAATTATCAAAAGGAGGAATTCCTCCTTTTGGAGGAGGATTTTCATCACTGATTTAGTCACTTTTAAGAACAGTAAAGTGTATGAACACAAAGGTTTTAAAGGTGTAAAGAGTAATTTCTGTATAATCATAATACTGTACAAGCCACATAAAACATGTATTCGTTACGTATGTAACAAGAATCTGTACATAAATCATATTTTCCAACTTAAAGAATATAGTATTTGATTTAAGAAAATCTGGGATGAAAGAAGACTAAAGAATTTAAAGCCAGAAAGATCCATTTTGGCCCTGCCTTTTCAGTGTCTTGATTTGTAAAATAATTTCTGGTGAGCCTTTCTCCATTGAAATTTTAAATATATTAAATTTGTTTCGCAATAATGGAGTGAACTTTTGAGAAAAACAACATTCAATGGCGAAAAAGGCGGAATTCCTTTGATCTCTATTATGATGTCTTCATCTACAGTGCCTTAAAAAAAGTATGGCATGGGAAAGAAGGCCAAAGAATTTTCTCAGAATAAAAAAAATAGCATTTGTAAGTTGCAATCATGCGGTGAAGTGCTCTGTAGATCCTTACCTTGAGGGAACATGGCCACGATCAAGAACCGTCCGACCAGTTGTGTCCATTCGCTGAATGACAAGATGGTCAAGCACCATTTTACGCTTGGCTCTCTCTACGATGTCTTCCTCTACACTACCTTTGGTGACCAGCCTGTACACACTCACCTGTCATCATAACACAGAAAACATAATACAGATATACAAAAGGCTCAGCGGGCCTGCATCCCCCTCCTGGATAATTGACGCATGGTAACAAAATTGAAATATTTTCCATTTTGACGATCTCTCGGCTAAACAACTTCTGATTCTTCTGATCCCCAGGGTTCGACACTAACACTTATCTGTTTGTCCGAAGCTAGTAATTATGCTCTCTTTATTAATCCTGTGGACTAATTGAGTTTTCCATTTCGTCTTTGTATTCTCATCTATAACTTATTCAAGGACAGGCAATAGTACAAATTTAGCACTCGATATACACTAAAACCCATTTCAGAGAATTTAGATATTAAAATGTTTCTGTTGGAGATCATAGCCCTGCCCCCCTTCTGCACTAGCCTGCCGGCTCATCGCTTTGCGATTTGTTATTCATCACTTAGTATTTCAGCCGAGGGCAAAGCCCTCAGGACTAGTCACAATACCACAGGACTAGTACCTTAAACATTTTTACTAGTCCTTTGGATTCATATATTGAAAAAGTGTAAGTTTCTAACCCTGATCCCTTTTGTAAACACAGAATATCACACTAAGGAGTAATTTACACTTATCATGCATAGTTAGATTACCCAAATCCCCACTCCCCCACCTTCTTTTAAACCACTTAATAGTTTATTATCAATCACAATGGGTTGTTACAGAAAACTGCAGTTTGGTTGCAATTATCCAACTAACTTGCACTTATTTTAATGATCAAATTGGTTTACATAAAATCAAAATTCTGTTAGTTTTTGCGCTCACATACCTGATTTTTTTGGCCAATTCTATGGGCTCTGGCTTGAGCCTGTAGATCGTTCTGTGGATTCCAGTCGCTGTCAAATATAATGACTGTGTCAGCAGTCGCCAGATTTATACCCAGGCCGCCTGCTCTTGTTGACAACAGAAAACAAAAGTCCTGAAAAATAATTCATTCTTTCTTTAGCAAGCATAATTGAAAATCAGGTTAATAAAATCTAAGTTTTCACAAGTTTTCTTTTTTGGAGGGTAATATATTTCTATAATAAATTATTATCAGTTATCTTATCTAAAACAAAAAAGAAAAAAACTGAAGGCAGATGAGAGATCCTGGAGGGATATTGGCACCCACCATTGTCTAAACTTTTTGTCCTTCTCTACTTTTATGTTCTCTTAATTACATGAAATTTGACCATTCCTTATCATCAGAAGCAATAATCAAATTATGTTAAATGAAGGATGGTTGCTAGTTAGCCATTTTGTTTATCTTATCAGTCTCAAAATGATTACAACACAACAACATGGACCTGGAGAAACCTTACCTGCAAATCAAATTTGACGAAGATTCATTCTGTACTTATAGAAGTAGCAAGAAATAGCTAAAACAAGTTTTTACTGTCAACATGATGGCCACTTGTCAGCTATCTCGTTTTTCTGATCAATTCCAAAATCAAATTTGATATGCCGGTTAAATTGTGCAATAAATAGATTTGACTATTTTTCCATGTTGGAGATAAATCACTCTTTTTAAGCAATATGATGCATCATCTTCCCAAACATATAAATTAGGAACAAGAGGCCCATGGGCCTTAACGGTCACCTGATGTTTGACATGAAAGAGAAATATGGGAATGTTGAGATGAATATTTATAACAATACATTGTAGCATATCTGGGAGTGGAAAAAATGAATTTTTGAAATTATGTCAATTTGACCCTTTTAGACCCCACCCCTGGGGGTCAGTCAGTATCAATATGTGCGTACTACTCAAAAGTCATGTCATATTGATAATTTCAACCAAATTTGCATCATTTCTTATGGCAATTCAACAAATAATGCAAAAAAATGTTTTTTTCTGCCAAGATTCTATAGTAAACTTAACCCCCTCCACAGGGGGAGATGCAAGACCCCAGAGTCATGAAATTAACAATTATGGTAAGGAACCTTAAAATCAATCCATCTATGAAGAGTCTTTGATTCCAGCATATCTGGGAGAAGAGAAGAAGATTTTTGAAATTTTTGTCAATTTGACCCTTTTTGACCCCGCCCTCCAGCCCCTGGGGGTCAACTAGGGCCAACATGTACATACCATCAAAAAGTCATCCCATGCTGATAATTTTATACAAGTTAGAATGAATTCCAATACAAATCCAACAAAAAATAGTCAAAAATGTGATTTCCCTATATAAACTATAGTAAAGTTTACCCCCTCCCAAGGGACAAACGTGAGACCCCAGGGTCATGAAATTCACAATTTTGGTAAAGCACCTTAAGACCCTTCCATCTATGAAGAGTATTTGATTCTATCATATCTGAGAGTAGAGAAGAAGATTTTTGAAATTTTTGTCAATTTGACCCTTTTTGGCCCCGCCCACCAGCCCCTGGGGGTCAGCTAGGGCCAACATGTACATACCATCAAAGTGTCATCCCATGCTGATAATTTGATACAAGTTAGAATGAATTCCAATACAAATCCAACAAATACCCGGTAATAGTCAAAAATGTGATTTCCCTATATAAACTATAGTAAAGTTTACCGCCTCCCCAGGGGCAAACATGAGACCCCAGGGTCATGAAATTCACAATTTTGGTAAAGCACCTTAAGACCCTTCTATCTATGAAGAGTATTTGATTCTACCATATCTGAGAGTAGAGGAGAAGATTTTTGAAGTTTTAGTCAATTTTACCCTTTTTGGCCCCGCCCCGCATGCCCCTGGGGGGTGGGGACCATATAATTCACAATTTTGGTTCACCCTCAGCCATGGAAGCTTCCTGTAAAATTTCATTGAATTTAGTTCAGCGGTTTTTGAGAAGAAGTTGAAAATGTAAATTGTTTACGACGCACGACGCCGGACAAAAGGCGATTGCAATAGGTCAACTGAGACTTCCTCTCAGGTGACCTAAAAAGTTGAAATCAACCATGGGATATGCTGCAATTACACCTACCGGCGATCCCTCTGCATTGAAATGATCTAAAGCTGCCTTTCGTAAATCTCCTCGTATAGAGCCATCTAGTCTCTGGAAAAAAAAAATTAAAATAGCAATCAAGCAAAATCAAAGATACCAAAATGCCTTGACAGTCACATGAATTCCTTCTGCAGTAAACAAATTATCTCAAGAGACAAGCAAAGTCTATATATAAGCATGTGCTTTCTTCCTGTTACAGGAACCTGACCTTATTCTTGACATCCTAATAGATCCTGTAATGTGTTGAAAATGCATTATAAAATTTATTAAACATCAATTCACCAAAACCCATAATTTTCCTATTTTATCAGCCCACCAATGTTGCTTGGACAACCAACCTACCTGATGATTGAAATGCCTGGCAGTGAGATATTCGGCAATGAGATCCAGCATGCGTACCATCTGTGAGAATATTAGCACCCGGTGTCCCGTTTCCTTTAACCGACACAATAGTTTGTCTAACAACAACAACTTGCCACTACCCTTCATCAGGGCCTGAAATTTGTCCATGGAAGCTTCGTCGTCAGGCTGACGTATCAGCTGGGTATGGTTACAACACTTTTTAAGTTCCATTATGATGTTCACAAAACTTCCTATGTTACCCTTCAAACCTTTTGACAAGGCCTTGTAGTTTTTTGTGAGAATCCATCTGAAAAATAAAATTTAAATGAATAATAATGATGAAGACCAATTCTATTTCTGAAATAATAGTTATTCATCGCAGTATGTTACAATTTCCATATTTTGACAAGAACAAGAGGCCCAATGGGCCTGCATCGCTCACCTGGAATTAATCTCTGACTTGTAACCCTTAAGTGCCAAAATAGCCCCTAAGGGGTCAGAGTCACCATTTATGCAAAATATGTTCCTCTTTCCCCAACGATGTTTCTGACCAAATTTGGACAAAATCTATTCATAACTTTATGACAAGAAAAGATTTAAAGGAATTACCTCTATTTCCCTTAATGGGCCACGCCCCTCTAGCCCCTTAGGGGTCAGAGTCACCATTTATGCAAAATTTGTTCCCCTTCCCCCAAGAATGTTTCTCACCAAATTTGGGCAAAATCCATTCATAACTTTATGACAAGAAGAGATTTTAAAAGAATTACCTGTATTTCCCCTAATTGGCCCCGTGCCTCTGGGCCCTTAGGGTTCAGAGTCACCATTTATGCAAAATCTGTTCCCCTTCCCCCAACGATGTTTCTGACCAAATCTGGACAAAATCTATTCATAACTTTATTACAAGAGAGACTTAAAGGAATTACCTCTATTTCCCTTATTGGACCCCGCCCCTCTGGCAGCTTTGGGGTCCGAGTCACCATTTATGCAAAATCTGTTCCCCTTCCCCAAAAGATGTTTCTGACCTTATTTGGTCAAAATCCAATCAGGACTTTTTGACAAGAAGAGATTTAAAGGAATTACCTCTATTTTCACTATTTGGCCCCGCCCCTCTGGCCCCTTGGGTGTCAGTGTCACCATTTATGCAAAATCTGTTCCCCTTCCCCAAAGGATGTTTCTGACCAAATCTGGACAAAATCTATTCATAACTTTATGACAAGAAGAGATTTAAAGGAATTACCTCTATTTTCCTTATTGGGCCATGTCCCTCTGGCTCCTTAGGGGGTCAGAGTCACCATTTATGCAAAATCTGTTCCCCTTCCCTCAACGATGTTTCTGACTAAATTTGGCAAAAATCCAATCAGGACTTTTTGACGAGAAGAGATTTAAAGAATTACCTCTATTTCCCATATTGAGCCCCGTCCCTCTGGGCCCTTAGGGGTCAGAGTCACCATTTATGCAAAATCTGTTCCCCTTCGCCCAAGGATGTTTCTGACTAAATTTGGCCAAAATCCAATCAGGACTTTTTGACAAGAAGAGATTTAAAGGAATTACCTCTATTTTCCCTATTGGGCCCCGCCCCTCTGGCCCCTTTGGGATCCGAGTCACCATTTATGCAAAATCTGTTCCCCTTCCCCAAACGATGTTTCTGACTAAATTTGATCAAAATCCAATCAGGACTTTTTGACAAGAAGAGATTTTAAGAATTACCTCTATTTTCCCTATTGGGCCCCGCCCCTCTGGCCCCTTGGGTGTCAGTGTCACCATTTATGCAAAATCTGTTCCCTTTCCCTCAACGATGCTTCTGACCAAATTTGGACAAAATCTATTCATAACTTTGTGACAAGAAGAAATTTAAAGGAATTACCTCTATTTCCCCTATTGGGCCACGCCCCTCTGGCCCCTTAGAGGTCAGAGTCACCATTTATGCAAAATCTGTTCCCCTTCCACTAAGGATGTTTCTGACCGAATTTGGGCCAAATCCATTCATAACTTTATGACAAGAAGAGATTTAAAGGAATTACCTCTATTTCCCTTATTGGGCCCCGTCCCTCTGGGCCCTTAGGGGTCAGAGTCACCATTTATGCAAAATCTGTTCCCCTTCCCCAAACGATGTTTCTGACTAAATTTGGTCAAAATCCAATCAGGACTTTTTTACAAGAAGAGATTTAAAGGAATTACCTCTATTTTCCCTATTGGGCCCTGCCCTTCTGGCCCCTTGGGTGTCAGTGTCACCATTTATGCAAAATCTGTTCCCCTTTCCCCCAACGATGTTTCTGACCAAATTTGGACAAAATCCATTCATAACTTTAAGACAAGAAGAAATTTAAAGGAATTACCTCTATTTCCCCTATTGGGCCCCGCCCATCTGGCCCTTTTAGGGTCAGAGTCACCATTTATGCAAAATCTGTTTCTCTTCACCAAAGGATGTTTCTGACAATATTTGGTCAAAATCCAATCAGGACTTTTTGACAAGAAGAGATTTAAAGGAATTACCTCTATTTTCCATATTGGGCCCCGCCCCTCTGGCCCTTTGGGTGTCAGAGTCACCATTTATGCAAAATCTTTTCCCTTCCCCAAAGGATGTTTCTGACCAAATCTGGACAAAATCTATTCATAACTTTATGACAAGAAGAGATTTAAAGGAATTACCTCTATTTTCCTTATTGGGCCATGTCCCTCTGGCTCCTTAGGGGTCAGAGTCACCATTTATGCAAAATCTGTTTCCCTTCCCTCAACGATGTTTCTGACTAAATTTGGCCAAAATCCAATCAGGACTTTTTGACGAGAAGAGATTTAAAGAATTACCTCTATTTCCCATATTGGGCCCCGTCCCTCTGGGCCCTTAGGGGTCAGAGTCACCATTTATGCAAAATCTGTTCCCCTTCCCCCAACGATGTTTCTGACCTTATTTGGCCAAAATCCAATCAGGACTTTTGACAAGAAGAGATTTAAAGGAATTACCTCTATTTTCCCTATTGGGCCACGCCCCTCTGGCCCCTTTGGGGTCAGAGTCACCATTTATGCAAAATCTGTTCCCCTTCCCCAAACGATGTTTCTGACTAAATTTGATCAAAATCCAATCAGGACTTTTTGACAAGAAGAGATTTAAAGAATTACCTCTATTTTCCTTATTGGGCCCCGCTCCTCTGGCCCCTTTAAGGTCAGAGTCACCATTTATGCAAAATCTGTTCCCCTTCCCTCAACGATGTTTCTGACTAAATTTGGCAAAAATCCAATCAGGACTTTTTGACAAGAAGAGATTTAAGGGAATTACCTCTATTTCCCATATTGGGCCCCGCCCCTCTGGGCCCTTAGGGGTTAGAGTCATCATTTATGCAAAATCTGTTCCCCTTCCCCCAACGATGTTTCTGACTAAATTTGGCCAAAATCCGATCAGGACTTTTGACAAGAAGAGATTTAAAGGAATTACCTCTATTTTCCCTATTGGGCCCCGCCCCTCTGGCCCCTTTGGGATCCGAGTCACCATTTATGCAAAATCTGTTCCCCTTCCCCAAACGATGTTTCTGACTAAATTTGATCAAAATCCAATCAGGACTTTTTGACAAGAAGAGATTTTAAGAATTACCTCTATTTTCCCTATTGGGCCCCGCCCCTCTGGCCCTTTGGGGGTTAGAGTCACCATTTATGCAAAATCTGTTCCCCTTCGCCCAAGGATGTTTCTGACCAAATTTGGTTAAAATCCAATAAGGACTTTTTGACTAGTAGCGATTTGAAGAAAATGTTGACAGACGACGGACGGACGACGGACGCTGCGCCATGACATAAGCTCACCGGACCTTCGGTCCAGGTGAGCTAAAAACTTAAATCCATGTTAACATATTAAATTGTCAATAAAATACATAAAGATATGTACTGAATCTGCCTCAAATTTACTAGAGACTAGAAAACGTCTCGGCCGACACATCTACTCACTTATAGTACTGCTTCTGTAGTGATGTCATTTCCACACGCAGTATTTGTTCTGTCTGAAAAACAATAAACACTTTTACAAGTATATAGATTTGCTTCCAATTATTTTTTATAAGTTTTTTTTTTTCTTCCCTAGTTCCTAGTTCCGACCAGTTGAGTCAATTCATCTTCTCAGAAATAAGTCTGGTTCAGAATAAGCTAGGAAGAACTCTAGTTCAATACTATTAACTAGAAATAAGTTCAGATCCAGTTGACTAATCAAAGCTTATTATGGTTCTGATCTGAAATAAGGTTGGTTCAATACAAGTCTATGCTCACTCTAGCCATCAGCATTTTTGTTATTAACGAAATGAAATGCTTATTTGCTAAAAGAAAATATATGCCTTTGGCTACTTTTGCTAATGGAATTTGTGTTGAATAAACCATTTTCATAAGCACTGACTCCCGTCCCATAAATGTATAATAATAATTGATCCAATTCAATGAGTGGTATGTTAAATACATCAGAACTTATATTAATATTAACACTTGAATTTTGACTCTACTAATGAGTAAAAGTTGCAAAAGGAAATTCTTCTTTGCTAAAAGAGAAAAGTGGTCTTTAGTGACTTTTGCTAAAACATTTTTCAGACTACAGTGAGCACAGCAAGTATGTCTGGTTCAATATGATACTGGTTTCAAAACCTCGGAGTCAGTCTTCTATATTCTGTTATACTCTTTAGATTGTTATTCTTAGCTCACTCCTATTCTCAATCTTGGTTCTCAAACAATAGTTCCAACACTCAAATAGTAGTTATGAAACCCCTACTTTTGCTGGCAGTGACTTTTCAACGTCTTTCTTCATCCGGCGAAGTAAAAATGGTTCCAGTACTTTGTGTAGGTTGGTGAATCCAGTTTTGTTCTCTGAAGAATGCATGCTCTCAAAGTCCGGCCAAGAATCAAACCTGCAATGTTATATAATAGATTTTCAAAACAAATTCTCTAATATTCGACTTCCTGGAAACATGAAAATCGGACAGCACAGTAAACAAGAGCAAGATAGTTCTATCATACTCTCAAAGCATACCACAGGTTACATTTTGTTTTATTACTGTGGACTAGAATTGGGGAATACACATCCAAATCTGCCATGAATTTGCAACAATTTATGATTTAACAAGATGCAACTAGTTTTAATGGCACAGGTGCCTTGGCGATCACCTGATTTGTATTACCTACACTTTAATATTTTAGATGAATTAAATATCGTATTGGCAAATGTTTTATTTAAACCAGTTTGATTTAACTCTTGTTACAATCTTTATGAACCACATATTCAAGAACAATTCATGAACCATATATTAGAGAACAGTTCATGAACCATATATTAGAGAACCAATAATGAACCATATATTAGAAAACAGTTCATGAACCATAGATTGGAGAACAGTTCATGAACCATATATTAGAGAACCAATAATGAACCATATATAAGAAAACAGTTCATGAACCATAGATTGGGGAACAGTTCATGAACCACATATTAGAAAACAGTTCATGAACCATATATTAGAAAACAATTCATGAACCATATGGTATTAGAGAACAGTTCATGAACCATATATTAGAGAAGCAATAATGAACCATATATTATAAAACAGTTTATGAACCATATATTAGAGAATAATTCATGAACAATACATTCAAGAGCAATTCATGAACCACATATTCGTGAACGATTCATGAACCATATATTCATGAACGATTCACGAACCATATATTCGTGAATGATTAATGAACCATATATTCTTGAACGATTCATAAATGATTCATGAACCAAAAATTCGTGAACGATTCATGAACCATATATTGGTGAACAAGACTTACTTGTCTGGCATGATGAAGTGTAAGAGGGCCCAGAGCTCCTTCAGGGAGTTCTGGAGTGGCGTGCCAGTGATGAGGAGGCGATGGTTCGAGTGGAAATCAAACAAAGACCTGTATAGGAGCGAGTCGTCATTTTTTAGGCGATGAGCCTCGTCCACCCCAAGGAACGCCCATTGCACACCGCCCAGGAATGACTATGAAAACAAAGAGTTATACAACAATAAGCTTTCTTGCACAAAATCAAATACACTCTATCAAGGAGACAAAACTTCATTGGTTTCTCAAGTTATTAACAAGATGTTTATTAAAGGAATGCTTTCTGGGAAGAATTGACAAAGTAAACATGTTCAGATTAGCTATTTTTCAGGTTTCCCCAAGACTGTAATATACAATATGCAATTAAATCAGGATTTCATCAACTAAGACCAATTATGATACATGTACAAATGATATTTGAAAAAAATTCCTGTGATATAATGTTCCTATCTTAACATTGGAAGTACATAAAATGAGCAGATGACTACTATTTTTTCATCACAAAACATTTTAAAAACTTAATCTACCAAGTAAACACTAGTCCGGTATAAATGTTGCATGAAACAGCTCCTTGGTTTTCCTCATCAAATTAACTTATAAATGGCAAAAGAAAACAAAATGCATATCAAAGATGAGAAAAATAAATGCTGAAATGTCTTTTTTGTGTTATGACTTACCTTGTCTTTCAATAAAATTTCATATGTAGTTAAGATCACATTGAACTTTAATCTTTTGTTTCCAGGATGGCACCATTCAAACTCTCTAATCTGTAATAAACAAGCATTTCTCTAAGAAATATATAGAGGATATCTAACAGTGTCTGCAGTATTACCAAATATATTCAAGAATGGGGCTAATATTTTGATATTTTTCACGAGTGCGCAGCACGAGTGAAATAGGCTTGGTATTACAGAAGACACTGTTAGATATTCTGTTTATTACCGGTACATTTTTATAGCAGAATCTACAGTGGCAGCTTTTGATTTTCTCAAACGTCGTTTGTAAGCAGCGTTCTGATCGGTCAAATCAGAAAAAGTGATGTTTCTCACTAGTGAAAAATATCACTTTAATTTACAGAATGAATAATTTTCGATATTTCACAGGTACAAATGAAAGAAATATCATTTTTTGGGAGGGCGTGTTTAACAACCTATGGACAGTTATCTTTAACGTAATTTAAGGACGTGCCAGATTTTAATTGGCCACAGCAGCTCTCTACACTGAAATATCCCATCTCAGGATTGTGTTCCACATAAATAAATCATTTTTCTCTTTGTTTTTGCCTCAAAATTAAGATTTAATGGGCTGTAATTTTATCTAAATGAAAAAGTGTTAATCAGAAATCCTTATTGGTTCCAACATACATCTGAAATACACCTCACGAAGACATTCTTATAACAAAGAAAAACGCCAGATATTTAGTAATTTGGTAAATTTACTTTCATTTGTTGTATCAAACATAATATAAATTTCAATAAAAATTTTGATAATTGTGAAAAAATGTTCATACAAATTTAATTTCATTTCAGGTTAACATACTATTTAATAAAAGGTTAAACAAGACTCTTTAAGGCAGCCAAGAAGTAAAGTGGTAATTAAAATGTTATTGTTCTGATAGACTTTCTACACACAAGGAAATCAGTAATTTTAATGGAATAGATAACTTCACCATTCACATGTAACATGACAATAATTTCATCACTAGAATGTTTTTTTTTTTATTATTATTCTTTACCTTGTTTCTACTAATGATGTCACCCATATATATCACAACATTCATTTCTGGTGCCCAGATTTCAAACTCGCGTTGCCAGGCGACGACGGTTGAGAGTGGAACGACCACGAGGTAGGGTCCGTGAAGCTGGTAGGAGTTGTGGAGGATGGAGATGAAGGAGATGGTCTGTATAGTCTTACCTAGCCCCATCTCATCAGCTAGAATCACACTGTTCTCCCTGTAACACCAACCAGTACAGGTTACATACTGTGATATACTATGTTGTACACTCTTGATGTTATGCTGCTAAAACACATATATATTCTTGTTTTGTTTGGGCAATAAGTTGTTCACAGTTGTATACAGTAAAATCCCACTTACTCAAACTCATGGGGACCTGATAAATAGGTCGAGGAAGATATGGTATTCGAATAACCCAAGGTTGGTTGAATATGTACGAATCAGTCGGGACCAAACAAACTGTTCAATGAATGAGGGGTATTCGACTAAACCGGCGGTTTGTTTATGTGGGGTTTTACTGTATGTTGTATTACTTTGATGCAATGTTGCTAAAACACATATTCTTGTTTGATTTTGGCAATAACTTGTACAGTTTTATAATATTACAAACAAGAGGCCCAATGGGCCTGCATCGCTCACCTGGTATCAATCTCTGACTTATATTATAGTGTAACCCTAAAGTCCCCTAAAATATTTACTGTAAGACATTTAGAAGAACATCTTAAGATTTAATCATATTTTACCCCTGTGACCTTATAAGACAACATCATTTTCATTTTCAAATTTTGTTTCGCTTCATTCCAGGACGTCACCAGCCAAATATCATGTCTCTAGGCATTTGGGTTTACCAGAAGAAGTCGCTCAAAGTTTTAACCGATTTGACCACTGTGACCTTTAATATGGGTCAAGCTCATTTTCCTTCCCAAAGTTTGTCAAGCTTCATACAAAGAACCTTTCAGCCAAATATCATGCTTCTAGGGCTTTTGGTATTTCAGGGAAGTCGTTTAAAGGTTTTAACAGATTTGACCCCTGTGACCTTGAATATGGGTCAAAGTCATATCTTTTCGCAAACTTTGTCAGGCTTCATCCAAGGAACCTTTCAGCCAAATATCATGCTTCTAGGGCTTTTGGTACTTCAGATGAAGTCGTTTTGACCTTGAATGAAAGTCAAGGTCATTTCTTTTCGAAAACTTTGTCGGGCTTCATCCAAGGAACCTTTCAGCCAAATATCATGCTTCTAGGGCTTTTGGTACTTCAGAAGAAGTCGTTTAAAGGTTTTAACAGATTTGACCCCTGTGACCTTGAACATAGGTCAAGGTCATTTCTTTTTGCAAACTTTGTCGGGCTTTATCCAAGGAACATTTCAGCCAAATATCATACTTCTAGGGATTTTGGTTTATTAGAAGAAGTTGTTTAAAGGTTAAAATAGATTTAACCTCACTGTGACCTTGAATATGGGTCAAGGTCGTTTCTTTTCGCAAATTTTATTCAGTTTCATCCAAGGAAGCTACCAGTCAAATATGAGGTCTCTATGCCTGACGGTATTTTAGAAGAAGTTGTTTGAAGGTTTCGACATTTTTGACCCCTGTGACCTTGAAATTGGGTCAAAGTGATTTTTTTTCGCAAACTTTGTTCAGCTCCTTCCAAGAAAGCTATCAGCCAAATTTCATGTCACTAGGCCTTTCGGTATTTTAGAAGAAGTCGTTTAAAGGAAAAAGTTGACAGACGCAGGACGGACGACAGACGCTGCACCATCACATAAGCTCACTTGGCCCTTCGGACCAGGTGAGCTAAAAATGTACTACTTTTCTTTTCTATACATCAATTTTTCATTTTTATTACTACTTTCCTTCGCTAATCTAGATTTCATTTATGCCTTGAAATCCATAGCAAAATCAATCTGCCATTATGTTGTCAGTGTAAACAACTTGATATAAACCAGATGTTTTCTGAGTATAAGACAATTATAACATATGATTAAGCTTGCAATGCATGAAACTGAATAACCTGATCCTATTTCTGATATGTATTATTAAGTTAAATGCATGTATTTCACTTGTAAATTCCTTCTTCAAAGTTGCATCTTGATGTCTTAAAGGCCCAATATACTAAACTTTCGGTAAAACTTGAAGCGAAAATCAAGCCTTATAACAGTAACTTATTTTATTTATAGATTTAGTTAAGATTAGCTGATATCAGCAATATTCAAGATAAATTCTTACGCTGTTACCGGTACAGCAGCAGTTGAAACTTGTTGTTGAAGTGGGCCACACCTAAATTATTTTCAGTTCTTTAGATTTTTCTGTCAAGAGTTTCTTGTTAGTTACCGCTCAGGTTTACTTCGTTTTAGGCTTATTTTTGCGTGGTCATTAACCGGATTTTTTTCAGAATTGTTCAGAATCACGAAAAAATTCCAGAAGTTACGTTTATTGGGCCATTAAGGATACAGGAGCACTTATCTACGATGTCTCCAGACGTCATGGATACAGAAAGAGTTAACACAAATTCTACAGATTATTCTTGCTTACTTGCACCATGCATGCATAAGCCAGTTCACTCCATTAAGTTGGTAGTCTCTCAGCTCCAATGACTCGACACCTCCCAGAAATTTGGGCTGGAACTTGAGAGGCGCGAACTTCGGACGGGACTTCAAAACCTAGTCAGACACAGAGAACGAAATAAACACAAAGTAAATAAATAATTTGGAAATAATTTTTTTTTTTTTTTTTCAAATATCTTGTCCAAAAAAAATGACCTAGAGTTGCAATATGTTGGTAATTCTTATTTCAAAAGGTGGCATACCTGCCTCCAGCACCACTTACCTTTGAAAGCTTTGTAGGAATTTTTTGTGACTTGTTACGAGCTTGGTACTCATCAACAACTGACTGAAACTTGCGGGAGACGAGTTCCCCTTCCTCCCACGTACACTCGGAGTAGGGTAGACCCATCCATTTACAAAGGTAGTCCGGGTAGCCGTTATTCTCGTTAGCCATCTTCTGGTTTGAATGAGCTGCACATATAAAACATTTTATAAATGAATAAATTCAGTCAGGAAAAGTTTTACAAGACAAACCTAAGTTTAATATTAACATGCAATTTTTCAACTTTTTACACCTGAAAGTTTCTGTATCCATATTTTGCACAACACAAGGGTATAAAAATGTCAAAGCACTTGCCATGGGCAAGTTCACTTCACAAATACACTTGCCTAATTTTTTTTTCTTGCCCCATAAAATGCATATTTTACAGACAAAAAGCTAACAATTGTTTTCTAGACACTAAGAATTCTCCTGAAATATTTTAAGGGTTACTGTAACACTATTATAAAGAATATTTTCTTAAGTTGCAGTGAGGCATTAATTTATTTCTGTTTTATCATTTTTTGCCCTTAAATTCCCTCCATTAACAAGATGCTCGGTAGGCTTCCGCTGTTAATTCATTCAACTCAAAATTTTCAAAATAAATCAAACAAATTTTATACCTGTACAATCTCTCATTACATTTTAGGCTCTAAAAGTTTCATTCATATTCAACACTTCCTTATTCTTTATTTTTACAATAAACTACAGACTGAAAATCTTTGTTGTTATTCAACACAAGTTAGGATTAGGTCCTCTGTTATTCAACACAACTTGTTTTTGGAGTTTTCAGTTGTTTTAGGCTTCAGGTGCAAACTGACCTTGAAACAGTGTTGGTGCTATGAACAAACTTTACAGCCCAGATCAATTAGTAACTGCCTTTATTACCTATGACACGTTCACAGTTGCGGTACTGATAGTACAGGTCTTCCATCATCTCCTGCTGGATGTCATAGTAGTCTCGGTCCTCCGGCGTGGCGTGTTCCTTCCTAAAACAGACAAATACACCAGGACTTAGTCGACAGTCAGTTTTTCAGATACTTACAGTAAAGCTGATTTACAGCCTTTTTTGCAATATCCACCCAATATTTTTACAACATGAATTATAATCACCCTATTTCAAAAGCATAATAGTGAACAGAATAATTTTTTTCTGCCATGTTTGCAAATTATAATCCCTGCAAACTACTTCTTGTCAGGACAATTGCAAAATATTAGCCTTGCCAAATTGGACATTTATCAGTAAAAAGATTGAAAAAATTAATTTCCCTTCCAAAATTTATTGCAAACAAGAGGCCCTGAGGGCCTTTATCGCTCACCTGGATACATTGGTATCTAGGTAATCATGATAGATTATTTTCTTTTTGGCTCGCCCCTCAGCCCCCTAGGGGATCAGTCCCACCATTAGTACCATTTTGAATCTTGAGCACCTAGGGATGGTTCCTGCCAAATAAGGTTGATTTACAATCAGTGGCTATGGAGAAAAAGTCGCTTAAACCAATATAACTAAATTACCCTTTTTGACCCCGCCCCTCAGCTCCCTAGGGGGTCAGTCCCACCATGAGTACCATTTTGAATCCTGAGCACCTAAGCATGCTTCCTGCCAAATAAGGTTGTTTTACAATCAGTGGCTATGGAGAAAAAGTCGCTTAAACCAATATAGCTAAATAACCCTTTTTGACCCCGCCCCTCAGCCTCCTAGGCGATCAGTCCCACCATTAGCATAATTTTGAATCCAGGGCACCTAAGCATGCTTCCTGTCAAATAAGGTTGATTAACAATCAGTGGTTATGAAGAAGAAGTCGTTAATATCAATAAAGCTAAATAATTTGTCATGGCCCCCCACCCCTAAGCCCCTAGGGGTCAGTCCCACCATTAGTACAATTTTGAATCCTGAGCACCTAGGGATGCTTCCTGCCAAATAAGGCTGATTTCCAATCAATGGTTATGAAGAAGAAGTAGATTAAATTAATATAGCTAAATAACCCTTTTTGGCCCCGCCCTCAGCCCCCTAGGGGGTCAGTCCCACCATTAGTACAATTTTGAATCCTGGGCACCTAAGCATGCTTCCTGCCAAATAAGGTTGATTACCAATCAGTGGTTATGGAGAAGAAGTCGACTAAACCAATATAGCTAAATAACCCTTTTTGCGCCCCTCAGCCCCCTAGGGGATCAGTCCCACAATTTGTACCATTTTGAATCCTGAGCAGCTAGGGATGCTTCCTGCCAAATAAGGCTGATTTCCAATCAATGGTTATGGAGAAGAAGTCGATTAAACCAATATAGCTAAATAACCCTTTTTGGCCCTGCCCCTCAGCCCCCTAGGGGGTCAGTCCCACCATTAGTATAATTTTGAATCCTGAGCACCTAGGGATACTTTCTGCCAAATAAGGTTGATTTCCAATCAGTGGTTATGGAGAAAAAGTCGCTTAAACCAATATAGCTAAATAACCCTTTTTGGCCCTGCCCCTCAGCCCCCTAGGGGGTCAGTCCCACCATTAGTACAATTTTGAATCCTGGGCACCTAAGGATGCTTCCTGCCAAATTAGGATGATTTCCTATCAGTGGTTATGGAGGAGAAGTCGTTTAAAGAAATTGTTGACGGACGACGGACGCAACGGTATGGCATAAGCTCACCTCGGTCCTTCGGACCTGGTGAGCTAATAATGCAAGTGCTTGTTTGACTTCGGGCTATTCCTCAATCGTGTGGGGGAGGTGGGAGGCACCTGTATCAATTTATCATTGGTGGTGGGGTTAACACCAGATCTGTCTACCATTCCTTATATTAAATCTCTGTTTAATATTTGATGGGTGGCTGGATCTCAGTGCTTCACACCCTTCCCACATAGTAAATTCTGGAACAGCCATTAGGACTAATAGCCCTCCCTATTTGATTTTAGAAATGCATACCATTCCTTAATCTCGTTGGTTTTCTTGATGTAGTTCTCCAGCCTCTTGAGTCCATGAACCTTCTGCTCCTTGAGATTCTCATAAGACTCCCAGGTGTTGTGGATATGAGCCCAGTTTTTCCATTTGATGAGGTACTGCTGGGACGTTTCCTCTGTCTCCTGGTCACAGCCATCGTTAGGGTCACCGTTATCTTGTACATTGTAGATGGTTGTCTTGCTGCCAATGGCTGGACAGAAACAGATAACAGCAAAATAATGATTCTAAATCACCAGTACATCTAACCTTGTACAGCCCATTCTTCTGCTTCAAAATGTTACTCGTGATTGGATGATAACAAACAAGACTTAGGCATTATTATATGTCTCGCCGTTCCTGCTTGTGAATGACTTCAAAGTAAATATGGAATATAAATAAATGGCAAAATACACAGAGACCAAAATCCCCAAAAAATCAAGAGTTTTTACCCTTCTTTACAATACCTTGGTCTTGCTTTTCTTGAATATTATCAAAGGCGAGACTTAAATTACTTTTGTTTGGGGCTTTCAGCAATATCAAAAACATCACTTATGCTTAGGTGATAAATTTATCAATATAATGGGTAAAAAATCCAGAAATCAGGAAATATATCACTGTGTTTGGTTTGGTTTTATTGTTATTAAGTCATATTAACAGCTAGGGTCATTTAAGGACAACCTCCCGGTGTATGCAATATAGAAGCTTGTGTTGAGTATGTGTGTGTATTTGGGAGGCTGCAGTATCTTCACCAATTGCAATTTTATGTTAGAATACACACACGGTGACACCTCATAATTTACAGTAAAATGAATTAATAGGATTTATCAAGGGATATGGTTGTATACCTGTTTTCCGTCCTATCCTATCGCCAAGGATTTTCTCTATGCACTCTCTGTTGTCCTCGACGACAGGCTCCGCCCCCTCCTCTCCAGCTGCCACCTCTATAAGGTCGTCGGAATCTGTGTGATCATCCGACGCTTCCTTGTAACTGTAGAAACAAAGATGTCCATGTTTAACAGTACAAAGTACTGGCTACAGCTTTTCTCATACATCACATGCAAGTAAAAATAAGTTGCAGTTCAAAGTAACTTTTTGGTTGGAACTTAATGACATTTCAAGGGTATGAAATGGAAATCGAATGACATAGAAGGAATTTCGGTTACAACAATGTCCTCGTCCCTTCCTAGTTTTGGGTTCAAAGCAGTGGAGTAAATAATAAGATTACTTATTCATTTGACAAGGAGTTCCTTCTAATATGATGGATTAAGAAATCATAAGTGCTAAACGTAAATGCTGACATAACTATTGTATCATGCAAGATATCACTTTCTATGTGAATGAAATCACTTTCTATGTGAATGAAACAGAATCAAAATATAGTTTTGCACCGATTTTTGAGACTAAATAATACCATGAAATGAATTCCGACAGCACATTTCAAAGAATCAAAATTTGAAAGAATATGAAAAAGGTTAAGTACGAAACTTTTAAAATGATAAGAGTCATGCAAACGTAAAGTGTTTATTATGAAATAATATCATGGACAAAATACAGCAACATGTTTTTATAACAAACAATAAAGCAATAATGCTTTATATATCATATTATTCTAAACAGCTTATAAAATTTTTTCTACAAAGATAAAAACACATGTAAATTATGAATGAGAAATGAAAAATGAAAAATACTCAACAATATGACACCAATTCTTTGAGAATGCAATGTATAAAGTGTAACAAGCAAAGTATAGGAAAAACAGTTCTTGGAACACAGACAATGTTTTTCGATAAAAGAATCAACGCTTTTCTTTTGAAAAATCTTTCACTACCTGCTTTGATTCCGTATAGTGCACAACATTCAAGACTTGCACACTTAGACGAAAGAAATGATGAAAACGGACAATAAGTATGTTGGGCAAAGACAACAATCCATGCCTTACCTAACATTTTTCTTTGCACTTTTCCTTCGTAGGGCGGGAGCTTTGTTAAGCTTGTTCCCCGATGCTTTGCCCCTGAGTCACACAAGGAGAAATCTATCAGTATGTTTTGCACTGATAATGATATATATATGTGCATCTCTTGACAGTCTTCAAAAATTCTGGTATTTCAGAAATTGAGAAAACATTAAATGTACAACTCCTTTTATCTCAGTAATGATTTTGAAACATTTTATTCATCGATTACGACTGTTCCAGATCTAGATATCAAGAGGCCCAAGGGCTTTAATATCTCACCTGGAAAATATTATTCAAAAGTGTTAAACATTATACATCTTTAACAAAATTCCAAATCCCTAGGGGTAGGCAAGGCATTATTGATTTTTTTTTAATGCCCAAAGAGCCAATAATTTCATACTTGGTAATGTAGTTGGTATCTCAACTGTTTCCATGTTGTGCAAGCCCCAAGGGATAGTTTCTGATTCTAGCATATCAAAAGGGCCTTGCTTTAATGACCATCATTTGGACAACTGTGGCTACAGAGATGATGATGATACTGCGAGGATGAGCAAGGAATTAGGCATCTACCATTGTAGAGAATACATACCTTATCTTACTGGCAGTGTTTCTGAAGGACGTCCTGCGATCTTCATCACTGTCAGAGTCGTACGAGTCAGACAGGCGCCTCTCCCTCCGTTTCCCTCCTGCCCCTTGTCGTTTCAGAGTCTTAGTAGGACGACGGGACGACTTCTTTGACTGTGGTGGTCTACATAAAGGAAACAGTGCATAATGTCTGGAAGATATGAATGTTCCTGCTGCCATGTGAAATAAAATCCTCAAAGGGGCTCACATAGATTAAGGTGATCCTGAGATTTCTCCTACACAACATTATCAGGGACGCCACAGACTAAGCACAAAGTGATCCCTTATACCTAGGCTAAGTGAGTGTGTGGGGAGTTGATGACTTGCCTAGTGTTTGGTTTGGTTTTATTGTTTTTCCGTTATATTAACAGCCAGGGTCATTTAAGGACGGCCTCCTTATGAGATGTTAATGTGTGTGTTTGGGAGGCTGTGACATGTGCGTACAAACCTTTTTGCAATCAGGATCTAGCCTACTATATACATTGAATCTGGACAGGACAAAATGCAACACTAGAAATCTTACTTTTAAGGAAATGTCCTACTCCAGGACGATGTTTTGGTATCTGTCTTACCGTTTTTGTCTGATAGCAGCTTTGTAGCCATCACTTGACCCGCTGTCACTGTCACTGCTGCCATGGCTACCATCCCAGTCCCCAGACCTGAAACCAAACATACATATGTATATGTTACTATTTGGGCAAACCATCCACTGACATATGTATATGTTACTATTTGGGCAAACCATCCACTGCAACATAGTCAAAATATTACATTGTATCATTGTTTAGTTTTACGATGTACCTAAAAAAAATCTACATTTTTGTTTTTCAATTCTTTTTTTTTTGGTTCATTTTTTTTTTTTTACCATTTATTTTCCTCTTTTGTTAAATCCGATCGGCAAATGAGTGCTTTCAATAAATAATATTGAAAATGAGACCTGGTTACTCACCCTTTTCTGCGGGATCGTTTCTTGCCTCCAGAGTCTCCCTCATCACTTTCATTCTACAACAAGTCATAGGTCATTTTCATAACCAACTATTTCATCATACAATTACAAGCATTGTGTTTTCAATGTTTTTTTTTTAAGAAAATTTCTCAATATAATTTCAAAATGAATTCACAGCTTTTCCAAAAGCTATTTTTTCAATACTATGTATATGTATATATAAGAATCTTGAATCATTAATAAACTTAATTATAGTCCAAGTATATCTATATAGAACTGTTCAGTATATACCCTGGTACTCTTTATATATATATAGGATATAAAAGCAGAAGTAGAACCATCTTTTTCACTATAGCTACCTCTTTTCTGGAACTGTCTGGATAATATTTCAATTATGACTTTTTTCAATGAATTTACAGTAAAACCCCACTAATTCGAACTTGTAGGGACTTAATCAATTGCATGCTTGGTAACTTTCTCGTATTTCATCAGAATACATTGTGGAGAACTTACAATGGAGGTGTATCTAATGGGCTCCTTCTTGGCACGACCTGACCGCCTCAGTCCGTACAAGTCAGGATTCTGTTCCACAATCTGCAATGACAATTTACGACACTGTTTAATACCTGACAGCTTTTATCATGTTCATATTGATTGCAATGAAATAAAATAAAGGGGAAATAGAATATCCAAGAAGAATATGCCAACCATTAAAAAATCTTTATTCAATAGTTCAATGTTGTTCTGATAGTTCATCATTTTCCCCTCCTTTCAAATCTTCATGAAGCAGGGATTGAAAGTGTCATTTCAAAGTCAGGTCGTAATTTGACAGGGCGTAGATTAAAAATGTTAAACCACAACGAATGTAGATTGATCACTGTATACTCAAATCAAACTGGCTGCATTGGGACATATTACCTCTTGTACATTTTTTAATTCAAATGCCAAACATACCTTATCACAACGTTATATTCTGATCTAGAAGGGAATAAATGCCAAACACTGAATCAGGGCAAATAAAGTAGCGATCATATAAGTATACAATTTATGAGGACAACCCATGCAGAAAATATTGAAGCTTGCATATTTTTCCGAAAAAATAAACAAATACTGTATAATTTATAATTCTGTACAAGGAAGCGTAAACACACTTTGCAGTAAATCATTCAAGATCCTCTCTGAGTCAGTTTCCATTGATTGATGTCAGTGCAGATGCCAAATGCCATGATGAAAGGAACTTAGTAATCAATTTAGTATTTTATTATTTTTCACCTGACATCGGGGCGAGTGTGGTTGTAAATTGTCCTTGTCAATTTTCACCCGGTCATGATGAGTGGTCAGGTGGTTAGCCTTTGCCCTGATTTGACCCATTGACTAAAACAGTGAGGTATAAAATATATGTACCGTATTCACAAGAATTAGCACCCAGGGTGCCTAAATAATTGGTTACAGAGGGCACTTATTAGGATAACAAAACTAATATATCTGGACGTAAAATGTCCTTTTTATAGAATTCAATAAGTCTGAAGTACATGTATTGTGACCAGAACGATCTGCAAAAGTGTTGTCTCATCAATATCGGACAATTTGTATACAAATGAGCCCCTTGATACCTATATTTACAGGGTTTTTCTCTTGTAAACATGCTTAAAAGAAGGTTTAACATAACATTATACAGAATAATTTAGTCACAATTAATAGGGGTAATTATATAATTTCAACACCTCTGCCGAAGGAGGGGGGGGGGGGGGCCTTATAAGGGAAGTGGCACTAATTACGGCGAATATGGTATATAACCAGAGATTTCCACCTTCTGGCAGGCATATTTTTCTGATGATTAAGCATCTTCAAGTTCAAAGTATGCAAAGCCAGTAAAAAGATGATTTATACAGTGATCAATATAGAAATATTTTTTATGGGTTCTTTTCATTTGTATTGCCAAACCAATGGCCATTTCCGGATATTCAAGAGAATGGGTCCTTTCAAAATTTTACAAGTTAACAGGACTCGGGATGTGCACATAGATTTGTCACTGTTTATTCGGCAATAACCGCTTTGAACTGTCAAAATCATAAACTGCTGCCTGGCAACAATATTTTTTGTTATAGGAAACTTGCACAAATATGGACCAAGGGTATTATATTCTTCCTGAAATTTTAGAAAGTGCTTTACATTACATTACATGCCATGACAGCAAGGTCATCACTTGGAATGTATGTTTGGTAACTGTCTTAAATTTTTCTATCAACCAAAAAACGGAACAAGCACAACTTGAACACAATAACATTACATGAAATTTGACAATGATCTACAAAGTCCTTCAATAGATTTAGTGACAACAAATTTAACTTACTTCCTTGAGTTCCCCGATATTTGCCTTGCGGGGACGACCCTTCTTGCCCGCTGAGGAGGGCACATCTTGGGAGTCAGAGGTAGTAAGATCTAACTTTGGTCTCTTGGTATCGTGATCGTCATCACTGTCGGATCCGCTATCAGACTTGTTAGAGTTGGCCTCGCTGTCGTTGCCCTGGCTGGAATCTGAAGAGCTGTCTGATGCACTGGACTTGACTGACTTTTGATCTTCACCTCCTCCAGATCCCGACCCCGACCCAGAACCTGATCCTGACTCAGATTCGGAGTCTGAACTTGAACCACTGAAATAAGACATCATCATGATACTGTGGTATACACTATACAGAAATCAACAAGCAGCTTCTGATCAACAATATTGCCACCTTTTTCTATTCATTGGTCTATCTTGATTAATATACACTATACAGAAATCAACAAGCAGCTTCTGATCAACAATATTGCCACCTTTTTCTATTCATTGGTCTATCTTGATTAAAATACTTTTATCATACGCTAGCATTAAGAAGATCTGAGCAGCTTTTCAACCAACAAATCAAAATATAACTGTCAAAATATTGCCAAAGACAGTTTTGGTTTGGTACTCGTAATGGGTATTATTGAAATGATAATATCCAAGCGTCTTCAATGTCAACCAAACTAAGACCATGTCCATCCCAAGTCACTTCATGCCCAAAATGGTATATTTATTAGATAATCGTTAAAGTATGCTTAATCTCATGGATTTTCCTTTGTTGTAACAGAAACTATCTCGAAGGAGATGAAGTAAAATCATATGGAAGGTCAGGAGCTTAAATTTACTGACAAAAGGAGAAGAAAGTCAAAACATGTAAGCACACACTGCTGAAAATATGACGGACGAGTCTTGATTAGCAGAAAAAAATACTGTTATATGGTAAGCTAGACATGACCCCAGATACGCCACTTTCAGATCTTCATATTGCTTGTCTCGTTTTTCCCCCCAATTTTGGTGTAAAATGTAGCTTAAATACGATAGAACAATTTCAGTCTGGTAAAATTTTTAACTTAACCAGACAGAAATGTCAGGTAAAGATGATTCCGGTCTGGTAATTATTTAACAGAATGTCCCGTAAAAAAAAACACAACAACATTAAGCTTGGACCGATGTTTGGACATGGAAACTGTTTTCCTATCTTTAAAGAATGATATGATATTGCATCATGCCAAACAAATTCTACAGACTTAAATCAGAGATGACGCATATTATTTCAAATTTGATGTATTATTTTTAAGTATCATACTTTATACACAAACAACATGTTTTTTAATCTATATTATGTCAACAGTATACGCAAATTAAGTAAACAAACCCTACCTTGAGTTGGAACCTGATCCACTATCTTCTACATTATATTTTTTTTCGTTTGAACCATTTCTGGAATCGAGAGAGGATTTCTTTAACTTCAATTTTGACGTGTCATCGTTACATGTTGGACCAAACAGGGGACTGCTGAAATCCAATCCACCCTGAAAGTATAAAGAAAATTCTATATCTAAACATTTTATGTGCAAAACAAATTCCTGTACTTCTCATCTTTAAGCTGTCAAAATATGAATCATGAACTTTCTCGGAAAGATAACTATATTTCCACATCATATGTTGATGGTCATGACCTTTAATTGTTAATGAGCACAACCTATTCATTAATATAGGTTTTTTGCAAAATGACTGCTAATCAGACATTCCAGTTTATCAGCATCAGTATAGTATTGGAAAACTAAGAATCAGCATCAAAATTATAAAAAAAAGTTACATAAACCTGCAAATTAATACAGATATAGACAAACATACAAGGTAATCAGACATTTCAACTCAGGATCAGTTCACAACAGAACAGACTAATATTGTCATATTGTACATTATGTATTCCCCTTCAAGCTTTTTTTCTATTGTTTGGAAGATAATAACAACATCACTTGCTTCATGTGCTTCAAGCTATCATCATGTTAACAATTCCTTGTGTATAATGAGTGAAATATCTCAAATGGGTCCGTCTTAAAAATCTCAAAAATTCAACATTACACAAAAGCAAAAAGTGTAAATAACATGTACCAACAATAACAACTTGGTCCACATTCAATTATCATGTGTTTGTTAACATTCTCTTTATTGGAGGTATCTTCTGTAGTCTTTATATACAAGGTGTCAATACGGGGACTTCCCCGAACACCAACTCTGCTTATAAAAACATGTTTACTTAGGTGGTCAGTTGTGATGATAGTGAGTTATAGTCTATAGCAGAAATGTTGTACAGGTTGTACATGTTGTACAGGTAAATCAACCTCTGGTAACTAATCAGATACTCAATATCTAATGATATTTGCAAATAAATGATAAATAGGTACTTCATAAAAAAGCTGCAGATTTAGGAAAATAATCCTATATTTCACCTGATTTCAGATATGTGTAAATTATCATATTTATTAATATGTATATATATATAAGTTTCAGATTTGTGTAAATTTTTGTCATATTGATTAACCGTATACCTTCTTTCATATTTTGTAAATAAACCAGGGACGTATAATATACATATGTATCAATAACGACTTGAATAGGCTGATTTCTAATCATTTTATTGATACATATGTATATTATTTCTTTGTTTTCACTTGTTTATATGTCAATTTATGACAATAATTATGTTTATTTCAGGGACATATACGTCCCTGGTTTATTTACAAAATATGAAAGAAGGCATATGTTTAATCAATATATGACAAAAATTTACACAAATCTGAAACTTATATATATACATAGGGTCATCATCACTATCTGCAATATGTCAGATAATCAAGCTTTAAACCATCCAAATAATTTTTCTTTTTATACCATTTTTGTAAAGTTTATACAAAATACTTACATGCCGAGCCCTGTCAAATGCCTTATTTATATCACAGAATATAGTAGTTAAAACTTGTACAGATTTAATTGTGTTTAATTTGTGTGACATCAGTTTAGTGTTATCTGTCTTCATTTAATGTTTTTCAATAAAGAATACTGATGTCTAATAATTATCTTTCGGTGCTGTATAAATATGTATTACTCTAACATGTATGAAAAGAATTTTATTTTATTATCAATATGCTTTAAATAAATCGATTAAAGGGGCATCCCGGGGAAGTCTACAATGAATTTATTGAATGAACATGATGTCTGCACTACCAGATGCATTTTCCTGTTATTTCAATATTCAAAGTCCTCTCAAAATGTGTTTATTAGCCACTTGCAAAATTGCATTTCTCGGGAAAGCCCGATAAAAATAGCAATGATCACGCGTCAATCACGTGACTATTTTGTCGCATGTCGACGAAGGGGCCCAACGGGATGGGACGCGTAATGTATAGGTCCGATGATGAACCAGACACAAAGTCTGTGTATCAATTTATTGAATCATATTCACATTAATAATCAGACGTTAATTACACACGATATTCATATGAAGAAATTTATGTCGGCATCTCTGCATCATTTATCGACATCAGTACCTGACTGAGACCGTTAGTCATGCATTGTCAGAAACCATTACGACACTGCACTATCTTACATTGTACGTTTAACAGTGTCATGTGGGTTTCCGACAATGACAACCATAGGGCAAACCTTAATTTCTGTAAAAAGTTATCTTCACGAATCCTCATTTAGAACCATTTCACAAAAGGTGTGCATGCATTGAAAAGTGCAAAAATAAAATGAAATGATTCCGATTTTTTTTTATACAACTCGATGTCTTGAAGATTTTTTTTCAGACTTTCTATATATTCATCTAAAATCTATCCAACTTTCAGCGTCAACATACTTTAACACTTACAATTATATATGTATCACGGAAGTCCGTGCACTCATATGACGCACCACGCACTAAACATGTAGAATGCATGTATAATATATATATCAAATTTGGAACTTGTCGAGAAGAAAATTGTCAAATACTTAATCCATTTATATATGTTATGATTCATTTTACTTTTTTTATGTAAATTTAAAGGTTCGTTAACATTTTCAACACAACTGCAGACATGGGACATACACAATTGTACATGTATATGATTTTTTTTTATGAATTAATGACTTCACTTATATAATGCATATATCTTGATTCATATCAAATCCAATACCGGGGTCCAAACCCGATAATATTTGTACAATCCGTATTTTATAGATTAGGTATGACAAGATTTTTTTATCCGCACATGATGACATAAATTTATTCATTTTGTCCAAATTGAATATGTATACATTAAACTCAATCGCCCGGGATATACCGGCGTTTTATAACGTAACCCCCCCCCCCCCCCATACGGTTTTTCTTGTATGTGAAAAGGTCTTTCTCTTCAGCAATATAATTCAATAATGCCGTTTTACTGGAATATTATAAAGGGAATATTACAATACACGCTTTCAAGTTTTACACACGCATTTAATTATGTAACAGAGGAATGAAAGAGTTATCCCTTGGGAAGCCCCAAAACCAAATCAAAACTGTGTCACCGGCTATCCAGAAGAAAACTGTAACAATGCAAACAATTGGGCTGTTAGTCTCTCCCTTGAATACTTCCCATCCCTCATTATGCTTCCGTAATATAATCCTTACGTTAAAATTTGACCATTCGGCCACTTTTCGCTTGGTAGTTACATGTACAAATGTAGGTCACGCGGATCGCCATTTTTTGTTTACCGATTTAGCTTGTTATACGCATGCGTTATTATATGTGATGCAAAAAAATTTGCATGTCCAAATCGTTGATCAACGAATAGTGATTCCCTTTTTTAATTATTAATTAAAATTTTTGAGAACATATTTCAGCGTAAATCGCCCATTAATTTTCCACAAGAGTATACATTTAATTCATATATACAATAATTCTAAATAAGCATAAAACATATAGTTTTAACGTGATGCCTCTTTAAGGAGATTTATTTTGCAAATAATGTATTTCAATTACTATTTTTCATTTATTGAATCTAAAAAATAATATTTAATGATCATTTTGTATTACTTGAAGCTGTATTATATGAAAATATTTTATCAATTTCATTACTGAATTTAGTATCATGTCTACAAATCAAATGAGTTGACATTCTAAGTTGAAACAGACTATAACTTAAACTTCAAATGATTTCCTATATAAACACCTTTCTTTCAAGTTATCAGAGTTGGTGTTCAGGGAATGAGCCGTCAATACCAGGTCAATCATAATGTCAAGACGTAACTAACAGTCTCCAATGTTCCAAATATATTTACTACAATGATAACATTCTGTCATGTAACAAACAATTTAAAACAGGTAAGTTTATCTTCAAATTATAGTATTTTGTCATATTTAGCTAAAAAAAAATTACCATTAAAATTTTAAACACCAAATATATACATGTATTATCATCAAGTATACATCAAAAGTAATGCAAAATTGATAGTAAGATTTCAGTTATAATAATACAGCTTTTTAATTATATTCTGATATTTGTGTAATAATCTGGAGTTCAAATCTTTCAAGAAATGCGAAATTCAACAAACGTTTGACTGTATAGAATAGCATAAAAGATTTATCAAAGGTCAAGGTCACTGTGACCTTATTCTATATCACATGTTGATGACATTGACATGACCTTGATAACTAATGACCCAACCAAAGAGTGACAGACTTGACTTCAGACCCTCACACATAGCCTCTATACAGTACTGTGTAGTCTCACTATACAACACTAGTACAGCCTCCATTTTGTACACACACACTGCAGACACAAAATAGCTGCATTTATAAATCAATAGGTACCAGTGTATTGTTAGAAAACTAAGAATTAGCATCAAAATTAAAACAAAAAGTTACATAAACCTGTAAATTAATACAGATAAAGACAAACATACAAGATAACAGGGATAATTCCGACTCTCAAAACCTATGGGAGAATTTGAGGGATTTTATGGTATTAGCAAAATGATATTATTCTATATAAAGTAATACAATTTGAATTTTCAAAGAGGTTTTCAGGAAAAATATGGGTAAAAATCCCCAAATCTTGCCCCAAAACGATCCCTGAAGGTAATCATGCAGACTTTTAATCTCTAGTTCACCAATACAAAATAGACTAATTTCTTCATTTATATAATCCCTTTCATTACCACAAACAATTATATAATGATTTTATGTTTAGGAAGATAATAACAACTCTTACTTGCGCCATGTGATTCAAGCTATAGTTATCTCATGTAAACAATTCCTTGTGTATAAAGTGTGAAATATCTCAAATGGGTCCGTCTTAAAATCTCAAAAATTCAACTTCACACGAAAGAAAAGAGTGTAAACGACTTGTACCAACAATAACAACTTGGTCCACATTCAATTATCATATGTTTGTTAACTTTCTCTTTATTGGAAGCATCGTTATATAATCATGTGTCAACACTACTAACTTCAGTCATCATGACAAGATGTACATGTATGTCACTAACCATCTCAAATGTTCCATATATACTACCAAGGAAAGATTTTATAATAATGCACAAATTATAAAATGCCAGTTGAACTTCAAATAATCCTATTTTGAGATGTAGAGCATTTTGTCAGAACCATCATCTAAATTTAACTTTTCATCATAAAACTTCTGACACCAAATTCTACAAGAATTATCATCACACATTCTACTTAAATTGTAAAACCGGACAAAATATACTTTATTTACGCCAAATCAGGCTCTATGATTATATTCTGATCATGGTGTACTAAAAATCAAAAGGTTTTATTTCTTCTAAATGTGAAAAGCAACTAAGTGTTAAATGCAAAGTGAAACACACACAAAAAATTGTCAAAAAGGTCCAGGTCACTGTGACCTTATTCCATATCACATGTTGATGACCTTGACATGACCTTGATAACTAATGACCAAACCAAAGAGTGACAGACTTGACTCCAGACCCTCACACATAGCCTCTATACAGTACTGTGTAGTCTCACTATACAACACTAGTACAGCCTCCATTTTGTACATACACACTGCAGACACAAAATGGCTGCCTTTATAATCAATAGGTACCAGTGTATTGTTAGAAAACTAAGAATTAGCATCAAAATTAAAACAAAAACATACATAAACCTGTAAATTAATACAGATATAGACAAACATACAAGGAAATCAGATATTTTAACTCTGGATCAGTTCACCAATACAAAATACAGACTTATTCGTTCACATCTGTTCCCTTGAAAATCATGGTCACTTCACAACATTTGCCTAAATGTCTAGGAAGATAACATTTTTTCTTGCTTCAAGCTATAGTCGTCATGTTCACATTTTTCTGTTTATAAAGTGTGAAATATCTCAAATGGGTCCGTCTTAAAATCTCAAAAATTCAACATCACACGAAAGTAAAGAGTGTAAACATTATGTACCAACAATAACAACTTGGTCCACATTCACTTATCATGTGTTTGTTAACTTTTTCTTCATTGGGATTTATTCTGTAGTGTTTATATATCAGGGTGTATATGTAAACCCTACTTAAATCATGACAAGATGTAACTAACATTTCCAATGCTCAAAAAAAAACTACAAAGGAAAGAATTGTCATATTAAACACATACAAATTCTAAAATGTCAGTTGAACTTCCAATAATCTCAATTTGACATATATACAGCATTCTGTCTATACATCATCTAAATTTCACTTTTCATCATTAAAACTTCTGACACCAAATTTTACAAATATTATCATCACACATATTCCTCAAATTGTAAAAATAAACAAATGAGTTATTACTTATATCATGAAAAAGGCTCTTTGCTTTTATTCTAATCTTGGTGTTATAATCATAAAATGATTTTTGTTTGAATGTGAAAAGCAAGTAAGTGCTAAATGTATAGTGAAACACACAAAAACTATTGTCAAAAAGGTCAAGGTCAATGTGACCTACTTCCATATCACATGTTGATGACCTTGACATGACCTTGATAACTAATTATATAATGACCCAACCAAAGAATGACAGACTTGACTTCAGACCCTCACACATAGCCTCTATACAGTACTGTGTAGTCTCACTATACAACACTAATACAGCCTCCATTTTGTACATACACACTGCAGACACAAAATGGCTGCCTTTATAATCAATAGGTACCAGTGTATTGTTAGAAAACTAAGAATTAGCATCAAAATTAAAACAAAAAGTTACATAAACCTGTAAATTATTACAGATATAGACAAACATACAAGGAAATCAGACATTTTAACTCTGGATCAGTTCACCAATACAAAATACAGACTAATTTCTTTATATACCATACATTATTCCCTTTCATGGCCACTTCTAAACAATTGCTAATGTTCTGGAAGGTAGTAACAATTTTTTATTCTTGCTTCCTGTGATTCAAGCTATAGTCGTCATGTTAACAATTTCCTGTTTATAAAGAGTGAAATATCTCAAATGGGTCCGTTTTAAAATCTCAAAATTTCAACATCACACGAAAGTAAAGAGTGTACACATTATGCACCAATAATAACAACTTGGTCCACATTCAATTATCATGTGTTTGTTAACTTTTTCTTCATTGGAGGCATCTTCTGTAGTGTTTGTTTTATCAGGATGTAAAGTCTACTTAAATCATGACAAGATGTATAGTAACTAATTTTTCCAATGCTCCAAATATACTACAAAGGAAAGAATTGTCATATTAAACACAAATTATTAAATGTCAGTTGAACTTCAAATAATCTCATTTTGACATATATACAGCATTCTGTCTATACATCATCTAAATTTCACTTTTCATCATCAAAACCTCAGACACCAAATTTTTTAAGTAATATTATCACACATATTCCTAAAATTGTAAATATAAACAAAAAAGGTATTATTTACATCATGAAAAAGGCTCTTTTATTTTATTCTGATCTTGGTGTTATAATCATCAATTGATTTTTTGATTGAATGTGAAAAGTAACTAAGTACTAAATGCATAGTGAAACACACACAAAAACTATTGTCAAAAAGGTCAAGGTCACTGTGACCTTATTCCATATCACATGTTGATGACCTTGACATGACCTTGATAACTAATGACCCTACCAAAGAGTGACAGACTTGACTTCAGACCCTCACACATAGCCTCTATACAGTGTTGTGTAGCCTCACTATACAACACCAGTACAGCCTCCATTTTGTACACACACTGCAGACACAAAATGGCTGTCTTTATAATCAATAGGTACCAGTGTATTGTTAGAAAACTAAGAATTAGCATCAAAATTAAAACAAAAAGGATCATAAACCTGTAAATTAATAGATATATAGACAAACATGCAAAGGTAATCAGACATTTTAACTCTGGATCAGTTCACCAATACAAAATAAAGACTAATTTTTTCATATACCATACATGTTCCTTTGAAAATCATGGTCACTTTCAAACATTTGCTTATATTAAATCTCTAGGAAGATAATAACAATTTTTCTTGCTTCCTGTGATTCAAGCTATAGTCGTCATGTTAACATTTTCCTGTGTATAAAGAGTGAAATATCTCAAATGGGTCCGTCTTAAAATCTCAAAATTTCAACATCACACGAAAGTAAAGAGTGTAAACATTATGCACCAATAATAACAACTTGGTCCACATTCAATTATCATGTGTTTGTTAACTTTTTCTTCATCGGAGGCATCTTCTGTAGTTTTGTTTTATCAGGATGTAAAGTCTACTTAAATCATGACAAGATGTATAGTAACTAATTTTTCCAATGCTCCAAATATACTACAAAGGAAAGAATTGTCATATTAAACACAAACAAATTATTAAATGTCAGTTGAACTTCAAATAATCTCATTTTGACATATATACAGCATTCTGTCTATACATCATCTAAATTTAACTTTCATCATTAAAACCTCAGACACCAAATTTTTTAAGTAATATTATCACACATATTCCTAAAATTGTAAATATAAACAAAAAAGGTATTATTTACATCATGAAAAAGGCTCTTTGCTTTTATTCTAATCTTGGTGTTATAATCATAAAATGATTTTTGTTTGAATGTGAAAAGCAAGTAAGTGCTAAATGTATAGTGAAACACACAAAAACTATTGTCAAAAAGGTCAAGGTCAATGTGACCTACTTCCATATCACATGTTGATGACCTTGACATGACCTTGATAACTAATTATATAATGACCCAACCAAAGAATGACAGACTTGACTTCAGACCCTCACACATAGCCTCTATACAGTACTGTGTAGTCTCACTATACAACACTAATACAGCCTCCATTTTGTACATACACACTGCAGACACAAAATGGCTGCCTTTATAATCAATAGGTACCAGTGTATTGTTAGAAAACTAAGAATTAGCATCAAAATTAAAACAAAAAGTTACATAAACCTGTAAATTATTACAGATATAGACAAACATACAAGGAAATCAGACATTTTAACTCTGGATCAGTTCACCAATACAAAATACAGACTAATTTCTTTATATACCATACATTATTCCCTTTCATGGCCACTTCTAAACAATTGCTAATGTTCTGGAAGGTAGTAACAATTTTTTATTCTTGCTTCCTGTGATTCAAGCTATAGTCGTCATGTTAACAATTTCCTGTTTATAAAGAGTGAAATATCTCAAATGGGTCCGTTTTAAAATCTCAAAATTTCAACATCACACGAAAGTAAAGAGTGTACACATTATGCACCAATAATAACAACTTGGTCCACATTCAATTATCATGTGTTTGTTAACTTTTTCTTCATTGGAGGCATCTTCTGTAGTGTTTGTTTTATCAGGATGTAAAGTCTACTTAAATCATGACAAGATGTATAGTAACTAATTTTTCCAATGCTCCAAATATACTACAAAGGAAAGAATTGTCATATTAAACACAAATTATTAAATGTCAGTTGAACTTCAAATAATCTCATTTTGACATATATACAGCATTCTGTCTATACATCATCTAAATTTCACTTTTCATCATCAAAACCTCAGACACCAAATTTTTTAAGTAATATTATCACACATATTCCTAAAATTGTAAATATAAACAAAAAAGGTATTATTTACATCATGAAAAAGGCTCTTTTATTTTATTCTGATCTTGGTGTTATAATCATCAATTGATTTTTTGATTGAATGTGAAAAGTAACTAAGTACTAAATGCATAGTGAAACACACACAAAAACTATTGTCAAAAAGGTCAAGGTCACTGTGACCTTATTCCATATCACATGTTGATGACCTTGACATGACCTTGATAACTAATGACCCTACCAAAGAGTGACAGACTTGACTTCAGACCCTCACACATAGCCTCTATACAGTGTTGTGTAGCCTCACTATACAACACCAGTACAGCCTCCATTTTGTACACACACTGCAGACACAAAATGGCTGTCTTTATAATCAATAGGTACCAGTGTATTGTTAGAAAACTAAGAATTAGCATCAAAATTAAAACAAAAAGGATCATAAACCTGTAAATTAATAGATATATAGACAAACATGCAAAGGTAATCAGACATTTTAACTCTGGATCAGTTCACCAATACAAAATAAAGACTAATTTTTTCATATACCATACATGTTCCTTTGAAAATCATGGTCACTTTCAAACATTTGCTTATATTAAATCTCTAGGAAGATAATAACAATTTTTCTTGCTTCCTGTGATTCAAGCTATAGTCGTCATGTTAACATTTTCCTGTGTATAAAGAGTGAAATATCTCAAATGGGTCCGTCTTAAAATCTCAAAATTTCAACATCACACGAAAGTAAAGAGTGTAAACATTATGCACCAATAATAACAACTTGGTCCACATTCAATTATCATGTGTTTGTTAACTTTTTCTTCATCGGAGGCATCTTCTGTAGTTTTGTTTTATCAGGATGTAAAGTCTACTTAAATCATGACAAGATGTATAGTAACTAATTTTTCCAATGCTCCAAATATACTACAAAGGAAAGAATTGTCATATTAAACACAAACAAATTATTAAATGTCAGTTGAACTTCAAATAATCTCATTTTGACATATATACAGCATTCTGTCTATACATCATCTAAATTTAACTTTCATCATTAAAACCTCAGACACCAAATTTTTTAAGTAATATTATCACACATATTCCTAAAATTGTAAATATAAACAAAAAAGGTATTATTTACATCATGAAAAAGGCTCTTTTATTTTATTCTGATCTTGGTGTTATAATCATGAAATGATTTTTTGTTTGAATGTGAAAAGTAACTAAGTACTAAATGCATAATGAAACACACAAAAACTATTGTCAAAAAGGTCAAGGTCAAGATGACCTTATTCCATATCACATGTTGATGACCTTGACATGACCTTGATAACTAACGACAAAACAAAAGAATGACAGACTTGACTTCAGACCCTCACACATAGCCTCTATACAGTACTGTGTAGTCTCACTATACAACACTAGTACAGCCTCCATTTTGTACACACACACACTGCAGACACAAAATGGCTGCCTTTATAATCAATAGGTACCAGTGTATTGTTAGAAAACTAAGAATTAGCATCAAAATTAAAACAAAAAGTTACATAAACCTGTAAATTAATACAGATATAAACAAACATACAATGAAATCAGACATTTCAACTCTAGATCAGTTCACCAATACAAAATACAGACTAATTTCTTTATATACCATACATTATTCCCTTTCATGGCCACTTCTAACTAATTGCTAATGTTCTGGAAGGTAGTAACATTTTTTATTCTTGCTTCCTGTGATTCAAGCTATAGTCGTCGTGTTAACAATTTCTTGTGTATAAAGATTGAAATATCTCAAATGGGTCCGTCTTAAAATCTCAAAAATTCAATGTCACACAAAAGTAAAGAGTGTAAACAACATGTACCAACAATAACAACTTGGTCCACATTCAATTATCATGTGTTTGTGAACTTCTTCTTTATTGGAAGTATCTTCTGTAGTCTTTATATACAAGGTATCAATACCAGTTAAACCATGATGACAAATTGTAACTAACAATCTCAATTGTTCAATATACTAACTAGGATATAGATTATGTCACACTCAAGTTATAGAATGCCAGTTGAACTTCAAATAATCATAATCTCATTTTGACAAACAGAGCATTCTGTCATAAACAGCATCTAAGGTCAACTATAAATCATTCAAACTTCTGACACAAATTTTGCAAACATTATCACATACAGCAACAGTAATTTTGATGCAAAAAAAACAACATATCATTTGCATCATTATTTAGAGCTCTTTCATTATATTCCGATATTTGTGTAATAATATGATGTAATAATTTGCATTAAGTGCACAACTAAGGAAATCAACATAATCTGTGTAATCTATGAAAGATACATTTATATATATCACAGGTCAAATTCCCTAGGTCACAATGACCTATTTTCGCATCACATGACCTTGAGATGACCTAGATATAGGTAGTTATTATAAATGAACATTCCAAAATAACAGTATATTGTACATGTGTTGCCTATCCTCAGATACGTTTATATTATTATTGTTTTTGCTACTTAGATTTTACAGCAGCCTGTGCCTTATTGAATTGGGAAATACAGTAGGATTTTGAGATAAATTGGGAAAATATTCTTGAATTTTGCTTCATTTTGGGAAAATAAGACAAATGTTTACGGAGGGAAACAGCTTTATATTGGTTGTAAAAATGGGCAAACAAATCACTGATAATACAGCCTTCAATTTTAACTCTGGCACTAGTATGTATGTATTGCACACAAAATTTCTGTCTTGATAATTATCATTAATAAGAACCATCGCATGCTGCCAGGTCTTTTTTCTGAGTCCGCTAATGGGCCCTATTCCCAATTTAAATTTTCTTTATATTGAAGTCAAATTCGCAAAATTTGCAGTTTACTCCTGGAAAAATCTTTCCAAATTCACCAATTTTCTTTCTAAAATAAGACCAAAAGGCCCCATCCCAAACCAGCCAGAAAAAGCTCTCATTGTCACTAAGGCCAAACGAAAAATATGTCTGTAAGACATGAAGTGATGTTAACTACAAAAAGAATCCATTTGGTAGAATTTGAATTTTGTTAAACTTTTTTGGCCTCGTGACCCATGCATCTAATCATAGCCACATTGCAATATGTTCCATAGTGAACATTACACAAACTTGAAAAATTTTTAAGAATAAAGATAGTTGGGTCAAAATCTTGTCACAACATCTGATGCGAGCTATTGAAGAAAGAGTCATCTGCATCCTGAAACTATGTATATGATCATGATTGTTTTGTAAGTAATTTGAACAATTGGAATTTCCAGTTGCTTAAACTACTAGAAAAGTAAAATTATGATTGTTTACGATTGATTTATATATATATATATTATGCCATTAATATTGAAAAGGATAACTACAGCCCTAATTTTGTGGAGAACTAAGACAGTTGTATTTTCAAATAGCCATGTTTGATTGGTCAGTTTGTACCTGAAGCTTACCATTTGTAACAAGGGAGATAGGCTTATCTGTAACAAGGGAGATCATCCAACAAGCCAGTACCCTAATTCCTTTTTTCTCCCCAGATAATATATTTTACTGTACTTTTATGCCATCAGAAACACTTAATAATCCAAGGAAACATGTTTAATTTTATTTGGCCAATATATATCAAATACAATAGGTTTCCCTTATTAAGAAAAGACAACCTATTTTTTATGATACATATATGTTACTCATGTAGATTTTTTTTAACTTGCAGCATAATTATCGAGCAAAACTATCTTTTCACAGCAGTATGATGGTTGTTAACATTAGAAGAAAAACTAATTTTTTTATGTGTCCATTACTCATTTCATAACATAAGGCTTGCTTAATTTAACCAATGTTATATTTATCTGAAAAATAGAAAAGTTTTGAAAATATAATAAATATCATTTGTTTCAAGATCTTTTAAATTGTGTTACATTTGTGTTACTTTGGTTTCCAAATTCATTATTAATCTACCTTCCAAATGATGAGGAAATGCCATTTTAATTGACTTATTAATAATTACAATTATGATAAATTCTTTGCAATAATATTTATGCATTCTTATAATTAACTCCAATTGAAGTATTCTAAATCTTCACCAATTTTACTATAACACAATAATATTGTGTATATGTTCTATGCCAGACATACATACCAATCATATGCAGATTTAAACCTTTTGCTTTTCTGATATGATCACTATGATAATTTCATCACTGAAGTCCTAAATCATCCTTACATTAACACTTTCAAAAGACAGTTAATGTTTTAGCTATGACATTATATAACCTTTCTTTAACTGATTATATATGCTGTCAATCTTTTGATATCTTCATTTTAAGACTAATAAACTAACAAGATTGGATCTAAAGAGCATCACTCCTTCACACTATAACATAGCGTTGTTCTCATGAATGTAAGTATTTACGCTTTCATTACTTATTACCTGAATATATCTTGTAATATTGACCGATGTAAGAATCAGAAAACAAAGCAAAACAAAGAATTTTAAGTTCCTGTGCTGCTTTCTTTTAAAATTTGAATTGAAAATGTTCCTGTTAATGCACTTTAAAATCATTATTAAAAGAATACACTTAATTAATGATTTTTTTTCATTGTAGTGCACTTAGCACATGGAGCAACTAACAACAGAGAGGGGGTGGGGGGATGATTTTGCAAGTAAACATAATGTGTTAACGTTGTCTCAAGTTTACTCAGCCAAATGGAGCTCATAATCTTACTTGCACAACTTCTAGTCAAAATTAGTAAATATAGAATACTATATAGTGTACTATATCTACTTGACTTCTGGCGATCACTTTCCACTGAATGTCAAGTATTTCACAGTAAAGAAAACAACATACTTTCTACTATTTTCTTCATTTAGCATTATTCTTAATACATTAGAACTGATTATACAAGATTTACTGTGCCAATAGTCTAGTGAATTAACCATTTGCTGAATGCTTGCTGCCACTGATTTACAGAATAAGCATTGAAGTTTTGATAAACATCAATAAATACCTATAAAAACAGCATAAAACAATAGAAAACAATCATTTAAATCATCACATTCACATGTAAATGCATTCAAACAACGTAATATTAGTAAATGTACACAAATTCATAATTAACACGAAATTTACACAATATCACTATAATTGTTGTGTAGTAACAACAGGAGTACACAGAAAATAAACAGAGTCCAAAAACAAATGCAAATTGCAAAAATGGGCCTGTTAAGAAATAGACAAATTTCAAGGTCATACGAAAGACAAACATCTTAAGAGAACAAAAACACAAAAATAATCATGAAACACATCCAATTATGATATTTTACACGATTTTCCTTGTCAGTGGTCTTAAAAACAAATTTCAGAATCAGCAAAATTACGAAAGGGGGTGGCCTCAAGTCTTTGTAGATATTACAAAATGTATTTCAATGACACAAACAAAACATACGCCAAAACATCAAGCAGAACATGGTGAATACAAAAGAAAGTGGATAAAGCACCAAATAAATGCAATTCGTTGCATAGACAGCGGCTAAATCCAAGTCTAGTTGCAAAAGTTGATAAAATCCAACATGGCGGCTGTGTGTCGGCGGCGAATTTCCATCCCCGTTTTCTATTTAAACAGCTTACAACAATAGAAGAAATAGATACAAAGCGTTAAAAAAGAACAAGTTGCAGATTTAATTTGACACCAAAGGTCAGTAATTGTTTCAGAAGTACAAACCTTGCTCATCTTGAGTCAGGAAATCGCTTCATCCTCAACTGTCTGGTAGCGGCCCAACAAAGGCAAATCGAACAAAATTCCTTTCCAATCACGTGTCACTGTCGCTCCTGCTCACGTCATAAATTGTGCATAAACAGTTTATAATATAAATGCACAAACGGCGACTGTTTTAACCTGCAAATACCCAAAATAACATTAAAATATAACAATATTTACATCCAATATGTGATTTCTTGCCAAAACATTGATATTTGCAGGTTTTCAACGAAAACAAAGTGTTGTCAATGAAAATCAGATAAAATTTCAGCGCTCAAATAGCCTTTAAAACGAATCTATGACAGCTTAATCAATTACTTACATCAAATTTAGAACAAAGTGGCGTAATACACACATGTAACGAAGAAATTTTCCTGACGTATTTTCCTTGAACAAACAGTCAATATGGCCGCCATTTTCGGTCCTAACTAACAATGGTGCATCATGGGATATCATCAATTTTTGCCATGCTGATCTTTTAATAAAAGTGAATGATTAAGCAAAATTTATTGATTCATAACACAGATAATCATCGCTCATAACTATTTATTGGCGCAAAAATCAACAATTTCTCGAAAATATAGACAAATTCTGACAAACGTATCACATAATTAGGTTAGATAAAAGATAAATTACAATTTCGACGGATTTTTACGTGGGTTTCGTAGTGTAGTGGTTATCACGTTCGCCTCACACGCGAAAGGTCCTGGGTTCGACCCCCAGCGAAACCACTTTTTTCCCCTTCAACAATCTATTTTATTGTTTGAACGAATGGAGCTTCCACTCTGAAAATATTATCAGGAACGTATATTCATATTCGTCCCTGATTATATAAAGCTATTCTGCACAACGAAAAAAAATAGTCACATGACATATTGATACGGCGGTACATTTAGGACATGGTAGAGAATTTTATTATGCATGTCCTAAATGTACAAACGTAAATATGAAGTAATAATTTAAAAAGATTTATGCATAGACAACTTGGCTCTGTAGAAAATCATTGTCTATGAATCCTTCATAAAAATGCCTTTATGACCATGGAGGGGTCAATTTTATCGAAAATTGATCTAAACCCCCAAAAGTGTAAAATTACTACAAGAAATTTTATTAAATGTCGTATACATGGTAGCAGGAACATTAGCTCTGAAGAGCTATTATTACGACAAACATAAGAAAAAATCACAGCACGGTAATAATAAGATAGATATAAACAAGAAAAATAACTCGGTAGTGTATACTAAGAATCATGCCAACAAGAAAATACATATTAAGATAGGCGAGTTTAAGAGCAAGCACAAGTTTTCATGCAGTTTGAATTGTTATTAAAAGCACATGGCTGTATATATATATATATGCTAACATAGCAAAGTGTGAAAATTGACAGAATAAGCACTAATATAGTAAAATCTAAAATACATACCGAATGTATGGAGCATGATAAATGAGATAAGAAAAAAAAACTTTATTTAATTAAGGTCCAAAACTAGCTGTAACAAATTCTCAGGTCCCTGTGGTAAATAGGTGCGACATCGGGATTGTCTTAGACTTATTTTATGGAAGTTGTTTTCAGCGTCAGTGATAAACAAAGCTTTATAATCAAATACAAACGCGATAGACCCTAATCTTTATTGAATTAATGAAATACCACATGAATAAATTATGTAATAAAAAAGGGTTTAATAAATATGCATTAGGCGACACCGATTTGAAAAGTAGATTTTCGTGATATTTTGATAAAAAGAGGATATATACGTTCGACATTTCTTTATTAGATTTTATTAAATTTGGAAGAAAGCGGTAGTGAAATTTAACATATACTAATGTATGGGGTTTAATACTTGAAAAGATGCTCAAATTGCATAGTTTAAGTGGTCTTTTACTGTAAAAGATTTTATTTGTACGTGTTCTTTTTTAAATGTATATCTTGATCTTGGAACGTAATAAATGTGTTGCTCTGCTTAAATTATCTAATAGAATGAAATGTTTACCAAGGACAAAAGATCGCACCTCATTTATAAGTACCGCCCGGCCATGCGTCCGTCTTTCCACCCGTCTGTCCATATATTTATTGACCGATTCACATGCAACTTGGTCAAGATGTTCAGTTTATAAAAAATATCTACTGGGGGTCAAAGAGCAAGATCAAGGTTCAAGGCCATAATGCCCATAGGCCAAGGTCAAATTTTGTACCTTTTCACTAGTTAACTTTTATTTATGAAGGGAAGTTGGTCAAAATAAAACAATAAGTTAAATGACAAAAAAAACCAAGGTCACGGAGTCAAAGGTCAAATCACCAATGTCAAGGTCACATTTTGTACTTTTTCACTGGTAACAGATGAACATTTTGTATTACATGATGAAGCAAAGTTGGTAAGAATTAAACAAAGAGACAGCTAAGCAAAATCCAAGGTAACCGGATCAAAGGTCAAGGTCAAATTTGGTAATTTTTTTCACTTATTTACATTTTGTTTTGATTGATATTATGAAGCAAAGTAGGCCGAAATAAACAAGGAATCAACTGACCAAACATTAATGTCAAAGTCACTGAGCCAAGGTCAAATCACCAGGTCAAGGTCAAGTTTTACATTTTTCAAAGACGAACATTTTGTTATAACATTATGAAGCAAAGTTAGTCAGAATTAAACAAGGAGTCAACTGAGAAAAAAAATAAGGTTACCGGGTCAAAGACCAAGATAAAATTTAGCATTTTTTTTTTTCAAAACGACATTATGAAGCAAAGATGGTCGGAATTAAACAAGGAGTCAATTGATCAAACATCAAAGTCCCCTGGTCAATGTCATGTTTTGTAACATTTCACTGAAGAACATTTCCTTACGACATCATGAAACAAAGTTGGTCATAAATCAACATTGAGTTAATTGACTGAATTTAACCATTGGGTCAAAAGACTGGTGTTTACGAGAGATAGAAGGCCACATGACGAGGCTTCTGCTGACTTCTCAGTGTTCTAGTTTTATTTTAACTTTTTTTTATATGAAACGACATGTAAAATCCTTAAAACCGCCTACTAGTATAATAATTAACCTGCTAAGGACCATTTACTGTGTTTTGCTTGTCAAACTTCATACAGTACTTCCATTTCTAGGGTCACGGATCGGTGTTACTGTTGATGTAAATAGACCTAATGAACATGTTTATTGCCAATAGACATTGAACGAGGGATTAGGCACATGTTATTTCAACCTATCATAGCCTTCTCCCATCATATTACATTTACAATTACATAACGGCATTACCCTGGATCTTTCAGTTATTGTGAAGATTGAAAAAATGTTTTCACATTTTTTACTGATGTGACCTTGAAAGTAGACTAAGGTTATGACATTAGAAAATTTTGAAGCACTCTATCCAAGGTACATACAGGCCAAATATCATTACCCTGAGCTTTTCGGTAATTGAGAAGATTTTTTAAGATATTTGACCCATTGACCTTGTACATAGATCAAGGTCATTCATATGAGAACACGTTGTAGCACGCATCCCTAGTTGCCTACAGGCCAAATATCATTACTCTGGACCTTTCAGTTATTGAGAAGAAAATACATTTGATCAATGTGACCTTGACAGTAGACCAAGGTCATGATATTATTTTGTATCACTCTATCCAAGGTACCTACTGGCAAAATATCATTACCCTGGACCTTTTAGTTATTGTGAAAAAGATTGTCAAATGTTTTTACATATTTGACCCATGTGACATTGAAAGTATGTAAAACTCATTCATATGAGGAACTTTGTAGTACTTCATCCCAGGTACCTACTGGTTAAATAGCATTACCCCGGACCTTTCGGTTAGTGACCTTTAAAGTAGGTCAACGTCATTGATATGAGGAAACTTTGTAGTATTTCATCCCAGGTATCTACTGGTTAAATAGCATTAACCTTGACCTTTCGGTTAGTGAGAAGAAGATTATTAAAGATTTCTACATATTTGACCCCTGTGACCTTTAAAGTAGGTCAAAGTCACTGATATGAGAAAACGCTGTAGCACTCCATCCATTACCCTTGGCCTTTCGTTTCGGTTAGAGAGAAGAAGATTGTTAAATGTTTTTTTTTTACATATTTGACCACTGTGACCTTGAATATAGATCAAGGTAATTCATATACAAGCATGATGCAACTTTGCAGCACTCAACTCTACGTACCTTCGGGCCAAATATCATTACCATGGGTTTTCAGTTTGTGAGAATATTGTTAAAGGTTTTGACCCATGTGACCTTGAAAGTAGGTCAAGGTCATTGATATGGGGAAATTTTGTAATATTCTATCCAAGGAACCTTCTAGCCAATATCACCACCTTTGACATTTGGGTTATTGAGGAGAAGTCATTTCATTGTACGACGGCGCACGACCTATAGGTCATCCTGACCCGTTGGATCAGATGACCTAAACACGGTGATTTAGATCACCTAGATCACAATTATATAAAAATAAACTACACATATCGATACAAAAATATCAATCAATGGCATTTGACTTGCTTAATCAACAATAGTTTTAAGACTACAACGCCTCATTTCTAAAAAAAAAAAAAGCAAAGAACACATTTTATTTACAAACGCCAGTAACAACATGAATGTAATACCTGATAACATACTGTTTCAATAGGCTTTAGAAATTGAAAAGTTATTTCTTAAGCATTTGTTTTTCATTTTAATCATCAAAATAATTGACATTTTCTTACGATTCCAGCATCAAAGCGACCAATTAGCGATTTGTAAATCTTAAAAAGGTAGAACTTGATTTCTGAATTCATATATTTTGTTTTTGCTTTCCACTTCCACTCCAGATTTCAGGAGAGGTAATTCCCGAAGGCATTGATGTGGCCTAATAAGTTACTTTATAATTTTGCCTATCACGCCTTAGCCATGACAGAAGCGCACAAAGGAGTTTACCACGGAAAAAAACCTGAACACGAGACTAAAATCATGGTAGGGGAAAGATTAATTCTAAATAAATAGTTTTCAAGGATATTGAGAAAAGGTACCGAGCAGTATGATGGCATCTTTTACTGGCTTTGAGCTAGAGGGGATAATCCCTTTAGTGGTAGAGTGTCTGACTAACTAGGAACCTAGATATCAAACGTTCGATTTTTTTTAAAACTAGGAAATATGTGAAGCGTGTTTTAGTGAATGCGTTGAGTCATGCGTGTGTATTTGGGAGGCTGTGATATCTTTGTGCAAGCCTCTTACGATAATCCAAAACTGATGCCGACTTAAAAATGCTACCATTCTGCATGAAGTATTCTGCCGAAGGTCTCCAGCGGACAACCCCACCCAGCCGGTCACATTATACTGACAACAACAATAATAATCCGAGGCTCTTATATACCGCTTTATCACGACCTTAAATGCCGTCTCAAAGCGGTTTACAAACTATTATCCGTAGTTATAGGGCCTTAGCAACAACCCAATATTGTTCTCAACTCCCCGGGGAGCATGCAACCGGTGCTGCCATTTCGGCGCGCACAGCTAGCATTCTACAATTTCTAGCACTACCCTACCACGAACTAATTTACAGCTGCCAACAGGTGATACAATCGTTTCAACGTACATAATACTGAGCGTCAAGCAAAGAGTTTTAACTGCTATTTTTCAGTGGATTTTTAGTCCCCGAGGATTGCTGGAGCCTCCATAGCCACAGTTAATCTCATTTGAGTAGTGGCACGGTACATAATATACACATTTTCGTAGTAAACGATTTGGAATTATACAGAACTAGTTTAATTTTACTTCTAAATTAATTAAACTAAAGGGGTTTTACGCACCTGATCCTTCTGCTTCTACATTAGTTTAGAAATTTTGGATTCCTACCTTTTGGCCCCTAGCATCACTGAAGAGTCCTAGAATGACGAAACAGCTGTATGATGCAGTTTAATTCCTTTTTTCGGCAAACTGTATCTATTACTAGATTTTAGAGGTGCAGCATAATTATGTGTGTGTTACGTCATTTTCAGACATGTGTCGGCTAGGTGACAGAACTCAAAGCCTTCCTCACAGGGGTAGACGCTCGAATAAAGGCTGAAAGAGAAGCAGTTTCATGGGAGACATTTTGGGTAGGATACAGTTAAAAAAGGGAAAAACTATTTCCCAGTTTAGTCGCCTCTTGTGATCATGCAATGGGGGCAGCGGGTACAATTCTGATGGCCTACCTTGTTTATTTAAACGGCACATTACTAAAACTGTTCTTCTTCGCGTTACATTATTTTCTGATTTGTAGATACCAGTCTAATTCTTCTCAAATGGATAAAGTTTTTTCAGAATATGTTATAACAACACTCTTGGATTTAAAGAATACTTCAGAATAGAAAATAGAAGTAATTCATTTGTTATGCAATAAATTTAAAAAAACGTTATCCTTTCGCCGGGATCTTTATCAACAAGACAAAATGCACAAACACCTTTGAACATGCCGTTAGGTAAAGTACAGATTTACATTACTTTTATCCGCGATATCTAGGGGTTACGCTCATCTACCCTCTCTACACCCCTGGAATAGGTTAGAGCGTATAAACCCTTCTGAAACAGAACTCAATGACACGATAGACTCTTCTACGTCAGCTTCTTACCTCTATATGGTCTCAACTATGACCAATACGACAGCTTAATACTATACTGTATTATATTTATATTTAGTTGTTAAAGTGTTACACATTTTAAACGATTTCGATTTTCCCGATCATGAACTTCCCCTTTCTTGATAGAAACATATCCGACTCTCCATCCAATGAAAAGTCAGTTGCTGGCGAGCAAACTTACAGCACAGTGATTCGAAAGATACAGGTTGATGAAGACTATATGTAGCGTGTTCTATGGTCGTCATCTTGGTCTCATTGAGAAATATTCTACATCGGATCATTGTATGATATGAAGATGGCGTTTTTGTAAATTGTAATTAATGTGTCAGTTTGTTGTAATTGAGAATTATATCTCGACTCTCACATTGAGGTCATGACCTTTATTTGGATGTGGCCTAGATTTACATGGTACAAGATCTCCTTGCCCCTCTAGCACGCATTACATGACATGTTCACTAGAACTAGCCCTCTCATGGAATTATTCTTTCTTTCCATTTTTTTTTTCAAAAGTTATATTTTCCAATCTGGCAAGAAGGACGAAAACTATCGACAATAGACTATTTACTTATTTTTAAATCAAAACTAGATATTCTTTATTTAAGTTACAAAATATTCGCCTTTCAAAAATAATTGGCAGCAACAATTATTCCTATTATGATCTTTAGCGTTGTAATCTGTAGCAAACTGGTTGGGTCAGATTTAGGACATAATTATACTTCAAATCAGTTTCATAATTGGAACATTATACGTAATGAAAAATTAAGAACTTAAACAATAACTTGTTTCATTTTAAAATCTGGATCACAAATACAACAATAAATTGCATCGTGGTGACAGTCTTTGAATGTAAGACTCGCAAGGAAAAGTCATGCCTTGTAAAAAGAAAGATCGATTGTAACGAAATATTTATTCAAAATGTATTTGTCTTTCGCTTTATGACGGTATTTTCTCATAGTCTATAAGTCTTATTAACTGTAGACTTCTTGCCACCTGACATTGTACCAACATCCTCTACATCAGCTTTCAAATCTACTATTCACTCTCTCCACTTAGCCAATAACGGAACTTTAAAACTTTTTTTTATTATTAGTTTTCACGATAACAAGGATCAATCAAACGCTTCGCATGCACGCACGGGAAAACGGAATACGAGCGTCTAACAAACACAGAAGACCGCGACGAGCATCAACGCGATGGAAGAGAAGCAAGTTCGCTATGAGAAAATAGAGTTCTTAGGCGAAGGACAGGTAAATTTCAAATAATTAATTCGTTTCATTTAATTTTACTTTTGTCTAGGCATTATTTTCCATATAGAACATATTCGAATAACACGTCGTTAGCGAAAAACAACTCTTGAGAAAAGCGAGCTGGAAACTTTTCCTGTCGAGTCTTGTTTTCACGGACTGTCATCGGGACGAAAGTTTATTGTCAGATTTGTGATTTATTCAGATTAAAGAAAACCAAGTAATCTTAAACTATCATGTTCCTATTTATTCGTTACGTATCACCGTTCAAATACGAAATTGTCTCTGTTTCTTATATCTTACTCTTATGAATAATTATTAATTTAATATTTCAGTTTGCTACAGTTTACAAAGCTAAAGATTATAAGACTGGGAATATTGTTGCTGTCAAAAAGGTTTGTAAAATTAATAGTTCGCAACTTCAATAAAGAACATTCTGATTTCAATTTTAACTCTTTAAATTCAACCCATTTCATTATGAACTATTAGAGTAAGGTGACAGTACTTGCCACTTGGATTGGATCACCAAACCATCATTTTATTCATTCATTAAAAAATCTGAGGATGAATTATATCCATTAATGGTTGCATCAAAAGAAGAACATCGATGGGTGTTCTTACAAAAAAAATAGCACTCAGGTTCACGTTGGATATTTATAGAACGCTCTGACGTCACCAATCAGCGGTTCAAGATTTTGTGAATTTGAGGACCCAAATCGGGTCAAGACTTGAATTTTGCAGTATTTTACATTTCAAATAAATATTTTTGTTGTAGCATATCAACATTTAATGATGTCCTTTAGAATTTATATGAAAACAAGTATTTCTATCGGGTGGATTTATTTTTATAGTTCAAAACAGAAAGCATATTCATTGCGTGCGCCGTTTTTTTTCAGAAACGTAACAAAACGCAAAGTTTGAGATTTAATAATGTTTTATGGCATGTTTAAACTAAAACACTAATAATATTTGGACATAAAATGGTGTGTGACTATCTATTCTAAAACTACATTGTTGTTATAATTATCTGTTGACACTGTTGTTGATTTAAGAGTATTTTTGAAAAAGTGATCCGATTTGGGTACTGTCACCTTATACATAATTCATCGCTTGACTTCATGGTAGTCCAAAGGGTGACTCTCTGATCCACTAAATATTGTTGGACGTCAATTCTCAGAGTTAGAATTTCTCTTAAGCAAAAGTCATGGAATTTAAAAATGTTGAAACGATTTTAAAGTATATTCACATTAAACATCAATGGAAAGCACAGATACTTTTTTAATGACCGACTCATTATAATCAAGTTGGAGAAGTTTGTTAACTATACTGTCGCCACCATTTCTGAAAAGAAAACCTCATAGATTCCAGACGCCTGTTTGAAAATGGTCGCCATATATCGAGTCATTGATATCTAATTATGAGAATACATTGAAATTGCCCGATCGCCGGCTGTCAGTCAAACCGCTTGGTACCGCCCCTTTTGCACGTGACTTAAACGCCAATGTTGATGCTCCAACAACTTTGAAAGCGTGCTCCGACAACTTTGAAACGTGTGTACAGGCGTGATATTTTTAACACAGACGGTAAAACTTCTGCATTTACTCGAAATGGTAAAATGTTGTTGTTGGGGAATATGCAACACTGACAGTCGTCATCCTGAAAGATTAGCGGGAGGTGTTTTATTCATACCATTTACCAAATCTGCAAGATGATAGATCACTGGAAAAATGTCTGCGCTGGATTCGGTTATGTGGTAGCCTAGGCCAAGAGAACAGCTGAACGTAGACGTCCTGAGAGATCGTGCTAAAGGGAAACACCTTTATGTGTGTTCAGAGGTAAGGATTCAATGAAAGTGATCATGTAATATTCTGTGATGCATGTCATGTATTGTAACATATCGCCAAGTAACAGATTTTTCCTTGACCCGGTATAACAAATTCGGGTATAGCGACAAACGTAGTCTAGGCTTGTTTACAGTAAACACCGTGTGTCACTGTAACTGTTGACACGTAGGCCAAATAATAACACTCCAAATTCATTGCAAATATTGGAAGGGAACTTATTGCCCTTTACATATCTATTTATTAGGGCCCCGCATCGAGAGATGCGGGTGCCCTATAGTAATCAGGTTGTCCGTCCGTCCGTCCATCCGTCCGTTTTTTGTCTTCTGCACAAAAATGTTTGCAGGAGATGAAGGATTTGGATCAAATTGGACTCTGATGATTCCTCATGCATCCTAGATCACATGTGTAGTATTTCATGCAAATCGGATTCAAAATGGCTTTTAGGCGGCCAAATTAGATTTTAACATTAACATGAAAATACTGAATCTTTGCTGTTTCTTCTGCACAAAAATGTTTGCAGGAGATGAAGGGTTTGTATCAAATTGGAACTGATGATTCCTCATTCATCCTAGAACACATGTGTAGTATTTCATGCAAATCGGATTCAAAATGGCTGTTAGGCGGCCATATTGAATTTTAACATTGACATGAAAATACTGAATCTTTGCTGTTTTTAACTGTTCACTAATCGATTATGCAAAGTAGTGAACAAATAAACCAAGAGTTAACTGACAATGATCAAACTCATAGTTCAAGGTCACAAGTTCAAAGGTCAACGGTCAAGGTTATCCTGGATAGGCTACAAAATGCCAGGTAATCGACCCTTTTGGATTTTAGCTGTCAAAACAATTTTGACATTTTCCTATCAATGAATGATCTTGTTTATAATTGTTTTCTAACACTTACAAATTTAACATCACTGTACTATAACTCTAAAATACCAATATTGTGTCGCCTCCGACGGATGTCGGAAAGGCGGCACATAGGGGTTACTTTTCCGACGGCGGCGGCAGCGTCAACAATGTTAAAGTTTTGCGTTTAGCTCTGTTTCTGACAAAGTTACATCAACCAAACTTCAATCATAGATGAAGCATGGGTAGTAGAGCCTACTGGGCTAAAAAAATTCCTGGAGTCTGTTTTTTTTGGGTAAAAATCTCAAATTTCTGGAATTACGACGTTAAAGTTTTACGTTTAGCTCTTGCATATTAGGCTTTTTTTCACTAAGTATAAAAGCTACATCAACCAAACCTCAATCATAGATGAAGCATGGGAAGGAGAGCCTACTGGGCTAAAAAAAATCATGGATTTCTGCTTTTTTGGGGTAAAAATTTCAAATTTCTGGAATTACAACGTTAAAGTTTTGCGTTTAGCTCTTGCATATTAGGCTCTTTCCGACTAAGTATAAAAGCTACAGCATCCAAACTTGGTATGTAGGTGTATTATGACTCAATACACACTATCGCACGTTCTGTTTTATGATTCAACAAACTGGCCGCCATTTCCTTGCCACTGATTGGTCAAAATTTAGATATTCTCCGATTTCACTCAAAATTGGTATGTAGGTGTGTTAGGACTCTACAAACACTATCGCAACTTCTGTTTCATGATTCAGCAAATTGGCCGCTATTTCCTTGCCACTGATTGGTCAAAATTTCAATATTGTCCGATTTCAATTAAATTAGGTATATAGTGAATTATGACTCTACGAACACTATCGCTATTGACAAAGCGGGGAAGGCGACACATATAATTACGCGTAATTCTTGTTCATTGGAGCATCAGACATATTGCGGGGCCCTTTCTGATGTATCAGTGTTCTAGTTTTATATAGTCTAGATATGTAATACATTATATTCACGTAACAACAACAACAAACACAATAGGCCTTACCGCCTAGATCTAATAGAAAAAAAAATACTGGATGCTCACTGTCCCTCAAACATATCTGTGTACAGCATATTTCATATAGATCTAGATATCATACAATAGTATGGTAAAAAAAATGTAAATGTAAAATGATAATAGATGCTCACTGTCACATTATCTGCATATCTGATATTGACTTTGTATAAACAAAAATATACCACTATCAAACCTAGATTGATAAACACCCCCCTCACCACAAGGACCTGAGAATTTGTTACAGCTAGTTTTTGACCTAAAATAGGGTGTTTAGAGTAATTTTACACATTTGGGGGGGTTAAGATCAATTTTCCATAAAAATGCCCCCTCAGTAGCTTTTATGACTACTGAGGGGGCATTTTTATCGAAAATTGATCTTAATCCCCCAAATGTGAAAATTACTCTAAACACCCTATTTTAGGTCCAAAACTAGCTATAATAAATTCTCATGTCCTGTGCCCCTCACTGTAAATAAGAATTTCTTCACTTTTTTTTAATAGCGTCCAGCACACAACCTTTTACCCATAATCATCATTTTTGATGGAGGGTGTACGATAAAAGAAGAGGATACCTACATTGTCAAGGGCTGCTTGCTGTCTCTGACATAGGACCTATTATTCATTGCATATAGTTTAGAAGTAGATATCTTAAACGAATATGCATGTACACAAACATACATTGTTATGGTATGATCATTGAATGCCCTTAACATGATAGATTTGTTTTCATACACATTAAGATATGAAAAATATGTTTTAAGCACATGACACATTGTTTCAGCACTTCAAATATGGAGAGCCAACACCAGACTTCCCTGACCCGAGTTTGCTTCGCAGTACGATAAGCCTGCAACTTCCTGCAGACCTCCACCCCGGGCCCGGGGAAGAAATTCCACAGCGACACATACACCTGACAGAATAGCCCAACATACTGTCAGGTAGGGCTGTAACTAAACTTAAGACTTAAATAGTTATTTATCATAAGATGTTTGTTATTAGGTATTGTAAAATCTATCAATCTGAAAGTCATTAAGATGTCACAACAACAATACTTTGTCATATTTCATCATGTGATTATGATGTTTGAGTGTTGTATTTTATTTCGCTTTTTTTTAAGTGTTTATAAGAAAATAACACAAAAATATTGAGTCTTCTGGCTGGCTTAAATGTCACATTGTGGAAATTCTTTTCTCGTTTTATAAATCCTGTATTAATGGAAATTTGTTTAATATCCTCAAGCAAAACACAGCTTAGAGAAGATTAACTTAAATAAATATATAAAGACAATATATTATTAAATTAATGATGTTGTTTATTTATCTTTAACAGAGTGTCCTTAAATTTGGAACAAGTGGAAGTGAAGGCGAAGGAAAACATACCACCAATACTGCCAGTACAAAAAAATAAAGATGCCACTGCTATTTTTGTTTGTTTTTTCTTAAGAATTGTTTATTGATTAACATTTTTTTGCAATTCCATTGTATTGTTATAAATTTATAGATATAGATATATGAATATTTGTATTCTTTACTCATGTAAATTGATATCTTAGAGTTGGTTTGTAGGGTAAATATGTCGCCGAAAAGTCATCGGGTATATCGCCTAGATTAGCAGTCGCCATCTTGTTTACCTTAGCAATGTCGGAGCATACAGGAGTTATCTCCCTTGAATTGTTAGGGGCGTGGCTTAATATCGGCTGGCGATTGGCCAATTGTTTCAACCGTTTAAAATGTTGCTTAATCAGCTTTCATGTGTTTACTTTGAATTCTGAATTTGAGAGCTGCCAGCAGAACCCTTTGGACTAACTTAAGGTGTGAACTAAAAAATGAAAAGTTGTCTTTTGTTTGATACTTTTTTCATCCTGCTTCAACTTGTAATCATATATTATATCATAATTAGGTGCTGCTGGATTCTATAATATGGATGTAAATGGTGCAGTATTTTTTGTCATCTAATTCTTAGTGACTGAACTACTCAGGAACTTGAACATCCAGAATTTGTATTTAGGATGGTGAAAATCTACAGTTGTACATGTCTAAAGAATACTTGACTGGTCTTTCTCACACATTTTTCTCATGAATTTTTTGAAAACTGACAATGGTATTGCAAGTGCAATAGGTAATCAATATGGTAAATTTCCTAGTTACTTTATACGACCCAATATTGAAGCGCAGATGCCCCTATTAAGGCTTAATTAAGTGCAACCCAACATTTTTCAGGGAGAGGGTATGGATGGGCTGATTTAAGCTTTTTATTTAAAAGTTCCTTACCTAACTGATCTGCCAAAAGTGCCAATACGATCTTAAGTCTTCAAACCAAAGATTCTGTTCCAGAGAAACAAAAAAAGAAAAGAAAATAAAAAATCAACCTGCATTTCACAAGAATTTATTCTCTACACAGGTTTTGTTGAGTGCAAATCTCAAACTTGTATTTATGTTAGCCCATAATGTACTTATTAGCTTGACTTTATGATTATTTGATAGCACCAGTATGTGTTTACCTATATTTGACTTTGATTCGATTATTTGACAGCACCATCATGTTTACATGTATTTGACTGTGATTGGATTATTTGACAGCACCATCATGACTTTGCCTCACTTTCTTACAGATCAAGGTAGGAACTAGAGCGGAAGTTGCTGATGGAATCAACAGAACTGCTTTGCGGGAGATCAAGCTTCTCCAGGAACTCAGCCATACACATATTATAGGGGTGAGTCAGCCATACACATATCATAGGGGTGAGTCAGTCATACACATATTATAGGGGTGAGTCAGCCATACACATATTATAGGTGTGAGTCAGCCATACACATACTATAGGGGTGAGTCAGTCATACACATATCATAGGGGTGAGTCAGTCATACACATATTATAGGGGTGGGTCAGTCATACATATTACATAGGGGTGAGTCAGTCATACACATATTATAAGGGTGAGTCAGCCATACACATATTATAGGGGTGAGTCAGCCATACACATATCATAGGGGTGAGTCAGTCATACACATATTATAGGGGTAAGTCAGCCATACACACATCATAGGGGTGAGTCAGTCATACACATATTATAGGGGTGAGTCAGTCATACATATTACATAGGGATGAGTCAGTCATACACATATCATAGGGGTGAGTCAGTCATACACACATCATAGGGGTGAGTCAGTCATACACATATCATAGGGGTGAGTCAGTCATAAACATATTATAGGGATGAGTCAGTCATATACATATCATAGTGGTGAGTCAGTCATACACACATCATAGGGGTGAGTCAGTCATACACACATCATAAGGATGAGTCAGTCATATACATATCGTAGTGGTGAGTCAGTCATACACATATTATAGGGGTGAGTCAGTCATACACATATTATAGGGGTGAGTCAGTCATACACACATCATAGGGATGAGTCAGTCATATACATATCATAGTGGTGAGTCAGTCATACACATATCATAGTGGTGAGTCAGTCATACACATATTATAGGGGTGAGTCAGTCATACACACATCATAGGGATGAGTCAGTCATATACATATTATAGGGGTGAGTCAGTCATACATATTACATAGGGGTAAGTCAGTCATACACATATCATAGGGGTGAGTCAGCCATACACATAATATAGGAGTGAGTCAGTCATACACATATTATAGGGGTGAGTCAGCCATGCACATATCATAGTGGTGAGTCAGTCATACACATATCATAGGGGTGAGTCAGTCATACACATATTATAGGGGTGAGTCAGCCATGCACATATCATAGTGGTGAGTCAGTCATACACATATCATAGGGGTGAGTCAGCCATACACATATTATAGGGGTGGGTCAGTCATACACATATCATAGGGGTGAGTCAGCCATACAGATATTATAGGGGTGAGTCAGTCATACACATATTATAGGGCTGAGTCAGCCATACATATTACATAGGGGTTAGTCAGCCATACACATATCATAGGGATGAGTCAGTCATACACATATCATAGGGGTGAGTCAGTCATACACATATCATAGGGGTGAGTCAGTCATACACATATTATAGGGGCGAGTCAACCATACATATTACATAGGGGTGAGTCGGTCATACATATTACATAGGGGTGAGTCAGTCATACATATTACATAGGGGTGAGTCAGTCATACACATATTATAGGGGTGAGTCAGTCATACAAATATTATAGGGGTGAGTCAGTTATACACATATTATAGGGGTGAGTCAGCCATACACATATCATAGGGGTGAGTCAGCCATACACATATTATAGGGGTGAGTCAGTCATACACATATCATAGGGGTGAGTCAGTCATACATATTAGATAGGGGTGAGTCAGTCATACATATTACATAGGGGTGAGTCAGTCATACACACATTATAGGGGTGAGTCAGTCATACACATATCATAGGGGTGAGTCAGCCATACACATATTATAGGGGTGAGTCAGCCATACACATATTATAGGGGTGAGTCAGCCATACACATATCATAGGGGTGAGTCTGTCATACACATATCATAGGGGTGAGTCAGCCATACACATATTATAGGGGTGAGTCAGTAATACACATATCATAGGGGTGAGTCAGTCATACACATATCATAGGGGTGAGTCAGTCATACACATATCATAGGGGTGAGTCAGTCATACACATATCATAGGGGTGAGTCAGTCATACACATATTATAGGGGTGAGTCAGTCATACACATATTATAGGGGTGAGTCAGTCATACACATATCATAGGGGTGAGTCAGTCATACACACATCATAGGGGTGAGTCAGTCATACACATATCATAGGGGTGAGTCAGTCATACACATATTATAGGGGTGAGTCAGTCATACACACATCATAGGGGTGAGTCAGTCATACACATATCATAGGGGTGAGTCAGTCATACACACATCATAGGGGTGAGTCAGCCATATACACATCATAGGGGTGGGTCAGTCATATACATATTATAGGGGTGAGTCAGTCATACACATATTATAGGGGCGAGTCAGTCATACATATTACAAAGGGGTGAGTCAGTCATACATATATTATAGGGGTGGGTCAGTCATACACATATTAAAGGGGTGAGTCAGTCATACATATTACAAAGGGATGAGTCAGTCATACACATATTATAGGGGTGAGTCAGTCATACACATACCATAGGGGTGAGTCAGTCATACACATATTATAGGGTTGAGTCAGTCATACACATATTATAGGGGTGAGTCAGTTATACACATATTATAGGAGTGAGTCAGTCATACACATATTATAGGGGTGAGTCAGTCATACATATTACTAAGGGGTGAGTCAGTCATACATATTACTAAGGGGTGAGTCAGTCATACATATATTATAGGGGTGGGTCAGTCATACACATATTATAGGGGTGAGTCAGTCATACATATTACAAAGGGGTGAGTCAGTCATACACATATTATAGGGGTGAGTCAGTCATACACATATTATAGGGGTGGGTCAGTCATACACATATTATAGGGGTGAGTCAGTCATACACATATTATAGGGGTGAGTCAGTCATACACATATTATAGGGGTGAGTCAGCCATACACATATCATAGGGGTGAGTCTGTCATACACATATCATAGGGGTGAGTCAGCCATACACATATTATAGGGGTGAGTCAGTAATACACATATTATAGGGGTGAGTCAGCCATACACATATTATAGGGGTGAGTCAGTCATACACATATCATAGGGGTGAGTCAGTCATACACATATCATAGGGGTGAGTCAGTCATACACATATCATAGGGGTGAGTCAGTCATACACATATTATAGGGGTGAGTCAGTCATACACATATTATAGGGGTGAGTCAGTCATACACATATCATAGGGGTGAGTCAGTCATACACACATCATAGGGGTGAGTCAGTCATACACATATCATAGGGGTGAGTCAGTCATACACATATTATAGGGGTGAGTCAGTCATACACACATCATAGGGGTGAGTCAGTCATACACATATCATAGGGGTGAGTCAGTCATACACACATCATAGGGGTGAGTCAGCCATACACATATCATAGGGGTGAGTCAGTCATACACATATTATAGGGGTGAGTCAGCCATACACATATTATAGGTGTGAGTCAGCCATACACATACTATAGGGGTGAGTCAGTCATACACATATCATAGGGGTGAGTCAGTCATACACATATTATAGGGGTGGGTCAGTCATACATATTACATAGGGGTGAGTCAGTCATACACATATTATAAGGGTGAGTCAGCCATACACATATTATAGGGGTGAGTCAGCCATACACATATCATAGGGGTGAGTCAGTCATACACATATTATAGGGGTAAGTCAGCCATACACACATCATAGGGGTGAGTCAGTCATACACATATTATAGGGGTGAGTCAGTCATACATATTACATAGGGATGAGTCAGTCATACACATATCATAGGGGTGAGTCAGTCATACACACATCATAGGGGTGAGTCAGTCATACACATATCATAGGGGTGAGTCAGTCATAAACATATTATAGGGATGAGTCAGTCATATACATATCATAGTGGTGAGTCAGTCATACACACATCATAGGGGTGAGTCAGTCATACACACATCATAAGGATGAGTCAGTCATATACATATCGTAGTGGTGAGTCAGTCATACACATATTATAGGGGTGAGTCAGTCATACACATATTATAGGGGTGAGTCAGTCATACACACATCATAGGGATGAGTCAGTCATATACATATCATAGTGGTGAGTCAGTCATACACATATCATAGTGGTGAGTCAGTCATACACATATTATAGGGGTGAGTCAGTCATACACACATCATAGGGATGAGTCAGTCATATACATATTATAGGGGTGAGTCAGTCATACATATTACATAGGGGTAAGTCAGTCATACACATATCATAGGGGTGAGTCAGCCATACACATAATATAGGAGTGAGTCAGTCATACACATATTATAGGGGTGAGTCAGCCATGCACATATCATAGTGGTGAGTCAGTCATACACATATCATAGGGGTGAGTCAGTCATACACATATTATAGGGGTGAGTCAGCCATGCACATATCATAGTGGTGAGTCAGTCATACACATATCATAGGGGTGAGTCAGCCATACACATATTATAGGGGTGGGTCAGTCATACACATATCATAGGGGTGAGTCAGCCATACAGATATTATAGGGGTGAGTCAGTCATACACATATTATAGGGCTGAGTCAGCCATACATATTACATAGGGGTTAGTCAGCCATACACATATCATAGGGATGAGTCAGTCATACACATATCATAGGGGTGAGTCAGTCATACACATATCATAGGGGTGAGTCAGTCATACACATATTATAGGGGCGAGTCAACCATACATATTACATAGGGGTGAGTCGGTCATACATATTACATAGGGGTGAGTCAGTCATACATATTACATAGGGGTGAGTCAGTCATACACATATTATAGGGGTGAGTCAGTCATACAAATATTATAGGGGTGAGTCAGTTATACACATATTATAGGGGTGAGTCAGCCATACACATATCATAGGGGTGAGTCAGCCATACACATATTATAGGGGTGAGTCAGTCATACACATATCATAGGGGTGAGTCAGTCATACATATTACATAGGGGTGAGTCAGTCATACATATTACATAGGGGTGAGTCAGTCATACACACATTATAGGGGTGAGTCAGTCATACACATATCATAGGGGTGAGTCAGCCATACACATATTATAGGGGTGAGTCAGCCATACACATATTATAGGGGTGAGTCAGCCATACACATATCATAGGGGTGAGTCTGTCATACACATATCATAGGGGTGAGTCAGCCATACACATATTATAGGGGTGAGTCAGTAATACACATATCATAGGGGTGAGTCAGTCATACACATATCATAGGGGTGAGTCAGTCATACACATATCATAGGGGTGAGTCAGTCATACACATATCATAGGGGTGAGTCAGTCATACACATATTATAGGGGTGAGTCAGTCATACACATATTATAGGGGTGAGTCAGTCATACACATATCATAGGGGTGAGTCAGTCATACACACATCATAGGGGTGAGTCAGTCATACACATATCATAGGGGTGAGTCAGTCATACACATATTATAGGGGTGAGTCAGTCATACACACATCATAGGGGTGAGTCAGTCATACACATATCATAGGGGTGAGTCAGTCATACACACATCATAGGGGTGAGTCAGCCATATACACATCATAGGGGTGGGTCAGTCATATACATATTATAGGGGTGAGTCAGTCATACACATATTATAGGGGCGAGTCAGTCATACATATTACAAAGGGGTGAGTCAGTCATACATATATTATAGGGGTGGGTCAGTCATACACATATTAAAGGGGTGAGTCAGTCATACATATTACAAAGGGATGAGTCAGTCATACACATATTATAGGGGTGAGTCAGTCATACACATACCATAGGGGTGAGTCAGTCATACACATATTATAGGGTTGAGTCAGTCATACACATATTATAGGGGTGAGTCAGTTATACACATATTATAGGAGTGAGTCAGTCATACACATATTATAGGGGTGAGTCAGTCATACATATTACTAAGGGGTGAGTCAGTCATACATATTACTAAGGGGTGAGTCAGTCATACATATATTATAGGGGTGGGTCAGTCATACACATATTATAGGGGTGAGTCAGTCATACATATTACAAAGGGGTGAGTCAGTCATACACATATTATAGGGGTGAGTCAGTCATACACATATTATAGGGGTGGGTCAGTCATACACATATTATAGGGGTGAGTCAGTCATACACATATTATAGGGGTGAGTCAGTCATACACATATTATAGGGGTGAGTCAGCCATACACATATCATAGGGGTGAGTCTGTCATACACATATCATAGGGGTGAGTCAGCCATACACATATTATAGGGGTGAGTCAGTAATACACATATTATAGGGGTGAGTCAGCCATACACATATTATAGGGGTGAGTCAGTCATACACATATCATAGGGGTGAGTCAGTCATACACATATCATAGGGGTGAGTCAGTCATACACATATCATAGGGGTGAGTCAGTCATACACATATTATAGGGGTGAGTCAGTCATACACATATTATAGGGGTGAGTCAGTCATACACATATCATAGGGGTGAGTCAGTCATACACACATCATAGGGGTGAGTCAGTCATACACATATCATAGGGGTGAGTCAGTCATACACATATTATAGGGGTGAGTCAGTCATACACACATCATAGGGGTGAGTCAGTCATACACATATCATAGGGGTGAGTCAGTCATACACACATCATAGGGGTGAGTCAGCCATACACATATCATAGGGGTGGGTCAGTCATATACATATTATAGGGGTGAGTCAGTCATACACATATTATAGGGGTGAGTCAGTCATACATATTACAAAGGGGTGAGTCAGTCATACATATATTATAGGGGTGGGTCAGTCATACACATATTATAGGGGTGAGTCAGTCATACATATTACAAAGGGATGAGTCAGTCATACACATATTATAGGGGTGAGTCAGTCATACACATACCATAGGGGTGAGTCAGTCATACACATATTATAGGGGTGAGTCAGTCATACATATTACATAGGGGTAAGTCAGTCATACACATATCATAGGGGTGAGTCAGCCATACACATAATATAGGAGTGAGTCAGTCATACACATATTATAGGGGTGAGTCAGCCATGCACATATCATAGTGGTGAGTCAGTCATACACATATCATAGGGGTGAGTCAGTCATACACATATTATAGGGGTGAGTCAGCCATGCACATATCATAGTGGTGAGTCAGTCATACACATATCATAGGGGTGAGTCAGCCATACACATATTATAGGGGTGGGTCAGTCATACACATATCATAGGGGTGAGTCAGCCATACACATATTATAGGGGTGAGTCAGTCATACACATATTATAGGGCTGAGTCAGCCATACATATTACATAGGGGTTAGTCAGCCATACACATATCATAGGGATGAGTCAGTCATACACATATCATAGGGGTGAGTCAGTCATACACATATCATAGGGGTGAGTCAGTCATACACATATTATAGGGGCGAGTCAACCATACATATTACATAGGGGTGAGTCGGTCATACATATTACATAGGGGTGAGTCAGTCATACATATTACATAGGGGTGAGTCAGTCATACACATATTATAGGGGTGAGTCAGTGATACAAATATTATAGGGGTGAGTCAGTTATACACATATTATAGGGGTGAGTCAGCCATACACATATCATAGGGGTGAGTCAGCCATACACATATTATAGGGGTGAGTCAGTCATACACATATCATAGGGGTGAGTCAGTCATACATATTACATAGGGGTGAGTCAGTCATACATATTACATAGGGGTGAGTCAGTCATACACACATTATAGGGGTGAGTCAGTCATACACATATCATAGGGGTGAGTCAGCCATACACATATTATAGGGGGTGAGTCAGCCATACACATATTATAGGGGTGAGTCAGCCATACACATATCATAGGGGTGAGTCTGTCATACACATATCATAGGGGTGAGTCAGCCATACACATATTATAGGGGTGAGTCAGTAATACACATATCATAGGGGTGAGTCAGTCATACACATATCATAGGGGTGAGTCAGTCATACACATATCATAGGGGTGAGTCAGTCATACACATATCATAGGGGTGAGTCAGTCATACACATATTATAGGGGTGAGTCAGTCATACACATATTATAGGGGTGAGTCAGTCATACACATATCATAGGGGTGAGTCAGTCATACACACATCATAGGGGTGAGTCAGTCATACACATATCATAGGGGTGAGTCAGTCATACACATATTATAGGGGTGAGTCAGTCATACACACATCATAGGGGTGAGTCAGTCATACACATATCATAGGGGTGAGTCAGTCATACACACATCATAGGGGTGAGTCAGCCATATACACATCATAGGGGTGGGTCAGTCATATACATATTATAGGGGTGAGTCAGTCATACACATATTATAGGGGCGAGTCAGTCATACATATTACAAAGGGGTGAGTCAGTCATACATATATTATAGGGGTGGGTCAGTCATACACATATTAAAGGGGTGAGTCAGTCATACATATTACAAAGGGATGAGTCAGTCATACACATATTATAGGGGTGAGTCAGTCATACACATACCATAGGGGTGAGTCAGTCATACACATATTATAGGGTTGAGTCAGTCATACACATATTATAGGGGTGAGTCAGTTATACACATATTATAGGAGTGAGTCAGTCATACACATATTATAGGGGTGAGTCAGTCATACATATTACTAAGGGGTGAGTCAGTCATACATATTACTAAGGGGTGAGTCAGTCATACATATATTATAGGGGTGGGTCAGTCATACACATATTATAGGGGTGAGTCAGTCATACATATTACAAAGGGGTGAGTCAGTCATACACATATTATAGGGGTGAGTCAGTCATACACATATTATAGGGGTGGGTCAGTCATACACATATTATAGGGGTGAGTCAGTCATACACATATTATAGGGGTGAGTCAGTCATACACATATTATAGGGGTGAGTCAGTCATACACATATAATAGGGGTGAGTCAGTCATACACACATCATAGTGGTGAGTCAGTCATACACATATCATAGGGGTGAGTCAGTCATACACACATCATAGGGGTGAGTCAGCCATACACATATCATAGGGGTGAGTCTGTCATACACATATCATAGGGGTGAGTCAGCCATACACATATTATAGGGGTGAGTCAGTAATACACATATTATAGGGGTGAGTCAGCCATACACATATTATAGGGGTGAGTCAGTCATACACATATCATAGGGGTGAGTCAGTCATACACATATCATAGGGGTGAGTCAGTCATACACATATCATAGGGGTGAGTCAGTCATACACATATTATAGGGGTGAGTCAGTCATACACATATTATAGGGGTGAGTCAGTCATACACATATCATAGGGGTGAGTCAGTCATACACACATCATAGGGGTGAGTCAGTCATACACATATCATAGGGGTGAGTCAGTCATACACATATTATAGGGGTGAGTCAGTCATACACACATCATAGGGGTGAGTCAGTCATACACATATCATAGGGGTGAGTCAGTCATACACACATCATAGGGGTGAGTCAGCCATACACATATCATAGGGGTGGGTCAGTCATATACATATTATAGGGGTGAGTCAGTCATACACATATTATAGGGGTGAGTCAGTCATACATATTACAAAGGGGTGAGTCAGTCATACATATATTATAGGGGTGGGTCAGTCATACACATATTATAGGGGTGAGTCAGTCATACATATTACAAAGGGATGAGTCAGTCATACACATATTATAGGGGTGAGTCAGTCATACACATACCATAGGGGTGAGTCAGTCATACACATATTATAGGGGTGAGTCAGTCATACACATATTATAGGGGTGAGTCAGTTATACACATATTATAGGGGTGAGTCAGTCATACACATATTATAGGGGTGAGTCAGTCATACATATTACTAAGGGGTGAGTCAGTCATACATATTACTAAGGGGTGAGTCAGTCATACATATATTATAGGGGTGGGTCAGTCATACACATATTATAGGGGTGAGTCAGTCATACATATTACAAAGGGGTGAGTCAGTCATACACATATTATAGGGGTGAGTCAGTCATACACATATTATAGGGGTGGGTCAGTCATACACATATTATAGGGGTGAGTCAGTCATACACATATTATAGGGGTGAGTCAGTCATACACATATTATAGGGGTGAGTCAGCCATACACATATCATAGGGGTGAGTCTGTCATACACATATCATAGGGGTGAGTCAGCCATACACATATTATAGGGGTGAGTCAGTAATACACATATTATAGGGGTGAGTCAGCCATACACATATTATAGGGGTGAGTCAGTCATACACATATCATAGGGGTGAGTCAGTCATACACATATCATAGGGGTGAGTCAGTCATACACATATCATAGGGGTGAGTCAGTCATACACATATTATAGGGGTGAGTCAGTCATACACATATTATAGGGGTGAGTCAGTCATACACATATCATAGGGGTGAGTCAGTCATACACACATCATAGGGGTGAGTCAGTCATACACATATCATAGGGGTGAGTCAGTCATACACATATTATAGGGGTGAGTCAGTCATACACACATCATAGGGGTGAGTCAGTCATACACATATCATAGGGGTGAGTCAGTCATACACACATCATAGGGGTGAGTCAGCCATACACATATCATAGGGGTGGGTCAGTCATATACATATTATAGGGATGAGTCAGTCATACACATATTATAGGGGTGAGTCAGTCATACATATTACAAAGGGGTGAGTCAGTCATACATATATTATAGGGGTGGGTCAGTCATACACATATTATAGGGGTGAGTCAGTCATACATATTACAAAGGGATGAGTCAGTCATACACATATTATAGGGGTGAGTCAGTCATACACATACCATAGGGGTGAGTCAGTCATACACATATTATAGGGGTGAGTCAGTCATACACATATTATAGGGGTGAGTCAGTTATACACATATTATAGGGGTGAGTCAGTCATACACATATTATAGGGGTGAGTCAGTCATACATATTACTAAGGGGTGAGTCAGTCATACATATATTATAGGGGTGGGTCAGTCATACACATATTATAGGCGTGAGTCAGTCATACATATTACAAAGGGGTGAGTCAGTCATACACATATTATAGGGGTGAGTCAGTCATACACATATTATAGGGGTGGGTCAGTCATACACATATTATAGGGGTGAGTCAGTCATACACATATCATAGGGGTGGGTCAGTCATACACATATTATAGAGGTGAGTCAGTCATACACGCATCATAGTGGTGAGTCAGTCATACACATATTATAGGGGTGAGTCAGTCATACACATACCATAGGGGTGAGTCAGCCATGCACATATCATAGTTGTGAGTCAGTCATACACGCATCATAGTGGTGAGTCAGTCATACACATATTATAGGGGTGAGTCAGTCATACACATACCATAGGGGTGAGTCAGTCATACACATATTATAGGGTTGAGTCAGTCATACACATATTATAGGGGTGAGTCAGTTATACACATATTATAGGAGTGAGTCAGTCATACACATATTATAGGGGTGAGTCAGTCATACATATTACTAAGGGGTGAGTCAGTCATACATATTACTAAGGGGTGAGTCAGTCATACATATATTATAGGGGTGGGTCAGTCATACACATATTATAGGGGTGAGTCAGTCATACATATTACAAAGGGGTGAGTCAGTCATACACATATTATAGGGGTGAGTCAGTCATACACATATTATAGGGGTGGGTCAGTCATACACATATTATAGGGCTGAGTCAGTCATACACATATTATAGGGGTGAGTCAGTCATACACATATTATAGGGGTGAGTCAGCCATACACATATCATAGGGGTGAGTCTGTCATACACATATCATAGGGGTGAGTCAGCCATACACATATTATAGGGGTGAGTCAGTAATACACATATTATAGGGGTGAGTCAGCCATACACATATTATAGGGGTGCGTCAGTCATACACATATCATAGGGGTGAGTCAGTCATACACATATCATAGGGGTGAGTCAGTCATACACATATCATAGGGGTGAGTCAGTCATACACATATTATAGGGGTGAGTCAGTCATACACATATTATAGGGGTGAGTCAGTCATACACATATCATAGGGGTGAGTCAGTCATACACACATCATAGGGGTGAGTCAGTCATACACATATCATAGGGGTGAGTCAGTCATACACATATTATAGGGGTGAGTCAGTCATACACACATCATAGGGGTGAGTCAGTCATACACATATCATAGGGGTGAGTCAGTCATACACACATCATAGGGGTGAGTCAGCCATACACATATCATAGGGGTGGGTCAGTCATATACATATTATAGGGGTGAGTCAGTCATACACATATTATAGGGGTGAGTCAGTCATACATATTACAAAGGGGTGAGTCAGTCATACATATATTATAGGGGTGGGTCAGTCATACACATATTATAGGGGTGAGTCAGTCATACATATTACAAAGGGATGAGTCAGTCATACACATATTATAGGGGTGAGTCAGTCATACACATACCATAGGGGTGAGTCAGTCATACACATATTATAGGGGTGAGTCAGTCATACACATATTATAGGGGTGAGTCAGTTATACACATATTATAGGGGTGAGTCAGTCATACACATATTATAGGGGTGAGTCAGTCATACACATATTATAGGGGTGAGTCAGTCATACACATATTATAGGGGTGGGTCAGTCATACACATATTATAGGGGTGAGTCAGTCATACACATATCATAGGGGTGGGTCAGTCATACACATATTATAGGGGTGAGTCAGTCATACACGCATCATAGTGGTGAGTCAGTCATACACATACCATAGGAGTGAGTCCTTGCATTGTTACCTTATGGTTTTACAATCTTAAAGAAAAAAATTTGTTTTTTGAGATAAAAATGTCTTTGTCGTACAGATATCTATGGTTTGATATGTTTTGCACTGGTTATCCACCTTGGGTCAGACAAATAGCATTCTGTGGACAATTTGCATTAATTAAATTGTGACATTAGTGAAAATGTGATGTCTGATTAAAAATTAGTGTTTTGTTTCGTATTTTCAGCTTCTTGACGTCTTCGGTCACCGGTCAAATGTCAGTCTTGTTTTTGATTTTATGGAAACAGATTTGGAGGTATTTATCATTCTATTCCTAATAAATCTGTTCCTTTTCTTTCCTAGAGTATTAAACATGTGATATTACTGAACCTTTAACATTTTTCCTGAAACCTGTGGATAAAACACTAATAATGATTTTCTTGCTGTATTGGAAAGAGATTTCCATAAATCATAAGGAATAAAGAAAAGTGGAATTTTGAGAAAAAAGTCTCTTAGTAAGTTGAAGAAGAAAACTAAAAGCATCATATAGCAAATGGCAATATTCATGCTTGTAATTTATTGTGATAAATTTATTGCTTTATTTTTTCAGATTGTAATAAAGGATAATGAGATTGTTTTGACACCAGGACATATAAAGTCGTATACATTACAAACGCTAAAAGGTCTGGAGTACCTACATTCCCACTGGATACTACACAGGGTAAGTTTGTTGCCCCCGGAGATGACGGGTATAAATCCCAGGGCCCAGTTGTTCAATAGATGATTAGCTTAATCACTATTTAAGGACGTTTTTCAACTGTAAATTACTATGTCAATATACAAGGTTTTATTAGTTTCAATTTTGCATGTACATTGATTGTATTAGATATTTGATATCTGGAAAGTTGCAATTAATTTAAGTAAGGCCATACCAATTTATTTTATTGTTCGTCGGATTTACCGCTCCTGTTTTGGAAAAATGAAATAAAAGTAAAAGTAAAATATCACCGCTCCAATTTTAGCGTCAATGAAAAATGACGAATCCAGATATATTTCACAATGGTTCAAAATTGAGAAAATGCCATTCTGGATCATTTGGGAGTTTAAAACGAAGGTAAAAATGGTATTTCAAGCATTTTTTTGGCAGAAACACTGGGAATGTGTCAAAATGGATTTCTTATCGTGTTGGTTGCTACATAATCCGGTCACCATAATGTTTTGCAAAATACCGCAATAGAATGGTTTATCGATCCAAGATCTCTTGATCAAATAAACAGAATACGGAACTCAAGCAGTCTCACTAAAAAGCGACTTCAAGCGTCAACAGAAAATATCTTTAAAATCCTGAATTAAGTAAGCGACATCTTAAGATATGTTGTTAATACAATTGTACAACTATAATACATGTAACACCTCTTTATTGAATTTCAAATCGTTATTCTCCACAAGCGATCGACCCAATCTTTCAGACATCATTGTCATTTCATCAGTCTTATTTCAATAGAATAGGCCTACTGTTGATAGTTAAAAAACGGGTTTGTTATTAATATTTTGTATTTATGTAGTTATTATTATTCGAACTCTCATCAAGATGCCGTAGTTACCAGTAATCAGAACATTTAAATCCCGAATGGATTAACACTGGGTTCATGATGCTTTTTCAACCATGATATAGACAATAATGAACTTATTCATATACTGGACGTCAGCTTATAAACTGATTTTGATTTTTATGATCTGGATATTTAGTACACAAATAATGCTTGCGTCCATTAATATTACTATTTACTATTATTGTAAATCAAAGTTTGTCAGCAAAACACCTAGTGCTATACATCTAGCCTTCAGGTTTTTTTTATAGCGGTATATCATACATATACTTTGTCGTCATCAATTTATATCAATTCGATAAAATATGCAATCTGCATGAAAAGAAGCATCTAAATCCCCCCCAAAAACATGTGGTTGCTAAAAGGTGTTTCCTGCTGCTTTGGTTCAATCACTAAACTTGAATGGCTGACCTTGGGTCTTCTATTAGGAAGGTAATTTAAGAAAGCTTTTCTCTCAAATGCTGTTTTATTGCACAGCTTTATACAAATAGTTTGTACCATGGAAATAATAAAAAAAACGCTACCACAGTTTAAATACGTGTACTATTTGGTGATAAATTATATTAATAGTCAAACACATATTCTAACATTTTGCCTTTTGAAAACTCCCGCTCGCTCGAAATTTCAAGGAATTCAAAATTTTTGTAAAAACAAAAGAATTTCGCCCGCTCGCTCCAATTTTGAAATCTCATTTTCCGAAGAACAATAAATCAAATTGGTATGGCCTAATGATTTGGTTTTAAAATTCCACTAATCACTGATTAAACTGATCACCTTTTGAACAACTTGGCCCTGGGTCCAGTTGTTCAAAGGGTGATTAGCTTAATCACTATTTAACAACATTTTTCAAACTTTAATAATTTGGTCAATATTGAAGGTTAAATCTTACAATTTTGCATGTAAATTAACATTATTAGATTTGAAATGTGCATAGTTGAAACTAAATCTATGGTTTAATTTGAAAGTTACAGGATAATTACAATTTGCGCTATTAAATCACTGCTTAAACTAATATCTTTTTTAACAACCGGGCCCAAGGAGTGAATGATTTAAATAGACATTGAATGGATTAGCCTTTAAAAGTCCTCTCCATAACTCTAATCTGTAGCATGTGTTTGGATGTACAGTAATTATTATGATTTTGGATTTACATCCTAATCTTTAAAAAGATTAACCCATTCAGCCTAAATCTCAAATAATGACTGAACTTAGAAAACACTAAGTCTTGCATTAATATTCAAGTAAGGTTTTCAGGCCCCGGTTTCAACAACTTAAACTGAAGGAAATTCCTTAACTTAAAATTCTCAATAGGAAAGCATTAACAAGTACAAAAATTAAAGGCCCAATGTACATAATTTCAGGGAAATTTTCGTCAAATTCTGAAATCAAGTTGATAACCATGCATAAATAAGCCTAAAACGAAGTAAACCTGAGCGGTAACTAACAAGAAACTTAACAAAAAAATCCAAAGAAATGAAAATAATTCAGGTGGAGCCCACTTCAACAACAAACCAAAGGTAGAAGACGGTTCATCTTGAATATTGCTGATATCAGCTAATCTTAACTAAATCTATAAATATAATAAGTTTATTAGACTTGATTTTCGCTTCAAGTTTTACCGAATGTTACGTATATTGGGCCTTTAAAGGACCTTGCGCTGTGACTGCATGGCGTAGAGGCATGTCCTCCGGAGGACAGATTGGGGAGGGTTTGCACATTGGCAGTGCAGTGGACCAACATAGTCTAAGGCAAGGACACCCCTACAGAAAATCTCTGACCCTTCAAGTCTGGGGGTTGGGCAGAAGGCCAATTACCTTCCCCCCGGAAAAAACACTTCAAGTTACAGAAACATTGGGATCATGGATTAGCAGGGATCACCGATGCCGACACTATGACAACGAAAGTTAAGGGAAAATAACCTTAAGTTAAGAACCTTTCCTTAAATTCTATAATACTTTCCTATAGAAAATTTCTAAGCTGACGAAGTTCCTTTAAATTAAGGGACGTTGATCAAAGAGGATACAACATAAAGGACTGAGTTAGAAAAAATAGTTTTATGTTTTTTAGTTTGTCCTTTGATTTTTAATATGTATGATCAGTGTGCTAAAGTAATGATAGATCGAGGCCACAGGAAAACCTGTCGGTCTATGCAAATTCTATAACAGTAGACCTGATGTCTAAGCAATTTTATTGCGCGTGAATGTCGAAAAAGTATCAAACTGTTTGAATATATCATATTAATTACATTTCTGTTGCATGTTGTTCATTTCCTGATTTGTTTGGCTGAATTTGTCATTGCAAATCAAATTTTTGTTCAAACATCGGTTGAAGGATTGGGAGATCACTCTGTTCCTTAAGTGGTTCGTTGACAGTGATGATAAAAGGCAATCTACGGAAATTTTGTTGGGTCTATGCAAATTGAAATGTCCATAGACCTATTGTCTATGGAACTTCATGAATTACTTTTGCACACTGTATATTATATGACATCTTCTTTGTTTTTATTATTAGTTTTTTTTTTAACTGATTAGGATTTAAAGCCAAACAACTTACTAATCAACCAGCAAGGTATACTCAAGCTTGGAGATTTTGGTCTGGCGAAGTTCTACGGATCTCCCACAAGGATATATACTCACCAGGTTGTAACCAGGTTGGTATACACTCGTTTGTATTCCTGATATTTTAGAAGATAAGGTTTGGAAGAATTATTCTATTATAAGACAGTAGCGGGTTCCAATTAAGCAAGTTTCTTGATCATCGGTCAGTTGAAGTAACTGACCAATAATCATGATCAAGTTTCAACCGTTCTGAGGAATTATCTCCCCAAGCATTTTTGCTGTAATGAAAATAAACATTTTTAAATGAAAAAAATAATATACTGGAATTTCCCTGTTTGTCTGGCTTTCTGTTTGTCTCTTTCTGTTGTCAACAGTAAATTGTGCAAAGATCTCCTGCATAACACTACACAAGTTGGAGATACGGTTATAAGGTTCTACTGTATTTATCTAACTATTGAAGTTACACAAGTTGAGTTGGTGGGATTTTACTGTATATTGAGTTTGATTAACCTTTGTTGTTTGACAGATGGTACCGTTGTCCTGAGCTCTTGTTCGGTGCTCGACAGTATGGTACAGGAGTGGACATCTGGGCTGTGGGCTGTATCCTTGCTGAACTCCTACGAAGGGTCAGTATATAGTGAACTGTGACCTGCTTCATACAAATAGGTTAAAAAAGCCATATTGTTAATCCAGATGTAGATATAAAGATATGTTATATAATTTATTAGACGCATGAAAGAAGGACATTTTGTTCTTGATATGTTGTTATATATCCTCCAAAGCTGGACTTTTAACTCTGCGTTTTTTTGGTCCAAGTGCTTTTGTTTATCATGGAATATTTCTGACTGAACCTGTCGTACTGTTTCAATTGATTACGTGAATACAGTCTTTGTGTAGACAAAATCGTTGGAATGTCACTGTTTAATTTCTTAGGTAACCTTTGTTCACCTGTGTTGTCTTTGTCAAAGAGGTTATACACACAGTTTGAGTGTGTAGTATGAAGTTTTGAACTAACACCTATAATTACTGTTCCTGTAAGATCATGTGTTGGTTTTCCAGGTGCCTTTCCTGCCTGGTGATACAGATCTGGACCAGCTGAGCAGGATATTCCAGACATTGGGCACTCCCAGTGATAGCGACTGGCCGGTAAGTGTGGTCTTGTATTTCTAAAGATGATTCATGTGACAAATAGCTGTCGTGAGAATGTTATAACTCCTTACAAATTGATAAAATCTTGTAGAAAAAAAAGAGTAATTCATGAAGATCAAGTTTACAAGATGCTTATCTGATTTCTCTCTGTTTCACAAATTACGTTGCATGGCATACTGGAATAATGTTACCTTTAATTTATTGTCAGAAGCGGGAGTAGAGTGAAATTTAATCCAGCTTATCTGTTCCATAAATATAAACGTAAAATATTGATCCCAAAAATTGAAAGCCATATTCAGTAGTTCACTTGCTGATGCCTTTATCTTAAAGCAAAAGACATAGGTTTAAAGATGTAATGATTTTTTCCTTCCAGAATATGACCGATCTACCCGACTTTGTGCAATTTAAGGACTTTCCTGGCACGCCGCTACGTGAGATATTTATTGCAGCATCAAACGATTTGTTGGAGCTCCTCTCTAAACTTCTCAATATGGACCCGTTAAAGCGATGTACTGCCACACAAGTAAGAAGTACTCAGGATCACAAACACCTCGTACAATTAGCAAGATTTGGTCTGGATAAATCTTGTTAGAATGAAAATGTCTTTTTCAACTTGAGACTTTTGTTTTGAATAGACTCAATGATTTCTATTTTATCAACCTTGATATCCAGAGGATATATATGCTCTCCTACACTCTATACACCCATGGAATATTTCATGGCATTGTCATGTCGTGTACCCATTAAAGGCCCAATATATGTAACTTCAGGAAAGTTTTCATGATTCTGAAAAATTCTGAAAAAAAAATGCAGTTGATAACCATGCAAAAATAAGTCTAAAACATAGTAAACCTGAGCGGTAACTAACAAGAAACTCTTGACAGAAAAATCCAAAGAATTGAAAATAATTCAGGTGGGGCCCACTTCAACAACAAGCTGAAGTTATAAGACAGTTCAAAATGGACGCGTGTTTACAAATACCGAGTTTCTACTGCTGCTGTACCGATTAACGCGTAATAATTCATCTTGAATATTGCTGATATCAGTTAATCTTAAGGTGGGAAACTCCCCCATTTTGACCATTGTTTACCAATCTCCCTTGAAATCTCCCTCATTAAAGTCCAAACTGACACAAACACAGAATCTACATCCTGTTGTCAAATGATATCCTAGTTACTGTATGTTGTACGTAATATCCAGTCATCGGTCAAAATATTGACAAACAAGATTGACCCAAGTGGGTGCATTCAAAATTTTGCATAGTAATTGAAAGTCTGTAGGAAAAGTACGACATTTTTTGTCCTATGTGCACCAAAGAAATTTAAAATACCACCCCTTCACACTTGTTTATGTGTTTGCTGTTATCATTTCGTTCAAAGTTCAGTTGACATTGACTGTGATAATTGTAAACTATTACCTGTGTTCCCGTTTGATGTCGCTGATAATTGGTTGTTTTTTGCCCCTCTGGGCCACCGTAAGATAACTCAGCATGCAACATCAATGTACTGCGCAAGATCATGTGCCATGTTTAAAACTGGTTGAAACAGGGGGTACATTCAATGTTTGACCTACATTCAGTCACATTTCATACACATGTGATATGAGGGAGATCTCCCTCATTGGAGGTTTCAGAGGTTGACACCTATGATTTGATGTTTCAGGCATTACAGATGGACTATTTTATCCTGAAGCCGCATGCCACTCCAGGCCACCTACTCCCTATGCCGGGGAGTAATAAAATTAAAGATCAGAACCAACTCGACAACAGATTCAGCCTCAAACGCAAACTACAGGGAGATACAGGTAAGCATTACATTGAAGTAGGTGTGAAAAAAACTCTTTAGATTTAAATTACTATATTTCGCTGTAATTATTGCCCTTTCCTGTATAAACGCTGCCCCACCTTTCTGCAGAGGTACGGAAAGTGTATATATATAATAAGCGTCCCTACTAATCATGACACAAGAAAAGACAACTCCACTAGCTTCCCAAATGCATGTTGAAAACAGTCCATTTTAACTAAAATAGACAGACAACATGACATTGAAATAACATCTGCCATAAGATATGCTATAGGTGCAATTTATCTGTATCTTTATTTTACACAGTTTTCAAAACAGAGATACTCGTTTAGAAATAGAAGGTATTATTTAAGTATTGAACCATGGTAATTATGCATTGATTTTAAGCTCATCTACTGGAATGGGAACTGAGATAATGAGACGTTGCGGCAGCTGTTGTCTGTCCTTTGTCTGGTGTATTTGACTTCAAAAGTCTTCTCAATTACTAATGCCTAAGGTGCTGATATTTGCATGGGTGATAGTTTTCCATTTTGTGACGGAATTCCCTTTTTTGACACGTGGATGGTCAATAAATTTATTTTTAGTTTTTCATTTTTTTTTTACTTTCACCCATGTATTTGGCATGAAGCTTGCTGGGATAAGGGGTTAAAATAGTGATTTTGACCCAATTTCAAGCTTACAGGGGTAAAATTTCTTAAAATCTTCAATAACCAAAAAAAACCAGGGTATTGATATTAGGCATTTAGCGTGCTGGGATAAACATCTTCCAAGTTCGTTCAAATTAATTTCCGTAATGCACTAATGTCACAGGGGTCAAATCTGTAAGAAAATCTCAAAATGACTTCTTAATAACCCAAAAAGAGTACTAATATTTGACCTGTGGTTTGCTGGGATGGAGGGCTACAGAGTTTGTTCATATGGACAACCTTGATCAATAATCTTTTAAGGTAAAAAATGTACTAAAAATTCAAATGACTTACCAATAATCAAAAGGCGCAGGTTACTGATATTGAGTCTTCAGCATTTTGGAATGTAGGGCTACAAAATTTGTTCAAATGAATTATCTTGACCCACATTCATGGTTGCAGCGGTCAAATGTTTCATGAATTTTAAGATCCTTCCCTCCAATAAACAATAAGCCCTGGGCTATTTTATTTGTGTGGTAGCATGTACATGTATTGGAAATCCGTTTTGAAGAAGTTCACTTTAGTTACAAAGGATTTAAGCTGCAGAGCATGTGAGCAATTCGGGTCCATTGGGCCTCTTGTTTCCAGGTTATTATTGAACCTGGTATCTCTGTGTTGCTTAATGTATTGTTTACCAGGAATCCTAACTAAAGTGTTATTTTACAGGTGGCCTAGTGAAGAGATTGGTGTTTTAAAGGATCTCAAAGGGATAAAAACCTCAAATTGATGAAGTGATATCAGTCGAAAGATACCAGGCCTTCACTCCTTCGACAAATGGTTTATTTTGTCCCTCGAGAAAGGACCATACTACATGATCCAGTGTAAAAGCTTTGAGGGAAAATAGTAATTTTGACATTTTGTTATAAACACAAAGTGCATGAGATAATTGAGAGTGATATTTAATGGAAGAAGAGTAAATGAGGAATGAATCAATTATGACAGGATTGAGAGTGTGTTTGTGCCTGATCATCATCGTTGTTGTTATTTCACTATTTATTACACTTGTTGATCATAATTCATGTGCACAGCCATTGTTACAGAGATAAGGAAGGAAGCTTGTTATATTTATTGTGGCCATGGAAAATTGACCCCCCCCCCCGACCCCCATCACTTCCACTTTTATACTAAAATTACATAGCCAAAACCAAATATTTTGTTGTTTTTAAATGTATAGATTAATGAATTGAAGTTTAATAACTGATAAAGATTTAATGACAAAAGTTCACTTTACATACCATGGCTATGTAAAGTGACCCCCCCCCCCCCCATGCCTTAGTATTCACCTATTTTTGGCTCCATAGTCAACCTACCCATCTAAATATGCACAGTTTATATTGATACAACATTGTTGTAATAAGAATATCTTCAGTTATGTATGAGAAAGCATGTTGTAGTGACAATAATACTGGGTGGGTGTCACTTTACCACAGAGGTGATGGAGTTTGGGGGTGGGGGTCATTTTCCCATAATGGTATTTTAACCCCGGGGTCATTTTATAACGGGGGCTAAAATACCATTCTACACAAACGGTACCTGTTGTCATGTCATTATAATAGGTGTCTGATGGCATGGACAGTTTAATGTTTATATCCTTTTGATCAAGTTCGTCTGACAAACCTGTTACTGTATGTGCACTTATTTCAGCAGTATTCTAACATGAGCGTCCTCCACGCTCAAGTCTTTGTGCTAATTCAAGTGCATTGCAAATATTTCTCTATCCTGACATTGAGAATACATTATACAAGACAAAAAAACCATACCTTGTTCATAATCATAGTCGCTGTTGTGTTCATAAGAGCACTAAAATAAGAGTGCACTAATTTTAATACTCGTACAGTAACTGATGAATTAAAATCTTCGGCAATAGAAAAGCCACTGTATCTATACTGGTACATATTATTTTTTATTTAAAATGATTAAATACATATGAATAAAAAAAGGATGTACGATATGATATTTGTTTGATATAATAAGTGCCATTGTACTTATTTGGGCTCGGCCGTGATTCTATGGAAAATGACATGGTCACAGACCTGCCCAATTATACTCATTCACCCCTGAAGTTTCATAATGAACTATTCCAACCTTTGAATCGGAAGAGTTCAATTGTCTTCAGGGGTGATTGAGTTAAACTTACGATATTTATGTAAGAGTTTGTTTGTGAAAGGGAGAATATATGATTTAATATGTTGTTATCATTTCTATAGAGGCATTATATCAAGTCTGGAGTTATTAGATGTCATATATGCCATGAATTGTTTTTTTTATAGTTTGTTATTTTATGTTTTTTAGAATTGTATAAGAAATGTTGTAAGGTCTTTGGTGATATGAAATGAACTGAACAACTGTTTCCCCACCATACGTTAACAGATTCATCCCTGAAATTTCACATTGAACTATTCCTACTTTTGATTAGGAAGAGTTCAAGTTTGTCTTTAAGGGCTGAATGAGTTAACAGGTAACTAAATGCTACCACACTGACAGCAGCAAAAATCAGTTCATTGTGTACAAAGAGAATTTCAGCTACCAATGGAAAATGTTTTTCCGACTCTACAGTAATAGACACCATGATGTTCTTCATACATAAAATTAGGAGCTCTCCATCTGTAATGTTTGGTGCTAGTTTGTGCCAAAGTATCTACTCATTCACCCCTGAAATTACATAATGAACTATTCCAACTTTTGAATTGGAAGAGTTCAAATGTGTCTTCAGAGGCGAATAAAACTCATTCACCCCTGAAATGTCACAATGAACTATTCCAACTTTTGAATTGGAAGAGTTCAAATGTGTCCATAGGGATGAGTGAGTGAAGTATGTCGGCAGAAGTACATCATTATTTCACAGACCATTAAGGGGCAGTTGTTCAAAAGGTGATTAGTTTAATCATTATTAGTGCAACTTTTTAATATCCTGTAATTTTAAAATCAGTCCATTAAATGAAATGCAGCTTTTTATCAATCTAGTACCGTCAATTTACATGAAAAATTGTGGGATTGTACCTAGTTTGTTGGCAGAATAAAAAAAAGGTTGAAGAATGTCGTTACAAAGTGATTGAGGTAATCATCTTTTGAACAACTGGACCCTAGCCACCTGTCAGTGTGTCCGCTATGGTTGTCCAATAATTTCTGCCACCACTGCAGGAACCAGAGGTGACATAAGAATCAAGTTCACCATGTACAAACCCTCGGGAGATATCTGTTTTGGTGACCATAGAAATAAGTTAATTTCTTATAGAAATGGTACCAGTAATAATGTTTTGGAAAATTTTTGATAACCTTAGAAAAATGCTGTCTATTCTATGCAATATTGGGCATAAAAACGTGATATATTTAGAGAGTAAGAAGCTGTGCCTTCATTTCTATGAAGCATATAAATGTCATTCATTACCAGCTAGAATTTACACTATAATTGTTCACAATGAGCAGGTTAGTCCTACTTTGTTATGATAACATGGAGCAGTGCCATGGAAGGATGTTATCACTACCATTCTTTTTAAAAAAAAGTTTGTGTTCCAACTGTGATGAAAGTGATTCTGCAGTATCCGGTTTAGTTCAACAGTACATTAATTAATGATAACAGGTCATTGATTTTGTTTTTACATTAAAAAGAAACCAAGTCTCACATTTCCTAAGACTTGCGAGTCGCTGTTGGCCTGTGTGTGTTTCAAATAACATGATATAGAGGTAGAAGAATCTATGAAATTAAGTCCTGTTAATTATCAGAAATATCTTGATGGATCTCAAGGATAATCAGGATCAGTAGCCATCCGTAGGATATAGCTACATTTTAGTCAAGTTTTTTAGTGCAAGATTTTTAGTGTAAGAAGTCTCTGCAGTCCACTTTTGTGTTGATTTTAACCTCACTGTTGTTGCACTAATGCGATCGTTTGGTATTTGTTTTGTGTTCTTGACTATGCACTTAAGAAACGTGAATTAGTTACAGCCAATATTGGTTTTGTCCTCCGTAGAATCTTGCCTCTAGGATGATATTATGTCTGTATACACTTAATACATTTGATAAATGTGCTCTTTCTAACATAGAATTAACCAATGGCAAACACAATGGTGTTACCTTTCAGAATTAAATTAATTCTATGGTGATCCTAAGGAGAGAAAGGAAGACAATGTGCAAAATATTAGATATTCAAATTGCCCAGTATCTTTAAAAACGTTTCTATTTACAGACATGTAATAAACTTTTGTTTTTCTTTTGAAACCTCACTCTAAGGATTGCCATTAATACAATCTATATGAATGTATACAATGCACATGTGACACACAGCCAATGTGTCTTCACTTGAATTTCACATGATAAAATCCTTTACGTGAAATTCATGTGATATATTTTTTTCATGTGAAATTCACGTTAAATCAGAATGAAAACATATTATGCATTTTAAACTCAACTTAATTAAAAATCCTTTATGTGAAATTCACATGAAATTCACTGAAATTAATGTGAAAAGCACCATATAATGAATTTATGATAAGAACCTTCACATAAAATTCACGTGATATAGCTTTTTTCATGTGAAATTCCCGTTAAATTTGAACAAAAATATATGCATGTTAAAATCAACTTAACTAAAAGTTTACAAGAAATTAATGTGAAAAAGCACAATGTAATGAATTAAGCATTAAAAAAATAAAGGTAGCGTTTTACGTAAAATTCACTTGAAAACATATTGGCTGTGTACCGGTATAAACCGATATGGAGTATAAACGGTATGAAGTATAAGTACTGTTCAGGAGTACTTCCCTTCCTGGTGTAAAACTTCTTGGATGTCCTATACTTACAAACAATAGGCATTCATATATCATTCAGATTTGTTGTACTTATTTTTTGTTGTTTAATATATTGTAACCCATCCATGATATCTAGTGTTTATGCTCACCTACCCTCTCTACACCCCTGGATTATGTCATGTCAAAACTGAAGGCACCCTCAGGTAACCTGACCAATCTCTAGGCTGATATCTGTCCATGAGCTGCCACTGACTCCAAAGTTTGCCAATTTTTACTGTTATGTGATCACAAGATTCTCTGTTGTACATCAAATAGTCGAATAAGTCCTTTCCTCATAAACAAGGTGGCACACACGTAGCCTTCAGTTTTTACATATTCCAGGGATGAAGAAAGTGTTGATGGATATCGAGAATGATGGTAACCACGAAACTACGAATACTTTTACACAACGTCTGTTTCATGGTATATAATATATATTCGAATCTACATAGTGACAATTCTTTATGTATGTCATTTATTTCTCCTTGTGACTGTTGTTTTTAACAGTTTGATCTGTCTACATATATAAGGAGAAAAGAGAAAAAATTGGAAAGAGAATAGAGGCCGTCATGCAGTTAGCTTTAACATATTTAGTAAAACTTCTATTGAAGGTAACATAATAAATAATTAGGTTTAAAATATTTAGTAAAACATCTTAATAGGTAATTATGTTATCTCTTTGTCATTGATTCATTCAGAATAACTTAAATATTGTCGTGCAATTACTACATAAGAAAAAATATCTTGATTTATGATTTTATTTAGTAGTAAGAATGCTCAGTAATATAAACTGGGGGATAGAAACCCTAATCAATAAAAGAAGCTGTTTTTACATGTACACTCTTTATTGCATATCTTGCATAAACAATTGTAATTAAAATTGATCAAATCTTATTAAAGTTATTTGTTTATCAGAAAACGTAACATTTTTGCTAGTCCAATAAAATTTCAACTAGGTGTTAACGTTTTTGATTTTCATTTTTGTGAATGTAACTTAGGAAGTAAAAAGGTAGCAAAACATATCTTTTATGGTTAATGGTGTCAAGCATACATTTGTTTTTTGGTTTGCTTGAACTATTATTAGTAAGCAAATCTTTATCAGTTAAGTAAACTGAATGCTCTTTTTATAAACCAAACTATGTATAAAAGTAAGTACGTTCCAATTAAAACATGTTATCTACAGTATTAAATTTGACTTAATCTTATTTTTTTTGGAAAATCAGAGAATACCAACCGACAAGAAAACCGATCTCAAAAGAGGTGAAACTTAGGACAAAATATGAATAAAGAAAAGATTTACACAAAGATTTTTGAAAAAGTATAGAAGAATTAGAGCAGGTTGTCCTGAAGAATAAGCGTGTTCTGTTTCATCGACGCCATCCGCCATGTAAATCTAGGTCTCATTCTAGTAAATGTTTCGTCCTCAAATTGAGAACTGGGGCATCATTTTCAATCATAACAAGTAGACATACTAATGAGCACATGGAAGGATGCCAAATACTTCCTAATGACACGAGATGGCGACCATAAACCTTGCCTAAAGTCTTCATCAACCTCCATCTCTCGAATGCCTGTGCCGTCAGATTGTTCGTCAGCGGCTGATATCTATCACGAAAATCTCGATATTTAGAGTAAGCCCAAGAATAATGATTTAACTGAATCATGTAAACACCAAAGGTTGGAGAAGCAGGGATGTTCCTATCAAAAATGGAATGTTCACGATATGAAATCAATACCGTCACGTTTATCGTATAACTTAGTACTGGGCTGTGCATGTTGGTCAAATTGTAATAAATATCGAGGTACAAATGTATGCAGCTGATGTAGCAGATTTTGTTGTGTCCTTAATTTAAAAGTTCAGAAGGGTATAGTATACAATCGACTTAGTTAGCAACCTTCTTTTTATTTATAGACAACACTTGTCGATATACATGAAAGATATTGTAACATACACATGTGCTGCACCTTTTAAATTTAGTAATAGATAGTATGACGAAAAATGAATTAAACTGCACAATACAGCTTTTTCTTCCTCCTAGGACTCAAGTGAACTTGACAAGAATTTTTGTCATGTGTCCTAATGAGCTCCTTGACAAGTTCAGCTTCGTATGAAAACAAAACAAAGTCAGCGAAGAGTTTTGGCACTGTCTCTAACTCTGTATCCATGGGAACGCCAACAATCTGCTACGAAACCACAAGAAATTCGTAGTATATCTTCCTCCGAATATTTTATATTTTCCAAGATAGTTCGCCACCATGTGTTTTTTATCCTTGTCCATAGTGTTGTATGGTGAATGAGAAATAACACCTATACCAGAATCGTTACGAAATATAATCTTGATTGGACAATAAATATCTAAAAAGTGAAATTAACATACTTTTCAAAAAAAACCCAAACAAATCAACTGCAAAATTACCTTTGCCTTGAGCACTTGTCTACAGGAACAGTGCGTTGCCATTTGTTATCATATTGCTTTACATACCAATGATGCAAATGACAAACACAAATACGGACGTTGGACGTTTTAATGCAACCTATTTAATGTGCAATGTCTGCACGTTATGTAAAGGTCAATTGATATTAGGAAATATTAAAAGAAATTAGAGAATACTGAAGCGTTCACAAAACCATAATCCGAACTTAAAAATCAATGAAACTAGAGGCAAAATGTGAACAAAGGAAAGATAAACACGGTGACCCTTGTAAAAGCATAAGATAACTGGACCAGATGTTCCGGAGGAATAAGCGTCTAAATCTGCGTCATCGACGATACCCGTAATATAAAGCTCGGTCACTCACTCCCAAGTAAACATCAAGTCCTCAAAGTGAGAACTGAGTAATAATTCTCAATCAAAACAAGCTATCACACTTATGAGCATACTTAGAAATGTCTTATCTTCATATCAAATAATAGGATACAAAATATTTCTCAATGAGCCCTAGATGGCGACCGTAAATGATTTTGATGATCATTCAACCGGCAAACTCACTATTTTGTTGTTCCCACAAAGAATCAGCAACACTGGATTGTGCGTAATCAACCTGTAATAATGTTATCACAGACATTGTCTGGTCTCGTTTGTTTTGGTTTGGTTTTGAATGTGTTCTGTTATAAAAAATAAGGTCGTTTAAAGGCGACCGGAATGATATGTTTGGAGTGTGTGGCCACAGTTAATCTCATGGCACGATACATAATATTCACATTTTCGTGGTACACGATATGAAATTATACATAACTAGCTTAATTTTCTTCTAAATTCATAAATAAAAGGGGTTTTACGCACCTCATCCGTCTGCTTCTACAATAGTTAAGAATTTTTGGATCCCCACCTTTTGGCCCTTAGCATCACTGAAGAGTCCAAGGAGAACGAAACAGCTGTATGATGCAATTGAATTATTTTTTTTTCGGCATGTTGTATCTTTTACTAAATTTAAAAGGTGCAGTATATGTGTGTGTTACGTGATCTTTCTCCCAGAAGAAAACCCTACCGGTCATATACTGACAAACCAGTTGTTGCACTTCTGTAAAGCTGAGCGTCAAGCAGGTAGTAGTAATAATACCATTGTTAGTGACTCTGGTATGTCTCTGCCTGAGGACATCACGCATAGCTTTCCTCACTGGGGCAAACGCTCAACTACAGGGCAAGAGTGAGGTAATGTCTAGGGAGACATTTAGGAAGGAGAAATATGTTTAGAAAGCATGGAAAAAAAAAAATCCCAAATTTAGTCGCTTCTAACGATGATGCAATGGGAGCAGTAGGTAAAATGTTAACACCCTACTTGCAGGGCAGGACTGAGATTAAGCGACCGTGAAGATGAAGAAGATGAGGATCAGGATGAAGAAAGCAATGAGACTAATTGCTAATTGCTAATTGCTCGACCAAGCCATTATCAAAACTTCTTACTACAATTCTTAGTACCATAAAATCAGGGCTTCAGTCGTATTGTGACGCTGTATACTCCAGAAGTGGAATTAATGGGATGTGGATTTTGAAAAACTCAAAATATCTTTTGATCAATCTTGAACACCCCCTCCTAAAAAACGTCTTTTCGGTCAAAACATTTGATTTTTCCACCCTGTACACTACCATACCTCATACAAAATTGAAGGAACGTCTCCGATCTCTTGTTATGAGAGCTTTCTTTTCTAAGAAAGGCGGACGACGATACAAATATATGGTAGTAAGCTATCTCGGAGCATACTTTGTTAAAAACACGACAAAAGCTAAGAGGAAATATACTGAAGAAGATATAGTACGGATGATTGAATTCCTGGTCGACAACATTTTTGTTGAGTTCGGAGGAAAGATTTTCCAGCAGACTGTTGGCATTCCCATGGGAACAAACTGTGCCCCACTCTTAGCTGACTTGTTTTTGTTTTCATACGAGGCTGAATTTGTGGAGGAGCTCATCAGGACAGGTAACAAAAACCTTGCCAAATCTTTTAATTTCACTTTCAGATATATCGACGATGTGTTGTCTATAAACAACAAGAAGTTTGCTGACCACGTCGATCGTATATACCCTTCTGAACTTGAAATAAAAGACACAACATACTCTTCTACATCAGCTGCTTACCTCGATCTCTACTTAAACTACGACCAACATGGACAACTTACTACTAAACTATACGATAAACGTGATGATTTCAATTTTCCGATCGTAAACTTTCCATTTCTTGATAGTAACATCCCTGCTTCTCCAACCTATGGTGTTTACATGTCGCAGTTGATTCGGTATTCCAGGGCTTGCTCTAAATATCGTGATTTTCGTGATCGATGTCGACTGCTGACAAACAAACTAACAACACAAGGATTCGAGAGATGCAGGTTGATCAGTACTATGGCAAGTTTTATGGTCGCCATCTTTGTCTCATTGAGAAATATTCTGTATCTTTAAGTGATATGAAGATGGACGTTTTTGAGTAAGCTCATTATTGTGTTTACTTGTTGTGATTGACAATGATACTCGGTTCTCATTTTGAGAACTTGATGTTTACTTGGATGTGACAAAAGATTTACATGGCGGGTGTCGTCGATGAAGCAGAAGACGCTTACTCTTCCGGAACACCTGGTCTTAGTCTCTTGTACTTTTGCAAGGGTCTCCATGTAAGTCTTTCCTTTGTTCAAATTTTGCCCCTGGTTTAATCGATTTTGAGTTTGGATTATGATTATGTTGACGCTTCGGTATTCTCTTATTTTATTATACTAGATAGACCAGGACCACACAAGAATCACATACCCTTCCTTGTGTTCTGAAATCTATTGAAATTATCAAGGATTATGCTTCCTTACTTGGACAAAGTAGTATTTTGAGGCAATGTTCATGGAGAAAGTGATTATGCGACAAACCTGTAACAGAAATCCAAACCAAAATTTCAGTCTGTCTGAGATATTAAAAAATAATTTTGATGTTAAAATGAAAATAATTAATTAAATTATTTGCATTTGATTTTTCTTTGTCATAGTATTTAACCATTAAAATGCCATCCCCTTTATGGGATCACTTTTATTATTTTCCAAAGGTGGTTTCTTAATAGAGATTGGACTGTATTTACGTATGACTAGTAAATAAAACTTAAAATAAAAACAGCAATATTATTAAGCTTGATCAATATTTTATTTGTTGTCTTTATGAATAATACATCTATGTATTTATATAATATTGCTGAATATCAAACTCGGAAATCGCCTTGTTCAAACAAGTGTAGGTTGTTTATGATATCCATGTTCTAAAATGTCCATATCATGTACAAAAAATAACAGATTCACGGCCATCTTGTGCAAAAGTTTTATTTACCTGTTTAGTAAAGTCAACATGATTTAATAACTGAGAGCCCCTGGGCGGTAGTTGTATACCGTACATGTTTCGTACACGTAAGTTTGAAATGTATTCCATGTTACGACTGAGATGACACTGCGAACAAGGTAAGATATATGAAACAATGGCGACCTCTGACCTTTTGTTGACGAGGTTCCTATTACTCACTCCCTGGGACCCCATACGATACGGTATCATTTCATGTTTCAAGAAACTTTAGTTTAAATAAAATGGTTAAAACCATTAGTTTTTTTTTACGTTTTTCCTACCATTAGTGCCAACTTTAACAATTTTTAGAACTAAAGCATAAACATAATTTTTTTTTGTGGAAATATGAAAAGTTAATAACTAATAAATGGATATATTGGTTCTTATAGGTACACTGAAATTAGAAACAAAGTATTTTATTGATCACTTACTAGTTTAGAAATTTTGGATTCCCGCCTAGCACTTGGACATGTTTCCATTGGTTAATATGTAGTGCATCAACAATATATATATATAGATGGCACGTTTATGACTTATGTAAGTTAACTAGGTCTTGATCTCCTTGTGGAGAAACTACAACTGACAAAGGTCAGTAGTATGAATAAAGTAATCCAAATGATAAACCGTAGTTCAGAAAGTAAATGACGTTTTTATCCATTGAATATCAATAAATACACATATTGATATAACGATAACTTTTAAGAACGAAAACGACAATAAATATTCTCAAATTTCGGTTTAATATAATTTTCAGTTTCAAAACCTTACCTTTCTTAGATTACAAAATTAACACAATTCCACGTGCCATATTTCAAACACGCACATTTGTCAACTTAATTTTGAACCTAATTAGCAAAATCAAATAGAGTGTAACTGTTACTATTTAAAATAGTAACACAATCATTACCAGAACTCAAAATTGAGTAAACCAAGGGCAAAATATTTACACAGAAACCATTGAAAAAAAACAAGAATGTTTCGGAGGAATAAGCTTCTTCTGCTTCAAGATTCAACTAAAATAAAGCTACTCTGTTTTCCTTCATATTTGTATCCTTATATTCTGGTTGAACTATGATTGACGTTATCCTATACTCAATATCCAAGGGTGACGCTCACCTATGTTGATGGGACAAGAAGACTGGTTCGACCCTTTGATGTACCTAAAAAGAATCTCGTGTTCACTTAACGGTAAAAATTGATTGGCTTTGAAGGCTCCTTTGTAATTCTTCAAAAGCGTGCCTTCATTTTTGCCGTGACATATTTCAGGGATGTAGAAAGCGTAGATGATCGTAACCCCTGGATATCGAGGATGGACGTCACCCCTACTTTAAGAGTAATTTTGAGGGTTGTCAGGTGGCCAACCAAGTTGAATTCCCTGTTTGCACGTGAAATGGTATTTGGTCAACTGTCCGACCACGTGGTTATTTATCCGGGAACTTTGATTTGCAGCAATATTCAGATCCACTGCGTGGTTACATCCGGATACAGGACATTAAATGATATACTAGTAAGTTAAAATAACTTGTTTTAAAACTGTTTTGAAAGAAATCCAATTTATATTCTTAGTCTGGGAAAGGGTATCTATATGTATGTATGAATTACTCCTATTATTTTGTTGTCCTGTCTACGACATCCATGTCTTGGATAAGGAAATGTTTATGCTTGTGAAAACAAGATTATGTACATTTCACCCTCCTTTTATGTTTGGTAGACAAACTATAAACACGACTATCAGTTTTTCTTTGATTGACAATTGAGTAAAAACCCATATAGATCTAAACAAAACACATTAAACGTAAATCGTTTACAATACATATTTATATGTATGAACATTCCTTATCCTAAGGAACTTTTAGATTAGAGCCCCACAGAAAACCACTAAAGAAGTAAGGGAAAGATCCTTAAGTAAGGACGCTCCCTCAACTTAAAAGTTAAGTTATTACCGGGGCCGTTCTTCAGAAGAATTTGCTGGGAACCTGTAACGCTTTTTTATGCCCCAATGCGATACGGCAAGCAGACACATATACAGCTTAACAATGTTAGTATTTTGTTTCAAAGATTGCATAAATACCTGGCAGGTGTCGTGGGTGAAAAAAGAATGTTTACCCTTCCGGGACACATGGTCTTATTTTCTTGTACATACATTTTGTATTCCCTTTTTCATATGTTGCCCATTACATGGTTTAGTCGATTGAGTTCTGATTGTGGTTTTGTTGATGCTTATGTGTGTTTTTTTCAATGGTCAGTCAGTTTTCTGTTAGGAAATGCTTCACATTACATTATACTTTCTCGACATTTTTCTATAGCACACAGTCCTCAGCTGTGGGCTATCTGTCGTGGATATTCTAATCATTAGTAATTACTTATAAACGCACGGTGTAATGATGTACTGAACAATGGCGTCTATTTTATAGGAATCCTAGAATAAGTGCCCTCCATCGAAACGTCGGACAACAAAGATAAGTAAGTTCATTTTAAAATTACTAAGTAATGTATCGGGTACGTGTTAAATCTTAACTATCTGATTTATTGTGTTTGTTGAAATACGCTACACATTGTAAAGAAAGCTCTCATTGGCAATCCAGAATGCTGAATTGTTTTATTCATTTTCAAGGTAACGTTTACTCTACTGTTCTGTTTTACAAAATAACTCACTTCCTTTTTGTGCTTCACCAACTCGGTAAAAATGGTCATTGTAAATATTTATATGCTATAAGCTTGATTCAAAATGATTATCTCATTCAAATATCTTAATATTTAATATAAATATGACGAATTTTATGAAATTATATATAAACACCATGTTAACATGTGCTCTGATTTAGTTACTTTATTATTGTCTTTGTTAAATTTTGTTTTATTAAAGACGTATCCCATTAAGCATAGAAAAAAGGCAATATAGAAGAACAAAGAAAAGAGCAGCCACGATGACGAATAGAACCCTGCAAGCCGTTATACTCACGTCACTTGTTTACGCCACGACAGGTATGTAAAGATAAATCAGCTTTTTATTTCACGTTTGACGAAACATAACAAAAACAGTAGTATTTTATGGGTTTTATACATCATGTGAGGTTTCTTTTTTTTTACAAATTGTGACGTCACATATGTGGAAACTTCCTCGTATACATGTTCAGAGATTTATTCTATTATGCTAATACCTGGGTAAACGTCACACAATAAATTATGTGATATGAATAATAATTAGGTCAGAATATATATATAGATATACACACACACATAATACCATCAATTTAGTCTACTGATAATGAAAGATGCTGTTCAATCTTCTTGCAGTATAAATCTTTTCTTTGTTCGTATTTCGCCCTAGTTTAATCAATTTTGAGTTCGGATTACAGTTTTGTTGACGCTTCGGTAGTTTCTAATTTTCAACTCACAATAAAGATAGACTTCAAATTCAATGTTAAATAATAACTAGAACAAATTAAATATATAAAAGCTTCAAAGACACAAGGAACGTCATTAAATGTCGCATTAGCCAGGTTTTTCTGACGGATAAGCACTTCCTGTGAGTGAAATGATAGCATAAAAGATTATATATGACCAACTTGACAGTTTACTACTTCGCTATATGATCGACAGGACGATTTCGATTTTCTGAACGTTCCCTTTCTTGATAGTAACATCATTTACCCAGATAGCACACCACCTATGAGCCAACGTTTGCCAAACAAAAATGTACCGTTAGCCCAATGTCGGCAAACAACATTGGCACTAGTGGCGTCGCGGGTGTCGTCGATTAAGCAGAAGACGGAACACATTTTTTCCTTGTTCATTTTCTCCGTGTAAATTTTTGGTGGGTTCGTATTTCCCCCCTAGTTATTCGACTTTGACTGATACATCTAAAATACCCATAATTACATCCATTTGCTTATTCACAAAGTTGATAGAATCCATTATCAAATCTTGCAAATAGCTTCCCCAAGTTGAGAAACCATAGTCGCCATAGTAAGTTCAGCATTTTGATTTTATACAACGGTAAAGGTGTGCAATTCGAAATAAGTAACAATGCTATGCACGATTTATATTCCGTCTATTTCAGCAATGTTTTTAAGACTAGCTGGGGGCAATGCTCACGAAGGAAGAGTAGAAGTATCACAGGATGGTGTCACGTGGGGTACCGTGTGCAATGATGGTTGGTCGGACTACAATGCACACGTGGTCTGCCGTGAAATTGGGTACAAGTGGGGAGCGGTAAAGTCTATGTTACTAGTTTTGAAATATGATATCATTTAACGTTAACTTTACTGTTTGTTCATATATTACTGTTTAAGTCACTTTCATTTTTTGCAATAAATACCAATAATGTTTACTTTTAAACCTTATAGCATTGTTTTCAATACTGCCATGCTCTATTTAGTTTTTTACTTAAAATTAAGATATGCTCAGCATTTGCAAGGTTGAATGTATGTTTTTAACTCAAAATTAAGATAAATCAATGTATGTAGTTTCATGCTGAGCATTTGCAATGATGAATGTATGTCCAAGGTTTCAGCTTTTGAATATGTTTTTTAATCTAAAAGGAAGAATTATCTGCAATATCCAGCTTTATTTAACGCGCTTATGATACTAAGGGGTCAGCAACAAACATATTTTTCTTTAAAGGCAAAGAGAGCGCGATACCTGTACGGCATCGGAAGCGGTCCAATTTTTCTAGATGACGTCAAATGTAATGGACAGGAAACAACTCTGGCTTCATGTCCGCATGCGCAATGGGGCGTAAACAATTGTGTGCACACCGAAGATGCGGCAGTCACGTGTCATAACGACATAGGTAAAATCAATTTCTGTATTACATCACCATCAAGGCAGCCCCTTTGACCATTTCGATGATGCCAACGTTTTCATTTAGTATGAAAAGTTTATAGTTTTTCATGTTCTCCAACAGCAGTCATGTGTCATACATAACTAGATCTATATAAGTTTGAAACGTAAATGATAATGAAGTTTATGAAAATCTGTATTAAAGATACTCAGTTTTGTTTAACGTGGGCACCTAGGACCACGGAATTATATTTGCTATCTAAGTCCGTGCTAGGACAGAATACAGGCAGCGCTTTCTTTTCAACAAAAAGTAAAGGCTTTAATTATGACAATATACATGTGTACAACCATGTTACTAAATTTGAAAGTGCATTGTGTTCAAACGACTTTGATTTCGCTTGTCATTTTGAACATGCTATTGCAATCAAAGGACAAGAACAGCTATTTCCTGATAAAATGTTCCTTTATATATTTGGTTATCTTGGTTTATTTATCTGAGAACAATAACGATGCTTTCAAGCATAGAAATTTAGAAATCCGTGCAAATGAATTACACGTTTCTCATCTTTCAGTCCGACTGGAGAATGGAGGAACTAACCACGGTATTGTGTACGTTTTGGACGATAACAAGACCTGGGGCGTCCAGTGTGGAGATGGCTTCGACAGGAACGCTGCAGCCGTCGTTTGTCGCGAGCTCGGGTACCAACATGGTCGTGATTTGTCAATAGGCACCTACGGCAAAGTTGATGACGTCCACACCAAGTACATTCAGGGAGACATTATGTGCTCGGGTTCTGAGCTCACCATCAGACAGTGCACGTCCTCCAACACCTGCAACCAGTTTCCGTACAACTACGGGGCGGTCGTCTGCTCAAACATGCCAATCGTAGGAGGTAGGACTTGGACATCCATACATAATTTCATTGTATTATAATAATACAGCAAGCAGTTAGGTTGTGTTTAAAATGCACACACACTGCTGGTCTGAAGTTCTCATTTCCAACATTTTTGTTAAGAGGACATGTAATTTCATGGATGTGACCTATATTGACATGGCAGATATCATCGGTGAAGCAGAAGAACACCTTGATTTGTACACATGGTACTTGCAAGTGCCTCCCTATATACTAGTTTGCTCTCAATTTCCTATTTCTGGATTTGTTTACACTTTGGTATTTTCTCGTGCTCCAAGTGTGAGGTATGTTTTCATTTTGATGCAACTCTTGCCTTTGTTCATATTTTCCATACTTTTATCGAGTGTAAGTCGATTTTGTTTAAGCTTCAAACGTCTTTTGGCATCTTTTCTCTGATAACTGTTTATGCAGTACTCATTTTCTTTCAAAATTAATAAATGAAAGGGGTTTTACGCACCTGACACCTCTGCTTCTATAGTAGTTTAGAAAGTTTTTATTCAGACTTTTTGATCCCTAGCATCACTGACGAGTCCAAGAAGGACATACTGTATCTATTACTGAATTTAAAATGTGAAACACATGTGTATGTTTTTGGTTCATCTTTCAACAGACAATGTGGTAGATCTTGTTGGTGGATGTTTTAGTCCCCGAGGTTTGCTGAAGCCTTGATGACCCCAGTTAGATGACATGACATGCGTATTTTGATTTCAATTTGAAACATATGAACTATATTATTTTTTTCTATCCATTGCATCAGTTTGATATATAACAATTGTTTCAAGTGGCTAGTGAAAAATGAAATCCATAACGTTGTCTTCATAATATGCACACTTATCAACTGTTAACAATCGTTATAAATTTGCCGCACTCAACTTTTCAAAAATCTTATAAATAAAGGATTTTATGCACTTTTCCTTTTATTCCAACAGTCGATTAGAGCAATTTGAATACACACTTTTTTGTCCCTAACATCACAGACGAGTCCTAGAAGGACGGAACAGTGTTTAACATTCTATATCGATAACACAATTATATAGGTATCTTTCTCAAAGATGTACACCTCAATGTTGAGGTTTCGGTCACTTAATTTGTATTCTCGTGTAAAGATTTTATGCTATCTTATAAAAATATGATAACTTTTAATAGCAAATATCCGTCTGAAAATTGTGTCAAAAATATGCATAACTATTGTTTGTAGAACTTTTTTTTCACAAGAATTTCAAACAGCAAAATTTACTTGAAATCACCTATAATGCCAAATTGGTATCTTTTACTGATCATAGCACAAAAAAAGCGCACATCGACATATGCACATCTTTGCATTTTATACTACGCCATGAATCCCCTTTCCGAAAATGCATGTGAGTTTAATGCTTCTCTGATGTCTTAAGATCTTTTTCCTTTTATTTTCACCAGGTAATGACGTGAGGCTGCTAGGGGGACAGAACTCTGGTTTGGTGATGACCAACACGGCGGGAATCTGGGGTAACGTATGTGGCTCCACCTGGGATACAAATGATGCTAGTGTCGTGTGCAGACAACTGGGATTCGCAGGTACGAAAGAGCGCCACGTTCTAGGAATGTAAGGTTATTAATATCAAGCATATTAGGCAATAACAAATGAATATCAAAATTGATAATAACATAGTTATGTTCATAAATTTATAATCAAATGTTTTTTATTTATTTCTTTAACGATTTAATACTCATTCAATTTTTAACAATATCATTATTAAAATTCACTTTTAAAGGACAATTAAAGCGAAAAAATACAAAGATTCAATTACCATTCCATTGTAAAGTGCATTTAAATGTTTTAAACAAAGTATAGAAATGTAAATTTAAACTGAAGAATTAACATTTATCAATTACTATGTATATTTCCAACATAACCTATTTTGCTGTCTTAACATATATATTTCTAGAGGATATCCAGATTAAAGTCATTATATATATTACGGTGATGGTAGAAAGTTAAAGGTCCAAATTTAATGAAAATGAGACGAGAAAAATTATTTTGAAATTAAAATGTTATGCATTTTTCAGGTGGCGTCCCGTATGCATTCCCCAGTAATACTAGCGTTGGGCCTTATGTCCTGGGGTCTGTGAATTGTTTGGGGACAGAAAGGCGATTAAGTGATTGTAACCGACAGGAAAAGGCCTGTGTTTACACTGACAAGAACGTCAAGTTGGCCGGGGTTCTCTGCCACCAACGACTAGGTAACTTGCCATTTTCTGTGTAAAACATATAAGATCAAGACTTTATCAAGCCGGCCTTCACCATGAGAACATATAGATTTTACGTTTAACACTGAGAAAAAAATTACAACAAATTATGTTTTCAAAGTATAATACAGTGAAACCTCTCTATTAAAATCACCTTAGGGACCACACCAAAGTGGTCTTAATAGCGCGGTGGTCTTAATACCGAGGGGGGCTATGCAGACAGAATATTCTTAAATCCACTTTTAAGCATGTTTTCATGGTCCATTAACTTATATTATAGGCTTTATATTGTTAAACACACAGTAATTATAACAAATTAGCCAATTGGACACCAAAATACAGCTCACTGATCTGACACTTGACAGGTATACACAGTGGAGTACAGTGGAGTACACACTAGGTGACTTTGTGTTTTGTCAGTGGTCTGAGTAGTGAGGTGAAACTTAGTGCAAAAGTGTTATTTGGGGCTTTTCAAAACTGTTCTTAATAGCGACGTGCATGGTCTGAATAGTGAGGTGGTCTCAATATTGAAGATTAAAATACAAAGATATATAGAAGATTTTTTGGGACTGAAATAAAGTGGTCTTAATAGCGAGGTGTTCTTAATTCTGAGGTGGTCTTTAAAGGCCCAATAAAAGTCACTTTCGGCAATTATTTTCAAGACTTTAGATTTTTTTGTCAAGAGTTTTTTGTTAGTTACCGCCCAGGTTTACTTCGTTTTAGGCTTATTTTTGCATGGTTAACAACTGGATTTTTTTTCATAATTTTTCAGAATCCCGAAAAATTCCCTGAAGTAACGTATATTGGGCCTTTAAGCGAGGTTTCACTGTATATAATAACAATATAATATCGAAATTACAATTATAGTATGCCTTTAAATCTAATTAGCACTGTATGAATAAAGAATGGTGTCTTTAGTGACGTCACAACGCAATTTTTCAAGAATATAACGTCGAATTATTTCTATTTGTCTTCACTTCACCAGAATTTAGAAAAATATGGCATAGCGTTATGCATGTATAAAGTAAACAAAACTGTTGTTCTTTCAATACTGAGTATATTAGAAATATAATTATGTAACCTGTACTGCTTTGGTGTTTGTTTTTCATGCGTCAAAATATTCAGCTTCAAAACAATCTATTGGAAATTAGCAAATGGCATATATTCGTTATTCTATGGCTTGCTCTAAATTTCGTGGTTGTCGTGATCGATGTCGACTGCTGAAAAACAAACTATCAATACAGGGATTCGAAAGATGCAGGTTGATCAGAACTATGTGCAAATATTATGGTCGCCATCTTTGTCTCATTGAGAAAGATTATGTACCTTTGTGTGATATGAAGATGGACGTTTTTAAGTATTCTCATTAGGGTGCTTACTTGTTGTGATTGACAATGTTCACTCGGTTCTCAATTCAAGGACTTGGTGTTTGTTTTGGGGTGTCCAAGATTTACATGGCGGGTGTCGTCGATGAAGCAGAAGACGCTTATTCTTCCAGAACACCTTGTCTTATTCTCTTGTACTTTTACAAGGGTCTCCATGTGGGCCTTTCCGTTTTTTGGTATTTTGCCCCAAGTTTAATTGATTTTGAGTTCGGATTATGGTTTTGTTGGCGCTTTGGTATTCTCAAATATTTTTACATTACCAGCGCCAGTACTCCGACTGATTGAGGAAAAGCCCCGCGTCGGCCGACTAGAGATAGAGATGGATGGGGTGAGGGGCGGCATATGTGACACAGAATGGGACGTTGTGGACGCTAGGGTCGCTTGTCAACAGCTGGGGTACGCCGACGGAGACAACATACGGTAATTAAAGAAATCCAATTACTGTCAACCAACTTATTTTCGCGTGCGATTAATGTACGAGTATTTTGCCGATGATTAAAATTCGCGAAAAAGTCATCGCCGCGAAATAGTTTCAACCAGAGGTATGCCAACTGTACGTGTACTGTATAGGGGATTAATGACCGTATTTATCGCGAAATGAAATCGCCACGAAATACTCGTTTCATATGAAAACGCGAAATTAAGTCATCGCGAAAATAAGTTTGTTTACAGTAAAAGATATTTGATATTATATATGTAATATACGTATAATAACTAATGTGATTTGGAGTTGGTTTAGTTTGGTTGATTGTTTTTACGTCCTATATCAGCCGCTGAGGTCATTAAAGGGCGGCCTCCTGGTATATGCGACGTATGTGTGTTGAATACGTGTCGTTTGGGAGTGTTTGGTATGTTTGTGTAAACTTTCTTGCGATATTCTGGATCTTTTGCCGATTTAATAAGTGCTACCACACTGAATTATACCACCGAAGGCCCCCATCAGAACACCCCACTCGGTTACATTATACTGACAACTGGTGAATCTGCCTTTACATCATCATAATGCTAAGCGTTAAACAGGGAGCAGTAACTACAATTGATACAAAAAAAAAAACAAAATAAAAAAAAAAAATCAATTTAATTTATGTAAGATAATAATGATTATTTTAATCAAAATATTTAACTTATCATATTTTTTTATTACAAGTCTTCCACTGTCTCCATTACAGAGGATTGACGGCTCCTTACAACACGACTTTCATGACAAATGTGCAGTGTGCTAAAGGAGAGAGAAGTATCTTCGAATGTAAAAACGATGGCTGGTCCAACAATGGAAATAGTGCTGCCTGTTCCGGTCCCAACAGCTTTGCTGGAGTAGAATGCTATGAGCATGGTACTTACACTCATTTGAGTATGATGTATTGAGAATTGACTTGTGACCTTACAGAATAGTCGGTCCCAGAATCATGAAACAATCTAAAACAGTCAACGTTTGTATGTTTGACGAATTAAAGATTAACCTTTTATTTTGAGTTAATGAGATCATAAATCCGATAGAGCTATCAGTAATTTTGCGTAGACGCGAACTTATATTTACAGTATTTTTTTGTGAATGGTTCATAAATATTTCAATTTGCGAACATGGATTTCATTCCAAATCTTATCAACATGATGACGGTTCAATAATTATAAAAGCATGAGATTTGCATAAGCCGGAGGTAGATCCGCCCATGTCTATTGTTGATGGCATCACACAATTGTGTCTCGAACCTGGATTATTTGCATAGCTCCGCCCACAGGTATTACTGTTGGCATCATAGAAATTTGGCACATGCTCAAGAATAGATATGGGATGAAAATCTAGTCGGCAGGACAATAGTCATCGAGTGAATGTCAGTATAGACTTAAATATTCACAAATAATGTCAGGACAAGTGGCGTCATACGTGAATAGCAAAGCAAAATATTAAGTCTTAGACCGTTTCATGATCACGGGTATCGGTTTCTGTTCAGTATTTTATTAGAATTCACGCTGTATTCCCTTCTATTTTGTTGTCCCCTCAGCTTTAATATTGTCGTTTTGATTTTGTCGTTGAATGACTAATCAGCAATACATGGAAATGGTGTTTCCTGCTTTTTGTGGCATTCAATATAGCGTCTTACAGGTCCGGGGAATTATTAGACCTCCTTAAAGGCGCAATATACGTAATTTCAAGATTTTTTTCGTGATTTTGAAAAAAATCTGAAAAAAAATCCAGTTGATAACTATGCAAAAATAAGCTTAAAACAAATTAAACCTGAGCGGTAACTTACAAGAAACTCTTGACAGAAAAATCCAAAGAATTGAAAATAATTCAGGTGGAGCCCACTTCAACAACAAGCCGAAGTTAAAAGACAGTTTAAAATGGACGCGTGTATACAAATACCAAGTTTCAACTACTGCTATACCGGTAACCGCATAAGAATTCATCTTGAATATTGCTGATATCAGTTAATCGTAACTAAATCTATAAATATAGAAAATTATTAGGCTTGATTTTACTTCAAGTTTTGCCGAAAGTTACATTTATTGGGCCTTTAATGTCACTAGCTAAACGTCGAAAGTGACTGGTGCTGACAAACAGGGGGAATTGATAAATGTCAACCATGGTCATAATCACTGTATTTGCATGCAGACACCTCCAAACCTTTCCTAAACGTTTTTCATACATTGAGTGAAAAAGTCGATGAATAGAAACAGTCTTGGAAACGGGTTCAAGATGAAAAAAAAATGAAAACATTTTTCTCGTGTTTCATTTCTTCATCATTAAAAATGTTCAGTTAATGTACTTTCTGCCTTAGCATTCCTTGCGTCGACACAAAGCAGTACCATGGGTACAACCGGAAATGTCTTGGTCTTTCACAAAGAACGATGGTACCATGTTTGCGACCAGGACTTTGGACCAAACGACGCCGAGATGGTTTGCAAAGAACAAGGATTCCCCGTGGGTGTTCCACTCATCAGCGAACCAGTCAAAATCGACAACAAGTTCAAAATTTTCTTTCTTCAAATGAACTGTCCAGAGAATGGCACGAGCCTGGGAAACTGCCAATTTACCGAGACAGCGAACTGTAGATCTACGACAGCTCCTTTCTATCCGGCCGCTTACGCATCGGTCCTTTGTCTCCATAGTAACGCGAATCCAGGTACGTCATGAGACACGTGTCAAGCTGGAATGTAGTCGAATAAATGACTTTACAAGTCTAGATCGAGTTGGCCACGGCATAAAACTTAAAAGACTATTTAACAGATATGTATTTACTATCTAGATCACCAAAAAGCAAAAACGTCTGAATCTGATGAAAAAGTTGCAGATTGGTGACAAGACCAAAGAGAACTATCGTTGTATCAAGTGTTTCCTCTATGTGTTCAACTTCCGTATATAAAAGAAATAATCCAAATCGGGGGTAAACCCAGCGGAACTATTATTCACGATATAAAATATTGTTCTTTTTCTTTATTAGGATGAAGTTCCATTTGAAGCTTAAAGGACATATTCGATTGATCTTTATAGATTCGTTCGCATGTATTTAGCTGTGTCTTATTATCACGCAAAGGAAAATGTGTACATAACGCATATACAAGTATATATTCATCACATGCATAGCCTTATCAAAACGATCTTGAATGTTCAATGTAAAATATTCACAAGGCGAAGTCCCGACGTGTCGAAGATTTCAGGATGGTCCCGCTAAGTTCGATGATCGACGCTTGACTGCAGTTCTTTAATATGTACTTTTGGAGTTTTTTAGGTGTTCAAAGATATCTTGTTAATACATATAGAGTTACACGACATTGCGTGTTTCGAATGTATATGAAGCATATTAAAACTAACGATCTAGCTTTGAAAATAACTCTTTTTTTATTTTAGATATTCGTGTACACCCTCCCACCACATTCCCCTCCAGTCTGGTCATACAGATGTACGGTATGAACGGGACCGTGTGTGCCAGGGGCTGGGACTACAGGGATGCTAGAGTGTACTGCAAGCAGTACGGGTATCGTATGGGGTTCACGATACCCACATCGACCATCCAAGGAACTAGCCTGAATAACCCCGTAGTGTGGATGTCAGACATTGGGTGTACCGGATGGGAGACCGACTTCCGGATGTGTATTCAAAATTCCATTCTTGATAAAACAAAGACCACTGGTGCGTGTGCTGGTGGAATGGCGTCCGTCTATTGTATTTGAAAAGTTTTTAATATCAAATAAATAGTATGATTCCGTAATTTGTTGTCCATTTTTTTTTACACGAGAACAAAATGCCATAGGGCGAATCATCACAATGTTAATTCCATACCATAAATCGTCACAATGTTGCAGAGTTTTGACAGAGTCATTGCAATGCTGTAGCTATATTATAGACACTTCTTGACACTCTTTTCTTCCCGTGGTTGGTAAAATACTACGACAGTGTGGGGCGTTCTGAAAATGTGTTCAAACAAACGAAAGGAGGTCTGATTGACAGAATAATGCATATTAATAAAATCAAAATATGAAGTATTAAAAAAAAAAAACTGGTTGCCACATTAAGCTCTTCATTTCTTTTACTTTACAGAAGTTTATTAATGAATGGATAATAGTTGAACTGTTTCCGCAATTTACCCCAAAATTAAGTATACAAGAGCTTACACTCGTTTGACTATCGAAACTGGTCGACGCCGTCAAGTTCAAAGATCTATTCCTTAGTAGTAACAATCCGCTTTTTCGACTAACACCACATTTGACTTCTACTGAGCCTCAATATTCAATCCAGAAATGGCGGCAAAACCATAATCCGAACTCAAAATTGATTGAAACAGGTAAATTATGATCAAGGGGAAGATTTACATGGATATCCTTGAGTAAGCACAAGAGATTAAGATCAGTTGGTCTGCTTCATCGACACATAAGGGTCCCATCCAAGTAAATATCTTGGTCATAAAATGGAGAACTGCTGCTTTAATTCACAACCACAACAAGTACATGTAGGCATACTAATTAACATGTTTAACAATGCCCACCTTCATATCACACCAGGCTATCGAATAGTTTTCAATGATTCCAAGATGGCAACAATACAAATTTCTCAGTCTTCATCAATCTGCATCTCTCAATCCCCGTGTCGTAAGTTTATTCTCCTCAGCAGTCGACATCTTTCTTTCAAAACAATCTCGAAATTCAGAGCAGGCCTTAGCCACAGGGGCTAGGCACGGACCTATGTCACTATGAAATGATTGTCAGATAATTTTTTTTACCTTTCTCGAATATAGCCCCTCCCACTACTATATATCTGTGACAATGGAAAGAAGTATCCTGAACGAGAGAAAATCGAGAAAATCACAGATATACAGTAGTGGGAGGGGCTATATTCGAGAAAGGTAAAAAATGTATCTGACAATCATTCCATAGTGACGTAGGTCCGTGCCTAGCCCCTGTGGCCTTATAGCATAAACAATAAGAGCTCAATGAGTCGGAATCGCTTACCTGCTTTTGGTAATTAAGAACTTATTCTGGCGATATTAAAACATGACTTTTTTCAAACCTATAAGGTGGTCAAGTTCTCGGTACATTGGTAGTCCTACACCCAAGCATACTACATGTGTAACATCAGTACTCTGTTACTTGTAGAGTTTAAGACATTTGACTCATGTGATTTTGAAAGTTATTCAAAGTCACTTATTTGAACAAATTTTCCGCAGATTTGACCTATCGGTGACCTTGAAAGTGAGTCAATCATTCATTTGAAAAAAGAACTTGGTTGCCCTTCATCCCAGTATGTTACATGCTCAATATCAGTATCATGGGCCTTTTTGGTTATTGGGAAGAAGTTGCTTGAATATTTTAAACAGAAATGACCTCATAGACCTTAAAAATGGGTCAATGTCGACGCCATTCATTTGAACATGCTAAGTACTTGGTAGCCTTGAATCAGTCCAGCTTGCTACGGGTTCAATATCAGTAGCCTGGGACTTTTTGTTAGTTAGAAGTTGCTTGACGATCGTAAGACATTTGACTCGGTTGATCCTGAAAATGGGTCAATGTCTGTTTGAAAAACAGTTTGTAGCTCTTCACTCAAGCATGCTACATGCATAATATCAGTACTCTATGCTTTTTGGTTGTTGATAAAAAGTTGTTCAAAGATGTTACACAGGTTTGACCCCTTGACCTTGTTTAGTGGCTCAAGGTCATTAATTTGAAAAAAACTTGGTAACCTTTCATCTCAGCATGCTACACTTCCTCAGGCCTCTTGGTTATCGAAATTAGTTGTTTTTTTAAACTGAATGCTAGATGATGCACCATGGCCTAAACTCACTTACCCTATCAACTGTCGCATGTAAACACCATTGTCTGAAAAAGTTCAAAATAAAGTTTCTTTGAAATTAGATTTTTATTTTTAAATGAATAATATCATATGTATATAATCCAAGATGACTATAGGCACCCAGTCATACTGAAGTTTTACTGAAACTTAAAATCATGTTTCAGTAGGGAATCTATGTGATAATCATTTAGTTCCTGGGCAGGCTCTCGAACAAACTGTAGCAAAATGTAGCTTTTGAAAATATGAGAATATTTTGTCCCAAATTATCGTAAGGAAATCTATGTGCAGACATTGCTGTTGAAGCGATTTCTATTGTTTGATTTACTTTGAAGTGATAAAAGCAGAACAGTACAATTTGTTAAAACACATTTATAATTCACATTTAATTCACACATCTATACTATTACAACTTATTCTCAAAATGCAGTGAAAGAAAGCAATCATTATAACAAAACTTCACCAGTATTTACTTTAGTGATAAGGTTTGGTTGGGTGAATGGATTGATGACTTGGACTGAAATGTCCAGTGTTCAATAGGATTGATGACTTGGACTGGCCCAGTTTCATCAACTTTCCTTAACTTAAAAATCTCCATAGGAAAGCATTACAGAATTTAATGGGGAAATCCTTAGTTAAAAAACTTTCCTTAAATACTGTCATGCTTTCCTATGGAGATTTTTAAGTTAAGGAGTTTCCTTAAGTTAAGGAACGTTGATGAAACCGGGGCCTGGTAGACTTTTTAGAAATTACATAGCAAAATGGTTCCACATGATGTTCACGTGAACGCTTAAACTGTATTCGCCATTAATAGCACCCCCCCCCCCCATAAGAGCCCCTTTTTGTCCATTGTCGGAAACCCACAGTACACTTCTCTGACGTTTGCATCCCGTGGGCTAAAATCTAAAGAAACTCCCGTTTTCGTACTAAAATAGTAGCCAATCATATCAATGGTTTCATCCGTGACTACATACAGCCGGGACATCAAGCCGAGGTATCCCGTTTCATTTGTAGCATCGCCTGTCAACAAAACCTGTCGATTGTGTTATAATTGTGCCGATTGTGATTAAAATATAAGGTTCTGCTATACGGCGATTGACATCGGCGTCATGCCTACAGAAATATGCTGGTCGTGGTCACGGTAAAATTATCTAACACAGTGTCACGAGAAACGACCATTCTGATTGGTTGAAATCTCCGAATAAACTTTTATTCTGGGAAACAAAGGTTTATACCGATTCTGGCCCACAGGATGCAAACGTCAGAGAAGTGTACCGTGGGTTTCCGACGATGCTTTTTGTCCAGATCCTAGTTTTATTGTCCTATTAATCGCCCCCTTTGGAACCAATTTTTTAAGGCATCTTGGGCGCTAATTGTGGCAAATACAGTACTCAAAATTAAATAGGCATAATCCTTAATAAATATTTTAGAGTATGCGATCCTGTAAGAATTAATCACTGTGGTAAAAACTTTTTCTTAAATACATCACACACATTTTTGACTGCAAAAATACAATATCAAGCATTTAATACTCTCGAATCATTAAACTGACTCTAGTCATTGTCTCCTGAAAGTTCATTAAGGTCAAAGTGAGTTGTTCGCACTGTGGAAACAGCGCGATCGGTTTCTACATGGCTGTACATGAAAGTCATCAATGGCAAACACTCTATCATAAATTTTGGTCTTTGCGATCTTCACCATCTTCTTCAGTATGAGTTTCTTTAGCAGGATTTAATAGTTCTTTTGAACATCGAAGTGCGTCTAAATGACTGAGAGGGTGGATGGGTAGACAACCACTCAACCCTGTAAAAGAGTAAACAAACAATAATTTTTTTTTTAAACTTTCATGGTGTAATTATAATTATCTAAACATTTCAAAGAAACTCCAAAAAGAACCCCTCCTCTTTCTTCTTCCTTTTTGTTTTGTATTGAAGTTTTCATGACCTTTTTTTAATCCAAATTTCCAATTTCATATCTTTTTCATTTTTAAGTTTTCTTTATCTTTTACAATCTAAATTTCCAATTTGATATTTTTTTTTTTTCATTTTAAAGTTTTCATCAACTTATCTTTTAAATCCCAATTTTATACTTTTTTTCATTTTAAAGTTTTCAATATCTTTTTTAATCTAAATTTCTAATTTCAAATAATGCCCATATACCCATTGTCTGGGCCTCTATGGGCAGTGGCATAGTAATTTAATCATGTTTGCTTATATGCTCAACATACAGACACTCCAATTCCACCCCCCACCCCCATATATTTTTCTCCACCTTTCATTGGTATTGACTTATTTTTGTATTTATTGCCCAAATCCCTAATAAAATATCGCAGTAGCTAAAGGCATGAGAAAAGTTCAAAACTAAGGAGAATGGTCCGACACCTCCCTAAAATTTTGGAATGCGAAGTTGAAAACTAAGGACAATGGTCCGACACCTCCCTAAACTTTTAACTTTTAACTTGTTCTACCAATAAAATGACTATACTGTTTTTTGGTTCTGTGAGCTTTTAGTCTGCCAAATACATTGATTACTAAATGGCTGTTATGACAAAGAACTAACTTCTGATTATAAACAATTCATTGTATTTTAATATACTTTCAAGTTCAAAGAAAAGAGGGGAGAAATTGCTAGTTTTTCATAAAAATAGTGAGCTTCATTCAAAATGTCTTCTTGTTTTATTATTATATTCTGATCATCTATCTAATTGCAATTTAGATATTATTTTTTGGAAGTAAAATTTCTGTTAAAAAATAATTTGTTGGTTTTTCACTTTCTACAATCACTTTCACTCTTGATCTACTTTAAGTTTCCTTTAATTATATATGCTCTAATTGATTCTAATTCTTTCCTCTTGTTTGTAATCTCAAAAATTGTGTCTGAATCAAATGCACGTTTCCGGAATTATTTTGATATAAAAGAAATCTCCCTCAATGGGAATGTGGGGTCGGGGAGATCTCCCTCAATGGAAATGTGGGGGCGGGGGAGATCTCCCTCAATGGGAATGTGGGGTGAGGGAGATCTCCCTCAATGGGAATGTGGAGCAAGGGGGATCTCCCTCAATGGGAATGTGGGGCGGGGAGATCTCCCTCAATGGGGATGTGGGGTGGGGGAGATCTCCCTCAACAGGAATGTGGGGGTGGGGGATATCACCAAAATGGGAATGTGGAGGGGGGGGGGAGACATTCCTCATTAGAAATGTGGAGTGAGGGAGATCTCCCTCGATGGGAACGTTGAGAGAGGGAGATCTCCATCAATGGGAATGTGGGGTGAGGGAGATCTCCCTCAATGGGAATGTGGGGTGGGGGAGATCTCCCTCAATTGGAATGTGGGGTGAGGGAGATCTCCCTCAATGGGAATGTGAAGCAAAGGAAAATCTAAACATTTGAGGTGTGAGAGGTTGACAGGTACTGTATGAAAATGATTTCAAAATATTTTAACTCCCTTTAAATGCCAATAAGTCAATTATTTCCTATGTATATTAATAGAGTTTAGTAGAGCAGCGACTGGGATTTACTTTAGATTCTCATCATTGGCCAATGGGATCCAAGCGCATTTACTTCTTACCTAATAACCTGGCAGCTTGTTTGGTAATTTTGGGTTTAAGATGAAGAGCTTCGTTTAATTTTTCCATGTTAAGTGAAACCATTATTTCGTTGTATGCGTTTGGCAAAGGGTCATATGTTCCCAGCTGATCAATAGGTTTAGCATTTCTGGGACTTCTGTTTCTAGCCAGAACAATATGGTAGAAAGGTCTGTTAGCGCAGCCATAGAGTGCTAGTCTGATCACTAGGAAGGTGCTCTTATCTATTAATCTTGGCATCTGAAAGGAGAAAACAGTGAAATTAATTACAGTGAACTACTTAGATTTTCTCTGATAAGGAACATAAGACACATACATCTTGACACAGGGAGTGAATCTTGAAAATTTAGAAGTATACACAGTTTGTCAAAAAGTTCCCCACTAGGATACATAGAAGATGCTAGAAACTCAAAGTTGTGGAAACCAAATTGTTGTGATCAATCTGTTTGAATCAGGTTACATCATGCAATAACAAAAAACACGAGGAACAATGGGCCTGAATCTCATGCTCACTTGCTATTAATCTTTGTAATCTTAATAGAGAACTACAATACAACTAAAGGCGACACATCAGTGACAGGCCTTAATATCAGTACCTAGGGCCTTTAGTTATTGTGAAGAATTTGCTTGAAGATTTTAAGACATTGATTCAATCACAGTTGCTTGAGTTTCTGTCAGTAAATAAAAATACCAGATGGTATATATATGTGTGAAATGAGCCTCCCATTACAGTAATGTAATGGAAGTATACCAACGTTATTTCTCAACTATTTGTAAACAATGCACATAACTTACTGGTTGCGAGTCTGTCGTGCAATTCTCAGACGAAACACCAACATTTCCGATTAATTTAGATATTAATCCACCACTACATGCTAGTTTGTTTCATCTAACGATAATTTCTCCGTCGCATAGACGTTTTTTTTATGACGAGTGTATCGGCAACTTTTTAAGCAAGTGGCCATGGCCTGTACATATGTGAGGTCACGAAGCCGCATGGAATACAAAAGAATAAATAATGTTTTTCATTCAAATAAAATACAAGCTGAGGATTATTGAGCCCATCAAATTATAGATGAGCATGTGGAATGTAAATTGCAATTTTATAAACACGAAGAGATTTTTTTATAAATGTTGAAATTTACATATAGATAAGGGAGATAACTCTAACTCTTGGGGAAAATTTGAAAAAGTCCAAGGAATTCCTAATGTTTCGTCCCCCACTGAATTGTTCAGAATGTGACGTCACATATGTGCAGGCCATGGCCGCTTGATTAAAATTTGCCGGTTTGCTCGTCATAAAAAAAACTGTCTATGCGACGGAGAAATTATCGTTAGATGAAACGAAATTAGCATGTAGTGGTGGATTAATATATAAACTTATCAGAAATGTCGGTGTTTAATGTAAGAATTGCACGACAACCTCACAACAAGTAAGTAATGTGCATTGTTTACAAATAGTTGAGAAATATCGTTGGAATACTTCCATTACATTCTGTAATGGGCCGCGGCTCCATATATATAAACATTTTTTTATATACTGACAGAAACTCAAGCAACTGTGATTCAATCAACTGATATTGAGCCTGAAGCATCCTGGGATCAAAGGCTACCAAGTTTAAATTTGTTGGAATGAATTACCATGTCCCATTAAGACTTTCAAGCTTACAAGAACACGTCTGGTGGCAGATTAAGAGTGGCTTTGAATCTATAATTATTCCTATTATCGATATATGTGAGGTCAATCATGTGCTATGTTCGATTTTGTATGTCAACAGCGCAAAACTGTCAGCCACCAAAAGAGATGACATTTTGTACAAACTTACATAGAACACTTGTATGTGGAAAGATATTTATGAATCGGAAGACAATTGCAAAATGGAAATAAATCAAATATTGAAATAACATATGACTTGACGCTAGAAAGCCACATTTGACAGTTTTGACAGGTGCCGCCGCCGCCGACGCCACAAGATCATATCCGATAGATACATATATATATAAATTAGTATATACTGATATAAGCGTAGCCCTGTGTCGAGAAAGGTCATCGAGCAAAATCTGTAACTAACGTAACCTTAACATTTTTCATGCTAGTGACGTTACATAAATACACTACTTGGTTAAGTATGAAAAGAAATGTCTCACTCAGTAAACAAATTACCTTGACTTTGTCACTTTGAGTTATATCAAGTCAACTTCAATCAGAAAACAGCTTTTCACATGTGTGGATTTGCAAGCATCTCAAACACACAGATGTTTTCACCCCAAACCGGTGCGACGAATCACCGAAACGGACCGAATCGGACCGAAACGGACTGAATCGGACCGAAACGGACCGAAACGGGACCGAAACGGACCGAATCGGGATCGGAACGGAGTCGAAACAAAATGTTTATGGTTATTTAAAGGAAATTAAACACATTTCAACACTATTTATGACAATTTGAAACGAAAATATCTTAATGAAACCCAGAAGAAATGCATAATTTCTGTGTTTAACCGAAACGGAGTAAATCGAAACATACTCGGGGTCAAAACAGAATGTTAATGGTTATTTTAATCAGATTAAATACATTTTGACAATTTGAAACGAAAAACATATTATTAGCATTACTGTTTATCACAATTGAATGAACGGAGCAATATTGGAACCGAAAAGAAATATATGAATATTTTTCACATTATACATTTTTAACGTATTCGACTGAAACGAAGTGAATAAAGTTATTCCAGGCCAATTAAATACTTTTGATAACTGTGTTTGAACGACGGAAAAGGAACTGAAACGAAATGTTTAATAACACAATAATCGTAATTGTATTTGACCGAAACGGACAAAAACGGAACCGAAACGAAATGTATTAAAATATTAATAGCGAATAAAAAGGTTTCAAATACAGTTTTTATTCATTTGTGGCCAAAACTGAACCGTAACTGAAATGTATTGCAGAAGGATAATCTTAATATTATTAGTTTTCGGTTACATAGAAGCCGTTTTTTATGAATAAGTATATGCTTTAGCATAGGCTTTGGGATTGAGATACAGTGATATACCAAACAAAGATCGGATGAAATCATTTTCTTTATCATTGATTTATAGATATATATATCAGGTTAAGGAGCCTGAGGTATGATTGACTACGAAACTTCTTGATATATAATTAGATAAGTTCTGTATGATCTAATAAACAAATAATTCATGCTTCTTATAATATTCCCCGAAGTTCCCTTCTGAACATATTTAACATTTTCTCATCACTAGTTCATGGAACGAAATTGTTATGCGTGGACATATTATGAAATAGAAATTATTCCATGTGTCCTCCACCATCGTACCAGATATTTGTAATGTATTGATTAATAATCTTTGTATGCCTATACATGCGAAGTGCATTTGGTAATTAATTTAATTGAAATTTAATTGACATAACCCCGACACCAACGTCAGCGTAACGTATAATCAGAATTCATCATGTCTATTACTACCCGGCTATAGTGAACGCAACTTCTGAATGAATGTTTATTGTAAAATTTTCTAAAAATGCAAATGATGATCGAGTTACGAGTGAGATAAAATAACGCTTATTTTTGCTACAGAATGATTACGGTATGCGTTTTTCGAGCGTCAAGAGGCTGTTTGGGGCTAATTGGTTGGCCCTGAATAGGGCCGTTTTTTAACATCGGATTCAGTTGCTGTTGAGACATCGGCGGATCCTGGAGGCATACTTCTTCATACCGGTATTCCTGGAGATGGTTTCTCTAGTTTCAAGATGAACCAGATCTGGCAGATAGTCTGTTGGGAAGTGGATATTCGGAAACCGGACGAAATCTCTGCCGTACTTCTGATGCAGAAGGGTGTTGATCTTCTTCCGCTGTTTGTCAAAAACCGTCTTGTTGAGTCCTGGTGCCTTGAAGGTGCCCCTTGTCAGGATTTCGGCTACTCATACTCGTTTCGTTCCGGAGCCGCGCAGAGTTTCAACTAACGAAACAATCCTGTCGACAATGTCCCTCGGTTTCGTCTCAGCCGTGATGTCGTTTCCTACAATGCTGATGAAAACTACATCAGGTGCTGCTGCGAAGGCCTTGTTCAGGGTCGGGTGGTGCATACGGTCCGTTCGTAGACCTCCTCGGCCGCAGAATACGGTGGTAGTTTGTGTTTCCATGTTGTCCTCGCAGAATCTTCTCAGTCGCTCGATGTAGCTGCTCCCAAATAAAACTGATGTGGTCATGGTGTCTTCTTTCTTCTTCTGAATTTGTAAGTTCTTGCTGAACGAGATGCGCAATATTTTATACATGTCACGCCCATTTAATTTTTGTTTGTGTGCCATGAATACCATCGGGCCACGTGATATGTTTTGTTAACGCCCTCCTAATTTGATTCGCTTGCCACTTTCTAGGACCCTCATGTGAATATTGTAAAATTTACGTTATTTATTTTAATGTATTCCTAAACAATTGAAAAGAGACATATCATATATTACTCAGGCGATTTATAAGTATATTAAACATAATGTATCATATACCCTTTGGTTAAAATATGAATTTCCTGTAGTGTTTAATCCAGGGACATATACGTCCCTGGTTTAATTGGATAAATGAACTAAATAAATGATACTTTTACTTTGTTTAAATACCATTGTTTTATATTTGGCAGAAACGGGAAAGGTTGGTGTCACTCTGTTTAACCGACTCAAGAAAGAAATTACTTGACTAGAATGATTCATAGATAGCTACAGGCATGGAACAAAAGAAATTAACACGACGAAATAACATAACATTTGAACAGGCAAACAATAGTTTGCTGATGTCCGCTGATTTTATCAATCTTTCTGGATGTGTGTAACATGCCAAGATATCTCTATCTGTACTAACACGCATGCTTAGATGAAACTTCACTTGAATATAATGTACCGGATTTTACTAATTCTGATTCTGAACAAGATGTATGTATACTTATTAAAACCATTCAATCCTCTAAGATTGCCAAAGCACCCAGCGAAAGTTAAATCGAAATATGAATATTCATTTGAAAATCAGCATTGTGGCGAATTTTTCACTTACAATGTATATTTTACGTTATATACTGTATATATTAGTCAAATTCTAGTTATAAAACAAATCAATTTGGCTTTTATGAATCATCCATATTATTTTTTAAATAATAAAAGTTTCGTTCACAAAGTCGTTGATTTGAAAAGAAACACAGATGACCGGTATATTAAGGAGGCTCGACTCTTTCGCAATTAACCGCTAGATTTCCTTAAAACTTTCATATGTTGACTATGCTACCAGGTAGAGATGATTTTGGGAAAATCTAAGCATTCCTATGGCTTGTTTCATTTTTAGTAAAAAAAAACACAAAAAAAAAATGAAAAATGATTTTTCTCAAAAGGTGGAGTTTCAGCCTATGATGAATTTCCAAAGGGATATGCCCACGCTTAGAATTTTTAATACTGCATTTGGTTATTGCCTGAAGTGCATCTGTGATATTACTGGACTTTTCAATTCCATTCACATACTCAGAATTAAGCAGGGCTGACTTTTTTCATGTCCTGACCGGAAAAAGGGGTATCTTCCAGTTAACTTCTGCCACACTATCAATATTTCATGTTTTATAAATTTTAATTTACAGAAAAACCTGTTAAATAATACCTATCAGTTTAGGCCGATGCATACCCCCATTTGTTTTGAGTAAAAATGAAAAAAAAATTAAAAATATTATGTTTTCTCCCAAAATCGACCAAAAAATGTATTTCTACCAAATTTCAGTTTTCATTTTAAAGATGTTTCAGTTGTTGTCAAGGTATAATTTCAACTATAAATTAGGCCATATATCTGCTGTTAATGCATAAGGAATTTGAAGACATTTTACAACCGGTAACATATAATTTTAAGTTGCAGAGTTTCAAAAATGCAGACTCTTGAAAAATGAAAATACACCATGTTGACTGAAACATTTTGTTGGTTATATCTAGATGCGCCGATTTAAAGCTTGCCATGTTATGTAATCTATTACATACCAAAACAAATTAAAGTGAGTCACCTGTCAGTGAAAAGGTCTCTCTTTTGCAAATCCTAACAAGAGACCAAAATGGGCCTTATGTTGCACATCTGAGACTACTTCTTTGTTCAAATCTTAAAGGTTTAACCCCTTTGGGTACAAAGACCTGTATTACTACATTATGTGGCTCTTTTACACCAGCAGTGACCCTGTTATAATGACCCGCTTCACAAAGTGACGGTTAGGGCTGGAGGGAGGGGGATATATAGGAATCGCGCATGTTGTCTGGTCGGTTGGTCATGTCAGGTCTCACATTTGTTAACAGTTGTTTATTGAACTATTTCTACATGTCTCGGTGGATCCCAATGACATTTGAAGTACTCTATCATTGTGATGAGTAGTAGTGCATTACATGTTTTTGGTTTAAAAAAATTCAAAATGGCCGACAAAATGGCACTACTGTTTATATTTTGTTGTGGGAACTACTTCTACATACATGTAGCCTGATGGATCTCAGTGAATCTTGGCATACTTTTTCATCATGATGAGTGGTAGTGCATGACATGATTTTGTTTTTGAAAAAATCCAAGATGGCTGAAAAAATGGCCGCCTTTCTTTGTGGTATATTTTGTACAGTGAATTACTACCACCTTTCATGAGTGATCCAAATGAAACTTAACATACTTTATCATCACTGTCAATAAGTGTGTGTTATGAAAGTCTGAATTACGTCTAATCAATTTAGATGCAAGACCACATACATTGTGTGAAGAACTAACTTATGAAAGCATGGCTGACTTGAATTTTTTTGCATGTGGCAAGGGCTCCTTAGCAGAATGATGAGACATGTATCCTAGGAAATAAATGATACTGGCTGTGTGAGCACACATTCCAACCGTTCTTCTTCCAGCTGTACACATACAGTAGTAGTCTTTAACAGGGTCAGTTTTGCCATGTATGTCATAGCGAATCCAGACATTGTATTTCACTTGTGACTTATGTCTGGAGTGAATCTGACCCCTAATCAAATCCTCCGAGTGTTGGTACACCCATACTTCATAGTCACCGTCTGTTGTCATATGCTCTTCAATGTAACCTGGAGCGAGTTTTAACTGGTAAGTACCACAGGTTACAGTTTGTAGATACTCTAAATCTAATTTTGGGAAGTCTATGCAAGAAGCGTCCAGTTTCTTCCATTCGGCTTTGCTTCGTCGACTTAGATCTGGCTCAGATTTTACTCTTTCTGCAATAGAGTTTTCAAGAGTGAGTCGTGATTGCATGCGTTCTGCAATGCGCCGATCTTTCGCATCACGTTCTGGAGACGGTTTGTATATCGGCCCTCTTATCCCATTCAAACAAGCAGTTACAACTTGGACAAGATCACCTATCACCGGTATGAAATAGTTGGAACTAAGTTGTTCTTTGAACATGCGCCACTGTTTAAGTCTACCGTGATAGCTTTCTACTATCCATCGTGTTTTTGTACACCTTCTGTCATCATTTGCTGTTAAACTTTCATGCTGTGACTGACCTACCTGAAGATAAGATGGCATAAATGGCTCGTACCCAGAGGATTTCAAAAGATCTAGGACATCTCTGAATCCTCTGTCAACAATGAAAGTATCATTTTCCTCAAGCCAGGTCTTAAGGTTGCCAATTTTCTCAAGAATAGCCTGTGTAATTTTTGCATCATTTTCATTGCCGTAGAAAGGCCCAATGGTGTCCAAAACATACCCATCTGGCAAAACTATACTCATGAACTTTAAAAAGTTACGTTTCTTTTGACCAGAATAAGAGGACCGTTGCAACTTGTGATCTGTACTTTTTGGAATGTAAATATATGTTCCATCTAAAATCACTGTGACCTTATCCCCATAAAAGCATTTAGTGAAGGTGGTGTTGTGATTCACTGCTTCTGTACGAGTCATGTGGTTCGTGCCAAGGAATTTGTGGACAACAGTTTTGCTTAGTGCAGAAAGTACAGAATGGAATATTCTAGAAACAGATCCCTTTGGCACTCCACAGAGACTACTGAGCTGTGGCCAAGAGATGTTTGTTTTTAGCTTGGCCCAGAACAGTAGAAGAACATTTTCTGTGGAAGTAGTAGATGTACTTTTCAGATTACTAATGCAAATATCATGGATCTGTTTAAGCTGGACAAGTGTCCATCCTGTCCATGCCTTACAATCATCATCTTTCAGACGTGTGAAATCAAGACGGGGAAGAGGGTCAAACTCTGAAACAGAATGTGTAATGTCAAACAAATCATTAAGGATTTGCTCTGCTCTCTCCGAAAGATGATCTTTTAATACATCACGATTTGTAAGGTCAACCAGAACATCTGGATGAAGATCATCACCAACTAAATGATCAGGGCACACACGGGAATCATCTGGACACCACAACTTATGATAAAAGATAAGATGACGTTTCGCAAGTTTTGGAAGGCGAGTCAAGCCACCATTAACATACTGACAGCAGATTGTACATTTTCTGTTTGAGACAGCCCCATAAAACAGATGTTCAACTTTCATTAGAGGCAACTGATTTGGAGCCAATTTAGGACTGGCTTCCTGACTACATTCATCATCATCAGATATGTTCATTTCAGCATTTTCTGTCTCAAAATTGTCACCTTCTGTAGCACCATCTTTTTCCCCAATTCTTGCAACCTTTTCAAATGAACTATTAGACCGCCTTCTATCATATTTCTTGAAGCATTTTTAACATAGCTTGGCTTCACCAAAACTTGTAACATCTACCCCATCTAATTTCAACATTTCCAGCAACCATTCATATTCAGGTGCCAATGCGTTTCTGGCAGAGTAGCTTTTAGCCTTAGCCTTGTCTTTGAATCTAAAAGAACAGTTTATCCCAACACATTTACCTTCCATCACAGTTTGAAAAACAGGTTCACCAGAAACCCCTTATTGCATAAAAACTATTGGTTTCAATTTTTGTGAAAAACAGTAAAATAATTATATTGCAAAATATACAATTACAACAAATACACAAGTAAATTAATCAATTCATTGGTGTTAACATTTAATCACTTTCCTACAAACCGGTAACTTCTGGTGTGTTATCACATATATAAGGACTACCTGTCCTAAAATGACAATATAAATGTTTCAAGAAATATATAAATAAATTAAAGAAAAACTCTCAAAACCATTCTATAGAAAACAGTAGTTTCTGTTAGGAAAAACAACAATCAACAAAACCAATCTGTTTTGAAAAATTCATTTATATATATATATATATACACAAACATTCAGTAAGCTATAAACAGACTATGTGCTGTCTTGATGCGGACAGTAATAGAAATGAGGGAGTGGAACACCTTGTTTTATACCTTATGCTGAAATATACAGTTACCGGCCACAATTATTCACCCCTCCAAATAAAGTTTCAAAGCCCGATTCTGAAAAAGAGTTCTTTATGATGTGTAATCGAACTGTGTAGTATTTACCTTATCAATTCATACTTAATATTACATACAAGTGCGAAACTAACATATGCATTAGTAGTAGCACTTCTTGTACAACAGTGGGGATGGAAAATGTGGGATACTTCTTGCTTGAAAATTATTTTCCAACCAACAAAGCAAAAATATACACTTTCTGAGGCGTATACTGATGATAATAAATGATTATTTCATGACTTTTATCTTTACCTGGTGACGAAGTATTTCAGTGAAACTTTAAGACATTTTTGAATAAAACTGACATGTCTAAAAAATTTGACCACATTCATTATTTTAGTTTCAAAAACTATTTTACCGGTTTCCAAATTGCACGAAACTTTTTTCACGTAGAGAGGATATATATGCCCTTATTTTGAATAAAAATCATAGCTTGACACATACCATAACATATATAAATATTGAAGCGAACTTGACATTTGTGTCGGTTTTTGTTTAATTTTTGGAGTAATTTTCAAATTAAGTTTACAAAAACAATCATTTCATTACATAGGTATATGCCAATATGGTATTAGAATAATCTTTATGGTCCCCTTATTGCATTCCACTAGGTAAAATCTAAATTTGAAATAAGATAGTGATTTAGAAAAGAAAAATGTTGGGGTACCCATCTTGTGTTATAAGGACTTCGACAAGGTGCAATCCTAAGACTCCCAGGTAATGAAATAAATTAAGAAATATATTTGGATGATTGATTTGTCACAGGTAATTGACATGTGAAGTATGAAGGAAATGTAAGCGTGGGCAGTTTTGAAACTGCACCTTTAATGTTTTTTTTCTTGTGAATGTTGTTGAAAATCACAAACATACAATAAAATTTAAAAAAAATCAATAGCTACCTCAAAAGTATTTTGTTTGTCGAAAAATGGACAAAGCGATTAACACAAAGTGTGTTATTTTTATATCTAGCGGACAGTATTCACAGTCAACTTATTTACATACCGTATAGTTACATAAAACACAAGCAAAGAATTGAAACAAAATAACACAGACAAGCTTTTTATGCTACTTATTGAAAACTAGATGTAAAACTGTGTCTAGGGTAGGTTGTCTCCCTTGATGCTATTAGGAAGTTTTTTTAGTAGGTAATCCCCCGATTGTTCACCAGAAGAAAAATTTGGGTGATCTAAAACCGCATTTTGCCCCCCCCCCCCCTTTGCCCCAAAGGGTCGATACAAAATTGAATCCCTTGATCCAGAACAATTCCTTCCTCCCTATGTTAGAAAAAAAACATTTCTAATGCTAAAAATAAAACCCCTATTTACCCTATTGGACCCCACCCTGACAGGTGTGGTACTGTCAGAAGCATATAATTATATATAAATATGTTCCAGGCCAACGTTTAGCTGATGGGTTGACGGACGAATTGGCGGACGCTTTGCCACCCATAGGATAACCTCACTTACCTTTCAGAAAATGAGCTAATATCAAACATAATGTAATATAGTCTAATAGGGATGGTTTAGAGTTACTTCCCCTGTAACATGTAAATTATGTTGATCATGATTCATTTGTAATGAATATGATCAACAAAATCAATCTAATTTGATTGTTTAATTTGTCCACATAGACCTGAGAATTTGTTAAGAGTAATTCTACACGTTTGGGGGGGGGGGGGGGGGGGGGGGGGGGGGGGGGGGGGGGGGGGGGGGGGGGGGGGGGGGGGGTTATATCAATTAGTGATAAAAAAAAACCTTTATGACAATTGAGGGCGCATTTTTATGGAAAACTGATCTAAACCCCCTAAAAGTGTAAAATTACTCTAAACACCTTAGGTCCATTTAGGTCCAAATCTAGCTCTTAGAATTATCAGGTCCCTCTGGTTTTGTCCAGTCCTTTTACAATTATATTTGAAGTCTATCATTGGAATGATTAATCCGAGAGTATCTCATCCTCGATATGGAAATAACTACAATTGTAATCCACAATTTTGTGATTCTGAAAAATTCTGAAAAAACATCCAGTTGATAACCATGCAAAAATAAGCCTAAAACGAAGTAAACCCGAGCGGTAACTAACAAGAAAGTCTTGACAGAAAAATCCAAAGAATTGAAAATGATTCAGGTGAGGCCCACTTCAACAACAAACCGAAGTGAGAAGACGGTTCAAAATGGACGCGTGTTTACAAAAACCGAGTTTCAATTGCTGCTGTACCGGTAAACGCGTAAGAATTCATCTTGAATATTGCTGATATCAGTTAATCTTAACTTAATCTATAAATATAATCAGTTTTTAGGCTTGATTTTCGCTTCAAGATTTGCCGAAAGTTACGTATATTGGGCCTTCAATTAAATATTGGTATGTTACTACAGCTGTAGGTTAGTCAAGGACCCGTAAAGTCTGGAACGGATCTCTGATTCAATTTACAAACTAACTATTTTCACGCGTTGATTTTTTCGCCGAGTCAGCCTCCAAACTGTTCGTGGTGTGGAAATTTTCGCGCCGTCAGTCGTGCTGTTTATATTGGGGTCTATAAGGCTATTAGGCACTGTAGATTTTGAGTAGTGTTGAATATGTTAGCGTGTGGATATATTCGCGGATATTTAATGCTAGCGAAATTAGCGAAAATTTCCACTCCGCAATTCAAACAATTCCATTTTAAAGTACCGCCTACATACGTGACGTCAGCTATAGTTCCCACCAAACCTTTGCAATTGTTTGACTCCTCTCAATTATGAAACAATTAAATTATTAAAATTCATATAAATTCATCTTATTGGCCCGGATGTTAGCGCGCGGGGGTAATATTGTGAGAGGAAACAGGAGTAACCGGAATATCTCTCTAGATTTCTTCCAGGCGTTCTAAAGGTAACAAATCCATGTTAATTGATAAATTAGTGAAAAACAGTGTTTTTAAGTACAGAAAAGAAGACAGACTGACTTTTAAAAAATGTACACACGTGTCATAATACTCACCAGACGGCCATTTACCTCCTTGCAGTCGTCTTAACTCACCCCATGCCTTTTCAGTCGGACAATTAAACACGCGGCGACATTATTAATGATACCGTTATAATTCCACATCTCGGAGGTATTAACTTTGGTGATTGTGCAACTGAGAAAATGTCATATTCAGGCGGCCATCTTGGATTTTGCATTAACATTTTGTGACCGCAAATTCTTGAGAAGCACTGGTTGGATCCTTCCCAAATTTCAAGTTCCCCTTGGTACCTAGTTGTGCATTGTCAAATTCTTAAGCTGACCGAAAAACAATATTGCTGACAGGTGGCCATCTTGGATTTACAATTAATAGTTTGTGATCGCTATTTCTTGAGCACTTGATGGATCTCATTTCATATGTAGGTTCCCCTTGGTCCCTAATTGTGCATTGTCCATATTTTGTGTTTAAAAAAAACCACAACAATAAAACGAAAAAAAAAACAACAACAAAAAAACCCTAAAAATCCACCAGGCAGCAATCTTGGATTTTGACAGTTATAGATTGTGATCGCTATTTCTTGAGAAATAATTGATGGATATTTCTCAAATTTCATATGTAGGCTGTCCTTAGTGCTTAGTTATGCCCTTTTGATTCGGGACTGGTAAAAAAAAAATGGCTGACAGACGACCATCTTTGATTTTGATATTAAAAGTTTGTTATTACTATTTCTGCTCACAGGCTATTAATTTTCAATTAGTATTGCCTTCTCTGAAGAGGAACTCCAAAATTTCGTATAACAAAAATTAAATACATGTAAGAGAATAGAAAAGAAAAGAAGCGAGAAAATCCAACTTTTTAAGAACAAATGAAGATTGTCTATGATGGGCGCCAAGATCCCAGAACTTGTTTTTATGTTGGTAATGCTTCTGTCTATATTAGACCAATTGATTAAAGTCGAACCTCGTTATCTCAAAGTCGCCAGACTGACTACGGAAATACTTCGAAATTATCGGGGTATTCTAGTTAAACGAGTTCCATTGTTTAGTATGAAGTTTTGGGTTTTATTTTAGAAATGAATACCATCTGACCAACGAAACCACAATCATCAAGCCTTTTAAGAGTTACTTCCCTTGGACCGTAAAACTATAAATGGGATGGGGAACTAGTTGATATATTGCCCCTTTAACATATTGGTTTGTCCCTGTGACCGGTATATTAAACCGAAGTGTCACTCGGAGAATATCTTTTTTTAAATTCTTAGAATGTTTTATAACCAGGCAGACGACCCTGGGATTTGGAGACGGAGCTGCGGGTTCTGTAGATTATCGGTTTCGCAATACTGACGCTGTCAACCAAAACATCCAAACATGGACGAACGAAAACAGAGGCTAAGAAGTAATTAAACTGATAAAATATTAACCTTGAATACCGCGATTTAAACTAAATGTTACATTTAAGCTCGGTTACCCGCATGTAAGCCTCGTGTTTTTGGCGCCGAAAGGCCAGGGTTCAACGCACGAGTCGGTTGGTTCACTGTATGCATGTCGCCTTTAACTTATCTTACTGGCTTGCATGAAATGAAGTTCAGCATATATGAGATTTCCGTTGTGTTTTAAATGAACATTTTCTCTAAATTCAGTTTTTTTTTATTTAAACATATTTTATTTGCAAATATACAAAAGGATCAGACACAAGTTAGACAACTAATAATTTGTCTTATCTCGTAAAACATAAATGGTGATATATACATTTGACCGCAAATTAGAAAAGAATAGATGATGGAAAAAATGACACTATCAAAATTGACTGTAGGATAAAATTTACAAAATATATATAAAATTACAATGTTATTGTTGTACCCGTATATGTCAGCATAGCATTATGCATATGTATAATGAAGTAAACATTTTACTACATACTGATAAACTAGTAAGGAGTTTATCAATCTTGTAAATGTTTCAATAATTCAATATGTCAGTTGACTCGAATAATTTGAAGACAGTAGGAGATATAGTTCGGACACGATTTCATTTTAACAAATTTTTATTGAAATAAGATGTTACAAGTCAATGTGGATAAAATAACAGGCAAAGCCTATATTAATTCTCTCCAATAGATGGCCAAAGTAAACTTACAAAATTAATTTAGAATTGATGTGATAATTAGGGAAAAAAATGAAATGAAAAGCTAGTACAACATAGGATAAAGGGAGGTAACCCTTTAAAGAGGAAGGGGGAGGTAAGTCATAAAATACACTCAGACACTTCAACACACTTGACACACCATGCACATTACATTATAATATTACAAGATTATGAACAGTAATTGACAGAGTGGCCCAAAGTAAGATAACGGACGACAGGACGAAAAGATGTACGACGCGACGCAGAACTATGAACAACGGGGATATTTAAAGTGATGTTACTACAAAAAATAAAATGAGAATAAACCCAGGCGCTATGGAAGGTCAAGTACGTATGCTACTTTGACACACCCAAATCAAATTGATCGTAAAATGTATTTTACTGTTTAATACATCTGCTTAAAGGCCCAATATACGAAACTTTCGGCAAAACTTGAAGCGAAAATCAAGCCAAATAACTTTTTATATTTATATGTTTAGTTAAGATTAACTGATATCAGCAATATTCAAGATGAATTCTTATGCGGTTACCGGTACGGCAGCAGTTGAAACTCGGTATTTGTAAACACGCGTCCATTTTGAAATGTCTTCTAACTTCGGCTACACCTGAATTATTTTCAATTTTTTGGATTTTTCTGTCAAGAGTTTCTTGTTAGTTACTGCACAGGTTTACTTCGTTTTAGGCTTATTTTTGCATTGTTATCAATTGAAATTTTTTTTCAGAATCTCGAAAAATTTCCTGAAGTAACGTATATTGGGCCTTTGAACTGTGTTTCTACTTCTGATTGATTCTGCTTTAAGGACGACACATACGTGTCTGGTTAAACACAAATAATTTACGCCTTTGTTACAACTGTAACACATTGATCACGTGATCTCTTGCGCTGACCTTTTTTGCTATCAGAACACACATTTTCAGTCTTTCTCGCGATGTTCTGGGATAGGCTCCACTGTGTTGTTCTATTTTTGTCTCACATTGGCTCGCATTGGTGGTCCTCTTTGTTTATGTGTAGATGCCTTTTGTAATATTGACTTATGGGCCTGATCAAACAATACACATTTTACAAAACTGCCATTGTAATTTAACGGTATTCTTTAGTAAGTAAAACTATCTACAGTTTCTAGAATTTCATGTAGTACAAACTCATGATATTGTTACGAAATACTATGACTTTTGTAAAAAAAAAAAAAACCAAGAGAATACCAAAGCGTCAAAAAACCCGAAATCCGAACTTAAAATCGATTAAATTAGAGGCAAAATAGGAACAAAGGAAGATTTACATGGAGACCCTCGTAAAAGCACAAGAGAATAAGACCAGGTGTTCCAGAAGAGTAAGGGTCTTCTGTTTCATCGACGACACCCACCATGTAAATCATTGTCACATCCAGGTAAACATCAAGTTCTCAAAACGAGAACCGAGTCATCATTGTCAATCACAACAAGTAAACACACTAATGAACATACTCAAAAACGTCCATCTTCATATTAATTAAATATACAGAATATTTTTCAATGAGACAAAGATGGCGACCATAAAACTTGGCCATAGTTCTGATCAACCTGTAACAGAGGTCATTATGTTTTTAGCCCATGCCTCCGTCATGAACGACAAGAGTCGAACCCGCAACCTCTGGCTTCTAGTCTTACGCTCAACCGATCAAGCTAAAGAGAAGATCTCCCTAGCCGAGCGGTATATTGCAGCTATTATTTACCAGGGTAAAATTTACATTAAGTTTAAGCTTCCAAATTTTAACAATATTGCTGGAAGACATCTTAAGCTCTTTATAGCCCTTCTGGACAGCGTGCAATAGCAGAAAAACAAAATCAATAAAAATATGTAATTCACTAAAAAGTTTATCCCGAAGGATTTCGAACGGTGTAGAGCCTAACGAAGCAATTTTTTTTTAACTTTCAGTGTCATTTAGAAATACATTGTACTACAAAAGAAAAGGAGATTGCTTAGCACCAATCAAATAAGGGGAAAATATGTCGTTTTAAAATTAAATTCGTGACTAGAACAGGTGTCCTTAAGCAAGGCGACCGGAGTTACCGTGTGTTTCCTCTCCCACACAAAGACACATTGCGCTAACTTTCCAACAAGAGTGATTTATATAAGTTGGGTAAACCTTGTTGTATGTATAAACTACATAATTAAGCTTAACTTGTGGAATTTCGTCGATACAGGTAGCTCGGCAATATAATATACATTGTACCCTCGTTATACCGACACCTTTCGTCCACAGCAATTATGGCGGTATAACGAGGGTGGCGATAGTATCGAATTATGAAAATTATAACCACGAAATTGCATAATAGATTGCAATTCAAACATTTTATTAAATACAAGCTTAGTATGATGTCATATAGATCTACAATGGCACAAACGTATATACGAAAATAGGTATTGATCTGCTTTTGCCGCAAGCCATCCGTTAACAATTCTGTCGAACTTTATGTGAAAATATTCGGGCACGCTTTTTTCTTAGAGTTTCCATCTTATATAAAAAAATAAACCACTAAAGAGTTCCCCCATCTCCAAAAATCTTTTGATATTGGAATGGCGATTTTTGATGTTTGTATGACAATTTGTGATATTTGCAGAACGATTTTTGATATTTGAATGACGATTTTTGATATTTGTATGACAATATTTTTTATACTGATATGACAATTTCAGACATGGGTATGACGACTTTTTGATATTGGTATGGCGATTCTTTATATTGGTATAGCGATTTTTGGGATTTGTATGGCAAATTTTGTTATTTGTATGAAGATTTTTAATATTGGTTTGACAATGTGTTATATTGCTGTAGCGATTTTAATGTATGGGTATGTGCGATTTTTAAAGTACCCAACAATGTGAAACTTTCACGAGGCGATCTTACGGAATAAGCACATTCGACTTCCGGCCCTTAGGGAAATCACAGCCAACACTCCTATCTGTTTTATTCCGTTAGAATGTCCAAATTGAAAGACAAACCCAAAGGGACATGTCACATGCTGTGTAAGTGAATATATAAACGGGTTTTATAGTTTATATAGCCTTACAAACAATCCCATCACGGGTTGTGAGTTGTCATCCATGTTTGATGGTCCAAGAGTACGCAACATATTTCGTACGTTCCGGAATGTTTTTTTTTTTAATTTTATAATCAATTAAATCCAAACGTTTTCCCCATGAAGAAACATTCTATTCTTGGTACACAATAACAACACGCCGACAGTTATACATTGTACGGAGAAACACTGTTTTGACTATCCTAGAATTTGGTAGAATGAGAAATGATCTCGTTAAACAAGTCAAGGCAGCTTATTCCTTCGTTATCACCAGCACGGAAGAATCTCTCTTGAAACCTTTTTTCGACTGGAGACAGAAAAAAGTGCCTTTTATTGGCAGCCGTATAACATTTCAGAACTGAAAACGATCCCTCTGAGACCAGCAAGGGGGCTAGTTAATGTGACATGCACAAAATACGGGAGGCTGAAAAGACTTAACGGTTTTCCCTTTTGAACAGAAACTGGGATTTTTATAGTTGCGACATCTTTCAATTTGTGAAGGAGCCACTTAATATTTTCGAATTTCAATTATATTGCCTTCAGTCTTGGCTGGTAATGAACCAGTTTACTATTCACGAATATAGAACTAAAAAATATTTGAACTTATAGCGATTAAAAAGCCCAGTTCGATTTGCAAGATAAGATCAAAAAAATAAATCTTACAAAACAAAGTTCTTAAACTGATATATAGAAAATCTGAATATGTATTAATAATTTTAAACTTATACATATAAATAGTAATCTTATACAAAATGATCTTAATATAATGCATACATATCTTAAACTTATACATAATAATTTTTAACTTTTACATACTTATCTTCAATATAATCGTAACAATATTAAACAAATGGTTTGGTTTGGTTTATTTTGTTTTACGTCCTATTAACAGCCGGGGTTATTTAAGGACGTGTCAGGTTTTGGAGGTGGAGGACAGCCGGAGAACCCGGAGAAAAAAACACTGACCTACAGTCAGTACCTGGCAACTGCTGCATGTGGGATTCGAACTCGCAACCTAGAGGTGGAGGGCTAGTGGTAGAATGTCGGAACATCTTAACCACTTGGCCACCGCGGGCCCTACCTCTTAAACTAATACATAATAATATATATCTAATTTGCTATGGTAAATAAACGGGCAAACATTTACAGCACGAAGTTATTATTTGTTTTATTAGAAATGAACAATTTCGATTTTTTTTGTTGCCCATACAACTTGTATTGTCGGAATGCTCTGCCTTAATAACTCACATTTGTTAAATTGTCTAATTAATGCTAATTAACACATAGTTAATTTTTCTAATCCACGTGACAACGTTTCAACATTGCAAAACTCTCATTAACCTACGTCAAGATGCCTCAAAGCGTCGCCATAATAAGGATGTAATCGAGGATAATCTAAAAAAGAAACCCGCATTATTCCGCATCTGGCACTTGTACAACGGCGTGTATTCTCCGTCTGGCGAATATCAAAATAATATCGCCTTAGGCGTTGATATAATTGGGAAAATGGAGATATAGACCAATAGACTATAAAGGCCATAAAAAGGATTTAGTATACTTGTATAAGTACAGTAATATTGCTTTTAAAATCATTTCCCCTTCAATATTTTGGAATTTCAAGCCACCTGCTTCAACTAATTTTTGTCATCAAAGCTCTAGATGAAATACAATCATACTGGTATCAATATCATGTTAAATCGTTTCCCCCTAAATTCCAGGCAATCAAATATGTTTAAATCAAATCATAAATTTGACCGACGACCATCTTTACTGATTAACGCCTTGGAGAACAGCTGTTGTTATGAGTAAAAAAATCAGAGAATACAAAAGCGTCACTAAAATCATAATCCGAACTCAAAATCGATTAAACTAGAGGCATAGTAGGAACACTCTCGTAAAAGGGCAAAAGAGAATAAGACCAGGTGTTCCGGTAGAGTAAGCGTCTTTTGCTTCATCGACGGCACCCGCCATGTAAACCTTGGTCACATCCAAGTAAGTTAAGCATCAATCCTCAAAATGAGAACCGAGTCCTCATTGTCAATCACAACAAGTAAGCACATAACGAAAACCTCATCTGGACAGTAAAAGCCTAAGTAAAAAATAAATTATGTTTGATTATTTCAGTGTCTAGAGATGACGAGGAAATTTTAACCAAGGGTGATACATTTTGTCTTACACCGAAACTTTCTCAGAATTTGATATTTATGTGCAACCTCACAAGGATTATATGATTCCATTATCAACTACCAACTCCCAAAGTTTTTATGAACAGAGAAATGCATTGTACATATGATAGGCGTATGAATATCGTCTGGGTCACAGACGCTTTTGTACCTGCATTCATTGTATAAATCAAAGTGCTGAAAGAACTGAGAGTTTCGTATTGTAAGCATTGTAGTTAATGAGCTCTTAATATAAGTTTTGTGGTTCACTGGATTTCTTTGATACGTGGGTGTAGGGTGATACAGCTACGATAGTACTGTATATTAACATGGTTTCCGATAACAGAGTTCATACATCTAAGGCGTCCAAAATTGAAAAAATATTTGAGGATGAATTATATAAATGGGGTTGCGAGCGTGCTCGTGAATGAAAATGTCCTTGACTTTACCCGGAATTTAAGGCTCACATGGCTGTATTCTGCACAGCAGTTCTAATGTATTATCATTGTTTGTGTCATGTATCATTTGTATTCATATTCTAGTTCATATAAGTATTGCACATTACTTCACGGCGCCAGAAACTGAGAAACTTTATATGATGAAATCTGCTCTATAACATCACTCCGCTACATCCGGTGTAAACAAATTGCACTGGTGACCACAGATACCCCCCCCCCCCCCCCCCCCGACCCCATCCCCGATACTCTTATTAACATTGCTGATCTATATATGTGTACCGTTTGTGCCCTAGGATCGAAGATCAGATCAAGTCATCTGTGCCTAGCACTTGTTTTGTAAATGGTCTCTCACTAGTCTTTCCCTAAACGCACCGGAAGTTGATGTCACATCTGTAATGGCTGCCGTCACGACATTACTGTTCTCGGTATGTATAATTTGTTTTCGGTTCCCACCTTGAGGATTTGCGGTTTCCTTGAATGTGACCAATATTTACACGACGGGTGTCGTCGATTAAGCAGAAGACCCTTACTTACTCTTCCGAAACACCTGGTCTTATTTTCTCATACTTTTACAAGGGTCTCTATGTAAATCTGTCCTTTGTTCATATGTTGCTCATAGTTTAATCGATTTTGAGGTTCGATTTAGGGTTTTGTTGACGCTGCAGACACCCAGGCATTACACGATGTTACAGATGAGACACCCAAGACCCATATTACATACCATGTAATAAACAAATCATGGAATGTCAAAAGTTATAAGATGCCACGTCAACATACATCGTTCCGGTACTATTGTATCCCTCATATGCACTGTTGGTTTTTGACAAACTCAATAGAACAAGAATAACACGTTAGTTTATGTCTCGCCTTCCTCACTTTGTCAATAATATCAAGGTCCTTACGGAATATAACATTACAACACTATACAATTACAACACTTATACACACATAATGGAGGTATCAGTAACATGGTCAATGTTCAATTAAATCAGATATCAAAAACACCGTAAATAATGGAGTTTAACTCAAATCTCAAAATTCAGGTGTTTTAATCCCAAAATACCAGAACCTGCAAACATTTCTGTTTTCATTGAGGTTAGGGTTCAATATGATTGTATGCGCGATGTAATTTTTTAGATAATAACATAACAGGTACATAAAATTGCAAGTGATAATTGTTTCATTATCTACAAAAGCCCAATCGAAGAATATGTGAAAATGTTTAAGACAAATGAGGGTATGTGCACGCAGTATGATGATATAAGTAAATTGACCAAGTTTAGATTAATTTCGATATTAATATACCGAAAACTGTAAACAATTGAATAGTAACGTAAATTCAATTTTCAAAATCTGAAAAAAAACAAATCAGTGTTTTAACTTCCAAATAGCAGAACTCATGAACAAATAGGGGTAAGGTGTTCAGTATGATGGTGTCGGTGACCCGAAATTTAAATTCAATTACCTATCAATAACACTGTAAAAATAGGATTTCAACAAAATTTCTCAAAATTCAGACGTTTTTACCCCGAAAAAGCCAAACATGTTTATTACATTTCCTTCAATTTGAGGTTAGATTTTCAGCATGATAGAATGAGTAATGTGACGCCGTTTCATTTCAATCGGGTAACAGACCACCGTGAAAAGTGATCTTTAACGCAAATGATGACGCGGTCGCCGCCACAGGAAATACAATACTTCGGTCTCAATTTTCCAATTTCCTCGAGTACCGTTGCAGGCGAAACAAAACCGAATGTACAAACAGTCCTGTGCAACTTTGTCTGTAGCAGGCCCATGTTCTCCTCAGTCAATTTCAAAGCGGATAAACTCATTTTCCTATGTATTCTCTTCCTTATCCTGTTTTCAAATGATGTTAAACTTAATCCCGGACCTACAATTGACAGCTCAAAATTTCGTTGTGGATAATGTGATAAAAAGATCAGAGAATACTGGAGCGTCAACAAAACCATATTCCGAACTCACAATCTATTAAACTAAGGGCAAAATAAGAATAATAAAAAAACAACAACATCGCAACCGTTGTAAAGGACAAAAGAATAAGACCAGGTGTTCCGGAAGTGTCTTCTAACGACCACCCGCTATGTAACTCTTGGTCACATCAAAGTGAGAATCGATTCGTTATACTCAATCACAACAAGTAAGCACAACAATGAACATTTTCAAAAATGTCGACCTTCATTTCATACAAGGATACAAGATCGTTTTTCAATGAGACTAAGATGGCGACCATAAAACTTACTCATAGTCCTCATCAATCTGCACCTCCGAATCCCTGTGTAATAATTGTGTTTGTCAGCAGCCGACATCTATCACAGAAATCGCTATATTTAGAGTGAAAAGAAGCGTTTCATGGGGCCACATGGACGTTGTCTGTGAAATGTGTGACCTTTCTTCTCTCAAATCTTTCCGACTCGAAAAAGAAATGTAAAATGCAGAAAAAACATCACTTAAACTTGGATTAGTATTTCCAGTCTGTTACAATATAAACAACAGCAAACAAACAAACAAACAAACAAAACAACAAAACCATGTTCTCTGCAGCATCATAGAAGGCATCAAACAGGATATTAACCTGAGTGCAAAGGCCTGCCTTTGGCGATGCAGAATTATTCCCTTCTGACTATCTACATGAATTCCAAAAACAACAACAAAAATACACACACACACAAAACTAGAAATTTCTGTGAGACTTAAATGCCCCCTTCTCCCATATGAGATTAGTTCTTCATGATTATTACGTATGCAAAGTTTGATGACAATCAGATAAGTAGTTATTTAAATGAGCTGGTTACATTACCAGTGGACGGGATGGGACGGACATGGGCAACATTATATGCCCCCTTCCATTTCATGGCGGGAACATACAGAAACATAATTTTAAAGTTGTAGGTGGCACACATATTGCCATGAACAACCAATATATGAAGTGTAGGTCCTCGCATCACCACAGGACTGTAATATCACCTGGACCAAAAATCGAGCTTTTAGGCAGCTCCACCCTATAGACTTGATTCCTTTAATCAAGCATCCTCGATAACCAGGGTTTACGTTCACCTACACTCTCTTCACCCCTGTAATATGTCATGGTAAAGTTGAAGGCATGCACGGGTAAAAACAAAAAACCTTGTACCTGTCCTTTGAAGATTAAACAAGAGCCACAACCGGTTTCAAACCTTGTCAATTGTTACCGTTACATGTATATAACAACAAGATTCTTTTGATGTACATCAAAAGGATCGAACCAATCTTCTTGTCTCATCAACAAGTTGTGTCACACTGGAACAGTTTTGCCATGACATATTCCAGGGATGTAAAGATGAGCATAACACCTGGAAATCGAGGGTGATGATCAAAGAACGATAAAAGTGCTAAATGTTTTGATACTTGTCTTAGATGTGCTGAACAAATCCAACATGCTTCGTTTCTCATACGAGGGCACTTCAATCTCCCAAGTGTAGACTTGGAAGTCATTATATGATACCCAATCCCAGTTGTGCCAATTTTTCTATCCATATTTAAGTTTATAAAACAACCTCATCGATGACTCTTGACTCGCTCAGTTTGCCAGAATCTATCACATAATAACACTGGACCTGCATGCTTCTAAACAATGTATTTTCTGTCTTAAATATCCTTTAAGGTATCGTCTTTTATGAAATGCAATGTGTCATACACAATATGCTCAAACTGTCAAGTCGTCGATAGGATATACCCTTCTCAACTTGAAATCAAAGACACAACATATTCCTCCACATCAGCTGCTTTCTTCGATCTTTACTTCAGCTGTGACCAATATGGGCAGCTTACTTTCTGTACGATAAACGTGATGATTTCGATTGTCCTTCTTCCATTACTGAGTTGATCTCTTGGACAAAATGTTGTATTGATATCTATTCTAAAGCTTCATTGCTGAAACTGATCTGTTGATACATTTATTGTGGGGCAGATCGAGAGTTTGATCCCCATTAGAAATACACTATTCTCCTTCCTGTTACAATTGATTGATAAGAACCAAGATAGAAGGAGATCAGATTTGTGCCCTTCCTCCTAATTTGTATTCAGAACCTAACCTCTTCGAAAGTGGACGGACTTAAGAGAGCTTTTCGCTAATTCGGCACCACATTAAAATATTGATATTATTGAATTACAATCAATAATGAACAAAACTAAAAACGAAACATCAGAACATCATGTCTCAGTTGACCGTACCGTGCATATTATGGGGCCTGGGTCTAGGAACGACACTCAATACGTGTGTGCTCCAGCATGCATTTATTCCAAGCATGCGCAATCATCAACAAGGGCGATAACTATATAAACTTGTACTTAGGTTTCACTAGACTGAATACCATAACAGAAACCAAACCTGAGCCGCTTTGGTGTTATTACGTAGTGGTTGCCGTTGCTTTTCAACTTTTTCTGCCATAAAACAGGAGAGCATTGCTTCGCAAGCAGCATATAGACAGGTAAACATTTCCTCGTTACTTTAGAGGTTTACAATATACGCTCACTAGCTCTGTTTAATGTTTGTAAAGTATCTATAGTTTTGCTATATAGATACCCCATAAGCCAACATAGTAATAAATCAATTGACCCCGCTTTTACCAAAATTATTTCAATGAAATTGGCATAGACACTGTTACAAATCTTTATAACCTTTCGTCATTGGTTAGGTATATTTTAGACTTTGGTGTCTGTTAAGTCCTGTTCCTTGATTTGTTTGGTTGTTTCATGGAAACGCCTATTGTTTAACGGTAGGCGATTCTCCATATTTGATAATTATCAATAACCATTTATGTATCTTTGACCTCGAAAATCGAACAAGCAACCCAGTTTCAGCTAATTCTTGTATTTTGAGAATACTGATGCGTCACCAAAACCATAATCCGAACACAACATATGAATGAAAGAAAGATTTACATGAAGGCACTTGAAGTCAATGAGACTAATTGTTCCTGAAGTAGGCGTCTTCTACTTCATCCATGGAAATATAGGTCTAGGTCAAAATCTAGTTATTTAATGTCACCTCCTCAACGTTCAACATTATCCATTGCATCAAGTAGACATACTAATGAGCATGTTAAAAACGCCCACCTTCTATCGGGACACAGAATATCTCAACGAGACCAAAATTTCGATCATATAACTTCCTCATAGTCTTCATTAACCTTCTCGAACCTCTGTGTCATAAGCTTATTCGTCTTCAGTCAATCAATTTGGAATGGGCTTACTGGACTTTTTACAAAAACCTTAAATGATACTGAACGACCACTGCTTGCCATCCCCGGAACCTAAGCTTAAGGGGTAACAAATGGGTTTTGTCACTTGCCGAGTAAAACCACAAATATAACGCATTAAACATAATATATATAACAAAGACATTTTCTACTTGGCATCTAAACGACACATATATCAAGTGAGTACCAATAGTTATTAAGACTTTATTGTGATTGTATTTCCTTTAACTTCAATTATTTTGCGATATGCACCAATTCAAGAAGACCTTCCAGAGACTTACAGAAGAAGTTGTTCGTGACTCGCAGATGACTTAGAACAGGTGTGAAGGATCAGATGTGGCCAGCAAAGCCAGACATAAGAGCAGGAAGACAATTAATGACTTGTTACACTCTGCTCGATCTAATGAGACTGCACACACATTTCGTCGTCCTAACTAATCGCATTGACACGTAGTGTCCAAGTGAAGCCAACACCACATGCGTTGCATCGCCTCATATAATTAGGTTGACGCCAAACAAATGATGCAACTCTCATGTGACCATTTTGACGAAATCGTAATATCTTTTGGTGAGATATACGTGTTGATATGATGTCAGTGTGCAAATTTTCTAAGAATAAAACAAATGCCATATATCCCTAATCGTATTATTGGTATGCATATACTGTATGTACATTGCGTTTTCTTTTCTTTTCGTTTTGTGCTAACGGTAAGATTCACATTTAGAGATCTAGAAGAGAGATATTTAAAAGTCACAATGACTAACAGGTCATTTACGATCTTCCAGAATTGTTCTCAGAATGCCAACAATGGACAGGTGTTGTTTTATGAAACAAATTTGAATGACAATTAAACTAGTAAATAAGGGGAGACAATGATCGTTTAGTACGTAATATTTTTTAGCTTCCCACAGCACATCATCTCAGATTGCATATCATTACTGGGTCTAAATTAAATTGTTTAATTTATCATATTTCAGTGTCTGTAATCATGAAGCTTGGTTTATTTTGCAAAAGCACAGACACTTGTCAGACGATGCAAAGTAAAAATCAAATGAAGTATTTGGCGTTTGCTTTATTTTCCCCATTATCAAATAATTGACAAAAAACTACTGAATCGTCAACAAAACCATATTCCGAAGTGAAAATTGACTAAACTAGGGACAAATTACGGAACGAGAAATCAGGTTTTCAGGTATGAATTTAACAGAAGTAACCTGATCAATTGTTGGTCACGGACTTTGCTTTTGACATTTAACTAGCTAAGATATTTGTTAATTTTATGCAAAAAGAGATGTTCAAGGGCGGGATAATTAGCTCAACATGTAGATCATATATGTTGTACAAAATAACAATGTCGTTGTACTCTAAAGTGTCCATAGTACACTTCCAAATATATGGACATTCATTTGATTTGATATGGCTTTATTAAAGCATAAACATTAATTCTGTTTTGACGTTATTCCGATAATTTACTAACATGAATATGTTTGTTCTCATGTTTTGGAAGAGTTTGTTATAAAGTACACCAAAACTAAACTTTATTTTCTTTATTTACTTTATATAACATGTGAGACAATGGGTATAAAAATAAAGTTTAGAGTAAAACACTATTTGCATTGAGTTTGTGGTTTCATTTTGTGAAATATCATATGTAATCAGGCTTGATACAGTGAAATGCGTACGTACATGTAACTACATAAAATATAAACTACTCTAAAGAGCTTTACAGTATACATGTATAGACATTTTTTTATACAATTAATAAATTTAGTTCTAACATATATAATTCTGAGGAGTTCGCAGGAGTTACCTTCTCAGGAACAAGCTACTAGTCCTATACTACCTGGCTAATATCTCCCTTTGTCTATGTATGCATGAGTGCCGGAGATGTATTGTGTTCTGATGGTAGTGGAACCGTGCTTTCAATATTAATGGCATTTTTACAGTGCCATCTCACTTGAATGCTACAGCAGATACCGCACCACTCACAACACTCACCTGGCCCCCAGACCATTTTATACTCCACCTGGATGGTTCGAGTTGTGTGGACAAGAGAAAAACACTTGCTCTAAATATTCCATACGTACAACGACTTCAGGGATCAAACAGCGGTCGACTGCGTGGAAGGTCGGAGTGATACCACTCAATCAATCCGCCCATATTGATGGACATTATGAAATATTAAAATATAACTTCATGTGATCCTGACTAATTAGATCAAATTTGGACAGGTCTAATTACTAAAAATTCAAAAAATTAAAAAAAAACTATTAAAAACTCAATATAATACTGTAGAATAACTGAAAGTATTCCAGAGTCTTAGAACTCTTGTGAGTTCAAAAAACATGGAAAACATACTATATGTTTTGTGCGTGTTACGTCATCTCCCATACCAAAAAAAGGTACAAAAAGTCATAACTTTTTTGTACCTTTTTAGTGCTTTTTTTGTACTTTTTAAAAAAGTTACAAAAAAGTTATGACTTTTTTGTACCTTATTCAAAACTTGTAATTTACTAGTATAACTTTTTTGTACCTTTTCTGGACTTTGAAATTATCAAGTATACCTTTTTTGTACCTTTTCTGGACTTTGAAATTATCAAGTATACCTTTTTTGTACCTTTCTGGACTTTGAAATTATTAGGTATACCTTTTTTGTACCTTTTCTGGACTTTGAAATTATCAGGTATACCTTTTTTGTACCTTTTCTGGACTTTGAAATTATCAGGTATACCTTTTTTGTACCTTTTCTGGACTTTGAAATTATTAGGTATACCTTTTTTGTACCTTTTCTGGACTTAGAATATTTTCTGGACTTTGATATTATTAGGTATACCTTTTTTATACCTTTTCTGGACTTTGAAAATATTAGGTATACCTTTTTTGTACCTTTTCTGGACTTAGAATTTTTTCTGGACTTTGATATTATTAGGGATACCTTTTTTATACCTTTTCTGGACTTTGAAATTATCAGGTATACCTTTTTTGTACCTTTTCTGGACTTATAAAAATATTGAACATCTCTTAAAAGACTGGTCTTCAAAAATACTGACTTTGATTATTTTATGTTTAATGTTTTTGTACCATTATTTTTATTATCAATGTCAGAAAAAATTTTTTATAACATTTAAATAGAAATTCAACCATCAATTTACTAAATTTATCAGTTTCCAAAATGAGTGTCCTGTGGAGTTTCATCAATAAAATTAATAACTCCAATCCATGGCCACTTTGGTCTTTGGTAAAAGGGAGGTAACTCTTACATAGTCTACAAATACCATCCCTTCCACCATTGATATGCAATAACCTTAGCATCTTTTCAAACTCTGTTACCCAAAGTAGCACTTTCTAAATTTGACCCCTACCAAAACCAGGGGTAGATTTTTCAGATGTTTTCTCAAAACAATTAAGAGAAAGTGTTCACAGTATGCTGCTGATGAAATATCATCACTGTATGTCTTCTGGTAATGAAGAAATAGCCATTTAAACGTTTGAAGTTTAATGACCCCTGTGACCCTGAAAGTAGGTCAAGGTCATTCATATTTTTAAACCTGATGATTCATGACCTTAACATTTGATGTGTGAAATATCAAGGCTCTAGGCTTTACAGAACTGGAGCAGAAGTTTGTCAAAGTTTGCCACCCAAAACAGCACTTTTCAACTTTGACCCCTACAGAAAACTGGAAGTTGACATTTTAGAGAAAGATGTTCCCTGACAAATGTTATTTATTTATTATTCCACATAATTAACATATCCAAAAATCAATTCTTAACATTCAGCTGTTAATGAGATATGGCATTTAGGGTTAAAACCAGAAAAGGTGTCATGGTGGCCATTTTGCTTTTTTTGATGAATTTAGGACCGTATCATCAGCTGACGGGGGCAACGTCAAGATAATATTTTGATATCAAGTTAACAAAATGGAAGCTTTAGAACAGGTATTATGAAACAAGAACAAGTATTATGAAACATTATCAAAATGCAAAATGTCAGCCCATAGCATATATTGGGGAATTTCCAAAATGGCCTTCTTCCTTAACTAGAAATGCTACTGAAAAAACAGAAGGTATCAATATCGTCGGAATGACATGCTGCTTTAATCTGTAAAAGGGTTTTTTCAACAATGGCAAAAAATGAAAAATTCTAAAAATAGATTAACTTTTGACCTCTGGTGAGCTATTTTACTGGACATATTTTGTAATAACTTGTAAAAGTTTTCCCCTGATGTATTTTACAGAAATATGCCTTTTGAAAAAGCTACAAGTTTAACAGTTTTTTAGTTATAACCACTTACACATTTTGAGGTATGACATCAGGGCGGCCATATTGAATTTCAGACCAACACAAAATTAACAACTTTTATATAATTAGCCAGGAATGTTTAAGGATTTCTTCAGGTAAATTTGAGCTAAATGGTGGAATTTGAGGAGAAATTTGAAATGCGAGACTTTTTTTTTAACGGGAAGATCTATAGAATATACAGGGACATTTTCAAAATGGCGTTCAACCTTTAATGTAGTGCTTAAAAAAATGAAGACATCTCTTTTATGGGGATGATATTGTCCATTGTCCTAAAGAATAATTTTTAAGGAGAAAAAAAAAAGAAAACTAAATCCCCCCCCCCCCCATTTTTTTAAATTTATGACCCAACAGCAAGCTTTATTACTTGAAATAATTTGTATTCACATGACATGAATAGGAAGAAATTAGATATTATCTTATAGTTTATCTACAAAAAAATATTATTACACGTACTCTGTACAATCAATATTTTTTGAGATATGGCTGTTTTGAGGTTTTTTGCAAATTATTTACTTCTATTAGAATATGAGAAATGGAAAAGATGTTGCATATTTTGCATGAATAGTACTCAATAATCTGTATAAGGTCAATTTACTGGTATAAACTACTCCCACAGTCTTCAAATAAACAGAACCAAAATTAACAGTGATTACAATTACCTGTATATTACAAGGTACCAGCCTTACCTGTATAAACTACTCCCACAGTCCTGTGATTAACAGAACCTGGGCCAGTTAACAATTAATAATTGGATAATTACCTGTACCTAACAGGTAGACTCAAGTTTACCTGTATGAACTACCTCCAAAACAGAACCCATGGCCAGTTCACAATGATAATTGGATTATAACAGGTAATTAGCAGGTAGATCCTAACCTGTAGATATAACACAGGTGTACTGGACACTGTATGGACAAACCCCATTAAGCAATAAATTGATAATTACTCCCATTGAATTTATCTGGTAGTTGTTCTACATGGACATGGAGAAAAGCTGACCAGGTGTATGCATTTTGAATAAACAAATAAAAAAATTCTAGCAGTTTTTAACAACTATTGTGGAACTTTTCTTTGGAAAAGACTGATATTGGCTTGTAAATGCTGCAATTAAGGCTGTATAATTAATGTGATTGTGTATATATGTGTTGCATTGACAATAAATTATTTGAAATTAAATTTAATTTAATTTAAAAAAAAAATTCAAATCACCAGTATATCCATAAAGGCCTAAGTATAGATTTCAATATTTTTTTCTCTATTGAAAAAAAAAAATCATATCATATCATTTTAATTATTAATCATGATTATTAATGATAAAATTCTAGGCCTGCATAATAATATTATTTAATTTTCATTACAAGTATATTTACACATCGAGCTGAAGACATATTTTTGAGAAATGTAAAATCAGATCTTTTGTAAAAACGCAAACAATTTAGTCTATGCATACGTAATGAAAAAAACGGTAACTGATTTTAGGACGAAACAAAATATATATATATACATGTACACTGCAACCTCTGCTACCCAAGCACTAGCTAGGCCTAAAAGTTTATTGAAAAATTTCGTCCCGTAAAATCGTGAATTACGCCGAGTGGCTTCGTGGTGTATGACTTCGTTGTAAGTGATGAATTATCGTCAGCGACTAGCCAACAATAAGATAGCAATATATAATATATGTTGGTGTTCTTCTGATTTGATGTGATAACAAATCATTTTGATTTTGAAGTCGATGTGTGGTGGGATGTTTTCACCGAGTCCGCAATCGAACCCGGAAGTGTATTGAAGATTAGAGAAAAACATGTCGAGTCGCTACGTACGACACAATGTGCCTTTCTTGTTATATTTCTTTTCTGAAAATAATCACAATAATGATGTCATTCACTGATTCGATTCAATTAAAGACAAATGAAAACTAAATAACTAAGGGAGTTTTCGCTCGTCACCCTCCGTAAACCATATTTTTTCCCATGATGCAATAACCCCAAAATTTACTGACCAATCAAAACGTAGCGGGAAATTTATTCCTTATTTGATTCAACTTTGACCCACGACCTACGATTGCAAATGTAAACAAACGGAGGGTCGGTCTCAAACCGATTTAATATTACCGGAAAACAGTTGTATTATCATGTTACGCTGGAAATTAACGGTCCCCAGCAACTAAGAACAACACACGTAGATGGTGAAGGCAACACAGAATGTTTTCTACACAAACGGCGACGAATAGATTCTTCCAGAACTTGCGGCATACCTCGGCGTGGCGGCCATTACAAACGTAAGTTCATCGATATATAAGTTGTGAAAGTTTCGTCAATATTTAAATTGTTTTGCTGGATACTTCAAGAACGCAATTCATCATGTTCATTAGTGAATATTCTTCATCTTTTCCAGCTCAACGATCACAATTAACAGCTGCATAAACACATGGCCACGACTTCCTCACAACGACTTGACTTGATTTTTTTTAAATTGTAATGTAAGTTTTTCAATGTATTTGACTACATAAATACTGATAAATTGTCTAACGGTAACTATTATGCATTCGTTTGAAGATTCGCTGTGATATAATAACAATTAAAGGTTTTAAATGCTTGCATTGTTTATTCAAACCTGCTTTACGTGTTTTAAATTGTCAAAACTTTTTAAGAAATATAGTCAAACTAAATAATTAATTGTTTGAGGCTTAATACACAGTTGCTGAGATTAGGCAGTTTTGAAATTGATTTTAACTATATACGAACACTAATTAATTACATAATTATACCATATACATGAACCATACGTATATATGTTCATCTATCACAAAGTCAATGTGTTAAATAATGTTTTGCTTTTGAAATTCTTCAAATTTAAAAATTAATTATTTTTTTAGGGTTTATTTTTTTTCTAAAATGTTTCCATCTTAACATTAATTCTCTATATTTCAGCAATTTTGTTTTCTTTTATACACCTTTCAAACACTCAACATTTTTTAACATTTCAGGTTCAATATATACATTGCAAATTTTCTTCTCATTTTGTTCCAATATTATTAATTAGGAACTTAAATATAAAAAGCCTAAATAGAAGCACGAATTTAGATCAAAATCCATGATTAAAGTTAATAGATATGTTTTTATGTTCAAGTTGGCTGACGCCAAGACCAGAGGATCCTCGGGCCAATATCATCTGACACATACCATCCAGAACAGACACTTACAGATGTGGACAGTACTCCTTCCTACCCAGAACCATCATCACATGGAATGGAATAGCAACAGAGACTTGATCCAAACCAACAATTGAGAGTGTCCAGTCCACATTTCAACCTAGCATATTTGACTTTCTTCAACTTCAATACATTTTCAGTGTGCGAAAGTAATTCTTAATGTTTCATAGACAATATGTTTATTGATATTCAAATTGCATAGACCAAACAAAATTTCTGTATAATGAATTGTTTCATCAGTGTCAACAGACCTCTTAAACAGAGTGATCATGATCTCTCCTCCTTCGACATTCATAATCATGAGCAATTAAATTCCTTAAGACATAAGGTCTACCATACTAGCATTTTGCATAGACCGACAGGTTTTCCTGTAGCCTCGGTCTACCAGTCTTTCGTTACTTTCGCACACTGCATTTTGTAGATACATCACCTGTTGTTTTTACCTATTATCCTTTTAACTTTAAATACAGAACTTTTTAGCTTGTGGTTCACCATGCGTTTCATAATGAACACTCTCCAAAATCCAATGAAAATTAGAACTTTTTAAAACCCATGGGTGCAGGGCCAGGGTCCAAGGAATTGGGATTTCCTTAAGCAGTGTAGTGCCATATTTTTCTAGAAAGAAGATTAGTGTGTAGTGAGTATAATGGTGTTAGAAGATTGTAATGTTTATTGATGTATAATTTATGATGTATGTGAAGTGATTTTAAATTTACAAATGTATGTGTTTTTATATGATTTAAGATTGTACTTATAATATTAATGTATATTTACTACCTACCTGGATCTACCTGGCATCAGTCTGGTGTAGATGTTTCCATCTCTGGACCACATTTAGGGCCTCATATTGGAGATACTGGTACCCTATAGTATCGTATTCACTGTAACTAGCGCCCCTCCCCCATTCTACCAAGGTATACAAATTATACAAGTGCCCTTTTAATCGCAATGCAACTAAAAGATTCCATCTAACGGTGCGGTAAAACCTTGCTGTGTGCATGTTTACAAGACAAAACCCCACAAATATTGGTTATTTGTGTACAAATTATCCAAAATTGATGACAATAATGTCTCACATCATGAGTACTATCTATTCTGGTCATAATACATTGTACTTATTTACCTTATTAAAAAGACATTTTATGCCCCCGCCATGTCCGTCCTGTCGCATCCCATCCCATGGTAATGTAACCAGCTAATTTAAATAACTACTTATGCATTCTCATCAGACTTTGCATACATAATAAGTATGATGTCTTGTTGTGCACCTTGCTCTTTTTTTTTCTCGGATCAAGCGTCCAAGAGGGCCGCCACCGCTTCTGATTGGCTAAAACATATCCTGTAATAACTTTTCTTCTATACTAAACCAATCATGATGAAACTTGGTGGGATGGATGATAACATGAAGGCGCTCATTATAAACAAAAAGCTGTGGCATAACGATTCAAGATTGCTGCCAACTAGAGGCTTCTGATTTATCGAAATTTAAATATTGTCCGATTTGATTGAAATTTAGTATGAATATGTAATCTGATGATACGAAGGCAATGACAGTATTCTTTTTATGAAAAACAAAGTGGGAGACATTTTATGGTCTCTGATTGGTCAAAATCCAAATATCCAAGTTTCATGAAATTTTGCAGAACTTATTTCATATGGATTTCATATTTATGTCTCATAGATATTTCTAGTTCTTGCAGGTCCTACTTTTGTTATCCTATTAAGCGCTCCCTTTGGGACATTTTTTAGGTGCCTAGTGGGCACTAATTAAGACAAATACAGTAATCACTCTATTCACCTGTCCAATAATAGCTCATAGCTGATACCTTATTTATTGACCAATTTACTTGAAACTTGATCAAGATGTTAAGTTGACATAAATACTTTCTGAGGTCAAAGGTCAAGGTCATATGGTTCAAAGGTCAAGGTCAAATTTTGTACTTTGTCACTGATGAATTTTTTTGTTGTGACATACAGTAATGAAGCAAAGTTTGTTGAAATTAAACAATGAGTCAGCTGACAATAAGTCAAAGTCACGGAGTTAAAGATAAAATCACCAGGCCAAGGTCAAATTTTGTACCTTTTCACTGATGAACATTTTAATATGACATTATGAAGCAAAGTTGATCAGAATTAAACAAGGATTCAATAGGCCAAAACTCATGGTTACCAGGTAAAAGGTCAACTCATGGGCAAATTTTGTAACTTTCCACTGATGAACTTTTTATTTTGACATTATGAAGCAAAGTTGGTTTTAATTAAATAAAGACTCAACAAACAAAAACCATCTTTTACTGATGAACAGGTCCGTATGACATCATGAAGCATGATTGGTCAGAAACTAACAAGGAGTTAATTGACTAAAGATCAATCTTGTTTGGTTTGACCATTGGGTCTAAAGCTCAAGATTTGATGATCACAGGAAAGAAATAGCACATGACAGGGCCCTTGCTGACCTGTCATTGTTATAGTTTGATGTATGTGTAGTGAGTATGATATCGTGTTAGAAGATTATTATTATATTTGTCAAATTTGTGTGTATTTGTATGATGTAAGATAGGGTTTTTTATTATCAAATTTATGTATATCATATGATGTATGTGTTGTGGGAATCTTAAGAAGATAATATTTATTACAATTTCATTTTAATGACAGTTCCTCAATAATGACATATTTGAAATAGTAGCTATACAAAAATAATTGCATACAGGTAGCTTAAAGGAATATTTCTACATATAATTTCTGCAAAAATTTTGATATAGTACTACAGTGGACTCCACATAATATCACACCTGTTAATATCAAATTCCTCATTAAATCATGTTTTCCCAAGCACCAATTTTCTCTCTATATAATCTATGTAATTGTATCTGGTTAATATCATGTATTTTGAGGTGAATTCCTCTTAATATCATCTTTTTTTAACCAATAACATAAAACATTCTGAAAATGATGTCATTTCTTTTGATTTCAGATACAACTTGTACAAAATGTTGCATAGAAAATACAAAATAACCCCAAAAATGATTTTTATTTGAAATAATGTTATCTATATATTGAAACATCTTCATATGTACATTGAATATCTTACTTTTAGGTATGGAGGTTGGAAATGCACTAGATTTAGATGGAAAAAAACATGTTTCTCTTAATGTCACATTCCTGTTAATATCATGTTTTTGTCTGAAAAATGCAACTTGATATAAAGAGAAGTGCACTGTAATAGGATAATATCAATGTTAAAGTAACCACAATGGATTATTTTTGAAATTTGATGTTCTGAAAAATAAAGATTTTTTTCTTCTAAATTTAAACTTTTTTGTAACTTTTTTGTAACTTTTTAATACCTTTTTTGTACCTTTTTTGTAACTTTTTAATACCTTTTTTGTAACTTTGTTGTACCTTTTTTATACCTTTTAAAAAGCTATACCTTTTTGTACCTTTTTTGTAACTTTTTAATACCTTTTTTGTAACTTTTTTGTACCTTTTTTGTAACTTTTTTGTACCTTTTTTGTAACTTTTAATACCATTTTTATACCTTTTTTGTACCTTTTTAATACCTTTGAAAAGGTATACCTTTTTAAAAGGTATAAAAATGGTACAAAAAAGTTATACCTTTTTAAAAGGTATAACTTTTCTGTACCTTTTTTATACAAAAAAGTTATACCTTTTTAAAAGGTATACCTTTTCAAAGGTATGAAAAAGGTACAAAAAAGTTATACCTTTTTAAAAGGTATAAAAAAGGTACAAAAAAGGTATACCTTTTTAAAAGGTATAAAAAAGGTACAGAAAAGTTATACCTTTTAAAAAGGTATAACTTTTTTGTACCTTTTTCATACCTTTGAAAAGGTATACCTTTTAAAAAGGTATAAAAAAGGTACAGAAAAGTTATACCTTTTAAAAAGGTATAACTTTTTTGTACCTTTTTAATACCTTTTAAAAAGGTATACCTTTTTTGTACCTTTTTAATGCCTTTGAAAAGGTATACCTTTTTTGTACCTTTTTTATACCTTTTAAAAAGGTATAACTTTTTTGTACCTTTTTCATACCTTTGAAAAGGTATACCTTTTAAAAAGGTATAACTTTTTTGTACCTTTTTTATAACTTTTTTGTACCTTTTTAATACCTTTGAAAAAGTATACCTTTTTTGTACCTTTTTCTTTGACAATAAAGTGATTATTTAACTGAACAAATGTGTTGAGTATAACTTTTTTGTACCTTTTTTGTAACTTTTTAGTGCTAGATTGAAACCTCTTTTCTGATAGGGTTCCAATCTAGCATAAAAAAGTTATGACTTTTTTGTACCTATAAAAATGTAACTTTTTTGTACCTTTTTTTGGTATGGGCTTGGAAGACATGTCTGAACAAGGCGACTCATTCACACCTTACGCATAAAACCATTAAAACTGTAATAATCGTCGTTGCTATCTCTGACCATTTCCCTCTATTGACTTTATATGCCATGTCTATGACAATCTTTAGTACTGATTCAGTCAAGATTATAAATATTTTCCACAAATTTTTGGCCCAAAAACTCCAACTCGTCAATTGATAGCCCAAGATAGCGGCCAAATTTTCAGTTATCGGAATTTCCCTACAAACTCTCGTTGCGCGATTGATCACATAGCTTATACATATGCTAATAAAACTGTTAATGTATCACAGAATATTGTTGTTTCGAGTGATAAAGATATCAAATTAAACGATCAGAACTTTTACATGAAGGTTAATGATTTATATCACAGTGGATTCATTTGTGCAGCTTGTCATCGTCAGGTACCGATAGGTGGAAATGTAGGCCTACCGATTCGATTTTGGGTTCCGTCTCCGACAATAGAGTTGGAAGTCCTCTTTCATTGCATAATTCGTTTCTTGTCTGACTGTTAGTGAGCAATGTTTTGTTAAACTTCATCGTTGAAATATTATAGATTATCATGTGATGCAAATGGAACAGTTAAAGATGACGTAACACACACATATGCTGCACTTTTTAAATTAAGGTGACAACGAACTAGTATCCCTTCTTTTTAATTTTTGGGACAGAACTAGACCGCCTATTGGCCTTGTCTTTGGGGTGAATACAAGATGACTAACACACACATGTGCTGCACCTTTTAAATTTTGTAATAGAAACAGTATGCCAAAAAATGAATTTAACTGCATCATACAGCTGTTTCGTCCTCCTAGGACTTTTCAGTGGTGCTAGTTGCCAAAATGTGGGAATCCAACATTTAATAACTAATGTAGAAGCAGAAGGGTCAGATGCGTAAAACTCTTTTATGAATTTAGAAGAAAAAATGAAATCGTTCTGTACAATTTCAAATCGTGTATTACGAAAATAAACTCATTCTGTACAATTTCAAATCGTGTACTACGAAAATGTGTATATTATGTACCGTGCCACTACTAAAATGTGGCTATGGAGGCTTATATAGAAAATACTAAGAGATAAAACTACAAAGACATATTACTACCAAGGGAGACAATTTTAACATGAACTAGAATAGGGAGGAGTGTAAAATCGCCCATGAAGGTCGGGGATTAGCCGAGCCGTTGACAGTATTTCCGGCGACACACAATGCTGAGTGTGACCCAATGTCATTTTTAATAACTCGAATATACCTAAAAACAAGAGCACCGCAAGCGGAGGCATGATACGCCTGCCGTACCCTATCGGAAGTATAATGGTATGGAAACACAAGGAAAGTTCTGACACTTTCAACATAATATTCAAAAACTACATCAGATACAAAGTCCTAAAGGGCCGTAACTCTAGTAAATATTGTCAAATTAAACTGTCATTCAGGAAAACACAATTTCATGTCATAATGATTAAACCTAGCAAGTTTTGAAGAAATCGATTGAAAATTGTATGAGGAGATCTCAGGAAAACAACAATTTACAACAGAAATGCATTTTCTACATAAAGCCTATATTTTGAAATTGCAATTATGCAACGCTGTTACGCGAAAAGTTGAAATTACTCAACAAAACCCATAATATATGTTGAATATTATAGCTATTGGAACTACAATACAAAATTTTAGAGGAATTGAAGAAAAAGCAAAAATGTTCTGACATATTTTACATAAGGTCTGAAATTGCATCAGATGCGGAGTTCCAAAGGGCCATAACTCAAGTAAATATAGTAGAAACAAACTGTCATTCAGGAAAACACAACTTCATCTCATGATGATTAAGCCTAGCAAGTTTGAAAGAAAGCCTAGCAAGTTTGAAAGATATCGGTTGAAAACTGTAGAAGGATATCTCCAGACAAAACAACGGTTTACAACAGAAATGCATTTTCTACATAAAGCCTATATTTTGCAATTGCAATTATGCAACGCTGTTACGCAAAAAGTTAAAATAACTCAACAAAACCCATAATATATGTTAAATATTATAGATATTCGAAGTACCATACTAAATTTTAGAGGAATTGAAGAAAAAGCAAAAAAGTTCTGACATTTTTTACATAAGTTCTGAAATTGCATCAGATACAAAGTTCCAAAGGGCCATAACTCTAGTAAATATTGTTGAAACAAACTGTTATCTAGGTAAAGACAACTTCATGTCATGATGATTAAGCCTAGCAAGTTTGAAAGATATCGGTTGAAAACTGTAGAAGGAGATCTCCGGACAAAACAACAGTTTACAACAGAAATGCATTTTCTACATAAGGCCTATATCTAACTATGAATGCTGTTACGCAAAAAGTTGAAATTACTCAACAAAACCCGTAATATATGTTAAATATTATAGATATTCGAAGTACCATACCAAATTTCAGAGGAATTAAAGAAAACACCAAAAAGTTCTGACGTTTTCTAAATAATGCCTGAAATTAATAATAATAATAATAATATAATAATATACAACATTTATATAGCGCTCTATATAATTTGTAAAATTACTCTAAAGCGCTTCACAACATGTAGATAATAATTTGATACTTACACTGCATAAATAAAGAAGTTATTACAATCTAAGCTAATGTGGTAATATAAAAATTTGCATATAAATACGAACTACATCTACTGTAGATAAACAAATGTCAGTATATACATGACGTCTAAGTTGTCCCTAATATGCAGACGTGAAAAGGTACGTCTTCAGAAGTTTCTTGAATTTGGCCAGAGTATTTGTTTTTCGGATAGCGGATGGTAATCTATTCCACAACGTGGCCGAAACTTTCCCAAAACACCGGTTTCCATAGGTCACAGTACGAGATTTTGGGACACACAACAATGATTCTGTCTTCGACCTCAGTGATCGTGACGGCTGATACAGGGTAACTAGCTCCCGTATGTACTGGGGAGCTGTTCCATCAAGTGCCTTGTATGTGTATACCAAGATTTTGTATTGTGACCTGTATTGCACAGGTAGCCAGTGCAATGAATACAGAACAGGAGTGATGTGTTCTCTCTTTCTAACCCGAGAAACGAGACGTGCTGCCGTGTTCTGGACCTTCTGTAGGCGACTTGTCAATTTGTCAGATATACCACAGAGTAGGGCATTTCCATAGTCCAGCCGTGAGGTAACAAGTGAATGAACCAAAATCTTGCATGCATCGGCAGTTATAAACTGCCGTATACAGCCGATGTTCCTGATCTGGTAGTAACAGGATTTGGCGATAGCATTCACTTGTTTCTCCATGTTCAGTGAACTATCAAAGTACACCCCGAAATTGCGTCTCAAAGGGCCATAACTCTAGTGAATATTCTCGAATCAAATTGTCTTTCAGGAAAACACAACTTCATGTTATGGTGGTTAAGCCTAGCAAGTTTGAAAGAAATCGGTTGAAAACTGTAGGAGGAGATCTCCGGACAAACAAAAGTTTACGACGTACGTACGTACGGACGGACAACGCCATACCATAATACGTCCCGTCATTTTTGACGGGCGTATAAAAAAGGTAATCCAAAAGGTTACAACTTCGCCTTAACTAAAATCTGGACACTCATAAAAAGATTACAAATCTCGAGTAAAGTGGCGTATCTTTTGTTGATGTTCTATGATACAATCTTTAAATAGTATGCCTGATTTCAATAAAAATGTCAGCAAATAATCCAGAAATCCCTTCAAAGTAACTGAAAAATTGTCAATATAATAAGATTTAGTGTACGCCAAGGTAAACCTTTCTTTTGTTAGCTAGAGAAAATGTCTCCCAAAAATGCTTACTCTAATCACTTTTTCTTTTTTTACGGTTTAAATCACGTTTGCAAATTAAGAAATAACAAATAGAAATACATGTGATAACTACTTAACCAAATAAAAGTTAATAGAGACATTTTTATCAAAAAAATAAATCAACAATATCACAGTAGTATCATTTTGTAGATTGATTTGAATGGTCGGCCGGGGTAATCAGAGTTTTGATTTTGTTGTAGCGCTGTTTTTGACATGCTCACGTGCACGTAATCTGTTAGAACACACAGAAATAAAATGATGGAATGTTTCTTTGTAGTCATCCGGATGATATTGCAGGTGCCCAGCGTGGACAGACTTCTTCCAAATTCTTGTCAAAACAGAAGCGGATAATTTTTCCCGCCAATTTTCAATCATTTCCACGATGACGCCTGCATCACACATCGGATCTTCGCGGGAAAAAAACAAAGCATGAGGCACATTCAGTGGGCGTTCTTCTAAGAAATGCATGGCTTTCTCAAAGAATGCCACTGTATAGTTCCATGTAAAGAAAAAATACACCGAAAGCAGACTTGGAATCACAGTTTTAACGATACGATGTTTGGCAAGACCTTTGGCAACTCCTGTTCTCATTCTTTCAAATGATCCGTACGTTGGACTATCAAGAATAACACCTTGAATTTTGTTCAGAAATGGTGAGAATTGTGCTTGGTGTTTGTCAGCTTTCATCAAACAGCAGGTGAAAACGTAAGCTCCTATAGAAACAGCATGAACAAACAAGTTAGCATACCGCTTGATATCGTAGTTGTTCGCGATCACAGTCATTAAGGACCTAGCGAATGCATCCACTAATGGCGGCCAAACGAACAGCTTCACATTGTCTGGAATGTAAAGGATGTCAAAGTTCTCCTGGTGGTATAAGTCGAAATATGATTCCAGGGAACGCGGTTTTGCTCCCAGCCAACCAAAAAACAGGACCAATGTATTGGAAGCATTGCCGGAGGTATTGGATTGTGGTAATTGGGAAGAGCGTGTAATCCTACGTAGCTGGAGGTTCAGGCTTCCTAGCTTCACGTTGGTAATTGTTATGACTGGAGTCTTCATTTCAATGTATGGGTACCTGCAAACAAAGAAAAGGCTCATTTTCAAAAGGTTGGAATGAATGATTTATGCAAAGGTTCCTGTTACAAAACCAATAAATGCTGTTTTTTTCTATGATGTTTCGATGATTAGTACGTTTTGTTCTTTGTGACGTTCATCAGACAAATGACAAGTAAAGCGTTTGTACACAAAAGTGTAAAATATGTACGAATTGTCCACGGAAATCCATGTCGATATTGGCTTCACTGCACAGTAGTTTTGTCATTGCACCTAACTGACTCGATTCTGCTACGCCTTGTTTAAGACGGTACTTTTGTTTTGCTGTATGACATAGATTGAAGATTCACAGGAACATTTTTAAGTAGGTCAAAAATCCAACATGGCCGTCATACCTTAAATATTTAAAACGACCACAATTAAAAAAGATTTTGATTAAGTCTGGGGCTAACTTTTTCTCGTTGCATGTTATAAGGCCAGGGGTCGAATAAAAATCCTTGCTATGCGTCAAAGGTCACAAATATTTCGTTTTGTCTTGTTTTAAATATTTCCTCATTTTTCACAATTCTTCTTCACAAAATAGACAATTTCAACACATTGAAATCACAGGGGCTAGGCACGGACCTTTGTCACTAGTTTTGGCTGTTTAATTATATATCAAGTTTTAATAATTTCATTTTGCCTATTCCCGCAATGTTAAACTTTTTCAGATTATATCGTATAACCTCAAAAATCAGACAATGCAAAAACTGATGACGTCATATACCACCATTGGCGCGGTATTTTGTAATCAAACTTCTGATTGGTTGAAGTTGTTTTGCGGTGAAATTTATGCCCATGTTTGTGTATTTTGCAAAAAAACATTCAATTTTTGTTGTAATAAATACGCAATCATTGTATAAGACTTACGTCTTATATATGTATCTTTAGAAATGAAATTATAAGGAATGACCACAATTTTTTTGAGGGTTATACGGTATATACCGAAACAAGAGGCCCAATGGGCCTGCATCGCTCACATGGAATTAATCTCTGACTTGTAACCCTAAAGTCGCCAAAATGGTCCCTTTTTTTTAATTAAGGTTCAGAGTCACCATTTATGCAAAATCTGTTCCCCTTCCCCTAACGATGTTTCTGACCAAATTTGGACAAAATCCATTCATAACTTTATGACAAGAAGATATTTAAAGGAATTACCTCTATTTTCCCTATTGGGCCCCGCCCCTCTGGCCCCTTGGGTGTCAGAGTCACCATTTATGCAAAATCTGTTCCCCTTCCTCCAACGATGTTTCTGACCAAATTTGGACAAAATCCATTCATAACTTTATGACAAGAAGAAATTTAAAGGAATTACCTCTATTTTCCCTATTGGCCCCGCCCCTCTGGCCCCTTGGGTGTCAGAGTCACCATTTATGCAAAATCTGTTCCCCTTCCCCCAATGATGTTTCTGACCAAATTTGGACAAAATCCATTTATAACTTCATGACAAGAAGAGATTTAAAGGAATTACCTGTATTTCCCCTATTGGTCCCGGTGCCTCTGGCCCCTTACGGGTCAGAGTCAACATTTATGCAAAATCTGTTCCTCTTCCCCAAAGGATGTTTCTGACCAAATTTGGTCAAAATCCAATCAGGACTTTTTGACAAGAAGAGATTTAAAGTATTTACCTCTATTTTCCTTTTTGGGCCCCGCCCCTCTATCTCTTTGGGGGTCAGATTCACCATTTATGCAAAATCTGTTCCCCTTCGCCCAAGAATGTTTCTGACTAAATTTGGTTAAAATCAAATCAGGACTTTTTGACTAGTAGCGTTTTGAAGCAAATGTTGACAGACGCCAGCCGGACGCCGGACGCTGCGCCATGGAATAAGCTCATCACCGGACCTTCGGTTCAGGTGAGCGAAAAACTGTGTGCACTTTTTTGCATAACCCGCTTTGCGGAATTATGCAAAGTGCACACATGTTTTTGGGTATATACTGTATAACCCTTAAAAAAATTGTGGTCATTCCTTAAATATACATTCAAGCCCTTTCACCCCAGATTTGATATAAAGTTCATTGATCTGACAGTTCCTGAGTATAATTACTCATCTACACAAGGGGTGAAAGGGCTATAATCAATAATTATAAGCAGGACTAATAAGGCACAAGCAAAGCATGTTATAATTGACACAAAAACACTAGATAGTATCTTTCACACATACATACAAGTTAAGGCAATGAATTAAGCATTAGTAAATATTATAGAAATGCCCATATATATAAATATACCAGCACATAATGCAACATAGACAAGCGACAATAACTATATTAATTAATTTTAAGCCACGAAGCCTCCTGCCACCAGAAGACTCCTAAAATCTTAGCTGGTAACTATTGGAAGGGTCAGAATAGACTAATCCACCGCATAAGCAACCTGCATTTTTTGTCCTTGTGAATGAACAAGATATATTTTGTATGCGTCACTAGCCCAATCTAACTGCACCTGGATCAACTCCCCTGGTACCCGAGATTGAAAGGCCCAATATAAATATAAGCTGTATTTATTTTACAATAATTATGAAACAAGTTATCCAACTTATATAAATCCCTCTTGTTTGCCCGGATGTTAGCGCGCAAGGGGTCTTGTTGTGGGAGGAAACTGGAGTACCCGGAGAAAGTGCTCAGGCAGGTGACCCAATACCTTTTCACGTCCGGTCGGGGAATGGAACCCTGGTCGCCTTGGTGAACGGCAAGTGCGCTATCCACTGCACCACCCAACCACCCAAAGGCCCAAGTGGCCCCACCCCGCCACTGACATAATTACGAATAGTATCAGCACTTTTCATGCTTCTACTTAAAAATTGAATGTACAAACAAATTGATTGCGTGGATGCTGGCAGGGGTTCCAGCTTGAAGGCCCCACAAAAGAGAAAATAAGTATGCCACTGAATTTCTAAATTTCTAGAGGTGCCTTCAGCAAACGCTGCTTTCATGGAAAGCTTTAAATCATCCTGCAGCTTCCGAAAAGCAGTCCCTACAATGAAATACAGTAAAAACAAATAAGGTTCCTATACTACAGATAACTCAATGACAAGTGTTAGGCATATATTATATATGTACAGAGAAAATGCATCTGGAAGGGGGAGGGGCAAATGATCAGGGATCCGGTTCAACTCGCCCTCAATATGCACTGCCTGCAGCTCAAACTCATGCACAGCGGTGTGAAAACATATCTCACGAAGGCAAGCCTGCATGAAAGTAACCCTCGACTTTCCAGATTTATCACTTCGACAGAGGCACTGTTGTCACAATTGATGACAATCTTCTTGCCTCTACAGTGCCTTCCCCCTAACTTCACACATACTACTACTGTGAACAATTCAAGGGAGTTAATACTCAGACCTTGGGTAGCAATAAACACTTGGAACTCTGTGTGAAAGAAAGTACCTTCAACTCTTTCGGCACCAAATTACCTTATTAACATATTGGCCCAGCGCCATATATTAATTACTAATTAAAGAAATTTTAATTAACAATGTATGTTTTTCTTATTTGTTGGTGTAGGGACATGTAGGGACATGTGGATATAAAGTTCAGATGATGCTTTACCAAATGCACCTCATCACAGGTCATTCAAGGTCAATCAAGGTCATGTAACCTTGGCGGCCATCTTGGATTTTCATAATTTGATAAAATTGTTGATTTTACAGCTATATTTCTTTTTTTTTTCACTTATTTGTAGGTTTCAATCTATATTATGAGTGTCTGTATATATATATCTACTGATATAATGAAGAATATAAGTTGTGACAGGCATATATTACAATAGGAAATAAAGTTATCAAAACATGTAATTCTGACATAATATATATTTATTGCTAAATAGCGCTGTACCTTTTGGACATTGTTCACATTCAGTCAAGGTCATGTGACCTTGGCAGCCATCTTGAATTTCCAAAATTTTATGAAAATCTTAGATTTGCAACCCATTATTGTTTTCACAATGTCGACTATAGTCGACTTTGGTGCTCGTCCTCGCAAAAGTCGACTTTGGCGCCGAAAAAGTTAAAGATACCCCCACAGCCTGATAGACAGGCGTCAGAGGAGAACTCTCCATCTGGAACAGACCATTCATCCAGACTCATCATGGAGACCCCATTGTACAAGGGGAGAAATTCTCTCCACCAGATAAGGTTCCGTTTGACTTCAACTGGTACTTTGAGATATTTGTGTTCCCCTCCAGGTACCTGCCTGATCCAGTTTAATATTCTACTGATGCATATCCGACTCTGTCGGATGCAACTTGCTATAAACATCAGTTTCCCTAGTAAGGACTAAATCTCTTGTAAGGAGGCTGCCTCCTTGTCTAACAAGGTTAACACCAAATTAAGAATTTCTTTGACTCTGGAAAGGGGGAACTCTAATTTCTGGGACTCAGTATCAAACCAGGGCTCTCGCCTGGCTGTATTTGGGGTCGAAATTCGGCCCCATTCCCAATCTAAAATAGTTTTTTTTTTTCACAATCGCTCAAGCTGATTTTCACAATTGCCTCCGTGTTAAGTTACAGAATGCTATTAACAAATTTAGAGCATTAAGAGACAGGGCTTTGGACTTTCGAAACAACAATATACTACTTTGAATCTATAAGAGAAGAAATTTTTAGTTGTTTTCTTATATTTGTCAATGTCTTAAATTTTCACAATTTTAGTCAATACCACGATAATTTTCACAATTCTGAAGGCCCCGGCCCCATTCACACTAAAGTGAGAGAGAGACCTGCAAACAACACTCCCAGGAAAACCATCCTGGTGGAAGGAGACACAGCTTTTTCCAGGGATTCTAACAAACCACAGTTCTTTAAAACTGCCCCTAAAAATTCAAATGCAGCATGACTATTGACCTGTGACTCTGCGCCCCCAAAATCATCCAAGTAATTCAGGACATAATATCCTGCTTGTAAACAGATAAAGGATCAAGCAGAGGTGATTCGCTGGAATATGGAGGCAGCAGATCGGAGGCCAATTGACAGAACCCTGTCAAAATATATTTTCCCCTCCCACATGTAGCCCACCAGGTGAATGTCGCTCGGGTCTATGGGTTTTTGTCTAAATGTCCGTTTCAGATCCCTTTTAAAAAGATGACAGCCTTTACCCTTCAGTTTGATAAGCTGGACAAGATCATCCACTCTGGGATATGTAAGGCTGATACTGGCTTACCTACAAATATTGGTCCTTGTAAATGTGCAAGTTTACAGACTTACTTTTAGGAATGCTACCCTCAACAAGAGTGATTAATATAAGTTGTATAGCTTGTTTCATAATTGTTGTAAAATAGATAAAGTTTAAATAAATAATATCACCCTCCTTTCCTTAGGTACTGAATTAAGTGGCGATAACTTTATAGGGGTGTTTAAAGGGTTTTCCAAAAAGGGGCCTAAAATGTCACCTGCACTGATCTCCCTCTCCAAGTACTCGTCAATTTGTTTCGGTAATATATTCAGTAGCCGTTGAAGTCATGATAGTGTTGTTTCATCACATTATCATAATATCATCATCATCATCAACAAAATGTTTACAACATGATCAATCATCATATTATTATTTATATTCATTGTGTATACATGTACGTAGTACCTACAGTAGTGTAGGCCGAAGGGTTCTGACTCTTGGGTGCGCACCCGCTTGCGTCCAAATATTTAGCTAGTCAGAGACAGAGTCAGAACCCTTCCAATTATTCATGTTATACCTAGTGATTTTGTGTTATTTTCTGGTTAAAAGCCAAATAACCGTAACTTTCGGCAAAACTTGAAGCGAAAATCAAGTCTAATAACTTATTATATTTATAGATTTAGTTACGATTAACTGATATCAGCAATATTCAATATGAATTCTTTCGCGGTTACCAGTACAGCAGCAGTTGAAACAAGCTATTTGTAAACACGTGTCCATTTCGAACCGTATTCTACCTTCGGTTTGTTGTTGAAGTGGCCATGGGCCCCACCTGAATTATTTTCAATTCTTTGGATTTTTTTGTCAAGAGTTTCTTGTTAGTTACCACTCAGGTTTACTTCGTTTTAGTCTTATTTTTGGATGGTTTTCAACTGGATTTTTTTTCAGAATTTTTCAGAATCACGAGAAATTCCCTGAAGTTACGTAATATTGGGCCTTTAACTGAAAGACTTTGTAAGTCTGCATTTGTAAGTTTAATTAATTAGAACTACATTTTATTGTACATCAGGTTTTACTTCTGAAATACACTGTAAGCTGTAGGAAAATTAGTTAAATCATGTTCGTGAAAGCGGCCCAACTGTTCGTAATTATCCTGTTATAAACTGTACGTATACGTAATTTAAAGGATTTGTGCAACGAAATATGAAAATTTTATATTTGATTAAAGTATTATTGTAAAACCATAATAACATGCCCTCACGATCGCAAGGGGGTCTGGTTTTCTTGCATTGACACGAAATTCGGGTTACACGCCTTGGACCTCTCGAGCGAAACTAGAGATAATGAGTTTGTTGGTCACATGATCGCGTGACGTCATCTTAGTCCAAGGACTCCTCAATCTAACCTTACCGGTAACATTTTTATATAGGGCCGCTGATTACCGACCTAAAATACTGTAATTTTGGCAACATTCAGCATGTCAGATACATATAGTGATGTAGTTGGTATTAGAGTTTACCTTGATATTTTATGCACATAAAAAAAAACATGTTTATAGAGCTACAGAATTATTTGTCACTTTCAGAGACGGACAAGTAGACATACCAAGGAAAGCGACATCAGCATAGAAAACATTTTCAACACGCATATGTTACTTCAACTCGAAAAAATGTGAAATACAATCTAACTAGCTCAAAATGCTATTGTAAATTCTATATGTATTCGGTTTAAAATACGAGAAAACGAAACCAGGACCCCATAATTATACATTATATATTTCATCATGTATATATTAACACGGTACAATTATGACAGGGAATTCACAACATGTAAAATAATATGTATCATGTCTTTTTACAGAATTGAATTACAAGGTCGGGATCACGGTAGATAAATGTTAATTCGAAAGTACTTATTTTCATTTATTTTACGTCAGCTCAGAAATGCAAACAATTTCAATATGTGATTATTTTAGTTGTGGTACGGAACATTCCCATCTTCGATTTGCTTCAGAAAAACCGGACTTTCGATAGTATTCCCTTGTCGATCTCTGCTTCGGATAATTCGGGAATTTGAAGAAGGAAATATCGCTTCTTTATTAATTATATAAGCTCTATGTCGGTGACAGTTTTTACCTATCCATTGCAACGATTGCACTACGAACGTTTTTTTTCTAATTCATATTTTTTCCAGTTAATACAAAATATATGTATAGTGGACGTAATAATGTACATCGCAATGTGCATTTAATTATTATCTGAGAGAATTTGACAGGGTGTCAAGCTATTGTATACCTTTCTTATGTGTTAATTGACCAGCAGTATGTACCGATCGTCTTTATACCTCTATTGGCCGCCGCGCATCCCTTTGATATCACAGGTAAGCCATTTCACACCTGTGATGACCTCAGGGGTTATTTGCAATAGGTAACTAGCAAAGATGAAGCTGAAAAATTTATGAAATATCTATAGCTCACATTAATGATAATATTAAAAAAGGTTTATTACTGTAACTCGGATATAGACACCCTGGACGTTCCGATCGACCCCCCCCACCCACAAATAAATAAAGAATTTCCTTAAAGTTATTATTCGGTCATTTTGCTTGCTATAACCCACATATAAACATACAACCGCGGACCTAGATAGCAAAATCTAATCCAATTCTGTGATACATTTGAACACTAAACTAAATAAAATAATGTTGGATTTACATTTCATCCTATTTTCAGAATCTTCTACGTGGAATTTTCAATACACAAGTTACAAGTTCAAATTAGGCCCCGATTACATACTATTTTACACGTACCGTAAAATGCGAAAATAATTTGGAGATAAACATTAATTCTGGTTATTTTCGTCAAATTGGTATAACTATAAAGTTGGTTGCCTGGTGTACGTGTGTATCGTTTTTATGAATCCGGTACAGGTTTCGTCGTCCTGACTGATGTCAGTATATATAGCAGTATAAAGGTAAAATGTTACCATCTACCTGTCTTATCAAGGTGAATTCACTGACCAATTATCAACTAATTAGTGTCACGCTTGTGTTAGATCACTAATCCCCTGTGAATGGCACGCCCATGATTTGTAATGTTTCGACAGGGTGTCGATCTCTTGACTACTATATTCTTCAGGAGGACGAACGAAATTAGCATTCAAATGTCCCACAAAACACCATTTTGGCCAATATAAGTTAAAAGTATGCATGGACTTTCGTTTTAAAAAGTATATTGTACGTAATGTATGTATCAGTATGTAACTGTCACAACAATATTTGCTGTTATACACGTTATACATATACAAGGTTTATGTAAGCAAACAGTGTAATATGGCGATAGCTTGATTTTCCCGGACTAAGATGACGTCACAGGGGGAGTGGCCTCCTTCTGGGTCACAAAATATGCATAATTTAGAGGTCGGTGAAAATGACCTAATAATCGTGTCACCACAAAGTAACCAGACCACGCTTGCAAGATTGGGTGTTCGAATATGGTTTTAAAACATGACTTTTTCCAAATATGAAATTTTCATTTTTCGTTGCACAAATCCTTTAAGGTACATGACCACACTTTGGACATAAAATCTCATTTCAGATTTATTTAACCTCTAAACCCAGGGCTTCTTTCGAAGCGACTGCGGTAATCACACCTGGCCGTATAAGCCCAGGGCTATTGAGACAACACTCTCAGTGAATCCTATTGTAAGACCGTCATGCTTGACCGCAGACACCACATACTGGCTTCCAAACAGGTTTTGCTGGTGAGGTACTGCTTTGGGTATTTAACGAAAGTGAAACACGTTGTAATGTAATATTCCATTGAAAATGTATACTGTACCTGGAATGGACCCCAGGTTACCTTGCACTTTTATAATCCAAGGCCATACTATCTGTGTATTTCACCTATACATTGCCCAATATCAGCAAATCCAATGGCAACATTTATTTCCTTTCAAAAAAATCCAGAACCTTTTCTGGAACAAGCATCATGATAAAAATAAAACAAGTTGTTTATCCATATGTCTGAAAGGTACTGCTTTCAATATTTTACCTGAATATTGATTATAAATACCTAAAAATCATTGACACATGTACCTACCCCCTCAAGTGGTCTGTTGTTACATTGGGTAGGTGTGTTTGCAACACTAAAAGTCAAAATCTAAAATGTTTTTTTTTTGGAATTCAATCATAGGAGTACCTTAAAGCTTTGTAAATGTCATATGGTTATCCATAGAAATGTATCATTTTGTACCTGTTACCTGTTTTTAGCGTCTATTGCTGCCACTATTCTGTGACCTTTGACCCATGTCATTTTTTCCCCTCCCGCTCCGGAAAAGCTTGAATTGCTACCAATCGTTAGATATCTGAACTATTTGAAAGCCTTAACCTAACAGGAAATGATGTTCCCATGGCATTGTTAATAATTATGATGACTTTAAGTATCTATATGCGATTTGTAACAAAGAAATCAGTTTTTCACTCCCATGGCTCATTTAAATATTACGTCTCTTCTCATGGCCTGACCTCTCGTGTATACATTCGTGCTATACCTCTCTGTGCTTTACACTCGTATACGGATCGTGGAATGAACTGACATGGCGTACTTTGCTGTTAAACTTTGATAAATATAATCGCGCCATAGCCAAATAGCCTGATTTTGATTTCAATGATATATTACCTTATACATGTGTATAAACCAAAATACTTGATCAATTTATCGGTCGGAAGTATTAATTTGTAACTAGTGTAAATTGTCCTCTGGATATGATAACGTTATTTATGAGTTATTTCCCCTGATTGTCACTAACGTTGTGATATATATATATTACATACGTGTATACTGAATGCACAAGTTTGATCAATTTTCTTACTTAATATTGTACTGTGTATACAATTCTTAATGAGACAGTATCAGAACCTGCATAATTAATGTACAGATGAATTGACAAAACACTTGATTTCTTGAAAATAACACTTATACTGTTCTATGGCGAGCAAAAGCTCGTGGTTTTATAATTATAATTACACCCTCTGTGCTTCACATATCACCATACACTGTAGGTTCACATTTTTGTTTTAACAAAACTTTATCAGAACCTGTAAAGTGTACATAGTAATTGACTCAATATAAGTTATTTAGTAGAAATAACACTTATATTATTTCTCTGGTGTTCAAAAACCTTTATGGTGTAAATTACCGTTATTATGTGTGGCCATATATAGGTCACGGCCAACATACAAGTAATTTTCCCTGCTTTGTATATATATGAACTTGATAATTGATAATTAGCTGTTAGTGAATATGACATGTTTGCATACCATTACTTTTCTCCAGCTTGGTAAAGATATTGTAATAGGCCGTCGTTCAATCTTTTGGAACAACAATTTGACTGTTTACTGTGATATTTTATGACAAAGTAGATAGTTCGAACTATCATTTGTAACGAGAGATATGTTTGCGAATCCTTTTATTTTTTATCTAATATCCATTGTGCTAACTACCAGCAGCGTATATTTGCTTAGTTATGCCCGTTTGATATCATACTGATCAGTAAAAATAAAATGGCGGAAATGATGCCATCTTTGATTTAAGCATTGAAATTGACAACTACTAGAGGGATCTTTCTAATATTTCATATGTAGGTTCCCTTGGTCCCTACTGTTGTGCCCTTTTGATTTTGTAACTGATCAGAAAAGCAAAATGGCTGAAAAGCAGCCATCTTGGACTTTGACATTGAAATCACTACTTCTTAAAGAAGTAATGGATGGATATTTTCTCAAATTCCATATGTAGTTTCACTTTCGTGCCTAGTTGTGCCCGTTGAGAGATTTTGAGACTGATCAGATAAACAAAATGTCTGACAGATTGCCATCCTGAATTTTGATAATTAGGGTTAGAGATGTTAGTGAAGTGGATCTTTCTCAAACTTCATATGTATGTTCCTCTTGGTCCTTATAGTTGTGCTTTTTTGTTTTTAGGGCCGATCAGGAAAAAACAAAATGGCCGACGGAAGGCCATCTTGAAATTTTAGTTCATAGTCTACCATCTTTCAATTAATAATGCCTTTTCTTAAGAAGAAAAAAGGGAAAAGATCCCACTTTTTATTTTGTGTCTAACACACAAATACCGTTTATTTCGGTGCATATATTAAAATAACACATTCGCTTCCGTGTAAATGGATCAATGTTGATTTGTAATAAAGAATGATATTTTAGTTAAATTGTTAAAGCACTGCACTTATGAATTGTACATGCAGCTTGAAATACAACTCGTCAATCTAAACAACCTGCATGTTATTGGGTTTACTCTAAATACTTACTTAATCCCTATTCTAAAACTTTCTGATATCGAAACATAGTTACCCATACAACAAAAACACTTCAATAGCTGTCGAAATATACATACTATTGTTTGAAGTTTTAGCGTTTCAGTACTTTGATTTTTAAAGTTTCTGCTTATTCTCTCTGTAAACAAACCAACAATTTGGTTTATTAGGAAGAGTTGGTAGGCATTTGTGAATACAGCAGTGTTCCATTTTCAAAAGAAACACAGGTAAAACCATAGCTACTCTCGTAAACACCCTGGTGTTTGTACAAACTATTTCAATAGAAAATAATTTTTACTGGAAGTCTAGTCATGAACCTTAATATGATGGGAGAAACTGATACCACTGTATACCGTTAGCCATATACCACTGACTTCTCCTCTTACACGTATAACAGTTTATATTAGCGTATGTAAACAAACCGACTTTTCGGCCACACTTTTCATGTAGATCATACACCATATTGTCATCTGAGGAGCGAATAAACTCCCAATATCCACCTTACCTATGATCCTATGTGCAAAGTCCGACCATCTTGTTTTGCGTTCAAAGGTTATATTAACAAAACAAAATACTCAGCGGATCCGGAATGGCGGTATCGAATTACGGATTCTTCGCAGGAGCTACGCCCCCTTTCTGTAATTTCTATTGTCATTTCCCTTTGTTGAAGCAAATGGTGATGCTGCTGCTGCTGCTGCTGCTGCTACTGATGATGATGATGATTAAAAATTGAAAAAAAATTAAAAAGACATACAACGTATTTTTTTAAATTTTTTAACTATTAATAATCCACTAAATTTGTTATATATATGACCTAAACAAACTAACAAATTAAATATTAGAGGTGAGGTTTTGTGGTAGCATATATATAGAGGATCTTACACGAGTGTTAATGTAATATGGAATTCAATAATTTCATATGTCACGAGCCTAGCTTTAGGCGAGTTTAATAAATTTCATATTACACATTTACACGAATGTAAGATTCTATTTATCACATAACTTATATTCATAAAAAATACTCCAAAACGTCCAAGTTCTTTTTATAAAAGAAAGACTTTCTACTTTACGACGTTACAAGAGACGTTACGATTTTCACTACCGACCCAATCATATGACGTCATTTATATATGACGTCACAATAGTGTTATTACACGTGTGAAATACCAAATGTATGACATGGCCGTATGGCACGGGCCAGTTATGTGATAAATGTAGTTAGTATAGCTTATATTCTAAGTGCTGTTGTTGAATTAAAGCGAATTTACATTCAAGTATATTCTTTTTTTTTCAGTTATTTTTTTTTTGTAATAATACTGTACATTTCCTTTTTTTGAAATTTTTGATGCTGTCCTGTCTATATAAATATACCAGATACATTTAAAATATAGTTGTTTTACAACACGTACGGAAAAAATATTTCAACTTATATTGATCACTGTGGCCGGATGTTATTGCGGGAGGGAACCGGAGTACACGGAGAAAACCCACGTGGTCGGGCCGGTGCAAGTGGACCCAATACTTTTTCACGTCCGGTCGATCGGGGAATCGAACCCGGGTGCTTTGCTGAAACTCGGGTGCAGAAATAATCCGCACCACCTAAATATATCTGTAAAAGGTGAAGGATATATCCATCTTGCCGAAAAAATTAGTGAATTAGGCACAGGTAACAACTTTTACCACGGAATTAGATAAGACCCTACTATCTAAGTCCGTACTACTTTTATTGACAACGTGAACAAAATATTTGTTTTTACTGATTGAGCAAATAGATTCCATGAATGATTTAAAAAAAAAAATCTTCAAGTTTGAAAGTATTATTGATATAAAGATTATTTTACACAACCAATAGATGTTTCTATATGAAGTTTCCATGACTATTACAATATGTCAGGACGTATATGTATGTGACACATATACGTCACTGGCCATGGTTATGTACTCTGTCACCATCAACAGACAGAATTTATCTGGTGAAGGTTACAGGGTACATATCGTATTAGTTATCGAAACGTCACATAAAACATTTATTGGTTGTGTAAAATAAGCTTCACATAAGTTAGACCCCATGGTGAACTGATAGGAATTACCAACAAGCCGCCCAGAAAATATATTGACCGGAAAGTAGAAGATAAATAGGGGAGGGGGAGGGGAAGGAGTGGGAGGGGCACGTATTGGCCCATCGTTGGAAACCCACGGTACACTTCTCTGACGTTTGCATCCCGTGGGCTAAATCGGAAAGAAACTCTCGTTTTGTACTAAAATTGTAGCCAATCATATCGATAGTTTCAACCGTAACTACATACAGCCGGGACATCAAGCCGGGGTATCCCGTTTCATTTGTAGCACCGCATGTCAACAAAACCTGTGGATTGTGTTATAATTGTGTCGATTGTGATTAAAATATAAGGTCCTGCTATACGGCGATTGACATCGGCGTCATGCCTACAGAAATATACTGGTCGTACGCGTGGTCACGGTAAAATGATCTAACAGAGTGTCACGAGAAACACATTGGGTGGGGGTTGGCTCAAAGAGTTGCGACTCTCTTTGCCAGGTGGCGGTTTTTAGCCCCCCCCCCCTCCTACAATAGTCTTACACTTATTATTAATTATTGCATTATTAATACATGTACTTTTAAGTCAGTGTGATGTGGCATGTATTGTATACATGTTTTTACTTCATGTCGTTTTTTGTAATAAACGGCCAATATCAATCACATTGGACTTACTGGTTGTTATTTGACTATTGTACTATTCCCTATGGGGATAGCTTGCTGTGTGACAATTTTTCAGAATTGCACATCATAAACGACCATTCTGATTGGTCGAAATCTCCGAATAAACTTCTATTCGGGGAAAACTAAGGTTTACATCGATTCTGGACCACGGGATGCAAACGTCAGAGAAGTATACCTTGGGTTTCCGACGATGATATTGGCCTAAAAGCGTGACCTTTAATCTGATGACCTTGAGGTTCGATAAGTTATTTTTACACAATAAGATACCATTGGCATCATCCTGGCGTATATATACAACCCAGTTGCACATAAACTAATCCGCATGTCATATCATTTCAACCCCAAGAACTATGACTTTTGACATGAAAATTAATAGGGGTCATTGTGTACTAATGACCAAAACATGTATTAATTATGAAATATCATAACAATTAATTAATATATTCTTAAGATATCGATTGGACAAAATACATGCATGATCTAAATCCGTGGATCTACCGACCGACCGATCGACATTGTGCAAACCGATGCCACCCCTATTCTTCGCATAAAACGCGGGCACTCGAATTTGGACCCCGCCCTCTTTACTCGCCACTTACCCTAGATTCAATCGCCCGTACGTAAAATGAAGTGATGGTCAGATGGTGCAGCGGGTTTATAGTGCACTTGCCTTTCACCAAGGCGCCGGGGTTCGATTCTCCGACTGAACGTGAAAAAGGTATATATGTGGTCACCTGCCTGACCTCGTGGGTTTTCTCCGGGTACTCCGGTTTCCTCCCACAAAAAGACCCCTCGCGCGCTAAATTTCGGGCCAACAAGAGTGATTAGTGTAAGGTGGATAGTTTGTTACATAATTGTTGTAAAATAAACAACAAATGTTGAGAAAGCATTCGCTGAAGCGGTGAACTCACACAAAGCACAGATCCGAAGAGTGGATATATTAAGAATTAGCATGAGTAGACTAGAGGATTTCGCCAATCAAACGGTCCATAGAGGCAAGGCCATGCATTGACTTCCGTCTCTATATATCCGAATATAATGTAGATATCATTTATTTACTTAATATTTACTTTTAATTTTTAGTGCTTAAACCATCTTTTTAGCTGCTTATTGGATCATATTCTGATAGACATGCTAATGATTGCGAAATTACATGTACCCCCCCCTCCCCGCCCTTCCCCGTGTTGAACAAAAGCCAAACTATGTGATGAGATATCTAGATCTTTGATCGCAAACTTCATTCACAACCACAGGGACCTGAGAACTTGTTGCAGTAAGTTTTGGACCTAAATTAGAGTGTTTAGAGTAATTTTACACTTTTGGGGTTTAGATCAATTTTCGATAAAAATGCCCCCCTCAGAAGTGATTAAGGTATAAAGCTACCGAGGGGGCATTTTTATCAAAAATTGAGCTAACCCCCCCCCCCCTCCCCGAAGTTCATGCTAAATGGGTGTAACCGCTGAACTTTAACAGCACTATGAAAGTTAAGAAATAAAGACTTTCAAAGTCCAAAGTCGTGTTTCCAAATATTATCACCGCTGGTCATGTGAAAACATCTCATTTTGAACAATATGCTACATGTATATGATCTTATCATTAAAAAAAACCCCGATTCTTTAACTCTGATCTAGAGATATTAAAGATGCATATTATAGACCAGACGATTGTCGCTAGAGACGTTTGCTGTCAAATAAACCACCAGGAACTTTCTATTCTACACACTGTATTTGTTTTGATGTTATATATTCATGTATAATATCTCTCTCTCAAAAAAGTGTTTAAATATGATTTGCGACCTTTATTTTTAAAATCATTACAACTACAAGAAACTGGTTTGCCAAACATTATCGTAAAATAACCAGGCTTTGTCGAAAGATCGTTACTACATCAGATACAAATCAGCAGTTCCGAACGGAAGCGCATGCATGACATTGAAACGTTATCGCGTTAAGCAACAGAGCGCCACCTAGCGTCATCAGTGTCTTATCTCTGCCGAATCACTGACAGCTGCAGAATGGGTTGACGTAGTAGTATAAAATGACACATTTAGAAACATTTTAATCTAATCGTTCTGCCCATTTCTGTTACAGAGTTATTTGGTTTGTTTTTTATTCATGTCCTATTAACAGCTATGATCTTTAAAGCACGTGACAGGTCTTAGTGGTGGAGGAAAGCCGGACCTCCGGAGAAAAACCCACCGACTAACGTCTGGCAAGTAGCTGGTGACTACCTCACACAGGCTTAAAGCCCACGACCTACAGTGATGGCTAGTTGTAGCAGAATGTCAGTCACATTAACCACTTGGCCTCTGTGCCCTAGAGATGGAGGGCTAGTGGTAGCAGAATGTCAGACACCTTAACCGCTTCGCCTCTGTGCCCTTGATGTAGAGGGCTAGTGGTAGCAGAATGTCAGACACCTTTACCGCTTGGCCTCTGTGCCCTAGGGGTACAGGCTAGGGCTAGTGGTATCAGAATATCAGAGGGTACTCCGGCTTTCCTCAACCTCCAAAACCTGGCACGTCCTTAAATGACCCTGGCTGTAAATAGGACGTAAAACAAACTAAAACAAATGGCCAGGTTTTATTGGTGAAGGAAACAGAAAAAGCACCACCCTACGGCCAGTACCTGGCGACCGCACTACGTACATGTAGGTCTCGAACCTCCGATCCAGAGGTGGAACTTGTGGGAACCAAGGAGAACGTCAAGCGCTTGGCCACCACGTACTGTTGTCCGAGTTTCCACGTTTGCATTTATAAACGAGTGCGCACTGATGTTAGGGCCAGAGACCCACACTTGGGTCCTGTTGGGGTTCGTTTGGTTTTCTCATACAATATCATCCACTGCATCATTTATTCAGCGTTGGGGAGTAAGCAGGAATTAATATTATAAAATTGATGGTATATCATGAATTACCTCATAAACCAAATGGAACGTCATGTAGCAATACGGTTTTCAATTAAAGGGACACAACTCTTACATAAGCTATGGTATCAATTTATCTTGTCCGTGTTTCGTTCCATTACATCTAGAACTTGGAACCAGAAACACATCATTTAGAAAATCTGCATTATCAATTTTGCATTGAAGACTACATGAAACGCGCTTGATCGCAATGTCTTGTGCAGGATCAAGGCTATTACCGAATGAGAAAATGTGAGAACAAGGATGGATATTTTTGTAGCATGGTTAACTGAACGAGAAGAATCAAAAGCCCCCTTTTTCTCCTCTTTAGATCATCCTCAAATTAAAATCGTATTTGAACACACACATGTTTGTTAAAAACATGACATGAAATACCCGTATAAATATGGAATCTGTAACCATAGCAAGTTGGACGTAATCGTTATTAGCAGTGCAGGGGTAAAGGAAACGGGGCGTATTTATGATTAACCAAATCATTAGAGATAGTGTTTTTTATGTTACACAAGCTCTTTATATATATTTTGTTCTACGTACACGAGTGAAAAATATGGTTGATACTCACGCTAAATTTGTGTAAATTTGAAATATCATTCACGTCACTATAATAAAAACATGAGAGTTTTTAAAGAAAACGTGAATCGACGAATAATTTTCCATGTTGTAAAAGTCAGTTATAAGGGACCAGGAGTACGAGAAAGTCAGGTATTGTAAATCCATTTATATAACGCGTCCTAATTACGCGGCAGTGTAGACTGACTGTCCTTAAAAAAAAATCAAAGTACTGAAAATACCGAGGACATAAAACGACAGAAAATAATTAATAGTGTAATGTATATTGAACAAGTTGACATTTGAAAGCAATCATAGAAATTGTTGACAACTCTTTCAAATAAACTGGTTCAATTTCAATTCACATGCTCTTAAAGGCCCAATATACGTAACTTCAGGAAATTTTTCGTGATTCTGAAAAAATCTGCAAAAAATCCAGTTAATAACCATGGAAAAATATGTCTAAAACGAATTAAATCTGAGCGGTAACTTACAAGAAACTCTTGACTGAAAAATCCAAAGAATTGAAAATAATTCAGGTGGGGCAGACTTCAACAACAAGCCGAAGTTAGAAGACAATTCAAAATCGACGCGTGTTTACAAATACCGCGCTTCAACTGCTGCCGTACTGGTAACCGCGTAAGAATTCATCTTGTATATTGCTAATATCAGCTTATCTTAACTAAATCTATAAATATAAAAATGTTATTAGGCTTGATTTTCGCTTCAGGTTTTGCCGAAAGTTACATATATTGGGCCTTTAATGATCAATATAAAGCTATAATGCGTGTTTTCTGATGCGACATACAAAGCGTTGACGTACATGTAACGTTAACATAGGTCAACATGGCGCCAAAATGACGTCATGTTATTGTCCAGTGGACTTGACTGCATCTATACTACCATGAATACAGTCCAGATTAACACTGAGGTATTAAAATTAAAAATACATACATGTATTTCATTCAATAAAATAACACCATGTCATAGGCACTACCGAAGTAAATAGCCTAGCACGTTTATATGCGATCATGATCCGTGGAAGCGGAGATTAAGATTATGAAACAATTAGAGGCAGAAATTATTCTCAATATGGACAAATCACAATAATTGGGTGTTACTCAACTCTCAGGGTATCAAATTATCATTACAACTGTTGCATAACATTTTGTTTATTTCTCACGTGGAATAAACTCTAAACGCATTTTGATTGGCTGACATGATGAACTTTGACCGGAACAACGTCACTTGATTGATTGTTTACGACGTCATCGATTGTTGAGGTCGTCACCACATGGTGGGAATATATATAAGAGATAATACGTTTTGCGCATATTATTGTCCGCAGTTCTCTCCAGTTGTTTCCGACTGATATTGAGATCGAAACGTCAACAGGTTACACGACTCGTGGTTATTAGATATGGAATTTATTTCACTCCCGTTCATTATTTTTTAAAAGTTACTCGAGTGAAATAAATTCCATATCCAACAACCACTCGTTGTGTAACCTCTATATACAGTATATATATACTGTATTATTGATTTTGTTATATAATTACGCTATGTAGAACACTGATATACATTATATTAGTTGTTTTTATGTTATTATTCTTTGCTTACACGTAATAGTATATATTTGTTTGTGATTTACCTTTTTCATGACATATACACGGAATGATAGATGTTTCTTCTTTTTTGTAAATAACATTTAAAAAAAACATCATCTTACACGTAACAGGCCGAATATATATATATGTGAATATATACGTCCCTGCACGTAATAATCGTTACATTATCGAGTTAGGCAAGCAATTTTTCTTCCGCAAAGTGATATGGATGTGAGGAAATTGCGAGTAAAACCCTGAACAATTGAAAGCTAATACAGAAGTGACACAATAGAAAAAGTGTATGTAAGTTACTCCCGAAACTATAACGAAATGTTCATACAGATCAGTCGATCAGATGCTATTAAAGAAACCATCACTTCAGTTGACAAAAGCAATAATAAAATCCACAGCATTTTGATTGGTCCATGTTATTTAAGGATAAACTTTCTATTTTGTTTAGGTTATCGGGGGATAACTACAACGGAAAATGGGTAAATTCAATTGTGTAATTTACCCGTTTTCCATTGTAGTTACAGTATCCTTCTGTGAAATGTTAGTAACTATTTTGTTCATTATAGTCAAATCTTCGAACACAGATTTCATTTCAAAACTAATAAACGTGGGAATGGTCCAATAAATGTAACAGCATGAAATTTGCAAGCTCCGCCCACGATTATTGTTGGTGACGTCACACAATTGTGTTTCAAACTGTAGGATTTGCATAGCTCCGCCCACATGTATTGTTGTCGACGTCATAGATTTGTCACGTGTTTGACTACAGTTATGCGGTGAATGAGTCTGTTGAGCAATGGTTATCGAGTGAATGTCAGTGTAGACTGTAAATATTTTATGAATAAAAGCAGGGACATATACGTCCCTGATAAAAGTAATAATGCTACACATTGCCACAAGATGGCGAAGCGGCTGCAGTGGCATTCCCCACAACTTAATTCTAGTGTTCTTTAGCGGTTTAGTAACAAAAGTGTATTAACATTTTTTTTCTAATTATATTGTACACGTATCCGTATCAGTCATTGATAGTACATACACACTATTATTGTACTGTTTGAAGAAAAACAATATAACAGGATGTTGTAATTATGTAGTGCAAATATCTATCACACATGTTGCTTAGATACTTGCCATTCGCGCAAGTACCTGTCGTCCATTTTGTCATTACAATCAGTCTTTTTATAATTTGATTGACCACACATTATCATTTTAAGGAGGCTCGACCCTTTTGCAATTAACCGCCAGATTCCTTAAAACTTTCATATGTTGATTATGCTACCAGGTAGAGATGATTGTGTGAAAATCTAAGCATTCCTATGACTTGTTTCATTTTTGGTAAAAAAACACCAAAAAAAATGATTTTTCTCAAATTTTTGTTGTTGTTTTGCAATAGGAGTAGTCGTGACAATACTTTATTTGCTCGTAATCTTGAGTTGAAGACTTGAACCATTCCCTCTCATCTCTCCTTTATTGACATCGCGACATATCACTGCGTAGAACGAATTTGATAACCCGTTTTCAAATACCAGGTACACAAATAGGAAGCTACGTCACCACAAAACGAGAATCAAAACTTGTGTATTACGTAGGGTCGAGCGTCCTTAATGTATCTTTGGAAAAACAATAAAATTTAAGCTTGTAAGCAAGTTAATAGTAGAATTACATGTACAGTGTGTAATACGATATACTTTAAACTTTGTATGTTTCAAAAAAACAGACTTGGAATACAAGTGTAGCATATACTTTTACCTGGCGTAATTGTTCGCTATGTGTTGCTGCCTGGTTGCCGTGTACACTCGGTGAACTTTTATACATGTTTTATTTTTCAATTAATGAATTTTATTCAAATAGGATACTAATTTATTTTCATACCATAAGGGAACAAATCAGCATAAATTATTATTGTTGTTGAATTAATTACGGGAGGCGGTTGTAGTGCTGTGTTATTAAAGGTGGTCGTGAGATCGTTACGCCCTGCTAACTCACACTTACATGTATCATCAACACAGGTCACATCGATACCTTATTTATATTAACTAACTCACAAGGACTTTTTATATTTTTATCTAATACATGATGATATTTAGATAGGGATTACATGGCGTTTTTGGAATATCACGCCATTTTGAACACAAATCGGTTATATCTATATTTCATGAAACCATACCACGGCTTCATGTTTAACGATTTTAATGGTGTTTATATTATAATTCAGTCACACGGGACTTCATAATGATGCATTTATATGATTACGCGGCGTATTTCTAATTTTCACGCATCTTTAAACGCAAATCGGTTATATTCATATTGCATGAAGCTTGTCTGAAGGGGTCTGACTCTCTGATCCGCTTAATATTTGGACGGCTAGCGGCTACGAGAGTCAGAATTCCTCCTTATTCTGGATGCTGGATAAGCTGTGTTTTATAATATGCAACGTTTTTTCTATACATGCAAATTAAGCCGCGCGTCGCGAGATCTCGAATGTCTTTCTGAACTATCTATTTTTGATCATGTGACGTTAGGCTAGATGTCTGGAATTTGTTGATTTCTTAGAAATGGTTGGCGGCAGTTAGTTGTCGCTATTTTGCATATTTGAATAAGAAGGAATTCTTAATCTCTTAGCCGCTAGCCGTCCCAGTATTTAGCGGATCAGAGTCAGAACCCTTCGGACTACATGGTGCCCCGCTATACAACTTCATGTTTAACGAGCATGTAAATGCAATATTTGCAGCGCAAATATTAATATGTTAATTCCGGCACAGGGACTTGGCTCTATATGGGTAGGGTTGGAGGCTGAAGGGGATAGGTGTGGGTTATCGTAATCACCTGCTTACCATGGCGGCCAACGTGTATAGAAAGTTTCGCTCTTGATACCGGAATCTACAGTTTACTTCTGCTTATATTTTTTAACATTAGACGTTTCTCACCAACGTCAAGACGAATCCTGATCCCCCCGCAAACCCCCCCACCCTAAAAAAAACCTCACCCCCCCCCCCCATAACCCCCCCCCCCTAAAACTAAGAAAAAAACCACCGGCCATTGAATACTTGTTTTCGTATATATACATTTTATATGGAAGAGCTGTGACGCAAACAGAAAAGCATTGCTGAGATGAAAGAGAATGTAAATTGAATATGGCATTTAATACTCTCCATTCAATACCGGCATCTAATAAGATCCTTATCAGAACATCGCGACATTTTATCAACCACTACAAATACCAACCTTAAAAGGTCGAATTCTCCCAGGATTGTATACCCGTATATTTCATTTACAGAAACCTAATTGATGTTTTCATGTTATCGTGCGCTTGAGAAATACAAACCTAGCACGAACAAGACCCGTACGTAGGTAGGAGGAAAAGTAATCAATCTCCTGCTTGCCATTTTGATATCGAATTTCAATTTTTGATTTCTTTTGATTTATTATTTCTTTGTGTTGTTTACATTCCGTTGCTATGATAACATATGATTCCTTTTGTAAATTTTAGAAAGACAATTTTTCAATTATCACTGCATAGACATCACAGCAGGAAGTAAAGCAAGCATATATGAACACATGTAGCACACACATCCGTTCTGGGAATTGAACACTGGCTGTCGTGGTTAGAAGCGGTTGCATTATCCACTGCACCATCTGACAAAGCAATGCATTCACTGTCACCTTTGTAAATAATATTATATCAGATAATTATTTATTAATTTTTACCAGTGAAATATAAAAAAAAATCATTCTATAAAAATGCTATTTTTCACTAGTGAGAAATATTTGTCTCATCATATTTTACTTTTTCTGATTTGACCAATCAGAACGCTGCTTACAAACGATGTTTAGGAAAATCAGAAGCTGCCACTGTAGATTTTCATATATAAAAATGTAATAAACAGAATATCTAACAGTATCTTCAGTAATACCAAACATATTTCACTCGTGTGGCTAATATTTTGATATTTTTCACTCGTGCTACGCACTCGTGAAAAATATCAAAATATTAGCCCCACTCGTGAAATATATTTGGTATTACTGAAGACACTGTTAGATATCCTCTATATACAGTATTAATCACACATTTACAAAATAAGACGTTAATCCTTCATTTTAAAGCCCTATATAGAACTACATTTCCTCTTACATATTACAAGAAAATATCACATGACATTTTTATATTCGTCCGTGTCATTTTCGCCCTTTCTTAGAAATATTTATTTACGCTCCTATCATTTTAAAATTTGCCAGGTACTTGTGTTTACTTTAACTAACAAAAGTGACTTTCTGTTTTTTGGTTTTGGCTGTAATATTTCGAGTACATTGTAATGTAATTACTGTTTCATGAATTATTTGAGTGGCAATCGTTTTCTTTGCCTATTAGTAGATTGCGTTTTTTTTAAAAATTACATTAATATTTTTATGATTACGAAAGACTCTAGTTGATTGAATACTTAATTGGTGATTTCTAGATAATTTCAAGGTCAATCTTTAATCTAATTTCATTTAAAATTGTTTTCGAGATCAAATATGCCATTTGGTTTTTATTACAATAATTAAACTGAGTGTTTATCATCTCTTATGAGCTGTTTTTGTTACCACATTCTTAAAATTATTTTAATATCAGAAATCAAATACCATTCTGTCGTGTGTCCATATTTGTATCTGAGACAAAAGAGGAATCGAATACTACATGACATCTGTAACAGTAAATATCTTCATACAAACACGATTTGCCTTAAGGACTCACACAACTAAATAATTTACTATATGTTATTACTAAGCTTTCGAGCTAATAACTTTAATATTTGGAGTTCAACACTTGTGAAAACTGCCTAAATTATTGTCAGATATCTTTTTTCTCCTTTCTCGAATATAGCTCCTCGCCCCTGTGTGTCCCACTTCAACAACAAGCCGAAGTTAGAAGACATTTCAAAATGGACGCGTGTTTACAAATATCGAGTTTCAACTGCTGCTGTACCGGTAACCGCGTAAGAATTCATCTTGAATATTGCTGATATCAGTTAATCTTAACTAAATCTATAAATATAATAAGTTATTAGGCTTGATTTTCGATTCAAGTTTTGCCAAAAGTTACGTATATTTGGCCTTTAAAGCTGCTCTTTTGTCATAATTATAACTTTGATAAACAACTTTTTTTTTCTATTATTTTTTTTTTGCGAGACTTTATTTACTTTGCAACAATTACGAAACACATTATCCAACTAATATTAATCACTTTCGTTGACCCAGAATTTTGCACGCGAGGGGTCTCATTATGAAGGAAACCGGAGTAACCGGAAAAAAAACACACGTGGTCGGGCAGGTGACCCCATACTTTTTTAAAAATAAAAGTTACTAAAGACACTCGCTACAGCTCGTGTCCTTTGTAACTTTTGAAAATAAATAAGAGAATACCGAAGCGTTAACAAAATCATAATCCATACTCAAAATTGATTAAATCAGGTGTTCCTGAGTAAGAGTAAGAGTAAGCGTTTTTTCTGCTTCATCGACGACACCCGCATGTCAATCACAACAAGCAAACACACTCAAAAACGTCCATCTGCATATCACTTAAAGATACGGAATATTTCTCAATGAGACAAAGATGGCGACCATAAATTAACTAACGAGAGTGAAATAAATACCATGTCCAACATCCACTCGTTGTGTAACCTTTATTTTTTCAATTTAATTTACTAGTTTTTTTTATTTATCTTAACATGTTAGGGAAAGTCATCTTCACCAAAAGAAAGAAAGAAAAAATCTTGTATTCACCACGAGTGCCATAAAGCCTCAGATATTATACAAAAAAAAACTAAACACATTTTGTGAATCACGACTTTCCCATAAACGACGGAACAACCTTCATGCTCGGTACGTCACCACTCTCAGTGCACAGAAGTTGCCATGAAAACCAAAATGAAGATTGACGTCATTGACCGAAGGATAAAGCTACAACAATACAAAGACATGGATAGAGATGTCTTCTAGTTAAACCCTCTATTCTTACAGCTGTTATAGATGTCTCTTTAACACTGCCACAGGTTTCACGGCGATGGCAGACTGTTCGTGTGAGAACTGGTAATGCTGTGTTTGGAAGTCTGTTGGTCGCTACGTATGACGTAACATGATTTGTCTGAAGGGATCTTCTCTTGATGAAGTGCGCCCGCTATGTCATCTTAATTCGGGAAGGCAGACGCCTTGACAATTTTCGCCGAGTCAACGCTATGTCAACAAATTAAACGTTCTTTCCGGAGTATGCGATAAAAACACACGCCCAAACAAATATCAGCGTGTCCGCATTTAGAATCGCCTTTAAATGAATTAACTTGACCAAAATAACAAAATATATACTGCGTTGTAAACAGGATATTGAAGTCGATATAAAAAGCCAATAACAGGAACCGAAACGTCATCAAAATTAAACGAAACGCACCCTAAACACAAGAAAATTATGTTCTCCGGAGGGACAGGCGTTTTCGACACCTCATGGGATACTGCATAGTAATCATTATGCTATTCAACAAGTCGCTAAAAATTTATGTCAATATTGCATTTTACGTTCCGAATTTTACATGTTTTTTCCCGATACAAATGTCTTCAAGTTTTGACATGATAAAAATGATCTGAAACGGAAGTCAATTTGACCTAATATTGAGGTCATTTTGATCTGATAAAAGTCATTTTCAGGTCAAATTCAAGCAAAACAATTGACATTAATTGACTTTTTTTTTCAGGTTAATTTGACCTGAATATTTTTACAAGAAATTCACTTCAATTTTACCTAAATTAATACGAAGAAATTTTGCCTTTGTATCACTTCACATCTTGAACCTTACAATTTTTTATCTCGATTTTTTTTATCGTAATATTTTCGACTCCTCGAATCTTTCCACCGGTAATTCTCTTATACCTTGTGTTTTTTTTACCTCAGGTAATCAGAAACCTTTTTATTTGACACCGAATCTAGCGCTACATTCAAGTCTAAGGACGAATCTTATCTTTTTTATTTCTTTATTTATTTATCTTCTTAGTATTGGTAACTTGACCGTTGTCGTTCGACATTTGATTTCGAAAGTACCTAGCTTATTAACACTAGTCTTAAAAGAACATGCATGCAATATTTGGTGCCCGAGATGAGATGTACTGAAATTAACTCAATCGCTAACATTTGATGTTCCCACCGCCGCCACCTTATTCTAGTTACTTTGTGGTATAGAGAAAAAGAAATGCTTTAATGTATGGCGTAAGCATTTCATGCCATAATTTATGTCTCTCTGTTATATTCTGTTATAAATAATATTATGTAACTTGCCTGGGTGCAAGATAAGAAAAAATGACGTCATGTACATATTGGCAATTAACACAAGCTGAAAGACGTTCAATGGTTATACATAATCTTGTCATTTTTCCAATTTATAGAAGTTTTTGACCTTGTATGTTAACATACTGGAAGAGCTTTTTTAAAATTCACAGTTACCATAATGATTATCGTAAAACTGAAATGCGTGTTATATTTATGTCTGAGGCGACGTGCAAAGCGTTTACGTAACGTAAGTCAACATGGCGCCAAAATGACGTCACGGTATTGTCCGGTGGTCGTGACTGCATCTATACTGCTGTGAAAACAGTCCAGTCATTAATGGGAAGCCATAATGCAAAATGGGAATAGATTAACCACACAACGCTATTTGTCTATGATGACCTATGTTAAATTACCCCATTGTTTTACTTTTTATAATCTGTCACCTTTGATAATATAAATACCGTATATCTGTTTTTTTAGCGTATGCTTAATTTCGCGTTTTCTGTACAAAATCACAGGTATGATACTTAACGTATTTTATTCTTAGCGTTGACCTAGCTTCAATAAGTAATTTCAGTGTATGCATCACAAACAACACAAAGCATGAGTAATGAACAATTATATTTATTGAAAACCCTCAGGTATTGCATCAAATATTATCGCGAAGGATACAGTAGCACGACAATATGCCAAAATTACATCAACCCGTAAATTGAGGTGATCATACAGCTTTACCTACCATTTTGCACCTAATGGTTTCATCTTGTACTGTATCTTTATTCGGCATACCGTATCTATTACTAAATTTAAAAGGTGCAGCATATCTGTGTGTTATGTCATCCTTCATACTGTATAATTAAATCAATTTTAGCGCTACTTTATTTTTCGCGATGGAGTGTTGTTGCGAACATAGCGAAAATTAGACAATCGCTAAATAAACCCAATATACGGTAACCTTTCTTGAATATAATCATTTGTATGCTGCTTGTTCCTATTAACAATACTTTCCTTTACAGAAGCAAATATACGGCAATATATTAAAAAAAGATAGCATCGTGAACACTGTTAACTCCATCTGGTTCTTCACGGTGAAACCAACTACACTATTATATGCATTCATGATCCCGTGATTACGACGTAAATGCGTTTATAGAAAGAAACCCAGACATCCCGTCACAAATACAAAAGAAGAGTCTTGTTTGATCATGAGGATGATTTATAACACCACAAGAATGTACATAAGGTTAGCCGCTCTCGATCCTAACTGACCTTTGACCTTAATTGTCTATCCCCAACTGTCGTTATTTAACCTCGATTTGAATAATTAAATATTAAATATTTTATTTGAGTCTAAGGTTCTAAGGGATGGTCGGAGGAAATTAGTTGTTGTTTTGCATTACTTATTTCAGGCATTTTAAGCTATGCACAAATTAATTAGTTGCATTCAAGGATAATTTACTACCGTTTATTTCCAAGTGTTGAAAGATGACGTAACACACACATGTGAAGCACCTTTTAAATTTAGTAATAGATACAGTATGCCGAAAAAAAATAATTAAACTGCACCATACAGCTGTTTTGTCCTCGTAGGACTCTTCAGTGATGCTAGGGGCCAAAAGTTGGGAATCAAAAATTTCTAAACTAATGTAGAAGCAGAAGGGTCAAGTGTGTAAAACCCCTTTAATTTATGAATTTAGAAGTAAAATTAAACTAGTTCTTTATAATTTCGCGTAATCGTGTACTACGAACATGTGTATATTATGTACCGTGCCACTACTCAAATGAAATTAACTGTGGCTATGAAGGCTCCAGCAAACCTCGGGGACTAAAAAAACCACCAGCAGAGTCTGCCACCCCCTATCATTAAAGATGACGTAGCACACACATGCTATGAATGTTATGTTGTAACAAGATGCAAACTTTCTTGATCTTTATCTCAAAAAACTTAGAATAGGACATACCTATATCGGGTAATTTACACCTATAATTTGTTACAAAATCTTTTTATCAGTCAAGTATTGACTTCAATCAAAATGATAAAACTGACAAACCCAAAACATCACTTTACAGCATGAAAATGTCGTGTTGCTGGATTTGATGAAAAGTTGCACGCGTCCAAATAATTTTCCTTTTGCATCTGGAGACAGATTTTCAGTTCTAAATATATCAGGACCTAAGTTGATATAATAAATATTCAACAAGCTCATGTATCAAAATAACGTGGTTGTCAAATAAAAGCTAAAAACGAGAGAATTGTACCGAGCTGCCCATTCATAAATGCGTATAGCCTTGTTATCCAGCATGACGTCTCTAGAGTTTGTCGATATGAAATTCGGTGTTAAATCATTAGCTGTAGAATCTGTCAGAATTTCGAAGTTGAGGATACAAAAAACATAAAACGTTATCATTGAAATTGTAAATGAAAATGGTGTCCCAATTTAAATATTATTAAAAATTCACTGGTGATGATGATGAGGATGATGATATGGTGATATTGCTAATGTCATTATGATGATGTTTTGTTGATGTTAAGGTGATGATGATGAGGATGATGATGATGATGATGATGATGATCATATGGTGATATTGCTGATGTCATTATGATGATGTTTTGGTGATGTTAAGGTGAGGATGATGAGGATGATCATGATCATGATGACGATCATGGTGGTGGTGATGATGATGATGATGATGATGACGACGACGACGACGATGATGATGATGATGATGATGATGATGATGATCATATGGTGATATTGCTGATGTCATTATGATGATGTTTTGGTGATGTTAAGGTGATGATGATGAGGATGATGGTGATGATTATGATCGATGATGATCATGATCATGATGATGATCATGATCATGATGACGATCATGGTGATGATGATGATGATGCATTTATGTCGTGATGATGATAATGTAGTGTCGATGAGAAAGTGTGAGTGTGAGAATGAATGTTTACATGTGTTGTAATTGTATATTAATGTAAAATTTCTGAAAAATAAAACAAATAAAAAAAAATAAAAATTCACTGGTTTGGTAGAATGCTTTGCACTAATGTAAACTAAACGCAACGGGATTCTGCTAACTATGCTAATTAATTATTAATGGTATTCGGCTTGAAACCATTAAATATTAAAGATATTCACGTTAAACATTAACTTGTATTATCATCGATTTTAATTAACATAAAATATATTAAATTATAGCATTGTGCTACATATTGATGCCATTTTTTGCGGTGTCAATTTTGCGGTATAACAACACCAACTGTTTTTGCATAATTTTTTATGCTTTGATATTTAATTTGACAGATTTCTGGGGATGTGTCAGATTTCGACGAGGCTTGCTGGTTAAGCGGGAATAAAATATGTTTCGAAAACAAAAATCAGAAAATACCAATGCATACAAGAGAATAAGACCTGGTGGTCCGGAAGAGTAAGCGTTTTTTGATTCTTCGACAGCACCCGTTATGTGAATCTAGGTCAGACCAAAGTCAAAGTGAGAACAGAGGCATAATTCTCAATTACAACAAGTAGGCATACTGATGAGCACATTTCTTAAAGATTGTAACCATAAATCTCGCTCATAGTCTTCACCAACCTACATCTCTAGAATCCCTATGTAGTAAGTTTGTTTGTCAGCAGCCGTTATCACGAAAATATCGATATTTAGAGCAAGTCCTATTATAACGAATCAACTGCAACATTCTGTATCTTTGTGTTATATGAAGATTGACGTTTTTGAGTTAACTTATTAGTGTGCTTACTTGTTGTGATGACAATGATGACTTGGTTCTCATTTTAAGGATTGATGCTTACTTGGATGTGGCCAAAATTTACATGGTGGGTGTGGTCGATGAAGCAGAAGACGCTAACTCTTCAGGAACACCTGGTCTTATTCTCTTGTGCTTTTACGAGAGTGGTTTTGTTGACAATTTGGTATCCTCTGATTTTGTTTTATGTAAACACCATAGGATGGAGAAGAATCCCGGGATGTTACTATCAAGAAAGGGTTATGTCACGATTGGAAAATCGAAATCTTTACGTTTATCATACAGATTAGTAGTAAGATGCTGGTGTTGGTCATAGTTTAAGTAAAGATCGGGGTAAGAAATTTAATATTTACACACTGTATATTCATCGCTGGTGGCAAGCGTAGAATAAACTGGGTTACTCTTGATATCCTCCATGTCTGCTTACTCTGATGATTGTTTATATTTGGACTGAAGAAAAGTCCACACATAAACATGTCAGTTATTGCGCATAGTTGATATTGAAACTCTTCATTCATTTGTGTATTTTAGAATAATGATTTGCATAATGAAGCAGGGATGATTGACAGGTAAATGTTTACTGCTTTCAAGTGGAATTACCTACCTGGCACGTTTCACAACAATAAGTGTCAGACAATGGGACAGACGTGTGTCCCGATTTGGCCCTTGGAAAGGGATTGTCCGACGTTTGGAGTTGTGCGATATCAGTGTAGATGTTGAGATTAATTTTCATACCAATACGGCGGTCATAACCTACTATCTACCTTACATGGATTCTCATAAAGAACAAAGACGATCTGACAACATGCATCATGGATTGCAAGGCATCGGTAGGTGATGAAATTAACATTTGTAAATATGTATTTTTGTAGACTTATTATCATATTTATTACCTTACAATATATTGCATTGGGGTTTAAAAAAACACACAGATCTTTACACAATGATTTGAAATAGGTAAATATTGATGTTTCCTATATGGTTAATATTAAGTTACGATAAAAATTACGTATAGCATAATACACTACCGCTTTATTCTTCACCGGATTTTTTTTTATTCATAAGTTAAACACAGATAATTAATTAATCAATTCGATATGGTCCATGTACTTTACTTACGTTCAAGCATCACCATAATACCACACCATTGATCTTGATGAAATGGGTGGGACTTTGTTTAAAGACATTAAGAGAAAACCCAGTAGCTTTTTGTCTCTGTATATCTTTACAAAATCTGTCAATTTCAATATTTTGCGCTTTTGTTTCGTGAACAAATTTTGGATTTCAGATTTAAATCCTAACTGTTCAAGAGCTAATGGTTCTTCTAATAATCAACCATAATAATAGCAATATATTGCAAGTAATTGAAGTATTCAAGTCGTGATAATATCCTTCGTGCAGAATTCAGCAATGTATATCCGTTCTACTACTATATCAATGTCATAATTATAGTCCTTTATAGACGAAAACATTTACATACTGAAAAATATTGCTTTATTTGCCAAATGGCTGTATGCGGTAGGAGAGGTAACTAGAGCCTACTTAAATCATATTAGTTGTTTTTGTAGACCCGAAAAGTATTTGGGAGAGAATCTTATCACACGTTTAATGATGTCAAAATAATTTTGCTAGCTCACTGGTCAAACGTCCGGATAACCTTGTTAGCTCACTGGTCAAACGTCCGGATAACCTTGCTAGCTCACTGGTCAAACGTCCGGATAACCTTGCTAGCTCACTGGTCAAACGTCCGGATAACCTTGCTAGCTCACTAGTCAAACGTCCGGATAACCTTGATAGCTCACTAGTCAAACGTCCGGATAACCTTGTTAGTTTACTGGCGACACGTTTGGATATCTTTGCTACCTTACTGGTTAAACATCTAGATAACTTTGCTAGATAACTGGTCAAACACTTGGATAACCTTGCTTAGTTACTGGCCAAACCTCTGGATAACCTTGCTAGCTCACTGGTTAAACGTCTGGATAACCTTGTTAGATCCTGTTAAACGTCTTGATAACCTTCTTAGCTTACTCGTCAAACGTCTTGATAACCTTACTAGCTTGCTGGCTAAACCCCCAGGTAACCTTGCTAGCTTATTGTCTTAATATCTGGATAACCTTGCTAGCTGGCTAAACGTCCAAGTGACCTTGCTTGTTTCTGTCTAACGTCTGGATAACATTGCTAGATACCTGGCTCAACATTTGGATAACCTTGCTAGTTTACTGGTTAAACGTCCAGGTAACCTTGCTAGCTTACTGGCTAAACTGATTATTTTATAGGCATAAAAGCTTCCGATCGGCCATTTGGCACCACGCTCGTTGTGTGTCAAGTGACCAAATACACGTTCAAAAACTTGCTTCGACTATTTTGTAATTTTTATGCATGTTCAGCAAATGAGGTTTCATTGATCAAAACCAACACAGCTTTATGATAAGTGACAATATGACAAATGAACAGTCGAGATATTTTTTCTGCAAGAAATCCAACACTTATTTTCAAGGTCGGCCTATTTTCAAATAATGCTTATTATCAAGAATTTAGGATATGTACTTTTGAAAGCAAGTTTTAATTACAGAGAAAGACATTTTTCAATTTATCTTGTTTTACGATGAAAGTACTTATGAGAGATCTCAAGATATTTTCCGTATTCGACTTTTGTTGGATTACGAAGATTGCGAGATTTGATATAAGGTCCGTGTTGTCATAGTAATGAACGGATGACACAAGTCACACACACAAAATGTCCAAATTGCAAAAAGTAATCATGATTTTACCAGATAAATAGAGCATGGTTCATAAATTGAATTCTAAAACAATCAATTCTGGTGAGACGATATAATTTCTGAAAGATATATTTGTATCGTGATAATTGAATAAAACCCCGTATTCCTTAGCCTTTGTTGATATGCAGCGCCCATGCAAGGCTGGGAAATCTCAGAAGCAATTCTAACCTTTAAGGATAATTGTATCAATAACATTAGCTTGGTAATACCCGAATATTATAATGAATTTCTTTTTTTCAGAATAATAAATCAGGAATCATTCATTTAACTGTCGACATTTTTAAAAACATAATTTACAAATTCATTTAAGAATTGGTTTTGGCAACTGGATCTCGATTTACTTTAAAGTATGTGAACAGAAAAAAAGTTAAATTGCGTGAAATAAAATATTTTGATATATCAGCATCGACTACATTGTAAAAGCCTTGTTATCTTAACGATAAATAACTATACTGACTTTACGGTTGACACCTCTACATAAAAACCAAAATTAAAGAGTTACCATACTTATATATGCTATTTATTGTCAATTTCCGAAAACACTGTGTCCAATTTCCATGTCCATTTAAATCATTTTATTTCAAAATTGGAAAGCTAGATGAACTATAGCCAGATATATGTTGAATCAGCGCATGTCCTTTTCTTTGCATGCAAACAAATCGACAAGAAGCTTCACCGGAAATACTACATAAAACATAAATTGTGTACTCTGGGAATGGATTAAACGCGCAGAAGAATATAAAGTAGAATTAATTACTTTCTGAAATTAAATCAGAAACAATTATATTGTTTGTTCTGCTGAAAATAGTAAAGCTTGTCGAATGCTGCGGGCACGTACATGTACTGTATATATAATTAAATCTTGAAGATGAATACTTATTTTAAACAATATTAATAATACTAATGCATCTTTATCAATGACATAACTGACGATATGATTGCTTTCGGAACAACTGTTTGAACGCTTCAGAAATGCTATTTTTTAACAATTAGCGTTGATATATTGATATATTTATATAACTAACAATTTTTGGCATTTTGATGTTTTCGTTTAGTTCCTAACAAGATCATTAGCGTATATTTACCATGTTATCTAAATAATTGAAACATTTAATTCCTTGGCTAGCAAACAAATGAATCAATAAAAATATAGACGTTTACTGTATAATTATCCGTAATCGGCTGCTAATTATGACCGGAAATCACAACACAAGGATTTAGGGGAAGTAGGTTGATGAAGATTTTTTGTCTAGTATTCGGAAATATTCTTTCTCCTTTTGCGATATAGATATCAACATTTTTTTTAAAATTCAGTTCGTTATCGTGCTTTAATGTATAATTGTCATTTTGTCTTGTACTTGTACTAGGATCTCCGTGTTAATCTTTCCTTTCTTCATATTTTGCCTCTAGTTTAATCGATTATGAGTTGGGATTAGGGTTATGTTGACGCTTTGGTATTATCTTACTCCTTTTTTCACTCAAATCTGTAGATAAGTACCGGTTTATCTAGTATGTGACAATATATAATTTTAAACGCCTGTGTTATTTTGTAGATGTTGGAGTGGGTATGAAACAGCAATATCAGATCCATCAATTACCATACAGTTGATACTTTTACAGTTATAAGAAGTTGATTTACCTGTGTAATATACCTGTGTAATTTACCTGTGTAATTAACCTGTACACCATTTCCGTAATAAACTATAACTCACTATCATCACAACTGACCACCTTAGACCTAAGTAAACATGTTTTTATAAGTAGAGTTGGTGTTCAGGTAAGCCTTCGTTTATATAGACGTCACGCCCCCCCCCCCAAAAAAAAACCCCAAACAAACAAAAAAACAGTGACATATTTTTAAAAAGAAATAGGTTGTTTCCTGCAAAGTCATGATGGTGAGCATAAACTTCTTCATAATCTTTAATTAGCTTCATGTTTGGAAACTCTGTGTTGCAAGTGCATCCTTGAGAATAAAAAATAAACACCTGTGACGTTATTTATATTTAGAAAATAATTACGTCTTCCGGAACTGTATGTTCACTTCTGGTTCTTTTATTATTGTCTCCTGTCTGTGGGTTGACATATTACTGAATGCTCGTTTTACTATTCTACTTTAACGATACAGCGGTCTAGCGTAGCTTTTACAGCCGAACCCTTTGGTCATGTCGTTCGGTCGTTCTGTTCCGTAAATGTCATTGTACAGTCATTGACTTGATACACCGTATATGCTGTTTGTCTGTAGAGAGTCGTTTAAGAAAGGAATGTATGCACGAGTTTTCCAATTTACTATCTAAATGTTGACGGAACATTCAAAGGAGTGGTCAGAATGAGACATCATCAGATTATTTATAAATATTTACAGTCTACACTGATATTCATTCGATAACCATTGTACTGCAAACTAGTGTTATTTTTCAATAACTATACTTGAGAACGTGCAAAATTTCTATGACGTCGACAACAATACATGAGGGCGGAGGTATGCAAATTATCCCGTTCGAATCACAATTGTATGACGTCATCAACAATTGACATGGCGGAGCTAGCTACCGCTTATGCAAATTTCATGCTGTTACATTTATTGAACTGTTTTCACGTTTGTAAGTTTTGAAATGAAATAATGTCTGCAGATGGGGCTAAATTGAACAGAAAAATTATGAACCATTTACAGCAAAATACTGTAAATATAAGAATTAACCTTTGATTTTGTTTAGTTTATTAGATCATAAATCCAATGGAGCAGTCGGTAAATTTAACGTAAACGCTTTGCGTTTACGCAATTTACCTCGTGCTCCATTGGATTTATGATCTAATAAACTAAACAAAATCAAGGGTTAATCCTTAAATATTTGCTCATGTCTATAGCACGAACGACGCGAGTAGTCGTATTATTATATTCAATAACTAGTTTTAAAACGTGCTTTAAGATTTGTTTTCAAGACTTTATAGAAAATTGTTATATATATTTTTAGATTAAAGAAAAAACATTTAAAATCGTCTATTTCAAAGCAAAACTACGTGATCACAGAATGGTTGATGAGCACACTTTATCATCGGATTTCTCGGTGTTCATGTACCGGTACACATTTATACTAATGGAGAGACTACAGTTATACATGTATATTCTGTTCACACATTTTTTTAACACATAATAGTTATCCCATTATGAAAGAGCACCATCTTGCCTCTTGTTTATGGGAGAGAAACATTTCTATCAATAAAATGTACTATAATGCGAGTACCGTTTGGATTTCATTTCTGCAGATATATTGGACAATCTGAAATACAAAAGAACATATTCTGTTAAAAGAATAGAGAATACCGAAGCGTAAAAAAAAACATAATTCTAACTCAAAATCGAATAAACTAGAAGCAAAATATTGAACAAGAAGAAAAATATTTACACGGATGAGAATAAGACACCGGCTATTCAGGTAGAGTAAGCGTCTTCTCCTTCAACGACGACACCCGCCATGTGTATCTAGGTCAGGTCCAAATTAAATGTCACGTCCTTACAGTTAGATTTGAGGAATCATTCTCAATCACAAAAAGTAGACCCACGGAAGGTTCATGAAATTGGGGCCATGCAATTGGCTCATATAATCATCTGGCTCTCGACCCAGTGATGGAGGGCTGGTAAGGATATACGTAGAATGTCACATATCGTGGATATTTCAGTCCTCGAGGTTTGCTGAAGCCTCCATAGCTACAGTCAATCTCATTTGAATAGTGGCACCGTACATAATATACACATTTTCGTAGTACACGATTTGATATTATGCAGAACTAGTTTAGTTTTACTTCTAAATGCATAAATTAAAGGGTTTTACGCACCTGACACTTCTGTTTCAACATTAGTTTAGAAATTTTGGATTCTCACCTTTTGGCCCCTAGCATCACTGAAGAGTCCTAGTAGGACGAAACAGCTGTATGATGCAGTTTAATTCATTTTTCGGCAAACTGTATCTATTACTTTTAAAAGTTACAGCATATGTGTGTGTTAAATCATCTCTTTTCTGGCTGTATTGATGTAATATTACTATTTTAACAATTTTGTTATCAAGTGTTTTCTTTTTCTCACTCATTAAAACAAGTTTTGTATTTCCATGTATGCCACTTTTTCTCATTAACTAGGGGAGAGCAGGGTAAAGTGATTAAGAAGGTTACAATTAGTAAACATTGTTCAACTGTAGTCGGTTAGTATGTTGGTTGTAGCCACAACGTTACTTGCTAAATGTGAAGGTTATTCAATGGTCTCCCATTAAATATCTAAAATATTTCACTCATATGGCAGATTTTAAGAATAGTTTTACTCATTCGTTAACGGGAAACCATTTATTTTTTTATAACATTTTCGAGATTCCTAAAAGCTTTTATGTCGCTGATTTCATTTTTTATAATTTGCAGTCATAGCTGACCAGAACGGTAAACAAGTCTGACAGAATATTAATCCGCCACAGGATAAAGTTCTATTAAAACGAAATTGTAAAAATATACAAAAACACATTGATAAACATTAGATATCTATAATTTCCAAAATACTATGCTTGTATTAAAATTCCCTTACTATATGTTATTTATTTTCATCGTTGAACAATAAAAAAAAATAGCACGCAAACATTGCGCAATGCTGTCAGCCCTTAACTTACAACATCACTCGTGATGATATAGTGCTAGTATTTCCTTTTTTAGGTGAATGAGAAGTAAATCTAAAACTGCTTCAGATAGTTTACCGGCATCTATCGGAAATCCGTTTCCGTGCTCTTTATGCTTCAAAACAGCAGAGGACAGTATTGATGTTTCTGTTGCAATTCTAGTATCCTTGGCATCCTTTTCGTTTAACAGCCTAGCTACATCATCCTCAGAAATATTTTCGAATCTTGTTTTGTTTATAATAACACATGTGAAGCGTCTCTGTCGTCTCCCATATTTACACTATACGGAGTAATTTTTTACTGACATATAATTGGTCACTATTCTACAGTAGGGGTTTCAGACTTATTAATTAACATGCGAGGCTTGCGGCGGGGTTTTTGTATTTCAATATTAACCTATCATGCAAACTTTCGTTATTGCAGGGTAATATTGCTTTTTATTTATTTGTTTTTACCTCAGCGGGCTGTTTAAACCAATCAGCATTGAGTAAATAACGTCATATAATACCTTTGATATTTCACTTGTAAAATGTGTCAATGAAAGTGAAATTTCAATCGTGATTTATTTTATTCTATCTTCAATTGTGGTAAGTTTTCGAAGTGAATCCTCTTTGTACACTTCAAATACCCCTGAATAATTTGAATTGATGTAGACGTCTGTTTGGCCTACTAGTCGTTTTAAAAACGGGCTACAGGCACTGTGCTGATCCTCGGGTGATATTGTTTCTATTGGAATATAGGTCATGGCATCAGATATGTATGATCTAGCCACAGACACGAGGTATTGTATATTCTATAAGGGCAATTGCATTGCTTGCTGAACCAGTTACGACATAATCTAGACGGTGAACGTCAACCAGGCTCCTCTGTGGTTCAATTATAATAATATCTATCCAAGAGAACTCAGTCGACCCCAATTTACACAGAAAACATCTGTGCAATAATTTTTCCTAGCGTTGTACTTGCTCCGCGGTGAAATTCTCGAAACTCTTGCAGGGATAATTTTAAATTGGAACCAACATATTGCCTCTTCACTTAATGTTTCATCTCAGTATTTCATTACTTTCCCTATCGTTATTAATATATTTCGTGGAATATGCTTCTCATTGACATTTAATCATGCTTATCGTTTTTATTTGACAATGGATGTTTAAGTCATTAGCCCACAAATGGTACAGCTGTTGGTTTGAGGGTTTCTCGCGCAATCGGCGATATCGTTGCTTCAATATAGGAAAATTTTAATTCCGTTTTGATATATATTTTATGTCCGGTAAGGCTGTTTAGAGAAACTTAAGTGCACAATCATAAGATCTTTCACCGATATTAATATAATCGTTTTAGTATAACTTAATTCAAAATCATGTAGGACATTTGGACTTGTATATGGTGCTCATTCAACACAATGCGATATAGATATTGGTACGGTGGATGGCAATATAGTAGCAAAGATTTGAATTCGAGGTCATTTTTATGTGAAGTATTGCTATACTAGATATGGTTGAAGGTATGGACAGATTGACACCATATTATTCTCACCTTTTGGGTATATTAAAAACATTGTTTTTTCATACCTTACAAGAACACATTGTATTTCTCAATGACAGAAAAATGGCGACCATAAAACTGGCCCATATTCTTTACCAACATGTTTCTCAAAATTAAGGTTGCAATAATGACCTGATTTTGAAGTTTTCTCTCCCCTTGTTTGATACGATTATCTTCTTTTATCATTATGCTCATAAAAAACCGAGCTCAATACTCGACATTATTACTTGTTTGACCTAAATTTTCCTGAAAATTACCATCGATGAAGCAGAAGATGCATTCTTTTCTAGGCTTCTTCTGCTTCAACTACATCAAGGATACTAAAGTAAATGATTCATTTGTTCCTTCCTTTCTAAGCTTCACTCAATTTCGAATTACCGCCTCTTTCAAGGTTTTGAATTATCTATTTTACTTTTATTTATAATATGATGTTTGAAATATAACGTTTCAAGGGGAGATTAACACTGACGAATAATGAGATCTTTGGAAAAATAAATATGTCAAATGAAGACTTCTTGTGTGTATCTTTACATTTTAGAATCATAAAAAAAACTAATTTATTTGTTGATAATTGGTCACTAAATTTATCGTAAAATACTTTGAATAGACACATATTTAACGAGGTTCTTTGTCAGTGTGTTCCCTTGACTCACGTCAAAGGAATCATTTAACGGTTATTTTATCATTTTTTCCTTTGTTAATATTCCCACGGGATGCCACAATCCTTTTCAATATAAATAATTACAATGATGTGATTCTGAGGTCAGGCAAAATAGTCAACAGGCAGTTCTGATAGACGAGTGCGGCAAACGCATCTCCGGATAGACAGGGTTTTTTTGAAAGAGGGTACATCATTTAGAAATTAAGAAAACTGGCCTGTTTTTGTCACGCGGATATTCCGTTTAGCTGATTACATTTCCCGAAGAGTCATTTTTATCACTGAAGAGTCCTAGAAGGACTCGAGTAAAAACCGTGCTGCAGTGCCACGCCATTAATAACATATAATAAATCATGATTTTACATATTCTCTAAACGTAAATGTTTTATCTAGAAATCTTATCTTTGCGATTTTTGCAACAAAAACATTCCGCTAAATTACTTATGATGGCGCTAATTACATTACATATTGTTTTCTAAAGCAAGTATTGTGAATGCACCAATTCTTTACTTAAACTGTTTTAGATTCGGTTAGGCGCTATAATTTGAGTTCGACAACATAAGTTCCTTTACATATGCTTGTCAAACGATCAAAATTAGGATAAGGGAAGCTACAAACTTGGTGTCAAAAAGGAGAAATACCTCAAAATATTCTTTTCTTTTTGTTACTTTCAAACTTTTGATAATTACAGTATTGTTACTCAAATGAAGCAAACAACAAAATGAGTATTGTCAATGTTGTAGATAAAGAAATGTAAAGAAATAATGATAACTATTGTAAATATAAACTTTATTTATTTTACAACAATTATGAAACAAGCTATACAACTTATATTAATCACTCTTGTTGGCCCGGATGTTAGCGCGCGAGGGGTCTTATTGTGGGAGGAAACCGGAGTACCCGGAGAAAACCCACAGGTGACCCCGTACCTTTTCACGTCCAATCGGGGAATCGAACCCCGGCCGCCTTGGTGAAAGGCAAGTGCGCTATCCACTGCACCACCCGACCACCCCATAATAGTTATTGTATGTCATTACAAAAAAACAAACAAGGTAAACGGTTACACTATCGCTATCTATATATATTATGTCCTTATAAGTTATGATAATATTAGATAAATATATCTCGATAAAATGGAGCTATACACATCAGGAGATGAACAACCTATTACCATTTTGTCAACTTCTAACTCTTGAGATTACACAAAACACTTGTCATTCATAAAAAAGTCGTTAGAACTGAGGACAGTGGGCTTAAATCCACTTTAATCTAATTAATACTTTATTTAACATTTTTGAGTTTTATATGTTTGTAAATGCATTGCCATCAAATTCTTTATATCAATATAATTGTGCATCGGATATTTGAATTGAATTATATCTGACCGACTTGACGTGATCAGCGGTTGTAGAACATGCTCTAACTACAACAGACCTTGACACAGAAAACGTCAGATTAACTTACCACAATAATACTGTTTTTCTCTGTAAATGTAACGAAAAGCTTGATAAGGAAAACTGTCTCAAGAAAACACCGCGTACGAGTCTATACTAAAGGATGTTTATTGTGTAGATCTGAAAGTCTGTTTTGACAGATGGTTCACACATGAATAAAATCCATATGCACGGGATATAAACCGTAATTATCGGTTAATTGACTCTTGAGTTAGTCTTCCTTAGCTGTATTCAATTTCATTGGCCGCTGGAATGATCCCGCACGCGCCTTTCAACTGTCGATTTTAATATCAATAGGCTGTCCCTGGTACCATACGGCCGCTAGGATTGTTTACACACCAGGCCGTCTGTATCTCATATAGATGTATTACATGTTTAACGGAAAATCATCAATCTTTTACTTAGAAAACTACTCTACATTTATTCTGCATGAAAACAGTACTTGCGACATACTATTTGCGATATACTCTTTGCTGTGCATATCATTCGCGATATACTATTTGCCATATACTATTTGTGATATACTCTTTCGATATACTACATGTATTTGCTATTAACTATTTGTGATATATTGTTTGCGATAAACTTTTTGTTACATACTTATTGTGATAAAATATTTTGCGATAAACAATTTGCAATATACTTTTGGCGATAAAGTATTTGATATAAACTATTTGCTTTATACTGTTTGTGACATAAACTATTTGCTTTATACTGTTTGTGACATACTATATGCAATATGTTATTTACGATATACTATTTTCGATATAGAGGTTTTTTTCATCGTTATCCGATTGAATTATTATAAGTTACTAATAATAGGTTTTGATTTGTGATGCTATCTAGTCTATCTAGAGGTAGTCTCCCAGTAATAGCAATAACATTACTTTAGTGGTAACATTATTTCAGTCAATCGATTATCTTAATAACTATACATTTATAGCGTTTAAACTTTTTAGTTATAATAATAATTTTGAAAAAATTATACTACATAATTTTCAATTCGATTACAAGAAAAAAACTCGATTTTAATTTAAACAGATTAATATAATACAATTAGATTAAATGTTTAATTTTGTACACCTGAGGAAAAACACACAAACACAACATGCTGCCTGTCGAAGGGAAGCCTGAAAAATACCTTTATTTGATTGTAGTCATGAGTTTGGAATGCTTTTCATTATTGATGGTCAAATGCAGTCATTCACAAGCTGTGTATATTTACTCAGTATACACTATACTTGTATCTAGGTTGTCATTGACACCAGTTGGTATTGAAGAGTATCACGTGTCTTATGTCTTGTCACGTGTATAGATGAGTTCCGTGTGTTAAAATTGATACCTTTCACCTAAAGGTTGTTTTGTCACAGTTAAGATGGCCTGACAATCTACCACTAGCCATCCACATCTGGGTTGCGAGTTTGACACCCACATGGGACGTTGCCAGGGACTGACCGTAGGTCGGTGGATTTTCTCCGGCTTTCCTTAAATGACCCTGGCTGTTGATAGGAGGTAAAACAAAAAAATAAACAAAACAAACCACAGTTCTTAGTATCCTCTTTAATATGCTTACATTTTCTCATTCGGATGCTACTTGGATATGACAAAGATTTACATGGCGGGTGTCGTCGATAAAGCAGAAGCGGGTCTCCATGGAAAACGTTCATTTGTTCCAATTGTGCCTCTAGTTTAACCGATTTTGAGTTCGGATTACGGTTTTGTTGACGCTTTGTTACTCTGATTTTTAAGACCATCTAAGGTCTTCGACATCTTTACAAGAAGCATATTGACGTCCAATGATCTCAGTCGTCTTTTGATTTGTATTACATTGAATTCCGTGTTATTGCCTTCCTTACTGGTTTGGTGTAACACCTATTTCTGTGAAGACATTTAGTGTCTTTCAAAGAAGGATATACAAATGTTCCATTTAGAGAGCAAGTTGACGGCGAAATCCTTTCATGCCCCCTCTATGTGAGGATGTCTGTGCACTAGACTGTAAGACAAAAAAAACTTATGACATGCATGCATCTCCGCTCTTTATTATACGTCCGCAACGAAGTAAGGGGTGTATACTGGAATTAGCCTGTCTGTCTGTCCGTCCGTCTGTCTGTCCGTAGAAAAATGTGTCCGGACAACTCCTCTTAAACCGCTTGACCGATTTCCCAAATATATAAAGGACCACGTGGAGATGTGCATGCAACATTTCTTTTCTCAAAATAATTATTGCTATGGTAACTGGTCACTTTAAACAGGTTTTCTGCAGAAAAAAACATTGTCCGGAAAACTCCTTCTAAACCTCTTGGCCAATTTCAATGAAACGTCACACAGATATTAAGGACCATGTGTAGATGTGCATGCAACTTGTCTTTTCTTAATATTATGGTTGCTATGGTAACCAGTCACTATAGATAGGTTTTCCGATTGAACATTCCTCCAGATATTAAAATCCTCCTAAACTGTTGATACAGCTTCACACAAATATAAAGGAAAATATGTAGACTTTGACATTTACATTTGCATGCAAAATTCATGTCAGTAATACAAAACTGTATTTTGCAAACCAACATTGAGCGGGGTGGGGGTGGGCGGGGTTGGTATTCGTCAGCCATCGGCTTACAATTCTAGTCTTTAACTGGAGTGGTTTGCATGGTTGAAATTGACATTTTGACCTTAACAAACATTGTGTCTGATGATTTTAAGTTTTTACAAATTCATTAAGAGTTTAATATAGACATCTCTTCTTTTTATTTGCTGTATCATTTGTACGCATTTTTCAAAACTCTTTAAACATGGAATTTCATCGCCAGTAACTTACTACCATGTATGAGTCTTCAATGATGAAAAGACCAAAGAGTGTAAGAAAAAGTTTTCTTTGTTTAGCTTTCTGCATCAATTTACAGTCGATGTAGTTATTCCCTTTTATCGTATTTCTAGTGATATTTTACTATTCATTTTGACCTGTATGCTGTCTTAATCAAGCAAAGCTGCTTTGGCATCCATTGCCTTAGGAGTTTGTCCGCGGTTGACGGCGGTTTTTCTTGCGTCTTCCAGTTTCGTCGGGGCGCGGTTTGGCTGTATGACCAGTTCCAGGAGAAGGCAAAACTGTCCCAGGTGTCATACAACAAAAAGAGTTAATATATCTACGGAAAAAACAGAATACCAAAGCGTCAACAAAATCATAAATCGAACTCAAAATCGATTAAACTAGAGGATAAATATGAACAAAGGAATGATGTAAATGGAGACCCTCGTAAAAGTACAAAAGAATAAGACGACGCCCGCCATATAAACCTTGGTCAAATCAAAGTAAACATCAATCCTCAAAAAGAGAACTGAGTTATCATTGTCAATCACAACAATTAAGCCCACGAATAAGCAAAGCCAAAAACACAAAGATAGAGAATACTTCTCGATGAGATAAAGATGGTGACCATAAAACTTGCCCGTAATGACGACTACTTATTTCTTCATTGTCATCCTTTCCTATTCTTTCACTACGTACTTTATCCTTCTATTCATATTCTTACATTTTCTTTGTCCGCTGCAAATCTGAAAATTCGACACTGAAGCGGATGTAAAACAGCTCAAAAAACAGCAATCAATAGTTTGAAGAAAATGGTCTGGAATTTTACAGAGCTTTGGTCATCATCTTAGATCCTGTTGTAAGTACATAGTATATCTTTTGTTTTCTAAATAAAACATGCATTCCAAAAGTCCATCCCTTTGCCAATTGCAAGACTAACTAAAAACAATACCGCTTTACCTTTCGAAGCTGCTATATTTAGCCTTGCTGTGAAACCCATCACACATTTGTTAACGAAAGAAATGCGATTTGCTGATAATTTTTATATCATTTTACAGTGTCAGCATAGAAATGCTGATATCATGTTGAGATTGATATGAGTTTTAGGATTTGCTGTGTTCCCTGGCGAGTAACGCTCCATCACAAAGATGCAACTTGATCGCAACAAGATGCATACAATATCCTGCCAGATGATTTTGTGTGATTTATTTATTCTTGAGTATTCTGGGTCAATCTGCATTGCAACTTATAAGCACATGTTTATGAATGGGATTCAGTGCTCTTAATTGAAAAAGCAGCACTTTTTCGATGGCTTGTTTCGTTTTTACATTCCTAACTCGTGGATGCCATTGTCACGTTAGAAAAAAAGAAAATATGGTTTAAATATACATTGTTTTACAAAAATTGCGATAATAAATATACGAAGAGCAGCTTTAGCAGAAATGTCAGTAATACATAACATATTAGGTTTTTGTCTCTTATATAAAGGGAACCAGATGATTGTTATATTCTCAACAATCTTAGATATTTTTTTATTTCCACCATTTTCACCAGGAGTGATAATTTACCACTTGCCCTCCACTTCTGGATTGCGAGTTGAACCCACTTTGGGAAGTTTTCTAGTACAGAATGTAGGTCGGTGGTTTTTCTCCGGGTACTCCGGTTTTCCTCCACCTCCAAAACCTGGCACGCCCTTGGCTGTTAATAGGACATTAAACAAAATAAACCAAACCAAATTAACCAAATTGTTTACCACGCTGCTAACACCGTTCCCATATTGTTGATACTTCTTAGTGTTTCATATCTTTCCTTTAACAGTGGAATACTAAGTGGAATGCTTCTACAGGGTATATATGTATGGTAAGGATTGATCTTTTGGAGGGATCATGATTTTGTTTTAATAAAGGTGTGCATGATGTGAAACAATGTGTGTATGTACATGCTTACAAAATTGGCATTTTAATGTTAAAAATGTACACTGTATAGTAATATGTTATTTTCTCACATGCAACATAATTATGATGTGTACACATGTCTAAGTTATGCTTAGGTTACGGTATGTACACGTGCGTTCTTTGTGCGAATAGTATTATGATGTGCACAAGTGTCACACAGGCGTAAACTAAAGTTAGATCTGAATGATCGTTTAAAGATTGTTTTGTATGTTATTGAGCCATATGAGTACACTCCAATTTTTGTGTGTGTTATGACTCAATAACAAAAAATAGATTGAAGTTTATCATTATAATTTAATCTTTTCTACATAATCCCTGTGCAAATCCACCCTTATTCTGGAACTCTTTCCTCTCAGAAATCATTACGCTGTTGTATAAGCAAATCAAGAGCGCCGTTACAAATGGTGACGCCATTTTTACGTTATGAGGTGATAAAACAAATTTCTAAGCCAATACAAATTTCTATTACAGTCAAGATTAAATCATATGGTCGTACATACTATGTGTCAATTATTTTATGATCACGATGCTCATTCACATTTTTATGCCCTGATTATGAAACGATGTCTAAACATATTGCAATATGAAATTTACTAGCGATTATTTTTCCATGAGTAAACTTATGTCATGAATGGAAAGTTAAACTTTTATTGTTTTCAAAATAGAACTTTAACGACGTCATGAATGAAATTGTCCTCTTGGTATTTAAAACGATTTTGTTTCTGAAAATCAGACCGTTTGGTGAGAAGACACACGTTTTGGTTACATATGAGTAAACTTATGTCATGAATGGAAAGCTTACTTTTATTATTTTCAAAATAAAACTTTCACGACTTCTTGAATGCAAATATCCTCTCGGTATTTTAAACAATTGTGGTTCTGAAAACCAGACTGTTTGGTGAGAAAACACACGTTTTGGTTACATATGAGTAAATTTATGCCATGAATGGAAAGTTCACTTTTAATGTTTTCAAAATAGAACTTAAACGACGTCATGAATGCAAATGTCCTCTTGGTATTTTAAACGATTTTGTTTCTGATAGACAGACTGTTTGGCGAGAAAACATTTGTTATGAACCCTTTTTAAAGTTCAGCGTGTAAATGTCGACAGTCGTAGCTTATTTAATCAGTCACTAGGTAACAACCTGTGCCGCATGTGTCGAGACATGGCCTTCTCGACATTTTCGTACCGCTGTAACACAAGACGGCCAATATAAATCCTTCTCTTGTAGAAGTCTATTATGGACAGGCTTTAATGTCCCTAAAGGATTTTACAGTCTCATTGGAAAATGTCAGGAACCAAGGTTACATGTCGACATTAAGTTGTCGAACTGTGAAACCAATTCACTTAAAACAATGTCACCTATTCCAATACCATCGTGTGGACAAATTGGACGTCTTTTATTGCCAAAAGTTAATGCCAAAGTTTAAACAAAGCTTCCGAAAATATGTTATTAGGTGAAGTAAAACTGTTGCTTGGCGGTCAATGTCCCAAATTTCGGTCACAGTATAAGAAAATGAAAATAAAATGGACATTTTATGTATTTTTGCTTTATAACTTCTTCAAATGACAAATGTTGTCAATAGAGAACACAGTGATGTTAGTGTCATGAAAGGGAAAGATAACACTAAGAAAACAACATTATAACTAATGACATTTACAAAAAGACAAAAGCGTAAACATGAATAACACAAATTAGTTGTATTTCGTTCCAACATGTGAAAATGAATGTTTATAATAAAAAAGCAGATGTCTTTGAAGATGACGTAACACACACACATTTTACACCTTTTAAATTTAGTAATAGATACAGTATGCCGAAAAAATTAATTAAACTGCATCATACAGCTGTTTCGTCCTCCAAGGACTCCTCAGTGATGCTAGGGGCCAAAAGGTGGGAATCCAAAATTTCTAAACTAATGTAGAAGCAGAAGGGTCACGTGCGTAAAAACCCTTTTGTTTATTAATTTAGAAGTAAAATCAAACTAGTTTTGTATAATTTCAAATCGTGTACTACGAAAATATGTATACTATGAGTATTATGTACCTTTCCGCTACTCAAATGCGATTAACTGTGGCTATGGAGGCTCCAGCAAACCTCGGGTACTAAAAAATCCCCCATCATTAAAGATGACGTAACACACACACATGCAATCATTTTTATTTGCTGAAGTAAATCCCCCTTTTGATGGAAATTGAGATGTATGAAAGCTTTAATCAATTGATGCAGCGACATATTTGTAATTCGTCGTTTCCAAGATACAAGAACTTGAGGCGAAAGTAGAAATCGGTGGTTTGATCTTATGACTCCAGGAGAATTGAGAGCACTTTTCAGCACTATCATAAATATGGCGTCATATTGACGACCAAATGACAGATGGATTTGATTGTAATATTGTTCAGTTGCTTGTGTATAGTGTGCATCTGAGAGCCGTGGTTGTAGCAAAGTGAAAATTATCTATGAATTGTTACATTCAGGACAGGTCCAACTGCTACATGGAAAAGAAAACTGAAATTATAAGATCAGTACAGTAGTTGCAATGGTTCGGGGATCATCTGATCATTATCTAAACCCTAGCATCGGATATGTAGTAAACATTTTAGACATGGCGATAGAGAATCAGAAGTCCAAGAGCTGTCACCGAAGAAATGAATTCGCCTTTACTTTACTTTCTACAGGTCATAAATAAAGCCACATGATGATGTAAGTCACATGATTAAACCCGTTTAATTTTGAATCCCGGAAATGACGCATTAACTCCAAACGGAACAATTCATTCTTAAATGTTGATTGCAGATGACATTCCGCAGTTCTAGCATCTTGTTCTCGGTCTTTGATAAGGATTCTGTGAGATTTGCATGTAACATTTGTTTAAACCCAGCCTTATCAGATGGATCATTCCAATATTAAAAAAAGAAATAGTCGAAAACCAATCAAATATCAATATATATTGCGCATGCCAGGAGCGATATAATTTAGCGACAATGTAATTGTTTAGATGTGCAACTGTGACCTCATTATATAACGATTTAATGATGACGATATTCACATATTCACAGACGTATTGAATACATAACCATTTTACAGGAGATAAAGGTCTCGAAATCTCATGATATAGCTCTCATAGATGCTCACAAAAATAAAAGCTTCTAGACTTGAGCTATTAATCACAACTTAAATGAAATCTCATTTAAAACCTTTATTTATGTCACTTGACGCATTAACTCATATTTTTACACAAAAAAGTGATGTGGGTTAATCGATTTCCTTAGCTTTATAGTTAATGTTTTACAAATGATAAATGCGCTTCTCTTTATGACATTATGGCAATGAAGGCAACATTTTCATGTTCGTCACATAAACAAACCACAACTTAAACAATCTGTAAGTGTGTAGCGTAATGCTAGTAAACAGATTGAATAATCTTATTTCAAGGTTAAGTTTTGACGATGACGAGACAAGTAGTGCGAGATATTTGATTTGCGCGTAAAAGCTAAGGCCATTCATACAAGTCTTTGGCATGGTTTGTTCAAAATTTTATTGGAACATCGAGTAAATCATACTTGTAATGTGGCATATTTTAAAAAATAATACATATATTATTATTACTACTTAACCTAACATTTTCCGACGAAATATGGCTAAAGCTATAACTTTTTATTTTAGTTTACTCTTTCCATTTTAGTACGGCTCACTGGAAACAGAACAGAAATGGTACTGAAATCAATAAAAACGAACCATTGAATAATTGATGTCATTTTGTAATTATTTTGAGCGATTAGATTATCAACTTGTCAAAAACTGCCTCATCTTCATCCTGTTGCAGATGAAACTCTAGCATCTACTAACAACTAGCAAATGAGGTCAAACTTACGCGAAACAATCCCAATATGTTGATTTTTTTTTATATAATATGTACCTACTTGAATTTGGAACACAATAAAAATCATCATTTTACACGTGTATTGCCAATGGGGACTAATACTAGCGTCATCACCCTACCAATCATACGTTAAGGTTATTTAGTAGAAATCAACGCTACTTTGATATCGATTGCATGCCGTTTAATTAATTTGTCCTGCATCAGCATAATTCTCTCAACCGTGGAAGGCATGCAGCATCACATCAGCATAATTCCCCAAAACGTAGAAGGCATGCAATATAACTTCAGCATAGTTCCCCCAAACGTAGAAGGCATGCAATATAACTTCAGCATAGTTCCCCCAAACGTAGAAGGCATGCAATAAAACTTCAGCATAGTTCCCCCAAACGTAGAAGGCATGCAATATAACTTCAGCATAGTTCCCCCTAACGTAGAAGGCATGCAATATAACTTCAGCATAGTTCCCCCTAACGTAGAAGGCATGCAATATAACTTCAGCATAGTTCCCCCAAACGTAGAAGGCATGCAATATAACTTCAGCATAGTTCCCCCAAACGTAGAAGGCATGCAATATAACTTCAGCATAGTTCCCCCAAACGTAGAAGGCATGCAATATAACTTCAGCATAGTTCCCCCTAACGTAGAAGGCATGCAATATAACTTCAGCATAGTTCCCCCTAACGTAGAAGGCATGCAATATAACTTCAGCATAGATCCCCCAAACGTAGAAGGCATGCAATATAACTTCAGCATAGTTCCCCCAAACGTAGAAGGCATGCAATATAACTTCAGCATAGTTCCCCCTAACGTAGAAGGCATGCAATATAACTTCAGCATAGTTCCCCCAAACGTAGAAGGCATGCAATATAACTTCAGCATAGGTCCCCCAAACGTAGAAGGCATGCAATATAACTTCAGCATAGTTCCCCCAAACGTAGAAGGCATGCAATATAACTTCAGCATAGTTCCCCCTAACGTAGAAGGCATGCAATATAACTTCAGTATAATTCTCCCAGGTGTAGAAGGCATGCAATATAACTTCAGTATAATTCTCCCAGGTGTAGAAGGCATGCGGCATAACATAACGGCTTGTTACTGTAGATAACTATCATTTCTAACACAATAAGTGGGTATTATTCAAATCCCATGGTATCTAATAATGTTGAATAACATTTTGATTATACTGCACGTGGAATAAACTCTAAATGCATTTTGATTGGCTGACATGATGAACTTTGACCGAAACAACGTCACTTGATCGATTGTTTACGACGTCATCGATTGTTGACGTCGTCACAATTTGGCGGGAATATATACGAGATGATGTGTTTTTGCGCAAATATCTTGTGCGGTTAACAGAAAACAACACTGCCACTGCGACGTAATAGTATTGTGGTAGAAACAAGTCACACGACTCGTGGTTATCTGATATGGAATTTATTTCACTCTCGTTAAATATTTTTTTAAAAGTTACGAAAGACACTAGCTAAAGCCCGTGCCCTTTTTAACTTTAAAAAAAATAACTCGAGTGAAATAAATTCCATATCCAACAACCACTCGTTGTGTAACCTCTATTTTTATGATAAAACATAACTCAAATTCGAAATTAAGTTAAGTTTTTAATATTTGCAATTCTTTACAATAGAATATTTAGAAAGACTTACGCGACACCCGTAGTCCCGTGGGTAAATTATTTTGACCCTAAATAAATAACGGTTTTTTAAGACATAGATTATACACGTTCTTGTCATTATAGTTCTATAATAAATAGTTTCCTTATATCAAGTAATCAAAGGCGAAAAATCGTTATCAAATACTTTAAGGTACTTCAAATAAAAAAACAACATCCTCTCAAAACTAGCAATAACTCATCACTGTATTTTTGTCCGACCGAGTGCCTAGAGCAATAAATAGAGGATATTCAATGGATTGCCGTTTAATATCAAATATATTTCACGAGTATGGCAGATTTTTTTATATTTTTTCGAGTGCGTAGCACGAGTGAAAATATAAAAAAAATCTGCCATACAAGTGAAATATATATTGATATTAAACGGCATACCATTGAATTTTCTTTTTATTACATTTCGAAAGAGGACTTAAGATACTTTCATGATTTGTTTTCTTTACTTGCCTGCTGGAAAGTAACTAGACTTATGATAGTCCTAATCCGTCGAAATCACAACCGATCGGGTCCAGTACACAGCTGATTGGGATAAGATGATCGGAAAAGTTGAACCATTCTCATCGTCCAATTCATTACATATTAAATCCTGCAGCAGTTTCTTATCAATATTTACTATTGATGCCATTTCTTCAAGACCATCTTTCCACAATAGACAAGTTCTAGCAGACGACAACAATATACCGAGCCTCCAATGTCATGTTCGATTCCGATCAAGGGGAACAACTCATACAAAAGTTCCGGTGTAACGTGAAAAAATTACCCATTTAAAAACTACCCACCGTTGAAATCTACGGCGGGTCACTTTCTCAAGAGGACGAACTACAGAAATATCGAGTGGGGTCATTTTTCTACAGAAGGCTGAGTAAGATTTCTACTGTAAAATAACGCCCCGGGTAACTTTTGCAACGTAGAATAATGACCCCGGGTAGTTTCTTATTGGCGGGTCACTTTTTCACGTTACACTGAAAAAGCCTTATATTTTCACTGCAAAATCTTATATTTTCACGGCAAAATCTTATATTTTCACGGCAAAATCTTATGTTTTCACTGCTCATCACAGCAGTGAAAATATAAGTTTTATCAGTTTGATAATTTTCTATATTTCACAGGCAAAAATGTAATAACTGTTTATATTACATGGGTGCAGTTTCGCGTTGCATTTCAATGACAGTAGTGAGTGCCACATAACTATAAATGAACCACAAAACACAGACAGTATACGTATTTCGTGTTATTTTTCAATCGCTTTTACACCAGAAAACAAATTACTTTTCGAATACGCTGTTTATATACGTGCACGTTTCCGTTAATGTTTGTTTAGTGGTTATTCTAATCAATTTTACAAATTTTTAACGTCATTAGAGTACGACTTTAAAACTACATACAACAGGGCCAATATGCCCGACATCGTTTAAGTAAATCTTCAGCAGTTTTCATATTCACACGTTCTCGATATCCAGAGGTCAATTTCAGCTTTGCTCTCTACATCCCGTATAGCATAGGGAGCCGCGGTGGCCGAGTGGTTAAGGTGTTCCGACATTCTACCACTAGCCCTCCACCTGTGGGTTGCGAGTTCGAATCCCACGTGGGGCTGTTGCCAGATACTGACCGTAGGTCGGTGGTTTTCTCCGGGTACCCCGGCTTTCCTCCACCTCCAAACCTGACACGTCCTTAAATGACGCTGGCTGTTAATAGGACGTAAAATTAAATAAAGCAAAACCATATATCATATCAAAATCAAAAGTTCTGTTTGCGACCCCTTCCGGGCGAGATAAGAAAACTAGTTTGATCTTTTGATGAACAGCAAAATAATCTCGCGACCATGCAACGGTAAAACGTAATAACGGTATTAAGTCGGGCGTTGCTACTCTGTTACCTCATGGGAAGCAACTGGAGTACCACATCAATGGTGGTTACGCTAATAATTGAAAACATGATATTTTGAGTAATTATCATAGTTTCTTATTCATTATTGTGCATAGATTTAAATTTACTAAGGTCAAGTTTTATGGTCGCCATCAAGACCTAGCAGGAAACATGCTTTTTCTTTATGTAGTATGGAGGACTAGTTTTTATTATTCTGATTAGAATGTCTGGCAAATTCAATGTGACATTTCTCAAAGTAAGGACATGCCACTGCTAAGGTTTGACTAGAATTGACTTTGCGCGGGTGTCATCGATAATGCAGAAGCCGCTTGCCATCCCGAAACAAATTTGTCTTACTTTCTTTGTATGTCTCCCTGTAAAGCTTTCCTTTGTTACTATTTTGTACTAGTTTTCAATTCCGTATTCGTATTTTGATCTTGTTGCCATGGTGGTGTTTTCTGTTGTCATTTCAGAATGATGAGTCTAGATCATAATTAGCTTTACAGTTATTTTCTTAACGTTCATTGTGTGATATGAAGATGGACTCTTTTTAGTATGCTCTTTAGTGCGCTCTCATTTTGAGAACTTGATATTTACTTGGATGTGACCAAGATTTACATGGCAGGTGTCGTCGATGAAGCAGAATACGCTTACTCTGCCGGAACACCTGGTCTTATTCACTTGTACGTCTACGAGGGTCTCCGTGTAAATATTTCCTTTGTTCATATTTTGCCTCTAGTTTAATCGATTTTGAGTCCTGATTATGGTTTTGTCGACACTTTGGTATTCTCTGATTTTTTTGTTTTGTCTTTGTCACTGATCACGATGATGTGAGTGTCTAAATAAAGTACTTTCAGTGTACTGGATGGTGAGACTTACGATAAAAACTTATGTTTTTATTACAATTCAGATTTCTGCTCTACATACACTGCATTACTCATCATTATCAAATATTTATATTATGTATGCTTGGACTCATCGGAAAGTATGACATTCATTTTTGATCCACCAAACCACCCAATATCAGAAGGGTATGTCTCCGCTTCGTCTGTCTGTTTGTCTGTTCGTCTTTCTTACTATCGACGTGTATGTTTGTGTTATAACACGTGTCTATTTGTTTGTGTTAACTCTGTTTCGCTGTTGAGAAACACTTGAAACCAAATGCGTTATGTACACAACAGATATGGTCAATATTTCACATGTCCGACTGACACCATTCGTAACGTTGTCGGCTATGATACTGGCAGTCCCTATCACAGTGATCAGACCCTGGTCAAACAACCCCCGTCGATCTTTACCTAATAAAGACGGATCATTCTCCGGCCAAGCCATGGCGTCTTCTAATTATCTTCTGACCATAACTTGGGAAGAAGGTCCACAAATAAGTCGCTATTGTCAATATTACAGAGTACTTGCCTACAAAACGCTCATGAAAAGTCGATAAATGTCAGTGAATATCATTTTTAATTTCAATGGTAAACTGTATATTAATTTTCTTTTTAAAACTTAACCGCTTTTATGTAATGTATTGAGGGAAAGTTTCACACCACCCATGGCGGATCGGCGTTTGATCCTTTTGTACCAATTGTGAACGGAGTTTGTTAAAAGATATTAACTGAAATACAGAGCTTTCTATTGGCTGCCTTTGTTACGTATTAGCTGTGTCAAGAGGAATGAATGAATCTTATAGGGAATTGATTGATCGAGCGAATCGCACGTGGCGTTTTTGTTATTGATGAAGAAGACATCATTGTACACGTACAGACTATATGTATTAGTGTTCGCCCAGCATCAGTACCAGTCAGCAGCATCTGTTGCAGCAGTACTGTTACTATTGCATTCTCTCAGAAAGGATTAACACTATAGCGCTGGACCATATACATACCTCCACTATGATATAGGTAAGACAATATACCTTATATCCTTTGATTAACAAATATACATATATACCTGTGTTATTAATTTACACGTTACCGATATTTTTTAATTAGTGTGTTGATTAATTTACCTGTCAGAGGTATTTTTTGTAAATATGTATACATACTTACACTTTGTTATAGGTAAGACGTAAGATATACTTTATTTCCTTTATTGACCAACTATGTATACTTGTGTTATTAATTTACCTGATAACTGTATTTATTAATTAGCGTGTTAATTGATTTACCTGTCAGAGGTATTTTTTTAATATATATACTGTACGTACTTCCACTATGCTATAGGTAAGAATTACAATATACTTTATATCCTTTATTGAAAAAAATATGTATACCTGTGTGTGATATTAAGTTACCTGATAACTGTATTTATTAATTAGCGTGTTAATCAATTTAACTGTTGGATGGTTTATTTTGTTGATAGGTTAAGATACATATACTAGGATATAGGTACGACTTACAATATATTTTATTTCCTTTAATGGAAAACAGATATACCTGTTTATTGATTTACCTGTTAAATGAATTTTACTTGGTGTGTTAAATGATTTACCTGTCCGGGTTTGTTTGTTTGTTTTTTTTTTTGGGGGGGGGGGGGGTATTGCGTTAAAATGGTGACTTCAGAAACTACACGTACAATAGTAACTGTAAATATATTAACATTATTGTACATACCAGTATAACATACAGTCGTCTTATTTCTCGTTATACTGTATCTATGTTGTATAATAATATACTTTTTAGCAAGAATAATGGACATTTTGAATTAAGGGTCTACATTTCAGAATGTCCGTTTACAATTCCCTAATTAGAATACCAGTGTTAACTTGATAATATAAGTACTACAGTAACTTTAAGGGATTAGGGTTATTGAATCAAAGATTAACTTATTAGTATAGCTAATTGGTCTAATCATATTGTTTATTGTTTAAAGTTTGGGGAAGGGAATTGTCTATTTGTAATTATTTTTAAATCTGTACGTAACTGTTATTTGAAAAAAGACAATTGGTGAAAATGCGCGGACGCCTTTGATAAAACTATCAAATATAAATATACTGAAAGACATGTATAGATTAATTTAAAAAAAATGAAAGACGAGAGCTAGATTTCAATCCAGTCGGTCGTAATAGACAGGTTTATTATCGATTTTTGATTAACTGGTGACCGTTACAGACAGGTTGTTTTCGTCGATAGATATGAGGCTTATAGGAGGTAATGGTCTAGTGGTAGGACGCCGGGCTCGTGATCAAAGTGTTGCGAGTTCGAGTCCCGGTCACGGCACCTTTTGTCGTATCCTTGAGAAAGATGCTTTACTCCGCTTGCTCGCTTCTACTCAGCTGTAAATGACTACGTGGTTGGGCAGTGCTAGAAATTGTAGAATGCTAGCTGTGAACGCCGAAATGGCAGCACCGGTTGTTTGCTCCCCAGCCATATAACCACGGATAAAATCTGTGAAACGCTTTCAGACGGCCTTTAGGTTGTGATAAAACGGTATAGAAAAACCTCGAATTATTTACTTTGACTCGAAGTGAAATAACGTCTGAGTGGAACACATTTTCGCGATAACCACTGAATCTGCTGATCCTTTTGTCTTAATTGACACCTCGGTGTACACAAAGTGTATACGTTACTTACATGTTTTATATTTCATTAACTCAAGAACAAAAACAGTTCGTATAAGAACGTGTTCTCCCTATTGCTCCCCACGGGTCCTTATTTTCGCGATTTTCGGGATAGCAATTTTCAAACGTAACTCCCTGATGGGGAAATATATGTCTTTTCCTTACAGCTATTGCTGATAATCGTTTGAGTAGCCGTAACAAATATTTATATATCATATTTGGATTTCGGCAAAGCAAAGAGATAAAATCTAACACATTACATTGGCATGTGCCAATTTACATATATATTAAAAAGTAGATACATATCTGCCATAACAGTGAAACATATACTAGTTATTATCTCTCTATACAATGTATAAGTGTACAACTCCAATAACCAAGGTCGATAATAAAATGGTCCCAGGTTGGTGTTGCCTGTGCTGCAGCATAAAAGATGCAACTGGAAGCACAGCCCGCAAGCCAGTAGAACACACTATAGCTCAAGCACACACGGAGGCCTACACACACAGGGAGATAACAGCCGGCTTGCATTTGACTATTATCTAGGGTTGATTTGAAGGTTGCTCCTACGTATTCCTCAGAACTGTGTATGATAGCAGAATTGATTGTATATATAAATAGGAGATCATTTAAAAAAAAGATGCCGTTAGAAGCTCGGTCCCACTACAAACAGAACACAATACATCTACGACACACACACTGGGAGATAACAGCAAGGCGGCATCTGATTAGTAGTATTAGCAGTAAGGGTTAATTTAAAGGCAGCTCCTACCAATTCCCAGGAATGTCACATATCTAGCTTTGCATATATTGCAATTTACAAGTTTAATCAAGAAAACAAATTATAGAAATGCATGAATAATAACCCAGAACTGTAATATTTGCATCAAGAGATAATCTAATCTAGCAATGTAATATTTCTATCAAATGATAGTTCGGGAAGTAATATTTGCATCAAGAGATAATCCAGAAATGTAATATTTGCATCAAGAGATAATCCAGAAATGTAATATTTGCATCAAGAGATAATCCAGAAATGTAATATTTGCATCAAGAGATAACTCAGTAATGTAATATTTTCTTCTAGTGACAATAGAGAAATATATAATAAGCGCCAAGTGATAATCCAGTAATATATTTGCACCCGGAGATAATCCAGAAATGTAATATTTGCACCAAGAGATAATCTAGGAATGCAATAACCGGTAGTTGCACCAAGAAATAATCCAGTAATTTAATATTTGCAGAAGGAGATAATCCAGTAAAGCAATGTCAACAGTAACAGGTTATCTAGAAATATGTTATTTACATAGATATGTCATAGCAGTGTAATATTTGCATCAAGGGATGATTTAGAATTGCAATATTTGAATGAAGTGATAATTGACAGGTGAAATTTCAAATAATGTAAACGAATATATTTTTCGTATTACAAAATGATTAAAAGTACATTCTTCAAGTTATTATTTTTTATTTATATATATCAGGTATGGGCAAGATTTGGAAATTATTTTGTGCACAATTTGGTACTTGATATTAGAACGTCAAATGTCGAAGTTTTATGATTCCTGTATATTAGACAATTTCGGACTTTTATGATTCCTGTATTTAGAATTTTGTTACCGCACATCAATGCCTGGCGTAACTTAGACGCTCCTTCAGCACAGAGTGTCACAGTAGGCTCAGACAAGGAGAGCGCTGTGGGGCTAAGTGGTATTCTAAATAATTCAAAGATTTCGTTACTTGTAACCCAGGTAATTTTCTGAAAACACGGGCTAGAAGGTACTGAGTAAAATATTTTACGATTGCATCAATTTTCAATGTACGACTTTTGTATTTCGTCACACCTGGCTTTACCTCGTTGCACAGGAGCACACCTGTTTATTTACTTCAGTATCAGCGATCGATGTCATGCGTAAAACCATTTATCAGGGGATAAAGAGATAATGGAATTGTAATGACTAATTTAGATGTAAACATATACATGATATACATGTTATGCATCGTCAGATTTCCGCGTGCTGCTCAAAATTCTAATTTCAAATGTCTCTTATGTGATAATTATACAGCGAACGACAAGCTACTGCGAAATGACATGCTGTGTATAGCTTGGTCCATCATATTTGAATGTTGCAGCAAAAGAAATTGGGTATAGTAAGTCATTTTTGATCAAACAAAATGTCAAATACATTTTCAAAACATTTCATGTAGATGTTTTGTATTAGTTTCAAGAGAAAATCAGCGTATTGTTTGACCGTGAGATATACTGAAAGTGTTGTATTCCTGTCATGAGATAATCTAGAAATATAAATTTCCTTCGCGAAATTATCTCAAAAATCCATTCCTCTCACGAGATAATATAAAGATTCATTCCCTTCATGAAATAACCGTAAAGGAGCCATTCGTCTCGCCAGATAATCTAGAAAGATTTGTTCGTCTCACGAAATAATCTAGAAGATGCATTCTCCTCGCGAGATAATCTAGAAATATTCATTAATTTTACGAGATAATATAGCAAAATTTCCCTCACGAGATAATCAAGAAAAAATAGTTCCTTTCTCGAGAATTTGAAAAGATCCATTTGCCTCACGAGGTTATCTAGAAAGGTCCATTCGCCTCACGAGATAATCTAGAAAGATCCTTTCGCCTCACGAGATAATCTAAAAAGATTAATTCGCCTCACGAGATAATCTAGAATGGCCCAATCGCCTCACTAGAAGTGTTATAATCGCCTTGTGTGGAATAAGGAAGTGATACATTCGCCTCATGACCTGATATAAAAATGTTGTATCCCCAGCATATAATTTAGATTAGAAACGTTATGTTCGCCTTATGAGATAATAGAATTGTTATATTCGCCTTATCAGTTTTTCAAGAATCTAGGAAATGTATATTCGCCAAAAGAGAAAATCTTAAAATGGTATGCATGTATTCGGTTCACGAAATAATTTAAAAGTGTTATATTCGCATCACGAATTAACATCTAGATGTGTATATATAGTTATAAGATAATGTATCACCCCTCATGGGATTACTTTGAATTTACATGGAGACTCTTGTAAAAGTACAAGAGAATAAGACCAGGTGTTCCGGAAGAGTGAAAGTGAAGTATTTTATTCATCTTACAAAAAAGAAACAAGAAAGGGATAGTTTCTGAATAGAATATTTAATTGGCATTTTCGAAGTGTTGTATGTGCTTGATGTGCAGGCTTACCTCAATAGGTTGATATGACGAGTCGTTTTACTGTTTTAGATGCAGTATGAAACATTGTATATTAGTGCCCGGATGTTAAAGTACAATCGGAACGTGAACAATATTTGACGGTCACAATGCCCCCTAAATGGTCAATGTCTATGGTCATTATTTGAAACTGAACTAATCCGCCCCTCTCCCCCCCCCCCACCCCGCCCCCACCCTCATGCTCTCCAATGTGTAAAATTGCTCTAAACACTTAGTTTAGGTCCAAAACTAGCTGTAACAAATTATCAAGTGCCTGTGAACCTACTGTTGTAATATAACACCAACATAAGTTAAGATTGTGCAGAACGATACAGGCCTTCCGATCGTTCTATACAGTCTAACTTTTGACATGCATATAGAAGTTGAAATTTTACACAACACAATAAATTTGTTACATGTCGCAGCACTTTGAGAAGTTTCAAGACGGAGTGGGCGTTTGAAATTACACAAATATCAAAAGAAATTACGAAATTTAAGACTAAACTTCCCCTAAACCATTCCTTCTTTCTAAAAATAGATATATTGAACATGGATTTTGTATGTTAACTAACAATCGCAGTAGTGTAGCACTGCTCTCGTTAATAGGCAGACCTACAGTAGCTCCGCTCGCTGGCTTTGTTGCTACCAAAGGACTTCGGGCTACAGAAACCAAGGTTACGGGAGGACTGCTACGCAGTGTACGGTCCAAAAGTCTTTGTATAACCCAGCTACAACCAATGTGTAAATAAAATCGACTTTTCCTGTGCAATATATCTATGCCATAATTAAGCGGTAATATTACGTTGAGTTTATCTTCTTTACCTTTTATAAAGCTGCAACGATATATCGCAATATTTCAAATACGGTACGATACACATTTATATTGAACCGATACACCAGCGGTATCTTCTGGATTTCGTCATCTCTAAACAAAGTCACCTCAATACATGAATTGTGGGATACATTCTTTAAAAGCAAAGACTATTTCCAGTTGTAATATTGTCATGAAAAATTTGCAACTAACCTGTTTGCCTTTCTTATTCTTTAACGGCATGTATCGTTACATAATTATTGTGATACCATCATATCGCGACAACAGTATTGTGATACGTATCGTATCGTGATAATTTTATTGAGATACTTATCGTATTGTGACCACATTATCGTGATACGTATCGTATCGTGATAATGTTATTGAGATACTTATCGTATCGGGACTACAGTATTGTTGTACGTATCGTATCTTGACTACAGTATTGTGGTACTTATCGTATCGGGACAAACCACAGTATCGTGATACGTATTTCATCGTGATCACAGTATCGTGATAGGTATCGTGACCACAATATCGTGATACGTATCGTATCGCTACCACATTATTTTGATATGTATCTATCGTGGCCACATTATTGTGATATATATTGTGACCACAGTTTCATGATACGTATCGTATCGTGACCACAGTATTGCGGTATTTATCGTGTCGTGACCACAGGATCGTGATACTTATCATATCGCGACCACAGTATCGGGATTTTACGTATTGTATCGTGAACCTAAAAATGTTATATATATCATAGCATCGTGATAATGTATCGTTACAACTTATTCTTTCCTATTTGCCACCGTCTAATTTTACCTTTCAGCTATTATATTGATACTGACGCTGTCAGACCGGTACTGATATTAGACGCCTAGACGACATGTTTCATTGTATGTTTTCTATTTCGCTCAGCATGAATTAACTTTGATATGTGGATATTCAGGCTCAAAGAAGTTTCGACTGCTGTGACTACGGACATGTCGTTTTGTCGTGTTGTCATTGCCTTACGACAAGGCGCGATACGAACACGCCATAACACTAGATGACCGTAGTCATAGGAGCCTGAGAATTTGTTACAATTAGTTTGTACATAAACTAAGGTTTCAAGAGTAATTCTTCACTCGTGAGGGGTTTACAACAATCTTTGATAAAAATGCTACCAAGCGGTCATATATTCTGAAAGGTTGGAGTGATATGCCTGTCGAAATTTCGACCCCACATCAAAAATCACATATGTTACTTTTAAAAAATAATGCTTGGTACCGTTGGAAAGATAGATAATTTTTCTTTAAGACACATCCGACATGTACATAAAATCCATTCACACCAATTATGAACAAGCTTTTTACAACTTATACTAAACACTCTGATTGGTCAGCAATTTAGCGCGCCGGAGTTCTGTTGAGGGTGTAGACCGGAGTACCCGGAAGCAAACCCCCGACTTAATGGAAACAATAACGCTATGAACTGCGCCCCTCTTGTATTAGTTACGTCATCATAGTATTCACAGTGTCTCAATTTCCTATCCGTAAAATAATTTAACTTATCTTAGAAATAAAATAAACGGAACGACCTTAGATTACGAAAAAAAAATCACTGTTGTGTAATAATTGGAAAATAGAAAAAAATGCTGCCGAACAGACAATGTTTGACGAAGATTTATAGGTACAATGAATGCGTGTATTCTGTTTTCTTTCCCGTGACTTAAACACAATTAACGTATAAAGTTTTATACACAAATCCCTGGTGCATACGATCTCAATTTCATGGAAATTGGCTGGTTTCTTTATTAAAGTCAATTAATTAACAACTGTTTCAATTTTGTCTTCTTTTCACGCAGAAGAGTTAAGGTAGTGACAGACACCGAGTTTAAGCGTTTCAGAGAATGTGGTTCTAACCTTGGTTTAAAGGTTATTGGGGTTATATCGAACGATCTAAGTGTTGACGATACTACGACTACTACATATACATATGCAATAATTATTCAAGGTTCTTATGAACAACTTTAAAGGTCGTCTCAAAGCGGTTCACAAATTATTATCCGTGAATATAGGGCCTTATAGCAACCAGAAAATATCGTTCTCAACTCCCCGCGGAGCATATAACCGGTGCTGTCATTTCGGCGCTCACAGACAACATTCCACAGTTTCTAGCACTGCCCAACCACGTGCTCCTATACAGCTGAGTAGACTGGAACAAGTGGAATAAAGTATTTTGCTCAGAATACAGCTCTTAGACCGATGACTCGAATATGCAACCCATTAATCACGAGCCCGGCGTTCTACCACTAGACCACCGTGCTTCAAAATGGATTAGTGTAAGAAAATTTGTTAAAATAACAGCATATGGTGATAAATCATTATACTACGATAGCAAAGTGTTTAAGTTGTCTGACACACAACATGTACCACTAGCCATCCGCATCTGGAGACCTACGTAGGGCAGTTGCCACGTTATCTCCGTAAGTCGGTGGTTTTTCTCCGAGTACACTGGCTTTCCTACGCCAAAAACTTCGTTTCTGTTTAAACGAACATAGCTGTTAATATGACGTAAAACAAAACAAACCAAACCAAATCCCCTTTGCGGATATTTTCAGAACCCCCGGGCCCTGGTTCGGTGGCTAACCCCCCATCACCCCACCCATACAAAACTTTCACAAATCACTGATCCTCGCTTGTTAAAGAAAGACGAATATTGCGTTTCCAAGAAATCACTTTAAAATATAACTCTCGCGAGAATTAGGTAGGATCGTACTGTAAAAGTCGATATTTTCGCGAGTGGAAGTATTCGTTTAGTCAGCTTACACATTCTTCGCGATTTGGAAATTTTCGCGCTGTCAGTCATTCTGTTTATAATGCTGGTACTTTAAGACACAGCAGAGTTTAAGTAGTGTGTTACTTATTCGCGTGAGTATATATTCGCTGAGATTAAAATGCCAATGAAATACGCGAAAAGTTTCACACCGCGAACAAATCCACTTTTACAGTAATTTGTAGTTTAGTTTCGACGTACAAGATATGGATCGGTTTGACCTCCAAGGAGACAATATACCAAGAATGAATTACGTGCCATTAACAATATTAGCCCGACACTACCAACAAGTCTTTTAGCAATTCTATATGAATTTCTGATAAATGATATCGACTGCATAACGGAATTGTTTGGCGTATAATCCGTTCCTTTGTTAATTCGTCTCTCGATATAACTGATTCTTATTCAAGTCGGCAGGATTTTGTCGGTATCCTTTTGAAAATATCGACCAATTTTATTCAAATGACAACAAGGAGACTTTTCGATTTGTCTTAAACAAATACACTTTATGAGTTTTAAGAGACAAATGAAATCCATTGTTGAAAGGGCACAAGCGAGCCCCGGCTATGGTATAGTATTGTATATTGCAAAGTAAATACTTCAGATAATTTTTTCCGGCTTAATCAAATATTGTATATATTTATTTAAATAAGAAACATAGGGAGTTCGAAATAACAGATAAACTATTTCAAGAAGCCAACATCTGTTTTCAAATTGTCTAACGGAAGAAATGATGTCTCAAAAACAGAATTAATTTTTTCCATGAAAAGAATTATTAAGTATCGGTTTTATTGATTTGAAAAAAAACATATATATATTGTTCGCTTCTCAGTCCGGATTCTAATAATCGATTTCAATAATTCGGTTTGACAATTAAGAGTTTGTCAGCCAAGTCCGGAAAAGTCTTGTATGGCAAGTAGGTACTAGTATTAATTAGTACATGTAAATCAATTTCATGCAGGGTTGGGGGCTGTACATGTATATAAACCAATCCACTCGATCGAAACAGTGTCCAAAACACTGAACACTGTAAATGCAAATAATAAGCACGTGGTTTGTAGATTACACGTCACCTTCGCAATTTTCATAGAGACGTTTGACAGCATGTGAACATTTTTTTTTAAAATCACTTTAGCGACCAGGATTTTTTTTCTGTTCGACGATAAACACATGCAGCACATTCATTTTCATTTCATTCCATGTCTGTTAACTTTTAAATGTCACTCGTGAAACAAAACAAGACAAAACAAAACTAAAATCTGGTTCAATCCGTACACGAGTGTCCCATTGGACTAGTGTGGTTTCAGAAAACAAATGCTGAGTAAAATAACTTCACTGCAGAATCAATTACAATATCTCGTCCCTTTGGACTGAATACACACTGGTTCGGGTTTGTACTAGTCTTAAAGTACAATTACTTGACGTTTTACGGTCAATTTGAGCCAGAAATAATATAGAAACTGTAAATTGACGAGGGCGCTTTGCATAATGCAGACTAATGCCCCAAGCGAACTCAGCACGGTCTCCGTGACCTCAGGATTGGTGTATTGGTTTCCGCGGAGTCCAAATAGGCTCCGTTAGGACTATCGGCAAAGTCACTATAGGAACAATTAGGTTAAAAGATCGCAGATTACTAAGAAAAGGAAGGATGATGTCGGCGATAATGCACGTTTTATATTTGTTTTGGTCGTTGTTTTACAATTCTGAAATAAAGTCGTACAGCCAAGTGTTTGGAGAGGAAGATAGGCATTTACAATTTTGTCATGAAATAAAGTCGGATGAAGACAGCTAGGTGTTTTGATAGAAAGAGAGATGGAGAGAAAAAGATGAAGACCCTACATTTTCAATACAGATCGATCTAAGTACACAAATATAATACGTAAAAGCAAATTACCTCTGATAAATTATAATACAAAGAAGCGAAAATGCCAAGGCAACAGAAAGTACCACATAGGTCGCCTCTAAAATAATTGTACCGCGAGCATTAAACGTTTAGAGTGCTATTAATAATACATAAAAAGGAGTCGGACTATATAGGCGGGGGGGGGGGTGCAAGAGGGTACGTCGCGGTTGCAGCCCAAGGGGGAAATTGTGAACGGATTGGAACAGGCAACTTTGAAGAAGGGGGGATAATCTTAAGGGGGAGGGGGAGTAGCCTTAAGGGGGGAGAAACTGATCTGTTTATGTTTCTTCGCTATAGTTGGACGAAAACTCGAGTTTCCGAAGAAATACCATCGATCGAGACGGTCAGTACGTATACATAGTGATGCCCGACTCGTGGAGGGATAGAGATAGCACCGTAGGGGGCATTTTGTGAAGGTTAAAATAAATCATTTCAACAAATTCAAGTATTGAAACTTGAAGGGAGGGAGGGGGGAGGGGGCGGGGGCTACGAGGAATTATTTGGATAAATCAGTGATGGCAGTGGTGAATGTTCTAGAGCCGTACCATGTTACTGTCCATCACTTCATTACCGTTTAATTATCATTGAGATAAATACTGCTAGTCCTTTAGATATACATTATACCTATATATATTTACGTTTGACCGGCTCAAGTAGGAGATAGTATAAACACCAGGGCGCCGAAAACCCGTAGATCGAGCACCCACACACGTATGTACGGCCATTTGTATGTCCGTATTATTGTGTTGAAAAAGATACGATCTTCCATCCTTGGTTATACATGTGCGTGATGCATGCGCGCGAATATGAGTATAATACACATAGAAACAACACCCTACACACTAAATATGATCCGGTGCACGCAGGGTCGGAAGCTGCAATATTTTGGGATGCGATGAAATTGATTATGATTGATGCTTGGCACGTGTCGAGTTAAAACGCTCCCGCATACACATTCTTGTTGCAACAATGACTCCATTTGCAAAACGATATCAGACAAATGGAAGGAAACTAGAGATTGATCTACATATATTATCTTCTGATATACTTAATGGTTTTATTATGCTCGTGCACTGAGGGAGTTTGTGCTACGATGGTTTCTCCATAACGACATTTTCTCTCCGTGAAATTAGTTTACATGCCAAGAAAGAACCCCGACTCCGTTTTGTCTATTGGGATGTACTTTAGAAAATATGCACAAACTGCATTCCGACGGTTTATCAAAACTATCTGAATTCAAAACCTGTTTGATTAAAAACGGATAAATTTTGTATCGTAACGTTGGGAGGTTGTTTGGTTTTTTTTCATCACAGGCAGTACGCTTTTACTTTTTTGTTTATCAAAATAACTGGCAAGTTTCACTAACAAAGCGATACACATGTTTCTCCATTGCTTTTTTGTGAATTTGCTAAACTTGCTCTCTTTAAAGTGCTCTTTATAAGAGAATATTTATAAGAAATCTGGCATAGTTTGAAAGAAACAATAAGATTAAAGAGTCTGCGCTAATCCCTTAAACACGTACATAAATGCTTTGGACGTTTGACACGCTTTTTTTTTTGGAGTGTGAATTAATCTCAGCAATCTTTCAAGTTGATGCATTTTTTAGGATTTTTACGCCTTTTCACTCTTTTTAATTATTATATTTCTAGCTTTAGTTTCAGTTATTGATTTTGTGAAGGTCTATCTTTACAGTGTTGTTTTGCTCAAAATGACTTTTCATCGATTGGCATTATTAAAGTAATAATTGATAGTCATTTTATTAATCAACGAAATAAAAAAATATCCATACTAATTTTCATAGTTTCGATTAAATTACGTATCCCTATTTGATTTGATTATTTTCTTGACAGGCAATTGGTACATTGTATCTAGAAAAAATACAATGTACTGAAAGTTGCAACGGCAAATAGCATTTTTGTATACCAGTAATATTTGAGATTTACTAAACATGGAATATTAACGGAATAAATGAATTACCACTTTGATACATGTAAATTGGTAAAAAGCGAATTCTACCTGTGGTGGGTATTACCAATGTACCATTTCGATTTACACGCAAACCGACAGAAACACTAACTGAGAAGATATACCACTTTGGCAAGCTGATAAATCTGTGGAGGTATTGCCGTTTTGGTATACTAGTTAAAAGAAGAAACACGATATTGCACACTTCAGATTTCGTGTTAGACTCATTGTGATAATCCAGAACTTTTGCGGATTGAAAGTGCTATCACATTGAAGTATACTGCCGAAGGCCCCCAGCAGAACACCCCACCCGGTCACAAATATACCTGACAACAAGTGGACCAGTTGTTCCACTCCTATAATACTCCATCATATAGTTAACGTTGTAAATATTCGTAAGATGTAGAGTGGAAAACACCTCAGCATGGGGCATATATAGTTCTTTTCTTAAAGGTCAAAGCTCACCATTGGCAGTCTTAACTTCAGGACATTTTTCGTGATTCTGAAAAATTCTGAAAAAAATCCAGTTGATAACTATGCAAAAATAAGCCTAAAACGATGTAACCCTGAGCTGTAACTAAAGAAACTCTTGACAGAAAAATCCAAAGAATTGAAAATGATTCAGGTGGGGCAAACTTCAATAACAAGCCGAAGTTAGAAGACAGTTCAAAATGGACGAGTGTTTACAAATACCGAGTTTCAACTGCTGCTGTATCGGTAACCGCGTAAGAATTCATCTTGAATATTGCTGATATCAGTTTATCTTAACTAAATCTATAAATATAAAAAAAGTTATTAGGCTTGATTGTCGCTTCAAGATTTGCCGAAAGTTACGTATATTTGACCTTTAAACCCATTGCACTCTTTTATTGTATAAACAACATTCACATTTCAAAATTATTCATATGGACTATTTATTGCACAACCGTAAATTTAACTTATACAAACCCCCATTAGCTGGATGAGTAACTTGTGAGAAGGGTCTAATACTGATGGAAACCGGAAATCTCGAGACAGATCTCGTGGTTAGACAGGTGACCAAATACCTTTTCTCGTCCGATTGGAGAATCGAACCTCGACCGTCTTGGGTAAACGCAAGTGCGCTATCTACTGTACCATCCGACCACCCTGTGTACCAGATGAACATAAGAAGTTGGTTCAGTCAAAATAATTGGCTTGATTGAATAGTCTACACATAATTATACCTTTAGAACAGGAAGTTAATATCCCATATCTAAAAATAAGCACTCCTATCAAACAAATTTTATATACTTTAATTTGAAGTGCAAAGTTAAATCTGACAATGCAAATTAAAAACTTTTGTGTCAGATTGAAAAGCAATTAATTTTTATCAAAATGCTTCCGAGATGTCCTCTGAATTTACCTTATGTCTCCGGTATAGTCGGAGCAGATAGGGAAGATCTCAAAACCAAAACAACACCCCCCCCCCCCCCCCTCTTTTAAAAAAAAAAAATCTCAATTGAAAGCTTTTTAAATTGCATTTTCAGCTTGATGATGTGGATTGAAGTGATTTGTGATTTCTTTTTAATATTGAAGATACATGTATACACATTATGGTTGATAATACAACATCATTCACGGAGTTAGAATTGCAAAGTTTCCCTACGGCGTGATATCGTTGAATCCCGCACGTTGCTCCATAACCGAAATAGAGTGCGACCATCTGATTTTTTTTTTTTTTGACAAATCAATAAAAATAAACAAAAAATTACAGAATCTCACATTTTATTATCGATTTAACTCCATTGCAACACAATGATTTAATCTTTACATGATTTTCGATCCAATGGATGAAATAATTTGAAATGGGTGTAGATAGTAACCGGGCTGTTTTCCTTTTCTTGAGGAGAATGTTTCGAAGTTTAAAAGTATGACAACCGGGTTTAAACAAATATGAATTTGTACATGTTTTACAACAATTTTGGAAAAAAAACCGGAACTTTAATAAATTGTTCTTGTTTGACTGGATGGAGGCGTTCGGAGAGCCTCAATATTGGAGGAAACCGAAGTACCCGGAGAAAACCCATGTTATCTGCAAGGTGAACCATTTAAGACTAGTATTACAACCTAATTGGGCAATTGGTTTATTGTATAGATTACAGAAAATGTAACATCACGCGCAGTGACGTCATGGAAGAGACTTAATATTGTAATGATCATTAACCATTAAGATTTAAACAAGATTGTCGTTAATAAACGATGAAATTAAGATTACATTAATTTCCACAAGGTCTCAAATAGCATGTATGAAAATAGAAAAGATTTTTTCCAGACATTGTTTGATATTCAGTCATCATTTTTTTTTTTTATTTCGTATTTCAAAAACAATCCGAGAGTTCTATAAAGCGTATTCCTGGAAAGCTAAAGAAGGGGAAGACATATATGGTATGTTAAACTTAAAAAAAATCAATTAGAAGTTGTATGTATAACTCGTTTTCTGAACATTGTGTCGCTTTCCAAGAAAAAAAAATTCCAAGAATCACGTGACGACATTGGTCATCTATTCTTAATTGTATTGTCGGACACGAATCCTCAGTGTCGTACTGGAGCCGAATAAATGAATGACTTGGCAAAGACTTCCGGGAAAGTGTACAGCATTTGAATATACAACAATTTTATCTCTAACGAGATGTTAAATTACCTCACGTGATTCGTCATTTCCGGTACACGTGATAAGTTTCTTGTTCAACCTGAAATCGATTATCAGTTCGTTATTTAACATGAAATTTGTATAATTTGGTGATTTGTGTACGTAAACTATATCAAATTCTGTCCACGGTAAGGAGATCACCATTTGCAGTCGGACTTAAATTGAACTGCTTCATTTTGTTTTTCGATTAAGTTCTGATCCATTCGGAAGTTTAAACCTAATTAAGGATTAAGGAAGACTTATGGCTTGCGCGATATCACCGGTTTTCACGAAACGTGTTTTGAATCTCCAATTACTCTGCTCCATGTTGAAAACAAGACAAGATAATGATTAAACCTGGATCATGGAATTTAAGACCAGTAGCAATATACAATCGGATATCGTTATTTCGATGTCGGCGAGACTGCTATCCAAGTTCGAGATAATGAGGTTTGTCTGTACTGTAACAGTAACAGATGTATATTGAGTCTTGCGTAGCTAAAACATTTAACTTTTCTTATATTGTATATCAATATATTTCATATATGGGAAATGAACAGCACTTAATTATGAATTTATTAGAAACATATCTCTAACGAGACGTTTAGTATTATGCGCGTGCATTTAACTCATCACTTCCTGTAAGTGTGACGGTTTCCTTGTCAACCGAAAATCGATCATCATGTTTAACTGTAAAACATGTGATGCGGATAATTTGTACTTAAAAAACATAACTTCAAACATAAAATCCAACTTTGTTTTTCAATTGTGTTTTGAATTGAATTAAAGTAAGTTCGTTTTATATTTCGTTTAAAGCTGTAATCCATTTTAAGTTGGAACTTACATTGTAATTAAGGATTAAAGAACAATTATTGTTCAGTCGACATCCAAGTTTTTATGAAATTAGCTTTGAATCCCCAAACTTAAGCGGCTCCATGATGACAATATTCCTAGACGATGAGAAAGTCTAGACCGCAAAGTTGAAATTTGTAGCTGATCTTGTCCATGTACAATTTAATTACCTTACTCTTTGATCAAAATACTTAGTAATGAACTTTGTGTTTCCAAAATGTTTTTCTCTCCGAGTTAAATCGTAGAAGAAACCTTCACATACATCGTATATTCTAATAGCTCACGACTATTAATATTTATTCTGAAATATTTACATTTGCTCTGTATTTTCCCATTGACACAATGATAAGAGGCAGTTGCTGTCACCCAGTGCCTCAGACTATAACACCCAGTGCCTCAGACTATAACACCCAGTGCCTCAGACTATAACACCCAGTGCCTCAGCCTATAACACCCAGTGCCTCAGACTATAACACCCAGTGCCTCAGACTATAACACCCAGTGCCTCAGACTATAACACCCAGTGCCTCAGACTATAACACCCAGTGCCTCAGACTATAACACCCAGTGCCTCAGACTATAACACCCAGTGCCTCAGACTATAACACCCAGTGCCTCAGACTATAACACCCAGTGCCTCAGACTATAACACCCAGTGCCTCAGACTATAACACCCAGTGCCTCAGACTATAACACCCAGTGCCTCAGCCTATAACACCCAGTGCCTCAGACTATAACACCCAGTGCCTCAGACTATAACACCCAGTGCCTCAGACTATAACACCCAGTGCCTCAGACTATAACAACATTTGCTATTGTTACGTCATCAATCTCTATTGTGACGTCATTACTTTCAATGCTGTCTGCACTTGATTTGCTGTTCAAAATTGGTTCGAAGTAGCTAAATAAAGCACAAAATTTTTTTCAAAATGTAAATATAAGTAATGAACATTTTAGCAAACATTGTTACAGTCCTATAACACATATTGCTATTGCTGACAAACTTTCATAAAGCCCTACCGGGCTTTATTTAGTTTGTCACCAATAGCAATGTGTGTTATAGGACTGTAACAACATTTGCTAAAACATTCATTGCTTAAATAATAGAACGTATATATGGGGATAAATCTGTTACAATAACGATAGTCGAATAACTGACCCCAAGACTGAGTTGTATGCCTTAGTTTTATATTTATCCGCTAGGTTTGGTCAATTGCAATGTTAAAAAAAATTGATCTTTACTACAGCTTCATAAAAAAAGTTTTGCTTTATATGTAAATAAACGAATAAATAAATAAACAGCCTATGAACTTTTGCAGAATGCGTCTTCTATCAAGAGTCACGTGACTATAGCGCTCTCATTCTACTCCTAATAGCATTGTCGGGCACGCACGCTATCGACGAACTGGAGCCGAATAAATGAAAGACTGGGCAAAGACTTCCGGGAAAGTGTACAGCACTTACATACGAAACAATTAAATCTCTAATAAAACGTTAATTTTTCTCACGTGCAGCTAATTCGTCACTTCCGGTAATGTGATGATTTCCGCGCTACGCCGGAAATCAATTATCATATATTTATGCAAGATGTCGTCTGCATAATTTTGTGATTGATGTCCGTAACAACGTATGCTAAATTTTGTCTACGGAAAGGGTTTTGGCGCTTGTACCTAGAAAAAATTAATTTCTTTCTTCGTTGAAGCTATTGAAGTATGACGAAGACTTTTGATGTATTCGCCATTTTTGTAAAATAGATATAACCATATATACAGTAAATATAACCATGTATACAGTAAATATAACCATGTATACAGTAAATAAAACCAAATATACAGTAAATTTAACCTTGTATACAGTAAATATAACCAAACATACAGTAAATATAACCATGTATACAGTAAATATAACCAAATATACAGTAAATATAACCATGTATACAGTAAATATAAATATGTATGCAGTAAATATAACCTTGTATACGGTTAATATAACCAACTATACAGTAAATATAACCTTATATACGGTTAATATAACCAAATATACAGTAAATATAACCAAATATACAGTAAATATAACCATATATACAGTAAATATAACCAAATATACAGTAAATATAAATATGTATGCAGTAAATATAACCTTGTATACGGTTAATATAACCAACTATACAGCAAATATAACCTTGTATACGGTTAATATAACCAACTATACAGTAAATATAACCAAATATACAGTAAACATAACCAAATATACAGTAAATATAACCAAATATACAGTAAATATAACCAAATATACAGTAAATATAACCAAATATACAGTAAATATAACCAAATATACAGTAAATATAACCAAATATACAGTAAACATAACCAAATATACAGTAAATATAACCAAATATACAGTAAATATAACCAAATATACAGTAAATATAACCAAATATACAGTAAATATAACCTTGTATACGGTTAATATAACCAAATATACAGTAAATATAACCAAATATACAGTAAACATAACCAAATATACAGTAAATATAACCAAATATACAGTAAATATAACCATATATACAGTAAATATATAACCATACATACAGTAAATATAACCATATATACAGTAAATATAACCATATATACAGTAAATATAACCATATATACAGTAAATATAACCATACATACAGTAAATATAACCATATATACAGTAAATATAACCAACTATACAGTAAATATAACCAGAGATAATTCAGCATTTCTTTGACCATTGTAATATGCCCGATCCCATACCAACTCGGACAAGTCAAGTATGAAAGCCAATCCAGTCGAGTTTACATACAAAAAAGGATTTGTTTTAATTAGGTTTGGCCTCTTTGGTCAATCCCAAAAATAAAGTAATGCTCAGTCTGCTCCCTAACAATTATTTCTCAGAGAAGTTTACTGTAGCTATTGTGCAAACTAAACAACCTCAGGGCAACCTTTTATTGTCAAGAGACACACAGACAGGGGTCAGCTGCGGGTCATTTGTCCTGTGACAGCGAGGTCGCGTGTAGCCACATTAATTTTCAGTGACGTCGCGCTAGTGTGTGGACATTATTGGACTGAGATTTATAGCATGTTCCATTTAAAGGAACGTTCCTGTTGTTCCGGAACGAACTAGACGTTCCGGTTGTTCCGGGACGAAACCAGACATTCCAATAAATGGAATGCGACGTTCCGCCGGAACGAACCGGTTTGTTGTGAACGTCTTATTTGAGGGTTTCAAGTTGGATCCAATATGGCGACCAATGAAAGATTTTTGTTTCAGTTGATGGATATATTGAACAAAAAAGAAATAACTGTAACGATTTAAACTGTAACTTTAAACTTTCATCAGTAAATGTATAACTACCGACCCCAAATGGCATCAAAGTGTGAAAAACTTGTATATTAAAGCGATGACTCCCGTTGTTTTACAGATATTACGACTGAACCGTGAAGACAATTTCCGGAAATTTCTGTTTTTGTTTTTCATTTTCGATTATTAGAATTCTGTTCTGTTCTATTTAGCACAACGGGAGCGTTCCGATAAAATTGATACACTATAAGTACTCCTCATGGGGATGTACTTTGTTCTAAGTCACATGAATCTGTGTTTTGTGTTCTCACTTGTAAAAATGTAATCAATTTTTCCTTCCTCTCCCGTTATTATTGTCTCTGATGTTGACCCTAAAACATCTAGTATTATGTGTGTTGGTATACAATATGCGTCAATATACAAGTAGGCCATTGATTGCTAGTGGCATATTGTATATTTTCGTTCCAATCAGAGGATTCTTTACTCTTTTTAGTGTTAATACACCGACTGGTGGAAACCTTTAAATCTGATATTTAAATAAAATTCCGACCAGAACAATTTCTTTGACACTAGACTCTAACTAAGTCTTCATATTCATAATTTTAAAGATGAATGAAACGGCCAATACAGACTCCTTGGACCTTTTGTTTCATTTTGTTAATACAAAGAGGGAGGAAAACGTTTTTTTTTTTCATACAACATTTGAGTAGAAAATAATCACTATTCAATAGTTACATGACATTATATTATACTGTAGACAACACAATTCAACACAGATATAATTATTTTGCCATAATAACCCTTTGTATATACCACACAAAGTGGACGCGGTGGTCGAGTAGTTGAGGTGTCCCGACCGACATTCTACCACTAGCTCTCAACCTATTGGTTGAGAGTTCGAAACCCACGTTGGACAGTTACCAGGTACTGGTCGTAGGTCAATGGTAGTTCTCCGGGGACTCCGGCTTTCCTCCACCTCCAAAACCTGGCACGTCCTTGCTGTTAGTACGACGTAAAGCATAAATAAATCAAACCAAATATACAATACCCATCGTCGATAACTGCAGAAGATATTTGGCATAAGTTTCAATATCATCTTAAATGAACAAGTTATATATGAATCAACTTAATGAAAAGTGCGTTCATTCCACTACGAATGTTAAGGATAAATAAACTGCAAATAAAACGCAAACGAACTCTAGCGTTTTGTTTTGACATCCATTACACTTATCATTGCTGATACTTCACTTCAAAGCCTTTCTGTCAAGCGTTTTTATGACTCATATGCTTGGCGTAAATCGCCTTGCTATAGCAAAGTATAGATGAGAGAATTATGAATAACCATAGAAACGTTTGATGAAATATTTCTTGATTGTAAATATATTGATTCAAATATGCGACTTTTCATACTTTTGTACAATGGAGTAACGTATACGCGTTTTATGATAACTTATTACGACGATCGATAATTACGTGACGTCACAATACTGACATACGAACCACGGGCTCTGCTCTAATGACCGTATAAGTATAACATATATTTACAGATGTTTAATATGAAGCTCCAGTTTTCCCAGGACTACCAAATTCTTATTGATATTCATTCCGAAAACTCACAATTTCCCCGTAGGCCGGCTTTTAACTGAAATCTTATCTCACTAAACCGTGCCACGCAGTCATTAGGTCACTGGTTCCAACTATTACGCCAGAGTCAAAAGACCAGTGCTGGATCCGCAGGGGATACTGTAGGGTCCTTAAACGAAACTAGTCTTAACCCCAGCCTTTAGTGCAAGCGCTTTCATCACCGATATCGTGGCAGAATAATTAGTATGCAATGTTGACGCACGTGCCGAACTTATAATAATCGTATGCACTTGTTGTTAGATGAAATTTCCGTCGCCGTTTAATATTACGCTAATTTCGGTTTATTTGAGATAATTGAGCTTCAATGGCCCTAGCAAGTTTGCTTAAAACTCTTATGTGCGTATTGGTTAAGCAGTTCGTTGCAGAAATATAGCATGTAGTCAACAGGCTAGGTGAGTTTTCTGTCGAATTGCCGAACTTCGTGCCAAATTGCCTAACTCCGTGCTGAAAACCAAGGAGTCTTATGACATTTCCAATAACAGACTAAAAGGCGGAAGAGATATTGGGGTGGGGCAGAACACAGGGACACGGAAATTACGTTTTTTGTAGTAAAAGCTATATTTGGACCGAGCTAAGGTGTTAAAGGCACAATATCCGTAACTTCATGAAATTTTTCGTGTTTCTGAAAAAATCTAAAAATAATCCAGTTGATAACCATGCAAAGATAAGCATAAAGCTAAGTAAACCTGAGAGGTAACTAGCAAGAAACTCTTGACAGAAAAAAACAAAGACTTGAAAATAATTCAGGTGAGGCGCAACTTCAACCGGTACCGGTAACCGCGAAAGAATTCATCTTGGAAATTGCTGATATCAGTTAATCTTAAATAAATATATAATTATAAAAGTTAATACTAGGCTTAACTTCCGCTTCAAATTTTGCCGAAAGTTACGTATATTGGGCCTGTAAGGAGCAATGCTACACGTTTTGCCTGCCCTACTGATGGTAGTATATGAATATTATCATCATTTAGGGATTGCCTTTTGTGCCGAAAATGGATCTAAACTCCTAAACCAGGAAAAAGTACAAGAATATTATTTACCTTGCATGTAGCATATTTCTAAATAAAGCTGTAACAAAAAACAAAAACAAAAAACCCAGCTTCCTGTTGGTCAGTAGACATAAAATCGGAGACCAATTTTCATTTAAAAGTTGCTGATATGTTGAGCCTTAAATGCAATGTTCACATTATAGAAGAGACGTCTGGTTCTATTGTTCATAGTTATTATCAACGGATATATCAAGACGACATAATATTTTTAATATTGCTTAGTATGTGTTATTACAGTGCAAATGATGCGGTCTTGTCAAGTCACCTGAACGTTTGGTTCCTATGCTGATCTTATGGCATTTGAAGCGGAAGTAAAAGCTGTTTCTTTATTCGGTTCGCGTTATATAGAACAGCTTTGTTGTACATATCTGTAATACGCAAAGATTCTGGATCATTCCCAGAGGCCGTTCGGTACATGTATACAATCCGAACAGGGTATTGTCCAATTCACCAAGTTGACTTGCCGACTAGCAATATTTTAATATGCTTTTAATATTTTAACAATAATTGTTCAACATATTTTAAAATGTCTTGGGGCATTTACGTTATTCGGGAGGAGCTGGAATGTAGGGGGAAGGTCGTTGTTGTTGTTGATGTTGGTGTTGTTGTTGTTGTTGTTGGAAGGATAGCTTCATTGAAAGTAAATCGTATCCGTATGCATGTTTAAATAATGTCAAACGATCAAAACGTCAAATATAGAATATGAACATTGAAAACAGTAGATTTAGCTTTAATTTATTCCATTTTATACCAGAGCATGAGTACAGTTTCATAATTACAGGCCCAAGAGTACCCGGAAAAAAACGCATGTGATCGAATACGTGACGAAATACCTTATTGTTGTTTCCAATCGGGGACTTGAACCAAAGCCGCCTTGGTAAAAAGAAGAGTGCGTTATTCACAGCACCACAAGACCCCCCCCCCCCCCCGAACTCTTTGTATTTGTAAGGGTTCTCAATGTGTCTGAACATCAATGCTCGTAGAGATGACGTAACACACACATGTGCTGCACCTTTTAAATTTAGTAATAGATACAGTATGCCGAAAAAATGAATTCGACTGCACCATACAGCTGTTTCGTCCTCCTAGGACTCTTCAGTGATGCTAGGGGCCAAAAGGTGGGAATCCAAAATTTCTAAACTAATGTAGAAGCAGAAGGGTCAGGTGCGTAAAACCCCTTTAATTGTTAATGAATTTAAAAGTAAAATTAAACTAGTTCTGTATAATTTCAAATCGTGTACTACGAAATGAACAAAAAAAACATACGAGATACATTGTAGTCGTTCATGTGTATGCTGTATGGATTGAAATACACTATATCATATATATCGCATGTTCTTCGTGTTGGTTCTTGAGGTGCTACATTCAATTTCAACGAGTTGTACAATTTGAAAATATTAAATATAGATGATTAAGCCTTGTATATAGGTACAATATAATACCAGTGAAACGTAATTCAATAATTATAAAATCAATTTGAAAATTATGCAAAACTATATCGGGAGTATTGAACAATATATACATGTAAAATATCACGAACTACAGTAGAACTCAGATGTTCGTTCCCAAGCACGGCGCGCATGCGTGTTTAATACTTCTGTGGTTCCGTACGCGTATCAGACAATTGTGTAGTGTCATAAGCGGAGTTATTAATCGATGTATAATAATTAAGCATTACACATCATTCTGTTTCGTGTTATGGTCCTATAACACGGAATAGGATTGCAGATAAAATGAATAACGCGCGTTATGATTGTTTATCTGCAATTCTGTTCCGTGTTATAGGACCATAACACGGAACAGAATGATGTTTAATGCTTATATTTACATTTTTCCATTGGTTTTGATAATAAATTTATATTTATATTCTACATTTGTTCTGAAAGTTTAAGGTAGATTTCTAATAAATGGAACAGCGAACAGCCAGTATCGGTCGGCTATTTCCAACCTTATGATTATGACGTCACAATCGTAATGACGTCATAATGACCACTCCAGTGTTTTGCTCTCATAACACGGAACTGGCCTTGGTAGTGTTATAAAGTGGCAATGCAGAGCAAATGTTAATGTCAATATTTAGAAATTTTGAAAACTTTATATATAGTAAGTTCCAGAGCGTGTAATATCCACGTGATTTATCTGTGGGCTGCTAATAGAATGTTCGATCGTGGTGCGGTACGTCAAATTCTGTTTAGTATATACACCGGTATATACTCTGCCTAGACTGTTTGTAGACAGTACTGGTACGTACACGCTCTGTCTGATAAATGCCATGCACGGAATTTTCCGGTAATTTACCATGTAAACTAAACAAATCAGAATGTTTGCATATCTTCGAATATAAGGTTGACGTCAGGCAGATTATTTGATATATCATCAGATTCTTGAAAAAATAATTAATGACGTTTTGAGTTTGTTGAAGGATTCGAAACCTTACCTTGTAGATTTTCTTTGATGACCGTTAATTGGGGTGTTTTAACTGAGCATTTTGCACGTAGGTATACCCGCCAGTATAAATATACGTGCCATAGCGAGACACTCGGAATCTCTCGGCTATGTACGTAGAGCTGAATAATGGACAGATTTCTAAACAGTTTACATTATCCCTACAAATGAGTTTACGGTTTAAGACAGTGTATTTACTTACATTTGTGGTTTTGTGTAGATAACACCTTATTTTGGCCATCCTAGAAGTGTAACTGAAAGGTTGTACGGGGATTGTTAAAGACTTGTAGATGTACACATCGTATATGGATTAACATTTCACGGGCTGGTTTAGAGTTTAACCCTGTTCCTATACATTTCAGATGGACTGTGCGTTCGACTATGGACTCCACTACAGCTCCAAGTTCAACAACTGCCGAACTCAACTGTTCACTTGGACTGGTGAGCGGAGAGTTACTTCCCTTAGTCAACTCAACATTGAACGGGTACAGCTCAAATTGTAACGTTACCATGGAGACAGACTCGAACATTTCCGTCGGCATGCCACCTCATCCGGTTCACTCAACATCCGTTCAGGCAGTCGTCGGACTCTCGTTACTTTTTTTCATCATAGAAATCGTCGGCATCGTCGGCAATAGTCTTGTAGTCATCGTCGTCCTCCTAGACCGGAAGATGCGACAATCTGTGACGAACATTTTCATCATGAATTTGGCAGTTTCTGATTGGATGATAATGGTGTTCGGAATACCGGAAATTGTCCAAGTGATGTTAAATCGAGGCTGGGTACTGGGACCCGTCCTTTGTAAATTTAACCGTTTTGTCCTTGTGGTATCACTTTACGCGTCCATACTGTCCTTGGTTTCCGTCTGTATTGAAAGGTAAGTTTCATAACTAATACATGTATGTAGTTAACCGTTGAACGTCTGTCAGAATGCATTTATTGTCAATATGAATGCAATCTGGATGCAAGGTAGATTTAATGATGTCCTTGTATGTTAACATACCGAAAGATTTTTTTTTACGAAAATCATAATCACCTTAGTGATTAACGTAAAGCTATAATGCGTGTTACTCGAGACGACGTACAAAGCGTTGACGTAACGTAGGTCAACATAGCACCAAAGTGACGTCTTGATAATATCCGATGTTTTTGACTGCATCTATACTACTGTGAATACTGTCCAGATTTACATTGAGTAAATGGGAAGCCATCGTGCAAAATGAAAATATTTTTTGAGTATATGCAGTTTGCTTTTGGGAAGCGTGTTCTTTTATCTTTCTACAAATCCATTATTTAGTGTCATATTTCTAAAACGTCTGCCTTCGTCTATGTGTTTGGAAAATGAAGAACATGCTTTTACAAATAGCAAAGGACTGTGTGTACTATTCTTCGCGCCTGCGGAGATTAGAGAAGAAAAAAAATAGAAAGATTTGCAGTTTCCAATGAGCCCACGTTCTGCCATGCAAGTTCATTTCCGTAATGATAAACACAATCTTTCAGATAGTCTCTCTATTATCAAATCGCTACCTAAATATATAAGTGTAAAATGCTGTAGTTTTCAACCCTAGAGCTAGGATACGAGAGTGTAGGCAGATGATAAGTAATATACACACTTCCGGGGAAATAAAGTGTTTCAATTACAAACAATTGGCGTGCATTTCAAAAGTCTTCCGTATTCACCATTCATGAATTACATATCTCTGAGTTTTGTATTAGTGATAAAATTCTTCGTGATTAAACAGGTCAAAATAGCATAGATAATTTTATACAATTTATGTCCAAGTAAACAGTGGACACCAATGAAAGCAACTTGTTATTATATTTCTTCGATTTCGTCGTGTGAACTTCACATGAAAGCCAAACAACAAAAGCGAGAAATGTTTATGTGATGTATAGGAAAACCCCCCATTAAAATGGCGATAATAAAAGGAGTGCAACATTTGCAGGAATAATTTTGGATTAACAGAAAAACGTCAATTACCTAGTTAAACAGGTAAAAAAACGAGTATTGGCGGCTGTGTTGACGAGGTTAAAGTGATTATTGGAGACTGTGTTGAGAAAGTTAAAGTTGTTATCGGCAGCTGTTTTGACGAGGTTAAAATAATTATCGGAGGCTGTGTTGACGAGGTTAAAGTGATTATCGGCGGCTGTGTTGACGAGGCTAAAGTGATTATCGGCGGCTGTGTTGACGAGGTTAAAGTGGTTATCGGCGGTTGTGTTGAAAAGGTTAAAGTTGTTATCGGCGGTCGTGTTGACGACGTTTAAGTGATTATCGGCGGCTGTGTTGACGAGGTTAAAGATGATGTAACACAAGTTGTATTCCCATTTGGGATGGTCCAGGATTCGAATTAAATCACCGTGATTAAACACATAACCAAGGCCATTGCTTGTGTCCGCCTGCTTTCTTTATTACTAAGTGCGCATGCTCAGGGAGCATACCATATTATAAGTATACCGAGGGAGCGATTATGAATTAGGTAAATGATACAAACACTACATCCCTCCTTTTCCAGAAAATAACTTAACCCTTTACCACTTTCATATTGGTTAAGAACCATTATCCTTAAGCTTGAACACTTTGAACACTTATAAACTTCAAAACTCATTTTTAAACAGTCTTTGAAAACAAACTGAAATTATAACACTGCTTTCAGCAACACAAAATTAATATACGTGTAAACGCATAAAGTAAAATTACTGTTAACATAGTTCATGTAATGGTCACTTCAAAGTCCTTGAACCTCGATGGAAGTTATTCCTGTTTTAGAAGAACAGTGTCTCCAGTGTTTACATCACTTCTAACTTTGGCATTTCGCGTTCTGTCCGCATATATTTTACTTTTTCCTTTTTGTTCGCTGTCGCGATCGCGTACACCAATCTCTTCTCCTGAATACTCCTCTATTCCTGGTAAACGCGTCCTTAACTTGCGTTTGAATAACAGTTCAGCCGGACTCACACCGGTAACAGAATGAGGTGTGGTTCTGTAACACATTAAGTATTTGTCGATCTCCTCTCTCCAGTCTCTTTTCTCTACCTGGGCTGTCCTAACTCTTTTCAGTAGAGACCGATTTTGTCTCTCTACTTCTCCATTGGCTTGAGGCCAAAGGGGCGTAACTCTTCTGTGCTCAATCCCCTGTTCTGACAGATAATCAGCAAACCATTCACTGATAAATTGTGGTCCGTTGTCTGTAGTTATAGAGACTGTTAATTCATGTATCATGAATATTTGTTTCAAGCTCTTTATGATTTTATCTGTAGTCGTCGTCCTCATGGTGTGGACCTCATACTATCTACTGTAATAGTCTACGACCACGAACAGATAATCTCCAGATGGGAGCGACATGAGATCTGCCGACACGTGTTGCCATGGGCCAGTAGGTAACTCTGTTGGTTTCATTGGTTCAGGTGCTTGAGGCATATCAACTACTTGACATGCATGACATGTTTTACAAAATTTGTCCACATCTTTGTCAATGCCTGGCCACCCCACTTTAGTACGGAGACGACGTTTCATACAAACTACACCAGGGTGTCCCTCATGCGCGATCTTGAGTACCCTATCACACAGACTGGTTGGAATTAAAATCCTGGTGCCGCGCAATACAAGTTGTCCTATGACATATAGCTCATCTTTGATAGGTAGATAGTGTTTGTTCTCCAACTTGTGCCACTGATTATTCTGTATACATTTCCTCAAGTCGATCATTTCCGGATCTACTGCAGACGCTTCCTCTATTTCACGAGTAGTCATAGCTCTAGGTGTTGCGGTCTTGGCCACAAATCTCACATATTCATCATCACCTGCCGTGAAGTTGTCCTTAAGGTTACTGAAGTTGACTCCCTTGCCCTTGTCGCTAATCAGCCTTGACAAACTATCAGCTATGTTTTTGGACCCAGGTATGTACTTCACAGTGTAATGGTAGGGTTGAAGTCTCAGAACCCATCGGTAAATACGAGCACTTGTCTTGACAGCAAATGTAGCAAAATACATACATTCCAGTGGTTTATTGTCAGTGTGTAGTTCAAATTCTGTACCATACAAGTACACGTGTAGACGCTCACATGCCCATACTATTCCGAGCGCTTCTCGTTTCGTCTGGGAATATCTACGCTCAGTGCTGGTCAAACTCTTACTTATGTAGCATATGACACGGTGCTCACCATTAATTTCCTGCACGAGAACAGCGCCCAATCCGACAGGACTGGCATCGGTGACTAATATCGTCTTGGCTTTTCTGTCAAAGTACCCCAAAGTCTTGGTATTAGCTAATCGAGCTTTCAACTCTCTAAATGCAGTTTCCTGTGCATTTTCCCATACAAATGGTTCATTTTTCTTAGTAAGCCTACTAAGTGGTTCAGCCACTGTAGATAAATCGGGGATAAACCTTTCCACATAGTTTACAAGTCCAAGAAAACTTCTTACCTCCCCTGGACTGTTTGGCTGTCTAGTCTCAATCACTGCACGGACCTTTTCCTCATCCGGACCGATTCCTCGGGCTGATAACAAATGTCCCATGAACATCAACTCTGTCATTCGGAACTCTGTTCAATGTCAAACTTTTTTCCTGAATTGTCTTGAGTAGAGTCTCTAATCTTGCATCATGTTCCTCGACTGTAGGAGCGTGTACAATTATATCATCGAAGATATTGCGTACTCCAGCACATCCATGTAGAGCCTGCTGAAAGACACGTTGATACATTTCTGGTGCACACGAAATCCCAAACATGAGTCTCTTGTAACGATAAAGCCCTTGGTGAGTGACAAATGTAGTGATTGACCTGGACTCTTCACTCAGTTCAAGTTGATGGAATGCCCACTTAATGTCTAACTTGCTGAACACTGTACTTTGGTTCAAAATTATACAGTACCTCTTCTATTGTGGGTATAGGGTGTCGTTCCCTGATTATCGCCTCGTTTGCTCTTCTCATATCAACACACAGACGAATATCAGACTGACCTTTCGGAACAACCACGACCGGAGAAACCCAGGGGGTGGGGCCTTCAGCTTTGTCAATCACATCAAGTTTTTCTAGTTCCTCAAGTTTGGCTTCCAGTTTATCTCTAAGTGCAAACGGTATCCTCCGCATACTCTGTGCTACTGGTTTAACTGTCTCATCAATCGGAATTTCTAGTTGAAAAGATTTCAGTTTCCCAAGGCCACTGAAGCATGATTTGTATTTCTTTACAAGTTCATCAGGTCCTAACTGTCGTACCGTGTTTACATTGTTGACACCAATTTTCAACACACCCAGTTCAGTTGCTGTCTTGTAACCTAGCAAGGCTTGACCTTTCTCTTTCACTACGGTGAACTCAGCACTAATAGATTTACCCGTGTTACCCACTGAAACGTGGGCACCGAAACATCCCAACACGTTCATAGATTTCTCACTCCCGTACACGTAGAGTTTCTTATCAGATTTCCTCGACACACAGTCTACATGTTTAGTTTTCAAATGTTCCCACAGCGGTTTACTTATAACGTTACAACTGGAACCATAGTCAATAATCATAGGTACGTCATGTATCCCTCCAATACTGACAGGGACTGCCAATTGAAAAAGCATAGTCATCATCACTTGTCTCAACTAAACGTACCTTTGGCTTGCCTGACGTCTTTCCTTTGTATTTTGACGATCCCTGATTCGCTTCGGGTTTAGTCTTGCACATTTTGGAGAAATGTCCTACCTTGTGACACTTGAAAAATTCCTTATCTTTCGCAGAACACGAGTCAGACTTCTGTAAGTGTGTATTACTTCCACAACGATAACATTGCTTCCGGTTTCCGGTTTGACGATCTGGATCACTCCGACGCTTGCTACTTTGGTGCACTCGATTTACCTGTTCACCACGTGTTGTACCTTCAATACTAACAGTCTGTTTTTCACTAGTTTCCATCGCTCTAGCTACGGTCTAAAGTCAATTTTTCCCCTTTTTCTAGTAATTTTCTCCTTAGATTGTGAGATAAGCATTTCTCTATCTCTATGGAACATTGACTTGGGGGGTGAAATACTGGTCGAGCTGTTTCAAAGCAACAGAATATACAGTTTGTTCGATCCCAGGAGCTACAGTAGGGAAAGTGTAATATATATCTAGCATTTGCATTCCCCCACAATGAAGTAATAACGCTTTCTTCTGATCAGGATATGTAACCCCTTTACCTATCACGAACAGTTCAAACGCCCTACACCACTTCTTCCATCTTGCTCCGATTGACGTTGGGTCGCCATGACACTCGAACTGGGGAATTCCTCCGACATCCGCACTGACAGACGTCGCCATTTCAAAATTTGTCACTTAACATTAGTAAAAGTTCATCCTCGTCGCCATATGTTGTATTCCCATTTCTGCTTTCTTTATTACCAAGTGCGCATGCTCAGGGAGCATACCATATTACAAGTATACCGAGGGAGCGATTATGAATTAGGTAAATGATACAAACACTACAACACACACATGTGCTGCACCTTTTAAATTTAGTAATGTAGATGCAGTATGCCAACAAAATGAATTTAACTGCACCATACAGCTGTTTGTTCCTCCTAGGACTCTTCAGTGATGCAGTGATGATCGGCGGCTGTGTTGACGAGGTTAATTGAAGTGATTATCGGCCGCTGTGTTAACGAGGTTAAAGTGATTATCGGCGACTGTGTTGAAAAAGTTAAAGTTGTTATCAGCGGTTTGGTTGACGAGGTTGAAGTGGTTATCGGAGGCTGTGTTGACGAGGCTAAAGTGGTTATCGGCGGCTGCGTTAACGAGGTTAAACGGATTATCGGCGGCTGTGTTGACGAGGTTAAAGATGACGTAACACACACATGTGATGCACCTTTTAAATTTAGTAATAGATGCAGTATGCCAACAAAATGAATTTAACTGCACCATACAGCTGTTTCGTCCTCTTAGGACTCTTCAGTGATGCAGTGATTATCGGCGGCTGTGTTGACGAGGTTAAAGTGATTATCGGAGACTGTTGACAAAGTTAAAGTGATTATCGGAGGCTGTGTTGACGAGGTTAAAGTGATTATCGGAGACTGTTGACAAAGTTAAAGTGATTATCGGAGGCTGTGTTGACGAGGTTAAATTGATTATCGGCGGCTGTGTTGACGAGGTTAAAGTGATTATCGGAGGCTGTGTTGACGAGGTTAAAGTGATTATCGGAGACTGTTGACAAAGTTAAAGTAATTATCGGAGGCTGTGTTGACGAGGTTAATTAAAGTGATTATCGGCGGCTGTGTTGACGAGGTTAAAGCGATTATCGGAGACTGTTGACGAGGTTAAAGTGATTATCAGATGCTGTTGACGAGGTTAAATTGATTATCAGAGGCTGTGTTGATGAGGTTAAAGTGATTATCGGAGGATGTGTTGAGGAGGTTAAAGTGATTATCGGAGGCTATGGTTACGATATTACGTCGGATAAATCAGATTAAAGACTTTAAATTGATTATTGGAGACCATATGTATTAGGTTGCGCCATTTATTGAATAACCGTTGTTATCCGAGGTTGTGTTAGCGAAGTCATGTCGATTCGGAGATTAGTAGGGTAATACCGGTTTATTAAGACTACGCCGATCATCGTCGGAGTTCAGATAAATGACATGTCATTTGTTATATCTGTTACTTAAATATTGAATGGGCTCCCCTGGAGGGTCGAACGAGTCCCGAGGATTAAAATGATGAAGTGTAACCTCTGACTAATTCATTATTTCTCCTCATCATCATTGGTTTCTTCACTTGTTCATACTCGAACAAGAATCTCATGGGGTTCCCTGAGTACAAATGCATTGTTTTCTTGCCACTAGGATATCTTGCCATAAAATTTTCTCTCGGTCACCGGATGAGGTAAATAATAATAAAAAAAATCCAACGTAGCATTGGGAGTCCAGCCCATCCAGCCGCTGACGTAGGTCGATGTCGCTACAAAAATTTTACATTTGAAGCTTCTTTACAAGACTAAAGGGGTATGCGTATCATATAACTGGATGATCTTGATCATTTTCTCTGGCATTTTATTTCTTTTGCTTCTGCTGTCCGAGATTGCAATGGATATGCGAAACATTAGTGAATGTTCTTCATTTGGAAAGAAAGATTGACTAAAATTTAAATCAATATTGAGCTATTAAAAAAATGATGAAGTCAATTTGATTTCTTTGTCCGTTTAAATGCTTCCTATGAAAGCCAGGTAATGTCGCCATTTTGATCAATTCCTGGTGTATACATGTACTATATCTGAGGCGATTAGGGTTTCCGTTTATCAAAATCTTATAAAGACATCTTATAAAGACAAAGGAATATTGATGTCTTTTAAATACTTATACGAGAAATGTCTCAATTCCTTTTAAAAATCCAACATACAAATTCAACAAGATACAAGGTACAAAAACTTTATCTAAAGTCGCATATATAGGAACAAGGTAACATTTGCGCTGTGAAGCGCTATTTCTGCATCAACACGCGTTGCTTCTTGCACGGAAGACATGGAAAGCTTGCTGAAAGTATGAATAATTGCATTGTGAAAAAAAAAAGAATAAAAAAAAAAGAAAAATATGGGGAAAATATTTAGCGAAATGTCTCCTTCAGAAATGAATCCAGAAAACTGGTATGTATACAATGTAAACAAATTGATAGTGATGTCACAGTTGCGGTGATGCTTTTAATGGAATTCCTTGGGGCTTGGCTGTCGCGGTAATGGGCAGGGTCGTTCCACTATACCGACACAGGCCGTATAAATTGATGTTTTGTCTGCTCAGCTGATTCAATTTTATAAACCAACAGTAACAAAATAACAAGACAGAGTCTGTCACGATCCTTACCATGACTCGCCCCGAAGTGGCTTCCGTCGAAATATGGGTGGGATTGAGCAACGCTGATCGAGAGGTTAATTAGTCACATATATATATATACTATATATATGTGTGTGGGCTCTAATTGGCAGGATATATCGAGATCCTGTATTTGTACAGATGTCATTTTTGATTCATGAAAACATCTTTTGAAATTCGCACACGTCTTACAGTAATCTTCCAGTAGACTGTTGCTATATATACGCCGTCTGACCAACTTATTACCACACTACGGTAAAATAATATCGATTTATTTTATCTTTATTATATTTTAATGCTATTTCAATATATCATCTTTGAATTTACATTTATTATTTTAGACTACTGCGATCCGATAAAACGACAAAACGGTCCCTGGGCATTCGAATATTTGAGACTAGCCATGGTAACCCTTCATAGCGTGATTTGGAATCGAAACAATTTAGGTTTACAGAAAGGATAGCACGCATGCCCATGACTGACTGGAGTGGATATAACACAAAACACACTGTATTTGCAGTAGGGTAGTTTTAATTCATGACAAAAAATGTACTTTGTCGTTCACCAACGGAAATGTAAGTTTCGTATATAATGTGCTTAATTCAAACCTGAGTTTCCTACCTTAGTACCATTTCTGTCCGCTAGGCTGCACTCTTATTTACGGCAGACAGTCTGTCAAGATTTACCAAATAATGCAGATGACTTTATTACCTCATGAACAGCCCCAGGGAGAGTAAAGTTGTGAAATATGTGCAGTATTTACAACAAATTGTCTTGGTATCAATTTTATTTGAACAGCTTAACGATAAACTACCACGCATGGTGATAATTCATTTCGCGCGACAAAACATGCCAGTGACGCTGACTGTGTGAGTGTGTATGCTATCTACGTCATCAAACATTGTGGCGAGACCTATCCAGTAATATGAGAAACTTTAGCGTTATTTGGGAGTGTGTAAATGCGTCGTTAATTCGCACTAAATAAGATTTATTGAGGAAAGAGATTTGTTGAACGTTTTCCAATCACCTCTGTTCATCTAACACATTGGTCAGTGGTCAGTGGTCAATTCACTGTCCATAGCCCCGATACATCGCCCGATGCCAATAACACACCAAATTATACAGTCATTCATCTCGCGGACTCGGCGGGAACCGATCAACTCTCGTAGATCGGTGTCCACTTCCGCCGGCTGGTCGGTCTGGTATCGTCTGCTTCCCCGAGAAATGACGTACAAGGAGTGTGAGTTAACCTTATCTTCGGTCTTTAATGGCGGACTGGCTGGATTTAAAGATCTAGAATTATTCTCTGTCGACACCACAAGCTGTGACCGGAAGCCCGTGTTATTTTCTTAATCGCCATTTCTGAATTGTTAGCAATACTATAAATGTGTGTTGGTAACTTATACTGTACGTGCCTGTCATTTCACCTTAAAACTATTGCAGGCGATATTAGAATGGATTCTGTATGATTTTCAATGATTTAATTAAAAAAAAAAACGCACAGACACACAAACGAAAGTCTAAATAATTATCTCATGGAAATAAACTTCAGAATAAACTTCAGAATGGTGTCACGAACGGGCAATTTCACGATAAAGAAGGTGATATAAAATCATTTTTCCGGGGACAACATGGTGTTTTATTTTTACAAGACGTTTATAATCCATTACATCTCGGAAAGGAAATATCTTGTTCTCGCGGGAATAAAAACCTATTCACGACGAGACACATAGTGTCCTCGTTTTACTGTGAAGGTGCGACACCTTCCAAGACAGCTTTTAACAGAAACAGTTCCAGAAAAAAAGGCCATGATAATAGTAGTTGAGTACAACAATCATGTCTTTATATTTAGATTTGCTCTGCAATTTTCCATTGACACAATGCTAAGAGGTAGTTGCTGCAATACGCCTAAAACACCCAGTGCCTCAGGCTATAACAACAGTTGGTATTGTGACGTACTCAATCTCTATTATGACGTCATCAATTTCATTGTGGTCTTCACTTGATTTGCTGATCAAAATAGGTCCGAAACTAAATAAAGCACAATAATTCTAATACGAAATAGGCACTGCCTAAAAGCGAGCGCACGTAGTTCAGTAACCATTATATGATACATTGTGTACATCTCGGGCGCCAAAGGCGCCCCCAGGTGAGGGTTTTAGGTGACAAAACGAACAGAATACTTCATATGGACACGCGGTGTGTTGTTGATGGTTTTAGAAACTTATTTAAGAAAGTCTACCTTATATCTCTTTTAGGTCTTCACTTACTTACTCTTACCATCAATCAATTAAGCGCGAATGTCCCCGTAACTTTAAAACGGTTGAGAACCCCACTCCAAAACTATACAGTTACGTGCCAAAAGTCTTTCAATTTTTTTTATTTTGCTATATATTCTTTGTATTTCTAACCTTTTTCAATGAAATTTCCTGACTTCGTTTATGGAAGGATTTTGACAATTTTTTAGCATTTGGTACAGAAAAATACAAAGTTTCCTTTCATAATATTTATTTAATTTTCCATTGTGTATTTATGGAGCTAAACAGAATTATCTACACTGCTAATTTCTGTGTGACGCCATTTCTCTATATAACGTTAAAAAAATAACGTCAAAATGACGTCCCGAAAATATGATGCTATAAATAATGTTTGATTTCTCTAGTTATACATAACGGAAAACGGTGAAAAAATTATGAGAAGAAACAGAAAACAATTCTCTATGAGTACACAAAATTTCATTAAAAATGATCCATAAACGAAGTCAGGAAAATTCATTGAAAAAAGTTGGAAATACAAAGAATATATAGCAAAATAAAAAAAAAATAAAGACTTTTGGCACGTCACTGTATATACGATTGCTGAGCATAAAAAAACGATCACAAATATTTTGTAGATTTGACTCCAGGGTCTGCCACGCCCTTGCAGGCTTAACTCTTGAGTCATAACTTTCAAACTTATGAAATCTCCACTCCATAACTATATATATATACAATTGTTGAGCATAAAGAAACGATCACAAATATGATTGTAAATTTGACTCCAGGGTCTGCCACTCCCTTGCATACTTAATTCTTGAGGCATAACTTACTTCTAAATTCATAAATTAAAGGGGTTTTAGGCACCTGACACTTCTGCTTCTACATTAGTTTAAAAATTTTGGATTTCCACCTTTTGGCCCCTAGCATCACTGAAGAGTCCTAGGAGGACGAAACAGCTGTATGGTGAAGTTTAATTAATTTTTTCGGCATGCTGTATCTATTACTAAATTTAAATGGTGCAGCACATGTTTGTGTTACATCATCTTTTATGGTGTTTGGTGATGATGATCATTATAAATATATGTGTTACGTCATCTTTCAAACGGTTGAGATCCGAATCCCGTAACTATATATATACAATTGTTGAGCATAAAGAAGCAATCACAAATATGATTGTAGATTTGACCCAAGAGTCTGCCACTCCCTTGCAGACTTAACTCTTGAGGCATAACTTTTAAACGGTTGAGATCCCCACCCCATAACTATATATGCAATTACTGAGCATAGAGAGACGATCATAAATATGATTTTAGATTTGACTCCATGGTCTGCCACGCCCTTACATAGACTCCTGATTCATAACTCTTAAACGGTTGAGATCCCCATCCCAAAACTTATATATACCATTGCTTGGCGTAAAGAGACGACCACAAACATGATTTCAGATTTGATCCTAGCGACTGCCACACCCCTTGCAGACTTCCCAACACAAAACACTACAATTGCTGGGCATAATATTTAATATGAACCATTTTCAAATAAATTTCCTCTAAATGCTCTTTTGAATCAAAAAGCTAAGAGTTCATTAAAGGCAATTTTGCGGCAGATCCAACACTGGAAAATCTTATGTTATTTAACTTACACATGTACACATAACTTTTTGTTGCATTTACTGAAAGCCAGGTGAGTGATACAGGCCCTCTGGGCCTCTTGTTTATGATGATCCATTGATGCAATATTTAAAACAAACTACAAGATTTATTAAAAACTTTCAAATATAGTAGAACCTTATAGATTTTCAGGAAAACCCAACTTCATGTAATGGTGAATAAATGCACAAAGTTTGAAAGTGATCAGTTAAAACTGTGGGACAAGATTTAGATAGTGAAATATAAAAGGGGGAAGTTACTCTTCCAAATATATTCGAATCAAACCGACTTTGAGGAAAACACAGCTTATGTCATAGTGAAAACTATCTCAAGTTTGAAAGATCTCCAGTCAAAATAATTGTCCAACATATATGATGCTGATAATTTTCACAAAGAAGGGCGGCAATACTTAACCAGGCTGTATTAACTTTGTCATCAATAGCAATGTATGTTATAGGACTGTAACAACATTTGCTAAAAAATTCATTACTTATATTTACATTTCTATAGAAATACTGTGATTTATTATTTAGTTACTTAGAACAGTTTTGAGCAGCAAATCAACTTATCAAGTCACAAGATATTAATGATGTCAGTGTTGTTACAATCTGTACAGCATTTGCCTTCACAGGCATTACAGTGGAAGGATGCAGAGCAAATGAAAATATAACATATACATATATGTATGTGTATAATTTATACAATTTACTCTGAGGAGTTAATGAATGACACAAGGATAGTGAAATATATAAAACATTGAAGAAAATTTAATTCTAGCATGTCTGGATCTGAAGAAAATGATTATTGAAAATTAATTCAATTTGCCCTCTTTGGAGCCCTTCCCTCAGGCCTTTTGGAGATGGGCCAGGTTGTTAATTTTCATACATATACCATCAGAATGGAGTCAAATGAATTGAAATGATAATCATTCGAGTGCAGTTTAAATAATAAGTATACCCAAAAATGTTCTTTCCCCATATTTTAACTGCAACAAGGTCAAAAACAAGATTACATACAAATAATGATTTTATCACCTATTGATATCCATGAAAATCTGGCAAAGCTTAAAGTAACAATCTTCCTGATTATTTGATTCTTGCCAAATTTGTGATAGCAAAATGATCACATAAGAACATTAGTACTTGTTTATACATTGTATATATATATATTGAGAAAAAGAAAATAGTCTGGTGACTGATCACCTATGTAATATTTTGTTTTTCTCTATGGAATGTAGTTTGAAACCCAACTTAATACCTTCAACTCATTTACATATTATGTGCCGGAATAAGATTTGACTTATAAAAAGAAAGAGGTTGATCCAAAAATAATTGGTATGTCTTGAAATATATATTTGATCATGGACGCCTGAAGGCCCGATCACTGGATGTCTGAACACCAAAGACTTTGATAGTTAAATGAAAACAAAATTGATGTGCTAGTTTAAGATCATATCACAATTCGCAAACGCCAAGTTGTATGAACACAGTACGGAAAAGAAAAAAATAAACCCAAATACAGAACAAATAAACAAGAACATTGAAAATATTATATAGAATGTATCAAATAATGGGAAATAAATTGAAGAGTTCTATTATAGTTACTTGTAGTTATCTTTTTATGTTTACATGTTATTTATATCTTCTATGTTTCATTAATTTCAATTTGTGCTATCATTTCCACCAGGAATTGAACCTGGGTCTCCCACCACAAAGTGGCAAGTGTGATGACCACTACACTATAGAAATATTTCATAGCACAACTGAATTCTTGATACATTTTGGATTTGAAATTTAAATGTAACCTTAAAATTATACTCATTCTCTTTCCTCTGAAAATAGGAACTGGCATATATCAGAATCAATTTATCCCTGCAATTGTTTCCTTAGACTATCTAGATTGGAAACCCTAAATTTGAAATCATTTTTTGGTATTTTGAGCGCAAATATTTTCTCCCAAGACAAAAAAAGGTTGGCAAGTGTGCATTTATCATTTCATCCATGTACCATAAATAATCTATTTGCAAAAAGTGGTGTGATTTTAAAATACCTTCATTTTTAATACAGGGATTTAAGGGATATATACTGTGACGAGCCAAAAGTCTTCCAATTTTTTTTTATTTTGCTATTATGATCTACAGTGTATCTGTATTTCCAACTTTTTTTCAATGAATTTTCTTGACTTGTTTATGGATCATTATTTATGAAGATGTGTGTACTTGTAGAAAATTGTTTCCTTTTTCATCTCATAATATTTAAAAGTTGTTTAAAAGCCCAATATACATAACTTTCGGAAAAACTTGAAGAGAAAATCAAGCCTAATAATTTATTATATTTATAGATTTAGTTAAGATTAACTGATATCAGCAATATTCAAGATGAATTCTTTCGCGGTTACCGGTACAGCAGCAGTTGAAATACGCTATTTGTAAACACACGTCCATTTCAAACTGTCTTCTACCTTCGGTTTGTTGTTGAAGTGGGCCCCACCTGAATAATTTTCAATTATTTGGATTTTTTTGTCAAGAGTTTCTTGTTAGTTACCGCTCAGGTTTACTTCGTTTTAGGCTTATTTTTGCAGGGTTATCAACTCGATTTTTTTTTCAGAATCACGAAAATTTCACTAAGTTACGTATATTGGGCCTTTAACAGTTTTCCATTGCTGATTGGGTGTGACAAAATAATTTATTTACAACATCCTTTTTTTGTATGGCGTGACTCCGTCACATGAAAATTAGCTGTGTAGACGATTCTGCTCCATAGATAAACAACGGGAAATTGAATAAATTTTATGAGATGAAACCTTGAACATTTCTGTTCCAAATCACCAAAAATTGCCAAAACCCATTACTGTATATATATTTCTTTACCAGCAAATCACCGGTAGCCCGGGTGGATGGAAAAATTGAAGGGGATACAGCGGGGCCAGGGCTATTAAGTTAGCAAAATTAGTGCCCGGGGTCAGTGCCTACTCACTGTAAGCATCGATATCATAATCAATCACAGGGACACGTTACAATAGTAATGTATGGATAAAATATATTGGGGATCGTGTTATGTTTATATCGACCCCCCATATATTTTATCCATACATTACTATTGTAACGTGTCCCTGTGAATCAATCGTAAAGCTTCGGTGCGGGGGGGGGGGGGGGGGGGGGAGGGGGGGAGACTATTCGATATTCTATTGACTATTATATGAGACATGCTGCAACACAGACACGATCTGACGGAGAAAGCAACGCGTTTATCATTTGACTTACTTTAAACAATGTCCTTTGAGTTTCATGAGCATTTATACCGTCATTTTGATGACGAAGTCAGCTGTTCAGCTCAACGGGCAGCAGGCACAGGCAAAGGCCGAAGAAAAGGCTTCACAAGCGTTATCGTAGACTTGCACCAGGCCTGTGAAACGTTTGGGAAGCCGGCAATGGTTTTATATGTGAAAGAATGCCATCCATATTGCAATCACCTTTTGAGTCAAACATACAATCCGTCTATGAGGGCAGTGATAAGATGAAACTGGTTGAAATCGCTCCACACCATTTGCAGGCTTCCTGGCGAAGTTTTCTATTCCGGTCTATTTCAACCAATCAGAATGTAGCAAATTTTTAAGCCCGCGATTTTCAAACCGCAAATATTTCGCATGCTGAACCTGATTTGTCATAATCGTCGATAATTTTTTTTTTTAATTATGTTTTTAGAAGGAATCACTTCAAACCACAAGGAATAAATTTGCAACAGTTACATAAATAAATTACGATATGAAACAAAATATCTATTCATACAGCTATGTTGAAAACGGCGATTGTTTTAGCGTCCGATGTATTTATAACCAATCAGAACGCTGGGAATGTATCGTCCGTTCCACATCGGGGAGGCAAAAAATCTCTCTCCATGTATTGTAGTTTCGTTTTGTGTTACTATATATAGAACTATTTATATATACCCCCCCCAAACGATATCTAAAAGCGCTCGCTGCGCTCGCTATTAAAATGTAAATATTAGTAATGAACATTTTAGCAAATATTGTTACAGTCCTATAACACACATTGCTATTGATGACAAACTAAATAAAGCCCGGTAGGACTTTATGTAAGTTTGTCAGCAATATCAATGTGTGTTATAGGACTGTAACAACATTTGCTTAAACATTCATTGTTTAAATGAGTCCATCAACGGTTGGTTTTATTCGATGAGTCTCAGCTGCTGAAACCGAGGCGACTTATTCTTACACAAAAGACAACGGTATCCTCATCATCTACCAACTTGAAATGAATTTTTCTTAATACTGGGCTCGAAAATTAGAAGCTGTTTCAGCAATTTTTTTTAACAAAGAGCTTTTCTGATTTGTTCTGAAATTAAGCACAATGCATGAGTGGGCGGTGATATAGGTTGATATCTTTTTAAGTAGAAACTGACAAGTACAGCTGTCTGGTCGGTTCAGCTTCAGTATCAGACAATGAATTACGCGATGTGGGAACAATATTCTATATAGAACTAATAGACATTTTAATTTGCACTCCTGTGTGTAGGCCGTCAGCAATCGGGTAATCGTGGGCCTGAGGACTGGTCACAATTTATCTTACAGTGCAAATGATTGGATTAAGCAAAGATCACCTGACCGGTTCACAAAACATCATGTCATATGATTCTGCCTCCATATATTACTAGGATAATGAATTAATGATATGATCGTACATGCAACTCAGTCACAATTCGTCGTAACGTCATTTTAGCCAGAGTGCAACGATCCTTAATTTCAGGACCCACGCATAAGTGAAAAATAATTCTGCATTCGGTTTTGGTTTTTTTATTTATTCTGAAATCCCTTTTTGCTAATAATTTTTTTCTTTCTTAATATACATGGCAGACATTACACACATAGATATGATATTTTAATGTACCAATCTCACCTCAGAAACGACCAGGAAAATCGCAACATAATATATCTGTATATGTATTTGCACTCTGCAATATACATTTGGACACATATATTATCTTACTAGTACGAATTATACAGATCCCCATTATATACCCTTTACAATTCTGCCAATATGACGTTGGATTGTACCCATTCGGACATACCTCTACACCCTTCATCACGTCATTAACTGAACATACTCCCATGCATTTTAATTAACTAATGTTTTATCTATTGTGGACCACCTGTAAATCATTATTACATCGTTACCGAAACGGCTCAGATGCTTTCCGTTCGTCCTTTTTTCCTTTATATCAAGAAAAATAAAAGAATGCCAAAGCGTCAACAAAACTATAATCAGAACTCAAAATCGATTAAATTAGGGGCAAAATAGGAACAAGGAAATGATCTACACGGAGATACTTGTAGAAGTACAAGATAATAAGACAATGTGTTCCGGAAGAATAAGCGTCTTCTGCTTCATCCACGACACCTGCCATGTAAATGTATGTCAGAATAATGCCATGGCCTCAAAGTGAGAACTGAGGCATAATTCCCAATCACAACAAGCAGATATACTAATAACCATATTCAAAAACGTCCGTCTTCATATCATATGATGAGGTAGAATATTTCTCAATGAGACCAAGATGGCGACCCCAAAAGTTGCTCATAGTGAAGATCAGTTTTGTTACGAAACAACTCTTTTCTCATACACAGAATGCCTCTAGATATTTTAGTGTACTATCCACAACCCAATTTTAAAACATTCACTACAGGACACCTCTAGACTCTGTCGATCTGTATACGTGTTACATTCATTGCGGAACACCTTGCTCTAGACTTTTGTAGTCTTCCTGCACCTTATACCTTTCTTATCAAATACGGAATACAGATGGAACTTTTATCACATCCATTATGGTGACCAATGAGTTAATATAACTTGTGTCAAATCCTTATGTTTATAAACAATAAAATATGTTTAAACAGAAACGGTAACCCTCGAAGACATTCCGGAAAATCTCGCCCGGAGTGCCGTACCTTTCATTACAGACAACCAAATTGAATCATACGAGAGTTCCGGATGCTCACTCCGTGTCACAACTATCAGTACGAGACACCGTTTATCAGTTTTATTAGTGGTCGAGATATCATACATACATAAAATAGATAAAAAAAAGTGAAGTGGTTACAACAATGATAAAGACAATTGTTATTGACTATCTCGGAAATGAGGATGCAAATACAATTTTAAAAAATGCATGATTTCGGTCAGACCGAATACGTCATCTCACTATCTATTGATACTTTTGTCAAAATATATCATTTAGATCGTGTAGCAACAAAAACCTGGTGGCATCAATATAGCAGAGCTTCTTTTTCCACAGTGCCAAAATATAGGGATCGATTGGCGTTTTTTAATTTTCATAGCGGGCATGCAATAAGGATGTTACTGCTTTGCTTTCATACCGGCATGAAAATTAAACAACGCCGTTCAATCCATATATTTATATTTTTACTATTGAACAATTGTTTAATTCAATGTACAAACATTGACAGCTTACTACTAAGCTATACGAAAAACGTGATGATTTCAATTTTCTGATCGTGAACTTTCCATTTCTTGATATTAACATCCCTGCTTCTCCAACCTATGGTGTTTACATATCGCAGTTGATTCGATATTCTAGGGCTTGCTCCAAGTATCGTGATTTTCGTGATCGCTGTCGACTGCTGACAAACAAACTAACAACACAAGGTTTCGAGAGATGCAGGTTGATCTGAACTATGGGCAAGTTTTATGGTCGCCATCTTTGTCTCATTGAGAAATATTCTGTATCGTAAAGAAAGATGAAGATGGACGTGTTGTAGTATGTTCATAAGTGTGTTTACTCGAAGACGCTTACTCTCCCGGAACACCTGATCTTATCCTCTTGTGCTTTTACGACAGTCTCCATGTAAATATTTCTTTTGTTTCTATTTTGCCTCTAGTTTAATCGATTTTGAGTTCCGATTATGGCTTTGTTGACGCTTTGTTATTCTCTGATTTATTTTTCTTATTTCTTGAACAACTGGTTAATAAACTGCGTTTGTTATTGTGCCGTCCTTTAAACGAAAAAGACGGAACAGCCATAATTTACGTAAAATTGGCGCCAATAAGTTACCGTAGTCATTTGAGCGTTTGACGCGGAGGCGATCTTCATACTACCACAAGCGGAGCGGCACGACTCGCATTGATCTAGACTAATAAATTACGTCATAAGTAATCCACGTGAATGGATGTATTCATACTGTATTCATGTTGTAGTCATACTCTAGTGTTTGTTGTTTTCAGTTGGTATATTTATATAGAGAAGAAACAATCAGAATGTATATAAATATATAATATAAATATAAACTTTATTTATTTTACAACAATTATGAAACAAGTTATCTAACTGATATAAATCACTCTTGTTGGCCGGATGATAGCGCGCAAGGGGTCTTATTGTGGGAGGAAACCGGAGTACCCGGAGAAATCCCACGTGGTCGGGCAGATGACCCCATACCTTTTCACGTCCGGTCGGGATATCGAACCCCGGCCTCCTTGGTGAAAGGCAAGTGTGCTATCCACTGCACCACCCGACCACTCAGTATATATAAATAAATATACGTGTATATTAGTTATACGTTATTTTGTTGTACATGTACAAATATGTATGTTGGCACTGTATAAATAAATCATCACGTGGCCTTAATTTCCGTCGTCTTCCCTTCCCCTCAACCCCCTCTTATCCCTCCATTCTCCTCCACTCAACTGCATCTTCTGCACCAAAACAAACAAAAAACAAAAACATTTCGAAATTGTGTAAATTCATGAAATGACCTGTAGTTAGGGCGTAAGAATTTTACCCGCTGCCCACATTGCATGATCGTAAGAGGCGACTAAATTTGGGAGCTTTTTCTTTTCTCTTCTTTCTTAACAAATTTCTCTCCTTCCTAATGTCCCCCTTGACATAACCTCATTTTTGGCCTCTAGTTGAGATTTCACGCCTGTCAGGAAGGCTATGGGTTCTGTCCCCTGGTCTTAAACTATGGTAGTTACTTATCTCTGCTGTAATTGACGCTCAGCATTATGGGAGCCGAACGACTCGTTCACCTGTTTTCAGTTTAATGTCACCGGATTGGTTTTTTCTCTTGGGACCTTCGGTAGTATACTTCAGTGTCATAGCTCTTTGACTCGACAAGAGATCCGGACTATCGCAAGAAAGCTTACACGAACAAAACGGTACCTCTTGATTACACACATAACAACAGTTCATACACCGCGAGGCCTTCCTTAAATTAGCTTAGCTGTTAATGGACGCAAAAACATTGCACAGTGCCAACTTCGTGAAACACCAAATCAGTTATTTCATAAATTACTTAATCATATATACACGCATTGCGTGCGCTATTTCTTTTATGTTAAGATGAAGGACGATTAAGAATTAAGCAAAAGTCATTAAGTATAAGAAAGGTTGTCACCACAATATATATTTACATTTACATACAACTTGTTTGAACTTAGAGTCCTAATTGAAAAGAACCAAACTGTGGTGGACAATGCCACCCTGCACACTTAACAGCAATCATGTTTGTGGTACAATTCTTAGATGTCGATTACAAGAACAAGAGAAGTAAACAAACATTTTACCAAGCACTTCCTGTTTGTTTGTTTTTCAGAAGGTTTATATATTTTTACTTCCCCCGATTGCCTCAACCACTAGCTGAACTTGTTAATTGACAAACAGTGAGTGTGTTCCACTTAATAAACATGTAAGCGTTTCCCGTCCTCTTCCTCCCCCCACCCAAACAACAAACACCAGTGATAACGATAAAGAATCACGCACACGAACGGCATCAACACGTTGTATATTTTGTTAAGATTCTCCATGTTTATCTTTATCAACAGGTCATTGACAAAATGAATTTAATGGAACCAATTAAACCAATTTGATTTTATAAAGAAAATTTTGCTTATTTCACGTCCGATCGTGGAATTGAACTCCGGGTCCCTTTTAAGTGAAAGGAAAGCTTGCTATCGACTGAACCACTCTACTGCCATACATAGTTTCATTTTGATAGATTCTGGGCACATGCAAATTTATTTGCAATTAATCTTCTCTGTATGAATTCTATAATAGCATACTATATCAGTTAAAGGTTTTGTTTATGTATAGCATAATTATATTGTACATCCCATTTTCATGTCAAGTATTCAGTTTTATGAGAGCCCAAATGTAGGATATGGTTTATATTTCGTTTAATGTAATTGTCCTGTTATGTCACACTCCTGTTATTGTCATATTTATAGAACGGAATGACAATGAAATATGTCATTGCGTTATTTTCGGAACAACTTCAAAACTACCCACAGATACCGTATACAGTGACGTGCCATAAGTCTTTCTTCCTTTTGTTTTTGCTACATATTGTTTTGTATTTAAGGATTAACTTGAATCTATTTTTATGTTATGGGGGTATAACAAAAAAAACGGAGTGTACTCTAAATAAACCACGAAGCAGTTTATGATGAAAGTACACTCCGTTGTTTTGTGTTATAACCCACATAACATAAAAAATAGATTCAAGTTAATACTTGTAATTTAATATATTCCCTGCGAAAATTCACTTTATTGATGGACTATTTTCTCTTACAAATCATTACGCTGCTGCATCAGCCAATCAAAAGCGATGTTATAAATAGCGACGTCAAATTTTTACGTTATGGGCTGATAACCTAATTTTTTAGGCCAATAAAAATGCTTGTTTCAAGCAAGATTAAATTATAAAATTTTGTTTCTTCTCAAATCTTTTTTTTTTATTTCTGGAGTATTGCAAAATTATCTATACTGCTTATTTCCATGTGACGCCGTTTTTCTATTTAACGTCACCAAAATGACGTCAAAATGGCGTCCCACAAATTGGATGTGCAAATAAATTACTATTTCCCCGGTCAAACTAAACGGCGAAACTAAGCAGCGAAAATATTATGAGATAAAACAGGAATAAATAAGAAAATACCGAAGCGTTAATAAAATCATAATCTAAACTCAAAATCGATTAAACCAGAAGCGAATTATGAACAAAGGAAAGATTTACATGGAGACTCTTGTAAAAGTACAAGAAACAATTCTCTAGAGGTATACAAAACATTGTTAAAATGATACTTAAACAAATTATTGAAAAAGTTGGAAATACAAACTTGCATAATATAACTTTTGGCACGTCACTGTTTACATGTACATATATATATCCAGTTAAAGTGGCATGTATGTGTTGTCCTGTACTTTTAGTCAAGTACTTGTGAATTAAACAGCACCCGGACATATCCGGTACGTACATACCTTGAAGAGATACGTGTACTCAAAGCGTGTAGAGATATTTAGAATAATTAGCTTTGGCACTTTAAGAAATTACCTGTCAGGTTTCAGTTTTAGAGTTCTCGCACGTACATTGAGGGACCGCAATTCTGTCTACGTCAATACATCGAACGATATACATAGCAATCAATGCTAGTCACACTTGGCGTGGAAAAGTGTGCGTTATACCTGCGGGTAACGCCGTATACAATAAGATATAAAAGTACTTGTATGTGTGATATAATTAGACATTGTTAACATAGATACAACCTGGGTGCAAGATAAATAGAATGACGCGCCCCAAACATGATTATTAAACCGACACCCAGATTATATTCAAGTGAGATTTATACCACTCGTCGCTTACTGATTAAAATCACCCGCTAGAGGATCGCTTTAATTAATAATAAGATCAGAACTTGTGTTCATATGTGTAAAACAAAAACAAAATTATAGAAGATTTTTATATAAAGTGTGGTTTTTATTTCTTAGATATGTTCCGGCTGATCGATAAACAAATCTATAAAGGCACTTGGAGTCACAACCAATAAAACGTATTTTCTTTTTGTTTGGGGCTACATCGATGCTACCTTCAAGTATATATATTTTTTGAATTTGCACTATTTGGATATGAACAAAAAGAAATGCTTTTCATACGTCTATGAAAGCAAAGCTTTTCAAGACGTAACTCGAGAGATTTATTTCATACGTCATAGATCGAACTTGTTCAGAGAGCGTCGCGTCGCTAGTTTCAAATAACACGGAGCCGCCCCCCCCCCCCCCACCCCCGCGTCAAACGCTTATATTTACAGTCTACACTGATATTCACTCGATAACCATTGTACTGCAAACTAGAGTTATTTTCCAGTAACTATACTTGAGAACGTGCAAAATTTCTATGACGTCGACAACGATACATGTGGGCGGAGCTATGCATATTATACCGTTCGAATCACAATTGTATGATGTCATTAACAATTGACATGGGCGGAGCTAGCTTCGGCTTATGCAAACTTCATGCTGTTACATTCATTGAACTGTTTTCACGTTTGTAAGTTTTGAAATGAAATATATGTCTGCAGATGTGGCTAAATTGAACAGAAAGCTTATGAACCATTTACAGGAAAATACTGTAAATATAAGGATTAACCTTTGATTTTGTTTAGTTTATTAGATCATAAATCCAATGGAGCAGTCGGTAAATTTAACGTAAACGCTTCGCGTTTACGCAATTTACCTCGTTCGCCATTGGATTTATGATCTAATAAACTAAACAAAATCAAAGGTTAATCCTTAATTGAAACGAACCAGCAGACTTCATGCAATATAGATGTAACCGCTGAACTTTTATTGTACTATGAATGTAAAAATTACTTTCAATCCATATATGAATGTTATTTTGAACGTCTCTCTATATATTGCAACCAACCCGTAGTAATATTAGTTGTGGGTCGATGCAAAACAGTTTTCCCTTTAGACGAAATTTGTGGGTCATTTCCGGGTCAGTCAATCTCAGATCATAAGAAGGAACCTCGCATTTTGCAAAGTTTTATTTTCAAAATTTTATAGGCTAAGTACGGTGTTACTATTACATACCTAGTGAATGTAAATATTGAATGAACTCCAGTGTGACTTTACAGCTAATGAAAAAATGTGCTATAATATGAAGGGAGGGATATTCTTCTTCATGTGGGTATAATGCATAACTGGGAAAAGGATGTTTCAAGATGATTCTATGCTAAAATATGTTACTCTATCCTTAATATAAAGCAATCATTTGAATGGCACAGTCATCCTTAAAAAAATTAAGGCGAGATAATTGTGTAAATGAAATTATCACAGCTCAGTGGGACAAGCCACAAACGTCGACCCTGAAATACGTTCTACACTTGTTTTGTATACCCATGGACTGGCTGTCTCTGCCACATACACCCCGTCGCGGTTGAATGGCGTTCAACCTCGACGGAATTAAACTGGATTCTGCAATGGAAAAGAGGAAAATGAATTTCATTAATAAGAAAACATCATCCATTTAATGATTGCCTATCAATTGCCTGACAAAACATCCAACAGAAAATTGGTAATAGTCCATAGTTTCCCTTTTGATAAATTATAAGCTACTTCAACCCATCAATCGTTCTAGACAAACCGCCTTCTGCTTCCATTCTGTTTTCAGCATCCTGCCGAGTCAAGGCATAATTCGTTGGTCCACACACATGATTCAGTTTGTTGGTTTCTTCTAATGTTTTGTATTAGAGTTTTTGACATGGGTGAGTTTACTGTGTGTTTTTGAGATCGACATGGACTGTATTATGCATGTGTACCTTAAGGATCTCTAGTGTAGGTAATTTGCCTTCCGGTCCGTTTTCTATCTGTAACCAAAGTGCACTTCATGTCCATTAGGTGCAATTAAATCGCTCTGTCAAACGTCACCCATTGGATGATATGTAGATACTCTTAAACTTATCAGTCCCTGTTATTGTACAATGCCCCGTAATGAGGTAATTCACGACGTTTGCGCTCTGTTCGGAATTAAGCATCTGAGGAAATCCATTGTCGACCATAAACTTATTTAAATGGAAATTATTTGTAGTCATTGCGGTTTGGTTCTTGTTGGGATTTAGGTTTCTAGCCTCCAGTTGCCGCGTACTAGCGACATGGAGCGACATCTTTTGACATGAACATAATATAAGTGTTCGAGTCCTCCCTGACACTTTGGAGAGTCCTGGCAAAGTAAAACTGGCAACAAATTCTTGAAAATGTGAGTGGGACCATTCATCTTCATCAGACCAAGACCAATAAGCTAGATTTACATTGATTACGACAGACTTATAATCACCAATATCATTCATCTTGAAATTCTCCATAAGATAAATGACTTTCCATTTTTTGTTAATTATACAACACGGACTCTTTATCACATGCTTTCCAGTTTCATTTACCAAGGGACCCGGAAACATTAGAATTCTGTGAAAAAGTTTCCGGGAAATACTCCTCTTTAACTACTTTAAAATGACTGCACGTGATAATTTACACGTGTTTTGTTGTCACCTTGGTTGTGACACCTGACGTACTGAGAAAGTAACAGTAATTAGCACGTGATCTGTTTATCATGTCGACATTATAACAAGTATTTGTAACAACCTGCTACCAATGTTGTCACGTGACACTTTTCGATGTGCTTCAGGCGTTAATTGTCGCCCACAGGTTGCAAAAACATACCCAAATGTTAAAAATAAAATGTTGGTGGTTTGAATAATTGGTAATAAAGAAGAACTTTATTTGGTGATCGAGATTCAGTTGTGGGAAAAGAGATGATAAATAAACAAGGTTTTGTTTGTGTTTCTATAAACATTGAAACTAGCCTACCTTATCAATCAGGGGTAACGAAAACACTGTCATTAAAAGTCGTTCCCTGCCATTAATTCGGATAATCGAGATGATTTACGGATTTTGGGGATAGTAATTATCGTTAACGACGAGATTCAAGTAAAACATGTGTTTAAAATACCCAAACAGTTAAGTCAGCCTCAAAAATACTAATTTGATTCAAATTTCTCTCATTGTTTCCAAAATAATTGAAGAATACAATGAAATGTTTTTATCATGAAAATTGGTCCATGAAATTTTTCCTGTTTACGAATTAAACCTAGTACTGATGATCATATTCACTTTTCCTTTTTGACTATTGCGCATCGCCTGTAAGGCACACAGAACAAAAGTCAATCTGACTTTTGACGTATACTTTAGTGTGGTAGCACTTCAAGTCGGTAAATGATGCGGACTATCGCAAGAAGGCTAACACGAATATAGCGCGGCCTTCCAAATACACACGCTCACAACACACCCACCTACATCGGGAGGCCGCCCTTAAATGACACTGGCTGTTAATAGGACGTAAAAACAAATAACCAACCAACCTTTTGATGTCTTTTGTCGAGCATACCACGGCGGAAACAGTCGAAGTTATCCGAATGAGGTATAGAAGCAGAAGTCCATGTTTTACGTGGTCATTACGACTCATTAGACATACTGCACCTAACATCTACCACATCTTCAGTATTTGCTCACGGTACACTTCCAGCCCTAATATCTACCACATCTTCAGTATTTGCTCACGGTACACTTCCGGCCCTAACATCTACAACATGTTCAGTATTTGCTCACGGTACACTTCCAGCCCTAACATCTACCACATGTTCAGTATTTGCTCACGGTACACTTCCGGCCCTAACATCTACCACATGTTCAGTATTTGCTCACGGTACACTTCCGGCCCTAACATCTACCACATCTTCAGTGTTTGCTCACGGTACACTTCCGGCCCTAACATCTACCACATGTTCAGTATTTGCTCACGGTACACTTCCAGCCCTAACATCTACCACATGTTCAGTATTTGCTCACGGTACACTTCCAGCCCTAACATCTACCACATGTTCAGTATTTGCTCACGGTACACTTCCAGCCCTAACATCTACCACATGTTCAGTATTTGCTCACGGTACACTTCCAGCCCTAACATCTACCACATGTTCAGTATTTGCCCACGGTACACTTCCAGCCCTATCATCTACCACATGTTCAGTATTTGCTCACGGTACACTTCCAGCCCTAACATCTACCACATGTTCAGTATTTGCTCACGGTACACTTCCAGCCCTAATATTTACCACATGTTCAGTATTTGCTCACGGTACACTTCCAGCCCCTTAATTGCTAGCTTATCGTTTTATCCATTGTCATATATCTTAATCAGCTGAACATATGTTTTAAATAGCATTCATAATTCATACATTGCACGCAAAATAACGTTTAATCAGAATCATTCAGATGCTTAGATAAACTCTTATCATTCAAACGCACGTTAGACAATCCGTCTTATCACTTTATGAATATCAATATACATATTTTTCAGAAACAAATTGCTAGAAGTATTTACATTTTCCGGTCGATATATGTATAGTAAAATTTTTCTATTTTTTTTTTTCATTTTAAAGAAATCGCATCGCTGGTAAATAATTAAATATTGACACCTTTTGAACGCACATGCCGACCAATCATTGTCGACCAATTATTGCCAGCAGATCTTGGTCTTAACGGTGTTTTGTTGATAAGCCCACCAGATAAGTAGTTTCTTTCATGATGTCAATTAGATTACCGTATACAGGCAAATCTAAGTATATGAACAAACTTCACAGATTCTAAGGCATATCAAGCGTTAACAAAAGTACAAGATCATACATAATTAACACAGTTTTCTCTTAAACAACGCACTGCTTGAACACTTTAAAAGTAAAGCCTCTGAATCAGATTAATTCTTTAATTTTTCTTTCCCATTTTATCTTAAAAAAAGTGCGGGTTGGTTTGGTTTGATTGTTTTTACGTCCTATTAACAGCTAGGGTCATTTAAGGACGGCCTCCCAGTGTATGCGATGTGTGTGTGTGTTGAGTGCGTGTGTATTTGGGATGCAGCGGTATGTTCGTGTAAGTCTTCTTGCGATAGTCGCATGTTTGAAGTCACCGAAGTCTATAAATAGTTTTGTTTACTTAATTTTTTTTACATTTAAAAACCCAGTCATATCGTTAGATCCCTTTTCGTTTAAGCGAAGTTTTGAACTGAAGTAATGCATTTTAAATGTGATAAGACTATTACGTAGAGCGAGACTGTTGTGAAGTGGCCGATACCGTATTGTCATGAACCAGTCTTTCAGAAAGCAATGACTATTACGTACTCTATAAAGCGAACGGACTGTCATAAAATATGCTTACAGATTGACATGTCTTAAAAGTAGATTCTTTAAAAAATAAAGCACAAGTTCTTCAACGTGATCTGTCTACAAAGAAATCCACAGTCTGCTGTCTGCTTTCCTCAAAGACAATTGTGACAGTGTTAGATATACGAATACGGGATGCATCACCAATAAGATAATAATAATAATAATATACAACATTTATATAGCGCTCTATATAATTTGTAGAATTATTCTAAAGCGCTTCACAACATGTAGATAACAATTGATACTTACAATGCATAAATAAAGAAGTTATTACAATCTAAGATAATGTGATAATATAAAAATTGCATATAAATACGAACTAGAAAAAAAAACAAAAACAAAACAAACAAAATGAATGTCAGTATATACATGTACATGTCGTCTAAGTTGATACCCTAATGTGCAGACGTGAAAAGGTACGTCTTCAGATGTTTCTTAAATTTGGCCAGAGTATTTTTTATACAATAAGATAAGAAACTATTGGATTTTAAATTTACAATTCCACACAAAGCGACTACTATGCGGCCATTATTGTATATTTACAGTCTACACTGACATTCACTCGATAACCATTGTTCTACTGACTATCATTATCACCTCATAACTGTAGTCAATGACGTCGACAACAATACATGTGGGCGGAACTATGCAAATCCTCGCGTTTGAAAAACAATTGTGTGGCGTCACCACTAATAAACGTGGGCGGAGCTAACAACGATTTATGCAAATCTCATGCTATTACAATTATTGAACCATTCTCACGTTTATTACATTTGAAATGAAATTTGTGCCCGAAGATGGGACTAAAATGAACAAAATAGTTACGAACATTTCACAGAAAGATACTGTGGATATAAGGATAAACTTTCTATTTTGTTTAGGTTATCGGGGGATAACTACAGTGGAAAACGGGTAAATTATACATAACCGGCTGAATTTTCCCGAGTTCCATTGTAGTTATCCCCCGATAACCTAAACAAAATAGAAAGTTAATCCTTAATTGAAAACCTTTTTACAAGCATATTGTCGCCTTATTGAATCCAAAAGCTAGTAACATGTACATTTGGATTCTGGGCAGTTTTATAAAGTTTTAAAGGTAAAACAATATCCTAAATGGTCCATTCCGGAAGGGGTAATTCTTACCGGAAGTTGATTATAAGCCCCTTGATCCCTTTGTACGGGATGAAATAAGGCGGTTACGAGTTATCATGTTCTTTGGCGACAATATCAATCTGATTAAAATCATATCTTGATCTCAGCGCCGTTCCGTAAACTTCTCTATGCTACGTTAAGATCTGAGAAAATCCCATAGGGGTCATGTCCCGATGACCTTTTGTATTAACGAATCAAATTACTACTTTCAGAATCTTGACAGTGAAATTTTGAGGCGACAAAGCTTGCATTATCGCATTTGTCCATTTAGTCATTTCGTCACCAAAAAGTTCATGTGGAATAATGTGACGAAATGACTTGCTGCAAGATGACAGGTCAATGGAGAATTATTTTAGTATTAAGTAAAGAGGCGACAAAGGTCATCTGAACGTGACCCCCTTCTGGGATATTGTCAGATCCTTGTAAAACGGAGTGAGAACAAGGATCTGTATTTTAATCAGATTGGCGACAGTATACAAGTTTAGGGGTTTTCTAGCAAGAACAGCTGTACATGGTTGCTTGATACGGATTCGCGTATATAATAGATAACACATTCAGTGATTGAATTGGACAGTCTATCAAGTGTCAAGATAACTGGGGAAGACACTGAAAAATGAATTTCCGATGAAGTGACCCACATTAGAATAGCCGAGATAGATTAGCATTGCGTGCAGATGACTCCATATTCACAAAGCTCTCGTCTCTCTCGCGAGATCAGGCTCTTATTGAATTTTTCCCGGAACACGACTTGTGTGTAACTGATTTCAAACGTCTTCGATTTATTTCCCTCATGTAATCAATTTACTATTCATCAAGACGGCCCTTTAGACTGATCCACAAACACTAGAAAGCAATATCTGAAATGTGACGTAATGTGATATATGCTAAGTATCCGAAATATAATGCGTGCTGGTTCCCCGTTATGCTGCATATTTCAGCGAAACATTGAAGAGCATGTTGTACGACAGGACGTTTCTTCCTATGGAATCCATTTTCAAGAAATACACAGCGAGACATTACCTAAAGCCCTGGCATAACATATAGATAATGAATCCATATCGAGGATTGCGCTGACACGAAATTTAATTAAACTGAAATTATTTTATTTCAGAAAGGAATTAGGCATACCATGTTTCGAAATAAATAAAAAATCTTTAGGTTTGTGCCATAAACAAAGTATAGAGGATTAGCTGATGCAGCTCTGAAGAAAGTTAATGGACTTTTGCTTTGATATGACTGGAATGAAATACTTCTTTTTAATTGGATAAAGTGTGACGAATCTATTTAGTTTTAAGTACGTCTTCAATCTAGTCATCACTCTAAGCCGAATTATGACGCGGGAACATCACCGCCGACTTAGTAATGACGCGGGAACATCACTGCGGACTGAGTTATGACGCGGGAACATCACCGCAGACTGAGTTATGACGAGGGAACAACAGCGCGGACTAAGTTATGACGCGGGGATATCACCGTGGATTAAAAATGACGCAGGATGCATCACCGCAAACTGAGTTATAACGCGGGAACATCACCGCGGACTGAGTTATAACGCGGGAACATCACAGCGGACTGAGGTATGACGCCGACACATCACCGCGGACTGAGTTATGACGCAGGAACATCACCCGCGGACTGAGTTATAACGCGGGTACATCACTGCGGACTGAGTTATGACGCAGGAACATCACTGCGGACTGAGTTATGACGCAGGAACATCACTGCCGCCTGAGTTATGACGCGGGGATATCACCACGGATTGATAATGACGCGGAACATCACCGCGGCCTGAGTTAAAACGCGGGAACATCACAGCGGACTGAATTTTGACGCGGGAATATCACCGTGGACTTTGTTTTGACGCGGAAACATCACCGCGAACTGAGTTTTGACGCGGACACATCACCGCGCACTGAGTTATAAAGTTATAACTGGGGTACATCACTGCGGACTGAGTTATGACGCGGACACATCAACGCAGACTAAGTTATGACGCGGGGACGTCCATGACTTTGCTATATTTTCGCCATAGTCTATCCACTTTAAAGAATTTTCACGATAGAGTGCCTTATTTGCTTTCACTGCGGTGGCAGTAATTTGCATCAGTTTGAGCATAGCCGCTGCATTTTACTTTACTTTTTAAAGATTTTCGATCATGGCATTTTCTTGGCGCCTTCAAAATAAAGATACATTTAAAACAGGATTCAAACCCATTTAAGCATGCTATGCAACCGTATAGTTGTATGACGTATTCACGATTTGACAATGTTGCCATGGTGATGCTGTGCAAATGTTACATGTACCATTTTCCATAGATGTGTAGCGGGCGTCAGTAGTTTAAGTACACCTATCACCTTGTGAACTCTTCATAAAAATAGGTCAGGTACGGAGAACTCTTCAATCTCTATATATCAGTGTTGTCATGGTGACAACTCATTGACCGTAAGTGATGAGGTCTTTTTTGTTTTTTATCCAGGACAGCGTTAATTAGAAAAGTTTATAGGTTAATCCCGGCTTAGTATCAGACGCCACTTGACAGATCGTTACGATACTTTGGCTCTCCGAATCTCCACCGCGAGGAGTCCCAGGGACCTGAACAGTATTCGGAGTATTTTGCAGAGGTTTTGAGTATTTTGAACTGCATAAATGCGGAAATTAGACCTAAAATCATAAAACGACTATGTCACTCTTAACACTTTTGATTAGGTTATAATACAGCTGTAGCAAATTATCAGGTCCCTGTGCAAAGAGAAAGTACAAGATGGCCATTTTTCGTTCTGTAAAATTATACATAGGTCTGGCTTAGCGTTGGAAAATACAATGTACATTGTGTATTTTTAGATTTCTTCTGGCTTCCCAGACTTTGTACTGAGCAGGTCACAAGTACCGCAAAGACAACACTATAAAAAGATGGCGTAATACATGGTTTAACACCAAGATAGCGTTTGTTCGGTTTTTTTATTTTGTTTTTCTTTAAATAGTCCTTTTCATGGTGCATGATGATTTATTTGTTTTCTCTCTGATATCATTAATACTGAGCACACATATTGACATTTTCAGAACATTGTAGATTTTACCACCTTATAGATCTGAGAAAACGTTGAATTTAATCAAATCAGATGAAAAATACGGTTTGAACATTTCGCATGAGCTCATTCATGTTCATACGCCACCTGCTTAATACTTCCACATCGGCACGACTGACGCGAGTGAAAAGTTGTTAGAAGCACTGATCCTTGACATTTTTACACTCCACTTAAGTTATAAGTTACTAGGGATCTTATGAATGCTTTAACAAAAAAAAAATATTTTACAACAATTATGAAACAAGATATCAAACTTATATTTAACACTCTTGTTGGACAGGGTATTTGCGCGTGAGGGGTTTTATTTTCGGAGGAAACCGGAGCACCCGGAGAAAACGTCGGGTAGGTGACCCTGTACCTTTTCATATCCGGTCGGGGAATCGAACCACGGCCGCCTTGGTGAAATGCTAGTGCGCCGCCACTGCACCACCCAAATATTCAAAGGATGCTCTTACGACCTCGATCGGGTATCGAACCTTATCGACAGTTCGAAAAGCCGTCTTAGCTAATTCGACCCAATCCTAATGTGACGTGCAGTTCGATGCAATACGTGGTCACAGTGCTCCTTTTTTGTCTTAAACGAAAAAGGGTTCCAAAACATTTGTTTTGCCATTTCCTAGTTGGAGGTATTTTGCTGTTCAAGTTAACATTACGATATTAAACACACGTGAATCATAATTGTATGGAACCCCTGATGTAGCATAGGTATGTGGTTTCTTAAATATTTTAGTTTTATTTGATTTTATCATTTTTATTATTGTTTTTGGCAAGAACTATATATTATGTATAAGCATCCGTCAATACAACAAAAGTACGGTAATTTGCCATTTTCCTTAAAGGTACTTTAGGTTGATGACGAGGAGGGGGGTATACCTCAAGGAGGAGGAGGAGGAAGCGAAGTTGTTCGTACCTTCCTTAATTACTACTACTACTTTTAACCCAATTATCCTTAATTTGTCTGTATTGTAATTTACATCAAACCTTACTGTCAAACACAGCATCCTGTTCATTGGGGGAAACCCTAGGGCGGAGGAGGAAGGGTGTAGCCAATTTAATCATTCAAGTTTTGGTTTAACTGAAGGGAGACACTCTAGATGTACGCTATATGAATGATTAAAGGCTAAAATGATTTTGGCATAAAAATACAATTTAAATATACACACTGATGCCTTTCCATTTCTTTTGGTAAATGTAATTAGTAACTGAAGCATAACAAGCAACCACGCGGGATTGTCATCTAACAGGTTGTAGTTTGACTAGTAGTTAATGTCATTCCGTTGCAATCAACCTCTCGTGATCGTCTTGACCTTGACCTTTGACCTTCGAGTAGCAAGCACTTGAGGCATTTGTCACATTGTCTGGCCGCATGTGATGATGCTCTGCTGTACACATACTCGATATCCTGGGGTTACGCTCACCTACGCTCTCAACACCCCTGGAATATGTCATGGCATTATGTGAAGGCATCAAGGATTATAGTACACTATACGGCAAGAATGGATGATTAGCCAACTAGTATGATGACTTATCCGTTTAGAAGTACAATTATGTTTGACCTTTGACCCGATTAAAATGATAAAGACATTTAAGATGGCAGACAGAGAACGGACGAATTTAAATATTAAGCTCTAATTTCCGTTTACTCTGGAGATGAGGAGAAATATACTAGAGATGATACAGAATTTTTATTTATAGTCCATGTGATTCTCTCTCGTGTTCACAACTTGGTCAATTTTGTGACCACGACTTATGAGTAAAAGCGATATATATATATATATCTGTCTCGAACACGCAGACGGATCTAGAACCGCAGCTTTCGGAAGATATTGAATAATTTGATGTCCGTTGAGTTTATATTTTTTTGCTGAACTGGAGTTTAGATTCCGTAGCCACTCTGTCAGCCAGTGCTGTCAATAAGGCTGATAAATCTCTTCTACAGCCGTTAAAAATCGTTACGTGAGTATTTTAGAGAGCAAGCATGTTGCCTGTCGTCGGGGGACTTTGTACATGTTTATGATGGAAAGTTTTAGAGAGCAAGCGTGTTGCCTGTCGTCGGGGGACTTTGTACATGTTTATGATGGAAAGTTTTAGAGAGAAAACGTGTTGCCTTTCGTCAAGTGATTTGTTCTTGTTATAATAGGGAGCCAAAACACGATGTAGAAATCATGATGTCATATAAACATATATATTAACGTTTGCATAGTAACGTCACTATATAAACTATCTAGGGAGACACGCGATTTAAGAGATAATAAATGATTAAGATTTTAGCATAGAAACGGTGACGGTTCGCCTTCAAAATGGCTGTTTCAAGTTTGTTTCTGTTTCTTGTTTCGTTTGAATCGGAAACCGAAACTATTGTGACCGTTAACCGACATCCGGAGTCAAGAATCCGAATGAAGTGATTTCAGCCCGGGCACTTATTTAAGCATTTAACTTCTTTCAGATGGCATTCATATTGCCTATGAATGCCAACTGAAAGCAGTTCAATACATATATTTACCATTTTTAGAATCTGTTAATCTCATAAAACAATCATTAACACATTTTATTTCTCAGCATTTAGCATCAGCAGCATTCATGGCCTGATGAATGCCAACTGAATTTGGTAGGGGTATACAATGACAATGCTATTCAATGGTAAATATTGGAAAATAACATACATCGTGCACAGTAGATTTATATACTAGTCTCTGTGCAGAAGAAAGTAAATATACATGTATGTATACAACATAAATATGTTTGGTTTTGATATCTTTATCTTGTTATGTACAAGTGTTCGTTAGGTGGAGCGTTCTGTTGTGTAAATTTAGAGGAAAGCTCAAATTCTCACCATCGTCTGTTATAATAATGAGCTAGTATTGGCACAAACACATCACGGGGAAAGGGAACTGTAATACACAACTTATTAGTCTTTGTGTTTTATTGGAACAAGTCGTATGTTCGTCTATGTATTTGTCTGTGATACTGTATATATATTGTTATAAGTATTGTCTGTTTCAAAGCCGATATTATTAGAATGCACTAGAGCGAACATTACGTTCCTCAGTGTTTCGCTTACATACAGACTCTAAACGATCGAACGTGAAAACCAAGTACTCTTCCTATTGCACAATGCTCTCAGCTATGTCCTATGAAAATTAAGTTGTTGCAGACAGTAAGCTTTCACAGAACAAACGGTCCATCGCAAAAAGATAAAATCAGTATTAGTAATCACTCTTTAATGTTTTGTTGTACACAGGGAGTCGAGAATGACATTCTCATTCCATTCCCGAAAAAAATCCCTACCTCTTATCTCCTTCTTCACATATGAATACTTTTAATATATTTCTATTTGAAGTTGTGTGAGATTTTAAAATAAATGAGGTTTAACAAATCATAATGATAGTGCGTTTACGCTCTGGGAGGGGTAATTGTACTGTACAATCCTTTACATCGTCGAAAACCGCTGTGACGCCACTCTTACGTTTGTATCACGTAGGCTAGAAAGGACTGAGAGTACTCCCGAAAAAAGTTAATTATTCAGAGATTTCGACCAATCAAAATGGTCGTTTCGTCGTGGCTCTCGGTTAGAATATTTAACCTTTGTATATTTCTGAAGACATGGCGCCGATGTCAACGTCCGGTAGGACTTATTGTCCCTAATGTTGTCCCAACACAACCCACGGTTTTCTTAGCAGGCGATGCCGCCGCCATGTTCGTTTGTATTGTATAACTACAAAAGGGATATCCCGGCCGGAGTAACCACGGATGGAAGAAGCAATATGATTTGTTACTATTTTAGTACGAAAACAACATTCTCCGTCTGCTCTAGCGCACGGTACACAAACGTAAGAGCGGTGTAACGTTGGATTCCGACAGTGAATCTGTTATCATTTTTACCAATTTACATTTCAATTTATCAGACAATATCTAATAAGGTTATGTGTATTGTATTAAAAAATATACATAATATCTCTGATGATTTATGTCTTTCCATTTTGTCATACTGCATGAGTAATGTCGGTTATAAGTCTATACTGTTCTCATGTATGTCATTATATAATATATGTATCATATTGTGCCTGGTTGTAACTGTTTACATAATTCATTGAAAATGTGCAATATGTTGTATTGTGCATACACAGGACCTGGAGATTCGTTATAGCTAGTTTTGTACCTTAACCTTAAACTCCTAATAATTTTACATTTTTAGGAGGTTTAGTTCAATTTCCGATAAAATTTCATTTTTATCAAAAATTGAGCTAACCACCCCCCCCTTCCCTAATAAAAACAAAAACAAAAATCCCCCCAAAAACAACAAAGTGTTTAATTACTCTAAACGTCTTACTTTAGGTCTTTAATTGTATATTTATTCACAAAGCCCTGCGTACCAGATGGGGGCCCTCAATGGCGAAAAGACTACTTCTCCACCTCTTGGTCGTAGGTTTGCAGCAAACGGGTGTCAATTGATAGGCATTGGCCGTAGGTCGGTGGCTTTGTCCGAGAACACCGGTTTTCTTCCACCCCAAAAACCTATCACATTCTTTGGCTGTTAATTTGGCTGTCTGGTTCACAAACCCCTGTGTGCCAGTAATGACCGCCGTTTTGAGGCGCATTTGAATTGAAACACTGCAGTGTTATCGATCAGACCGCGACAACCACAGTGACTGATCTGTTCGGGATATATATATACTTATTGACCCGTTCGGTCTACCTCGGTACGTTGTGTCGATAGTAAGTGAAATTGTATCTCGATACTCTTTTAAAGTATTTTTCTTGTTCAATTTTGATGTACATATTGACACCAATAACCTTATGTCAAGTCCCATGTGATTCGGGAATATATATGATCAGATCCCTGTGATCGGGGAGGGTACCTTCATATCGTTTTTAGCGCTAAAATTTTTGCGTCTATTGCTGCCACTATTCTGTGACCTTTGACCCATGTCATTTTTTCCCCTACCGCTGCGGAAAATCTTGAATTGCTACCAATCGCATGATATCTGAACTATTTAAAAGCCTAAACCTAACAGGAAATGATGTTCCCATGGTATTGTTAATAATTATGATGACTTTAATAATCTATATGCTATTTGTAACAAAGAAATCAATTTTTCACTCCCACGGCTCATTTAAATATTACGTCTCTGCCCTTGGTTGACCTCTCGCGTGTATACATGCATTCGTGTTATAGGCCTATACCTCGATCGTGGAATGTACTGGCATGGTGTAGTTTGCTATGTTAAACTTTGATTATATAATCGCGCCATGCCATAGCCAACGACCCTGATTTGGATTTCAATGTAATATTACCTTGTACATGTACTTAAACCAAAATACTTGACCAATTTGTCAGTCGGAAATATTAATTCGTAATTACAGTGTTAATCCGCCCTCTGGATATGATAATGTTATATACGAGCTACTCCCCCTAATCGTCACTAACGTTGTGATATATATACAATGTATATACCACGGACTTGGATAATCGAAGTCCGTGGTATATACCGAATGAACAAACTTGATCGATTTTCTTACTTAATATTGTAATGAGTATACACTTTTAATGATACATTATCAGAACCAGCAGAATGTACATGTACATATGAATTGGCAAAACATTTGATTTATTGAAAATAACACTTATATTTTTTTTATGGCGAGCAAAAGCTCGTGGTTTTATAATTACGTTCTCTGTGCTTCACATATCACTATACATTTTTGTTTTAATGAAACTTTATCAAAACCTGTATAGTGTACATAACAATTGACACAATATAAGTTATTAAGTAGAAATAACACTTATATTTTCTCTGGTATGCAAAAACTTTTATCGTGTAAATTCCCGTAACTCTGTGCGGCCCTATATACATAGGTCACGGCCAACATACATGTAAGTTTCATTGCTTTGTATATGAACTTGATAATTGATAATTAGGCCTAGAGATGTAAGTGAATATGACATATTTGCATCCATTTATTTTTCTCCAGCTTGGTAAAGATATCGTTATAGGACTTATATAGGCTTTAAGACTGTTGTCTAATCCTTTTGATTTTGTAACGTATTGTAAATACAATTTAGGGAAATTTCCTCAAGCTCGAAGCTAGAAGACGACCTAAATCCTATGTACACTTAAAACCTGCCACTCATTAATCATACTTTTAGGTTGCTATGATATGTCTACGTCATAATGCAAACTTTTATTACCTAACAATAACATCTATTTTATTATTGAAACAAACTAGTATATTTGTTAATGTATATGTCTCTGCCAATGCTCCCGTATTGTAATTAATCGTCATCTTGCATTTCCATCTGGATCTCAGGTATGATTTTTTGCCTTTGTTTTATTTTGTGTCTAACACACTAATACCGTTTATTCAGTGCATATATTAAAATAAACACATTTGCTTCCCTGTACATGGATCAATATTCATTTGTAATGAAAATTGATATTTCAGTTAAATTGTTAAAGGCCCAATAAACGTAACTTTGGGCAAAACTTGAAGAGAAAATCAAGCCAAATAACTTATTATATTTATAGATTTAATTAAGATTAACTTAAACCAACAATATTCAAGATGAATTCTTATGCGGTTACCGGTAACGCAGCAGTTGAAACTCTGTATTTGTAAACACCGTCCATTTTGAACTGTCTTCTAACTTCGTCTTGTTGTTGAAATGAGCCACACTTGAATTATTTTCAATTCTTTGGAATTTTCTGTCAAGAATTTTTTGTTAGTTTCCGCTCAGATTTACTTCGTTTTAGACATATTTTTGCATAGTTATCAACTCGACTTTTTTTCGTAAATTTTCAAAATCTCGAAAAAAATTGCTGAAGTTATGTATATCGGGCCTTTAAAGCACTGCACTAAATTGTACATGTAGCTTGAAATACAACTCGTCAATCTAAACAAATTGTGTGTTATTGAGTTTACTCTAAATACTTACTTAATCCTTATTCTGAAACTTTCTGATATCGAAACTTAGTAACCCTACAACAAAAACACTTCAATAGCTGTCGAAATATACAAACTATTGTTTGAAGTTTTAGCGTTTCAGTACTTTCATTTATATATATTGCCAGGTCCCTGTGATTGGGGAGGATACCTTCATAAAATATTATCATATATTACAAATACCAGGCCCCTGTGGCTGTGTTACAGGAAATACATTAATTCATATAATGCTAGGTTTAATTGCAAGTCCCTTAATACAAAATATTTCTCAATGAATGTCCTTTAAGATACAAGTACACAATGGTTGTTACATAGAATAAGCTGTGTGATATACCTACGATAAAATTCCAAACTCAGTAGACCATTTTTGTTCCTCACCAATTTCTGATAAAACCAAACAAGGAAATTCAATTTAAGAACTTAGAAATCTATCCAGTATACGCATCATGCCACCTAAAGCTAGGAATGCGTGGTACATGTTCTAACGTTTATTTTTGTAAGTTCAGCCTAAAAGAGGTTGGTCTGTAAAAATCCGTTGTGATACTAGTTTATAGCAGTGAATTCTTTCCGGAGATACTGATGTCGTTTAGATCTTATCGTTTTAGCGTACTGTACCGTAATAGGACAAAAGTTTACACTAACAAGCAAAATGCAATTCATGAAGCCATTTGTATTCGAAGCACGATTTATATAATTTATATAATTATGATGATTCCAGGTTCCTACATACCGCTTTATCACAACATAAATGTCGTCTCAAAGTGGTTCACAAATCATTATCTGCGGTTATAGGGCCTTAGCAACTAGCAAAAATCATCCTCAACTCCCTGTGGAGCATACAGCCGGTGCAGCCATTTTGACGCTCACAGCTAGCATTCCACAGTTTCTAGCACTGCCCAACCACGTACTCATCTACAGCTGAGTAGACTGGAACAAGCAGAGTAAAGTATCTTGCTCAAGAATACAACACAATGTCGTGACCGGGACTCGAACCCGAAACCTTGGATCACGAGGCCGGCACTAATCTTAATCTGGCGTTCATATATTCCATGAGTTGTTTTTGATGTTATTTTTGAACCACGAATATAAATACAATTAATATTTTAGTTCTCGAAAGAATTTTCAAAAAGAAAATGAGAAAAGTTTATGACTATGTGACATTTTTACGCTTCCGGATCCCAGCAGAACGTGTTTCTATATACCGACTTCAAGTTTTAATTATTACATTGCGTTTTACTTGCTTAACTTTGTTCCTATGAAATAATTTTAAAGCGCCAAACTTCGAAAAAACGTACACACGAACATTTCACGTGTACAGTAGACTAGGAATGCAATGAACCGACTGATGACGTAATCATTATATCATGATACCAGTGACATTCACGGGACGATGACTGTTCTATTAATTATAAAGCTAAGCACGATACATAATATTATATTATTTGAACTAAATGCTGAAACATAATTATAATTTAAACTGAATTTTCTGTGAGGTGAAAAATAGAAAAAAATGCTTTCAATTTGCATTGGACGAAAAAGTCGAATACATAACGCGCTTCATGTTGTATATGTTTTTGTCTGGTTGAAATTCATATTGCCTATGAATGCCGACTGATATCAGTTTAATACTTAAGTGAATGTTGCTACAATCACTATGACGTCATATTATTCAAGAAATGGCGTCCAAATGGTATTCACGAAAGCTTTTGAAGCTTGACACGTTGTCTTGTTTAATTACGAAATTTTTAGATGAAACAAAAAATTCGAATACAATATACATTATACGTATTTCCAAACGTTTTGACAAAATAATCCAGGTTTTGACAAAAAATTACTTTAATCCTTTTTTTTTATTGTATTTGTATTTCAAAACTGCATATCTTTCATTTTCCCTGCTTTCCTTTCTTCTTACTTTTTTAATTTAAACTTATTTTGGAACACGTTATTATTGACATACGACGCCGTATTAGGGCCACCTTAAAAATAAATGTATCTTGTACGCACGACAAACTATTTTGAATGTAAATAAGGGAATACCGAAGCGTTAACAAAATCATAATCCAAACTCAAAATCGATTAAACAAGGGGCAAAATATGAACAAAGGAAAGATTAACACGGAGACCCTTGTAAAAGTACAAGATAATAAGACCATGTGTTCCGGAAGAGTAAGCGTATTCTGCTTCATCGACGACACCAGCCATGTAAATCTTTGTCACATCCAAGTAAAGATCAAGTTCTCAAAATGAGAACCGAGTATCATTGAGAATCTTAGAGTGGCCCTAATACGCCGTCATATTGTCATAAAAGGAAATAGAAAAAGATGAATACTGGAATTGTGTTTTAGAAAATGACTAGAAGCGTTAGCAAATTATTTTGTCTTATATGCCAAAGTGTAAGAAAAAAAAAATAATGCCAAGAATGTAGTTCATAGCAATATCAGTCACGGATTTCCGGGTCACAAACGTTTAAATCATACGATGATTTCGAAGACAGAGCTGGAAACAAGATGCCCTACTTTCAACCTTGCTTTGGCAATTCTATATCCTCTAAATAGTACCACCTCCCCTCTCCCTCCACCACGAACTTCCGTTTCTCGTCTACAAATGGCTTTTAGACTGATGGGCCGCATTAACTATCATTTTTATTGATAATAAGGCAATTGAAAGCGACCGCTTTACTAGGCTTCTTTTGATTTGTCATTCCAGTCAAAGAATCATTGATTTAGTTGGAGTTTACTTGTAAGACATTTAAAACGTATATGAGAATGGGGCGATGCGTTGGTAAATATGTCACTAGTGCGCATGTACTGAAACCAATTCCAAACATGTGAATGAGATAAATTCTTTGTACAAAAAACGTGTCAAGGTGACCCTTGCTTCACATGCGAATTCGAAATTGAAGCGCCTACTCGAAAAATCATGCTCTTGATTTGAAAAGTTAATATAAGACCAACTCTATGCAGAAAATAATCAGAAAGAAATGGGAAGGGGAAGTAAATATCACTTTAAATTGAACTAAAAAAACATGATCAATAGAAATAGAAAAAACACACGAATCTTACAAATTTACCGTCTTCCAATCAAAAAGGCCTAATGAACACCTACTTCTGTAAGGTTTTTGTTCGTCAATGATTCATTGAAAATAGGAAGATAGATTAAGATTAAAAGGAGATCATATTAATTTTGGTTTAAAAAATTAATTTGGTATATTAATTCGTGTTTTGAATTAAAAATATATTTATTAATTAATTTATTTATTAAATTGTCACACATTTTCATTTTAAACATACAATGTAACGATAAAGGAAGAAAATTATGAGATTTTGATATGTCTATCATAGACAAAAATGATGACCGGTTGTTATCAGATTTTGTTTCCCAATTCGATCAATTAGGAAACATCTTAAAGATGATTAAAGAAGCTCAGATTATCGCTTCAATTTCATTGTATATCGTCTATACAAAACGACCATAAGTGGTTTTGCCGAAACGCTGCAACCTTCAGCTTTGCAGATGGAGAGAGAGGTCTCTCTTCAACCTATAGCATGCACTCTTATAAAAGAACTTTAATATGTTCTCTTACAATGAAATCAGTTAATCTGTCAACACTTTTCAACAATTAAACACCATCTTAAACAGAAAATAATGTTTTTTTCTTTCGAAATCCATCAGCTGATATAATTATTTCTTATACTTGAATGATGAACAAATTCTCAATATGTCCATTTCCTTGATACTGCCATAATATATCTTGACATCTCACAATGTCTAAAATAGCTATCAACTGATGGACCTTTATGATAGACTTAAAGATAGATTCAGAAAAGTTTGGTGGACTTGAAAAAGACATGAGATTGCAATGAAACTTGATGCTAAGAGGACACTGGTACAAATTGATTAGGGATATTTCGCCATTGTATGTTTCAAGATAGCATCGTGTCGATTGCGGTTGTCCATTTCATTCTTTGTAAAAAGTGACAGGAAATGTACCCTTGGCATAATAGTGCTTTCATTTATCGAAGGGCAGACCCGATCTCCGATTGCTCGGTACGTTGTTCGATCTGAATAAGATTACGTAATTTTGTAATCGAATGACGTATACTATATCCATCTTATTTGAAATACGATTTCCCAAGCCAAATCTTTTAAAGTTATTTCAATATGCCGGGATTTCTTCCGCGGCTGCATATTTCCGTTCGCAACAGCTTAATTTGTATAGATTCTTGAATTGTCTCCTTCCAAAAACCAACACCGCCCAATGCTTAAAAAAAAAAAATGATAATAATAAAAAAATATGTATCAAGAATAGGAAGAAAAAGTACATTTTCTGAATCCTGAAAAATTTCCTGAAGTTACGTATATTGGGCCTTTAAAGAGATTGGCCAATGATTTCTGTATTCGTGTTTTACGGGCCATCTGTACATCAACGCTCATTGACTCCAACAAAGAGTCGAGTACCATTGATTGTGGGTGACAGTTTCACCCTTCAGATTAAGGTAGTATGCATGGTAAATCATAGCACACATTCTGCAACAGCAGTGTTCATGTTTTGCATCATCTTAAATAGTTAAAAAGGGTATTTTGCTTAAAAGCAGAAAATTACTCGTACCAGGAACTCATGAGGAAATTCATATCTATAAAGTATGGTGCTACATTTTCTTTGTCCAATTTTCGCTGGATCGTAAAAAATTAACAACTGGGTTGTACAATGTCGTGAAATAGTGTATTGTACATTAAAGTATGACTTTTTATATGTACCTTACTAAATTCATTTTAAAACGCTATAATATCTAGTTTTTCTTTTTTTCATTTAAACATATTCGAATTACTTGCAATCAGACTGTTTTAAGATAATAAAGGCAGGGTTAATTTGTTAAGATAATCTGAAATTAACTTTAGAATAAGAATAAAGTTTAAAAAATAAAATTTAAAAAATCAAGCAGAATAAACAAGAAACTCTGTTCAAAAAGTACATGTGACCTTAAATTCATCACAATAGGCGACAAAATGCATGTATAGGAGACAAAATGCATCTTTGAATGCCTATCGGGCCAAAACCGTGATTAAATTAGGTGTCTCCGAAGTCCTGTTGTTATTTGATTACATTACAATGCTGTGAACAAACAACAGGATATTGTATTTATCATCCTGTTTGTTTAAATCAATATTAAGTATGTCGACTCGCCCCTACCCTGGGGTTGTAATTCAATTTTAGCACCCCTGTTTGTCTGAAATAGTTCATATTGAACTTTGAATGTGGTACCAGAGATTAAGCCTTAGTAAACAAGTCCAATCAATATTTGTTATATCTATAAAAGCTGCACGTGATGTAGGAAATAAGATATGGTGTTTTCTCAAATCCGTTTGGTGAATTATTCATTCAAATTTTTATTTGTAAATTTGGTATTAAATAATATTACTAGCAATTCAAACTTATTTCTTTATTTATAACGGTCGTTTTGCACACGCATTGACACAGTGATCTGGTTGTGTTGCGGTCTGACGTCGAACGTCACAACTACAGGGCGCCGCCATTTTTGCATTACCGTCAAAGAGTTTCGCGTCATTTGGAATCAAACGTTTGACAGAAATCATTTATTGTATAACCACACACGAAATTACATGATTCCATAAATGTTCCAGGTTTCAAAATCGTGAAGGAACCAAACAATGGCCGTAAGTGAATAGTTATTGTCCTGAAGCGTGAACGACGCCAGATTTACCAAGCTCAAGAAGGGAGAGGTGTGAAAAATTTTACCAACGTTTAGAACTGTCGTAAAGATCATAACATGACGTTTTTATCAACTTTGGTCACAGACATCATCTTCCAAAATGACTTCCTCTCAAATATCTTCGAGTAAAGTAACCTGGCCCCAGTTTCATCAACATTCTTGAAATTCTCCATAGGAAAGCATTGTTACATTTTTCGTTGCATCAAAGCATTAAAGAATTAAAGGAAAGTTCCTTGACTTAGGAATTTTCCTCTTACTTTCGTAATGCATTTCATTTCCATTTCATCATATTTTATTGTAAACACAATCGGATCGAACAGCAGGCTAAGCCTATATAAGGTACAGGTTGACATGACAAATACAGGACATTGATGAAATAATTAATTTGAAGATATTGATGCAATTAATATAATATAATACATGTAGCATAACTATTAGCATTTTCTCAGTCTATTTAAGAAATATGAGTAGGGAGATAATCCCCTGTGTATTTAAACATAATTAATTCTATTCAAAAGAGAAAATAGTAAAGTGGGGCAATTCATTTGAAAATTTTGATAATCATAATGATTATGTCTAAGATATTATATATACATGTAGCCAGTGTTCTTTGTTTAAATCCTTCATCCAATTAAGTTTCAGATAAAAAGTCACTAACGGCCTCTACCGTTTACATATCATCCACTCAAGAAGATTCAACCATAGAACACTAGTGTTAAGAATTGGCACATTTATTCAACATAGGTTTTAGTGTTAAGATATTGAGAACACCAAATGGTATAAGGGAGGTGTAACTCCATGCATTTTTATAAAAATATAATTTGTTCTATGTAATACTTTCATAAGAATTTAATTTTAGCTAAGTAATAAAAGACAAGCAATGCCACAGTAAAATGAACATTAAACAACTAGACGAGAGGAAATGTTACAATCCTCAAATTATTTCAAGCCATTACTGCCCCTCGTTCATACCGGACTGTTGTTGTACACAAGAAAATGAAGGAAACATTTTTTGTCATGCAGCATCAACAAAAGTTACATTCATTGGTTAGGGCATAGAGGTTAATGATAAAAGAGAGTAATGCATTCCTATGGAGATTGTTAAGTTAAGGAGTTTCCGTATGTTTAGAGCATTGATTAATGAAATCGGTGCCAGACCCACACCAGATATTTAACGGCCGATCATTTCTTGTATTCATCATTTAATGAAGGACCGAATCCTGTTATATCCTTATTTACATTGATATCATAAGATTATTTCTTAAATATCAAACTCTTGCAAGTTAGCTCGGTAATAAATAGGAATACATGTAGCTGTTTTGTATAATTTACACATTGAAAAGATTCGACATACTGTAAAAGTGAAATTATCCGCGGTGTGGAAGTTTTCGCTTATTTCGCTTGCATTAAATCTCCGCGAATACATCCACATCCGACCATATTTAAAACCTCTGACCTCTGCAGTGCCAAATAGTCGAAACAAACCAGCATGACTGACATCGCGAGCATTTTCACACCGCGAACAGGCTAAACGAAAAATTCCATTCGCGAAAATATTGACTTTTACAGTATAAGATAATTATGTAAATGTAACTGTAGTTGATTGTTTGAATTTGAAACTGACGAAAAACCATCGAACAAACATGGTTTATAGATGGAGCTATTTCCTTCCATCTCTTGCACTGGCGTATTTATTGAAAGATTGAAAGTTTATAATACATTGTACGACTAGCATAACAGTATAGTTCAATTTTAGATCCATGTTCATTTAAAGTACAACGAGAAAAAAATAAATCAGGGGAGCGGAGAAGAAATAAAACCTATTTAGAAAATATTATTTGACGTCTCAGCGTCTAAGTGTGTGACGTTTCAAAGAAGATATTTAGTCTCATAAAAAAATTGAAATCAAATTCGTTGGATGTTGAATAAAATGTTATGTGATGGTGTCCCTAATTAGGTATCTTGCGATTTTCAAACCCATTGGGGTCTAAGCCTGTAATTTCACTCTCAGTTCTCATTAAATCATCAAAGGACAAAGACCCGTGTTTTTCATTTATCATTAAGAACCCGCGTTGGAAAATCTTCACACGAACAGCAATTTACAGGTTGCTAATAATGTTGCCGTATCTTTGTTTCAATCACTTGACCAGATTGTTTGTCCAGCCGTTGACCTTGAAATGGCGACCGTTGCCCACTCAGCCCATGGATATAAAGACACCGATACATTTGTACATAGTCGCGGGAAGGATTCCGCTGATCACCCGATATAGTTCTATGCCAGGTCAAGACTTAATGGGAGCATTTGCTCACGTCACTCACACGCTTGAAGGCATGACTGGAATACAAAACAAATCCGGAACAACGTGATTTGGTCGGAAACTTCATACGGAATTGTAGAGTTACAGTTTACTTATTTATAAGGATGGCAGGTGGAAATACGATCTTAATGATAGGTGTGTGGAATATTTAATTATGTCCGCAGGAAATATTTGGGATTAAATCAATAAAATAACCAACCATTTTTTTGTATCCGGAATTATCATTTCTATTCAAGGAAATGTTCTTCAAACGATTCTCACTCTGTGATATTAGCATTAGTATAGCTTTAATAAAATCACGACGAAAATCTTAGGGCGTTTAGGATGAAGTTAGAATGCATACTACTGTATAAGTTTGTTTGCGTTTTTCGTCCAATTAACAACCACAGTCATTAAAGGACATGCTAGATTTTAGTACTCGGGGAAAGCAAGAATTCCCAGAGGAAACCACAGACCAATGGTCAGTACCTGGCTATTACCGCACGTAGACTCAAACCCACGACCCGGAAGTAGAGGGCTGGTGGTAAAATGTAGCAATCTAGGATTTGACCTTGACCACATGGTCATTGCGTCCCCCAGGGTATATTTGAGAATTGAAGTTCATTTTTGCTGCGTATACGGTAGTTTGACGGCAGTTAACAACGGACATAGATGTTGTAGTGCGCGTATGTTCTTTTCATCGCAAATAGCCTTGTGAGTTTCGAATAATATCAATAGCTATTCGAAAAAATTGAACAATATGTAACTTGTTTCAGCTGTCTTCAACAATAATTCACGCATAATATTTTATTGAATTGAAGTTGTCTGAGATTAAACTAAAACGTGTTCCTTTTTTTCGTTTTAAAAACACATTGCGTGTCAGATCAACGTTCGATAAAATAAAAATAAACCGTTTAAGTTTGCAGGAACGAAATTAGTTGGGAAACTGTTTCACTAAATTTACTCAGCTCCAGCACGTAAAAATTAAAAACTGAAATTGTTTTCGAGGTATACATGTATCACAAAAGAACCGAAATTTTATTTTAATGAAACTGATTTTCAATTCATTTTTTTTTATATTTTATCATAATATGTAAAAGGCTGAAATATGGAAACTATGTTCTAGAAATAGTAAAACTGTTGAAGATAATGCAAATATCTCACAAATATCAAAAAGTTCGATTTGTAATTAATTTTTGATGGAAAGTTTTCCTTTGCATAATATGGTCATTTAAAAATATAAGCTGCTCTGTTTAAATCGCTCGCTGCGTCTGATCCTACATACACGCATGACCTCATCTGTATACCCCTGAAGACACATTTAAAATCTTCCGAATCAAAAGACTGCAAAAGCGCAATAGTTCATTAGGAAATTTCAGTAGTTAATAAATGAAGAAGCTGAATCGACAGAATATCGCAAATCTTTTGATCGTTTATCAATGAAAGGAAGACTCCTTTTGATGTCGCTCCGTTCTCATTACGTACTTATTAATAATGATAATTAAAAACTATTAGCAATGTTAACGACAAATTCTCGCGTCCCTGTGTTTTGTCATTGAAACAGTGATATGAAGAGATCTATTGCTATTGTATATATATTGATTTTATTTTCAAAGCGTTTTATTGAGCAAGATATCTCGTGAAGTAATTGGGATATACTTTACGACACGACCTTCAATAATTGCAAGTACGATGGACCTTTATACACTGATTAACGAAGCACGCCCATGTGTAATAAATAGGAGAAATGAAATGAAAATCTTATTTCTGAGCACAAATTTATTATAGCTAGCTCCGCTAGCAGTACCGTATCCATACATATACAATGTATAACTCTTTGTGTGCGAGATATTGCCAAATGACCTGCTTCAATGTCTAATTACAATGGTTAAACATTTTCTAAATGAGTGACCTTAATCATGATGTGGTAAACAGTAGTATGAATGCAGTTGACGACGAACAAATTTTATAGTGTTCATAACAACGGTCGTCATGTGCGCGTATTGACACACTGCTCAGGGAGTGATACGACCGAACGTTCCAAAAAGACACCGCCGTTGTTCACGCTACCGTTAAAGAAGTTTGAACGTGCATTCTCGGGATAAACAGTTTCTCAGTATCCATTTGTTGTACTATCCGACACAATGGATACAATATTTATATGATATTAATTTGTTTGTTATACCAAATTAAAAATCCTGAATATTTATGCGCTGAATCACTATGATGAAGGCGTTGTGCTTAATTAGTCCCCTGGTTGAGACATACCCTAGCGGATCCAAAGGGGGAAGGGGGTCAGGACCACCGCCCCATCCCATCCCCCATCCCTTTTTTCGGAAGAGGACAATTGTTATAGCCTTACAAAAGTTTGTACCGTTGTATCATTGAAAAAGCGTCAACTGGACCCCCCCTTTCGAAAATCTTGCATCCGCGCCTGCATACTACTCCCTGCTTGGCGCGCATCCCTCTGGCAGCCGAACGACTGGTCCACCCGTTGTCACCTGTATGTGACCTTGTAGGGTTTTTGACAGTATAGGACGTGAAACAAAATAACGCCAAGTCAAGCTTCAACAATGTGGGTTTGTGGCTTGATGACGTTAATAAGAATTCTGTATCCTTAAGTTTGTATTATTTGAATGTACTATTGCTATAACCCCAATAAAATATGTTTAAACCAATTCTATGACGTCATTAACGCTGGTATTTAAATTCTGAGCAAAAAAAAAAAAAAATCCCCACTAAATTCCGTAATCAGCATTTAAATGGATGAATTTCTAATTGTTTATCACGAAGGAAAGAAACAATGACATCTTCGTAACTGAGACATTTTCTTTAAAAGGGTATTCGGTATAGATAAAGAAATCAGTAGGCTTCGAGTTACAATGGTGTAGAATGAAGGAAGACATATTGTTTTTGTACAAGTTGTTCTCCTGTCTCTCGTTCTTTCTTGTCCAACCCATACATTTGAATCATTGAGTATATCTTCACAAAACTTGCATTGTACTTGTATCGCCTAAAGCTAAAGTGTAATGCACTGCTGTTAGGTCACTGTGACCTTCACCTAAAAATCAAAGGTCAAATTATTACTTTTGGGCAGCACAATTACGTTGCCTAGGTAGCTGGGTTAACATCAAGGTCAGGCCAATCTTACACTCTGAGCACTGGTGATTATCTGTTTCATCTTTATCATTTATTTATAACAGTCACGATATTTATTACTCTTATTAGAATTGATTCATCTATGGTATTGCACTGCCGGAGAAAACAGTATTTACCGAGTATTTACAACGTTTTCGTAAAACTCCGTTTTATCATTTATACACGTCTATTAGTTATGACTGACCGAACTTCTGACCACTGAACTGTAAGTGTTTATATATAATTAATTTTGGATTCTATTCTTTGTTTTTCAGGTTTGTTGCTATTGTTCATCCAATCAAGGCACAAATCCTATGTAACCGACGCAAGAACGCAATAGCCGTGATGCTAGTCTGGATCATCTCCATCGGGTGTGGACTTCCAACTGCTATGTACAATCAGGTCATACCGCCAGGATATTGCCAAATAGTGTTCCCTAACCACATCCGGGATATTCAGATATTCAAGTTCACAGAATTTGCCCTGTTCTACTTTGTCCCTGTCTGTATACAAATAGCTCTTTACGCGGTCATTGGGAAAAGACTGTATGCCAGTACGGATGAACTCAGCACTAAGTTTCACATGCGGAAGGAGAATAACTGTAAAACGGACCGTGCTGCAGAAACGATTAAGGCGCGGAAGGGCGTGGTTAAGATGTTGGTGGCTAGTGTGATGGTTTATATAGTGTGTTACGCGGCCCCTCAGGTGCTAACGTTTTATAATACCTTTGCTGACCGGCCCTTTCACATGAGCTGGTCTTTCGGAGTGTTCACCACTGTGGTTGCAAACATCAATTCTGCAGCCAATCCTGTACTGTACAGTATATTTAGTCAGAACTTCCGACGGAACTTCAAGAAATGTTTGTTTTGTCTGTGTCTACGTCACAGACGGAAGGAGTATATCAGAGCGAGGTTTGATTCCTTTGAATCACGTGGGTTATCTAGGAAAGTGAGCACTACGACAAAAACTACTATTTCAAGATTATGATTTTTTTAAAGGGATAACAACTCTTTATTGTATTCTTTAATAGCTTTAACATTTTTGTTGTGAAACGTCAAATTACATTATTGATACTATTATACTGATTCGTTGCGTTCCTGTAATCACTTTGCATTCCGTGAACCTTGGACTTTATCGTTGTTTACTGAAGAAGTTCGTACATTACTTGGAAAAACACAAGTGTCATTCCAGACTATACAAACATGTGTCGGAAAGACTTCTGTGTCAATGTTATTTGCAATTGGATTTTCTTCATTTGATTCTGAACATACATTTCCCATCCTCGATGTCCAGGGTTTACACCCATCTACGCTCTCTATACCCCTGGAATATGTCATGGAAAAACTAAAAGCACGGGATGGTATAAAAAAAACCCTGACCAATCGCTAGGCTGGTGCATTTCTTTTAAAGATTACAAAGGAGTAGCAACCGACTTCAAAGCATGTCATTGTTTACCATTATGTGACCTTGAGTTTTTTTTTTGATTGACATGAAAGGGTCAGACCAGTCTGTTTGCCTCATTAACAAGTTGACGCAAACGGAGCCTTCAGTTTTTCATTCCAGGGGTGTAGAGAGCGTACATGAGTGTAACCCTGGATATGGAAGAGGACATTTACAGATAATGAGATCTGATAGACTTTAATCATGCATGTGATCATCGGCATTTGCAAGGACATGAAAAAAACTTTATGGATATGCTAGATCTCCTTTGGGTTTTCGCGTTTACAGTTATCTCCCTTTAACTTCCGTTTAGAGATAACCGTTGAATAGTTACTGTCTGTTTATTAAGTAACGCAATTGGTTATAGAGGTGAAATATAACAATATGAAATTCATGTTTAATTCCGCTCATATTATATATTCACAACACTACTCTTGGTTGTATTTTGATTCTTTCATCTTGATTATATTTAAGGCCTGCTTTACATAAACTGCTCATGCTCATTACTTCTGCTGGAGTGTGTATTTACAAACCGTGGCAAACACCATATTGATAATATCAATGAAAAAGTTATTTATATGTCGCTTTCTCACAACCTTGTCCGTAGATCGTCTCAAAGCAGTTCTCAAATTATTTCTCAACATACAGTCGGTGCTGCCATTATTGCGTTCACAGCTATCATTCAACGATGCACAACTACGTACTCATTAACAGCTGGGTAGATTTGAACAAGCGGAAAGAAGCGTTGTATTAAAACATAAGCATTGACAGAAAAAAAACAAAAATACTTAAATGTAATTGTTAATACAACTGCATCAATGAAGTGAAAAATTACAAATTATAGTATATATTTTACATTTGTAATTTTATTTACCTGGGAAAATCCATCCAAGCCTTGAAGGCTTTTTTTCTAATTGTGTCCTTAACAAACTGGAAAAATCCCACATCATTTGAAGCATAATTTGATGTAAACTATGCTATTTTAAACTGATAAACATATTTTAAAAAAAATCCCTCATCGTCTTGGTTTAATTTCAGTATTTGAGTGTACATAATTTGTCCTCGGTTAAGTTAAGGTTTTGAAAATGCTACCAATCACTAGGAATCAAACGGCATGTAAAGATTACATATGAGTGGCATTCGAATTTAAAGTCGTTAATTTTAACCGTTATGGTACTGCGAGATCATTTTTACATACGTTAAATGTCAAACTGCACTGCTTATGTCATTTACAAGGTAGCGAGGGCAGAGTCATTAACTTTGCCATGACAGGCATACAGAGATTGTGAGAAAGGCTAATATCTTGGTATTTTAGTGTTCAAGGATGCATATTATATTTTAAAAAAGGAATTCCTATTTCCGATCAATCCTACTCGATTAAGTGTGGTACATGAAGATGTCAATCTAATTTGACATCAATACGATAAACATGTCAGAGACGCGAGGAAAATACAATAATTAAAGTTAAAATACATAACAGGGACACATATAAAACAGAGACGAAACGAGGGATTTCATGGTAAAGTCATCAATGCGTCAGCTAGATAAACATGAAGGCGACTCAGCTTTTGTTATCTAGGGCAAACAAAATGACGGATATATACCACAATGGTTCAAAGGCCGATGTATTGAAAACACCAAGGGAAAAACCTCTACAGTATGATTAAAAACAGTCGATTTTGACCAAGAACAGTCGGGTTTGACCCGAAGAGCAATTGCTAGCAAGGACGTAGAACGGTAAGGATGTACTGTATGATGTTTGAGCCTGAAAGGCCCAAGATAACTGAAATTATTGCAAGTAAACCTTTTTCTGACTTCGGTTCGGTTTATTTGGCGAACCTAACATAAACTAGGTCATGTTATTTATGGCCAAATGAACTATATCTACTGATATCGAGGTCAACATGTAACCGTAGTCAGTATGGAGTCTTTGTACAATGTAAGGAATATACCGTTTACAATATACCGTTTACAATAGCCTAATGGTGTTTCGTTCCTTCGAAACGGGTTTAGATGTAAGCATTGCGATAATTACTTTTCCTTAACGAAATAAAGCTATGGATCAAAGCCAGACAATGTTGAAGCTGTTAACAAATCAATAATCATAACTCTAAATCGATTAAACATGAAATATGAACTTAGGAAATATTTATATGGAGAACATTGGAAAATAGAATAAGACCAGGTGTTCCGGAAGAGTGTCTTTTTTCTAATCGTTGACACCCACCGATTAAGGTCACATTCAAGTAAATTTCATGGCCTCAAAGTGAGAACTGGGATTTTTTCTTGTCATCACAGGTAGCCATACTTATCAGTATATTAAAAAAGGTCCCTTTCATATTCATGATGATAATGTGAGGGAGTTTGTATTACATATCACTTTTGCTCCTTACATGTATATAACAGGGTTTTTTTTATGACCAATAGCAATGCTGCGTCAAATGTACGCAATGACTTTACTTCAAAGGGAGACGTATGTAGCTATCACCTGCTTTGAAAGGAATCAATGAGGTTACTTTAACAACAATACTTGCACCCTAGATCTATACAGATATGGCTTAATATTGCTGCACCAGGTGGATACTAGGACAACAGTGTGTTTTTATTGTTTGGATGGAGGGGCGATGGTAGTGGCAGGAGACCCATGTCCCGAGGGGAAATATCACCAAACACAATGCTTGTCGAGTGTTCAGCAACTAATGAACATTTCTACAAAAACGGTTGAATTTTCTCCACTTCACCTTAAGGGGTTGCATTGTTCGTTTTCGCTTGTCCTTCTGTCCTTGTCGCAATGTACGTATTTAAGATGCGGTCCCCATGCACGGCTTTCGTGTGGAATGATCTTGAAAGGAGAAACCCCCATCCCGTCCTAAAACTTGTGGAAATGTTATTCTCAAATGTACAATTTGTGCTTAGAATTTGTGCTCTAACTAAAGTCTACACGCTCTTTGAAAAAAATTCCCTAGCTCTATAAATATACATAATTAATTCTTGAAAACCTATGTCTACATTGAAAGTTCCTTACTGGACATGTAACACATATTGTTTTTCAGCTTTTTTTTGCAAGATCAAGTTTTCGTGAATCATTTGATTCCAGACATTTTATCAGGAATCAATATTTTCTACTGCGTAAATTTGCATATTGAAAAGGACGTGACAAATGAAGCGTTAGATGATGCCCGGAGACATAGTTTAGCATAGATCGTACGGTACGAACTGGTTCAGCATGATGGTAATTACAGAGAAAAGTTCAATATTCAAGGCTTTGAAACTACAGTCCAACATTGGCGATGTGTTTTCTTAATGAGCATATCAAAGATCGGCGATAATGTCATGATTGGTTAAACGGAATTCAAGGCTACATAGAACATCACAAAGTTGGCATTGTACACGGGAGATATTGTACACGGGAGACATTGTACACGGGAGACATTTCCGACCTGTTTGTACCTTGCCATAGGCTAGATGCATCTGTTGAAAGAAAAACGTTTGCTATTTATGTACCCAAGTGTAAACACACCTGATTGATGATAAATATTTATATATACAGCCGAGCCACAGGAACAATATGAAGAGGTGTTAATCTGCTGAAAGAAAAGTGCGTATAATTGGATGGAACGAATAACAGGGAGAATACTGGAATGTCAAATTACATATGTACATTTACATTTTATCTATAATGTTTGCTTCTTCATGTTTGTTGTTAAGCCGATATGATCGATAGGGGGAATGTACAATAAGCTAACTTCAGTGGTACTTTCAGAGTCATCAGATAGGCACCCATATGTTAAATTACATTTGTATATGCTATTTGAACTTTAAGGTACATTATAAGCCATTTGATTGGTTTTCAATTTGTAAAAATAACGCTAATTTTAACATTTTATTTTCAAAAGAACAAGCTAGTCTTGTGACTTTCATCTCCAATAACGCTTCGTTGCAAAGGAGGGAGAAAGTTCTTTTACATTTGTATGATCTAGCTTGATCGTGGCGTATTGCTACTATGTAATTTAATCTTGCATGTAAGAGGCATTTTCATTGAATAAGAAATAATCAACTCATACCGTACAAAATGTCATTTCCATTTGTAACGTCGCATTTGATTTGCTGATACAACAACGTTCACATGTAATCGTTTTTTTTCTTTTCGCTTTATCATACTATAGAATTTCTAAACTCGGGTGAACAGAACAGAAGACTCGCGTTACCGAATTCAAAGCTCAAATAGAATCGAGATTTAACGAGTTCTTCTAACGAGATACGATTTTGAGATATATCAGAACCAATTATGACGCAACAATAATATTAAAGGCACGTGTTCATCAAATAGTTATAACCTTTTTTCCTTAATTGTACGTTACATTTCTAAAGTTTCAAAGAGGATCTTTGAGTTGAGATTGTATGAATATAACTTTTGTAACTGTTGTTTCATATACATTTGATTACATTTTGCCAATCCCCCAATGCTTGAAAGATGACGTACCATGTATATATGCTGCACCTTTTAAATTACTTTTTCAGATTATACCGTATCACCTTAAATCCAGATAACACAAAAGTTGATGACGTTATAAACCGCTTTGTTTGGTGGTATTTGGTAATAAAACTTGGTTGAAGATGTTTGGAGATGAAATCACTGCACAATGTTGTTTTGCGCATATTCGTTTTATTTATGTTATAATGAATAACACTATTATTGAATACAGAATGAAAAGGACTATATATCTTTAGAAATGAAGTTATTACAATTAACCACGATTTAATTTCAGTGGGATATACAAAATGTACGGAATAAGCTGAAAAAAGAGTGCATTTTTTTTTTGCATTAACTGCAAAAATCGTGGTAATTTCTTATATATACAATATACCATAATGAGGCGACGAATTTGTTTTAAAGGGGAAATTAAGCAGTATTCTTCTATTGTATACAATGGTAGTAAATAGTTTCTTAACATACCTGCGTTTTAAATCAAAACGTTTAAAGCTATATCATCAGATTAAACACAGAAAGCACCATGAACTTTGTCACATTGAGAAATATTCTGTATTTTTAAGTGATATGAGGATGAACGTTTTTGAGTATGCTCATTAGTATGTTTACTTATTGTGATTAACAATGATCCTCGGTTCTCATTTTGAGAAATTGATGTTCACTTCGATGTGACAAAGATTTACATGGCGGGTGTCATCCATGAAGCAAAATACGCTTACTCTTTTGTAACACATGGTCTTACTCTCTTGTACTTTTACAAGGGTCTCCATGTAAATTTTTTCTTTGTTTATATTTTGCCTCTGGTTTAAGCAATTTCGAGTTCGGAACATGATTTTGTTAACGCTTCGGTATTCTCTAATTTATATTCTTATCTAAGGATCTACAAATTAATTTGATTGTTTCACATATATCCATGTTTAAAGTGGCTATTTGAATAAACCCCAACTCTTTAAATTGCAATGTACGTACGCCATTGGCTGAAAAAATGCCTTAGATGTTATCTTATAGTTTCAATGATTGACGTCTGCTATGGTCATGTGCTGGTAATTTCTATCATTACGTCATTATTGGTACGTTGATGTTTTCATACAAGCTTTGATGTTCCGGTTGTGACTTACATATCTGTTGATGACGGCGGAAACAATAAACACAGATTCACACATCACTATTTATTGTTGTTATTCATTGTTGTTATTTATTATTGTTGTTTATTTTTTACAAGCTTTACCGAACATAATCTTACAGTGCACGTGAATGAAGAATGTATTTTCGAACAAGTATCAGCTGTACGTTTTTGTTTTCCGAAAGCACTGTTAACTCAACCACACTTCGTCCGTCAAACCATGCTCTTCGTCTTCTTTGATAGTGTCGCATTTCTTTTTGTTTGTCAGATGCATCTGTTCCGATCTTTCAATAGTCTCTTTCAGCTTCTTTCTTGTCTAGGTTTTAGCTTGTGACTCTGTTTTCGTCAGCCAATATTTGTTTATCGCGGCTACCTGACATTTGCGCTTCCCGTTCTATTTTTAAACGAGAAATCACGTGATTTTTTTTCGAATCATGTGACCACTATCCTGCTCCCGGTTCCGTGCCGATTCGCAAGAAAACATAAGAAATGTTTTTTTAACATAGAAAACGATGATAAAAATATAATTATGGTACTGATGTGCTAAGTAATAAATCTTGATATTACATAAATATGTTATTGTGTGATAATCTAAACTGTTAAGGTTAAAAAAATTATAGAAAAAGTTTCATGTCGTACCATGTTGAGATTCCTATAATTAGTCGAATGGCGGCGGCGAAATTGAGCAGACGAGCACCAAATTTAGTAAATAATGCCGTTTTAAGGTACTTTCCGGTTAATTGACACAACTTCAGAAAATGTATTTCATTTAGAAATTGGTCCAAACACGAGCTAATTATTATTATTATGTAAGATTATGTTTTAATCATTTCTAAGCTATTATATCAGAATGAGTGTTTCAAATACGTTTTGAGAATCATGTTGTAAGTCGGATGGCGAAGTGGATAGCGCACCTATCTTTCAATTTCACGTTCAGGTATATCGATGATTCGTTCCTTTTTCTTCTCCTTTTTTCATGTTTTGCCCCTGGTTTAATCGATGTTCGGTTGTTAACACTTTGGAGATGACGTAACACACACATATACTCGGAGGTATTCTCGGATTTTCCTAGTTTAACAAAGCTGTTTTTCATCTTTTCTTTATAAAGTTGTTTACAAAAATCTGACCTATGCTTTCTTGCTTCTCCGGTTCCTCTATTATTTGGTTAGTTTATCACAGTGGAGCATATAATAAACGTTTCACGCCGGTGAGCAAAAGTTCAGAGAACTTCTTGCTAATTGGTTCTAATCATGTTTGAAAACCACCTCAGTTGTCACTTTGAAATTTATTTGGATATGACCTAAATATTTTCTAGATCCATGTTTCACCATAGTTTGATGGGCTTTAAGTCCGGCTTATGTTTTTGATGACTCTTCGTTATTCTCAAATTGAAAAAAATCAAAAGCGTACATGCTACGAGAAGTATATTTTGTTGCAATTAAAAACGTGTTTGTATGTCTGTTGTTATACGTTTTATATCATTATAATAGCAATGACAAGTCGGTTGGCTATTTCTTAATAAGAATAAAAATGTTACTTTTTCTAGGAATAACTGTATATTTCTGAAAGAAGAATCTTTTAGTACAAGAATTAAAATCGCACACGATGCTTTATTAAAATTAATATCATAAAAATTGTGATTTGATGTAAATTTCAAAGTCATTAAAGTTACGTCCACGAGATTGCGAGAATGTCTGTGAAATGTCACAGGAGGTTGGCTAAACACATCATACGAAGAATAAGGTAGTTATTACTCTGGTAGAAGTCGTCAAATCACGATGTCCGACTAACGGGAAGAGAATGTACCATTCTAATCAACAAAAAGAGGATCTTACACGAGTGTCAATGTAATATAGAATTAATTAAACGAGTAAGACAATTTAATATGTCACGAGCCTTTAGGCTAGTAATATATTAACTTTTTTAACGGGTTTAATAAATTCCATATTACAGTGACAGGAGTGTAAGATTCTATTTATCACATAACTTATATTTATGAGAAAATACACAAAAGCTCTCAATTAATTCTCTATAAGAAAGCCAAATTTCTTCTGTGACAATGCAATTTTCAATACCAAGACAATCATAATTATGACGTAATAAAGACGTCATTTGTTTATGACGTCACAATAGTGTTATTATACGTGTGTAATACCATTTTTATGACATGGCCGTATGACATGACTGATCGGGTCAGTTATGTGATAAATCATATTTCGAAATAAAAATCGATTAAACTATGTGCAAAATATAAACAAGGGAAAGAGGCCATTGTATTAACGAATAAGACCACGTGTTCAGGAAGGGTAAGTATTTAAACCAGCCTTGTAAAATCGAGGTCATAGCAAAGTAAATATAACGTGCTAGTAACAGTATGTATCCAGGAAGAGTTAATGATGAATATTTGTGTGAGTAGTTTACTGGTTTCAGATATGAATAAATATTTATCATTCTGGTAGCAATAATAAAATAGCAATAGCAATTGTATATAATAAGGCGTAAAAGTGATAAATCGAAATCTTAATAAAAAATGATACATTTATATTTTCACGAGTACGTAGCACGTTGTATAATGCAGTTTAAACACTTTATCTGAAGTTTCATATGTCCAAATATCATGTTGTTGACCACGTGGCTTAGTATCCATACAAACCTGTCTTTACGTACATGTTTATTGAAATTATTAATTTAGAAGTAAAATAAACTATCGCTATATAATAACCAATCGTGTACTAAGGAAATGTGTATATTTTGTTCCGTGTCACTACTCAAATGAGATAAATGTGGCTATGGAGGCTTCAGCGAACCTCGGGGACTAAACACGTCACTTTATATGAGAGCAAACTGTGCCCCACTCTTAGCTGACTTGTTTTTGTTTTCAAACGAGGCTGAAGAGCTAATCAGGACAGGTAAAAAAAACCTGGCAAAATCTTTTGATTTCATTGTCAGATATATCGACGATGCTTTGTCTAGAAATTACCAAAAGTTTAGTGACCACGTCGATCATATGTACCAACTGAACTTGAAATAAAGGACACAGCAGATTCTTCTACATCAGCTGCTTGCCTCGATCTTTACTTAACTTATGACCAACATAGACAACTTACAACTTAGCTATTCGTTAAATGTGCTGACTTCATTTTTTACGATCATGAACATTCTCTTTCTTAATACAGTGTAGTAACTTCCCTGCTTCACAAACCTATGGTATTTACATGTCGCAGTTGATTCGTTTTCTAGGATTTGCTCTTAATATCGAAATTTTCATGCCGTATGCTTGTGTGATGGTCGTTTTTGAGTATCATTAATGTGCTTACTTGTTGTGATTGAAAATGATGGCTCGGTTCTCACGTTAAGGATGTACATTTATTTGGATGTGACCAAGATTTACATGGCGGGTGTCGTCGATGAAGCAGAAGGCACTTACTCTTCCGGCTCTTCTGGTTTTAATCTTAATTGTATTTTTACAAGTGTCTCCATGTACATCTTTCCCTTTTTCATATTTTGCCCCCTTTTTAATCGATGGTATTGTTGACGCTTCGGCAATCTCTAATTAGTTTTCTAGATTTTATCTCAGAATAAAATGTTTGTACAAACAAAATTTTGAGGATTCGACTTTGGATTTGAAGTCGATTTACATTGAACAGGTATATGAGGAATATATTTTCACTTCTTCAATCCATTAAAACATCATTATGCATTATCTTGTGTGTCTGTTTTTAATTGCAAAATTATATTCTGAACATGAGAAGTAGCCATTTTTAATTAGCCTTTTTGTCATACTGAATATCCCAATTAGAATACGCTAGTCGTTGGAAGTATGAACGTATGATTTGTATGTCAATGCTTTCGAATTATCTCCCTGTTTTGTTTGTAACAGGGTTAGTGTAATCTTGCCGCAACGCAAATTATGACACTACACCATGCTGCAATAGCATGTTTAGTCGACAGTTCTTTGATACCATCACTACGTGTGTAATCATCTCAAGCAGGTGGCATATTTAAATTACAAAATGTGGACAAGTACAAATTATATAGAATCTTAATTATGGACCTGAACGTAATTATGTTGAGCTTCAGAAACTGGCAATACCACCATTTATTAACATCTCCAACTGCTTCTTGAATGTCATGCTTCTCATTAAAGGCGATAATTTGATATTAAACGAATCAACGACCCAAATGTTCCAGGTATGAGACCCCACGCCTGACGTTAACAAGGCCCCACGGTAATATATCGCGTTGTCTTGGTGTAGGGAGGCTATTGAACACGGGGAATCGTCAGTTAGACGACATGTCATTATTCTCAGAGATCGTCATATTCTGTCCTAAAAATGATTTAACGCTGTGCTCGGCTGGACTCATCAAGACTTCATGTTACCTTGACCTCATTCCTGAGTTAAATGCTAGCGGGATTGAATGTTACGTTCGGTCAGTGGTACATTGTAGGGGTGGTGTTGAGAATGTTCCATGTACAAGTTAAAATTATTTAACAAACTGAATACAATAGTTGGTTTTATATTAAGATTTGTTAGTTAAAATAATAACTGAATAAATGCATCAAAAGTATGCAAAAGGCACGTATCCTAGTTTCAAATTGCTTATATCAATATAAATGAAGAAAACGGAAGCGACATTAAAACATTTTATGGCATTTGAATTGAGTAATATTTTATTACTGTACACTTTAAAATGTGTACAAAATTGTACTTGAAAGTATAAGAGGGAAAAAAAGAATACCATTGTTCAATCTACAGTTTACAGATATTAGCTTATGTAGGTTGGCGAAGCATACACATATGCTGCACCTTTTATTTGTAATAGATACATTATGCCGCAAAAATCATCTAAACTGCATCAAACAGCTGTTCGTCCTACTAGGACTCTTCATTGATGCTAGGGGCAATAGATGGGAATCCAAAATTTCTAAACTAATGTAGAAGTAGAAGGGTCGGTGCGTAAACCTGTTTAAGTTGAGTGTTCTGTGGGCTAAATTTGAGAATTCACTAGGAGATTTAAAATGGATAAATAAACGAAAGAAATATAAATATACAACATTTGATATAACGCACTATCTAGCTAGCATAAGCCACTCTTCATCGCTTTAGAGTACATAGATATACAATTCTTATACAATCAATACAATTAACACATACACTTATATCTTATACAATTTTGAGGAGTTTGCAGGTGCTGCCTTATCAGGCGCTAACTACTTGTCCCATACCACCTGGCTAATATCTCCCTTACTTCAAAGGTTGTACAGTTTCGACAGACGCATTGGTATTCCGTAATTCTCGTGAATCTACATGTATAGCAGCAGTGGTTCTTTTTATCATGTGAAATCAAATGACTTTTAAATTTGAAACGACCTTTTCAAGCCTTTGTAAGAATGTGTTCATTTTCTTACAAAAGGGAGATAAACATGCGTTGCTGGCCCTAAACCTAAACATTCCTTAAGATAATAACAATTAGGTTTTACAGATATATACAACACCACTCAAAATCTACAGTGCCTACTAGCATTGTAGGTACAAAGTTCAAAACAGCATGCTGCAGCACGCAGCTTTCAACATCGCGAACATTTTGGAGGCTCACTAAGCGAACATTTCCACATTGCGAACAGTTTGGAGGCTGACTAAGCGAAAATGTTCTCGCGGAAATATTGGCTTTTACAATATATGAAAATGCTTAATGTTAAAAAATGATCAACGAAATACACGAAAATAGCTTTATGATTAGTATCACGAAAAGATACCGGACCAATAGCAAGACAGGCACCTCTTGTTTGAAGTTTAAGGAAAACGACACCAGACATCATGTTTCATGGAAGGATAAAAGTTTCAAGTTACATATTATGAAATGGCGGATGTCTGGCCTCTGTCTATAGGGGTTCAGATAATAGCATTGACGTGCGTCCTCATCTATTCTAACATTATGAATAAAAACATATGATTAAAAAATGTCAGAAGACTCATTTTGTTTACCTCTTGACAATAATCAAACACTTCGATTATGCCATTTGCCCTATCCAGACGGTATCTCGGAAGCTTTTTACAATACGGTCATAACAAAACCTTGAAAGTTGATTTATAAGGCTATTAATGATCCGATGAGTAATCGTCCCTTCAAAGGATTATGGAGTCTTGGGGAGACAAATCAAAATGTCACCCCGATATTGGGTCATTGCTTGTGTACAGTATCACTACATGTAACCATAAACGTGACAATCATTGTAGGTTTTTAACGAGTACTGAAGCGACAACAAAACCATAGTCTGAACCCAAAATCGATTAAACCGGGGGCAAAATATGAAAAAAGGATTCATATGGAGACCTTTGTGAAAGTATAAGAGCATAAAACCAGGTGTTCCGGCAGAGTAAGCGTCTTCTGTTTCATCGACGACACCCGCCATGTAAATCTTGGCACATCCAAGTAAACATCAAATCCACGAAAGGAGAACCAAGTCATCATTGTCAATCACAACAAGTAAGCACACTAATGAACATGCTAAAAAAGTCCATCTTCATATCAGACAGATACAGAATATTTTTCTACGAGATGATGATGGCTACCATAAAATTTGCCCATAAGTCTGATCAACCTGCAATTTCAATTTAGGGATGTTTCTCTGCCAGAAGGCGAAGAAGAAAAAAGGAGGAAGAGGAAATATCACAGTCTTGGTCTTGTGCTTGTCTGTATTATTGTTTATGTATCATCTTGGGGCCGTTGGCGGTCGTAATACTGAAAATAGTGTATGTTCCCCCATTTAAAAGATATCTGTTAAAATCAGTTCTGTCCATTTGAAGTAAAACGCGTTAATCTTTGAAAAAAAATAAAGCCTAACTTTGATTCTACCTGAAAATTCCGTCAATCTAGAAAAGTAGTATGAAAAAAAGACATGGAAAATATTCAAAAATTACAATGAGAAAGATGGGTATAGAAATTTTGCATTAACTGGAAAGCTTAATAGACACATCTAGATTCATTCTTTAATTGAAAAATAAAAACAGTATCCTTAAAACATTTCAAACTGAGGACAAGAAGTTCATTACGTCTAATTAACTACTGAGTCATTTAACGGATCATCCTTGTGTCTCAAGAGTTTTCCAAACTCTCGCCTGTTTCTTAGTGCGCTGGCGCCAGACATATCGATTGCGCAGACCAGAAGCATGTATTTCGAACATGTTGGAAAGCCAAATTTGTTACTTGCTTCAAAAGATTGGTACCACGCGGTAGTCAGTGTTATGTCACCTATTGAAAATCAAAGGGTGCATGGTGACCAACCCGTAGGATATTAAATATACACGCTGAACGGTTTCATGCTATGACGTATTTCGCACATAGTCATGTTTAGGTACTTAACACTAAATAGTCAGAAAATAATGATACTTCAAGAACAATGCTTTTATCATCAATAGTTTATTCATTCTAAAACTGCGTTTATCAATTCACATTGTTTAACATTTGAAATCATCAAATGCTCCCGACTCCAGAAATATTAGGTTCCCAAAGGTACAATTGCCGTAGGATGGTCACTTTAGAACAACCATATAGATAAGTAAAACCTTTCTTTTCATAATTCTTTACTCCTACATCACAAACCTAACCCTAACTAACACCCGACAAAACCCTTTACACGACCATTCGCCCCACCTCATCAAACTCCAAAGTGCAATTGTCGTACGGATGGTCGCTGCAGAAAAACCATATAAATAAGCAAAATTCTTCTTTTCATGATATTCTCTCCCACATCACAAACTGAGCCCTATCTAACGCCCGATTCCACATCTACCATCACCCTTCTCCACATCTCACAAACCTACCAACACTACATTGTACATCCCTGTCTGATAAACAGTATTTTGTTTACTAGCTTGCTTATGTTAGAAGGTTGCAAATTCTGCTTTATCGTAAATTCCATAAGCAAGAGTTGTCCTCCTGTTAGGGAAATTTGATTATAGCATATCTTATTGTTCTGAAAAAAAAGTTTTGAAACCAGGACAAAAGGCAAGAAAAGGACACATAGACATGTACTAAAGTAAATTTGGGAAGGCACATACGTAATTTTCATTGTGATGTCATTATACGGGAGATTGTTTAATCGATTTTCAGTTCGGATTATAGTTTTTATGACGCGTTGGTATTCTCTGATTTTTTTGAAAATAAAATCAAACTATTGGTGTCAAATTTAAAACATCAGTGCTTTGTTTTCTTTGATGATAATTTTGCTCTTCGGATCATTTTCTGAAGTAAAAACCAATTAACAATATAGATCAAAATGTTTTGCAAGATTTCATAATTAAATGTGCTATATCAATAATACACTATGTTCTATCAACTGTATTTCGTAAAATGGAAACATGAATATGAGAACTTGGCAGATACGATGCCTGAGAATGCCAATCACTCCTCCATATAATTGCTATCTACTACTTTCCAAACTTTAAAATGTATCAGTGATGTTTACCATTTGTGTGTCCAAAGTCGAAAATAATCCCAAAAACTACAACAGCCAATGTCTGAAGAAAACTGCACCATATGAGGGGATGTATAGCAAGAATAAAAGATTACCGAAGAGTCGCCAAACCCATCTTTCAAACTCAGGATCGGTAAAATAAAGGCTTAATATGAACAGAATGAAAAATGTTTTAAAAATCATCCTTGATGACGAGACCAGGTGTTCCGGAAAGGAACACGTCTTCTGGTGTATCGACGACACCCCATTATTCACATTCTTACTCGAAGTCCTCTCTAGCTTTAAATATTGCAAGACAAATTCTATTTAAGTTCATTTCTTTAATAGTCCAAAAGGTTTATTGATATTACTGGCGGATCGGTAGTAAAAATTCCTACCTATGAATAAACACGAAATTTTAGAGTCTCCTTCATGAGTCGCTGATTATGCACTATTTTGAACCTTTTTGAACTTAAATTAATGTTGTCACCCAATTTCAAAAGAAAACGACCCGCCAATTTCCAAAACCTGTTTGAAAATAGCCGCCGCCATGGGATCCCGTAACAGTTTTATTTTTGCGAACAGTACATATTGTATCACGTGACTTTAGACGGCAGCCATTTTAACCGGCCTTGGAAACTGGTGGACTTCATTTAAAAATGGTTGAGAACAGTTTGTTAACGACTTATGTCACTTCATTGCATGCGTATGTTAGCAGAAAAAATATACGTTCTTTCCAAAGATATATAATGTGAATTTAGAGAAAATGTGAGTATTATAAAATATTGCATATTCAGGGGCCCATGGACGGGTGTTTTTTTTTGTGTGTTTTGTTTTTTTGTTGTGTTTATCGATCAGCCGACAACGCCAATGTTTAGCAGAGAAGTTAGTCAGAACTCTTCAGACTAGAGGTAAATTTAGTTGTTTCGGTATTTCGATTGAAATAGTTCGGATAAGACTCGAATTTGTGATATATCTGAATATGCAAAATTGAATATCACGCAATATACAAGTAATCTACGACATGTATATAACAGTTATTTGCATTACGGAACGTTTTCTATGAAAATTAGATCTCTTATGACAAAATCCATATACGCGTTTGCATAAATCTTTGCAATAACAGAGTTAATAAAAGCGACTTTTATTTCAAACTTATTTTACGTAAACTGACATGATATATGGATTTCCCAACCCTGTCCGACCGGTAAACCCCGAGGTTATACAGCTTTATGGCGCTTTTGTGATCCTGTCTAGAGCTGTTGATGATCCTTAGATACCAACACAGTGATTTGGGCAAGTATTTATTTGTGTATTGATTCCAAAACAATGTCGGCGGTACTTAGGATTTTATAGCTGTGCGATCGCTAATGAAAATGTATCACTATACTAATTTAAAACGAGTTACACTGCAGTGCCATTGTGCACTGGTGTAAACAGAAGCTAAGTCTCGACTGGGGTGGAACGGAGAAAAACGCGACACCGCCAAATTCAAATTTGTCATTTCGTAGCCACATGTGACCCATTGCAATGTCTTCTATAAATATTAACAAAACAAAATGCTTTCATAGGGATAATATCGAAAACAAAAAGGTAATAAAACGTTTTTTTCCATGTCACACTTTAAACACAGTGTATGTTCAAAATAGGTGGTAAGTTTTTCCATCAAAATATTTCATATATTATGCAAGTAATGCCAAAATGTCTGAACTTGCACAAGACGGAAATCTTACTGGCAGCTGACACGAACCGTGACCTGTTTCTGATTCATGGGTTTTTAACCATGGATGCTTTTCTCAACCTAGAACACGAGGTTAGTATTAAAGAAACTCATTAGTAAAGGGTAAAGTTTAAATGCACTTCATTTTCCTATTTCTTGGAAGTTTGTCTTTGGTCTAAAGACTATCGCTGTGGGTTTCTGATATTCCAAAACCAGTAACACCCATTGTATATAGTACACTTTTTACCGATGAGTATATAAAACATGTACATGTACTAATACGTACTAGTCCTGTACAGGTATACCATGGTATAATGTTGTGATGGTACATACTGTGGTACATTAGTCCTGTACCGGTATACCGTGGTATAATGATGTGATGGTACATACTGTGGTACATTAGTCCTGTACCGGTATACCGTGGTATAATGATGTAATGGTACAAACTGTGGTACATTAGTCCTGTACCGGTATACTGTGGTATAAAGTTGTGATGGTATGTACCGTGGTACATTAGTCCTGTACCGGTATACCGTGGTATAAAGTTGTTATGGTACATACCATGGTACATTAGTCCTGTACCGGTATACCGTGGTATAAAGTTGTTATGGTACATACCATGGTACATTAGTCCTGTACCGGTATACCGTGGTATAAAGTTGTGATGGTACATACCATGGTACATTAGTCCTGTACCACACATGGACACAAAAAACTTCATTTCAATTACAATTTGAAAAGCACAGGTAACAGGTTTAATTATAAATTCTGGTTGCATTATTTAATTACCTAGCTTCATAAACGCGTTCATCAAATTCTGGTAGTGAAGCCGCCATGACCTAGTAGTTTAAGCCCTGATAACTACAGCCACATGTATCCACAACTGAGGCCCCGTTTGAGGCCTTCCGCAACTGCCATAAGGCTTGTGTTTTTCTTCTCTCTAACAACAAAAATCGGGTTCGACCAAATTTTGATTTAAATGCAAATACTAATTTGGACTTCATTACATACAAAATGTAAGAATCTGACAACATCAAATAAGAGGTCATGTTCTGGTGATCTTTGTGCCAATTTACTTCACACTCGTTAGGAATTGTCAAAAGTATGACAGTTGACACTTGCAGAAAGTCACTTCGTCACAATATGCATGTTAGCTTGATGAATTCATGTTGTGATGAAATGACTTAACGCGCATATTTGACTTATGCAAGTTTTTTTTCGCGTACAAACATTCACATTCAAGATTCTGAAAACAGCAATTTGATTGGCTGATATCAAAGTTCATCAAACCTTATGGGATGTTATTAGATCACGTGTTTCGTGAGAGTAACAGATGGATTTCAATTTCAATCAAATTGGACGCGACCTTGAATGAAGGTCAAAGCTACAACTTATGACCAAACGTAGAGCTCAAACTAGCCGAAGTAAACCTTCTCCTGTAGATCACGTGATGTGATTTGTCTCCATAGCATTGGTGAATAAAACTACAGTGAAGTCCAACCTTTCACAGATGCCACGGTCACTCCGTAATCTTCATAAGCTGTAGGATCATCGTGTATCGCTGTTGTCGTTATTAAATCATCAGCATCAACCGTAAAACAAATTAGTTTTGTTTCTTAAATGCGGGTAAACGATATCGGACGAGGGAGAGTAATTATGTTCTTCAGTCAAGGTTTATATGGAGTCTAAACTGTTATAATGAACTTCCATGTTGTCTAGACACTTCGTAACAGTTGTCTCAGACAGTCCTTCCGGGATCATCTTAAGCAAGATCCATTGGATAACTAGCCGTAAAATGGCTTGTTTATTCATATTTTTTATATTCATGAAATATTTTACATCTTATTTTTTTATATCTTTCAAGTCATGGACCGTAAATTTTAAAGTACTGTTGATATACGAAAAAAAGTATGCAAATACTTATATCTCAAAGATGCTTCACATATTCGAATATAAGACAAAATGATATTGTAAAATATATTTTCCTTTTATAATAAAATTGGTGAGATATAATCTTGACTTTTAACATATGTATTGAAGAGATTTATCAAAGCCTTCTCCTTTACTATATTTATGATTACATGAAAACAATGATGATAGACATAAACATAATATATAAATCATATTTGTATGATATTAACACAGGTAGACATTATACAAAGTAGAAAATACTATCAAAAACTCTTGATGGTTTTGATGAAATACAGTGTAACGAACATGTCTTAAATAAATTAGACAATACCGAAGCGTTAACAAAATCATAATCCAAACTCAAAATCGATTAAACCAGGGGGGAATATGAACAAAGGAAAGATTAAAATGGAGACCCTTGTAAATGTACAAGAGAATAATCCCAGGTGTTCCGGAAGAGTAAGCGTCCTCTGCTTCATCGACGACACCCGCCATGTAAATCTTGGTCACATCCAAGTAAACATCAAGTTCTCAAAATGAAAACCGAGTATCATTGCCAATCACAACAAGTAAACACACTAATGAGCATACTCAAAAACGTCCATCTTCTATCTCTTAAAGATTCAGAATATTTGCCAATGGGACATATATTGCGACTATAAAACTTACCCTGATCAACCTGCATCTCTCGAATCCTTGTGTTTTTTGTTTGTCAGCAGTCGACATCGATCACGAAAGTCACGATATCGATAATTCAGACCTACCTAGCAAAAGAAGCTCTGTATGAACGATAATATCCAAGGTATTCAAATTTTGAAATAAAATTCGTATTTGATTTGGAAAACGTTTACATTCCAAGGAAATGTGAAAAACTTTTTCACAGGTATGGCAACAAATGCAACAGGATTTTCAACGAAGTTAACACGAAAAATTTCATGCTGAAGGGAACTACACTATTGTCTTAGCTTAGTATGTATACTATTCACTAATCATATGGAGATTTGTTAATTGAGATATTCACTTGATGTTACCATATATAACTTAAATAATAATAGGTTAATATTCACATTGCCCGGTCAATAAATTATATCTCTTCAGATTCACATCACCATTTCTTTTATAATGTGCTTTTATTGCTTCTATCATTGGCTTACACGTGATATTTGATAAAAAGTGACATTGACTGGCGAACCTGTTAATAACAGAAACCGGTAAATAACAGCACCGCTAAAAATAGATTCTGGAAATACCCTAACATCCGGGATCATGTACAGATAGAGACGCAGTGCAAGAGCTTGAAATTCACGTTTGTCACCTTTAATCTTTACTTGTTATATAATAAAACAGTTATGGACTCTTTACGTGGTCAAAATGCTATGATATTGACCAGAAGGGAACACATTGACTGAGGCGAAGAGTCCATCATAGTAAATTGTCCTCCGTTTACTCAGTCACAAATTTCATGGTGTTGCAAACTAGTTTTACATTTACGTCGGTAAATAATTATATAGTCTGTACAGTAATTATTGATAATCTGTCCGAACGCATAACCGTTATTCCGTAATTCAGTTTTCAATTTTATTTTTCTATGGGACGGCTATTTTGATAAAAAAAATACAACTCACATGAAGAGTAAAACTATGTATTGATATTCCTTTTTAAGGTTGTATAAAATGCTTACTATAGTACCTTCCCATTCCTTTTTCCATTTTTGTTCTATCTTTTTTCCTTTTTTCTTTTTCATCGACTCACCTTCTTCATGTTTAGATTTTATTGCCAGACTTTATAAAGACCGCGACGTGTTGTCCGGCTTTCAAGTGCGGTCGTTGTCCTATTCCTGTTAGCTTGTCAAAGACATGTAAAAACAGACAGAACATGCTCTGATCTAACACCATCGTATTTCTCTACACATTGCATGGCGCCTACAACCGGAAACGGTAGTCGACATCAGATTGATGTCATTTCCTGTTTGAGGAAATCTTTTGACTGAAGCGCCGGAATTTCTGTACGTATACATAATGGATTTGTTTGATTTCCTCTCAATATAACAAGAATCAGACTAACTGATGTTAGCGTGGCATCCGACTATTAGGTTAAAATATCTGTGGAGAATGGACTTTTTTCCGTTTGATAATTAAGTCCCTGGACAATAGGAAAATAGATCGACTTTTTAGAGTAGATTGTATTACCATTGTGATAACACTCTATTTTATCGTTGACGGAATACATTGCAACTATAATTCAGTTGCAGTTAAAAAAGATTTAGTTTTTCATATTTATTAGCGAATTGATCTGTCGGTTTAATAACCTGGCGTTCACATTATCGGCTAGGCGTCGATCATTGCGAAAACGAAGAAGCGTAGAATTTCATAACACGTCAGCTTCCTGTCCTCTTTTGAGGATATGCTTTTCCTAGAATATGATCCAAATCGTTTTACCGTTGGTCAAAATGCAGAGGTGAAGTCCCAAGTATTCATGTTACCATAGACTCACAAGGGACGCTATGGTACTGTACATATGTATAATACTTGCTTTAGTGTTGTGTTGTATTTTTGACATGTTACATTCGTGCTGATAGTTTGAATGTATTATGATTGGAACCGACATTTGGAACTATTCAATAATATGTTTTACGTTGATACGATATTCGGAACTACCCAATATCTGTTTTACGTTCAACAAGCGTTGCAAGTACATGCAGCCAAATAAACATTAGACTCTGAACAGTGACTACCGTGATTGCGGAAGACATACATCTTCAGCAATTAGGATATGCATTTTTATATAAATGGAATAGATGGAAAACAGTAGGCCCTTAAATGACATAAAGATAGCACCGGAGGGCGTGTCGTGGTCGGATATCTGCAGTAAAAAAGATACCATGCTATCTGCTACGACAGTTTGGTAAATACAATATGTTTTCAGAGCATTAATCAATATAGAAATGGAAGTTTACATAATGAATATCAGAGTACTGAAATCACTGTAGCACTAAAACTTTATAGTCTCCACAAAAATGAATTTGTCAATATTTGATAATGGATTGCGTCAGCTTGCGGAGTTTAATGCATGAATGTAATTGTGAACATTTATTTATTATGCTGGATTAGTATATCAGCTTCTTTATTATGCTGGATTAGTATATCAGCTTCTTTATTACGCTGGATTAGTATATCAGCTTATTTATTATGCTGGATTAGTATATCAGCTTCTTTATTATGCTGGATTAGTATCTCAGCTTCTTTATTACGCTGGATTAGTATTTCAGCTTCTTTATTACGCTGGATTAGTATATCAGCTTATTTATTATGCTGGATTAGTATCTCAGCTTCTTTATTACGCCGGATTAGTATTTCAGCTTATTTATTATGCTGGATTAGTATATCAGCTTCTTTATTACGCTGGATTAGTATATCAGCTTCTTTATTATGCTGGATTAGTATATCAGCTTCTTTATTATGTTGGATTAGTATATCAGCTTATTTATTATGCTGGATTAGTATCTCAGCTTCTTTATTACGCTGGATTAGTATCTCAGCTTACTTATGCTAGATTAGTGTCTCAGCTTATTGATTATGCTGGATAAGTATCTCAGCTTACTTTTTATGCTGGAATAGTATCTCAGCTTACTTTTGATGCTGGATTAGTATCTCAGCTTACTTTTGATGCTGGATTAGTATCTCAGCTTATTTGTTATGCTGGAATAGTATCTCGGCTTACTTTTGATGCTGGAATAGTATCTCAGCTTACTTTTGATGCTGGATTAGTATCTCAGCTTATTTGTTATGCTGGAATAGTATCTCGGCTCATTTATAACGCTGGATTAGTATCTCAGCTTTTTATTACGCTGGATTAGTATATTAGCTTCTTTATTATGCTGGATACGTACCTAAGCTGCCCTTGGCCAGTTTTCAGTAAGGTAAAATAGCAACTTTATATATTTTCATTGTTAATATCTGAACATGTTTTAGAAGTTATACATTAAAGGATTATAATTGATTAAACTGATATGATACTGAAACAAACACATTTTAAGTTTATTAGAATCCCCGAAGGTATCTTCATAGAGACTATTCAATAAGCAGGGTGCTCTTATTTGTAATACATTACGGGTATTTTAAGAGTTATCCATATAATAAATATACATGTCATGACAAGTGACCTTGATAAATCGATTTGATTTATTTATATGTAAGTTTAATAAATGAGGATAATTAACATGTTTGAGAGAATACATATCTTGTTGTTTTTTGTTTGTTTGTTGTTGTTTGTTGTTTTTACCGCCAACATATGGAAATGAATAGATATTATATTTCAAATCACAATGGCCAATAATTCGTCTGTATTGCTGATTTGACAATTTTATGAACAAAAGCTTTCTATATAATAGTATTAATCTATCTTTGCTCATATCGCAAACATATCTAGCTACTTAGAACTGGGAATAAACGAGAGATTACCCCGTATAAACGGAAGGGGCATTAACTCCGATTTAGATGAAGTAAATATTCAGCCTTGCTCATTCTGTGAGACAATAAACGTCTCGGAAATCCTTCGCAGGCTGCTGATGACCAACCCAGAGATAAATATATGACAAATGTTCGTATACGCTAGATTTCTTAACGGTAGTTCACCAACATACAGACAGACAAGACATTCGCGTCATGAAGTCATCTCGGAATAGTCTCGATTATATATTTCGCACAATCGTTATTGTTTTACCATGAATGCTTCAGTTTGTATTTTCATTTATTTCTTTTTGCATTTTTTTTTTGTAAGTTTTCTTTCAAAGGGACAGCTTAAACACCAAATCTCCAAATACATACATTCAATTTTTGTCGGAAACCATATTGTGAAGGACTACAGTTTTACCTAGCTTGAGGAAAGAGAAGCTGTCTTATATTAAAATTTTATCTTTGGTTTCCCGCTGGTCTGAGTCAGGTTGTATGTTATGTGTCTTCTTGTTGATATATGGCCTTCGAAGATCAATGTCTTAGAGATGCGAAGGAAACCTGAAGTTGAACAAATATCGAAGGATAAATAAATATTACTTGGTAAGACAAAGAAAATGAATACATTTTTTAAGAAATATTTAAGGGTAACCCTTTCGAATGATGACATATGCATGACGCTTTGGTATTCTCTAAAAAAAGTTATACATATGACATCGTTTATCACATTTTAGCAGTGAAATATCGAAAATTATTCTTTTTTACACTAGTGAGGTATATGATATTTTTCACTAGTGCGCACTTTTGAAAATCATCAAAATAGTAGCCCCACTCGTGAAATATATTTGGCATTACCGAAGACATCGTTAGATATCCCCTATTTCTCAATTAAATCAAATACAGGAAATCTCATTTTACTGTCATCAATTGTCAAGAGAAATATTGCCATTATAAAGAGAAAAATGAGAGAAACGTTTAATGGAAATGTTTAGGTATCACCCTTTATTCAATGTGGTAAGAGATCTTGAAATGGCAGATTGTGGAGCAATTCAACCAGGTTTTTGCTATCTTAATTTCTTTAAACAAAACAAAAACACACACACAAAAATCGTAAAATCATAGTTTATAATTTTAATATAGACTTCTAAGACAATTTATCACAAACACTGTTCATCTACAATGCTTATTCATGTGAGATTGAATACGTAACTACACATTACATTGTATCAACACATTACAGTGTATCAAAGTAGAGGACTGGGCTAATTGTTTGATAGCGTACTCAAATTATACCAAATCGGCCGTTGTTTGATTTTTCGATCAGATGTGAAATTGTATTAAATCACCAAGTATACCTTGTTGGTCTGCTGCGTGTACTCCTGTTTCCTCCCATTTTAAGATTATCTCTGTGTTTGCTGTGTACGGACCAGCAAGTATATCCAATGTAAAAAGGATGCGATAGAAAAAGAAAAATCAGAACGATATGCTGAAGACCACGTGTACAGATATTTTGTAAATAGCACATTAAGGAGCTGAGAAGGACTAAATCTCTCCGTCAGTAAATACATTTCATACAGAAAATCAGGGATGGGACTGCACGCTCGAGGAAGCTTGGCATCAACGGCCACTTTAAAACGTTGGTGTTCTTGCCTCCTCCTTCATTCTTGATAGTAACATCCCTGCTTCTCCAACCTATGGTGTTAAAATGTCGCAGTTTATTCGCTATTCTAGAGCTTGCTCTAGGTATCGTGATCTTCGTGATCGATGTCGACTGCTGACAAATAAACTAACAACACAAGGATTGGAGAGATGCAAGTTGATCAGAACTATTGGCAGGCTTTATTGTCTCCATCTTTGTCACATTTAGAAATATTCTATATCTTTAAGTGATATGAAGATGTATGTTTTAGAGTATGCTCATTATTGTGTTAACTTGTTGTAATTGACAATGATACTCAGTTCTCGTTTTGAGAACTTGATGTTTACTGGTCTTATTCGCTTATGCTTTTACGAGAGACTCCGTGTAAATGTTTCTTTTGTTCCTATTTTGCCTCTATTTTAATCGATTTTGAGTTCGGATTATGGTTTTGTTGACGGTTTGATATTCTCTGTTCTTTTTTTTTAATACCGCGGATCCTATGTTAACTTTTCAGTGCTACTGCATCTCACTGAAATACGATACCGAAGGATCCAAGCAAAAGTTAGGCAGTGCCAAGCAATGCGATAGAAAACGATAGTTAGTTAGAAGAAGAAAGAAATGCTTAAAATTCAATTGATGCAAATGGTGCATCAGAATTTCATTTTTGTGATGACTACCTTGTAGATGCATATCAGAAACGTATTTTACGTGTCGGATATAGCTTAGATACAAGCAAAATCACTGAAGCGTCATAAAAACCATAATCCGAACTCAAAATGTAATAAATTAGGTCAATATATGAACAATGGAAAGATTTACACGGAGACACTTGTGAAAGTACAAAACAATACAAAAAAAAAAACAGGTGTTCCGGAAGAGTAAGCGTCTTCTGCTTGATCGACGACACTTGCCATGTAAATTCTGGTCACATGCAAGTAAACGTTAAGTCCTCAAAGAGAGAACCGAGTCATTATTCTCAATTACAACAAGTAAGCACACAAGTGAGCATATTTAAAATATCCAGTTTGTATCACACAAGGATAAAACAATTAGATAAAACATTTTTGAGTTGACATCATCAATGTTTCATTGTTGAAAACGTTTTCCTTATAATACGAGAAACCTCCAATTATTCCCCTAAAATCTTTCTGTGCATATTCAGAGTATATAACTAAAGTAATAACTGAAATAATATCTCGGTTAGCGAACGTCATCTGTTAGTGAGAGTAATCTGACATAACTCGGACGTTGTCATTTAAGCAATGAATGTTTTTGCAAATATTGTTACAGTCCTATAACACACATTGCTATTGATAACAAACTAAATAAAGTCCGGTAGGGCTTTATGTAAGTTTGTCAGCAATAGCAATGTGTGTTGTAACAATTTTTGCTGATATGTTCATTACTTATATTTACATTTTGATGGAATTATTGTGCTTTATTTAGTTTATTCTGACCGATTTTGAACAGCAAATCAAGTGAAGACAACAATGAAATTGATGATGTCACAATAGCGAATGATGACGTCACAATGCCAACTGCTGTTATAGTCTGAGGCACTGGGTGTAATAGGCGTATTGCAGCAACTGTCTCTTACCATTGTGTCAATGGAAAATTACAGAGCGAATGTCAATATTAGTGTATGCACACGATGCCGACTCATAATGGTAAAAGCCATATTGCCATTACGTCTGTTCATGTCGCAACAGAAAATTCAACTTTACAAATACAAATCACAAACTTCCACTTCTTAATTGTTCTGAAGTACTCGAAAGCTTTATTTCCTTAAGGCACGGAATCAAAACACTCAAATAGGTATGTTTACCATTCAAAATTAAAGGGAGCTTTTATCGCTCTCCAATATTTTGTTAAGACAATTGTTGAAAATTTTGACACACATTTTAAAAAGTAATTGTGTGAAAATAAACGAGGCTGAGAATTGATTAAACAAAGCTTACATGGCTTCTATATATATGGTTATTTACATGTTAAATGTTCATGGGTATACGCAGATTTCCGGCTCTTTCTACACCAATCAACGTCTGAGGAAAGACCGGAAGGAAACATAGGGAAAATGAACGAGGGTCGTGGAGCGAGTTTTCTGACTCAAAATATGGGTTTTGAGTAAGCTCAATTACAATAAATTACAAAAAATGTTAGAGAACCTGAGTGCAAGAACTGCGTCTTTTGACATTTTTTTAATCAGAAAAAGCACCCATCTCCATCCCTCATCCCCCCATCCCATTTTTTGTTTGTTTTTTTTTTTTTTTGGGGGGGGGGGGGGGAGGTTGCACTTTTGTCCAACCTCATTTTGGAAAGCAACCATTTTTGTCTTATTCATGTATATCATGATAATAGCATTTCATTGGTACCGACTTTTGAGCTCCTGGCAGATTTTGCGTTAAAACAGATCATGTGTCTACACAGACACGCGCCAGATTTACCAATTGCTTGGGAGAAGGTTTTAAAAATGTCAAAAAGCTTTCCAAAATAGATACTGCAGAGCAATTTACGATACCCTTAAAACATAATATATAAATGTCAATAGTCCCGCTGGTACGCTAAAGTTCTTCTAGGTACAACTAGGTCATTAAGAACCTTAGTACGTGCATGAAAATAAGCTAAAGCCTAGAGTTGCAAAAATCTTATTCATTTTAATTAGTTAAAATAACGGTTGTTATGTGTTTCTAACTAGACCTTCAATTAACGAACCCCACTTGGTCTTCATTTAACGAACCCCACCTGATAGATACCTCCGGGACATACCCTGTAGGAATATATCACAGATTGTTTTTATTCGTTCATTATTTATTTTTCTTTCCGTTACGGAAGTCTCGTTGTGAGAAGCTCACGTATGAGGCGAACTAATGTGAGGGTTGGATACATGTATGTATGTTTACATTCCGACGTTGCAACATAAACCCGGAAGCCTCCTAATTTGCATACGTGCATGTTTGCACATGAAAGAGCAGTCGTATAGATATATCTTAGATATGTTTTAGAATACTTCTGTTAAACATGCAAGCCGGTTTAATTCCAATAATGTTTTACTTACTGATTGTTTGAACAATTTTATTTGAAATAATGTAAATGTGATATTTATAGTTTGCATGTCTTATGTAAGTACAACTATACACAAAATAGAAATATACCATTCGCATTGTGGGTAATTCTCTACGAAAGTCATATAATGTTTCTATCAAAAAAACAGAGAATACCAAAGCGTCAACAAAACCATAATCCGAACTCAAAATCGATAAAACTATAGAAGCAACATAAGAACAAATGAATTATTTACATGGAGACCCTCGTAAAAATACAAGAGAATAAGACCAGGTGTTCCGAAACAGTAAGCGCCTTCTGCTTCATCGACGACACCCGCCATGTAAATCTTGGTCACATCTAAGTAAGCATCAATCCTTAAAATGAGAGCCGAGTCATCATTAATTGTCAATCACAACAAGTAAGCACACGAATAAGAAAACTCAAAAACGTCCGTCTTCATATCACACAAAGAAACACAATATTTCTCGATGAGATAAAGCTGACATCTATCACGAAAATCCTTATTTTCAGAGCAAGCCCTAGCATAGAATAAAGAAGCAACTGCGACATGTAAACGCCATAGAATGGAGAAGCAGTGATATAATTTGGATTTGCTTTTTCGGGTATTTCTCTTCGTGTAGTACAATACCTGTTTTACATGTAGCGCCAATGGTTTCTATTTACAAATACTATATCTTATAAATATTATTTCTAATATACAATGTAATACTTTCCGTATATTTAAAATGACCCATGTTATGAGAATTTCTCCATTACAAAACCCGCAGCAGGTTTGATGTCCATAACATGGTATAACTTTGCATTTCAAAATGAATTCAGAAAAAACAACATCATTTAAGAAAGACAATATATCAAAAAGGTGTCTCTAAACTTCTGCCAATATTTATTCCCATTTTTCTATTCCCTGGAGTTTTGTCAATATCAGTTTCGTTCTAACGCCAGATTCCGATCTTTGCCGATCATTGCCGAGATTGCCTGTCAGTTTTTTCCCTTTCTGACGTGTTATATCTGTACTTTTATCAGTTACGTATCGTCTCTACTGACACGCACCAGAACTAACAACGACACAATGACACTTTTAATTTATCAAAATGTACTTTCGAAATGTTGAACGTGCTTTTCATTTTTTGAAGATTTTTTTCTCATGTGTTCGTGTCTTCGCTTTTTGACGTTTGAGTTAGTATGCCAAACTTGTAGCCTTCGTGATATTCTTGCCAGGTCACGCAAATAACAATTTACGACAACTCCACGTGTAGGGCAAGCAAAGACAGCAACCGTACTTAATGAGCCAACCCCAGTAGCCCCACAGCCCCCATATCTGGGTTACGCCAGCCTACGCTCTCTACACCCCTGGACACATCCTCGATATCCGGGTTACGCCAGCCTACGCTCTCTACACCCCTGGACACATCCTCGATATCCGGGTTACGCCCGCCTAAGCTCTCTAAACATGTGGAATATGTCAGGACAAAACTGAAAACAGGGCCAGAAAAAAAACCTGACCAATCGTTCGGCTGATGCCTGTTTTTTGAAGATTACAAAGGAGCCACACCGACTTCAAAGACTGTCAATTTTTACCTTTATATGACCACGATATATCAAAGGGTCGAGCCAGTCGTCACAGGGACGTATTTTACACGCACGCGAAAAAAAACGCAATTGTGTTCGCTGGAGTGACGTGGTCGGACGTCGCAACATAATGCCACCACTGTTTGCTTTAATTTATGTCAAAGAATTTTGAAAGTGTACCAATTAAATAAGAATTTTGGCAGGGACTTATTGGTGGATTATTAGACATAATTGATCTCAAATATGTTCAATATTTCAGGGTCAGCAAAATGTATAGGGGGCGAGGGCGGAGCCTGATCCTCCTCTATGTCTCTATAGAGGGTCAGTAAGTGACTATATGTATCGCATTCTAGATTCTAGAAGTCATTTTTACTAGGTACAAGCTAGTTCACTTTCGAAGCGGTGGACTTTGTCGCCGCCATTAAATCAAAATGACCCTATATAAAACATGTGGCGCCCTCTAACGTTACATAGTGACCCTCTATAAAAATAGTGGGTCATCACGTGACGTCTCTAAACCAATGATTTCAGAACAATCTAGTCCGAGGTGCGATACATTCTTGTAAATACGCCCGGACACCTGAGATAAAATACACCATCACACCGGTAAAAATAATGGACCTTATCTTAGCTGACACAGCTGTTCGTTGTTAAACACTTCGACTTATTTCCAGACCAGCCGAATAGTTTGATCAATTCTAAAGGTTTTATACCATAAAGTACACATTCTGAAACGTTTTCGTTGAAACAATGACCTTTATTTAAAGGTCAAATACACGTCACTTTCGACAAAACTTAAAGCAAAAATCAAGCCTAATAAGTTTTTGTATTTATAGATTTAGTTTAGATTAACTCATATCAGCAATATTCAAGATGACTTCTTACGCGGTTACCGGTATAGCAGCAGTTGAAACTTGGTATTTGTATACACGCGTCCATTTTGAATTGTCTCCTAACTTCGGCTTCTTGTTGAAGTGGGCCCCACCTGAGTTATTTTCAATTCTTTGGATTTTTCTGTCAAGAGTTTCTTGTTAATTACCGATCAAGTTTACTTCGATTTAGGCTTATTTTTGCATGATTATCAACTGGATTTTTTTTCAGATCTTTTTCAAAACCACGAGAAAAATCCAGAAGTTACATATATTAGGCTTTACCATACTGCTCTCGGTGAAATCACACTTTAAAAAACCATGTATCGCTAGATTCCCACTGACTAAAGGTTACTTAACCATGCTACATAAAAAAACACAATGGTTAAAAATATAATTCAATAGCGATTTACTGTCCTTTCTTGGTTTTTGCCTATTGTCCCTATTGTGTGAAACAAGCATGTATATTTGTAGTTGTCGATGACAAAATGCGACATCGTGCTACAGATGTATTTATATGTTATCATACGCACGGGTTAAAAGAAAAAAATCATTTGCAAACCAAAGTAGCATATTAATAAATACAAATAAAGCGAAACCAAGCTTACAATCACCTACATTTGTATGTATGTTATGATTCTAAAACCTGCCCGTGGTTTTCTTCTCCATTGTTTCTGATCAATGAGAATTTTTATATGAACTAATAAAACAAGAATTCAATTCATTTTTAATAATACGATATGTTTAATAATTTTTGATAAAATTTATTAAATATATATATATATGTGTTTTGCTTTTTTTTCCTCAATTTCAGAAATGGTTCACCTTCATGTTAAAAATGACCTATTATGGATATTTCTGCAAATATTTTATTACATTATTAGATAAATTGCATGCTTAAGAATGCAAACATTTGTAACTCTAAGAGAGCTCATATTGGTATTAAAATTGGGCTCATTCTTATACAAGTTACAGGTATAATGTCGGAACATGTATCGTGGTATAATGTGTAAGGTACCATACACCCTTAACTCCAACACATACAACAAGTCTATACTTAACACTAACAGATCTAGAGATATACTGTAAAAAGTGACAAACATCCTTAACTAAAACACAGCTCACAGGTATGACCCTAAACGGAGATGATTCCGACTCACAACTGAAGACGGCAAAATCTTAAAGGGAAATAACTCTCAAACAAATAACATGAAAAACCATTTAGTTGACATTTTGCTCAAGGGAAATATTTATCAGACAAATAATGGGAAGAGTAACAATGATGACATATTGTTTAAAAGAACTCTCTCTTCACACAAATAACATGCATAGTATATGTAGGTATGATGACAAATTCCTAAAGGGGGGCAACTCACGGGAGTGATAATAAAGGTTACATGTACTCCATAATGGAGTTATAGTAATAATACTATTACTACATGTATATACTGTATATACAAAAAGAAGATTTTAAAGTGAGAAATGTGTGTACAGACACAAATGACTGTGACGTGTAAAAAGTGTAAGGCAGCATGATCCCTTAAGTCTAACAAAGCTCACAAGCATAATGGTTAGGACAATATAAATCCTTACCTATCAATCCCCTAACAGTATATGCTTACCGCCGGGCTAATACTTTACATTACTTGATACCAGTCTGGGCAGAGAGGTGGGGGGGGGGGCACAAACCATTTAAATATGATATAGCGGTTGGTGTTTCCTCGGGTATCGATCGAGCCTGGTTCCTGTCGAGAGTCTCGTTAAATCGGGACAGTTCTGACTCGCGGGATGGATGCCTTGTCTGTATCCTCGTCGTCAACACGGAGACTCTAAAGGTACACAAAGCCATGTCTGTGAATGGAAAAAACATGTTGCTGGTTGGAGTATATTTTAATTTTTACATGTAAATTGTAATTTAAACTTGGTAAATTGTGATTTCGGACATTATTTTAGAGATTTGGTCCCTTATTTTGGATAAAAATACGGACATTTTAATTTTTTTTCTTCTTTTGAGAAACTTACATGTAATCAAATCTTGACATGTAATAGCGATGAGTGCAATTTGTATCTCATTGAAATTGCAATTCCATGCTAATGAAATTTTATCTTGACTTCAATAGAAAAAGAAATAAATTAATGAATAAATAGATAAATGAAAAAAAAGGGGTATAATCATCGAGATTTGTTCAGCAGATATTTGGGACATTCCTTTAGATTTTAATTTAAAATGTAACAGCGAGATCGCGTAGGGCGTGATAATCCTAGAGTTCCTGTGTCACGAAGCGGGCGAGACATACATTCATGTACACGCTTTTCTGACGTATCTCCTCGACCATGTATAATTAATCAGAGTGAATGTCCGGTCTCTCGATTAATAATGACCACTCTGGACACTTTGACATATTATCGGTGCTGGGTCAAGTGGTAATGACACTATGATGTCAAACATCAGGCCCTACACGCAGTAGTGTGTCGAATTTTGCATAGAACTCCTATAGAGTTTCTGAGAGCAAGTTTCTGTAATTGGTTTCGATAACTAGGGGTCGCGCTCTGCCAACTAATGTGTAGTGATTTTCTGTCAAAAATGATGACGTTTAATTAGCAAGGAACTATGGTCGATTAAGTTGCCCCCTCCCCCCTGCATATTCTTCCCACCCAAATCTTACCAGCATATGTATGTATGGAAAAGTGTTGATGACGTTTGATTCCACTGTCAGTAAGATGGAATATTTTATTAATGTCATGTCATGTCATGCTTCAAGAGTGATTCAGTGGACCATACAACAATCTATACCACGTTAAATCCAAGTATTAATACTTCACTATGTAACCCTGGTAAATATTAGTTGCAATAAACTTCTCGGGTGGGGAGATATTCTCTTTAGTTTGATTGGTTGAGCGAACGACTAGTAGCAAGGGGTTCCAGGTTCGACTCCTAGCAGGGACATTAAAACAAAATGTGTTACATATGTCGCACAAATAAGGACAGGGGGATGGTACTCGATGATACCTGATCGTTTTTAGCTGAGGAAAACTCGAAGCGATATATTTCCTGGAGGTGGGGTGAAACTGCAAAAACTGGCAAATACTAACTGCAATAAACCTCCCGACAAGGTAGATCTTCTCTTTGGCTAGATCGGTTGAGTGTAAGACTAGAAGCCAGAGGTTCCGGGTTTGATTCCTAGCGGATGTATTGAATTAAAAATGACCTCTGTTACCTCTTCTTAGTTTGAACAGGATTTCGGAGCATATCATTACATCTATTACAACTACCAGCTTCCCTATGGAATCACCATTAGCAACATCCCCAACGAAATCATTCAACCATAAAACTCCCACAACTAAACCATTCAAACCTGCCTCCCCAAATAATAGCCACCAACAGGAAATTTCCAGCAAATTTCATCTCATGGAAAAGAGTGTGTTACGATAGGCACTGTCAAGAGCAACTCTCTACTTGTTGCTTCCTTTTACAGACTTCTTTAACGAATGAAACAAAAGCTGAAGAGAACACCAAATCAATCTTAGCAACCCTAACAGCTAATACAAACAGGTACATTTGTAAGTGGGATTTGCCAACAATGACTGAGAGAACCTCACAAAGTGTACTATCCCGAGGAATTATTATCCAAAGGAGGTCAGTAAAATTTACCTGGATCTGGCACCTAGATGTTCTTGGAAACATATTGTCACTTCCCCAACAAGGGGAATCAATATCGTAAACTCGACGTCTTTCTGATGACATCCTCGATATCCAGGGACTATGCTCACCTACCCTCTCTACACCACTGGAATATGTCATGGCAAAATTGAAGGGACGCTCAGGTAAAAAAAACCCTGATTAATCGCTAGGCTGGTACCTACCCTTTGAAGATTTCAAAGGAGCCCCGACCGACTTCAAAGCCTGTTTATTTTTACCGTTATGTGACCACGCTATTCTTTTGATGTACATCAAAGGGTCGAACCAGTCTTATCTCATTTACTAGCTGGCGTACAATGCGCCTTCAGTTTTGATATGGAATATACCTTTCTCCCACCTTTTAAAAATAACATAAGGGCAGTACGTTGTGACAGTCATTATAGTCTACTTCATATATACCTTACCTGTATTTTGTCAGTGTTCTCCCACATTACCTAGATTTCACCAGTGTTCTCCCACATTACTTAGATTTCACCTGTGTTCTCCCACATTACGTGTTTTTTTACCTATATTTTACACAAAATTTGAATTAATCTCATTTCATCACCATTTAGCCATTTTTTACATACCATATACCATTTTCATCAGCTAGATTTGCAGAAAAAGGACTATTGTAGAAAAAAATATGAATATAAAATATATTGCACTGACTATTTTAATTGATTTTATACTATGAAACAAATCAAATAAGGTTATTATTTTTGAAGAACTAATTAAGCAGATTCATTTGTATGATTACATAATAACTACTAAGTTATCATATCTATATATATAAATCAGTCGTCTTGTTTTTATTTTTTTTATCTATATTGATATGCATATCTTTATGAATAAGAATGATAATTGATTTAATTAGAGTGTCACATACCAATTCACAATGGAATGTACAAGTTCACAGGTTAGGACAAAATTAATTGAATCAATATCCTGTCAAGTTGACCTATGAGACACACATGAAAATCAAAAGGGCACAACGTTAAATATTCACCAAGGGGAACCTACATATAAAGCAATTCGAGAAAGATTCATCCAGTACTTCTCAAGAAAAAGCAATAACAAAAAATTGTGTAAGGACGGATGGACGCACGACGGCTTGGTATATAACTTCATTATCACCTAATGGTTTGGGTCCATCAACTGAATAAAGAATTAGCAATAAATGTATTTGTAATTCTGTATTGATCGTAAACTGATATAGTTTATAGATACGTGTATTAAACAGCAAGTTTATGTCAAGGTAATTCCATAATTACAGCAATTAATTATCTACATAATAATTATATCGTTATGTATTTGCATAATAAACAAATTTTCCTAAATAGGACAGGGGGATTTAGTTAGAACTACTAATTACTTATAGATATTTTAGTGATTCATTGATGTTTTAATAACCCAACATCAATTACTAAGAATTCTAGGCATGCGTTTTATTTTAGTATTTTCATTTCAGTCACATACCACGTACAATGTATTAACCGATTGATGTAAATGTTCTATGCTAGTGTATTCTCTGTATACATGCAAGTATTGTAATATACAATCTTTCTTTCTCATAAGATTATTGTCATCATGTTGGAGATGTTTGAGTTATGTCATGAAATATATCCATAAAATACTGTTTATTATTAATAAAAAATAATTAAAACTTCGAAATTATAAATTATGAATCTGGGGTAAATTAGTATTACAATAAAGAGTATATATATATGTGAACATATTCTGATCAATATAGTACATGTAGTATGACCTTGTGAAAAATACAGGAAAATATCTAACTGTACATATGCACTTTCCCTAAACAGACTATAATTGCTGTGCCATTGTTCTCAAGTGTTTATATAATTCTTTTGATCCCCAAAAAGTGAACAAACCTAGAGAGCGTAGTTGAGCGTAACCCCTGGATATTGAGGATGTCCTGATGAGCCATCCAACATAAATAACGAAATGTAAGACAATTCCTGGTGTTGGTTACCATTGCTAAGTTGTCGTTGACTCCAAGACAATCGTAAGTCGACTTGAATCAACTCGAAGGACTATTTCAGTATTCATATCTTAGACAAGGCAAACCTGGAAAAGACTTAATTACGATTCATAACCATTCGCCCGTGACTTCTTGGCCATCAGAATTTTGACAACACCAGTGAAATGGGGGACCAAAATATTCAACATTATCCAGTCAAACAATGTCCCTACGAGTCTACCGAGGACAGGTCATTCTAAAACATGGATCAATACTGACATCAAATGCCTGAAAAGACGTAGAGATAGGGCCAACATTTGCAATATACCAGCCAAACTTTCGAAAAAAGGAACTGGGATTGGAAAAAAACTGCAGCAAATAGAGAGATCCAAAAAGCCCACAACCAATAATCAGTACCATCATCAGTCCAGGCAGTAAGCAGAATCTCAAACGATTCTGGTCTTTTATTAAGAGCAAAAGACAAGGGTGCTATGGTGTCGACTCCTGACAGCCTACTCTACAATGGTGCAAGAACTAAGTCTGAAATAGTTAACTCCCAGTTAAACCAGGGAAAATCTCAAATACTATGCCTTTTATGGGTAACCATCCATACCGAAGAATGAATGACATCAAGGTAACAGAACAGCGAGTGAAGAAGCTCATGGAGGGAATGAGACCTTATAAGGCTTCTGGACCAGATATATCAGTATGACTGCTTAAAGAGCTCCATGAGGAACTAACACCTGTCTTCACCACCATCTTTCCAGCTCCTGTCTCCGCCACGGTGCCAGAGACATGGTAAATTTCCCACGTTGTTCCAGTTTTCAAGAGGGAAACCTATCAACTGCCCACAACTATAGACACGCATAACCTGTCTTCAGTTTTACCAAAGCCTATTGAACACATACACAGCTATGCAACATCTGGACGATAAGTGCATCTTATTAGACAGTCAACATAGACGCTGGGAAATGACCTCGTGTGAGACACAGCCGGTGAAGACTTTTGAGGACCTTGCCGCAGTTGTGGATGCTTAAAAACTTTACCAAGTCTTATGATAAGATTAAGGTACTAAAACCAGCAATTACTAGTGCCAAACTCCATCATTATGAAATCAATGGCAACCTTCATGCATGGATTGGATTGTATTTAAACCGCAGAAAACAACAAGTCATTTTGTTGTGAAGTGCAGCATCAGCAGAAGGTATGGCATCGAGATCATGAAACTATCTAAGACTTAAGTTTTTTGCTTAGCCAATCACGTATGATGTTACTATTCGTAACGCTATTTATGATTGGCTAAGTCAAAACTTTCGTGACCTCGGGGCAAAGGCATCGTGATTTGCCCCTTTCTGTTCTTGTTATATATCAACGCTACCGGAAAGAGTGAATTGTGAAATTAGATTCCCAGGTGACGACTTTGTCATATACTGAACCTTCCATTAAACTATAGACAGCGCTAACCTACAGTCCGACCTTACCGCTCACCATCAACGTTATGTCTAACTCGCGGACATCATAGAAAATGTAAATTACATAAATTTATGCAAATTCGGATTGGTTACCATGGCCCCATTGATGAAATATACAAAATGTATGTATTTATATTGGTTGCGTACAATTCGTTAAAACGATTTTGTTTTGTTTTGTTTAATCAGAAATGGTCAAATTTTAACCATCGCATACATTTTGTAATTATATTTGACTTTTATAGGCACTTTGTTTTTGTCCGTTATACTAACAATTTAGAAATGTACGCCAATTATGACCTTCTGTAAATTGAAGAGAAGGCCAGATTTAATTAAATTTCATTAAAGGACATTTAGCATGAGGGCTAATAATTGTAAATATCTGTTTTGCGAGTCGATAAAAATCGAATATTTCCATCTGGGCCTCTGTTTAACCTCATTCGTGCTACAACAGAATTAATAGAGTTTCTCCTGTAAAAAAAATGTTAAAAACAATTCATCGCTAATTAGCTATTTCCATTCTATGGCAAATATCGTTTTTCACATGAAAAATCAATATGACTACGAAAAGGAAACTGTTAACAATTAAAACACAAATCAAACTCATTTTCTAAGGAATTACGCGATTCCTTATGCCAATATCCTACATTTATAAAAACAATTTGGAGGAATACATCAAAACATCCTTGTTACTGATTCCAACAGACTCCGACATTGCCGTTTAAACCATGTTCTAGCAGAGGTCAAGTGCACGTGAGTAACGTGACGGAAATCGGACACGTGACCCGCAAAAAGAGCTACATGTACATGTCCCAATCGCAACATCTTTGGAACATTTCCGGTAATCTTCGGAAATCTACTCCCTCGAAAACATATAAAGAGGGTCACATGGTATAAACGTGATGTTCCAAAATGGCTGCGCCTTTGGCCACACCAAAGCAGACGATGCAGGCGCATGCATTAGAAGGAGTAGATTTCCGAAGATTACCGGAAATTCTCCGAGATGTTACGATTGCTACATGTACCTGTATCTGTTATAAAATATTGATACGAAACTTATATCGACAGGAATGGAATTCATTTCTAGTGCTGGTACAGGAACCAATTGTAGTGATTTAATTACGGTAACAAAACGTACTTAACCAACACTTGAAATATATACATGCAAACATACATGCATATTATAAATAAGTACGAGTGCACGCCATAGGCCGTTCCTGAATGCCAGCATTTCACCGTGAATATTTAATCACCATGTTTTACACGCCGCGACAGATTCGTTCCCACGTACATAGACTATGTTCTCGTTTTGCTCTTGTTTTATAAGTATTGCAATTACAATTGGATTTTAAATAGGAAGAAGTTTATAATACGCATGCTCCTATACGGGCCTATTTTAAAAAGAATCCAATTATAATGGATATTTGAATTTCACTAATTTTGATAACACGCGAAAAGAACAGCAATTATGTGATGTAAAGATCCTAAAAAGTCCAAAACGGAAAACTACAGATTCAAACAAACCATTTGTTGGTCAACGTGTAATGTTTTTTTTTAAGATTAACGGGGTACACAGCATAAATAAAATTGGTGAAAATGCAAGTTAAATGAATGGACAAGTGAATGGACAAGATTTTACGTCAAAAATGTTCGACAACACACAATAAACTGTAACATTATATCAACAGGACATAAGTATGTCAGTATAACTAGGTTTCACGTTGAACTGGTACATTTACACGATGAATGGTTCATCGTTATTGAATTAAATGGTTCTGTTGAAGTAGTTTTTAGCAGGCAAACTGAACTAAGCTGAAGAAGGGGACATTTGAATACAATTATTTGTATTGTGTGCGTTTCATTCGAAAAAATTGTAATACTCTAAAATTTTCATTTATATTAAATATAGGATGTAAGTCAGTATGGGATAGCTTGCGATATACGTTATTTCGGTACATTGTATCCAAGTTCCCAAATCGAATAGGGAACATACTGGTTTTTTCTTATGTCCTATTCACTTCTGGGGCCATTTAAGGACGGCCTTCCAGTTTATGCGATGACGATACGTGTGTTGAGAGCATGTGTGTTTGAGAGGTAGCGATATGTCCGTTTAAGCCTTCTTGCGATAGTTCGGATCTTTTATTGGTTTTAAATGCTACCACACTGAAATATACTACCGAAGGCCCCCCGTAACACATCCCACCCGGTCATATATTGACAACAGGTGAACCAGTCGTTATACTCACATATTACTGAGCGTCACATAGGGAGTATCTTCCTCACAAGGGCGAACGCTCAACTAAAGGCCAAAAGTAAGTTACTGTCAAGGGAGACATTAGGGAGAAGAAAGTTGTTTAGAAAGAAATGGAAAAGGTAACATCCAAAATTTCGTCGCCTCTTACGATAATGTAATAGGGGCAGCAGGTCCCATTCTTACGCCCTACCTACAGGGCCTAAGGAAGTTAAATTGAATATATAATTAAAAGCTATTTTATCATATCAAGGGAAACCTGTTTATTCCGAGTGGAACATTTTGTTTCAGTGATGGGGGAAGGTGAATTTAACTGTTTGCATTGGATATGTTTAAAATTTGCGAACATGTTCCATTTATATAAGGTATCGGATGTAAACAATACGTTGCATGCGTAAACTGGCGAAACAGTATTCTGTTTTATTAAGAAACCTTTCTACAGCGAACACATTTCATTCATCTTAATTCGGTTTAGACAAGTTTCATTGTACAGAGTAATATGCTCCGTCTACTTCTAACACTTCGCCTATATATAGTGTAGCATCCAAGCGCTAATAAACCTGCTTTACTAGAAGATTAACAGCCCAATATCACGGTAGTCTTGCAAAATAGATGTGTTCTGACTTTCTTCCGGAATGACTTCAATGTTTTTGTACCGGTTGCTGTAAGCAATAAACAAGTAATTTATAAATCAACACTGCCTCGCTATCTATTGCAGAAGTGGAACAGGAAGCCAACAGACCACGTGACACCGCCTCGTTCCGATAAAATAATGGGTGCTGGGAGATCATCGATTTCCAGGAAAAGATACCGCGTTGCCAGGTGTAATTATCTTTGTCACCAAAGAGTTACGATGTGTGAAAATACGCGTATTAATACTATACAAAACAGTGAGAACACCTAACGCTACAATCGTTTGACAGGAAGCCATCCTAATCTCGGAAGAAAGCAATCAGGTAACCGCCCGAAACGAAGGTGGTTAACAGTCCTGCACACCGTCATTATCGAGCTAACCTTTGCGAGAAAGACCCGCCGTTGAAATATGGTCAAATGATACGAAACTGTGGCCAGGGATAAAAAGAACTATAAATAATGGCGGACTCGATACGTTCGTCGGTTATATTGAAGTATTAAATGATTAATGTTTTAATAGAAAATAGTTATATGCGAACGTTTTGTAATACTGTTGGGATTATACGTCCTTTTATTTTATTGATCAAATCTTATTATTGATCTATATGTCTTATACCGTGAATAACGTGAAGTTAAATCTGTAAAAATTGTGACATGACAGATTAATCTATTATGCCCCTCTCCCGGTGGAATATATATGTCTCTTATAATGTTGTGTTAGGCTGAAAAGTGCCCTTTGTCGTTCTTTTCATTTACTTGTTCCGGAATGAGGACACATTAAAAGACGTTTATAAACAAACAAAAAATTGTTTGATAAGTTATGCAAGACATGTGTCTTACAGCAGTTTCACATAACTGGGTTTTTTTTTAAATTACTTTTCAAGACTGCATTGTTTCTTTGCGTTTTGTTAATTGCTTCTCGAAAAAGATAATGTTTCGCCAGGTCAACTTCCTTTGAACCAGTAGATATCATAGACTCGTATTTCTAAATATATGTCGGTCGTTCCTTCTTAAAAAAGACACGACAAAAATAAAACTTTCTACACTGCAGAGAAATAAACATTTAATTTGATTGATTTTATCCTGAAATTGTTCCGTTTCTTTCACACCATTCGTAATTATAGACATTTCTTTGGCGTTTAACTTCCGGTCGAGTTGTCAATTATTCATGCAAACAGTTGCGAACAACTTTCGTGCGGTGAACATCGCGACCTACGAAAGCCGATTAGTTCCACACACAAAATTATTTATCTCAATATTACGAGAAACGTTATCTCGTTATTACGAGATACGCTAAGTCGATATTACGAGTTACATCATCTCGTTTTTACGAGTTACGCTAAGTCGTTATTACGAGGTACGCTAAGTCGTTATTACGAGATACGTTATCTCGTTATTACGAGAAACATTATCTCGTTATTACGAGATACGTTATCTCGTTATTACGAGAAACGTCAAGTCGTTATTACGAGATACGTTATCTCGTTATTACGAGATACGCTAAGTCGATATTACAAGTTACATTATCTCGTTATTACGAGTTACGCTAAGTCGTTATTACGAGATACGTTATCTCGTTATTACGAGTGACGCTAAGTCGTTATTACGAGATACGTTATATCGTTATTACGAGATACGTTATATCGTTATTACGATATACGTTATCTCGTTATTACGAGTTACGCTAAGTCGTCATTACGAGATAGGTTATGGGGATGGAATTTACTAAAGTGGTATGCATCAGTATTTAAATGTCGAATAAGACAAGAAACAACATGTGTTTCGAAAAAAAACTGAACGACAGTCTTTTTATCAACGATGTCTTTTATTTGAATTGTTTACTATTTTTTTGTAATATTGTTATAAGTACCATCACAAGAGGCCGAACGGGCCTGCATCGCTTACCCGTAAAGTAGACTAAAATAAAGGTACATTGTCGTTTAAAATGTAACTTTTTAAAACATATGATCCAGTAAGCTGTGAAAGGCAAACAATAGCATCCAGTTGAATAGGTTTTCATCCCAGTATGCTTCTGTCCAAATTTTACCCTGGCATTGGTTTTGTTATTCATGAGAATGAAATGAGAACTTAATTAAACTTGAACCTTTGACATTGAACATATACATGAATGTCACGTATTTGAACAAACTTTGTAGCCCTTCATCCCAGCATGTAACTGGTCAAATACCATTAAGCTTGGCCTCTTGGTTGTCTTTTTTACATTTTAAGCGTAATCAACTCATGTGATCTTGGATATAAGTAAAGGTAAATCATTTGAATAAACTTCGTAACTGTTCATTGGTCCAGTATTAGTACCCTTGGTCTTTTGGTTTTTGAGACGAAGTCGCGATCGTTTTGAGTAAAATCCTCTTAAGATAACGTATCTCGTAATAACGACTTAGCTTAACTCGCAATAACGAGATAACTTATCTCGTAATAACGAGATAAATATATTTTGCTCAAGTGGTACAAATCGGCTTTCAATAATTTTTTTTTTATAAGTTATGCAAGACATGTGTCTTACATCAATTTCACATAACAGGCTTTTTTTAAATTACTTGTCAAGACTGCATTGTTTCTTTGGGTTTGTTAATTGCATCTCGAAAAAGATAATGTTTCGCCAGGTCAATTTTCTTTGAACCAGTAGATCTCATAGACTCGTATTTCTTAATAAATATCGGTCGTTCCTTCTTAAAAAAGACACGACAAAAATAAAACTTTCTTCACAGCCGAGAAAAAAAAATTATTTGATTGATTCTATCCTGAAATTGTTCCGTTTCTTTTACAACATTCGTAATTATAGACATTTCTTTGGTGTTTAACTTCCGGTCGAGTTGTCAATTATTCATGCAAACAGTTGCTAACAACTTCCGTGCGGTGAACATCGCGACCAGTTGGCAATTACTGTGATTAACGCGGCGATACAAAAAATAGTAAAAAAAAAACCAACAGATTGAGTTATTTGACTACACTTCATTTCTAACTGGAACGTTATAATCTTGGCCGCCATACCAGAGATTTGGAAATTCTTTTATTTTTTGGATCGTTTTCTCCCTGAAGCGATTTCATTCCGGAACCTGAAATACTTATATAAAGTTAATTAGGATACCGTTTCTCAAACAGTGTGTAACTTACACCCGGGTGTAAAGCATGTCCTGTTTGTGGAACGGTACCTTGGACTTTACTTGAAACACATGTTTTTACTGACCATCTATCTCTAACGACTACTCGTCTAAACCATCAAACCCGAACAGATTTCTCTGGAGGCAACACGCCTTAATGTCCATTTTAAAGATGCGAACCAAAAAGTCAATCTGGCTTACAAAAACAAGACAGAAAATTCCTTATCGAAGTCCTAAGCTATCTGTCTAAAAATCACCTGTCTTGAAAACTGTCTTACTTCAAATACCATCTGTCTTTCGAAAAACACCTGCATTAAAACTCCCTTATAAATTACCCCCAAACACTTTATATAAAGAAGCACCTGCCTTAAAACTCACTTACTTCAAATATCTTCTGCCTATAAAGAAGCACCTGTCTTAAAGTTCACTTACCTCAAAAACCACTTGCCTATAAGGAAGCGTCTACATTAAAGATGAAACACACATATGCTGCCGAAAAATGAATTAAACAGAATCATACAGCTGTTTCGTCCTCCTGGGACTCTTTAGTGACGCTAGGGGTCAAAAGGTGGGAATCAAAAATGTCTTAACTAATATAGAACCAGAAGGGTCAGGTGCGTAAAACACCTTTTATTTATTGATAGAATTCAGAATAAGAATATGATAAATACAGCATAATTTCAAATCGTGTAATACGAAAATGTGTATATTATGTACCGTGTCACTTCTCAAATAAGATAACTGTTGCTCTGGAGGCTCCAGCAAACCTCAGGGACTAAAACAATCTACCAGCAGAGTCTGCACTGCCTATTATAATAGATAGAGTATGCCGAAAAATGAATTAAAATGCATCATACAGCTGTTTCGTCCTCCTATGACTCTTACGTGATGCTAGGAGCCAAAAAGTGGGAATCCTAAATTTCTAAACTAATATAGAAGCAGAAGGGTCAGATGCGTAAAGCTCACTTACCACCAACAGTATCAGTCTATAAAGACCCACCTGCCTTAAAGCTATAATTACCTCAAACACCATATGTCTATAAATTAACACTTGTCATAAAGCTCACTTACCTCAAACACCATCTGTCTATATAGACTTATCTGCCTTAAAGCTATAATGACTTCAAACACCATCTGTTTATAAAGAAACACATGCCTTTAAGCTCTCTAGCTCAAACACAACCTGTCTATAAAGAAGCACCTATCTAAAAGATCACTTTCCTCAAACACAATCTACCTATAAAGAACACCTGCCTCAAAGCTCACTTACTGTGAACGAGTAATTAAATCAGATCGTTGACAGGGGTCGTTCGTGCGATGTCTATGTGAGGCAGTCACCAGAAAGTGCCGTAGGTCCGTCTAGTAACTTCTGCATCACCTTTCGTTAAGCACCAACGTACATGATGTAGTGCCATACGATGATGATGATGATGATGATGATATATTGAGAAAAAAAACCAGAACAGTTTTTTAAAACGTTTTATTAATGTACGCAAACTGTAAAATCGCATTAAAATGTTTAGTAAATGAGAATTATGAACAAAAATTACTAAAGCTTCAACAAAATAACAATATCTCTAAATCGATTAAACTAGAGGTAAAATATGAACAATGGAAAGATGTACATGGAGACCCTCGTAAAAGTACAAGAGGCTAAGTGCAGGTGTTCCGGAAGAGTACGTGTCTTCTGCTTCATCGACGACACTTGTAAATCATCGTCACATTCAAATAAATATCAAGTCCTAAAAATGAAAACCGAAATCATTTTTAATCCCAACAAGTAAGACATAAAACTTGCCCATAGTCTTCATCAACCTGCATCTCTCGAATAGATGTGCTGTAAGTTTGTACGTCAGCAGTTGACATCTATTACAAAAATCGCGATATTCAGAGCAAGACCTAGAATAACCAATCAACTGTGACATGTAAACACCATAGGATGGAGACTTAGATCCTTGGACATTCTAGATACTAAATTCTTCGTACCCATACACTTCTACGAGGTTTCTGCTTACTTCAACTTTAAGGAACACAACTACAGCAACAAGAAAGTTATGGCAAGACTACCACAAATCGTCAGAGCTCTGCCGTTGCCTAATACTTCTGGATAAAAAATGTGGATAAAATCAACCATGAATTTTAAGAAAGAAAAAAAAAATATAAACCATGAATTCAGCAATTAAGCATACTGTCAACTCCACTCGCCCTGTTCAATTTAAGACGACAAATTGCACTCTCCATTTCAATTTCAAGCAGTTTTTAAAATAGTGTGTGTTCATGTAAAATATTCGCAACTATTCAGAAAATGTCATTTATGTCTCAATCCTGTTTGGTTTCTAAATACTGACCTTTTAAATATCTGCAAATAATGAGTTTGCTTTCTAAGTGCTGGCCAAGGCAGTGACGCATCGGGTAAAATAGAACGAAAGTGGGGAGGCTCTCTATCTAATGCAAAGAAAGTGTCCGTAATATCAAGCTTTGTGCTCTGTGGTGAATTCTGATGCTCTTTAATCCAGGAAAAAGAGTTTTTATTGATATTTAAAAATCTAGTTTTCTCCTTCATATTTGTTCCATAAATTCTTTTTTGCTTCTGAGAATTTATACTTTTTGTATTTTTTTCATACTATTTTTTTAGTAAAAAGGGGAATGATATTAAGCTGAAGGTGATGCACTGAACTGTTTCCGAATCTCTGCAAAACTGGACCAGGAAAATATCCCAGTATTAACGAAGTCATAAAACTAACACCGCAAACCCACAAAGAAAATAAGACTAAGCGTTCCGGAAGGTAAGCGTCGCCTAGTTTATCGAATAAACGTGCTATGTGCATTTCAATCTAAGTCAATTTAGAAGGTGCAGCATATGTGTGTGCTACGTCATCTTTAATGATAGGGATGACTGACTGGTAGTTTTTCTTGTTTTTGTCCCCGAGGTTCGCTGGAGCCTCCATAGCCACAGTTATTTTATTTGAGTAGTGGCACGGTACATAATAAACACATTTTATTTTAGCACATTTTAGCACATGTGTGTGTTACGTTATCTTTCATAGTAGTACTCGATTTAAAATTATACAAAACTAGTGTAATGTTACTTCTAAATTCATAAAACAAAGGGGTTTTAAGCACCTGACCCTTCCGCATCTAAATGAGTTAAGAAATTTTGGATTGCCACCTTTTGGCCCCTAGCATCATTGAAGGAGGACGAAACAGCTGTATGATGCAGTTTAAATCATTTTTCTGGTATACTGTACTTATAACTAAATCTAAAAGGTGTAGTATATGTGTGTTACGTCATCTTTCAAATACTTGCAAAAATTATACCGTAATCAATTGGATACATTAGTAGGCAGCCACACAACTACAAGGCACAACTTACGAGCAAGATAAAAACATCGACACTCATATTGGATTTGATTCAGTTTTTAACACGAAGCGATAACAATACTCCGATTTGACTCGATTTTCACCATGAAGTGATAACACTACTTAAACCAGAAGAAGCTTTTTTTTCCGGACCGCCTTGTCTTATATTCTCCTTTCTTCAACTGTTCTCGGAAATATTTATATTTTCATTGTTCATATTCTGCCTTAGTTTATCGACTTCGAGTTATCAAGGGTTAGTAATTGTCTGTTTGCATTTGTGTATTTAGCTCAAAGTGTGTATTTAACAAAATACCCCATGTCTTATTCTTCTACTTGTTGGTATACAGATGAGGTGGAGTGTTTCACCTGTCACTGTCAATGAATTTTGCCACTAGTTGTACTTTCTTTGGTATTGAAATTCTCGAAAGACGTTTTTCACCACACAAGTAATATTGACCCACATGAAGAGAAATGGGGATATTGTACAAGATTTACAATAACAAACATAGTGCACGAGCTCGCGTGCGGATCAATCATGGTCACCTGACAGCTTGATCAATGGCTGCCATGTAATTTGAGTATGTTCTCTCGTACATTAGATGCTTATGTCTTCAAGATGTCGTACTTTGTCAATTTGGTACAGAAGTTAGTAAAACAAAATACGTTCTATTTTTCGGTTGTTCGGGTTTTTTTGTCACTTTGGGTTCGACCTTCCTCAACTGCATGGTTTCTGTCAAGCATACAAAAACACCTGAAAAGTATAGGTTTAATTTCTTCAAAGCTAAAGTCGAATTTCAAAGACTATTGTTTAATAAAACAATAACTTTGTAGGTTCAAGCTAATCATGTAAGGGAATTATTGGTGCGATTTGTACTTCATTTTATAATTTTCTTTATTTTGTTAGTTTTTTAATAAAATATAATATTATTTCTATTTGATGACATATGTATTCGTTACCAGAAGGAATCATTGTGCAGCATGGACAGGTCAAATCATCAGAAACACAGAATACCCAAACGTAAACCGTAATTTGAATCCAAAATCTATCAGAGTAAACCAATTTAAAACACACGTCCAATTTCATCCCAATTCGTAACCATATATATATCTGTCCTCTGATTGTTTCTTCTCTAAACGAATAAAGCAACTAGAAACAACAAACACTGGACTATGGAATGCAGTATAAATACAGATTTTGGCATATTTTGGTAGATTAATTAAAGAATTAGAGAACACCTAAACGTCAATAAAACCGTTATCCGAATTAAAAAGCGATTTAACAAAGTGAAACATAAACACAAAGGTGAAATTTACACAGAGACCCTAGAAAATCAATAAGATAATAAGACCAGGTGTTCCGGAAGGGTAAGCGTCTTATTCTTCATCAACGACACTCGCCATGTAAATTTAGGTCATATCCAAGTAAAAGTCCTCAAAGAGGGAATCAAGGCATCATTCTCAATCACAAGTAAGCATACTAGTTAGCATATTGAAAAGCGTCCACCTTCATATCATACAAAGTGACTGATATCCCTGTAATTTCCTGTAATATGTTGTTATTTACTGCGTTCATATCTCCTTTTATGTAGGTTGGTTGATTGTGTTTACGTCCTATCACCAGTCAGGGTCATTTTAGGACGGCATCACGGTGTATGCGATGTAAGTGTGTGTGTTGAGAGCGTGTTATTTGGGAAGATGCGGTATATTCGATGTTTGATTTAAAGTGCTACCACACTGAAGTATATTGCCAAAGGCCCACAGCAGAACACCACATCCGGTCACATTATAATGACAACTGGCGAACCAGTCATTCAACTCCCATAATGTTGAGCGTCAAGTAGGGAGTAATAACTATCATTGTTAGAGACTCTTGTATGTCTCGGCCAGGGAACAGAACCCAACGTCTTTTTCACAAGGGCGAACGCTCATTCTCCTTTTAGGTGAGAACAGAACATTTTAAAACATTGTATAACAACACAACAAAACGTAGATTCAACAGTTCGTTTTTATTATTTACACGGTTATTATACTCATAGCCATACATTTACCACCGTAGCCCTATCAGGTTTAGCTGACATTCATACAGGCCATGGATGACATCGACCTAGGACGTCATATTTGTTACGTAGGATACCAACAAACCTTCCTGGTTAATTTTTGTTACTGATTAAATGTTGAATGATTAAAAATTGTTATTGATTTTTATACGATGACATCAATACCATTCAACCCACACCGAGGGTTCTAATAAGCTGTTTCAAAATCTACCCTGCAGGTAGTGTGTGAGAATAGTACCTGATGCCCCCAATGCATGATTTGTAAGAGGCGACTGGATTTGGGATTTTATCTTTTCCCTTTTTCTAAAACAACTGCTTTCTTCCTAATGTCTACCTTGATACTACCTCACTTAAGGTCTTTATTGGGTTGTTCGCCTCTGTGAGGAAGTCTTTTGGGTTTTGTCCCCTGGCCTAGACATACCTGGTAGTTACTACTCCTTGCTTGACGCTCAGTGTTATCATAGTGGAACGACTTGTTTATCCGTTGTCAGTATAATGTGACCAAGTGGGTGTTCTGCTTGGGGCATTCGGCGGCAAACGTCAGTGTGTAACACTTAAAATTGCCAAAAATACACATGCACACAACACATACACTCATATTGCATACTCCGAGAGGCCGTCCTGAAATGGTTCATGCGGTTAATACAATGTAGCGTAAAAATAATAAAAGTTAATCAAACCAAACCTGTCGCAAAAATCCTTCTCTTCACTGACATATATCAATCAACCATACAAATATGGTAAAAAGGGAACTTAATTCGAAATGCAATTTTATCACTCTAATTCAAAAAGTTAGTTACATGGCAAAATGTAAACAAAGAAAGATTTGAAAATACATTGTGAAAAATCCAATACGATCACATATAAGATGGAAGATGCGTGGTATATCTAGGTCAAATTTAAAAAATGGAAAGTTCTCATATAAAGAATTGTCGTAGTTATAAAAACAAAACAAAACAACTGATGAGCTTTAAAGATAACACCGACTTCCCTATTAAAGCAAGAGGATGGTGGATAATTTCCGCCAAAATAACAGCTATAGGTTCATGTCCAATAACATACCTTTGTGATGACTCTGTAATGCCCATGTAAAACGCGAAAATCAATAAATAATAGGCACATTTCGCTGAATCAGATCTTACGGAAAGTTTGAAAAATTATTGGTTTTATCTTTTTATAAAAAAAAACACCTTTTCTCAATGATATTGATGCGGATTTTGTCCAGAAAATTTTAATGGTATTCAATACGAACGACTTTAAAATGAATTTCAAAACATCTGTTGTACCATATATATTAACAAATTATAGATTGACTGGCGTTTGGTATCCTCCAGACCACCTATGCTAATCCTCCTAGGGAGTTCATTGTCCGTATGTTTGTTTAGGATTTGGCTCTGTCGAGGGATAGATCTTTGGTGAGTTTAACTAATCTCGCTTTGTCTGCGGTCTGTGGACGCGTGGATTAGCATTTTGGTCGACATGATGCCTAATTCAGAAACGTGTAACTCACGTGTAGACCGCGAGACAACACGAGATGTGGAACAGGTATGTATCTGACAAGTTAAGGCGTCAGTCCATCTGACGTGACCGATACAAGATATAGCTGTTTGTATTTTACGTGTTCAGTCTTTGTTTTTCTGTGTTTCTAGTTTTAGTGATCAGTGGGTTTTTCTTAGAATGGCGACACGCGGCGAGACCGATCAATGTGTAACCGAGGAGCGTTGACCTTTGACCATTAACATGTGTTGCATTGGTTGATGAATCTAATGAACCCTGGGAGCGGAAGTTCGACTAACATTAATGATGTGCGGGGGCAACCTTATTTTGTTCTGGTCACTTTAGGCTCTGATAAGTTCCAATGATTAGTTGCGCGATCCATTGTCGGCAGCTAACCTCTATTGTTACAGACATTTTCTGGTTTAGGGTCGTCAGTTAACGTTCCATATACATGTGATCCGTTTATAAAAGCGTTAGTAAAGAATCTTCGTCTGTGTTATCTTTTTCGGATTCCCCCATGCATCATTAGGCCGTCATAATGGAAACAAAAAGAGGACCGAATAACATTGATGGTGAAAGATATTAAAAGCTTAGTCTTTGTCCTTGACGAGTGTGATGAGGATGTTTGTTAGACTAACTAGATATGACTTGCATTGCGGAGACAATCTGCTTTTAATGTAACTGAATTACTTGAAGAGACAACTGGCATTATAAGCTTTTTCTTTGACTTGGTCCATTGTAACATGCTTAGACCACTTTTTCATTTATCGCTTTAGCGGCTCGTGAAACATTACGTTTACAAAGATTGCAGGTTTTGGTAAAAGTTTCATATCCACTGATACAAAATTTTACAAACCTATATTTTAAGAATGTTTCTTATGTTTGTTTCATTTTGTTGTTTTTCTATATGTATTTTTTTGTATTTGAGTTTTTTGGGTTTCTTTCACTTTCTATTTTTTTTAACGCATTGATCATTTCAGGCTTCATTATAAAGAAACACTAGATTCTTTTCTTATTTACTAAAAATCTTAACAAAAATTGCATAAGTAACATGAATTACACAAATAGTAACTAATTCAATATGCTATTTCGCGATTGTACAAACTGTCATTTTTCACTCAAACTAATCCCAAGGCGGCATCTTTGATTCTTCGAGGTTATATTGTAGATTAATATAATATACAACATTAAACATAGAGAATACTTTACAAACGAATTAACGGAAGTGTATGTGACGCCTGCGCAGCAAGTTGGGAGATAAGTTTTTAGAAGCTAGCTATGGATATGCATTGTATCAGTTCCAAGTGGAATTTTTATGGTTATCCAAATTGATTCCTATACAATGAATTATTTTTTTGATTATAATACATGTGTGTAATGACACTGGCTTGTTGTGGATTGATTTCTTTAGGTTTTCTATTTATAGTAGCAGTGACCTTGACCTTGACCTTTGACCCTGAAAAGCAATCCCAAGCAAGCACTTTTGTTAATGAAGCATTGTATGAAGTTTGAGTTTTATTGGCCCGAGGAAGCTGAAGTAACTGCACCCAAACATATTTTCTATTCATAGCAAGGGACCTTGACATTTGACCTTTGACCCTGAAAAGCAATCCTAAGCGAGCACCTTTGGTAAGGAAGCAGTGTATGAAGTTTGAGTTTGATTGGCACCGCCGTCGTTCTCTATATGTCACCTTTCAAGGCGACACAAAAATTCATGTGGTCTCTTGAGACGACCCCAAAGTCCACGGGGCCTCTTGAGACGACCCCAAAGTCCACGTGGCCTCTTCAGCCGACTTTCTTCTCCCCTCCCGATTCCGAGTGGAAAGAGAATCAGAGAGTTACACTCCTATGAAAGTGTCATATAAAACAGATATGTAAATAATATATTGCATATGGTCAAATGTTCACTCTCATTTCAATAACAATTTAATATTTTTTTTCTACAAAGCGAAATCGGAATCATACAATGATGAGGTATTATTGTTACACGTTTTCCTAGCTTCTGTGGTTGAATCGTCAAACGTTTATCATTTCAATGAAAGTTTTATACAGAAATTAACATTTTTACTTTAAAAGGGATAGTGTGGTCTTAAAATGCATGCTAGAGACAGGAAGATGATAGACACATGCTGGCGTATGTCAAACGGAAATTTTACACACCCTGAAAAATGAAAAGAAAGTTACCGTTGCTGATGCATTTTGGTATAGTGTGCAGTTCTTATAGTATTTGAGGGAAAGCATAACTTTTACGTGCAAGAAGTCGGAAGGAATCACTTTTACTGACGTCATAATCCGGATGTGCATCTGTTCATGCATGAAATATCAGGAGTCATTTGCTTTATGTTGCTTCCCTGTATAATATATGTAATTTTATTTCTTAGTCTGATAAATCCCGCGTGAATGCTTCGCAATTTGATATACCCTTGTCATACAATGTCTTTATGAAACACAAATGCATGGTTCGGGTATTTTTCGTCCTTAAATCTAGCAAACAAAATGCATTCAATGGAACATTAATCAAACTATTTCAAAACTTAAAAAAAATCGTCAATGTTAAAATGAACAGATTTAATTTTATCTTCAATTGTAGTTAGTTAGCATCGAGTTGATGCTTGGTTAACTCAGAGAAATTTATTGTTCAACATTGTCATTTTTTTCGTTTTTTTGCTCCCGAAAACTAAAGGGCACATGCTTGAACAACCTTATCGAAAGAGTAGACACTGGAAATACAGCTGTAGCGAACAACTGTTGATTGGTCGCAAAAGAGCTGTATGTCACATTCCACATGCGGTCAGTAAATCAGATCCCGGTCATTCCGGTTAAAAGCAAGTTCGACAACCATAAAATAATACTTATAAGCGCCACTATCAAGGTAATATGTGTATGTAATCTTCTACAACTTTACACTAGTATTTGGTGTTTGGTTTGATTTATTTTGTTTCACGTCCTATTAACAACCAGGGTCATTTAAGGACGTGCCAGGTTTTGGAGGTAGATGAAAGCCGGATTACCTAGAGAAAAACCACCGACCTGCGGTCAGTACCTGGCAACTGCCCCACGTGGGATTCGAACTGGCAACCCACGAGGGCTATGTCGGGACACCGTAACCGCTCGGCCACCGCGGCCCCCTGCATTTGTATTTCGCGATAAGATGTAATATTTATTAAAAATAAATATTAACAATTCAATCAGATATGAAACTATACAGGTACCATACATGTTTAGTAACAAAGGCTACTCAAAGTATATTTTAAATAATACAGAATATATTACATACATGTAATAAACAAATTACCAACATTTATCGTGTTGATGCTTCTTCGATCCCCGTCCTTCTAATTAACTTCATCAATTCTCATTAAGCCTATGAGTGCTGCTGATTCGATATACAGATCATTTCACATTCATTTTCGCCGCATTAGATTGGTGCGTTTCTTTTACTTTATAAGGGGATGCACTTCCCTGACGTAATTTTGATAGATAATAGATGTCGTCTACTGACAAAACAAACTTACTACACAGGGATTCAAGAGATGCAGGTTGATGAAAAATATGAGCAAGTTTTGTGGTCACCATCTTGGTCTCATTGAGAAATATTTTGTATCCTTGTGCGATATGAACGATGGACGTTTTTATGAATGCTCATTAGTGTGTTTACTTGTTGTGATTGAGAATGATGACTCGGTTCTCACTTTGAGGAATTTACGTTAACATGGATGCGAGAAAGAATTGCATGGCGGATGTCGTCGATGACGCAGAAGACGCTTACTCTTCCGGAACATCTGGTCTTATTCTCTTGTACTTTTACAAGGGTCTCCATTTAAATCTTTTCCCAGTTCATATTTTGCCCCTAGTTAATCGATTTTGAGTTCGATTTATGGTGTTGTTGACGATTCAGTATTCCCTGAATTTAACCTATACTAACAAATATTCGTATACAATTGTAGACGACGATAACATTTAGAAAAAAAAAGACAAAGAAAAGTATTTTGTCTGGCTTTCTACACCTTTTTTTTGTTTGTCGTGTTATAGTCTTTACATGTACTTATCGATATACTTTTTTTCTGGAAAGATTCACACCATAATTTCCTTTACCAGATTTCCTTGCGAGAAAATGTCATTGTTATTGTACACATGTATCGTACAGTTTTTAAAAATATATTTATTTGCAGCACTTCAGACATATGTTTAATCTTGTTAAGGATTGTGCTTGTCTCAAAAAATTATTGCAAGTTTGGTCTGAAAGTCGGAAGACATAGGGAGTACGGAATGTTGGTATTCATAATACAATGTACAGGGGAGGCTTGCTATGTCTGTTGTGAACCATTTTCTTACGTCAGAAAATGTTATTATTTACTGGGGAAAATAGTTTCGTATATAGATAAACAAGTACTTGTGAAGTGCGAGAAAGTTTGCAAGGAATAGTAATTAAGTCCAACAGTATTAAATAGAATAGTTATTGATGCTTCCTGGGACGTTTAGAATATACAATGTATACAGAGAATACCGAAGGTCAACCAAACCATAAGCCTTACAAAAACAATATTTAAACTAGGGGTGGGGGTATTAAACAAAGAACCGATTGACAGGGAGACAGAGTAGAACGTGTCTTCTGATTCATCGACGACATCCGCCATGTAAATCCATGTCAGATCCAAGTACATGAAATGAAGGAGGACGTTTCTGAATATGTTCATTAGAGCGTTTACTTTTTATGTGATTGAGAATGATGACTTAGTTCTCATTTGAAACACCTGATCTTATTCTCTAGTACTTTTCAAGGATATCTGTGGAACCTTTCATTTATTCATATTTTGCCCCTAGTTTCAACGATCTGGAGTTAGGATTATGGTTTTGTGGATACTTCGAAACAATATTTTGTTGATGTCAAACTGTTGAAACCTTAGATATAGATATATGCAGATATACGAACACCTTATCAGAATTCTTGAGATGAGGGTCCTCTTGTGAGGGGATACCCGGAGGCTTCCCAGTGCCAGGAAAACTCCGTTTATGTTTCCTATCTTCTTTACACAAATAGAAGGAAGGCTATTTACTGTATGTTTTGCTTGTTCTATGTATTTGATTAAGATTAAAAATCCATTTTAAACCGACATTATAGGCATAGAATAAAATATCTTACATAACATTGGGATATTTCTCCGCTGAGAGAAGAAAAGAACATTCAAAACTGCAAGATATGATACATGTAATATCCGTGCCCAGAAATATCAATTCAGAAATGTTTGTTTATAAAATTGATAATTAATAACACCGGTTCTTTGTTCCCGCTGTCTGATAGACTTTTACATGCATAGTAATTCAGAGAAATGAAATTAATTTCGGTTTCTAATACAGATACTTATTATAGTTTTTGTATTATCTCCACATTCCAATATCCGCAAAGCAAAACTGTTTTCTTTTATCGCTGATCAACCAATAATGGATCATCAGGGAGCCGGAAATACAATAACTTAGGCATCTAATCTGCTTTTACTTGTAAATTGATTTTAATTTGGCCACAAGTGGTTGGCGTTTGGAAATTAAATGATAGTAGCACGACGAATCCATCATTTTAAATACATGACTATCTGGTTTCGTTCCGAGTGGCGGGGCACATCCTCAAAAGGATTGATAATAGTGAGAGAAAAACAATCATGTTGTTACATGATTGCACTGGAAGTATTTTTTTCACAATCGATGATGATGTATCGCGACCGGAAATGTCATATTTGTAAGATAACTTTTGTAATCGGAATTGTTTATTTTGCTGTTGTTTTGATTCAGCGAAAATTCTGGATTGTAGATACTAACGACTGTTATCTCATTAGACTTGATTTTTTTCCCGAACGTCTGTGTATTTCTTAACACTGATATAAAATTTAAGACCTTTTTGTTTTTGTTTGTCACCCATTCGTTTTATTAGTTAAGATTTAGTAATTTAACAAAAACAAAAAATTACTATACAATATTTTACAATGAACAATTATCGTAGTTGTTTCATAAAATTCAAATATGTATTTATCATAAACATTGCATAGGTAAAGACTTTTTATATATCTTTCAACACTTTGGACATATGAAAGTACAAAAACTTGTACAAAAACCTGCTGCTAAAATCTGTAAATGAACACAAATATTCCGGATGATACTATAAAAAAGAACATTTAAATGGAACGTAATAATTTCCGATGCCTTCCGAATGCTTTGTATTCGAGTTGCTATCGCGGTGTTCACTTGTTTCCTATGAAGAATATCTTGCTTCTAAGGACTTAAATAAACAGTTACTTATTATATTAGGGGCGGATTGAGACAGACAGGGATTTAATACCGTCGTAAGCATGCCATATCCAGGAAAGTTTGTTTCTCCTGTCGTCACAACTCCAACAATCAAGGTGGTGTATAAAATTGACTGGCTGAATGTTGTGATATTTGTGCTGTAGCATTCAAGTGTGGTTGCTCTATATAGCATTCAAGTGGGGTTGCTCTATATAGCATTCAAGTGTGGTTGTTCTATATAGCATTCAAGTGTGGTTGCTCTATATAGCATTCAAGTGTGGTTGCTCTATATAGCATTCAAGTGTGGTTGTTCTATATAGCATTCAAGTGTGGTTGTTCTATATAGCATTCAAGTGTGGTTGCTCTATATAGCATTCAAGTGTGGTTGCTCTATATAGCATTCAAGTGTGCTTGCTCTATATAGCATTCAAGTGTGGTTGCTCTATATAGCATTCAAGTGTGGTTGTTCTATATAGCATTCAAGTGTGGTTGTTCTATATAGCATTCAAGTGTGGTTGCTCTATATAGCATTCAAGTGTGGTTGCTATATATAGCATTCAAGTGTGGTTGCTCTATACAAGACGGCGATGGAAGCAGGGTCCCACTACCAACAGAACATTATATATATCCAGCACACAAGCAATTTAACATACCTAGGGAGATATTAGCCATATGGCATAGAACTAGTAGTTAGGGCCTGATAAGGCAGCTTCAGCGAATTCCTCAGAACTGTTAGGATTAAATACTAGCTATATTTTATATTATTATAATTTATTTTTTTATAATAAAATAACAATCTATTGAATTTATCACCGTAACAGAGAAAAAGAAAGTGTTGTGGTATACTAAATGGGGAAATTGAAAGCAGTTCTTGGTTTTCAAAAAAGATTTCCAGTCGGGGATTAGGAGGGTTTCGACACTCAGAAGTACGCAACCAAAATACTTGCACACATATCCTCGAGTCATATCGCTTACTTACCTCTCTCCTTTAGTATGCTCATGCTGTTTATTTCTATATTGCTTTTGCCCAGCTAGACACAATAATCAGCAATGTGAATATTGTCTTCCAACATAAAAATACTGGAGCTTATCACGAAAAGTCCTTATTCCCGAGAGAATGTGTCTATTAAATGAAATTTTAATTTCAAGATATTTATGGATTCTGAGAGAGCCCATGCCTGACAGTGGGCTAAACGTTCACGTTATACTTAGTTAGAGGTATGGGGTCACCTGCCCGACCACGTGGGTTTTCTCCGAGTACTCCGGTTTCCTCCCACAATAAGACCCCCCCGCGCGTTAACATCCGGGCCAACAAGAGTGATTTATATAAGTTGGATAACTTGTTTCATAATTGTTGTAAAATTGATAAAATTTATACTTATATTAATTAGAGGCTCTTTTAGAATGTCTATCAAAAGGTCCTCTATTAAAAAAAATAGGCAGTTTCCGAAATTTCTTGAACCCGATGTTCAACCCACACAGAGAACTGCATTTGTATGTAGCTGTGTTTGAAGACAAAACATATAAATTGATCCTTGTTTAAAAGCGATATTACATTTACTGTTTGTAAAAAGAACCAAGCCTGCTTGATAACTAGGGTAGTCCTACTCACACATTTACCGGGGTTTTTTTCGGAAGAGTATTATAATATTCTCAGATACCGATTGATATAAAGGAGCTGACCCACCTTGTATAACAAACATTGTATAACTGGCTTTGCTAACTGTTCGACAAAGCTGTCTGTGTATTTCAATTACTTGTACAATGTACCTTTAAACCAAAGCTTCAGTCTTGTTATGATATTGTATATTCCAAGAATGGAATTAAAGGGTTTTTGATTTTGATAAGATATTCTTTTGATCAGAATTGAACACCCCTTCCTAAATAATGTTTCGTCTAATAGAATAATTGCTTTTTCGGTTTTTTTCAATACCTCATAAATCAAACTGAACTCATTATGAGAGATGCCTTTTCCAAGAAAGGTGGACGTTGATACATATATATGACTGTGAGCTGTTTTGCCAAAAGCAATGGGTCCCACGATGTTAAATTCAACCATTTTCATGAATTCAATGGGTCCTTTCAGAATTTTATGAGTACAGGAATCGGGATGCTCACGTAGATTGATCACTGAACAACGAACTAGATGATTTTGATTTCCCGTCGTGAATTTTCCCTTTCCTGATAATAACATACCCGTATATGATGTTTACATGTCGTACATAAGCTAGCTGATTTGTTATTCTAAGTTTTTCTCGAAATATAGATACATGTATGTTTGTGATATTTGTCGGCTGTTGACGAACAAACGTACGGTTCGGCGATTCGAGGGCGTCAAGTAAATAAAGACCATTGGCTGGTTCCGTGATTGTCATCGTTTCTTAACAAGAACGATATGTTTTAGGTGGAAAACAACACGTTTCATAAAAGTAATAATGTAAAGAAAGTCTTTGTTAAGCTTGCATGTGTTTTCAGTTCGAATTTGAAAAACAAAATTTGATTTGAACTTAATGAAATCAGGAATGAACTGACGAACACTTTTTGTTTTTTACAAACAAATATCCCCTGGAAGATCGAACTACTCGGTAGTGAGTCAGTCATAACAAAACTCAAACAAACAAGCAAAACATCGGAATTTCTCATCTCGACGACTTTGGAAATAGCATAGTGAATGCAATTTTAAAGCACTCGGCGATGCAATTTAGTGGCATTTCATAAAATAAATCAAGGATGATTAAAATATTTGTTTCAGACAAAAACACTCCTTTACAGGAGATAATTTGCATGTTATGAGCGGAAAACAAATTGTAGCTTTTCCCCATCATTTTATCATTTCATTATTTCTTTATGTTTCATTATTGTCCCATTTTTTCTGACATTATGTCTTTGAAAACTCATTAAAGTTCTCATTATTGCTGCATCTTTATAATAATTAAAATTAAAATAAAAAGTAATTAAATTTGATATCACCATGGTATTTGAATACAATTTGTCCAATTTTAATATGACTTTTTTATAAGAATTGTTGTGATCTCCATAGAACAGTACAGTTAAAATATTCAATTGATTTACAAACTACATCACAACGCTATCTGACCATCCAATTGTGTATCACTTGATTAATGGAATGCATTTGTCAATTTAAAAATATAAATTATATTTAATTTACAATAATTAAGAAACAAGGTATCCAGCTTATATTAATAACTCTTGTTTGCCCAGAAAATAGTGCTCGAGGGGTCCAATTGTGGGAGGAAACTGGAGGACCCAGATAAAACCCACGTGGTCGGGGAGGTGGTCCCATACCTTTCACGCCCGGTCGGGGAATCGAACCCTGGCCGCCTTGGTGAAAGGCAGGTACGTTATCCACTGTATCGCCCGATCACCCATTCATTTGTGTATCTATGTTGGTCTCAGTGCAACTACAAAATGTAACCTGCTTAACACAACGCATGTGCGAAGGAAAACAACTATTCACGCGCTAAAGTAGAAACGCAAGATATACACCTGTTTAAACAATCGAAAATGAACAATCAGTAAATAAGTATCAGCTCACTGTTACAAGTCATGATCATGTTCTACCCTGGATGTTCTGTCTCGATGTCAGTGTCAACCTTCGTGTATTAAAAAAAACCATACATGTACTTTGCATTGTAGATCCATCTGATCACGTCCTACTTGAAATCAAGTTGAAGAAAGACTGTGGTATCGAAAATATATTTGGTATCGTCTGAAAGATAAAAGTTACACATATAAAATGAGGCGTGCATGTAAAAAATTGGACTTAATTCAGTGACGAAAACGAGCTTAGAGTGAAAATAGGTCGATTTTCTCGTTCATGTTTGTTCTTTCCTTTGTCACAGATTTATAGTAGCGGGAGGGGTTATTTTCGAGAGAGGTAAAATAATTATCTCACCTATTTCTTAGTGACATAGGTTATTAGCAGTGCTAAATATTCTGAAATGCTCGGTCAATGTCCTAGCAGAATTTTGGTGCTGGTTGAAGTTAGGGCCCCGGTCTAGGTCTGATGCCAATGAGCTAGAGGTCATGGACAAATATTTACAGTCTACACTGAAATTCACTCGATAACCATTGTTCCACAGATTATCATTTTAACCGCATAACTGTACTCAAACATGTGACAAATTTCTATGACGTCGACAACAATACATGTGGGCGGAGCTATGCAAATCTTACAGTTTGAAACACAATTGTGTGACGTCACCAAAAATAAACGTGGGCGGAGCTTGCAAATTTCATGCTGTTACATTTATTAAACTATTCACATGTTTATTAGTTTTGAAATAAAATCTGTGTCCGAAGATTGGCCTAAAATGAACAAAATGGTTACGACCATTTCACAGAAAGATACTGTAAATATAAGGATAAACTTTCTAATTTGTTTAGGTTATCGGGGGATAACTACAATGGGAAACGGGTAAATTCAATAACCTTAACAAAATAGAAAATCAATCCTTAAATGTGTCCTTTAATTTTAATACATAACGAAGTTCTTTATTTAAAGACACTGTGGAATTGACCTTATTAAAGTCGACATAGACGTGCCAAAAGTCTTTCATTTTCTTTTATTTTACTTTACTGTCAAAATTGTTTTAAGAGACCGTCCAAGGGATCCAAGAAAAAAGGTCACATATGACAGTTGGTCTCTTAATTAAATCACCACTTTTTGAGAAATGACAAAAAGGACATATACTCTTTCAGACTCTTTAATTACAACTTACATTGTGTTTAAAATCATATACAACATTGATGTAAAATTGATAAAAATTAGTAAAAGAGTTTAATTTTAAAAATAGAATAAGCTAGTTTTAAAAAATCATATTATTTGTATTTCAAACTTTTTGTTTCAATGAATTTTTCTTGATTTTGTTAATGAATCATTTTTTAATGAAATTTTGTACATTATTTTATAGCGAATTGTTTCATGTCATAATATTTTCATTTTTTTCCGATGATATGACTAGTCATATCATAATATGTTTTTACAACATCCAATTTTTTACATGATTTTGATGTTATTTGGTAGCGTTATATAGAAAAATGGCATCACACGAAATTAGTAGTTAAGATAAATCTATATCCCTCCATAAATACGCAATGGAATATTAAGTAAATACCAAGAGAGGAAACTATTGTTATTTCTTGATAAAATGACCAAATATTGTTAAAATCCGTCCAAACCAAAGTCAGGAATAATCACGGGAAAAGGTTGTAAATACAAAGATTATATAGCAAAAGAAGAAAATAAGGAAGATTTTTAGCACGTCAATCTATGTGCTTATTGTAGGAGAGGTTATTCTGGGTGTGTACCAAAAGTATATATATACCTCCGGACCTTTCCTTCGCCATAAAAGTCATGTCAGAATTTTATACTTGAAACCGTGTACACATTAAGCACTGTGAAAAGGTATGGGGTCACCTGCCCGACCACGTGGGTTTTCTCTGGATACTCCGGTTTCCTCCCACAATAAGACCCCTCGCACGCTAACATCCGGGCCAACAAGAGTGATTAATATAAGTTGTAAAACTTGTTTTCATAAGTGTTGTCAAATAAATAAAGTTTATATTGGAAAGTACTGTGTACCCAATATTGTAAACATGAACTACTGTTTTCCGTATATTTTACAAGAAAACTGTTTATTGTAATTTGATCTAAACGGAAACAAAAAGGGGGATTCCGTATTACGAAATACCATGCCCGTATAAAATATATAGAGGTTACTATGGTGGCTGATTCGGGACATCGTAATATCGCTTCGTTTTCCTTCGTTTTATACAAAGCGATATAACGATATTACGATATGACGATACGACAGGACGATAGGACGATACGACAGAACGATAGGACGATACGATAGGACGACAGGACGATACGATAGGACGATAGTACGATAGGACAGGACGATAGGACGATACGATAGGACGATAGGACGATACGACAGGACGATACGATTTAACGATATTACGATAGGACGATATTACGATATTACGATACGATATAACGATATTACGATATTACGATACGATATAACGATATGACGATAGGACGATATTACGATATTACGATACGACATAACGATAGCACGATAGGACGATATTACGATACGACACGACGATAGGACGAAATTACGATATTACGATACGACATAACGATAGGACGATAGGACGATATTACGATACGACAGAACGATATGACGATAGGACGATATTACGATACGACAGAACGATATGACGATAGGACGATAGGACGATACGACAGAACGATATGACGTCAGATATATAAAGGCCATGGCGGCTTGCTTAAAAAGATGAAACGAAACTAGCATGTAGTAGTGGATGAAAATCTAAATTAATCGGAAATGTCTCGCGACAAGTTAAATATGTGCATTATTTACAAATTGTTTAGAAATAACGTTGGTATACTTTCCATTATATTACTGTAATGGGAGGCTCATTTCACACGTAAATATTTATTATTTACTGACAGAAACTCAAGTAGCTGTGATATAGCTGTAAGAGAAAGTTAGTAAAACTATGTTATTAAAGTACTGGTATTTATGGTGGCTGATTCGGGACATCGTAATATCGCTTAGTTTTCTTTCGTTTTATACAAAGCGATATGACGATATTACGATATGACGATACGACAGGACGATGGGACGATACGTATATATATTTATATCTATGTAAGTTAAAAACAAACAATACTAGTACTTTAATAACATAGTTTTACTAACTTTCTCTTACAGCTATATCACAGCTACTTGAGTTTCTGTCAGTAAATAATAAATAGTTACGTGTGAAATGAGCCTCCCATTACAGTAATGTAATGGAAGTATACCAACGTTATTTCTAAACAATTTGTAAATAATGCACATATTTAACTTGTTGCGAGTCTGTCGTACAATTCTCAGATGAAACAACGACATTTCCGATTAATTTAGATTTTAATCCATTACTACATGCTAGTTTCATTTCATCTTTTTAAGCAAGCCGCCATGGCCTTTATATATGTGACGTCATATCGTTCTGTCGTATCGTCCTATCTTCATATCGTTCTGTCGTATCGTCCTATCGTAATATCGTCCTATCGTAATATCGTCCTATCGTAATATCATCCTATCGTAATATCGTCATATCGTTATGTCGTATCGTAATATCGTTATATCGTCCTATCGTACTGTCGTATCGTAATATCGTCCTATCGTCCTATCGTACTGTCGTATCGTAATATCGTAATATCGTCATATCGTTATATCGTATCGTAATATCGTGATATCGTATCGTAATATCGTAATATCGTTATATCGTATCGTCCTATCGTCCTGTCGCATCGTCCTATCGTCCTGTCGTATCGTCCTATCGTCCTGTCGTATCGTCCTATCGTCCTATCGTATCGTCCTATCGTCCTGTCGTATCGTACTATCGTCCTGTCGTATCGTCATATCGTAATATCGTTATATCGCTTTGTATAAAACGAAGGAAAACGAAGCGATATTACGATGTCCCGAATCAGCCACCATAGGTATTGCTAATTTTTAACTTACATATAGCTGCATGAGAAAGTTTGTAAAACTATGTTATTGAAGTACTGATACTGTTTATTTGGACGTACATGTACATGTATATAGCTGTCGTATCGTAATATCATAATATCGTCCTATCGTCCTGTCGTATCGTAATATCGTCCTATCGTCAAATCGTCCTGTCGTATCGTTATATCGTAATATCGTCATAACGTTATGTCGTATCGTAATATCGTAATATCGTCCTGTCGTATCGTAACATCGTAATATCGTCCTATCGTCCTGTCGTATCGTAATATCGCCCTATCGTCATATCGTTATATCGTATCGTCCTATCGTCATATCGTCCTGTCGTATCGTAATATCGTAATATCGTTATGTCGTATCGTAATATCGTAATATCGTCCTATCGTCCTGTCGTATCGTAATATCGTCCTGTCGTATCGTAATATCGTCCTATCGTCATATCGTTATATCGTATCGTCCTATCGTCCTATCGTTATGTCGTATCGTAATATCGTAATATCGTCCTATCGTCATATCGTTATGTCGTATCGTAATATCGTTATATCGTATCGTAATATCGTAATATCGTCCTATCGTAATATCGTCCTATCGTATCGTCCTATCGTCCTATCGTATCGTCCTATCGTATCGTCCTATCGTCCTGTCGTATCGTCTTATCGTCCTGTCGTATCGTCCTATCGTATCGTCCTATCGTATCGTCCTATCGTTCTGTCGTATCGTCCTATCGTCCTGTCGTATCGTCATATCGTAATATCGTTATATCGCTTTGTATAAAACGAAGGAAAACGAAGCGATATTACGATGTCCCGAATCAGCCACCATAGTAACCTATGGTGGCTGATTCGGGTAATATCGCTTCGTTTTCCTTCGTTTTATACAAAGCGATATAACGATATTACGATATGACGATACGACAGGACGATAGGACGATACGACAGGACGATACGATAGGACGATACGACAGGACGATAAGACGATACGACAGGACGATAGGACGATACGATAGGACGATAGCACGATAGGACGATACGATATAACGATAGGACGATATTACGATACGATATAACGATATGACGATAGGACGATAGGACGATACGACGATACGACATAACGATAGGACGATATTACGATACGACATAACGATAGGACGATACGATATAACGATATGACGATAGGACGATATCATCACTTCCATGTCTACGCATGCGTCGCTTCAAACCGAGGTTAATCGACCATTTGCAAAAAAAACATGATGTTAAACTGAGGTAAGTTAATGCATAAACTATGAATGTTGCTTATGACATGGTATGGTTTTACATACATACGTGTGTACATATTTGCGACTGTCCATTATATAGTGATATACAAATCTTTTTATTTGACAGGGCAGTGTTTTTAAATGACAATTTCTTAACGTTAAGCTGGAACGATCATTTTATGTATCTTATGAATGAACTTCTTGTGCAATTTATTTTAGCCGAGTCAGCGTGTCTTATGTTTAAAAGAAGACAATTTTAAATTTAGTCTATATTGTGACAAATTTCTAGTTTCTGTATAGTAATTTTAGTGTCTCATAAGTCAAATTTGGCTGGGCAATATATATTATATGCTTTTAAAGATTTGCAAATATATTTTATATGAAATGTGTGTTATTAATCTATGTATATATATTGCGTGACACTTTAACAATTTTTTTTTTTTATATTTTTTTTTTATTTTGAAAACATTTTTAAACAAAAGACAATAGACAATTTTACAAAAGCAATCAAGGAACAAATTACATTAACAAGACATTGTGCTTCACCAAACAGCACATCCTCTCACCCACACATACACCCACACACACACACACACACACACATACACGGTTGACACACATTCATATACTTAACTTACATACACAATTAGAAAAAGTAAAGGGAGGAAGTTGGAAACAGGAATAGTACAGGGAGGAAATTGGAAGCAAAATTTTATTGATATTGATTGATTGATATATTGGTCCTTAGGGCAATGTCCAAAGGAGAAGAAGTATTTCATAAGAAAACATTTTTGGCTTGTCAAGAGATTTAATGATTGTCTTTTTCAAATTCTGTTCCTTTGAGTACAATGCACTAACCATAATTTCCCTGTTTACAGGCACAATTGATTACAAGACTGTAGTAGATCATCACGACATTAATGAAATTTCGTATATGTGAACAGTTCCCCGTCCTTCTGGTTGCGAAGAGGAATTCAAACATGCGTACAATTCGCTTCTGCTGCATAATGGGAAATCAAAGCCGACAGATATTCAATAGGCCTTCGATTTGTTTGTGTGGCTCATTTCTAAAGTAGAATGAATTAAAAATCATCCAAAATGATGATAAGATTTAAACAAATCTTTCTTTAGTTTCTCTGTGTCATTTTGTATTTTGTATTTTTATGCCAGGACAGCATGGTTACATTCGATCAAAAATGTCAATTCCTGCCCAGCGGATAACAGAAAGTACACGTAACTTTGCGTGATACTGTGTTGAGCAAAGAAGAAGGAACTTACGTAATTAAATTGTGTTGCTTAATTATTAATTAAACAGTTACTGAAACTGTTTTCCATAATGCATTAATCTCTTATCGTTTGTTAAATGTTCTTTTAATGGGGCGAAATATTTAAATTAAGAAAACTATAATCTTACATAAGTTGTATTTGACTTATATCAGTTCATCCCTTACGCGGTGCGAAATATTTTGGAGTTATCGCCCGCTTCTGGCGATATGACGTCGATATGATGAGATAGAATAGAGTTCTTCGATACAATATCAGTAACTTTAGTCGATACAGAAAGAATACCTTGTGCAAACTGCAATTAAAGTATTTAGACAAAAAAAACATGAAAAAACAAGCATCGACAAAACAAGAAGAAGATAAAATACCACATACAACTGTATGCCAAGATAGCATGAACATGTATAAAAACCAGAAGTAAAATTTTTTTTTTTCGAAACGTGTATCCATTGTTGCTATTTCCTGTCCAATATGAAGCACCTGTCATGATCATGAGGTCCCCTTGTACAGTAAGGGGATATTTAGCGGCAACCCATGCTATTTGATTTCATATAAGTAGACACCATAACGACGCACGTTATGTTGTGGACGATCCAAGAAATTTTGAAGAATATTCTAAAATCAACATATTCCTGGTCACACAACCAAAAATCTTTTTGATCGCGTGAAATCACAAAATCCAAAAGGCCAACCGTTATCATAAATTTAATCATCATCAAACTAATTAGCAATGATCACAGATGACTTGGATCGCTAGAAATTATATAAGACCTACGGCAAAATCATTATCATGCATTCAATCATCATCAAACTAAAATCATAAAATACATTTGGTAAAACCAAATGAGCTACAACGCTGAATCAGGAATATTATATAAACTACAGGTAAACATTATTTGATAAGTGCTAAATTATCTTCCCCTCCACTTTAAAATGTGTATGTGAAACTTTGCATTTTTCATGCGTGTTGCAAGCTAAAACAAAAACGTATACGCTTGCAAGTACAATGAAGATCAATTGTATAATAACAACAGTGAGTTATGATATAGGAATAAAATACTGCAGATAGTGGCAAAAAGGCACATACATGTACAAAACGTATAACTAAATTTATTGTTCACTTGTCGTGTCCGTGCCATTATAAACTGTACATAACACGTAAGAAATTAATCGTGTATGTACATGATCTCGCAGAAGAGTCCAATTAAAAACAGAAATTTATTTGTTATACCAAGGGTATGATATGTGGATGCTTCCGACGAGAGAATTTTCTGTAAAAAATAAAAGTTATAGTATGAAGATTGAATGGTTTGAGAGTAATACTCCTGACAAGGTTTTGGACAGACTGAAGGACGGACGGACAAAGTGGAGATTTGATGCTACCCCGATATAAACTAGTACTTTTGGGTACTTTATGTGAGAACTGATTAAAATATATGGTTACTTTGATTGATTGATGTACGTTTTCTAAGAAAGTATCTATCCGAAAGAATGGTGATAACTGATAACAGCTTCGACCTTACCGCAATTATCAACTCATGGTTGATACTTACGCGTTATCTTAGAATTGCAATAATTTATTTACATAAACTATATTTATTTTACAACAATTATGAAACAACATTACACGAAGAGTTGAAACAATTTAACAAAACCAGTAATATATTTAAGCATTATTGCTTTTTAAAGTATTATACCAAACTTGAAAGGAATTATATAAAACACATAAAAGAACAGCTGACGTTTTCTACATTATTTCCGAAATTGCATCAAATGTGAAGTCTCAAAGGTCCGTTCTACAAGGCACAACGTGATGGTATGGTTATAAAGCTCACCATGCAAGTTTGGAAGAGATCAGTTGAAAACTGTAGGAGGAGATCTCCAGGAGGAGATCTTTGTATTTTAAAGTACAATACCAAATTTGAGAGGAATTGATGTTAACAAACCAAAGAAAGTTCTGACGTTTTTTTACATAAAGCTCAAAATTGCATCAGATATGAAATTCCAAAAGCCAATAAAGTGGCATAACAAGCGTTGATTTTCATAAACTTACACGAAAGTTTATCATACAAAAAATGCTTTAACTTAAAAAAATTAAATCGTAAACGATTTAACCAATGACGAATAACATAGCTATACCAGCTTCCGCATACAGCACTGTCAAAACACACATACTGGTACTACAACAACATAGATTCACTATATTCCTCATACAGCTATATACATGTACATGTACGTCCAAAATAAACAGTATCAGTACTTCAATAACATAGTTTTACAAACTTTCTCATGCAGCTATATGTAAGTTCAAAATAAACAATACCAGTACTTTAATAACATAGTTACTAACTTTCTCTTACAGCTATATCACAGCTACTTGAGTTTCTGTCAGTAAATAATAAATATTTACGTGTGAAATGAGCCTCCCATTACAGTTATGTAATGGAAGTATACCAACGTTATTTCTAAACAATTTGTAAATAATGCACATATTTAACTTGTTGCGAGTCTGTCGTACAATTCTCAGACGAAACAACGACGTTTCCGATTAATTTAGATTTTAATCCACTACTACATGCTAGTTTCGTTTCATCTTTTTAAGCAAGCCGCCATGGCCTTTATATATGTGACGTCATATCGTTCTGTCGTATCGTCCTATCGTCCTATCGTCATATCGTTCTGTCGTATCGTAATATCGTCCTATCGTAATATCGACCTATCGTTATATCGTATCGTCCTATCGTTATGTCGTATCGTAATATCGTCCTATCGTCCTGTCGTATCGTAATATCGTTCTATCGTCCTATCTTTATGTCGTATCGTAATATCGTCCTATCGTCCTGTCGTATACTAATATCGTCTTATCGTCATATCGTTGTATCGTATCGTCCTATCGTCATATCGTTATATCGTATCGTCATATCGTCCTATCGTCATATCGTCATATCGTTATATCGTATCGTAATATCGTAATATCGTTATATCGTATCGTCCTATCGTTTCGTCCTATCGTCCTATCGTATCGTCCTATCGTCCTGTCGTATCGTCCTATCGTCCTGTCGTATCGTCCTATCGTATCGTCCTATCGTCCTGTCGTATCGTCGTATCGTCCTGTCGTATCGTCATATCGTCCTGTCGTATCGTCATATCGTAATATCGTTATATCGCTTTGTATAAAACGAAGCGATATTACGATGTCCCGAATCAGCCACCATAGGTTACACAACGAGTGGTTGTTGGATATGGAATTTATTTCACACGAGTTAATTAGCTTTTGCTCGTGTCTTTTAAAAAATAATTAATGAGAGTGAAATAAATTCCATATCCAATAACCACGAGTCGTGTGACCTGTTTCTACCACAATAATATCAAGTCGCAGTGGCAGTGTTGTTTTCTGTGAACCGCGGAATATTTGCGCGAAAACACATCATCTCGTATATATTCCCGCCAAATTGTGACGACGTCAACAATCGATGACAACGTCAACAATCAGCACGTTGCATGGAACCACGTTATTTCCGGTCACAGTTCAACTTCTCAACCAATCAAAAGTCCGGAAGGTCATATTCCACTAGTGGTATATAACATATATTTATCCAACAGTCAGCACGTTTATTACATTTTTGCCAGTTATAGAAAATTATCAAACTGATAAAACTTATATTTTCACTGCAGTGATGAGCAGTGAAAATATAAGATTTTGCCGTGAAAATATAAGATTTTTCCGTGAAAATATAAGATTTTGCAGTGAAAATATAAGGCTTTTTCAGTGTAACGTGAAAAAGTGACCCGACTATAATATACCACCCGGGTCATTAGTCTACGTTGCAAAAGTTACCCGGGGTCGTTATTTAACAGTAGAAATCTTACACGGCCATCTGTAGAAAAATGACCCCATTCGATTTTCCGTAATTCGTCCTGTGAAAAAGTGACCCGCCGTAGCTTTCAACAGTGGGTAGTTTTCAATTGGGTCATTTTTTTCACGTAACACCGAAACTTTTGTATGAGTTGTTCCCCTTGATCGGATCTTGGAGGCTCGCCATTGTTGTCGTCTGCTAGAACTTGTCTCTTGGGGAAAGATGGTCTTGAAGAAATGGCATCAATAGTACATATTGATAGGAACTGCTGCAGGATTAAATATGAAATGAATTGAAAGATAAGAATGGTTCAACTTTTCCGATCAGCTTATCCCAATCAGCTGTGTACTGGACCCGATCGGTTGTGATTTCGACGGATTACAGTAGACTTAGCTCCTTTGCAGTAGGCAAGTAGACCAAGAAAAAATAATAAAAGTATCTTAGTCCTCTTTCGAAATGTAATAAAAAGAAAATTCAATGGTTTGCCGTTTAATATCAAATATATTTCACTTGTATGGCAGATTTTTTTTATATTTTCACTCGTGCTACGCACTCGTTAAAATATAAAAAAAATCTGCCATACTCGTGAAATATATTCGATATTAAACGGCAAACTATTGAATATCCTCTATTTATACAATGGTCTGAGAGGGGAATAACTCAGGGTGTTGTGGTAGAAAAATATTATTCGTTCTTACGAAGGTTTGATGTACACAAACTGTTTGCAAAGATCGACTTAATCATGTACACAAACATATGCAACTATATCTGGACGTTCTGTTTGAATAAATGTATTTGATTTGCATATTAAGTTGTTTGTATACAAACAAGGCGGGCGTTGAAATATCGTGTAAAAGATGACACCTTATCAATCATTTTGGCTGCAACAGATTTATCCCGTGCCGATGCATTGAGTCGAACATGCGTTGAAAATGAACATTATATAGAAATATGTCTTATTTAAATAGAATCCTGTCGACAGTAAATATAATACCAAGAGGCTACATCGAGAATGGTTGTCATGATTCGAACATGTTTTAGTTGTCAAGAAGCGCTACGTGTAGCAAAAAAACAAACAGGAGATTTGCAACAACTGTGTTGACCGTTCAAAGGGAAATAACTCGTAATTTCTACTGTTTTTGACGATGGCGACAAAGCTCATTTACTTAACAATTATTTTTGTAGTATAACTCGCGTTAATGATGTTGATGTTCCAGTTTCAGAAATTGAATCTAAAACAAGTAAGCGTTTTGCATTTTTCCGGTTAAACCACTCAGAAATAAAAGATGTTTTAAAAGTTTTAAAATTAGGGAAAGCCTCGGGAGCGGATGGAATTAGCCACCATGTGCTGAGGTATACTGCAAATTCAATCTGTAAACCTCTAGAAATACTTTTTAATATGCCACTTTCTTCGTGTGTGTATCCAAACAAATGGAAACTTGCAACTGTTGTGCCTCTTTTCATAAAGGGTGATCGCCATACGCCCTGCAATTATAGACCTACAGCTCTATTATCCAATGTTGGTAAAGTTTTTGAGCGTGTAATCTACAACCATATGTATAATTACATGTATTTCTTTGAAAATCACTTGTTTTATATATACCAATCAGGCTTTATGCCTTGCCATTCTCCTGTTTATCAACTTATTGAAATTTACCATAAGATTTGTATTGCGTTAGAAGAAAGAAAACATACCTGTATTATTTTTTGTGATATATCAAAAGCGTTTGATCGTGTTTGGCACAGGGGCCTTATAGCAAAGTTAAAAGCATACGGAATTTCCGGGGAATTTTTAGATTGGCTAAAAGATTATCTACATCAGCGCAAACAGAAAGTTTTAATTGGAAATTCTTATTCGGAACTAGATTGGCTAAAAGATTATCTACATCAGCGCAAACAGAAAGTTTTAATTGGAAATTCTTATTCGGAACTAGATTGACGCTGGTGTACCTCAAGGTACAATACTCGGGCCGCTTCTTTTTTTTATATCTATTAATGATATTACTGACATACTTGATTCGGCCTCTAGATTATTTGCAGATGATACATCATTACTATATTCTGTTTTTTCATGGTACGAAATACAAAACTGTTCTCAACAAGGACCTTGAATCTTTAAATCAGTGGGCTAAACGTTGGTTAGTTTCTTTTAATCCTCAAAAAAACAGACGTTCTTTTTATTTCAAACGCTAACGATATTGACGATGATTTGGACCTGACATTTGATGGGAAAGACTTAAATTTTACAGACGTGCATAGACATTTAGGAGTTAATTTTGATTCAAACGGAAAATAGGGAAGTCATGTTGAGGCAGTTTATAGTTCGGTTATGAAAAAAAATAATGTTTTACGAAAACTCAAATACATGTTGAAAAGAGATTCACTTTTAAAAATATATAAATCATTCATTTTACCAGTTTTTGAATATGCCTGTGAATTATGGGATGGCTGTACTGTTTTTGAATCCGATAAATTAGAAAAAGCACAGAGAGGCGGCTCGAGTTATAACAGGACTGCCTTCGCAGGCAAAAATGATTCATTATATTTCGAAACTGGTTTAGAAACACTATCAGAAAGAAGAAAAAGGCGGAAATTGAATATTTTATATAAAATGAAAAATAATTTAACCCCCAGCTATTTATCGACCCTTTTGCACAGTGGGTGACAACAATCGATACAATTTACGAAACCAATTTAATTACAGTATTCCTTCTTTTAGACTCTCTTCCAGTAATGTATCTTTTCTGCCATCAAGTTTACGTCTTTGGAATTCATTAGACAATGAAACAAAAACAATGCCATCTTTAAAAAGCTTCAAATCTTCTATATGTAATGGTGTTAATTCGTCTCCACCATCTTATTACATAACTTTGGCGAACGTAAGTTAAATATATTACACACGAGACTCGTGCATCAGTGCAGTTCTTTGAAAAACGATTTGTTCCGTGTAAAGATTGTTGATAATCCATCATGTAGTTGTGGACATTTCTGCGAGGATGTTGGACATTTTTTCTTAGAATACAAGCTTTTTATTACAGCACGAGTTGCACTTCTTCATGCCATCAGTTCATTGAATATTTATCCAACTAATTTAGATCTAGATTTAATTTTATTTGGCAACGAAACTCTGTCCATAGATACAAATACTGAGGTGTTCAGACACGTGCAACTTTTCATCAAATCCAGCAACAGGTTTTAAGTAAAATATTATTCATTGTAGAAATGTATTGTATGCCTTGTTAAATATTATCATGCAAATATCTATATGTACTGTATTAGAGGAAAAACCGTTGATAAGTTGGAATAACTTGTGTCTAATCCTCTACTCAGCTTTTGGGCAATAAATATGGAGAGATATGCTGGCACTATGGCGGTTTTTTTGCCATGGCAACCATCTTGGATGATGTAATCGGTTGTCGGCCATCTTGAAATGCATCATTCAAGATGGCCGCCCACCGATTGCATCATCAAGTGTTTGCCATGGCAAAAAAACCGCCATAGATGCCATCAATTCTCTCTGTATTGATACAACATACATTTCTTTTACATTTCTTTTGAATTTTTTTGAGAGTTATCTTTTCAGGTTGTTAAAAAAGAAATTTGTCGAAAATGCTGCCATGGTAAAAGATTGAAGAAAAGTATCTTGAAGATTCAGCCATCTTGGATGATGCAATCTGTCGTCAACCATCTTGGATGATGCAATCTGTCGTCAGCCATCTTGGATGATGCAATCTGTCGTCAGCCATCTTGGATGATGCAATCTGTCGTCAGCCATCTTGAAGTTTCTTGTTGTTGGAGGTTTCATGTATTTTAACATGCTGATAGTGTGTTTTTAACATGCTAACATGCTGATATGGTGTTTTAACATGCTAATATGCTGATTTAACATGCTAACATGCTATTTTAACATGCTAATATGCTAATTTAACATGCTATTTTAACATGCTAACATGCTATTTTAACATGCTAATAAGCTATTTAACATGCTGATATGGTGTTTTTAACATGCTAATATGCTAATTTAACATGCTGATATGGTGTTTTTAACATGCTAATATGCTATTTTAACATGCTAATATGCTAATTTAACATGCTGATATAGTGTTTTTAACATGCTAACATGCTATTTTAACATGCTAATATGCTAATTTAACATGCTGATATGGTGTTGTTAACATGCTAACATGCTATTTTAACATGCTGATATGGTGTTTTTAACATGCTAATATGCTAATTTAACATGCTGATATGGTGTTTTTAACATGCTAACATGCTATTTTAACATGCTAATATGCTAATGTAACATGCTGATATGGTGTTTTTAACATGCTAATATGCTAATTTAACATGCTAACATGCTAGTTTAACATGCTAACATGCTATTTTAAAATGCTTATATGCTAATTTAATATGCTGATATGGTGTTTTTAACATGCCAACATGCTATTTTGACATGCTGATATGCTAATTTAACATGCTAACATGCTAATTCAACATGCTAATTTGAGGTTTTTAACATGCTAACATGCTATTTTAACATGCTAACATGCTATTTTAATATGCTAATATGCTAATTTAGCATGTTGATATGGTGTTTTTAACATGCTAACATGCTATTTTAACATGCTAATTTAACATGCTGATATGGTGTTTTTAACATGCTAACATGCTGATATGGTGTTTTTAGCATGCTAATATGCTAATTTAACATGCTGATATGGTGTTTTTTAACATGCTAACATGTTGATATGGTGTTTTTAGCATGCTAATATGCTATTTTAACATGCTGATATGGTGTTTTTAACATGCTAACATACTATTTTAACATGCTAATATGCTAATTTAACATTATGATATGGTGTTTTTAACATGCTAACATGCTATTTTAACATGCTAATATGCTAATTGAACATGCTGATATGGTGTTTTTAACATGCTAACATGCTGACATGCTATTTTAACATGCTAAGATGCTAATTTAACATGCTGATATGGTGTTTTTAACATGCTAACATGCTGATATGGTGTTTTTAACATGCTAACATGCTATTTTAACATGCATACTCAACATGCTATTTGAGGTTTTTAACATGCTAACATGCTATTTTAACACGTTAACATGCTATTTTAACACGTTAACATGCTAATTTGACATGCTAACAAATTTTGTGTTAAAACATTATGGAAGAAAATTTGCAAAAAAAGAATTACAAATTTTGCAAAAAATGGTTAAGAATTCTGCAAAAATATGCAAAAATATGCAAGAAAATGAACAAAAAAGTAGTAAGAATATATAGTAAAATTTGCAAATTTTGTGTTGAAAACATTATGCAAGAAAATTTGCAAAAAAGTATTACAAATTTTGCAAAAAATGATTAAGAATTCTGCAAAAATATGCAAAACTATGCAAAAAAATGAACAAAAAAGTAGTAAGAATATATAGTAAAACTTGCAAATTTTGTGTGGAAAACATTATGCAAGAAAATTTGCAAAAAAGTATTACAAATTTTGCAAAAAATGGTTAAGAATTCTGCAAAAATATGCAAAATCAAAAAGTTTGAGTCCACGTTCTTCTGACATTCTTCAATTACAGTTGTCTTGGAGATTCTATGATGAATACCAAAAAAATCATGGCAGCCATTACAATAGAATTCTGATTGAAATACAAGAATTCACATCAAATGACCGTGATGTTTTTTGTTGTTTTTTTTTTGTGTTTTTTTAATTATAATTCATTAACATACCTGCAAAGAAAACTAAAACATAGATTTACAATAATTTACATGTTATAAGTACATTTGAGCCGCCGGCTGGGATTTAGGTCCTTAAGTCATAAAAAAACGATTTTGTGTTTTTAATAGTTTCAGAATCTAGAGACATCACTGATTTCAAAAAATGTAAATATTATGCCAATAAGTAAATATTTGCCGATTTTACACCATATTGAATATCGATACAATTTGCTGTGTTGTGTCAATTTTGACGCCATTTGCGACGTCATAATTTATGACGTCGTAATTCATGACGTTGTTGTTTATCGATGCAAAAGGGAACGTCTGGTAACAAACCTTTACTTAGCTTCAGCTATCTGTATCAGGATGTAAGGGTACTAAATTGTCATTATCTTGTGTGGAAAATTTTTGTATGCATGTTCATGGAAGCCAGTTTAACCAACTTTTATCTTGGAACAGTTATGTCGTTTGAATAAAATTGATCAAACAATGAACAACTCAAAGACAATATCAGAGAAAGAATACACCTCAATTCTGGGATGTTTATTAATTTTGTTGGATTATATCCAATTGCATCTCAATCATTTTTTCTCATCCGTCAAATACTAAAACATTCACACAGCATTTACAATATATATAACAATGTACATGTATGTAAAAAAATAGAGAATACAAAATTGATTAAACTAGAGGCAAATTACAGAACAAAGGAAACACTAACATTGAGACCCTCGTTTACTGGTAAATTATACCAGCAACATTAAGGTATCTTAACTTGGTGAAGAATGCTATCATCCTTACAAAGAATTCAGTTATATAAATGTCTGACAAACAAATCAAAGCAATGATTTAATTTAGCATTGATTGTTTAAATTTTACTTGATTCATATATCGTTGACATTTTAAAATTGTATGTAGAATACAGAACTAAAACAATTTAAACTCATACATTTAACATGATTTATTATTATAAAATGTCTGCACCAAGATAATAATGTATTATTAGTCCTATAGGACCAAACACTTCATTCCTCTGTTTGGATGGATCCACCGGTAGGAGGCTGTAGTACATCAGGGAGTGGACAGAGGAGGTCCTTACAAGGATCCTTTACAAATGGTCTGATATTCTTGTAGAGGTACCATGCACGTGAAGGTGACAAACCTTTTGCTTCCATCCTCACTGGTAGACCTGTAGGAATGCTCTTTCCAAGCTTCACTTAAGTCTCACCTCAGTTTCTTCCCCATCGACCGCTGTCTTAACCTTTACCACACCTGGAATATATAATACATGAAACATTAAAGTCATATTGTTTTAGTGAAAATTGGTCTGAAATGTTTAAAGCCTCTGATATATTATCCTCAAAAGATAAAAACAAAAACAATCTTGAGGCAAAACAGGAGCATCAATATCATTCTTCAAGTCTGTTTTTAACGAACGCCTTAACTTCTCGCCCATATTCATAATATAAAAATAACATGTAGTACCTGTATTGCTTGATGTGAAGTGGAAGTGGTGATATTTGACAACACCAGGAACAGCTCTGCAAACTGGTCTGAAAAACTGCTTCCAGTCTCGCCACACCCAAGAGTTAGCCGACAACTCGCTGTATAAGTCTGCATGGTTGTGGGTCGAGGATGAGTCAACAGCGACCTTAAGTTGTGGCAAACTATCTATGTCACCTCGACGGATCTTTCTCCTGACAATTCCAAACATCCCGTCCACAAGGCATCGAGCATGGTATGGCTTCATAAAATGGAGATGGATGTCATTGTGGTACCCATTAGCCACCCTCCATGCCAGTGGTTGGGTGGTGCAGTGGATAGCGCACTTGCCTTTCACCAAGGCGGCCGGGGTTCGATTCCCCGACTGGACGTGAAAAGGGATGGGGTCACCTGCCCGATCACGTGGGTTTTCTCCGGGTACTCCGGTTTCCTCCCACAATAAGACCCCTCGCGCGCTAACATCCGGGCCAACAAGAGTGATTAATATAAGTTGGATAACTTGTTTCATAATTGTTGTAAAATAAATAAAGTTTATATTTATTATGCCAGATAACTAGTGACAACTTGAAACAAAGTAAGTATTGGACATATTACACAAGCTACTAATTATTAAATGCATTATACAGTATGCATATCAATAATAAACAAAATCAGCATCATGACCATAGAAACAGTACTCAAAAGTTGTTAAAAAAATATTAACATATTTCTTCTTGCATTAGTTTTTAAGTCATTTAATTTACCTGGTAATAAATCTTATATAATTCAATAGTTTTGTTATTTTTTTTTTAAGAAATAAAACTCACCTGATTCTTATTCTGACCACCACAATTGTCTGCATTCAGGAAAACTGTCTTTTCTCCTTCTCCATGATGTTCAAAAAAGTGATGAAGCATGGAAACTACAGAACTGGCTGAATGACTGTTCACACCATCCTTACCCATGGACATAGTTGGTCTGTAAGGTTCCGCCATCATTACACACACCAAACAGATTGGCTTTATAGGGTGACCTGAAAAAAGATAATCATAAGCTATTTTGGCACATTAGAAACATACTACATAGTAACCTCTCTAAACCGGAAGTCATGGTGACCAAAACTTTTGGTCACGTTACCGCCACTGGGGGCGCTTATCGATATCTTCCGTAAATCTTCACTGAAAGGCTGCCGTGAGCGTAGCCTAAATTGTGTTTGAATATAAAATTGCGAACGATGCGTGCATGTCAAAACACAAACAATGGCCGGTTGAAAAGAAAAACTATCCATGAATCGACGGCACATAGGCTTGTAGCGGTAATATTTTGCATGTTTGAGAGAAAACAAGGATTCCCACGAGGGGGTAGGCGGTGACCTACATTTTTCTACCGGTTAGTTGCTTACCTTTAGGTTTTTATAAGGCTACGCTGCATAGGTTGTTATTGTAAACTTAATAATTTAGCATTATATTATTATGAAACACCGTATATGTATATTACCTTCTACATTCAATAAAAAAATAGTCACATTCATGTCCACAAGCACCTGTGGACGACTACTAATGTTTTAATTGTTTGGGAAATCATAAGTTTTATCTCTATTTTAAAATAGTAAGTAGAAACTTATTCAAAAGCAAATATTAAAGCTTAATCGTGCATTCGTGCAAGGCAAGTGGGTTTCTCTGTTTTCGCGCGAATTATCGAAACAGAAATAGACCGAAAATATTACGTCAGTTGGAATTCCCGTTTTCTCCGTTTTCATTGGTTCAGACTCAAGGACCTAAATCCCAGCCGGCAAGTTTTACTATAAATTCTTACTACTTTTTTGTTCATTTTTTTGCATATTTTTGCATATTTTTGCAAAATTCTTAACCATTTTTTGCAAAATTTGTAATACTTTTTGGCAAATTTTCTTGCATAATGTTTTCAACACAACATTTGCAAGTTTTACTATATATTCTTACTACTTTTTTGTTCATTTGTTTTGCATATTTTTGCAGAATTCTTAACCATTTTTTGCAAAATTTGTAAAACTTTTTTGCAAATTTTCTTGCATAATGTTTTCAACACAAAATTTGCATCGATAAACAACAACGTCATGAATTACGACGTCATAAATTATGACGTCGCAAATGGCGTCAAAATTGACACAACACAGCAAATTGTATCGATATTCAATATGGTGTAAAATCGGCAAATATTTACTTATTGGCATAATATTTACATTTTTGAAATCAGTGATGTCTCTAGATTCTGAAACTATTAAAAACACAAAATCGGTTTTTTATGACTTAAGGACCTAAATCCCAGCCGGCGGCTCAAATGTACTTATAACATGTAAATTATTGTAAATCTATGTTTTAGTTTTCTTTGCAGGTATGTAAATGAATTATTATTAAAAAACACACAAAAAAAAAAAAACAACATCACGGTCATTTGATGTGAATTCTTGTATTTCAATCAGAATTCTATTGTAATGGCTGCCATGATTTTGTTTTGGTATTCATCATAGAATCTCTAAGACAACTGTAATTGAAGAATGTCAGAAGAACGTGGACTCAAACTTTTTGATTTTGCATATTTTTGCAGAATTCTTAACCATTTTTTTGCAAAATTTGTAATACTTTTTTGCAAATTTTCTTGCATAATGTTTTCAACACAAAATTTGCAAATTTTACTATATATTCTTACTACTTTTTTGTTCATTTTTTTGCATATTTTTGCATATTTTTGCAGAACCTTAACCATTTTTTGCAAAATTTGTAATTCTTTTTTGCAAATTTTCTTCCATAATGTTTTAACACAAAATTTGTTAGCGTGTTAAATTAGCATGTTAACGTGTTAAAATAGCATGTTAACGTGTTAAAATAGCATGTTAGCATGTTAAAAACCTCAAATAGCATGTTGAGTATGCATGTTAAAATAGCATGTTAGCATGTTAAAAACACCATATCAGCATGTAAAAATAGCATATTAGCATGCTAAAAAAACCATATCAGCATGTTAGCATGTTAAAAACACCATATCAGCATGTTCAATTAGCATATTAGCATGTTAAAATAGCATGTCAGCATGTTAGCATGTTAAAAACACCATATCAGCATGTTCAATTAGCATATTAGCATGTTAAAATAGCATGTTAGCATGTTAAAAACACCATATCAGAATGTTAAATTAGCATATTAGCATGTTAAAATAGTATGTTAGCATGTTAAAAACACCATATCAGCATGTTAAAATAGCATATTAGCATGCTAAAAACATCATATCAACATGTTAGCATGTTAAAAAACACCATATCAGCATGTTAAATTAGCATATTAGCATGCTAAAAACACCATATCAGCATGTTAGCATGTTAAAAACACCATATCAGCATGTTAAATTAGCATGTTAAAATAGCATGTTAGCATGTCAAAAACACCATATCAGCATGTTAAATAAGCATATTAGCATGTTAAAATAGCATGTTAGCATGTTAAAAATACCATATCAGCATGTTAAAATAGCATGTTAGCATGTTAAAAATACCATATCAGCATGTTAAAATAGCATGTTAGCATGTCAAAAACACCATATCAGCATGTTAAATTAGCATATTAGCATGTTACAATAGCATGCTAGCATGTTAAAATAGCATGTTCAAAACACCATATCAGCATGTTAAATTAGCATATTAGCATGTTAAAAACACCATATCAGCATGCTAGCATGTTAAAATAGCATATTAGCATGTTAAAAACACCATATCAGCATGTTAAATTAGCATATTAGCATGTTGAAAACACCATATCAGCATGTTAGCATGTTAAAATAGCATGTTAGCATGTTAAAAACACCATATCAGCATGTTAAATTAGCATATTAGCATGTTAAAAACACCATATCAGCATGTTAGCATGTTGAAATAGCTAGCATGTTAGCATGTTAAAATAGCATGTTAGCATGTTAAAAACACCATATCAGCATGTTAAAATAGCATGTTCGCATGTTAAAATAGCATGTTAGCATGTTAAAAACACCATATCAGCATGTTAAATTCGAATATTAGCATGTTAAAAACACTATATCAGCATGTTAGCATGTTAAAATAGCATGTTAGCATGTTAAAAACACCATATCAGCATGTTAAAATAGCATGTTAGCATGTTAAAATACATGAAACCTCCAACAACAAGAACCTTCAAGATGGCTGACGACAGATTGCATCATCCAAGATGGCTGACGACAGATTGCATCATCCAAGATGGCTGACGACAGATTGCATCATCCAAGATGGCTGACGACAGATTGCATCATCCAAGATGGCTGACGACCGATTGCATCATCCAAGATGGTTGATGACCGATTGCATCATCCAAGATGGTTGACGATAGATTGCATCATCCAAGATAGCTGAATCTTCAAGATACTTTTCTTCAATCTTTTACCATGGCAGCATTTTCGACAAATTTCTTTTTTAACAACCTGAAGAGATAACTCTCAAGAAAATTCAAAAGAAATGTAAAAGAAAGGTATGTTGCTTCAATACAGAGAGAATTGATGACATCTATGGGTTTTTTTTGCCATGGCAACCACAGGAATGCATCATTCAAGATGGCCGCCGACCGATTGCATCATCTTGGCGGCCATCTTGAATGATGCATTCCTGTGGTTGCCATGGCAAAAAAAACCCATAGTGTCAGCATATCTCTCAATATGTTTAAATCAATCAAAAAAAAATCAATCGTAATTTCTAACCGTACGATGTAAGAGAAAGTTATAAATACTAGCATATGAGTCTCCATGTTAATCTTTCCTTTGTTTATTTTTTGCCCCTTGTTTAATTGATTTCGAATTCGGATTATGGTTTTGTGGACGCTTCAATATTCTCTGATCTTTGTTAAATATATGTATACTAGAGAGTATGACCGCCCTTAGTTATGATATTGAGTTTATCGTATTTATAGCGAACGTAAGTACAACACAACTTTAAACATAGCGATCAAATAATAATCCATTCACCCCTGACGACACTTTTGAACTCGTCCATTTCTACGGTTGGAATCAACCATATGAAATTTTAAGAGAGAATGGGTTAATGGAGAAATCAACACTGGGCGAGATCTCATCCCATTTTAAATAATAGTTTACTTCGGGATCATAAACATTTCCAAAAGAACTACGAGATCTAAAGCCACGATAACTTGGATTTTCGTGTGTAGACTAAAATTGAGAATAGTTTTTTTTCTGTATATCCTATTTCTAGGTCAAATATCTGATTTCAAGATATTGGCCGCAACATTATTAATAGTATTTGTAAGGATTTACTTTCTATTTTGTTTATATTTGTAGGTAATCGGGGGATGACTACACATACAATGAAAAACGGGTAAATTCAATAACCAGCGAAGTTAATCTAAGAATCATTTTTCGGTTTTCCATTCTACTTATCCCCCGATAACCTAAACAAAATAGAAAGTTTATCCTTATATTTACAGTATCTTTCTGTGAAATGTGCGTAACTGTTTTGTTCATTATAGACCCATCTTCGGACACAGATTTTATTTCAAAACTAATAAACTTGGGAAAAGTTCAATAAATGTAACAACATGAAAGTTGCAAAAATCGTTGTAAGCTCCGCCCATGTTTATTGTTGATGACGTCACACAATTGTATTTCAAACTAGAGGATTTGCATAGCTCCGCCCAAATGTATTGTTGTCGACGTCATAGGAATTTGGCACGTGTTTGAGTACAGTAATCAGGAGATAATGATAGTCTGTGGAGCAATGGTTATCGATCGAATGGCAGTGTATACTGTAAATATTATTTAATAACTATTGTTAGATAAGAAAGTGCCGTATGATCGCATTGTTATCTCCATTGTTAACTAAAAAAAAACCTACATTGTATTAAAGCATCAACGTATTTCGCCAATGATACTCCTATAAATTTTACAAGATTTTAATTCCATCAACGATCTATCCCACATTCATGTAAACACGAATATTTATATTGAAAAAAAAACACTTCCCTATGTTCATTTTAATGAGGTCAGTGATGTGGAACTCACGGAGGATTTGTGTCGTCTGCTTGTTGACATAAAGCTATCAACATAAACCTGCTTCTCTCATACAACAACATTTGGGATTTTAACATTATCTTGACTTTTGACACACCTATAGCGACACGCTATTAAGAGTCAAGATAACCTTTAACATTTTATCTATATATGTATCTCAGTCTATTTTCAAATTAAGCCGTCCTGGTAGAGATAAAAACAGACCACTGTTTCAAACAAAATGTCGTTTTCTTCTTTAATAGTTGCTGCTTTCCTAGCGGTCATCTCTGTCACCGACGGATTGGTCGAGAAACGAATCCTTTTTAATGAACAACAGAATGTCCAAGAGGAACTGACCAGATTCCAGTCCGAACTTCAGGAGATGAAGGTCCAGTTCAACACTCAGAATGCCGAACTCGCGGACCTGAAGAACAAGTACACCACTCAGAATGCCGAACTCACGAAAGTACAGACTGAGTTTACTGCTCAGAGCAGAGAACTTGTGTATCTTCAGTCCATCGTTACATCCATGCAAAACTCCGTAACGCAACCGGCCACGCAAGGTTATTGATTGCAATTAATATTTTCAGAAAATGTATCCAGGTCATGTACATTAAAACTCTTTGGAGAACGAAATATGCAGCTGTTCAATGGGCGATCGTAGAAATTACTAAAACAGTTATAGTATGTCATTTAAAAATGTTTAAGGGTCAAAGTGAAATATAGACTAGATGTAGTCCTGAAAAGATTCATATTTAATTGTCAAATGTCACGTTTTTCTTTGTTACATTTAGACACTGACGTCAATCTGGCATTTAAGTAATGTTTTCCTCTTTGTCGACAGATACCAAAGGAGCTGTTTTCACACGCTGGGGCAGACGGGATTGTCCCGCCAATATAACGACGATGGTTTACTCAGGTAAGAATGATACAGTCAAACTTCGATGTTTCGAACTTTGCGGGACTGTCGTGAAAACTTCGAAACATCGGGACTTCAACTCATGAATATTGAACATCGACATGTATATGTATATATGTACCGTACATAAGAAGAACCAATGCGGTGCTAGTGTAACGTTACACAGGCTAAGAAATTGTAGATTCACATTTATAAAGAATAGTATACTAAAATACATGTACACAATGTAATTTTTTGTAACGTGGTAATCTTGTATGATTTTTTTGTTTGTCAACTTAATTTTCAAAGCAGGTAAAATTTTCACATCAATTTATTAGTTGTACTTTTCAATGTTTTCATAACGAACGGGTCAGATTACAGCGAAAAATTCGATTCATAGAAGTTCGATTCATGAAAAGTAAATTAATAGTGTTATATAATGAAAAAAATCGGACTTTGCCAAAAGTTCGACACATCGAGAAATACGAATCATCGAAGTTCGATTAATCGTGGTTTGACTGTAATAACCAATTGTTGCCGATATTGTTAATCTTCATATCACACAAGGTTTCAAAATATTTCCCAATGATACCAAGATGGCGACCGTAAAAATTGCTCATAGTTCTCATCAACCTGCATCTCTCAAATCCCTGTGTAGTAATTTTGTTTGACAGCAGTCGACATCTATCACGAAAATATCGATATTTAGAGCAGGTCATAGAACGAATCAAGTTCGACATGTAAACACAATAATTTGGAAAAGCATGGATGTTACTATGACGAAAGGGTAAGTTCACGATAGGAAAATTGAAATCGTTACGTTTATCGTATAGTTTAGTAGTAAGCTGTCCATGTTGGTCATAGTTTTACAATGTAAGTAGAGATCGAGGTAAGCAGCTGATGTAGGAGAGTATGTTGTGTCCTTTATTTCAAGTTCAGAAGGGAATAAGAAGGGTAACGAGAAAATATTAAACTGAAACAGAACTATTGAGGTTGTGCGATGGCAGACAAAAAGATATATTAGAAATTTCTTGCTTAACTATGCTATGTTTGGCAAATGACAACAGTTTTTTTCAGTAATCATTGCAAGTTGGTCTTCACAAAGATGTAACAGAATGGCTTTCATACGGGCATAAATGTTCCATCTATACATTTACATTTTCACTATAAAATGATCTTTTAACATTTTCCCGTCACTAACTACTGTATTTGCGACATTAAAAGAACAACCCTTATTCAAATGAAATTGGCGCCGTTAACTAATCGTAGTCATTTGAGTGTTTGACGCAACGGCGTCCTCCATGTTATTTGAGGCGAATGACAAGACTCTAACGTCTTCAGTAAAGTTTAATCTCGTGTTAAGTCAGGGGAGTTTTCATTTAAGCAATGGATGTTTTAGCAAATGTTCTTACAGTCCTTTATATAACACACATTTGTATTGATGACAAACTAAAGAAAGCCCGGTAGGGCTTTATGTAAGTTTGTCAGCAATAGCAATGTGGGTTATAAGACTGTAACAATATTTACTAGAATGCTCATTACTTATATTTACATTTTGATAGAATTATTGTGCTTCATTTAATTTCTTCGGACAGATTTTTAACAGCAAAACAAGCGAAGACAACAATGAAATTGATGACGTAACAATAGAGATTAATGACGTCACAATAGCAACTGCTGTTATAGTCTAAGGCACTGGGTGTTATAGGCCTATGGCAGCAACTTCCCCTTAGCATTGTGTCAATGGAAAATTACAGAGCAAATGTAAATATAATCGAATAAAAAGCACTTCTGCTTGGTATGTTCCTATAGTTGGTTGCAGCGCAACTGTAAATATATGAAAATGTATCAACTACAAGTAATAAAGGGTTGTTCATGTTTTATTTTAGGTTTTGCTGGTGGGTCCTATTTTAACTCCACAGGAGCCGCAGCGGAGTATATATGTATGCCTAACAATCCTATCTGGGGACCACACAAGGATCTGGTGTACGACGAAAACGTGGCCTATGTGTATGGTGCTGAGTACGAGGAACCGAAGGTCTTGTTTGGTATGACGAATTACGCCGAGGATGTACCTTGTGCCGTCTGCCTTGGAACACAGTACACTGCCTACCTCATGATCCCGGGTAGGACACAGTGTTACCCTGGATGGACGGAGATGTATCATGGCAACCTCGCGTCTGGTCATTTTCATCACCTGGGAGCCACACAGTACGCATGCGTTGATGGAGACGCGCAGACAGTCCCCGGGGGGATTCCCATGACGAGAACGGCAGGCTGTTCTACGGTGTCAAAGCCAAGTGTGGGTCCTTACCATGTCCACCGTATGAAGAGGGGAAATTTCTCTCTTGTGTTGTCTGTATGAAATGAAAGTAGGCTTTCAATACCACTGTATGAAACACTAATATACATTTGTTCAGTACCCAGAAAATGTATCTTTCTTGTTTTTCCGATGGTATCTATGTATCAAAGCAGTTTTATTTGGAAAGAGAAAAACTATTTATTTAATTCTGACTTTTGTGTAAGGTTGGCGCTTGGTTGCGCAAGATACAGTTGTGGGATCGCACAACGTTACACGAAGTGCGGTGTGCGCACGATTCGGGGAACGGTAAAACATATAGGAGAGTATTACTAGCACAGGTGTGTGCGGACGATTAACTAACGTTGTGCGATGACAATCGTGACTGGTGTAAATTGAGAAAATGCTTAACAGCATAACGGTTTCATGCATAGTTTTTATTTAGGCAGAGACGTATACATCATGGCTTTATACGTCTCTGGTTTAGGTACATACATAAGGTGAACTTTCTACCTACAATTTTCTTAAATAAAAAGCAGCATATAATATATACTGATATGTTCTAATTCAAGTTAACGTTGTCAATTTATACCTGTACCCGTTTCCCCAACCGGGGCACTGACACCAAACCCCTTGGTAAAGGGAAGGTCCACCGTATACTGCCATATATCACGGGCGCTCGAATCAGGACACCGCCCCCTTTACTCGCCAAATACTCTTATAATATCAACAGGTTAAGCAACTTTTTTTCCGAACGGCCTCACGGAATTTCTCTGGCTTTCTCTCTTTCAAAGTAAAAACTAACGCTGTTACAACGTTTAGCGCGAACCTCACGTACCTTGCGGTTTCAATCGACTCATTTTTTTTAATGCATGCTGAACCTCTAAGCGATCCAGTTTCCCCCTCCAACATGTGTTTACCAACATCGATTTGTCAACTGCCGCTCTATAACAGGTCGACCGGCCAGAAGTTGATATCTCACGAAGACCGGTTTAATTGTAACACGGGCGCTCGAATCTGGACCCCGTCAAGAGTATTTGGCGAGTAAAGGGGGCGGGGTCCAGATTCGAGCGCCCGTGCATATATAGCAATTACTATGCTTAGTTAACGGCAGGTAAACCACAGGTGAATAATCAAACTGTTGAATATACTTCTCTGTTACCTGGGTGTCAAACCCGTTCTTGACTGTTTTACATGTTGTATGATGCGAATTTATATACAATATTCCATATTTGAGATGAAGATTCCGTATTTTTTTTTTCATTCCTTAATATTGATCAACCAATTGTACGAAATCATGATTGTGGGCAGAGACAAGTGCACAACTGAAAGAACAAATGTTAGATCGCACAGTTGTGTACTCCATATGTGAACGATGTGCGAAAGTTGTGTGCACAATGTATGCACGATATTGATCTTTGTGATCTGTGCACACAATTTGTCGTGCGTTACGCGTTACCACAACTGTATCACAACTGTATAACTAAGATTAGGAGAGATGATTGGAGTAAAGCGCCACCAACATTCGAGCTAATGAAAAGACATTATTCAGCGAGTAAAGTCCCTTAGATTTAACATTTACTCATTTTGGTCATTTTTTATATTCTAAACGATTTCATACGAACGTTATTTTCAACTGAAAAGTGTATTCCCACCACAAAAACTACTTTTAATTCAACAGAAAGCCAAGTCATCTATTTTATGGGAAAAGTACTCTCGGCAAAATTATTGTGATGATAAAAACGTCCACAAATGAAAAATGAAATTGAAATAGTTGATGATTATGTCGACACCGTTTCAATTCATGTCTCGAATATTGTGACGACTTAAGTACTGTATATACACAATCTGTTTAAAATACAGATCCTTGTTTTCACTCCGTTTTACAAGGATCTGACAACATCCCATAAGAGGTCATGTTCAGATGACCTTTGTTGCCTCTTTACTTAACACTAAAATAATTTTCCAATGACTTGTCATCTTGCAGCAAGCCATTTCGTCACATTGTTCCACATAAACATTTTGGTGACGAAATGACTAAACGGACTCATGCGATTATGCAAGCTTTGTCGCCTCAAAATTGCACTGTCAAGATTCTGACAGTAGTAATTTGACTAGCTAATACAAAAGGTCATCAGGACATCAAAATAGTCTTTGACTAGATTCAATCAAAATCATGATGCTGGATTTCAATCAAGAACATGATCAAGATATGTTCTCAGACTGACAATTACTGTACAAGCAGTGGTTAAATTATATACAAACAATGGTTAAATATATATCCGCCCCTTTATGAAGACACATAAAATACACGTTACATCACATAAACAGAATGTACATAAAACATGAAAAAAAATTAAGGCATATAATCCCTTCGGCTGATCGGACGCCGAAGGTCCTACCAAATTTCACCTTTTGTATAACCAATAATTAAATATTTACAACCACTTATTCATTATATACAACCAATGTTTAAATATATACAACTAATACAACCAATGGTTAAATATATATAACTAATACAACTAATGATTAAATAAATACATCCAATGATTAAATATACACAACCAATGTTTAAATATACACAACCAATGTTTAAATATATACAACCAATGATAAATATATACAACCAATGATTAAATAAATACATCCAATGATTAAATATACACAACCAATGATTAAATATACACAACCAATGATTAAATATATACAACCAATGCTTAAATATATACAACTAATGATAAATATACACAACCAATGATTAAATATATACAACCATTGCTTAAATATATACAACTAATGATAAATATATACAACCAATGATTAAATAAATACATCCAATGATTAAATATATACAACTAATGATAAAATATAAACAAAAAATGCTCAAATAAATACAAATAATACAACCAATGCTTAAATATATACATGTACAACAAATGGTTAAATATACAAAACCATTAAATATATTTAACCACTTATTAAATATCTTCAACCAATCATTAATCATATACAACTATGTACATTTACAACTTGATGTTATAAATATATAGTAAAAGAAAATCCTATTTTATGTGTCTCACTCTAAAAGAAAAATAATAGAAAGATGATACATTGATACAAATTTATCATCCGGAAAATATTTTCGTATCAACTTTAGTATAGTGTTTCTGATATAACTTTTATCCGGATTTTATAACCGCTTTCCGTGTTTGTTACTATCGAACCTTGTAACCAGGAAGTTACGCTAAGCCGTAATTAAGACGTGTAAAATCATATCACCATAATTTCAGTCACCGACAGTCGATACAAGTATAGGTGAGGTATAAAGTCTGAATTTATGTTTTTTTAATGTGATTGATCAGTTGTATAAGTTGACAATCATCGTTCGGTGATTCTCACTGACAATGTTGATCGCTTTTGTTTTGTTACATTAACATACATGTAGTTGAAAACGAAAGTTGAGTAAGAGAAAATGGCATTCTTTGTATGTTGATATTTTACAAATGTTATTTATGCATTAGATTTATACACATTCGGCAAACTGATTGTTACAAATGTAGTTGCTGTCAGCAATAGTTAGTTATCTGCCAGTATTGGAGACAATGTTGTGGCATGTATTATACCACATAGCAGAAGGGAGACATACTAAGTCGTAATTACGAGATAACTAAGTCGTAATTACGAGATAACTAAGTCGTAATTACGAGATAACTCAGTCGTAATTATGACATACTAAGTCTTAATTACGAGATACTAAGTCGTAATTACGACATACTAAGTCGTAATTATGACATACTAAGTCTTAATTACGAGATACTAAGTCGTAATTACGACATACTAAGTCGTAATTACGAGATTACTAAGTCGTAATTACGAGATAACTAAGTCGTAATTACGAGATAACTAAGTCGTAATAACGAGATAACTAAGTCGTATTTACGAGATAGCTAAGTCTTAATTACGACATACTAAGTCGTAATTACGACATAAAAAAATTACTTCATGTGGCACTAACCGGCTTCCGTAGCGTAGAGTCCGCTGAACTGGGCAACGCCATTTTTGTATACGGTCGTTCGGGTTTCTCGCTACTTTACTCCGCTTTAACGACAAGTGTAGAAACAAATCTGATAAGCAGCGATTTGATTGGTGAATACAAAGGTCAACTGCACATGACCTTCTACTGGTCGCTGTCAGATCCTACACACGATAGTAATAGTGAGGATCTGCATTTTAATCAGATTGTAATTATCCTTAGTCCAGTCAATTTTCCAAAATATAGGCCTAACCGGGACAAAATTGCAACAGAATTTATTTTCATATTTTTGGAATGGCGGAAACCTATACTGTAACAGAAAAAAAAGTCTACCAAAATCTACCTTTGGAAAATCACTTTTTTTTCGCACTAATTGGGATCAAGAAATAAGCATAATTGCTCAATGGTGCAACTTTAAAGTGAAATATTTAATTCTCAAATATTTTTTCATATTTAACTAATAACTACATTGTATAACTAGTTTATGTTTTATACAAACAACTGAATTAAATCAATAGAAATTATTGCATCAAGAAATAATGTACAGTCAAAAGTCACTAAAAAGCATCTGAATGTTGAACATACAAGCTTTTTTGCATTTTTAGACAAAAGAAAATAAAAAAATATTATAAATATCATTGCTTGATGTGAATTAATCCATTAAAATATTACATATGTATTAAACTTTCTCATATGAGACATTTTGCTTTCATACAGATTTTTTTTTAACCTTGAACGTTGGCTGCGAGGCCAATTTTGAACAGTTTCAACGTCAATATTGAACGATTTCTCAATTTATGCAACCTGTATAATAATGTAAAAAGCAAATTGTAAAATTCTTTTCACATGCTTTCATGTTTGTGCAATGGTTATTTTAAATACTTATTTAGTTTAAACAGTATTTTATTTCAATAACAACATGAATATGCAATACAATACAAAGAGGTCTGATGAAGGATTTGGAAACAAGCTAGTAGCTTATACTAATCCATTTCCCTCAGAATATTGGCTAAGTTGATCGGCATAGTGGTCAAATAGCGAACACTGTTTTGTACTAGTAATGAAGAAAAAAATGGCAGAATATTAAAAAGTTGTACACAGTGCAGGCAGTTTTGAACATCATTTGACATTTTTAAATATTGGTGGAATACAAAGTATGAGCTAGTTGCTCAAAATACATGAATATAGAATATATAATTAAAGTAACAATGCTTGTTTGGGGATATTGATAACTTCAAATAGAAAGTTAGTAAGAGTTTGTATATATTTACTCGAATCTTTTTGTATGTAGTATAAAATTATGTACGGCCTCAGTTATTGTTTCATTTTCTGCATCTTTCAATTCTTGATTACCTGATAATAAAATATCTGTGTTCAGATCAAAATCTAAATTAAATATAAACTGTTCTCTTTAAATTTTGTAATTTTTGCATATGAAAAGAAAGTGAAAGTTATCTTCTATGTATCCACATGTACAGAAAGGGCTTTCCGTTATATTTCTATTGAATAAATGTTCTTTCAAAGTGCTACAATTTAAACGAAGTCTGGTATGGAGTATTTGTAAAGAGCGTTTGCCAAAATTTCTGTAAGAAGGTGGGGTTTTGAGGTCTTTTTTGAGGTATTTTTTCAAGATGTTCAAGGAAGGGTTGTTTCTTATATCCGCTGGTATGGAATTCCATAATTCTACTGCTGGTGGCAAAAAAGATTTTTTTATAGTAATTTGTTTAAGAATGGACAGTTAATAAATGATTTGCTCGTCTGGTTCTGTAATCGTGTAAATCTGAGTGTTGAGAAGGTACAAGTGAACTAAGATAATTTGGAGCACTTTTGTGAAACATTTTGTGAAACTGAATAATTTCATGTTGTTTCCTTCGATCTAATAATTTTTCCCAGCATAAGTCTTTATATAATAATTATTTGGCACTTATCATATCTGGTCCAGATGACTTAGAGGGGTCTAAAGCACTAATTGAGTCTTTAACATCCTGAGTTGTTATTAAAATATTCCCTATATATTCGTTGGGTTCGTCAATAAGAGGAGGGGGAATTGTTTTCGTCATCTAACTGGGTTTGTTTGACGAAATAGTCGTTTAGTAAGTTTGCTTTTTCCACATCATCAGTGTATTGATTATCTTGTTCTACTAAAACAGGAATAAATGATCCTTTGTTAGAGAAATTAGTAAACTTATTCGCAATTTTCCACCATTCCCTAGAGTTAACTGAATTTTCTTTGAGCTTGTTAGTAAGTTTGTTATAATAATCTATTTTAGCTTGACGTATAGTATTTACGCATGAGTTACGAATTCGCCTAAACTTAGCCCAAGTATTAGAACTATTCTTAATTTTTGCCATTCTGTGTGCTCTTTTCCTAGACCTTATCATCCTGCGTACTCCGTTGAACATCCATGGTGGATCATTTTTCCTTATCCTGATATTTTTGTGAGGGATTGTGTTAGTGGCTGTTTCCAAAATTGTATTTGTTAGGCAAAAGCACATGTCGTTTACATCAGTTTTTTCATATAGTACTTCCCAGTCAATACTTTCTAATTTTTCTCTATAATTTGAGAAATCACATTGATTATATTGCCATATATTTCGCATGATATTATCAGGTACAACACTCTTTTTTTAAATTCATGTAAATATAAATGGGACAGTGATATCTCGTGTTTGCCGGTAAGAATTGATCGCCAACGTGTACATTTGAGGTTAAAAGGACATTACTTATCATAAATATATCTAGCAGAGACGACGATGATTCTGTAAAATGGGTTGGTTCTGTTATTAATTGTGAAGGTTAAAAAGGTTAGTAATGTCACTTATATATCTGTTATTAGCAGCTAGCTGGTTTTCGTTAAAATCGCCAGTAATTAGAACTTCTAAATTTGAGTAAATACTTATTTGGTAAGGTCAGTTTGCTAATATATTGATAATCAAATATTCAAAACACTATGACATGTTATTTGGGCAGAATAACTTGGCCTAGGCTAAAGACAATAAGATTGTCTTGATGGCTAATGCAATCGTGATTAAATAAAATATTTTTTGTTGGGTGAAAAAAAAAATTTCTTTTATTCTATAATGGTCAGTAGTAAAAATACATTATTTTCAATTAAATTATAAGGTTTTTGGATGTTAAAACTCGGATTAATTGCATTAAAACAACCATTTCATGGAAATAATTCTGACAAAGTCTTCATGTAATCTGATTAAACTTGGCAGAGAAATAAGGAATTTCATTGTTCAGGTAAAACTGAATAAGGTAGTGGTTTCAAGATTTGATTTTAAGCATAAAGGCAAAATTATTTTATCCAATTTAGTATTTAAGGTAAACAATGCAAACACTTAAATGAAAATAAAAATGACTTAGCATCTGCCTTCCTTATTATCAAAAAACATGAGAAGGAGATATGCAAAGGTTTCAATATGGACCTCGAAAAAGTACAAAATCAGCACATTTTGATGACTTTGATGTTAAATAACTTTTTTTTGTATGTTAATCAATCACCGGTTAAATTAAATATTTAAATTAAATACCATTATTTTAAAGAGTAACTGTAGTGCAAAACCATCTTTTGTGTATGGAAAGATTGATAAATAGTAAGTGAGATAATTTTCACGAAAATGTTTTTTTTTGTAAAAATTACGAAGTTTTGACCATTTTTAGCTCACCTTTAAACGACTTCTTCTGAAATACCAATAGCCCTAGAAGCATGATATTTGGCTGAAATGTTCCTTGGATGAAGCCCGACAAAGTTTGCGAAAAGAAATGACCTTGACTTTTATTCAAGGTCACAGGGGTCAAATCTGTTTAAACATTCAAACGACTTCTTCTGAAGTACCATAAGCCCTAGAAGCATGATATTTGGCTGAAAGGTTCCTTGGATGAAGCCCAACAAAGTTTGCGAAAAGAAATGACCTTGACCCATATTCAAGGTCACAAGGGTCAAATCTGTTAAAACCTTTAAACGACTTCTTCTGAAATACCGAAAGCCCTAGAAGCATGATATTTGGCTGAAAGGTTCCTTGGATGAAGCCCGACAAAGTTTGCGAAAAGAAATGACCTTGACTTTTATTCAAGGTCACAGGGGTCAAATCTGTTTAAACATTCAAACGACTTCTTTTGAAGTACCATAAGCCCTAGAAGCATGATATTTGGCTGAAAGGTTCCTTGGATGAAGCACGACAAAGTTTGTGAAAAGAAATGACCTTGACCTATATTCAAGGTCACAGGGGTCAAATCTGTTAAAACCTTTAAACGACTTCTTCTGAAATACCAATAGCCCTAGAAGCATGATATTTGGCTGAAATGTTCCTTGGATGAAGCCCGACAAAGTTTGCGAAAAGAAATGACCTTGACTTTTATTCAAGGTCACAGGGGTCAAATCTGTTTAAACATTCAAACGACTTCTTCTGAAGTACCATAAGCCCTAGAAGCATGATATTTGGCTGAAAGGTTCCTTGGATGAAGCACGACAAAGTTTGTGAAAAGAAATGACCTTGACCTATATTCAAGGTCACAGGGGTCAAATCTGTTAAAACCTTTAAACGACTTCTTCTGAAATAACAATAGCCCTAGAAGCATGATATTTGGCTGAAATGTTCCTTGGATGAAGCCCGACAAAGTTTGCGAAAAGAAATGACCTTGACTTTTATTCAAGGTCACAGGGGTCAAATCTGTTTAAACATTCAAACGACTTCTTCTGAAGTACAATAAGCCCTAGAAGCATGATATTTGGCTGAAAGGTTCCTTGGATGAAGCACGACAAAGTTTGTGAAAAGAAATGACCTTGACCTATATTCAAGGTCACAGGGGTCAAATCTGTTAAAACCTTTAAACGACTTCTTCTGAAATACCAATAGCCCTAGAAGCATGATATTTGGCTGAAAGGTTCCTTGGATGAAGCACGACAAAGTTTGCGAAAAGAAATGACCTTGACTTATATTCAAGGTCACAAGGGTCAAATCTGTTAAAACCTTTAAACGACTTCTTCTGAAATACCAAAAGCCCTAGAAGCATGATATCTGACTGAAAGGTTCCTTGGATGACGCCCGACAAAGTTTGCGAAAAGAAATGACCTTGACCTATATTCAAGGTCACAGGGGTCAAATCTGTTGAAACCTTCAAACGACTTCTTCTGAAATACCAAAAGCCCTAGAAGCATGATATTTGGCTGAAAGGTTCCTTGGATGAAGCCCAACAAAGTTTGCGAAAAGAAATGACCTTGACTATTATTCAAGGTCACAGGGGTCAAATCTGTTAAAACCTTTAAACGACTTCATCTGAAATACCAAAAGCCCTAGAAGCATGATATTTGGCTGAAAGGTTCCTTGGATGAAGCCCGACAAAGTTTGCGAAAAGAAATGACCTTGACCTATATTCAAGGTCACAGGGGTCAAATCTGTTTAAACATTCAAACGACTTCTTCTGAAGTACCAAAAGCCCTAGAAGCATGATATTTGACTGAAAGGTTCCTTGGATGAAGCACGACAAAGTTTGCGAAAAGAAATGACCTTGACCTATATTCAAGGTCACCGGGGTCAAATCTGTTAAAACATTTAAATGACTTCTTCTGAAATACCAAAAGCCCTAGAAGCATGATATTTGGCTGAAAGGTTCCTTGGATAAAGCACGACAAAGTTTGCGAAAGGAAATGACCTTGACTTTTATTCAAGGTCACAGGGGTCAAATCTGTTTAAACATTCAAACGACTTCTTCTGAAGTACCATAAGCCCTAGAAGCATGATATTTGGCTGAAAGGTTCCTTGGATGAAGCCCAACAAAGTTTGCGAAAAGAAATGACCTTGACTATTATTCAAGGTCACAGGGGTCAAATCTGTTAAAACCTTTAAACGACTTCATCTGAAATACCAAAAGCCCTAGAAGCATGATATTTGGCTGAAAGGTTCCTTGGATGAAGCCCGACAAAGTTTGCGAAAAGAAATGACCTTGACCTATATTCAAGGTCACCGGGGTCAAATCTGTTAAAACCTTTAAACGACTTCTTCTGAAATACCAAAAGCCCTAGAAGCATGATATTTGGCTGGAAGATTCCTTGTATGAAGCTTGACAAACTTTGGGAAGGAAAATGAGCCTGACCCATATAAAAGGTCACAGTGGTAAAACCGGTTAAAAGCGTTGAGCGACTTCTTCTGATAAACCCAAGTGCCTAGAGACATGATATTTGGCTTGTAGTGTCCTGGGATGAAGCCAAACAAAAATTTGAAAATGATGTTGTCTTATAAGGTCACAGGGTTAAAATATGTTTAAATCTTAACATGTTCTTCTAAATGTCTTACAGTTAAAGATTTTAGGAGACATTAGGGTTACACTATAATATAAGTCAGATATTGATACCAGGTGAGCGATGCAGGCCCATTGGGCCTCTTGTTCTAAATTTCACACCTGAACGCAAATCAGAAAATCCCTGATACGTCAAGCGGTTAAATTTCACACAAAAAAAAGAGTGTTTGATAGTCGATTTTTTTGTTAAATTAAACCGCTTGACGTATCAAGCTGAAATTTGGCAATTATTTTTAATATGGTTTTAGATAATTAATAAAATAAAAAGAAAATTCGAAAATTCAGTTTTTATATTTTATTTTAATTATCATATTTCGCTATGTTATCTATATATTTAGATGGCTATTCTCCTGGCCACAAGTGCCTGTGGTTTTAATCCGCATTTTATTCATTTATGTTAAAAATAAAATATTATTATTATATATTATAAATGACACAGACGTATATGTGCATATACGTCCCTGAGACATATCAAGCAAGTTTTCAACAGAACTTTTCTCGTTGAATAGAAGAGTCAAACTCGAAATTAAAAAGTGTCATATACTGTGTGAGTTGACGGTGGGTTACGGAGATTTCAAAAGATTCACGTGCACTCGATAGTCTATGTTCCAGTCGAGATCTACATGTAACTACAGATTTAGAGTACACATTTTGAAGTTATAAAGAGGGGATAATAACCGCAACATCCTCAACTATTACAATTTAGTTAACTTTGATAGCCCCCCCCCCCCCACACCCCCACCCCCACCCCTCTCCAATGTTAATTACTTGCTATTTGAGTAACAAGTTACGTGTGAAGTTATCGAACTGACCAGGTAGATTATCCCGCTAATCTGATTGCGTAATATAATGAACACTAACATGAGATTTACAATATTCAAAGGTATTATTATAAGAGTCACTCTTGAATCATTGGATAAATGATATGTATAACTGACAGTATAAATGACACAGAGTATTACAATATGATAGCGCATATATATATGGGTCCATTAAAATGAATTTGAACAATAAATAAACACTATATTTATGAAAGAATCAAAATAAAGTTATTTCAATGACGATTTCAGATTATTCTCCCGACCCCCATATTATGGTACGTCCCTTAATTTCATTGTATAATACATTTAGAATCATTAATCAACCAGACGTACATATTACTATTATATATAGAGAGACATAGGACCCAATTTCTTGTGTTCCCGTTGTGACGTCACCAATACGTGTGCACAACTTTTAGCGGTTCGCGGTGCGCTTAATTAGCGTGTGGCAAAACAGGTAAAAAACCAAACTTCAACCTTTGTAACCGGTCGGCCGATTTCGATGCGGTTTTCGACAATGTATTAATGCCGACACAACGAGTCTGATCATTTCAGTTTCTATTTGCACTACAGTTACTCTTTAAGCATTAAATTTAATGTTATTTTGCTACTGGAAATATTAACAATATTAACATTTTACAATCAGAATTGCTTAATAATTAGTTATTTCACTTCAAAGTTGGCCCAGTAAGCAATTACGCTGAAATTCTTGACCCCCAATTTGTGCGAAAAAAATGATTTCCCAAAGGTAGATTTTGGTAGACTTTTTTTCTGTTAAAATATAGGTTTCCACCTTCTAGGAAAACTAAAAATAATTTCTGTTACAATTTTGTCCCGGTTAAACCCTATATTGACTAGACTTTTAGTTAATGCATGTGTAATACAAAAGGACATCCTTATCATATTGAGAAGGTGGAAATCTGAATTAACCGGGATCCACAAAGGGGCCTTAAAGACACTTATCCTTTGGCTTTAGTAAGGATAGTAGTAACGAAACAAGAAAATTAAAACTTTTGTTTTTATGTATGGTTTTGAATATTTATATTTAACAAGGATATAGTAGGCACGATGTCTAGTGGTAGGACGCCGGGCTCGTGATCGAAGGGTTGCAAGTTCGAGCCCAAGTCACGGCATTTGTGTTGTATCCTTGAGCAAGATACTTAACTCTGCTTGTAAATGAGTACGTGGTTGGGTAGTGCTAGATATTGTTAAATGCAAGCTGTGAGCGCCGAAATGGCAGCACCGGTTGTATGCTCCAAAGGGAGCTGAGAACAATATTGGCTGGTTGCTAAGGCCCTATAACCACAGGTAATAATTTGTGAACCGCTTTGGGACGGCCTTTAAGGTCTTGATAAAACGGTATATAAGAACCCCGAATTATTATTACTGTTATTATCATGTATATATTCTGTCATATATTAATTATTTCGCTATTAAATATAAATTATCATATTCTGTCATATAATAATTATTATGGTAACTCTCATTGCCACACGTGCCTGTGCAATCATCCAAATATAACGACATTTCATTTATGTCGACATCATTTACGCAATACTGTTGAATCATAAATTACCACAGAATACTTACATATACATATATGTAGCTTGATACCAAGTATCTTCTGGAACACTTGCATATACCACTGATACCTGGAGTCTATTGTAACAAATGTCCATCAGGTTGCACTCTTAAAGAGGTATCCTTGATCAACTACTATATAAACGCATTCAGCTAGTGTGACTGTTTTCAAAATAAATAAATAAGAGAATACAGAAGCGTTCACAAAATCATAATCCGAACTCAAAATGGATTAAACCAGGGGCAAAATATGAACAAAAGGAAAGATTTACATGGAAGCCCTTGTAAAAGTATAAGAGAATAAGACCGTGTGTTCCGGAAGAGTAAGCGTCCAATTGAGGTGCATTAGTTGATTATCTACGATTCTAGCGAATACACTTGTCCAGATAGTTTACATTTTATAACGATAACACAAAATAGTGCCTGATGTATATATAACTAGTAACTTTGAAAAACATAAAGAGTCTGTAATAATTCCCCCTTGTCTTTTTATTCTTGCAGTATAGAACTGGTGAAATGGCTGAAGGCAGAACAGCAGACAATCCGACAGTTACCTGCCCTGATCTGACAGAGACAAGTCTAGACATCGACCCCCGTCTTACTGAATGTCCTATCTGTCTAGAACAACTCCGACATCCAAAATCATTGCCATGTCTTCATACATTCTGTGAAGAATGTCTGCACATCTACATCACAAAGGAATCAGAGACTCCCATCGTGTCCTTCCCTTGTCCGGTGTGCAGATCGAACACTATTCCAGTGGACCCCAAGGAGGAAAAGGGAAAATGGGCCAAGCAATTTCCTACCAACAACTTCATCGTTGAAATGTCGAAAGCATATGCAGGGAAATCAAAGATACACGAGTGTGATCCTTGTAAGAAAAGAAATGTAAGGAATGTCGCAGCCACCGTTTGGTGGAAGGAGTCAAACCGTTTTCTATGTGAGACGTGTCTTGTGAAGCTCCATGACGTCATAGATGATGACCATACGTTGGTGGACGTGACAACAAGACAAAAATGTCTTCCGAGAACTGCTTCAACCTTCACTAGCTGTCCCAAGCACAAGAAGGAAATGGATCTATACTGTGAGGACCATCAGTCTGTTTGCTGTTCCACGTGTATTGCTGTCGATCACCGCAGATGTGACGTGGTCATCACCCTGTCCGAGTACGGACGCAAAATTCGGAAGGGCTCCAAGGTACAGGACATGCGCACACATCTACAGGAAGCAGTAGAGGCAATGGAATCAATTATTAAAGATATCAGAAAACAGGCAGAGCACCTTTGTAACGGTCGAGATCTAACGATGAAACAGATCGCAGATATTCGTAAGAAATTTGAGGAACGTCTGAACAAATTACAACGTGACATAACCAATGAACTTACAATGACATACAAGGAAGAGAAAGAAAAAACTTGACGGCATGTTACACAAATGTGAAAGGATGTGCAAGGGAATCAAAACGACGCAATCTTTGTCGGAAGCAGATGCCATTCAGGAGGACGACGTACAGATGTTGTCTGTGCTACAAAGAGGAAGTATGAAAATCAAATCTTGCCAAGACCTTATTGCACAGGTAGCTGATACATTTGCTACCGTAGACCTGCAGATCGTTCACGATGATGAAGAAATGGCCGAAAATGCATTGCTGCTTGGCAGATTAAACATCACTCGGACAAGACGGAATGTTCCTGTCAATCCTCTGTCAAATACACCCCTGTCACTAGCCAATGTGAGGGAGGTAGGAACACTCTACATAAAGACCGCTTCAGATAAAAAAAATGTCAAGCAACGGGACTAGTATACCTGTCCAACGGTCATATCTTATTGGCAGACAACGGCAACAGTAAGGTAAAGATGTTCAAAGAAAGCGGAGAGTTAGTGGACGAGCTGTCATTACAAGGAATACCCTGGGATCTGTGTTTGGTAGACGACACCACTGTGGCCGTAGTAATGCCTGACAAACAGGTCGTATCAAAGATAAAGATCCAGTCGTCTAAGCTGTCACACGTACCAGGTGCTGACATCAAGACAGGAAAAAGGTGTTTTGGTATAACGTACAAAGATGGTCGATATGTTATGTCAACAAGTTGTTCATCTGCAACAGAAATATACAGTTTGACAAATACTAATGATAATGTCCGGGTTCTACATCAACCAAATTCCATCCCTTTCTACCTAACTTACGATCCGAACAGCAGTGATGTCATTGTCATTTTGTTCAGTGACACTGTAGGTGATACTGCAGTGTATCGACTGTCACCTGACGGTACCACCACAGAAAAAGCAAAGGTAAGCCTGGTGAGGAACGGAAACGGAGTGGACGTTGACAGGGAGGGGAATGTGTACGTCTGTAGTAGGGCATCAAACAATGTTGTTCAAATCTCGCGGGACGGAAACACTGTTCGAGAGCTGGTAACATCGTCAGACGATTTACAAGAACCATATACATTATCCTTGTACAATAATAAGTTTATTTTATCGAATGACGGTTTTGACACTAGGAATCATGTAAAAATATATGAGTTATACTGATGCAAGGAAAAAACAACAGTTTGGTAACAGGATAGGCTTGTTAAATGTCAAAACGCATTTCTGATTGAATGTTTGTATTCTATTTTTTTTATCGGTATTGAACAATTGTAACAAAATATGCACAATATTTCCATATTGGAACAAAAATTGTCTCCCTTTTAAATATAAGTGTAGATTTGTATCAAATTCATGAGTGTAAAAAAATAACAAACCAAAAAGCTTCAACCTTTCTGATATATACATATACAAATACATATATAATTAGTGTCAAAATAATATATATATATTAATTGCAACCACCAAATAATGAGTTGTCCATATTGATTTTAGCTGTATTTTATATGTGAGCACCATGAAGAATCACACAGTTCATGGTCACCAAAAGGTCTTTCGTCACACTTTTTATTAATTGTTTTGATGTTTGGATTTACATTTTGACTCAACATGAAAATAGTTGCTGTGTCGTCATTAGCTATCAGAGTTCCTAAGTGTACTTCCTATTTTTGATGTTTTGAAACTAGATCCACAATCAATTCTTGTTCCATTCCTTTTGAACTACCATTTTAGTTTTTGCGATAGTCGATAGTCGTGTGACTTAGGTGTTGCGCATTTTCTGTTGACAAATTCACCGGTCTTGCAAAATTTTGCACTAACAATGAATCCAAGAACTTTGCCAGTTTCATGGAAGAGTGACCTTTTATTAAAGAGAAGATACAATAAACACAAATGTTTGCAAAAATGGCAGGGTATTTGTATTGTGTGTACAACACTAAACAATGCAGAAAACTGTAATGTAAAAAAAATGCATACAAAATTTGACCCAAATTCTGGGAATGTTTAAATTGAACACATTCATTTATGTTATTTTATCAAATCAGGGAAAGAAATCTGCAATTGTGCGACCTTTTTATCTGCAATGAGGATTTTAGGCAATTGGACTTTGGGCCCAAGCCCTCAGCCTCAGGGTAAACAAAAATCATATGATCAAAATGTCATACACTGGCTTTAATTCCATCCAAGTTTGAATTATTTCCAATTAACAAAATATACCCAAAAGTATCATTTTCCTATACAAACTATAGTAAACTCTGGCTGGATTAGTTCATTTTGTAATTCCAGGAGTGAATGAGTTAAATAAAAATGAAACGTGGTAGGATGTACCAATAACTCATCAAATCAATACTTTCAATAAACTATATATTTTCAAATGCATGGATAGATTTTATTACCCTGAATAAATATTGATATAATATTGTTGAAAATTGTTGCTTCATTTTTTAAGGCCAAACAAATATTTATGTTCAGGTAACATGCCTGAAAAAATAGGATAGGTCGATAGGTAAATAATTCTTTTTTCTATTTTATTAGCATTGTTCTCTCATTTATTTTGTATGAAAAGGAAGAGGAAGTGGTAAACTGGAGTCTACTTAAGTGTGCCTTTAGATCGTCATACCAGCTGGCATTATACATGTGTACATGTATATCTCTCAGCATGCGTGACAGTAAACAGGTGCATATTGGCAGTACATAAACATGTAGCAAAATACAAGATACCTATTCCAAGCTGACGACAAGTTATAATTACTTAAAACCTTAATTTCATAAATTGAAATTTCTTCTTTTTATTTCTAAGGTATTAAATTTAATCTATTTTTATGGTATGGGGATATAACACAAAAAAACTGTGGTGTACTCTAAATAAACCGCGAAGCGGTTTATGATGAGATTACACTCCTGTTTTTTGTGTTATAACCACATAACATAGAAAAATAAATTCAAGATAATCCTTATAATTCAATCTATACCCTCCGAAAATTCACTTCATCGATGGACTCTATTCTCTTACAAATTGATACGCTGCTGCATCAGCCAATCAAAAACGACGTTATAAACGGCGACGTCAATTTTTACTGATAACATATTTTTTAAACCAATGAAAAAGCCCAATTCACACAAGATTAAATTATATCTGATTTAAAACGAATATATTTCCTTACACACCTTACATAAGTTACTTATATTTGAAGTAAACAGAACATCCATATATATTGAAAGATAAAAAACACAACGTTAACTTGTACATGCAAACTTAGCATTCCACGGGAGGTAACTCGAGGTAAAAATTCACGTTATACAGATGGAATAAATATATGATCCCATCAATACAATTTAGTAATCGATAGAGAACACCACAACACATGTTATCGTTTGTGTCATGCGAGTCGACAGTCTTATTCCAAACATATATCTTTGTTTAAATAAAATTGTGCATTATAGATATCAACGGGATTGTCTTTATGTGGATGGAAACTGAAGGATCACAGGTAAAACACAAAAAGGTTTGGGAGCTTTTCATACTGATTTTCACATCTGATCGGGGAATCGAACCCCGGCCGCCTTGGTAAAAGGCAAGTGCGCTATCCACTACGCACTGTCAAAACGTCCTGGCTCCATAATCAAGATGTAACAGATTCGTGCCCAACTAGTCTAACTAGTTTTATTTCTTCTCTTTCTCAAAAGAATATTGTTTCTTTCCCATGTTCGGGTAGGTATATGTTCTACATGTAATAACATGTATTACGAGTGATAGTTGGTTTTCCAAATGTAATACAGTCCCTGTAACTGGTTCCCCTTTTAAATATTACGTTTGCGGCGTCGTGACGGAATATTATGTATGGATACACGGTGGTCTAGTGGTACATGTAGGACACCAGGCTGAGTCTGAGTCATTGCCACGGTATTTGCGTTGTATCTTTGAGCAAGATACTTTACCCCGCTTGTTCCAATCTACCCAGCAGTAAATGAGTACGTGGTTGGCCATTGTCAAACATTTGTAGAATGTTAGCTTTGAGTGCCGAAATGGCATCACCGGTTGTTTTCTCCCCAGGGAGTTAAGAACGATGGTGGTTGATTGCTAAGGCACAATAACCACGAATGGTAATTTGTGAACCTCTTTTAGACGACCTGTAAACTTGGTTGAGATAAAGCGGTTTATAAGAACCTCGACATATTATCATTATCTGGTTTGTTTTATGTGTGTGCCTACGTTCTATTCCGTCACATTTGTAACACTTTCCATAGTTCAGTATTGTGACATTTGAATGTGTGTCCTATTGTTAGTTTACACATGTATGCAAGGAAATATCTCTCTATCACAATATGCTAATTAGTGTATGTGGTTTACGATGAAAATGACAGCTAAGTAATTATATATTGTTGATTCTTGCATATATGTTTATTTTGAAGCAATGGGCCGTAATAACATAAGCAATAGTACACCTGAATTCAACAGGTAATATATATAATTTATATACATATGTATATACATATATATGGTCTAGTAAGTAATATCGACGGTATGATACACTATATGTACTGTATCCTAACAAACAAATGCTCGTTGGATGCGTATAACTTGAAATAGATATATGTATATACATATATTATATACTATACGCTCCAGACTTCTGTCCGTCCCCCATAGCAAAATTACAGGATATTGACAAACGGCGGAATGAAAAAGAATGGAGATAAATGATTATGAATCGTAGTCAAAACCCCATTAAAATGTCGTATGCATTATTACGTGGAAACGCGACACTTTATTTACTATGAACAGTTCATAATGAATCCGTAAAGTTGTTCGCCATTATTGTTATAGGATCGGCTCTTGTGAGGCTTCAGTTACGTTATAATCTGAAGTTAAAGTTTTTGTAATATCTAATAAAGTATGATCATTTTTTATATCATTTGAAAAAAAGTGTCAAAAATCTAGATATCTGTTTTTCACAGAGATGTTTAAAACTGACCAATATGGCGGCCATTTTTAAATGAGAATTTCTGTTTAATAACATTTTTTTTTAAAAATGGATAGCAGATCTTTTTATATCAAGCTTTGATATGCTAAAGAAGTGTTGAAATTAGTAGGCTTTGCCGAAATTGAGAGGTTTGTGTAAACATGCTACCCAAAATAGCACTTTTCAGATTTGACCCCTATCGAAAACCGGAAGTTGAGTATTTTTCATTAAAAAATAAGGGGTATGGATGACATGAATTTATTTTCTTAGTTAAAAGAATAAACTAAACACATTTTCCTTCCATCATTTACACGAAAATACTTTTTTTGTAAATTTTGCAAAAAATCATACATATCTGATCATATATTTAAATATATTGAAAAAACTTGTCGTGCAATTAGAAAAAACAGCAAAATTCATTTGAAATCATGTTTTTTATGCCAATTTGATATGTTTGACAGATATTAACATGAAGCATAAATGTACCAAGAAGTGTCTACAAACAAGTATATTTTCAATAGAATACAATAAAACGGTGTCTAATATCCGTCATGGTGTAACATGGCGTACGTGGTTACGTAAGTGGAATATATTTTCCAAGAAATGCATACAGCTATACTATTCATTAATCGGAAAAGTTTTACATGTTCCGAGAAAGTTCTAATGATGACAGATAGGGTTAAACCTAAACTATTAGTGTTTAAAATAAACTTTCCAAGAAATACTGTACCTACAACTGTTAACCCTGTAAGGGCTATCAATACATTGTGGTCATTCTTACAGAATATCGTTCACTGTGATTTATTTAGAATGTCATCCATTTCCAAACGTTATACGCGATCTTGTTCAAAATATACAATGTAAAAAGTCGAAGGTTGTGTTGCGTTAAAATTTGAAAAATACATTTATTTGGCAAAATGTCTGTATTTTCCGTGGACCCGGACATAAACCATTTTCAGATGTGTTTAAATTTATTAAATCCAACAACCGATTTCAGGTCAAAGATGACGTGACACAAACATGTGCTGCACCTTTTAAATTTAGTAATAGATACAGTATGCCGAAAGAAAAAAATTAAATTGCACCATACAGCTGTTTCGTTCTCCTAGGACTCTTCAGTGATGCTGGAGGCCAAAAGGTGGGAATCCAAAATGTCTTAACTAATTTGGAAGCAGAAGGGTCAGGTACGTAAAACCCCTTTAAGTAATGAATATAGAAGTAAAATTAAACTAGTTCTGTATAATTTCAATTTGTGTACTACGAAAATGTGTATATTATGTACCAAGCCACTACTCAAATGAGATTAACTGTGGCTATGGAGGCTCCAGCAAACCTCGGGGACAAAACAATCCACCAATTATTTATATATTATTTATTATTCGTAATTGCAACATCATTCAAAATGTGTAATTGCAGAAGGTGTGGATTAATTGTGCCTAACTGAGCAAAAGTCATAAAACAATTTTAATTTGTATCTAAAACCTAAACATAATAAAAATAATACCTACAACTTTGTATATGATACATTGAAAATCGGAATACCTTTAGACGGCGTCAAAAAACCTTTAGGGGCCCCTGTTATTTGAATATGTTACTCTGTGAAGTTTATGTCAATGTGAATGTTGGACAGGTATTATTTGGTTTGATGTATCGCATGACTAAGTGACAACTATTCTCGGTGTCAGGATAATATAACCAAAAAATGCCACAGATGGATGAGAATGATTATAGTTATTTGTCAAAAAATTAGCCATCCGGGTCTCCCTGAGACTAACAGACGATATAACAACCCGTGTGATTGAAAGTGCTACGCCCCCTAATTTTATTGTACTCTCGTTTTTTTTTATCTCGTTCGTGCGTGATCAACGTATCTGTACACGTGTGTGTTGTACAGCATTGTGATTTATAATTTGGAATTCGCCTACACGCGGAGGAAACACATATGTAAGTACTCCATACACACTGATGTTTCTTCGGCGGAATATTTTTACCTGGAGGAGGGCGCTATAAAACAAATACTTGTAAATCGTGTCCATATATACATGTTATTGTAAGCAGTTACACCGTTCCGACCTATAAACAACATGTACTGATATATAGACACTAATTGAGGTCGATACAGCGTTTCGCTATACTTTTGATATAACCAGAGGGGCCTTGCTGATCTGACCGCTCAGTGTGTATATATACTAACCGACCGTTCGGTGTAAGCAGGTATTCTGATCTTTCACAGATCATTGCCGGACGAATAGGAGCCATAGCGAGGCTGTGTGCAACGGTAGATCTCCCGAAACTACTGGCGTTCACGAGTGGTCACTGTAACGAGGGACTAGCTGTATAGTGTCACTATGGAAAAGTACGTTTATCACGTGATTTTAACACTACTTGTTTTGCTGACAGCGCCATGTGATATCACCGCTCATGAGTCCGACCATCCACATACACATCCACATGAAAAGGAACTCAAAACTACCGGAATTGGTTCTTTTAATGGATTCGGGGATCTACTTCCGCCCACTTGTCGTGAACTGATGGAGACATTAAAAATCAATATGAGTCGGTTACAAAATAAGTCATTCCATGTTAAAGACGAATTTAGCAGCTTATCTGTGTATTGTCCTTTCTCAACATTAATACTGACATGTCTAATGCAGAATGTTTACGAAATCAGACAAACACCGGACGCCCTCGTTTGGTCATCTGGGTATCTTTTAAACTTCCGTTTGGCCTCGGACATTTCTCAAAAGGTGTGTTTGTGGCAGCAGTACCCTGGGAAGGATACGATACAATGTCTGGCTAAAACCGAGCGTGCTCGTGGACGCTGTCGGGAAAGGGTGACGAAAAATCTTGAGTATATACGAATGACTTTATACCCCAGTATGAAAAACTACGAACAGTTTAATATGATTTGCTCCGTTCAACACCAACTCCCAGAATGTGTCGCCGCAGAACTGACAGACCAGTGTGATAATGAAACAGTCAGTCATATAAAGATGTTTTATGAGATTTTAGGTCGTCAAAACTGTTCTGTAATGGATCCATCTAGCACAGAGTCTAAAAAGGAAGCACAAGTCAATCTAAAAGAAGTGTTAGTCCGGAAAGCTTTATCCGGATGCGGTTTTGAGGAATCTTTATATGGTCTACCAGCACAGAAATTCTCATTTGAGCGGTATGTGACGTCACTGACTAAAATCTGCGGTAAACTGGATAGTATTAGATCGTGTCTGTTGGAACAGATCGGAGACCCAAAGACCAGCGTGCAGAGATACCTGAAGGAGAGTATTGATCTCAAAGCCATGACATCTTATACTCATTCTCTATGTAGCGCAGAAGGGGTGTTCCGAAAGGAAGTGAAATGTTTAAAAGGACTGGACACCAACGTAGAATACTGTATAAATGCCGTTAAAAGCAATAATATGATTGATAGATATTATGATACTCAAAAACGTAAGGAACCAATGATTTGTTCTGTACTAGAAGATTTTTCAAGTTGTTTTACAATTCAAACTAGTCGATGCAACTCTAAATTATCCGACATTTTAAAAAAATCGCATACAGATGGCATGCACGGAATGTGTAAATTAGGCAAACATACACCAAGTCACATCGGCGGAGCCGTTCTTTTACATTGTGGCGTTACCATGGCAATCGAAGTTCAAGGACAAATTGCAACAGTGAAAAACAACGAAACTACAATGTTAACAATTATAGATCGGTTAATAGATTTTGGGTGTTCCGAACTAAACAGATACATGGATTGTGTTGACCGATATTTCGACCAGTCCAAAAGTTTGTTAGATGGTTTCATGAGGACTATTTTGAACTTTTCGAGCAAGGAAAAAATGCGAGCAGTATTAAGGGAAACGTGTCATCATTCAAGTCATATAAAGCGGAATATGCCCTGTCTACTTCAACACGAGAAGGACTTCCAGACATGCGCAAGTATATCTCTTCCGAACGTGCAAAATAATTTAATGACATTACAAAATCCCAATGGAAGACAACTCCGGACCAAATTCTGCTCCGATCTCGCGGCAATGATGACGTGTTCCATTAATGTGCTCGGACATTGTGATGCAAGTCTGGCCACCCTCGCCAACGACACAGTCATACAGATCCTCAACCAGCGACATTGTGGCGAGATAAAAATGGGTTTACAAGGGACACAACCCAATTCTGCTTCAATACCCCGGATTTTTGAAACTTTATTACACTGTATCCTTGCTTTCGTTATATATTTACTATTGTGATAGTAAAAAAATCATTATACTCGCCATTTCTGAATTGGGAAACGGCATTTTTGTATTGTTAATGAAATTTTCATTTTCTTATTTTTAATTAAATCGCTTAAATTGTGTTGAAAAAAAGTCCATGAGAGCTGTTTTTAAGTTAAGAGGATTTGCTGAATTCGTTAGGATGAAAGGGAAAAATTCGTGTCGGAGTCGGGGGAGGGAATTGCTTGCTATGATGAGGATCGGAGACAGGGAATTGTAAGAATGATAGGGGTTGGAGTCGAGGGTGGGATTGCTAGGGTGAGGATGATGGTTAGAGCCGAGGAGAGATTGCTAGGGTGAGGATGATGGTTTGAGTCGGGGAGGAGGATTGCTAGGGTGAGGATGATGGTTTGAGTCGGGGGGAGGGGGTTGCTAGGGTGAGGATGATTTTTGGAGTCGGGGGAGGGGATTACTAGGGTGAGAATGATTTTTGGAGTCTTGGGGGAGAGGGGATTGCTAGGGTGAGGATGATGGTCGGAGTCGGGAGGATTGCTAGGGTGAGGATGATGGTTTGAGTCGGGGGGAGGGGGTTGCTAGGGTGAGGATGATTTTTGGAGTCGGGGAGGGGATTACTAGGGTGAGAATGATTTTTGGAGTCTTGGGGGGGAGGGGGTTGCTAGGGTGAGGATGATGGTCGGAGTCGGGGGGAGGGGGTTGCTAGTGTGAGGATGATTTTTGGAGTCTTGGGGGGGGGGAGGGGATTGCTAGGGTGAGGATGATGGTCGGAGTCGGGGGGAGGGGGTTGCTAGTGTGAGGATGATTTTTGGAGTCTTGGGGGGGGGGGAGGGGATTGCTAGGGTATGGATGATGGTCGGAGTCGGGAGGATTGCTAGGGTGAGGATGATGGTTTGAGTCGGGGAGAGGGGGTTGCTAGGGTGAGAATGATTTTTGGAGTCTTGGGGGGAGGGGATTGCTAGGGTGAGGATGATGGTCGGAGTCGGGGGGAGGGGGTTGCTAGTGTGAGGATGGTTTTTGGAGTCTTGGGGGGGGAGGGGATTGCCAGGGTGAGGATGATGGTCGGAGTCGGGGGGAGGGGATTGCTAGGGTGAGGATGATGGTCGGAGTCGGGGGGAGGGGGTTGCTAGGGTGAGGATGATTTTTGGAGTCTTGGGGGGGGGGAGGGGATTGCTAGGGTGAGGATGATGGTCGGAGACGGGAGGATTGCTAGGGTGAGGATGTTGGTTTGAGTCGGGGGGAGGGGGTTGCTAGGGTGAGAATGATTTTTGGAGTCTTGGGGGGGAGGGGATTGCTAGGGTGAGGATGATGGTCGGAGTCGGGTGGGGGGGGGGTGGGAGGGTTGCTAGGGTGAGAATGATTTTTGGAGTCTTGGGGGGGGGGGAGGGGATTGCTAGGGTGAGAATGGTATTTGGAGTCGGGGGGGGGGGGGATTGCTAGGATGAGGGTAATGGTCGGAGTCGGGGGGAGGGGAATTTCTAAGGCCTTGAATACGAAAAAGGCGCATTTGAGTAAAGATGAGAAAAATGGTAAATAAGGGTTAAGGAAAATAGGTTCCGTAGGGATGGGTGGGGGTGGGGGGGGGGGGTACAGTATGGGCTCCACGTTCACAGCTCGCGGGTACAGGCACGGTTCGAAATAGTGGACATACCCCATCGCTGATGGTAGAGTGCACTTATTCTATAGCCCGCTCCACTCTCGAGGCCTCCACCGACGACAGTAGAGTTCGATAGTTACCACGTGAAGTATAGTGCGAAGAATATATCTTTTGTTCGAGTTGTGATGAGATTTTTTGTAAGTTGTATCTGGGTTGTGGGGTGAATTTGACGTCTAAACCAGAAATCACAAGACGGGAGAGGAGGATAATCCGTTAGAAACGGAGGAAGAAGATAACGTAGCGGGGTAAAGAAAATAATAGCCGTGTTATTACAAGGATTATTCGTAATAATTGAATAACACAAAGTTATAAGATCGTCTTTCAATAGTAGTAATAAGGCGAAGAACATCGTAATAACGCATTTTTAAAAGTCATTTTAACGCAACAAAATTCGTTTTAATGCAACAAACATCGTTACAACGCAAAAACGTAATACTAATGACTTTTGAATAAAGGATTATCTTGAATCTATTATTATGTTATGGGGTTATAACACGAAGCGGTTTATGATGAGAGTACACTCCTTTTTATTTGTGTTACAACCCCATAACATAAAAAGTAGATTCAAACTAATATTTATAATCTATACCCCACGAATTCTCTTAATTGATGGACTCTTTTCTCTTGCAAATTATTACGCTGCTGCATCAGCCAATCAAAAACGACGTTATTTTTTACGTTTTGGGCTGATAACATTATTTTTAAGCCAATGAAAATGCTTGCTTAAAACAAGATTAAATGATATTGGTAATAACGTGAGTAAGTCCAAATAACGGCCCTTTAAAAATCGTTATAACGCTAAAATGTTTAAGTCGATTTAACGCGAATAAAGTCGTAGTCGTACGTCAAAATGACGTAATCACACCTTTGCTACAACACATAATCCAGCTTTGTAATTGACAGAATTTTAAGAACAGCTCATATATCTCATTTATTTTTTCACTGTCCCATATTTTGCATATAAGAACGTTTGCTATTAAACTATTTGTTTTGAATTTTCAATGAATAAGAAAACGTCATTTTTAAAAACAGACCTTTAATGAGAGATCTGTGTAGATTTTTTGTCCCTTTCGATTTTTTTATTTTCTCACCTTTTTCAGGGTCAAGAATCTTAAGTGCTTTTGTTTAGGCTTAATATGTTAAAAAAAAAATACAAATATGAATAATGTTATTCTATGATTTCGCACTTTGCTGCAAATATTTTTTTCCTTTTGTCATATTAAACAGTATACAGCATAACATAACTTGCTACAATTAAAAACCCAATATCTAATTTCATATCAGGTCTAATTTTGCCTTTTCTGAAGCGGTAAAAATATTTAAATAACCCCCAAATTGGTCTTTTTTTTCAAATTTTTACAAAAAATCTATCGTTACAAAAACCTGTTGCTCGAGATCAAAACGTGACTTGAGCGTAGTTTTGGCCTCAGCAGAAGACATCTATTAGAAAGAACTAGTATTTAAGCAAAACTTACAATTACATTTGTATGGACTTGTACCATAGAAGCATTTATTTGATTCGTCAGATGATTTGCATGGATACCGGCGTTTGCACCCAAAAAACGACCATGCAGGGGGTCATTAGTGTATTTTCATATTTGAAAATGCATTAAAACAACCGATTACAGTCAATAATACGTCATTTTAGCGATATTGCGTCTTTCGTTTACGTCATTCACGACGGTATTATACGTTATAACGACGTTACAGTCATTATGATGCAACGAATTTTAATCGAAAGGCGTTATTACGCCTTTATCAGCGTTATGACACAGCTCCCCTCATTTTTACGCTTGACGCAATAAAATTAACTATGACGTCACACATTCTAAGACCATACAAAACTAGCATATACGGTCTATGTTTCCTTTACACAGGTGAGATACGTGCATTGATACATAAGTATAGGATTATTGAGCTTTATCTAATTACTTCGGCCAGTTTTGAACAGGAAATCGAGTGTAGACAATAATGGAATTTGGCCTCAGAATAGAGATTGATGACGTCACAATATCAATGTTGTTACGGACTTATATAACAACACTTGCCTTCAAAATGCATTACAATGATATGGTGCAAATGTAAATATATATTACCGTTGAACGTCCCTTCTGATTGCATTTATTGTCAATATGAATTGGCATGCAATCTGGGTGTTAGATAAATGTTTGTGACGTTTGACAATAAATACAATTTGACAGACGTTCAATGGTTACAGTTACATTTAAGATATTTTGTAATACACAATCATGTCATTTTTTCTAATTTATAAAGGATTTGTCCTTGTATGTGAACATACTAGAAGAGCTTTTTTAACGTAAAGCTATAATGCGTGTTATCTGAGGCGACGTACAAAATGTTGACGTAACATAGGTGAATGTGACGCGAAAATGACGTCATGCTATTTCCCGTTGGTTTTGAATGCATCTATTTAACCATTGAAAGACTCTCAAATTGTGTTTATTGTCAATATGAATGCAATTTGGGTGCAAGATAAATATTTATCTGGAACCAAGATTGCATTCATATTGACAATAAATACAATCTGACAGACGTTCAATGGTTATATTTACATTTCAGATATTTTATTATGCTATTATGTCATTTTTGTCAATTTATTTAGGTTTTGTCTTTGTATATTAACATACTGGAAGTGCTTTTTTGAAAATCACAATCACCTTAATGAATGACGTTAAGATATAACGCATGTTATCTGAGGCGACGTGTAAAACGCTGACGTAACGTATGTCGACATGGCGCGAAAATGACGTCATGCTATTGTCCGGTTGTCTGGGCTGTATCTAAACTACCGTTAATACAGTCCTGATTAATACTAAATTAATTAGAAGCCATCATTCAAAATGTAAAAATATGTGCAATTTTTACTAGAAAAATTTGTGGTACTCTCTTCTACATTTGTAACTAACTACGTACATCGTCACCTGATTAATTTGTCAATCAGCTTATAACAGATAGATTCTCCTGTTGACTTTTAACATCTTAAACAGAAGACCTGGTTACGTTTTATCTTCCATTGTTCTACTACACTTAGTCGATCACATTATGCAAATTTACAGGTCCATGAGCTTCATGCCTCGTTACAAAGCGATTTCTACCTGACAGGTGAAATAAATTGATGCATTTTCGTCTTTTTTCTACTTTTGTAATATATACACTATTGTAGTATGACACTGCAATTAACTTTGATGAATGCCTGTTGTACAGAATCGAAAATTTTACGACTTTTGAACATGTATGAATACCACACGGGCATTCCATGAATTAAAAACATTATATTAGTACATTGATTTTTGTTATTATTACTGCAAAAAAGCACACAAATGATTCAGTATCCCTAAATTAGATTTACATTTTATTAGCCCTAACAATATATTTTGTGATGATGGGCCTTTAAATAATTCCACACGAGTATTCAATACAGTAACATATGTTTGTCTGTACATGTAAATAAAATTAATTTTATATTAAATAAACCCTTCATAAAAAATCCCTCATTTACAACCAGGTGGTCGAGTGATTAAGGTATACAATATTCAACCACTAACCCTCTACCTCTGGATTGCGCGTTCGAAACCCACGTGGGGCAGTTGCCAGGTACTGATCGTAGGTCGGTGTTTTTGACAATGTATATTAAGTAAACCCTCAATACAATGTCCCTCGTTTATATACAGTGAACCCTCATACACTGTCCCTCGTTATATACAGTGAACCCTCAATACACTGTCCCTCGTTTATATACAGTAAACCCCCATACAATGTCCCTCGTTAATATACAGTAAACCCTCCATACACTGTCCCTCGTTTATATAAGTAAACCCTCAATACACTGTCCCTCGTTTATATACAATGGACCTTCAATACTCTGTCCCTCGTTTATATACAGTTAACCCTCAATACACTGTCCCTCGTTTATATAAAGTAAACCATCCATACAATGTCCCTCGTTTATATACAATAAACCCTCCATACACTGTCCCTCGTTTATATACAGTAAATTCTCTATACAATGTCCCTCGTTTATATACAATAAACCCTCCATACAATGCCTCTCGTTTATATACAGTAAATTCTCCAAACAATGTCCCTCCTTTATATACAATAGACCCTCAATACAATGTCATTCATTATATACTGTAAATTCTCCATACAATGACCTTCCTTTATATACAGTAAACCCTCCATACAATGTCCTTTATTGATATACGTTAAAACTGAGAAAAAATACCCTATCATTTCTCAAAGACAAACATGGTTATAGATATTGAATCTACCCTATGAATGGCTGGACAGCCTAGTGTCTTTCCATTAAAATAATATTCACTACCCTTATATAATGCAAAAGATATATCCTTAAACATCCGGTTTTCGACGTGGTAATCAATTATCGCAGATAGCACATGAAACAACTGTGAATAAAATATTCCAATATTCTTTATGCAATATTCTATCTTTTACCTTACCTGTACAATTGTTTCTCTGTCAATTCGTTATTTCCTCATTACAATGTCGGCACTTTCCTACTGCTACTTGTCATTGCGACCGCCATGACCAGGGGCGTAGCTGCCATGTAAGCACATAAGCCCGTGCTTGCACATCATTTTCCAAAGTATCTGTATTAAAGTCGAGAAATTTCATAATTCAACTTATATTCTTAAAAGTCCACTGATATTGTTACTCCTTTTTTTCGACTCGTCAGATTTACATATTAGGCTGCAGAAAATTTGTTTGCTATAAATATTTCAAATTGAATTTCTTTCCGAATGCAATAGCATATAGGATTACAATACACATACATATTAAATCATATATAATTATGCAAGATATCGGAGACCGCAGCCAACACAATTCAAATAATATTTATACTACAGCTCACTACGACAATATAGGTAATGGATTTATCGTGAGAAAATTCGTATACAAATGAATACCGAACATCCATCCATAAGCATCGGTTTGAGACTACCTTCACTTAGGCCGACCTTTTTTATAAAATCATGTCATATTAGGTTTTAATGATAGATATCGCTGCTGACGAACAAACTTATGGCACAGGGAGGAGAGGTGCTGGTTGGTGAAGACTGGGCAAGTTTTATGGTCGCCATCTTGGTTTCATGGGACATGTTCTGTATCTTTAAGTGATATGAAGATGGACGTTTTTTCAGTATGCTCATTAGTGTTCTCCCTTGTTTTTATTGACAATGAGGACTCGGTTCTCATTTTGAGAACCTGATGTTTACTTGGTTGTGACCAATATTTACATGGCGGTTGTCGTCGATGAAGTAGAAGACGCTTACTCTTCCGGAACACCTGGTCTTATTCTCTTGTGCTTTTACAAGGGTCTTCATGTACATCTTTCTTTTTTCATATTTTGCCTCTAGTTTACTAGTAATCGATTTTGAGTTCAGATTATGGTTTTGTTGACGCTTTGGTACTTTCTATTTTAATAAATCTGTATTAGATTTAATATACAAAAATTACCCTTTTATTATTCTAAGAGAAATAAAAGAAGGGCCAATTTTTGCTACATTTCGGTTCAAACAAAATTTCAGCAAATATAATTGTTAATGAGCCCGGCCAAAATTTCTTAAGTTAAATATCTCCATAGGAAAGCATTACAGAAATTAAGGAAAATTTCTTTAACTTAAGATTTCGCTGTAGTGTTAATTCTTTAATGCGTTTCTATGGAGATTTTTAAGATAAGGAACTTTCGTGAAACTAGGCCTGTTCGAATGTCTCTGGTTTTACTTACTGATGAGTTAATGACATAAGAAAGGTATGGATAATGATTTTGTTTCCATACATCATGGAAATAAAACATATCGTATTCCATTTTCGGATTAATAATTTGTATAATGATAGGCCAGACAATGATGATTTAAACAAGTCCAAAACAATGGCACCATTTGAAAAACAAATGTGATCCATCCACCCCCACCCCTTCCCCAAAATTGAAAACGTCGCGGGCTTGCACATCAAAATACCTCCAGCTACGCCCCTGATGACACTATATTGTGTTATCGACGGTAGTTTTTCCTAGCGTTTCAAAAGCATTGAAGACCACACCATTCGAATTTTGTAACAGGAAAACATTTTCAATAACCAACATTTGAGTTCTAAATAATCATCCTTCAGAAAATTCACATTTTGATATAAATAATAAGTTTTATTATTTTTTCAACGAAAGTGACATCAGAACTTGCATAAGTCAACATTTTTTTGTGTAATTCTCTGTTTAAAACACTATGTAGCCTAGCATTACTTTCTTTTTATGGAAATCGTATACCATAGCACTTCACACGGTCTGATGTAAAAAACAACATTGTTTTCCATTTTTTATGAGAAAATATAATCTGAAATATGCTCTTTCACAGTGTTTTATATATAACATAACACAAATTTCGCGTAACTTGAATTGCAAAATTAATTTTGCCTGGTTGTGATATGTCGCTAAAAATCACATAATCAGACTCGGGACATCTGGCACAATGTTTAGTCAGGGTCGCAAACTTGACTGAGACTCAGAACGCTGCAGGTAAGTTTTTAAAGATGTATCAAAAATGGGCTTAAGTAAATACTTGATTTGACGGAAGTTTATATCCAATCTGTGATAAAATTACCCGTTTGAAACGCAAAGTCTACTTTTCTTGGTCAAACGACACCTGGTGAGAAATCACGCGAGAGTTTACGAGATATTTACAAGATGGCAAAGGCGTCGGAAACTCCATCTCGTCGATAACATAATGCCCGAGTATAAAAGATGTGCCTTACAAGCGTCAGTTAAGGGGATTTCTGTTTACTTACAAGCGTCATCTGTTGGGTTTCCCTTTGCTTTCAAGTGTCAGCTTTCGGGGATTTCCCTTTACTTAAAAAAATTACGATCATCAACTGTTGGGGATTTCCCTTTCCCTACAAGCGTCAGCTTTCGGGAATTTGCCTTTACTTACAATCATCAGCTGTTGGGGGTTTCCCTTTACTTACAAATGTCAGCTGTCGGGGATTTCCCTTTACTTACAAGCGCTATATATCGGGAATTTCCCTTTACTTACAAGTGTCAGCTGTCGGGGATTTCCCTTTACTTACAAATGTCAGCTGTCGGGGATTTCCCTTTACTTACAAGCGCTATATATCGGGAATTTCCCTTTACTTACAAGTGTCAGCTGTCGGGGATTTCCCTTTACTTACAAATGTCAGCTGTCGGGGATTTCCCTTTACTTACAAGCGCTATATATCGGGAATTTCCCTTTACTTACAAGTGTCAGCTGTCGGGGATTTCCCTTTACTTACAAATGTCAGCTGTCGGGGATTTCCCTTTACTTACAAGCGCTATATATCGGGAATTTCCCTTTACTTACAAGTGTCAGCTGTCGGGGATTTCCCTTTTCTCACTTGTACAAGCGTCCACAGGGACCTGAGAATTTGTTACAGCTAGTTTTAGACCTTTAATAGGGTGTTTAGCGTAGTTTTACACATTTGGGGGGTTAAGATCAATTATCGATAAAAATGCTCCCTCAGTAGTCATAAAAGCTTTTATGACTACTGAGGGAGCATTTTAATCGAAAAATGATCTTAACCCCCAAATGTGTAAAATTACGCTAAACACCCTATTATAGGTCTAAAACTAGCTGTAACAAATTCTCAGGTCCCTGTGCAAGCGTCCACTGTTGGGGTTCCATTTAGCTCAGCGGTAGAGCAGATTCGAGCACCAGCGACGACACTATCTTTATCACTCTTCCCTGTTCTACAATAGGGACGATATATGTTGACGACACACTAGGGATTTGACACATCATCTGATTCACTGGTGTGGATCGATGAACCCCCACAATGTTGTAATTACTGCAGGACGGACCGATAAATGAATATTAAAGATTACCCATTGTAGCTGTGTGTTGCTCAAATTGCCATTTCACCATAGAACAATATACAATGTGAAAAGGGTTCGCATGGAGGAACAAAAAATTAAATAGACAGGTTGGAAAATAGAAACTTACCATTCACCGACATTAAATCAAGCATTATATAAACTTATGTATATAGTTTACCCCTCCAAAAGACATTCTGCATCGAAATGAAAAGAAATTTCAAGAAAAATGGAGAAAAAAAATCTTCTTCAAATTGTGAACTTTGACCCAACAGCAAACTTTTTATTTGAAATATTTAAAGGAAAACATTTAAAGGAAAAATAGATATGATATTTGTCTACAAACAATGTAATTACAAAAGAAGAATATACTTGCTACTGACCGCGTTTGTTCAAAAACTCTTTGTTTCCGTGCGTCGATGTGTTAGAGTTATCTCCCCTATACCGTAAATAGTAAGAATTAAGGAATTGATGCTGGCTACTGGATTTTACTCGAACATCATGATCATTTTAAATGCAAGTAACCGAGATATCTGGTGAAATATTTAAAAAGTACATCAGAAAAATAAAAACGAAGTCAAGTTAACAAGAAATGCAGTTAATAAACGCTGCTGAACGGCATTTTTTAAAAAGGAAATGACTTACTTGTAGTCTAGACTTGAATATATTTAACAATGATTATGTAAATTGATAATGTAATTCAATCGGGAACTGTCGGCACCTTCAGTAAACGAGAAAATACTCGTTTACGGAAAATGCCGATGGATCCCAATTGAAAATTAATTAACACTCAAAGCAAAAACCATAATAATGTATGCTGCAGAACTGAAAATCTACGTACGCAGAAAAGAGAGTGTATTATTCCGATTGGACAAACCTTCACTAATGAAGATATTCTTGATTGTTTATCTTCAGTGCATTGACGATCGATGTGTATGCATCGAACGGATAACCCAAAGCATTTCACTAATACACTCTTATTAATTATACCGCAGGGTTTTATATCATGTTATTGTATACAGTATGTGGCCTCACTTTCCAAGATCTTTCACGCATTTTGAAGCACCGGAAATGAACAGAGATAAAACTTTCAAAAACCGGAAGAAACATTGTCATAAGTATTTCAAAGACGATAAGAACACGTGTTTCGTAGACAGTTAGATAAATGGAAAATTACCAGATCCTCCTAGCCAATTAAAAATGGCTGGTCGGGTGGTGCAGTCGGTAGCGCACACGCCTTTCACCAAGACGGCAGGGGTTCGATTCCCCGATCGGATGTGAAAAGATACATGTAGATATAGGGTCAAGTGCCCAACCTGGTGGATTTTTCTCTGAGTACTTTAGTTTCTTCCCAAAATAAGACTCATTCGCATGCTTAAACATCACCCGGGCCAACAAGAATTATGGATATGAGCTGGATGCTTTGTTTCATAAATGTTGTAAAACAAAAAGTTTAATTTTAAAATGTAATTGAAAATCAATGTGGCTTTTGATATGCTAGACATCAGGAATCTAGGACAATGGGTTTTTTTATTTAAAAGGTTTTTTTTTAATCTTAAGTTATTGTGATAAAAAAACAAAGCAGATATAAATAGATAAACTTTATCTAATAAATTTGTAAAATAATTTTTGTAATATAAATTTTGTAAAATAAATTATTTTACAATAATTATAAAATAATTATTCCAACATATATTAATCACTCTTGCTGGCCCGGATGTTAGCGCGCGATGCGTCTTATAGTGAGAGGAAACCGGAGTACCAGGAGAAAACCCACGTGGTCGGGCAGATGACCCCATACCTTTTCAAGTCCAGTGAAAGGCATTTGCACTATCCTTTGCACCACCCGACCACCATGAAAGCAGAATATCAAGGATGATCCATGTGACAATCTGGCCGCACCTCCACGAGTTTTCCGACAGTCTATAGCCCCACATGGAGTCTGTAACACTCCTTATAGAAATGCAGATAACTAACCTAATACATGTGTGTTCAAACTGCTATTAAATGCAGATGCATTTTTTTTAAGTCTAGCTAATCTCTTTGCTAAAAAAATACAAACAGCTATCTACATGTATATTGACGGATGAGAAAAGAGGAGAGCTCTCGACGTCGACCCAACCCATTTTCCTTGGATACAATCACATTTCGTGTTGTCTTCAATAAAAATGCTCGGTAGCGTTTCAAAGATGGATATTTTTTCACAAACCTTTTATATCCACTATTCCTTCCCTGGAGATAGTCTCGTGTTCTCTTAAATCATCACTTTTCGATGTTGCAATTTTTTTTTCTCCGGGTACTCTGGTTTTCTTCCACCTACAAAACCTGGCATGTCTTTAAATGACACTGGCTGTTAATAGGACGTAAAGAAAAATAAACGAAACCAAAAACCATTTATCGTCGTAGGAGCAGTGTCACGTGGGTTACTGACGATGCAGGTCATAATGTCAGAGAGACACCGAAGGGTCCACAAAGGCAATAATTAAATTGTAATCCACAAATCGATAAATCTGGAGCAGGATATCTACAAAAGGATTTGTGACAAGACCAGACGTTCTGGAAGGGTAAGCGTCTTCTGCTTCATCGACGACTACGGACATGCACTTTTTTATGTAGACTAAGTGAAGTAATATAAAATATTTAGTAAGGAATCTGGGTGATATCAATACAAATTAATATAAACTTATCAGCATAATAAAAAATTCTACCCATAAACATGCAAACCACGCAATCATACAAATTCCTGCTATTTATCTGATCTAAAAAAAGTTCAACTAAAAAGAATAAGTGTGCCCGCTGTTACCAATGACGCCTAAATACCACGTATAGGTAACGTACCGACCAATTTGCATGTACTATACATATATCGGTGATGCTTACTAAAACGTTCAGTACTGATATTTACTTTAGGATAGAATTACTGTGCATTATTTAGGTATTTCGAACAGCAGATCAAGTGACAACCACAACGAAATTGATGACGTCACAATAGCAAATGTTGTCATAGCATGAAGGCAGTGGGTGTTACTTAATATTTTAAAAAAAATATTAAATTAAATTATCCGTTACCATAATTGCATTTATATCGACTGTATACTACACCTGGTAGCATTTCAATGCTTATATCTACATTGATAAGGATACTTTTAAAATGTGCCTTTGTCTATTTCTTTGAAATATAGTCCGTAAACGTTCTCTCTTATTCCGCGTGTGTGTTACAGTCGTACTTGCATTCTGTTGTTTAAATTGTATTATTAAATTGACATTTGTAAGTGCAAGATTCTGTCCCGAGGAAATTATATGCGCATGTATATAATGATTATTTTGTTTATTAGAATTAAATAGATTTAACGTGTAAACGTATCCTGTAGAATGTAGGACTAGTAATAGTCATGATTCTTGATTTCATAGAATTAATTTTAGTATAGTTATCTCAATATTGTTGTCATATTATGTTTGTACAATGTAATGCATGTCTTATGTCGACCTCATGGGAGATGAGCCTCTGGCTCAATGGGTCATCGACGTTTAAATAAAGTCATTATTATTATTATTATTGTTTATATACTCATTCATTCACATATTTTATTGAAAATACAATCAAAAGGATTGGACACATTTACCGGAGGAGCCGGATCTATACCAATGTCATCTAAGCTATTGATTTAAAGCAATTATACATGTTATCGGAGGCGGAGTGCAAAGCGTCCACATAACGTAGTCCAACATGGCGCCAGAAATGACGTCATGATAACCTGATTTAAACAGTGTCATCTAAGCGATTAATTCAAAGCCACTATACATGTTATCTGAGGTGGAGTGAAAAGCGTCCACATAACGTAGTCTAACATGGCGCCAGAAATGACGTCATGATAACCTTATTTAAATCAGTGTCATCCAAGCGATTAATTCAAAGCCACTAAACATGTTATCTGAGGCGGAGTGAAAAGGTTTGATATTATAATATACGTAGTCCAACATGGCGTCAGAATAACGCCATGTGATGTGGCATTCAAATTGTAGTATACAGTGTGATATACTACAGAGACAACACAGAATGTAAATATAGGCGTATGTAACTGCCTCCTAGCATTTTGCAATGGGAAGATGCAGAGCAAAAGTAAATATATCTTAATACCCCTTCTCATGGACACTGATACTGATAATTCAGAATAAATAAAGATGAAGAACACGTATATAATTCAGCAACGATATTGACAAATCGATTCCACCGTATCACCCCATTCATCGTAAAAACGTATGGGAAATATTTTGAAAGTTTGAAATTTCAGGAACAAAGGAGATAAATCATGAAACTGACAAATCATTGGAACCACGAATTCGAAATTTATTTTTCTGGCCTGACTATTGGTTCGATATATATATATGTACATATTTTTCTGGCCTGACTATTGGTTCGATATATATATATGTACATATTTTTCTGGCCTGACTATTGGTTCGATATATATATATGTACATATTTTTCTGGCCTGACTATTGGTTCGATATATATATATGTACATATTTTTTTAAAAAGAAAAGTTCACTTGTCTGGACTTTATGAAAAAAAATTACAGGTGAAGTGAACATAAATAACTGAGTGGAATACGCACCTTCCCTTTACCAAGGCGGTCGGGGGATCGATTCTACGATCAGACATGAAAAGGATACTGGACATGCATATGTCCGCACGTGTTTTTTTTACCCCGAACACTCTTGGTTTTACCTACAGAGACATCCGGGTCATCAAGCATAGATTAACAAGTGTTTTAAAATAAACAAAAACAATATTTTGAAACAAAGTTAAGTCGGGTGTGTGTGTGTGGGGGGGGGGGGGGGGGGGGTCAGCTGATCAACGATAAAAAAGACCGTGCTTTGGGACAGGAGACCTTTAACAATCTTATCAACCTAGGATATCCTGTTAACAATTTGCTTACAAAATATGATATATTTTGAGTCAATCTGATTAAAACGCAGATATTTACTTTCAATCCTTTACTTCACAGTTTTGTAGAATTGTCTAATTGGTGATAGTTGACATTGTCATCTGCAGTAAATCATTTCGTCACAACATTGCACATTAGCTTATTGTGACAAAATGACTAAACGCACATGTACAGATACAGGATCATTCACATTCAGGATTTGGTACCTGTAATTTGATTGGCTGATGCAAAAGGTCAGCAGATCATGAACCCTTATGGGATCTTTTATCTATGCGGAGAACAACCGAGCGACAATCAGATTGCAATTTGAGTGACAATCAAATAATGTGGCCTTTACAACTGTTGAAATTATCAAATCCTCATAAATTAAATGTCAAGGGAACGTGTTCTCCTTGCACTATGTGACGCATGTTCAAACTTATCTTTGGCGAAAGTGACGTCACGATTATAATATTGAGCGGCTATCTTACGATGTTTACTTTCTTATATATAGGTTTAACTATATCGTTACATCGTTGTAAAATCTTAAACATTCTATCTTTTTGTGAACCATTTAAGTCAAAAATAGATGTAATAACTTGTTTCATAATGCACAGATTTCACGAGATTCCAAAGGTTTATAGGAAGACTTTACTGTTGGTGGATTTTTTTAGTCCCAGAGGTTTGTTGGAGCCTCCATAGCAAGATCGTCGGATACCCACGGTTGATCTCGCTTCGCTAACTCACTCATCACCCGTGGGCAAACTCGCCGAGAAATCCTCGTAAAATAGGGTAATTCGTATATTAGAACGGACCAATCAGAACAATTCGGAACTCTCCAGTTTGAAGACCGTGGTACACCATACACAACAATGGCTGCGACCATGAGAACGCGTGTAAACGGCGAGTAGAAGACGTGTTCATATCGATGGCGGCGTCAATTAAGTCTTGTGAATTTTGTTTAAAAATCATACGAGACAAGTCTTACAGGTCGTTGACTTCAAAAACGAGTCAAGAGCAATACAGTGCTACTTAACTAAGTGATGCTTCCGTATAGATTATATTACGCTAATTCTGATTGGCTTAAAATCCCATCGCAAAACTGCACTGGAACCAATCAAATGCTTCGTACATATTAATTACCTACGAGGATTTCTCGGCGAGTTTGCCCACGGGTGATGAGTGAGTTAGCGAAGCGAGATCAACCGTGGGTATCCGACGATGCCATAGCCACAGTTAATATCATTTGAGTAGTGGCACGGTACATAATATACACATTTTGGTAGTACACAATTTGAAATAATACAGAAATAGTTTAAATTTTACTTCTAAATTCATCAATTAAAAATTTCTGAACGCACCTAACCCTTCTGCTTCTACATTAGTTTAGAAACTTTGGATTCCCACCTTTTGGCCCCTAGTATCCCTGAAGAGTCCTAGGAGGACAAAACAGCTGTAGGATGCAGTTTAATTCACTTTTTTGGCATACTGTATCTATTACTAAATCTAAAAGGTGTAGCATATGTGTGTGTTACGTCATCTTTGGAAATTTTGGATTCCCACCTTTTAACCCCTAGCATCACTGAAGAGTCATAGGAGGACAAAACAGCTGTATGATGCAGTTTAATTCATTTCTTCGGCATACTGTATCTATTACTAAATTTAAAAGGTGCAACACATGTGTGTGTTACGTCATCTTACAGAAGCTAAGGAAAGGGTATTTTTCTGTTATGAACGTTCGTAAAACATTGGTAATGTTTGATACAAAGTTGTTAACATTTTCAACGACCACATTAACCATAAATAATGGTTAATAAAAGTGTCGGTAATATTGGTTCTCATTCAAAAGCGATAGTGGTCCCGGAAGTGGTGGTGATAGTAGTGATGGCGGTTGATGGACGTACTAGTGTTATTGCTAAGCCGCTCGTGAACTTTCTCTTTCTCGATTGAAACATCCCTTCTTCTCCAGCCTATGGTGTTTACATGTCGCAGTTGATTCGGTATATTAGGGCTTGTTCTAAATATCGAGATTTTCGTAATAGATGTCAACTGCTGACGGACAATCTTACGGCACAGGGATTCGAGGGATGCAGGTTGATCAGAATGATGGGCAAGTTTTATGGTCGAGAAATATTCTGTATTGTGTGATAAGAAGATGGACGATTTTGAGCTTGCTTGTTAGTGTGCTAACTTGTTGTGATTGACAATGATGACTCGGCTCGCATTTTGAGGAATGATTCTTATATTACTTGGATGAGACCAATATTAACATGGCGGGTGTCGTCGATGAAGCAAAAGACGCTTACTCTTCCGGAACACCTCGTCTTATTCTCTTGTACTTCTATAGGGGTCTCCATGTAATTGTTTCCTTTGTTCCTATTTTGCCTCTAGTTTAATCGATTTTGAGTAGGAATTATGGTTTTGTTGAAGCTTTGGTATTTTCTGATTTATTTTCTTTTAGATTCATAAATATTTCACGCAATATTGCAAGAAGTGATGCTGCAAGAACGATTGAATCAGTCGGAATACCAGTGTATTACAAGCGTTCAAGTTAAACTAAAAACAAAAACATTTTACGGAAATATACCAAAAACTTCCTGATTTTGACGACTCCTGCATTCGTCATAGTGCTACAGTGATTGCATCAATTAAATTGTCAGCAAGCGTTCATAGTTTAGTTACTTTGAAAACTTTTTACGGAAAGACATGCACATTTTCCGGATTAATTTCACTCAGCTTTTTTTGTTGTCTTTGTACAGTATAATGGTTTACATTCTGTTCGACAGTGGCATTCAGGTGTGGTGTACATGGTGTTAAAACCATTATACTGTGTAATATTCCATGACAATGAGATATTGACATGATTCAAAGCAAGCAATATCAAAGACTCATCCGAAGAAAATTGACAATAGCTCAGTTTTATAACCATATAATTCATCGTGTCCAAGGGGGTCAATAATGTTGACAGGGGGGGGGGCGAGCATCTTGAAGCAATATTGCAACTTGTTATATACATGTTATGTATATGAAACTGCATACTTAAAAAGAGAAAATGCGTATTTTATGCACACGTTTACTGAATACGAAGCATTTTGCAAGACTGTGTTGAGGTGTTTGAAAAAAAAACTGTAATATTCAGAAAAACAACTACATAAATTTTGAACCTCGTTATCCCGAACTCGTGTAACTCGAAGACCTTGTTTAGTTGGAAGTATTTTGTCGGTCCTGGTAGGACGTAACACTGAGCACCTAACTCGAATACTCGGATAACTCGATTTTTTGTGGTTCGCTGAATTCGAGGTAACGATGTTCGACTGCATTGGTGTTAAAAGTGCGTGTTTTGTTGCCGTCCGTGCACATATCAAATGTTTTAAAACCCTTCTGAATCCATTCAAAACTTAACTTTTTACCTCCACTACGGCATTTTTACGATATAAATTGCCCGCCCTTTGACACGGTGTAACTGCCGACACTCGATTTCCTTTCTGGTCCTTGGGTGAAGCCGTTGGGTGTCACACCTTGCGTGTTGGGGAAGTTGATACATACTTGTTTGTTTTAGTCTATTGTTTACAATCTCGCCATCCTCTCGTGAGAGTTTCTCAAAGCGGTATCTCAGGAGCAGTAATAAGAAGTCGAATTCCAGTAAACCTTTTTTCACGAGTATTGAAGCTTACATGCATACGACAGGGGCATGGACATTTGTAATAGTTTGTTTTGGCCCTATATTAAGGCGTTTAGATTTAGTAAACACTGTAACTAATTTCAGGCCTCTGTGATGAAAACCTTTGTTTTGGCCGCTGCGCATCAAAGCTGGCTTCTGTGGTCCAAGATTGGCCAAAATAAAAGATATTGCTTGTCTGTGATAACATTGCGGCGTAAGTGTATATACGAACAGTATTGAGCATAGTTATTTCGTAATCACCATTTACAGTAAATATATTATTATTCCATGCAATGATTTGTCTTAATTTCATGGTATAATAAACTAAGACAATAACGTTTTAAAACTATCGAAATCCAAAAGATTCGGGAAGCTGTTCATTACAAAAATAATGTAATGTTCAAGAATCAATGCATGATAAACGCTAGGCCTATTCGCAAGCGGGAACGAGCTCGTTTACGGAAAGTGCCGACGGTTCCCGATTGGGCCTAGTCGGAGACAAAAATAAAATGGCATGATTCTACTTCCTGTTTTCGATGAGACATACCAGAGGTGTTCGAAATGACTTATTTCAGTAAGTTATCTCCCTTTGTCTCGCTCATGTCCTGAAGTTGAACAAAATGTATTCCAATATCCAACAGTCATATCTTTTCTATCAGGACCAAAATGTTAACAGTTGGTCTATATTAGCATAGTTCTTATATTTTGCTGTGGTAATAGAGAAACTTATATGAGTGTCAATTTTACAAGAGTGTAAGATTCTATTTATCACAGATATACCCTTTTTTCATTCGAAAAAATCCCCAGTTTTTTTCATTCCCCCCCCCCCCCCCCCCCCCCCCCCCCCCCCCTATAAGAATGCAAATTTCGTCTCTGATGTTACGACTTTTAGTACCGAGACAACATGTGACATCATAAAGACGCCATTTATTTATGACGTCACAATATTGGTACAACTCAGGTGTAATAAGATGTAACATAATTAGCATGACCGTATAACATCAAAATGTGCTAGTTACGTGATAAAGAGTAACATTGTAAGACTATGGGCAAGTTTTATGGTCGCCATCTTGATCTCATCGAGAAATATTCTGTATCTTTGTGTGATGTTTGCTTGTTAGTTGTTTACTTGTTGTGATGACAATAATGATTCGGTTCTCATTTTGAGGATTTATGCTTACAGTGTACTTGGATGTGACCAGGATTTACATGGCGGGTGTCGTCGATGAAACAGAAGACGTTACTCTTCTGGAACACCTGGTCTTATTCTCTTGTGCTTTTACGAGAGTCTCCATGTAAATATTTCCTTTGTTCCTATTTTGCCCCTAGTTTAATCGATTTTGAGTTCGGATTATGGTTTTGTTGACGCTTTGGTATTCTCTGATTTTTTTATTGTAACACGTTCAAGGGTTTCAGATCATCTCGAGAAAGGTACGCAAATAGCTGACTAAGGGCAGAAACAATCCTATTTTTCTAGTGCATCAATATATTGACCAGATCTCAGATTTTGATACAAAGAGGTTAAGTTAGGTAGATTCAATATTGAGAGCTTTCCATTAATTTCTATGCGTACCACACCTATATTCAGGAGCAATTTTCTCTTTGTGAAAATCCCTTCTAGAGTAATAGGTGTTTATAGGTCATATCATGATAATGGTTGCTATGGCGAAGGTCGTGTTGCTAGCTCAAGTGTTTACCCAAACAGACAACACTATATTCAATAGATCCACAACTGATGTTTGCTTTAAACGTCCTACAAACAATACGCCTGGGGTCATATTAACGCCGATTAATGAGCCGGGGAGTTCTACCATCCACAGCTTAATCCAATACCATTAGCGTTAATACAGAGTGTCGAATAAATGTTGAGTTGATAATGAAATTTTACACCGGCAATTGTCACGAGAGGCTTAAATATGAGAGGCTTTTGATCAGAATATCATACACATACATACATGTATAAAACTATTTATATATAACGCATGTTTTTGAGCCAGAGATGATGTAGACGTTAAGCGCACGTGCGCACGTGTGTGTTTGTTTGCGTTAAGCTTAACTTCATCTCACACGTATCCACAATACATTCTCTCCAAGAATCCCTTGTCATATACCAATACAGCGTGGTTCCAATATCAGCGCCTGAGCTAGCGGCAGTCGCCGGGGATGAGACGATTCTGTTCTATTCTGCTATCCTAGTTACCGTTCATATGTGTGGAGTAAAGAAACGCAAACTCTTGAATGAATTACACGTGGTGGAATATACAACGCGTTAATGTCAATTTCATGTCTGTCTAATTTCCACACGCATTTCGAAGAATGAATAATATTTGCAATTTATAATCCTGGTAGTGTGTTGTGGTATATAACACCTATTTGGTATTATGTGAAGTTACGAATTCTGATATGGTGGTTTCCTTAACGGCTGCTATCATAAGATGTCGTGCAGAGGCGGAGAAGGAGCCTTTTGATATCAATGGCGCTGTGCGAATCTTAGCGAAGACTGCGTCGTTGAATATTGACATTCTCTCAAACTAAAGGGCTGTATACACATGAAAATAGCCGCTCGTTCTAGTGACAAGTTAGTATATTCTGATACCCTGTCAGCTCGGGTAACCTTGAGGGTGAGATGGGTTGCACCCCTAGCATACATGTAAACCAAACAGGAGTCGTTACATACTGCAGAGATTCAGAGGAATCGAACTCGCCTAACAATTCTCAAAGTGCTTCCTACCACACACAAATTGTCGTGCGCCCCGACGGCTCGGGAGAACCCGTCGGGTCGGGTTTCAAGAAAAGGGGAGATAATCCAATTTCGGAGGATAGCAAAACTGGGATTATCAATATCACCGAAGCTGAAACTCAAACAAGCCGTCTACATATGAAGGTAAGTTTGTATTTGAACCACGTTATATATTAATTGAAATATGTTTTTTTATCTCGTGTAGGTGTAATGGAAGCTAAAAATGTAGATAAGAACACTGCTTTATTTGTTAGTTCATTCAAGCTATTACTGTATCGCGGAGAGTAGATATATGTTATCGCAGAAACATAAAGGTGGCGATATAAAACAGAACATTACAGTGTTATCAGAAAATTCGTACGTAAACATGCAAGTTATATGTTCATTGAAAAACACGTGAAATGTTTTAATATCTGAATAGCCGACATGATATGAATGAAAGAAAGAAGAACGTCGGAGGGAGAAAGTAAGAGCTAGGGAAGGAAGTGAGAGCTGATTGGGGGAAATAGATGGGCTTTCCAGATGGCATGGGATATGTAAGTTTTGGCAATCTTGCATGTACAAAACTCTTTAGTATTTATCAAGTTTACAGAAAGCTATCTGCAAACACATCAAGTCTAGAATGACCCTGACCTTTAGGTCATGTATCAAACCACTGCGCGTGCAGCATTATCAGTCGGTTAGTTTAGAACGTGTGTGGGGATACGTGTGTATAGCGCTTCGCTAGACAAACATTTTATAACATAAGCTTTGTAAATATAACTGAACTGTTTGTATTGAAATTGACAACACCTTGCTGCCTTGGAAACATACATTGAAATCAACAGGTATGTGGCGATCTGCCATGGGCAAAACAATCTGAAACAGCACCCAAATATAACACATGTCTGACGCAAATATCCAAGTTTGAAATGTTTTGCTGGATTTTTGTTCAAAATATAATATATATATATGTATATGCTTAATTTAGCCGACACTGACTTCAAAGCACTGAATGAGATGTCTGTGTGCCTTGAGTTTGTGAATTCACAGTTTGTCTATGCAGTAATAACGTTAGGCGTTACCAAGGGCAAGACTCCATCATGTTGGTATTACGAAATATGATGATCAAAACATATTTGTTGAAAGCGGATATATATAGTGATTTTTTTGTACAATGTAGTTCAAGCATAAATCTCAGAAAAAAGAATGACATGTTCATCTAAAACGGTATATTTCTTTGTCAAAATAAATGATGATGTGTGGTAAATATTTTTTTTCATTCTGTTTTTTAAAGTAAATTTCCTATTTCGTTACAAGTGATTTAGACATGTTAAGAATCCTAACATCAAAATGGAAATAACGAATTAATGTTTGTCACGGTAACACGTCTTATTTTATACTCCGGGTTACTCATGACAACATAAATAACTTATATCGTCATGACGACATAATTACACTGAGGATTGTCGTCATGACGATATACATAATTTATCTGAGGATTATCGTCATGACGACACACTTTTTTTTCACCAAGGATTGTCCTCATGACAACATATCTTATTTATAAACCAAGGATTGTCGCCATGACGACATATTTTATTTTACACTGAGGATTGTCGTCATGATGACATACCTGATTTACACTGAAGATTTTCGCCATGACGTCATAACGTATTTACACTGAAGACTGTCGTCATGACCTCATAAAGTATTTACACTGAAGACTGTCGTCATGACCTCATAACATATTTACACTGAAGATTGTCACCATGACGTCATAACGCATTTACATTGAAGACTGTCGCCATGACGTCATAACATATTTACACTGAGGATTGACGTCATGACAACATACCAAACTTCTCAATGTGAATAAGATGTGTTGTCCTGAAGACACAATCATGTACACTGAGGATTGTCGTCATGACAACACACTTTATTTACACTGAGGATTGACGTCATAACAACATACATTGTTTACACTGAGGATTGTAACTATAACTGACATGACTATTACTATAACTGACATAGTTAACTATAACTGACATTACTATAACTATGACTGACATAACTATAACTATAACTGACATTACTATAACTATAACTGACATTACTATAGCTATAACTGACATAACTATAGCTATAACTGACATAACTATAACAGATATGACTATAACTATAACTGACATTACTATAGCTTTAACTGACATTACTATAGCTATATCTGACATTACTTTAACTATGACTGACATTGCTATAGCTATAACTGACATTACTCTAAATATAACTGACATTACTATAGCTATAACTGACATTACTATAACTATAACTGACATTACTATAACTATAACTATAACTGACATAACTATAACTATATCTGACATAACTATAACTATAACTGACATTACTATAGCTAAACCTGACATAACTATAACTATAACTGATATAACTATAGCTATAACTGACATTACTTTAGCTATAACTGACATTACTATAACTATAACTGACATTACTATAGCTATAACTGACATAACTATAACTGACATGACTATAGCTATAACTGAAATTACTATAGCTATAACTGACATAACTATAACTATAACTGACATAACTATAGCTATAACTGACATTACTATAGCTATAACTGACACAACTATAGCTATAACTGACATTACTATAGCTAAAACTGACATTACTATAGCTATAACTGACATTACTATAGCTATAACTGAAATTACTATAGCTATAACTGACATAACTATATCTGTAACTGACATTACTATAGCTATAACTGACATTACTATAGCTATAACTAACATAACTATAGCTATAACTGACATTACTATAGCTAAAACTGACATTACTTTAGCTATAACTGACATTACTATAGCTATAACTGACATTACTATAACTATAACTGACATGACTATAACTATAACTGACATTACTATAACTATAACTGACATAACCATAACTATAACTGACATTACTATAGCTATAACTGACATTACTATAGCTATAACTGACATTACTATAACTATAACTGACATGACTATAACTATAACTGACATTACTATAACTATAACTGACATGACTATAACTATAACTGACATTACTATAGCTATAACTGACACAACTTTAGCTATAACTGACATTACTATAGCTATAACTGACATAACTATAACTATAACTGACATAAATATAGCTATAACTGACATAACTATAACTATAACTGAAATTATTATAACTATAACTGACATAACTATAACTATAACTGACATAACTATAACTATAACTGACATAACCATAACTATAACTGACATTACTTTAGCTATAACTGACATTACTATAGCTATAACTGACATAACTATAACTATAACTGACATGACTATAGCTATAACTGACATAACTATAACTATAACTGACATTAATATAGCTATAACTGACATTACTATAGCTATAACTGACATTACTATATATAAAACTGACATGACTATAACTATAACTGACATTACTATAACTGATATAACTATTACTATAACTGACATGACTATAGCTATAACTGACATAACTTTAACTATAACTGACATTACTATAACTATAACTGACATTACTATAGCTATAACTGACATAACTATAGCTATAACTGACATAACTATAACTATAACTGACATAACTATAACTGACATTACTATAGCTATAACTGACATAACTATAACTATAACTGACATAACTATAACTATAACTGACATAACTATAACTATAACTGACATAACTATAACTATAACTGACATAACTATAACTGACATTACTATAGCTATAACTGACATAACTATAACTATAACTGACATAACTATACCTGACATAACTATACCTGACATAACTATAACTATAACTGACATAAATATAACTATAACTGACATAACTATAACTTTAACTGACATAACTATAACTGACATAACTATAGATATAACTGACATAACTATAACTGTAACTGACATAACTATAACTATAACTGACATTACTATAGCTATAACTGACATTACTATAGCTATAACTGACATTACTATATATAAAACTGACATGACTATAACTATAACTGACATTACTATAACTGATATAATTATTACTATAACTGACATGACTATAGCTATAACTGACATAACTATAACTATAACTGACATTACTATAACTATAACTGACATTACTATAGCTATAACTGACATAACTATAGCTATAACTGACATAACTATAACTATAACTGACATAACTATAACTGACATAACTATAACTGACATTACTATAGCTATAACTGACATAACAATAGCTATAACTGACATAACTATAACTGACATAACTATACCTGACATAACTATACCTGACATAACTATAACTATAACTGACATAAATATAACTATAACTGACATAACTATAACTTTAACTGACATAACTATAACTGACATAACTATAACTGACATAACTATAACTATAACTGACATAACTATAACTATAACTGACATGATTATAACTATTACTGACATAACTATAACTGACATTACTATAACTATAACTGACACAACTATAACTATAACTGACATGATTATAACTATGACTGATATAACTATAACTATAACTGACATAACTATAACTTACATAACTATAACTATAACTGACATAACTATAACTATAACTGACATAACTATAACTGACATTACTATAACTATAACTGACACAACTATAACTATAACTGACATGATTATAAATACGACTGATATAACTATAACTATAACTGACATAACTATAACTTACATAACTATAACTATAACTGATATAACTATAACTATAACTGACATGACCATGAGTTTACCTTAGTTAACATGTTGGAGCAGTATCAGCGCGCACGCAGTGTATACAACAGATAGCGTTATACAAACTGTAATAAGTGGGATCAATTACCAAGCGTATCATTGAAAACAAGAAACAGTTCAAATAAAGTGCCCCTAAAATGAATCTATTTATAGTATATAAAGTGTATTTTCCAGGATGCTGCGGGCTTCCATATATTAATTACATTACCATATCTGAGGCAGGTGCATCCGTACTTACAGTTCTCATGTTATCACGATTAGTTCTGATAAAAAAAACGGCAGGGACATGAAATTGTGTATAATCTGTGAATGTTGTGATCAGAGCGGAAAGTTTACGGTCCACTGATTTTGACTTTCTGACCAGATACAAACACCAGTTGTTAATATCGGAAGTTCGTAACAAACGCCGATTGATAATTTCTTTTATGGAATTATAGCAATTTAATCATATTGTTTCCAGATAAAGCTTGAATATAAGGGAAGATGGAAAGGAAAGCTATGAAAGGATGAATACAGTTTTCCTTTTTACTGTTTTAGTTCAAATCCAGTCCCTTTTCATGACGTTATCGCCTAATACTTTCCCTAGAGGACTGTAAACCTGTATGCTGAATAGTTTCCAAGCTTTCGATGCCGAAAAAAAGTTTCACACATCGAAAATCAAATTATCTATTTGTTGTACAAAATAATGCTTGATACCGTTTGAAAGACGGCTAATTTTTTCCTTCTAATTCTTCCGACACCATATTTAGTTTCGCAGTCATATTGTGTTTTAAAAAAACTTTGTAAGTCCATTTGTGTGTGTAAAGCTTGGAGAGTGAGACGCGAAATGTTCCGAATAGGGCAGCCATGTCTCCAATATTTTCGGAACGTAGCTGACGCCAGTGTCATGGATGGAAAAATGGTATATGATTTCACAGAACTTAGAAACCTGGAAATTGCGCGTGGTTTGAGGGAGGAAATGGGGATTGTGTTTGCAGAAGTAGAATAAGATGACTACCCATCCACAATTTAGTCAGGAGTTCGAGGCTGCGAGGGGCCGAGTGGTCAAGGTATAGTACATGTCTGGCCGTACCCATGGAGAGAGTTGGGGTCAAACAGGGGATACTTATTAATCATGAATAGTGGGTGTGGCCGAGAAAGTGGTAACTTTGTAGGTTGGATTTAACTTATCAGGAACTGATACATTGATGTTAATCATAACTACTTAAGAGCATTCTAGGTGGGGAAGCTGACCTCCGGGGTATGAGCTTGAATTTGTTGTATCTTTGACATTATCGAGATCTATACCCTATAACCATTTGTACGTTTACTGAGTATAGAGAGATTGAAACACATACTAAAAACGGTCATATTTAGCAGTAATCATATTTTAGCAATTTTCGCGCTAAAAGTACTCCGCTAAATCATGATCGTGCTGAATTCAGTAACTGTACATGTATATTGCGCTTTCTACTGCACGAGTGCGCCAATTCATCCTTGCGCTTATCTGTATAAATTCAGTTATGCGCTATTAACATTTATAAATTATGTGCTATAAAATAAGTACGTTTATAAAATAAGTACGTTCATAAAATAAGTACGTTTATAAAATAAGTACGTTCACAAAATAAGTTCGTTTATAAAACAAGTACGTTCAGTAAATAAGTACGTTTATGAAATAAGTACGTTCAGTAAATAAGTACGTTTATAAAATAAGTACGTTTATAAAATAAGTACGTTCATAAAATAAGCACGTTTGATTGTTTTTTCCGTCCTATTAACAGCCAGGGTCAATTAAGGATGGCCTCCCGGTGTATGCGGTGCGGGTGTGTGTATTTAGGAGGCGACGGTATGTTTGTGTGAGGCTGCTTGGGATCTTCCGGGTCGTTTGCCAATGTAAAGTGCTACCACATTGAAGTATACCGAAGGTCCCTCAGCAGAACACCCAATTCGGTCACATAATGCTGATAAAAAATGCTGAGCGTAAAGTATAGGACGAAATAACTTAGTTAAACATTGTTTAAGACTTCGGTATGTCTCGGCCAGGGAACAGAACCCAAAGCGTTCGTCTGGACCTAAACTTGGATACTTTTTCTCTGGGTCATAACTCTGAAACAGTGGAAATTCCCATCCTGTCATCTTATGAACAGCATCATGGCATTAGAACTTGCCACGGAATAGACCTACATTGTGATTGGAATATCTCCATTACAACAACCACTGCTGGGCTTGGCATAAAAGTTCAGATGAGCGATATCGATACCGGCCATCTAGGCATCTTGTGGAACTCTATCTTGGATAAGATAATAAAGATTCTGAAATTAATAAGTGCTGATAAACGGCGTGACGTCACTTAGTAATGGTCCTCTAAAAAAATATGGGCAATCGGGAATTGTCGGTAATCTCCGTAAACGAGAAAATAGCTTCTTGTTTACGAAAAGTGCCGGCCATTCCCGATTGAAAATCGGAAAATCGTAACTACGTATAATAGATCTAGACTTAAATTGATTAAATTGACACTGCCAGGGATGAATTCACACACATCTAAGAATGAAATTGTGTTTTGACTTGAACCAATATCGATTACCAAATAGTATCATCATGTGTCACCACATAGGGATGTGATGTAACTCATTACATCAATGTTATTTAATAATGCATTGTCCTACGTCCTCGTATAAGTACAGCAATTCACTTCGATATCCAACGTGATCGAACTCTCCATGGAACAGTTGTCATTAAGGTGTAGGTAATAAATCACAGGTGATGTTGCTTACCTGATAGTAGAGTAATAGCTAGGTTTGTAAAGACTCGGGTCACGGTTTGGAAAGTTGCTACAGTGTATGACTTAGATGGTCAAGGATTCGGAAACTAGCGAGATATCTTATTAAGATATATTATACATGAGTATAATACATACTAACATAGCAAAGTATTTGCATATAAAGGAAGATACTTCAATTGATTCCGTATAATGAAAGAAAGCTTCATTAAACGCCTGTGTCACGTAAATTTTTGTAGCTTTGGGAGCAAGATATCAAATGTAGTTCAACCCTCGGTATAATATCTGGCCCTCGGGATAGTATAAACTTTTCAAATGACACCGTGTCACATGAAAAGCGGTTAGATCCATATATAACCGATTTGCATTCAAACCGGCATGAAAATTAAAACAACGCCGTTCAATCCATATACATTTTTGTATTAACATTTTTACTATTGAACAATTATTTAATTCAATTTATTTTCTGAACAACTGGCAACTGGTTAATTTACTGCGTTTGGTATTGCGCTATCCCTAAACGAAAGAGGCGGACAGCCATAATATGAATAAAACTGGCGCCAATTTACCGTAGTCATTTGAGCGTTTGACGGGGGGGGGGGGGGGATTGAACAAGGCTAATATATTACGTCATAAGTAATTCACGTGAACGGACGTATTCAGAGTCTAGTGTTTTTTCGTTTTCTGTTGGTATATTCGTATAGAGGAAACAATATCCGTTCCACCCACAAACAGTGAAACACTTCAGCCCCCTTCTCCTCGCCCTCCAATAAACCATTTACTCACTCCGCTCTCTCCAAAAAGTAAAACTTTAGTGTCTAATATCATAATGTACATGTAGTGTCCATTATCAGAATTTAGTGTCTATTATCTGACAAACAAACTAACAACGCAAGGATTCGAGAGATGCAGGTTGATCAGAACTATGGGCAAGTTTGATGGTCGCCATCTTTGTCTCATTGAGAAATATTCTGTATCATTAAGTGATATGAAGATGGATGTTTTTGAGTATGCTCATTAGTGTGTTTACTTGTTGTGATTGACAATGATAATCGGTTCTCATTTTGAGAACTTGATGTTTACATGGATGTGACAAAGATTTACATGGCGGGTGTCGTCGATGAAACTTACGCTTACTCTTCCGGAACACCTGGTCTTGTTCTCTTGACTTTTAAAAGAGTCTCCATGTTAATCTTTCCTTTGTCCCCTGGTTTAATCGATTTTGAGTTTGGATTATGTTTTTGTTAACGTTTCGGTATTCACTTATTTATTTATTATCAGAATGAAGAGTCTATTAGCAGAATTTAGTGACCAATCAGAGTAAAGTGTATTATGCAATATCTGTTTAATATCAGAATGAAGTGTCACCTATTAGAATGAAACTAAAATTTATTATCAGAATATAGTATGCTGGCTGTAGACAGTACAGATCATGTTGAAACTGAAAAATGAAAAAAAAAAAATGCCGTTTCCTCAACGCTCCAAAATATTACTGACGAACGAAGTAATACTCCTATAATTAAACTTGTTATATAAACTTAACAAGCATGCATAGTTGACTTGATTTCACAAAAATCTCTCAGGTTATGACACTATGCCAAAAATAAAGTGTGTAGTATATATATTTTGAAACCAACATCCATCAGCGAGAGTGGCATCGCTATAGCGGCAGACTTCTCGCCAAGGCCCGCGTTCTGGTATTGTAGTCTTCTTGAAACAATTATGAATAATTATATTAAGAAGCCATTGCTGTTTATATATATATTATCACACACCGAGTCGATTTAATAGGCTAACACTTAGCCGTGTCTACGAAAACAGCTGATATTTTCACCCTGCAGCCGAACCGAATGATGTCTGTTTCACGAATGACGTCAATCCGGTGTTCATTCCATTTGCCATTACACGCTGAAGTTGACCACGGAGCTATGTTTCCGTCCTGCCGTAAATTGAGTGCCTGATGCGTTTTGCACGATGAACAAGAACAATTATCGACACCAAAACATCAGGTTTGGGAATGTGCTGAACAAAAAGAACGGACTTTAAAAATATTTGGAATATTAGAGAATAGACGTACAAGATGTAACAGTCTGGGAAGATAAAATGGCGGAAATACATGTTACAGATTGGGGTTATAATTCTAAGATACAATTGTAATTGAAAAATAATAAACATATAAAAGTTTTGGATATAATGGAATGGAAATACGAGACAATAGTTTAGGTTTTAAAGAATGCCCAACACAGAATCATATAGTGTTCCTTTCTAGAAATATTTTATTTTGAAAAGTTAAGTACCTTATTTGAAAAAAAGTAAAACCTCGTGATATCGCCACCTTCTATTCTCCGCAATTTTGGCAATTTAACGAGTTGGCGGTTAAACGGGTGTATTAATTTGGAGAGAAATTAGTTCTGAATAAATTCCTGGCGATTAGCGGGTTTGGCGTTATAACGGGTGGTGATATAAAGAGGTTTTGCTGAATTTTAAACACATTAAAACCAAATATGTTCTTTGTGATGATTCCGACTAAAATATTTCCTTGTCGGAAACGTTTCATTTTGAAATATCTTTCATAAATTTATGTTTCCTTTCAAGTATTTAAGTGATATGACGTATTTGAATCTGCTGGGGTAATAATTATACAGTGTTAACCTTGGATGCAAATATAAATTCACATATATAGGCCTTATTTTTAGCCCGGATGCTGCATGCAAATGATCTTTTGTATAGTACAGAAAAAAAAACTTCAAACGAATACACTGTATCTTTCCCTCAATCGACATCACTTTCTCTAAAATCGTCTTTGCAAAGACAAAACAACATCAATTAAGGTTTGAAGGAGCCATATTTAGAATGCAGCCCTATTCTCGATTTCCAATTTTAGTATAAAGCACAGAGAAGAACCACGCTTCAGATTTTCTGAAGCACATTAAACATGGTTATTGGAATATGATGGTATCTTCTGTATGACGTCACTATCGGCAAATATTGTATTATACTGAACGTACACGGTGGACAAGGCAATGTTTGTGCAACTCGGCGGATCTGATAGGAAAGTGTAATTCAAACAAACCATATCTCAGCTCTCATATTGTATTGATTTTGCATCTGTAAATTCACATGGCTGTTGGTGTGTGTTAACTTATTTGACCTTGACCTCGTTCAATTTTATGTTATTAATGACGTTTAGGTTACACGATATCCTCTAGGATTCCAGTTTGATCAAAAATCATTTAGAGCAAGCATGAATCTGATGAATAAATCTTGAGTTTTAATCATTACGGTACTGTCCAACTACTTTGAAGGGGAAACAAAAAATATTTCATTTAATTTAGATATACAGCTAGACCTCGTGATAAAGACTCCATTTGAAATTGTCCAGAGAAGTCTGTGGTTATAACGAGGTTTAATAAAAAAAATAATGAGGGAAATAATAATAAAGTTTGTTGTTTTTTTTTGTAAGGAAACGTAACAAAAAAGATTTTTTCCGTAGACCAAGTGACAAGTAAAATAAAGAGCATAATATTTCTAGCTGTAAGTTTTATCAAATATAAAACACGTGTATCTATGTATCGTCATTGAAGGGCCACGGTGGCCAAGTGCTTAATGTGTTCCGACATTCTACCACTAGCCCTCCACCTCTGGGTTGCGACTTCGAAACCCATGTGGGGCAGTTGCCAGGTACTGACCCTAGGTCGGTGGTTTTTCTCCGGGTACTCCAGCTTTCCTCCACCTCCGAAACCTGGCACGTCCTTAAATGACCCTGGCTGTTAATAGGGCTTAAAAAAATAAACCAAACCACACCAAGTATCGTCATTGAAGTGAACTTCACATAAAACGGTAGATAATTGAGCAAAATATGGAGTACCATGGCAACTTTGAGCAGTTACTTTCAACCAATATGCAGACACGTGACCACAATGTAAGACATGTGAACACAATGTAAACATGTAAACACAATGTTAAGACATGGAATCACAATGTTAAGGCATGGAAACACAATGTTAAGACATTGAAACACAATGTTAAGGCATTGAAACACAATGTTAAGGCATGGAAACACAATGTTAAGACACGTGGCCACAATGTTTAGACATGTGAACACAATGTTAGACATGTGAACACAATGTTTAGACATGTGAACACAATGTTTAGACATGTGGACACAATGTTAAGACATTGAAACACAATGTTAAGACATGGAAACACAATGTTAAGACATGTAAACACAATGTTAAGGCATGGAATCACAATGTAAAACATGTAAACACAATGTTAAGACATGTGAACACAATGTTAAGACATGGAAACACAATGTTAAGACATGTAAACACAATGTTAAGGCATGGAATCACAATGTAAAACATGTAAACACAATGTTAAGACATGTGAACACAATGTTAAGACATGTAAACACAATGTTAAGGCATGGAATCACAATGTAAAACATGGAATCACAATGTTAAGACATTGAAACACAATGTTAAGGCATTGAAACACAATGTTAAGGCATGGAAACACAATGTTAAGACACGTGGCCACAATGTTTAGACATGTGAACACAATGTTAGACATGTGAACACAATGTTTAGACATGTGGACACAATGTTAAGACATGTAAACACAATGTTAAGACATTGAAACACAATGTTAAGACATGGAAACACAATGTTAAGACATGTAAACACAATGTTAAGGCATGGAATCACAATGTAAAACATGTAAACACAATGTTAAGACATTGAAACACAATGTTAAGACATGGAAACACAATGTTAAGACATGTAAACACAATGTTAAGGCATGGAATCACAATGTAAAACATGTAAACACAATGTTAAGACATGTGAACACAATGTAAAACATGTAAACACAATGTTAAGGCATTGAATCACAATGTAAAACATGTAAACACAATGTTAAGGCATTGAATCACAATGTAAAACATGTAAACACAATGTTAAGACATGGAAACACAATGTTAAGGCATGGAATCACAATGTAAAACATGTAAACACAATGTTAAGACATGGAAACACAATGTTAAGGCATGGAATCACAATGTAAAACATGTAAACACAATGTAAAACATGTAAACACAATGTTAAGACATGGAAACACAATGTTAAGGCATGGAATCACAATGTAAAACATGTAAACACAATGTTAAGACATGGAAACACAATGTTAAAACATGTAAACACAATGTTAAGGCATGGAATCACAATGTTAAGACATGTGGACACAATGTTAAGACATGTAAACACAATGTTAAGACATTGAAACACAATGTTAAGACATGGAAACACAATGTTAAGGCATGGAAACACAATGTTAAGGCATGGAATCACAATGTAAAACATGTAAACACAATGTTAAGACATGTGAACACAATGTTAAGACATGGAATCACAATGTAAAACATGTAAACACAATGTTAAGACATGGAATCACAATGTAAAACATGTAAACACAATGTTAAGACATGGAATCACAATGTAAAACATGTAAACACAATGTTAAGACATGTGAACACAATGTTAAGACATGGAATCACAATGTAAAACATGTAAACACAATGTTAAGGCATGGAATCACAATGTTAAACATGTGAACACAATGTTAAGACATGTAAACACAATGTTAAAACATGTAAACACAATGTTAAGACATGGAATCACAATGTAAAACATGTAAACACAATGTTAAGACATGGAATCACAATGTAAAACATGTAAACACAATGTTAAGACATGGAATCACAATGTAAAACATGTAAACACAATGTTAAGACATGGAATCACAATGTAAAACATGTAAACACAATGTTAAGACATGGAATCACAATGTAAAACATGTAAACACAATGTTAAGACATGGAATCACAATGTAAAACATGGAAACACAATGTTAAGACATGGAATCACAATGTAAAACATGTAAACACAATGTTAAGACATGTGAACACAATGTTAAGACATGGAATCACAATGTAAAACATGTAAACACAATGTTAAGACATGTGAACACAATGTTAAGACATGGAATCACAATGTAAAACATGTAAACACAATGTTAAGACATGCAAACACAATGTTAAGACATGTGAACACAATGTTAAGGCATTGAATCACAATGTAAAACATGTAAACACAATGTTAAGGCATGGAATCACAATGTAAAACATGTAAACACAATGTTAAGGCATTGAATCACAATGTAAAACATGTAAACACAATGTTAAGGCATGGAATCACAATGTAAAACATGTAAACACAATGTTAAGGCATTGAATCACAATGTAAAACATGTAAACACAATGTTAAGACATGGAAACACAATGTTAAGGCATGGAATCACAATGTAAAACATGTAAACACAATGTTAAGGCATTGAATCACAATGTAAAACATGTAAACACAATGTTAAGACATGTGGACACAATGTTAAGGCATTGAATCACAATGTAAAACATGTAAACACAATGTTAAGGCATTGAATCACAATGTAAAACATGTAAACACAATGTTAAGGCATTGAATCACAATGTAAAACATGTAAACACAATGTTAAGGCATTGAATCACAATGTAAAACATGTAAACACAATGTTTAGACATGTGGACACAATGTTAAGGCATTGAATCACAATGTAAAACATGTAAACACAATGTTAAGACATGGAAACACAATGTTAAGACATGGAATCACAATGTAAAACATGTAAACACAATGTTAAGGCATTGAATCACAATGTAAAACATGTAAACACAATGTTAAGACATGGAAACACAATGTTAAGGCATGGAATCACAATGTAAAACATGTAAACACAATGTTAAGACATGTGAACACAATGTTAAGGCATGGAAACACAATGTTAAGACATGGAATCACAATGTAAAACATGTAAACACAATGTTAAGGCATTGAATCACAATGTAAAACATGTAAACACAATGTTAAGACATGTGAACACAATGTTAAGACATGGAAACACAATGTTAAGACATGGAATCACAATGTAAAACATGTAAACACAATGTTAAGGCATTGAATCACAATGTAAAACATGTAAACACAATGTTAAGGCATGGAATCACAATGTAAAACATGTGAACACAATGTTAAGGCATTGAATCACAATGTAAAACATGTAAACACAATGTTAAGACATGGAAACACAATGTTAAGGCATTGAATCACAATGTAAAACATGTAAACACAATGTTAAGGCATGGAATCACAATGTTAAGGCATGGAATCACAATGTAAAACATGTAAACACAATGTTAAGACATGTAAACACAATGTTAAGGCATGGAATCACAATGTAAAACATGTAAACACAATGTTAAGGCATGGAATCACAATGTAAAACATGTAAACACAATGTTAAGACATGGAAACACAATGTTAAGACATGGAATCACAATGTAAAACATGTTAACACAATGTTAAGACATGGAAACACAATGTTAAGACATGTAAACACAATGTTAAGGCATGGAATCACAATGTAAAACATGTAAACACAATGTTAAGACATGGAAACACAATGTTAAGGCATGGAATCACAATGTAAAACATGTAAACACAATGTAAAACATGTAAACACAATGTAAAACATGTAAACACAATGTTAAGACATGGAATCACAATGTTAAGACATGGAAACACAATGTTAAGACATGTGAACACAATGTTAAGGCATGGAAACACAATGTTAAGGCATGGAATCACAATGTTAAGGCATGGAATCACAATGTTAAGGCATGGAAACACAATGTTAAGACATGGAAACACAATGTTAAGACATGGAATCACAATGTAAAACATGTAAACACAATGTTAAGGCATGGAAACACAATGTTAAGACACGTGGCCACAATGTTTAGACATGTGAACACAATGTTAAGGCATGGAAACACAATGTTAAGACACGTGGCCACAATGTTTAGACATGTGAACACAATGTTAGACATGTGAACACAATGTTTAGACATGTGGACACAATGTTAAGACATGTAAACACAATGTAAAGGCAGTGAAAACAGTGAACAGAAACGTGAACATAAATATAGATTTCCATGGAAACTGTTTTCATACACGTGAAAACGACTTAACCCGCTAGAACAAACTTAACAAAACATGACATGAAAACAAACACGTGAAAAACTGCAGACACGTGACACAGTGTATATACGTCATAAGGCAGTTCGTGATATCCTTATGTTGCACAATAAATGGCCTCATATCCGCTAACATGCAAAGTGTGTCAATTACCTTACATTCATTGTCTTCTTTCATAAAATCTTTTTGTATCAACTCATATTTACTGATGAACCTTTAACAAGTTGCTATGGAAACGGTATCACCAAGATACCGTTGCCATGGTTGGATTGATTGGTACGACTTACTAAAGTACGATAGGGAGAACGCTAATATAAATAGGTTATTTATATTAATCAGATGGATTTACAACAGTCAACGGAGATAGAAGAATACATAATAAACCGTGTACCCTAGACAATATCACAAATACTGGGAACGACAGTATGTATAAAAATAAATATATTCTCTTCTCTTAGACGGACGTGTCTAATGCTCTCGTCTGTGTGTTAGTTAACAGACCGACTCACTATCCGTAATCAATGATCCTGTAAATGCTAAATCAACTGTAAAGAGACTCTGTAGAATGTTGACTTGCTTTCTCAAATCCTCCTGATGAACTTATTTCGTTCTCTAGACTTTCCTTCCTTTCTCAAATCCTCCCTATTGCCTTGTTTCGTTTTCTAGACTTTCCTTCCTTTCTCAAATCCTCCCTATTGCCTTGTTTCGTTTTCTAGACATTCCTTCCTTTCTCAAATCCTCCTTATGACTTGTTTCGTTCTCTGGACTTTCCTTCCTTTCTCAAATCCTCCGTATGGCCTTATTTCGTTCTCTAGACTTTCCTTCCTTTCTTAAATCCTCCCCATTGCCTTGTTTCGTTTTCTAGACTTTCCTTCCTTTCTCAAATCCTCCCTATTGCCTTGTTTCGTTTTCTAGACATTCCTTCCTTTCTCAAATCCTCCTTATGGCCTTGTTCAGTTCTGTAGTCTTTCCTTCCTTTCTCAAATCCTCCTTATGACTTGTTTCGTTCTCTGGACTTTCCTTCCTTTCTCAAATCCTCCGTATGGCCTTATTTCGTTCTCTAGACTTTCCTTCCTTTCTCAAATCCTCCTTATGACTTGTTTCGTTCTCTGGACTTTCCTTCCTTTCTCAAATCCTCCGTATGGCCTTATTTCATTCTATAGTCTTTCCTTCCTTTCTCAAATCCTCCGTATGGCCTTATTTCGTTCTCTAGACTTTCCTTCCTTTCTCAAATCCTCCTTATGACTTGTTTCGTTCTCTGGACTTTCCTTCCTTTCTCAAATCCTCCGTATGGCCTTATTTCGTTCTCTAGACTTTCCTTCCTTTCTCAAATCCTCCTTATGACTTGTTTCGTTCTCTGGACTTTCCTTCCTTTCTCAAATCCTCCGTATGGCCTTATTTCGTTCTCTAGACTTTCCTTCCTTTCTCAAATCCTCCTTATGACTTGTTTCGTTCTCTGGACTTTCCTTCCTTTCTCAAATCCTCCGTATGGCCTTATTTCATTCTATAGTCTTTCCTTCCTTTCTTAAATCCTCCTTATGACCTTGTTTCTTTCCCTAGTCTTTCCTTCCTTTCTCAAATCTTCCTGATGGCCTTGTTTCGTTCTCTAGTCTTTCCTTCGTTGCTTTTCCCCAGTTGCCTGTTTACGCTTTAGATTGTCTCGGGTTTTTCTTGTTTGCCCGTCTTTGATCCATAAAGTAACCTTTTTTTCTTTACATTGCCTTTAATTCTTTCTTTTTCCCCTATGGTATTCTTTCTTTTCGTTCCGTAAAAAATCCTAAAAATGCATTGCTTTCCGTTTCTTGTCTTGATTTCGATTTTAGATTTTATTGTTTGCATGAGTTTGATAAGTGTGTCTGCTTGCTTGTTTGTCATGTATGTAACCATTAAATAATGACACACAAAGTAAGTGACTTTGGAAATAAAATATCCTATTCAAAGAACATGGTATGTAGCCTATAATTACACTGAAAATTATAAGTTTTGTTTTTATCATTTAACAAGCAATTTAGATTGACATTCTATAAACTCAGATTGTTGTGTATCTGAAAGGGGAAAATCTCTGTAAATTACAGTGTAGCAAGCATATTTGAAGACGAAAAGGCAGGTAAAGATGACGCCACTCGTTCAGGCGTAAATACTTTATTTGATATTAATCTCATCCTCGGGAACCAGGGGTAACGATCACCTACGTTCTCTACACTCCTGAAATATGTCATTGCAAAACCTAAGGCTCTGTGTACACCAAATTTGTTGATGATGCAAGAAGACCGGTTTGACCCTTTGGAGTAAATCAAAAGAATCTGGTGGTCACATAACGTTGAAGTAACAGGCTTTAAAGTTGGCTGCGACTCCATCGTAATCTTCAACGGATAGGCATGCAGCATAGCGATTGGTCAGGATTTTCGTTTACCTGAGCGTGCCTTCAGTTTTGCCATGATACACTCCAGGGGTGTAGAGAGCGTAGGTGATCGTAACTCCTGGATATCGAGGATGAGACTAACAGTTGTGTAGATAAGCTGTTATATGACCAGTTATTTAAACGCGATTTTAGTCCTAAGGGCCGATCAGGTCAGGTTAGAGCAAAAGAATCGAAGGTTGGTTGTTGTAAGATTATAATATAACAGAAATCCCAACAGTTTCCACACACACGGACACGTTTTAAATAGCCGATATAATCAAGTGTTTCTCTCATCTCCTACAATGCGCTTCACAAAGATTCCAAATATTTTAATTTTCCAGATAAATACTTTGACTGTGCTAAGGTGGGGGGAAGAGTGGGGGGGGGGGGGGTTAAAAGCATTTTACACTCCCATGATTCCGGATTGAAGAGGCACCGCCCATTTAGTCGGGGTTACGCCCTCTCCGAAATGGCAGCACCCACGCATGTTTCCAATACGCGGGGCTCTATTATCCCTTTCTAGATGTAAGCAAGTAATACCTTTTTTTTTGGTAAAAACAATTCGCAGCATAAAATAGTCTCAAACTTTTCCTACTGCATCAAACAACTTAAACCATTTATTTATTTGGGAAGGGAATAAATATAAGGTTTAAGCTTGTTTTCCAATCTAAAATTATAAAACATGTATGTATAATTAAATGATTATTGAAGAAAATAATGTTAAATTAACTTTATTTTAAATAGTCTCAAACCTTTCCAACCGTAACGAAGAACACCAACAAGTTTATTTTAATTTTCTCTTTGTTAGACATCTTGTTAAACCCAGACTGATAAATTGAGGGCGAAAAACGAGACAAACTGGCAAGATCGATAACTCAATGTAATCTTATGTTTCATTAAAGTTTTCTGAGGTTAATCTATAGCGTAAATGAGATCATGTCTAACACAAGCACTAGGCCAGACACAGTCGAACCTCGATATATCGAACTCGTGAAACTCGAGGACCCCGTTTAATTCGAAATTTTTCGTCCGTCCCCGCCAGACTTTAAATTTAGTATTCGAACTCATCTACCTCGAATACTTCGATAACTCGAAGTTTTTTCGTTGTAACTCACTGCCAGACTTCAAACTTAGTATGCGAGCTCATCTACCTCGAATACTTGGATAACTCGAAATGTTTTCGTTGTAGCTCACGGCCAGACTTCAAACTTAGTATGCGAACTTATCTACCTCGATTACTTGGATAACTCAAAGTTTTTTTCGTTGTCCCGCTTACTTCAAGATAACAAGGATCAACTGTACATGTATTGCTCTCTAATATATACGAGCAGTCAGATAGAAATAAACAGCACATAGCCCGACGTCTGTGGTCCATTTTCCCTCTAACCGTCCTAAACAAGTCTTGTTATCACCATTTCTCAAAAAGTACGGAACGGATATTTTCCGAAATGTCATACTAATGATTCCTTTGGGATTTTTCTTTCCATTTTAAAGTCATCAAACTATCATTGTCTCTAGGCAGCCATCTTGAATATTGAATAGTCAAGGATTGCTACTTCTCATGAAGAACTTGACAAACCTTTCTCATTTTTTAAACGGTATGAAGGCTCCTCTTAATATTTATTTGTTCATTTTTTATTTTTGGAAATGAATGACAAAACAAGATATTGAATGAGAGAGTTCAATCACAGTTGTTTGAGTTTCTGTCAGTAAATAATAAATATATATGTGTGAAATGAGCCTCCCATTACAGTAATGTAACATTCTGTAATGGACCGCGGCTCCATATATATAAACATTTTATTATATACTGACAGAAACTTAAGCAACTGTGGTTCAATATTGTTACATTGTATGGCTATTTCGCACATATTCTTCACAAATCTTTCTTGTCTGTGTCAAACAGGTTTACTGTAAGAATATATAAAGACAAATTTTATATATTTTACAACAATTAATTTATGAAACAAGTTATCCTACTTATATTAATCACTCTTGCTGGCCCGGATGTTAGCGCGCGATGGATCTTATTGTGGGAGGAAACCGGAGTACCCGGAGAAAGCCCACGTGGTCGGAATACATACGTGTACCTTTTCACGTCCGATCGGAGAATCGAACCCCGGCCGGTTTGTTGAAAGGCAAGTGCGCTATCCACTGCACCGCCCAACCACACTGAACGAAGTTGAAATTGAAAACTCAATTCACGTGAGATATTAAGTAGAAAATGTACTTTAAGGCAACACGCAAAGTACAAAACATCAAAATCATACATAACGCACATACATACTTGATTATGTATCAACTAGGACGTCACCCGTCGAGGTGCACACATCAATAAGGACACAAGCGTTTAAGCCCCAGCCACACCGGACCTACGACCAGGTTACGACCTAGTTGCGACCGAAGAAAATCGGAATCGCAGGGAAATCGTAGCATGAGCGCACGACTAGTCGCAGTGGTCGTGTGTGATCGCACGCGCAAAATCAGTCGCAGCAAGGTCGATGGTCATGTTCAAAACTTCTGACCTGCGATTCTAAATCGCAAGTGGTCGCAGAACGGTCGTACCACCAGTCGCACATGAACGCAGGACCAGTCGTGCATGATCGCACGCCAAGTAGTTGCAAATTGGTCGTGCTACTGGTCGTGCCACTCTACGATTGGTGGTACCACCGATCGTACGACCTCACAATTGGTCGTACGATCAGTCACGACCTGTCCCACGACCACTGCGACTAGTCGTGCGCTCATGCTACGATTTCCCTGCGATTCCGATTTTCTTCGGTCGCAACTAGGTCGTAACCTGGTCGTAGGTCCGGTGTGACTGTGAGCGGTCGCAGGTTGCCACGACTGATCGTGCGAGCAATCGCATGTTGCCACGACTGATCGTGCAAGCAGTCGCAGGTTGCCACGACTGATCGTGCGATTGGTCACTCATCGCACCACTCATCGCACGATTGCCTACGACTGCCTTCGATTGCCTACGATTGATCTTGCGATCAATCTTCTCCAATCGTAAGTCATTGCGCGACCAAGCGCACCACCAATCGTACGATGACCTACCACCAGTCGTAGGACCAATCGCAGTATGCGATCGCGAATAGACATCGCAACAAACATTGCCGATCGGTCGTAACTCGGCCAAATCGCCCCCAATCGCACGATTCAGAAATTGTACGATCTGGTGTGACTATAGCTTAAGATGCACATATCAATAAGGACTCAAGCGTCTAGATGCACACTTATAAGGACGTCAAGCGTCTGGGTGCACACGTTTGTATCAACAAGGATGTCAAGCGTCTAGATGCACATATCAATAAGGACATCAAGCGTCTAGATGCACATATCAATAAGGACATCAAGCGTCTAGGTGCACATATCAATAAGGACGTCAAGCGTCTAGATGCACATATCAATAAGGACGTCAAGCGTCTAGGTGCACACGTTTGTATCAACAAGAACATCAAGCGTCTAGATGCACATATCAATAAGGACGTCAAGCGTCTAGGTGCACATACCAATAAGGACTCAAGCGTATAGGTGCACACGTTTGTATCAACAAGAACATCAAGCGTCTAGATGCACATATCAATAAGGACATCAAGCGTCTAGGTGCACATATCAATAAGGACGTAAAGCGTCTAGGTGCACATATCAATAAGGACATCAAGCGTCTAGATGCACATATCAATAAGGACATCAAGCGTCTAGGTGCACATATCAATAAGGACGTAAAGCGTCTAGATGCACATATCAATAAGGACGTCAAGCGTTTAGATGCACATATCAATAAGGACGTCAAGCGTTTAGATGCACATATCAATAAGGACGTCAAGCGTTTAGATGCACATATCAATAAGGACGTCAAGCGTTTAGATGCACATATCAATAAGGACGTCAAGCGTCTAGATGCACATATCAATAAGGACGTCAAGCGTTTAGATGCACATATCAATAAGGACGTCAAGCGTTTAGATGCACATATCAATAAGGACGTCAAGCGTTTAGATGCACATATCAATAAGGACGTCAAGCGTTTAGATGCACATATCAATAAGGACGTCAAGCGTCTAGATGCACATATCAATAAGGACATCAAGCGTCTAGATGCACATATCAATAAGGACGTCAAGCGTTTAGATGCACATATCAATAAGGACGTCAAGCGTTTAGATGCACATATCAATAAGGACGTCAAGCGTTTAGATGCACACGTTTGTATCAACAAGAACATCAAGCGTCTAGATGCACATATCAATAAGGACGTCAAACATCTATGTGCATATATTTAGCACATTGGTCCGGGAAAGAGTTCTAGACGCAAATTAGACAAGTGAGGGATAATGGAATAGACATGCGAGGGGTTGGAAGATGAATAATTGAAGGGTGATGCAAGGGCCTGTATTTATTCTTAGGTCAAAAATATTTTAATTGCTCAAGGGGTTATGGGTACAAGTAAATCTGTTTGCTTAGAAATATTTATACAATTTCCATGGAAACATCAACATCATTACACAGAGTTAACCACAGTGAAAGGGGAAGTGGAAAGGAAGGAGAGGTAAGGCCCCGCCCTTTCATATGTTTACGTCTGCATGGTTTCAAAGACACGCACGTTTTCTTTAACATACAGCTTCAGATTTTCGCATTTTTTTTAATTCTAGGTTATATTACTTACTTCTATTTATAATACCAGTCAAAACACCCAAAACTCGCATTTTTCGTTTTGGATGTATTTGATTAGAGATTCATATTGTTTTTATTTCGCATTTGAAAACTCGTTATATATTGAAATGAAATGTATGCAATGCATGTGTCCTGTTTTTCAGAATCTCAATCATCTCTTAGTCTTGTATGTCAAATAAATCTTATTCCTTTCCGTATTCAAACAGTGATCAATGTAAGTGTGCATCCCGAGTCCTGTACTCATAGAATTTTGAAAGGACTCATTGAATTTATAAAAATGATTAGATTTAACACTATGAAACCCATTGTTTTTGGCAATACGAATGAAAAGGACCCATGAAAAATAATTGTAGATTGATCAATGTTCAAAGAAGCCTGGCAAAAATGTCATCTGTCGCTCACACCATTCCGAAGTCCGTCGCTCACACCATTCCGAAAACCGACGCTCACACCATTCCGAAAACCGACGCTCACATCTTTCCAAAGTCCTATATCAGTCATGAAATGGACAATTGCGGGAAGGAGGATGGGAAGAAAGTCGTCAAGGCTTGATACCTGTACAACAAACAGTACGGGATGTCTGTGTCTGATTGTCATCAACACAACTGCGTATACGATTATCTGATAATTTGTTCTTCATTTGGTCAGTAAACGTTTTACTGGGCCCGACAGCTTCTTCTGTGGGGCCCAAGCTTCCGTTTCGATAAGACATAAACTCAATCACCCCTGCAAATAAATTTGAACTTTTCCTATTCATGGATTGGAACAGTACATTATGAAAATTCAGGGATAAACGCGTTAAAAACGAGACAGTTGTAAGCTAACAAGACATAACGAGAATGTTCGCCTGGTCGTGAACGTAAATAGATTGTGAAGATTTTGGCGCCAAATCGTATGTGCTGCATATATCAGATAAACGGTATATCCGTCGCCGAATCTGCGAGTCAAGTGAATTATAGAATTTCCTGACACGAAAGAAATTCTATTTCAACAAGAAATCACTTCTGTCGCTAAGAAGGTTTGTTTAATTATCCAAACTGCTTCTAATAGATTTAACATGTACTTTGTACTTTGATCTGGTCCCGTGATTGCTCTTCCAATGTTCACGGGATCGTCTGCTGTGAGGTTGTCATTTTCTCTAATGGTTTCTCGGTATTGCAGACCAAGATCACGCAACGGTTGTGAAGCCGTTCGTGATTGTATCTTTGTCTGGGATAGGTTTTTATATCAGACTTATTTTGTGTCCTATCATTGGAAAGGAAACATGTGGGCATTTGAAACAAGACGTCTGTGCAAATCGAACCAAATCGTCTGGGTGTTATTATATATACTAAGCTAGACGTCGCTTCAAAAGTGAAGTAACATTACTTTGTACTGTTGGGCGAAATCGAGAAGAGACAAATTAATGATATAAAGAAAATTCAAAGTAATGAAATTTTGAACAAACTGCCTATTATTCGAAACATTCCGGCGTTTGCATATATAGGTTGATCATTCGGAACTCAATGACTTGATAGACAGGATAATTCACTTATAGCTGTACTCCCCGAAACCATTTCCAAAAAGCCTACCAGGTGCCATCGGCACTCTCCGTAATTTACGGAAAGTGACGACTGTTCCCGATTGCTGGTAAGCCGGCCGAAGCGATTTGTTTTTGGAACTATATTAAACAACTTACCGGATGGGAAATAATAATTTAACTTCTGGATATACATATCTTGTTTTTGTTGGTTTGTTTGTTTGTTTTTGTTTTTTTGTATATATTATATTTAATTGGATATGTTTTATTGCCCGTTCATTCGACACACATTATTATAACTTCTCGTGAAGCTTTCTCGAGGAAAGTTTCCTATCGATCACTAATTGATAATATCAATGCCATCATTTAAAAAAAAGTGCCAAAAGAACAATAGAGAAAAAATGTTTCTTATCCACTAATCTACCTTTATTTAAGGCAATACTTTTCAAAAACTTGTTCCTTCAACACAGAGATACAGACAACTTTTTTTTTTTTAATTTAAAACTGTAAAAAGAAACAAAGAGAGAAAACAGAACATACACAGGAGAGGACAACTACAAGTCCAAAGACGAGTTCGAACTCTGGACCTCGGAACTCAAGAAGGACGCTCAACCAACTGAGCTATCTCGTCATGAACTATTGACCCAGTCCAGTTCCGCTATATTCCGTGCTCCTTTTCTAAGTGTTCGCACCCGAAGACACGCCTGTTTACAACCAGGATTCGGGTATCCCCTTTCAGACACCAAATACTTGGAACAAAGGTTGGTTGGTCACAGGCACCACTGTAACAGGACAGTCACTGGGGTTCGAGCCCGGAATCTGACGAACTCTAGACGAATGTTCAACCAACAAAGCTGCCAACGATTGACCACGGTCCAATTCCACAAAAAGAGTTCCTAAATTTGATTTTTTTTTTCAAAGAAAATGTATTCATACATATATACATATATATTGAAATAATTTCTGGGACAGCAATATCATTTCTTACATAGAAATAGATGCATTTGGCTTTTATTTTTATATATTAGCGCGCGTGTCTATTTATGGAGCTAATTAAGTTGTGTCAAATTTACCCAGGCTAACGTTCTTGTTTGGCACGAAGAATGGAACATCTGATCTAGGAGGAAAATATTCTAGTAGTAGAACGCCAGTCTCGTGACCAGAGGGTTGGGGTTCGAGTCACGTCACGATAGTCTAGTACCTGGACGCCAGTCTCGTGACCAGAGGGTTGCGTGCGTACTTGAGCAGTGCTAAATATTGTAGAATGCCATCTGTTAGCGCCGAAATGGCAGCACCGGCTGCATGCTCCCTGGAGAGCTGAAACAGATATTGGCTTATTGTAAAGACCCTATAACCATGGATAATATTTTGTGAATCGCTTTGTCAGCTGAACATTGAATTGTTATTATGTTAACCATTATTACTATGAAAATAACTAACAGAACTGTAAACTGTTCTCTTCGTTTTATGCCAACGGTCCCACACTGTGTCTAATTACATGCATCAATAATTAACCAAGCTCACATTAAAATCTTTTTCTCAAAGGTCATCGGATCAAAAATCAAGGTCAAATTCAAGGTAGAAAACAAATTTCTAGTTTTATAATTGTAACTGAAAAACTGAAAAAAAGTCTGACATGAGAGAGAATAGTGCGAATTGGTTCTTGTAACTTTTTTATACGCCCGTCAATATTTACGGACATATCATGTTTTTGCGTGGTCCGCCCGTCGTAAACATGTATTTGTCTGGAGGTCTCCTCCTACAATTTTCGACCGATTTCTTCCAAACTTATTACCGGTAGGCTTTATAACCATGACATGAAATGAAGTTGTGTTTTCTTGAACGGGAATCGGATTGGACCTTATTTACTATAGAGTTATGGCCCTTTGGAACTTTATATCAGATGCAATTTTGGCATTATTATTTTGAAAACATCTGATAATTTTTTTTTATTTTCTTCAATTTCTCTCAAATTTGGTATGATACGTGGGGTGTTCCAAAAATAATGTCACGTGCATCGGTGCTCATATAGCGGAAGTGCTTTTGTTCATTTTAATTTGGTCTGCCCTTCAAAATACACTCCGCCAGCCAGAACACACCTTTATAGCCGGTCAATCCATTTTTGGAAGCATTTTTCATACTCTTCAATGGGTACCCCCATCAAACACTGATAAACAGCAGATCCAAGGGCATTTCTCGAATTGTATCTATTTCCAGATAAATGATATTTAAGTTTTGGAAAGAGAAAATAGTCGCAAGGGGCCAAGTCTGGCGAATACGGAGGGTGCGGATATAGGACCTTCTCTGACTCCAAAAGTCAGTCACAATACGTACCTTGTGAGCGGATGCATTATCATGCAAAAGTCAGACATACTTAAGTCCTGTTTTGGGGCGGCGACTTTTGTAGTAGTTCTTCAACTTTCTCAGAACAACGTTTTTATAGAACTTGCCTGTGACCGTTCTGCCTTTTGGCACCGGGATTTGAATAGCTGGACCCTTATTAGTGAAAAAATAGCATACAAAACCTTCTTTACCGTTCGTATTCGTTTGGCAATACTTGGGCGTCTGGCATTTTTAGTGGCCCATATTCGGTTGGCAACCTTCCGCTTTGGTTCAAAATAATACACCCAGGTCTCATCACCAGTGACTATATTATCAAAAGCCTTTTTACTATATTTTGGGTACATTTTGAGAAGTGTTTTTGCCATTGTTACACGCGTCTTCTTTTGCTCATCCGTTAACAAATGGGGTATCCATCTTGCATTTATCTTTCTAACTTTTAGGTGTTTCTTCAAAATTGCATGAAATCTTGCTAACGACAAGTTTGTCATTCGAGCCAATTGTCTTACGGTGAATCGAGCATTAGTTTGGAGGATATTTCGGATTTTTTCTATGTTACCTTCGGTCGTAGTTGTTGCAGGACGACCTGGGTGATCAGCATCTTTCAGTTGCTGCTGCTCAGCACTTAAGGGCCTGTTTCCAAAATGGCCCTTCTCTGATTCAAATTTCCCATGCCGTTGTGGTCACAAATCTATAAAGTATAAAGATTTAGGTCACTTGGTTTGTTTTTTATGGCTCCTAAAAGTTGTACCTTTCAGAAGCTGTCTTAAGTGTTGATAAAATGTGCATGTTATGTAAAATATAAATGAAAATCTAATCAAATGGTAGTCACCGTAAAGAATACATTCATGGCATGATTGTGACAAAAGATCATGTTTCCATCGCGCCATTTGGCTGTTTTATGGAAGAAACAATCTCAAAAATGCCATTTTCGATGATAACATTTTAGACACAAAAACTGTGTTTTTTAGAGAATAAACCCTTTTATGGGCGTTGGATGCAAACCAATTTTTATCCTATCAAACAGTATGTAATATGCTATTGATGAGAGGAAAAATCATCAAAATGTAAGTGGTGGAACATTTTCAAATCTTGGGTTGAATTAGCCTATGGTTGAATTGCCGATTTTCGACTTTCTTTAGATAATTAACAAAAACACGAGAGTATTTGCTCGGTATGTTGAGAATATGTACGCAGAAACACATTTTCATGAAAAAAAATCAAAGATGGCTACTTCACAAGTCCCCGTGGTTGAAGACATTGGCTGACAAATAGACAAAACAACAAACAAAACGTGTTCCATATGATTTTGGTTGGTTTTTGCATTTACGGGAGTGTTCATAGCTACGGGCGATTGTATAATACCTATATTTATAAGTTTGGTTAGTCACATGGTAACGGGGATCTGTCATATCGAGCCCCAAACATACTTTCGACATATGCACTATGTTGCCGCATGGAAAATTATTTTGTCGGAATTTCTTTACCTGTGGTTGTAATGGTTCTCTCTCCAACTGGGCACTGGCAGTAGTAGTCTTTTATTGGGGCCTCATCATCGGGTGAAACAGTGAACCGTATCCAAACTTTATATTTCGTTTGGCTTTTGTATCGAGAATGTATTTGACATCGGAGAAGGTCTGGGGAGTGCTGGTTAAGCCACACCTCATAGTCTCCGTCATCGCTTAAATGTTCGGCAATGTAACCAGGAGCCAGAGATATCTGATACGTTCCACACGTAATGGTTCTCAAGTAATCGAGATCGAGACCGGGAAACAGTACGGACGATGCATCCATCTTGACAAACTCGGACCTTGCCCGTCTAGATAGATCCGGATCTGTCTTGACTCTCTGAGCTAAACCATTCAGTGTTGTCAAACGGTCCTTCATACGGTCAGCCATTAGCCTATCTTTGGCATCTCTCTCTGGAGATCTCTGGTAGATCGGTCTCCTAATATCATTCAGACAGACGGTTCGAAGCAAAGCCTCGATGACATTGATAAAGCTGTTAGACACCAATTGCGTTCGGAAGAACGTCCAGTGTTTCAGACGACCATGATAGGATTCCACAATCCACCTCGATTTGGTGATAGTTCCGTCAAGATTTGCTTGGACGTCAGAATGTTGACTTTGACCATGTTTCAGGTATGACGGCATGCTAGCATTGAGGCCAGAGGCTTCGAGAACTGGTAGGACATCTCTAAAACCTCGGTCAACGACAACATTGTCATCTGGTTGTAGCCAAGTAACTAGCTTGTCCATGACTTTTTTTGTAATTGTAGCATCATTTTCGCTGCCAGTGAATGGTCCTACTGTGTCCAGAATGTAGCCATCTGGTAAGGCGATGCTCATGAATTTGAGATAGTTTCTCTTCTTATGGCTACAATAGGACATTCTCTGGAGCTTGTGGTTGGAGCTTTTCTGGATATAAATATAGGTGCCATCTAATATGGCAGTGGCGTTATCTCCAAAAAATGCTTCTGAAAAGACAGTATTGTGCCCGAGCAACTGTTCTCTTGTCAAGTGATCCGGACCTAGAAATTGTGGGACTATCGATGTGTCTAATGCCTGTACTATGGAGTGGAAAGTTTTGGACACACTTGACTTGGAAATTCCAAAAAGAGAAGAACACTGACTCCAGGAAATGTCGGTTTTCAGTTTTACCCAGAACAGTAGTAGAGCATCGTGTGTAGTCTTGGTATATATACCAGATGAAAGATATGGGGAACAGTGCGAGTGGATTTTGAGGAACTGATCTTTGGACCAACCTGTCCAGGCCATACATGCCGAGTCATCAAGAGAAGAAAAGCTTATTGCAAACGAAGACTGGTTCTGTGAAAGGACGTGGGACACTTTTAGGAGGTCATTAATGATTTCGGACAATTTTGATGGTAACTGAGATTCCAAGGAACCTCTACCATCAAGGACAACCTCTGTAGACGGTTCTAAGTCGTTACCAATAAGGTGAATGGAGCAGACGCGGGATGAGGTGGGACACCACAGATTGTGTGAATAGATCAGGTGATGTCTTGCACGTTTTGGTAAGACTGATGATTTTGTTCCATTTATTGCACAGGTAACAAGACAGAAACAGCATTTTTTGTTTGAAGATGATCCATTCAAAAGATCATGAAGGGTCAGCAACGGCAGGATATGAGACCGGGAGTCGTCGTCTTCCTCTATTTACTGGTTCTGCTCGGGTTCAGGTTCAGGCCGATTTTTGTTCCGAAGATACTTCATGTAGCACTTCTGGCAAATGAGTGCTTGTTCCCTTACTGACATCAATCCTTGTTGCACCAGCGTATCTAGGAGTCATTTGTATTGTGGACTATTTACATTGCGTGCACTTCTGTTCTTATTGCCACTACGTTTCTTGAAGTATAGTTGACAGCCTTCTCCAACACATTTACCCTCCATCTTGAAACAATAACGATTGGTTTATGAAGCGTCGATAAAGTAACAAAATAGCAAGCCACCGATGATTGCTGTAAACAGCTAATACTTAGTAGTGTGGTACAATTATGCGAAAATGTGTGATAAATAAGGAATTGATTGATTACTTAGAACAAAATAAAGTATTTCATATGGATAATCTATCTAATCGATGTGGCGTGGTCGACAGGCACAAAGAAAGTGAAACAAGTCAGGATCCCAACCCAGGACAATAAAACAAGGAAAGTGAGACAAGAATAGCTAGCGTCGAGTCAATGATTCCGTTAAGGTATAGACAAAGACAAGAAGATACGGATAAATGTACAAGGCCACACGATCAGAAAATTCAGAAGAGGACAACTTGAGATAGAACAGTATTCATGTATCAGGGTGTCCTCAGTGTAAATCTTTATATCGAAACTGTTTATTTAGTCGTTAGATATCAATAAACTGTCATGAAAATATTCGCTCTGATATCCAATATAAAATTTTGTATATAATAAGCTATATAATAGGGTTTCAGACAAGGTTGTTACTCATTTCCCCTTTTCTTTCAATTTACAACCACATTCAGGCGGCGATATGAGAACGTTCAATCACATGGAATTAGCTGATTTTTGGTACACATATGAAACAAGTTAAGCTCTATCCGATTTTGTGATAGCAATTTGCATCCAAAACTATATAACGGGAGAAAATTGCAATTTTATGGCATTTTTTTCCCTAATTGTGTCTCTGCAAGTGCATTTTCATCCGAGAATTATTTTTTTTTATGTTTTATGAATAAACACGATGTTTTGCAAATATTTATCAAAAGAAATTTATACTATGTTGCTAATTACAATTTCGAGATAACCTTCTTTTATTTACGACCTTATGTCTTTGATGCTCAAAATGACAACTTTATAAAAATACATTTTCACTGAAATTATGAAATCTGGGTGTCGGAAAGGTGTAAAATTATTCTTCGGAAAAGAAAAAAGCTGTAGTTGAGCTAGATAAGAAATTATACGGGGGCAGGGTCCTATGGAGAATTAACATTACTGGAAACAGGCCCTTTACCTACCCACCTACAAGCAGTCCTGTGAGACATTTGGCCCTCCCCATAAATGTCACACACCTCGCGGTGAATATCTACGGCCCTTATGCCGAGTAATGACCTACCTTTTATATAGGCCCTAATTTCAAGAAAATTTTCAGTTCGTTTTCCTGTCATTTTGTGTCTAGTCTAACGAATAGGCTATGAAACGATGTACACTGTACCGAGGCCAGTGAACGTGTGGACGAGATCTTTACCTGTGTCACGAGCCAGTGATCACTCAATCGACACGAGGTGGTTTTGTGCATAAATTGCACGATTTCCGCGAAATAAAGCACAGATGACATTATTTATGGAACACCCCTCGTACTTCGAAAAGAAATAATATTAGTCATATAGCGAGTTTTGTTGTGTTGTTTCAAATTTTCGCGAAACACCATTGTATGTTTGCCAAATAAGGGCATTCTGTAAAAAAAATGATGTGTTTCTGATGTAAAATTTTGCTTGTCCGGTATATCCACCTGCAGTTTCAACTGATGTCATTCAATTTGGTAAGCTTAAGCATCATGACATGAAGTTGTAGTTTCCCGAAAGTCAAATTGATTTTACAATATTTATTAGAGTTATGGCCCTTTGGGATTTCGTATTTGGTGCAATTCCCGGCATGATGTAGAAAAAGCCTGAGCTTTTTTTAATGTTTTCTTAATTCCTTTCATATTCCGGAAGCTGGAAGCAATACTGTTTAACATATACATATTACGAATTTTGCTGTCATGTTTCATTTTTTCGCTTAACGGCATTGCATAGTTGCTATATATTCGGCATTATGTAGAAAATGTATTTCCGTCGTTAACTTATGTTTGTCAGAAGATTTCCTACAGCCTTCAAATGAAGTCTTTCAATTTTGGTAGGCTTAATCATGACACAAAAAGTCAGTTTGATTCGACATTTTTAACTAGATTTATGGCCCCTTGAGTCTTTCATTGTGTTCCTTTTTGGCATGACATTGAAAATGCAAGAGCTTTTTCATGGTTTTTTTTTTCAATTCCTCTCAAAATTTGGTGTTTTGCTACATAAAGTCATTATGTTTAACATACATTACGGGAAGTTGGTATATTTCAACTGTTCGTGTAATAGCATTGCATGGTTAATAATTAAGGGCGTTATATAGAAAATGCGGTTTCGCCGTCAACTTTTGTTTGACCGGAGATCTCGTACAATTTCCGACAGATAACTTTCAATTTCGATAGGCTAAATCATCATAACATAAAGATGTGTTTTCCTGAAAGTCAGTCTGTTTCGTCACTATTTCCTAGCGATAAGGCCATTATGGGAGCTATATGGCCCTTTGGGACTTTGCGTTTGGTTTTCCTTGTGTGCAATTTTGGGCATAATGTAGAAATCGGTAGAACTTTTGGTACTACATGAAGCAATAGAGTTTAATATTGTAGTGTCCAGCTACGTTTACGCGGGGAAACACTGCCTAGCTGGCGAGCTAGCTTTTCCAGTCATGCGGTATAACCCGTGGACCCGCTTTTCCAGTCATGCGGTATAACCCGCTCACGCAACGGTGATCATATGAGCGTGCGCCTGCGCGTTACATTTGGTGGCAGGGAACGTACGTACTGAAGTGACTTTGTGTGTAGGGCCATTTCCCGGTGGTTTAAGAAGGTGCATTGATAAACAGAAAACCTACGGATTCCCAAGCCAAGTCTTGACGAGACTTCTCGGAGGGGGGATAATGTAATGTCCAGCGGGAAATCATACTGCCCAACTGGCGAGCTAGCTTTCTTATTATTTCATTCTGTAGAGCAGTTTTCAAAATCCGCGTTTTGTCATATATCTTAAAAACTACTTCCTTGAAGATTATGAAAACATCATGAGAAAAGAAAAAGCAATGTGGCCGGCGCTTTCATGATTATGTTTTTCTTACAACTGCATTACAATTAACTGCATGCTGATGTGAAATCGCATGAAATATAAAAATCTTGACCATAATTATTTTGTGTATTATATTTTACAAGTGATTGCGAGATACATACACGAGGAGGGACATAACATTTAAGATCTAATATTCATATTTTAATTGTAACTCCGTGTTAATCTGGACAGTATTCACAGTAGTGTACAGGCCTTTCCCGAAAGTGTTGTTATCCCCCTTGATAGGCCTCATTGGTACAATGTAGATACAATGTGAACTTCTGGGAAGAGGATTTGTGATGATTTGGCGCCATGTGACAATGGGATGACGCAATTCCCATTATGACATCATAATTACATTTTTTACCAGCATATATTTACAACTCTCCCTTCTTGTGCTTAGTAAACTCTGACTGCGAATATATTACCGTATACGCAGTGAAAAAAGGCTCGGCGGATTGATATTTGTTCAAATATGGCGTCGTTCACGCTTCAGAAAAATAAGTCTTCGCTTTCGGCCATTGTTTGGTTCCTACAAGATTTTGAAACATGGAACATATGTGGAATCAATTTCCTGTGATTAAACAATAAAGATTTTATAGCAAACTTTTGATTCGTAATGATGCGCATTCGAAACTCTTTGACTTCACAAATGTAATAGACAGACCGACAAGAATCGGACACACGTGCTGCACACTCCTTGACCCCATTTTTCTATCGGACACGTGTAATTACACTCTAGCTGACACTATCGACATAGACCGTGATATCTCTGACCACCAAGCGACATCTGTGGAACTGACTATAGAGACAAATATTACAAGGAGTTATAATAGAAAAATTTTATGTTATAATGACGCTAACTTTGAACTTTTTAATAATAAACTAGCGGTGACCGACTGGACCGATCTTTTTTCTTCGACCTCTACCCCGGACGATATGTGCAGAGTCTTTACATCTAAATATTTAGAAATAGCAAGTGAGTGCATTCCTTCAAAAGTAGTTACAATTAGACCTAATGACAAACCATGGTTTGACTCCGACTTGAGACGTGAAATTAGGAAAAGGGACAGATTACTTCAAAAATATAAATCCAGTCGCACTCCTCACAATTTAAACAACTTTAGAAAATACCGAAATAGAGTCAATAATCAAAAGAAAAGGAAGAAAGAATTATTTTATGCGGACATAAATGGTATCTTAGACAATTATAATAATACGAATCCTAAAAACTTTTGGAAACTTGTTCGCAGACTAATTAAATCATCTGATACATCAAATACTATTCCACCCTTAAGGAGTGCGGCTGGAAATCTAGAAATGGACGATAACGTAAAGACAAATATACTGAATGACTACTTTGTTTCTATATCGACAATAGACGACACTGAGACTGACATTCCGACTGTAGAACCAAGGACTGACTCTACGATTTCCGACATACCTTTTAACATAAATGACATCACTGACATACTCAAGTCCTTAAAAAGTGGTAAAGCTGTAGGAAATGATACAATAAGTCACATTATGCTTAAAAACACTGCTATCTCAGTAACTTATCCTTTGTCTTTAATCTTTCGTACTTCTTTGGAGACTGGGTCTTTCCCCACACAATGGAAACATGCTCTAGTGATGCCAATCTTTAAAAAGGGAGATAAGCAAGATCCTTCCAATTATAGACCAATTTCATTACTCTGTACTATTGGTAAAGTTTTTGAACGACTAGTTGCTAAATATTTACATAACTATCTATTAGAAAATTCTTTAATTTATAAATATCAGTTAGGCTTCCAGCCAGGTCATTCTACCGTTCATCAATTAATTGAAATTTTTCACAAAATTTGTGACAATCTGGAAAAAAAACAACCTACATGTCTAGTTTTCTGTGATATTTCCAAGGCATTCGACAGAGTGTGGCATAGGGGACTTGAAGTGAAACTAGCTAGCTATGGTATATCAGGCAAATTACTTGACTGGTTGATGGATTATGTGTCGGATAGGAAACAGCAGGTATTTTTGGGGAATAGTAAATCCTTAGTAAAATCTACAAATGCAGGAGTCCCCCAGGGTTCGGTTCTTGGGCCCCTTTTGTTTATTGTATATATTAACGATATAACAGATAATATAGAAAGCTTATCAAAACTTTTCGCGGATGATACTTCTCTTTTATGCTCTGATAAATCTCCGCAAGTAATCGAACAGAAAATTAATAATGATCTTTTGAATATTCAATCTTGGGCAGAAAAATGGTTGGTCAAGTTTAATCCCACAAAAACTGAGGCACTGCTTATCTCTAATACTGAACTGGATCATTTTATCGAAATAAATTTTAATAATATAAATATTGAATTTGTAGACTACCATAAGCATCTAGGAGTATATATAGATTCTAATTGTAAGTGGAGCTATCACATAGAACATATTTGTAAAACAGTAGCGAAACAAATAGGTGTCCTGCGTAAATTAAAATATATCCTTAATAGACGAACATTAAATATAATATATAGATCCTTTATTCTTCCTGTTTTAGAATATTGTTGTGAACTTTGGGACTGTTGTTCTATTGCTGACGCCGACAGTCTAGAAAAATTACAACTTGAAGCTTGCCGTATCATCACTGGCCTACCTTCATATTCAAGTAGAAAATCTCTTTATGCTGAAACCGGATGGGAACCTTTATCCAAACGGCGCTCTCGTCGAAAACTCCAACTGTTCTTTAAGATACACAATAACATTACCCCTGACTATCTGAATACCCTACTCCCGCCCATTGTTGCTGATCATTCTCAACACAGTCTCCGTAATGCTGAAAACTACATCTTACCTATGAACAGATTGGAATCATCTAACCTATCCTTCTTTCCCTCTACAATTAGACAGTGGAATCTATTACCCCTAGATATTCGGCACATTGTATCATTTTTAACATTCAAAAATTCCATTCGTAATACAGACTTACCACAGGTACCAAATTTGTTTTTATACGGTAAACGAAAAAGTAATATCCTACATACTAGATTAAGAAATCAATCTAGTACATTGAGAAATCACTTATTTAGAGCCAATCTTATTACTGATCAATGTTGCCACTGTGGTTTTGCTAATGAAAATACCCACCACTTTTTCTTTAATTGCAATACTTATGCTGAACAAAGAATTAAGCTCTTCCGACACCTTAACTCGTATATTCCTCTTACTGTAAATTTACTTCTTTATGGAGACGCAACCCTTTCTGCGCATGAAAACGAACTGATTTTTATGTACACTCAGCAATATATTAATGATTCAAACAGATTTTAGCCCCACTCTCCCCCCCCCCACCTTCTCCTTCTCTTTTATGATTTTAAACAATTAGGTTATGTATTATTTGCACGTCGCCTCACGCATTATAGCATAACGTTAATCATTAAGGTGATTGTGATTTTCAAAAAAAAAAAAATCTTCCTGTATAAATTGGAAAACATAACCATTGTACGTCTGGCAAATTATATTTATTGACACTATGACTGCAATTTGGGTGCCAGATTTAAATTTCCATGACGTCCTAACGTCATTTTATTTAACTTGCACCCAGATTACATTCATATTGACAATAAATACAATCTAAAAGACGTCCAATAGTTAAATGTTAGCATCGAGATGAGACTGGAAAGCTTATTCGAATTAGTTTGAGCGGGGCAAATATTTTGTCTAAACTCCAACAAAATATTCAAGAAGCCTTCAGACTAAACAATAGTGGGAAAACTTAATCAAAATGTATTCCAGTTGCCAAGAAATGAAAGGAAACAGTCTGCAAGATATTATGTCGTGAACGCCAAAAGAAAAATTCGAATGTTGAAGAAAAATAAAACAAAAATTGGAAAAAAACAAAAACAAAAAACACAAAATCAAGCAAAACAAATTCCAAAGGCGGTTATAACTTTTTTTCTTTAATCTTGTCCGTGACTATGTTTATAAAAGACAAAAGTTTCTTATACTTTCATTTTTTTGGCTTTATGAACCACATATTAGACCTATTGAGATGTATCGATTAATTAATGGACATATCTAATAGTCTATAATAAAACGAGGTTGCTTAGCTTGGTCTCATACATTTCAAGACTGAAATTATGTGAAATACATTGCATAGTCTAAGTGCGTTTTCAATATTAGTGTAATCAAAACTTTCCCAAATGTATTTAAAAAAATCTGCTAAATGTTTGGCATATTTTTTTTTATTCTAATAGACCATTTTAATTTTTTATCAAGTTTATAATTCTTCAAGCAGATCGGCAATGACACTTTTTGAGATTTTGAAATTACATGTTCCGGGTATCAGCACAAAATGTGTATGGCATTTTTTGGGAGAAATGGCATATTTTGGAAGAGTTTTTTTTCTGGAAAAATTCCAAATCTCTGAAAATGTGTATAGTTTTGCAAATTTTCTGGTTGAAAATGCCTTATTTCGTGGTCAAATATCAGGAGTCTCCCTTCCCAAATAAGGAGTGTCTGTTCAACTCGTCCTCGTTTGACCAAATTCTTCCATCGTATATGAAAACGAGACTGCACGTGCACGTGAGCAAAACCAATATGGAGTCTGATAGTTACAAGTGTACTGAAAAACGTTACTCGGAAGATTGATTTCACCAAAGGTAGGTGATTTCTCATTTGCGACGGCGCATAACATACATGTACATTGTATACTGTGTTTATAATCACTGAAGCTGGTGATCATGATCTGCGGTTACAGGCTGCTTTCGACTGAGGCATTTTGCGCGAACAACAGGGTTTTTACAAGAGTAGCCATTTAGGCCTACCCGTGGTTCCATTTTAGTGTGAATACCTCTGCTTTCACAAATGCCTACCAACTCTTTCTAATACACCAAATTGCCATGTTTGATACAGCGAAGGTACAAAGTTACAACTTCATCTAAATACAAGCCAAGTGTAATTACCATAGTTGCCTCGTAAGAAGCCCTGGGCTCGTTGAATGGCTACCATTGGCCTGTCAAAAAGGGGGTCATGAACCTTAAAATACAAAGGTGACGAGGTACAATGTTTTTTTTCTTCTGACAAATCTCTGTTAATCACGTGCACCAAGACACTATTTTACACCTACATATATATATACTCTACTCTTAAAACTTGTGATTTCCCCCAGTTTCACATTTTCAAGTGTCTTCAATTCCATTTTATTTGTTAAAATGGTACAAGATTGTCCAACCCACCCAACAGTATGAGTCAACAACGGTCAGTCATTAACTTCTATCTTGCATGCAGGCATGCTATACTAGTTGATGCCCAGTTCTGTGTTAATTGTCTTATATATACCTTCATCCATATCTTGAGGAGGTAAAAGGTATGGATGAGCAGTGTTTTTCCTGGGTATTTTGGGAAAAATTCAATTTGCCAAATTGGGAAAAAAATTAGCACAAACGGATAATAAATTGGGAAAATTTAAACCCAACCACACTCATTAAATGTTCCATGCGAACCCATTTTACATATATATGCACAGTGTATCATTTAGCTTTACGGTACGGTAAACAATGAAAACTGTGAGCTACATGGTAAGTCTGAGTGACAGACTCACTCACTCACTGATATTTCTTTTAATGATTTTTATTCATTATAACATCATGTGCCTGCCCTTTTTTTCCGGATTTTGAAAAGTCATAATAATTGGGAATTTTTTTGTTGATTTTGGGAAAAAATAACACTAAAACGCATTGGGAATGGGGTCATTTGGCGTACCAAGTTATATAGGCAGGAAAAACACTGATGAGTGTACCTAACTTCCTATTGGGCAGCCTCTAACTCTAGCCAATGAGCTGTCTCAGACCACTATAACCCATGAGCTACATTACGTAGCTCACATCACTCTAACCAATGATCTAGCTCATATCACTAACCAGTGAGCTAGCTCAGATCACTCTAAACAATGAGCTAGCTCACATCACCTAAACCAATGTGTTAGCCCCAGATCACTAACTAATAAGCTAGCTCAGATCACTAACCAATGAGCTAGCTCATATCACTAACTAATGAGCTAGCTCAGATCACTAACCAATGAGCTAGCTCCGATCACTCTAACCAATCAGCTAGCTCCGATCACTAACCAGTGAGCTAGCTCAGATCACTAACCAATGAGCTAGCTCAGATCACTAACCAATGAGCTAGCTCAGATCACTCTAACCAATCAGCTAGCTCCGATCACTCTAACCAATGAGCTAGCTCACATCACCTAAACCAATGAGCTAGCTCAGATCACTCTAACCAATGAGCTAGCTCAGATCAATAACCAATGAGCTAGCTCAGATCACTAACCAATGAGCTAGCTCAGATCACTAACCAATGAGCTAGCTCAGATCACTAACCAATGAGCTAGCTCAGATCACTAACTAATGAGCTTGCTCAGATCACTTACAGATGAGCTAGCTCAGATCACTAACCAGTGAGCTAGTTCAGATCACTCTAACTAATGAGCTAGCTCAGATCACTAACCAATGACCTTGCTCAGATCACTCTAACCAATGAGCTAGCTCAGATCACTCTAACCAATGAGCTAGCTCAGATCACTAACCAATGAGCTAGCTCAGATCACTAACCAATGAGCTAGCTCAGAGCACTAACCAATGAGTTAGCTCAGATCACTCTAACCAATGAGCTAGCTCAGATCACTAACCAATGAGCTAGCTCAGATCACTCTAACCAATGACCTTGCTCAGATCACTCTAACCAATGAGCTAGCTCAGATCACTCTAACCAATGAGCTAGCTCAGATCACTAACCAATGAGCTAGCTCAGATCACCAACCAATGAGCTAGCTCAGAGCACTAACCAATGAGTTAGCTCAGATCACTCTAACCAATGAGCTAGCTCAGATCACTCTAACCAATGAGCTAGCTCAAATCACTAACCAGTGAGCGAGTTCAGATCACTCTAACCAATGAGCTAGCTCAGATCACTAACCAATGACCTTGTTCAGATCACTCTAACCAATGAGCTAGCTCAGATTACTAACCAATGACCTTGTTCAGATCACTCTAACCAATGAGCTAGCTCAGATCACTCTAAACAATGAGCTTGCTCAGATCACTAACCAATGAGCTAGCTCAGATCACTCTAAACAATGAGCTTGCTCAGATCACTAACCAATAAGCTAGCTCAGATCACTCTAAACAATGAGCTTGCTCAGATCACTAACCAATGAGCTAGCTCAGATCACTAACCAGTGAGCTAGCTCACATCACCTAATCCAATAAGATAGCTCACATCACTCTAACCAATGAGCTAGCTCAGATCACTAACCAATGGCCTTGCTCAGATCACTCTAACCAATGAGCTTGCTCAGATCACTAACCAATGAGCTAGCTCAGATCACTAACCAATGAGCTAGCTCAGATCACTAACCAATGAGCTAGCTCAGATCACTAACCAATGAGCTAGCTCAGATCACTAACCAATGAGCTAGCTCTGATCACTAACCAATGAGCTAGCTCAGATCACTCTAACCAATGAGCTTGCTCAGATCACTAACCAATGAGCTAGCTCAGATCACTAACCAATGAGCTAGCTCAGACCACTAACCAATGAGCTAGCTCAGATCACTTACCAGTGAGCTAGCTCACATCACCTAAGCCAATAAGCTAGCTCAGGCTACTATAACCAATGAGCTAGCTCAGATCATTAAACCTGGCCCAGCCTTATTTGACAGCAATATTGAAAAGGAAATCGAAGGGAGGCTATATTGACATGTATTTTTATGGAAATATCTTGTGCTTTTGAAACAAGGTCTATCACAAAAAAGATATGTAAAGTGTTAAACTTGAACATGTTCTGGGTTGTTCTAACCGGAGACACCTTACCCTTACCATTTTTTTAAAAATTGTATTTCTACATATGAATGCTGAAGGATGTGGCTTTATTACCTGTTCCACAAAGTGTAGTCACACAGTGAAGCCTTGTGTCAACAGCTACCTGGTAATGTTGCCATGGTAACCAGATAAAAGGCATTTGTTTGTTTCATACTGTACTGTGATTGTGAGCTAATATTTCACGCTCCCATCAATATGATAACACAGTGTCTGCTTGGTGTAATGAAAGAGTTATCTAAACAGAGGTCAAGTCAATTAAAGGGGGTGGGTGGGGGCTGGATCAGGGGTTGGTCTGGGTTGGGGGGGGGGGTTGTAAATGTTAGAAGGGTCAACTCATTTACTCCTGAAGACGCATTTGAACTCTTTCATATCAAAACTTGAAATAGTTCAATTATCTAATCAGGGGCTGAGTGAATTAATTAATTTGGTTGCTAGAAATGTTTAGCTATTCTGGCACTATGTTATGGTGTGTTGTATATTGTCCATCGTTTGTCATTTTTTAAAAACAACTTCTTCTTAAGAACTTATTTAGTCAGTAGGTACCTTGGACAGAGTGCCATAAAGTTTCCTCAAATATTAAATGATCTTGACCCACTTTCAAGATTACAGGGGTAAAACATGTAAATGCAAGGACATTTAAAAATTTCTTCACAATAACCAAAAAGCCCAGAGTGTTGATCCTTAGCCTGTAGGTTGCTGGCATGAATTAGTATGAAGTTTCCTCAAATGATTGACCTTGATCTACAATATATATTGAAAGTCACATGGGTGAAATATAAGAAAATCCTTTTAAAAAACTTTTTCTCAACCAGAAATGTCCAGAGTATTGATAGTTGGCTAGTAAGGTATACCTGGCCTGAAGTACTATAAATCATCTCAAACAGGTAGGCTTGTAAGTCGACCTTTTTTCAAGGTCACAGAAATTAAAAAGAACCTTTAAAAATCTTCGTCTGGATAACCAAAAAGCCCCAGACCATTGATACTTAGGTTGTAGGTTCTTAGAATCATAAGTTGTATGAGGTTTCCTGACCTACTTTCAAGGACACAGGGGTCAAATATTTAATAATCCCATTGAGATGATAGAATTGACATGTTCCGAATTTGAATGTACTACTTATCTGTACACGTTACAGGACAGGCATGGCCTAAGGACTATCAATATAAATAGCAAATTAGTCTGGTTTTTATGCTAAAACAAACCAAAATGTTATATTCAAAAGGGTACAAAAAGATATATACATAAATGTATTATATAGAACCTAAGAGTTCTTGGAAGATACAATAGATGTAACTAAAGCTTGTCAGAAAACCAATTCACATAAGTGAAAGTTTGTACAATTTTTACAGATCCTTGGTGCGGCCATTCACGCAGACTGGTATAATCATATTGAACTCTTTGTTCCTGGAGGCAGCGGTATCAACTGTTCAGCACACATTGTCAATTAACTTGATGATTTTGGAAGGATTGAAGTGGGATGTCGTGTTGTCAATATATTTAATTAGACTTAATATAATTGTATGAGTAGAAATTTTCTCGATGATTTTGTTCACGTTTTTGCATTGATGACATTTTGTCTTAGACTTTATGAAGGCCAACATTTCATCATGTTGCTGTGAATACAAAGAGACATTAAGGGTTAAAATGAAAGTTATCTAATGGATTATTTACAGATTATAAATACAGTGCTCCCTTCAGCTAATTATATTGCTACCCAATAATACTGCCGCCACTCTTGCATACTGCCAACTTTTAAAACCTTAAATACAGTTTTTTTTCTTATATAATTCCCTTGATTAGGTTTCCATCCTTGCATTTTGCTAATTACCAAATTGCCATGTACATTGTACTTATAAATAGAAAAATCAGAAATCCCTATGTAAGTTCCCATGATTTTATTGCAAGTTTGGTCGTTAAGCTCTTCATTGTTCTAAATGATGAAATCTTCAGAGTTTCATCGTAATTAAATAATTGAGTTTGAGTATCATTTTACATTAAATGATTAATATAATTTCATCTCAGTAATTTTCAAATCCTGATACTATCTACTTCCTTCTTATGCCAGTGGACCTTGATACTCTCTCCTTCCTTATTATGCCATCACAGTGGACCTTCATACTATCTCCTTCCTTATTATGCCATAACATTGGACCTTGATACTCTCTCCTTCCTTATTATGCTATCACAGTGGACCTTGATACTCTCCCCTTCCTTACTATGTCATCACAGTGGACCTTCATACTATCTCCTTCCTTATTATGCCATCACAATGGACCTTGATACTCTCTCCTTCCTTATTATGCTATCACAGTGGACCTTGATACTCTCCCCTTCCTTACTATGTCATCACAGTGTACCTTAATACTATCTCCTTCCTTATTATGCCATCACAGTGGACCTTGATACTATCTCCTTCCTTATTATGCCATCACAGTGGACCTTGATATTCTCTCCTTTCTTATTATTCTATCACAGTGGACCTTGATACTCTCTCCTTCCTTATTATGCCATCACAGTGGACCTTGATACTCTCCCCTTCCTTACTATGTCATCACAGTGGACCTTGATACTCTCTCCTTATTATGCTATCACAGTGGACCTTGATACTCTCTCCTTCCTTATTATGCCATCACAGTGGACCTTGATACTCTCCCCTTCCTTACTATGTCATCACAGTGGACCTTCATACTATCTCCTTCCTTATTATGCCATAACATTGGACCTTGATACTCTCTCCTTCCTCATTATTCTATCACAGAGGACCTTGATACTCTCTCCTTATTATGCTATCACAGTGGACCTTGATATTCTCTCCTTCCTTATTATGCCAACACAGTGGACCTTGATACTCTCTCCTTATTATGCCATCACAGTGGACCTTGATACTCTCTCCTTCCTTATTATGCCATCACAATGGACCTTGATACTCTCTCCTTCCTCATTATTCTATCACAGTGGACCTTGATACTCTCTCCTTATTATGCTATCACAGTGGACCTTGATATTCTCTCCTTCCTTATTATGCCAACACAGTGGACCTTGATACTTTCTCCTTATTATGCCATCACAGTGGACCTTGATACTCTCTCCTTCCTTATTATGCCATCACAGTGGACCTTGATACTCTATCCTTCCTTATTATGCCATCACAGTGGACCCTGATACTCTCTCCTTATTATGATATCACAGTGGACCTTCATACTCTCTCCTTCCTTATTATGCCAACACAGTGGACCTTGATACTCTACTTATTATGCTATCACAGTGGACCTTGATATTCTCTCCTTCCTTATTATGCCAACACCGTGGACCTTGATACTCTCCTCTTATTATGCTATCACAGTGGACCTTGATATTCTCTCCTTCCTTATTATGCCAACACAGTGGACCTTGATACTCTCTCCTTATTATGCCATCACATTGGACCTTGATACTCACTCCTTATTATGCCATCACATTGGACCTTGATACTCTCTCCTTCCTTATTATGCCAACACAGTGGACCTTGATACTCCCTCCTTATTATGCTATCACAGTGGACCTTAATATTCTCTCCTTCCTTATTATGCCAACACAGTGGACCTTGATACTCTCTCCTTCCTTACAATATCATCACAGTGGACCTTCATACTATCTCCTTCCTTATTAAGCCATAACATTGGACCTTGATACTCTCTCCTTCCTCATTATTCTATCACAGTGGACCTTGATACTCTCTCCTTATTATGCTATCACAGTGGACCTTGATATTCTCTCCTTCCTTATTATGCCAACACAGTGGACCTTGATACTCTCTCCTTATTATGCCATCACAGTGGACCTTGATACTCTCTCCTTCCTTATTATGCCATCACAATGGACCTTGATACTCTCTCCTTCCTCATTATTCTATCACAGTGGACCTTGATACTCTCTCCTTATTATGCTATCACAGTGGACCTTGATATTCTCTCCTTCCTTATTATGCCAACACAGTGGACCTTGATACTTTCTCCTTATTATGCCATCACAGTGGACCTTGATACTCTCTCCTTCCTTATTATGCCATCACAGTGGACCTTGATACTCTATCCTTCCTTATTATGCCATCACAGTGGACCCTGATACTCTCTCCTTATTATGATATCACAGTGGACCTTCATACTCTCTCCTTCCTTATTATGCCAACACAGTGGACCTTGATACTCTCCTTATTATGCTATCACAGTGGACCTTGATATTCTCTCCTTCCTTATTATGCCAACACAGTGGACCTTGATACTTTCTCCTTATTATGCCATCACAGTGGACCTTGATACTCTCTCCTTCCTTATTATGCCATCACAGTGGACCTTGATACTCTATCCTTCCTTATTATGCCATCACAGTGGACCCTGATACTCTCTCCTTATTATGATATCACAGTGGACCTTCATACTCTCTCCTTCCTTATTATGCCAACACAGTGGACCTTGATACTCTCCTTATTATGCTATCACAGTGGACCTTGATATTCTCTCCTTCCTTATGATGCCAACACAGTGGACCTTGATACTCTCTCCTTATTATGCCATCACATTGGACCTTGATACTCACTCCTTATTATGCCATCACATTGGACCTTGATACTCTCTCCTTCCTTATTATGCCAACACAGTGGACCTTGATACTCCCTCCTTATTATGCTATCACAGTGGACCTTGATATTCTCTCCTTCCTTATTATGCCAACACAGTGGACCTTGATACTCTCTCCTTCCTTACAATATCATCACAGTGGACCTTCATACTATCTCCTTCCTTATTATGCCATCACAATGGACCTTGATACTCTCTCCTTCCTTATTATGCCATAACATTGGACCTTGATACTCTCTCCTTCTTTACTGTGTCATCACAATGGACCTTGATACTCTCTCCTTCCTTATTATGCCATAATATTGGACCTTGATACTTTCTTCTTCCTTATTATGCCATCACAGTAGACCGTGATACTATCTCCTTCCTTATTATGCCATCACAGTGGACCTTGATACTCTCTCCTTATTATGCTATCACAGTGGACCTTGATATTCTCTCCTTCCTTATTATGCCGACACAGTGGACCTCGGTACTCTCTACTTATTATGCCATCACAATGGACCTTGATACTCTCTCCTTCCTTATTATGCCATAACATTGGACCTTGAAACTCTCTCCTTGTTATGCCATAACATTGGACCTTGATACTCTCTCCTTATTATGCCATCACATTGGACCTTGATACTCTCTCCTTATTATGCCATCACAGTGGACCTTGATACTCTCCCCTTATTATGCTATCACAGTGGACCTTGATACTCTCTCCTTCCTTATTATGCCATCACAGTGGACCTTGATACTCTCTCCTTATTATGCTATCACAGTGGACCTTGATATTCTCTCCTTCCTTATTATGCCAACACAGTGAACCTCGATACTCTCTCCTTATTATGCCATCACATTGGACCTTGATACTCTCTCCTTATTATGCCATCACAGTGGACCTTGATACTCTCCCCTTATTATGCCATCACAGTGGACCTTGATACTCTCCCCTTATTATGCCATAACATTGGACCTTGATACTCTTCCCTTATTATGCTATCACAGTGGACCTTGATACTCTCCCCTTATTATGCCATAACATTGGACCTTGATACTCTCTCCTTATTATGCCATCACGGTGGACCTTGATACTCTCTCCTTATTATGCCATCACAGTGGACCTTGATACTCTCTCCTTATTATGCTATCACAGTGGACCTTGATATTCTCTCCTTCCTTATTATGCCAACACAGTGAACCTCGATACTCTCTCCTTATTATGCCATCACATTGGACCTTGATACTCTCTCCTTATTATGCCATCACAGTGGACCTTGATACTCTCCCCTTATTATGCCATCACAGTGGACCTTGATACTCTCCCCTTATTATGCCATAACATTGGACCTTGATACTCTCCCCTTATTATGCTATCACAGTGGACCTTGATACTCTCCCCTTATTATGCCATAACATTGGACCTTGATACTCTCTCCTTATTATGCCATCACATTGGACCTTGATACTCTCTCCTTATTATGCCATCACAGTTGACCTTGATACTCTCTCCTTATTATGCCATCACATTGGACCTTGATACTCTCTCCTTATTATGCCATCACAGTGGACCTTGATACTCTCCCCTTATTATGCTATCACAGTGGACCTTGATACTCTCTCCTTCCTCATTATTCTATCACAGTGGACCTTGATACTCTCTCCTTCCTTATTATTCTATCACAGTGGACCTTGATATTCTCTCCTTCCTTATTATGCCATCACAGAGCACCTTGTTACTATCTCCTTCCTTATTATGCCATCACATTGGACCTTGATACTCTCCCCTTCCTTACTATGCCAACACAGTGGACCTTGATACTCTCCCCTTCCTTACTATGTCATCACAGTGGACCTTGATACTCTCTCCTTATTATGCCATCACAGTGGACTTTGATATTCTCTCCTTCCTTATTATGCCATCACAGTGGACCTTGATACTCTCTCCTTCCTTACTATGCCATCACAGGGGACCTTGATACTCTCTCCTTCCTTATTATGCCATCACAGTGGACCTTGATACTCTCTCCTTCCTTATTATGCCATCACAGTGGACCTTGATACTCTCTCCTTCCTTATTATGCCATCACATTGGACCTTGATACTCTCCCCTTCCTTACTATGCCAACACAGTGGACCTTGATACTCTCCCCTTCCTTACTATGTCATCACAGTTGACCTTGATACTCTCTCCTTATTATGCCATCACAGTGGACTTTGATATTCTCTCCTTCCTTATTATGCCATCACAGTGGACCTTGATACTCTCTCCTTCCTTATTATGCCAATACAGTGGACCTTGATACTCTCTCCATCCTTATTATGCCATCACAGTGGACCTTGATACTCTCCCCTTCCTTACTATGCCATCACAGAGGACCTTGATACTCTCTCCTTATTATGCCATCACAGTGGACCTTAATACTTTCCCCTTCCTTACTATGCCATCACAGTGGACCTTGATACTCTCTCCTTCCTTATTATGCCATCACAGTGGACCTTGATACTCTCTCCTTCCTTATTATACCATCACAGTGGACCTTGATACTCTCTCCTTCCTTATTATGCCATCACAATGGACCTAAGGTAGCATTATAACAACCATGTACACTGTAATGAAATGTTAAAGGGGCATCCCGGTGAAGTCTACAATGAATTTCTTGAATGTACATGCTGTCTGCAATACCAGATACATTTTCCTGTTATTTCAATATTCAAAGCCCACTCACAATGTGTTTATTTGCCACTTGCAAAATTGCATTCCTCGGGAACGCATGTCAACGAGGGGCCCAAAGGGAGAGGACGCGTAATGTATAGGTCTGATGATAAACCAGACACAAAGTCCGTGTTTAAATTTATTGAATCACATTCACATTAATAATCAGACGTTAATTACACACGATATGCATATGAAGAAATTTATTTCGACATCACCTGTACGAAAATGTCAGGGTGGATTCCTTGTAAATTCCAGGTAGATTTTTTAGCAGGATTTTAGATGGATTCCATCATAATATTTCTGCATAAAGATATAGTGATGCTTTAGACAGAAAACACTTGGAAAACTTGCAGAAAATGGTCCTTATATGTAAATTAGTTTAGCAGGAATCCACCTAAAATTCTACCTAAATTCCACCTAAAATTCCACCTATAATCTACCTAAAATTCTACCTAAAATTCTACCTAATATCCACCTATAATCTACCTAAAATTCTACCAAAAATCTACACATAATAGTCTACCCCTAAAATTCTACCTTAAATCTACCTAATCTCCATCTAAAATTCTACCTAAATTCTACCTGATATCAGCTAAAATTTCATTTAAAGTAAGACAAAAACATAAACTTCCTGTTCCTGATAGTATAAGCTAATGGAGCTGTTGGTAACATATCCCCTTTTTAATACAGGATATGACCAAAAGGAATCAATAATATACACATGTATACCTAATGCAGTTAAATATCTATGAGTATTATATCTCAATTATTTTGAATTTATACCAGTCTTTATCTTTTGTGGATCAGTTAAACTGATGAGTGATGTACATTTCTTAGTATGATTTTAGTTATGAAAATTGCCCCATAATAAATTTAAATAGCAGTTTGTTAACAGCTTGATCCTGGACTGATAATTGCTACATTTCAATTCCCAGCTGTTTGTACATTTATCTATATCACATTTGCTAAAACCAAACTAAACTTTCCAAACAAATCAGTTGACCTAAAAGAACTGAAGAAACAATGCTGTTATACAGGTCATCATCTTCGCTAGCCATAAGGGTTACGATCCGCACACTCATCTTCACCCTTGGCATATATAGACCACATTTCGTAAATCCCGCGACGAGAATTTTCATTGGATGCAGCTAGGTCTGGCTGCGTCCAATCAGAGCGCACCTTACATTTGATCACGCGTTCTTCTAATGGGACAGAAAAAAATGTAAACAAACATGGCACAGTGTCGACTGTGTCATGGATCTTTACCAGTAAAACAGAGAAGAACAATCTTCACCGACACATTTACGGTAAGGACTCAGTGCGTTGATCGCCGTTTCCTGATGCTGTCTAATTTGATCTAGCTTGAATTTTTCACAGATCAACCGAATGAGATGTTCTTCCATATGCATGTTTACATTCATTGCTGAAACTGTTTTGTTACACACATTTTGATTGGATGGTGATTACGTGATTCAAAGGGACACAACATACACCGACCGCTAGGTGGCAGACCCGGGAGCTTTCAGTTTTGCTATGATATATTCCAGGGGTGAAGATTACATAGGTGATCGTAACCCCTGGATATCGAGGATGACAGGTCATGTACTCACATTAAATGAACATAAAAACAGTACTGGTTGTTTATACTAACCTGCAGTTGTGCTATGGAAGTGTACTGATAGTGCTGCTCTTGTTTGTGTCCATGATTTTGTCACAAGTTCAAATGTTTTCATAATCTATCACACAATGCAACCATCCCAGACTAGGAAATGAGCTGAATATATTACAACTTCCTGTGTATCTGTGTTATTCAAAAATGACCAATCAGAGATGAGGATTCTGGACTGCAGACCCATATGTTTATAAAGTACAAAATTCCACCTACCTAGAAATTTTAAGTTTAATTTTCCCACAAAATTCCACCTAAATAGAAATTTTGAGTATGGTTTTCGTACTAAGATGTTGTAAGATAGATTTTAGGTAGACTTTAGGTAGACTTTAGGTAGAATTTTAGGTTGAGTTTTGCTTCAGGCTTGGGTAGAATTTAGACGGATTCTAGGTCTACCTAAAGTCTACCTATGAACCTGCCACCTTAGGCGGATTCCTCCTGGAATACCTTCATTTCCAGGCGTAATCCTCTAGAATTCCACCTAAGCATTTCGTACAGTCTGCATCATTTTTCGACATCAGTACCTGACTGAAAACCAATGCAGATGGGTACAGGATACAACCATGCATCGCCAGAAACCCACACGACACTGCACTCTGTAACATTGTATGTTTAACAGTGTCATGTGGGTTTCCGACGATGACAACCATAGGGCAAACCTTAATTTCTGTAATTTTCCACAAGATTATACATTTAATTCATATACACTAATTCTAAATAAGCATAAAAAAATATAGTTTTACGGTGATGCCTCGTTAAGGTTTTAGAACTATATGCTGTATACAAACAAAGGTATTTCCATTGACAATGATCATTTTAAATTTGTTATATCTATAGTTTTGTATCATATCTTACACTTTTGTAGGGTTTAATGATAATTACATTGTAGCTGAATTATCAATAAAAATGCCACCTAGCTAGTTCAATGGTCATAAATACTAGTGTTGAGTATCATGCAGTTAATTCATATGATCGATCATCATTTTGTACATGTATTAACTGATTGATGATATATTATTAATTGCTGAAAGATGGCTGTCGATTGATGATAGATTATTTATTGCTCAAAGATGGCTACCTATGAAGAAAAAAGACAGTGATTTTCGTCTTTTTTTCATTTGTCAGTACAGCTAGTATAAACTGACTGCTTTAACAAATATGAAGATTGATGCATTGATTCTTATAATTCAGTTTGTATTTTCATTTATTAAGTTAAGTGATTTCTTATAATTTATGCAGCAAATAAGGTCTTAATTAAAAAATTAACTAAAACAATCAATTTTGACTTGTTATTTTCGCATTTGAAGATTGCAGCTAAAAAATTGGGCAGGGGGAGATACATGTAACTCCACAAAACTGAGTAAAATACATCATGAAAATCTTAATCAATTGGTTAGTTGCTTCAACCGACAGATACTTGAACAACTCGATTAATTGTAACAGCTAGTCAACGATGAAAAAGTGAAAGACCCAGAGACATGATATTTGAATGGTTGCATTATGAAAAAATAAAGATTCATATTTAAAGTCTTATTACTAAGGGATCAAATCTTCCAGGAAAGGCTCGCCATGTGTAGAGTATGACATTTAACATTTTAGCTACAGTCAAACCTAGTGATCTCAAACCTGTATAACTCTGCACTGTTTTATTGAAAGTATTTTATTGGCTCTGGCCAAACTTAAATTCATACTAAACATTCAAACTCTTGTTTTCCCACGTCCCGTGAAATCATGAAATCAAACAAAATATTATCAACAATTTTAGATTTTCCTGAGTATTGAAAATTTAGCAGAGCTTAATAATATACCAATTTTTGTGTACTCGGCAGAGGGGTCATAGACTTAAATGTAAGTTTAAGCGTAACTTTGCGTCAAGTTACCACTTGTATTGAAACTCATTTTAGACGCAAGTTATGTCTAAGTGTAGACTTACGATCTTTAGTGAAACTCTGTCCAGGATTTCAGTTCCGAGTTTGAAGATTCTTATACTAAGTGTTCACCAGTAATGTCAAAAGTTAAAGGGGATCAAAACTGATAATTTAAGTGAATTTCATAACCACAGATCCCCCATTTTCAACTGGGAAAGGGGTAAAAAAAATCCCACTAGGCATAATTAGTTTGTTTTCAGAGGGATCATTTAAATGATTGCAATTTGATAGAATGAAAATCAAGACCCCGACTTTCCTTTTGGGGTCTTGGAGAGGGGCCAAAAGTGGTCAAATACTGCAAAAGAATTAAAAAATCTTATGATGCAGATATGCTAGAAGTAAATCATTACTTTGCATGAATAGAAAGATGTTAAAAGGTGTTTAATCATAACCATTCTGTTCATTAAAGCCCCATCTGAATACATAAATTAATTTCAAAACTTACAACAGTTCAATAAATGTAACAGCATGAAGTTTGCATAAGCTGAGGTTAACTCCACCCGTATCTATTGTTGATGATGTCGTACAATTGTGACTCGGACTGGATAATTTACATAACGCCGCCCACATGTATTGTTGCCGAGGTCATAGACATTAAGCATGTTCTCAAGTATAGAGTAATAAGACATTGGAAAATAACTCTAGTTAGCAGGACAATGGTTATCGAGTAAATGTATCAATGTAGACTGTAAATATTCAAAATTGTGAATACCTTTTACATGGGTAATCAAATTAATAAGCTTATATATACTTCAATATCAATCCGATTCTGATGTAGCCACCATAGTAGTGCACATTCCATGTTTGCTGTCAATGACTTTTAATTGATTTATCCCATGTGAGCGTTAAGGGCCTCTTGTTAAAATGCTATTTTGAATTATTAATGATTAAAGTATGTATAGGGTTCATGCATTAATGGATTGATACGATTCCTTTGGTGTGAAATGAATTAATTTGCTTGAACTTGATGCATCATGTCATGATAAGATTGATGTACGTATGTACGAGTGACTGATGAAAGATTTAATGTGCAAATAGATTAAAAAATATCAGTCGTTAAAAAAGTGATTAATGAATATGAGAAAATGAAAAGAATTTGAAGTTGAAATGATAATAAAAGTGCTTGTGTTGTGTGTTAACAAAGAAGATTTAACTCCTCAAAACTAATTGTAAACTTAAGAATTCTTCCAAAAAAATGTACCATTGCAATTAGGAATATATGTAAAAAGTATTGTTTTTGGCAAGAAAGGTTCGCAGTAGATTACACAACAAAAGTGGATAGGGAATTACCACAATTCTAAATTAGTGACCAAATCTAAAGGGGATTAGTTCTAATCAAGTATGATTTTAAGGATAATTACTCTACAATACTACCATGTAACATATCTTTAGGATAATTACTCTACAATACTAACCATGTAATAGATCTTAAAGATGATTATTCCACAATACTAACCATGTAATAGATCTTAAAGATGATTATTCCACAATACTAACCATGTAATAGATCTTAAAGATAATTACTCTACAATACTAACCATGTAATCATCAGGTAAATTACCCCACAATACTAACCATGTAATATATCTTAAGGATAATTACTCTACAATACTAACCATGTAATCATCAGGTAAATTACTTCACAATACTAACCATGTAAAACATCTTAAAGATGATTACTCCTCACAGGGACGTTAACGTCTCTGCTCCACAATACTAACCATATGTCTTAAAGATGATTACTCCACAATACTAACCATATGTCTTAAAGATGATTACTCCACAATAGAAAATTACTCTACAATACTCAACCATGTAATTTTGAGGATATACAAAATGTAATTACTCCAAAATACTAACCATGTTATTTGAGGATTATAATTACTCTGCAATGTTATAACCGTTCAGTTTTTAAAACAATCTCTCCACAATATTAATCATGTAATTTTAAAGATAATTTCTCCACAATATACCTGCCATGTATAAACATAAGTTAATAACTCCTCTACATTAGTGCATGTGGATTTAGGGGAGGTTATAAATGATTAAAGGTTCAATATAACTGATGGATTGTCAGTCAATTTGAAATTGAATTAACTGAGAATGATGATAAATATTACATTTGAAACTGTTCATTTGAAATTTTTTTTTCCGATTTTTATCTGAGAAATATTAATTGTTATAATAGCCATGACATTACATGTACATATACACATACCTGGTACAATGATCATAATCACAAATGATATGACAGAGAGCATTGTGCAGCTATAGCAACTACCTGATTGAAAGATTGGCCAATGAAATAGTTTGAGGTGGTACATTGTATATTCACTGAAATTACATGTTTGTTACCTGAAAGTGTTTACTTAAACACCTGAGTGAAGTGGGCCAGTATAGCTTCCAAAATGTAAAGGAGGAACCCAGTATACAATGGTTGTCACAGGACAAACTGTTTTATCATTTAAAATCTATATAGCCACACCGAAGTTTTATTGTGAAATTTCCTCGACATATTTGATCTTTCAATGGTATCAATTAATATTTAATTTTTCTTGGTTTTATAGGTAAACCTATAACTTTGCAGTGATCTGGATCACTTAAAAGCTTGTATGATAAATGAGCATATAAGAATGGCTGGTTAAACATACAAATGACTTAATGTTGTTTCTCTTTGACTCCCGAGGGAGCCGACATTAGTTTTAGGATGTGTATGGTTTAACTGTATAAAGTAGCTGCAGGCCTAACTCTTATTTACCGCATTGATTGTCTGTCAGGCTGGCTTACAAACTTTGACAGGGATCAATAAGCACGCAGCCCTTTGGGGATTCCTAAGCTTTATGCATTATATCTGTATTGTGTATTTATTATTGTAAGAACCAGACATTGACGTATAACGGGTACAGATGGGGGTCATCGTTCAACTTATCTGGGATAGAAGGGGAATAACTCCAGCTTGGTGTCAGTGGCTTGGGCCTCAATATAAGCTAGGACGGTGTATTATCAGCAAGCGATCCAGTAAAGATCGAATCAATTGGTTTTTTAAAATTCAGTTTTTCAGTAATTAATCCTGCATGGTAAAAACAGATAAAAAGGTTGGTGGTTAGGGGTAGATTAGTTTACAGTATAGCAGTACTGTAGACACTGAGCGAGGGGTTGGTGGTTGCCAGGGTGTAGCTTATGACTGAGTTGTACAATATGAGATAGATGTTAGGTGAGGGGTTGGTGGTTTGTGTTATAGTCTAGGACTAAGTTGTACAATATGAGATAGATGTTAGGTGAGAAGTTGGTGGTTTGTGTTTTAGTCTAGGACTGAGTTGTACATTATGAGATAGATGTTAGGTGAGGGGTTGGTGGTTTGTGTTTTAGTCTAGGACTAAGTTGTACAATATGAGATAGATGTTAGGTGAGGGGTTGGTGGTTTGTGTTTTAGTCTAGGACTGAGTTGTACAGTATGAGATAGATGTTAGGTGAGGGGTTGGTGGTTTGTGTTTTAGTCTAGGACTGAGTTGTACAGTATGAGATAGATGTTAGGTGAGGGGTTGGTGGTTTGTGTTTTAGTCTAGGACTGAGTTTTACAGTATGAGATAGATGTTAGGTGAGGGGTTGGTGGTTTGTGTTTTAGTCTAGGACTGAGTTGTACATTATGAGATAGATGTTAGGTGAGGGGTTGGTGGTTTGTGTTTTAGTCTAGGACTGAGTTGTACAATATGAGATAGATGTTAGGTGAGGGGTTGGTGGTTTGTGTTATAGTCTAGGACTGAGTTGTACAATATGAGATAGATGTTAGGTGAGGGGTTAATTGGTGGTTTGTGTTATAGTCTGGGACTGAGTTGTACAGTATGAGATAGATGTTAGGTGAGGGGTTGGTGGTTTGTGTTTTAGTCTAGGACTGAGTTGTACAATATGAGATAGATGTTAGGTGAGGGGTTGGTGGTTTGTGTTTTAGTCTAGGACTGAGTTGTACAATATGAGATAGATGTTAGGTGAGAGGTTGGTGGTTTGTGTTTTAGTCTAGGACTGAGTTGTACAATATGAGATAGATGTTAGGTGAGGGGTTGGTGGTTTGTGTTTTAGTGTAGGACTGAGTTGTACAATATGAGATAGATGTTAGGTGAGGGGTTGGTGGTTTGTGTTATAGTCTAGGACTGAGTTGTACAATATGAGATAGATGTTAGGTAAGAGGTTGGTGATTTGTGTTTTAGTGTAGGACTGAGTTGTACAATATGAGATAGATGTTAGGTGAGGGGTTGGTGGTTTGTGTTATAGTCTAGGACTGAGTTGTACAATATGAGATAGATGTTAGGTGAGAGGTTGGTGGTTTGTGTTATAGTCTAGGACTGAGTTGTACAATATGAGATAAATGTTAGGTGAGGGGTTGGTGGTTTGTGTTTTAGTGTAGGACTGAGTTGTACAGTATGAGATAGATGTTAGGTGAGGGGTTGGTGGTTTGTGTTTTAGTCTAGGACTGAGTTGTACAATATGAGATAGATGTTAGGTGAGAGGTTGTTGGTTTGTGTTTTAGTCTAGGACTGAGTTGTACAATATGAGATAGATGTTAGGTGAGAAGTTGGTGGTTTGTGTTTTAGTCTAGGACTGAGTTGTACAATATGAGATAGATGTTAGGTGAGAAGTTGGTGGTTTGTGTTTTAGTCTAGGACTGAGTTGTACAGTATGAGATAGATGTTAGGTGAGGGGTGGGTGGTTTGTGTTTTAGTGTAGGACTGATTTGTACAATATGAGATAGATGTTAGGTGAGAGGTTGGTGGTTTGTGTTATAGTCTAGGACTGAGTTGTACAATATGAGATAGATGTTAGGTGAGAAGTTGGTGGTTTGTGTTTTAGTCTAGGACTGAGTTGTACAATATGAAATAGATGTTAGGTGAAGGGTTGGTGGTTTGTGTTATAGTCTAGGACTGAGTTGTACAATATGAGATAGATGTTAGGTGAGGGGTTGGTGGTTTGTGTTTTAGTCTAGGACTGAGTTGTACAGTATGAGATAGATGTTAGGTGAGGGGTTGGTGGTTTGTGTTTTAGTCTAGGACTGAGTTGTACAATATGAGATAGATGTTAGGTGAGGGGTTGGTGGTTTGTGTTATAGTCTAGGACTGAGTTGTACAATATGAGATAGATGTTAGGTGAGGGGTTAATTGGTGGTTTGTGTTATAGTCTGGGACTGAGTTGTACAGTATGAGATAGATGTTAGGTGAGGGGTTGGTGGTTTGTGTTTTAGTCTAGGACTGAGTTGTACAATATGAGATAGATGTTAGGTGAGGGGTTGGTGGTTTGTGTTTTAGTCTAGGACTGAGTTGTACAATATGAGATAGATGTTAGGTGAGAGGTTGGTGGTTTGTGTTTTAGTCTAGGACTGAGTTGTACAATATGAGATAGATGTTAGGTGAGGGGTTGGTGGTTTGTGTTTTAGTGTAGGACTGAGTTGTACAATATGAGATAGATGTTAGGTGAGGGGTTGGTGGTTTGTGTTATAGTCTAGGACTGAGTTGTACAATATGAGATAGATGTTAGGTAAGAGGTTGGTGATTTGTGTTTTAGTGTAGGACTGAGTTGTACAATATGAGATAGATGTTAGGTGAGGGGTTGGTGGTTTGTGTTATAGTCTAGGACTGAGTTGTACAATATGAGATAGATGTTAGGTGAGAGGTTGGTGGTTTGTGTTATAGTCTAGGACTGAGTTGTACAATATGAGATAGATGTTAGGTGAGGGGTTGGTGGTTTGTGTTTTAGTGTAGGACTGAGTTGTACAGTATGAGATAGATGTTAGGTGAGGGGTTGGTGGTTTGTGTTTTAGTCTAGGACTGAGTTGTACAATATGAGATAGATGTTAGGTGAGAGGTTGTTGGTTTGTGTTTTAGTCTAGGACTGAGTTGTACAATATGAGATAGATGTTAGGTGAGAAGTTGGTGGTTTGTGTTTTAGTCTAGGACTGAGTTGTACAATATGAGATAGATGTTAGGTGAGAAGTTGGTGGTTTGTGTTTTAGTCTAGGACTGAGTTGTACAGTATGAGATAGATGTTAGGTGAGGGGTGGGTGGTTTGTGTTTTAGTGTAGGACTGATTTGTACAATATGAGATAGATGTTAGGTGAGAGGTTGGTGGTTTGTGTTATAGTCTAGGACTGAGTTGTACAATATGAGATAGATGTTAGGTGAGGGGTAGGTGGATTGTGTTTTAGTCTAGGACTGAGTTGTACAATATGAAATAGATGTTAGGTGAAGGGTTGGTGGTTTGTGTTATAGTCTAGGACTGAGTTGTACAATATGAGATAGATGTTAGGTGAGGGGTTGGTGGTTTGTGTTTTAGTCTAGGACTGAGTTGTACAATATGAAATAGATGTTAGGTGAGAGGTTGGTGGTTTGTGTTATAGTCTAGGACTGAGTTGTACAGTATGAGATAGATGTTAGGTGAGGGGTTGGTGGTTTGTGTTATAGTCTAGGACTGATTTGTACAATATGAGATAGATGTTAGGTGAGGGGTGGTGGTTTGTGTTTTAGTCTAGGACTGAGTTGTACAATATGAAATAGATGTTAGGTGAGAGGTAGGTGGTTTGTGTTATAGTCTAGGACTGAGCTGTACAATATGAGATAGATGTTAGGTGAGGGGTTGGTGGTTTGTGTTTTAGTCTAGGACTGAGTTGTACAATATGAGATAGAAGTTAGGTGAGGGGTTGGTGGTTTGTGTTTTAGTCTAGGACTGAGTTGTACAATATGAGATAGATGTTAGGTGAGAGGTTGGTGGTTTGTGTTATAGTCTAGGACTGAGTTGTACAATATGAGATAGATGTTAGGTGATGGATTGGTGGTTGTACAATATGAGATAGATGTTAGGTGAGGGGTTGGTGGTTTGTGTTATAGTCTAGGACTGAGTTGTACAATATGAGATAGATGTAAGGTGAGGGGTTGGTGGTTTGTGTTTTAGTCTAGGACTGAGTTGTACAATATGAGATAGATGTTAGGTGAGAGGTAGGTGGTTTGTGTTATAGTCTAGGACTGAGCTGTACAATATGAGATAGATGTTAGTTGATGGGTTGGTGGTTTGTGTTTAAGTCTAGGACTGAATTGTACAATATGAGATAGAAGTTAGGTGAGGGGTTGGTGGTTTGTGTTTTAGTCTAGGACTGAGTTGTACAATATGAGATAGATGTTAGGTGAGGGGTTGGTGGTTTGTGTTATAGTCAAGGACTGAGTTGTACAGTATGAGATAGATGTTAGGTGAGGGGTTGGTGGTTTGTGTTATAGTCTAGGACTGAGTTGTACAATATGAGATAGATGTTAGGTGATGGGTTGGTGGTTTGTGTTATAGTCAAGGACTGAGTTGTACAATATGAGATAGATGTTAGGTGAGGGGTTGGTGGTTTGTGTTATAGTCTAGGACTGAGTTGTACAGTATGAGATAGATGTTAGGTGAGGGGTTGGTGGTTTGTGTTTTAGTCTAGGACTGAGTTGTACATTATTAGATAGATGTTAGGTGAGGGGTTGGTGGTTTGTGTTTTAGTCTAGGACTGAGTTGTACAATATGAGATAGATGTTAGGTGAGGGGTTGGTGGTTTGTGTTATAGTCTAGGACTGAGTTGTACAATATGAGATAGATGTTAGGTGAGGGGTTAATTGGTGGTTTGTGTTATAGTCTGGGACTGAGTTGTACAGTATGAGATAGATGTTAGGTGAGGGGTTGGTGGTTTGTGTTTTAGTCTAGGACTGAGTTGTACAATATGAGATAGATGTTAGGTGAGGGGTTGGTGGTTTGTGTTTTAGTCTAGGACTGAGTTGTACAATATGAGATAGATGTTAGGTGAGAGGTTGGTGGTTTGTGTTTTAGTCTAGGACTGAGTTGTACAATATGAGATAGATGTTAGGTGAGGGGTTGGTGGTTTGTGTTTTAGTCTAGGACTGAGTTGTACAATATGAGATAGATGTTAGGTGAGGGGTTGGTGGTTTGTGTTTTAGTCTAGGACTGAGTTGTACAATATGAGATAGATGTTAGGTGAGAGGTTGGTGGTTTGTGTTTTAGTGTAGGACTGAGTTGTACAATATGAGATAGATGTTAGGTGAGGGGTTGGTGGTTTGTGTTATAGTCTAGGACTGAGTTGTACAAAATGAGATAGATGTTAGGTGAGGGGTTGGTGGTTTGTGTTATAGTGTAGGACTGAGTTGTACAATATGAGATAGATGTTAGGTGAGAGGTAGGTGGTTTGTGTTATAGTCTAGGACTGAGTTGTACAATATGAGATAGATGTTAGGTGAGGGGTTGGTGGTTTGTGTTTTAGTGTAGGACTGAGTTGTACAGTATGAGATAGATGTTAGTTGAGGGGTTGGTGGTTTGTGTTTTAGTCTAGGACTGAGTTGTACAGTATGAGATAGATGTTAGGTGAGGGGTTGGTGGTTTGTGTTTTGGTGTAGGACTGATTTGTACAATATGAGATAGATGTTAGGCGAGAGGTTGGTGGTTTGTGTTATAGTCTAGGACTGAGTTGTACAATATGAGATAGATGTTAGGTGAGGGGTAGGTGGTTTGTGTTTTAGTCTAGGACTGAGTTGTACAATATGAAATAGATGTTAGGTGAAGGGTTGGTGGTTTGTGTTATAGTCTAGGACTGAGTTGTACAATATGAGATAGATGTTAGGTGAGGGGTTGGTGGTTTGTGTTTTAGTGTAGGACTGAGTTGTACAGTATGAGATAGATGTTAGGTGAGGGGTTGGTGGTTTGTGTTTTAGTCTAGGACTGAGTTGTACAATATGAGATAGATGTTAGGTGAGGGGTTGTTGGTTTGTGTAATAGTCTAGGACTGAGTGGTACAATATGAAATAGATGTTAGGTGAGGGGTTGGTGGTTTGAGTTTTAGTCCAGGACTGAGTTGTACAATATGAGATAGATGTTAGGTGAGAGGTTGTTGGTTTGTGTTTTAGTCTAGGACTGAGTTGTACAATATGAGATAGATGTTAGGTGAGAAGTTGGTGGTTTGTGTTTTAGTCTAGGACTGAGTTGTACAATATGAGATAGATGTTAGGTGAGGGGTTGGTGGTTTGTGTTTTAGTCTAGGACTGAGTTGTACAATATGAGATAGATGTTAGGTGAGGGGTTGGTGGTTTGTGTTATAGTCAAGGACTGAGTTGTACAGTATGAGATAGATGTTAGGTGAGGGGTTGGTGGTTTGTGTTATAGTCTAGGACTGAGTTGTACAATATGAGATAGATGTTAGGTGATGGGTTGGTGGTTTGTGTTATAGTCAAGGACTGAGTTGTACAATATGAGATAGATGTTAGGTGAGGGGTTGGTGGTTTGTGTTATAGTCTAGGACTGAGTTGTACAGTATGAGATAGATGTTAGGTGAGGGGTTGGTGGTTTGTGTTTTAGTCTAGGACTGAGTTGTACATTATGAGATAGATGTTAGGTGAGGGGTTGGTGGTTTGTGTTTTAGTCTAGGACTGAGTTGTACAATATGAGATAGATGTTAGGTGAGGGGTTGGTGGTTTGTGTTATAGTCTAGGACTGAGTTGTACAATATGAGATAGATGTTAGGTGAGGGGTTAATTGGTGGTTTGTGTTATAGTCTGGGACTGAGTTGTACAGTATGAGATAGATGTTAGGTGAGAGGTTGGTGGTTTGAGTTTTAGTCCAGGACTGAGTTGTACAATATGAGATAGATGTTAGGTGAGAGGTTGTTGGTTTGTGTTTTAGTCTAGGACTGAGTTGTACAATATGAGATAGATGTTAGGTGAGAAGTTGGTGGTTTGTGTTTTAGTCTAGGACTGAGTTGTACAATATGAGATAGATGTAAGGTGAGAAGTTGGTGGTTTGTGTTTTAGTCTAGGACTGAGTTGTACAGTATGAGATAGATGTTAGGTGAGGGGTTGGTGGTTTGTGTTTTAGTGTAGGACTGATTTGTACAATATGAGATAGATGTTAGGTGAGAGGTTGGTGGTTTGTGTTATAGTCTAGGACTGAGTTGTACAATATGAGATAGATGTTAGGTGAGGGGTAGGTGGTTTGTGTTTTAGTCTAGGACTGAGTTGTACAATATGAAATAGATGTTAGGTGAAGGGTTGGTGGTTTGTGTTATAGTCTAGGACTGAGTTGTACAATATGAGATAGATGTTAGGTGAGGGGTTGGTGGTTTGTGTTTTAGTGTAGGACTGAGTTGTACAGTATGAGATAGATGTTAGGTGAGGGGTTGGTGGTTTGTGTTTTAGTCTAGGACTGAGTTGTACAATATGAGATAGATGTTAGGTGAGGGGTTGTTGGTTTGTGTTATAGTCTAGGACTGAGTTGTACAATATGAAATAGATGTTAGGTGAGGGGTTGTTGGTTTGTGTTTTAGTCTAGGACTGAGCTGTACAATATGAGATAGATGTTAGGTGAGAAGTTGGTGGTTTGTGTTTTAGTCTAGGACTGAGTTGTACAATATGAGATAGATGTTAGGTGAGAAGTTGGTGGTTTGTGTTTTAGTGTAGGACTGAGTTATACAGTATGAGATAGATGTTAGGTGAAGGGTTGGTGGTTTGTGTTATAGTCTAGGACTGAGTTGTACAATATGAGATAGATGTTAGGTGAGGGGTTGGTGGTTTGTGTTATAGTCAAGGACTGAGTTGTACAATATGAAATAGATGTTAGGTGAGGGGTTGGTGGTTTGAGTTTTAGTCCAGGACTGAGTTGTACAATATGAGATAGATGTTAGGTGAGGGGTTGGTGGTTTGTGTTTTAGTGTAGGACTGAGTTGTACAGTATGAGATAGATGTTAGGTGAGGGGTTGGTGGTTTGTGTTTTAGTCTAGGACTGAGTTGTACAATATGAGATAGATGTTAGGTGAGGGGTTGTTGGTTTGTGTAATAGTCTAGGACTGAGTTGTACAATATGAAATAGATGTTAGGTGAGGGGTTGGTGGTTTGAGTTTTAGTCCAGGACTGAGTTGTACAATATGAGATAGATGTTAGGTGAGAGGTTGTTGGTTTGTGTTTTAGTCTAGGACTGAGTTGTACAATATGAGATAGATGTTAGGTGAGAAGTTGGTGGTTTGTGTTTTAGTCTAGGACTGAGTTGTACAATATGAGATAGATGTTAGGTGAGGGGTTGGTGGTTTGTGTTTTAGTCTAGGACTGAGTTGTACAATATGAGATAGATGTTAGGTGAGGGGTTGGTGGTTTGTGTTATAGTCAAGGACTGAGTTGTACAGTATGAGATAGATGTTAGGTGAGGGGTTGGTGGTTTGTGTTATAGTCTAGGACTGAGTTGTACAATATGAGATAGATGTTAGGTGATGGGTTGGTGGTTTGTGTTATAGTCAAGGACTGAGTTGTACAATATGAGATAGATGTTAGGTGAGGGGTTGGTGGTTTGTGTTATAGTCTAGGACTGAGTTGTACAGTATGAGATAGATGTTAGGTGAGGGGTTGGTGGTTTGTGTTTTAGTCTAGGACTGAGTTGTACATTATGAGATAGATGTTAGGTGAGGGGTTGGTGGTTTGTGTTTTAGTGTAGGACTGAGTTGTACAATATGAGATAGATGTTAGGTGAGGGGTTGGTGGTTTGTGTTATAGTCTAGGACTGAGTTGTACAATATGAGATAGATGTTAGGTGATCATGAGGGGTTAATTGGTGGTTTGTGTTATAGTCTGGGACTGAGTTGTACAGTATGAGATAGATGTTAGGTGAGAGGTTGGTGGTTTGAGTTTTAGTCCAGGACTGAGTTGTACAATATGAGATAGATGTTAGGTGAGAGGTTGTTGGTTTGTGTTTTAGTCTAGGACTGAGTTGTACAATATGAGATAGATGTTAGGTGAGAAGTTGGTGGTTTGTGTTTTAGTCTAGGACTGAGTTGTACAGTATGAGATAGATGTTAGGTGAGGGGTTGGTGGTTTGTGTTTTAGTGTAGGACTGATTTGTACAATATGAGATAGATGTTAGGTGAGAGGTTGGTGGTTTGTGTTATAGTCTAGGACTGAGTTGTACAATATGAGATAGATGTTAGGTGAGGGGTAGGTGGTTTGTGTTTTAGTCTAGGACTGAGTTGTACAATATGAAATAGATGTTAGGTGAAGGGTTGGTGGTTTGTGTTTTAGTCTAGGACTGAGTTGTACAATATGAGATAGATGTTAGGTGAGGGGTTGTTGGTTTGTGTTATAGTCTAGGACTGAGTTGTACAATATGAAATAGATGTTAGGTGAGGGGTTGGTGGTTTGAGTTTTAGTCCAGGACTGAGTTGTACAATATGAGATAGATGTTAGGTGAGAGGTTGTTGGTTTGTGTTTTAGTCTAGGACTGAGCTGTACAATATGAGATAGATGTTAGGTGAGAAGTTGGTGGTTTGTGTTTTAGTCTAGGACTGAGTTGTACAATATGAGATAGATGTTAGGTGAGAAGTTGGTGGTTTGTGTTTTAGTGTAGGACTGAGTTGTACAGTATGAGATAGATGTTAGGTGAGGGGTTGGTGGTTTGTGTTTTAGTGTAGGACTGATTTGTACAATATGAGATAGATGTTAGGTGAGAGGTTGGTGGTTTGTGTTATAGTCTAGGACTGAGTTGTACAATATGAGATAGATGTTAGGTGAGGGGTAGGTGGTTTGTGTTTTAGTCTAGGACTGAGTTGTACAATATGAAATAGATGTTAAGGTGAAGGGTTGGTGGTTTGTGTTATAGTCTAGGACTGAGTTGTACAATATGAGATAGATGTTAGGTGAGGGGTTGGTGGTTTGTGTTATAGTCAAGGACTGAGTTGTACAGTATGAGATAGATGTTAGGTGAGGGGTTGGTGGTTTGTGTTATAGTCTAGGACTGAGTTGTACAGTATGAGATAGATGTTAGGTGAGGGGTTGGTGGTTTGTGTTTTAGTCTAGGACTGAGTTGTACATTATGAGATAGATGTTAGGTGAGGGGTTGGTGGTTTGTGTTTTAGTCTAGGACTGAGTTGTACAATATGAGATAGATGTTAGGTGAGGGGTTGGTGGTTTGTGTTATAGTCTAGGACTGAGTTGTACAATATGAGATAGATGTTAGGTGAGGGGTTAATTGGTGGTTTGTGTTATAGTCTGGGACTGAGTTGTACAGTATGAGATAGATGTTAGGTGAGAGGTTGGTGGTTTGAGTTTTAGTCCAGGACTGAGTTGTACAATATGAGATAGATGTTAGGTGAGAGGTTGTTGGTTTGTGTTTTAGTGTAGGACTGAGTTGTACAATATGAGATAGATGTTAGGTGAGAAGTTGGTGGTTTGTGTTTTAGTCTAGGACTGAGTTGTACAATATGAGATAGATGTTAGGTGAGGGGTTGGTGGTTTGTGTTTTAGTCTAGGACTGAGTTGTACAGTATGAGATAGATGTTAGGTGAGGGGTTGGTGGTTTGTGTTTTAGTGTAGGACTGATTTGTACAATATGAGATAGATGTTAGGCGAGAGGTTGGTGGTTTGTGTTATAGTCTAGGACTGAGTTGTACAATATGAGATAGATGTTAGGTGAGGGGTAGGTGGTTTGTGTTTTAGTCTAGGACTGAGTTGTACAATATGAAATAGATGTTAGGTGAAGGGTTGGTGGTTTGTGTTATAGTCTAGGACTGAGTTGTACAATATGAGATAGATGTTAGGTGAGGGGTTGGTGGTTTGTGTTTTAGTGTAGGACTGAGTTGTACAGTATGAGATAGATGTTAGGTGAGGGGTTGGTGGTTTGTGTTTTAGTCTAGGACTGAGTTGTACAATATGAGATAGATGTTAGGTGAGGGGTTGTTGGTTTGTGTAATAGTCTAGGACTGAGTTGTACAATATGAAATAGATATTAGGTGAGGGGTTGGTGGTTTGAGTTTTAGTCCAGGACTGAGTTGTACAATATGAGATAGATGTTAGGTGAGAGGTTGTTGGTTTGTGTTTTAGTCTAGGACTGAGTTGTACAATATGAGATAGATGTTAGGTGAGAAGTTGGTGGTTTGTGTTTTAGTCTAGGACTGAGTTGTACAATATGAGATAGATGTTAGGTGAGAAGTTGGTGGTTTGTGTTTTAGTCTAGGACTGAGTTGTACAGTATGAGATAGATGTTAGGTGAGGGGTTGGTGGTTTGTGTTTTAGTGTAGGACTGATTTGTACAATATGAGATAGATGTTAGGTGAGAGGTTGGTGGTTTGTGTTATAGTCTAGGACTGAGTTGTACAATATGAGATAGATGTTAGGTGAGGGGTAGGTGGTTTGTGTTTTAGTCTAGGACTGAGTTGTACAATATGAAATAGATGTTAGGTGAAGGGTTGGTGGTTTGTGTTATAGTCTAGGACTGAGTTGTACAATATGAGATAGATGTTAGGTGAGGGGTTGGTGGTTTGTGTTTTAGTCTAGGACTGAGTTGTACAATATGAAATAGATGTTAGGTGAGAGGTTGGTGGTTTGTGTTATAGTCTAGGACTGAGTTGTACAGTATGAGATAGATGTTAGGTGAGGGGTTGGTGGTTTGTGTTATAGTCTAGGACTGAGTTGTACAATATGAGATAGATGTTAGGTGAGGGGTGGTGGTTTGTGTTTTAGTCTAGGACTGAGTTGTACAATATGAGATAGATGTTAGGTGAGAGGTTGGTGGTTTGTGTTATAGTCTAGGACTGAGTTGTACAATATGAGATAGATGTTAGGTGAGGGGTAGGTGGTTTGTGTTTTAGTCTAGGACTGAGTTGTACAATATGAGATAGAAGTTAGGTGAGGGGTTGGTGGTTTGTGTTTTAGTCAAGGACTGAGTTGTACAGTATGAGATAGATGTTAGGTGAGAGGTTGGTGGTTTGTGTTATAGTCTAGGACTGAGTTGTACAATATGAGATAGATGTTAGGTGAAGGATTGGTGGTTGTACAATATGAGATAGATGTTAGGTGAGGGGTTGGTGGTTTGTGTTATAGTCTAGGACTGAGTTGTACAATATGAGATAGATGTTAGGTGAGGGGTTGGTGGTTTGTGTTTTAGTCTAGGACTGAGTTGTACAATATGAGATAGATGCTAGGTGAGAGGTAGGTGGTTTGTGTTATAGTCTAGGACTGAGCTGTACAATATGAGATAGATGTTAGGTGAGGGGTTGGTGGTTTGTGTTTAAGTCTAGGACTGAGTTGTACAATATGAGATAGATGTTAGGTGAGGGGTTGGTGGTTTGTGTTTTAGTCTAGGACTGAGTTGTACAATATGAGATAGATGTTAGGTGAGGGGTTGGTGGTTTGTGTTATAGTCAAGGACTGAGTTGTACAGTATGAGATAGATGTTAGGTGAGGGGTTGGTGGTTTGTGTTATAGTCTAGGACTGAGTTGTACAATATGAGATAGATGTTAGTTGATGGGTTGGTGGTTTGTGTTATAGTCAAGGACTGAGTTGTACAATATGAGATAGATGTTAGGTGAGGGGTTGGTGGTTTGTGTTATAGTCTAGGACTGAGTTGTACAGTATGAGATAGATGTTAGGTGAGGGGTTGGTGGTTTGTGTTTTAGTCTAGGACTGAGTTGTACATTATGAGATAGATGTTAGGTGAGGGGTTGGTGGTTTGTGTTTTAGTCTAGGACTGAGTTGTACAATATGAGATAGATGTTAGGTGAGAAGTTGGTGGTTTGTGTTTTAGTCTAGGACTGAGTTGTACAATATGAGATAGATGTTAGGTGAGAAGTTGGTGGTTTGTGTTTTAGTGTAGGACTGAGTTGTACAGTATGAGATAGATGTTAGGTGAGGGGTTGGTGGTTTGTGTTTTAGTGTAGGACTGATTTGTACAATATGAGATAGATGTTAGGTGAGAGGTTGGTGGTTTGTGTTATAGTCTAGGACTGAGTTGTACAATATGAGATAGATGTTAGGTGAGGGGTAGGTGGTTTGTGTTTTAGTCTAGGACTGAGTTGTACAATATGAAATAGATGTTAGGTGAAGGGTTGGTGGTTTGTGTTATAGTCTAGGACTGAGTTGTACAATATGAGATAGATGTTAGGTGAGGGGTTGGTGGTTTGTGTTATAGTCAAGGACTGAGTTGTACAGTATGAGATAGATGTTAGGTGAGGGGTTGGTGGTTTGTGTTATAGTCTAGGACTGAGTTGTACAGTATGAGATAGATGTTAGGTGAGGGGTTGGTGGTTTGTGTTTTAGTCTAGGACTGAGTTGTACATTATGAGATAGATGTTAGGTGAGGGGTTGGTGGTTTGTGTTTTAGTCTAGGACTGAGTTGTACAATATGAGATAGATGTTAGGTGAGGGGTTGGTGGTTTGTGTTATAGTCTAGGACTGAGTTGTACAATATGAGATAGATGTTAGGTGAGGGGTTAATTGGTGGTTTGTGTTATAGTCTGGGACTGAGTTGTACAGTATGAGATAGATGTTAGGTGAGAGGTTGGTGGTTTGAGTTTTAGTCCAGGACTGAGTTGTACAATATGAGATAGATGTTAGGTGAGAGGTTGTTGGTTTGTGTTTTAGTGTAGGACTGAGTTGTACAATATGAGATAGATGTTAGGTGAGAAGTTGGTGGTTTGTGTTTTAGTCTAGGACTGAGTTGTACAATATGAGATAGATGTTAGGTGAGAAGTTGGTGGTTTGTGTTTTAGTCTAGGACTGAGTTGTACAGTATGAGATAGATGTTAGGTGAGGGGTTGGTGGTTTGTGTTTTAGTGTAGGACTGATTTGTACAATATGAGATAGATGTTAGGCGAGAGGTTGGTGGTTTGTGTTATAGTCTAGGACTGAGTTGTACAATATGAGATAGATGTTAGGTGAGGGGTAGGTGGTTTGTGTTTTAGTCTAGGACTGAGTTGTACAATATGAAATAGATGTTAGGTGAAGGGTTGGTGGTTTGTGTTATAGTCTAGGACTGAGTTGTACAATATGAGATAGATGTTAGGTGAGGGGTTGGTGGTTTGTGTTTTAGTGTAGGACTGAGTTGTACAGTATGAGATAGATGTTAGGTGAGGGGTTGGTGGTTTGTGTTTTAGTCTTGGAATGAGTTGTACAATATGAGATAGATGTTAGGTGAGGGGTTGTTGGTTTGTGTAATAGTCTAGGACTGAGTTGTACAATATGAAATAGATGTTAGGTGAGGGGTTGGTGGTTTGAGTTTTAGTCCAGGACTGAGTTGTACAATATGAGATAGATGTTAGGTGAGAAGTTGGTGGTTTGTGTTTTAGTCTAGGACTGAGTTGTACAATATGAGATAGATGTTAGGTGAGAAGTTGGTGGTTTGTGTTTTAGTCTAGGACTGAGTTGTACAGTATGAGATAGATGTTAGGTGAGGGGTTGGTGGTTTGTGTTTTAGTGTAGGACTGATTTGTACAATATGAGATAGATGTTAGGTGAGAGGTTGGTGGTTTGTGTTATAGTCTAGGACTGAGTTGTACAATATGAGATAGATGTTAGGTGAGGGGTAGGTGGTTTGTGTTTTAGTCTAGGACTGAGTTGTACAATATGAAATAGATGTTAGGTGAAGGGTTGGTGGTTTGTGTTATAGTCTAGGACTGAGTTGTACAATATGAGATAGATGTTAGGTGAGGGGTTGGTGGTTTGTGTTTTAGTCTAGGACTGAGTTGTACAATATGAAATAGATGTTAGGTGAGAGGTTGGTGGTTTGTGTTATAGTCTAGGACTGAGTTGTACAGTATGAGATAGATGTTAGGTGAGGGGTTGGTGGTTTGTGTTATAGTCTAGGACTGAGTTGTACAATATGAGATAGATGTTAGGTGAGGGGTGGTGGTTTGTGTTTTAGTCTAGGACTGAGTTGTACAATATGAGATAGATGTTAGGTGAGAGGTTGGTGGTTTGTGTTATAGTCTAGGACTGAGTTGTACAATATGAGATAGATGTTAGGTGAGGGGTAGGTGGTTTGTGTTTTAGTCTAGGACTGAGTTGTACAATATGAGATAGAAGTTAGGTGAGGGGTTGGTGGTTTGTGTTTTAGTCTAGGACTGAGTTGTACAGTATGAGATAGATGTTAGGTGAGAGGTTGGTGGTTTGTGTTATAGTCTAGGACTGAGTTGTACAATATGAGATAGATGTTAGGTGAAGGATTGGTGGTTGTACAATATGAGATAGATGTTAGGTGAGGGGTTGGTGGTTTGTGTTATAGTCTAGGACTGAGTTGTACAATATGAGATAGATGTTAGGTGAGGGGTTGGTGGTTTGTGTTTTAGTCTAGGACTGAGTTGTACAATATGAGATAGATGCTAGGTGAGAGGTAGGTGGTTTGTGTTATAGTCTAGGACTGAGCTGTACAATATGAGATAGATGTTAGGTGAGGGGTTGGTGGTTTGTGTTTAAGTCTAGGACTGAGTTGTACAATATGAGATAGAAGTTAGGTGAGGGGTTGGTGGTTTGTGTTTTAGTCTAGGACTGAGTTGTACAATATGAGATAGATGTTAGGTGAGGGGTTGGTGGTTTGTGTTTTAGTGTAGGACTGATTTGTACAGTATGAGATAGATGTTAGGTGAGGGGTTGGTGGTTTGTGTTTTAGTGTAGGACTGATTTGTACAATATGAGATAGATGTTAGGCGAGAGGTTGGTGGTTTGTGTTATAGTCTAGGACTGAGTTGTACAATATGAGATAGATGTTAGGTGAGGGGTAGGTGGTTTGTGTTTTAGTCTAGGACTGAGTTGTACAATATGAGATAGATGTTAGGCGAGAGGTTGGTGGTTTGTGTTATAGTCTAGGACTGAGTTGTACAATATGAGATAGATGTTAGGTGAGGGGTAGGTGGTTTGTGTTTTAGTCTAGGACTGAGTTGTACAATATGAAATAGATGTTAGGTGAAGGGTTGGTGGTTTGTGTTATAGTCTAGGACTGAGTTGTACAATATGAGATAGATGTTAGGTGAGGGGTTGGTGGTTTGTGTTTTAGTGTAGGACTGAGTTGTACAGTATGAGATAGATGTTAGGTGAGGGGTTGGTGGTTTGTGTTTTAGTCTTGGAATGAGTTGTACAATATGAGATAGATGTTAGGTGAGGGGTTGTTGGTTTGTGTAATAGTCTAGGACTGAGTTGTACAATATGAAATAGATGTTAGGTGAGGGGTTGGTGGTTTGAGTTTTAGTCCAGGACTGAGTTGTACAATATGAGATAGATGTTAGGTGAGAGGTTGTTGGTTTGTGTTTTAGTCTAGGACTGAGTTGTACAATATGAGATAGATGTTAGGTGAGAAGTTGGTGGTTTGTGTTTTAGTCTAGGACTGAGTTGTACAATATGAGATAGATGTTAGGTGAGAAGTTGGTGGTTTGTGTTTTAGTCTAGGACTGAGTTGTACAGTATGAGATAGATGTTAGGTGAGGGGTTGGTGGTTTGTGTTTTAGTGTAGGACTGATTTGTACAATATGAGATAGATGTTAGGTGAGAGGTTGGTGGTTTGTGTTATAGTCTAGGACTGAGCTGTACAATATGAGATAGATGTTAGGTGAGAGGTAGGTGGTTTGTGTTATAGTCTAGGACTGAGCTGTACAATATGAGATAGATGTTAGGTGAGGGGTTGGTGGTTTGTGTTTAAGTCTAGGACTGAGTTGTACAATATGAGATAGAAGTTAGGTGAGGGGTTGGTGGTTTGTGTTTTAGTCTAGGACTGAGTTGTACAATATGAGATAGATGTTAGGTGAGGGGTTGGTGGTTTGTGTTATAGTCAAGGACTGAGTTGTACAGTATGAGATAGATGTTAGGTGAGGGGTTGGTGGTTTGTGTTATAGTCTAGGACTGAGTTGTACAATATGAGATAGATGTTAGGTGATGGGTTGGTGGTTTGTGTTATAGTCAAGGACTGAGTTGTACAATATGAGATAGATGTTAGGTGAGGGGTTGGTGGTTTGTGTTATAGTCTAGGACTGAGTTGTACAGTATGAGATAGATGTTAGGTGAGGGGTTGGTGGTTTGTGTTTTAGTCTAGGACTGAGTTGTACATTATGAGATAGATGTTAGGTGAGGGGTTGGTGGTTTGTGTTTTAGTCTAGGACTGAGTTGTACAATATGAGATAGATGTTAGGTGAGGGGTTGGTGGTTTGTGTTATAGTCTAGGACTGAGTTGTACAATATGAGATAGATGTTAGGTGAGGGGTTAATTGGTGGTTTGTGTTATAGTCTGGGACTGAGTTGTACAGGATGAGATAGATGTTAGGTGAGAGGTTGGTGGTTTGAGTTTTAGTCCAGGACTGAGTTGTACAATATGAGATAGATGTTAGGTGAGAGGTTGTTGGTTTGTGTTATAGTCTAGGACTGAGTTGTACATTATGAGATAGATGTTAGGTGAGAGGTTGTTGGTTTGTGTTTTAGTCTAGGACTGAGTTGTACAATATGAGATAGATGTTAGGTGAGAAGTTGGTGGTTTGTGTTTTAGTCTAGGACTGAGTTGTACAGTATGAGATAGATGTTAGGTGAGGGGTTGGTGGTTTGTGTTTTAGTGTAGGACTGATTTGTACAATATGAGATAGATGTTAGGTGAGAGGTTGGTGGTTTGTGTTATAGTCTAGGACTGAGTTGTACAATATGAGATAGATGTTAGGTGAGGGGTAGGTGGTTTGTGTTTTAGTCTAGGACTGAGTTGTACAATATGAAATAGATGTTAGGTGAAGGGTTGGTGGTTTGTGTTATAGTCTAGGACTGAGTTGTACAATATGAGATAGATGTTAGGTGAGGGGTTGGTGGTTTGTGTTTTAGTCTAGGACTGGGTTGTACAATATGAAATAGATGTTAGGTGAGAGGTTGGTGGTTTGTGTTATAGTCTAGGACTGAGTTGTACAGTATGAGATAGATGTTAGGTGAGGGGTTGGTGGTTTGTGTTATAGTCTAGGACTGAGTTGTACAATATGAGATAGATGTTAGGTGAGGGGTGGTGGTTTGTGTTTTAGTCTAGGACTGAGTTGTACAATATGAGATAGATGTTAGGTGAGAGGTAGGTGGTTTGTGTTATAGTCTAGGACTGAGCTGTACAATATGAGATAGATGTTAGGTGAGGGGTTGGTGGTTTGTTTTTTAGTCTAGGACTGAGTTGTACAATATGAGATAGAAGTTAGGTGAGGGGTTGGTGGTTTGTGTTTTAGTCTAGGACTGAGTTGTACAGTATGAGATAGATGTTAGGTGAGAGGTTGGTGGTTTGTGTTATAGTCTAGGACTGAGTTGTACAATATGAGATAGATGTTAGGTGATGGATTGGTGGTTGTACAATATGAGATAGATGTTAGGTGAGGGGTTGTTGGTTTGTGTTATAGTCTAGGACTGAGTTGTACATTATGAGATAGATGTTAGGTGAGGGGTTGGTGGTTTGTGTTTTAGTCTAGGACTGAGTTGTACAATATGAGATAGATGTTAGGTGAGAGGTAGGTGGTTTGTGTTATAGTCTAGGATTGAGCTGTACAATATGAGATAGATGTTAGGTGAGGGGTTGGTGGTTTGTGTTTAAGTCTAGGACTGAGTTGTACAATATGAGATATAAGTTAGGTGAGGGGTTGGTGGTTTGTGTTTTAGTCTAGGACTGAGTTGTACAATATGAGATAGATGTTAGGTGAGGGGTTGGTGGTTTGTGTTATAGTCAAGGACTGAGTTGTACAGTATGAGATAGATGTTAGGTGAGGGGTTGGTGGTTTGTGTTATAGTCTAGGACTGAGTTGTACAATATGAGATAGATGTTAGGTGATGGGTTGGTGGTTTGTGTTATAGTCAAGGACTGAGTTGTACAATATGAGATAGATGTTAGGTGAGGGGTTGGTGGTTTGTGTTATAGTCTAGGACTGAGTTGTACAATATGAGATAGATGTTAGGTGAGGGGTTGGTGGTTTGTGTTTTAGTCTAGGACTGAGTTGTACATTATGAGATAGATGTTAGGTGAGGGGTTGGTGGTTTGTGTTTTAGTGTAGGACTGAGTTGTACAATATGAGATAGATGTTAGGTGAGGGGTTGGTGTTTTGTGTTATAGTCTAGGACTGAGTTGTACAATATGAGATAGATGTTAGGTGAGGGGTTAATTGGTGGTTTGTGTTATAGTCTGGGACTGAGTTGTACAGTATGAGATAGATGTTAGGTGAGAGGTTGGTGGTTTGTGTTTTAGTGTAGGACTGAGTTGTACAATATGAGATAGATGTTAGGTGAGGGGTTGGTGGTTTGTGTTTTAGTCTAGGACTGAGTTGTACAATATGAGATAGATGTTAGGTGAGAGGTTGGTGGTTTGTGTTTTAGTCTAGGACTGAGTTGTACAATATGAGATAGATGTTAGGTGAGGGGTTGGTGGTTTGTGTTTTAGTCTAGGACTGAGTTGTACAATATGAGATAGAAGTTAGGTGAGGGGTTGGTGGTTTGTGTTTTAATCTAGGACTGAGTTGTACAGTATGAGATAGATGTTAGGTGAGAGGTTGGTGGTTTGTGTTATAGTCTAGGACTGAGTTGTACAATATGAGATAGATGTTAGGTGATGGATTGGTGGTTTGTGTTAAAGTCAAGGACTGAGTTGTACAATATGAGATAGATGTTAGGTGAGGGGTTGGTGGTTTGTGTTATAGTCTAGGACTGAGTTGTACAATATGAGATAGATGTTAGGTGGGGGGTTGGTGGTTTGTGTTTTAGTCTAGGACTGAGTTGTACAATATGAGATAGATGTTAGGTGAGAGGTAGGTGGTTTGTGTTATAGTCTAGGACTGAGCTGTACAATATGAGATAGATGTTAGGTGAGGGGTTGTTGGTTTGTGTTTAAGTCTAGGACTGAGTTGTACAATATGAGATATAAGTTAGGTGAGGGGTTGGTGGTTTGTGTTTTAGTCTAGGACTGAGTTGTACAATATGAGATAGATGTTAGGTGAGGGGTTGGTGGTTTGTGTTATAGTCAAGGACTGAGTTGTACAGTATGAGATAGATGTTAGGTGAGAGGTTGGTGGTTTGTGTTATAGTCTAGGACTGAGTTGTACAATATGAGATAGATGTTAGGTGAGGGGTTGGTAGTTTGTGTTATAGTCTAGGACTGAGTTGTACAGTATGAGATAGATGTTAGGTGAGGGGTTGGTGGTTTGTGTTTTAGTCTAGGACTGAGTTGTACATTATGAGATAGATGTTAGGTGAGGGGTTGGTGGTTTGTGTTTTAGTCTAGGACTGAGTTGTACAATATGAGATAGATGTTAGGTGAGGGGTTAATTGGTGGTTTGTGTTATAGTCTGGGACTGAGTTGTACAGTATGAGATAGATGTTAGGTGAGAGGTTGGTGGTTTGTGTTTTAGTCTAGGACTGAGTTTTACAATATGAGATAGATGTTAGGTGAGGGGTTGGTGGTTTGTGTTTTAGTCTAGGACTGAGTTGTACAATATGAGATAGATATTAGGTGAGGGGTTGGTGGTTTGTGTTTTAGTCTAGGACTGAGTTGTACAATATGAGATAGATGTTAGGTGAGAGGTTGGTGGTTTGTGTTTTAGTCTAGGACTGAGTTGTACAATATGAGATAGATGTTAGGTGAGAGGTTGGTGGTTTGTGTTTTAGTGTAGGACTGAGTTGTACAATATGAGATAGATGTTAGGTGAGGGGTTGGTGGTTTGTGTTATAGTCTAGGACTGAGTTGTACAATATGAAATAGATGTTAGTTGAGGGGTTTGTGGTTTGAGTTTTAGTCCAGGACTGAGTTGTACAATATGAGATAGATGTTAGGTGAGAGGTTGGTGGTTTGTGTTATAGTCTAGGACTGAGTTGTACAATATGAGATAGATGTTAGGTGAGGGGTTGGTGGTTTGTGTTTTAGTGTAGGACTGAGTTGTACAGTATGAGATAGATGTTAGGTGAGGGGTTGGTGGTTTGTGTTTTAGTCTAGGACTGAGTTGTACAGTATGAGATAGATGTTAGGTGAGGGGTTGGTGGTTTGTGTTTTAGTGTAGGACTGATTTGTACAATATGAGATAGATGTTAGGTGAGAGGTTGGTGGTTTGTGTTATAGTCTAGGACTGAGTTGTACAATATGAGATAGATGTTAGGTGAGGGGTAGGTGGTTTGTGTTTTAGTCTAGGACTGAGTTGTACAATATGAAATAGATGTTAGGTGAAGGGTTGGTGGTTTGTGTTATAGTCTAGGACTGAGTTGTACAATATGAGATAGATGTTAGGTGAGGGGTTTGTGGTTTGTGTTTTAGTCTAGGACTGAGTTGTACAATATGAAATAGATGTTAGGTGAGAGGTTGGTGGTTTGTGTTATAGTCTAGGACTGAGTTGTACAGTATGAGATAGATGTTAGGTGAGGGGTTGTTGGTTTGTGTTATAGTCTAGGACTGAGTTGTACAATATGAGATAGATGTTAGGTGAGGGGTTGGTGGTTTGTGTTTTAGTCTAGGACTGAGTTGTACAATATGAGATAGATGTTAGGTGAGAGGTAGGTGGTTTGTGTTATAGTCTAGGACTGAGCTGTACAATATGAGATAGATGTTAGGTGAGGGGTTGGTGGTTTGTGTTTTAGTCTAGGACTGAGTTGTACAGTATGAGATAGATGTTAGGTGAGAGGTTGGTGGTTTGTGTTATAGTCTAGGACTGAGTTGTACAATATGAGATAGATATTAGGTGATGGATTGGTGGTTTGTGTTATAGTCAAGGACTGAGTTGTACAATATGAGATAGATGTTAGGTGAGGGGTTGGTGGTTTGTGTTATAGTCTAGGACTGAGTTGTACAATATGAGATAGATGTTAGGTGAGGGGTTGGTGGTTTGTGTTTTAGTCTAGGACTGAGTTGTACAATATGAGATAGATGTTAGGTGAGAGGTAGGTGGTTTGTGTTATAGTCTAGGACTGAGCTGTACAATATGAGATAGATGTTAGGTGAGGGGTTGGTGGTTTGTGTTTAAGTCTAGGACTGAGTTGTACAATATGAGATATAAGTTAGGTGAGGGGTTGGTGGTTTGTGTTTTAGTCTAGGACTGAGTTGTACAATATGAGATAGATGTTAGGTGAGGGGTTGGTGGTTTGTGTTATAGTCAAGGACTGAGTTGTACAGTATGAGATAGATGTTAGGTGATGGGTTGGTGGTTTGTGTTATAGTCAAGGACTGAGTTGTACAATATGAGATAGATGTTAGGTGAGGGGTTGGTGGTTTGTGTTATAGTCTAGGACTGAGTTGTACAATATGAGATAGATGTTAGGTGAGAGGTTGTTGGTTTGTGTTATAGTCTAGGACTGAGTTGTACAATATGAGATAGATGTTAGGTGAGGGGTTGGTGGTTTGTGTTATAGTCTAGGACTGAGTTGTACAATATGAGATAGATGTTAGGTGAGAGGTTGGTGGTTTGTGTTATAGTTTAGGACTGAGTTGTACAATATGAGATAGATGTTAGGTGAGGGGTTGTTGGTTTGTGTTATAGTCTAGGACTGAGTTGTACAATATGAGATTGATGTTAGGTGAGGGGTTGGTGGTTTGTGTTATAGTCTAGGACTGAGTTGTACAATATGAGATAGATGTTAGGTGATGGGTTGGTGGTTTGTGTTATAGTCAAGGACTGAGTTGTACAATATGAGATAGATGTTAGGTGAGGGGTTGGTGGTTTGTGTTATAGTCTAGGACTGAGTTGTACAATATGAGATAGATGTTAGGTGATGGGTTGGTGGTTTGTGTTATAGTCAAGGACTGAGTTGTACAATATGAGATAGATGTTAGGTGAGGGGTTGGTGGTTTGTGTTATAGTCTAGGACTGAGCTGTACAATATGAGATAGATGTTAGGTGAGGGGTTGGTGGTTTGTGTTTAAGTCTAGGACTGAGTTGTACAATATGAGATAGAAGTTAGGTGAGGGGTTGGTGGTTTGTGTTTTAGTCTAGGACTGAGTTGTACAATATGAGATAGATGTTAGGTGAGGGGTTGGTGGTTTGTGTTATAGTCAAGGACTGAGTTGTACAGTATGAGATAGATGTTAGGTGAGGGGTTAGTGGTTTGTGTTATAGTCTAGGACTGAGTTGTACAATATGAGATAGATGTTAGGTGATGGGTTGGTGGTTTGTGTTATAGTCAAGGACTGAGTTGTACAATATGAGATAGATGTTAGGTGAGGGGTTGGTGGTTTGTGTTATAGTCTAGGACTGAGTTGTACAGTATGAGATAGATGTTAGGTGAGGGGTTGGTGGTTTGTGTTTTAGTCTAGGACTGAGTTGTACATTATGAGATAGATGTTAGGTGAGGGGTTGGTGGTTTGTGTTTTAGTCTAGGACTGAGTTGTACAATATGAGATAGATGTTAGGTGAGAGGTTGGTGGTTTGTGTTATAGTCTAGGACTGAGTTGTACAATATGAGATAGATGTTAGGTGAGGGGTTGGTGGTTTGTGTTTTAGTGTAGGACTGAGTTGTACAGTATGAGATAGATGTTAGGTGAGGGGTTGGTGGTTTGTGTTTTAGTCTAGGACTGAGTTGTACAATATGAGATAGATGTTAGGTGAGGGGTTGTTGGTTTGTGTTATAGTCTAGGACTGAGTTGTACAATATGAAATAGATGTTAGTTGAGGGGTTTGTGGTTTGAGTTTTAGTCCAGGACTGAGTTGTACAATATGAGATAGATGTTAGGTGAGGGGTTAATTGGTGGTTTATGTTATAGTCTGGGACTGAGTTGTACAGTATGAGATAGATGTTAGGTGAGAGGTTGGTGGTTTGTGTTATAGTCTAGGACTGAGTTGTACAATATGAGATAGATGTTAGGTGAGGGGTTGGTGGTTTGTGTTTTAGTCTAGGACTGAGTTGTACAATATGAGATAGATGTTAGGTGAGAGGTTGGTGGTTTGTGTTTTAGTCTAGGACTGAGTTGTACAATATGAGATAGATGTTAGTTGAGGGGTTGGTGGTTTGTGTTATAGTCTAGGACTGAGTTGTACAATATGAGATAGATGTTAGGTGAGGGGTTGGTGGTTTGTGTTTTAGTCTAGGACTGAGTTGTACAATATGAGATAGATGTTAGGTGAGAGGTTGGTGGTTTGTGTTTTAGTGTAGGACTGAGTTGTACAATATGAGATAGATGTTAGGTGAGGGGTTGGTGGTTTGTGTTATAGTCTAGGACTGAGTTGTACAATATGAGATAGATGTTAGATAAGAGGTTGGTGATTTGTGTTTTAGTCTAGGACTGAGTTGTACAATATGAGATAGATGTTAGGTGAGGGGTTGGTGGTTTGTGTTATAGTGTAGGACTGAGTTGTACAATATGAGATAGATGTTAGGTGAGAGGTTGGTGGTTTGTGTTATAGTCAAGGACTGAGTTGTACAATATGAGATAGATGTTAGGTGAGGGGTTGGTGGTTTGTGTTATAGTCTAGGACTGAGCTGTACAATATGAGATAGATGTTAGGTGAGGGGTTGGTGGTTTGTGTTTAAGTCTAGGACTGAGTTGTACAATATGAGATAGAAGTTAGGTGAGGGGTTGGTGGTTTGTGTTTTAGTCTAGGACTGAGTTGTACAATATGAGATAGATGTTAGGTGAGGGGTTGGTGGTTTGTGTTATAGTCAAGGACTGAGTTGTACAGTATGAGATAGATGTTAGGTGAGGGGTTGGTGGTTTGTGTTATAGTCTAGGACTGAGTTGTACAATATGAGATAGATGTTAGGTGATGGGTTGGTGGTTTGTGTTATAGTCAAGGACTGAGTTGTACAATATGAGATAGATGTTAGGTGAGGGGTTGGTGGTTTGTGTTATAGTCTAGGACTGAGTTGTACAGTATGAGATAGATGTTAGGTGAGGGGTTGGTGGTTTGTATTTTAGTCTAGGACTGAGTTGTACATTATGAGATAGATGTTAGGTGAGGGGTTGGTGGTTTGTGTTTTAGTCTAGGACTGAGTTGTACAATATGAGATAGATGTTAGGTGAGAGGTTGGTGGTTTGTGTTATAGTCTAGGACTGAGTTGTACAATATGAGATAGATGTTAGGTGAGGGGTTGGTGGTTTGTGTTTTAGTGTAGGACTGAGTTGTACAGTATGAGATAGATGTTAGGTGAGGGGTTGGTGGTTTGTGTTTTAGTCTAGGACTGAGTTGTACAATATGAGATAGATGTTAGGTGAGGGGTTGTTGGTTTGTGTTATAGTCTAGGACTGAGTTGTACAATATGAAATAGATGTTAGTTGAGGGGTTTGTGGTTTGAGTTTTGGTCCAGGACTGAGTTGTACAATATGAGATAGATGTTAGGTGAGGGGTTAATTGGTGGTTTGTGTTATAGTCTGGGACTGAGTTGTACAGTATGAGATAGATGTTAGGTGAGAGGTTGGTGGTTTGTGTTTTAGTCTAGGACTGAGTTGTACAATATGAGATAGATGTTAGGTGAGGGGTTGGTGGTTTGTGTTTTAGTCTAGGACTGAGTTGTACAATATGAGATAGATGTTAGGTGAGAGGTTGGTGGTTTGTGTTTTAGTCTAGGACTGAGTTGTACAATATGAGATAGATGTTAGTTGAGGGGTTGGTGGTTTGTGTTTTAGTCTAGGACTGAGTTGTACAATATGAGATAGATGTTAGGTGAGGGGTTGGTGGTTTGTGTTTTAGTCTAGGACTGAGTTGTACAATATGAGATAGATGTTAGGTGAGAGGTTGGTGGTTTGTGTTTTAGTGTAGGACTGAGTTGTACAATATGAGATAGATGTTAGGTGAGGGGTTGGTGGTTTGTGTTATAGTGTAGGACTGAGTTGTACAATATGAGATAGATGTTAGGTGAGAGGTTGGTGGTTTGTGTTATAGTCTAGGACTGAGTTGTACAATATGAGATAGATGTTAGGTGAGGGGTTGGTGGTTTGTGTTTTAGTGTAGGACTGAGTTGTACAGTATGAGATAGATGTTAGGTGAGGGGTTGGTGGTTTGTGTTTTAGTCTAGGACTGAGTTGTACAATATGAGATAGATGTTAGGTGAGGGGTTGTTGGTTTGTGTTATAGTCTAGGACTGAGTTGTACAATATGAAATAGATGTTAGTTGAGGGGTTTGTGGTTTGAGTTTTAGTCCAGGACTGAGTTGTACAATATGAGATAGATGTTAGGTGAGAGGTTGGTGGTTTGTGTTTTAGTCTAGGACTGAGTTGTACAATATGAGATAGATGTTAGGTGAGAAGTTGGTGGTTTGTGTTTTAGTCTAGGACTGAGTTGTACAATATGAGATAGATGTTAGGTGAGAAGTTGGTGGTTTGTGTTTTAGTCTAGGACTGAGTTGTACAGTATGAGATAGATGTTAGGTGAGGGGTTGGTGGTTTGTGTTTTAGTGTAGGACTTATTTGTACAATATGAGATAGATGTTAGGTGAGAGGTTGGTGGTTTGTGTTATAGTCTAGGACTGAGTTGTACAATATGAGATAGATGTTAGGTGAGGGGTTGGTGGTTTGTGTTTTAGTCTAGGACTGAGTTGTACAATATGAAATAGATGTTAGGTGAAGGGTTGGTGGTTTGTGTTATAGTCTAGGACTGAGTTGTACAATATGAGATAGATATTAGGTGAGGGGTTGGTGGTTTGTGTTTTAGTCTAGGACTGAGTTGTACAATATGAAATAGATGTTAGGTGAGAGGTTGGTGGTTTGTGTTATAGTCTGGGACTGAGTTGTACAGTATGAGATAAATGTTAGGTGAGGGGTTGTTTGTTTGTGTTATAGTCTAGGACTGAGTTGTACAATATGAGATAGATGTTAGGTGAGGGGTGGTGGTTTGTGTTTTAGTCTAGGACTGAGTTGTGCAATATGAGATAGAAGTTAGGTGAGGGGTTTGTGGTTTGTGTTTTAGTCTAGGACTGAGTTGTAAAGTATGAGATAGATGTTAGGTGAGAGGTAGGTGGTTTGTGTTATAGTCTAGGACTGAGTTGTACAATATGAGATAGATGTTAGGTGAGGGGTTGGTGGTTTGTGTTTTAGTCTAGGACTGAGTTGTACAATATGAGATAGATGTTAGGTGAGAGGTAGGTGGTTTGTGTTGTAGTCTAGGACTGAGCTGTACAATATGAGATAGATGTTAGGTGAGGGGTTGGTGGTTTGTGTTTAAGTCTAGGACTGAGTTGTACAATATGAGATAGAAGTTAGGTGAGGGGTTGGTGGTTTGTGTTTTAGTCTAGGACTGAGTTGTACAATATGAGATAGATGTTAGGTGAGGGGTTGGTGGTTTGTGTTATAGTCAAGGACTGAGTTGTACAGTATGAGATAGATGTTAGGTGAGAGGTTGGTGGTTTGTGTTATAGTCTAGGACTGAGTTGTACAATATGAGATAGATGTTAGGTGAGGGGTTGGTGGTTTGTGTTATAGTCAAGGACTGAGTTGTACAATATGAGATAGATGTTAGGTGAGGGGTTGGTGGTTTGTGTTATAGTCTAGGACTGAGTTGTACAGTATGAGATAGATGTTAGGTGAGGGGTTGGTGGTTTGTATTTTAGTCTAGGACTGAGTTGTACATTATGAGATAGATGTTAGGTGAGGGGTTGGTGGTTTGTGTTTTAGTCTAGGACTGAGTTGTACAATATGAGATAGATGTTAGGTGAGAGGTTGGTGGTTTGTGTTATAGTCTAGGACTGAGTTGTACAATATGAGATAGATGTTAGGTGAGGGGTTGGTGGTTTGTGTTTTAGTGTAGGACTGAGTTGTACAGTATGAGATAGATGTTAGGTGAGGGGTTGGTGGTTTGTGTTTTAGTCTAGGACTGAGTTGTACAATATGAGATAGATGTTAGGTGAGGGGTTGTTGGTTTGTGTTATAGTCTAGGACTGAGTTGTACAATATGAAATAGATGTTAGTTGAGGGGTTTGTGGTTTGAGTTTTGGTCCAGGACTGAGTTGTACAATATGAGATAGATGTTAGGTGAGGGGTTAATTGGTGGTTTGTGTTATAGTCTGGGACTGAGTTGTACAGTATGAGATAGATGTTAGGTGAGAGGTTGGTGGTTTGTGTTTTAGTCTAGGACTGAGTTGTACAATATGAGATAGATGTTAGGTGAGGGGTTGGTGGTTTGTGTTTTAGTCTAGGACTGAGTTGTACAATATGAGATAGATGTTAGGTGAGAGGTTGGTGGTTTGTGTTTTAGTCTAGGACTGAGTTGTACAATATGAGATAGATGTTAGTTGAGGGGTTGGTGGTTTGTGTTTTAGTCTAGGACTGAGTTGTACAATATGAGATAGATGTTAGGTGAGGGGTTGGTGGTTTGTGTTTTAGTCTAGGACTGAGTTGTACAATATGAGATAGATGTTAGGTGAGAGGTTGGTGGTTTGTGTTTTAGTGTAGGACTGAGTTGTACAATATGAGATAGATGTTAGGTGAGGGGTTGGTGGTTTGTGTTATAGTGTAGGACTGAGTTGTACAATATGAGATAGATGTTAGGTGAGAGGTTGGTGGTTTGTGTTATAGTCTAGGACTGAGTTGTACAATATGAGATAGATGTTAGGTGAGGGGTTGGTGGTTTGTGTTTTAGTGTAGGACTGAGTTGTACAGTATGAGATAGATGTTAGGTGAGGGGTTGGTGGTTTGTGTTTTAGTCTAGGACTGAGTTGTACAATATGAGATAGATGTTAGGTGAGGGGTTGTTGGTTTGTGTTATAGTCTAGGACTGAGTTGTACAATATGAAATAGATGTTAGTTGAGGGGTTTGTGGTTTGAGTTTTAGTCCAGGACTGAGTTGTACAATATGAGATAGATGTTAGGTGAGAGGTTGGTGGTTTGTGTTTTAGTCTAGGACTGAGTTGTACAATATGAGATAGATGTTAGGTGAGAAGTTGGTGGTTTGTGTTTTAGTCTAGGACTGAGTTGTACAATATGAGATAGATGTTAGGTGAGAAGTTGGTGGTTTGTGTTTTAGTCTAGGACTGAGTTGTACAGTATGAGATAGATGTTAGGTGAGGGGTTGGTGGTTTGTGTTTTAGTGTAGGACTTATTTGTACAATATGAGATAGATGTTAGGTGAGAGGTTGGTGGTTTGTGTTATAGTCTAGGACTGAGTTGTACAATATGAGATAGATGTTAGGTGAGGGGTTGGTGGTTTGTGTTTTAGTCTAGGACTGAGTTGTACAATATGAAATAGATGTTAGGTGAAGGGTTGGTGGTTTGTGTTATAGTCTAGGACTGAGTTGTACAATATGAGATAGATATTAGGTGAGGGGTTGGTGGTTTGTGTTTTAGTCTAGGACTGAGTTGTACAATATGAAATAGATGTTAGGTGAGAGGTTGGTGGTTTGTGTTATAGTCTGGGACTGAGTTGTACAGTATGAGATAAATGTTAGGTGAGGGGTTGTTTGTTTGTGTTATAGTCTAGGACTGAGTTGTACAATATGAGATAGATGTTAGGTGAGGGGTGGTGGTTTGTGTTTTAGTCTAGGACTGAGTTGTGCAATATGAGATAGAAGTTAGGTGAGGGGTTTGTGGTTTGTGTTTTAGTCTAGGACTGAGTTGTAAAGTATGAGATAGATGTTAGGTGAGAGGTAGGTGGTTTGTGTTATAGTCTAGGACTGAGTTGTACAATATGAGATAGATGTTAGGTGAGGGGTTGGTGGTTTGTGTTTTAGTCTAGGACTGAGTTGTACAATATGAGATAGATGTTAGGTGAGAGGTAGGTGGTTTGTGTTGTAGTCTAGGACTGAGCTGTACAATATGAGATAGATGTTAGGTGAGGGGTTGGTGGTTTGTGTTTAAGTCTAGGACTGAGTTGTACAATATGAGATAGAAGTTAGGTGAGGGGTTGGTGGTTTGTGTTTTAGTCTAGGACTGAGTTGTACAATATGAGATAGATGTTAGGTGAGGGGTTGGTGGTTTGTGTTATAGTCAAGGACTGAGTTGTACAGTATGAGATAGATGTTAGGTGAGAGGTTGGTGGTTTGTGTTATAGTCTAGGACTGAGTTGTACAATATGAGATAGATGTTAGGTGAGGGGTTGGTGGTTTGTGTTATAGTCAAGGACTGAGTTGTACAATATGAGATAGATGTTAGGTGAGGGGTTGGTGGTTTGTGTTATAGTCTAGGACTGAGTTATACAATATGAGATAGATGTTAGGTGAGGGGTTGTTGGTTTGTGTTATAGTCTAGGACTGAGTTGTACAATATATGAGATAGATGTTAGGTGAGGGGTTGGTGGTTTGTGTTATAGTCTAGGACTGAGTTGTACAATATGAGATAGATGTTAGGTGAGAGGTTGGTGGTTTGTGTTATAGTCTAGGACTGAGTTGTACAATATGAGATAGATGTTAGGTGAGGGGTTGTTGGTTTGTGTTATAGTCTAGGACTGAGTTGTACAATATGAGATAGATGTTAGGTGAGGGGTTGGTGGTTTGTGTTATAGTCTAGGACTGAGTTGTACAAAATGAGATAGATGTTAGGTGATGGGTTGGTGGTTTGTGTTATAGTCAAGGACTGAGTTGTACAATATGAGATAGATGTTAGGTGAGAGGTTGGTGGTTTGTGTTATAGTCTAGGACTGAGTTGTACAATATGAGATAGATGTTAGGTGAGGGGTTGTTGGTTTGTGTTATAGTCTAGGACTGAGTTGTACAATATGAGATAGATGTTAGGTGAGGGGTTGGTGGTTTGTGTTATAGTCTAGGACTGAGTTGTACAATATGAGATAGATGTTAGGTGATGGGTTGGTGGTTTGTGTTATAGTCAAGGACTGAGTTGTACAATATGAGATAGATGTTAGGTGAGGGGTTGGTGGTTTGTGGTATAGTCTAGGACTGAGTTGTACAGTATGAGATAGATGTTAGGTGAGGGGTTGGTGGTTTGTGTTATAGTCTAGGACTGAGTTGTACAATATGAGATAGATGTTAGGTGAGGGGTTAGTGGTTTGTGTTATAGTCTAGGACTGAGTTGTACAGTATGAGATAGATGTTAGGTGAGAGGTTGGTGGTTTGTGTTTTAGTCTAGGACTGAGTTGTACAGTATTAGACAGATATTAGGTGAGGGGTTGGTGGTTTGTGTTTTAGTCTAGGACTGAGTTGTACAGTATGAGATAGATGTTAGGTGAGTGGTTAATTGGTGGTTTGTGTTATAGTCTAGGACTGAGTTGTACATTATGAGATAGATGTTAGGTGAGGGGTTGGTGGTTTGTGTTTTAGTCTAGGACTGAGTTGTACAATATGAGATAGATGTTAGGTGAGGGGTTGGTGGTTTGTGTTATAGTCTAGGACTGAGTTGTACAATATGAGATAGATGTTAGGTGAGGGGTTAATTGGTAGTTTGTGTTATAGTCTGGGACTGAGTTGTACAGTATGAGATAGATGTTAGGTGAGAGGTTGGTGGTTTGTGTTTTAGTGTAGGACTGAGTTGTACAATATGAGATAGATGTTAGGTGAGGGGTTGGTGGTTTGTGTTATAGTCTAGGACTGAGTTGTACAATATGAGATAGATGTTAGGTGAGGGGTTGGTGGTTTGTGTTATAGTCTAGGACTAAGTTGTACAATATGAGATAGATGTTAGGTGAGGGGTTGGTGGTTTGTGTTTTAGTCTAGGACTGAGTTGTACAGTATGAGACAGATGTTAGGTGAGGGGTTGGTGGTTTGTGTTATAGTCTAGGACTGAGTTGTACAATATGAGATAGATGTTAGGTGAGGGGTTAATTGGTGGTTTGTGTTATAGTCAAGGACTGAGTTGTACAGTATGAGATAGATTTTAGGTGAGGGGTTGTTGGTTTGTGTTATAGTCTAGGACTGAGTTGTACAATATGAGATAGATGTTAGGTGAGGGGTTGGTGGTTTGTGTTTTAGTCTAGGACTGAGTTGTACAATATGAGATAGATGTTAGGTGAGGGGTTGGTGGTTTGTGTTATAGTCTAGGACTGAGTTGTACAATATGAGATAAATGTTAGGTGAGGGGTTGGTGGTTTGTGTTTTAGTCTAGGACTGAGTTGTACAATATGAGATAGATGTTTGGTGAGAGGTTGGTGGTTTGTGTTTTAGTTTAGGACTGAGTTGTACATTATGAGATAGATGAATTAATCTTTCCTGTCATCAACATCAAAGCCTATTTCGACAAAACTGGTTCAGAAAACTCTGCTGGGATAGGGGATACTATGCATTCTGAGCTCAGCTCCCTGAAATGCAAATAAGATAATGCCATTTTAGCCCTCTTCAATGAATTTGACTTTGTCCAGTTGGCATTCATATTGCCTTTTAATGCTTGAATTCGAAGCACTTCAATGCTTAAAAGAATGCCAACAGAATTTGGTAGTGCTATATAGAGGCAAGGCCATGCATGGTAAACATACAGATATAAACTGTATTATTTGTAGACAGCCCCCTTGTTATGGGTACAGTAAGGGAAATGATATAGATGCATGAACGGTATTTATAAAGCCCTGATTATGGACAAAACCTGATTGTGAATGTGTGATATTATTTAGTGATTCATTAGTTCGCCTTGTGAGAGTATGTATGGAAAGATTCCTCTTTGTCATGAACATAAAAATTATGATAATAGGGAGTTGGACTGTCATGTTATACCTATAATAAAACGTCTAGCTCAGCTTTCAATGTTGATAATCATTTCTCGTACAACATGAATATTCATGAGTATCTTTAGAATGGTGTTTACGGCCAATTAGGTGCGGAGTTTTGTCCGACGAGTGATTTTCTTCCTTGGTTGAATAGAGGCCGGCAGTTATTGTTCCATTCCTTATTGTGATTTACGAAACTTTTTCACCATTACATACAAAGGCATTTATGCTAATTACTCTACTTACAAGTGATCATGACAATTTAGTATTCATCAGGTTTGTTTGTATTCTAGGTTAAATGTGAATTCAATGATCGTATAGATAAACGTATTATGGTGAAATTTTCACCGTCCTATATTACTTTACAGCTCATCACAAGTACATGAGTATTATCCTGATAATAATAATATACAACATTTATATAGCGCTCTATATGATTTGTAAAATTACTCCTAAAATTATCCTTGCTATCGGCCACAGAAATGTGCTGCTCCGTCAAACAGCAGAGATATGTTCAAATTGTACGATAGTGAAATTTAATATATTCAGTATGATTGAAATTAAATGTTTATTACAAAACATATCATAAAATCAAAACATGTATAACCAACAACATATGTCACACAGAATCTTGTAATAGTGTATATCATATTGTACTGAAACAATTATATAGATATACAATGCACTCCTCTTTATATCATGTTGCATTTGTCAGACAAAAGCATGGCATTAACAGGAATGTGACATTAAGAGAAACATGTTTTTTGTACTAAATCTAGTGCATGTCCAATATCCACATAACTAAAAGTAAGCCATTCAATGTACATATGAAGATGTATCAATCTATGGATAGCATTATTTCATCGAAAACATCAAAAATCCCATTTTTTTGGATTATTTTTTTATTTTCTCTGCAATATTTTGTACAAGTTGTATCTGAAATCAATGAAAATGGCATCATTTTCTGGATATTTTATGTGGTTGGTTAAAAAAACATGATATTAAGAGGAATACACTTCAAAATAAATGATATTAACCAAATTAAAGTACATATATGTACATAGATTGTATAGAGGAAAAATGGTGATTTGGAAAAACACTATATAAAGTGGAATGTGATATTAACAGGGGTGATATTAAGTGGAATCCACTGTATACACAATACATGTATATACAAATTGATCGGGTTAGTTTTAATGTGACAATAAACAAAATAAAGTCACAAATTGTTTGTTTATGTTCTGGTTATTGGGATGTTTTAATCTGACAATACGATAGAAGTTGTATTCTGAATGTCATAGGAGCTTAATTAATGTGTATACCAATATATGTTAATAAAATGTTACCTTTTATCCTCAAGCTCCCAGATTGGTACAGAAAATACTGTGATATATGTCATTGTAGCTGTATCAATGATGAACCCCCACCCCTAGCTTTGTCCCATTTCAGTGATAGGAGACTTACATGTATAATAATAAATGCTATTATTAGAATGTATATTTAATGTAGGCCAAACTGTGGGAGTTGATCGATTTAAAAAACAAAATGAGTGTTCACTAAAGAAAAGTGCTTAAGGGTCATCTAAATTTAAGCTAGCATATCAAGTGATAGCTAATTAACAAGCTTAATAGGTACTGTTTTAGGCAAATTTCACAGAAGTACGTACATAATCAATTGCTGGTATATGTATCACGGCTAACCATGGACCTTGCTTTTGGCATGTAATTTGCCAATGTGTTTGCTTATTTTGGCAAAACATGCGGAAAAACGTACATAATTAGCTCAGATTTATCCTTGGCAAGATTACATATCCAAAGCAAGGTCTATGGTTAGCCAAATATAATATATCAACAAAATTATTGATCCAGTCACTTTGTCCGAAATAGTGCATAAAGATATCACTCGATGTGATAATTTAGATGACTGTTAACGACTGAGAACAACTATTAGCAACTGGGCCCAGTTGTTCAAAGGGTGATTAGCTTAATCACTATTTAACGATATTTTTTAAAACTTGAATAATTCTGTCAATATACAAGTTACAGTCTTAACATTTTGTATGTAAATTGACAATATTAGGTATTTGCTATCTGCAAAGTTGTAATTAAATCTATGGTTTCTTTTTAAAGATACAGGATAATTAAAATTTGCACTAATCACTGATTAAGCTAATCATGTTTTGAACAACTGGGCCCTGGTCTGCTTAATCTCTTACAGTACAGGTGATAACTACCCTCGTTGTTACCACGCCACGGTCATCATCTGTTGATATTTACATTATGTATCCTTGAGTGACCTATTCCAATTGTCTTTTGTCTGTCATAGTGCATCGTGCACCTGTCAACAATTTAACATTTTCAACATTTTCTCAAATAATCCCTGGTAGAAGCTTCCCTGGCCAAGCTGCTCCAAAATTGTGAATAATATACAAGGTCCTAACCCCCTAGGGGCTTGAGGGATGGGGTTCAAAACTTTCAGATATGGTTTGGTTGATAACCAGTATCATTAAGTGTCTCAAGGTGACTTGTCATTGTATGTTTGATAACCAGTATCATTAAGTGTCTCAAGGTGACTTGTCATTGTATGGTTGATAACCAGTATCATTAAGTGTCTCAAGGTGACTTTGTCATTGTATGGTTGATAACCAGTGATTGTAAGTGTCTCAAGGTGACTTGATACTGTATGGTTGATAACCAGTATTATTAAGTGTCACAAGGTGACTTGACATTGTATGGTTGATAACCAGTATTATTAAGTGTCACAAGGTGACTTGATACTGTATGGTTGATAACCAGTATCATTAAGTGTCTCCAGGTGACTTGACACTGTACGTTTGATAACCAGTGATTGTAAGTGTCTCAAGGTGACTTGACACTGTATGGTTGATAACCAGTGTCATTAAGTGTCTCAAGGTGATTTGACACTGTATGGTTGATAACCAGTATCATTAAGTTTCTCAAGGTGACTTGACATTGTATGTTTGATAACCAGTATCATTAAGTGTCTCAAGGTGACTTGACACTGTACGTTTGATAACCAGTGATTGTAAGTGTCTCAAGGTGACTTGATACTGTATGGTTGATAACCAGTATCATTAAGTGTCTCCAGGTGACCTGATACTGTATGGTTGATAACCAGTATCATTAAGTTTCTCCAGGTGACTTGACATTGTATGGTTGATAACCAGTATCATTAAGTTTCTCCAGGTGACTTGACATTGTATGTTTGATAACCAGTATCATTAAGTGTCTCAAGGTGACTTGACATTGTATGGTTGATAACCAGTGTCATTAAGTGTCTCAAGGTGACTTGTCATTGTATGGTTGATAACCAGTGATTGTAAGTGTCACAAGGTGACTTGACATTGTACGTTTGATAACCAGTGTCATTAAGTGTCTCAAGGTGACTTGACATTGTATGGTTGATAACCAGTGATTGTAAGTGTCTCCAGGTGACTTGATACTGTATGTTTGATAACCAGTATCATTAAGTGTCTCAAGGTGACTTGACACTGTACGTTTGATAACCAGTGATTGTAAGTGTCTCCAGGTGACTTGATACTGTATGTTTGATAACCAGTATTATTAAGTGTCACAAGGTGACTTGACACTGTACGGTTGATAACCAGTATCATTAAGAGGTTCGAGGTGACTTGATACTGTATGTTTGATAACCAGTATCATTAAGTGTCTCCAGGTGACTTGATACTGTAAGTTTGATTACCAGTATTATTAAGTGTCTCCAGGTGACTTGATACTGTATGTTTGATAACCAGTATTATTAAGTGTCACAAGGTGGTTTGACACTGTATGTTTGATAACCAGTATCATTAAGTGGTTCCAGGTGACTTGATACTGTATGGTTGATAACCAGTATCATTAAGTGTCTCCAGGTGACTTGTTACTGTATGGTTGATAACCAGTATCATTAAATGTCTCCAGGTGACTTGTTACTTTATGTTTGATAACCAGTATTATTAAGTGTCTCCAGGTGACTTGATACTGTATGTTTGATAACCAGTATCATTAAGTGTCTCAAGGTGACTTGATACTGTATGGTTGATAACCAGTATCATTAAGTGTCTCAAGGTGACTTGACACTGTATGGTTGATAACCAGTATCATTAAGTGTCTCAAGGTGACTTGACACTGTATGGTTGATAACCAGTATCATTAAGTGTCTCAAGGTGACTTGACACCGTATGTTTGATAACCAGTATCATTAAGAGGTTCGAGGTGACTTGATACTGTATGGTTGATAACCAGTATCATTAAGTGTCTTCAGTTGACTTGTTACTGTATGGTTGATAACCAGTATTATTAAGTGTCTCCAGGTGACTTGATACTGTATGTTTGATAACCAGTATTATTAAGTGTCACAAGGTGACATGACACTGTATGTTTGATAACCAGTATCATTAAGTGTCTCAAGGTGACTTGACACTGTATGTTTGATAACCAGTATCATTAAGTGTCTCAAGGTGACTTGACATTGTATGGTTGATAACCAGTATCATTAAGTGTCTCAAGGTGACTTGACACCGTATGTTTGATAACCAGTATCATTAAGAGGTTCGAGGTGACTTGATACTGTATGGTTGATAACCAGTATCATTAAGTGTCTTCAGTTGACTTGTTACTGTATGGTTGATAACCAGTATTATTAAGTGTCTCAAGGTGACTTGACACTGTATGTTTGATAACCAGTATCATTAAGTGTCTCAAGGTGACTTGTTACTGTATGTTTGATAACCAGTATTATTAAGTGTCTCAAGGTGACTTGACATTTTATGGTTGGAAACCAGTATTATTAAGTGTCACAAGGTGACTTGATATTGTATGGTTGATAACCAGTATCATTAAGTGTCTCCAGGTGACTTGATACTGTATGTTTGATAACCAGTATCATTAAGTGTCTCAAGGTGACTTGATACTGTATGTTTGATAACCAGTATTATTAAGTGTCCCCAGGTGACTTGACACTGTATGTTTGATAACCAGTATCATTAAGTGTCTCAAGGTGACCTGATACTGTATGGTTGATAACCAGTATCATTAAGTGTCTCCAGGTGACTTGATACTGCATGGTTGATAACCAGTATCATTAAGTGTCACAAGGTGACTTGACACTGTATGTTTGATAACCAGTATTATTAAGTGTCACAAGGTGACTTGACACTGTATGTTTGATAACCAGTATCATTAAGTGTCTCAAGGTGACTTGACACTGTATGGTTGATAACCAGTATCATTAAGTGTCTTCAGGTGACTTGACATTGGATGGTTGATAACCAGTATCATTAAGTGTCACAAGGTGACTTGACATTGTATGGTTGATAACCAGTATCAATAAGTGTCTCCAGGTGACTTGATACTGTATGTTTGATAACTAGTATTATTAAGTGTCACAAGGTGACTTGGCATTGTATGGTTGATAACCAGTATCATTAAGTGTCTCCAGGTGACTTGATACTGTATGTTTGATAACCAGTATCATTAAATGGTTCGAGGTGACTTGATACTGTATGGTTGATAACCAGTATCATTAAGTGTCTCCAGGTGACTTGTTACTGTATGGTTGATAACCAGTATCATTAAGTGTCTCAAGGTGACTTGATACTGTATGTTTGATAACAAGTATCATTAAGTGTCTCAAGGTGACTTGACACTGTATGTTTGATAACCAGTATCATTAAGTGTCTCAAGGTGACTTGACATTGTATGGTTGATAACCAGTATTATTAAGTGTCACAAGGTGACATGACATTGTATGGTTGATAACCAGTATCATTAAGTGTCTCCAGGTGACTTGATACTGTATGTTTGATAACCAGTATTATTAAGTGTCTCCAGGTGACTTGTTACTGTATGGTTGATAACCAGTATCATTAAGTGTCTCCAGGTGACTTGTTACTGTATGGTTGATAACCAGTATCATTAAGTGTCTCAAGGTGACTTGTTACTGTATGGTTGATAACCAGTATTATTAAGTGTCTCAAGGTGACTTGATACTGTATGATTGATAACCAGTATCATTAAGTGTCTCAAGGTGACCTGATACTGTATGGTTGATAACCAGTATCATTAAGTGTCTCAAGGTGACTTGACACTGTATGTTTGATAACCAGTATCATTAAGTGGTTCCAGGTGACTTGATACTGTATGGTTGATAACCAGTATCATTAAGTGTCTCCAGGTGACTTGTTACTGTATGGTTGATAACCAGTATCATTAAGTGTCTCAAGGTGACTTGTTACTGTATGGTTGATAACCAGTATTATTAAGTGTCTCAAGGTGACTTGATACTGTATGATTGATAACCAGTATCATTAAGTGTCTCAAGGTGACCTGATACTGTATGGTTGATAACCAGTATCATTAAGTGTCTCAAGGTGACTTGACACTGTATGTTTGATAACCAGTATCATTAAGTGTCACAAGGTGACTTGACACTGTATGTTTGATAACCAGTATCATTAAGTGTCTCAAGGTGACTTGACATTGTATGTTTGATAACCAGTATCATTAAGTGTCTCCAGGTGACTTGACATTGTATGGTTGATAACCAGTATTATTAAGTGTCACAAGGTGACTTGGCATTGTATGTTTGATAACCAGTATCATTAAGTGTCACAAGGTGACTTGACACTGTATGTTTGATAACCAGTATCATTAAGTGTCACAAGGTGACTTGACATTGTATGGTTGATAACCAGTATTATTAAGTGTCACAAGGTGACTTGGCATTGTATGTTTGATAACCAGTATCATTAAGTGTCTCCAGGTGACTTGACACTGTATGTTTGATAACCAGTATCATTAAGTGTCACAAGGTGACTTGACACTGTATGGTTGATAACCAGTATTATTAAGTGTCACAAGGTGACTTGGCATTGTATGTTTGATAACCAGTATCATTAAGTGTCACAAGGTGACTTGATACTGTATGTTTGATAACCAGTATCATTAAGTGTCTCAAGGTGACTTGACACTGTATGGTTGATAACCAGTATTATTAAGTGTCACAAGGTGACTTGACACTGTATGTTTGATAACCAGTATTATTAAGTGTCACAAGGTGACTTGACACTGTATGTTTGATAACCAGTATCATTAAGTGTCTCAAGGTGACTTGACACTGTATGGTTGATAACCAGTATCATTAAGTGTCTTCAGGTGACTTGACATTGGATGGTTGATAACCAGTATCATTAAGTGTCACAAGGTGACTTGACATTGTATGGTTGATAACCAGTATCAATAAGTGTCTCCAGGTGACTTGATACTGTATGTTTGATAACTAGTATTATTAAGTGTCACAAGGTGACTTGGCATTGTATGGTTGATAACCAGTATCATTAAGTGTCTCCAGGTGACTTGATACTGTATGTTTGATAACCAGTATCATTAAATGGTTCGAGGTGACTTGATACTGTATGGTTGATAACCAGTATCATTAAGTGTCTCCAGGTGACTTGTTACTGTATGGTTGATAACCAGTATCATTAAGTGTCTCAAGGTGACTTGATACTGTATGTTTGATAACAAGTATCATTAAGTGTCTCAAGGTGACTTGACACTGTATGTTTGATAACCAGTATCATTAAGTGTCTCAAGGTGACTTGACATTGTATGGTTGATAACCAGTATTATTAAGTGTCACAAGGTGACATGACATTGTATGGTTGATAACCAGTATCATTAAGTGTCTCCAGGTGACTTGATACTGTATGTTTGATAACCAGTATTATTAAGTGTCACAAGGGGACTTGACACTGTATGGTTGATAACCAGTATCATTAAGTGGTTCCAGGTGACTTGATACTGTATGGTTGATAACCAGTATCATTAAGTGTCTCCAGGTGACTTGTTACTGTATGGTTGATAACCAGTATCATTAAGTGTCTCAAGGTGACTTGTTACTGTATGGTTGATAACCAGTATTATTAAGTGTCTCAAGGTGACTTGATACTGTATGATTGATAACCAGTATCATTAAGTGTCTCAAGGTGACCTGATACTGTATGGTTGATAACCAGTATCATTAAGTGTCTCAAGGTGACTTGACACTGTATGTTTGATAACCAGTATCATTAAGTGTCACAAGGTGACTTGACACTGTATGTTTGATAACCAGTATCATTAAGTGTCTCAAGGTGACTTGACATTGTATGTTTGATAACCAGTATCATTAAGTGTCTCCAGGTGACTTGACATTGTATGGTTGATAACCAGTATTATTAAGTGTCACAAGGTGACTTGGCATTGTATGTTTGATAACCAGTATCATTAAGTGTCACAAGGTGACTTGACACTGTATGTTTGATAACCAGTATCATTAAGTGTCACAAGGTGACTTGACATTGTATGGTTGATAACCAGTATTATTAAGTGTCACAAGGTGACTTGGCATTGTATGTTTGATAACCAGTATCATTAAGTGTCTCCAGGTGACTTGACACTGTATGTTTGATAACCAGTATCATTAAGTGTCACAAGGTGACTTGACACTGTATGGTTGATAACCAGTATTATTAAGTGTCACAAGGTGACTTGGCATTGTATGTTTGATAACCAGTATCATTAAGTGTCACAAGGTGACTTGATACTGTATGTTTGATAACCAGTATCATTAAGTGTCTCAAGGTGACTTGACACTGTATGGTTGATAACCAGTATTATTAAGTGTCACAAGGTGACTTGACACTGTATGTTTGATAACCAGTATCATTAAGTGTCACAAGGTGACTTGATACTGTATGGTTGATAACCAGTATCATTAAGTGTCTCCAGGTGACTTGACATTGTATGTTTGATAACCAGTATCATTAAGTGTCTCAAGGTGACCTGATACTGTATGGTTGATAACCAGTATCATTAAGTGTCACAAGGTGACTTGACACTGTATGTTTGATAACCAGTATTATTAAGTGTCACAAGGTGACTTGACACTGTATGTTTGATAACCAGTATCATTAAGTGTCTCCAGGTGACTTGATACTGTATGTTTGATAACCAGTATCATTAAGTGTCTCTAGGTGACTTGATACTGTATGTTTGATAACCAGTATCATTAAGTGTCTCCAGGTGACTTGATACTGTATGTTTGATAACCAGTATTATTAAGCGTCTCCAGGTGACTTGACACTGTATGTTTGATAACCAGTATCATTAAATGGTTCGAGGTGACTTGATACTGTATGGTTGATAACCAGTATCATTAAGTGTCTCCAGGTGACTTGTTACTGTATGGTTGATAACCAGTATCATTAAGTGTCTCAAGGTGACTTGTTACTGTATGGTTGATATCCAGTATCATTAAGTGTCTCCAGGTGACTTGATACTGTTTGGTTGATAACCAGTTTCATTAAGTGTCTCAAGGTGACTTGATACTGTTTGGTTGATAACCAGTATCATTAAGTGTCTCAAGGTGACTTGATACTGTATGATTGATAACCAGTATCATTAAGTGTCTCAAGGTGACCTGATACTGTATGGTTGATAACCAGTATCATTAAGTGTCTCAAGGTGACTTGACACTGTATGTTTGATAACCAGTATCATTAAGTGTCACAAGGTGACTTGACACTGTATGTTTGATAACCAGTATCATTAAGTGTCTCAAGGTGACTTGACATTGTATGTTTGATAACCAGTATCATTAAGTGTCTCCAGGTGACTTGACATTGTATGGTTGATAACCAGTATTATTAAGTGTCACAAGGTGACTTGGCATTGTATGTTTGATAACCAGTATCATTAAGTGTCACAAGGTGACTTGACACTGTATGTTTGATAACCAGTATCATTAAGTGTCACAAGGTGACTTGACATTGTATGGTTGATAACCAGTATTATTAAGTGTCACAAGGTGACTTGGCATTGTATGTTTGATAACCAGTATCATTAAGTGTCTCCAGGTGACTTGACACTGTATGTTTGATAACCAGTATCATTAAGTGTCACAAGGTGACTTGACACTGTATGGTTGATAACCAGTATTATTAAGTGTCACAAGGTGACTTGGCATTGTATGTTTGATAACCAGTATCATTAAGTGTCACAAGGTGACTTGATACTGTATGTTTGATAACCAGTATCATTAAGTGTCTCAAGGTGACTTGACACTGTATGGTTGATAACCAGTATTATTAAGTGTCACAAGGTGACTTGACACTGTATGTTTGATAACCAGTATCATTAAGTGTCACAAGGTGACTTGATACTGTATGGTTGATAACCAGTATCATTAAGTGTCTCCAGGTGACTTGACATTGTATGTTTGATAACCAGTATCATTAAGTGTCTCAAGGTGACCTGATACTGTATGGTTGATAACCAGTATCATTAAGTGTCACAAGGTGACTTGACACTGTATGTTTGATAACCAGTATTATTAAGTGTCACAAGGTGACTTGACACTGTATGTTTGATAACCAGTATCATTAAGTGTCTCCAGGTGACTTGATACTGTATGTTTGATAACCAGTATCATTAAGTGTCTCTAGGTGACTTGATACTGTATGTTTGATAACCAGTATCATTAAGTGTCTCCAGGTGACTTGATACTGTATGTTTGATAACCAGTATTATTAAGCGTCTCCAGGTGACTTGACACTGTATGTTTGATAACCAGTATCATTAAATGGTTCGAGGTGACTTGATACTGTATGGTTGATAACCAGTATCATTAAGTGTCTCCAGGTGACTTGTTACTGTATGGTTGATAACCAGTATCATTAAGTGTCTCAAGGTGACTTGTTACTGTATGGTTGATATCCAGTATCATTAAGTGTCTCCAGGTGACTTGATACTGTTTGGTTGATAACCAGTTTCATTAAGTGTCTCAAGGTGACTTGATACTGTTTGGTTGATAACCAGTATCATTAAGTGTCTCCAGGTGACTTGACATTGTATGGTTGATAACCAGTATCAATAAGTGTCTCCAGGTGACTTGATACTGTATGTTTGATAACCAGTATTATTAAGTGTCACAAGGTGACTTGTTACTGTATGGTTGATAACCAGTATCATTAAGTGTCTCCAGGTGACTTGATATTGTATGTTTGATAACCAGTATCATTAAGTGTCTCCAGGTGACTTGATACTGTATGTTTGATAACCAGTATTATTAAGTGTCTCTAGGTGACTTGATACTGTATGTTTGATAACCAGTATCATTAAGTGTCTCCAGGTGACTTGATACTGTATGTTTGATAACCAGTATTATTAAGTGTCTCCAGGTGACTTGACACTGTATGTTTGATAACCAGTATCATTAAGTGTCTCAAGGTGACATGACATTGTATGTTTGATAACCAGTATTATTAAGTGTCACAAGGGGACTTGACACTGTATGTTTGATAACCAGTATCATTAAGTGGTTCCAGGTGACTTGATACTGTATGGTTGATAACCAGTATCATTAAGTGTTTCCAGGTGACTTGTTACTGTATGGTTGATAACCAGTATCATTAAGTGTCTCAAGGTGACTTGTTACTGTATGGTTGATAACCAGTATTATTAAGTGTCTCAAGGTGACTTGATACTGTATGTTTGATAACCAGTATCATTAAGTGTCTCAAGGTGACTTGGCATTGTATGGTTGATAACCAGTATCATTAAGTGTCTCTAGGTGACTTGATACTGTATGTTTGATAACCAGTATCATTAAGTGTCTCCAGGTGACTTGATACTGTATGTTTGATAACCAGTATTATTAAGCGTCTCCAGGTGACTTGACACTGTATGTTTGATAACCAGTATCATTAAATGGTTCGAGGTGACTTGATACTGTATGGTTGATAACCAGTATCATTAAGTGTCTCCAGGTGACTTGTTACTGTATGGTTGATAACCAGTATCATTAAGTGTCTCAAGGGACTTGTTACTGTATGGTTGATAACCAGTATCATTAAATGGTTCGAGGTGACTTGATACTGTATGGTTGATAACCAGTATCATTAAGTGTCTCCAGGTGACTTGATACTGTTTGGTTGATAACCAGTTTCATTAAGTGTCTCAAGGTGACTTGACATTGTATGGTTGATAACCAGTATCATTAAGTGTCTCCAGGTGACTTGACACTGTATGATTGATAACCAGTATCATTAAGTGTCACAAGGTGACTTGGCATTGTATGTTTGATAACCAGTTTCATTAAGTGTCTCAAGGTGACTTGACATTGTATGGTTGATAACCAGTATCATTAAGTGTCTCCAGGTGACTTGACACTGTACGTTTGATAACCAGTATCATTAAGTGTCTCAAGGTGACTTGATACTGTATGTTTGATAACCAGTATCATTAAGTGTCTCAAGGTGACTTGACACTGTATGTTTGATAACCAGTATCATTTAGTGTCACAAGGTGACTTGACATTGTATGGTTGATAACCAGTATCATTAAGTATCTCCAGGTGACTTGACACTGTATGTTTGATAACCAGTATCATTAAGTGTCACAAGGTGACTTGATACTGTATGTTTGATAACCAGTATCATTAAGTGTCCCAAGGTGACTTGACATTGTATGGTTGATAACCAGTATCATTAAGCGTCTCCAGGTGACTTGACACTGTATGGTTGATAACCAGTATCATTAAGTGTCACAAGGTGACTTGACACTGTATGCATGATTGATTTGTTTCTAAGAGTTAAATACTCATGAGTTTTGATTACCTGTGATTTTAAGGGTCTCACAAAGAGGTATATTCTTGCTCTCATTTTGTTGAATCACAAGTTGCATGAAGATCGAGACAGGCTTCATTCATTTGCATAGCAAATTATACATTCATCTGTCCATCTTTTTTCCCCATCAGTCCCCCAATCTCTCTGGCCAACAGATAGTTTGGACCAAGTATTTACGAACATGTGTATTTTTCATTGGCAGTCAGGTCGGGGAGTGTAGGATATATATGCAAACAGAGATAAGGTATGTGGCCTCACAGTATACCGTTTTAATTCACTGTTAACTTAACACCAGTAAACACCATTTTAAAAAATCAATTCTTCAGTTAGTATTTGATTCACAAACATATTGATAATATACATTCACTTTAAACTATATGGTAAGCAGGACAAATACAAATTTTCATAAAAACAAAAAATTCAATTTAGTAAATTGAATCTACCCCCGTAGTTAAATTTGGCTTAATATGCTGACAAGTGGATTGTACCACGTGTTTACACTGAGCTGGGAGAACAGTTGAGATTACATACTACCACTCTAGCATTATGACACCAATGTAACACTTGGACAGCCTACAATACATGGTGTATGGTGTATATGGCTTCAGACTTAGTATACATGGCCGACATATTCACAAACATGGATTTACTATATTATACCTGACCGTAGAGATATTGCATGGGATTTACGATGGAGCAGATATTCTTAGATTGGAGTATGAACCATCAGATATTCAGCTGAGGCTTAATCAAGGTCGATTCATCTCACCTGAGTGATGGTGTGTGGTTTGTTGTGTAACCGATGCTGATCTACCAACCATAATGTGTCCTATGGTAAGGTATTTTCACATTTAATTTTTTTATCAATAATATCCAAGTGCAAGTAATTTTATGTAAATTTTGATCAGATATGTGGATTTCAAAAGCTTAAACATGACAAATTGAAGTAAATTGCATACCTGCCTTGTGAAGCCATATAATGTTTATGTGGTAATACAAGTGTATATATAAACACATGTGACTGTGTGTTGATGAATATTCCGAACTCTGCTTACATAACAGGCATTGAAAACATTTTTTTTTCAGGTCGGTAAGTAAAACTAGATGTGCAGTAGGTACAGGAAGTGTTGTATGTATTTCATTGCCTGGTATATATATGTGTCGCATCAGAAAATTACTCATAAAATACTTAGTGACTTAGATGTATGATATGGCAATTTTGGCAGTTAAAAATAATTTGGCTTTGCTATCAGTAACATTTACACATTGTTGTTTCAAATTATGTAGCTCAGATTCATTGGGTTGTGCTGCATTAAATATTTCATGTAATCATATACTGTGCATTATAAGCAGTGACAAATCTATAATAATTTTTCATGGGTCCTTTTCATTTGTATTGCCAAAAACAATATGTTCCACAGTCCTGAAATTCAATGGGTTCTTTCAAAATTCTATGAGTATAGGATGCGGGATGCACACATATATTGATCACTGTATGAAAATATATGCCCCCCCTCATCTCAATTCAGAACTGACAGAAACAGTAACTTCTTTCATGTGTTGCTTGAACACTGGATACTTTAATGTCTGACGCCCATTCACCATTATCTTCCTGAGTAAACAATAGTAAACAACATTTTAGATCATAAACATCATGTTTCCATGGGAAGGCAAACTTGATAAAAATGATTTTTTTTTAATTTTCAAAGAGGTGAATTTTTTCCTATTTGAAAATTCACATAAACAATATATATGTTGATAGAATAATAAATCCATCTTATTAATAAATATATCTATCAAAAATGTTCAACCTTCACTGATTATTTTGATTTATTCAATTTGTTGATACATGGTGGATTTACTTATAATGACCCTAAGGTGATTGAGTCCCTTTTTACCCCAGGGAATTGAAGGGGTACCATTTACTCTGTGGAACATTAGCTCATTTACCCCTGAAAAAGCCTTTGAACTCTTCCAATTCAAAGGCTGGAATGGTTCATTATAATATTTCAGAGTTGATTTTTTTTTCTTTTTGCTAGGAAGCAACTAGAAGAAAATATGTGATGAATTTTCAAGTAGCAATTAACTTATTGCTTTAGGAGCTAATTTAACAGAGGGTGGGGGAGGGGTTAATAAAATTGCAAATTATTATAATTTTAAAAGATAATGTATTTCCACTGGAGCTGTTAAAAATGAGGTCAAGTTCCCTCTACAGGGCAGTACATTTTAATAATTACATGACTGTGAGATTTGCCAGGCTTATAAATCAGTCTAGGTACAACTAGGTGACACAAATCTAGGCTAACTTATAGTTAACTTAAAAATACATAATTCATGTTATGGCCTTACAAGTCAACCTACTATTATTAAGGCCTTTTGGGCCTCTTGTTTAGGTGGTTTTTTTTCTGAAATCTATTACCTTTATCTACGGGGATGTTTATGTTTATTTGTTTGACCTTTGACCTTTGTTCAGTGCGATAATGTGATCTTTTGAATGTAGAACACTTGGGGGTCTGTGAGTGCGCCTATATACCATTGTGTATATAGTCCTGTATAAGTCTACGTGATTGTGATGTCATTATCTCATTGTGAGGCTGTCCGTGATAATGTACGGCTTTATCACTGCTGCCGTCATCATAAACGATCTAATGACGTCATGTGTGTTTGACCCATACAAATATTTGGTCTAGTATCACCTATATACCATGTACTTATCAGCACAAAACTGGCGCCTTTATTCAGCACTAAACAAACATGTAATGAAATGGCTGTTTTAAGGCCCCCTGTCCCACTATACAGCCAATTAACACTGGAGAGTTTTGTTTACTTTAGGTTTTATTTCTCGTATACAGAAGCCTTAGCATTCTATTGTAACATTAGATATCATCAGAAAACTGCATAGGGTATACCTGATACCAGACACTCTCCTGTGTATTACACTGTATACCTGATACCAGACACTATAATGTGTATCACACTGTATACCTGACACCAGACACTCTAATGTATATTATACTGTATACCTGACACCAGACACTCTAATGTGTATTATACTGTATACCTGACACCAGACACACTAATGTGTATTATACTGTATACCTGACACCAGACACTCTAATGTGTATTATACTGTATACCTGACACCAGACACTCTAATGTGTATTATACTGTATACCTGATACCAGACACTCTAATGTGTATTATACTGTATACCTGATACCAGACACTCTAATGTGTATTGCACTGTTAACCTGATACCAGACACTCTAATGTGTATCATACTGTATACCTGATACCAGACACTCTAATGTATATTATACTGTATACCTGATACCAGACACTCTAATGTGTATTATACTGTATACCTGACACCAGACACTCTAATGTGTATTATACTGTATACCTGACACCAGACACTCTAATGTGTATTATACTGTATACCTGACACCAGACACTCTAATGTGTATTATACTGTATACCTGATACCAGACACTCTAATGTGTATTGCACTGTTAACCTGATACCAGACACTCTAATGTGTATCATACTGTATACCTGACACCAGATACTCTAATGTGTATTATACTGTATACCTGATACCAGACACTCTAATGTGTATTGCACTGTTAACCTGATACCAGACACTCTAATGTGTATTATACTGTATACCTGATACCAGACACTCTAATGTGTATTGCACTGTTAACCTGATACCAGACACTCTAATGTGTATTACACTGTATACCTGACACCAGATACTCTAATGTGTATCATACTGTATACCTGACACCAGACACTCTAATGTGTATTATACTGTATACCTTACACCAGACACTCTAATGTGTATTACACTGTATACCTGACACCATACACTCTAATGTGTATTATACTGTATACCTGACACCAGACACTCTAATGTGTATTATACTGTATACCTGACACCAGACACTCTAATGTGTATTATACTGTATACCTGACACCAGACACTCTAATGTGTATTATACTGTATACCTGACACCAGACACTCTAATGTGTATTATATTGTATACCTGACACCATGCACTCTAATGTGTATTATACTGTATACCTGATACCAGACACTCTAATGTGTATCATACTGTATACCTGACACCAGACACTCAAATGTGTATTATACTATATACCTGACACCAGACACTCTAATGTGTATTATACTATATACCTGACACCAGACACTCTAATGTGTATTATACTGTATACCTTACACCAGACACTCTAATGTGTATTACACTGTATACCTGACACCATACACTCTAATGTGTATTATACTGTATACCTGACACCAGACACTCTAATGTGTATTATACTGTATACCTGATACCAGACACTCTAATGTATATTATACTGTATACCTGACACCAGATACTCTAATGTGTATTACACTGTATACCTGACACCAGACACTATAATGTGTATTATACTGTATACCTGACACCAGACACTCTAATGTGTATTGCACTGTTAACCTGATACCAGACACTCTAATGTATATTACACTGTATACCTGACACCAGACACTCTAATGTGTATTATACTGTATACCTGACACCAGACACTCTAATGTGTATTATACTATATACCTGACACCAGACACTCTAATGTGTATTGCACTGTTAACCTGATACCAGACACTCTAATGTATATTACACTGTATACCTGATACCAGACACTCTAATGTGTATTATACTGTATACCTGACACCAGACACTCTAATGTGTATTATACTATATACCTGATACCAGACACTCTTATGTATAATACTGTATACCTTCAACCAGACACTCTAATGTGTATTATACAATATACCTGATACCAGACACTCTAATGTATAATACTATATACCTGATACCAGACACTCTAATGTATAATACTGTATACCTGACACCAGACACTCTAATGTATATTATACTGTATACCTGACACCAGACACTCTAATGCGTATTATACTGTATACCTGACACCAGACACTCTAATGTGTATTATACTATATACCTGACACCAGACACTCTAATGTGTATTATACTGTATACCTGACACCAGACACTCTAATGTGTATTATACTGTATACCTGACACCAGACACTCTAATGTGTATTATACTATATACCTGATACCAGACACTCTAATGTATAATACTGTATACCTGACACCAGACACTCTAATGTGTATTATACTATATACCTGACACCAGACACTCTAATGTGTATTATACTGTATACCTGACACCAGACACTCTAATGTGTATTATACTGTATACCTGACACCAGACACTTTAATGTGTATTACACTGTATACCTGACACCAGACACTCTAATGTGTATTATACTGTATACCTGACACCAGATACTCTAATGTATATAATACTGTATACCTGACACCAGATACTCTAATGTGTATTATACTGTATACCTGACACCAGACACTCTAATGTGTATTACACTGTATACCTGACACCAGACACTCCAATGTGTATTATACTGTATACCTGATACCAGACACTCTAATGTGTATTATACTGTATACCTGACACCAGACACTCTAATGTGTATTATACTGTATACCTGACACCAGACACTCTAATGTGTATCACACTGTATACCTGACACCATACAATCTAATGTATATTACACTGTATACCTGACACCAGACACTCTAATGTGTATTATACTGTATACCTGACACCAGACACTCTAATGTGTATTACACTGTATACCTGACACCAGACACTCCAATGTGTATTATACTGTATACCTGATACCAGACACTCTAATGTGTATTACACTGTATACCTGACACCAGACACTCTAATGTATATTACACTGTATACCTGACACCAGACACTCTAATGTGTATTATACTGTATACCTGACACCAGACACTCTAATGTATATAATACTGTATACCTGACACCAGATACTCTAATGTGTATTATACTGTATACCTGACACCAGACACTCTAATGTGTATTACACTGTATACCTGACACCAGACACTCCAATGTGTATTATACTGTATACCTGACACCAGACACTCTAATGTGTATTATACTGTATACCAGACACTCTAATGTGTATTATACTGTATACCTGACACCAGACACTCTAATGTGTATTATACTGTATACCTGACACCATACACTCTAATGTGTATTATACTGTATACCTGACACCAGACACTCTAATGTGTATTATACTGTATACCTGATACCAGACACTCTAATGTGTATTATACTGTATACCTGACACCAGACACTCCAATGTGTATCACACTGTATACCTGACACCATACACTCTAATGTGTATTATACTGTATACCTGACACCAGACACTCTAATGTGTATCACACTGTATACCTGACACCAGACACTCTAATGTGTATTATACTGTATACCTGACACCAGACACTCTAATGTGTATTATACTGTATACCTGACACCATACACTCTAATGTGTATTATACTGTATACCTGACACCAGACACTCTAATGTGTATTATACTGTATACCTGACACCATACACTCTAATGTGTATTATACTGTATACCTGACACCAGACACTCTAATGTGTATTATACTGTATACCTGACACCAGACACTCTAATGTGTATTATACTGTATACCTGACACCAGACACTCTAATGTGTATTATACTGTATACCTTCAACCAGACACTCAAATGTGTATTATACTATATACCTGACACCAGACACTCTAATGTGTATTATACTGTATACCTGACACCAGACACTCTAATGTGTATTATACTATATACCTGACACCAGACACTCTAATGTGTATTACACTGTATACCTGACACCAGACACTCTAATGTGTATTATACTATATACCTGACACCAGACACTCTAATGTGTATCTCACTGTATACCTGACACCATAAACTATAATGTGTATTATACTGTATACCTGACACTAGACACTCTAATGTGTATTACACTGTATACCTGACACCAGACACTCTAATGTGTATTATACTGTTAACCTGACACCAGACACTCTAATGTGTATCTCACTGTACACCTGACACCAGACACTCTAATGTATATTACACTGTATACCTGACACCAGACACTCTAATGTGTATTATACTGTATACCTGACACCAGACACTCTAATGTATATTACACTGTATACCTGACACCAGACACTCTAATGTATATTACACTGTATACCTGACACCAGACACTCTAATGTGTATTACACTGTATACCTGACACCAGACACTCTAATGTGTATTATATTGTATACCTGACACCATACACTCTAATGTGTATCACACTGTATACCTGACACCAGACACTCTAATGTATATTATACTGTATACCTGACACCAGACACTCTAATGTGTATTATATTGTATACCTGACACCATACACTCTAATGTGTATTATACTGTATACCTGACACCAGACACTCTAATGTGTATTATACTGTATACCTGACACCAGACACTCTAATGTGTATTATACTGTATACCTGACACCATACACTCTAATGTGTATTATACTGTATACCTGACACCAGACACTCTAATGCGTATTATACTATATACCTGACACCAGACACTCTAATGTGTATTATACTGTATACCTGACACCAGACACTCTAATATGTATTATACTGTATACCTGACACCAGATACTCTAATGTGTATTATACTGTATACCTGACACCAGACACTCTAATGTGTATTATACTGTATACCTGACACCAGACACTCTAATGTGTATTATACTGTATACCTGACACCAGACACTCTAATGAGTATTGCACTGTTAACCTGATACCAGACACTCTAATGTATAATACTGTATACCTGACACCATACACTCTAATGTGTATCACACTGTATACCTGACACCAGACACTCTAATGTATATTATACTGTATACCTGACACCAGACACTCTAATGCGTATTATACTGTATACCTGACACCAGACACACTAATGTGTATTATACTATATACCTGATACCAGACACTCTAATGTATAATACTGTATACCTGACACCAGAGACTCTAATGTGTATTATACTGTATACCTGACACCAGACACTCTAATGTGTATTATACTGTATACCTGACACCAGACACTCTAATATGTATTATACTGTATACCTGACACCAGACACTTTAATGTGTATTACACTGTATACCTGACACCAGACACTCTAATGTGTATTATACTGTATACCTGACACCAGACACTCTAATGTGTATTACACTGTATACCTGACACCAGACACTCTAATGTATATCACACTGTATACCTGACACCATACAATCTAATGTATATTACACTGTATACCTGACACCAGACACTCTAATGTATATTATACTATATACCTGACACCAGACACTCTAATGTGTATTACACTGTATACCTGACACCAGATACTCTAATGTGTATTATACTGTATACCTGACACCAGACACTCTAATGTGTATTATACTGTATACCTGACACCAGACACTCTAATGTGTATCACACTGTATACCTGATACCAGATACTCTAATGTGTATTATACTGTATACCTGACACCAGACACTCTAATGTGTATTATACTGTATACCTGACACCAGATACTCTAATGTGTATTATACTGTATACCTGACACCAGACACTCTAATGTGTATTACACTGTATACCTGACACCAGACACTCCAATGTGTATTATACTGTATACCTGACACCAGACACTCTAATGTGTATTATACTGTATACCTGACACCAGACACTCTAATGTGTATTATACTGTATACCTGACACCAGACACTCTAATGTGTATTATACTGTATACCTGACACCATACACTCTAATGTGTATTATACTATATACCTGACACCATACACTCTAATGTGTATCACACTGTATACCTGACACCAGACACTCTAATGTGTATTATACTGTATACCTGACACCATACACTCTAATGTGTATTATACTATATACCTGACACCATACACTCTAATGTGTATCACACTGTATACCTGACACCAGACACTCTAATGTATATTATACTGTATACCTGACACCAGACACTCTAATGTGTATTATACTGTATACCTGACACCATACACTCTAATGTGTATTATACTGTATACCTGACACCAGACACTCTAATGTGTATTATACTATATACCTGACACCAGACACTCTAATGTGTATTATACTGTATACCTGACACCAGACACTCTAATGTGTATTATACTGTATACCTGACACCAGACACTCTAATGTGTATTATACTGTATACCTGACACCATACACTCTAATGTGTATTATACTGTATACCTGACACCAGACACTCTAATGTGTATTATACTGTATACCTGACACCAGACACTCTAATGTGTATTATACTGTATACCTGACACCATACACTCTAATGTGTATTATACTGTATACCTGACACCATACACTCTAATGTGTATTATACTGTATACCTGACACCAGACACTCTAATGTGTATTATACTGTATACCTGACACCATACACTCTAATGTGTATTATACTGTATACCTGACACCAGACACTCTAATGTGTATTATACTGTATACCTTCAACCAGACACTCAAATGTGTATTATACTATATACCTGACACCAGACACTCTAATGTGTATTATACTGTATACCTGACACCAGACACTCTAATGTGTATTATACTATATACCTGACACCAGACACTCTAATGTGTATTACACTGTATACCTGACACCAGACACTCTAATGTGTATTATACTGTATACCTTACACCAGACACTCTAATGTGTATTATACTATATACCTGATACCAGACACTATAATGTGTATTATACTGTATACCTTACACCAGACACTCTAATGTGTATTATACTGTATACCTGACACCATACACTCTAATGTGTATTATACTGTATACCTGACACCAGACACTCTAATGTGTATTATACTGTATACCTGATACCAGACACTCTAATGTGTATTATACTGTATACCTGACACCAGACACTCTAATGTGTATCACACTGTATACCTGACACCAGACACTCTAATGTGTATTATACTGTATACCTGACACCAGACACTCTAATGTGTATTATACTGTATACCTGACACCATACACTCTAATGTGTATTATACTGTATACCTGACACCAGACACTCTAATGTGTATTATACTGTATACCTGACACCAGACACTCTAATGTGTATTATACTGTATACCTGACACCAGACACTCCAATGTGTATTATACTGTATACCTGACACCAGACACTCTAATGTGTATTATACTGTATACCTTCAACCAGACACTCAAATGTGTATTATACTATATACCTGACACCAGACACTCTAATGTGTATTATACTGTATACCTGACACCAGACACTCTAATGTGTATTATACTATATACCTGACACCAGACACTCTAATGTGTATTACACTGTATACCTGACACCAGACACTCTAATGTGTATTATACTGTATACCTGACACCAGACACTCTAATGTGTATTATACTGTATACCTTCAACCAGACACTCAAATGTGTATTATACTATATACCTGACACCAGACACTCTAATGTGTATTATACTGTATACCTGACACCAGACACTCTAATGTGTATTATACTGTATACCTGACACCAGACACTCTAATGTGTATTATACTGTATACCTGACACCAGACACTCTAATGTGTATTACACTGTATACCTGACACCAGACACTCTAATGTGTATTATACTGTTAACCTGACACCAGACACTCTAATGTGTATCTCACTGTACACCTGACACCAGACACTCTAATGTATATTACACTGTATACCTGACACCAGACACTCTAATGTGTATTATACTGTATACCTGACACCAGACACTCTAATGTATATTACACTGTATACCTGACACCAGACACTCTAATGTATATTACACTGTATACCTGACACCAGACACTCTAATGTGTATTACACTGTATACCTGACACCAGACACTCTAATGTGTATTATATTGTATACCTGACACCATACACTCTAATGTGTATCACACTGTATACCTGACACCAGACACTCTAATGTATATTATACTGTATACCTGACACCAGACACTCTAATGTGTATTATACTGTATACCTGACACCATACACTCTAATGTGTATTATACTGTATACCTGACACCATACACTCTAATGTGTATTATATTGTATACCTGACACCAGACACTCTAATGTGTATTATATTGTATACCTGACACCATGCACTCTAATGTGTATTATACTGTATACCTGACACCAGACACTCTAATGTGTATTATACTGTATACCTGACACCAGACACTCTAATGTGTATTATACTGTATACCTGACACCATACACTCTAATGTGTATTATACTGTATACCTGACACCAGACACTCTAATGCGTATTATACTATATACCTGACACCAGACACTCTAATGTGTATTATACTGTATACCTGACACCAGACACTCTAATATGTATTATACTGTATACCTGACACCAGACACTCTAATGTATATTACACTGTATACCTGACACCAGACACTCTAATGTGTATTATACTGTATACCTGACACCAGACACTCTAATGTGTATTACACTGTATACCTGACACCAGACACTCTAATGTATATTACACTGTATACCTGACACCAGACACTCTAATGTGTATTACACTGTATACCTGACACCAGACACTCTAATGTGTATTATATTGTATACCTGACACCATACACTCTAATGTGTATCACACTGTATACCTGACACCAGACACTCTAATGTATATTATACTGTATACCTGACACCAGACACTCTAATGTGTATTATATTGTATACCTGACACCATGCACTCTAATGTGTATTATACTGTATACCTGACACCAGACACTCTAATGTGTATTATACTGTATACCTGACACCAGACACTCTAATGTGTATTATACTGTATACCTGACACCATACACTCTAATGTGTATTATACTGTATACCTGACACCAGACACTCTAATGCGTATTATACTATATACCTGACACCAGACACTCTAATGTGTATTATACTGTATACCTGACACCAGACACTCTAATATGTATTATACTGTATACCTGACACCAGACACTCTAATATTTATTATACTGTTAACCTGACACCAGACACTCTAATATGTATTATACTGTATACCTGACACCAGACACTCTAATATTTATTATACTGTTAACCTGACACCAGACACTCTAATGTGTATTATACTGTATACCTGACACCAGACACTCTAATGTGTATTACACTGTATACCTGACACCAGATACTCTAATGTGTATTACACTGTATACCTGACACCAGACACTCTAATGTGTATTATACTGTATACCTGACACCATACACTCTAATGTGTATTATACTGTATACCTGACACCAGACACTCTAATGTGTATTATACTGTATACCTGACACCATACACTCTAATGTGTATTATACTGTATACCTGACACCAGACACTCTAATGTGTATTATACTGTATACCTGACACCAGACACTCTAATGTGTATTATACTGTATACCTGACACCAGACACTCTAATGTGTATTGCACTGTTAACCTGATACCAGACACTCTAATGTATATTACACTGTATACCTGACACCAGACACTCTAATGTGTATTACACTGTATACCTGACACCAGACACTCTAATGTGTATTATATTGTATACCTGACACCATACACTCTAATGTGTATTATACTGTATACCTGACACCAGACACTCTAATGTGTATTATACTGTATACCTGACACCAGACACTCTAATGTGTATTGCACTGTTAACCTGATACCAGACACTCTAATGTATATTACACTGTATACCTGACACCAGACACTCTAATGTGTATTACACTGTATACCTGACACCAGACACTCTAATGTGTATTATATTGTATACCTGACACCATACACTCTAATGTGTATCACACTGTATACCTGACACCAGACACTCTAATGTATATTATACTGTATACCTGACACCAGACACTCTAATGTGTATTATATTGTATACCTGACACCATGCACTCTAATGTGTATTATACTGTATACCTGACACCAGACACTCTAATGTGTATTATACTGTATACCTGACACCAGACACTCTAATGTGTATTATACTGTATACCTGACACCATACACTCTAATGTGTATTATACTGTATACCTGACACCAGACACTCTAATGCGTATTATACTATATACCTGACACCAGACACTCTAATGTGTATTATACTGTATACCTGACACCAGACACTCTAATATGTATTATACTGTATACCTGACACCAGACACTCTAATATTTATTATACTGTTAACCTGACACCAGACACTCTAATGTGTATTATACTGTATACCTGACACCAGACACTCTAATGTGTATTATACTGTATACCTGACACCAGACACTCTAATGTGTATTATACTGTATACCTGACACCAGACACTCTAATATTTATTATACTGTTAACCTGACACCAGACACTCTAATGTGTATCATACTGTATACCTGACACCAGACACTCTAATGTGTATTACACTGTATACCTGACACCATACACTCTAATGTGTATTATACTGTATACCTGATACCAGACACTCTAATGTGTATCATACTGTATACCTGACACCATACACTCTAATGTGTATTATACTGTATACCTGACACCAGACACTCTAATGTGTATTATACTGTATACCTGACACCAGACACTCAAATGTGTATTATACTGTATACCTGACACCAGACACTCTAATGTGTATCATACTGTATACCTGACACCAGACACTCTAATGTATATCACACTGTATACCTGACACCAGACACTCTAATGTGTATTATACTGTATACCTGACACCAGACACTCTAATGTGTATCATACTGTATACCTGATACCAGACACTCTAATGTGTATTATACTGTATACCTGACACCAGACACTCTAATGTGTATTATACTGTATACCTGACACCAGACACTCTAATGTGTATTATACTGTATACCTGACACCAGACACTCTAATGTGTATTATACTGTATACCTGATACCAGACACTCTAATGTGTATCATACTGTATACCTGACACCAGATACTCTAATGTGTATTATACTGTATACCTGACACCAGACACTCTAATGTGTATTATACTGTATACCTGACACCAGACACTCTAATGTGTATTGCACTGTTAACCTGATACCAGACACTCTAATGTATAATACTGTATACCTGACACCATACACTCTAATGTGTATCACACTGTATACCTGACACCAGACACTCTAATGTATATTATACTGTATACCTGACACCAGACACTCTAATGCGTATTATACTGTATACCTGACACCAGACACTCTAATGTGTATTATACTATATACCTGATACCAGACACTCTAATGTATAATACTGTATACCTGACACCAGAGACTCTAATGTGTATTATACTGTATACCTGACACCAGACACTCTAATGTGTATTATACTGTATACCTGACACCAGACACTCTAATATGTATTATACTGTATACCTGACACCAGACACTTTAATGTGTATTACACTGTATACCTGACACCAGACACTCTAATGTGTATTATACTGTATACCTGACACCAGACACTCTAATGTGTATTACACTGTATACCTGACACCAGACACTCTAATGTATATCACACTGTATACCTGACACCATACAATCTAATGTATATTACACTGTATACCTGACACCAGAGACTCTAATGTATATTATACTATATACCTGACACCAGACACTCTAATGTGTATTACACTGTATACCTGACACCAGATACTCTAATGTGTATTATACTGTATACCTGACACCAGACACTCTAATGTGTATTATACTGTATACCTGACACCAGACACTCTAATGTGTATCACACTGTATACCTGATACCAGTTACTCTAATGTGTATTATACTGTATACCTGACACCAGACACTCTAATGTGTATTATACTGTATACCTGACACCAGATACTCTAATGTGTATTATACTGTATACCTGACACCAGACACTCTAATGTGTATTACACTGTATACCTGACACCAGACACTCCAATGTGTATTATACTGTATACCTGACACCAGACACTCTAATGTGTATTATACTGTATACCTGACACCAGACACTCTAATGTGTATTATACTGTATACCTGACACCATACACTCTAATGTGTATTATACTGTATACCTGACACCAGACACTCTAATGTGTATTATACTGTATACCTGACACCATACACTCTAATGTGTATTATACTGTATACCTGACACCAGACACTCTAATGTGTATTATACTATATACCTGACACCAGACACTCTAATGTGTATTACACTGTATACCTGACACCAGACACTCCAATGTGTATTATACTGTATACCTGACACCATACACTCTAATGTGTATTATACTGTATACCTGACAACAGACACTCTAATGTGTATTATACTATATACCTGACACCAGACACTCTAATGTGTATTACACTGTATACCTGACACCAGACACTCCAATGTGTATTATACTGTATACCTGACACCAGACACTCTAATGTGTATTATACTGTATACCTGACACCAGACACTCTAATGTGTATTATATTGTATACCTGACACCATACACTCCAATGTGTATTATACTGTATACCTGACACCAGACACTCTAATGTGTATTATACTGTATACCTGACACCATACACTCTAATGTGTATTATACTGTATACCTGACACCAGACACTCTAATGTGTATTATACTATATACCTGACACCAGACACTCTAATGTGTATTATACTGTATACCTGACACCAGACACTCCAATGTGTATTATACTGTATACCTGACACCAGACACTCTAATGTGTATTATACTGTATACCTGACACCAGACACTCTAATGTGTATTACACTGTATACCTGACACCAGACACTCTAATGTGTATTATACTGTATACCTGACACCAGACACTCTAATGTGTATTATACTGTATACCTTCAACCAGACACTCTAATGTATATTACACTGTATACCTGACACCAGACACTCTAATGTGTATTACACTGTATACCTGACACCAGACACTCTAATGTGTATTATAATGTATACCTGACACCAGACACTCTAATGTATATTATACTATATACCTGACACCAGACACTCTAATGTGTATCATACTGTATACCTGACACCAGACACTCTAATGTGTATTATACTGTATACCTGACACCAGACACTCTAATGTGTATCACACTGTATACCTGACACCAGACACTCTAATGTGTATTATACTGTATACCTGATACCAGACACTCTAATGTGTATTATACTGTATACCTGACACCAGACACTCTAATGTGTATCATACTGTATACCTGACACCAGACACTCTAATGTGTATTATACTGTATACCTGACACCAGACACTCTAATGTGTATTATACTGTATACCTGACACCAGACACTCTAATGTGTATTATACTGTATACCTGATACCAGACACTCTAATGTGTATTATACTATATACCTGACACCAGACACTCTAATGTGTATCATACTGTATACCTGATACCAGACACTCTAATGTGTATTATACTGTATACCTGACACCAGACACTCTAATGTGTATCATACTGTATACCTGACACCAGACACTCTAATGTGTATTATACTGTATACCTGACACCATACACTCTAATGTGTATTATACTGTATACCTGACACCAGACACTCTAATGTGTATTATACTATATACCTGACACCAGACACTCTAATGTGTATCATACTGTATACCTGACACCAGACACTCTAATGTGTATTATACTGTATACCTGACACCATACACTCTAATGTATATTACACTGTATACCTGACACCATACACTCTAATGTGTATTATACTATATACCTGACACCATACACTCTAATGTGTATTATACTGTATACCTGACACCAGACACTCTAATGTGTATCATACTGTATACCTGACACCAGACACTCTAATGTGTATTATACTGTATACCTGACACCAGACACTCAAATGTGTATTATACTGTATACCTTACACCAGACACTCTAATGTGTATTATACTGTATACCTGACACCATACACTCTAATGTGTATTATACTATATACCTGACACCAGACACTATAATGTGTATTATACTGTATACCTTACACCAGACACTCTAATGTGTATTATACTATATACCTGACACCAGACACTCTAATGTGTATTATACTGTATACCTTACACCAGACACTCTAATGTGTATTATACTGTATACCTGACACCATACACTCTAATGTGTATTATACTATATACCTGATACCAGACACTATAATGTGTATTATACTGTATACCTTACACCAGACACTCTAATGTGTATTATACTGTATACCTGACACCAGACACTCTAATGTGTATTATACTATATACCTGACACCAGACACTCTAATGTGTATTACACTGTATACCTGACACCAGACACTCTAATGTGTATTATACTGTATACCTGACACCAGACACTCTAATGTGTATTATACTGTATACCTGATACCAGACACTATAATGTGTATTATACTGTATACCTGACACCAGACACTCTAATGTGTATCACACTGTATACCTGACACCAGACACTCTAATGTGTATTATACTGTTAACCTGACACCAGACACTCTAATGTGTATCTCACTGTACACCTGACACCAGACACTCTAATGTATATTACACTGTATACCTGACACCAGAGACTCTAATGTGTATTATATTGTATACCTGACACCATACACTCTAATGTGTATTATACTGTATACCTGACACCAGACACTCTAATGTGTATCACACTGTATACCTGACACCAGACACTCTAATGTGTATCACACTGTATACCTGACACCAGACACTCTAATGTGTATTATACTGTTAACCTGACACCAGACACTCTAATGTGTATCTCACTGTACACCTGACACCAGACACTCTAATGTATATTAAACTGTATACCTGACACCAGAGACTCTAATGTGTATTATATTGTATACCTGACACCATACACTCTAATGTGTATTATACTGTATACCTGACACCATACACTCTAATGTGTATTATACTGTATACCTGACACCAGACACTCTAATGTGTATTATACTGTATACCTGACACCAGACACTCTAATGTGTATTATACTGTATACCTGACACCAGACACTCTAATGTGTATTATACTGTATACCTGACACCATACACTCTAATGTGTATTATACTGTATACCTGACACCAGACACTCTAATGTGTATTATACTGTATACCTGACACCAGACACTCTAATGTGTATTATACTGTATACCTGACACCATACACTCTAATGTGTATTACACTGTATACCTGACACCAGACACTCTAATGTGTATTATACTGTATACCTGACACCATACACTCTAATGTGTATTATACTGTATACCTGACACCATACACTCTAATGCGTATTATACTATATACCTGACACCAGACACTCTAATGTGTATTATACTGTATACCTGACACCAGACACTCTAATGTGTATTATACTGTATACCTGATACCAGACACTCTAATGTGTATTACACTGTATACCTGACACCAGACACTCTAATGTGTGTTATACTGTATACCTGACACCAGACACTCTACTATGTATTATACTGTATACCTGACACCAGACACTCTAATATTTATTATACTGTTAACCTGACACCAGACACTCTAATGTATATTACACTGTATACCTGACACCAGACACTCTAATGTGTATTATACTGTATACCTGACACCAGACACTCTAATGTGTATTATACTGTATACCTGACACCAGACACTCTAATGTGTATTGCACTGTTAACCTGATACCAGACACTCTAATGTATATTACACTGTATACCTGACACCAGACACTCTAATGTGTATTATACTGTATACCTGATACCAGACACTCTAATGTATATTACACTGTATACCTGACACCAGACACTCTAATGTGTATTATACTGTATACCTGACACCAGACACTCTAATGTGTAACACACTGTATACCTGACACCAGACACTCTAATGTGTATTATACTGTATACCTGACACCAGACACTCTAATGTGTATTATACTATATACCTGATACCAGACACTCTAATGTATAATACTGTATACCTGACACCAGACACTCTAATGTGTATTATACTGTAAACCTGACACCAGACACTCTAATGTGTATTATACTGTATACCTGACACCAGACACTCTAATGTGTATTATACTGTATACCTGACACCAGACACTCTAATGTGTATTATACTGTATACCTGACACCAGATACTCTAATGTATATAATACTGTATACCTGACACCAGATACTCTAATGTGTATTATACTGTATACCTGACACCAGACACTCTAATGTGTATTATACTGTATACCTGACACCAGACACTCCAATGTGTATTATACTGTATACCTGACACCAGACACTCTAATGTATATCACACTGTATACCTGACACCAGACACTCTAATGTATATTACACTGTATACCTGACACCAGACACTCTAATGTGTATTATACTGTATACCTGACACCAGATACTCTAATGTATATAATACTGTATACCTGACACCAGATACTCTAATGTGTATTATACTGTATACCTGACACCAGACACTCTAATGTGTATTACACTGTATACCTGACACCAGACACTCCAATGTGTATTATACTGTATACCTGACACCAGACACTCTAATGTGTATTATACTGTATACCTGACACCAGACACTCTAATGTGTATTATACTATATACCTGACACCAGACACTCTAATGTGTATTATACTGTATACCTGACACCATACACTCTAATGTGTATTATACTGTATACCTGATACCAGACACTCTAATGTGTATTATACTGTATACCTGACACCAGACACTCCAATGTGTATTATACTGTATACCTGACACCAGACACTCTAATGTGTATTATACTGTATACCTGACACCAGACACTCTAATGTGTATTATACTGTATACCTGACACCAGACACTCTAATGTGTATTATACTGTATACCTTACACCAGACACTCCAATGTGTATTATACTGTATACCTTCAACCAGACACTCAAATGTGTATTATACTGTATACCTGACACCAGACACTCTAATGTGTATTATACTGTATACCTGACACCAGACACTCTAATGTGTATTATACTGTATACCTGACACCAGACACTCTAATGTATATCACACTGTATACCTGACACCAGACACTCTAATGTGTATTATACTGTATACCTGACACCAGACACTCTAATGTGTATTATACTATATACCTGACACCAGACACTCTAATGTGTATTATACTGTATACCTGACACCAGACACTCTAATGTGTATTACACTGTATACCTGACACCAGACACTCTAATGTGTATTATACTGTATACCTGACACCAGACACTCTAATGTGTATTATACTGTATACCTGACACCAGACACTCTAATGTGTATTATACTGTATACCTGACACCAGACACTCTAATGTGTATTATACTATATACCTGATACCAGACACTCTAATGTGTATTATACTGTATACCTGACACCAGACACTCTAATGTGTATTACACTGTATACCTGACACCAGACACTCTAATGTGTATTATACTGTATACCTGACACCATAAACTATAATGTGTATTATACTGTATACCTGATACCAGACACTCTAATGTATATCACACTGTATACCTGACACCAGACACTCTAATGTGTATTATACTGTATACCTGATACCAGACACTCTAATGTATATCACACTGTATACCTGACGCCAGACACTCTAATGTGTATTATACTATATACCTGATACCAGACACTCTAATGTGTATTATACTGTATACCTGACACCAGACACTCTAATGTGTATTACACTGTATACCTGACACCAGACACTCCAATGTGTATTATACTGTATACCTGACACCAGACACTCTAATGTGTATTATACTGTATACCTGACACCAGACACTCTAATGTGTATTATACTATATACCTGACACCAGACACTCTAATGTGTATTATACTGTATACCTGACACCATACACTCTAATGTGTATTATACTGTATACCTGATACCAGACACTCTAATGTGTATTATACTGTATACCTGACACCAGACACTCCAATGTGTATTATACTGTATACCTGACACCAGACACTCTAATGTGTATTATACTGTATACCTGACACCAGACACTCTAATGTGTATTATACTGTATACCTGACACCAGACACTCTAATGTGTATTATACTGTATACCTTACACCAGACACTCCAATGTGTATTATACTGTATACCTTCAACCAGACACTCAAATGTGTATTATACTGTATACCTGACACCAGACACTCTAATGTGTATTATACTGTATACCTGACACCAGACACTCTAATGTGTATTATACTGTATACCTGACACCAGACACTCTAATGTATATCACACTGTATACCTGACACCAGACACTCTAATGTGTATTATACTGTATACCTGACACCAGACACTCTAATGTGTATTATACTATATACCTGACACCAGACACTCTAATGTGTATTATACTGTATACCTGACACCAGACACTCTAATGTGTATTACACTGTATACCTGACACCAGACACTCTAATGTGTATTATACTGTATACCTGACACCAGACACTCTAATGTGTATTATACTGTATACCTGACACCAGACACTCTAATGTGTATTATACTGTATACCTGACACCAGACACTCTAATGTGTATTATACTATATACCTGATACCAGACACTCTAATGTGTATTATACTGTATACCTGACACCAGACACTCTAATGTGTATTACACTGTATACCTGACACCAGACACTCTAATGTGTATTATACTGTATACCTGACACCATAAACTATAATGTGTATTATACTGTATACCTGATACCAGACACTCTAATGTATATCACACTGTATACCTGACACCAGACACTCTAATGTGTATTATACTGTATACCTGATACCAGACACTCTAATGTATATCACACTGTATACCTGACGCCAGACACTCTAATGTGTATTATACTATATACCTGATACCAGACACTCTAATGTGTATTATACTGTATACCTGACACCAGACACTCTAATGTGTATTATACTGTATACCTGACACCAGACACTCTAATGTGTATTACACTGTATACCTGATACCAGACACTATAATGTGTATCACACTGTATACCTGACACCAGACACTCTAATGTGTATTATACTGTATACATGACACCAGACACTCCAATGTGTATTATACTGTATACCTGACACCATACACTCTAATGTGTATTATACTGTATACCTGACACCAGACACTCTAATGTGTATCAGACTGTATACCTGACACCAGACACTCTAATGTGTATCACACTGTATACCTGACACCAGACACTCTAATGTGTATTATACTGTATACCTGATACCAGACACTCTAATGTGTATTATACTGTATACCTGACACCAGACACTCTAATGTGTATTATACTGTATACCTGACACCAGACACTTTAATGTGTATTACACTGTATACCTGACACCAGACACTCTAATATGTATTATACTGTATACCTGATACCAGACACTCTAATGTGTATCACACTGTATACCTGACACCAGACATTCTAATGTGTATTATATTGTATACCTGACACCAGACACTCTAATGTATATTACACTGTATACCTGACACCAGAGACTCTAATGTGTATTATACTGTATACCTTACACCAGACACTCTAATGTGTATTACACTGTATACCTGACACCAGACACTCTAATGTGTATTATACTGTATACCTGATACCAGACACTCTAATGTGTATTATACTGTATACCTGATACCAGACACTCCAATGTGTATTATACTGTATACCTGACACCAGACACTCTAATGTGTATTACACTGTATACCTGACACCAGACACTCTAATATGTATTATACTGTATACCTGACCCAAGACACTCTAATGTGTATTACACTGTATACCTGACACCTGACACTCTAATGTGTATTATACTGTATACCTAATACCAGACACTCTAATGAGTATTACACTGTATACCTGACACCAGACGCTCTAATGTATATTATACTATATACCTGACACCAGATACTCTAATGTGTATTATACTGTATACCTGACACCAGAGACTCTAATGTGTATTATACTATATACCTGACACCAGATACTCTAATGTGTATTACACTGTATACCTGACACCTGACACTCTAATGTGTATTATACTGTATACCTTACACCAGACACTCTAATGTGTATTACACTGTATACCTGACACCAGACACTCCAATGTGTATTATACTGTATACCTGACACCAGACACTCTAATGTGTATTATACTGTATACCTGACACCAGACACTCTAATGTGTATTACACTGTATACCTGACACCAGCCACTCTAATGTGTATTATACTATATACCTGATACCAGACACTCTAATGTGTATTATACTGTATACCTGACACCATACACTCTAATGTGTATTATACTGTATACCTGACACCAGACACTCTAATGTGTATTATACTGTATACCTGACACCAGACACTCTAATGTGTATTATACTGTATACCTGACACCAGACACTCTAATGTGTATTACACTGTATACCTGACACCATACACTCTAATGTGTATTATACTGTATACCTGACACCATACACTCTAATGTGTATTATACTGTATACCTGACACCAGACACTCTAATGTGTATTATACTGTATACCTGACACCATACACTCTAATGTGTATTATATTGTATACCTGACACCATACACCCTAATGTGTATTATACTGTATACCTGACACCATACACTCTAATGTGTATTATATTGTATACCTGACACCATACACTCTAATGTGTATTACACTGTATACCTGACACCAGACACTCTAATGTGTATTATACTGTATACCTGACACCATACACTCTAATGTGTATTATACTGTATACCTGACACCATACACTCTAATGTGTATTATACTGTATACCTGACACCAGACACTCTAATGTGTATTATACTGTATACCTGACACCATACACCCTAATGTGTATTATACTGTATACCTGACACCAGACACTCTAATGTGTATTACACTGTATACCTGACACCAGACACTCTAATGTGTATTATACTGTATACCTGACACCAGACACTCTAATGTGTATTATACTGTATACCTGACACCAGACACTCTAATATTTATTATACTGTTAACCTGACACCAGACACTCTAATGTATATTACACTGTATACCTGATACCAGACACTCCAATGTGTATTATACTGTATACCTGACACCATACACTCTAATGTGTATTATACTGTATACCTGACACCAGACACTCTAATGTGTATCAGACTGTATACCTGACACCAGACACTCTAATGTGTATCACACTGTATACCTGACACCAGACACTCTAATGTGTATTATACTGTATACCTGATACCAGACACTCTAATGTGTATTATACTGTATACCTGACACCAGACACTCTAATGTGTATTATATTGTATACCTGACACCAGACACTCTAATGTATATTACACTGTATACCTGACACCAGAGACTCTAATGTGTATTACACTGTATACCTGACACCAGACACTCTAATGTGTATTATACTGTATACCTGACACCAGACACTCTAATGTGTATTATACTGTATACCTGACACCAGACACTCTAATGTGTATTATACTGTATACCTTACACCAGACACTCTAATGTGTATTACACTGTATACCTGACACCAGACACTCTAATGTGTATTATACTGTATACCTGATACCAGACACTCTAATGTGTATTATACTGTATACCTGATACCAGACACTCCAATGTGTATTATACTGTATACCTGACACCATACACTCTAATGTGTATTACACTGTATACCTGACACCAGACACTCTAATATGTATTATACTGTATACCTGACCCAAGACACTCTAATGTGTATTACACTGTATACCTGACACCTGACACTCTAATGTGTATTATACTGTATACCTAATACCAGACACTCTAATGAGTATTACACTGTATACCTGACACCAGACGCTCTAATGTATATTATACTATATACCTGACACCAGATACTCTAATGTGTATTATACTGTATACCTGACACCAGACACTCTAATGAGTATTACACTGTATACCTGACACCAGACGCTCTAATGTATATTATACTATATACCTGACACCAGATACTCTAATGTGTATTACACTGTATACCTGACACCAGATACTCTAATGTGTATTACACTGTATACCTGACACCAGACACTCTAATGTGTATTATACTGTATACCTTACACCAGACACTCTAATGTGTATTACACTGTATACCTGACACCAGACACTCCAATGTGTATTATACTGTATACCTGATACCAGCCACTCTAATGTGTATTATACTGTATACCTGACACCAGCCACTCTAATGTGTATTATACTATATACCTGATACCAGACACTCTAATGTGTATTATACTGTATACCTGACACCATACACTCTAATGTGTATTATACTGTATACCTGACACCAGACACTCTAATGTGTATTATACTGTATACCTGACACCAGACACTCTAATGTGTATTATACTGTATACCTGACACCAGACACTCTAATGTGTATTACACTGTATACCTGACACCATACACTCTAATGTGTATTATACTGTATACCTGATACCAGACACTCTAATGTATATTATACTGTATACCTGACACCATACACTCTAATGTGTATTATACTGTATACCTGACACCAGACACTCTAATGTGTATTATACTGTATACCTGACACCATACACTCTAATGTGTATTACACTGTATACCTGACACCAGACACTCTAATGTGTATTATACTGTATACCTGACACCATACACTCTAATGTGTATTATACTGTATACCTGACACCATACACTCTAATGTGTATTATACTGTATACCTGACACCAGACACTCTAATGTGTATTATACTGTATACCTGACACCATACACCCTAATGTGTATTATACTGTATACCTGACACCAGACACTCTAATGTGTATTACACTGTATACCTGACACCAGACACTCTAATGTGTATTATACTGTATACCTTCAACCAGACACTCTAATGTGTATTATACTGTATACCTGACACCAGACACTCTAATGTGTATTATACTGTATACCTTACACCAGACACTCTAATGTGTATTACACTGTATACCTGACACCAGACACTCTAATGTGTATTATACTGTATACCTGATACCAGACACTCTAATGTGTATTATACTGTATACCTGATACCAGACACTCCAATGTGTATTATACTGTATACCTGACACCAGACACTCTAATGTGTATTACACTGTATACCTGACACCAGACACTCTAATATGTATTATACTGTATACCTGACCCAAGACACTCTAATGTGTATTACACTGTATACCTGACACCTGACACTCTAATGTGTATTATACTGTATACCTAATACCAGACACTCTAATGAGTATTACACTGTATACCTGACACCAGACGCTCTAATGTATATTATACTATATACCTGACACCAGATACTCTAATGTGTATTATACTGTATACCTGACACCAGAGACTCTAATGTGTATTATACTATATACCTGACACCAGATACTCTAATGTGTATTACACTGTATACCTGACACCTGACACTCTAATGTGTATTATACTGTATACCTTACACCAGACACTCTAATGTGTATTACACTGTATACCTGACACCAGACACTCCAATGTGTATTATACTGTATACCTGATACCAGCCACTCTAATGTGTATTATACTGTATACCTGACACCAGCCACTCTAATGTGTATTATACTATATACCTGATACCAGACACTCTAATGTGTATTATACTGTATACCTGACACCATACACTCTAATGTGTATTATACTGTATACCTGACACCAGACACTCTAATGTGTATTATACTGTATACCTGACACCAGACACTCTAATGTGTATTATACTGTATACCTGACACCAGATACTCTAATGTATATAATACTGTATACCTGACACCAGATACTCTAATGTGTATTATACTGTATACCTTACACCAGACACTCTAATGTGTATTACACTGTATACCTGACACCATACACTCTAATGTGTATTATACTGTATACCTGACACCAGACACTCTAATGTGTATTATACTGTATACCTGACACCAGACACTCTAATGTATATTACACTGTATACCTGACACCAAACACTCTAATGTGTATCATACTGTATACCTGACACCAGACACTCTAATGTGTATTATACTGTATACCTGACACCAGACACTCTAATGTGTATTATACTGTATACCTGACACCATACACTCTAATGTGTATTATACTGTATACCTGACACCAGACACTCTAATGTGTATTATATTGTATACCTGACACAAGACACTTTAATGTGTATTACACTGTATACCTGACACCATACACTCTAATGTGTATTATACTGTATACCTGACACAAGACACTTTAATGTGTATTACACTGTATACCTGACACCATACACTCTAATGTGTATTATACTGTATACCTGACACCATACACTCTAATGTGTATTATACTGTATACCTGACACCATACACTATAATGTGTATTATACTGTATACCTGACACCAGACACTCTAATGTGTATTATACTGTATACCTGACACCATACACTCTAATGTGTATTATACTGTATACCTGACACCATACACTCTAATGTGTATTATACTGTATACCTGACACCAGACACTCTAATGTGTATTATACTGTATACCTGACACCATACACCCTAATGTGTATTATACTGTATACCTGACACCAGACACTCTAATGTGTATTATACTGTATACCTGACACCATACACTCTAATGTGTATTATACTGTATACCTGACACCAGACACTCTAATGTGTATTATACTGTATACCTGACACCATACACTCTAATGTGTATTACACTGTATACCTGACACCAGACACTCTAATGTGTATTATACTGTATACCTGACACCATACACTCTAATGTGTATTATACTGTATACCTGACACCATACACTCTAATGTGTATTATACTGTATACCTGACACCAGACACTCTAATGTGTATTATACTGTATACCTGACACCAGACACTCTAATGTGTATTACACTGTATACCTGACACCAGACACTCTAATGTGTATTATACTGTATACCTGACACCAGACACTCTAATGTGTATTATACTGTATACCTGACACCAGACACTCTAATATTTATTATACTGTTAACCTGACACCAGACACTCTAATGTATATTACACTGTATACCTGATACCAGCCACTCTAATGTGTATTATACTGTATACCTGACACCAGCCACTCTAATGTGTATTATACTATATACCTGATACCAGACACTCTAATGTGTATTACACTGTATACCTGACACCAGCCACTCTAATGTGTATTATACTGTATACCTGACACCAGACACTCTAATGTGTATTACACTGTATACCTGACACCAGACACTCTAATGTGTATTATACTGTATACCTGACACCAGACACTCTAATGTGTATTATACTGTATACCTGACACCAGACACTCTAATATTTATTATACTGTTAACCTGACACCATACACTCTAATGTGTATTATACTGTATACCTGACACCAGACACTCTAATGTGTATTATACTGTATACCTGACACCATACACTCTAATGTGTATTATATTGTATACCTGACACCATACACCCTAATGTGTATTATACTGTATACCTGACACCATACACTCTAATGTGTATTATATTGTATACCTGACACCATACACTCTAATGTGTATTACACTGTATACCTGACACCAGACACTCTAATGTGTATTATACTGTATACCTGACACCATACACTCTAATGTGTATTATACTGTATACCTGACACCATACACTCTAATGTGTATTATACTGTATACCTGACACCAGACACTCTAATGTGTATTATACTGTATACCTGACACCATACACCCTAATGTGTATTATACTGTATACCTGACACCAGACACTCTAATGTGTATTACACTGTATACCTGACACCAGACACTCTAATGTGTATTATACTGTATACCTGACACCAGACACTCTAATGTGTATTATACTGTATACCTGACACCAGACACTCTAATATTTATTATACTGTTAACCTGACACCAGACACTCTAATGTATATTACACTGTATACCTGATACCAGACACTCCAATGTGTATTATACTGTATACCTGACACCATACACTCTAATGTGTATTATACTGTATACCTGACACCAGACACTCTAATGTGTATCAGACTGTATACCTGACACCAGACACTCTAATGTGTATCACACTGTATACCTGACACCAGACACTCTAATGTGTATTATACTGTATACCTGATACCAGACACTCTAATGTGTATTATACTGTATACCTGACACCAGACACTCTAATGTGTATTATATTGTATACCTGACACCAGACACTCTAATGTATATTACACTGTATACCTGACACCAGAGACTCTAATGTGTATTACACTGTATACCTGACACCAGACACTCTAATGTGTATTATACTGTATACCTGACACCAGACACTCTAATGTGTATTATACTGTATACCTGACACCAGACACTCTAATGTGTATTATACTGTATACCTTACACCAGACACTCTAATGTGTATTACACTGTATACCTGACACCAGACACTCTAATGTGTATTATACTGTATACCTGATACCAGACACTCTAATGTGTATTATACTGTATACCTGATACCAGACACTCCAATGTGTATTATACTGTATACCTGACACCATACACTCTAATGTGTATTACACTGTATACCTGACACCAGACACTCTAATATGTATTATACTGTATACCTGACCCAAGACACTCTAATGTGTATTACACTGTATACCTGACACCTGACACTCTAATGTGTATTATACTGTATACCTAATACCAGACACTCTAATGAGTATTACACTGTATACCTGACACCAGACGCTCTAATGTATATTATACTATATACCTGACACCAGATACTCTAATGTGTATTATACTGTATACCTGACACCAGACACTCTAATGAGTATTACACTGTATACCTGACACCAGACGCTCTAATGTATATTATACTATATACCTGACACCAGATACTCTAATGTGTATTACACTGTATACCTGACACCAGATACTCTAATGTGTATTACACTGTATACCTGACACCAGACACTCTAATGTGTATTATACTGTATACCTTACACCAGACACTCTAATGTGTATTACACTGTATACCTGACACCAGACACTCCAATGTGTATTATACTGTATACCTGATACCAGCCACTCTAATGTGTATTATACTGTATACCTGACACCAGCCACTCTAATGTGTATTATACTATATACCTGATACCAGACACTCTAATGTGTATTATACTGTATACCTGACACCATACACTCTAATGTGTATTATACTGTATACCTGACACCAGACACTCTAATGTGTATTATACTGTATACCTGACACCAGACACTCTAATGTGTATTATACTGTATACCTGACACCAGACACTCTAATGTGTATTACACTGTATACCTGACACCATACACTCTAATGTGTATTATACTGTATACCTGATACCAGACACTCTAATGTATATTATACTGTATACCTGACACCATACACTCTAATGTGTATTATACTGTATACCTGACACCAGACACTCTAATGTGTATTATACTGTATACCTGACACCATACACTCTAATGTGTATTACACTGTATACCTGACACCAGACACTCTAATGTGTATTATACTGTATACCTGACACCATACACTCTAATGTGTATTATACTGTATACCTGACACCATACACTCTAATGTGTATTATACTGTATACCTGACACCAGACACTCTAATGTGTATTATACTGTATACCTGACACCATACACCCTAATGTGTATTATACTGTATACCTGACACCAGACACTCTAATGTGTATTACACTGTATACCTGACACCAGACACTCTAATGTGTATTATACTGTATACCTTCAACCAGACACTCTAATGTGTATTATACTGTATACCTGACACCAGACACTCTAATGTGTATTATACTGTATACCTTACACCAGACACTCTAATGTGTATTACACTGTATACCTGACACCAGACACTCTAATGTGTATTATACTGTATACCTGATACCAGACACTCTAATGTGTATTATACTGTATACCTGATACCAGACACTCCAATGTGTATTATACTGTATACCTGACACCAGACACTCTAATGTGTATTACACTGTATACCTGACACCAGACACTCTAATATGTATTATACTGTATACCTGACCCAAGACACTCTAATGTGTATTACACTGTATACCTGACACCTGACACTCTAATGTGTATTATACTGTATACCTAATACCAGACACTCTAATGAGTATTACACTGTATACCTGACACCAGACGCTCTAATGTATATTATACTATATACCTGACACCAGATACTCTAATGTGTATTATACTGTATACCTGACACCAGAGACTCTAATGTGTATTATACTATATACCTGACACCAGATACTCTAATGTGTATTACACTGTATACCTGACACCTGACACTCTAATGTGTATTATACTGTATACCTTACACCAGACACTCTAATGTGTATTACACTGTATACCTGACACCAGACACTCCAATGTGTATTATACTGTATACCTGATACCAGCCACTCTAATGTGTATTATACTGTATACCTGACACCAGCCACTCTAATGTGTATTATACTATATACCTGATACCAGACACTCTAATGTGTATTATACTGTATACCTGACACCATACACTCTAATGTGTATTATACTGTATACCTGACACCAGACACTCTAATGTGTATTATACTGTATACCTGACACCAGACACTCTAATGTGTATTATACTGTATACCTGACACCAGATACTCTAATGTATATAATACTGTATACCTGACACCAGATACTCTAATGTGTATTATACTGTATACCTTACACCAGACACTCTAATGTGTATTACACTGTATACCTGACACCATACACTCTAATGTGTATTATACTGTATACCTGACACCAGACACTCTAATGTGTATTATACTGTATACCTGACACCAAACACTCTAATGTGTATTATACTGTATACCTGACACCATACACTCTAATGTGTATTACACTGTATACCTGACACCATACACTATAATGTATATTACACTGTATACCTGACACCAGACACTCTAATGTGTATTATACTGTATACCTGATACCAGACACTCTAATGTGTATTATACTGTATACCTGACACCAGATACTCTAATGTGTATTATACTGTATACCTGACACCAGACACTCTAATGTGTATTATACTGTATACCTGACACCAGATACTCTAATGTGTATTACACTGTATACCTGACACCAGACACTCCAATGTGTATTATACTGTATACCTGACACCAGACACTCTAATGTGTATCATACTGTATACCTGACACCAGACACTCTAATGTGTATTATACTGTATACCTGACACCAGACTCTCTAATGTGTATCACAATGTATACCTGACACCAGACACTCTAATTTGTATTATACTGTATACCTGATACCAGACACTCTAATGTGTATTATACTGTATACCTTACACCAGACACTCTAATGTGTATTATACTGTATACCTGACACAAGACACTTTAATGTGTATTACACTGTATACCTGACACCATACACTCTAATGTGTATTATACTGTATACCTGACACCATACACTCTAATGTGTATTATACTGTATACCTGACACCATACACTCTAATGTGTATTATACTGTATACCTGACACCATACACTCTAATGTGTATTATACTGTATACCTGACACCAGACACTCTAATGTGTATTATACTGTATACCTGACACCATACACCCTAATGTGTATTATACTGTATACCTGACACCAGACACTCTAATGTGTATTATACTGTATACCTGACACCATACACTCTAATGTGTATTATACTGTATACCTGACACCAGACACTCTAATGTGTATTATACTGTATACCTGACACCATACACTCTAATGTGTATTACACTGTATACCTGACACCAGACACTCTAATGTGTATTATACTGTATACCTGACACCATACACTCTAATGTGTATTATACTGTATACCTGACACCATACACTCTAATGTGTATTATACTGTATACCTGACACCAGACACTCTAATGTGTATTATACTGTATACCTGACACCAGACACTCTAATGTGTATTACACTGTATACCTGACACCAGACACTCTAATGTGTATTATACTGTATACCTGACACCAGACACTCTAATGTGTATTATACTGTATACCTGACACCAGACACTCTAATATTTATTATACTGTTAACCTGACACCAGACACTCTAATGTATATTACACTGTATACCTGATACCAGCCACTCTAATGTGTATTATACTGTATACCTGACACCAGCCACTCTAATGTGTATTATACTATATACCTGATACCAGACACTCTAATGTGTATTACACTGTATACCTGACACCAGCCACTCTAATGTGTATTATACTGTATACCTGACACCAGACACTCTAATGTGTATTACACTGTATACCTGACACCAGACACTCTAATGTGTATTATACTGTATACCTGACACCAGACACTCTAATGTGTATTATACTGTATACCTGACACCAGACACTCTAATATTTATTATACTGTTAACCTGACACCAGACACTCTAATGTATATTACACTGTATACCTGATACCAGCCACTCTAATGTGTATTATACTGTATACCTGACACCAGCCACTCTAATGTGTATTATACTATATACCTGATACCAGACACTCTAATGTGTATTATACTGTATACCTGACACCATACACTCTAATGTGTATTACACTGTATACCTGACACCAGACACTCTAATGTGTATTATACTGTATACCTGACACCAGACACTCTAATGTGTATTATACTGTATACCTGACACCATAAACTATAATGTGTATTATACTGTATACCTGATACCAGACACTCTAATGTATATTATACTGTATACCTGACACCAGACACTCTAATGTGTATTATACTGTATACCTGACACCAGACACTCTAATGTGTATTATACTGTATACCTGACACCAGACACTCTAATGTGTATTATACTGTATACCTGACACCAGACACTCTAATGTGTATTATACTATATACCTGACACCATACACTCTAATGTGTATTACACTGTATACCTGACACCAGACACTCTAATGTGTATTATACTATAAACCTGACACCATACACTCTAATGTGTATTATACTATATACCTGACACCAGACACTCTAATGTGTATTATACTATATACCTGATACCAGCCACTCTAATGTGTATTATACTATATACATGTTTGACTTGATCTGTCCACATTAACAGCGGTGCTGACATTTTTTTTCTATAGACAGATGTTTGCTCAGACATAATATTTATTTGTTTATTCATATTCTGTCCATTTTTACAATAAAGCAAAATTTCAATACATAAGTATTCATGATAGAGCAGTTGATGTGCGTCATCATGAGGGCTGAGGATACAAGGGTCCGTCAAGCGGAGAAAGGAGTTTTTGTTTTGCCTGGCTCTGCCCTTGTATGCTCTGTAAGCACACAAAGACTGTGTATTGTAGAATTAGTGATTTAAATTTTATTGGCTAATTTTGTCTACCTGCACTGCTATAGGTGTATAAGGCACCTGATGGGCTAAACTACTGAACGGATTAGCAAGCTTTACTTAACCACTTAAACAAAAATCAATCACCTGTAATGATCATATTAAAGGTCTAATCCCACAATTACCATTAATCCATGACTAAAGTCTGTTATAACTTAAATTGTTTTCAACAGATTAGGCACAAAATTGAGAAAGAAACATTAATTTTGATTTCTCAGTTTTGTGGGAGGTAAGCTGACAAGACATTCTATTAAGTGAAGTCTGTAGGTATACATGTAGATAAAACCTGAGCGCATGTTGTGGGGGAATCAGCTGGCTACAGATCTCTGGTGAAGGCTTAATTGTGACCTATATGCTGTTTTTCCTGTTGTCATCCGTGCTTACAAGTTTTAACTAACATTTGAGACCCTAGGTGAGGGGGTATGGACAAGATCGTTGACCAAATATGCAGTGTTTTTCTCCTTGTGTGGTTGTGAACAGGTATTGAGATGGTAGAAGAGCTGTGTATACATGCTTATACTGCTGTGTGGTATACATTGGATGATAGTTAAATTCACCTTCCCTGCTCTCAAGTTTGAATGGTTCCCAAGAGAAATACAAATATTTGTCTAAAACTCACAACATATGTTAATGAGAATGAGATTCATCTTAATACAATATTGGCTATGGCTTTACTAAGACGAAAGTATTAAATGAAGACCATCAGTGAAAGGCCATATCACGGACGTCACATATACTACTATGTACAATTGTATATAGGATTTCAATGACTTGAGGGGGTTGTGTGTTTTCATGGGATTCCAAGACTGTTTGGAGATGTTACTGACCAAGCAGGGAGGTCAGAAGTTTATAAAGTTTGGTGTTGGAATTGGTGAAAGTGACAAGAGACGGAGAAATAATGGCGGAAGACGTGGCCTCTAAATTTTGTCAACTTAAAATCAACCTCTGTTTAGAACCAGTGCAGGAGGTTGATTATAACTTGGAGAAGGATTATAAAAACACTAAGGTCAGTATAGTTCATCGGCACACAGACTTGTGTCCACTCCTTGATCTGTCTCTAAACTTTGTCGTTCAGTCTAATGCTCGGTCAGCCCACTGCTTGGTCAGTCCACTGCTGGGGTCAGTCAAGTTCATAATCTTACCCTTACCATGGAGGCATTACAGTGTAACCTTGACACTCGGGGTGATTTCCCTTGGATGGCCCTAAACCTGAGGCTAGAATGGTACAAGTGTAAGATGTGATATTTTAGAATGTTACCCTGAGGATTGATAATTCTCTGGGATACCCTTACTAAAGGGGAAGAACATTTATTTTCTCGCATTCCATCAGTGATATGTTCCGAAACAAAAGTTATCAACATTTGTAATCCTGGCTAATATTGAGACATCATATTATACTGTTTCATTATGACCGCAATATAGGTGTGAGTAGAGAAATCATGCACTAGGGGTGGATAGAGAAATGTTACACTAGGGGTGACAGAGAAATCATACCCTGGGGGTGACAGAGAAATCATGCACTAGGGGTGGATAGAGAAATGTTACACTAGGGGTGACAGAGAAATCATACCCTAGGGGTGACAGAGAAATCATGCTCATGGGGTGACAGAGAAATCATACCCTATAGAGGTGACAGAGAAATCGTGCACTATAGGGGTGACAGAGAAACCATACCCTATAGGGGTGACAGAGAAACCATACCCTATAGGGGTGACAGAGAAATCATACCTTATAGTGGTGACAGAGAAATCATGCCCTATAGGGATGACAGAGAAATCATAACCTATAGGGGTGACAGAGAAATCATGCCCTATAGGGGTGACAGAGAAATCATGCCCTATAGGGGTGACAGAGAAATCATAACCTATAGGGGTGACAGAGAAATCATGCCCTATAGGGGTGACAGAGAAACCATACCCTATAGGGGTGACAGAGAAATCATGCACTATAGGGGTGACAGAGAAATCATAACCTATAGGGGTGACAGAGAAATCATGCCCTATAGGGGTGACAGAGAAACCATACCCTATAAGGGTGACAGAGAAATCATACCCTATAGGGGTGACAGAGAAATCATGCACTATAGGGGTGACAGAGAAACCATACCCTATAGGGGTTACAGAGAAATCATGCACTATAGGGGTGACAGAGAAATCAGTAACCCTTTGGGTGACGGAGAAACCATACCCTATAGGGGTGACAGAGAAATCATACCTTGGGGGTGACAGAGAAATCATGCACTAGGGTTGGACAGAGAAATGTAACACTAAGGGTGACAGAGAAACCATACACAAGGGGTGACAGAGAAATCATACACAAGGGGTGACAGAGAAACCATACACAAGGGGTGACAGAGAAATCATACCTTGGGGGTGACAGAGAAAGCTCATCCTAAGGAAGCAGTTTCAATAGTTGAGGTATCCATGTACATTTATGGGAGGATAAAATAAAGGGTTTGGAGAAACGGATTTGATGCACTCCTAATTTCGCTGCCTTTATTGGCTCCTTATTTCATTCTTGTCTGTGAAGACTTAGCATTAACTGTATCAAATGTTGTATAAAGATAGAATGATGCTGAGAAACAAAACTGAAATCTGGAACTTAAATGCTTAGAAACAAAACTGAAATCTGGAACTTAACTCTTTCGGCGCCAAAGTCAACTTTTGTCGACAGCGAGGACGAGCGCCAAAGTCGACTGTAGTCGACATTTTGAAAACAATAATCTTAAGATTTTCATAAAATTTTGGAAATCCAAGATGGCTGCCAGGATCGCATGACCTTGACTGAATGTGAACAATGTCCAAAAGATACAGCGCTAGCTTCATTTGAACTTTATATTCATCAAGTAGCATGTTCCTACACCAACTAAAACAATGCTATAAAGTGTTAAGCATAAATCTATATTTAGCAATAAATATATATATTATGTCAGAATTACATGTTTTGGTAACTTTATTTCCTATTGTAATATATGCCTGCCACCACTTATATTCTTCATTATATCAGTAAATATATATACAGACACTCATAATATAGATTGAAACCTACAGATAAGTGAAAAAACAAATATAGCTGTAAAATCAAAAATTTTATCAAATTATGAAAATCCAAGATGGCCGCCAAGGTTAAATGACCTTGATTGACCTTGATTGACCTTGAATGACCTGTGATGAGGTGCATTTGGTAAAGCATCATCTAAACTTTATATCCACCAAGTAGCATGTCCCTACACCAACAAATAAGAAAAAACATACATTGTTAATTAAAATTCCTTTAATTTTTAAAATGTAAAAAGGTAAAAAAAAGGTAAAAGGTAATTTGGCGCCGAAAGAGTTAAATGCTGAGAAACAAAACTGAAATCTGGAACTTAGATATCTAGTGTCACATTTGGTCAGGTTATTTTTGCCATGATTGCCGAAACATCTAGGTGAGTGATGCAGGCCTTGTGGGCCTCTTATGCCGTGCTACTTCAGTGAAATACATAGGTAGGGCTGGTAGAGCTGTCCAGGATAAGAAAGGGATGCAGGAATAAAAGAATCTTTCACCCCCTCGGGTTTGAGAAAGCGGAATCTCAACTCAGGGGGTAAGATTCTTAAGCTATGCCAAACACGAGGCTTGCCGAGTGTTTGCCAGCTTAAGAATCTTACCCCAAGGGTTGAGATCTAGTCCTGCCTCACTACCAAGGAGGTGAATGATTATTTTTCTCTTGCCCTGTTAAACCTCATGTATATCTAATATTGATGTTACATCAATGCAAGACAATGTTGATGTGATGTGATTGAGGTGTCGACGTGACATCATTGTATTGTTGCCGTGACGCCATACAATTGTTGAGAGCTTGCCTAAGCCTAGGGTGAGATAAGAAAATCTCACACTGTTAAAAGTGTGGATATCCCTGTCCAGGGTAAGAGAAAAGAAAATCTCACACCGTTAAAAGTGTGGATATCCCTTTCCAGGGTAAGAGAAATTTATATCTTACACTTGTCTCATGTGACATGACGTACATCACAATGATTTACATAAACAATTACATGATGTCACATATTCCCATGCTGCAATTATTTGACAAAGACATTGTAATGAAATCTTAACCTTTTACAATTTACTGACCATACACGTTAGAAAGATATCATTTTTTCTGTGCAAATGATATCTTTCTATATTGTTGAGAATGCTAAATCCTGCTGACCGATTCTTTTTGTTAAAGTGCTAAAAGGAGAAGTTTGTATTTTCAAAATGGTACTCCGAGTCCAAATGTATTTCATGGCTTATGAGTTATACATTCTGGTAGTTGGAATGAGAGAAATAGAGGTTACACAACGAGTGGTTGTTGGATAAGGAATTTATTTCACTCAAGTAAAATATTTTTAAAAGTTACAAAAGACACAAGCTTTAGCTAGTGTCTTTTGTAACTTTAAAAAAATAATTAACGAGAGTGAAATAAATTCCATATCCAATAACCACGAGTCGTGTGACCTGTTTCTAACACAATACTATTAAGTGGTAGTGGCAGTGTTGTTTTATGTAAACTGCGGATCATATTTGCGCGAAAACACATCATTTCGTATATATTTCCGCCAAATTGTGACAACGTCAACGATTTCAACAATCGTTGACGACATCATCAATCAGCACGTTGCATTGAACCACGTGATTTCTGGTCAAAGTTCAACTTCTCAACCAATCAAGGTCCGGAAGGTCATATTCCACTAGTGGTATATATATAACATATATTTATCGAACAGTCAGTACATTTATACAATGGTCTGAGAGTGGAATATCACAGGGTAATGTGGTAGAAAACTACTCTGTTCATTCTCGGTGGCTTGAAACAGGGAACTTTTACCCATAGAAACTCACTATGTCCTACACTTCTAGTTATCATAAAAGAGTTCTCTATCATATATTTCATGCTATATTGTTCATACTTGCCAACTTTTGGAAATTTTCATGGGGGAGATTGCACTTGCTCAGAAAGCATAAATGATAATATAATATGTATGAACATCCGAAGGAAAAATAACGCTTTTAAATGGCTTCTTTTGAGCTGTTCGTTCTGATGAAAGCATCATGCAGATCTTAGAAAATAATAACAGTTTAGCAAATTAATTCACTGGTTGAAAACGCAAAATTTTAGGGTCCAAAATCAAGAGTTTCCCACTAAGTAGGGAGGCTGGGCAAGTATGATTATAAGATGTTGGCAAAAATGGAGAATCGTATTTACTGTGTACAGGGTTATATTACTTGTATACATCATTATAGATGGTGAATATATAGAACTGTATTTACTGTGTACGGGGATATATTTTCTGTATACATCATTACCGGTATAGATGGTGAATACAGAATAATATTTACTGTGTATACTGGGTTATATTTCCTGTATACATCATTATAAATGGTGAATATAGCCAGAACCGTATTTACTGTGTACAGGGTTATATTACTTGTATACATCATTATAGATGGTGAATATATAGAACTGTATTTACTGTGTACAGGGATATATTTTCTGTATACATCATTACCGTTATAGATGGTGAATACAGAATCATATTGACTGATGTATACTGGGTTATATTTCCTGTATACATCATTATAAATGGTGAATATAGCCAGAACCGTATTTACTGTGTACATGCAGGGTTATATTTCCTGTATACATCATTATAAATGGTGAATATAGCCAGAACCGTATTTACTGTGTACAGGGTTATATTTCCTGTATACATCATTATAGATAGTGAATACAGAATCATTTTTACTGTGTACATGCAGGGTTGTATTTCCTGTATATATCACTATACAATATAGATGATGAATTAAGAAATATACTATTATATGCTGCGTAATTTGTGTTTTATTTATATAGTGTATATTTCATTATAGATAGTTTATACAGAAATTAATTTGCTGTTTACTCTATCAAGAGCTATTATTCTTATTTACTTCATTGATATATTAACATTATTTGTATCACTTTATCAGGAAGATAAGGGCTGTGAGTTAAATGCCTCAGTATGACTGTCAAATTGTATTTGTAAGAAGTTTAACAATAAAACTACGTAGACCACCACCCCAATAATATCGTGTAACAGGAGCATGCAGTCATGTGACCTTCAAAACCCTGTTTTACCTTGTCCCAAATTCTGGACACCCTGTGACAATATCAAGTTTACAAACATCCGTGTCACGTGACAAATGTACGATTATATACAGATGACATAGAAACCAATTTGTGTGGCTAACAGTCTGATTTAACAGAAGGTTTTAGAATTTCTTTTTTGTCCCAGTGTATATTGTGGTGTTATAGACCGAAATTCATGCTATATTTATTATATTATACACATGTATTTTGTCCCATGGGTGTATAGATCTAAAACTGTACACATGCACCCCACTGTAGGTACAGATGTACTGATCGGATGAATTTCAGCCATTGTATTTCATTTAATTTGTAATGTTTTTTTCATAAACTTATGTTTGTTGTCTCCTTTTTAATCTGCTTTATATAAAGGATTAGAGGGCAGCAGTTCTGATGGATTGAGATCCAGAGCTGATAATATAGGACTCGGGAGTAAGGATGGAATAGGGGAGATAACCTGTACATGAATACCCTGGATCAGAAAATTCTGAGCAAGCAAGAATAAAAAAAAGAAGATACAGGTTTGAAAATAAACTAACAAGGCTGTAAGAACACATGCTGTGTACTTGTAATGCTGTTAGTATGATAAGCTACACCTTCAGTGTAAGAACTGGTTAGGCTGTCAGGGGATGTCAGTAAACCACACCAGACTTCAGTCATTATCCGTACAAGATGGAAATCAGGGCCCAAATTGCTGACAGCAGCTACAATCTCCTTTTCAATAAACACTTCCGCTTTGTGTCTATCGTTGAGGAAAATGTAGCCAAAAATGTTCCAGATTACAAACAGTGATGCTGGCCGCGTTTACGGTTTAGACCCGAAATGACATTATGATAGTGTTGTTTTTATGATTTTGTTAATGAGTGGCACTGATATTTCCCTAATCAAATATAATATAGGTCAGGTAGACCAACTCTAGGCTCTAGTACAAATAGGCAACTTGGTGCACTTGTCTGGTATATAGACCTGGTGACAGCTATGTCCAACTGTCTGGTGTATAGACCTGGTGACAGCTATATCCACTTGTCTGGTATATAGACCTGGTGACAGCTATGTCCACCTGTCTGGTGTATAGACCTGGTGACAGCTATGTGCACTTGTCTGGCGTATAGACCTGCTGACAGCTATGTCCACTTGTCTGGTATATAGACCTGGTGACAGCTTTGTCCACCTGTCTGGTGTATAGACCTGGTGACAGCTATGTCCACCTGTCTGGTGTATAGACCTGGTGACAGCTATGTCCACTTGTCTGGTGTATAGACCTGGTGACAGCTATGTCCACCTGTCTGGTGTATAGACCTGGTGACAGCTATGTCCACTTGTCTGGTGTATAGACCTGGTGACAGCTATGTTCACCTGTCTGGTGTATAGACCTGGTGACAGCTATGTCCACCTGTCTGGTATATAGACCTGGTGACAGCTATGTCCACCTGTCTGGTGTATAGTCCTGGTGACAGCTATGTCCACCTGTCTGGTATATAGACCTGGTGACAGCTATGTCCACTTGTCTGGTATATAGACCTGGTGACAGCTATGTCCACCTGTCTGGTGTATAGACCTGGTGACAGCTATATCCACTTGTCTGGTGTATAGACCTGGTGACAGCTATGTCCACCTGTCTGGTGTATAGACCTGGTGACAGCTATGTCCACTTGTCTGGTATATAGACCTGGTGACAGCTATGTCCATCTGTCTGATATACAGACCTGGTGACAGCTATGTCCACCTGTCTGGTGTATAGACCTGGTGACAGCTATGTCCACTTGTCTGGTGTATAGACCTGGTGACAGCTATGTTCATCTGTCTGGTGTATAGACCTGGTGACAGCTATGTCCACCTGTCTGGTATATAGACCTGGTGACAGCTATGTCCACCTGTCTGGTGTATAGACCTGGTGACAGCTATGTCCACCTGTCTGGTGTATAGTCCTGGTGACAGCTATGTCCACCTGTCTGGTATATAGACCTGGTGACAGCTATGTCCACTTGTCTGGTATATAGACCTGGTGACAGCTATATCCACTTGTCTGGTATATAGACCTGGTGACAGCTATGTCCACCTGTCTGGTGTATAGACCTGGTGACAGCTATATCCACTTGTCTGGTGTATAGACCTGGTGACAGCTATGTCCACCTGTCTGGTGTATAGACCTGGTGACAGCTATGTCCACTTGTCTGGTATATAGACCTGGTGACAGCTATGTCCACTTGTCTGGTGTATAGACCTGGTGACAGCTATGTCCACATGTCTGGTATATAGACCTGGTGACAACTATGTCCACTTGTCTGGTATATAGACCTGGTGACAACTATGTCCACTTGTCTGGTGTATAGACCTGGTGACAGCTATGTCCACTTGTCTGGTGTATAGACCTGGTGACAGCTATGTCCACCTGTCTGGTGTATAGACCTGCTGACAGCTATGTCCACCTGTCTGGTGTATAGACCTGGTGACAGCTATGTCCACTTGTCTGGTGTATAGACCTGGTGACAGCTATGTCCACCTGTCTGGTGTATAGACCTGGTGACAGCTATGTCCACCTGTCTGGTATATAGACCTGGTGACAGCTATGTCCACCTGTCTGGTGGATAGACCTGGTGACAGCTATGTCCACCTGTCTGGTATATAGACCTGGTGACAGCTATGTTCACCTGTCTGGTGTATAGACCTGGTGACAGCTATGTCCACCTGTCTGGTATATAGACCTGGTGACAGCTATGTCCACCTGTCTGGTATATAGACCTGGTGACAGCTATATCCACTTGTCTGGTATATAGACCTGGTGACAGCTATGTCCACCTGTCTTGTGTATAGACCTGGTGACAGCTATATCCACTTGTCTGGTGTATAGACCTGGTGACAGCTATGTCCACCTGTCTGGTGTATAGACCTGGTGACAGCTATGTCCACTTGTCTGGTGTATAAACCTGGTGACAGCTATGTCCACTTGTCTGGTATATAGACCTGGTGACAGCTATGTCCACTTGTTTGGTATATAGACCTGGTGATAACTATGTCCACTTGTCTGGTGTATAAACCTGGTGACAGCTATGTCCACTTGTCTGGTATATAGACCTGGTGACAGCCATGTCCACTTGTCTGGTATATAGACCTGGTGACAGCTATGTCCACCTTTCTGGTGTATAGACCTGCTGACAGCTATGTCCACTTGTCTGGTATATAGACCTGGTGACAGCTATGTCCATTTGTCTGGTTTATAGACCTGGTGACAGCTATGTCCACTTGTCTGGTGTACAGACCTGGTGACAGCTATGTCCACGTGTCTGGTGTATAGACCTGGTGACAGCTATGTCCACCTGTCTGGTATATAGACCTGGTGACAACTATGTCCACCTGTCTGGTGTATAGACCTGGTGACAGCTATGTCCACCTGTCTGGTGTATTGACCTGGTGACAGCTATGTCCACCTGTCTGGTATATAGACCTGGTGACAGCTATGTCCACCTGTCTGGTGTATAGACCTGCTGACAGCTATGTCCACCTGTCTGGTGTATAGACCTGGTGACAGCTATGTCCACTTGTCTGGTGTATAGACCTGGTGACAGCTATGTCCACTTGTCTGGTGTATAGACCTGGTGACAGCTATGTCCACGTGTCTGGTGTATAGACCTTGTGACAGCTATGTCCACCTGTCTGGTATATAGACCTGGTGACAGCTATGTCCACCTGTCTGGTGTATAGACCTGCTGACAGCTATGTCCACCTGTCTGGTGTATAGACCTGGTGACAGCTATGTCCACTTGTCTGGTGTATAGACCTGGTGACAGCTATGTCCACTTGTCTGGTGTATAGACCTGGTGACAGCTATGTCCACCTGTCTGGTGTATAGACCTGGTGACAGCTATGTCCACTTGTCTGGTGTATAGACCTGGTGACAGCTATGTTCACCTGTCTGGTGTATAGACCTGGTGACAGCTATGTCCACCTGTCTGGTATATAGACCTGGTGACAGCTATGTCCACCTGTCTGGTGTATAGACCTGGTGACAGCTATGTCCACCTGTCTGGTGTATAGTCCTGGTGACAGCTATGTCCACCTGTCTGGTATATAGACCTGGTGACAGCTATGTCCACTTGTCTGGTATATAGACCTGGTGACAGCTATATCCACTTGTCTGGTATATAGACCTGGTGACAGCTATGTCCACCTGTCTGGTGTATAGACCTGGTGACAGCTATATCCACTTGTCTGGTGTATAGACCTGGTGACAGCTATGTCCACCTGTCTGGTGTATAGACCTGGTGACAGCTATGTCCACTTGTCTGGTATATAGACCTGGTGACAGCTATGTCCACTTGTCTGGTGTATAGACCTGGTGACAGCTATGTCCACATGTCTGGTATATAGACCTGGTGACAACTATGTCCACTTGTCTGGTATATAGACCTGGTGACAACTATGTCCACTTGTCTGGTGTATAGACCTGGTGACAGCTATGTCCACTTGTCTGGTGTATAGACCTGGTGACAGCTATGTCCACCTGTCTGGTGTATAGACCTGCTGACAGCTATGTCCACCTGTCTGGTATATAGACCTGGTGACAGCTATATCCACTTGTCTGGTATATAGACCTGGTGACAGCTATGTCCACCTGTCTTGTGTATAGACCTGGTGACAGCTATATCCACTTGTCTGGTGTATAGACCTGGTGACAGCTATGTCCACCTGTCTGGTGTATAGACCTGGTGACAGCTATGTCCACGTGTCTGGTATATAGACCTGGTGACAACTATGTCCACTTGTCTGGTGTATAGACCTGGTGACAGCTATGTCCACTTGTCTGGTGTATAGACCTGGTGACAGCTATGTCCACTTGTCTGGTGTATAGACCTGGTGACAGCTATGTCCACTTGTCTGGTGTATAGACCTGGTGACAGCTATGTCCACCTGTCTGGTGTATAGACCTGGTGACAGCTATGTCCACTTGTCTGGTGTATAGACCTGGTGACAGCTATGTCCACCTGTCTGGGGTATAGACCTGGTGACAGCTATGTCAACCTGTCTGGTATATAGACCTGGTGACAGCTATGTCCACCTGTCTGGTGTATAGACTTGGTGACAGCTATGTCCACCTGTCTGGTATATAGACCTGGTGACAGCTATGTCCACCTGTCTGGTATATAGACCTGGTGACAACTATGTCCACTTGTCTGGTGTATAGACCTGGTGACAGCTATGTCCACTTGTCTGGTGTATAAACCTGGTGACAGCTATGTCCACTTGTCTGGTTTAAGACCTGGTGACAGCTATGTCCACCTTTCTGGTGTATAGACCTGCTGACAGCTATGTCCACCTGTCTGGTGTATAGACCTGGTGACAGCTATGTCCACTTGTCTGGTATATAGACTTGCTGACAACTATGTCCACCTTTCTGGTGTATAGACCTGGTGACAGCTATGTCCACCTTTCTGGTGTATAGACCTGGTGACAGCTATGTCCACCTGTCTGGTGAATAGACCTGGTGACAGCTATGTCCACTTGTCTGGTGTATAGACCTGGTGACAGCTATGTCCACTTGTCTGGTATATAGACCTGGTGACAGCTATGTCCACCTGTCTGGTATATAGACCTGGTGACAGCTATGTGCACTTGTCTGGTGTATAGACCTGGTGATAGCTATGTCCACGTGTCTGGTGTATAGACCTGGTGACAGCTATGTCCACCTGTCTGGTGTATAGACCTGGTGACAGCTATGTCCACCTGTCTGGTGTATAGACCTGGTGACAGCTATGTCCACCTGTCTGGTATATAGACCTGGTGACAGCTATGTCCACTTGTCTGGTATATAGACCTGGTGATAACTATGTCCACTTGTCTGGTGTATAAACCTGGTGACAGCTATGTCCACTTGTCTGGTATATAGACCTGGTGACAGCCATGTCCACTTGTCTGGTATATAGACCTGGTGACAGCTATATCCACCTGTCTGGTGGATAGACCTGGTGACAGCTATGTCCACCTTTCTGGTGTATAGACCTGCTGACAGCTATGTCCACTTGTCTGGTGTATAGACCTGGTGACAGCTATGTCCACCTGTCTGGTGTATAGACCTGGTGACAGCTATGTCCACTTGTCTGGTGTATAGACCTGGTGACAGCTATGTTCACCTGTCTGGTGTATAGACCTGGTGACAGCTATGTCCACCTGTCTGGTATATAGACCTGGTGACAGCTATGTCCACCTGTCTGGTGTATAGACCTGGTGACAGCTATGTCCACCTGTCTGGTGTATAGTCCTGGTGACAGCTATGTCCACCTGTCTGGTATATAGACCTGGTGACAGCTATGTCCACTTGTCTGGTATATAGACCTGGTGACAGCTATATCCACTTGTCTGGTATATAGACCTGGTGACAGCTATGTCCACCTGTCTGGTGTATAGACCTGGTGACAGCTATATCCACTTGTCTGGTGTATAGACCTGGTGACAGCTATGTCCACCTGTCTGGTGTATAGACCTGGTGACAGCTATGTCCACTTGTCTGGTATATAGACCTGGTGACAGCTATGTCCACTTGTCTGGTGTATAGACCTGGTGACAGCTATGTCCACATGTCTGGTATATAGACCTGGTGACAACTATGTCCACTTGTCTGGTATATAGACCTGGTGACAACTATGTCCACTTGTCTGGTGTATAGACCTGGTGACAGCTATGTCCACTTGTCTGGTGTATAGACCTGGTGACAGCTATGTCCACCTGTCTGGTGTATAGACCTGCTGACAGCTATGTCCACCTGTCTGGTATATAGACCTGGTGACAGCTATATCCACTTGTCTGGTATATAGACCTGGTGACAGCTATGTCCACCTGTCTTGTGTATAGACCTGGTGACAGCTATATCCACTTGTCTGGTGTATAGACCTGGTGACAGCTATGTCCACCTGTCTGGTGTATAGACCTGGTGACAGCTATGTCCACGTGTCTGGTATATAGACCTGGTGACAACTATGTCCACTTGTCTGGTGTATAGACCTGGTGACAGCTATGTCCACTTGTCTGGTGTATAGACCTGGTGACAGCTATGTCCACTTGTCTGGTGTATAGACCTGGTGACAGCTATGTCCACTTGTCTGGTGTATAGACCTGGTGACAGCTATGTCCACCTGTCTGGTGTATAGACCTGGTGACAGCTATGTCCACTTGTCTGGTGTATAGACCTGGTGACAGCTATGTCCACCTGTCTGGGGTATAGACCTGGTGACAGCTATGTCAACCTGTCTGGTATATAGACCTGGTGACAGCTATGTCCACCTGTCTGGTGTATAGACTTGGTGACAGCTATGTCCACCTGTCTGGTATATAGACCTGGTGACAGCTATGTCCACCTGTCTGGTATATAGACCTGGTGACAACTATGTCCACTTGTCTGGTGTATAGACCTGGTGACAGCTATGTCCACTTGTCTGGTGTATAAACCTGGTGACAGCTATGTCCACTTGTCTGGTTTAAGACCTGGTGACAGCTATGTCCACCTTTCTGGTGTATAGACCTGCTGACAGCTATGTCCACCTGTCTGGTGTATAGACCTGGTGACAGCTATGTCCACTTGTCTGGTATATAGACTTGCTGACAACTATGTCCACCTTTCTGGTGTATAGACCTGGTGACAGCTATGTCCACCTTTCTGGTGTATAGACCTGGTGACAGCTATGTCCACCTGTCTGGTGAATAGACCTGGTGACAGCTATGTCCACTTGTCTGGTGTATAGACCTGGTGACAGCTATGTCCACTTGTCTGGTATATAGACCTGGTGACAGCTATGTCCACCTGTCTGGTATATAGACCTGGTGACAGCTATGTGCACTTGTCTGGTGTATAGACCTGGTGATAGCTATGTCCACGTGTCTGGTGTATAGACCTGGTGACAGCTATGTCCACCTGTCTGGTGTATAGACCTGGTGACAGCTATGTCCACCTGTCTGGTGTATAGACCTGGTGACAGCTATGTCCACCTGTCTGGTATATAGACCTGGTGACAGCTATGTCCACTTGTCTGGTATATAGACCTGGTGATAACTATGTCCACTTGTCTGGTGTATAAACCTGGTGACAGCTATGTCCACTTGTCTGGTATATAGACCTGGTGACAGCCATGTCCACTTGTCTGGTATATAGACCTGGTGACAGCTATATCCACCTGTCTGGTGGATAGACCTGGTGACAGCTATGTCCACCTTTCTGGTGTATAGACCTGCTGACAGCTATGTCCACTTGTCTGGTGTATAGACCTGGTGACAGCTATGTCCACTTGTCTGGTGTATAGACCTGGTGACAGCTATGTCCACCTGTCTGGTATATAGACCTGGTGACAGCTATGTGCACTTGTCTGGTGTATAGACCTGGTGACAGCTATGTCCACGTGTCTGGTGTATAGACCTGGTGACAGCTATGTCCACCTGTCTGGTGTATAGACCTGGTGACAGCTATGTCCACCTGTCTGGTGTATAGACCTGGTGACAGCTATGTCCACTTGTCTGGTGTATAGACCTGGTGACAGCTATGTCCACTTGTTTGGTATATAGACCTGGTGACAGCTATGTCCACCTGTCTGGTGTATAGACCTGGTGACAACTATGTCCACTTGTCTGGTATATAGACTTGGTGACAGCTATGTCCACTTGTCTGGCATATAGACCTGGTGACAACTATGTCCACTTATCTGGTGTATAGACCTGGTGACAGCTATGTCCACCTGTCTGGTGTATAGACCTGGTGACAGCTATGTCCACCTGTCTGGTGTATAGACCTGGTGACAGCTATATCCACCTGTCTGGTGTATAGACCTGGTGACAGCTATGTCCACCTTTCTGGTGTATAGACCTGGTGACAGCTGTGTCCACTTGTCTTGTGTATAGACCTGGTGACAGCTATGTCCACTTGTCTGGTATATAGACCTGGTGACAGCTATGTCCACCTTTCTGGTGTATAGACCTGCTGACAGCTATGTCCACTTGTCTGGTGTATAGACCTGGTGACAGCTATGTCCACTTGTCTGGTGTATAGACCTGGTGACAGCTATGTCCACCTGTCTGGTGTATAGACCTTGTGACAGCTATGTCCACCTGTCTGGTGTATAGACCTGGTGACAGCTATGTCCACCTGTCTGGTGTATAGACCTGGTGACAGCTATGTCCACCTGTCTGGTATATAGACCTGGTGACAGCTATGTCCACCTGTCTGGTGTATAGACCTGGTGACAGCTATGTCCACCTGTCTGGTGTATAGACCTGGTGACAGCTATGTCCACCTGTCTGGTATATAGACCTAGTGACAGCTATGTCCACCTGTCTGGTGTATAGACCTGGTGACAGCTATGTCCACTTGTCTGGTGTATAGACCTGGTGACAGCTATGTCCACCTGTCTGGTGTATAGACCTGGTGACAGCTATGTCCACCTTTCTGGTGTATAGACCTGGTGACAGCTATGTCCACTTGTCTGGTGTATAGACCTGGTGACAGCTATGTCCACTTGTCTGGTATATAGACCTGGTGACAGCTATGTCCACCTGTCTGGTGTATAGACCTGGTGACAGCTATGTCCACTTGTCTGGTATATAGACCTGGTGACAGCTATGTCCACCTGTCTGGTGTATAGACCTGGTGACAGCTATGTCCACTTGTCTGGTATATAGACCTGGTGACAACTATGTCCACTTATCTGGTGTATAGACCTGGTGACAGCTATGTCCACCTGTCTGGTGTATAGACCTTGTGACAGCTATGTCCACCTGTCTGGTGTATAGACCTGGTAACAGCTATATCCACCTGTCTGGTGTATAGACCTGGTGACAGCTATGTTCACCTTTCTGGTGTATAGACCTGGTGACAGCTGTGTCCACTTGTCTTGTGTATAGACCTGGTGACAGCTATGTCCACTTGTCTGGTGTATAGACCTGGTGACAGCTATGTCCACCTGTCTGGTGTATAGACCTGGTGGCAGCTATGTCCACTTGTCTGGTGTATAGACCTGGTGACAGCTATGTCCACCTGTCTGGTGTATAGACCTGGTGACAGCTATGTCCACTTGTCTGGTATATAGACCTGGTGACAGCTATGTCCACTTGTCTGGTATATAGACCTGGTGACAGCTATGTCCACGTGTCTGGTGTATAGACCTGGTGACAGCTATGTCCACCTGTCTGGTATATAGACCTGGTGACAGCTATGTCCACGTGTCTGGTGTATAGACCTGATGACAGCTATGTCCACCTGTCTGGTATATAGACCTGGTGACAGCTATGTCCACGTGTCTGGTGTATAGACCTGGTGACAGCTATGTCCACCTGTCTGGTATATAGACCTGGTGACAGCTATGTCCACCTGTCTGGTGTATAGACCTGGTGACAGCTATGTCCACCTGTCTGGTATATAGACCTGGTGACAGCTATGTCCACCTGTCTGGTATACAGACCTGGTGACAGCTATGTCCACCTGTCTGGTGTATAGACCTGGTGACAGCTATATGTCAACCTGTCTGGTATATAGACCTGGTGACAGCTATGTCCACTTGTCTGGTATATAGACCTGGTTACAGCTATGTCCACTTGTCTGGTATATAGACCTGGTGACAGCTATGTCCACCTGTCTGGTGTATAGACCTGGTGACAGCTATGTCCACTTGTCTGGTGTATAGACCTGGTGACAGCTATGTCCACCTGTCTGGTATATAGACCTGGTGACAGCTATGTCCACTTGTCTGGTGTATAGACCTGGTGACAGCTATGTCCACTTGTCTGGTATATAGACCTGGTGACAGCTATGTCCACCTGTCTGGTGTATAAACCTGGTGACAGCTATGTCCACCTGTCTGGTGTATAGACCTGGTGACAGACCTGGTGACAGCTATGTCCACCTGTCTGGTATATAGACCTGGTGACAGCTATGTCCACTTGTCTGGTGTATAGACCTGGTGACAGCTATGTCCACTTGTCTGGTGTATAGACCTGGTGACAGCTATGTCCACCTGTCTGGTGTATAGACCTGGTGACAGACCTGGTGACAGCTATGTCCACCTGTCTGGTATATAGACCTGGTGACAGCTATGTCCACTTGTCTGGTATATAGACCTGGTGACAGCTATGTCCACTTGTCTGGTATAAAGACCTGGTGACAACTATGTCCACCTGTCTGGTGTATAGACCTGGTGACAGCTATGTCCACCTGTCTGGATATAGACCTGGTGACAGCTATGTCCACTTGTCTGGTATATAGACCTGGTGACAGCTATGTCCACTTGTCTGGTGTATAGACCTGGTGGCAGCTATGTCCACTTGTCTGGTATATAGACCTTGTGACAGCTATGTCCACTTGTCTGGTATATAGACCTGGTGACAGCTATGTCCACTTGTCTGGTATATAGACCTGGTGACAACTATGTCCACCTGTCTGGTGTATAGACCTGGTGACAGCTATGTCCACTTGTCTGGTATATAGACCTGGTGACAGCTATGTCCACCTGTCTGGTGTATAGACCTGGTGACAGCTATGTCCACTTGTCTGGTATATATAGACCTGGTGACAGCTATGTCCACCTGTCTGGTATATAGACCTGGTGGCAGCTATGTCCACTTGTCTGGTATATAGACCTGGTGACAGCTATGTCCACCTGTCTGGTGTATAGACCTGGTGCAAGAAAGTTATACTGACTTTGAACTGTTTTTTCCATAATACAAATCAGCTGTAAAAGAAATGCTACATGTACATATTTGTCTTTATTAGCACCCCTTCCATCTGCTCATCTCCCCTTCTGAAGGATATGTGCCCGTACTAAAATTCATCACACTTATTTACTTTATAAAAAATCATGTTTTTCGTCCAGATCCTAGTTTTGTGTGCGTATTGGTCTTATCTAAGCAGCTGAAGCTATGACGCTCATATATAATGCCGTATGTATAAAAACAGAATACATTGAGGGATCAGGTGTATTATTACCCCACAAAATTCTATAAATGATTGATTTAGCTACATTTTAGAAAATAAATGTTAGGTAAGTATGGGTTGGGATGGGGAGTTTGGAGAGTTTCGGCATACATATTGGATATAAGTTGTGTGATAAATAGAATTAATCTTCCACTTGTGACAAAGCAGTAATTATAATTTATTAATCTCAATAGATGATTTAGCATGTCACTCACCCAAATGCTTGTGACATATTGTATTATTGAACTCATTTAATAAATTCCTCATTACAATGACACTCCTGTTTGAGATCCACCATTCATACAAATGTAAATTAGCTAGGTTTTAGAAGATAACTACGTGACATTTATTATGTTAGGTGCACAAAGCAGATATTTTTTTTTGATTTTAAATAAATGATGACTATTACCTTTGATACCATGTAACTAGTACTTTTTTGTCAAATTGGAAGGTTTACTTTAAGTTAGGAGGGGGCTTATTCATGAGAGTGGGCTTATTTACGAGAGGGGGTTCATTTACGAGAAGGGGCTTATTCATGGTAAAATACCATAATTGAATGTGTTGACTATGTTGTCGATAAATTTGCAGTGGCTTTTTGCCAATATAGCATAAGATATTGATATATCATGATATTTCGGTGTACAAGATAAGCTTGTGACCGGTATACATGTGTCAAGACTCTGGTGACCGTACCGGCCTCTTGTATGGAGAAGATGATGAGAAAATATGAATTTGGATCGGTCTATCCTATTGATCTTTCATATTTGTAGCCTTTGATTGGTTTGTATGTTATGTAACTATATGCTTCTCACGAGTAGTTCAGAATGTTTTAGTGTGATTTCGTTGCTGACTTGATGGGTAATGAATTTTGTTGCTTTGTATACGTGATTATTGAATTGGTTTACCCAATGTTGGTTGTGCTTCTATAGTTTCCTCCCTGCCTTAAACAATCCATTGTGGCTTGTTACATCTCAATCCTTTTAACTTTCGACAATTAAAATTGTTTGTAAAGTCCATCACAGCTAGGATACCTATTAAGATTTGATTTAGATCTTTTCTAAAACAGCGGTATTCTAAAAATCTTGTAGAGAATTGCATGATTGCAGTTTTATAGAAGTGCATTATGTCGAAACTACATGAATACAATTTTTATACAAACTGTAAAATAACGAACAATTTTTTCGACATCAGCTTTGATTATTTGTGATTAATGCAATCCTTCATTACAATTTTGTTAAAATGCAAATTTGACGAAAGAGAATCATTTTCACCGAAAACTTTATATTTCCACTTTCAAATTTTAAAAATGTGGCTTCGACTGAGCTCATAACTCATAATTATATCATGATAAAACTTATATTAATAGAAAAAAAGTATTTCTTAGAGTTCATGAAATTCATAATCACTTGTTGATTTCCCCAGGATTAAATTATAGGAACCCTGGATCTCGGAGATATCTTACAAAAACCCAGTCACACTGTGCCAGTGCACGGGTACGTAATGCCCATGGTGTATTACGGATGCCCACGGTTCTATATATATACCAGGATAAACCTGACAGAATCGTACTCAATTTGGGCATGAAAACATTATTTTCTGCGGTACTGGTAAAGTATGTCATGGTGATCCATGGTTTTAATAGGACTGTACTACGGCTGTATCAGCCGTAGTACAGTCGTATTAAAACCAGTAGTACTACGGTTATCGCTACGGGGCAGTACGATGGGTCACGATACATCCCAATAGCCCTACACGGTACCACTACAGTTTTTCTACGGTTTGCCACGGTTCTAGTATGGCAACATCGTATTACTGGCGTGCTTCACCATAGAGCTTCCGTGAGTCACTGTGGTCCCCGGAACTGTGCGGTCATTCCCATTTGGTCATGGAAGCGTGTACAGTATATAGTCCTATGGTGCCACTACAACACTAAAATACTACCATTCAAGTACAGTTTGCCACGGAAGTTTAATGCAGAATACGGATTAACACAATTTCTCCTGAGTTTGCATCACCGTAGCTAACCGTGGCTTAAAATCGGCACAGTGTGACTGGGGCTTAACTAACTGATTACTATAGTAGCCAACTAAAGTCATCAGAACTGATATATTGCCCAATTTACTGCAGTGCTATAAAAAGTGGTTTATAATCGTCAAATTTGATGGAGACTCCCAAGAAGAAGTTTTATCACGTACACAAAGCGAGATCAACCGAGGGTATCCCCCGATGATGATTGCCTTGTTATACCCATGTCATATTTTCGTTTATTACTTGCTAACCCTCCCTATTTAGGAGGGAGACTTCCGATTTTGGACCCTAAAATGTTGCATTTTTAACTTCGGAGTTTGCTTAACTGTTCCTATTTTTAAAGATTTCATCTGAAAGAGGAGCTCAAAAGAACCCATTTAAAAGTGTTATTTTTCCTCTGAATGTACATGTATACATATTATTTATGTTTTCAATTCTGAGGACGCGTAATCTCACCCATGGAAATTTTAAAAAGTTGGCAGGTATGATTATGACCAGTATCAGTCCTGTGATTGGCTGTAAGTTTCTATTGTTTTTGTTGTGACATCATGCCTAGGGCTATTACATACTATTATGGACTGCTTAAATGGATTCAAATATTTTTTTTATTTACAATCATAATAATTATTTTCGCCTATTTTTAGCTCACCTGGCCCGAAGGGCCAAGTGAGCTTATGTGATGGTGCAGCGTCCTTCGTCCTGCGTCCGTCAACTTTTTCCTTTAAACGACTTCTTCTAAAATACTGAAAGGCCTAGTGACATGAAATTTGGCTGGTAGCTTTCTTGGAAGGAGCTGAACAAAGTTTGCGAAAAAAATCACTTTGACCTAATTTCAAGGTCACAGGGGTAAAAAATGTTGAAACCTTCAAACAACTTCTTCTAAAATACAGTCAGGCATAGAGACCTCATATTTGACCGGTAGCTTCCTTGGATGAAGCTGAATAAAGTTTGCGAAAAGAAACGACCTTGACCCATATTCAAGGTCACAGTGAGGTTAAATCAATTTTTAACCTTTAAACAACTTCTTCTGAAATACCAAAATCCCTAGAAGTATGATATTTGGCTGAAATGTTCCTTGGATGAAGCCCGACAAAGTTTGCGAAAAGAAATGACCTTGACTCATATTCAAGGTCACAGGGGTCAAATCTGTTAAAACCTTTTAAACGACTTCTTCTGAAGTACCAAAAGCCTTAGAAGCATATTTGGCTGAAAGGTTCCTTGTATGAAGCTTGTTTTTTTTCAAATAGTGTTTTTCAGACAGTTTGTTTATTTCCAAAAGTAATTTTGTACAGTCGGTATATTTACAAATATATTTTTTCGTACATTTTGTTATTTTATTCAAATGAAGTTTTTTCATACTACAGGTATTTGTTTATTTATAAATCAAATTAATTTTGTACTTTTAGTTTTTAAAACAAAAATTATTTTCATACGGATTGTTTATTTTTAAAAATAATTCCATATTCGCACATTTGTGGGTTTTTCGCTCACCTTGTGCCCAAGATTCAAAATTGTACTAATGGTGGGACTGACCCCCTACGGGGCTGAGGGGCGGGGCTAAAAAGGGTTATTTAGCTATGTTGGTTAAAGCGACTTCTTCTCCATAACCACTGATTGGAAATGGAGCCTTATTTGGCAGGAAGCATCCCTAGGTGCTCAGGATTCAAAATTGTACTCATGGTTGGACTGACCCCCTAGGGGGCTGAGGGGCGGGGCCAAAAACGGTTATTTAGCTATATTGGATTAGTCGATTTCTTCTCCATAACCACTGATTGGTAATCAACCTTATTTGGCAGGAAGTATCCTTAGGTGCCCTGGATTCAAAATTGTACTAATGGTGGGACTGATTCCCTAGGGGGCTGAGGGGCGGGCCAAAAAGGGTTATTTAGCTATATTGGTTTAGTTGACTTCTTTTCAATAACCATTGATTGGAAATGAGCCTTATTTGGCAGAAAGCATCCCTAGGTGCCCAGGATTCAAAATTGTACTCATGGTGGGACTGACCCCCTAGGGGGCTGAGGGGTGGGGCCAAAAACCGTTATTTAGCTATATTGGTTTAAGCAACTACTTCTCCATAACCACTGATTGGAAAGCAGCCTTATTTGGCAGAAAGTATCCCCAGGTGCTCAGGATTCAAAATTGTACTCAAGGTGGGACTGACCCCCCAGGGGGCTTAGGGGCGGGGCCAAAAAGGGTTATTTACCTATAATGATATTAGCGACTTCTTCTTCATAACCACTGATTGGTAATCAACCTTATTTGGCAGGAAGCATCCTTAGGTGCCCATGATTCAAAATTGTACAAATGGTAGGACTGACCGCCTAGGGGGCTGAGGGGCAGGGCCAAAAAGGGTTATTTAGCTATATTGGATTAGTCGATTTCTTCTCCATAACCACTGATTGGTAATCAACCTTATTTGGCAGGAAGCATCCTTAGGTGCCCTGGATTCAAAATGGTACTCATGGAGGGACTGACCCCCTAGGGAGCTGAGGGGCGGGGTCACACATGTTTTTTTTTAGCTATATTGGTTCAATCGACTTCTTCTCCATAACCATTGATTGGAAATGAGCCTTATTTGGCAGGAAGCATCTGTAGGTGCTCAAGATTCGAAATTGTACTAATGGTGGGACTGACCCCCTAGGGGGCTGAGGGGCGAGCCAAAAAGAAAATATTTTATCATGATTACCTAGATACCAATGTATCCAGGTGAGCGATACAGGCCCTCTGGGCCTCTTGTTTTTCTCAAAAAAGTATTTTTCCCCGGTGATATGGTTTGTATATTTGCTAAAATTATTTCATACACTTTGTTTATTTACAAAAATAATTTCCTACATTTTGGTTTTTTTTTTGCACACAGAAAAGTATTTTCATACAGTTTGTTTATTTACCAGAATATTTATGTATATGAACAGTTGATTTATTTACAATAATTTTTTTCTCGTACATGTACATGAAACATACATTTGCAAGGGATATATCGTCCTAGCTTAAATGGTTATAGCGATATATATGATAATCTTGCTGATGATAATGCAAGTATGAATAATTTTAATATCAACCCGTATACCAATAAGACCATACAGACACCCTAGCTATGCGGTTTAGCGTCTGACAGGCAATATTGCAGCGTACGTCCTGAGGACCTTTAAGCCATGCGGCCGTGATTCCAGGCGACACTGACACCCTTTACTGCAGACCTCAGTGACATATCTGGCCTAGGGGCCAGTATAGTACACCAGTGTCTGCAGTACATACTGACAAGCATCTTACTGTGGGATAACTAGGCCAGGCTGTGACAGTCACCTGGCTGTGATGCCTATATATCCATAAGTTGCTAGTCAATCAACAAGTAAAGATAAAGCTATTGGATGGTGACTGTAATTATTTCAAGCCAGCCATTTAATTGCTGTGGTTTTCTGTGAAGACCTGGTCTTGAGCTATAGGTCACAGTGTATATATGTGCGTGTGTGTGTGTGTGAGTTACATACATGTATATACTATATGTCGCACCTGCGTTTCCCTTTTCTGGATTTGTATCTGAGATGCTACTTTAGTGAAACTGTTTCTGAATTTGTTCCTGTGACACGGTCTCGTGTCAATGAATGCATGTACAGGAAACCGTTTCCGCTAATTAGATAGGATTTATCTACTGGCCATGGGGACCTGTCAGTGTCGACGGAAGAGAAAGGTAAACGATGCATCTTTATAATATAAACCCGGAAAAAAATACTTATCAGCTGTTTCAATGAAGATTAAATCAAACACTTTAATATTATATCAACACTTTGAGGTTAAATAGACAGCTAATTGATATAGAATACTTATTGGTAAATCTTTTTGTGCTTCGCTTAATTGTGATGCAATGTTATTAATAATATGATCTTCTGTCACCTTGAAAGTATTACAGAATATAAATTAAGGGTTGGAGGGTTTTGACATTTTAGAATACCATCCTAAATTAAGGTTGGAGGGTTTTGACATTTTAGAATATCACCCCAAGAGTTGGAGGGTTTTGACATTTTAGAATATCATCCTAAGGGTTGGAGGGTTTTGACATTTTAGAATATCATCCTAAGGGTTGGAGGGTTTTGACATTTTAAAATATCACCCCAAGGGTTGGTGGGTTTTGACATTTTAGAATATCATCCTAAGGGTTGGAGGCCCGTACAGAAAAACCTAACCTTTGCACATGAGAAACTCATGAGTAGCTCATGAGCAGCACACGAGAAACATGTTAGAAATGTATGCAGATTAAGTTTAGCACATGAGCTTTAGGGTAGTTCATGTTAGCAAGGAAATTCCTCACCTCAATTGCACATGTGCAAAGTTTTCCTCACATGAGGAAATATATTCTTACATAAGCTCATGTTAGGAAATCTCTGCTCACGTGAGCTATACCTATATCAACTCTTCTACCACTTCCCTCTTCAACTGCCATTTTTGAATCTGGCAAAATGGCCGACACAAGCTTGTTGCATTGCACATGGCTCTGGGATTAAATGGGATTTACAGATCACTGTGATATCACATGATACTTTTACTGTATACATATGATTGATAAGGTAATGTAGTTTGTTTTGCATGATTACAGAAACCAATTTCCACATATTAGCACAGATTACAAACTAAGCTTATATTCCAATATCTAATGCATTATGTTCTGAAGGAATTGACTGAGAGAAACTTAATGGTGTATCATAGGTATACTGCAATTGCAACTCTACATTAATTGTAACTTAATGTTAAATGTTGAGTATTAGCAATGTAAATATAATTTCAATGTATGTGAAACAAAATTAATATTATAAATCAGTATGTTAATAGACTTTTCAAAATCTTGACCTTCAATTTAAAAGAGTATTTGAAAGTCTAACAGAAATGGCACATACAACTATAGCTATGAGTTAAAGCTGTTTAGGGTTCAGCTAAACTTTAATGACAAGTATATCTAATCAGTTATTTAATCTATAGAACAGTCTGAATCACATAAAAATGTTTTGAATTTTTCAAATTTACAGAGTGTCAGGGACCGTTTTATTTTAAATATTGCACATGTGAGCATATTTTCCTCACATGAGCTTTTTTTCACGTGAGCTTTCTGCTCACATGAGCTTTTTTCCTCACATGAGCTTTTTCCTCACATGAGCTATTTTCCTCACATGAGCTTTTTTTCATGTGAGCTTTCAGCCTCATTTGCATGTTAAAATGCACATGAGAAAATGATGGTTATATAGTTCTCATGTGAGTTTCTCGTGTGCTGCTCATGTGCTTCTTGTTAGAAAATTTTGGTATGGGGGGGTTTGACATTCCAATATATCACCCTAAGGGTTGGAGATATCTATAGTTTGAGGCTAAAAGTAGGTGAATATTTTTAATTCTATTTTGTCTTACAAGTATAATTCTGTAAAAAAACACAATTACGGTATTCTGGCATGGTTGTAAATAAAAGCATAATTATGCAGTTTAATACAGCCTTTCAGATTTTATGATGTCACGTTAACTTTGCATTCACCTTAGAAATGTCTAAACCAATATAACCTAGCTATTAATTGGAACAGTTCATATGTGTATTCAGGAGGAAATGAATTGATGAAACTGTAAGACCTACCACATATCGGCTTGTACAGCATGCTGGCAAAATGCATGTCAAAAGTTTGTTCAAATGTATAAATTTGACCCACTTAAACAGTCAAAGGGGTATACTACATGTATTATGTACATTATGTATGTTAAACTGTACCTTTTAAAAACTTCTGAAAAATTGACTTATATATTTGCTAGGATAAAGGATTTGTTCAAATGAAATACCTGGACCAATATTCAAGGTCACAGCTAGGTGTCAGATATATAAATAGATCGAATGAAGTTTGTTTTAACTGAATATTTATGTCGCATATCACAAGGCAATGATTTTAAAGTGCGAGGGTATTAGTATTGTCAGCAGTGGCTAATGTTATTTTCACAAATTGCAAAATATGTACCGTAATCAACCTTTTAAAGGCCCAATATACATAACTTCAGGAAAATTTTCATGATTCTGAAAAATTCTGAAAAAAAATTCGGTTGATAACCATGCAAAAATAAGCCTAACACGAAGTAAACCTGAGTGGTAACTCAAAAGAAACTCTTGACAAAAAAATCCAAAGAATTGAAAATAATTCAGGTGGGGCCCACTTCAACAACAAACCGGAGGTATAGAAGATGGTTCGAAATGGACGTGTGTTTTCAAATAACGTGTTTCAACTGCTGCTGTACCGATAACCACGAAAGAATTCATCTTGAATATTGCCGATATCAGTTAATCTTAACTAAATCTATAAATATAATAAGTTATTAGGCTTGATTTTCGCTTCAAGTTTTGCCGAAAGTTACGTTTATTGGGCCTTTAAGCACACTTGCCTCAATAAGAACAACCCCCACCTTTTTTCAGGAAAAGGAGAGATAAGTGTACTGAATTAAATCATTCACCCCTGAAGAATTATTAAAACTTCTTCAATTCGAAGGGTGGACTAGTTCATTATAGTCAAAACCAGTAAAAAGTTTCTTTGTCAATGTAACCATGGTAACCTCACTAATCTGCCAATGTAATCTTCAGTCTTTTAACCGAAAGCTCTAGTAGCTGTTCTGGAGAAACAAAAAAAAACTGATATCGATCATTAAAGCGCACACCTTTTTCTGATTTTATAAGCGCAGTATTTGCATTTAATTATTACGTTGAATACGGTGTATAATGTTGAATACGGTGCATAATGTGTAAGGCCTGTTAATGGAAAAGACTTGTATAACGTACTGCTTTATCCATGTTTATGTATAGGAATTTCAATGACGATTGAGCAGAAATCAATCGAGATAAGAGATTATGTAGTGTTACATTGATACATCCATCTTTGAATCACCTTCCCTTCCTGGTATATCTACCTGTCATCACCAACCACCCAGGTATGTCCTCTGGAATCGACAGTAAGCTGGGTAAATTCAGCTTGTTGTTACTCTGAGTGTCTGATAAGCTCTGAAGTATTTAACACAGCATTTGATTGGTAAATAATCAAAATAGTTTGTAATTGCATATTGAACCACAATGAACTTTTTGCAATTTTCTCATTTGAATATCAGCCTGGGTGGAGATTGTTTAAGTGTTGTCATTGACCCATACTATTGGCCATGCAGTGGCAGATAATAAAATATATATCTTTGATAATGCCACAAACATTTGCGTGACCCCCAAAAGGTCAGTAATATTCTATGTCTTTTTCATAACAACGTTATACATCTCCAAGCATGAAATTTTGTGTTTTTAGGTTATAGATAATTTAATTAATTAACATTATATCTATGCAATAAAGTTATACAATATCTGTGCGTGAAGAGATGAACAAAATCATGTTATCATAATTGACTCAAGGCTGAGCCCCACCCCTAGGGACTCAATCCCAATTAACATGGAATTGGTCGAGATTCCCACACAATAACCATATAAAATTTCATGACTTGAAGATCAGATAGTCATGGTTTGTCCCTTAAGACTCATTGTCTTTGGTCATAACTTAATAGAAGCCACCCCAGTCACTATCAAATTACTTTGTCCATGTATAATTGTTTATTGAGCTTCAAGAGACAAATTTTACCAGTACCATGCTTTCAGTATTGTCTTGGGTTAATTCTGTCCCTTAACTTTGAAAATAGTTTTACCAATACTACTCATGATTTTACAATGACTTTAATTTGTAACTTTAATAATATATCATTAATGTACCGTAAAAACTTGTGTAATCTACACACCAGTGTAATTTACGCACCCTAAAAATCACCCCATAACTGCTGGAAAAAGGTCTGCATCAAGATAATTTTATATATCAAGAAGCTCTTATCTTATTGCTCAATTCTACCGTCCAAAATCAATCCCCCTCTAAAGCATAACTATGATTGAAAGAAACTGTTTGAGCTTATCTTGTTTTTGTTTTTTTTGTCATTGCAGAACACTGACAATGAGGTTATTTTCGGGCCGATGAAATTAAAACAGAGAACAATGTCGGTAAGTACATCATACTATCACATAAAGGCAGGTTAACGTTGCTGGCGTCAACTGGGGAGAGCTGACATTTCTCTACTGTACTTAGTGTTCAAGGGTCATAACAGTTCAGGACCATGATAATGTATTAACATTAGTCTGGAAAACATTCTCCGTCTGTGTGTAGGCGGATTTTGACTGACAATCAAAATTGAGAATTAAAAGTCATATCTATTCAGAGAAATTATTGTAATACAGTAACAGTAGAAAGTCCTGTCTCTTCGTGTAAACCGACACCCGTTCATTAGCATAATCAGCCTCACCATTGACCAATTATTAACTCCTGGATAACTAATACAATTGTTTTGTTTTTTTGTTATCTCATTGTGACATACGTCAATTTAAAGCTACAGACATTGTTAAAGTCCAATCTCCGTCATAACATGACTTTGAAAAAAAATAAATTATTTTGACATACTGATGTGTAAAACAGAATGGTTCTTCTGTTCTTCCTATATACACTGTACTCTATATGCTAATGATCTTTTATATACATATGGGGATTGTCTTGTATAATCTACGAAATAATCTCATTCCCTTTGTATAGAGTTAAACAGATAATCAATAATGATTTTGTGAATATTCATTATTGTCTTATCTTTAAATGAAGTGATTCTGACTTTGCATAAGCAGCATATACTCTTCCTGATAAATTATTTAAGCTTGAGTGCTGGCTCAACTATTTGTACTTGCATGCAACTATCCGTGTTAGCAACGTATAATGTGGTGGTGCAGTGTATTTTAGTACAGTCAATATGACCTTAAATTCAAGGCTAAAGGTCAAAGCTAGGTCATTTAACTACGGAATATGAATTAATTCCTTGCAAATTATAGGAAGTTCAAAATGATTTTGAATCTCCAAGTCATTTTGTTTTACCCACAAGTCAGCAGTGCATACAGTAGCGAGGTCACTATAATATCTCAAGGTCAAAAGTCAAATAAAAGTAGATTTTTCAGCAAAATGTAATATATATCCTGCTTAAATTGTAAATTTTAATGAATCAAGATACTGTATATTAGTGAAAAATGAATAAATCTTTATTACCCTGAGAAAAGAGATGTGCAGACTTCACAATATTCATGTCTCTATGAATGCCACCTCTCCTTACAAGGCTTGCTGAAAATTATCAAAAGAGGTGACCAATGTGGGACTCCCTGTAGAGTTGGCATTTCTTCTGTCTTAATTCATGGTTTCTGCATGACTGACATAAGAGACAGTGAAGAATTGACCTTCAATATATGTATATCTATCCTCATTGCAATATTTGGGATATAATATGTTTCCTATTTTGTTTTCTTGATCTGCTCTTCCTTTTCGATTGGTGCCCCCTTAATTGAGGTACCCATCTCCATGGTGACCAAGTAGCTGTAGTGAGTGCATGTACAAAAAACAAAACAGCAATATTTTGTGCTCGAAGGTCGTGAAAATGAAAACTTTCCCTTGAATTGTTGGTCAAATGATCACTTAAATCATTCAGGAACTGATAGCTTGATAATTTACTTTAAATTATTGTATCTGTTGAAATTTCCCGCTTGAGTTCATTCAGTGAAGTACAATAAATTAAAACATGTAGTAGATCATTGTAATCTTGACCTGAAGATTTAAATTCTAGTTAAATCTAATGCCAGCCTAGCTTTTCAGCTTGCAGAAACTAATAGTGCAAATAATTTTGCGAAATCTTGTGTGGGACGTAATTAGTTGCGGCCTTTATAATCATTTGAGTGATGACAAAAGTTCATGATGTGTGGCCGGAAGTGATATTTATTCATGTTCACAATGTGTAGGTGGACTTTTGCTATTCAGGTAAATTATATAAAGTAGGTGTTGTTTAATTAACATTAACAGTAGTAGCACTGTCTCTCGCCTCACCGTAAACCGACACCCGCTCATTAGCATAATCAGCCTCACCGTTGACCAATCAGTGACTACTGGGTAACTAATACTTCTCTTTTTTTTTGTTATCTCACTGTGACATAAGAATTTGAGTTGCAGAAGTCATCCAATCTCTGTCATAATTGACAACTTGGATAAAAACATGTTTTTGTGAAGGTGCATGTTATAATGGTCCCTCTGTTCATTGTTTTTATGTTGATGGGCATTGTCCTTTTTCTACGTGTTTTGGCAAACAAGCTAGGGGCCACGGTGACCTGCAAGTGTTAAGGTGTCCCGACATTCTACCACTAGCCATTTCCCTCTGGGTTGCGAGTTTGAAACCCACCTCGGGGGGGGGGGGGGGGGGGCATGCAGTTACCAGGTACTTATCGTAGGTCGGTGGTTTTTCTCCAGATACTCCAGCTTTGGAGACCTCCACCTGCAAAAGCTGCCACGTCCTTAAATGACCCTAGCTGTTAATAATAGGATCAGGGCTTAGATTAATTGTTTTCTTCCACTAGGCACTGTGCCTAGTGGCTTCCAAAAATTCACTCGGCACCTCCAAATTTTACCTGGCACAATTTACTTTGTATAACAAACAAAACAGATTGCTTGTTGGAATTTAATTAATTATAGAAATTAGAATATATATAATTATAGTACTTACGTATATATTCAAATTCGTTGCTATTGATTTAAAAGATATAAAATATGTAGATTATATATAATATCATTAAAAGATGACACTTTCCAATATTATTAAATGTTTGTTTTACATTTCAAGCTGCCCAGTGTTACCTGTATGTCTATACGTGTACTTTCAAATCATGATTGGAGCTTCATCATTTTTAAAATTAAATCTGTTTACATCCACTGATTATCATTGTTGATTTTCATCATTATTATTAGCTCACCTGGTCCGAAGGACCGAGGTGAGCTTATGCCATACCGTGGCGTCCGTCGTCCGTCCGTCGTCCGTCAACAATTTCTTTAAACGACTTCTCCTGATAGGAAATCAACCTAATTTGGCAGGAAACATCCTTGGGTGCCCAGGATTCAAAATTGTACTAATGGTGGGACTGACCCCCTAGGGGGCTGAGGAGCGGGGCCAAAAGGGGTTATTTAGCTATATCGGTTTAAGCGACTTCTTCTCCATAACCACTGATTGGAAATGAGCCTTATTTGGCAGAAAGTATCCCTGGGTGCTCAGGATTCAAAATTGTACTCATGGTTAGACTGACCCCCTAGGGGGCTGAGGGGTGGGGGCCATAAAAAATTATTTAGCTATATTGATATTAGCGATTTCTTCTTCATAACCACTGATTGGTAATCAACCTTATTTGGCAGGAAGCATCCATAGGTGCCCAGGATTCAAAATTGTACTCATGGTGGGACTGACCCCCTAGGGGGCTGAGGGGTGGGGCCAAAAACCGTTATTTTGCTATATTGGTTTAAGCGACTTCTCCATAACCACTGATTGGAAATCAACCTTATTTGGTAGGAACCATCCCCAGGTGCTCAGGATTCAAAATTGTACTCATGGTGGGACTGACCCCTAGGGGGCTGAGGGGCGGGGTCAAAAAGGGTTATTTAGCTATATTGGTTTAAACGACTTTTTCTCCATAACCATTGATTGGAAATGAGCATTATTTGGCAGGAAGCATCCATAGGTGCCCAGGATTCAAAATTGTACTAATGGTGGGACTGACCCCCTAGGGGGCTGAGGGGTGGGGCCAAAAACGGTTATTTAGCTATATTGGTTTAAGCGACTTCTCCATAACCACTGATTGGAAATCAACCTTATTTGGTAGGAACCATCCCCAGGTGCTCAGGATTCAAAATTGTACTCATGGTGGGACTGACCCCTAGGGGGCTGAGGGGCGGGGTCAAAAAGGGTTATATAGCTATATTGGTTTAAACGACTTCTTCTCCATAACCATTGATTGGAAATGAGCCTTATTTGGCAGCAAGCATCCCTAGGTGCTCAAGATTTGAAATTGTACTAATGGTGGGACTGACCCCCTAGGGGGCTGAGGGGCGAGCCAAAAAGAAAATATTTTATCATGATTACCTAGATACCAATGTATCCAGGTGAGCGATACAGGCCCTCTGGGCCTCTTGTTAAATTCTGTTTTGTCATTATCATTTATTCAAAAAATTATATCATTAAAACAAACATTTCGACTTTGTTTTATTTTTCAAACTGTACAGTGTAACAATGTCAATACTTGGTACTTTCCAGTCATGAGTGGATCTGAGTGTGGAATTAAAGCTTTACATTATCCACTGAAAAAGTGATTGTCATTGTTAATTTCCTTAATCAAATCTTATCTCTATTTCTTAAGGATGAACCTTGCTCGTCTGGTAAGATTAGTTTGACTTCCTTTTGTTTTACTTTCACTTCGCAGAAAGTTATTCAGGAGTATTCAAAATCTCGTCCTTTGTTTCATCGTCATTTGTATCTCAGTAAGTGTCTGCGAGTATCTTGTTTATTAGTCATGTTTGATTTGTCTTCTTTTATTTTGAAAAAAAAACCGGTAATGCTTGTTTGCTTTTCTTTGTTTTGTCACACACCATTTTATACCGATTACGCAACATAGGAAATTCCCCAATTCAATCAGTGTCGTGTTGACACTTTAGTGTAGGCTATCATGTCTGTTGTAAGCGCACAGATAATCTAGACCAGAAATGAAGTGACTATTAACACGACTGACAAAAGCGAGCCTGACAAAAGTTGAATACGTTTTTTAAGGAACATCTGATAACTATCGTTTTTTAATGAATTGTTGTGCACAATGTTTGAAATACATGCATCATACATTGACAGTCAGTAATCAATTTTACTTGGCACTGGGGACGAGTGGTACGGAGGACCCCACTCGACACCGAGGAATTTCCACTCGTCCAGACGGGTGGACGAGTACTTAATCGAAGCCCTGAGGATGTATACCAAATAAAACAAACCAAATCAAATTTGGCAAACAAGACAAAAAATAATCTAAAAAATTGTTTCAAATATAAATATAAAGCGTAAAATTAAAATGCTTTAACTTATGCACCCCTGAAGACACATTTGAACTCTTCCAATTCAGTGGTTTGAATAGTCCATTATGAAATTTCAGGGGTGAATGGGTTAAATGTATATCTGTATCATTGTCTTTCCTTCAAAAGAATGGAGACTTTCATAATTCTGCATCTAAAATAATCTTGTCTTAATTGGCTGTTATTAAAAGATTCAATCAAGTTGACCTTCTGCTGAAAGTCAAAGGTCAAATCAATCTTTAATGGTTTTCAGTGTATACATGTACCAACTCCATGTCACTGAACCCAAAGGTCATTTAGGTGTAATATTTCCAGTGAAACGTTGTGGTCATATAACTCTTAAATCATTAGAGATATATTTGATGACAACGTTTTTACCACTGAGAATAATCTAGCTGCATGGTATCCATGCTATGGATGCTGACAAGTGGTCCTTTGATTTTGATGCTGATGAGTGTGACCTATATTACATGGTCCATTGATCTTGATGCTGATTAGAGTGATCTATATTTCATGGTCCATTGACTTTGATGCTGATAGGTGTTACCTATATTTCATGGTCCATTATTTTCATGCTGATAGGTGTGACCTATATTTCATGGTCCATTGACTTTGATGCTGATGAGTGTGACCTATATTACATGGTCCATTGCTCTGGATGCTGATTAGAGTGATCTATATTTCATGGTACATTGACTTTGTTGCTGATGAGTGTGACCTATATTTCATGGTCCATTAATTTTGATGCTGATGAGCGTGACAAATATTTCATTGTCCATTGATTTTGATGCTGATGAACGTGACATATATTTCATTGTCTATTGATTTTGATGCTGATTAATGTGACCTATATTTGATAGTCCATTGATTTTGATGTTGATGCCGAATTCCTACATTAGTTTTATTAGGTCACCTGAGACGAAGTCTCAGTTGACCTATTGCAATCGCCTTTTGTCCGGCGTCGTCCGTCGTGCGTCGTAAACAATTTACATTTTCAACTTCTTCTCAAAAACCGCTGAACTAAATTCAGTGAAATTTTACAGGAAGCTTCCATGGCTGAGGGTGAACCAAAATTGTGAATTATATGGTCCCCACCCCCCAGGGGCATGCGGGGCGGGGCCAAAAAGGGTAAAATTGACTAAAACTTCAAAAATCTTCTCCTCTACTCTCAGATATGGTAGAATCAAATACTCTTCATAGATAGAAGGGTCTTAAGGTTTACCAAAATTGTGAATTTCATGACCCTGGGGTCTCATGTTTGCCCATGGGAAGGGGATAAACTTTACTATAGTTTATAGAGGGAAATCACATTTTTGACTATTATTTGTTGGATTTGTATTGGAATTCATTCTAACTTGTATAAAATTATCAGCATGGGATGACACTTTGATGGTATGTACATGTTGGCCCTAGTTGACCCCCAGGGGCTTGCGGGGCGGGGCCAAAAAGGGTAAAATTTACAAAAATTTCAAAAATCTTCTCCTCTACTCTTAGATATGGTAGAATCAAATACTCTTCATAGATGGAAGGGTCTTAAGGTGCTTTACCAAAATTGTGAATTTCATGACCCTGGGGTCTCATGTTTGCCCATGGGAAGGGGATAAACTTTACTATAGTTTATAGAGGGAAATCACATTTTTGACTATTATTTGTTGGATTTGTATTGGAATTCATTCTAACTTGTATCAAATTATCAGCATGGGATTACACTTTGATGGTATGTACATGTTGGCCCTAGTTGACCCCCAGGGGCTGGTGGGCGGGGCCAAAAAGGGTCAAATTGACAAAAATTTCAAAAATCTTCTTCTCTACTCTCAGATATGGTAGAATCAAATACTCTTCATAGATGGAAGGGTCTTAAGGTGCTTTACCAAAATTGTGAATTTCATGACCCTGGGGTCTCACGTTTGTCCCTTGGGAGGGGGTAAACTTTACTATAGTGTATATAGGGAAATCACATTTTTGACTATTATTTGTTGGATTTGTATTGGAATTCATTCTAACTTGTATAAAATTATCAGCATGGGATGACACTTTGATGGTATGTACATGTTGGCCCTAGTTGACCCCCAGGGGCCTGCATCATTTCGTGTCTTCTCTCATTATCATATATTAAAAAAAACCATTACCTTCATTGCATAATGCAAGTTATTCTGTAAACTGACCTTGTCTACATCAACATTTTGTGAAGCCTTGTGTTGCAATGTATTGTTATAAATATTCATCTCAACATTCCCATATTTCTCTTTCATGTCAAACATCAGGTGACCGTTAAGGCCCATGGGCCTCTTGTTTGATATGGTTTCTTAAAGTGCTGCAGAATTCGTAAAGTTGGAATTAATTTTCTGTTGGAATTTAATTTTGTGTTATAAATCTGACAAAATATTTCTTGTTCTATCATATATATGATGTGGGGGTCAGAGATTTTTTAGATACAGTGATCTGTTGATTCTGGCATTTGTGTTGTGAAGAATGGGTTTCTGATATGGTGGTGTAGTTTCTTTTACACTGATATGGTATTATGTGGAATGGGTTTCTGATATGGTAGTGAAGTGTCTTTTACACCAACATGGTATTATGTGGAATGGGTTTCTGATATGGTGGTGAAGTGTCTTTTACACCAACATGGTATTATGTGGAATGGGTTTCTGATATGGAGGTGTAGTGTCTTTTACACTAATATGGTATTATGTGGAATGGGTTTCTGATATGGTGGTGTAGTGTCTTTTACACCAACATGGTATTATGTGGAAGGGGTTTCTGATATGGTGGTGAAGTGTCTTTTATACTGATATGGTATTATGTGGAAGGGGTTTCTGATATGGTGGTGTAGTGTCTTTTACACTGATATGGTATTATGTGTAAGGGGTTTCTGATATGGTGGTGTAGTGTCTTTTACACTGATATGGTATTATGTGTAAGGGGTTTCTGATATGGTGGTGTAGTGTCTTTTACACTGATATGGTATTATGTGTAAGGGGTTTCTGATATGGTAGTGAAGTGTCTTTTACACTGATATGGTATTCTGTGTAAGGTGTTTCTGATATGGTGATGAAGTGTCTTTTACACCAACATGGTATTATGTGTAAGGGGTTTCTGATATGGTGGTGTAGTGTCTTTTACACTGATATGGTATTATGTGTAAGGGGTTTCTGATATGGGAGTGAAGTGTCTTTTACACCAACATGGTATTATGTGGAATGGGTTTCTGATATGGTGATGAAGTGTCTTTTACACCAACATGGTATTATGTGTAAGGGGTTTCTGATATGGTGATGAAGTGTCTTTTACACCAACATGGTATTATGTGTAAGGGGTTTCTGATATGGTGGTGTAGTGTCTTTTACACTGATATGGTATTATGTGGAAGGGGTTTCTGATATGATGGTGTAGTGTCTTTTACACCGATATGGTATTATGTGGAAGGGGTTTCTGATATGGTGGTGTAGTGTCTTTTACACCGATATGGTATTATGTGTAAGGGGTTTCTGATATGGTGGTGTAGTGTCTTTTACACTGATATGGTATTATGTGTAAGGGGATTCTGATATGGTGGTGTAGTATCTTTTACACCAATATGGTATTATGTGGAATGGGTTTCTGATATGGTGGTGTAGTATCTTTTACACTGATATGGTATTATGTGGAATGGGTTTCTGATATGGTGGTGTAGTGTCTTTTACACTGATATGGTATTATGTGGAAGGGGTTTCTGATATGGTGGTGTAGTGTCTTTTACACTGATATGGTATTATGTGGAAGGGGTTTCTGATATGATGGTGTAGTATCTTTTACACTGATATGGTATTATGTGTAAGGGGTTTCTGATATGGTAGTGTAGTGTCTTTTACACTGATATGGTATTATGTGTAAGGGCTTTCTGATATGATGGTGTAGTGTCTTTTACACTGACATGGTATTATGTGTAAGGGGTTTCTGATATGGTGGTGTAGTGTCTTTTACACTTATTTGGTATTATGTGTAAGGGGTTTCTGATATGGTGGTGTAGTGTCTTTTACACCAACATGGTATTATGTGGAAGGGGTTTCTGATATGGTGGTGTAGTGTCTTTTACACCGATATGGTATTATGTGGAAGGGGTTTCTGATATGGTGGTGTAGTGTCTTTTACACCGATATGGTATTATGTGTAAGGTGTTTCTGATATGGTAGTGAAGTGTCTTTTACACTGATATGGTATTATGTGGAAGGGGTTTCTGATATGGTGGTGTAGTGTCTTTTACACCAACATGGTATTATGTGGAAGGGGTTTCTGATATGGTGGTGTAGTGTCTTTTACACCGATATGGTATTATGTGGAAGGGGTTTCTGATATGGTGGTGTAGTGTCTTTTACACCAATATGGTATTATGTGTAAGGGGTTTCTGATATGGTAGTGAAGTGTCTTTTACACTGATATGGTATTATGTGGAAGGGGTTTCTGATATGGTGGTGTAGTGTCTTTTACACCGATATGGTATTATGTGGAATGGGTTTCTGATATGGTGGTGTAGTGTCTTTTACACCGATATGGTATTATGTGGAAGGGGTTTCTGATATGGTGGTGTAGTGTCTTTTACACTGATATGGTATTATGTGGAATGGGTTTCTGATATGGTGGTGTAGTGTCTTTTACACCAACATGGTATTATGTGGAAGGGGTTTCCGATATAGTAGTGAAATGTCTTTTACACCAATATGGTATTATGTGGAAGGGGTTTCCGATATGGTAGTGAAGTGTCTTTTACACTGATATGGTATTATGTGTAAGGGGTTTCTGATATGATGGTGTAGTGTCTTTTACACTGATATGGTATTATGTGAAAGGGGTTTCTGATATGATGGTGTAGTGTCTTTTACACTGATATGGTATTATGTGGAAGGGGTTTCTGATATGGTAGTGAAATGTCTTTTACACCAATATGGTATTATGTGTAAGGGGTTTCCGATATGGTAGTGAAGTGTCTTTTACACCAATATGGTATTATGTGTAAGGGGTTTCTGATATGGTGGTGAAGTGTCTTTTACACTGATATGGTATTATGTGTAAGGGGTTTCTGATATGGTGGTGTAGTGTCTTTTACACCAACATGGTATTATGTGTAAGGGGTTTCTGATATGGTAGTGAAATGTCTTTTACACCAACATGGTATTATGTGGAAGGGGTTTCTGATATGTTGGTGTAGTGTCTTTTACACTGATATGGAATTATGTGTAAGGGGTTTCTGATATGGTGGTGTAGTGTCTTTTACACTGATATGGAATTATGTGTAAGGCGTTTCTGATATGGTGGTGTAGTGTCTTTTACACTGATATGGTATTATGTGGAAGGGGTTTCTGATATGGTGGTGAAGTGTCTTTTACACTTATTTGGTATTATGTGGAAGGGGTTTCTGATATGGTGGTGTAGTGTCTTTTACACTGATATGGAATTATGTGTAAGGGGTTTCTGATATGGTGGTGTAGTGTCTTTTACACTGATATGGAATTATGTGTAAGGGGTTTCTGATATGGTGGTGTAGTGTCTTTTACACTTATTTGGTATTATGTGGAAGGGGTTTCTGATATGGTGGTGTAGTGTCTTTTACACTGATATGGAATTATGTGTAAGGGGTTTCTGATATGGTGGTGTAGTGTCTTTTACACTGATATGGAATTATGTGTAAGGGGTTTCTGATATGGTGGTGTAGTGTCTTTTACACTGATATGGAATTATGTGGAAGGGGTTTCTGATATGGTAGTGAAGTAGTGCTACGCTGACATAATGACTTAAGGTGACCCTGTTGCATGCACACAACCAAATTTCTCTCTTAACTTCAAATTGTTAGACCTTTGAATTGATTTATCTTGAGGTAATTAGTGGATAGTTTTCCTAAGTCCAGTGAACTTGAAATTTCATCTTGACAGCCATGGTGATTAATTCATTAAGAGCTTAGCAGTTGACATCTCACCAAATTCCTGATAGTGTAACTCTGAATGTCTCTTGAGGAGGTGGGAGCATGTACAGAGAACTGTAAACACCGCTTACTTGGAAATCTTCCTCTTAATCAATACGGGATGATAGAGTAGGTATTGATTTCTTCTCGGCCTGATTTCACAGATTCCCTGTGATTTCTCAATTTAATTTACTGTGAGTGGTTATGCATCAATAAGCTTAATGTAAACTCGACAATAAAGGCAGTATTAGGCGTTCTGCATGTATATATACATGTACGCTAGTTGTAATGCACTGGTAATTTTGTCTGGAAAAGATTTCGATAAATGTTAATCATTGGAGCAAAATTAAGTCATGAAGTCCAGGATTATGTGTTTGTTTCATTTATGGTTTTTACTTACATTGCTGATCAAGAGAATGCTTATATGGATGGTAAGGATGTTACCTGTCATCAGAACTCCTGGTAAGGAGGTTATACCTGTCATCAGAACACCTGGTAATGAAGTTACTTGTCATCAGAACTCGTAAGGAGGTTACCTGTCATCATAACTCCTGGTAAGGATGTTACCTGTCATCAGAACTCCTGGTAAGGAGGTTACCTGTCATCAGAACTCCTGGAAAGGAGGTTACCTGTCATCATAACTCCTGGTAAGGAGGTTACCTGTCATCATAACTCCTGGTAAGGAGGTTACCTGTGATCAGAACTCCTGGTAAGGAGGTTACCTGTGATCAGAACTCCTGGTAAGGAGGTTATACCTGTCATCAGAACACCTGGTAATGAAGTTACTTGTCATCAGAACTCGTAAGGAGGTTACCTGTCATCATAACTCCTGGTAAGGATGTAACCTGTCATCAGAACTCCTGGTAAGGAGGTTATACCTGTCATCAGAACACCTGGTAAGGAAGTTACTTGTCATCATAACTCGTAAGGAGGTTACCTGTCATCAGAACTCCTGGTAAGGAGGTTACCTGTCATCAGAACTCCTGGTAAGGAGGTTACCTGTCATCAGAACTCCTGGTAAGGAAGTTACATGTCATCATAACTCCTGGTAAGGAGGTTACCTGTGATCAGAACTCCTGGTAAGGAGGTTACCTGTCATCAGAACTCCTGGTAAGGAGGTTACCTGTCATCAGAACTCCTGGAAAGGAGGTTACCTGTCATCATAAATCCTGGTAAGGAGGTTACCTGTCATCATAACTCCTGGTAAGGAGGTTACCTGTGATCAGAACTCCTGGTAAGGAGGTTACCTGTGATCAGAACTCCTGGTAAGGAGGTTACCTGTGATCAGAACTCCTGGTAAGGAGGTTACCTGTGATCAGAACTCCTGGTAAGGAGGTAACTTGTTATCATAACTCCTGGTAAGGAGGTTACCTGTCATCATAACTCCTGGTTAGGAGGTTACCTGTGATCAGAACTCCCGGTAAGGAGGTTACCTGTGATCAGAACTCCTGGTAAGGAGGTTACCTGTGATCAGAATTCCTGGTAAGGAGGTTACCTGTGATCAGAACTCCTGGTAAGGAAGTTACATGTCATTCGAACTCCTGGTAAGGAGGTTACATGTCATCATAACTCCTGGTAAGGAGGTTACATGTCATCAGAACTCGTAAAGAGGTTACCTGTGATCAGAACTCCTGGTAAGGAGGTTACCTGTGATCAGAACTCCTGGTAAGGAGGTTACCTGTCATCATAACTCCTGGTAAGGAGGTTACCTGTCATCATAACTCCTGGTAAGGAGGTTACCTGTCATCATAACTCCTTGTTAGGAGGTTACCTGTGATCAGAACTCCTGGTAAGGAGGTTACATGTCATCAGAATTTCTGGTAAGGAGGTTACCTGTCATCATAACTCCTGGTTAGGAAGTTACATGTCATTCGAACTCCTGGTAAGGAGGTAACCTGTCATCAGAACTCCTGGTAAGGAGGTTACCTGTCATCAGAACTCCTGGTAAGGAGGTTACATGTCATCATAACTCCTGGTAAGGAGGTTACATGTCAACAGAACACGTAAGGAGGTTACATGTCATCAGAACTCCTGGTAAGGAGGTTACCTGTCATCAGAACTCCTGGTAAGGAGGTTACCTGTCATCAGAACTCCTGGTAAGGAGGTTACAAGTCATCAGAAATTCTGGTAAGGAGGTTACCTGTCATCATAACTCCTGGTAAGGAGGTTACCTGTCATCATAACTCCTGGTAAGGAGGTAACCTGTGATCAGAACTCCTGGTAAGGAGGTTACCTGTCATTAGAACTCCTGGTAAGGAGGTTACATGTCATCATAACTCCTGGTAAGGAGGTTACATGTCATCAGAACTCCTGGAAAGGAGGTTACCTGTCATCATAACTCCTGGTAAGGAGGTTACCTGTCATCAGAACTCCTGGTAAGGAGGTTACCTGTCATCAGAACTCCTGGTAAGGAGGTTACCTGTCAACAGAACTCCTGGTAAGGAGGTTACCTGTGATCAAAACTCTTGGTAAGGAGGTTACTTGTCATGAGAACTCGTAAGGAGGTTACCTGTCATCATAACTCCTGGTAAGGAGGTTACCTGTGATCAGAACTCCTGGTAAGGAGGTTACCTGTCATCAGAACTCCTGGTAAGGAAGTTACATGTCATCATAACTCCTGGTTAGGAGGTTACCTGTCATCAGAACTCCTGGTAAGGAGGTTACCTGTCAACAGAACTCCTGGTAAGGAGGTTACCTGTCATCAGAACTCCTGGAAAGGAGGTTACCTGTCATCATAACTCCTGGTAAGGAGGTTACCTGTCATCAGAACTCCTGGTAAGGAGGTTACCTGTCATCAGAACTCCTGGTAAGGAGGTTACCTGTGATCAGAACTCCTGGTAAGGAGGTTACCTGTCATCAGAACTCGTAAGGAGGTTACCTGTCATCAGAACTCCTGGTAAGGAGGTTACCTGTCAACAGAACTCCTGGTAAGGAGGTTACCTGTCATCAGAACTCCTGGAAAGGAGGTTACCTGTCATCATAACTCCTGGTAAGGAGGTTACCTGTCATCAGAACTCCTGGTAAGGAGGTTACCTGTCATCAGAACTCCTGGTAAGGAGGTTACCTGTGATCAGAACTCCTGGTAAGGAGGTTACCTGTCATCAGAACTCGTAAGGAGGTTACCTGTCATCATAACTTTTGGTAAGGAGGTAACCTGTGATCATAACTCCTGGTAAGGAGGTTACCTGTGATCAGAACTCCTGGTAAGGAGGTTACCTGTCATCAGAACTCCTGGAAAGGAGGTTACCTGTCATCAGAACTCGTAAGGAGGTTACCTGTCATCATAACTTTTGGTAAGGAGGTAACCTGTGATCATAACTCCTGGTAAGGAGGTTACCTGTGATCAGAACTCCTGGTAAGGAGGTTACCTGTCACCATAACTCCTGGTAAGGAGGTTACCTGTCATCAGAACTCCTGGTAAGGAGGTTACCTGTCATCAGAACTCGTAAGGAGGTTACCTGTCATCATAACTTTTGGTAAGGAGGTAACCTGTGATCATAACTCCTGGTAAGAAGGTTACCTGTGATCAGAACTCCTGGTAAGGAGGTTACCTGTCACCATAACTCCTGGTTAGGAGGTTACCTGTCATCAGAACTCCTGGTAAGGAGGTTACCTGTCATCAGAACTCGTAAGGAGGTTACCTGTCATCATAACTTTTGATAAGGAGGTTACCTGTGATCAGAACTCCTGGTAAGGAGGTTACCTGTCATCAGAACTCCTGGTAAGGAGGTTACCTGTCATCAGAACTCCTGGTAAGGAGGTTACCTGTCATCAGAACTCGTAAGGAGGTTACCTGTCATCATAACTTTTGGTAAGGAGGTTACCTGTGATCAGAACTCCTGGTAAGGAGGTTACCTGTCATCAGAACTCCTGGTAAGGAGGTTACCTGTGACCATAACTCCTGGTTAGGAAGTTACATGTCATCAGAACTCCTGGTAAGGAGGTTACCTGTCATCAGAACTTCTAGAAAACTGAGAAGGAGGAATCTCACCAAATGTCGAAAATAGAGAGGGAATTTCTTGTGACAGTACGGAAATCAATATGCCTACCACAGAGTGCTATCTACAAATGGTAGCAAATCATCAATAGTTATCATTCAATTATACCACTGATAATCTCCGTCTTGTCTTTAGGGTTTTATTGATCAAAACAGGCGAGGAAATTCTTCACTGGAATAATCGTGAAAATCAATTTTTCGTGATAGCATTTATAGTGAGTGGGTGTTGGATACCAGTGACCTGACACAGGCAGCTGATAAGCTTAAGATCTGATCATCACAGGAAGATGAAAAAATATATAAAAATTTGAGACGTTGCTGTTGGGAAAAATATTACGAGTAATTACCACTGGGGCGATATGTACTTGTATTATACACTGTGTTAGTCTAACGTAATATGACAGGGTTGTAGAGACTAACGTAATATGACAGGTTTGTAGAGATTTGTTATTGTCACTAGTTATTGGGTGACATATATATATTACCTTCATTAAAGCTACCTTGGTTGATTACACATAAACTCAGTACAGTAAGGCCAGTCTGGGCCTTAATGGTATCATTACTCTCATGTGAGATATAAACTACATTAGGTCTTTGTGTATATTCTTTTTGTTTTGGCCATCTTCCATCCTAAGTTAACAATTTCACATTTTTCGTTTCAAACATAAACAAGTTATTTCTATTGAAACTTTAAATGGGAATTATCAAGTGTGTGGACTGAGCAAGTTCTTGTTGAATTTACTGTTTTACTGTCCAGGTGACTGTACTATGAGTAGGTCACCCCCTGGTTTTACTGACCCGGTGACTATACTACCAGTAGGTCACCCCCTGGTTTTACTGACCAGGTGACTAAACTACCAATAGGTCACCCCCTGGTTTTACTGTCCCGCTCACTATACTACCAGTAGGTCACCCCCTGGTTTTACTGACCAGGTGACTATACTACAATTAGGTCACCCCCTGATTTTACTGACCAGGTAACTATACAACCAGTAGGTCACCCCCTGATTTTACTGACCCGGTGACTATACTACCAGTAGGTCACCCCCTGGTTTTACTGACCAGGTCACTATACTACCAGTAGGTCACCTCCTGGTTTTACTGAACCGGTGACTATACTACCAGTAGGTCACCCCCTGATTTTACTGTCCAGGTGACTATACTACCAGTAGGTCAGCCCCTGGTTTTACTGTCCAGGTCACTATACTACCAGTAGGTCACCTCCTGGTTTTACTGTCCCGTTCACTATACTACCAGTAGGTCACCCCCTGGTTTTACTGAACCGGTGACTATACTACCAGTAGGTCACCCCCTGGTTTTACTGACCAGGTCACTATACTACCAATAGGTCACCCCCTGGTTTTACTGACCAGGTCACTAAACTACCAGTAGGTCACCTCCTGGTGTACTGTCCCGCTCACTATACTACCAGTAGGTCAACCCCCTGATTTTACTGTCCAGGTGACTATACTACCAGTAGGTCAGCCCCTGGTGTTACTGTCCAGGTTACTATACTACCATTAGGTCACCTCCTGGTTTTACTGTCCCGCTCACTATACTACCAGTAGGTCACCCCCTGGTTTTACTGTCCAGGTGACTATACTACCAGAAGGTCACCCCCTGATTTTACTGACCAGGTGACTATACAACCAGTAGGTCACCCCCTGATTTTACTGACCCGGTGACTATACTACCAGTAGGTCACCCCCTGGTTTTACTGACCAGGTCACTATACTACCAGTAGGTCACCCCCTGGTTTTCCTGACCCGGTGACTATACTACCAGTAGGTCCCCCCTTGTTTTACTGTCCCGCTCACTATACTACCAGTAGGTCACCCCCTGATTTTACTGTCCAGGTGACTATACTACCAGTAGGTCACCCCCTGGTTTTACTGACAAGGTAACTATACTACCAGTAGGTCACCCCCTGATTTTACTGACCCGGTGACTATACTACCAGTAGGTCACCCCCTGGTTTTCCTGACCCGGTGACTATACTACCAGTAGGTCCCCCCTGGTTTTAATGTCCCGCTCACTATACTACCAGTAGGTCACCCCCTGATTTTACTGACCAGGTGACTATACAACCAGCAGGTCACCCCCTGATTTTACTGACCCGGTGACTATACTACCAGTAGGTCACCCCCTGGTTTTACTGACCAGGTCACTATACTACCAGTATGTCACCTCCTGGTTTTACTGACCCGGTCACTATACTACCAGTAGGTCACCCCCTGGTTTTCCTGACCCGGTGACTATACTACCAGTAGGTCCCCCCCTGGTTTTAATGTCCCGCTCACTATACTACCAGTAGGTCACCCCCTGATTTTACTGTCCAGGTGACTATACTACCAGTAGGTCACCCCCTGGTTTTACTGACCAGGTTACTATACTACCAGTAGGTCACCCCCTGATTTTACTGACCAGGTGACTATACTACCAGTAGGTCACCCCCTGGTTTTACTGACCAGGTTACTATACTACCAGTAAGTCACCCCCTGATTTTACTGACCCGGTGACTATACTACCAGTAGGTCACCCCCTGGTTTTACTGACCCGCTCACTATACTACCAGTAGGTCACCCCCTGGTTTTACTGACCAGGTGACTATACTACCAGTAGGTCACCCCCTGGTTTTACTGACCCGTTGACTATACTACCAGTAGGTCACCCCCTGGTTTTCCTGACCCGGTGACTATACTATCAGTAGGTCCCCCCTGGTTTTACTGTCCCGCTCACTATACTACCAGTAGTTCACCCCCTGATTTTACTGTCCAGATGACTATACTACCAGTAGGTCACCCCCTGGTTTTACTGACTAGGTTACTATACTACCAGTAGGTCACCCCCTGATTTTACTGACCAGGTGACTATACTACCAGTAGGTCACCCCCTGGTTTTACTGACCAGGTTACTATACTACCAGTAGGTCACCCCCTGGTTTTACTGACCAGGTGACTATACTTCCAGTAGGTCACCCCCTGGTTTTACTGTCCCGCTCACTATACTACCAGTAGGTCACCCCCTGGTTTTACTGTCCCGCTCACTATACTACCAGTAGGTCACCCCCTGGTTTTACTGACATGGTGACTATACAACCAGTAGGTCACCCCCTGGTTTTACTGTCCAGGTCACTATACTACCAGTAGGTCACCCCCTGGTTTTACTGACCCAGTGACTATACTACCGGTAGGTCACCCCCTGGTTTTACTGACCAGGTGACTAAACTACCAGTAGGTCACCTCCTGGTTTTACTGTCCCGCTCACTATACTACCAGTAGGTCACCCCCTGGTTTTACTGTCCAGGTTACTATACTACCAGTAGGTCACCTCCTGGTTTAACTGTCCCGCTCACTATACTACCAGTAGGTCACCCCCTGGTTTTACTGACTAGGTGAGTATACTACCAGTAGGTCACCCCCTGATTTTACTGACCCGGTGACTATACTACCAGTAGGTCACCCCCTGGTTTTCCTGACCCGGTGACTATACTACCAGTAGGTCCACCCTGGTTTTACTGTCCCGCTCACTATACTACCAGTAGGTCACCCCCTGGTTTTACTGACCAGGTTACTATACTACCAGTAAGTCACCCCCTGATTTTACTGACCCGGTGACTATACTACCGGTAGGTCACCCCCTGATTTTACTGTCCAGGTGACTATACTACCAGTAGGTCACCCCCTGGTTTTACTGACCAGGTTACTATACTACCAGTAGGTCACCCCCTGATTTTACTAACCAGGTGACTATACTACCAGTAGGTCACCCCCTGGTTTTACTGACCAGGTTACTATACTACCAGTAAGTCACCCCCTGATTTTACTGACCCGGTGACTATACTACCAGTAGGTCACCCCCTGGTTTTACTGACCCGCTCACTATACTACCAGTAGGTCACCCCCTGGTTTTACTGACCAGGTGACTATACTACCAGTAGGTCACCCCCTGGTTTTACTGACCCGTTGACTATACTACCAGTAGGTCACCCCCTGGTTTTCCTGACCCGGTGACTATACTATCAGTAGGTCCCCCCTGGTTTTACTGTCCCGCTCACTATACTACCAGTAGTTCACCCCCTGATTTTACTGTCCAGATGACTATACTACCAGTAGGTCACCCCCTGGTTTTACTGACTAGGTTACTATACTACCAGTAGGTCACCCCCTGATTTTACTGACCAGGTGACTATACTACCAGTAGGTCACCCCCTGGTTTTACTGACCAGGTTACTATACTACCAGTAGGTCACCCCCTGGTTTTACTGACCAGGTGACTATACTTCCAGTAGGTCACCCCCTGGTTTTACTGTCCCGCTCACTATACTACCAGTAGGTCACCCCCTGGTTTTACTGTCCCGCTCACTATACTACCAGTAGGTCACCCCCTGGTTTTACTGACATGGTGACTATACAACCAGTAGGTCACCCCCTGGTTTTACTGTCCAGGTCACTATACTACCAGTAGGTCACCCCCTGGTTTTACTGACCCAGTGACTATACTACCGGTAGGTCACCCCCTGGTTTTACTGACCAGGTGACTAAACTACCAGTAGGTCACCTCCTGGTTTTACTGTCCCGCTCACTATACTACCAGTAGGTCACCCCCTGGTTTTACTGTCCAGGTTACTATACTACCAGTAGGTCACCTCCTGGTTTAACTGTCCCGCTCACTATACTACCAGTAGGTCACCCCCTGGTTTTACTGACTAGGTGAGTATACTACCAGTAGGTCACCCCCTGATTTTACTGACCCGGTGACTATACTACCAGTAGGTCACCCCCTGGTTTTCCTGACCCGGTGACTATACTACCAGTAGGTCCCCCCTGGTTTTACTGTCCCGCTCACTATACTACCAGTAGGTCACCCCCTGGTTTTACTGACCAGGTTACTATACTACCAGTAAGTCACCCCCTGATTTTACTGACCCGGTGACTATACTACCGGTAGGTCACCCCCTGGTTTTACTGACCAGGTCACTATACTACCACTAGGTCACCTCCTGGTTTTACTGACCAGGTTACTATACTACCAGTAGGTCACCCCCTGATTTTACTGACCAGGTTACTATACTACCAGTAGGTCACCCCCTGATTTTACTGTCCAGGTGACTATACTACCAGTAGGTCATCCCCTGGTTTTACTGTCCAGGTTACTATACTACCAGTAGGTCACCTCCTGGTTTAACTGTCCCGCTCACTATACTACCAGTAGGTCACCCCCTGGTTTTACTGACCAGGTTACTATACTACCAGTAAGTCACCCCCTGATTTTACTGACCCGGTGACTATACTACCAGTAGGTCACCCCCTGGTTTTACTGTCCCGGTCACTATACTACCAGTAGGTCACCCCCTGGTTTTACTGACCAGGTGACTATACTACCAGTAGGTCACCCCCTGGTTTTACTGTCCAGGTCACTATACTACCAGTAGGTCACCCCCTGATTTTACTGACCCGGTGACTATACTACCAGTAGGTCACCCCCTGGTTTTCTTGACCCGGTGACTATACTATCAGTAGGTCCCCCCTGGTTTTACTGTCCCGCTCACTATACTACCAGTAGTTCACCCCCTGATTTTACTGTCCAGGTGACTATACTACCAGTAGGTCACCCCCTGGTTTTACTGACTAGGTTACTATACTACCAGTAGGTCACCCCCTGATTTTACTGACCAGGTGACTATACTACCAGTAGGTCAACCCCTGGTTTTACTGACCAGGTTACTATACTACCAGTAGGTCACCCCCTGGTTTTACTGACCAGGTGACTATACTTCCAGTAGGTCACCCCCTGGTTTAACTGTCCCGCTCACTATACTACCAGTAGGTCACCCCCTGATTTTACTGTCCCGCTCACTATACTACCAGTAGGTCACCCCCTGGTTTTACTGACATGGTGACTATACAACCAGTAGGTCACCCCCTGGTTTTACTGTCCAGGTCACTATACTACCAGTAGGCCACCCCCTGGTTTTACTGACCCGGTGACTATACTACCAGTAGGTCACCCCCTGGTTTTACTGACCAGGTGACAAAACTACCAGAAGGTCACCTCCTGGTTTTACTGTCCCGCTCACTATACTACCAGTAGGTCACCCCCTGATTTTACTGTCCAGGTGACTATACTACCAGTAGGTCACCCCCTGGTTTTACTGTCCAGGTTACTATACTACCAGTAGGTCACCTCCTGGTTTAACTGTCCCGCTCACTATACTACCAGTAGGTCACCCCCTGGTTTTTCTGACTAGGTGAGTATACTACCAGTAGGTCACCCCCTGATTTTACTGACCCGGTGACTATACTACCAGTAGGTCAACCCCTGGTTTTCCTGACCCGGTGACTATACTACCAGTAGGTCCCCCCTGGTTTTACTGTCCCGCTCACTATACTACCAGTAGGTCACCCCCTGGTTTTACTGACCAGGTTACTATACTACCAGTAAGTCACCCCCTGATTTTACTGACCCGGTGACTATACTACCGGTAGGTCACCCCCTGGTTTTACTGTCCCGCCCACTATACTACCAGTAGGTCACCCCCTGGTTTTACTGACCAGGTCACTATACTACCAGTAGGTCACCCCCTGGTTTTACTGTCCAGGTCACTATACTACCAGTAGGTCACCCCCTGATTTTACTGACCCGGTGACTATACTACCAGTAGGTCACCCCCTGGTTTTACTGACCCGGTGACTATACTACCAGTAGGTCACCCCCTGGTTTTACTGACCAGGTCACTTTACTACCACTAGGTCACCTCCTGGTTTTACTGACCCGGTGACTATACTACCAGTAGGTCACCCCCTGGTTTTACTGACCCGGTGACTATACTACCAATAGGTCACCCCCTGGTTTTACTGACCAGGTGACTAAACTACCAGTAGGTCACCTCCTGGTTTTACTGTCCCGCTCACTATACTACCAGTAGGTCACCCCCTGATTTTACTGTCCAGGTGACTATACTACCAGTAGGTCAGCCCCTGGTTTTACTGTCCAGGTTACTATACTACCATTAGGTCACCTCCTGGTTTTACTGTCCCGCTCACTATACTACCAGTAGGTCACCCCCTGGTTTTACTGACCCGGTGACTATACTACCAGAATGTCACCCCCTGATTTTACTGACCAGGTGACTATACAACCAGTAGGTCACCCCCTGATTTTACTGACCCAGTGACTATACTACCAGTAGGTCACCCCCTGGTTTTACTGACCAGGTCACTATACTACCAGTAGGTCACCTCCTGGTTTTACTGACCCGGTGACTATACTACCAGTAGGTCACCCCCTGGTTTTCCTGACCGGGTGACTATACTACCAGTAGGTCCCCCCTGGTTTTACTGTCCCGCTCACTATACTACCAGTAGGTCACCCCCTGATTTTACTGTCCAGGTGACTATACTACCAGTAGGTCACCCCCTGGTTTTACTGACTAGGTTACTATACTACCAGTAGGTCACCCCCTGATTTTACTGACCAGGTGACTATACTACCAGTAGGTCACCCCCTGGTTTTACTGACCAGGTTACTATACTACCAGTAGGTCACCCCCTGATTTTACTGACCAGGTGACTATACTACCAGTAGGTCACCCCCTGGTTTTACTGTCCCTCTCACTATACTACCAGTAGGTCACCCCCTGGTTTTACTGTCCCGCTCACTATACTACCAGTAGGTAACCCCCTGGTTTTACTGACCAGGTGACTATACTACCAGTAGGTCACCTCCTGGTTTTACTGTCCCGCTCACTATACTACCAGTAGGTCACCCCCTGATTTTACTGACCCGGTGACTATACAACCAGTAGGTCACCCCCTGGTTTTACTGACCCGGTGACTATACTAGCAATAGGTCACCCCCTGGTTTTACTGACCAGGTCACTAAACTACCAGTAGGTCTCCTCCTGGTTTTACTGTCCCGCTCACTATACTACCAGTAGGTCACCCCCTGATTTTACTGACCAGGTAACTATACTACCAGTAGGTCACCCCCTGGTTTTACTGACCAGGTTACTATACTACCAATAGGTCACCCCCTGGTTTTACTGACCAGGTCACTATACTACCAGTAGGTCACCTCCTGATTTCACTGACCCGGTGACTATACTACCAGTAGGTCACCCCCTGGTTTTCTTGACCCGGTGACTATACTATCAGTAGGTCCCCCCTTGTTTTACTGTCCCGCTCACTATACTACCAGTAGTTCACCCCCTGATTTTACTGTCCAGGTGACTATACTACCAGTAGGTCACCCCCTGGTTTTACTGACTAGGTTACTATACTACCAGTAGGTCACCCCCTGATTTTACTGACCAGGTGACTATACTATCAGTAGGTCAACCCCTGGTTTTACTGACCAGGTTACTATACTACCAGTAGGTCACCCCCTGGTTTTACTGACCAGGTGACTATACTTCCAGTAGGTCACCCCCTGGTTTAACTGTCCCGCTCACTATACTACCAGTAGGTCACCCCCTTGTTTTACTGTCCCGCTCACTATACTACCAGTAGGTCACCCCCTGGTTTTACTGACATGGTGACTATACAACCAGTAGGTCACCCCCTGGTTTTACTGTCCAGGTCACTATACTACCAGTAGGTCACCCCCTGGTTTTACTGACCAGGTGACTAAACTACCAGAAGGTCACCTCCTGGTTTTACTGTCCCACTCACTATACTACCAGTAGGTCACCCCCTGATTTTACTGTCCAGGTGACTATACTACCAGTAGGTCACCCCCTGGTTTTACTGTCCAGGTTACTATACTACCAGTAGGTCACCTCCTGGTTTAACTGTCCCGCTCACTATACTACCAGTAGGTCACCCCCTGGTTTTTCTGACTAGGTGAGTATACTACCAGTAGGTCACCCCCTGATTTTACTGACCCGGTGACTATACTACCAGTAGGTCACCCCCTGGTTTTCCTGACCCGGTGACTATACTACCAGTAGGTCCCCCCTGGTTTTACTGTCCCGCTCACTATACTACCAGTAGGTCACCCCCTGGTTTTACTGACCAGGTTACTATACTACCAATAAGTCACCCCCTGTTTTTACTGACCCGGTGACTATACTACCGGTAGGTCACCCCCTGATTTTACTGTCCAGGTGACTATACTACCAGTAGGTCACCCCCTGGTTTTACTGACCAGGTGACTATACTACCAGTAGGTCACCCCCTGGTTTTACTGTCCAGGTCACTATACTACCAGTAGGTCACCCCCTGATTTTACTGACCCGGTGACTATACTACCAGTAGGTCACCCCCTGGTTTTACTGACCAGGTCACTATACTACCAGTAGGTCACCCCCTGGTTTTACTGACCAGGTCACTTTACTACCACTAGGTCACCTCCTGGTTTTACTGACCCGGTGACTATACTACCAGTAGGTCACCCCCTGGTTTTACTGACCCGGTGACTATACTACCAATAGGTCACCCCCTGGTTTTACTGACCAGGTGACTAAACTACCAGTAGGTCACCTCCTGGTTTTACTGTCCCGCTCACTATACTACCAGTAGGTCACCCCCTGATTTTACTGTCCAGGTGACTATACTACCAGTAGGTCAGCCCCTGGTTTTACTGTCCAGGTTACTATACTACCATTAGGTCACCTCCTGGTTTTACTGTCCCGCTCACTATACTACCAGTTGGTCACCCCCTGGTTTTACTGACCCGGTGACTATACTACCAGAATGTCACCCCCTGATTTTACTGACCAGGTGACTATACAACCAGTAGGTCACCCCCTGATTTTACTGACCCAGTGACTATACTACCAGTAGGTCACCCCCTGGTTTTACTGACCAGGTCACTATACTACCAGTAGGTCACCTCCTGGTTTTACTGACCCGGTGACTATACTACCAGTAGGTCACCCCCTGGTTTTCCTGACCCGGTGACTATACTACCAGTAGGTCCCCCCTGGTTTTACTGTCCCGCTCACTATACTACCAGTAGGTCACCCCCTGATTTTACTGTCCAGGTGACTATACTACCAGTAGGTCACCCCCTGGTTTAACTGACTAGGTTACTATACTACCAGTAGGTCACCCCCTGATTTTACTGACCAGGTGACTATACTACCAGTAGGTCACCCCCTGGTTTTACTGACCAGGTTACTATACTACCAGTAGGTCACCCCCTGATTTTACTGACCAGGTGACTATACTACCAGTAGGTCACCCCCTGGTTTTACTGTCCCTCTCACTATACTACCAGTAGGTCACCCCCTGGTTTTACTGTCCCGCTCACTATACTACCAGTAGGTAACCCCCTGGTTTTACTGACATGGTGACTATACTACCAGTAGGTCACCTCCTGGTTTTACTGTCCCGCTCACTATACTACCAGTAGGTCACCCCCTGATTTTACTGTCCAGGTGACTATACTACCAGTAGGTCACCCCCTGGTTTTACTGTCCAGGTTACTATACTACCAGTAGGTCACCTCCTGGTTTAACTGTCCCGCTCACTATACTACCAGTAGGTCACCCCCTGGTTTTACTGACTAGGTGAGTATACTACCAGTAGGTCACCCCCTGATTTTACTGACCAGGTGACTATACAACCAGTAGGTCACCCCCTGATTTTACTGACCCGGTGACTATACTACCAGTAGGTCACCCCCTGGTTTTACTGACCAGGTTACTATACTACCAGTAGGTCACCCCCTGATTTTACTGACCAGGTGACTATACTACCAGTAGGTCACCCCCTGGTTTTACTGTCCCTCTCACTATACTACCAGTAGGTCACCCCCTGGTTTTACTGTCCCGCTCACTATACTACCAGTAGGTAACCCCCTGGTTTTACTGACCAGGTGACTATACTACCAGTAGGTCACCTCCTGGTTTTACTGTCCCGCTCACTATACTACCAGTAGGTCACCCCCTGATTTTACTGTCCAGGTGACTATACTACCAGTAGGTCACCCCCTGGTTTTACTGTCCAGGTTACTATACTACCAGTAGGTCACCTCCTGGTTTAACTGTCCCGCTCACTATACTACCAGTAGGTCACCCCCTGGTTTTACTGACTAGGTGAGTATACTACCAGTAGGTCACCCCCTGATTTTACTGACCAGGTGACTATACAACCAGTAGGTCACCCCCTGATTTTACTGACCCGTTGACTATACTACCAGTAGGTCACCCCCTGGTTTTACTGACCAGGTGACTATACTACCAGTAGGTCACCTCCTGGTTTTACTGACCCGGTGACTATACTACCAGTAGGTCACCCCCTGGTTTTCCTGACCCGGTGACTATACTACCAGTAGGTCCCCCCTGGTTTTACTGTCCCGCTCACTATACTACCAGTAGGTCACCCCCTGATTTTACTGACCCGGTGACTATACAACCAGTAGGTCACCCCCTGGTTTTACTGACCCGGTGACTATACTACCAATAGGTCACCCCCTGGTTTTACTGACCAGGTCACTAAACTACCAGTAGGTCTCCTCCTGGTTTTACTGTCCCGCTCACTATACTACCAGTAGGTCACCCCCTGATTTTACTGTCCAGGTGACTATACTACCAGTAGGTCAGCCCCTGGTTTTACTGTCCAGGTTACTATACTACCATTAGGTCACCTCCTGGTTTTACTGTCCCGCTCACTATACTACCAGTAGGTCACCCCCTGGTTTTACTGACCAGGTGACTATACTACCAGAAGGTCACCCCCTGATTTTACTGACCAGGTGACTATACAACCAGTAGGTCACCCCCTGATTTTACTGACCCGGTGACTATACTACCAGTAGGTCTCCCCCTGGTTTTACTGACGAGGTCACTATACTACCAGTAGGTCACCTCCTGGTTTTACTGACCCGGTGACTATACTACCAGTAGGTCACCCCCTGGTTTTCCTTACCCGGTGACTATATTATCAGTAGGTCCCCCCTGGTTTTACTGTCCTGCTCACTATACTACCAGTAGGTCACCCCCTGATTTTACTGTCCAGGTGACTATACTACCAGTAGGTCACCCCCTGGTTTTACTGACTAGGTTACTATACTACCAGTAGGTCACCCCCTGATTTTACTGACCCGGTGACTATACTACCAGTAGGTCACCCCCTGATTTTACTGTCCAGGTGACTATACTACCAGTAGGTCACCCCCTGGTTTAACTGACTAGGTTACTATACTACCAGTAGGTCACCCCCTGATTTTACTGACCAGGTGACTATACTACCAGTAGGTCACCCCCTGGTTTTACTGTCCCGCTCACTATACTACCAGTAGGTCACCCCCTGGTTTTACTGTCCCGCTCACTATACTACCAGTAGGTCAGCCCCTGGTTTTACTGTCCAGGTTACTATACTACCATTAGGTCACCCCCTGGTTTTACTGTCCCGGTCACTATACTACCAGTAGGTCTACCCCTGGTTTTACTGACCCGGTGACTATACTACAGGTAGGTCACCCCCTGGTTTTACTGACCAGGTGACTAAACTACCAGTAGGTCACCTCCTGGTTTTACTGTCCCGCTCACTATACTACCAGTAGGTCACCCCCTGATTTTACTGACCAGGTGACTATACTACCAGTAGGTCACCCCCTGTTTTTACTATCCAGGTGACTATACTACCAGTAGGTCACCCCCTGGTTTTACTGTCCAGGTTACTATACTACCAGTAGGTCACCTCCTGGTTTAACTGTCCCGCTCACTATACTACCAGTAGGTCACCCCTGGTTTTACTGACTCGGTGACTATACCACCAGTAGGTCACCCCCTGATTTTACTGACCAGGTGACTATACAACCAGTACGTCACCCCCTGATTTTACTGACCCGGTGACTACACTACCAGTAGGTCAGCCCCTGGTTTTACTGTCCAGGTTACTATACTACCAGTAGGTCACCTCCTGGTTTAACTGTCCCGTTCACTATACTACCAGTAGGTCACCCCCTGGTTTTACTGACCAGGTGACTATACTACCAGTGGGTCACCCCCTGATTTTACTGACCCGGTGACTATACAACCAGTAGGTCACCCCCTGGTTTTACTGACCAGGTCACTATACTACCAGTAGGTCACCCCCTGATTTTACTGTCCAGGTGACTATACTACCAGTAGGTCAGCCCCTGGTTTTACTGTCCAGGTTACTATACTACCATTAGGTCACCTCCTGGTTTTACTGTCCCGCTCACTATACTACCAGTAGGTCACCCCCTGGTTTTACTGACCAGGTGACTATACTACCAGAAGGTCACCCCCTGATTTTACTGACCAGGTGACTATACAACCAGTAGGTCACCCCCTGATTTTACTGACCCGGTGACTATACTACCAGTAGGTCTCCCCCTGGTTTTACTGACGAGGTCACTATACTACCAGTAGGTCACCTCCTGGTTTTACTGACCCGGTGACTATACTACCAGTAGGTCACCCCCTGGTTTTCCTTACCCGGTGACTATACTATCAGTAGGTCCCCCCTGGTTTTACTGTCCCGCTCACTATACTACCAGTAGGTCACCCCCTGATTTTACTGTCCAGGTGACTATACTACCAGTAGGTCACCCCCTGGTTTTACTGACTAGGTTACTATACTACCAGTAGGTCACCCCCTGATTTTACTGACCCGGTGACTATACTACCAGTAGGTTACCCCCTGATTTTACTGTCCAGGTGACTATACTACCAGTAGGTCACCCCCTGGTTTAACTGACTAGGTTACTATACTACCAGTAGGTCACCCCCTGATTTTACTGACCAGGTGACTATACTACCAGTAGGTCACCCCCTGGTTTTACTGTCCCGCTCACTATACTACCAGTAGGTCACCCCCTGGTTTTACTGTCCCGCTCACTATACTACCAGTAGGTCACCCCCTGGTTTTACTGACATGGTGACTATACTACCAGTAGGTCACCCCCTGGTTTTACTGTCCAGGTCACTATACTACCAGTAGGTCACCCCCTGGTTTTACTGACCCGGTGACTATACTACCGGTAGGTCACCCCCTGATTTTACTGACCAGGTGACTAAACTACCAGTAGGTCACCTCCTGGTTTTACTGTCCCGCTCACTATACTACCAGTAGGTCACCCCCTGATTTTACTGTCCAGGTGACTATACTACCAGTAGGTCACCCCCTGGTTTTACTATCCAGGTGACTATACTACCAGTAGGTCACCCCCTGGTTTTACTGTCCAGGTTACTATACTACCAGTAGGTCACCTCCTGGTTTAACTGTCCCGCTCACTATACTACCAGTAGGTCACCCCTGGTTTTACTGACTCGGTGACTATACCACCAGTAGGTCACCCCCTGATTTTACTGACCAGGTGACTATACAACCAGTACGTCACCCCCTGATTTTACTGACCCGGTGACTACACTACCAGTAGGTCAGCCCCTGGTTTTACTGTCCAGGTTACTATACTACCAGTAGGTCACCTCCTGGTTTAACTGTCCCGTTCACTATACTACCAGTAGGTCACCCCCTGGTTTTACTGACCAGGTGACTATACTACCAGTGGGTCACCCCCTGATTTTACTGACCCGGTGACTATACAACCAGTAGGTCACCCCCTGGTTTTACTGACCAGGTCACTATACTACCAGTAGGTCACCCCCTGGTTTTACTGACCAGGTCACTATACTACCAGTAGGTCTCCTCCTGGTTGTACTGACCCGGTGACTATACTACCAGTAGGTCACCCCCTGGTTTTACTGACCCGGTGACTATACTACCAGTAGGTCACCCCCTGGTTTTACTGACCCGGTGACTATACTACCAGTAGGTCACCCCCTGGTTTTACTGACCAGGTCACTAAACTACCAGTAGGTCAGCCCCTGGTTTTACTGTCCAGGTTACTATACTACCAGTAGGTCACCTCCTGGTTTTACTGTCCCGGTCACTATACTACCAGTAGGTCACCCCCTGGTTTTACTGACCAGGTTATTATACTACCAGTAGGTCACCCCCTTGTTTTACTGACCAGGTCACTATACTACCAGTAGGTCACCCCCTGATTTTACTGACCCGGTGACTATACTACCAGTAGGTCACCTCCTGGTTTTACTGACCAGGTCACTATACTACCAGTAGGTCACCTCCTGGTTTTACTGACCCGGTGACTATACTACCAGTAGGTCACCCCCTAGTTTTCCTGACCCGTTGACTATACTACCAGTAGGTCCCCCCTGGTTTTACTGTCCTGCTCACTATAGTACCAGTAGGTCACCCCCTGATTTTACTGACCAGGTGACTATACTACCAGTAGGTCACCCCCTGGTTTTACTGACCAGGTTACTATACTACCAGTAGGTCACCCCCTGATTTTACTGACCAGGTGACTATACTACCAGTAGGCCACCCCCTGGTTTTACAGTCCCGCTCACTATACTACCAGTAGGTCACCCCCTGGTTTTACTGTCCCGCTCACTATACTACCAGTAGGTCATCCCCTGGTTTTACTGACCAGGTGACTATACTACCAGTAGGTCACCCCCTGGTTTTACTGTCCAGGTCACTATACTACCAGTAGGTCACCCGCTGGTTTTACTGACCCGATGACTATACTACCAGTAGGTCACCCCCTGGTTTTACTGTCCAGGTGACTATACTACCAGTAGGTCACCCCCTGGTTTTACTGTCCAGGTTACTATACTACCAGTAGGTCACCTCCTGGTTTTACTGTCCCGTTCACTATACTACCAGTAGGTCACCCCCTTGTTTTACTGACCAGGTGACTATACTACCAGTGGGTCACCCCCTGATTTTACTGACCAGGTGACTATACAACCAGTAGGTCACCCCCTGGTTTTACTGACCAGGTCACTATACTACCAGTAGGTCACCCCCTTGTTTTACTGACCAGGTCACTATACTACCAGTAGGTCACCTCCTGGTTTTACTGACCCGGTGACTATACTACCAGTAGGTCACCCTCTGGTTTTACTGACCGGGTCACTATACTACCAGTAGGTCACCCCCTGATTTTACTGACCAGGTGACTATACTACCAATAGGTCACCTCCTGGTTTTACTGACCAGGTTACTATACTACCAGTAGGTCACCCCCTGGTTTTACTGTCCAGGTGACTATACTACCAATAGGTCACCCCCTGGTTTTACTGTCCCGGTCACTATACTACCAGTAGGTCACCCCCTGGTTTTACTGTCCAGGTCACTATACTACCAGTAGGTCACCCCCTGGTTTTACTGTCCTGGTCACTATACTACCAGTAGGTCACCCCCTTGTTTTAAAGACCAGGTCACTATACTACCAGTAGGTCACCTCCTGGTTTTACTGACCAGGTCACTATACTACCGGTAGGTCACCTCCTGGTTTTACTGACCCGGTGACTATACTACCAGTAGGTCACCCCTGGTTTTATTGTCCAGGTTACTATACTACCAGTAGGTCACCCCCTGGTTTTACTGACCAGGTTACTATACTACCAGTAGGTCACCCCCTGGTTTTACTGACCAGGTGACTATACTACCAGTAGGTCACCCCCTGGTTTTACTGTCCAGGTTACTATACTACCAGTTGGTCACCCCCTGGTTTTACTGTCCCGCTCACTATACTACCAGTAGGTCACCCCCTGGTTTTACTGACCAGGTTACTATACTACCAGTAGGTCAACCCCTGGTTTTGCTGACCAGGTTACTATACTACCAGTAGGTCACCCCCTGATTTTACTGACCAGGTAACTATACTACCAGTAGGTCACCCCCTGGTTTTACTGACCAGGTTACTATACTACCAATAGGTCACCCCCTGGTTTTACTGACCAGGTCACTATACTACCAGTAGGTCACCTCTTGATTTCACTGACCAGGTCACTATACTACCAGTAGGTCACCTCCTGGTTTTACTGTCCAGGTGACTATACTACCAATAGGTCACCTCCTGGTTTTACTGACCCGGTGACTAAACTACCAGTAGGTCACCCCCTGGTTTTACTGACCAGGTTACTATACTACCAGTAGGTCAACCCCTGGTTTTACTGACCAGGTCACTATACTACCAGTTGGTCACCCCTTGGTTTCACTGTCCAGGTCACTATACTACCAGTAGGTCACCCCCTGGTTTTACTGACCAGGTCACTATACTACCAGTAGGTCACCCCCTGGTTTTACTGACCAGGTAACTATACTACCATTAGGTCACCCCCTGGTTTTACTGACCAGGTCACTATACTACCAGTAGGTCACCCCCTGGTTTTACTGACCCTATGACTGTACTACCAGTAGGTCACCCCCTGGTTTTGCTGTCCAGGTTACTATACTAACAATAGGTCATCCCCTGGTTTTACTGACCATGTGACTATACTACCAGTAGGTCACCCCCTGGTTTTACTGACCAGGTCACTATACTACCAGTAGGTCACCCCCTGGTTTTATTGTCCAGGTCACTATACTACCAGTAGGTCACCCCCTGGTTTTACTGTCCCGGTCACTATACTACCGGTAGGTCATCCCCTGGTTTTACTGTCCAAGCAACTGTACTAACAGTAGGTCACCCCCTGGTTTTACTGACCAGTTGACTATACTACCAGTTGGTCACCCCCTGGTTTTACTGACCAGGTAACTGTACTACCAGGTCACCCCCTGGTTTTACTGACCAGGTCACTATACTACCAGTAGGTCACCCCCTGGTTTTACTGTCCCGCTCACTATACTACCAGTAGGTCACCCCCTGGTTTTTCTGTCCCGCTCACTATACTACCAGTAGGTCACCCCCTGGTTTTACTGACCAGGTTACTATACTAACAATAGGTCACCCCTTTGTTTTACTGACCAGGTCACTATACTACCAGTAGGTCACCCCCTGGTTTTACTGAACAGGTGACTATACTACCAGTAGGTCACCCCTTGGTTTCACTGACCAGGTCACTATACTACCAGTAGGTCACCCCCTGGTTTTACTGACCAGGTGACTATACTACCAGTAGGTCACCCCCTGGTTTTACTGACCAAGTGACTATACTACAGTAGGTCACCCCCTGGTTTTACTGTCCCGGTCACTATACTACCAGTAGGTCACCCCCTGGTTTTACTGACCAGGTGACTATACTACCAGTAGGCCACCCCCTGGTTTTACTGACCAGGTCACCATACTACCAGTAGGCCCCCCCTGGTTTTACTGACCAGGTTACTATACTACCAGTAGGTCACCCCCTTGTTTAACTGACCAGGTGACTATACTACCAGTAGGTCACCCCCTGGTTTTGCTGTCCAGGTGACAATACTACCAGTAGGTCACCCCCTGGTTTTACTGACCAGGTGACTATACTACCAGTAGGTCACCCCCTGGTTTTACTGTCCCGCTCACTATACTACCAGTGGGTCACCCCCTGGTTTTACTGTCCTGCTCACTATACTACCAGTAGGTCCTCCCTGGTTTTACTGTCCCGGTCACTATACTACCAGTAGGTCACCCCCTGGTTTTACTGTCCCGCTCACTATACTACCAGTAGGTCACCCCCTGGTTTTACTGACCAGGTTACTATACTACCAGTAGGCCACCCCCTGGTTTTACTGACCAGGTTACTATACTACCAGTAGGTCACCCCCTGGTTTTACTGTCCAGGCTTTTATACTACCAGTAGGTCACCCCCTGGTTTTACTGACCAGGTTACTATACTACCAGTAGGTCACCCCCTGGTTTTACTGTCCCGCTCACTATACTACCAGTAGGTCTACCCCTGGTTTTACTGTCCAGGTGACTAAACTACCAGTAGGTCCCCCCTGGTTTTACTGTCCCGCTCACTATACTACCAGTAGGTCACCCCCCATCTTCGCTAGCCAAGGGTTACGATCCGCACACTCATCTTCACCCTTGGCATATATAGACCACATTTCGTAAATCCCGCGACGATAATTTTGATTGGATGCAGCTAGGTCTGGCTGCGTCCAATCAGAGCGCACCTTACATTTTATCACGCGCTCTTCGTATGGGACAGAAAAAATGTAAACAAACATGACACAGTGTCGACTGTGTCGTGAGTAAAACAGAGAAGAACAATCTTCACCGACACATTTACGGCAAGGATACAGTGCGTGGATCGCCGTTTCCTGATGCTGTCTAATTTGATCAAGCTTGAATTTTTCACAGATCAACCGAATGGGATGTTCTTCCATGTTTACATTCATTGCTGAAGCTGTTTTGTTACACGCATTTTAATTGGTCGGTGATTACGTGATTCAAAGGGACACAAAGCACAGCGACCGCTAGGTGGCAGACCCGGGAGCTTTCAATTTTGGGATGATATATTCCAGGGGTGTAGATTACATAGGTGATTGTAACCCTTGGATATCGAGGATGGTCACCTCCTGGTTTTACTGTCCAGGTGACTATACTACCAGTAGGTCACCCCCTGGTTTTACTGACCAGGTCACTATACTACCAGTAGGTCACCCCCTGGTTTTACTGACCAGGTCACTATACTACCAGTAGGTCACCCCCTGGTTTTACTGTCAAGATTACTTGACATAGTCAATGTTTGTAAAGCTGAAAATATTTGGGATTTAGACACATGCATTAAACAGAATACCTTGAAACTTTCACCCAGTAAAACTTTTCCTTTCTTCCATAAACCTATACTTGTCATACTGTATACTTTGTGTTTGAGTCTTATTATATGTTTCGATATCCAAATATCCAAATCAAGTCTTTCTTATACATTGTATATTTCCAATTAAAATATTTATTGATAATTTGTATTTATCCAAATAAAGTCTTTCTTATATGTTTGTAAATAAATTTCTATATCATTTATCCAAATAAAGTCTTTCTTGTACATTTGTATAGATATCCAAATAAAGTGGTGTTTGTTTATGTCTAGATAGGCCCGGGATATCTATATAGATACACATCTTTGTTTCAGAATGATTTGGTTGTATACATGAGTTTTATATTAAAGTGAAGGTAATAGATCAAGGTCAGTACTTGGTAGTCTACTTCTGATAAAATGATGGATGAGGAGGAAGCCTAAGATTGGTGTATACATACACATCATATATATACAAATAACTTCACTGCCACGCTGAGTAGTTTTTAATATACATAGCTCATATGTCAAAGTCTGGCATAACGAAATTCCTAACGTCAAGTACCGTCAACTTAATTCAGTATTTTAATATCATTTTGGTTTAATTATGAAACCATTTTTGGAATTGCATTCTTTTAAAATTTGATTGAGAAGGCAAGCATACAATAATAAATATTATATTAACTGTAATTACGTATACGTACATTCGAGAGATAAATTCCCACGGCTTATTTCAGTTTGGCGAAAAATTATTTTGAGATGCATGTATTCAACAGCATGTGCTTATAATGTTTTAATGAATTAAAGCAGGTAACAGACTCATTTATTATTTTGTAATTTTCGTGAGATTTTCTGTAAAACACATCATCTGTTTGTCAATTTGTCACCTACTTCCTGAGTTTAAGGTCTATGTAATTAACGAGGCTACATGCACTTGACCCATTTTTTGACCCAACATACAGTACGTGTTTATCATCTAGGTCTTTGAACTTTTGACAAAGACATACACTTGACATCGTATTTACTAGCTTACGTTCGTTATCAGGCAGAAAATATGAAATTGATGTTATATCAACCATAATTGTTGACTTTTTCAAATATCGTGATATTTTACAAAATGGTGTGAATGATTGAGCTCTGTATGTGCAGTGTTTATGACTTAATTAAGCCATGAATATCTACGAACAAAATACAAGGTCTTCACTCTTTCACGCCTGAAATTTCATAATGGACTATTTTGACCGTTGAACAGGAAGAGTTCAAATGTTTTTTATAGGGGGTGAAGGAATCTAGCTTAAACAGTGGACGAAGAAAACATTAGAAATACTGAATACATTAAAATCAAGTACTCCTTTAACTTGACAGATGTACATGTAAATATGTGTATCGTTGTACGCTTGGTCAATATCTAAAGTAGATGTGCTGGTGAGATTTAGTTTTGATCACCGTTATTCCCTCGGGAGTTTTGCCCCTTTGTGATTGCAATTAAATAAACTAAAAAAAATTAAGTAAATAATCTCTTCAAAGCAAACTCCAGGATGTCTGATAGCATAGAAGTAGAAGTACCCCACATTCTTTTGGAGATGGATATATTTTTTTTTTTAATTTAAAAATTGTAGGTAACAGACAAGTACAGTAGTTCATAATAAAATATCATTTAGTTATGTAACTTGAGTGTATACATATGTAATAACAATTAACCATATACAGTAGCCTAGCTATTTATAGTAATACATGGGCGCTCCTCTTTATATCATCTTGCATTTGTTAGACAACAACATGATATTAACAGGTCTGCAATGTGATATTAAGAGAAAAACTTTTTTTTCACTAAATCTAGTGCATTTCCAATCTCCATTAAACTAAAAGTAAGATATTTCATGTACATATGAAGATGTTTCAATATATAGATAACATTATTTCAATTAAAAATAACCTTTGGGATTATTTTTTATTTCCTATGCAACATTTTGTACAAGTTGTATTTAAAGCAATGGAAATGACATCATTTTTCTGGATATTTTATGTAATTGGTTAAAAAGAACATGCTATTAAGAGGAAATCAACTCAAAATACATGATATGAACCAAATAAAATTACATAGATTATATAGAGAGAAAAATGGTGCTTGGGAAAAACATGATATAAAGAGAAATGTGATATTAACAGGGGGGATATTAAGTGGAGTCCACTGTATACACATTTTAACCAAGCATTCTATTATTATAAGTTACTGTATTCAGCTGTTATCTACTATTTTTGATGAACAAAAATTCACATTTATAAGTCCACATTTGAGCACCTGTTAGAAGTAGGTGAAAAGTGGGTTACATGTTGTTTATGGGTCTGAGCCAGTTGTGAGTTGTTGTCCCAGAGCAGACAGGAAATGCTAATTAACATAATTTGTCAGAGTGACATTCATACTTAATAATTCACACAAGGACAGACGCTGACATTTTCTCTCAATGATATAATGACTCCGTCAAGAAAACGCAGAATTATCCTAATTATATATAGCCATAACTTGAAAGACATACAAAAAATGTAGTATCACAGTGGCTGTGAAATGTTTGCTTCGATATCATTACCAAAACAATATAATCTGTTATCATCTGAAATTCAAAATTGTTTTAATTAGAAGTGAACATGATGTTTAAGTGAAATAGAGCTCGGGTGGTCGGGTGGTGCAGTGGATATAGCACTTGCCTTAAAAAATCAGCAATTAAGGTGGCCGGGGTTCGATTCCCTGATCAAACGTGAAAAGGTATGGGGTCACTTGCCCGACCACGTGAGTTTTCTCCGGGTACTCTGGTTTCCTTCCGCAATAAGACCGCTGGTGAGCTAACATTTGGGCCAACAAGAGTGATAAATATAAGTTGGATAAGTTGTTTTGTAATTGTTGTAAAATAAATAATGTGTATTTTATTTTAAATAGAGCTTAAGTAATGTTCATACTTTGCAAGTTATATGACTTATAACATTTTTGCAGCTCTGCATGGTCTGGATTTGATCTCTTCAAAATTATTGACCTGGGCAGATTTGAATCCCCTTCATTTTCACAAATATGCAAAATATGTAGACTATATCACTAGACAAAATATAAATATTGAAATACTTACATATAAAGAATATTAAAAGACAATTTATAATTACTGTTAAAATGTGATATTTCTTTTTTTAATGCCTTAAAAATTCACATACTGAAAAGACCTAAATATGTGTGATCTTTTATTTTGGCAATTTTTGACGGATATGATATCACTCTTGAGAAATCAGGCCCTCTTTTGTTGATCTTTAAACTATCAAATTTGCCTGGTGTATATATTGTCTATTTGCTACTGTGCACCGACCAACTGTATACAATAATTGACTGTTAATGCCACAATATTATGTTGAGTCATGTTCCGAGAAGCATTATCATATGAACATCATGAAATTGGAATGCTTATAGTGGAAAGGTCCTGATGGATGGTAGCAGGTGACTGGGTACAGATTGAGGTTTATTTTGTATTAGACAAAATGTCATCGGCACAGATCACTGGTAAAAATGACATTTAATGATTAAAGTGATTAGTTTTTGTACTTCAAATCTCCATCATAAATGTCCTGGTATATATACAACAGCTTTACTATAGTTGGAAATAAATATCAATGTGTAGCATTTAACAATTACTTCTACAAATGCTTGTCAAAAAGAGAGTTTTTAATTTGTTTAAACCTGTCGTCCTGGATGGAAATTTACAAATATATGACATGGGCTTTGGGAATGCCTGTCTATAGGGAATTATAATTTGCGGTATCTTTTTTTTCCCCAATTTGAGACTTGAGTCATGTATTCTGTTTCCTTTTCGATTTACCAAATTCTGGTTTACATTATTGAAATATTCTGTTGAAAGGAGTGGAAAAATTTCATCAGAAACAAATAGGGGAAAAATCTTAAAAAGGCGCATTGTCCTAGTTAAACGTTGCCCGTGGTTACTTAATTATAAGTCTGAGCTATATATATGTACAGACTATTCAGTGTATTATTGGAATCATGAAAGACGGTAATCATGTATGGTTGATAAATGAAATTCATTGATTGTTCTTGTAAAGTTTATGAAATCAATGCATAATAATTATTCTTGAACTTTAAAAGTTTAATGAATAAAACAACTTCATATAATCTAAATGAATTCAAACCATTTGATTGAATTCTCATGAAATCATGGATGTTCATGATAATTATTGGAAGGAAAATCAGTAATATTCACAAACATACAATTCATAAATCTGCAAGAAAGTTCTTGTATAGATCATGAAATAAAAGTAATGTTCAACTTTATCCTAGTACAAGTAAAAAATTATCGAAACAATCAGAATCTTTTCATGAGCATTTATTCAATATTATTTGACATTCAAAAGTCTTTTTTTTCATAAATTGCTACAAGAAGATCTTTTTCACTGTGTGATCAATATCTAATTGAAATTGTGCCCTCATGAGGCACCAGGGACTAAAATATGATTTTTATGCTCCTGTCATGAAATGGTGGGCATATATTGCCTGTCCTGTCGTGTCCCATGGTAACCAGCTTAATTATATAACTACTGATATGATTGTCATCAAACTTCCCATATATAATAAGTCTGATGTCCTGTTGTGCACCTTGCTCTTTTTTTCCGGATCAAGAATCCAAGATTGCCACCACAGCCTCTGATTGGCTAAAAACATATCCAGTAATACATTTTCTTCTACTTTACAGATTATGATGTATCTTGGAGGGATGGATGGTAACTTGATAGCACTCATTATAAAGAAAAAATATGGCATTGTGGTTCACGATAGTTGCCAAATAAAGGCTTCTGATTGGTCAAAATTTAAATATTGTCCGATTTAAATGAAATTTTGTAAGTACATGTAATCTGGCTATACAAAGGCAATGTATTCATTTTGTGAAAACTAAAAGTAGGAGACATTTCATGGCCTCTGATTGGTCGAAATCCAAATATTGTCTAGGTTCCATGACAGTGTTCAATCCAGGATTTGCACAAAGAGGGCCAGTTGGGCCCAGAGTGTTAAAAAATGGGGGCCATTTTAAATTAAAGGGGGTCACTGAAAAGTGTAATTATATAATAAATCTAAAACACAAAAAAACCTTCGCTGTATAATTTGACCTTCTGAAATAAATCATCCCGCTAACACCTGACAAGGCATTCAAACTCATGTGATGACTGATGTCTTTTAAGAGGTGAGGTGTGATAGTTTGTGTAATCATCATTAGATATGTAACTTTTTGAAGTCTGACTTTAAACTTTATACATATTTCACATCTTTTTCTTGATTTGGTATTACATTATAGTCAATTCAAAAAAAGGATCGTAAAATAAATCACGTTTGAAAGGGCCGGTTTCCAAAATGGCCCCTTCTCTGATTCCAATTTCCTGTTGGTGGTGCATTGCCCATGCCGTTGTGGTCACAAATCTATAAAGTATAAAGATTTAGGTCACTTGGTTTGTTTTTTATGGCTCCTCAAAGTTGTACCTTTTAGAAGCTGTCTAAGTGTTGATAAAATGTGCATGTTATGTAAAATATTAATGAAAATCTAATCAAATGATAGTCACCGTAAAGAATACATTCATGGCATGATTGTGACAAAAAATCATGTTTCCATTGCGCCATTTGGCTGTTTTATGGAAGAAACAATCTCAAAAATGCCATTTTCGATGATAACATTTGAGACACAAAAACTGTGTTTTTTAGAGAATAAACCCTTTTATGGGCGTTGGATGCAAACCAATTTTTATCCTATCAAACAGTACGTAATATGCTATTGATGAGAGGAAAAATCATCAAAATGTAAATGGTGGAACATTTTCAAATCTTGGGTTGAATTAGCCTATGGTTGAATTGCCGATTTTCGACTTTCTTTAGATAATTAACAAAAACACGAGAGTATTTGCTCGGTATGTTGAGAATATGTACACAGATATGAAAAAAAAAGTGAGAGAAACACTTTTTCATGAAAGAAATCCAAGATGGCTACTTCACAAGTCCCCGTGGTTGAAGACATTGGCTGACAAATAGACAGAACAACACACAAAACGTGTTCCTTATGATTTTGGTTGGTTTTTGCATTTACGAGAGTGTTCATAGCTACGGGCGATTGTATTATACCTATATTTATAAGTTTGGTGAGTCACATGGTAACGGGGATCTTTCATATCGAGCCCCAAACATACTTTTGACATATGACATATGACATTTTGACATGTTGCCGCATGGAAAACTATTTCAAGTTTTATCGGAATTTCTTTACCTGTGGTTGTAATGGTCGAGGGTTTTCCAACGCCCTGTAATACCCAAGGTACAATTGTAGTACAAGATACTGGAGATATGCGCACACATTCCCATCGTTCTCTCTCCAACTGGGCACTGGCAGTAGTAGTCTTTTATTGGGGCCTCATCATCAGGTGAAACGGTGAACCGTACCCAAACGTTATATTTCGTTTGGCTTTTGTATCGCGAATGTATTTGACATCGGAGAAGGTCTGGGGAGTGCTGGTAAAGCCGCACCTCATAGTCTCCGTCATCACTTAAATGTTCGGCGATGTAACCAGGAGCCAGAGATATCTGATACGTTCCACACGTAATGGTTCTCAAGTAATCGAGATCGAGACAGGGAAACAGTACGGAAGATGCATTCATCTTGACAAAATCGGACCTTGCCCGTCTAGATAGATCCGGATCTGTCTTGACTCTCTGAGCTAAACCATTCGGTGTTGTCAAACGGTCCTTCATTCGTTCAGCCATTAGCCTATCTTTGGCATCTCTCTCTGGAGATCTCTGGTAGATCGGTCCTCTATAACCATTCAGACAGGCTGTGACGGTTCGAAGCAAAGCCTCAATGACATTGATAAAGCTGTCGGAAGAACGTCCAGTGTTTCAGACGACCATGATAGGATTCCACAATCCACCTCGATTTGGTGATAGTTCTGTCAAGATTTGCTTGGACGTCAGAATGTTGACTTTGACCGTGTTTCAGGTATGACGGCATGCTAGCATTGAGGCCAGAGGCTTCGAGAACTTGTAGGACATCTCTAAAACCTCGGTCAACGACAACATTGTCATCTGGTTGTAGCCAAGTAACTAGCTTGTCCATGACATCTTTTGTAATTGTAGCATCATTTTCGCTGCCAGTGAATGGTCCTACTGTGTCCAGAATGTAGCCATCTAGTAAGGCGACGCTCATGAATTTGAGATAGTTTCTCTTCTTCTGGCTAGGACATTCTCTGGAGCTTGTGGTTGAAGCTTTTCTGGATATAAATATAGGTGCCATCTAATATGGCAGTGGCTTTATCTCCAAAACATGCTTCTGAAAAGACAGTATTGTGCCTGAGCAACTGTTCTCTTGTCAAGTGATCCGGCCCTAGCAATTGTGGGACTATCGATGTGTCTAATGCCTTTACTATGGAGTGGAAAGTTTTGGACACACTTGACTTTGAAATTCCAAAAGGAGAAGAACACTGACTCCAGGAAATGTCGGTTTTCAGTTTTACCCAGAACAGTAGTAGAGCATCGTGTGTAGTCTTGGTAAATATACCAGATGAAAGATATGGGAACAGTGATAGTGGATTTCGAGGAACTGATCTTTGGACCAACCTGTCCAGGTCATGCATGCCAAGTCATCAAGAGAAGAAAAGCTTATTGCAAACGCAGACTGGTTCTGTGAAAGGACGTGCGACACTTCTAAGAGGTCATTAATGATTTCGGACGATTTTGATGGTAACTGAGATTCCAAGGAACCTCTACCATCAAGGACTACCTCTGTAGACGGATCTAAGTCGTTACCAATAAGGTGAATGGAGCAGACGCGGGATGAGGTGGGGCACCACAGATTGTGTGAATAGATCAGGTGATGTCTTTGATTCTGTTCCATTTATTGCAAAGGTAACAAGACAGAGACAGCATTTTTTGTGTGAAGATGATCCATTCAAAAGATCATGAAGGGTCAGCAACGGCAGGATATGGGACGGGGAGTCGTCTTCTTCCTCTATTTCCTGGTTCTCCTCGGTTTCAGGTTCAGGCTGATTTTTGTTCGGAAGATACTTCATGTAGCACTTCTGGCAAATGAGTGCTTGTTCCTTTGCTGACAACAATCCTTGTTGCACCAGCGTATCTAGGAGCCATTAATATTGTGGACTATTAACATTGCGTGCACTTCTGTTCTTATTGCCACTACGTTTCTTGAAGTATAGTTGACAGCCTTCTCCAACACATTTACCCTCCATCTTGAAACAATAACGATTGGTTTATGAAGCGTCGATAAAGTAACAAAATAGCAAGCCACCGATGATTGCTGTAAACAGCTAATACTTAGTAGTGTGGAACAATTATGCGAAAATGTGTGATAATAACGAATTGATTGATTACTTAGAACAAAATAAAGTATTTCATATGGATAATCTATCTAATCGATGTAGCGTGGTCGGCAGGCACAAAGAAAGTGAAACAAGTCAGGGTTCCAACCCTGACAGAGCCACAACGCTTTGGAGATGGGACAATAAAACAAGGAAAGTGAGACAAGAATAGCTAGCGTCGAGTCAATGATTCCGTAAACGTATAGACAAAGACAAGAAGATACGGATAAATGTTTAAGGTCACACGATCAGAAAATTCAGAAGAGGACAACTTGAGATAGAAAAGAATTCATGTATCAGGGTGTCCTCAGTGTAAATCTTTATATCGATACTGTTTATTTAGTTGTTTGATATCATAAAACTGTCATGAAAATAATCGCTCTGATATTCAATATAAACTCTTGTATATAATAAGCTATATAATAGGGTTTCAGACAAGGTTGTTACTCATTTCCCCTTTTCTTTCAATTTACAACCACATTCAGGCGGTGATATGAGAACGTTCCACCACATGGAATTAGCTGATTTTTGGTACACATATGAAACAAGTTAAGCTCTATACGATTTTGTGATGGAAATTTGCATCCAAAACTATATAACGGGAGAAAATTGCAATTTTATGGCATTTTTTTCCCTAATTGTGTCTCTGCAAGAGCATTTTCATCCGAGAATTTTTTTTTTTTTATGTTTTATGAATAAACACGATGTTTTGCAAATATTTATCAAAAAAAAATTATACTATGTTGCTAATTACAATTTCGAGATAACCTTCTTTTATTTACGACCTTGTGTCTTTAAAGCTCAAAATGACAACTTTATAAAAATACATTTTCACTGAAATTATGAAATCCTGGTGTCGGAAAGGTGTAAAATTATTCTTCGGAAAAGAAAAAAACTGTAGTGGAGCTAGATAAGAAATTATACGGGGGCAGGCTCCTATGGAGAATTAACATTACTGGAAACAGGCCCTTTACGTTTTTTTCGAAAGATTAAATATCAGCCTGTTTCTTTCTGTTCAATTTTATTTCCCCAGACTTTTGCTCTGCTCTTTCCTAAAGTCACTGACTTCTTTTACTTTCCCACCTTAAGTATTAGATATTTTGTTCTCATATCGAAACCATGCTTCGTTGACAACAAATTACGTTTCTAAATCTGAATCACCGAAACGTTTGTTTTACACGAGATCATGAAACTGACTATTAGCCTTGTTATGAACCTGCTTTTGGACTTTCCATGAAAACACTACGAAGATAAGTTGGTCACGGAACGAGTTAGAGACTAATAAATCTTTGCCTATTCAGTAATTTTTATGGCAGAAACAAGAATTTAGCACTTCACTCAATGGTAATCTCATTGCGCTGGCCAGGCCCGGCAGTGTGTTAAGATTGCGCCATTTGATTTACAAAGGGGTCATTGGCGTAATGGCGCAGCCTCGATTGAACACTGGTTTTCATATGAGGGCAGGGGCATTTATGTCTCACAGACATTTCTAGTTTAATGCTTCAAGTTATGGTTACTCGGTATATGAATTTTCATTTCTGTTTCCAGATACTCCTGGTGTTTGCCAAGGAGGACGCCCAGAGTGATGGGTATTGGTGGGCCACGGAAAAGATGGGCTATAAGTGCTGTATAGCCACTAATGCTGAGGGTGCTCTAGAGTGTTTCCTCGACAAACATCCAGACGTGGTCATCATCGACAACAGGAATAATAAACATTTTGATGCAGAAGCTCTCTGCAGGTAGGTCACATGATGTTGAGGGTACATTGTTTGTTTAAACTATTGCAGCCTAGATTGTAGGTCATATGATGTTGAGGTTACGGTATGTTTGAATTATCACAGCCTAGATTGTAGGTCACATGATGTTGAGGGTACATTATTTGTTTAAACTATTGCAGCCTAGATTGTAGGTCACATGATGTTGAGGCTAAGGTATGTTTGAATTATCACAGCCTAGATTGTAGGTCACATGATGTTGAGGGTATTTTTGAACTATCACAGCCTAGATTGTATGTCACATGATGTTGAGGGTATTTTTGAACTATTGCAGCCTAGGTTGTAAGTTACATGATGTTGAGGCTATGGTATGTTTGAATTATCGCAGCCTAGGTTGTAGGTCACATGATGTTGAGGCTAAGGTATGTTTGAGTTATCGCAGCTTAGGTTGTAGGTCACATGATGTTGAGGCTAAGGTATGTTTGAATTATCGCAGCCTAGGTTGTAGGTCACATGATGTTGAGGCTAAGGTATGTTTGAATTATCGCAGCCTAGATTGTATGTCACATGATGTTGAGGGTATGTTTGAATTAACACAGCCTAGATCGTACGTAGGTCACATGATGTTGAAGGTATGTTGAATTAACACAGCCTTGATCGTAGGTCACATGATGTTGAAGGTATGTTTGAATTAACACAGCCTTGATCATAGGTCACATGAAGTTGAAGGTATGTTGAATTAACACAGCCTTGATCATAGGTCACATGATGTTGAAGGTATGTTGAATTAACACAGCCTTGATCATAGGTCACATGATGTTGAAGGTATGTTGAATTAACACAGCCTTGATCGTAGGTCACATGATGTTGAAGGTATGTTGAATTAACACAGCCTTGATCGTAGGTCACATGATGTTGAAGGTATGTTGAATTAACACAGCCTTGATCGTAGGTCACATGATGTTGAAGGTATGTTTGAATTAACACAGCCTTGATCATAGGTCACATGAAGTTGAAGGTATGTTGAATTAACACAGCCTTGATCATAGGTCACATGATGTTGAAGGTATGTTTGAAGTAACACAGCCTTGATCGTAGGTCACATGATGTTGAAGGTATGTTTGAAGTAACACAGCCTTGATCGTAGGTCACATGATGTTGAAGGTATGTTGAATTAACACAGCCTTGATCATAGATCACATGATGTTGAAGGTATGTTTGAAGTAACACAGCCTTGATCGTAGGTCACATGATGTTGAAGGTATGTTTGAAGTAACACAGCCTTGATCGTAGGTCACATGATGTTGAAGGTATGTTGAATTAACACAGCCTTGATCGTAGGTCACATGATGTTGAAGGTATGTTTGAATTAACACAGCCTTGATCGTAGGTCATATGATGTTGAAGGTATGTTTGAATTAACACAGCCTTGATCATAGGTCACATGAAGTTGAAGGTATGTTGAATTAACACAGCCTTGATCGTAGGTCACATGATGTTGAAGGTATGTTTGAATTAACACAGCCTTGATCGTAGGTCACATGATGTTAAAGGTATGTTGAATTAACACAGCCTTGATCGTAGGTCACATGATGTTGAAGGTATGTTTGAAGTAACACAGCCTTGATCGTAGGTCACATGATGTTGAAGGTATGTTTGAATTAACACAGCCTTGATCGTAGGTCACATGATGTTGAAGGTATGTTTAAATTAACACAGCCTTGATCGTAGGTCACATGATGTTGAAGGTATGTTTGAAGTAACACAGCCTTGATCGTAGGTCACATGATGTTGAAGGTATGTTTGAAGTAACACAGCCTTGATCGTAGGTCACATGATGTTGAAGGTATGTTTGAATTAACACAGCCTTGATCGTAGGTCACATGATGTTGAAGGTATGTTGAATTAACACAGCCTTGATCGTAGGTCACATGATGTTGAAGGTATGTTTGAATTAACACAGCCTTGATCGTAGGTCACATGATGTTGAAGGTATGTTTGAATTAACACAGCCTTGATCGTAGGTCACATGATGTTGAAGGTATGTTTGAAGTAACACAGCCTTGATCGTAGGTCACATGATGTTGAAGGTATGTTGAATTAACACAGCCTTGATCGTAGGTCACATGATGTTGAAGGTATGTTTGAATTAACACAGCCTTGATCGTAGGTCACATGATGTTGAAGGTATGTTTGAATTAACACAGCCTTGATCGTAGGTCACATGATGTTGAAGGTATGTTTGAATTAACACAGCCTTGATCGTAGGTCACATGATGTTGAAGGTATGTTTGAATTAACACAGCCTTGATCGTAGGTCACATGATGTTGAAGGTATGTTTGAATTAACACAGCCTTGATCGTAGGTCACATGATGTTGAAGGTATGTTTGAATTAACACAGCCTTGATCGTAGGTCACATGATGTTGAAGGTATGTTTGAATTAACACAGCCTTGATCGTAGGTCACATGATGTTGAAGGTATGTTTGAATTAACACAGCCTTGATCGTAGGTCACATGATGTTGAAGGTATGTTGAATTAACACAGCCTTGATCATAGGTCACATGATGTTGAAGGTATGTTTGAATTAACACAGCCTTGATCGTAGGTCACATGAAGTTGAAGGTATGTTTGAAGTAACACAGCCTTGATTGTAGGTCAGCTCAAAGCTGTTCACACATGTTTATCAATGGCTATAGGACTTTTTGCAACCATTCAAAATCTTTCTCAATTCCATTGGACTATACAGCAGGTGCTGCCATTTCGGCGGTCTCAGTTAGCATACTGCAATTCTAGCACTGCCCAACCATTCTTTTACAGCTGAGTAGACTGGAACAAGCAGAATTAAGAGTCTTGCTTAAAGATACAACACAGGTTTTAAAAATTTGGCACTTTTGGTATTTCGGGGGGGGGGGGGGGAAATGACGAGTGGACACAGACCTAAAGCTTATAAAAATGAACCTATATGTCACATAAGACTTTTGAAATATGCTAATATTTCTTTGACAAATAGCAGCTTTCAAAATATTGTATGAAAAGTGTAATATGTTTTCATGATAATAGTTCATTCTTTTAATTTTGCCATCATTATCTTAAATAACTTGTTAATTGTTCAATATCTATAAAGCTTCTCGATTAAGCACTTACAGTTGATGTCATTCCTCTGCAAAGCTGGTCATACTAGAGAAATGGCTGAGCATTAATTAGCCTGATAGCCTGTGGCTGTCTGAAGCACTGGCCTGTTGTGTGAGGTGATGCTGACAAATCGCCTATCCTGCCTAATGATGTAGAGGCTTCAGTACAAGTGTCTGCAGGGCAGCTCTCATTAAACGTGAGATACCTTCTGAATGCAGATTAGGCCATGGTCCTATTGAGGCCCTTCAGACTAGAAACTAGGTGGTTTACAATATAGGCCACATTGAATAAAACATCAGTTGGCTAATTCCATTCATTTCGATGCTGTCCTCAATTGCATTGATAAAATGTCAGTATTAAGTATATTTGAAATGTGTGGGTGCGAATTCCGTTAACCTCTTTCAGAGCTTAATGCCTCAGTATTATTCCTTCTCAGTACATGTAACTCTCAGACCAGTGACCATTATATATTTAGTGTCGCAGTTTAAAAGTGTTTCGCGGAAAATTAATCAAGTTTCCTAATGGGTTTATCAATTTCAAACTTTATACAGTGCTTTCTTACTTAAACAATCTCTTGCTAACAATCTCTTGCTTGGGATTATTGTCAGGTCTGAAGGTCATAGATCAAGGTCACTATTACTAAGGTTACTATTACTATAAATAGAACCCACATCCTAACAAATGTTTACCCGCGATACCATGATTGAGTTCCCTTGGGCCTATCAAACTCTAACTTCAGTCAGGTCTGAAGATGAAAGATGGAGGTCACTTTTACTATAAATAGAACAAAGGATTCTATTACATAACTTCGGTCCCTTTCCAGGCCTCTATGATCATTCTTGTTTATTTTGCAAAAAAAATATTCCTTTACTAAAAAAATGTTCTTTCTCATTGTAATCTGTCTACTCTTGAGAATTAACACAAGCGACACATCAACTTACACAAAAATTCTTATAGAGTATTTGATAAAAAAAAAAAACAGAAATATTTCGGGATTCCACTCATAGGATAATTATAACTGACCTTAGGTGATGTGATGGGTACGATTTCTTCCGTCAACACAAAATGGCTATTGATTTGCCGAGACATTTACAATGTGACTATGATCAATTCCACTGGCCTGGTTTTTTGCTCCGATTGCAAGCAAATTGTTCACCGAAATCAGCGTCTCATCTCAGCAAATTACTCACACGACTGGAAGATTGAAGCTGGTCGCAGAAAGACTGTATACTCAATCACAGCGGCCATTCAACTGGAAGTAATTGTAGGAACAAGTCGCTTGTATTTGAGCTGAAGAGATTGATAAATCTTGCTGATTCAAGAAGAACTTAATGGCTTTAAGAAAGGCTGCAATTCGAATGACTCCAAAACAAGATGTTGCAGTAAAATCTTTGTTAAGCAATCATCATGGTTCTAAAGACTGTTTGACCTTTCCTACTTGTGTATATTGGTATCGGGATACATGACGGTTTAACAAATTAAGTGTCTCAACTTTTGTATATCTTTGAAACTGAAATTGACTCCTGAGAGGGCTGAAATTTCAAATCATCATTTTGTGTTTTTTTTTCATGGTGATTATGTTTTCTTGTTTCTTGAAATAATTAGGGCTTTGAAATTGTGAGAGAATTAAAATCCCTTATGTTTCAGCTAGAACTCCTGTTTTTTTCAACCCCAAAGATTTAGTTCTTTCTGACCAGCCTCTTTCATTGTTGACATTATGAAAGAAGTTGAAATCAATTCTTTCTTATTAACGTACTTTTGAGTCTGTCTAATGTGCTAACGTACGATGCTGAGGAGAGGAATTGAGATATTACGCGGAAGGAAGTTAAAAGAGCGCCATTGAGTGGACAGAACATTGATAAAACTGGCTTACTAAAAATATCAAATCACCATTGAATTTTCTATTGTCAATCAATATTATGTAGCACTCAGATAATTTTGGCGCCATTGTTAGACCATGGTGAATGTCAAGAGAGGGACCCAGATAAAGGTCAGCGACAGTCCGTGAAGGTCAAAAGCTTGTCATGAATGGAAATTCATGTATATGAATTTTCTGCTGGGTATAATTGCTTGTGATGAAGTTGTCGGAGACCGCAAGACGGCTTGGCGTCCATTCTTGCAGTAGATTTAAGCCTGTCGGTCACTGACCTTGCAGGCGTTAGACCTTCATTATGCTCCCTTGAATATGGTTTTGCATATTTTATAGGGTAGAAGTTATAGGTCATCATGGCTGAATTCATGTATGAGAAGTCTAATTCCTTCTAAATTCACAGAATGGTACAGGAATAAACCTGGCACATTTCCAAGGGGTAAAGGCTGATTTGATCAGTACATGATTCATATAATAAAACGAAGAGAAATTGACATCTTGATGTAAAGCAAATACATCGATAACATTACCGAAACAGGTTTTTTGTATTTTACGGTCTGCATGCATTTTGTTTTGCTTTGCGTATTTGCTTAAATGAATAGTTTGGCGGAACCTGTCTTTAATTAATATACTTAGAATCACAATTATGTCTAATTGCATGAAAAAATTGTAATATTCCTTTAAATTAAGGACCTGGGGGTCTAATTGCATGGAAAAATTGTAATTTTCCCTAAAATTTAGAACCCCCTAAAAGCACAGACCTCGCTTTAATTATTGTCTTTATATATACATACAATGGCCTGAACCAGCGCACTTGCCTAAATTCACCAAGGCAGCTTCAGGTTCCCTGATCAGACGTGAAAAGGTTATGGGGTCACCTACCCGACCACATGGGTTTTCTTTGGGTACTCCGGTTTCTTTCCACAATAATACCTAAGCTTTCCCGCGCTATCATACACAGGCCAACAAGTGTGATTAATATAAGTTGGATAACTTGTTTCACAATTGTTGTAAAATAGGAAAAGTTTATATCTAACAGATAACTGTTTCAAACTGAAATTGTAAGATTGCAGAACTGTTGTCTATACAAAAACATATTTGCAGAAAACACAGCAGTCTTAGGTGTTACTATGGTAACAGCAAACCTGAGTATTGCTGTGCTGCCAGTTAATCCCTTCATGGTTCTGCAGCGGTTTGTTTGAACTGCAGATTTTTATTGTGCATGGCAATCTCTTACAGTGATAAAAATTGGATGTCAGTTTAAACCAATCAAAGTCAAAAGGATTGGAGAAGGCAGAAATTAAGATTTAAACCTACACCGTAAAGTTCATATCGATATGAAAAATTTAATTATTCCCTTCCTACATTAATATGATGGCAGATATATAGTGATCCTACGGTGGCTGGGAAAGGACATTTCAAATAATGATAAAAAATATTTTTATGTCGATCGATCGACTTATTAACTCGATCGATCGACTTATTAACTCGATCGATCGACTTAATTATCTCGATCGATCGACTTAATTATCTCGATCGATCGACTTAATTATCTCGATCGATCGACTTATTATCTCGATCGATCGACTTATTATCTTGATATTGAGGCCAGGCTACAGGACTCCAACACGTGTGAAGCAATACTATTTGGACATCTACTCAACATTTAACATGGACGCCATCGTTGAATGTCTATTTCAACTGGGGCTTAGTCAAGCAGAAATGTCTTCTGTTCTTACTTATAGATTTGATTATACTGTTAGTGTAAGACATCTGCGTCGGGTTCTCTCAAAGCTTCACTTGTATCGAAGAAAGGAGTTTTCCGACTTCGATAGCGTGGTTGAATTTGTAAGGAAACAACTAGCTGCGGCTGGACAGCTTCATGGCTACAGGTTTATGCACCAGAAGTGTATTACAAATGGTTTAGTTGTAAGCAAAGAGACAATATAAAAGAGCAATATAAAATCCTGAATGATAAAAGCAGTGTCAATTGTGAATTATATGTATATGTGCCTTCAATTCTCGTGGACCAAATTTCGGCATTTATTTGATACTACCGACAATCGTTCAAGTATTATAATACAAGTCTTAGTAAACCTAACCCGATGAATTGCCGTGAAATATTTGTGTTAACCAAGCGCTGACGTACTACCTTACATTTCAAAACACGATCGCGTCAGATTCGTATCATCTTAAAATGATAACCTTTCGAATGCTGATCATACCAAACGATGTTAAGGTCAATAGGCCATTGTACGTTTAAAAGTGTACCATGGCCGTTTTCGGCTGTGGTATGGGACAGAAACATACAAAATCTATGTAACTTAAAAGTGTAACAGAAAAGTGTACCATGGTACAGAAACGAAGTATAAATGGTTCGTTTATGTACCACATAAAAGTGTACCGTGGTACACAAACGAAGTATAAATGCTTCGTTTAAATTATGTACCACACAAAAGTGTACCATGATACACAAACGAAGTATAAATGCTTCAAAAGTGCCTAGCCGCCTTCGGCCATCGTAAAATAGCCTGATCATGGCACGTATTTGTTTCGCTCCCTCATATATAAGAGCGGCACGTGAAAGCAAATGATGTTTGCGTAAATTAACAGACCTACAATTCAAATTGTATTTCTACATTTAGTATGTGCATGCAGATGGGAATAGTATAGTTCTATCTCTGTACAAATTAGCATTCAAAATTAGGCAGAATGCATACTTACCATCGAGATTGTAATTCAGCACAGATACCGGATGTTCAAAGAGTTGTTAAAGTCCCGCAGCCTCGATTTAATTAAGTCCATCGATCGCGATAATTAAGTCGATCGATCGAGAAAATTAAGTCGATCGATCGAGATAATTAAGTCGATCGATCGAGATAATTAAGTCGATCGATCGAGAAAATTAAGTCGATCGATCGAGATAATTAAGTCGATCGATCGAGATAATTAAGTCGATCGATCGAGATAATTAAGTCGATCGATCGACATAAAAATGTTTTTTATCATTATTTGAAATGTCCTTTCCCAGCCACCGTATGATCCACTGGTACATGTATATGTCAACATTTACGTATATGCGTTGCTGTAATTTCTTTTCTCATTCTCCAGTGACCATATTTCAGAGGTTTTTTTATGAAACTTGTAAATCATGTTTGCCCTGGAATACCTAGGATACATTTTTAGTGTGGGTATCTATCAAAGTAAAAGGTCATTGTTACTAAAAATAGAATTTCACCCCTGCACACTCCTTATCATTACTTATAGTGCAGTAGTATTTCATGACAGATATTTATGGATGCTGGCGGTGATTTTGTCCCTTGATCGCAGTCATCGCTGTTTTTTTACGCTAAGGCGTATACGCCTACAGCGTATTGTCGCCAGTCAGAAACCGGAAACAATTTTTTCCTTTCCGCCTACGATGACCTCTGGCAGAAGTTATTGGCTTTAATCTGACATGAAATCTATTATAATATCGTAATCCATACAAACCTGACAACAACTAGGTGCACACATTAATCCGTTGTGTGAGCTAAACCTATCTATCATTAACCTTCCTTTCCATGTTAGTTTATTTTAATGTGTACCGTTTATCTACAAAACCAAAAAATCGTTGTATCCATGCTAACTTGCATACCAGTCACGCAACATCCGGTTGAGGTGCCAATATAAAATTCACATATTGGATAATGAGAAATGAAAGACCCTTACGTAATTTTTTTTGAATTATAAAATTAATTTACGAAGTAGCTTTTTAATGTCTTTTTATGAAATAGGCAGTTGAAAACTTTTATTCAAACATTCGGTGAATTTCGTGAATCTCCGACTTCTAAAAATACCCATGATGCAACCGGATGTTTACATTCATCGCCATTACTGATCGATTGCTGTTTCCTCGAAGGCCTCCAACATATCCATTATCATCTTGTCTAGTTAATACCATCGGCAATAACAAGTGTAAGTATGTGTTTCTAGAATGTTTCATCTATCATTGTTTGTCCATTGTTATGATTCTTTGCCTTGCATTTTGACAAAACAGTGGTTTTCATTATTTGTTTTGATGTTGAACCAACAGCCCGTAACGTCAATATACAGATCGAGTTAATTAAATAATTGCCATAATTGATTGTTTAAGTATTCGTTTATATGATGAAGATGCGAGAACGTGTGCATGAAATTTCAATTAAGTTTGGGAAGAACGAGGGTGTCAATTAACACCAAGTACGGGAATGAATTTAATAAAGATTGGGATTAAGCCCGGTTGGGGTTAGTACTAATATTAATACCCGGCCTCCTATGGCTCTGCCCCGGCGAATATATAAAAATCGTCTCGTCATGAAGAGCTACGTTATCGCAGCTAGGTTGGGGTATTTACCGGAATGGACTTCAATAATTGAATTACCGAAAAGTAGGAGAATTGGCTTGAAATTTGAAAAGGGTATTATAAAATAATACCCTTTTCAAATTGGAATGGACCTGAATATGCATTCTTTATCATTACATTGGGGTATATGCAAAAGGTCGAGGGTGTATTTTATCCAGAAATATTTTAAATTCATTTTTAACTCACCTGGCCCGAAGGGTCAAGTGAGCTTATGTGATGGTGCAGCGTCCGTCGTCCGTCCGTCAACTTTTTCCTTCAAACAACTTCTTCTAAAATACCGTCAGGCATAGAGACCTCATATTTGACCAGTAGCTTCCTTGGATGAAGCTGAATAAAGTTTGCGAAAAGAAATGACCTTGACCCATATTCAAGGTCACAGTGAGGTTAAATCTATTTTAACCTTTAAACGACTTCTTCTAATAAATCAAAATCCCTAGAAGTATGATATTTGGCTGAAATGTTCCTTGGATGAAGCCCGACAAAGTTTGCGAAAAGAAATGACCTTGACCAATAATCAAGGTCACAAGGGTCAAATCTGTTAAAACCTTTAAATGACTTCTCCTGAAATACCAAAAGCCCTAGAAACATGGTATTTGGCTGAAATGTTCCTTGGATGAAGCCCGACAAATTTTGTTTAAAGAAATGACCTTGACTTATATTCAAGGTCACAGGGGTCAAATCTGTTAAAACCTTTAAACGACTTCTTCTGAAATACCAAAAGCCCAAGAAACATGGTATTTGGCTGAAATGTTCCCTGGATGAAGCCCGACAAAGCTTGCAAAAAGAAATGACCTTGACTTATATTCAAGGTCACAGGGGTCAAATCTGTTAAAACCTTTAAATGACTTCTTCTGAAGTACCAAAATTCCTAGAAGCATGACATTTGGCTGAAAGGTTCCTTGGACGAAGCCCGACAAAGTTTGCGAAAAGAAATGACCTTGACTTATATTCAAGGTCACAGGGGTCAAATCTGTTGAAACCTTTAAACAACCTCTTATGAAATACCAAGAGCCCTAGAAGTATGATATTTGGCTTAAAGGTTCCTTGGATGAAGCCCGACAAAGTTTGCGAAAAGAAATGACCTTGACCTATAATCAAGGTCACAAGGGTCAAATCTGTTAAAACCTTTAAATGACTTCTCCTGAAATACCAAAAGCCCTAGAAACATGGTATTTGGCTGAAATGTTCCTTGGATGAAGCCCGACAAATTTTGTTTAAAGAAATGACCTTGACTTATATTCAAGGTCACAGGGGTCAAATCTGTTAAAACCTTTAAACGACTTCTTCTGAAATACCAAAAGCCCAAGAAACATGGTATTTGGCTGAAATGTTCCCTGGATGAAGCCCGACAAAGTTTGCAAAAAGAAATGACCTTGACTTATATTCAAGGTCACAGGGGTCAAATCTGTTAAAACCTTTAAATGACTTCTTCTGAAGTACCAAAATTCCTAGAAGCATGACATTTGGCTGAAAGGTTCCTTGGACGAAGCCCGACAAAGTTTGCGAAAAGAAATGACCTTGACTTATATTCAAGGTCACAGGGGTCAAATCTGTTGAAACCTTTAAACAACCTCTTCTGAAATACCAAGAGCCCTAGAAGTATGATATTTGGCTTAAAGGTTCCTTGGATGAAGCCCGACAAAGTTTGCGAAAAGAAATGACCTTGACCTATATTCAAGGTCACAGGGGTCAAATCTGTTAAAACCTTTAAACGACTTCTTTTGAAATACCAAAACCCCAAGAAACATGGTATTTGGCTAAAAGGTTCCTTGGATGAAGCCCAACAAAGTGTGCGAAAAGAAATGACCTTGACTTATATTCAAGGTCACAGGGGTCAAATCTGTTAAAACCTTTAAACGACTTCTTCTGAAATACCAAAAGCCCAAGAAACATGGTATTTGGCTGAATGGTTCCTTGGACGAAGCCCGACAAAGTTTGCGAAAAGAAATGACCTTGACTTATATTCAAGGTCACAGGGGTCAAATCTGTTAAAACATTTAAACGACTTCTTCTGAAATATCAAAAGCCCAAGAAGCATGATATTTGGCTGAAAGGTTCCTTGGATGAAGCCCACCAAAGTTTGCAAAAGAAATGACCTTGACCTATATTCAAGGGCACAGGGGTCAAATCTGTTAAAACCTTTCAACGACTTCTCCTGAAATACCAAAAGCCCAAGAAACATGGTATTTGGCTGAAATGTTCCTTGGATGAAGCCCGACAAAGTTTGCGAAAAAAAATGACCTTGACCTATATTCAAGGTCACAGGGGTCAAATCTGTTAAAACATTTAAACGACAACTTCTGAAATACCAAAAGCCCAAGAAGCATGATATTTGACTGAAAGGTTCCTTGGATGAAGCTTGACAAACTTTGGGAAGGAAAATGAGCTTGACCCATATAAAGGTCACAGTGGTCAAATCGGTTAAAAGCTTTCAGCGACTTCTTCTGATAAACCCAAATGCCTAGAGACATGATATTTGGCTAGTAGCATCCTGGGATGAAGCGAAACAAAATTTGAAAATGAAAATGATGTTGTCTTAAATCTTAACATGTTCATCTAAATGTCTTACAGTAAAAATTTTGGGGGACTTTGGGGTTACACTATAATATAAGTCAGAGATTGATACCAGGTGAGCGATGCAGGCCCATTGGGCCTCTTGTTCAAAATTACGCAATTCACGCCACGACTTTCGTCACCGAAATGGAGTGCAAACACATCTTTATTGACATTTTTCCCAGAGAATGGACCCAAATATGCCTTCATTATCACCAACTTATTGGTACATATTCATATTCCATATATGACAGATCATGAAATCCTGACAGATCATGAAAGCCAGGTTGTAGCTACATATAATGTATGTTGCTTAGTTGGAATGGAACGCGAAGCGTTACATGAAACAACTATCGATATCCTACTGAACTTTATCCTTTGATAAAACCACCAGAAAGAAACTTTAATCCTTATATTTACTGTCCAGACCTTATATTCCCACGTGTAATTATTTCTTTAATCAGATATTATGATACTTACTGCGATGAAATCAAACAGTATCGTTTGGTTTCGGTAGACTGTTGAAACAGCCGCCATATGAGGTGACGAACTCCCGCGAAATTTCAGTCAACAAGTAAACAAAAAAGTTCCAAAAGATTACATCTTTTTATTGTTATTTTTTCACTTAAGTTCATATATAAACAAACCATATTGTCTTTGTTACTGTTATTGTATTTTTTAAAAAATATTAAAATGCTTCTTATTTATTTCTTAAATAAATTAACACATATTACGCGGCAGGATATTGATCGAGTCTGGAAAGTAGTGACGCGGCATCGTGTTCAAATCGTAACGGAGTGTATTACTGCGGGCTGCGCCAATAGGCACGTGATCCACTGATTTTATCGGAAAAATAAAGTTCAGTAGGCATTCGTAGAAATGTATAGGCAATATACTATCAATTCCAAACAGACTGTAAATATATGATATTAAATCAAAATCATTTAATTTACATGTGACAACAGCCATGGAACTACATTGAGAAGGAGCGACAACAAAATGTATACAGAAATGCTAAATGGGCAGTTTAAAAAAATCCACAACCAGCCATGGAACTACATTAAGAAAGAGAGCTGCAACAAAATGTAATAAAGAAATGCTAAATGGACAGTTTAAAAAATCCACAACGGTGTATAAATCTTTCAACAAACTTTATGATATAAAATTCTACTATACTTTCAATCCTGGAAAGTGTTAAATAATGTGCCAAATTCATACTTGAACAAATTAACAGATAATGAAAGTGACCAGCATTCTTGAGATGATCTTGAGAAATTGACAGATTTTTACCTGGAAAGAAAGTTCTAATTTTTACGGTTAGTATAATTGTTGTATTTATGGTATTTATTGCTGAATTTGAAAATAAAGTGTATTGTTCATCATGTATTGATATATGTTGTTTGTTTCTTGAAAGTAACAGCCATTCATCTGAAAATATTAATTCTAAAACTTGGTCATTATACGTCTTCATTAAAAATAATGATTATGAAAAAATATAACTATTTGCTGTTGAATGTTGCAATTCAGACTTGATAGCATTTGGAGGAATGACGAGCCGGGGTTGACTGGTGGCTGTGAAAAGAACACTACTGATAAAAATAAGTGGCTACTGAAAATCACACTTGGCTTTTTTTAGCCCACCATCTGATGATGGTGGGCTTAAATTATCAAATCATGCTGCATCCGTCGTCCGTCCTTAAACAATTCTTGTTATCGCTATTTTTGGATGGATCATTCTCAAATTTCATTTGTTGGTTTCCCTTGCTGCCTTGTTTTGCATATTCCATTTTTGGACAAATATGATAAACAATATGGCCGCCAGGTGGCCATCTTGTATTTGTGAGTAAAAGTTTGTATCACTATTTCTTGAGAAGTACTGGATGGATCATTCTCAAATTTCATTTGTTGGTTCCCATTGATGCTTAGTTTTGCATATTTCATTTACGAACAAATCTGATAAACAATATGGTCGCCAGGTGGTCATTTTCGATTTGTCGAGAGTAATCGTTTATTATTTCTGACTACTGGATGGATCTTTCTCTAATTTCATTTGTAGGTTCCCCTTGATGCCTTGATTTTAGATTTGAACCCATGGTCTGCAACACCCTTGCAGACTTGACTCTTTAGTCATAACTTTTAAACGGCTAAGATTCACACCCCAAAGCTATATATATATGTAAAAATAAAAAAAAACACGGACACATTACTTAGCGCTTTCACTCCATTGATGGGAGCTCTTCGATATATACGATCGTTGAGCATAAAGAGACAATCACAAATATGATTCTAGATCCATCTTTCTAAAAATGAATAAAAAATCATTGATGACGGGCACCAAGATCCCGCTGGGATCTCTTGGTTTTTTTATCTCACCTGGTCCGAAGGGCCGAGGTGAGCTTATGCCATACCGTGGCGTCAGTCGTCCGTCCGTCGTCCGTCCGTCGTCCGTCCGTCAACAATTTCTTTAAACGACTTCTCCTCCATAACCACTGATAGGAAATCAACCTAATTTGGCAGGAAGTATCCTTGGGTGCCCAGGATTCAAAATTGTACTAATGGTGGGACTGACCCCCTAGGGGGCTGAGGGGCGGGGCCAAAAAGGGTTATTTAGCTATATTGGTTTAAGCAACTTCTTCTCCATAACCACTGATTGGAAATCAGCCTCATTTGGCAGAAAGTATCCCTAGGTGCTCAGGATTCAAAATTGTACTCAGGTGGGACTGACCCCCTAGGGGACTGAGGGGTGGGGCCATAAAAAATTATTCAGCTATATTGATATTAGCGACTTCTTCTTCATAACCACTAATTGGAAATCAGCCTTATTTGGCAGGAAGCAGGCTTAGGTGCCCAGGATTCAAAATTGTACTAATGGTGGGACTGACCCCCTAGGGTGCTGAGGGGCGGGGCCAAAAAGGGTTATTTAGCTATATTGGTTTAGTGGACTTCTTCTCCATAACCACTGATTAGTAATCAACCTTATTTGGCAGGAAGCACCCTTAAGTGCCCAGGATTAAAAATTGTACTAATGGTGGGACTGACCCCCTAGGGGGCTGAGGGGTGGGGCCATAAAAAATTATTTACCTATGTTGATATTAGCGACTTCTTCTTCATAACCACTAATTGGAAATCAGCCTTATTTGGCAGGAAGCATGCTCAGGTGCCCAGGATTCAAAATTGTACTAATGGTGGGACTGACCCGCTAGGGTGCTGAGGGGCGGGGCCAAAAAGGGTTATTTAGCTATATTGGTTTAGTGGACTTCTTCTCCATAACCACTGATTAGTAATCAACCTTATTTGGCAGGAAGCACCCTTAAGTGCCCAGGATTCAAAATTGTACTAATGGTGGGACTGACCCCCTTGGGGGCTGAGGGGCGGGGCCAAAAAGGGTTATTTAGCTATATTGGTTTAAGCGACTTCTTCTCCATAACCAATGATTGGAAATCAGCCTTATTTGGCAGGAAGCATCCTTAGGTGCCCAGGATTGTACTAATGGTGGGACTGACGCCCTAGGGGGCTAAAGGGCGGGTCCAAAAAGGGTTATTTAGCTATATTGGTTTAGTCGACTTCTTCTCCATAACCATTGATTGGAAATCAGCCTTATTTGGCAAGAAGCATCCCTAGCTGCTCTGGATTCAAAATGGTACTCATGGTGGGACTGACCCCCAAGGGAGCTGAGGGGCAGGACCAAAAAGGGTTATTTAGCTATATTGGTTTAGTCGACTTCTTCTCCATAACCACTGATTAGTAATCAACCTTATTTGGCAGGAAGCACCCTTAAGTGCCCAGGATTCAAAATTGTACTCATGGTGGGACTGACCCACAAGGGGGCTGAGGGGTGGGGCCATAAAAAATTATTTACCTATATTGATATTAGCGACTTCTTCTTCATAACCACTAATTGGAAATCAGCCTTATTTGGCAGGAAACATCCTTAGGTGCCCAGGATTGTACTAATGGTGGGACTGACGCCCTAGGGGGCTAAAGGGCGGGGCCAAAAAGGGTTATTTAGCTATATTGGTTTAGTCGACTTCTTCTCCATAACCATTGATTGGAAATCAGCCTTATTTGGCAGGAAGCATCCCTAGCTGCTCAGGATTCAAAATGGTACTCATGGTGGGACTGACCCCCAAGGGAGCTGATGGGCAGGGCCAAAAAGAATTATTTAGCTATATTGATATTTGCGACTTCTTCATAACCACTGATTGGAAATCAGCCTTATTTGGCAGAAAGTATCCCTAGGTGCTCAGGATTCAAAATTGTACGCATGGTGGGACTGACCCCCTAGGGGGCTGAGGGGTGGGGGCCATAAAACAGTATTTAGCTATATTGATATTAGTGACTTTTTTTTCATAACCACTGATTGGTAATCAACCTTATTTGGCAGGAAGCATGCTTAAGTGCCCAGGATTCAAAATCGTACTCATGGTGGGACTGATCCCCTAGGGGGCTGAGGGGCGGGGCCAAAAAGGGTTATTTAGCTATATTGGTTTAAGTGACTTCTTCTCCATAACCACTGCTTGGAAATCAGCCTTATTTGGCAGGAAGCATCCTTAGGTGCCCAGGATTGTACTAATGGTGGGACTGACGCCCTAGGGGGCTAAAGGGCGGGGCCAAAAAGCGTTATTTAGCTATATTGGTTTAGTCGACTTCTTCTCCATAACCATTGATTGGAAATCAGCCTTATTTGGCAAGAAGCATCCCTAGCTGCTCAGGATTCAAAATGGTACTCATGGTGGGACTGACCCCCAAGGGAGCTGAGGGGCAGGGACAAGAAGAATTATTTAGCTATATTGATATTTGCGACTTCTTCATAACCACTGATTGGAAATCAGCCTTATTTGGCAGAAAGTATCCCTAGATGCTCAGGATTCAAAATTTTATGCATGGTGGGACTGACCCCCTAGGGGGCTGAGGGGTGGGGGCCATAAAACAGTATTTAGCTATATTGATATTAGCGACTTTTTTTTCGTAACCACTGATTGGTAATCAACCTTATTTGACAGGAAGCATGCTTAAGTGCCCAGGATTCAAAATCGTACTCATGGTGGGACTGATCCCCTAGGGGGCTGAGGGGCGGGGCCAAAAAGGGTTATTTAGCTATATTGGTTTAAGCGACTTCTTCTCCATAACCACTGATTGGAAATCAACCTTATTTGGTAGGAACCATCCCTAGGTGCTCAAAATTCAAAATTGTACTAATGGTGGGACTGACCCCTAGGGAGCTCAGGGGCGGGGCCAAAAAGGGTTATTTAGCTATATTGGTTTAATCGAATTCTTCTCCATAACCATTGATTGGAAATCAGCCCTATTTGGCAGGAAGCATCCCCAAGTGCTCAACACTCAAAATTGTACTAATGGTGGGACTGACCCCCTAGGGGTCTGAGGGGCGAGCCAAAAAGAAAATATTTTATCATGATTACTTAGATACCAATGTATCCAGGTGAGCAATACATGCCCTCTGGGCCTCTTGTTTAAGGTTCAATATTATCAGGGTGAGCCCTGTATCACCAACATGAAGATTCATACAAACCTTACATTGACTAGCTGCACAAATGAATTTGTTATGTGAACTATCATATTCTCTTTTGGTAATTTCTGATTGTTAGCTCACCTGGACCGAAGGTCCGGTGAGCTTATGCCATGGCGCAGCGTCCGTCGTCCGTCCGTCGTCAAATCGCTACTAGTCAAAAAGTCCTTATTGGATTTTAACCAAATTTGGTCAGAAACATCCTTGGGCGAAGAGGAACAGATTTTGCATAAATGGTGACTCTGACCCCCAAAGGGCCAGAGGGGCGTGGCCCAATAGGGAAAATAGAGGTAATTCCTTTAAATCTCTTCTTGTCAAAAAGTCCTGATTGTATTTTGGCCAAATTTAGTCAGAAACATTGTTGGGGGAAGGGGAACAGATTTTGCATAAATGGTGACTCTGACCCCCAATGGGCCAGAGGGGCGTGGCCCAATAGGGAAAATAGAGGTAATTCCTTTAAATCTCTTCTTGTCAAAAAGTCCTGATTGTATTTTGGCCAAATTTAGTCAGAAACATTGTTGGGGGAAGGGGAACAGATTTTGCATAAATGGTGACTCTGACCCCTAAGGGGCCAGAGGGGCATGGCCCAATAAGGGAAATAGAGGTAATTCCTTTAAATCTCTTCTTGTCATAAAGTTATGAATAGATTTTTTCCGATTTGGTCAGAAACATCCTTTGGGGAAGGGGAACAGATTTTGCCTAAATGGTGACTCTGACCCCTAAGGGGCCAGAGGGGCGTGGCCCAATAAGGTAAATAGAGGTAATTCCTTTAAATCTCTTCTTGTCATAAAGTTATGAATAGATTTTTTCCAGATTTGGTCAGAAACATCCTTTGGGGAAGGGGAACAGATTTTGCATAAATGGTGACACTGACACCCATGGGGCCAGAGGGGTGGGGCCAAATAGGGAAAATTGAGGTAATTCCTTTAAATCTCTTCTTGTCAAAAAGTCCTGATTGGATTTTGACCAAATATGGTCAGAAACATCCTTTGGTGAAGAGGAACAGATTTTGCATAAATAGTGACTCGGACCCCAAAGGGGCCAGAGGGGCGGGGCCCAATAGGGGAAATAAAGGTAATTCCTTTAAATTTCTTCTTGTCATAAAGTTATGAATGGATTTTGTCCAAATTTGGTCAGAAACATCGTTGGGGGAAGGGGAACAGATTTTGCATAAATGTTGACACTGATACCCAAGGGGCCAGAAGGGCATGGCCAAATAGGGAAAATAGAGGTAATTCCTTTAAATCTCTTCTTGTCCAAAAGTTATGATTGGATTTTGACAAAATTTTGTCAGAAACATTGTTGGGGGAAGAGGAACAGATTTTGCATAAATGGTGACTCGGACCCGAAAGGGGCCAGAGGGGTGGGGCCCAATAGGGGAAATAGAGGTAATTCCTTTAAATCTCTTCTTGTCATAAAGTTATAAATAGATTTTGTCCAAATTTGGTCAGAAACATCCTTGGGGGAAGGGGAACAAATTTTGCATAAATGGTGACACTGACCCCTAAGGGGCCAGAGATGCGGTGCCGCATAGGGGATTCCTTTTAATCTCTTTTGTCATAAAGTTATGAATAGATTTTGTCCAAATTTGGTCAGAAACATTGTAGGGGGAAGGGGAATAGATTTTGCATAAATGGTGACTCTGACACCCTAGGGTAGGGGGCAGAGGGGCGGGGCCCAATAGGGAAAATAGAGGTAATTCCTTTAAATCTCTTCTTGTCAAAAAGTCCTGATTGGATTTTGACCAAATAAGGTCAGAAACATCCTTGGGGGAAGAGGAACAGATTTTGCATAAATGGTGACTCGGACCCCAAAGCTGCCAGAGGGGCGGGGCCCAATAAGGGAAATAGAGGTAATTCCTTTAAGTCTCTCTTGTCATAAAGTTATGAATAGATTTTGTCCAAATTTGGTCAGAAACATCGTTAGGGGAAGGGGAACAGATTTTGCATAAATGGTGACTCTGACCCCTAAGGGCCCAGAGGCACGGGGCCAATTAGGGGAAATAGAGGTAATTCTTTTAAATCTCTTCTTGTCATAAAGTTATGAATAGATTTTGTACAAATTTGGTCAGAAACATCCTTTGGGGAAGAGGAACATATTTTGCATAAATGGGGACTCTGACCCCAAAGGGGCTAGAGGGGCATGGCCCAATAGGGAAAATAGAGGTAATTCCTTTAAATCTCTTCTTGTCCAAAAGTTATGAATGGATTAGCCTAAATTTGGTCAGAAACATCCTTGGGCGAAGGGGAACAGATTTTGCCTAAATGGTGACTCTGACCCCTAAGGGGCTATTTTGGCACTTTAAGGGTTACAAGTCAGAGATTAATTCCAGGTGAGCGATGCAGGCCCATTGGGCCTCTTGTTTGATTTATAATGCCGTGAAACTGGCAACTATAAAACTCTTTTAATTTCTCTAGGAGCGCTGACTTTTCAATGAACACCGAGTTTTGACCGACCATGCTGACTTTTATCGACAACTCTCTACTTTTCCATTGTGCAAACAGTTTGAGTTTTTTTTTTATCTTGAATGACAATTTTATGTTGCTGTTTGATTTTATCAGGTAATAACTAATAATCAAATAGAACAATTTTATAAAATAGATGAAATTAATCATTTAATTTTGTGTATTAATTACTTAGATGAAACCTTGATAGACCTTGATTGATAACTAAAACAAACCTGATTTTTGTTTTCTTATTTCAGGTCGATGCGGGCGACTAAGGCCAGTGAACACACAGTGATTGTAGCTGTAATGAAACGATTGTAAGTGGATTTTCAAAACACTCAAACACTTAAAACCATAATCGAACCTTGTTATTTCAAAGTTAAAGGAACCATGGGAAAACTTTGAGTTACATGAGTTCGAATGCTGGTGTAAAGCTTGGCCAGTACTAACAAATTTGAATTAAATGGGGTCTTTGAGTTATACGAGTTCGAGATAACGAGAATCGACTGTTCTATTAGCTGTCCTACCTGAAGGGCAATTGAGCTAATGTTGTGGCTTTGCTTCTGTCATATGGCATCCATTCATCTGTCATGAATTGCTAAACTTGATATCACAAACATTTTAGCAATCAATTTTCTGTTAAGTTTATCTAATGAAATAGATTATACGGTAAATTTCGACCAAATCTGTTTGGAAGCATTTTCATGTAATGGAGATCTAAAGTCCTATAACTGGTTGTACATTTAATTTACACATGCATGGAGACTTGACATTGAAAAAACAAAAGGGAATTGCCTTAGGTAGCTTGATTTAGATTTGATTGTGACATTTCAAGTTTATTATTATTATGATTCACAGCAGCCTGTATTCTGGGGTCCTTCTTTTAAAGACTTGTATGTTCAATGGTATCATGGTCATAATTATTGTCTCTTTCAGATCCACAGATAAAGATGAACCGTCCGTTCTACCTCTCATAAAGGCAGGCTTTAACAAGGTAATTAAGTCAGTTTGCATCACCCTCGGGAACATTTTGAAATATTGTGACTTTGACTCACAAAATATTGAACATGAAACCTGACCATGCAGATGCACATGAGACAGACTATGATGCATCATACTTCACCGGCGCGGATGCAGGATTTTAGAAAGGAGGAGGTCCAGCTGGCATTTTTAGCTCACCTGGCCCGAAGGGCCAAGTGAGCTTATGTGATGGTGCAGCGTCCGTCGTCCGTCAACTTTTACCTTTAAACAACTTCTTCTAAAATACTGAAAGGCCCAGTGACATGAAATTTGGCTGTTAGATTTCTTGGAAGGAGCTGAACAAAGTTTGCGAAAACAAATCACTTTGACCTCATTTCAAGGTCACAGGGGTCAAAAATGTCAAAACCTTCAAACAACTTCTTCTAAAATACCCTCAGGCATAGAGACTTCATATTTGACCAGAAGCTTCCTTGGATGAAGCCAAATAAAGTTTGCGAAAAGAAATGACCTTGACCAATATTCAAGGTCACAAGGGTCAAATCTGTTAAAACCTTCATAGGACTTCTGTTGAAATACCAAAAGCCCTAGAAGCATGATATTTGGCTGAAAGGTTCCTTGGATGAAGCCCGACAAAGTTTGCGAAAAGAAATGACCTTGATCTATATTCAAGGTCACAGGGGTCAAATCTGTTAAAGCCTTCAAATGACTTCTTCTGATATACCAAAAGCCCTAGAAGCATGATATTTGGCTTAAAGGTTCCTTGGAAGAAGCCCAACAAAGTTTACGAAAAGAAATGACCTTGACTTATAATCAATGTCACAGGAGTCAAATCTGTTGAAACCTTCAAACGACTTCTCCTGAAATACGAAAAGCCCTAGAAGCATGACATTTGGCTGAAATGTTTTTTGGATTAAGCCCGATTAAGTTTTCGAAAAGAACTGACCTTGACCTATATTCAAGGTCACAGGGGTCAAATCTGTTAAAACCTTTAAACGACTTCTTCTGAAATACCAAAAGCCCTAGAAGCATGATATTTGGCTTAAAGGTTTCTTGGATGTAGCACGACAAAGTTTGTGAAAAAAAATGACCTTGACTTATATTCAATGTCACAGGGGTCAAATCTGTTAAAACATTTAAACGACTTCTGAAATACCAAAAGCCCTAGAAGCATGATATTTGGCTGAAAGGTTCCTTGGATGATGCCCGACAAAGTTTGCGAAAAGAAATGACCTTGACCTATATTCAAGGTCACAGGGGTCAAAACTGTTGAAAATTCAAACGACTTCTTCTGAAGTACCAAAAGCCCTAGAAGCATGACATTTGGCTGAAAGGTTCCTTGGATGAAGCCTGACAAAGTTTGCGAAAAGAATGACCTTGATCTTTATTTGCCTAGAGACATGATATTTGGCTGGTAGCGTCCTGGGATGAAGCCAAACAAAATTTGAAAATGATGTTGTCTTATAAGGTCACAGAGGTAAAATATGTTTAAATCTTAAGATGTTCTTCTAAATGTCTTACATTAAAAGATTTTAGGGGACTTTAGGGTTACACTATAATATAAGTCAGAGATTAATACCAGGTGAGCGATGCAGGCCCATTGGGCCTCTTGTTACTAACACCCTGTAGTTTGTTTTATATGCTGATCAAAGTTTGTTTGTCTATTAAATTAGGCTGTACCCTGTGGGCTGTTACATATGGCAATAAATTTTCTAAGCTTACCTGGTCCAAACAACCAAGGGAGTTAATAATTATGTCATGTTGCAGGGTCTAACTCCATGTATGTAAAAAAAAATATTTGGAATTCTTGTAAAAAACCCTTTTGCAGTCTTGTAAAGATTCATAGCTTGAGTAATTATCTAGAAATATAATTTTTACTTATCGAGTGTTTTTAGAATCATAACTTGAGCATTGAAATGATGTAATTTCTAATTACAGAGAGTCGTAGAGAATCACAACTTGAGTGCCTGTATGAATGAGTTGCTGTGTCTTGAGTACGGGGAGGTACGAACACAGCTACAATTAAATGCTGCTAACGCTCTTTTCTGCGCTCTCGACAATGTCTCAGACGCTGTGGAGATAGCAAGCGATGACCGTGAAATTCAGGTAACCATGACAACAAAATGTAGCTTTTACTTGTAATATGAAAGTCAAGACTATTCCAATTTTATACTATGACAACGAAGGGTAATCTTAACTCAGGTCTGTGACTGTCTGTAAACATACGTAGTCGAGACAACTCGGAACCAATTTTGATAAAACTGCCAAGGAATATTAAGGCTATGTGTAGATGTTCATGCAACGTTTTTTCCAAAAAGAGTTTGGTTGCCATGGTAACTGGTCACTATGAACAGGTTCTTCTATAAAAGACTAATTTAAACTTCTCAGTTATTTGATCATGCAGTTTTATTCAGATTTGGTAAATATTGTAAGTAATTAAACAAAGCATGTAATTTGACATATTGGGCATTTTCAAAACTATTCCATGACAACAAAAGTGTTGTCTCTGATTGGTTGAGATTTAGATACTGTACAATTTTGTCCAAATTAGGTACTGTGGAACCTTGTTGTCTAGTAGACGACAGAACCAAAGCAAAAATTCGAGTAATCCAAGTATTCGAGTTGTGTTAGTTTGAATTCTAGTGTAAAGCTTGCCGACAAAATACTTTGAATTAAATACTGGGTCTTTGAGTTCTACAAGTTTGAGATAACAAGGTTCTACTGTATATAGGGTTATTAGATTTCATTGCCATGATAACCATGCTGAGGCAAATGTGGCTTCTGATTGGTAAAAATTAACACATTAGCTGACTTCAATATCTGTAGAATTTTCAGGTCACAAGGACTGAAACTAAAACAAATAAATGTCTTCTTGTTTACTATAATGAAGTTGCTTTATTTTTCCAGTATGTGAATCACGCGTGGGAGAGGCTCATGGGATACGGTAGTGAGGAAGTGATGGAAAAAGACTGTATGGAAGTAACGAAAAATGACCACAATAAACCTGAACTCCAGGACGCTATAAATACCCAACTCAAAAAGGGAAAGGTACGCCACACATTCTCAAGTAGAGGGTTCAGGTATAGAATTCCACTGACTTGTGTAGCGGACAGAAATGAATTCAACAATTAATCATTAGTTGGATTGAAAATAAAACCTTATGGCTTTTGATTTTGATTGACGTAATCGACATGGGGATTTGAATATTATCTGGAGTTTTTAAAAAAGTACAAACAGTCGCAAGGGATTTGAATTCGCAATTGATGACTCGATCTGCTCCTGTATTAAAGCAAAAATAATTTCCACACAGTGATTTAGAGTAATTGCACAAATATAAAGGTGATCTAGCCATACAGGCCTTAAAGCAATAGAGATCGCTTAACTTATTCAGACTTCATTTCTTAAATGATTTTCACAAAAATTCACACATTTCAGTTTTCACAAATATCATCTCTTGTATGGGTTTGCATTTCGCGAGGGTATTCGTATCATATGAGATGCCTTGTTTGCATAATTTATCAGAGAAAAAACTCTCAATTACTATGCCTATACTGTCTCTGTTTAAGAGGGAGGCTTCTGATTTTGGACCCTTGAATTATTTATTTACCAAATCAGAAAACAATGATCTAGCTGTTATGTGTTTTATATTCCACAGTATTGGGAAGGAACATACTACACAAGGAGAAAAAATGGAGAAATTCTACCTTCTCACTGTCATGTTAGTCCTGTATTAGGCCCAGCAGGGTAAGTTTCCAATGTATTCATCTTCACAGAGTATGTGTTTGTATTCTCATGGTAAGTTTAATTGGCCCTATGGGGTTATTTGAAATATTGTTATCACTACTTTTTGAAAAATACTGGATATGGTTCCTTCTCAGATTTTATACAACGATTTGCCCTTGGTCCCTATTTATGTCATTTTGATTTTAGGATTTAAGAAAAATGAAACTGCTAGCTGACAAGCAAATTAGAGGAAAATTATGATAGAGTAAAGAAGGGGACAGATCTACTTTGAATGAAGATCACACAATGCTGGGATCTTTTGTGTAAATTATAACATCATGAATTTAGCATTTTTTGGTAACTCGATCCTGAGTCATAGTGTAGGATGGATATAGTTTTGAAATATTAGTATTCAATTATTCATTTTAAAGGACTATGTTTGGTTTTGCCTGTTTTTGGCCCCCAAATCCATAAAACATTTTAATTTCATTATTGAACCCTCAAATAATTTATTTCAAATATAGACTACATCCTCATGCAATTGTAATAATATTTATTTGTTGTTTGTGCTATGGTTGCCATGGTAACCATCCTGGATATGCATAAAGTATGTAAATGTAAATATTTGGTCAATTTTACATTGTTTTTCACGGAGCAACCATTGAGGGCATCCTTGAACAAACTTTATATTTCTCCTAAAGATGTGGTATCAGTGCCCACATACCACTCAATAGTTTCTAATAGAAAAACTATCAAAAAATGGGCCAAAATTGACTAAATGATGCATATTTGAGATGGTTGCCATGACAACCAGAGTTGAAACAACAAATAATTATTGTTTCAGTATTCCCAGGGATGTATTCCATAGCTGAATTACATTGATTTGAGAGTTTAATAATCTGTTTCAAAATTTGATGATTTGGGGGCCAAAATTAAGGCCAAAACCAAAATTGGCTTGTCCTTTATGTTTTGTTTTGTTTTACAGGCAAGTGTCCCACATTATATCAGTAAAGACAACCACAACAGATACCTCAGTGATGGAGAGACTCAAGGACGCGGACTATAGTGTAGTCAATGGTGGGTACTAATACAGTGGACTCCACTTAACATCACCCCTGTTAATATCACATTCCTCTTTATATCATGTTTTTCCCAAGCACCATTTTTCTCTTTATATAATCTTTATAATTTCATTTGGTTAATATCATGTATTTTGAGATGAATTCCTCTTGATATCATGTTTTTTAACCAATCACATAACATATCCAGAAAATGATGTCATTTCCATTGATTTCAGATACAACTTGTACAAAATGCTGCACAGAAAATAGAAAATAAAAAAAAAAAATTTTAATTGAAATAATATGTTATCTTTGTATTGAAACATCTTCATATGTACATTGAATATAGCTATAGAATAGATTGGAAATGCACTAGATTTAGTGGAAAATCATGTTTCTCTTAATGTCACATTCCTGTTAATATCATGTTTTTGCCTGACAAATGCAACATGCTATTAAGAGGAGTGCACTGTACTTTATAAACCAACTTATCTTCACGTATTTCCCAGGTGGTTAAAATCAGCGGTATGCCAACTGTAGGAGTACTAATTCTTCTTTATTGATTTGCTTAATATATAAAAGCTATGAACTTGGCAGGATGTTGAGTCTTGGAGAATTTGTCCTACTGGTCAGATTTTGCTTGTCTTAAAATATAATTAAGTTTTATATGTTTTATAATTATATGTGTCTGCAAATGTGGCATACTTTTTGAGAAGAAAACGTATTGAGCTAAAAGACTATATATGAAACTATATTTAGTAGATATTATTTCTAGTTGTCATATGTATATGATTGGAAATTAATTTTCTCCAGGAGGTGTGTATGGCTTCCCTCGGCGACGAGAATCTATAACCAAAATACATTCAATGACAATAGAAGCACCAATAACTAAGGTAGGTGTTGATTGGTCCTGTAGGAGAGTAGGCAATTACTACCTATGATACATATAGCTACGTACATATCGTTATTGTCTGACAATACACCTGGTGATTGTCCAGTCCCGACTCGGATTGAGTGGTTAAGCTTTATTACAGGTTTATATTACAGGAATGGTTGGTATTTCTGTTGAACTGCAGTAGATATGGATGGGCTTATTACTGGGCATGGTCTTATTGTGTTTTTTTTTCATAAACTAGAGTTGTCTCCCCTATTAAGTAGGTATTTTTTGTCGATACCATTGTGACATAGTTGACGTCAGGACAGAAATGACATATATTTATAGATAAATCTTTCCAAAAGGGAGATAACTCTTTGTAAATGACTGGTTCACTTTCCTCGTCTCCAGTCAATTTCACATGCTGGGCAGAACATATGTTGTCAGTTTTCATTTGTATGGTTAAAATAAGTTTTCTTTAGTTGTCATACATGCTAATGAATTTATATGTACGAGGACTCACCATTTTTGAATAAAACAAAATTTCTGGTTGAGATTGATTCTCTAATATAGCAACTTTTTTCTGTTTCACTTGATATTATTTTGACAGTTAAGGATGAATTGTCACTGTAAGGAAAACAAGATCACAAGATTAAAACTTTTAATACAACCATAAAACTTCTTTTGAGGAATCAAAGAGTTTAAATCATCTTTAAATTTTGCCCATGTCCATTTGACAAAGTTATTCAAGTCAGATAAACATTTTCAGGCCCTTTTAGCCTCTTGATTTATGTAATATTTTTTCCTGTTTAACAATGAATTTTGACATATGGTTGATTTTATAGAATTACCTCCGTATAAGCAGTTGGGAACACCAAAATGATTTTTACCTGATTTCTTGCGCAGGTAATTAACATAATAAATGCAGCTCAGGAGAACAGTCCGATTACGGTTGTGCAGGCACTGGACCGTGTCCTCGAGATCCTACGCACGAGTGAGCTCTACTCACCGTATCTAGCTCAGCAACTCCACCCCGATGAAGACCCAATGACCACAGACCTTGTGGGTGGGATCATGTCGGTAGGTAAACTGATTCCCTCCCCAAGCTGACGTTCTTATTTATGAGATGTTCCTACTTCACTATGCTATTTAGGATCTAACATGTCTAGTTTCCATTTCATATGAGATTTTGTTCATTTCAAAATATTCTATCAAAACAATATGATTTAAAGAGATTGAGCAACAGGCAAGGCCTATACAAGCTTTTTCAATAATGATAAAACTTCCCCTTGTACTTGTACATTTATAGGTATAATAATCATTAGCGCAACCTGATCCACTTTCCCTGAAAAAAGTTTGGTGCTTGTAGGGTAACGCTGGGTTTATTTGGTTGAATACAGTAGGCTATTGAGAAACGTCAACTCTTTTGGATATAAGGGTTTTAATCATTGCTGTTCTTTGTTGAATATTCATATTATTTATACAAATGAAGAAGGTACGCCCCCCCCCCCCTCCCTCCCGAGGCGGGAGGGTTCGGATCACAAAGAGAAGTGCAAAGTAGTCCAATATCAAAAAGATTAAGATACTGTAAAAGTGTTGGATTTTTTTTGTAGCGTGGAAAATTTTTGCTTTTTTCGCTGGAATTAAATCTCCGCAAAAATTTCCGCACATGAACATATTTAACACCATTCAAACTCTACAGTGTATAAAAGTATTAAAGGCACACAGTGCAAAACAGCATGACTACAGCGCGAACATTTCCACATCGCCAACAGTTTGGAGGCTGACTAAGCGAAATATTCCACACGCAAAAATATTGGCTTTAACAGTACCAGTTATACGAGTCGACTCTATGCAAGCTTATGAAGATGCAAACACAATTATTCTACCAGTACCAGGTTTGACCCTAGTTTACAGCCTCTCCCCTTTAGACTTGGATCTCAAGATTGACCCTAGGTTCCATCCTCTCCCCTTTAGACTTGGACCTCAAGATTGACCCTAGGTTCCAACCTCTCCCCTTTAGACTTGGACCTCAAGATTGACCCAAGGTTCCAGCCTCTCCCCTTTAGACTTGGACCTCAAGATTGACCCTAGGTTCCAGCCTCTCCCCTTTAGACTTGGACCTCAAGATTGACCCTAGGTTACAGCCTCTCCCCTTTAGACTTGGACCTCAAGATTGACCCTAGGTTCCAGCCTCTCCCTTTTAGACTTGGACCTCAAGATTGACCCTAGGTTCCAGCCTCTCCCCTTTAGACTTGGACCTCAAGATTGACCCTAGGTTACAACCTCTCCCCTTTAGACTTGGACCTCAAGATTGACCCTAGGTTCCAGCCTCTCCCCTTTAGACTTTGATCTCAAGATTGACCCTAGGTTCCAGCCTCTCCCCTTTAGACTTGGACCTCAAGATTGACCCTAGGTTCCAGCCTCTCCCCTTTAGACTTAGACCTCAAGATTGACCCAAGGTTCCAGCCTCTCCCCTTTAGACTTGGACCTCAAGATTGACCCTAGGTTACAGCCTCTCCCCTTTAGACTTGGACCTCAAGATTGACCCTAGGTTCCAGCCTCTCCCTTTTAGACTTGGACCTCAAGATTGACCCTAGGTTCCAGCCTCTCCCCTTTAGACTTGGACCTCAAGATTGACCCTAGGTTACAACCTCTCCCCTTTAGACTTGGACCTCAAGATTGACCCTAGGTTCCAGCCTCTCCCCTTTAGACTTTGATCTCAAGATTGACCCTAGGTTCCAGCCTCTCCCCTTTAGACTTGGACCTCAAGATTGACCCTAGGTTCCAGCCTCTCCCCTTTAGACTTGGACCTCAAGATTGACCCAAGGTTCCAGCCTCTCCCCTTTAGACTTGGACCTCAAGATTGACCCAAGGTTCCAGCCTCTCCCCTTTAGACTTGGACCTCAAGATTGACCCTAGGTTCCAGCCTCTCCCCTTTAGACTTGGACCTCAAGATTGACCCTAGGTTACAACCTCTCCCCTTTGGACTTGGACCTCAGGTGCTGGTAGTTATCCGTGTGTCACATTGCATGAGACTAAAGACAAAAATTATCACACATTGATTATACCAGTATTGAGATAATACTTAAGTTGCATAATCCCCTTTATACCTGTACAAATGAATAATTCAGACCCAATTGTCCTCAGTTATTTGAAATTTTTATCTATATTTTTTGTTTGCGTTTCCATTTTCAGCAATCCATGAAGCGACAACTGATGGCCAGCACTCAAGATGTCAACAGTAACTCCAGCAGTAAAGCAAGTAAGTTCGGCACTAGGTCATAAGATAATGTTCAGTTTTTGTCTCACCTTCGTTAATAGTCAAGAAAAGCAAGACTATTGTATTGCTTTTCCGGCAGCGACTGCGACCACGCCAACGCCAACATTTCAGTTTTCACAGATTTTATTGAAACTTGGTTACATTAATATTTTTAGTACTAGCTTACTGAACACGTAACTCCAATTTACAACAAATTGTTTTACAGGTTACCAATTTTCAGTGGTATTGCTATGTTATCAACCTGATAAGTGGACTTAAATGCTTTCCCAAAAATCAATATTTTTTACTCCAAAATACCAGAAGCTGTGAAACAATTTCTTTTTAAATTGAGGCAAGGTGTTCACTATGATGGGTATTATTGGATGTCAATAGTTTACTTCAGACTCTGCGTATTTTGCCACACTTTAAATACACCCCTTCTACTTTGACATCTTTCAAAAAGCATGGAAGGCGAGACTTAATAATTACGTGTAATTCATGTATTGTAATTTTACCATTAGGATAAATCAGAAATTGCAAAAAAAAGTGTTAAAACAATTTATTTGTCATTTGTAAGGTCACCCTGCGTACACGCACATTCCAACCAATCCCACGACTCTGGCCCAGGTACCAGACCATATCAAGGTGATCCTTCAATCTGAGCCTTCCTGGGACTTCGACATCATCAGTCTAGAAAAGGCCACAAAGCACAGGTATTATATCGGCAGTCATGCAAACATTTTTGGCAAGCTATAAAATGGATATAAATAGCTCTTACAACACACTGTACATGATTTACATGTTAAAAAGTGATCAGGTCGTTATCGTTTTCATTTTGTTCGCACTTAGAGAAACTTGGAATGTCTTGTTTACTTGTGAATTTGCTCCAAGTAACGGTTTAGTTGAAGAGAAATTCATCCTAGCGGAGTTTGTAGAATGATCAAGCAAGCATTTCACCCTATATCATATATTGGACATATCAGTATGTAATACATAGAGGATATCTAACAGTGTCTTCAGTAATATTAAATTTTAACCACACGAGTGAAATATATGTGGTATTACTGAAGATACTGAAGATACTGTTAGATATTCTGTTTATTACATTTTTGTATGAAAATCTACAGTGGCAGCTTCTGATTTTCCGAAACATCTTTTGTAAGCAGCGTTCTGATTGGTCAAATCAGAAAAAGTGATATTTTTCACTAGTGAAAAATGATTATATTTCTCACTAGTGAAAAATATCACTTTTATAGAATGAAAATTTTTCGATATTTCACTGGTAAAAATGTAATAAAATTTAATATTAAATATGAGTAATACAGGACCCCTGGGCCTTTTGCGCCTCAATTCTTTACCCAGAAATGAGTATGTAAATGAAAACTGAATAGGAAAAACAAAACCTAACTTGTTTTTTTTCCATCAGAGCGATTTTAAGTAGAATTAAGAATGCACTATTTTTTGGGGTCCGACTGAATTAGAAAATCCCTTTCCTGCATGGGTTTAATAACATTTAGAGCACAGCCATGCAAAGCCTTTGAAGAGAACTGATAATTTTGTTTTCTTATTCATTTCTCTTTTTTTCAGACCTCTAGTGTATTTAGGTTTAAAGACATTGATGCGTTTTGGAGTTTGTGAATATTTTCATATAAGTGAAACGTGTCTAACGAACTGGTTGACTGTGATAGAAACAAACTACCATAGTTCTAATTCTTACCATAACTCGACGCATGCTGCTGATGTTCTCCACGCCACAGCCTTTTTCCTGGAGCAGGAACGAAATAAGGTAAGGCGATCTATTTAAAATAAACTATTCATTTTACACTAATGATGAATTATCAAACCTACAGTAAAACTCCACTTACTCGAACCTGGTTAGCTTGAATACCCCTCATTTGTCGAACAGTTTGTTTGGTCCCAACCGAGTTTCATGCATATTCAACCAACTCGTACCATGTATTCCTCAAAGTATTAGTCAGGTCCCAACAAGTTCGAGTTAGTGGGGTTTTACTGTATATTAATCACTCTTGTTGGCCCGGATATTAGGACACAAGGGATCTAATAGTAGGAGGAAACCAAAATACCTGGAGAAAACCAACGTAGTTGGGCAGGCGACCTTATTCCTTTTTATGTCCGGCTGGGGAATCGAACCCAGGCCGCCTAGGTGATTGGGTGGGTTCAATGTGGTAGCACTTTAAATCGGCAAAAGATTCGGACTATCACAGGAAGACTTAAATGAAAATACCACAGCCTCCCAAATACACACACTCAACATGCGCACCCGCATCGTATACAGCGGGAGGCCGTCCTTAAATGATATGACCCTAGTTGTTAATAAGACGTAAAACAATAAAACCCGAGCCAATCAAATACTCGTAGTCATCTTAGTGTAAAATTGCTGAACTTTCAGAGTAATATTATGTGATACTGTGCATAACTGGATTCAGAGTGATATTATTTACAGATAATCCAGATAATACTGTATTTGACCTAATTAAAGAAAACCAAATATTGTCAAACCCACTTCATTTGAACTTTGATATATTGAAATACCTCTTTAATTTTAAAGAAAATAAAATCTCCATTCCAACACTTCCTTTGTATTTATCCACTTGTAATTTGAAATCCTGGTTAATTTGAAGCATTTTGACTTTTCCCGGGTGTTTCAATATAACCAGGTGCCACTGTACATGTAAATGGCCATCCCGACCTTCTTTGAAAGGAAGGAGGATCAGTGTGCTATAATTAAAATCTGTACAAAAAAAAATCCACACTTCGCAGATCATTGTTCTCATTAAAAGCCGGTTGCCGGCAAAAGTAGCCTGTTATTCATCAACTTTGAACCGGCTATTTTTCAGAATTTTATATAACTCAATATTACAGAATGTGAAAATTTGACCAGCTATTCTTTCGAAGTCAACCAATTATTGCAAAACTTAGTGAGAACACTGCAGATCAGTCAGTACAATTTCTTTTGACCAAAGACCGTTCCAGAAAAAACACTTCATTTCTAAGTTTCTAAATAGAAACTGTTTATGGTTTTACGAAGCGCACTCCTTTTGTGTTTATGTAAGCAGAGGTACAATGGGTTTAATAAGTAGAATGAGGCGTCTGGTTTCTTGCTGGACATCAAAGTAAATACTTGTTAATTTTGCAGGCCGTGCTTGATCAGAGTGACGTTATCTGCAGTTTAATATCCGCTATCATCCACGATGTTGACCATCCAGGCCGTACGAACGCCTTCCTCATCAACGAAGGGAACAAACTGGCCATTCTCTACAATGACCAGTATGTATATTCATACTACAGGCGAAACCTTATTATCTCAAACTCATGAAACTCGAAAAACACCATTTAATTTGAACTGGAATACTCGGATAACTCAAAGTTTTCCCATGGTCCGGTTGACTTCGAGATTCTGAGGTTCAGCTGTATCTATATTACAGTGGACTCCACTTAATATCAACCCTGTTAATATCACATGCCTCTTTATATCATGTTTTTCCCAAGCACCATTTTTCTCTCTATATAATCTATGTAATTTTATTTAGTTCAATATCAAGTATTTTGAGGTGAATTCCTCTTAATATGATGTTTGTTTTAACCAATCACATAAAATATCCAGAAAATGATGTTATTTCCATTGATTTCAGATACAACTTGTACAAAATGTTGCTTAGAAAATAAAAAATAACCCCAAAAATGATTTTTAATTGAAATAATGTTATCTTTATATTGAAAAATCTTCATATGTACATTGAATAGCTTACTTTTAGTTATGGAGATTGGAACTGCACTGGATTTAGTGGAACAACGTTTCTCTTAATGTCACATTCCTGTTGATATCATTTTTTGTCTGACAAATGCAACATGATATATTAAAAGATTTCATATCAGTTGGATCATTTTAGTAATTGCGGTTGCCGTGTCATACTTTGAAATGAAGAATTTTCTCTATGAAGTTCCACCACACAGACTACACCTATACACATGTTGTAATTTGGCTGTTACAGGGCTGTGCTAGAAAGTCATCATTCAGCGCTGGCCTTCCAGCTCTCCTGGAAAAATGATTCAGCCAATATATTCAAAGGCTTGGACAAGTAAGTTGATGTGTAATATCATTGTTATTATAAGTTTGGCTTTGAACACTGTAAGCCAAAGGGAAACGCTCATTATACTAATAAAGTATGTGGCTTCTTGGAGTAGAGGGGCAGGACTCAAACTGGAGTTGCAATCTTTTAAGACAACTGTAGGTCTAGATCAGAAGGAGATTGATACTTGATCTGTTCTAAATCATTGGGTCAGTTAGAAATTAAGATGGTCACCACTTCAGTTCAATTTCTTGGGCAAACAAAAAGGACCACCAAATATGGTTAGATGAATGCAACAGTCATATGCATTACATTGACAAATAATACATGGACCAGAGAACAGTGATCTATTAACGTAGGTTTACCTTTTAGAGAGAATTGTGGCATTACAGAAATTTACATGGAGCTGTTGTTATTTTAGTGATGAGTACCGCTCAACAAGACAAAACATCATCGACATGGTCCTGGCCACGGAGATGAGACATCACTTCGAACATCTCAACAAATTTGTCAACAGTGTCAACAAAGCAACGCTCAAGTACGAGGACACCTCATCCATGGTAGGTCATAGGTCACGTGACACCTCATCCATGGTAGGTCACATGTCAAGTGACACCTCATCCATGGTAGGTCACAGGCCAAGTGACACCTCATCCATGGTAGGTCACAGGTCAAGTGACACCTCATCCATGGTAGGTCACAGGTCAAGTGACACCTCATCCATGGTAGGTCATAGGTCAAGTGACACCTCTTCCACTGTAGGTCACAGGTCAAGTGACATCTCATCCATGGTAGGTCACAGGTCAAATGACACCTCATCCATGGTAGGTCACAGGTCAAGTGACACCTCATCCATGGTAGGTCACAGGTCAAATGACACCTCATCCATGGTAGGTCACAGGTCAAGTGACACCTCATCCATGGTAGGTCACAGGTCAAGTGACACCTCATCAATGGTAGGTCATAGGTCAAATGACACCTCATCCATGGTAGGACACAGGTCAAGTGACACCTCATCCATGGTAGGTCACAGGTCAAGTGACACCTCATCCATGGTAGGTCACAGGTCAAGTGACACCTCATCCATGGTAGGTCATAGGTCAAGTGACACCTCATCCATGGTAGGACACAGGTCAAGTGACACCTCATCCATGGTAGGTCACAGGTCAAGTGACACCTCATCCATGGTAGGTCACAGATCAAGTGACACCTCATCCATGGTAGGTCACAGGTCAAGTGACACCTCATCAATGGTAGGTCACATGTCAAGTAACACCTCATTAATGGTAGGTCATAGGTCAAATGACACCACATCCATGGTAGGTCATAGGTCAAGTGACACCTCATCCATGGTAGGTCACAGGTCAAGTGACACCTCGGCACCCATTGTGGGTCATAGGTCAAGTAACACCTCATCCATGGTAGGTCATAGGTCAGGTGAGACCTCATCCATGGTAGGTCATTGGTCAAGTAACACCTCATCCTTGGTAGGTCATAGCAGGTCAGGTGACACCTCATCCATGGTAGGTCATAGGTCAAATGACACCTCAGCCATGGTAGGTCATAGGTCAGGTGAGACCTCATCCATGGTAAGTCATAGGTCAAGTAACACCTCATCCTTGGTAGGTCATAGGTCAGGTGACACCTTGGCACCCATTGTGGGTCATAGGTCAAGTAACACCTCATCAATGGTAGGTCAAAGGTGAGGTGATACCTCATTCATGGTAGGTCATAGGTCAGGTGACGCCTCCGCACCCATTGTAGGTCAAAGGTCAAGTAACACCTCATCAATGGTAGGTCATAGGTCAAGTAACACCTCATCAATGGTAGGTCATATGTCAGGTGATACCTCATCCATGGTAGGTCACAGGTCAGGTGACACCTCGGCTCCCATTGTAGGTCAAAGGTCAAGTAACACCTCATCAATGGTAGGTCATAGGTCAAATGACACCTCATCCATTGTAGGTCACAGGTAAAGTGACACCTCATCCATGGTAGGTCACAGGTCAAGTGACACCTCATCCATGGTAGGTCACATGTCAAGTCACACCTCATCCATGGTAGGTCATAGGTCAGGTGATACCTCATCCATGGTAGGTCACAGGTCAAGTAACATCTCATCAATGGTAGGTCATAGGTCAGGTGATACCTCATCTATGATCGGTTACAGGTCAAGTGACACCTCATCCATGGTAAGTCATAGGTCAAGTGACACCTCATCCATGGTAGGTCACATGTCAAGTGACACCTCATCCATGGTAGGTCACAGGCCAAGTGACACCTCATCCATGGTAGGTCACAGGTCAAATGACAACTCATCCATGGTAGGTCACAGGTCAAGTGACACCTCATCCATGGTAGGTCACATGTCAAGTGACACCTCATCCATGGTAGGTCATAGGTCAGGTGACACCTCATCCATGGTAGGTCATAGGTCAGGTGACACCTCATCCATTGTAGGTCATAGGTCAGGTGACACCTCATCCATGGTAGGTCATAGGTCAAGTAACACCTCATCCTTGGTAGGTCATAGCAGGTCAGGTGACACCTCATCCATGGTAGGTCATAGGTCAGGTGACACCTCATCCATGGTAGGTCATAGATCAGGTGAGACCTCATCCATGGTAAGTCATAGGTCAAGTGACACTTCATCCATGGTAGGTCACATGTCAAGTAACACCTCATCAATGGTAGGTCATAGGTCAAATGACACCTCATCCATGGTAGGACACAGGTCAAGTGACACCTCATCCATGGTAGGTCACAGGTCAAGTGACACCTCATCCATGGTAGGTCACAGGTCAAGTGACACCTCATCCATGGTAGGTCATAGGTCAAATGACACCTCATCCATGGTAGGACACAGGTCAAGTGACACCTCATCCATGGTAGGTCACATGTCAAGTGACACCTCATCCATGGTAGGTCACAGGTCAAGTGACACCTCATCCATGGTAGGTCACAGGTCAAGTAACACCTCATTAATGGTAGGTCATAGGTCAGGTGACACCTCATTCATGGTAGGTCATAGGTCAGGTGAGACCTCGTCACCCATAGTAGGTCATAGGTCAAGTGACACCTCATCTACAGTTATGGTTTAAGAAAGCAATATATAGATATTGTAAATAGAGGATCAGAGCAATCATAATTTACCAGGATGTTTTTTTCCGTCAGAGGGTACTTGCATATTGATAGTTAGCCTGCCCTTTACAATGCTAATTGTTATATATATTTTCAGAGTGGCAACGGATCTCCAGACAGTACCATGGTCCTTCATCAGCTGTCCACACCGGAGAACCGTCTGCTCATTAAACGCATGCTCATCAAGTGTGCAGATGTGGCCAATCCCTGTCGACCTCTTGATCTCTGTGTGGAGTGGGGCAAGCGCATCGCGGAGGAGTACTTCAATCAGGTCCGTTAATTCTTTGTCTGTCTGTCTCAATCACTTGCTTCAGACTGTGTATAAACACCATGTGACGTCTGCATCTAGCCTCAGTTTCAGGCAAAGTTTAAGTATTTGAGAAAGTTGAGAGATAAGTTTTTCCAAATTTTTGACTGATTTTTCCCCCAATGAATATAGACCACAATGTGTTCCAAACAATTAAGAAATATAAACCCAGATAGGTAAAAAGTTGGGTGCTTTATATAAAAAATGGAATTTCTGTGTTAACACACTAAAAGTGGAAGGGCAAAGAGATGCAACTCTTTGAAATAATTAAACGTTAATGGGGTTGAACATATTAAAGTACATATGTTTTTTTCCTAATTAGCATGAAAGTTAACATTTAAATGCCTCTCAAATAAAAGGTATTTGTTTCCTTATTATTCTGCATACTTTTTATACATTTACCAAAACGCAGTACCAAAATGTGTAACAAGTACTAAATTCCAACCAGATAAATTGAATTTATTTTCTTTACGAGTAAAATATGTGTTATCTGACACGTGAACATGTGAGTATTTGTTTGTGACAGACGGAAGAGGAGAAAACTCGCGGACTGCCAGTGGTGATGCCCGTGTTTGATAGAAAGACTTGCAGTATACCCAAATCCCAAATTAGCTTTATCGATGTTTTCATCAACGACATGTTCGACGCCTGGGATTGTAAGTACTACATACTGTCTAGTACTTACAGGAACAGCTTTATATAATTGTGTCAGGTGTTTGTTATATGTACTGCAAAATAGTTCTGTATGTACATGTGTTACATTTATTTCTAGGAGATGAAACTTAAAAGCTTATTTGAGGAATTTCTTTCTTATTCTGAATCTCCTTAATACCACTGATCTTGTAATACAATTTTCAGTCTTTAGACCAGAGATATATGTAAAACAAACTTATGTTTGGTTTCCTCCACGATTTCATAAGGAACCTTTTCAGTCTTATTGGTGTTATTTAGCTCACCCCTTTTGTGTTTTAGTAAGCACATGATGTGCTTATTTTTTAATATGTACGTATTATCTATAAATGTTAAAACTGTGTTACAGACTACTGTAATGTTCCCGAGCTGATCACCCACCTACAGAACAACTACCGCCACTGGCAGCAAGAAGATGATACACTCGGCAGTCGTGATGGCCAGGAACAGGACGCAGCTCCCGGGGAAGATAACTCTTAGACCTTCTGGGTAGATGCTTGTCATGGAGCTCATAATAGGACGTGTCTCCCAGGAGAAATAACTCTTAGACCTTGAGTCTAGGTGGTTGTTACTGAGCTCAGCGAAGGATGCGGCTCCTGGGGGAGATAACTCTTAGACCTTGTGCTTAGGTGGACCTTATGGAACTCAGCACAAGTTGGTGGCTCCAAGGGAAGAAAACTCTTAGACCTAATTGTGCATAGTTGGTCATTTTGGAGCTCAGAACAGGATGCGTCTCACAGGGGAGATAACTCTTAGACCTTGTATCTAGGTGGTCATTATGGAGCCCAGCATAAGTTGTGTCTCCCAGGGAAGATAAGTCTTGGACCTTGTGCATAGGTGGTCGTTATGGAGCTCAGGCGTGTCTCCCAGGGGAGATAACTGTTAGTCCTAGTGACTAGGTGTTTGTTATTGAGCTCAAAACAGGAAGTGTATTCCGGGGGAGATAACTCTTAGACCTTGTGCCTAGGTGGTTGTTCTGGAGCTTAGCACAAGTGGTGTCTCCCAAGGGAGATAACTCTTAGACCTTGTGGCTAAGTGGTCTTTGTAATGAAGCTGCCCCTCGACAGTGAGCTCTAGACAAACCCTCCTCATCTGAAGTGGTTGTTATAGATCTCATGAAAACACTGAGACACGCTATCATAAATAGTGGTTGTAAGGGAGATCATTACTACAACACCTTGATTTGCCCTTTTAAGGGCACACACCTGAGCTCACAGGCCATTAGTTTCATAAGGTTGTCGTTTAATGAATGTACAAATTCAAAGTTTCAAATTTCTGTGATAATATATATTAACAAAGAGTTTCCATTTGCACCTAACCTCAGAGTTCTATAATTATGTCCAGGTCAGATTCAGGTTAACAGTTTTCAGGTAAATTTTGACAGTTCTACTCTAAAGGTTGACAAGTTAACATGTGATCAAAATCATAGCCGGAACCATATTGCATCCCTTTAAGCTCCCGTCCGAGTTATAAACGCATCAACTTGCATTGCAAGCTCTCTTATTTATGTTTTTGATACATTTAAGATAAAAGCACAAACTTTAAAGACCTTGATCCATTTCCAAATAATAATTATTCTTTAAAGGAAAATGTTTTCATTGTTTTCTAAGATCAATTACAGTCGAAGCTCGTTATCTCAAAGTCTGGACAGTGGGCAAACTTGGTAGTGTCCGAGTTAAACAAGTTTGGATGTTTTACCGGGGATAACGAGATACTTTTAATTAATTGAAGTCTTTGAGTTATATGCTTAAAGTTTGAGATATCAAAGTTCGACTGGAATTGATTACAATAACCCGTCCCCAGTTTTGATGACCTTTCTGTTGAAAGGTTACTGGAAAGAGAGCTTGTTACGTTTGGAATGAAAATGAAATTCATTATACAAAATAGACAGATGCTGATTGTTTGTTCAAATGTACCTGTATATTTGTTACTAATTGTTTGGATGACCCTTTTTTACCATGACTGTAGAGTCGGCTGTAACTACTGGTGCAATCAATCTATGTTCCAATGGAAATATTTTGGCTTTTCTAAAAATTGTTATTTTACTTCAGGTATTCACGTTTTATCACAAGTTTAATGTGTCAGTGTCATTTGAGGGGGGGAAGGAATATTTGTTACGCTGTCTGTTTGTCATCGGAGGGGGTCGGGTGTTGATTATTTAATAAGATGTGTATTATTGCCCTGTTTCTTTGTCATTGGTGTAGGGGAGGGGACATGTAGTGTTTGTCAATTGCCCTGTCTGTTTTGTCAGGGCACAGTTGCTTGAGTTTCTGTCAGTATATAAAAAAAATTAACACGTTTATGCGACGGAGAAATTATCGTTAGATGAAACGAAACTAGCATGTAGTGGTGGATTAATATCTAAATTAAACGAAAATGTCTGTGTTTCGTCTGAGAATTGCACGACAGACTCGCAACCAGTAAGTTATGTGCATTGTTTACAAAAAGTTGAGAAATAACGTTGGTATACTTCCATTACATTACTGTAATGGGAGGCTCATTTCACACATATATATTTATTATTTACTGACAGAAACTCAAGCAACTGTGGTCAGGGGTGGGAAAGGGGATGGGTTATGAAATGTTTGCTGCCCTGCCTTGTCATTTGAGTAGGGGGAATAAAGTGTTTGATAATTAAAACATATCAAGTTAAATTTTTAATCACTCTAATCAACTTCATTTTATAACAGATAAATATAATAATATGTTTATCTGAGTTACTGCTGCATTTCATGGTCAAAAAGCCAAGATTGCTGTTACAATTTATAGCAATGATTTCTGTAAATAAAAACTTGATTTCTTTGATGAAGTTTGGATCATTAACTTTATTTTCCATATTAGGCTGTGTTAGACTAATTTTTTTGTTTCTCAGGGTAACCAGGTCAAGGGCAATCTTATCAAACAAACATTTCAGTGTTGATAAGGCTAGTGACTTTATTTCTTAGTAGTTTGATAAAATTTAGCATAGGTAACATAACAACAGATTGATATTACCTTTAATTTGATAAACTTGCAGTTTATAGGTTGCCAAGGTCAAGGACACCATTTCATTATGTTATTTATAGAAAATTATCAGTGAAATTTCCTTTAGTGCTGTTGCACTCATTGTAGTCTTATAAGATATTTTTGGGTTTTAATATTGACCATTTTCAAAAAAACGAAAACAAAAAAAGAAGGTACCGATAATGCTAAAAACAATTTATGTCTACATAATATGAAACTTGATTTGATATGAATTTCTTTTTCATAGACTTAGCATTATCATAATGGTCCTGTTCAAACATGGACAGTTGTTTGGCAGATCCAGGAATTGTTCTTTTTTTCAGTAGTACTGCTTTATTGTAGTAACTGTCCATTATTTAAAGGGTTTATAAAGTGTCAGGTCATTTTCATGTTTTAACAGTTGTACAGTATGACGGCACTAATGATTTTTCTACCAATTTTTCTGATATTTTATACCTTACAATGGCCAGTGTGTGACATATTTCATGTTTTACCAAGCTTAGAAATAGCTAAAACATAATAGTACAAATCTAGTTCTTCTCCATAGATTTCCACAATAACAATATTGTATTCAAAGCATTGTGACAGCTAGCCTGTATGATGTTCTGTTTCAAAGGATTTTTTTACAATGTTTACGGAATTCTATACAGGAATCTAAAATTATAGTTCTTTGTTCCTATATTTTCAGAGAGAAAAAAACCTCCAGAAATTACTGGTTGATTTTACATTAGATCTAGACTTTCTCTCTACACTCATAAAATAAAAGATAAATTAAGAAACTTTGAATTTCTTCTTTTTTTTTAAACTCATTCATTATCCCTGATTAGAAACTTTTCCAATTGAGTTGTTGAAATAGTTCATTATTAATTTTCAAGTATAATTATCCCTGCTTTCATCGAAACGGGTGATATTTATTTGGGTTAGTCCGTCTGTCCATTCGTCCGTCTGTCTGTCTGTCTGTCACACTCCGTGCAATAACGGCAACAAATATTTCTTGAATCATGACTACAAGGTAAAATGCCTAAAGGGCTCCGCCAAGTTCAATCACCACTGATTTCCAAAAATGTCATTTTCTTTCGTTTCCATGCAATAACAGAAACGAATATTATCCAATTTTCTTGAAAATTGATAATAAGGTTGATTCCCTAAATGGCTCGGCCAAGTTTGATCGCCAGACTTTATTTGGAGGAGTTATGGCCTCTTGAATTACAACAGATTTTACCTACAATATGATTACGCCCTTACGAAAGGGGGAAAAGCAAGGGAATTGATTCTACAAATTAGCTTGTTTTTACAGTAGTTCTCTAAGGAAACCTGTGAAGCATGTTTTAATAACAGTTATTTGGAATTTTATATTTTATTTGTATCAATTGTTAGTGAAATATTGAAGTTATTGAATCTTCCTGAATCTGACCTAATAAGCAAACTTGTCCCTATATATATATCAGCTCCCCCCACCCCCCACCCCTAGCTACATATCATTTTTAAGGGAAAGGGAATGGGCTTACCTCACTGATTTGTATATAAAATCATTTAACATGAAGCCTTTGTTCCAGAAACAAAAACACACTACTATACTTTTAAGATTTCAAATTTTCAAATCAGAACTCCCCACTGTACAAGATTGTATTTATTAAGGGCACCCCTTTTGTGTCTTTGTAAGTACAGAGTACAATTAATTGGTAGAACAGGGTAGTCTGTACAAGCTAGCAGATACATACCCTTCAATTTGGTAATATAAGTTCCTTTTTCAGCATCAAGAATAGCAAGTTTTGTTAAATTCTTTCCAAGCACTGATAAGAGTGTGAATGAATGGATTATTTATAACTTGGTAGCTAGACTCAGCTAGCTACATATAATGGAGCCCCTGATTTTTATGCCCTCGCCATGAAATGGGGAGGCACATAGTGTTACCCATATCTGCCCTGCCCTGTCGTGTTGCGTCCCGTCCCATGGTAATGTAACAAGCTTATTTAAATAAATACTGATCCGATTATCATTAAACTTCACATACGTATAAGCATGAAGAACTTATTTCATATGGAGGGCGGGGGCATTTATGTCTCGCAGACATTTATAATTAAAGTCAAGTCAAAGTCAAATCTCCCCTAGTTTATAACTTAATTAGGAATCGGGCATCCAAATGATCAAAATTATGGGAGTTACGGTTTGATTCTAAATAATTTATCATCTGTATATTATTCTCGACACGAGGGCCAGTCTGTTTTAGAACTCGGTTGAAGGTGACCGAACTTCGGGTTACGTTGCGATTTATTTTCATTGTACATTCATCAAGGGTTGACAATTAATACCATTTCCACCATAAATATGTTTTCTGATGATGCTTCTCTACAAATCTTCATTAAATGATCCATTTAAAATTGAAATGTGTAATAATGTTGATCTTGTGTCTATTTTTACGAAAAAAATAGATTTTTGAATTGTTCATGATCTGTCCGACCTGTAATTATAAATGTTTATAATTATTATGGTGCTTGAATGATTTTAATGATCCTGTCGCGTGTTTAGACACTTTTCATGCCATTTCTGTCTTCATTCATTGTCATTGTGTCCACATATATATGACATGTTTACATTTATCATTATTTCTTGTCAATTGTTACTGTTGTAAATCGTTAAAATTTATCTTAGTTATTATAAATGGCCAGATTAGATGTTACCCAATCTTAATTATATATATAATATAAAAAGTGTTTGAACATATTTATATATTATAGAGTTATATATATATACTTATATTGAAATATTTATTACCCCTAACCTTGTGTGTGTAGACTTTATGTATGTTACGGTCCGTTATTAGCTTGTTGTTGTTATAGGTCAAGTTTTTCGTAAAAAAAAAAATGTAGTAACTTCAGGTCAAATCTCCTGTTTACAATCGTATCTATATACCGGTATATTCAATATTGACAAGATTGAGTTTTTCTATCAATATTAAATGAATTTTTTTAAAAATACCCCTATGTTGAAATTTTGTGGGTACTCAATTGTTTAACATTAATATGGTTATTTAAATGCTGGTTCCAGTATGAGTGCTATTTCATGGGGGGTTAGGGGTTTTTTTGGTCTTTTTTTTTCATGGAAAAGACACATTCTCTAATTTTGTATTCTAGCTGTTTTTGTGGGCAAACAAATTACAATATGAGAATTTGGGTTTGTTAATTCTCTCCTATTCCAGGAAAAATAACAAAATCTGAAATAGCACATTAATTAACCACTGTGTACCAGTAAGATTCTAAACTTGTTCTGAGAGAGAACTGCATGTGTGCCCTACTGGCGCCCAATCCTCGATATTAGCCTGGAGATATGCTCTCTTCACCCCTAGAACATGTTGTGGGGAAATAGAAGGCCCTGTGTGAGCTGACTGGATGGTTTGATTGTTTGATATACATCAAACGAATCTCGCATTAAAAATTGACATGCTTTGAAATCAGGTGTCGATCTTCAAAGACAGGTATCAGCCTAGCAATTGGTCAGGGTTTTTTTAACTCGAGACAAATCAAACTGCTATCTTTGTGCTTTTTGTTTTGCCAGGACATATTCCAGGGGTTTACAGAGCGTAACCCCTGGATATCTAGGGTGGGGTGTAGAGAGCGTAAGTGAGCGTAACCCCTGGATATCTAGAATGGGGTTGGAGAGCGAATGTGATCGTAACCCCTTGATATCTAGGATGAGATGCAGAGAGCGTAGGTGAGCGTAACCCCTGGATATCTAGGACGCAGGCCCCTTTGATATAATAACATGTAAGGGAAGTTGTCCTACATACTTGAAAATTTCTGTGGATAATAAACAAATTAAACATTGAACTTGTCAACTTGATTTATTTTTAGCCATTTAATACGATGGTTGGTTAGTCGAATCGTCCCGTGTCTATGGTCCAACGTCAGTCTACCCTTAAAACAATTTTTGTGATAGTTATTTTTCTAAAATTGCAGGATGGATCCTTCTCAAATTTCATATGCAGGTTCATCTTGGTCCCTAGTTGTACAATATAAGTATGTCCTCCAATGTTTTAGCTCATTCGATAAACAACATGGCCGACAGGATTGCCATCTTGGATTTTGGTAGTACATAGTTTGTGATTGATATTTCTTGAGAAGCATTGGATGGCGCATAATCAAATTCCTAGTTGTGCATTGTCTAATTTTCGAGGTGATCTAAAAAACAATATGGGGGAAAGAATGCGATCTTGGAATTTGACAGTAATAGTTTAATTATGATTACTTAAGTGCTCATGGATGGATCACTCTCAAATTCCAATCCATATGCAGCTGCCCATTAGTTCCTAGTTGTGCATCATTCTATTTTTGATATGAAAGACAGGAAGCCATCTCGACATGGAGCAGGGACAAACTCTTTTTATTTTTTTTTGCTCATATAGGGCAAAAGTCTAATCAAGAGGTTATATGGAAGGTCATTTTATTTTGCAAAAAGTATATACTCATCCAATTTTCAAGGGGTTCAACAGATCAAACCAGCAATTATTCTACTGCAAAGAGTCAACTAAGCTACCTTATCGGACAATAGCTTAAAGGCCCAATATACGTAACTTTCGGCAAAACTTGAAGCGAAAATCAAGCCTAATAACTTATCGTATTTATAGATTTAGTTAAGATTAACTGATATCAGCAATATTCAAGATGAAATCTTTTGCGGTGACCGGTACAGCAGCAGTTGAAACTCGCTATTTGTAAACACGTGTCCATTTTGAACCGTCTTCTACCTTCGGTTTGTTGTTGAAGTGGGCCCCACCTGAATTATTTTCAATTCTTAGGATTTTTAGGTTAGGTTAGGTTTAGTGTTATTGAGGATGTGCGAAGTGCGGGAGGCTGGAAATTTGACTTCTGAAAGTTAGTAATAAGGTAAAATGTTGTCGACTCTTTTAGTCAATAGCTATATATATTTTAATACTTCTGTTGGTTTACGCTTAGGTTTACTTCGATTTAGGCTTATTTTTGCATGGTTATCAACTGGATTTTTTTTCAGCATTTTTCAGAATCTCGAAAATTTCTCTGAAGTTAGGTATATTGGGCCTTTAAAATGTCCCAGTAATCAATGTTTATTGCAAAGTAGACTCAATATGCTCCCAACATTCAAAACTCTGGCAAGGGTTGTCTCCCTTTAACTGCATGAGTTAGAGAGCAGACAACTACATGTATATACAAGTGGCCCAATGGATAGAGACTGACTAAAGACCAATCCTTGAAGCGTAATCTGTATAAATAAAGCTTGGTTAATGGTTGAGTATCTCAACTGTTTTCAAGTTCAACTAAGAAATAAGGTCCCTAGGGGTGTGGCCAGACCCTGACATCAATGTGTATATCATGACTGATCGTGTTCACCTCTTTATACCTAGACATGCTACCAGCCACAAAGTTTCTCTTCTTTATTTTACTCCTAGCTTATCTTTCCTCACTTAAGAATCAGACATCCAAGTGATCAAAATTATTTGACTATTTTTTTTCAATATCTGTATACTATTCTAGAGACGGGAGCTAGTCTACTTCAAACCCAACAATTGTATAATAAATCAATGTAGTTTTGGGGTAGGGATCTCAACCATTACCTCTCAGGAGTTGTTTCTGCAAGGGTAGGGCACACCCAGCAATAAATCATGTCATGAGTGTTTGTCTCTTTATGCCCTGAGCAATTGTATATATTGTTATAGGGTAGGGATCCGACCAAATCCAAGTAAAAAATATTTATGGCCCCACCTCTTAGCCCCCTGGGGGATTGGAGGGGTTGGGGGAGGATGGTGGTTGGGGGAGGATGGTGGTGGTGGTTATCCCCTCAATCTATAATTTTTAATCCCTTATACCTTCCATGAATATTTCCATATCCAGTGCATAGTTCTAAAGAAAAAGTTGTTAATAACAGCAATATTGTCAAATTAATACACCCCCTTTTGACTCGGCAAAAATACCTAGGGATGCTACCAGTGAAACATGGTTGGTATCCATTGCTTGGTTTCAGATTAGAAGATGCTTAAACCATTATAGCTAAATAATCCTGCAGTACCGACCTTCGGCCCCTGGGGGAGGGGGATCAGTCCATTAGTACAATCCCGAGCACCTGGTGATGCTTCCTGTCAAATTAGATTGATTTCCAATCCGTGGTTATGGAGAAGAAGTCGCTTAAAAATTGTTGACGGATGGACGACAGACGCTATGGTATGGCATAAGCTCACCAGATGAATTTGTTTACATAAGAGTCCCAATTGGTTTGAATCTACAGTACTTGGTAATGTTTTACCTGGCCTCAAACGTCATATTGGATACTCACTGGTCATTTAGATACTCAGGTGTTGCCTTCAATAATCAGGGGTCATTTTAGATAGTCTGTGGTCATTTTATATACTCATGGATGACTTTGGATACTCATGGGTGACTCTTGATACTCATGGGTGACTCTTGATACTCATGGGTGACTTTGGATACTCATGGGTGACTCTTGATACTCATTGGTGACTTTGGATACTCATGGGTGACTTGATACTCATGGGTGACTTTGGATACTCAGGAGGGACTTTGGAGACATTGGATACTCATGGGTGACTTTGGATACTCATGGGTGACTCTTGATACTCATGGGTGACTTTGGATACTCATGGGTGACTTTGGATACTCATGGGTGACTTTGGATACTCATGGGTGACTTTGGATACTCATGGGTGACTTTGGATACTCATGGGTGACTCTTGATACTCATGGGTGACTTTGGATACCCATGGGTGACTTTGGATACTCATGGGTGACTTTGGATACTCATGGGTGACTCTTGATACTCATGGGTGACTTTGGATACTCATGGGTGACTCTTGATACCCATGGGTGACTTTGGATACTCATGGGTGACTTTGGATACTCATGGGTGACTTTGGATACTCATGGGTGACTCTTGATACTCATGGGTGACTTTGGATACTCATGGGTGAATCTTGATACTCAGGAGTGACTTTGGATAATCATGGGTGACTCTTGATACTCATGGGTGACTTTGGATACTCATGGGTGACTTTGGATACTCATGGGTAACTCTTGATACTCATGGGTGACTTTGGATACTCATGGGTGACTTTGGATACTCATGGGTGACTCTTGATACTCATGGGTGACTTTGGATACTCATGGGTGACTTTGGATACTCAGGAGGGACTTTGGATACTCATGGGTGACTCTTGATACTCATGGGTGACTTTGGATACTCATGGGTGACTTTGGATACTCATGGGTGACTTTGGATACTCATGGGTGACTCTTGATACTCATGGGTGACTTGATACTCAGGAGTGACTTTGGATACTCATGGGTGACTTTGGATACTCATGGGTGACTTTGGATACTCATGGGTGACTCTTGATACTCATGGGTGACTCTTGATACTCAGTGGTGACTTTTAAGACTCTGGGGTGACTCTTTATACTCATGGGTGACTTTGGATACTCATGGGCGACTTTTGATACTCATGGGTGACTCTTGATACTCAGTGGTGACTTTGGATACTCATGGGCGTTTTTTTATACTCAGGGGTGACTTTGGATACTCTGGGGTGACTTTGGATACTCAGGGATGACTTTGTATACTCAGGGGTGACTTTGGATACTCTGGGGTGACTTTGGATACTCTGGGGTGACTTTGTATACTCAGGGGTGACTTTGTATACTCAGGGGTGACTTTGGATACTCTGGAGTCACCTTTGTTACGCCAGCGATTACATTAACCAACATTATGACTTGGACATATATGTGCTGACAAAATTGAAGACTCATTGCCATGTGTGCCACCTAAATGTGGATAAGACCAGAAGACTATTTTGATCCTTCGATGGACAAAGCATAAAAGAATCTAGAGATTACATAAGGTTAAACTGACTGGATTGGGATTTGAATGTCACCCCAGTTATTGGCAACTTTCTGGTTGTTTGACCCGAAAATTAATCAAACAGCTTCTCCTGTGTCATCAATTTTGCTTTGACATAAAAGAGCACAAGTGAGCATACCTAAGGACCTGGCCCCGGTTTCATCATCGTTCCTTAACTTGAGGAAATTCCTTAACTTAAAAATCTCCATAGGAAAGCATTACAGAATTTAAGGGGAAAATCCTTAGTTAAGGAACTTTCCTTAAATTCTGTGATGCTTTCCTATGGAGATTTTTAAGTTAAGGAACTTTGATGAAACTGAGGCCTGGCTCTAAGCTTTATGAAAGATAACTCACTGAAAACCAGTTTGTGAAGAACACATGTTTTAGTATTCACTTTATTGACATCTGTTGAAATATTAACAGTTACTTGACACGTAAAATGTTGTAGGATGATACAGGATTACGCTCTACAACAGAAGTATTAAAATATATATAGCTATTGACTAAAAGAGTCGACAACATTTTACCTTATTACTAACTTTCAGAAGTCAAATTTCCAGCCTCCCGCACTTCGCACATCCTCAATAACACTCGTATATACTCTCTTTACCCCTGGAATATGTCCTAGCTAAACTGAAGGCACGCTCAGATTAAGCAAAACTGACAAATCGCTAGGCTGATGTCTGTCTTTTGAAGATTACAAAGGAGCCGCAACTGTCTTTAAAGCTTTTTTTTTTTATTTTTTACCGTTATGTGACCAAGAGATTCTTTTGATGTTCATCAAATGGTTGAACCAGTCTTCTTGCCTCATCAACAAGGTGGCACACAGAGAGCCTTTAGTTTTGCCAAGATATATTCCAGGGGTGGAGAGAGCATAGGTGAGCATAACTTTCTGAATATCGGAGATGCCCTTCACAAGAAACTGTAGATGTTTTTAGATGGACATATGTCCTTCTTTGTCCAATTGGAGACTGTTGACTTTTATACACCAAGCTAAATGACCATACAAACAGTATTTACCAAAGTTGGCTTGACCTGGCAACTGAACTACATTCACCCTGATATTCAAAAGAGTTCAGACCATCATCATTTAAAACCAGCAACATTATACAGTTCCAGACTATGCCCATTAAGCCAAAATGAATTTGAATCTGAGAAATCAGTTGTTTGATAATGCAATATGATAATATTTTCGACAAACTATGATGATTTAATAACATTGACTACTCCATCTATTTCAAGATTCTATATTTGTCTTGTAAATAAAAACAAATCTCTGGTATATAATAAATTCAGCAGTATAAAAATTTGAGCACACATATTTAAAATGAAATTTTGATTCTCTTTTGAAACTCTTTTAGAAATTGTTCATAATAATATATAGTGTGTACAATTTATAAATGTAAACCTCAGTCACATTTTTGTTGTAACATGTACAAATACATGTATTTATGATATACCTATATAGTCACTATCTTCAAATACTGGTTTTTTTCGTAAAGGAGATCGAGTTACTTACGTCAATACCATTTTGACATTATTAGTTTGATAAGAAAACAACTTTTTCAGCCTACAGTTTCTCACATACCTATTTAAGTAAATTTTCTAGCAAGATAATGATGTCACAATGGAGATGATGTAGACAGACCACAAAGGGTAACTTGTGTCTATGATGCTGATTTAAACCCTTATTTTTAAACTCATAAAGTAAATTTATGACATTACACATATTTTGATCATCAAAATCCTTCTTATTATAATACTCAAAAGGCCTTGTGGACAGAAGCAATACAGTGTTTACTAACAAAAATATAAGCTTAGCAAATTTATACAATTCAACTCTTAACTACATATACTATAGTAATGCATTGTTTGACATACATAAAACACATTTAGGCCTAAAGCAAAACCTTAATTTTTCCCAATAAAACACATTTAGGCCTAAAGCAAAACCTTAATTTTTCCCAATGTATAAAAGAAATACTGCATCTAACCTATAATAGCCCGAGGGTTATCCTACACATGGTTCATACCCATTTTTCCAACCAAAATTTAAGCACTTTTCAAAATATTTTTCTCAATTTTCAAGGTGCTTTTTTTTCAAACTTGCAGGGAATAGGGGATTAATCTACGATTTTAATCTTTTAAAATTTTCTCGTGATGTTTTTCATTTTTCTTTAATATAAATCTGAAAAAAATGCATGTTCACAACTAGTAAGTATGAATTCAAGCACTTTTCAAGCATTTATGAGAAAACTCCACCACTTGTTCAGCACTGACCCCAATTCAACCACTTTTCAAGACTTCTGTCTGAACCATGTTACGCCAAGGCGACCCAGTTGCAATCCCAAATATAAGACGTGGAAAGGTCCTGATCACCCTAAGCAGCCCATGCTTAACCACATGAATTTCCTCCCAGTACTTTAAAGTTCCCTTCCTTATTAAGACCATGCGTGATAACATCTGGGACAAAAATGGTTAATAAAAGTTAATATAACTTGTTTCAGAATTGTTGTAAAATAAATAAAGTTTACATTTTACACTGCCATATAAATATGCCCAGAGGCATTGACACACAATTTCATGAGAACAAGGTGGGTGTAATTCAATTTTTTTTAAATATTTTTGTGTAAACGAAGTTAAATGGAATTACGGAATATGTCACCTTATGATGACTCCACATTTAATACAGCTCCATGCTAACAAACGAGTCTATGACCTGTTTGAATGGTTATTCAACATGAAGTGATCACAGATATTTTATTCTTTTATGATAAAATTTGTATGTACATCTCTGTATTTTTGTTTTTGGAGTTATATTGCAGACAATTCCAAACAACTGATATAGAACAGATTGTTAAAAGTTTTATAACAGATATCTGTAACTCATTAACCCCTGAAGTTTTATAATGAACTATTCCAGCCTTTAAATTGGAAGAGTTCAAATGTGTTTTCAGGGGTGAAGGAGTTGAACCTGCACTTTATTTCTGTATAGTGGATTATCTTACCTAAATAAGCTTCACTGCACACGAAACTTGATATTTAATAAACATAAATACATTTACATACATTGTATGTATACAATTTCTAGAAAATATACAATTTGGCTACATTGTAAACAAGATATAATTGACAAAAAAAAACTTCCCTCAAGTTTAAGTAATGCTGTCAACACTGTATGATAATAGGCGACTAAATACAATTTGTTTTGTTTCACACCAGAGTGGAAAAGCAAACTTGTAAAATTTTATTATGATGATTTAAAAGTCTATAATACTCTTAAAAAGTAACAATTTCTTGTTAATTTGTCTATTAGGTGATATTATATATCAAAAGCATTTTAAAGGCCCAATATATATGTAACTTTCGGCAAAAATTTAAGTGAAAATCAAGCCTAATAACTTATTATATTTATAGATTTCGTTAAGATTAGCTGATATCAGCATTATTCTTCTTACATGGGTATCGGTACAGCAGCAGTTGAAACTCGATATTTGTAAACATGCATCAATTCTGATCTGCCGTTTAACTTTGATTTGTTGTTTTAGTGGTCCACACCGAAATTATTTTGAATTCTTTTGAATTTTCAGTCAAGAGTTTCTTGGTAGTTACCGCTCAGGTTTACTTCGCTTCAGCCTTATTTTTTCATGGTTATCAACTGCATTTTTGTCAAAATTTGTTAGAATCACGAAACAAAACCCAACAAAATGAAATTAATCAAGCAGTATCCCTTTGTGCTTTGGCCAAAAGACCTAAGTTTGATTAAAAAGATCCTTTATAATTTAACCTCTTCAAAATGTTAAATAAAATCAGGGATCTCAAAAATAAATTCAAAAGTCGGTCAATTACAATGCATAATTGCATATTATATACATTTTGTATTCACGCTTTTTTTTATTTTAATATATTGCACTTAAATATCTAACAAAATTCAATCATCTAACATATGTTTAAATCTTGGGCCAATATGAGTTTTAAAATTGAAGATTGTAATTTACAGCATATGATTATTAAAACTTTTAATCTGCTTAAAAAACATAATACTATATTGTGTTAATATTCCTTCATGTAAAATTACAAAAGTCTACATTTGAATGAATTTGGAAAGGAAAGAAATAAATAAGAATTAATGAAAAAATCACACCCTCATACTGTGTTTGGCATTTAAAAGTATTTTTATCAAATGTATTTGCACATTTGGCTTTTTGTACCTTTATCAGTACAACAAAAAGTTTACACAACAAAGGGAGATAATCTATCATTTACAAAAACAGTTACACAAGCGGCCGACTGCATGCACTTATCTGCGTTTGTCACTATATGTTACACATATATCTAGAAGCGATATTTTTGGCCCCACAGACACTTTCAGTGACCTGCTTAATATTACATCTTGGCCAAAATAAGATCAATTCTTTATTTCCTGTGCTGCATAAAACTTTATCATCTATCCCATACACCACTAGACTATGTCTAGTCCATATTGTCCATGAAGTAATTTATCTTATTTGACCATTTCTTGCGACTGCGTTGGCCAAGTGGCCAACGATTTGATATTCTGCTACCACTACAGTAAATATATAGCCCTCCTCCTCTGGGTCACAGTGACCTAGTGATCAAGGTGCAAATGTCTGACAGTCTGCTACCACTAGCCCTCTACCTCTAGGTCACACATTTGAGGACTAAGTGGAGCAGTAGCCATTGGTCAGTAGTTTTTTCTCTGGGAACTGATAACTGGCTTGTCTCCAGCATCAGAACCGGGCACATCCTTATATCCCTAGCTGTTCGTCGGATGAAGAGCAACCAAACCAAACCATTTACTTGTTAAAAGATAACCAACAGCCTTAACAGTTATAACTCTGTATGCTCTTGCCCAAGAACTGTAATTATGGTAAACGCCATTTCAGAATATTTCCCTGCTTTGATCTTATTCTTTAAATTGTTAAAAAAAATAACCTAGTGGGCTTTCAATTGCAGCTTGATATACGTTCGTTCAAGACATAATATACTCAGTCTTTAAACTCCTTGCTCTGTTGTTGATGGCATTGATTTACACGTTAAAAATGTGTTTCGCTTAATTGCATCGATTGTGAATGTTTATACTGAATACACTGTATACTGTATAGTGTAACCCAACAAAGCTTATACATCTTCGAGACTCAATACTTACTGGATGCCGGAGGATCCATAAGTTTTGCTACGTCAAGTTTATATTAGCACAGGAAATAAAGAAATTTCAATGAATGGCCTAAAACCGACTATAAGTATGTACTATCATAAACTGATTTTGACCAGTCGTGTACATCTGTCTGGATTAACACACAACATGAGGATTAAGTCTATAAATAGGTTATCACATTTCCCTCGCCTGCTGCTTGGATCCACCTTATCTTTAATCCTGCTCATATAGCTCTCCGTTTTCCTTGAGTGTGTCGCGCAGCTGAGTGAAAAACTCGATCATGGAGCCTGGAATTGCGGCATCCTTCAGCTTGACGGGGACCATTCCTTTGATCTCCGGCTGAATGAGGCTTATAAGTTTACACTTGTTCGGCTCACTACAAAGGGAGATAATTAAGTTACGATTAAACAAAATATTTAGGAAACAAAATAGCTGTTTCTTTATAATAAATGAACACTTGTAGATATATATTTAATTTGACAACAGTGTTTTAAATGGATATCAACAGGTATCACTTAATATGTATTTAAAAATTGGTGTAAAAAAAATTCCTTTCGTAACAATACTTTCTTTTATGACTCACAGACATAAAAAAAATTATTGAAATAAACAAAAATCTTATCTAACCTAGTGCTGTAAATATTGTTTGTAATATTGGTAGGGGGTCTAATTTTGCAACAATTATGGTCACCAAAGATGGTGCACAACTAAACACCCAGCAAATATCAATATATGTTGTAAAAGCAGGTATAATATATCTGAACATATATTTACAGACACAAAAGGTAATCTAATGACAAAACTTGATTTTTTTTTTAAGAATATCTATTGCATTTTAATTCTTTTTCACAACACACAAGTAAAAATATATTTAATCCAATCACCAAATCATGTTAGTACTATCATAAGTATTAGCTTGAAATTTGTATCCAGCTATGGTATGTGGAATTCAATCCCCATATAAAACTTATAAACTACGCAAAATTAGATAATGATATAGAAATATGATTAATTCAAAATGTTTATAAAATTGAACTAGCTGATAAGGATCTATGATACATTAAATAAACAAATTCTTGTAGAAACAATATTTCAAAAAGCTAACAGAAAATGAATCAAATATTGTAGGCTATGAATTGCAGGTTTCATATCTACGAAGTCTTACGATATTTTTCATAAATCTATGTAATATATTCAGGGGACCAGTTTATTTATAAGAATGGTTCCTCGAATAGTAATGTAAAGGTGCTACACGTAAATCTAGGGGAAGCTTGAATATGTGTACACATGCAGTCCCGATAGTCAAGTGGTGGGACGCAGGAGTGGTAGGATGCCGGTCTTGTGACCAAAGGGTCGTGGGTTCAAGTCACACCAAGGCTCAATGTTGTATCTTAAAGATAAAGATGATTTACTCAGATTGTTCTAGTCTACCTAGCTGTAAATAAATATGTGTTTGGGCAGTGCTAGAAATTGTAGAATGCTCATTGCGAGTGCCAAAATGGCAGCACAGGTTGTAAATGTTCTTTACGGAGTTGAGAACAATATTGTTTGGTTGCTTAAAGGCCCTATAACCACAGATAATAATTTGTGAACCGCTTTGAGACAAATAACAAGCTGCTATAGGTTGTGATAAGAGTGGTATATAAGAACCTCAAAATTATTATCAATATTTAAATGTGAACAAGATACAATGCTAGATCAGGGTCTAGTGAATACCGGGGTACATCCGAGCGTCAAAAGGTGTAAAACTAATAGTTCAGTAATTTTTATTCGGTGGATTCATCAAGATACTATGCAACAATAATGCATGACCAAAACAGTTTGAAATCATGTACCTGTTCCTTAAGCAAGTATAAATGTCAACGAATGAAAACCACAAAATTTTTTGTAAACAGTAGCTCTGTTTTAAAGTGAAAGGAACTGTTTTGACATTTTCACCAAGTGTGGTCGGAGATTTCAGTCTGACATTTCAGCTTGATTACAAGCCATTCAGCTAACCTCGACCTTGAGTTTTTAATCTTACCTAATACACAAACCTGAGCTCGGTTGATAGTTTAGATACTGTGTGTACAGTCACTCTTATAACCCCACTCAGCTTGTCACAACATGTGCAAACTCCGATGGGTTGAAGTTCTTTCACTATATGTACACAAAATATTTATTTGCATGCTTTAAAAAAAATGTAGGAATTTGTTTCTTATTGGCAATCTCTAGCCAGATTCTCCAGTAAATTAAATGCCAGAAAACACTTATAAAATGTATTAATTAAATACATGTGCTAACAAAATACCAACTACATAACACAATTCAATCCATGATGGCCTCAAATACCCCCCTGGATTTCAGCAATCTAAAATTGATGGAAATTTTTTTTTGAAGAATATTACCACCTCTCAAATGACGATCTTAAGAAGTTTTCACCTGCCCTTTGGAAGGAAGTTACCTAAGTACATGTACTGTATTCGCCATTTAAACGCCCCTTCCCTCACTTCCCCCCTAAAAAACCTAACATTTTTGTCCAGATATAAGTTTGTTATCTTTTTAAGCGCCCCCTTCCGAACCAATTTTCAGACGCCCTGGGCACTATTTTCGGCAAAAAACAGTCATTTGTTTTCTGGGCCTTCAATAATATACTACTTTAACTATTTCAGGTATAGGATCAGCCAAAAAAAAAAACCAGAGGAAATGTGGTTGGGTAAGATATTTCACTGAAACGGTATTTTGACCCTGGGATAGGTTTAAATTCTCTTTCAGTGGCCTGGCTACAGCATTTTTCCACTCCTATTTGTTACACAATCAAGGATGGAACATATTACATTACATGCCTCACATCCAAGGCAGAGGAGCAGAAATAATTCGGCACAGACCACAAGAATATACTGCTGATAAAACAGCATGCTTAAACAGCCTTAAGTGATGATCGAAATAGAAGCCCCACATGGCCCACATTTTGACAGCATGCCCCATTGCTAACAAACACTATTGGTTTCCTCACAGTATTACTTCCCAAGAGTAGGAAAATTCTCACACACAGCCCCCCCCCCCCCCCCCCCCACCTCCGACATAATATATGGGTTACATCTCTGTATGACCAGCACACAATTTCACTAGCAGTATATAATATATACTGTGCCGCCTAGGTGAATTTCAATCTTCAATTTAGTTGAAATGAAACGATGCAGTAATATCTTAAAGCTATTAGGTCTGATTTATAGAGGTATCCAGATTACACAGGTTCATATTACATCTAAATGTGGGGTGTATACGTAAGGCCTTGAACTGAAGTTTTAAAATTTTACAGACCACAACGCTAACTTAAATATAGAACTGTAATCAGAAGGCCCTATACTGTAATTCAATGTCTCGTTTATACAGGTATCAAGATTACACAGGTTCATATTATACAGGTATCCAGATACCACAGGTTCAAATTATACAGGTGTCAAGATAACTCATGTTCAAATTATACAGGTATCAAGATTACACAGGTTCATATTATAAGGTATCAAGATAACACATGTTCATATTATACAGGTATCCAGATAACACATGTTCAAATTATACAGGTATCCAGATAGCACAGGTTCATATTATATCTCAGTGTTCTTTGTTTGGCCTTTAATTGAACTGAATTTCTAATTTCTGATAAGACTAAAGCCTGGTTAAGTAGAAATGAAATAAGAAGGCCCTAAAAGTGAATGTCCGGTGTATACAGTATCCAGAGTATACAGGTAAAAAATCTGTAGTTAATACAAACCTGTTGGGGCCTAGAAAATGGTATCCAGACTGTATAAGATTCTATAGAAATGTTTAACTTACACCTTATCAGTCTTTGTTTCCTCAAAGATGAGAGTACATTGAAAATTTAAAAAAACTTCAAACAAGATTAATTACAAAGTTCATAACGGAAATTTTTGTAATACTGTGTTTATATGGGTTTTGTATACAAGCTATCTTTATACAGGCCAGCAGGCTCAGAAGCTGGAATAGAAGTCATAAATCTTCAAATGTTTCCTTCTATCTTACAGAAAATGTTTCCCTCTATCTTACAGAAAATGTTTCCCTCTATCTTACAGAAAATGATCTTACAGAAAATGTTTCCTTCTATCTTACAGAAAATGTTTCCCTCTATCTTACAGAAAATGTTTCCCTCTATCTTACAGAAAATGTTTCCCTCTATCTTACAGAAAATGTTTCCCTCTATCTGACAGAAAATGTTTCCCTCTATCTTACAGAAAATGTTTCCCTCTATCTGACAGAAAATGTTTCCCTCTATCTTACAGAAAATGTTTCCCTCTATCTGACAGAAAATGTTTCCCTCTATCTTACAGAAAATGTTTCCCTCTATCTTACAGAAAATGTTTCCCTCTATCTTACAGAAAATGTTTCCCTCTATCTGACAGAAAATGTTTCCCTCTATCTTACAGAAAATGTTTCCCTCTATCTTACAGAAAATGTTTCCACAGAAAATGTTTCCCTCTATCTTACAGAAAATGTTTCCCTCTATCTTACAGAAAATGTTTCCCTCTAGGTTTATGTAGATAAAGATGGAATTGTAAATCATACTGTTTGTGGTTTAAACTAAATGTTTTCCGGTGCATGAAAATTTGCTTCCCTCTAAATGTTTAAAGTAAATGTTTCCCTCTACTTTTAAAGTAAACAAAATGTTTCCTTCTAGTTTTAAAGTAAACAAAATGTTTCCCTTTATGTGTTTTAAATGTTTTCTTGTGTCAGTTTAGGTAAATGTTTATCTCTCGGCTACATTTTTTAAGTAATTAAATTATGTTTCTCCCTATATATGATTTTAGTAAACTACCTGCTAGCTCCTACAATGTAATATTGTCAAAATGTTTTCCTTACAGGTTTATATTCTGATAGGGAGGCCAAATACATGATGTATATGTTACATATATAGTCTTCCTTTCTCAATATAATATAAAAATATCTTAAAAATTTTGTATTCAAATATCTGAATGAAATTCAGTTATGCACTCACGTATAACAAGCTATCTTTACAAAAAAAAACTGGCAATAAAAAGGATAATAAATGCATAATACACGATCTTTAGAAAAAAAGGGCTGCCAATGAAATGGATTACAAAGTCAATGTGAGGATAGAATTAAAATGGAGCCTGTGATCTGTATATCTAGCGTGAATATGAACTATGAATCAGCGAGGTGACATCATAGCGGTGATATAAATCTTGTATCGTTGCCGAACATCCATTGTGTAGGTTCATAAAGCTAGCTCCCCTCAAGGCCACCTCCCAGACACCCACCGACCGGAATCTACATTCAATCAGAATACATTTCGAAATCTTGTTTAAATCTGCATAGATATACAGTGTATCAAAATACGAGGGTAAAAAAATTGCATTCTGAACAGATTTCGATCTCAACGAGAGTGTATAGAATAATGCACAGGTACATAATATGAAGATCATTTCCATTGTTGGATGTTCCACAGTAAAAAAACAAAACTTGTTCAAAGAAATGATTCACCACAAAAATTGATTGGTAGATAAAATTATGAGTCAGTCAATTACTGAAGATAATGGACTAAACATCAGTAGATGTGAAATAAAGAGAGTTTAAATGCACCAGGATTAGAATCAGAAATACAATTAAGTTATTATAAATCGTTAAATAAAAAAATACTAATTATAATGAGTCGATGATTGTCTTGTTCAATACCTAGTAGGTATAGGTTTTCAGGGTTTTAGAATCATGATACTTCTGTCTATTTCGATCTTCATTCAAACACTAATGATTTTGTCAAATTTTAACTTATTTTATTTTGGGTGGTCTCTGAAATTTAAACATTTACTCTCAAAGTTTTTTTTATTTATCTGATTGCAATTTTTTTCTGTTTGTGTTTGAGTTAAAAAAACAAACTGAACATATGTTTTCTGAAACATACTGCCAATGCTAATACTGATAATGAATTAATGCCGAAAATAATGTACTTTGTGAACAGAAACAATTCTACTACTTCAACTTTCAACGGTCTTTACATTTTCAGACAGTAAACATTATGTGACTCTGTGTTATCATTTAATACTCATAATTAAAGATTTGTGAAAATAATGATAGATGATATAGCGTTTTTGAGATATTTTGAACACAGGGTTAAAATATATATAAGGATGGATGTACAGACAAAGTAACTATATACATGTTTCCCCCTTACCTAATTGAGCGGCATGATTAAAATGAATCTGAACATTGGAATTTGTAAATATGTAAACCCACAAGATAGCATGTCAAAATGATACTGAACCATAGATTGAAACTAGAAATGTCTGTGAGACATAAATGCCCTCCCCCCCCCCCCCCCCCCCCCCATATGAATTAGTTCTTCATGCTTATTACATATGTGAAATTTGATGACAATCAGATCAGTAATTATTTAAATAAGCTGGTTACATTACCATGGGCGTAACACTATATGCCCCCCCCCCCCCCCATTTCATGGCAGTGGCATATAATAAAAAACATCTTCACATAATGGGCAGGTTGGATGAATGCACGATAACAATAATTTCTGGTTGGTTCTTTTATACCACATTATCACAACCTACATTATATAGGTGACATCTTGAAGCTGTTCACAAATGATCATCTATTGTTATATAATTGCTCGCAAATCAGCAACCAGACAATCGATGTTGTTCTCAACTCCCTTGGGAAGCATCATCTAATGCTGCTATTTCTGTGCTCACAGCTAGCAAACTGTAATTTCTAGTACTGCCCGACCATGTATTAATTTACAGCTGATTAGACTGGAACAAGCAGTCCGAGTAAGACAGTGATGTGACTATAATTTGAACACACAGTACCCTTTTAAGTCACCAGGCCAGCTGCATTCTACCACCAGACCACCGTACCTTCCACGTATTCTGGCAGCCGTGGTTTGATCCCCAAAGTTGTTGTAACCATGGATTTTTCAGACAAAGTGTCTTTCCCCTGCCCGCTAAAATGGTCAGGAGTGGATAATTGCAGATATTTATTGTAGCATTAAAGTGAGGTGGCAACATAACAGATGCCCCTGAATGCACGATCCCACAATAAACAGAACACAATGCATCTCCAGCACACACACAGGCATCAACACATGTAGGGAGATATTAGCCAGGTGACATATGATTAGTGGTTTGCATGTCAGATATTTTAGGCAACTCCTGTAAACCACCTCAGAATTGTATAAGATAATATGATTGATGTATAAATTGTATACATCTATATGTATACTGTAAAGCCCTTTAGTGAGGCTTAATAGTTTTACCAATAGATGGGGCGCTATATGAAATGTTGATAATATGTATTTATTTATTATGTACATATTAATACAATCCATCATTTATACTATAGATGTATATTCAAGCTAGCTATTTATGCATATAGTGACTAAAACACAGCATCAAAATCAACACCTGTGCAGATCAGTGGAACTACCACATTTGGCAATGCAGCATGCAGGAAATAGCATACAGAGGATCTGACGATCGTACATGTCAATGTAACAGGGAATTTATTTAACAAGTTCAATAATTTGATATGTCAAGCTTTTAGGCCAGTGACATAATTGAATTATTTAACAGGTTTAATACATTCCATATTACATTGACACAAGTGCAATAATCTGTTTATCACATAACTTGTTCATGAGAAAATGCGCTCAAACTCTCATTCTCATTTCTTTATGAGAAAAGGAAAAATTTCCACTTTGACATTATACTGAAACAATCAAATGACGTCAAAAAGGCATACATTCTTTATGACATCACGAAAGTGATATTACACTTGTATAATACCATATTTATGACGAAGTAAAATGAGTCAGCTATGTGATAATAATATGGGTTATATCATGCAATTATATTAGCTTAATGTAAAATTCAAGCACTGAGTATATTTCACAAACTATCAGGTAAGGACAATACTTCATTTTTCTTTTCACTTTAAATATTCATTTGACCTTAGGCCATACCAATTTGATTTATTGTTCGTCGGATTTACCGCTCCTGTTTTGGAAAAATTAAATAAAAGTAAAAGTAAAATATTACCGCTCCAATTTTAGCGTCAATGAAAAATGACGAATCCAAATATATTTTACAATGGGTTTAAAATTTAGAATCATTTGAATGTTTAAAACGAAGAGAAAAATGGTATTTCAAGCGGTTTTTTGCAACAACACGAGGGAAATGCCCGCTGAAGCTTTTTCACTTTTTAAGAAAACTGGGAGGAATGTAACTTAAAATGACTTTCTTATCGTGTTGATCACTACATAAACCGGTCGCCATATTGTATTGCAAAATACCGAATAGATGGTTTATCGTTCCAAGATCTCTTGATCAAATAAAAAAAATACGGAACTCAAGCGTCAACAGAAAATATCTTTAAAAATCATGAATTAAGTGAGCAACATCATAAGATATGTTGTTAATACAAATTGATGACTATAATAACACCTCTGTCTTAAATTTCAAATCGTAATCTTCTTCTCAAGCAATCGACCCAGTTTGGCAGACATCATGGTCATTTCATCAGTTTTATTTTAATAGAATAGACCTACTGTTGATAGTTAAAAAAACGTTTTTCTTCGGCTTTGGTTCAATCACTAAACTTGAATGAATGACCTTGGGCCTTCTATTAGAAGCTAATTTAGCTTCATACAAGTAGTTTGTATCATAGAAATGATTAAAAAAAAACCGCTTCAACAGTTTAAGTACGTGTACTATTTGGTGATACATTATATTAATAGTCAAACAAGTATTCTGACATTTAGTCTTTTGAAAACTACCGCTCGCTCGAAATTTTAAGGAATTAAAAATTTTTGTAAAATCAAAATAATTTCGCCCGCTCGCTCCAATTTTGAAATCTCATTTTACGACAAACAATAAATCAAATTGGTATGGCCTTATTGGTGGTTTAATTTGGAAGTCTTTTTAAATCATCCACCCCTGAAATTTCATAATGAACTATTCCAACCTTTGAATTGGAAAAGTTCAAATTTTTCTTCAGGGGTGAATGAGTCAGAAGAAAAATGACAGTCTTCATTCTTTTAACCCTGAATTTCATAATAAACTATTCCAACCTTTGAAGTGGAAGAGTTCAAATGTGTCTTCAGGGGTGAATGATCAGGGTTAATATAATATCACTTCAATGATATTGACTTAACAAAAATACCTCTGATATGACAGGATGGGAAAGTGACCACAACCTAAGAGACCTACACTGTATATCAAAATTACCAGGTTTACATCGCAACACAACCTTTGAATTAGAAACTATACTTTTAAGAAAAGACTTTAATTTCTTCCATCTGCATCACACTGGCTGTGACTACCGGGTATGCATTTTATATTTGGAAATTTAGGTGGCATTTTCTTAAAATTTGGAAAACATTTTACTGTTCTCACAAAATTTATTACACGTCACAACAATTAGTATATTTGTCAAAATTATATACATTGTGATTCTTAATTTATATTTTTGACTATTGAAGAAAATCACGAAAATGATTATGAAACTTAAATTTCATCGAAAAAAAAAGAGAGAAAAGTCTATTTGGGAGAATAATATGAAGTGATTTTGGGAAAAGTGTTAAAATTCTGTAATTGAACTCATGAGACAAATTTCAGCCCCAGATATATCTTATGAAGTCAAGAGTTAATTAGGTATACCTCTGTAATACACTCACACTACCTTGCCTGTTGACACTTACAATGGTAACTTGTGGACTATTATACCACACTGATAATTCCAGCCCCTCACGTATTTCTTCTGTTCTTCTAACTCACCCTCTATACTCATCGCTAGAAAATAAGCAGGAAAGTCAGAAAAACAGCCAATCAGTGGTCAAATCATGGAGTTCCCAGGGTCAAGGTAACTGTTCCAAACAATTATAATCAAAATCTACTGCTGTGAGGTCAGAGGTCGGAGGAATATTAACCAACCAATCAAGCAATTATGTATATGTTTATGCTCAATTATGAGGTCAAAAGGTTTCGTTATAGTAGCATGGTTTACAGAATTAATTTGAAGACAAAATATGTGTGAAAGAATATTTATATCCAATAAAAAGAGGTCAAATACTTTCGGCTTTTAGTATTCATTGGCCAGTGCTACAACAAATCAAACCGTGTAACTTCATACAGAGGTCAGGGGTCCTCAAGGTCGTTTGTCTTTCTGTGGATGTGAAGGATTATGGGTAAGCCCGAATGCTACAATCTATTCCTGGAAGCCACTCAGCAGCTGAAACATATCCTGTGAGTGCTCCTCAGCCAATCAGGTTCCAGTTTTCAGTTTAAGTCATTTGAAGAATCAACCAATGTTCCGATTTACCACATCTGTCTAATCTTCTCATCAATTTCAAATCAATTCTAATTTTTCCGAATATATTTGAATCGCATGCTTTTTAATAAACCCATTCACACCTGGAATTTCATGCTAGACTATATTCCAACCTTTGAATAAGAAGAGTTCAAATGTATCTTCAGGAGCAAATTAGTTAATTAGCTGATGATTGTTGTTTTCTGTACATGCAAATTAGAGTGTTTATAATCCCAGATTAGAAAACATTTTTGTAAACGTAACAGACAAGATCAAATGCTACCAACAGTTGTCTCCCATTGGTTTAATAAGACTTAAAAAGAGTTATGGAACTTTAATCAGCTGAATTAAGACAGCACGCACAGGATTAATTGAAAATGCAACAAATACAAGTCGCCAACACAATCGACTACCTAGAAGATGTTGAGTGTGTCACAGGGCAGCATTTCAAACATTGTATACAAGCCACACAGTGATCAGAGGTAAATTAAGGATTAAACCAGTATAGACATATTGTGGTATGATATATAGTTGCCTCAGGTTAATTTAATCTACATCTGTAAGCGCACATGCATATCTATGATAGGTAGATGTGTGATGACATGACCCAACCAATGACTGTCTCGCGATCACCTCGTAAAACCTAATTCTGCCCTTATAGTTAGTCCAGTGGATTGGATCATTATGCATTGTACCAAAGTTGAAATCACTTTTAAAAAAAAGTTTTATGATATTTCCCAAAGTTATATATAATATTTCCTTATTTTTTCAGCAGCAGATTTCTTAAATTCCAAAAAAGCTAAATATCCTCTAGAATTTTGAGAGAAACATTTGAATTTTATTTTGAAATCCCTATTTAGTGTCAGTAATAGAGTAGGTGCTTAAAATAATATGTTTTTTTATTAATATTAGAATATAGATAAAATAATAAAATGAAAAGAATTAATGTTATATCAGATATATGTGTTATTAATCTCTGTGAAGTTATTAGTAACTTACAACAAGAATTTATTTTATAATGTTGATATACTGGTACAAGTTTTCAGAAAAGAGACTGGGGCAACTTGATCAAAACTTCAATTCCTAATAAAATGTTGTCTGAGCATGCAAAAATATTGCATGTTAATAAAAATATATAAGTCAATGAACACCACAGGAAATGCATATATTATATTAAAAAACAGACAAAATGCTACAATCAAATATTTTCCCACACTACCTGAACATGCTTATTTCTGAAATGAGTTTTTTTTTAGAGTTTTATTCCAATTTGTTTAAGGTTAATATTGTTTTTCTTTCAATGATTTTGCTAACTTTTCATTAGTTTTAGAAACTACACACAAATAGCCGCAGAATCAGTTTTGATTTTAGTTATAGAGATACTAAATGTACATGCATATTATATCATCTTTCTATTCTAGTATGAATACAAGTGTGCCATTTTTTGCTAAATGTGATTAAAATACTGAAAATTTTCATACTTTTTACTCCAAAATAATGCAAATTTCTAATTATTACCCTCAAAATACTAATTTGATTTTATTTCCAATAAAAAATACCTGGTTTATTAAATAGTATACCTGGCAATATGCCCATTCTTGGTATAGGCCCAGCCATATCAAATATGGCAATAATTTGTCCTTCAATAAGCCCATCCCCGATTTTTCAATCAGAGCTTTTCTGTTGCCTCACGAGATTATATCGAGACACATATTCTGCAATTAGCCCGCCCTATTCTTTCCATCAAGAGCTTTTCTGTTTCCCAATGAGATCATTTAAAGACAAATACCAATAAATATAGTATGTTGCCGAAATCTCAAACAAAAGATGCAGAATAATTTCCAAGCCAGGTAAATACGACAGGCATGATGCAGTACAAGTTAGGAGCCGAGTCTGTGAGAGACTTACTTTGGGAATTTACACACAATCATACCACAGCTGTGGTTATGTCCCCTTACATGATGTTCATCGACCGGACAGTCGCTGTGTTCAATACTTATAGCTGAAACACCAAACAAATAATGTCAACAACTCTAATACAGCACAGTTTTAACAGCTAAAACACAAAATATATATTAATATTGAAAAAAGAAATCAACACCAATCGTAAATGTCTGAAAGACCAAATCCATATAACAGATTAAGAACATAAAACGAATTTCAAGGATGAAACGCCAATGCATTTGGTCACTGGAAAACATGGCTGAAATTCAGAATAATTATTATTAGGCATGTAAAGATACACTAGTCATTTAAAATGATCTAAACACAAACCAGAAAACAAACATTAAATATTTAAGCAAAGCAAAACATCAGCAATCATTTCAAATTTCAATATTTGATGATGTGATGGTGTCACACCAATTAAATGTGACAAATGTGACATTTAGCTTTTACCCCAATGTAATAAACAATATTGGACCATCCTTAGCAAAGGCATCAAGTACAAAATGTTTCAGCCAATCAGAAACCAGGGTAGCCATCTTGGATTTGGAGACTAAGAGAGATAAATATTTATTAAAAAAGTAGACTAGTAAATGGACAAAATTTAATTGATACCAGTATAAATATCTCGGACAAGATATAAATGATGGACAATGACCTTGACCTGCAGCCATCTTTGAATATTTTAATTGCAGTTAGTACATGTATATTCCATTTATTTTTTTGTAAGAGAAATAGAAGTTGGTTCTGAAAGGGGATGAAGTAAGTTGTTATACAACAATTTGGAGTCTTTACCCAAATTGGATATTCCATATTAGTTCTGCATTAAATTGACAGTCTAAATCCCTTCATCCGTTCAAGACAAGTAGGCTTTTGGGAAAAGTTGACAAACAGCTAGAAACAATGGATGCTGCACCATGATATATTTAAGTTACTTAATGATCCTCTTTAGACAAAAGAACAACCACTGGCTAAAATAAATGTTGACACAGGATTACAAAATATATAATTACTTTTCAAACATTCATTTGACAGATCTCCGACTGCATAATGGCTAAAGTGAACATAATAGTGTTGTGTTAAGTGACGAAATAAACATTAAGAATTAAGTATGTATATAACATAGACCAGCTCAAATTAACCATGTCATCCTGCCTGACCACAAAGAAACTTTTTATGAATACAAGAGTGACTAAGTACATCTGAGGTAATTTTAGGCTGTTCCTCCACAAAACCACGAATTTACATATAAAACGGCTCTCTGTGGGGACGTTATCGCACAGATCAGCTTTTGTGGGTCTCGTAATCTGGAATCGTACTGGTGGGTGTATATTGTGGATTGATTAAAGGTCACACACTTCCGGCTCCAGTAAAGATCAAAATCCTGACCGTCATGAGTATATAAGGCTGACTTGGTAATGAAAATTATCTTATCACTACAGATTTATTATCTGTGATAAACAGTAGTTGTTTACTGATGTCGGCTATACTAACCCACTTTTCTGTTTTAATCTTCCTTAGTTTATATACAAGCTGGGTTATCAACTATTTACAACAATTAGGAAACTTACGTAGAGTATAATCAATCTTGTTGGCAATGATAAACCAAGCAGTGGGTGATGATCGAACTTATGTGTGAAGAAAAAAAGATTCCAACGGAAACCATGCCAGTATATCATAGTTTCCAAACATCTTTTTGATGTTGAATCCCAAAATTTATAATTCTCATAACCAACACAGAATATCTTTGGGTATTTTTTTCATTTAAATTTTTTTTTTTTTAAACAGCTACATGTATATCAAAACATTTGCTGAAAAACAATATTACAGTCTAAAATAATACATTTGAAAATACAAGTTTTGTCCCCAAAGTTGACCAGGGAAATATGTACATGTACAGTGTAACCCAGTCTACCATGAATAAACAGTTTATGGGGTAGGTTCGTAGGGTAGCAGTATATAGATGTCTTTGTATTAGAAACACAAGTGTACCATTGTATACATTAGAGTTCTAGGCCCTAGTAATAAACACCGGGGTCAAAATCACAAAGACTGGCTATATATTGTCAACATCCTGCTCTGTACTCCATTAAAGAATTCAAGTGTCATACATTTGTATTTAATATACGTGAACCTAATTTAACATTCTGTACTATAGTACTGTTTAATTTGTATTAATTTATTTTCATTCAAAACTGCTCACTAACATTTAACATTTAGGACTGTTTAATTAAAACATTTTAATTATTGGTTAGCAATAACTTAAGGACTGTTTAATTAAAACATTTAATTAGTGGTTTATAACATAATATATATTTTTTTATATCTTTAGGGACTGTAAAGATGTTTTTTTTACAAAACAAAATTTCTATCAAAGTTTATAAAACAAGAGGCCCAGAGGACCTGTATTGCTCACCTGGATACAGTTGTATCTATTTAAACATTACAATCATGGGAAAATTTGGACAATACCCTGTCATTCTTTTAGAAGAAGAAGGATATAATGAAATCAATAAATTTCACAATTATGGCCCCATCCCTCTGCTACCAGAGGAATTAAAAAAACAATTTTTTTTTTTTACAAAATGATTCCCCTTTACCCAAGGATGCTTCAGACCCGGTTTGGACAATATCCTAACTTATATATTCCACCAGAAGAAGAATTTTAAAGATTTCACTACATTTTCCTTATTGGGCCCCACCTCTCACATTTATTCGAGTATATATGCTTCTGACTAGTACAAATCCACTCAGTCACTCATGACTATATAGTAGCAACTTTTGGAAAAAGTTGACAGATGGACAATGGATGATGAAAAATGAGTCAGATGTGTTTTTTTTGTGATTCTCATTGTCATCATCTCCATTAGATGCAGCCACCGTTGTACAATTTTTTCTGTGGTACAACAACAACAGCTTTGTGACATTTCTTGTTTACAGTACTTTCTGAATGTCGATCAGTATGACTGCAAATTATTTGATCATTATTAATAATCCTGCCCATTAAAATACTATCCGATCATTACTGCAGAACAATAGGAGTATGAAAAACAAAGTACAAATCATTTTCACAAAGTAGAAAACAAGTCATTACATCGAAACACATTACCAAGATCAACTGACAGAGCATTTCTGATTGGCTAAAGCATAAATGTTTCAATACGTACCATTGGTTGAGAAGTAGTCGTCTGTTTCTTTGATTAATATTAGGTCTACGAAATCTCGGGGTGATATGAGTCCCATACATGCGCTGTTGGTACAGGCTCTATTAATGCGGAGGTCCTGCAAACAATATTAATAATTATTTCTCTTTTCTTAAATTAGTGACTTAACTATAAATTCAAAAATTGAATATTACTTTTGTTCCAAATAATTATAAGAACTGTAAAAGTATAATTAGGCCATACCAAAGTAACCATTTGAACTTGAGATGAATGATCTTACTAAATATATACATGTTTACAGTAAAATCATGCAAAGTACATACATATGCATTTTATTAAAAGGCACAAAATACAAACAAACAAATGGTGGTGAAGGCCTAGGGATGGATGGCAGGGACAAAAAACGGTAAATGCTGTACTGGAACTGGTCTGACCTACTGAAGATATCAATAGGGGCTATCCCTATAGCTAACTGACCGTTGGTCAAACAGGTCACATGATATACATGTACTTACAGCCTTACCAAATATGGGAGAAGAGTTTAGGGTGGTAATTTAAATGCTGTGTACAAACAATTATTTAGGTAAACCCAAATAAACAATAGAATAGACCTATCTTGCATGGAACCACTACATTCTCCCCTCCTTCAACAAAGTAACCCTTTCCCATAGACCCACAAGACCCTATACAGTGGACTCCACTTAATATCACTCCTGTCAATGTCACATTCCTCTTTATATCATGTTTTTCCCAAGCACCATTTTTCTCTCTATATAATCTATGTAATTTTATTTGGTTTACATCATGTATTTTGAGGTGAATTCCTATTAATATCATGTTTTTTTAACCAATCACATAAAATATCCAGAAAATGATGTAATTTCCATTGATTACAGATACAACTTGTACAAAATGTTGCATTGAAAATAAAAAATAACCCCAAAAATGTTTTTAATTGAAATAACATTATCTATTTATATTGAAACATCTTCATATGTACATTGAATAGCTTACTTTTAGTTATGGTGATTGGAAAAGCACTAGATGAAGTGGAAAAACATGTTTCCCTTAATGTCACATTCCTGTTAATATGATGTTTTTGTCTGACAAATGCAGTGATATAAAGAGGAGTGCACTGTAATACCTTTCTTGGGATATATGATTGGGTGCCAAAGTAATAGGATGAAGAGAAAAAATGGCCAGAACGGAATGAGTTCAACCTGCAACCATCTGAACTATAGACAGAGGTTCTAACTGATTGAGCTAAACTTTAATTGTCACTGACGATTGACTAAAGGGCATTGCGCCTGACACAATCAAGGACAATATTTTAATGTTAGCTGGGGAATCTGTTTTCAACAAGTCTTCCTTTTGTTTCAGGTAACAAATATGACACAAACATACACGTTGACGAGTGTTGATATCATCGATGGCTGGCATATATGAAACAAACATTATCTGTACAACTACCGCATACCAAAACTATTTAATGCCCCATCAAATTATTCAACCATTTCCAATACAATCGGTGTTCACCAAGCGTTGATTTTATCCTGCAAGTGTATAATTACTGTAATGTTACATGCTGCTCACTTACATTCGCTGTTATGATATATTCGCCATCATTTGGGAGCTGATAATAAACTGTTGCGAAAATTTTCCATTGTTGAATACATTATTTAGAAGACCCTTCCTTACGGGTACATTGTGTGGGCGACCAGACAGCTCCATTGGTTGAGCATCCGTCTAGAGTTTGGAAGGTCACGGGTTTGAACTCAACTCTGGTCACTATATTTTCTCTTTCTCCTGTTACAAAATTGGCGAGCTTGCCAACCCTTGTTTAAAGCATTGGGAGTACACTTAGCAAGGGGATACCCAAACCCTGGTTATAAATAGTTGTCTTTGGAGGTGAAGACTAAGAAAAATGGAGGGAGCAATGTAGCAGAACTGGACAAGCAGATCTTCAGTGACCAGATACATTGTAGCTCAATTGGTTGAGCGTCCATCTAGAGTTCAGAAGGTCCCAGGTTTGGACCCCAGTCTGGCCGCTACATTTTCCCTTTCTCCTATTCCACATTGCGTTGTATATAGCACTGAGCTAGGTCTTGACTTTATACTCCAGGACCTCTAGCTGACCGTTAGTCAATACTTGATTTCCCAACTGACCGTTGGTCAATACTTGATCTCCCAACTGACCGGTGGTCAATACTACACCTATTAGTGAATAGCATCATTCTGACAATTATTATTACACAGGGGCATGAAAGATTCAATATTTATACAACCAATCAATTTCTAAGTGGAATTAATTATTCCTGATAAATCAATTGAAGGGATGACTTGGAGCAATGTTTTGGTATTACAGATGCTGTGGAGACAAAGCTATCTCCTACATTTATATAACATACTAAGGTTGATTTGTTGATTGAAACATGACACACCCCCTCATCAAAGTGAATCTACCGGTATACCCTCTGTCAAAAAGGTATGAAGCTTCAGTGACTTGTAATATATGAGATAGAGTCCAGAAAACCTTTTTCTTTGATGTAGGTCAAAGGTCAAAATGTAGGTCAAAGTGACCTACTTTTGATACATGACACACCGCCTCACCAACGTGATCGATGAACCAATACTCTATATGAGGTTCCAAAAGCGAAAGAACAGGTGGACAGAAGGATGGAAGGATGAAGGGACGGAAGGATGGATAGACACAATGCAAAAGGCATTAGTCCCCCAACCCCAAACCCCCCAGTGAGTACTAATGAAACTTGAAATACCAAAATAGCCAGGAAAGTTTACACTATTATCAACTTTACAGGGTTTCTTTAACAGCTAATTAATAACAGGCACTTAAGTCTATCAAGAATACGAGATGAGTACTCCAGGCCTATGCAGTGTGGTGGCTGCATGCTTTAAATATTTCTCTAATTTAGTTTTGAAGTTTGATGGCAGCAGCGTGGGGTACAGTTTACTGGATGACATGAAGAGATAATTAGTGCAATATTAATGTAAACTGCATGTGTGACCATCCCCCTCATTTCTGAATACTAATTGTCTACTGGATTACCACCCCTTGTGAAAATGTATTTATACAACCCCAATGCAAAGAATTTTGGGACACTTAGGTGGGGGTAGGGGGTTATACTTGATTGAGTTGTCTGTTTGTCTGTGTGTATTTGCAGACAAAATGTTCACAGACAAAAGGTAAGTCTGTTGTTTGTCTGTCTGTTTGTCTGTCTTTGTTTGCAGACAGAATGTTCAACCTTACTTCTCAAGTCCTGTGCTCTGATTTTAGTGACACCTGGTTCAAAGAATCCTTAAAAATGTACATTATATAGATTGAAATTCTCTCCCTTATTTATGGAGTTATGCCCCTTTGTTGATAATCCACCTCCTCAAGAACTATCTCAAAGAACTGCATTTAATTTATTTAAATAGTACTTGGTAGACATAATATTGCTTACACTGGAAGGGATTTTAATTAAGTGTATACAAAGGACTTTATTACATCTCGCTATTAGGAAGTTTTTCCCTGTTAAAAGTGTTTGTAAAAGTTGTTTGCACTTGTCCTCCTTAAGTATGTCACTACTTTAGAATTAAGGCAGTATAATTGCACAGATCAAGCCAATATAACTACTTAACGGGGGACACTGACAAAGTATTACATCAAACAAATCTGAGGAAAACCTGCAATCTAGAAAACTGACCTTAAATCACCTAACAAATGTGTAATCTATATAGTGGAGCAAAACATCAAGAAATGGAATTTATTATTAATAGCCAAGCATAAGCCTTGGTCATAGGGTCACAGCCAAAGAGAATTGTATTATTCTGTACATGCGTAGCTACATATGAGCATACCAGTGGACGTACATCTCCAAAGGAAAAAAAAACTTATAGCTGATCATGAGCTTAAAGGAATGATGTGAAATCTGCGAAGATGTCTTTTTTATAACCATCTATGGAGTACAATTATTGTAAAAGTTTCAATAAATTTTGTTATAATTTGTGTTTGGATTTTGGAGTAACGGTGTGTAACATCAAATTCTTTTCCAAAGTCACACTATTTAATTGCAACCACATGTTGAGAATATACAAATTAAATTCACCTCGTTACCTATGAAATCATCAGCTTATAATTATGTACAAATAAAAATATATATAAAGTAAATAAAAAACATCTGGGCTAGCAGTCATTTAAAGATGTAATCAAAAAGTGCATAAGGACTTAAAAACCTATTTCGTAATCATGACGGAATTAAGTTTTGGATCTGGTATAATTTATTAGGAGCTTGGTATGACTGTCTGAAGTTTTGCTAGCGTACATAAGTTTCAGGCTCACTATCTAAGGTACATAGAGTTGTACTTTTCAAACCATTCTGATCAATTTCTTTAAAATACACTTGTCCCTTTAAATAGCTATCTGTATGTTTCAATCATTATGCAAATAAATACCTTATGGCTCTGTCACACCTAAACGTTTTAGCCAACCTATGCCGACGTATGAAAAAAATATCAAAATTCCCTAAAACGTTGGCATACGCTGAACTTTCGTTTTTTTTTTCAATTTTGGGCGTATATATAACGTGTTCATAACGAGTTTGAACGTATACATAACGTATTAGTTACTTATCTCAAACGTACCGATACATATAGAATAAACATGTCGACGTATTTGACAGTGTTCCAGACGACCACATAACTTACTTAACGTGTTTCTAACGAACAACTACCGTATAATAGCGTATTGGCAGCGTATTGGGAATTGGTATATAAAATGAGGTTTACAAGAGCAACCCGTCAGTACTCCTCAAAACTCTATGGTGAGCAGATGTACATGTCATACGAGAGATGGAGGATCCGGCAAAACTGAGACGAGAATACCTACTAGCTGTCCTCCAACATCAGTATGACCTCGTCGACTTGACACTTTACCAGTTGCGTGCTAATAGAGTCAGAAGAAGAAGACGTGAAAGGCATGATGTCAATGCAGTTTTGATTTGAATTTGCGAGCGGCAGTACTTTTATAGACTAAGTCACGTGATCGTCGGCTATAGTGCTACCGCATGTTATGTATAAGTTAGACTATTGTTGGACATAAGTTGTGAACACTGGCAACACGCTAGGAATTCGTTCCTCATAGGTTTACAAAACGTTTTGGGTACGCTAGACAATATCTCGACATTTTAGAAGCTCGCCGTACAACGACGTATACCAGCGTATATCAGCGTACGTCAGCGTGCTGTAACGTATACATAACGTACTCATAACGTACCCCAGCGTATTAGCCACATTTTTCATACGTCGGCATACGCTGGCTAAAACGTTAAGGTGTGACAGGGCCATTACCCGTACATTCTGTTTAAATGGATTTATTCCCTTTTTATCTCAAAGAACATTCCTATCATCTTTAAAGGAACTTAAATTGTGCAGTTTTCTTTTAAGGGAACTATTTCCCTTTCTTTTTATGGGAACTAATTCCTTCTTAATTGCCTTCCCTGAGTCTGGATCCTGTTCTGATTCTCTTTAAAGGAACACATTCCAGGGCATTCCCTTTTATAAAACTAAAATCCTATCTTCTTTCCTGAAACTACTCTTTTTCTATATTTGAAGACACTACTTTTTTGAAACTACTCTTTTCATTTCAGTAATAATTACCATAACTTTAGTATGCAATATATAGTTCCTACACCCATCTTTGTAGCCCAAAACAAAAGATTCAAATCTCCCGCCTTCCCCCAACTATGACAGAGCCATAGAGTGATCTCCCTTCCTCTTCCTTTTATGGCTCCTGCTGTGTAGACATCTCTGCTGCATGCTCCATTTGGAAAACGTCTATTTTGACGTTGTGGTTTGAATTTGTGGCTGAAATTTCACAGTTTGCGCTGTTAAACCCATCTGCCCTTATTGTTAACTTGTTTCATTGTTGAAAAGTTATTTTTGTGCTGTTTAGGTTGAATTTGTGTACTCCACTTGTCTTGGCCATGTGTCCCAGGTGGTGTGCCATTTTCTGTCCTCATTTGTTGGCGGCTTGTAATTAGCCGTCCTTAATTTATTTCAGTGTTGTTGTGAATATTGTTAATGATTATTTCCAACATTACTGTTCATTTCTGTTTTTATTCATTCTACTGTTGTAGTTTGTATTTGCTTCATTTTATTTATACTTGTATAATTTTGCCGTTTGGTGGTGAACGGCATTTGGAAGCATGTCTCTTTTGAGTCAGCGACGGGCGTCAGCATATGGGTGCTCGCATTTCTGTACAGATAACGATCTCCATGATGCTCGTCCACTTTGTCACCCCTGTTCTGAGGATTCTCCATGTGAACTCTGTTCACAGGTGTCTCCTCAGGACAAGGTCTTCCATGTTTTGAAGCACCCGGGTGCTTCCCGTAAGAAGGCTGCCGGGAAGCGGGGAAAACAGAAAGGTAAGAGTCCTACTGTATCTTCGGATTTAAGTAGTTTTGTCTCTGTTCCTGTTTCAGGGGGTCTCGTCTCGGCGAGTTCCTCTTGTGAACAGGGGTGGCCCTTCCTTTCCAGGAGCCTCCTGGAGCTGTGGTTGGGCAGCCAGACCCTGGTTTGGCACGGCCAAGGGTCGAATTGACCGGGAATGCCCGTAAGCGTCCGAGCTTGCCTCCGGGTAGGGACTACCGGTCGCCGGTCATTGACTCTGTCAATGATCCCGGCATTCCAAGTGGTATTGTTGGTGGGGACGGCATTGATGCTGGTCCTGTTCCTTCGGGTTCATGTCCTAGTGGTACAGACTTTCTTTCGGGATTTTCCGTATCCTCCGGGATTAGTGATGCGCAGCTCACTAATTCCAGCGTCTATGCTGGTATGGCTTTCCCTCCCGGTCAATTGCTTGGTCCCGGTCCTATTAGGCCTGGTCCACCTTTGCCAGGGAACCCGGTGGTTAATCCCTCCAGGTTTGGGTTTGCTGGTCAGTCGGATGGTTTTCGGCCGCCGATTTCCCAGGGCTTATGGTTATAAGGGTGCCTGCGGTCATCCATCCCTTAGCCACCCTAACCAGCCTGCGACTGGTTATGGGTTCCAACAATATTCCGGCAGTTATGGGCTGGGCCCATACATGTCCGGGTTTCCGCTTGGAGGGAGTGGTGGTCCACCCTCGCCTTTCGGGCAGGATGGCCAGCCTCAGGCTCAGGCAGGCCAGTTTGGCCAGTTCTGGGGTCACTCCCATCCCACGGGACCTGCCCCTTTCCCTCCGGGATATGGGTTTGACCCCATGCGTTTTCCTTTTTGGAATCCATGGGGCTTGGTCTTTCCCTCGCGGAGATGGGTTAGCAGCAGTAACATTGTGCCCCCCCTAAACGTTCTGCTGCCTCGGGGGCCGTTATGGCCGGTCCTAGTAAGGTTTGCCGGACCTTCAGGACTTCTGCCTCCAGGGCAGTCCCTACCGTCTCTGTTGCCTAGGGTAGGGTTGTGGCTTCTAAGCCTAAGCCCATGGCCACGGTGGTTACGCGCTCTGCGCTGAAGTTCCGTTTTGTGGAGCCCCTGCTAGAGCTTGCTCTCGAGCTGGCTCCATTGGCCGACCCTTATCTCCCACTACCGGTCTCCACTGTCGGTGGTGACGGATTGGAGGATATGGAGTGCGAGGGCGTGGGTATGGCAGAGGATGAGGACGTTGTTCGTCTCTCCCCTGGGTGCTCTGACATTTGACGCTAGTCGGTCTGAGTCGTCTTAGGACGATCTTCCTGAGGTTCTGGCCTCAAGGAAGATACACTTGGGAGGGTGACTCCGAGGCTGTTGAGGTTAAGGCCCAACAGGTTCTTTCCAGGATGCGAGGTCTTAGGACCCATGTTTCCCGGATTCTCGGAGAGGAGATATGCCCACCACCCACTGCGTCCTCTGTTCCCGAGTCCACTACCCTTTTGGGATCCCTAGTGGCTCCTCGGGCATCCGCTCAGGCGGATTGATCTCTGCCGGAAGGCACAATCGTGTCTTCAGCACTGTTCACCATCCAGGCCCGAGTTCTGGGGAAGAATGCTTCTGCAACTCGCGCGCCTGGGTTTACTGGGTTGCAGCTGTGTGTCAGCAATTTGTCAGAGGTTCATGCCACTGACTCTGCCACACATGAGGGTTGGCTTGCCCCTCAACCAGTCAAACTGGAGTCGAGAGAGCTTGCTGCCTGGCCCGGTAAATTGGTGGATCAGGTGGTGTTCGGTTCCATGGAACATCACAAGATGGAAAGACTGCTGCGGCTTTTCATCCAAATTCTGTCTTATATAGACTACTTTACGGTATGTCTAAATAGGGTGTCCGATTTGCCTGAGGGTCGGACATTAGAGACAGAATAGGCCGACATTCAGGACAGACTTACCTCTGCTCTGAACGGGGCTTTGCGAGCTTTGGCCACCTTACCGGTGTCCTCGCTCGTTAACCTCGTGTTGGCTAGGCGTTTTTCAGTTTGAAAATCGCCCGGTCGATGAACCTTATCGTTCCCTTATGTTGACTGCCCCCTTCTCCGGGACTACTCTTTTCGGAGGGTCCCTTCCTTCTGTATAGAAGGATTTGAAGGAGGACTTGGTCGCCTCTGCACTTCGGTGAAGAGGATTCAGACTGAGAGAGCCAGCACCTCGCAGGGGTCAGCGCTTCCCAAGAAGAAGGCTAAGACTTCGGTTTCGCAGGTACATGCTCAATCTAAGCCTAAGCCTCCCTTCAAGGGCAACAAGGGGAAAGGTAAGAAGGGCAAAAACCCTCCTGGGGGCAAGAAGAAGGGTTCCTGACTCCCTTCTTCCCTCCTTGAGCGCAGACGACGGACTTGGCCGAGAGGAGTGTAGTCCTCTTGGCTCAAACTCTTGTCCTTCTCCCGCAGTATCAGACTAAGGGTCAGCAGATGATTCGCTTGCCTGGCAAGGGCTCAATCTTCCTCGACCAGATCTTCCTGTGGGAGAGCGTCTCCTTTTTTCCTTCTAGAATAGAAGGAAATCACGGAGGACGCATGGGCATTGTCTGTGGTCTTTGAGGGATTAGGTATCCCTCTCTTACGGGATCCCCCTTGTTGACAGAGCCAATTTTCTTTCCTCAACGGGGGATTGGGAAAAGGCTCTTGCTCTCCAGGAGGAAGTAAGGACCATGCTAGTCAGAGGCACGGTTGAGGAGCTGTCAGTGGTGGGATACACCCCCAGCTTCTACTCCAGAATGTTTCTGGTGAGGAAGAAGTCCGGGGCGTGGCGTCCCATCATCGATCTAAGTGCCTTCAACAGACACGTAGATTCTCCTCACTTCAAGATGGAGACTCCTTGGGGCATCATTACCTCTGAGAGAGACGGAATGTGAGCAACTTCAGTAGATCTGAAGGATGCTTACTTCCACATCCCCATCAGGAAGTCGGCACGGAAGTATATTCGGTTCACATCCAACGGAAAGGTCTTCCAGTTCCGGGCCATGCCATTCGGGCTCACGACTTCTCCTTTGGTTTTTACCAAGCTGCTGCAGGAAGTCTTGGGATCCCTGCTCTCTAGGGGAATAGATGTGCACATCTATTTCGATGATTCTCTCATACTCCACCTTGTGAGGGAATCTTTGGTGCAGGATGCCCGTCTGGTCCTGAAACTTTTGCTCAGAGTCGGCTTCATTCCGTCCAGAGAAAAGTCGGAGGTTTCCCCTACTCAGGATTTCATCTTCCCGGGGAACTGTTTCAATACAGTTCAGGGTATCGCCCTTTCACCACTAGAGAAGTTCGAGAAAGCCAGGGATATGTCCCTGACCTTCATCGGCAGGTCTCACATCCAGGTGCGTTAACGTTGGTTCCTCAATTTTTTGGGGTTATCTCAACGCCCTGGCAGATGTGGTCCCCTTAGGGAGACTTCACATCAGGCCTCTTTAGATGTTTCTCCTTTCCAACTGGTTCCCATTGAGGGATTGAGAAGCCTGGCTTCCTCTGACCCAGTCTGTCAAGGAGTTCGCTCGGTGGTGGACCATTCAGGAAAGTGTCCTCCAAGGGGGTTCCTCTGTCCAAGCCAGCCCCCACTATGACTCTGTATACGGATGTTTCCTGGACAGGGTGGGGGGCTTACCTCGACTGTCATTGCCAGTTGGGGGAGTGGTCTGAGGAACAGCTCTCGGAGCATATCAATGTGCTCGAGATGAGAGCTGTTCTGTAAGCTCTGCAGTCTTTTCTATGAGAGATCCTGCAGTCCAAGGTGGTTTGTGTGGCTACGAACAACTCTACAGTTGTTGCGTATCTGGAGAGAGAGGGAGGGACCAGGTCTTTCATCCTGTGTGCCCTTGCTATTTGTGTTCTTCTTCGGTGTCAAGAGATGCAGCTGACCATATAGGTCAAGCATCTTCCTGGCAACTTGAATGTTCTGGCAGATTCTCTTTCCAGGCGCCGCCAGCCGGTGTTGACAGAGGGGCAACTGAACTCCTCAATTTTTGAGGGGGTGTGTCAGGTGTGGGACAGGCCTCACGTAGACCTTTTCGCCACCTCCCTGAACAATCAACTGCCAACCTTTGTCTCTCTGGTTCCAGATCCGAGGGCTTGGGCCGTGGACGCTCTGTCTCTGGACTGGGAGGGAATGCATGCATATGCCTTTCCTCCCTTCAACCTGGTGGGCAGGGTCCTACAGAGTTTCCGGGAGCATCAATGCTCCTTCATTCAAGGCAGCCTTGGTTTCCAGGGTTGTTGTCGCTCCTGTTAGAAGAGCCACTGGCTCTTTCTGTCAGGTCAAACCTCCTTCAGCAGAGGAAGGTTGATCTGGTCAAGGCCTCTATCCAGTTGATTGCAGACTTCCTGCTATGGTTGTTCAAGGATCGCAATCTTGCCCCTGGTACTATAGCTGGCTATTGTACAGCTATTTCTGTCTTTCATGGCAGATCAGAGATGGGCTCACCCCCATCCCTTTCTGCCTTGATCAGAGGGTTTGGTCTGGATAGGCCTAGGGTTCGGCAGTTGGCTCCGTAGTGGAACCTTTTGCTGGTGCTCGAGGCGTTGATGCGTGCACCATACAAGCCATTAGACTTCGCTTCCTTGAAGTTTGTCACTTTCTAGGTAGTGTTTCTAATAGCCCTGGCTCAGTTCGTAGGAGGAGTGAGATTCAAGTGTTGTCCTCTCACCCTTCATGTCTACGATGGTCTAGGAATTACGCTGCTGTAACTCTTCTCACCGATCCAGCCTTTATGGCTAAGAATCAGGTGCCCGACTTTTCGCCCGAACCTATCATAATCCCATCATTGACCTCCTTTGTTGGCTCAGAAGAGAGAGAGATAGGTTACTTGGTCCCTGTAGGGCTCTTAGGTTTTATCTCGATAAAACCAAGGGGGGGGCGGGGTCCTCGATCTCGACTGTTTGTGCCCATTAAGCAGGGTCAGCAGGATATCTCCTCTCAGTCAGTGTCAAGGTGGATTTGTCAGGTAATTAGGTATGCCTATGATCACTCTGATGATCAGGTTCGGGCACTGTATAAGGTTAGAGCTCAAGAGGTAAGGGCCCTTGCTGCATCATGGGCCCTCCTCAATGGCTGCTCCTTTCAGGAAGTCATGTCTGCAGCTTTTTGGCGGGGACAAACTGCCTTTACGGACTTTTACCTGCGGTCTTTATCATCCCATTCTGATGGGGTGTATTCCTTGGGGCCGGTTGTGGTGGCACAGTCTGGTGCGGTGCCTCCACAGTAATTAGGTGATTGTCCTTTGTAATCAGTATGCTATCAGGCATCACGGTGGTTCACCTCTCCGTTTCACGTTGAGGTACCATTTTACCACTTTTTAGTGATGGGGTGTTTTGGGGGTTGTCCTTTTGGCCTTCCCCTCTCCTTGAGCATGTCTCGAGTTCCTCCATCAGCCTGGTTTTCTGGATTCGTAGTCACCACTGCGGTAAGACGAATTCGCATACTAAAGTTATGGTAATTATTACTGAAATGAAATTGAGGTTTTTTAGGTAAAACCAATTTTCATGATGTAATACTTACCATAACTTTATGGAGTCCCACCCTATATTCCTCCCCTTGCCTCCTCATCCATGGTTGTCTTTTGGCACCATAAAAGGTTTTTGAGGAAGGGAGATCACTCTATGGCTCTGTCATAGTTGGGGGAAGGCGGGAGATTTGAATCTTTTGTTTTGGGCTACAAAGATGGGTGTAGGAACTATATATTGCATACTAAAGTTATGGTAAGTATTACATCATGAAAATTGGTTTTACCTAAAAAACCTCAATTTTCTATATTTGAAGACACTACTTCAATTTTCACCCTTTTCAAAAAAGAGGCCCAGAGGGCCAGCTTAAGTGAATTGCTCACATGAATGTTTTTTGCCATCATGGGAAAATAGTCTCCATGACTTAAGAGTGTTTCAGACTACTCCATCTTAATATGCCAATGGTCAAATGGTGTCAACCAAGGCTTACTGGTATTGCAGAAGAAGTTTTTAAAGATATTTATATACCTCACCCTTGTGACCTTGAAAGTAGGTCAAGGTTATTTATTTGAGTACACTAAATTTAGATCACTTTGTTTGAAGTGCCTAACAGACCACTACCATCTGTGGACTTCCTGGTTTATCAGAAGAAATTATTTCAAGTGTGAATTTGGAATATTTATAACCATCATGAACTTAAATGAAGGTCAAGGTAATCTATTTGAGGGAACTTTCCCAGGTACCTACATGTATGTTGTCCATTGTATCAGTACTGTGGACCTTCTGGTTATTCAAAAGAAGATTTTAGAATATTTTTACATATTTTACCTGTGATTTTGAAAGAAGGTTTATATAATTCACCCCTGAGGTTTTAAAAAACTATTCCAATCTTTAAACTGGAGAAGATCAAATGTGCCTCTAGGGCTAAAAGAATTGTAATTATTTCATTTAAAATCTGTAAGGCCTTGAAAATATTAAGTCAATATCATAAGGGTATACAAGATATATTGATTGCCTATTTCAACTTAAAAGAAACATATATGTTTCAGTACTTTTGGTCAGTTCTCGTAGATGGATAGTAAATAGAACCCACATTTTCATGCAGTAACCAAAATGATAATTTTATTATAACTAGTGATAGTTCAAGCCTTGCTCATCTACTTTTTGTATTGTTGGAACAAAAAACATAATTATATAATATTTTGTAAGAAGACTCTATATGCCTGTTGCCCAATTCCTTTAATTTATACACATAAGATGAGTACCATTAAACAGTTTGAAATGAAATCATAAAAGCCTATTGTGTCAGCATGCTATTTGCAACATACTGTAAAAGTGGATTTTTTGTGGTGTGGACATTTTCGCTAATTTCAGTGGCATTAAATCTCCACGAACATATCCACATCGCCGATACAACTCTACAATGTGTAATATTTTATAGGTACATAATGCAAAACAGCATGACTGCAGAGCGAAAATTTTGAAGGTGGACTAAGCGAAAAAATTCCACGCGCGAAAATATTGACTTTTACAGTATATGATCACTTTAACTATACGCTTCATAGTTCAAAAGAAGAAGCGGTTCATGTTATTTGACCTGTGTGACCTTGATTGTTGCAGAGTGTGCTGTGCATACCACCATAAATACACAAACTACCAGTAGTTATAAACTCCACACAGAAACCAACACTGACAGATTGGACCTGACTGGTGCAATTTAAATCTATAACTATTCCAGAGCTGCAACAGAACTGATAAGTTTCCAACCAGGTGCTGTACCATGATCACACTGAGAAACCAGGAAGTCATAAAAATAAAATCCATCATAATGATAATGTTTCAACTTGGATTCTCAGATAGATCCATTTTATCTCTCCTCCTCTTTGAATCATAAATCCTTCAAAATATTAAATATGCTCTCAAAATTTTGGCAAGACTATTGATTTTTATATCTCATAATAGATAAAGCAGATTTTGGCTTGCATGCAACCACTGGTAAAATGACGCCAAAATAACCAATAATTAAATTACATTCAAATTACTGAAGTGTGGTTCTAATGAGAATAAATAAACTTTTCATAATTAACTACACTTAAAATCAGATGTCAAGAATTGCACCTCTATCAAAGTTTGAAGAAAATCTCAAAAATCAAGATGAGGATAGCTTTTAATTTACATCTTAATAACTTGAACTTTGCAACTCCAGGGGGCAATAATTTTGGAGCAATCTAACAGTGTATACATGTAGCGGTGTACCATGGCAGTTAAAGTTTAGACTGTGAGCTGGACTAAGCTGTTGAGAATGACAGATGGGCCTAGCTGTTGTGAATGAGATGTTGGCCCAGAGGTTGAGACCAAGAGGCCTAGGTGGAACCAGATGTTGAGACTGAGAGGTGGGTCCAGCTGTTGAGACTGAGAGGTTGGCCCAGCGGTTGAGACTGAGAGGTTGGCCCAGCTGTCGAGACTGAGAGCTTGGCCCAGATGTTGAGACTGAGAGGTGGGCTCAGATGTTGAGACTGAGCAGTGGGTCCAGCTGTTGAGACTGAGAGGTTGGCCAGGCGGTTGAGACTGAGAGGTTGGCCCAGCTGTTGAGACTGAGAGGTTGGCCCAGATGTTGAGACTGAGAGGTTGGCCCAGATGTTGAGACTGAGAGGTTGGCCAAGATGTTGAGACTGAGAGGTTGGCCCAGATGTTGAGACTGAGAGGTTGGCCCAGCTGTTGAGACTGAGAGGTTGGCCCAGCTGTTGAGACTGAGAGGTTGGCCCAGCTGTTGCGACTGAGAGGTGAGCCCAGATGTTGAGACTGAGAGGTGAGCCCAGATGTTGAGACTGAGAGGTTGGCCCAGCTGTTGAGACTGAGAGGTTGGCCCAGCTGTTGAGACTGAGAAGTTGGCCAAGCTGTTGAGACTGAGAGGTTGGCCCAGCTGTTGAGACTGAGAAGTTTGCCCAGCTGTTGAGACCGAGAGGTTGGCCCAGATGTTGAGACTGAGAGGTTGGCCCAGCTGTTGAGACTGAGAAGTTGGCCAAGCTGTTGAGACTGAGAGGTTGGCCCAGCTGTTGAGACTGAGAAGTTGGCCCAGCTGTTGAGACCGAGAGGTGGTACTACATCTTTAGATTGAGAGGTTGGCCCAGCTGTTGAGACTGAGAGGTTGGCCCAGCTGTTGAGACTGAGAGGTTGGCACAGCTGTTGAGGCTGAGAGGTTGGCCCAGCTGTTGAGACTGAGAAGTTGGCCAAGCTGTTGAGACTGAGAGGTTGGCCCAGCTGTTGAGACTGAGAAGTTGGCCCAGCTGTTGAGACCGAGAGGTTGGCCCAGATGTTGAGACTGAGAGGTTGGCCCAGCTGTTGAGACTGAGAGGTTGGCCCAGCTGTTGAGACCGAGAGGTTGGCCCAGCTGTTGAGACTGAGAGGTTGGCCCAGCTGTTGAGACTGAGAGGTTGGCCCAGCTGTTGAGATCGAGAGGTTGGTCCAGCTGATGAGACTGAGAAGTTGGCCAAGCTGTTGAGACTAAGAGGTGGTACTAGATCTTTAGATTGAGAGGTGAGCCCAGCTGTTGAGACTAAGAGGTGGTACTAGATCTTTAGATTGAGAGGTGAGCCCAGCTGTTGAGACTGAGAGGTGGTCCTAGATCTTTAGATTGAGAGGTCCTGGAGAATATGGCCAGTACCTGATAACTGCCCTGTGGTATTAGGCCTCACCACCAACCAAGAGGTGGAGGGCTATATCGGGTAGCAGATTTATGGGGTAACATTTTTCCAAATTTTGTTTACCAGTTACTCAATACTGCATTCATCAAGTGCAGCACATAATAACTATGTACATGAAGCCTGATAGGGGGATCAAAGTTACCGTAAAATAGTCAATATATAATACTTTGCGTAGGATCAAACTGGGATAAAATTTAATCATACTTCAATTCTTATGCATGGCTAACACTAATACTGCACCCTCCAGCTGATATTTAATCTAGCATTAAACACATAGGGATTCCTCCAAGTGGATACCATCCATGTCTGAAGGAGATGATAGGTATCAAGGCGGAGAGACTGTTCCACATGTTTCAACTTCCTGTGAGAAATACTTGACGTAATCAAACCTGTGTGTGAAATTGTGATGGTGCTGCAACTGATGCTCGAGGCAGAATCTGGCTGATACAGTTGGCTATAAAACCTTTGGTATCAGCTGGAGATGGAGGAAATGGCCATTCACCAAATCTTGAGCCTTTAACTAATACAGCTTCCCACCTCTGATAATTTATATTTCAATAAAAATATCAAAGTTGTGACAAACATATCGACACCCTGGTGTTATCCAACTGTTTCTACAAAACTCATGGGGCTGGCACAAAACCAGAAATATCTGTTAAACTGACTAAACATGCTTGTGATATAAAGTACTATTTTCACACTGATACTACTGTCAACAAATAAATGACATTCCAAGTGTAATAAAATCAAACTGTATATGAATAAGAAACATTTTCTTGGTGTCTCTGCTTTGACGTTCTGGAATTTGTAAACATGTATCTTAAAAGGTTGTGCAAAAGACCCACAAGACAATGGCAACTATATAATTTAGAGTGTAGTAACGTACTTAGCCCAACACGGAGGTTCTTTTGTTTTTACAATGTTTAATGGAGAGCGTAAACATCGAAAAATGAAAGAACCTCTGTGTTGGGCTCACTACTTTACTACACATTACCTGGACTTTTGTGAGACCTCGTGGATAAACCTGCAACCACGGCAGCTACAGGTTCGACTTGATATCAATGTTTGACTACCTCTCGGGACCTTGTGTCTCCATTCCCTCCCCAGTGATACCAATTTATGCTTGGGCTTAAAAAGTGAAGCCTAGGAGGATCAGACTGAAGAAACAAAACTAACAGAAAGATATGTCCAAGTTTAGGTAGGGAGGAGCCAAATCCAGATCAATGGATCATCAACCAATTTACTTCTTTCAATGACAAACCAGTAATCGATTATGGTTTAAAATCGACTGCCCGTCAATTTAACAAATACAATAGCTATATATCTATGTCTATACCTTCAAATTAAAAGGAATGCAGCATTTAAATGCAACATCTCCCGCAATAAAAGACTTCATACAGTGCCCACAGTGACACTTGACTTCCACTTTGCGGCAATCCTTGTGAATTATTACCATACTTTGAGATATTTTGGCGTTGTCAAAATTGGGCAGTTTTTGCTCAAAATAGGATGTTTAAATATTGGTGCGCAAAATGTTGGCATTTGCCATCATGTGTGTTAAATTTTGGTGCTTACCTGAAGTTTTGTAGTTTATCTGGTTTTTTTCATTACGTTAGGATAGGTTACATATCAATTTCTGTTTACAGATGATGATCCTTACAAAAATAAAGCGTCTAAGTAACCCTGCAAACAAAGTGCCAAATACACCAAAATATAACCATATCCAAAATATCCCAAAGTATGGTATACATAAACTCCAATACACCTGTTTATACTTAAAACTATGTTAAGCCCAGGCCTTCCCAATTTATACACTCATATTGTGTACTTTAGTTGCAGTTAGCCCTCATTGTCTCATTTTTCTCTGTTCAACACATATTTTCCCACCTACAGAGCAGTTGTTTTTTTATACATATATTCAAGCGTAATTTTTTTCACAAAACATTTTTCTTCACATGGGTTGTTGGGAGTACAATTTCGTAGCACTTGCTTAGCTCAAAGCTTTATAAGGTGAATGCCACTCCTAAATGATAAAGTACGAGGTTCATCAAGTATCAAGGCTTAAAATCCTTAACACCTTATCGATTGGACATCCAACTTCACTAGGTGATTTTAACAACTCCGAGCTTTTATCTCAGGTTACCAAGGAATTCACAACAACATAGGGATTATCTTGTAAGTGACTGGGTGCAAATTTTTTCCTTTTTAAAATGATGAATTGTTGATTTTTAAGCATCAAGCTAAGTAGAATATTTCAAATTCAAAATTTATACATATTAGTAAAAACATTATACTCATAAATATTCCATCAAAAATAAGCAATTATTGCTTGTGCAATAAAAAAGACTTGATCAATTCAATGAGGTAACCAGTAGTCTGGTGAAGATTTTTGTGTTTGAGTTTTGCTTCCGATACAAAGTGGGAAGAAAACAAGAAAATGCATTTCGAGTTACCAAATCCGTCTGACAGTCAAGAAATAAATGTTTATGTTACACGTTCAATGCATTGGTTTAATCTAGTGCCCAGCATCATACTACAAACTGCTTAACTCACAGAGTGGTGTCAACATCCCCTATCTCACAAATCTCCAAGTCAATGCAATTCAGGGGAGTTTTTACCGCTATTTATACAGTCAAACCCATTATCTCAAATTCACATAACTCAAAGACCCCACTTAATTGGAAGTACTTTGTTGATCCCGGCAAAACGTTACACTAAACATTCAAAACCCGGTAACACGAAAATACTCTGAAAACGTCATTTTCTGACACCCTCCCCCACAGACTTCCTGATAACGATGATAGACTCTTGTTCCACTAACATCTAGGTATATGGGGATAGCGAAACTAATAAACCTAGACTCAGATTGATTGGTTCAAAAACTAGATGGGACTTCAAAATTCCCCTTTACCTACATATCTATGGCTCTCTCCCTTGGGATAGAAATACAAGAGTGATTTAAGGTACCGGTATACCCTTAAGCTTCTAAAATCTGACTAATGAAAAAGAATGATTATCTCCCTTGATTACTTTCATCAAAACATTTTCTTTCAGACCTCAAAATTAACTGCAAACCCATTTGACTTCTTTGATTGATCAGTTCAAAAACTAGATATGGGACTTCAAAATTTGTTTCCAGCCACAGATCTAACAGAAGGAAAAGACTTACTTCCCTTGTTTTCCTACAGCACATTTGGAGCCTCTCAGGCCCCATCCCCCACCACCAAGCTCCTTTCAGCTTTGTTTCAGAACATTAAGAAGACAAATCTGCTGGTTTGATGACAAAAACATTTAATTTAGATCTGATGCAAAACTGGGTAGGTACTGATAGGGGTACCGGTGCTCCTTGGTGATGCAGCTTCAAAATTTGATTAAAATATTTAGATCTGCCAGAAAGTAAAACAAGTTGTCTCCCTTGTTTGTTTAAGAATCTGGGAGAGGCACTGGAGCATCATCTTTGGCTTTCAAGGTCATAGTTATAATCATGTTTAATATTTTTTGTTGGAGTAGAAATTAGTTTTGATAATATCCAATGGCATTCTTAAATCAAATGAAAAACAAACCACCCACCTTTTCAATTTGTTTGACGATTTCTATTTTCTTCATGTTTTTATCCCATTTTGCACGTGGTCCGTTAGGTAATGGTTCCACATAGTCAAACACTACTTTTGGTTTCGCAGCATATACCGCTTCTCCTTTGTATCTGTAAAACGAAGAAATTAGACATTATATTTAGACATCACATGTCAGCTGAAAAATGTCCAAAACAGGGACAAATTTTAATCAGAAAGACAAAAAAAAAATTCAAAGCTGACTTAATTTAATTAATGTTAAACCCGACAAGAATCCTGACTGCAATCTGCAGCATTGTTGTATGAATATAATAGGGATGGCAAGTTAAATTTAAAGACAACTTTCATGTTCAGTCACAATAATTTAGGTTGATTTAAAGTCACAAAAATTCAAATCCAAACCGTAAGTAAAATTATGAATTTGATGCCATTTTAAAAAGAATGTTGAACCTCATAAGAAATGTCAGTGCCAAAATAAGCACTGAAATACAAATATGAAAGCCTCTAAATTAAAGAAAAAAAAATTAAACCCTTACTTGAGATTTTGGCAAAAAAAAAGTTAGAGTCAAAAACAGAGCAAAATTGGGATTTTTCCTAAAAAATATACTGAATTTGAAATGGATGTACAGATAGACATGGTGATTTAAGGGGGACAGATGGACAGACAGGGTGATTCAAGGGGCATAGATGGACAGACAATGTGATTAACAGGCACAGATGGACAGACAATGTGATTCAAAAGCACAGATGGACAGACAGGGTGATTCAAGGGGCATAGATGGACAGACAATGTGATTAACAGGCACAGATGGACAGACAATGTGATTCAAAAGCACAGATGGACAGACAGGGTGATTCAATGGACACAGATGGACAGACAGAGTATTCAAGGGGCACAAACAGAAAGACATGATGATTCAAGGGGCACAGATGGACAGACAGGGTGATTAAGGGGCACAGATGGACAGACAGGGTGATTAAGGGGCAGATGGACAGACAGGGTGATTAAGGGGCACAGATGGACAGACAGGGTGATTAGGGGGCACAGATTGACAGACAGGATGATTCAAGGGGCACAAACGGACAGACAGGGTGATTAAGGGGCACAGATGGACAGACAGGGTAATTAAGGGGCAGATTGACAGACAGGATGATTCAAGGGGCACAAACGGACAGACAGGGTGATTAAGGGGCACATATGGACAGACAGGATGATTCAAGGGGCACAGATGGACAGACAAAGTGATTGAGGTGCACAAATGGACAGACAGGATGATTCAAGCACAAACGGACAGACAGGGTGATTAAGGGGCACAGATGGACAGACAATGTGATTAAGAGGCACAGATGGACAGACAATGTGATTAAGAGGCACAGACGGACAGACAGGGTGATAAGGTGGCACAGATTGACAGATAGGATGATTCAACGGGCACAAACGGACAGACAGGGTGATTAAGGGGCACAGATGGACAGACAGGGTGATTAAGGGGCACAGATGGACAGACAGGGTGATTAAGGGGTACAGATGGATAGACAGGGTGATTAAGGGGCACAGATGGACAGACAGGATGATTCAAGGGGCACAGATGGACAGACAATGTGATTAAGGGGCACAGATGGACAGACAGGATGATTCAAGGGGCACAGATGGACAGACAGGGTGATTAAGGGGCACAAATGGACAGACAGGATGATTCAAGGGGCACAGATGGACAGACAAAGTGATTAAGGTGCACAAATGGACAGACAGGATGATTCAAGCACAAACGGACAGACAGGGTGATTAAGGGGCACAGATGGACAGACAATGTGATTAAGAGGCACAGATGGACAGACAATGTGATTAAGAGGCACAGATGGACAGATAGGGTGATTCATTGGACACAGATGGACAGACAGAGTATTCAAGGGGCACAAACAGAAAGACAGGATGATTCAAGGGGCACAAACAGACAGACATGATGATTCAAGGGGCACAGATGGACAGACAGGGTGATTAAGGGGCACAGATGGACAGACATGGTGATTAAGGGGCACAGATGGACAGACAGGGTAATTAAGGGGCACAGATGGACAGAATGATCCATGGGGCATAGATGGACAGACAGACAAGATTCTAGGGGCACAGACAGACAGGATGATTGAAGTATCCCCCTAACTTTGTTGCGGGGATTCAAGTTTGAGGTCTCAAGGCTCCATCTGTAGTTATTTCTGTTCTGTAGGTATATATCGTTCATGGTGAAACAACACATTGGTTTGATATATGGCCTAAATTCTTGACAAATTTGTCAGTTTCCTTGGTAAATCAATCTTACAGAAGGAACAGTGGTCCGCTCTGACTCATTAGCGGTATTTATTTGAATCCAGACAGCGCATGGAATTTTGTAATAATTATATATCCCTTTGTGCAACTGGTGAGTGTGTAAGGCGTAACATGCCGGCCTTGTCTAACCACGGGAGTGCGGTTCGGTAATAAGAACCCTAAGGTTCCCGTCGATAATGATCTTCTCCATGCATCTTCAGCTACTTTGTAAGTTAGCTCTTTTTATGCACCCAACTACAAAAGTTATGGTCCCTGCTATCTAAAAGCATCGGCCCAACCTGATTTCCTTTTGTTCCTTATAAATAATGCATCCAGTGTTGCAGAAGGTTACATTAGTGCAGTAAGAAGCCAACACACACTCTTACAAGCACAGGGCTTGTCTCCTTTTTTTCACAGAAATATTTTCTTATTTTTATTTGCACACTTCCCAGTGTTAGCATCATCTGCCTGGGTTGTTGAGGTACAGTCTGTCCAAATTATCATCCTCTGTTACAAAAAAGATTTTTTTTTTCAAAACCGGATACCTCTATCATAATGTGAATGTATCTAACTGTCAGTGAATTCAAAAACTAGTATTCTATGGTCGACAGAAATTAATTATAGGTGGAGGAAAAAGTCTCGGTTTTTTAGTAGAATCAGCATGCTTTGTCAATTAAAATATAAACAGACAATGAATGCCTGGCCCTGCAAAATGATGGGACAGCAGGCATTTTGAAGTATGTATACAGTTGCAAATCAGTGACAGTCGCCATTCCAGCAATGGTACTGTGTGTTACTAATAGACATTTCCAGCTCACTTTCATTTCTGACCCAGATCGCTATTTATTATAAGTTAACTTGATGTCATAATGTTAATTGCAGTTGTTAATTGCTTTATCATTCAACCCTGAAATTCCATAATGGACTAATTCAACCTTTGAATCGGAAGTGTTCAAAGGTGTCTTCAGGGGTAGTGGGATAATGGGCCTGTGACAGTAATGGAAGTCGTACTCAGACACAGGCAACATAATATTCAGGACATGGTAGCTAGGCCAATTAACAGTTGGTTTTGGTTTTGCACTATATCGTCTGGGAGATATGATGAATTTTTTCTAAATATATGGAAAATGAACAATTTTATAAAAAATATTGTATAGGCAATCAAAGCCATTTGATTTTTGATGTGAACAACATGTATAACTGACTCTTTAGACTCAAGAAAAAAGAAAAACAATCTTACTCCTGAAACAATCGTATTTCTTTCCTGTAACCAACCAAATGATATATGGAAGAACTTGATATACGAAAACCAAAAAATTGTTTCATTTGGCCTTAACCCACGTTGGCTCATTATAAAACAATCTCATTTCTTTCCTGTAATTAACCAACCAAATCATATTTCAGAGTACTATAATTATAAGGTAAACAAACAAGAGGCCCAATGGGCCTGCATCGCTCACCTGGTATCAATCTCTGACTTATATTATAGTGTAACCCTAAAGTCCCCTAAAATCTTTTAATGTAAGACATTTAGAAGAACATCTTAAGATTTAAACATATTTTACCCCTGTGACCTTATAAGACAACATCATTTTCATTTTCAAATTTTGTTTGGCTTCATCCCAGGACGCTACCAGCCAAATATCATGTCTCTAGGCAAATCAAGATCAAGGTCATTTCTTTTCGCATACTTTGTCAGGCTTCATTCAAGAAACCTTTCAACCAAATGTCATGCTTCTAGGGCTTTTGGTATTTCAGAAGAAGTCTTTTGAATGTTTTGACAGATTTGACTCCTGTGACCTTGAATATAGGTCAAGGTCATTTCCTTTCGCAAACTTTGTCGAGCTTTATCCAAGGAACATTTCAGCCAAATGCCATGCTTCTAGGGCTTTTGGTATTTCAGGAGAAGTCGTTTAAATGTTTTAAAAGATTTGACCCCTGTGACATTGAATATAGGTCAAGGTCATTTCTTTTCACAAACTTTGTCGGGCTTCATCCAAGGAACCTTTCAGCCAAATATCATGCTTCTAGGGCTTTTGGTATTTCAGAAGAAGTCGTTTGCAGGTTTCAACAGATTTGACTCCTGTGACCTTGAATATAGGTCAAGGTCATTTCTTTTCGCAAACTTTGTCCGGCTTCATCCAAGGAACTTTTCAGCCAAATACCATGCTTCCAGGGCTTTTGGTATTTCAGAAGAAGTCGTTTGAAGGTTTTAACAGATTTGACCCTTGTGACCTTGAATAAAGGCCAAGGTCATTTTTTGTCGCAAACTTTGTTGGGCTTCCTGCAAGGAACCTTTCAGCCAAATGCCATGTTTCTAGGGCTTTTGGTATTTCAGAAGAAGTCGTTTAAAGGTTAAAATAGATTTAACCTCACTGTGACCTTGAATATTGGTCAAGGTCATTTCTTTTCGCAAACTTTATTTGGCTTCATCCAAGGAAGCTACTGGTCAAATATGAAGTCTCTATGCCTGATGGTATTTTAGGAGAAGTTGTTTGAAGGTTTCGACATTTTTGACCCCTGTGACCTTGAAATTAGGTCAAAGTGATTTTTTTTCGCAAACTTTGTTCAACTCCTTCCAAGAAATCTACCAGCCAAATTTTATGTCACTGGGCCTTTCAGTATTTTAGAAGAAGTCGTTTAAAGGAAAAAGTTGACGGACGCAGGACGGATGACGGACGGACGGACGGACGGACGACGGACGCTGCACCATCACATAAGGGTCAGGTGAGCTAAAAACTGTTTCATTTTGCCTAATCAACCGTTGGCCCATTATAAGAAATCAAATATGTATCTTCCTCTCAGATAAGCTAAAATGTTTATTTTACTTGGAAAAGTTCAATAAACACTGCACATTTGATTTGATGTTGATTTTGACAGCTCACTCAGTATAGCAGTATTTACACAAGAAGAGCTCCATATCACTAACTCCCCAGGTATCTTCAAAAGCTGGCAGCTGGCTATGGGTTGCTTTGGCTGGAACATGATAAGACCATCACTTTTCTAAAGTACTGGGTCATCCTGCATAGCATAGCGTATCTGTACTGTGTATAGTCTAGACAGTTTCTTCATCAATTAGCTCACCCCCCCAAAACCTTTCACCACTAACCTCTATACGCCCCTCGTTAACCTATATATATGTATACATTGTTGCCTGGTCTGCATACCTCATTTCAAAAGTTTCTCCACCTCTGTTACTGTTTTTTCTAAAGACATACTATCTTTTAAATGTCTCTGTTTTCAGAGAAACCTCACTTCAAATGTCTGTTCTCTGCCAACCCGTTATCATGAATTTACACAGTTATTGCCCCTGAAACATTTCTGTCACAGTTTCTTCGTTCAAAACATGACTCTGCATGCTTGTCAAAGTTAACTCCAATATGATGTCTCTACTGTACTTAATAGGTACATACACCTGAAATGTCTCTGCTTATCTGAATTACAAAGTCCATCATCCATTAATTGAAGAATCTGTGCTTGTATAGTCCATGCAGAGTTTTCTGCTTGTCATATAGCTTGACTTCCCTGAAAACGTCTACCATAGTTTAATAGCTTTAATTTACAGGTACAGACACTCAGCTTTTCCTCTTGAAGAATATCTGCTTGTATTCCAGAGTTTTCTGCTAGTCATAGCTTGACTTCCCAGTGAAAACGTCTCTGCTTGTCATAAATAAAGTTACCTCCCCTTGAAGTTTCCCTTCATGTCATAAACATAATCTCCCCCTGAAAATTCTCTTGTTGACATTAACTCATTTATCTCCCCTTAAATGATCTCTTGTTATTTACAGTCATCTCCCCTCGAAATATCCTTTCTTGTTATAACACATACAGTGACAATATACTTTGAGATTTTGATTTTTCTCAGCTTAATATTCATATTTTTAAAATCAATTACCTTATAATTTAACCTTCTAAATTTATAGACAATGTTTAATTCATGGTAAATCAAGACCAAACTGCTGTTACTTTAAAATGATTTAAGTTGATCATCAACTCTAAAACATTTCAGTAAGTTGTGTATCAAATAGAACTTTTAACTGCCACAAAAAATATCTGCAACACATACTGTGTATGGGGCAATAGTGTTATTTTTTTAGTAAGCATACCAATTCATATTTACACATACTTTCTTAATTAGAAATAAGTTTGAAACAAAATCACTTATTGTATAGTTAGTATTTTTCACTGTTAATTAAAATAATAAGGAGTATTTTATAAGAATTATACATAAAACCAGAATCATCACTAAATTTAGAATTTCTAAGACTCCCCTCTCCATGAAATGCTAATTTAACAGGAATTGAGGCACTTAAATGATAATTGGGCTAACCTAATAATAAATTATCAGAATACCCTCATTCATTTATCTTGTGGCTACAAATACTTCAGACTATTTTCACATTATAGCATTAATGATCACACATATACTGATAAAAATATTGGTAATATGCAACTCTCATGTAACAAGGCAGCTGAAAAAGTAGCACATGTTGTCATAGAACTACTATAATTAAAGTCCATTACCCAGATTTTTAATACCATTTATCATTGTTCCAATCTTTTGACATAAGAAGGCCTTTTCCTTGTGGGTTCTATACATTTCTTTGACTTCAATATTCAAAAACCTTTTCTGCAAGCATAAAAAATACAAAGCTCAATTCAAGGAAAATGGTAACTGTAGCTTTAAAATTAACACTCAATCGACTGTGGACCTTTAAACACTTGTAATGCAATTCAGAAGTCTCAGCTGTTGTTCACTATCAGTATCTAGCCTTTATACATGACACCTCCAGAGATTTAAGTAATGTATTCAACCTATTGAAGTGCACTGTGTACATCAACTTCGCAAGCCAAGGGTGTACAATACGCTACTCTCCTTTTCACCCTTGGCGGATCTCACGGCAAAATCGAAGTTCCCGCTCCTGCATTTTGATTGGATGCGGCTAGGTTTAACCGACCAATCAAAACGCGCGCTGCAATTGTAAATAACAAACATGGCAGCGCCCACTGAAACATGTCGTGTCTGTAACAACATGTTGCCAACGAAGTCTAGACGTGTGATTCAGAGTCTAGAGTCAGATTTTGGGATATGTCGCTGATCAGGCAGATAAAAAAGCAGATACGTGTGTGGATTTTGTTTTACGAAGTTGAACAAACTATCGACTATGATCTCATTCATAAAATGGAAATGTTACAAAAAGAAAACACAAGCTTATTTCCTTGTTCTTGTTCAAACAAAAACATCATTTCCATTGTTGATTGATCGTCTCTGTGTCTCGCGAAGTTCTTAAATTTTGAATTTTTCGCATATAGCATGTTCATCAAAGGGCGCTGCCATTTCTGTTTATTTGTTGAATCGTTCACAAATAGTACGAGCTATTTTATTGGTCAGGAATTACGTAAAACAAGGGACACAACTGCAATAGTCCACTAGATGGCGCAGTGCGGGAACTTCGATTTTGCCGTGAGATCCGCCAAGGGTGAAAAGGAGAGTAGCGTATTGTACACCCTTGGCTTGCGAAGTTGTGTGTACATATACAATAAAAACTTATAGGCAGGACTTTTTCTCATCGGTTTGGGGTCTTTTCGTCTTATTTTGGTAAGAAAATTGGTGAATTGGGAAAGATTTTTTCAGGCGTAAACTACAATTTTTTGGAATTTTTACTGAAATATGAAATAATTTCATTTTGGAATGGGGCCCATTAACAGCTCCAGAAAAAGCCTTGATAGTGAAAAGTTTCCAAATGAAATTTTTTAGAATACAGGGGATATTTTTCTTTCCTCCTTTTCTCTGGAACAGAAACTTTGGTCAAAAGAATGAAGATTGTATTGAAAGATCAAGATGATCAGTGAGCTATCACATTAAATGAAAGCCATCCTTGTCTCCAGAATAAAGGTGGGTGTTGCCCTGAGCTTATATGTAAGGACGGGGGCACTTACAGGGATGAAAACGGTACTTGAATGTGTTTCTTAAAATGGGAAATAAAGTGGTACAGTGCACTCCTCTTTATATCATGTTGCATTTTTCAGACAAAAACCTGATATTAACAGGAATGTGATATTAAGAGAAACATATTTTCCCACTAAATCTAGTGCATTTCCAATCTCCAAAACTAAAAGTAAGATATTTAATGTACATATGAAGATGTTTCAGTATATAGATAACATTATTTCAACTAAAAATCATTTTTTGTGTTATTTTTTTATTTTCTATGCAACATTTTGTACAAGTTGTATCTGAAATCAATGGAAATGACATCGTTTTCTGGATGTTTTATGTGATTGGTTTTTAAAAAACATGATATTAAGAGGAATTCACCTCAATAAACATGATATTACCAAATAAAATTACAAAAATTATATAGAGAGAAAAATGGTGCTTGGGAAAAACATGATATTAAGAGGAATTTGATATTAACAGGAGTGATATTAAGTGGAGTCAACAGAGTATATACTTACAGGAAGCCATCAAATTCTGGCTCAGGTGACTTCTTATAGGAGATCTTAAAATGTTTCTGAAATAAACAAAACAAAGTCAGAATGTTAATGTCACATCACTATATACAGCAGAATAAAACCTTTTTTTATCAACTTAGACAGGTGCGTGTTGTCAACTTCTAATTCACAAAAAATATTTAAAGCTTGATAAGTATTTTATTCTAACATCATTCTTAAACTCATTACCAGCTGGGAATGTCCTTGAAGATTTTTATCAAGACATGCTTGACCTTTGACCTTAAACTGTAGGTCACTGTGATGTACATATCATTTAATAATTGTTATTAATTATAATTATAGCACTCATTTTTTGGTAATAGCACATCTGTGGCATTACGATGGTGTCCTAGCTACCAAAATAAAGCTGAAGAGCCTTTTTAAAGATAAAATAGCTAGTGTATAGACCTTTCTCGAAAGTGTTATTATTCCCCTTGAAAAGCCACAATGGTGGATACAGGATGGACCTCCGGGAAGTGTTTTTGTGACGATATGGCGCCATGTGACAATCGGATGACGTAATTCTCAAGAATTCCCATTATGATATCATAATTAAATTGTGCAAATTTATTGTTTGAAAAACGAACACTTCAGTGAAGCCATGATCTGATAAAAAAGGGAGATAACAAAACTTTTGAGATAGGCTTATAGTCATGTTGTTCTGGATGATACATGTATTTAAAATATTATTGTATAAATATTGGGAAGTTGTCATCTCCATCAGAGTGCAATTATGATACAATACAAGTTGAGCCATATTCTAAGCCAGAATTGGATAATTTCAAAACAAATGACAGGCAATCATTTTGTCTAAAATCCAAAGAGGTCTAATACCTGGCTTTGCCATTCATAGGAAATGCATTCAGCCATACCATTATGTTATTTATCAATGTCATTATGAGAAATTTGTTATATATTTGAAATTTTACATTAAAATTATAGGGCATTTGGCAGGGAATGAGAAAAGTTATAGCCATGAATTTCTTTCTAACTGCTGGATTTTCTTAATGTTTCCTTAATGACACTACCTAACTATTGGCCTAGCTTTATCTGAATGTTCACCCCTGTCAGGAAGGCTTTAGGTTCTGTCACCAGGCTGATTGAGAAAATACCAGAGTCTCAAAAAATGGTAGTTACCAATCCCTGCTCCACACCTGGTTTTTTTTAGGTGGAATGACTTTTTTTTTTAGTTCACCCATTTTCAGTGTAATGTGATCAGATTGGATGTGGGGTGTTGTGCTTTAATTTGGGCCTTCAGTAGTTAATAATACAAATGTACTTCAGTGTGACGTATCACTATAAGTCGGCATCAGTTCAAACACACTCAACACAAATTCACATTCACATTGCATACACCATCTTTGACATACTATTCATTTAAGGACCTGAAGAAAAAACACTGACCTATAATGGTCAATACCTGGCAACTGCCCCACATGGGTTTCAAACTCGCAACCCAGAGGTGGAGGGCCAGTAGTAGAATGTTGAGACACCTTTACCAATGGGCCACCGTGCCCCTTGTTGATATAATAATAAACAAGATAAAACCAAATAAATCCATTAAACCTCCTTAATATTTCATCAAGATAATGTTTGTGGTTGAAATTCATGGGCCCGGCAGGTTGTTAATACCTAATCTTCTTTCCTTCTGATGGGATATAGAACTATTCAACCCTTTAAAACACATTTTGTAGTCAGACAATTTTTCCATCAAAAGTTGGTGTGATTTATGATACTGGTTAACACACTAAAAATTCTCCACATTCCTTCACCCCATCTTCTACTCCGACCTTGTAATCTTACCCTTTTTACCTTCTGCCGACCTAAGCATTCTTTATAACTAAATTCTTGTTTGTCATTTTGAGGATGTATGTATTTTGTGGTAAGGATTTGTAGTAAGTTTAATCAAAGTTGTAGTTATTTTCTGTATAAGTATAAGAATTATGGAGACAACTGGTGAAATTACATGTATAGTACTTCCACTTACAGGTACAATTTCAGACTTGACTCATTAGTTCACCCCTGAAATTTTATAATCAACTATTCCATCCTTTGAATTGGAAGAGTTAAAATGTATCCCCAGGGGTGAGTGAGTTAAAGCATCAACAAGGTAAACAAGGAGAAATTACATTGTATTAAAACTGCAATGAATTCCTCAACATATTTTTGGTATTTTTTTCTGCACTCCATGTATTGCTGTTTCTTCTTTTCACCTGTATATATAAGTTGTTTGCTTTTTTAGTGTCATGTATATACGTATACCTCTATAGCGTATAACTGAACATAAACAGATAAGTGTATTTTAATTTAAAGATCTATGTTAAATTTCATTGATTTGTTAAATTCTAATAAAATTACATGGATATTTTATCAATTACTGTAACAATAAATCCATTTCCATTCAACTATAGATATACATGTAATATGATTTAACTTCCAGACTGATCTTTCAACTCAATGAGTCTCATCGATATATATTCTTGTCTATAAATAACTTAAGATAAAATCTTTCTACCCCACAATGGAGACTTTATAGATAAAACACTCAAACCAGCTTAATGGCTGCAGGTGTTAATCAGTAAATAAGATATACAACGACCAGTCTATATTTGGATATTTGTGTACTATATGTTAATTATATGTACTACAATGTATAGTTACTGTAGAAAGCAATATACAATGGTTGCTTACAAAATATATGCAGAAACTTTAATTATAATATAATTAACACAATCATAATATAGTGGAATGCAAATGGATTAATTATAATTGATAAAAAAATCCATGTAATTTGATTAAAATTTAACAAATCCATGAAAAAATATTTCTTTGTTAATAGTTTTTTTCACATTTATTTTTCAATTTTAGAACTTTGAAAGTTCTCATTTATTTTTTTTGTACTGTATGTAGCCAATTTCATATTGAATGATCAAATGAACAAGCAAATATTGTTAACCAAATATACACACCTATGCTGAAAACAAGGTATAATTTTGTTTATACTATAACTCAATTAAACAAAGAGCCCATATATATATATATATATAAATGTAAATCTAGTACATGTAAATAGCTTGTTCTCTGGCCATCGTACATCTTATTTACTGATTAAAACACATGCAGTCGGTTTAAGCTGGTCTTTACATTGTTGGGTAGAAAGATTTTATCTTTAGTGTATTTATAGACAAGGCTATGTATTGATGAGTTAATGTAGGAGATCAGTCTTGGAGCTTCTATTTAGAGTCTATAAGAAGAGTGCTATATCTTTCAGGGAACCACTTTCCAGTCTATATTTAAATATGAGTTCAGAGGTCAAGTAGAAAGGTGCTAAATTTAGATGAATTGAGAGATTGGTTTGTATCTTGAGAAACATTTTGAATAATGTAAATTCTTATCTGTAAGGGCCAGTACCATATTTAGAATAAATTAAGTGGGACTAAGTGGCCATTTTGAGTGCAAATAGGTTATCAGTTTATAAGCCAACTATCAACTATATATCTAAAACAGTTTGTGAATGGACAGTCAGTCAAAGAAGAAACTAATGATTAAAAAGTTATTGTCACTCCAGCAGAAAATTAAACTACCCCTCTATAATATATAGCACTACAGATTTAAAGTGACCATCTCTACATGATGTACTTTTTCCAAGATAAGACATCGTGTAGAGGTCACTATATAAATCTGTTATATAGAGGGGACATCATGTAGGGGTGGTCACTATAAATCTGTTATATACAGGGGACATCATGTAGGGGTGGTCACTATAAATCTGTTATATACAGGGGACATCATGTAGAGGTGGTCACTATAAATCTGTTATATACAGGGGACATCATGTAGGGGTGATCACTATAAATCTGTTATATACAGGGGACATCATGTAGGGGTGGTCACTATAAATCTGTTATATAGAGGGGACATCATGTAGGGGTGGTCACTATAAATCTGTTATATACAGGGGACATCATGTAGAGGTGGTCACTATAAATCTGTTATATACAGGGGACATCATGTAGAGGTGGTCACTATAAATCTGTAATATACAGGGGACATCATGTAGGAGTGGTCACTATAAATCAGTTATATACAGGGGACATCCTGTAGATGTGGTCACTATAAATCTGTTATATACAGGGGACATCATGTAGGGGTGGTCACTATAAATCTGTTATATACAGGGGACATCATGTAGATGTGGTCAATATAAATCTGTTATATACAGGGGACATCATGTAGGGGTGGTCACTAGTGGTGGGCCGATTATCGATTATAATCGAAAATTAATCGAAATTACCAAAATACAGCGACAATCGATTGTTATATTCATAATCGATTAGTGAAATTTCCTTTGAAAATATCTCCGGTAAAAAGTGCGGCGTTTCCGGAATACGTGCCCTGTGTTGGTTTCTGTGTTAGTCACTGTTCCGGTCACGAAAACGCTTTGACGCACTCGCTTGTACATACATTTATAAAGCGTCTGTTTAACCCGGACGCTTGAACAAAATGGAGGCACCCGAGGCGGCGGCACATGAGGTAGAATTATTCAATCACCCAGGTGCGAATACCTCAATTGTTTGGAACTATTTTGGATTTGAAAAGGCAAAAGAGGGGCCTCCAAATAAACAGATCTTAATATGAACGCGGCAGTTTGCCGCATTTGCCGGAAGACGTATGCTAACAAAGGTAAGTTGTATCCCCCTCCCGTATCTGTATCGATTCCTCGCAGATCCCAATGATGGCGTATCAAGTGACTTGTTTCAGTTTCAATTTGAATTTCAACGTTTGCCGGTGATATTCATGCTAACGTAAACGAAACCAAAAGTTAAATAGTGACTGGTCTGTTATGTTACAACAATGGCTTTAGTTTTGGATTACGGTGACATGTTTCAAATACTGGATTTCTGTACCAATTTATGAGAGTATTATATAGATTGTGGGTGGGAAATAATAAACAATAATAACAACAACAGCGTCTCGTATGACTTTTTTTATTTCTTAATCTGGTATATTCAATGGAAACTTTATTAATGGATCCAAAGTCACAAGCTAAAGCAAACCTATCTCATTTTTGTTTAGAACTGTTCAGTATTTAACATATGGGCATAAAATTAAGTATAGCTACACACATTTAAAAGTTACAAGATTTTACTTTAAATTTTCGCTTGAATGTCGACAGAGTTGATTTGCTGAAATTTCAGTACTGCATCCAAGTAATTAATGTAATGAATTATTTTCAATTACTTTCAGGTAACACTACTAACATGATGTCCCACTTGAAAGCAGCCCACAACCAAATGGTCATTGATGCCAAAAGTGTAAAACCATTCAAGCTCACTCAACCCAAAATTGACCAATCTCTGAAGAAATTCATGCCAGTTCTCCCTGCAGACAGAGTCAAGCAGTTAGATGATAGTCTTCTGAAATTGCTTGTAGGAAAAGTGTTGCCCTTAAGTATGGTTGACAGTCCTTTCTTCAGAGATTTTCTACAAAACTTAGATCCTAGGTAAGTTAAAAAAAGATGAGAACTTTAAACTTTTAATTTGCATTGCAGTCATGCTGACTTAATATTCAATTTTGCAGCTTTATTTAAAAGTAGGAAAATAAAAGTATGTTGTTGTTTTTTTTAGAAATATCTGTCTACATTACATATAAGGCAGGAATCATAAATAAAAAAGAGACATGACCAAAGAGGGAGATACTGTCAAGGTTGAGAAAATAAGTTCTCTTGAGCAATACAATATTTTTTTAACTGATTCTTTGAAGAAAAGACACTAATTTTGCTTTTAATGTAATTTCAGGTACAGAATGCCATCAAGGAAAACAGTTACATCCATGCTTCAGAAGAAAAAGAAGGAGATGACAGGGAAGTTACTTGAGGAACTATCAAAGATAAGGGATGTAGCTATTACACACGACGGATGGACAAGCATTGCCACAGAGAGCTATCAAACAGTGACAGCTCATTTTATCACAGCTGAATGGGAATTAAAGTCAGCTGTTCTTGAAACTAGAAAATTGACTGGATCGCATACAGGTGAAGCAATAGCTGCAGCCTTGACAACAACCAAAGAAACATGGAGTCTACCTGTACCAACTGCAACAACAGACAATGCTGCAAATGAAAAAAAAGCATTTGATATTCTACAATGGGAAAGGTTCGGATGCTATGGCCATAGAATAAATTTAGCTGTCAAAAAAGCTCTAAATGTTGCTGAAATATCCAAACTTCTAGCAAAAGGAAGGAAACTTGTGACATTTTTTCACCAGTCAAGCAGTGCAGCTGATCTTTTGAGAGACAATCAACAAACTCAGTTTCAGAAAACTCATAAACTTATCCAAGATTGTCCCACACGTTGGAATAGTAGTCTGTATATGTTGGAGTGTTTGTTGGAACAAACCCCTGCTATAATGGCTATTGTGCACAACCCAAAGTGTGGAAAAACAATAGCACAAACTATAAAGTTGTTTTCGTTCAACTTCGAAGAACAAGCACTGTTGGAGAAAGTAATCGAGGTCATAAAACCTTTTGAGAAAGCCACAAGCATACTTTGCGCTGAAACTGTACCAACACTCCCAAAAGTAATACCAACTCTGCTGAAGTTGAAAACATACACAACTGTCCAGGAAGATGACTGCAAAGTAATTGAAAAACTCAAAAAAGAACTGTCTGAACAAATGAAGGAAAGGACCAAGGATACAGATCTTATACTTCTTGCCAGTTTATTAAATCCTTGCATGAAGGACATGCAGTGCTTGAGCATTGATGAACAAAACAGAGTAAAACAACTGCTGAAAGATGAAATGGAAAGCTTAAGTATGAAAGAAGTTGTTGTAAAAAAGGAAACAGAAGAAGTTGTAGAAGTAGAGAATGGAACCAATGCGCCACCACTTCCTGCAGTTCCTCCGCTTCTAGAAAACTTTAATACAACTAATACAGAGAAGGATGAACTGGAAGCAGTTGTTCCACAGAAGAAGATCAAACTTCAGCTTACTGACATGGAGTCCTGGTTTGATGACATAGTTTTCACAGGACAAAGTGTGGTTCCCAAGGAAGCACTAGTGGAACAGGAGCTTTCCAACTATTTCGCAGCCTCAGTGGAGGGAGCATCCACAATGCTCAAATGGTGGAACACAAATCATGTATTCTTCCCAAGGATTAGTATTTTAGCCAAAAAGATTTTAGCAATCCCTGCTTCATCTGTCCCATCAGAGAGGGTGTTTAGCTTGGCTGGTGGATTGGTCAACAAAAAACGTGCAAGGCTATCTCCAGAACACATTGACACAATAATCTTTCTGAACAAAAACATGAAAAACTATTGGTGAACTTGAATTGTGTTTTGCCAACTTCTTCTCATCAGTGTTGTTTGTTGAACAATTTATAATAACTTTCAAATTTGAATTTAAAGAGTCAGTCAGAGGTATAGCTTCTTAAATGTCTTAGCTTCAGAAACTTTTGTTTCATTTCCCTAGTCATGACTAGTCTTGTTGTGACTAGTCTAGTCATTTTGTTGGATATTTTATTTTTACAGTTTATTATTACAGATAGTAATACATATTTTACATTTTGTTTGTTATATACATTTGTTATTTGTTTTCAGTACATACTGTAGAGTGTAGACTTAATTAATTGTTTGTCCCAGATGTTTCCATTCTGATTCTATTAAAATATTTTTTTATTGAAATAAAAACAAATCAAATCTTATTCATATTGTTTGAAACTTTTAATCATGAATTCACAAGACATTTTTTTCAAATATTCATAATAAATTTAATAAATATCTTAGATTTACATACTATCCGATTATAATCGATAATCGATCGGAAGGGGCTCTCCGATTATGCCGATTAATCGATTATGAAAATCACATCCGATTCCCAACACTAGTGGTCACTATAAATCTGTTATATACAGGGGACATCATGTAGGGGTGGTCACTATAAATCTGTTATATACAGGGGACATCATGTAGGGGTGGTCACTCTAAATCTGTTATATACAGGGGACATCATGTAGGGGTGGTCACTATAAATCTGTTATATACAGGGGACATCATGTAGGGGTGGTCACTATAAATCTGTTTATAATATACAGGGGACATCATGTAGATGTGGTCAATATAAATCTGTTATATACAGGGGACATCATGTAGATGTGGTCACTATAAATCTGTTATATACAGGGGACATCATGTAGGGGTGGTCACTATAAATCTGTTATATACAGGGGACATCATGTAGAGGTGGTCACTATAAATCTGTTATATACAGGGGACATCATGTAGGGGTGATCACTATAAATCCGTTATATACAGGGGACATCATGTAGAGGTGGTCACTATAAATCTGTTATAAACAGGGGACATCATGTAGATGTGGTCACTATAAATCTGTTATATACAGGGGACATCATGTAGGGGTGGTCATTATAAATCTGTTATATACAGGGGACATTATGTAGAGGTGGTCACTATAAATCTGTTATATACAGGGGACATCATGTAGGGGTGGTCACTATAAATCTGTTATATACAGGGGACATCATGTAGGGGTGGTCACTATAAATCTGTTATATACAGGGGACATCATGTAGGGGTGGTCACTATAAATCTGTTATATACAGGGGACACCATGTAGGGGTGGTCACTATAAATCTGTTATATACAGGGGACATCATGTAGGGGTGGTCATTATAAATCTGTTATATACAGGGGACACCATGTAGAGGTGGTCAATATAAATCTGTTATATACAGGGGACATCATGTAGAGGTGGTCACTATTAATCTGTTATATACAGGGGACATCATGTAGAGGTGGTCACTATAAATCTGTTATATACAGGGGACATCATGTAGGGGTGGTCACTATCAATCTGTTATATACAGGGGACATCATGTAGATGTGGTCACTCTAAATCTGTTATATACAGGGGACATCATGTAGGGGTGGTCACTATAAATCTGTTATATACAGGGGACATCATGTAGATGTGGTCAAAATAAATCTGTTATATACAGGGACATCATGTAGGGGTGGTCACTCTAAATCTGTTATATACAAGGGACATCATGTAGGGGTGGTCACTATAAATCTGTTATATACAGGGGACATCATGTAGGGGTGGTCACTATAAATCTGTTATATACAGGGGACATCATGTAGAGGTGGTCACTATAAATCTGTTATATACAGGGGACATCATGTAGGGGTGGTCACTATAAATCTGTTATATACAGGGGACATCATGTAGAGGTGGTCACTATAAATCTGTTATATACAGGGGACATCATGTAGGGGTGGTCACTATAAATCTGTTATATACAGGGGACATCATGTAGATGTGGTCACTATAAATCTGTTATATACAGGGGACATCATGTAGGGGTGGTCACTATAAATCTGTTATATACAGGGGACATCATGTAGAGGTGGTCACTATAAATCTGTTATATACAGGGGACATCATGTAGGGGTGGTCAATATAAATCTGTTATATACAGGGGACATCATGTAGATGTGGTCAATATAAATCTGTTATATACAGGGGACATCATGTAGATGTGGTCAAAATAAATCTGTTATATACAGGGGACATCATGTAGAGGTGGTCACTATAAATCTGTTATATACAGGGGACATCATGTAGGGGTGGTCACTATAAATCTGTTATATACAGGGGACATCATGTAGAGGTGGTCACTATAAATCTGTTATATACAGGGGACATCATGTAGATGTGGTCACTATAAATCTGTTATATACAGGGGACATCATGTAGAGGTTGTCACTATAACTCTGTTATATACAGGGGATATCATGTAGAGGTGGTCACTATAAATCAGTTATATACAGGGGACATCATGTAGATGTGGTCAAAATAAATCTGTTATATACAGGGGACATCATGTAGGGGTGGTCACTATAAATCTGTTATATACCGGGGACATCATGTAGAGGTGGTCACTATAAATCTGTTATATACAGGGGACATCATGTAGAGGTGGTCACTATAAATCTGTTATATACAGGGGACATCATGTAGGGGTGGTCACTATAAATCTGTTATATACAGGGGACATCATGTAGACGTGGTCACTATAAATCTGTTATATACAGGGGACACCATGTAGGGGTGGTCACTATAAATCTGTTATATACAGGGGACATCATGTAGGGGTGGTCATTATAAATCTGTTATATACAGGGGACACCATGTAGAGGTGGTCAATATAAATCTGTTATATACAGGGGACATCATGTAGAGGTGGTCACTATAAATCTGTTATATAGAGGGGACATCATGTAGAGGTGGTCACTATAAATCTGTTATATACAGGGGACATCATGTAGAGGTGGTCACTATAAATCTGTTATATACAGGGGACATCATGTAGATGTGGTCAATATAAATCTGTTATATACAGGGGACATCATGTAGGGGTGGTCACTATCAATCTGTTATATACAGGGGACATCATGTAGATGTGGTCACTATAAATCTGTTATATACAGGGGACATCATGTAGGGGTGGTCACTATAAATCTGTTATATACAGGGGACATCATGTAGGGGTGGTCACTATAAATCTGTTATATACAGGGGACATCATGTAGGGGTGGTCACTATAAATCTGTTATATACAGGGGACATCATGTAGGGGTGGTCACTATAAATCTGTTATATACAGGGGACATCATGTAGGGGTGGTCACTATAAATCTGTTATATACAGGGGACATCATGTAGGGGTGGTCACTATAAATCTGTTATATACAGGGGACATCATGTAGGGGTGGTCACTATAAATCTGTTATATACAGGGGACATCATGTAGGGGTGGTCACTATAAATCTGTTATATACAGGGGACATCATGTAGAGGTGGTCACTATAAATCTGTTATATACAGGGGACATCATGTAGGGGTGGTCACTATAAATCTGTTATATACAGGGGACATCATGTAGAGGTGGTCACTATAAATCTGTTATATACAGGGGACATCATGTAGAGGTGGTCACTATAAATCTGTTATATACAGGGGACATCATGTAGATGTGGTCAATATAAATCTGTTATATACAGGGGACATCATGTAGATGTGGTCAAAATAAATCTGTTATATACAGGGGACATCATGTAGGGGTGGTCACTATAAATCTGTTATATACAGGGGACATCATGTAGGGGTGGTCACTATAAATCTGTTATATACAGGGGACATCATGTAGAGGTGGTCACTATAAATCTGTTATATACAGGGGACATCATGTAGAGGTGGTCACTATAAATCTGTTATATACAGGGGACATCATGTAGAGGTGGTCACTATAAATCTGTTATATACAGGGGACATCATGTAGAGGTGGTCACTATAAATCTGTTATATACAGGGGACATCATGTAGGGGTGGTCACTATCAATCTGTTATATACAGGGGACATCATGTAGATGTGGTCACTCTAAATCTGTTATATACAGGGGACATCATGTAGGGGTGGTCACTATAAATCTGTTATATACAGGGGACATCATGTAGATGTGGTCACTATAAATCTGTTATATACAGGGGACATCATGTAGGGGTGGTCACTCTAAATCTGTTATATACAAGGGACATCATGTAGGGGTGGTCACTATAAATCTGTTATATACAGGGGACATCATGTAGGGGTGGTCACTATAAATCTGTTATATACAGGGGACATCATGTAGAGGTGGTCACTATAAATCTGTTATATACAGGGGACATCATGTAGGGGTGGTCACTATAAATCTGTTATATACAGGGGACATCATGTAGAGGTGGTCACTATAAATCTGTTATATACAGGGGACATCATGTAGGGGTGGTCACTATAAATCTGTTATATACAGGGGACATCATGTAGATGTGGTCAATATAAATCTGTTATATACAGGGGACATCATGTAGATGTGGTCAAAATAAATCTGTTATATACAGGGGACATCATGTAGAGGTGGTCACTATAAATCTGTTATATACAGGGGACATCATGTAGGGGTGGTCACTATAAATCTGTTATATACAGGGGACATCATGTAGAGGTGGTCACTATAAATCTGTTATATACAGGGGACATCATGTAGAGGTGGTCACTATAAATCTGTTATATACAGGGGACATCATGTAGATGTGGTCACTATAAATCTGTTATATACAGGGGACATCATGTAGAGGTGGTCAATATAAATCTGTTATATAGAGGGGACATCATGTAGAGGTGGTCACTATTAATCTGTTATATACAGGGGACATCATGTAGAGGTGGTCACTATAAATCTGTTATATACAGGGGACATCATGTAGGGGTGGTCACTATCAATCTGTTATATACAGGGGACATCATGTAGATGTGGTCACTATAAATCTGTTATATACAGGGGACATCATGTAGGGGTGGTCACTATAAATCTGTTATATACAGGGGACATCATGTAGAGGTGGTCACTATAAATCTGTTATATACAGGGGACATCATGTAGGGGTGGTCATTATAAATCTGTTATATACAGGGACATCATGTAGGGGTGGTCACTATAAATCTGTTATATACAAGGGACATCATGTAGGGGTGGTCACTATAAATCTGTTATATAGAGGGGACATCATGTAGGGGTGGTCACTATAAATCTGTTATATACAGGGGACATCATGTAGAGGTGGTCACTATAAATCTGTTATATACAGGGGACATCATGTAGGGGTGGTCACTATAAATCTGTTATATACAGGGGACATCATGTAGGGGTGGTCACTATAAATCTGTTATATACAGGGGACATCATGTAGAGGTGGTCACTATAAATCTGTTATATACAGGGGACATCATGTAGGGGTGGTCATTATAAATCTGTTATATACAGGGGACATCATGTAGGGGTGGTCACTATAAATCTGTTATATACAAGGGACATCATGTAGGGGTGGTCACTATAAATCTGTTATATAGAGGGGACATCATGTAGGGGTGGTCACTATAAATCTGTTATATACAGGGGACATCATGTAGAGGTGGTCACTATAAATCTGTTATATACAGGGGACATCATGTAGGGGTGGTCACTATAAATCTGTTATATACAGGGGACATCATGTAGGGGTGGTCACTCTAAATCTGTTATATACAGGGGACATCATGTAGATGTGGTCACTATAAATCTGTTATATACAGGGGACATCATGTAGGGGTGGTCACTATAAATCTGTTATATACAGGGGACATCATGTAGGGGTGGTCACTATAAATCTGTTATATACAGGGGACATCATGTAGGGGTGGTCACTATAAATCTGTTATATACAGGGGACATCATGTAGGGGTGGTCACTATAAATCTGTTATATACAGGGGACATCATGTAGGGGTGGTCACTATAAATCTGTTATATACAGGGGACATCATGTAGGGGTGGTCACTATAAATCTGTTATATACAGGGGACATCATGTAGGGGTGGTCACTATAAATCTGTTATATACAGGGGACATCATGTAGGGGTGGTCACTATAAATCTGTTATATACAGGGGACATCATGTAGAGGTGGTCACTATAAATCTGTTATATACAGGGGACATCATGAAGGGGTGGTCACTATAAATCTGTTATATACAGGGGACATCATGTAGAGGTGGTCACTATAAATCTGTTATATACAGGGGACATCATGTAGAGGTGGTCACTATAAATCTGTTATATACAGGGGACATCATGTAGATGTGGTCAATATAAATCTGTTATATACAGGGGACATCATGTAGATGTGGTCAAAATAAATCTGTTATATACAGGGGACATCATGTAGGGGTGGTCACTATAAATCTGTTATATACAGGGGACATCATGTAGGGGTGGTCACTATAAATCTGTTATATACAGGGGACATCATGTAGAGGTGGTCACTATAAATCTGTTATATACAGGGGACATCATGTAGAGGTGGTCACTATAAATCTGTTATATACAGGGGACATCATGTAGAGGTGGTCACTATAAATCTGTTATATACAGGGGACATCATGTAGAGGTGGTCACTATAAATCTGTTATATACAGGGGACATCATGTAGGGGTGGTCACTATCAATCTGTTATATACAGGGGACATCATGTAGATGTGGTCACTCTAAATCTGTTATATACAGGGGACATCATGTAGGGGTGGTCACTATAAATCTGTTATATACAGGGGACATCATGTAGATGTGGTCACTATAAATCTGTTATATACAGGGGACATCATGTAGGGGTGGTCACTCTAAATCTGTTATATACAAGGGACATCATGTAGGGGTGGTCACTATAAATCTGTTATATACAGGGGACATCATGTAGGGGTGGTCACTATAAATCTGTTATATACAGGGGACATCATGTAGAGGTGGTCACTATAAATCTGTTATATACAGGGGACATCATGTAGGGGTGGTCACTATAAATCTGTTATATACAGGGGACATCATGTAGAGGTGGTCACTATAAATCTGTTATATACAGGGGACATCATGTAGGGGTGGTCACTATAAATCTGTTATATACAGGGGACATCATGTAGATGTGGTCAATATAAATCTGTTATATACAGGGGACATCATGTAGATGTGGTCAAAATAAATCTGTTATATACAGGGGACATCATGTAGAGGTGGTCACTATAAATCTGTTATATACAGGGGACATCATGTAGGGGTGGTCACTATAAATCTGTTATATACAGGGGACATCATGTAGAGGTGGTCACTATAAATCTGTTATATACAGGGGACATCATGTAGAGGTGGTCACTATAAATCTGTTATATACAGGGGACATCATGTAGATGTGGTCACTATAAATCTGTTATATACAGGGGACATCATGTAGAGGTGGTCAATATAAATCTGTTATATAGAGGGGACATCATGTAGAGGTGGTCACTATTAATCTGTTATATACAGGGGACATCATGTAGAGGTGGTCACTATAAATCTGTTATATACAGGGGACATCATGTAGAGGTGGTCACTATCAATCTGTTATATACAGGGGACATCATGTAGATGTGGTCACTATAAATCTGTTATATACAGGGGACATCATGTAGGGGTGGTCACTATAAATCTGTTATATACAGGGGACATCATGTAGAGGTGGTCACTATAAATCTGTTATATACAGGGGACATCATGTAGGGGTGGTCATTATAAATCTGTTATATACAGGGGACATCATGTAGGGGTGGTCACTATAAATCTGTTATATACAAGGGACATCATGTAGGGGTGGTCACTATAAATCTGTTATATAGAGGGGACATCATGTAGGGGTGGTCACTATAAATCTGTTATATACAGGGGACATCATGTAGAGGTGGTCACTATAAATCTGTTATATACAGGGGACATCATGTAGGGGTGGTCACTATAAATCTGTTATATACAGGGGACATCATGTAGGGGTGGTCACTATAAATCTGTTATATACAGGGGACATCATGTAGAGGTGGTCACTATAAATCTGTTATATACAGGGGACATCATGTAGGGGTGGTCATTATAAATCTGTTATATACAGGGGACATCATGTAGGGGTGGTCACTATAAATCTGTTATATACAAGGGACATCATGTAGGGGTGGTCACTATAAATCTGTTATATAGAGGGGACATCATGTAGGGGTGGTCACTATAAATCTGTTATATACAGGGGACATCATGTAGAGGTGGTCACTATAAATCTGTTATATACAGGGGACATCATGTAGGGGTGGTCACTATAAATCTGTTATATACAGGGGACATCATGTAGATGTGGTCAATATAAATCTGTTATATACAGGGGACATCATGTAGATGTGGTCAAAATAAATCTGTTATATACAGGGGACATCATGTAGAGGTGGTCACTATAAATCTGTTATATACAGGGGACATCATGTAGGGGTGGTCACTATAAATCTGTTATATACAGGGGACATCATGTAGAGGTGGTCCCTATAAATCTGTTATATACAGGGGACATCATGTAGAGGTGGTCACTATAAATCTGTTATATACAGGGGACATCATGTAGATGTGGTCACTATAAATCTGTTATATACAGGGGACATCATGTAGAGGTTGTCACTATAAATCTGTTATATACAGGGGACATCATGTAGAGGTGGTCACTATAAATCAGTTATATACAGGGGACATCATGTAGATGTGGTCAAAATAAATCTGTTATATACAGGGGACATCATGTAGGGGTGGTCATTATAAATCTGTTATATACCGGGGACATTATGTAGAGGTGGTCACTATAAATCTGTTATATACAGGGGACATCATGTAGATGTGGTCACTATAAATCTGTTATATACAGGGGACATCATGTAGAGGTGGTCAATATAAATCTGTTATATAGAGGGGACATCATGTAGAGGTGGTCACTATTAATCTGTTATATACAGGGGACATCATGTAGAGGTGGTCACTATAAATCTGTTATATACAGGGGACATCATGTAGGGGTGGTCACTATCAATCTGTTATATACAGGGGACATCATGTAGATGTGGTCACTATAAATCTGTTATATACAGGGGACATCATGTAGGGGTGGTCACTATAAATCTGTTATATACAGGGGACATCATGTAGAGGTGGTCACTATAAATCTGTTATATACAGGGGACATCATGTAGGGGTGGTCATTATAAATCTGTTATATACAGGGGACATCATGTAGGGGTGGTCACTATAAATCTGTTATATACAAGGGACATCATGTAGGGGTGGTCACTATAAATCTGTTATATAGAGGGGACATCATGTAGGGGTGGTCACTATAAATCTGTTATATACAGGGGACATCATGTAGAGGTGGTCACTATAAATCTGTTATATACAGGGGACATCATGTAGGGGTGGTCACTATAAATCTGTTATATACAGGGGACATCATGTAGGGGTGGTCATTATAAATCTGTTATATACAGGGGACATCATGTAGAGGTGGTCACTATAAATCTGTTATATACAGGGGACATCATGTAGGGGTGGTCATTATAAATCTGTTATATACAGGGGACATCATGTAGGGGTGGTCACTATAAATCTGTTATATACAAGGGACATCATGTAGGGGTGGTCACTATAAATCTGTTATATAGAGGGGACATCATGTAGGGGTGGTCACTATAAATCTGTTATATACAGGGGACATCATGTAGAGGTGGTCACTATCAATCTGTTATATACAGGGGACATCATGTAGGGGTGGTCACTATAAATCTGTTATATACAGGGGACATCATGTAGATGTGGTCAATATAAATCTGTTATATACAGGGGACATCATGTAGATGTGGTCAAAATAAATCTGTTATATACAGGGAACATCATGTAGAGGTGGTCACTATAAATCTGTTATATACAGGGGACATCATGTAGGGGTGGTAACTATAAACCTGTTATATACAGGGGACATCATGTAGAGGTGGTCACTATAAATCTGTTATATACAGGGGACATCATGTAGAGGTGGTCACTATAAATCTGTTATATACAGGGGACATCATGTAGATGTGGTCACTATAAATCTGTTATATACAGGGGACATCATGTAGAGGTTGTCACTATAAATCTGTTATATACAGGGGATATCATGTAGAGGTGGTCACTATAAATCTGTTATATACAGGGGACATCATGTAGATGTGGTCAAAATAAATCTGTTATATACAGGGGACATCATGTAGGGGTGGTCATTATAAATCTGTTATATACCGGGGACATTATGTAGAGGTGGTCACTATAAATCTGTTATATACAGGGGACATCATGTAGAGGTGGTCACTATAAATCTGTTATATACAGGGGACATCATGTAGGGGTGGTCACTATAAATCTGTTATATACAGGGGACATCATGTAGATGTGGTCACTATAAATCTGTTATATACAGGGGACACCATGTAGGGGTGGTCACTATAAATCTGTTATATACAGGGGACATCATGTAGGGGTGGTCACTATAAATCTGTTATATACAGGGGACACCATGTAGAGGTGGTCACTATAAATCTGTTATATACAGGGGACATCATGTAGAGGTGGTCACTATAAATCTGTTATATACAGGGGACATCATGTAGAGGTGGTCACTATAAATCTGTTATATACAGGGGACATCATGTAGAGGTGGTCACTATAAATCTGTTATATACAGGGGACATCATGTAGAGGTGGTCACTATAAATCTGTTATATACAGGGGACATCATGTAGGGGTGGTCACTATAAATCTGTTATATACAGGGGACATCATGTAGGGGTGGTCATTATAAATCTGTTATATACAGGGGACACCATGTAGAGGTGGTCAATATAAATCTGTTATATAGAGGGGACATGTAGAGGTGGTCACTATTAATCTGTTATATACCGGGGACATCATGTAGAGGTGGTCACTATAAATCTGTTATATACAGGGGACATCATGTAGGGGTGGTCACTATCAATCTGTTATATACAGGGGACATCATGTAGATGTGGTCACTCTAAATCTGTTATATACAGGGGACATCATGTAGGGGTGGTCACTATAAATCTGTTATATACAGGGGACATCATGTAGATGTGGTCACTATAAATCTGTTATATACAGGGGACATCATGTAGGGGTGGTCACTGTAAATCTGTTATATACAAGGGACATCATGTAGGGGTGGTCACTATAAATCTGTTATATACAGGGGACATCATGTAGGGGTGGTCACTATAAATCTGTTATATACAGGGGACATCATGTAGAGGTGGTCACTATAAATCTGTTATATACAGGGGACATCATGTAGGGGTGGTCACTATAAATCTGTTATATACAGGGGACATCATGTAGAGGTGGTCACTATAAATCTGTTATATACAGGGGACATCATGTAGGGGTGGTCACTATAAATCTGTTATATACAGGGGACATCATGTAGATGTGGTCAATATAAATCTGTTATATACTGGGGACATCATGTAGATGTGGTCAAAATAAATCTGTTATATACAGGGGACATCATGTAGAGGTGGTCACTATAAATCTGTTATATACAGGGGACATCATGTAGGGGTGGTCACTATAAATCTGTTATATACAGGGGACATCATGTAGAGGTGGTCACTATAAATCTGTTATATACAGGGGACATCATGTAGAGGTGGTCACTATAAATCTGTTATATACAGGGGACATCATGTAGATGTGGTCACTATAAATCTGTTATATACAGGGGACATCATGTAGAGGTGGTCAATATAAATCTGTTATATAGAGGGGACATCATGTAGAGGTGGTCACTATTAATCTGTTATATACAGGGGACATCATGTAGAGGTGGTCACTATAAATCTGTTATATACAGGGGACATCATGTAGGGGTGGTCACTATCAATCTGTTATATACAGGGGACATCATGTAGATGTGGTCACTCTAAATCTGTTATATACAGGGGACATCATGTAGGGGTGGTCACTATAAATCTGTTATATACAGGGGACATCATGTAGAGGTGGTCACTATAAATCTGTTATATACAGGGGACATCATGTAGGGGTGGTCATTATAAATCTGTTATATACAGGGAACATCATGTAGAGGTGGTCAATATAAATCTGTTATATACAGGGGACATCATGTAGAGGTGGTCACTATAAATCTGTTATATACAGGGGACATCATGTAGAGGTGGTCACTATAAATCTGTTATATACAGGGGACATCATGTAGGGGTGGTCACTATAAATCTGTTATATACAGGGGACATCATGTAGAGGTGGTCACTATAAATCTGTTATATACAGGGGACATCATGTAGAGGTGGTCACTATAAATCTGTTATATACAGGGGACATCATGTAGATGTGGTCAATATAAATCTGTTATATACAGGGGACATCATGTAGATGTGGTCAAAATAAATCTGTTATATACAGGGGACATCATGTAGAGGTGGTCACTATAAATCTGTTATATACAGGGGACATCATGTAGGGGTGGTCACTATAAATCTGTTATATACAGGGGACATCATGTAGAGGTGGTCACTATAAATCTGTTATATACAGGGGACATCATGTAGAGGTGGTCACTATAAATCTGTTATATACAGGGGACATCATGTAGAGGTGGTCACTATAAATCTGGTTTATACAGGGGACATCATGTAGAGGTGGTCACTATAAATCTGTTATATACAGGGGACATCATGTAGAGGTGGTCACTATAAATCTGTTATATACAGGGGACATCATGTAGATGTGGTCAATATAAATCTGTTATATACAGGGGACATCATGTAGGGGTGGTCACTATAAACCTGTTATATACAGGGGACATCATGTAGAGGTGGTCACTATAAATCTGTTATATACAGGGGACATCATGTAGAGGTGGTCACTATAAATCTGTTATATACAGGGGACATCATGTAGATGTGGTCACTATAAATCTGTTATATACAGGGGACATCATGTAGAGGTTGTCACTATAAATCTGTTATATACAGGGGATATCATGTAGAGGTGGTCACTATAAATCTGTTATATACAGGGGACATCATGTAGATGTGGTCAAAATAAATCTGTTATATACAGGGGACATCATGTAGGGGTGGTCATTATAAATCTGTTATATACCGGGGACATTATGTAGAGGTGGTCACTATAAATCTGTTATATACAGGGGACATCATGTAGAGGTGGTCACTATAAATCTGTTATATACAGGGGACATCATGTAGGGGTGGTCACTATAAATCTGTTATATACAGGGGACATCATGTAGATGTGGTCACTATAAATCTGTTATATACAGGGGACACCATGTAGGGGTGGTCACTATAAATCTGTTATATACAGGGGACATCATGTAGGGGTGGTCACTATAAATCTGTTATATACAGGGGACACCATGTAGAGGTGGTCACTATAAATCTGTTATATACAGGGGACATCATGTAGAGGTGGTCACTATAAATCTGTTATATACAGGGGACATCATGTAGAGGTGGTTACTATAAATCTGTTATATACAGGGGACATCATGTAGAGGTGGTCACTATAAATCTGTTATATACAGGGGACATCATGTAGAGGTGGTCACTATAAATCTGTTATATACAGGGGACATCATGTAGGGGTGGTCACTATAAATCTGTTATATACAGGGGACATCATGTAGGGGTGGTCATTATAAATCTGTTATATACAGGGGACACCATGTAGAGGTGGTCAATATAAATCTGTTATATAGAGGGGACATCATGTAGAGGTGGTCACTATTAATCTGTTATATACAGGGGACATCATGTAGAGGTGGTCACTATAAATCTGTTATATACAGGGGACATCATGTAGGGGTGGTCACTATCAATCTGTTATATACAGGGGACATCATGTAGATGTGGTCACTCTAAATCTGTTATATACAGGGGACATCATGTAGGGGTGGTCACTATAAATCTGTTATATACAGGGGACATCATGTAGATGTGGTCACTATAAATCTGTTATATACAGGGGACATCATGTAGGGGTGGTCACTGTAAATCTGTTATATACAAGGGACATCATGTAGGGGTGGTCACTATAAATCTGTTATATACAGGGGACATCATGTAGGGGTGGTCACTATAAATCTGTTATATACAGGGGACATCATGTAGAGGTGGTCACTATAAATCTGTTATATACAGGGGACATCATGTAGGGGTGGTCACTATAAATCTGTTATATACAGGGGACATCATGTAGAGGTGGTCACTATAAATCTGTTATATACAGGGGACATCATGTAGGGGTGGTCACTATAAATCTGTTATATACAGGGGACATCATGTAGATGTGGTCAATATAAATCTGTTATATACTGGGGACATCATGTAGATGTGGTCAAAATAAATCTGTTATATACAGGGGACATCATGTAGAGGTGGTCACTATAAATCTGTTATATACAGGGGACATCATGTAGGGGTGGTCACTATAAATCTGTTATATACAGGGGACATCATGTAGAGGTGGTCACTATAAATCTGTTATATACAGGGGACATCATGTAGAGGTGGTCACTATAAATCTGTTATATACAGGGGACATCATGTAGATGTGGTCACTATAAATCTGTTATATACAGGGGACATCATGTAGAGGTGGTCAATATAAATCTGTTATATAGAGGGGACATCATGTAGAGGTGGTCACTATTAATCTGTTATATACAGGGGACATCATGTAGAGGTGGTCACTATCAATCTGTTATATACAGGGGACATCATGTAGGGGTGGTCACTATCAATCTGTTATATACAGGGGACATCATGTAGATGTGGTCACTCTAAATCTGTTATATACAGGGGACATCATGTAGGGGTGGTCACTATAAATCTGTTATATACAGGGGACATCATGTAGAGGTGGTCACTATAAATCTGTTATATACAGGGGACATCATGTAGGGGTGGTCATTATAAATCTGTTATATACAGGGGACATCATGTAGGGGTGGTCACTATAAATCTGTTATATACAAGGGACATCATGTAGGGGTGGTCACTATAAATCTGTTATATAGAGGGGACATCATGTAGGGGTGGTCACTATAAATCTGTTATATACAGGGGACATCATGTAGAGGTGGTCACTATAAATCTGTTATATACAGGGGACATCATGTAGGGGTGGTCACTATAAATCTGTTATATACAGGGGACATCATGTAGAGGTGGTCACTATAAATCTGTTATATACAGGGGACATCATGTAGGGGTGGTCACTATAAATCTGTTATATACAGGGGACATCATGTAGATGTGGTCAATATAAATCTGTTATATACAGGGGACATCATGTAGATGTGGTCAAAATAAATCTGTTATATACAGGGGACATCATGTAGAGGTGGTCACTATAAATCTGTTATATACAGGGGACATCATGTAGGGGTGGTCACTATAAATCTGTTATATACAGGGGACATCATGTAGAGGTGGTCACTATAAATCTGTTATATACAGGGGACATCATGTAGAGGTGGTCACTATAAATCTGTTATATACAGGGGACATCATGTAGATGTGGTCACTATAAATCTGTTATATACAGGGGACATCATGTAGAGGTTGTCACTATAAATCTGTTATATAGAGGGGACATCATGTAGAGGTGGTCACTATAAATCTGTTATATACAGGGGACATCATGTAGAGGTGGTCACTATAAATCTGTTATATACAGGGGACATCATGTAGAGGTGGTCACTATAAATCTGGTTTATACAGGGGACATCATGTAGAGGTGGTCACTATAAATCTGTTATATACAGGGGACATCATGTAGAGGTGGTCACTATAAATCTGTTATATACAGGGGACATCATGTAGATGTGGTCAATATAAATCTGTTATATACAGGGGACATCATGTAGGGGTGGTCACTATAAACCTGTTATATACAGGGGACATCATGTAGAGGTGGTCACTATAAATCTGTTATATACAGGGGACATCATGTAGAGGTGGTCACTATAAATCTGTTATATACAGGGGACATCATGTAGATGTGGTCACTATAAATCTGTTATATACAGGGGACATCATGTAGAGGTTGTCACTATAAATCTGTTATATACAGGGGATATCATGTAGAGGTGGTCACTATAAATCTGTTATATACAGGGGACATCATGTAGATGTGGTCAAAATAAATCTGTTATATACAGGGGACATCATGTAGGGGTGGTCATTATAAATCTGTTATATACCGGGGACATTATGTAGAGGTGGTCACTATAAATCTGTTATATACAGGGGACATCATGTAGAGGTGGTCACTATAAATCTGTTATATACAGGGGACATCATGTAGGGGTGGTCACTATAAATCTGTTATATACAGGGGACATCATGTAGATGTGGTCACTATAAATCTGTTATATACAGGGGACACCATGTAGGGGTGGTCACTATAAATCTGTTATATACAGGGGACATCATGTAGGGGTGGTCACTATAAATCTGTTATATACAGGGGACACCATGTAGAGGTGGTCACTATAAATCTGTTATATACAGGGGACATCATGTAGAGGTGGTCACTATAAATCTGTTATATACAGGGGACATCATGTAGAGGTGGTTACTATAAATCTGTTATATACAGGGGACATCATGTAGAGGTGGTCACTATAAATCTGTTATATACAGGGGACATCATGTAGAGGTGGTCACTATAAATCTGTTATATACAGGGGACATCATGTAGGGGTGGTCACTATAAATCTGTTATATACAGGGGACATCATGTAGGGGTGGTCATTATAAATCTGTTATATACAGGGGACACCATGTAGAGGTGGTCAATATAAATCTGTTATATAGAGGGGACATCATGTAGAGGTGGTCACTATTAATCTGTTATATACAGGGGACATCATGTAGAGGTGGTCACTATAAATCTGTTATATACAGGGGACATCATGTAGGGGTGGTCACTATCAATCTGTTATATACAGGGGACATCATGTAGATGTGGTCACTCTAAATCTGTTATATACAGGGGACATCATGTAGGGGTGGTCACTATAAATCTGTTATATACAGGGGACATCATGTAGATGTGGTCACTATAAATCTGTTATATACAGGGGACATCATGTAGGGGTGGTCACTGTAAATCTGTTATATACAAGGGACATCATGTAGGGGTGGTCACTATAAATCTGTTATATACAGGGGACATCATGTAGGGGTGGTCACTATAAATCTGTTATATACAGGGGACATCATGTAGAGGTGGTCACTATAAATCTGTTATATACAGGGGACATCATGTAGGGGTGGTCACTATAAATCTGTTATATACAGGGGACATCATGTAGAGGTGGTCACTATAAATCTGTTATATACAGGGGACATCATGTAGGGGTGGTCACTATAAATCTGTTATATACAGGGGACATCATGTAGATGTGGTCAATATAAATCTGTTATATACAGGGGACATCATGTAGATGTGGTCAAAATAAATCTGTTATATACAGGGGACATCATGTAGAGGTGGTCACTATAAATCTGTTATATACAGGGGACATCATGTAGGGGTGGTCACTATAAATCTGTTATATACAGGGGACATCATGTAGAGGTGGTCACTATAAATCTGTTATATACAGGGGACATCATGTAGAGGTGGTCACTATAAATCTGTTATATACAGGGGACATCATGTAGATGTGGTCACTATAAATCTGTTATATACAGGGGACATCATGTAGAGGTGGTCAATATAAATCTGTTATATAGAGGGGACATCATGTAGAGGTGGTCACTATTAATCTGTTATATACAGGGGACATCATGTAGAGGTGGTCACTATCAATCTGTTATATACAGGGGACATCATGTAGGGGTGGTCACTATCAATCTGTTATATACAGGGGACATCATGTAGATGTGGTCACTCTAAATCTGTTATATACAGGGGACATCATGTAGGGGTGGTCACTATAAATCTGTTATATACAGGGGACATCATGTAGAGGTGGTCACTATAAATCTGTTATATACAGGGGACATCATGTAGGGGTGGTCATTATAAATCTGTTATATACAGGGGACATCATGTAGGGGTGGTCACTATAAATCTGTTATATACAAGGGACATCATGTAGGGGTGGTCACTATAAATCTGTTATATAGAGGGGACATCATGTAGGGGTGGTCACTATAAATCTGTTATATACAGGGGACATCATGTAGAGGTGGTCACTATAAATCTGTTATATACAGGGGACATCATGTAGGGGTGGTCACTATAAATCTGTTATATACAGGGGACATCATGTAGAGGTGGTCACTATAAATCTGTTATATACAGGGGACATCATGTAGGGGTGGTCACTATAAATCTGTTATATACAGGGGACATCATGTAGATGTGGTCAATATAAATCTGTTATATACAGGGGACATCATGTAGATGTGGTCAAAATAAATCTGTTATATACAGGGGACATCATGTAGAGGTGGTCACTATAAATCTGTTATATACAGGGGACATCATGTAGGGGTGGTCACTATAAATCTGTTATATACAGGGGACATCATGTAGAGGTGGTCACTATAAATCTGTTATATACAGGGGACATCATGTAGAGGTGGTCACTATAAATCTGTTATATACAGGCGACATCATGTAGATGTGGTCACTATAAATCTGTTATATACAGGGGACATCATGTAGAGGTTGTCACTATAAATCTGTTATATACAGGGGATATCATGTAGAGGTGGTCACTATAAATCAGTTATATACAGGGGAAATCATGTAGATGTGGTCAAAATAAATCTGTTATATACAGGGGACATCATGTAGGGGTGGTCATTATAAATCTGTTATATACCGGGGACATTATGTAGAGGTGGTCACTATAAATCTGTTATATACAGGGGACATCATGTAGAGGTGGTCACTATAAATCTGTTATATACAGGGGACATCATGTAGGGGTGGTCACTATAAATCTGTTATATACAGGGGACATCATGTAGATGTGGTCACTATAAATCTGTTATATACAGGGGACACCATGTAGGGGTGGTCACTATAAATCTGTTATATACAGGGGACATCATGTAGGGGTGGTCATTATAAATCTGTTATATACAGGGGACACCATGTAGAGGTGGTCACTATAAATCTGTTATATACAGGGGACATCATGTAGAGGTGGTCACTATAAATCTGTTATATAGAGGGGACATCATGTAGAGGTGGTCACTATTAATCTGTTATATACAGGGGACATCATGTAGAGGTGGTCACTATAAATCTGTTATATACAGGGGACATCATGTAGGGGTGGTCACTATAAATCTGTTATATACAGGGGACATCATGTAGGGGTGGTCACTCTAAATCTGTTATATACAGGGGACATCATGTAGATGTGGTCACTATAAATCTGTTATATACAGGGGACATCATGTAGGGGTGGTCACTATAAATCTGTTATATACAGGGGACATCATGTAGGGGTGGTCACTATAAATCTGTTATATACAGGGGACATCATGTAGGGGTGGTCACTATAAATCTGTTATATACAGGGGACATCATGTAGGGGTGGTCACTATAAATCTGTTATATACAGGGGACATCATGTAGGGGTGGTCAATATAAATCTGTTATATACAGGGGACATCATGTAGGGGTGGTCACTATAAATCTGTTATATACAGGGGACATCATGTAGGGGTGGTCACTATAAATCTGTTATATACAGGGGACATCATGTAGGGGTGGTCACTATAAATCTGTTATATACAGGGGACATCACGTAGGGGTGGTCACTATAAATCTGTTATATACAGGGGACATCATGTAGAGGTGGTCACTATAAATCTGTTATATACAGGGGACATCATGTAGGGGTTGTCACTATAAATCTGTTATGTACAGGGGACATCATGTAGAGGTGGTCACTATAAATCTGTTATATACAGGGGACATCATGTAGAGGTGGTCACTATAAATCTGTTATATACAGGGGACATCATGTAGATGTGGTCAATATAAATCTGTTATATACAGGGGACATCATGTAGAGGTGGTCACTATAAATCTGTTATATACAGGGGACATCATGTAGAGGTGGTCACTATAAATCTGTTATATACAGGGGACATCATGTAGAGGTGGTCACTATAAATCTGTTATATACAGAGGACATCATGTAGGGGTGGTCACTATCAATCTGTTATATCCAGGGGACATCATGTAGATGTGGTCACTCTAAATCTGTTATATACAGGGGACATCATGTAGGGGTGGTCACTATAAATCTGTTATATACAGGGGACATCATGTAGATGTGGTCACTATAAATATGTTATATACAGGGGACATCATGTAGGGGTGGTCACTATAAATCTGTTATATACAAGGGACATCATGTAGGGGTGGTCACTATAAATCTGTTATATACAGGGGACATCATGTAGGGGTGGTCACTATAAATCTGTTACATACAGGGGACATCATGTAGGGGTGGTCACTATAAATCTGTTATATACAGGGGACATCATGTAGGGGTGGTCACTATAAATCTGTTATATACAGGGGACATCATGTAGAGGTGGTCACTATAAATCTGTTATATACAGGGGACATCATGTAGGGGTGGTCAATATAAATCTGTTATATACAGGGGACATCATGTAGATGTGGTCAAAATAAATCTGTTATATACAGGGGACATCATGTAGGGGTGGTCACTATAAATCTGTTATATACAGGGGACATCATGTAGGGGTGATCACTATAAATCTGTTATATACAGGGGACATCATGTAGAGGTGGTCACTATAAATCTGTTATATACAGGGGACATCATGTAGAGGTGGTCACTATAAATCTGTTATATACAGGGGACATCATGTAGAGGTGGTCACTATAAATCTGTTATATACAGGGGACATCATGTAGAGGTGGTCACTATAAATCTGTTATATACAGGGGACATCATGTAGGGGTGGTCACTATCAATCTGTTATATACAGGGGACATCATGTAGATGTGGTCACTCTAAATCTGTTATATACAGGGGACATCATGTAGGGGTGGTCACTATCAATCTGTTATATACAGGGGACATCATGTAGATGTGGTCACTATAAATCTGTTATATACAGGGGACATCATGTAGGGGTGGTCACTCTAAATCTGTTATATACAAGGGACATCATGTAGGGGTGGTCACTATAAATCTGTTATATACAGGGGACATCATGTAGGGGTGGTCACTATAAATCTGTTACATACAGGGGACATCATGTAGGGGTGGTCACTATAAATCTGTTATATACAGGGGACATCATGTAGGGGTGGTCACTATAAATCTGTTATATACAGGGGACATCATGTAGAGGTGGTCACTATAAATCTGTTATATACAGGGGACATCATGTAGGGGTGGTCAATATAAATCTGTTATATACAGGGGACATCATGTAGATGTGGTCAATATAAATCTGTTATATACAGGGGACATCATGTAGATGTGGTCAAAATAAATCTGTTATATACAGGGGACATCATGTAGAGGTGGTCACTATAAATCTGTTATATACAGGGGACATCATGTAGGGGTGGTCACTATAAATCTGTTATATACAGGGGACATCATGTAGAGGTGGTCACTATAAATCTGTTATATACAGGGGACATCATGTAGAGGTGGTCACTATAAATCTGTTATATACAGGGGACATCATGTAGATGTGGTCACTATAAATCTGTTATATACAGGGGACATCATGTAGAGGTGGTCAATATAAATCTGTTATATAGAGGGGACATCATGTAGAGGTGGTCACTATTAATCTGTTATATACAGGGGACATCATGTAGAGGTGGTCACTATAAATCTGTTATATACAGGGGACATCATGTAGGGGTGGTCACTATCAATCTGTTATATACAGGGGACATCATGTAGATGTGGTCACTATAAATCTGTTATATACAGGGGACATCATGTAGGGGTGGTCACTATAAATCTGTTATATACAGGGGACATCATGTAGAGGTGGTCACTATAAATCTGTTATATACAGGGGACATCATGCAGGGGTGGTCATTATAAATCTGTTATATACAGGGGACATCATGTAGGGGTGGTCACTATAAATCTGTTATATACAAGGGACATCATGTAGGGGTGGTCACTATAAATCTGTTATATAGAGGGGACATCATGTAGGGGTGGTCACTATAAATCTGTTATATACAGGGGACATCATGTAGAGGTGGTCACTATAAATCTGTTATATACAGGGGACATCATGTAGGGGTGGTCACTATAAATCTGTTATATACAGGGGACATCATGTAGAGGTGGTCACTATAAATCTGTTATATACAGGGGACATCATGTAGGGGTGGTCACTATAAATCTGTTATATACAGGGGACATCATGTAGATGTGGTCAATATAAATCTGTTATATACAGGGGACATCATGTAGATGTGGTCAAAATAAATCTGTTATATACAGGGGACATCATGTAGAGGTGGTCACTATAAATCTGTTATATACAGGGGACATCATGTAGGGGTGGTCACTATAAATCTGTTATATACAGGGGACATCATGTAGAGGTGGTCACTATAAATCTGTTATATACAGGGGACATCATGTAGAGGTGGTCACTATAAATCTGTTATATACAGGGGACATCATGTAGATGTGGTCACTATAAATCTGTTATATACAGGGGAAATCATGTAGAGGTTGTCACTATAAATCTGTTATATACAGGGGATATCATGTAGAGGTGGTCACTATAAATCAGTTATATACAGGGGACATCATGTAGATGTGGTCAAAATAAATCTGTTATATACAGGGGACATCATGTAGGGGTGGTCATTATAAATCTGTTATATACCGGGGACATCATGTAGAGGTGGTCACTATAAATCTGTTATATACAGGGGACATCATGTAGAGGTGGTCACTATAAATCTGTTATATACAGGGGACATCATGTAGGGGTGGTCACTATAAATCTGTTATATACAGGGGACATCATGTAGATGTGGTCACTATAAATCTGTTATATACAGGGGACACCATGTAGGGGTGGTCACTATAAATCTGTTATATACAGGGGACATCATGTAGGGGTGGTCATTATAAATCTGTTATATACAGGGGACACCATGTAGAGGTGGTCACTATAAATCTGTTATATACAGGGGACATCATGTAGAGGTGGTCACTATAAATCTGTTATATACAGGGGACATCATGTAGATGTGGTCAATATAAATCTGTTATATACAGGGGACATCATGTAGAGGTGGTCACTATAAATCTGTTATATACAGGGGACATCATGTAGAGGTGGTCACTATAAATCTGTTATATACAGGGGACATCATGTAGGGGTGGTCACTATAAATCTGTTATATACAGGGGACATCATGTAGAGGTGGTCACTATAAATCTGTTATATACAGGGGACATCATGTAGAGGTGGTCACTATAAATCTGTTATATACAGGGGACATCATGTAGATGTGGTCAATATAAATCTGTTATATACAGGGGACATCATGTAGATGTGGTCAAAATAAATCTGTTATATACAGGGGACATCATGTAGAGGTGGTCACTATAAATCTGTTATATACAGGGGACATCATGTAGGGGTGGTCACTATAAATCTGTTATATACAGGGGACATCATGTAGAGGTGGTCACTATAAATCTGTTATATACAGGGGACATCATGTAGAGGTGGTCACTATAAATCTGTTATATACAGGGGACATCATGTAGAGGTGGTCACTATAAATCTGTTATATACAGGGGACATCATGTAGAGGTGGTCACTATAAATCTGTTATATACAGGGGACATCATGTAGAGGTGGTCACTATAAATCTGTTATATACAGGGGACATCATGTAGATGTGGTCAATATAAATCTGTTATATACAGGGGACATCATGTAGATGTGGTCAAAATAAATCTGTTATATACAGGGGACATCATGTAGAGGTGGTCACTATAAATCTGTTATATACAGGGGACATCATGTAGGGGTGGTCACTATAAATCTGTTATATACAGGGGACATCATGTAGAGGTTGTCACTATAAATCTGTTATATACAGGGGACATCATGTAGAGGTGGTCACTATAAATCTGTTATATACAGGGGACATCATGTAGGGGTGGTCACTATAAATCTGTTATATACAGGGGACATCATGTAGAGGTTGTCACTATAAATCTGTTATATACAGGGGACATCATGTAGAGGTGGTCACTATAAATCTGTTATATACAGGGGACATCATGTAGATGTGGTCAAAATAAATCTGTTATATACAGGGGACATCATGTAGAGGTTGTCACTATAAATCTGTTATATACAGGGGACATCATTTAGAGGTGGTCACTATAAATCAGTTATATACAGGGGACATCATGTAGATGTGGTCAATATAAATCTGTTATATACAGGGGACATCATGTAGGGGTGGTCATTATAAATCTGTTATATACAGGGGACATCATGTAGATGTGGTCAATATAAATCTGTTATATACAGGGGACATCATGTAGAGGTGGTCACTATAAATCTGTTATATACAGGGGACATCATGTAGGGGTGGTCACTATAAATCTGTTATATACAGGGGACATCATGTAGATGTGGTCACTATAAATCTGTTATATACAGGGGACACCATGTAGGGGTGGTCACTATAAATCTGTTATATACAGGGGACATCATGTAGGGGTGGTCATTATAAATCTGTTATATACAGGGGACACCATGTAGAGGTGGTCACTATAAATCTGTTATATACAGGGGACATCATGTAGAGGTGGTCACTATAAATCTGTTATATACAGGGGACATCATGTAGATGTGGTCAATATAAATCTGTTATATACAGGGGACATCATGTAGAGGTGGTCACTATAAATCTGTTATATACAGGGGACATCATGTAGAGGTGGTCACTATAAATCTGTTATATACAGGGGACATCATGTAGGGGTGGTCACTATAAATCTGTTATATACAGGGGACATCATGTAGAGGTGGTCACTATAAATCTGTTATATACAGGGGACATCATGTAGAGGTGGTCACTATAAATCTGTTATATACAGGGGACATCATGTAGATGTGGTCAATATAAATCTGTTATATACAGGGGACATCATGTAGATGTGGTCATTATAAATCTGTTATATACAGGGGACATCATGTAGAGGTGGTCACTATAAATCTGTTATATACAGGGGACATCATGTAGGGGTGGTCACTATAAATCTGTTATATACAGGGGACATCATGTAGAGGTGGTCACTATAAATCTGTTATATACAGGGGACATCATGTAGAGGTGGTCACTATAAATCTGTTATATACAGGGGACATCATGTAGAGGTGGTCACTATAAATCTGTTATATACAGGGGACATCATGTAGAGGTGGTCACTATAAATCTGTTATATACAGGGGACATCATGTAGAGGTGGTCACTATAAATCTGTTATATACAGGGGACATCATGTAGATGTGGTCAATATAAATCTGTTATATACAGGGGACATCATGTAGATGTGGTCAAAATAAATCTGTTATATACAGGGGACATCATGTAGAGGTGGTCACTATAAATCTGTTATATACAGGGGACATCATGTAGGGGTGGTCACTATAAATCTGTTATATACAGGGGACATCATGTAGAGGTTGTCACTATAAATCTGTTATATACAGGGGACATCATGTAGAGGTGGTCACTATAAATCTGTTATATACAGGGGACATCATGTAGATGTGGTCAAAATAAATCTGTTATATACAGGGGACATCATGTAGAGGTTGTCACTATAAATCTGTTATATACAGGGGACATCATTTAGAGGTGGTCACTATAAATCAGTTATATACAGGGGACATCATGTAGATGTGGTCAATATAAATCTGTTATATACAGGGGACATCATGTAGGGGTGGTCATTATAAATCTGTTATATACAGGGGACATCATGTAGAGGTGGTCACTATAAATCTGTTATATACAGGGGACATCATGTAGAGGTGGTCACTATAAATCTGTTATATACAGGGGACATCATGTAGGGGTGGTCACTATAAATCTGTTATATACAGGGGACATCATGTAGGGGTGGTCACTATAAATCTGTTATATACAGGGGACATCATGTAGGGGTGGTCACTATAAATCTGTTATATACAGGGGACATCATGTAGGGGTGGTCACTATAAATCTGTTATATACAGGGGACATCATGTAGGGGTGGTCACTATAAATCTGTTATATACAGGGGACATCATGTAGATGTGGTCAATATAAATCTGTTATATACAGGGGACATCATGTAGAGGTGGTCACTATAAATCTGTTATATACAGGGGACATCATGTAGGGGTGGTCACTATAAATCTGTTATATACAGGGGACATCATGTAGAGGTGGTCACTATAAATCTGTTATATACAGGGGACATCATGTAGAGGTGGTCACTATCAATCTGTTATATACAGGGAACATCATGTAGAGGTGGTCACTATAAATCTGTTATATACAGGGGACATCATGTAGGGGTGATCACTATAAATCCGTTATATACAGGGGACATCATGTAGAGGTGGTCACTATAAATCTGTTATATTCAGGGGACATCATGTAGATGTGGTCAATATAAATCTGTTATATACAGGGGACATCATGTAGATGTGGTCACTATAAATCTGTTATATACAGGGGACATCGATTCATGTAGGGGTGGTCACTATAAATCTGTTATATACAGGGGACATCATGTAGAGGTGGTCACTATAAATCTGTTATATACAGGGGACATCATGTAGGGGTGGTCATTATAAATCTGTTATATACAGGGGACATCATGTAGGGGTGGTCAATATAAATCTGTTATATACAGGGGACATCATGTAGGGGTGGTCACTATAAATCTGTTATATACAGGGGACATCATGTAGGGGTGGTCACTGTAAATCTGTTATATACAGGGGACACCATGTAGGGGTGGTCACTATAAATCTGTTATATACAGGGGACATCATGTAGGGGTGGTCACTATAAATCTGTTATATACAGGGGACATCATGTAGGGGTGGTCACTATGAATCTGTTATATAGAGGGGACATCATGTAGGGGTGGTCACTATAAATCTGTTATATACAGGGGACATCATGTAGGGATGGTCACTATAAATCTGTTATATACAGGGGACATCATGTAGAGTTGGTCACTATAAATCTGTTATATACAGGGGACATCATGTAGGGGTGGTCACTATAAATCTGTTATATACAGGGGACATCATGCAGAGGTGGTCACTGTAAATCTGTTATATACAGGGGACATCAAGTAGGGGTGGTCACTATAAATCTGTTATATACAGGGGACATCATGTAGGGGTGGTCACTATAAATCTGTTATATACAGGGGACATCATGTAGGGGTGGTCACTATAAATCTGTTATATACAGGGGACATCATGTAGAGGTGGTCACTATAAATCTGTTATATACAGGGGACATCATGTAGATGTGGTCACTATAAATCTGTTATATACAGGGGACATCATGTAGAGGTGGTCACTATAAATCTGTTATATACAGGGGACATCATGTAGGGTTGGTCACTATAAATCTGTTATATACAGGGGACATCATGTAGGGGTGGTCACTATAAATCTGTTATATACAGGGGACATCATGTAGGGGTGGTCACTATAAATCTGTTATATACAGGGGACATCATGTAGGGGTGGTCACTATAAATCTGTTATATACAGGGGACATCATGTAGGGATGGTCACTATAAATCTGTTATATACAGGGGACATCATGTAGAGTTGGTCACTATAAATCTGTTATATACAGGGGACATCATGTAGGGGTGGTCACTATAAATCTGTTATATACAGGGGACATCATGCAGAGGTGGTCACTGTAAATCTGTTATATACAGGGGACATCAAGTAGGGGTGGTCACTATAAATCTGTTATATACAGGGGACATCATGTAGGGGTGGTCACTATAAATCTGTTATATACAGGGGACATCATGTAGAGGTGGTCACTATAAATCTGTTATATACAGGGGACATCATGTAGAGTTGGTCACTATAAATCTGTTATATACAGGGGACATCATGTAGGGGTGGTCACTATAAATCTGTTATATACAGGGGACATCATGTAGGGGTGGTCACTATAAATCTGTTATATACAGGGGACATCATGTAGGGGTGGTCACTATAAATCTGTTATATACAGGGGACATCATGTAGGGGTGGTCACTATAAATCTGTTATATACAGGGGACATCATGTAGAGTTGGTCACTATAAGTCTGTTATATACAGGGGACATCATGTAGGGGTGGTCACTATAAATCTGTTATATACAGGGGACATCATGCAGGGGTGGTCACTGTAAATCTGTTATATACAGGGGACATCATGTAGGGGTGGTCACTATAAATCTGTTATATACAGGGGACATCATGTAGAGGTGGTCACTATATATCTGTTATATACAGGGGACATCGTGTAGGGGTGGTCACTATAAATCTGTTATATACAGGGGACATCATGTAGATGTGGTCACTATAAATCTATTATATACAGGCGACATCATGTAGAGGTGATCACTATAAATCTGTTATATACAGGGGACATCATGTAGATGTGGTCACTATATATCTGTTATATACAGGGGACATTGTGTAGGGGTGGTCACTATAAATCTGTTATATACAGGGGACACCATGTAGAGGTGATCACTATATATCTGTTATATACAGGGGACATCATGTAGGGGTGGTCACTATAAATCTGTTATATACAGGGGACATCATGTAGGGGTGGTCACTATAAATCTGTTATATACAGGGGACATCATGTAGATGTGGTCACTATAAATCTGTTATATACAGGGGACATCATGTAGAGGTGATCACTATAAATCTGTTATATACAGGGGACATCATGTAGATGTGGTCACTATATATCTGTTATATACAGGGGACATCGTGTAGGGGTGGTCACTATATATCTGTTATATACAGGGGACATCGTGTAGGGGTGGTCACTATAAATCTGTTATATACAGGGGACACCATGTAGCATGTTTGAAAACACACAGTTAGAGTTCCTCTAGCCACTTAAAACATACTTGAATTGATGTATTTTTTTTTATTCTGTTTTGGCAAAAAGCACTTAAATCTGGCTGTTTTGTTTCATGCAAACCCCTGAACAGTACTAGATATTTAAGATACACATTAATGTTATGCATGTCACATTCGATTTTACATCAAAATGTCATTTCACTTTAACATTGGGCGGCGAGACAGTCTTGAGAAGTAACAGGACACATATTTGACCACCCTGTAACCCTTACTGGAATACATAATGAAAATCATGTCTACTTGTTTAATTTCTTTTCCTCCCATTTTCAGATTAATTTTATTTAAGCACACAAGTTTTGTATTGCACGAAAAGTGTTATCTTACTCAATAACTGAAAGCACTTAACGGCTTCCACTGCATTAATACTTGGGTCTGCTTGTAGCTACACGTGTAAAATGTCCTTACCACTTGATAGCAATTTTAAACCACACAATTAATGATCGAATGATATTAAATGAAAATATTTCAAGCATTTAAATCTGTTGAATTGACAATGCTGATAAGATTTATTCGAAACAATCAATGAAAAAACAATTCAAGGGTATCAAAATAGTTTATATGGTTTTTGTTTATTCACAAATAGGCGGCCTAGTAGTGTCTTTGACTTCATATTATAGGCTGCTTATAAATATTTGCCACACAACTGATAAACATTTGCCACAATTTGTTAATAACAAGAATTGCGCATAATTATATGTCTCGCCTTTCCCGCTTTGCCGATAATGTTTAGTCCCAACGTAAAAATTAGTATGACAAAATACATACAGCAAGATTATATCTGTAACATATAGCCAGGTTTCAATTTAATTACATATCAATAACACTATAAATAGTGGATCCTACATAAATTCTCAAAATTCCTATGTTTTTACCCCCAAATTCCCTCCAATTTTCAGTAAGGTCTTCAGTTTGATAATATTAGTAACTACCCTAAGTTTCAATTGAATCTGATATCAGTGACACTATAAAAAGTGGATATTAACGCAAATTCTCAAAATTCCCATGCTTTTGACCCAAAACAGCAAAACCTGAATATAAACTTCCTCCAAATTTCACTAAAAATAAGATGTTCAGTATGATGATGTTAGTAACAACATTAAATTTCAATTCAATGGGATATCTGTAACAATATAAAAAGTGGACTTTAACGCAAATTCTAAAAATTCCCATGTTTTTGCCCCAAATCACTAAAACCTGAAACACGATTTCATTTAAATTCAGGTAAGGTATTAAGTATGATGGTTTGAACAATGTAACCAACTTTCAATGCACTCAAATTGTTTTTTGTCTCGCCTCAACGATAGTCGAGAAAGCGAGACTTAGGTGTTACTTTTCCGACAGCGGCGACAACATTTGCGTTAAAGTCCACTTTTCACAGTGTTATTATTATCCAGGCGAAACAAAAAACAATTTGAGTGCATCAAAATATTTCAAATATTTTCTTTTTTTAAACTGTAGCCTTTTTTTTTTAGTGTATTTAAGTTGATAAATAGCCAACTGGATCGAAACAAACATGAATCTGTTCCAGTCACAATAAGGTTCTTACATCAGGGTTCTAAAAATTGAAGATGGGTTGGAGCTAGATAGACTAATTGATTATAAATAGTGATGTGGGAAAATATTACAAGGCTTAATGTACGCCATGAAAATGATTAATTACAGCTTATAATTAGGTGCCACTTGTACATAATATAAACGAAGATACAGGAAAGGGTGAGTAGTAATTTAATTTACCAGGCGATAAAAATAATTTCACATTTTCATTTCGATTGTAACGATCGGTCCTTACTGAAGGCCTAATGTCTTTTTTAACTGAAAATAAACGTCTGGCCATAATTAATATATTTAGGCTAATATAGGGCAGTGGCATGGGTAGCCATGCCGTACAGAATTACCAGACAGGCCATGCACAGTAGTCATCAGGGAGTCAGCTGTCTTGACAATGGTCATTACATAATGATTATGCCCGGTATGTGTGCCCACGATTGACATGTGCACCTTGCAGTATAACCGATATTTTAGACTGACTTACTGTAGACTTGCTCTCCTCCCAGCCGTCAGTGTCGTTGTTGTATTTCTGTAGCGTGTCGGCTACTCTCTCACCAATGTTGCGGTAATATTCCACTGTTTTAGCTCCGTCACTCATTTTTGTTTATATTGAATACCTTCCGCTATAACGATACCTGTGTTTAACGTCCAACACTGTTGTGTCACAGACAGACGATCCGCGAGAGCATGCACTAAAATAAACCGTACGTGGTCATGTGATCTAGTGACCCCACCAAAGGTCACGCGGGGAGCAGTCATTAATTTATATGTGGCGCTTTGTTGAAAACCCAGTCAATGAATAGATTTGTTTTTAAATACAAAAGTAGACGTCTGTAGGGATTTGCTGTTATAGATTGTAATGCTGTGAAGGACCGGGTGTTAATTATTATACACAAAAACAGAAATATGACATCACTAAACTTATTTGATTAGAAAATTCTTTGATCCACAGACTCCATCTACACATGTATGTATATTCCATGGTTATTAATTAGGCCCTACATGCAGTTATAAATGACAATATTATTACATGCGACTCCTTTCAAAAAATAATTCCGTTATATGGTATAATTTCAATAAAACCTGCCCGTTACCGACACATTACGAATTGCGTTTAAACGATTCATATATAGATGTAGCCTAAAAATATAATGTATGTATGTTTCTTTCTCGACGTACATGAAAGACAGAGCTAGCTAGCTAGGGGCCCATGATAAGATAGCTTAGTGTCTCCGATTTGAACAACGCACGTGTAAAGGCTGTGTATTTAAACATTATTTATAACCTCCTTAGGCCATACATGAGTGTTAAGCAGTAATTAACGCTTAATTTAATTTTCCATCTTCAGATATGTTAGAACTAATATAAAAATGTATTTAACCATCTTTATAGAATCCCTCTGATTTCAATTTGGCATGATTCGTTAAAAAGGCTATGAATGCCAAAGACCGATTGTTGACGTCATCATTACTATGACGTCATAATTGTACCGCTGACCTTGCCCAAGCGACGACTGCATGTGTTTCTGTAATCATTAATTTGAGCAAAATGTTCAAAAATTAAAAGTAACATCGAGCGTTCTACGATGAACAGGTTCAAAAACGACAAATATAAGTAATGAACTCCTTTTAGTTGGCAGTCATAGGCAGTATGAATTCCAACGGGACGTCCAGTTGGCATTCACAATGCCTATGAATGCCAACTTAAAGCAGTTCACAGAGATGATTATATTTAAAAGGTAACTGACGGGTTTTAAGAGGATAATTTTTCTCATATATCGCCATGTTGGATAGAGTTTGCCCATGTAAGAAAGCCATGTAAGAATATAAGACTCTTTCATATGCGTGTATGTAGGATAGGGATATTCCACCCGAGGGGTCACAAAATGTGGTGAAACCCGAGGCTTGCCGAGGGTTTTAACAAATTTTGTGATCCCGAGGATGGAATATCCCTATCCTACATACACACATAATGAAAGAGTCTTTTTCTCTCATATCAACTACCCGAATAAGCTCAAAAACCATGAAAATATGTTTAAACAGGCTGCCATTTTGAAATTTCAACTTTTTCCTTGAGCCTTTTTGACGAAAACGAATTAGACAACGAGCTTAAGCATACCCTATATTTGCAAACAATGTTTGCGCAGAAAAATTAATCTCCTCTTCCTGGTGTTTATGGTTAAAATTTTATGAAAGGTTTTAATTTCATCACGCCGTCGTTTTCTCTTTCCGGCATCAGAGTTTACCGTATTCGTGACGTCACGTCATTGTTGAGCCATTGTGACGTCACGTCGCGTGATATGCTATGTAAGATTATAAGACTCTTTCATATGCGTGTATGTAGGATAGGGATATTCCACCCGAGGGGTCACAAAATGTAGTGAAACCCGAGGCGTGACGTGACGTCGCAATGGCTCAACAATGGCGTGACGTCATTAATACGGTAAATTCTGATGACGGAAAGAGAAAACGACGGCGTGATCAAATAAAATCTTTTTCTAAAATAACAATAAAAACCAAAAAAGATGAGATAATTTTTTTCTGCGCAAACTTCGTTTGCAAATACAGGATGTACTCGTTGTTCAATTCGTTTTCGTCAAAAAAGCTAAAGGGAAAAGATGAAATTTAAAAAATGGTAGCCAGTCAAAACGTATTTTCATGGTTTTTGAGCTTATTCAGGAAGTTGATATGAGAGAAAAATACTCTTTCATGACGAAAGGTGTACGATAGGGAAATTCCACCATTAGGTTTTTCAAATTTGGCAAAACCCTCGGGTTTTACCAAATTTGAAAACCCCGAGGGTGGAATCTTACATCCCTGGTCATGACAGAGTCTTATATGTCTGCCGGGTTCAGCGGCTGCATGGACAGTAGTCCATACAGTGGATGTATGAGTTAGAGCTGTTGATAAAGCACATGTCAGAATAACACAGATTTATATACACGATATATATCATATCTGTACGAGTGTGACACTGTTCCCGAAGCCCCCGAAGCCAAAGTACATGTAATTTATAGCGACATATCATAGCCACTACGATGCCCAATATTTATGTGTCATTTCGTGTTGTCGCCGCCCCCCCCCCCCCCTCGTGTTGTCACCCCCCCCCCCAACCCCCCAACCCCCCCCAACCCCCCAACCCCCAACCCCGACCCCGCCCACCATCACCTTCTCGCGAAAGTTGCCACCAGCACCTTCTATTGAAAGTTCATATCGTGGCAAAACAAAATAACGACGATTGTACAAACCTGCCACTGAAGCTAAATAATGAAAGACGAAATATTAGGCCAAAGCGTAAGAATTTTAAAAGTCTTTTCCCTTCCTTTTGGCGTTATTTCGCTCTTTCCTCGTTGCGTTTTTGTCGTTTGGCATTGCTTCTCAAGCTAAGTAATGCTACATCAGTGTTTTTTTAATATTTGCAAAGCATTTCGATACTACATGACAATAATAAACTTTAATTATTTTATAACAAATTAACATTTATGAAATAATTTATCAAACTTGTTAAACCAATCACTCTTGTTGTCGGATGTTAATGCGGTGTGAGTGGTATTTAATGTGGAAGGAAACCGGAGTACCCGGAGAAAACTCACGTGGACTGGCAGGTGAGCTATACCTTTTTGCGTCCTGTTGGGAAAGCGAACCCCGATCGTCTTGGTGAAAGGCAAATGCGCTTTCCCAAAGCACACCCGACCTGCCGACATTACAAGAAAAGGAACTAGTACATATCTTAAGAAGAAAAACAATTGTGAAAAGTTGAATGTCAAACTATTCTTTTTGAGTGCTTCCTTTCAGGAGGATAATTTACCATTAGATACATTTCATATCATATTTCAGTCATATATCAAAGGAGTAACTATCATCGATTAGAAAAAAATATTTATGTATTTCAAGCATATATATGTAGTTAAACTTTTGTTTCTTATAAGTGTTAGAGTATATTGTCTAAGATTTGCCGAGGTGCATGTATTATAATCAATATTGATCTCATTATTGGAAAGAAACAATCCCGAGTATCAAGGTCTCTTCAACAAAAAGCAAAAGAATATTTAAACAGAGCCATCAACTAGTTCAACTTTCTTAAGGATCCAGCTACCACTGCAAAAAAAAAAAAATAAAAAAAATGTCACCATGCCACCGGAGACTGTTTTTCTCCAAGATGTCCGAGGTTCGACTCATCCCGATCGGAAGTAAAAGGGTTTTTGGTCACCTGCCCGACCACGTGGGTTTTCTCCGGGTACTCTAGTTTCCTCCCACAATAAAACCTTCCACGCGATTCTATTCGGGACAGCGAGATTTTTTTTAATATGAGTGTGAATAATTGTTTCATAATTGATTGATCTAACTATTTGTGTGTGTTTCTCTCAGCATGTATATATATATGGTTTTAATACTTTGTGTTTAAGGAATTCAACGGGAGGGTACTTAATGTGAAAAATAATAATAATGATGACATAAAGTGGAACTCTTTAGTCGTTTAACTTTCAGCAGGACTTTGATCGATCCTTCCAAATATTTAGCGGGTCAATGAGTCAGAACCCTTCGGACTGGGTACCGGGATATGCTGGGGGGAAACCAAATGCTCATTCATTGGAAAGATTTTTTCAGTGGTAACGTATCTTGTCATATTATAACCAAACTGCAATGTTATCTTGTTGAATAGTATTTTTTTTGTTTCGTGTTTTTCTGAATTTAAATCTTGTTGAATAGTATTTTTTTTGTTTCATGTTTTTCTGAATTTAATTACATTAAATAAAATATTTAGCTGAAGTATTTTTATACACCGATGCCAAGTAAGATATAAACAAACAAATTTAAACTAACAATTGAATTATTTCATAAAGTTATCCCAACGATATCTGCACAGAATATAACGAGTGTTTCCAAATATCACACGCCTGCAACCCCCCCCCCCCCCCACACACACACCTTTAGAATAGGTATTAGATTGTTTAGAAAAAAAACATTTGGCTGTAATAATTTTGATCACTTCGTTGTCTGAATCTAGATTCTAGTTTCTGATCAAAAATGTGGATAATGGTTGTAATTTGAACCCAGGGGCCTGGCTGCCTCTGAAACCACAAACTCAGTAGGATAATTAGCCACACCCCAGGGCGATTGGCCACTCATCTCATTACCACAGGATGGTCAGCATCTTATCTTATCACTTGATATAGTTCTCAATCCCTAAGTTCTAAACTAAAATTCAGTAAAAAGAAAAATTCCATACTTAGTGGCTTGCTGCCAGTCTGAAACATAATTTCTTATACACGTATGGTCTTTTATTTACTAGATCTCGTCTAAATCTATAACTGCTCTGTGAAATAATATCATTCATATACGTGTTGTAAATTATTCGTATAACTTGTATAGTCTTTAATAAGATGTGCATACTAACGATAAATGGATAGGCCTAGCAGAGTTACCTCCCTTTAACCGTGTTGAAATACAATGTTTTGTTTGCTACTGTAGTGTACTGATTATGATATTTGTATTACACGTACATGAAATTAATGCTTTCTGGTGGCTATTTCATTTCAATATCCAGGACTCCCACTCCCTTTTTTAGGGGAGGGAAATTTTATAGCCTTAAAAAGGAAAGTTTTTACCGTTGTATCACTGAAAAAGCGTCAGCATCCTTAAAATCCTGCATCCGCGCCTGTACTATATCGCCATTTTGGTAACAAGTAGATTTTAACTACTGTTTATTTTAAGTGCTCCATTTTGTAAATGTTATAGTATTAAAAGCTTGATATAAAACTGTATAATATTGTTTCAACAATAGACGGAAAATACCAATCAACTGTACCCTGTAAGACAGGAATATCCCCACAGATCCACAGACCTATGAGGAACAACTGATACTCGAACAATCGAAAGAAAATGTAATGATAAAAAGGTTGATGGCAAGAAAACGGTTAAAATGATGTAACGCAAATAATTTGAGAAATTAAAAATAGCAACCCCAAAACCCTACCATCCTTGTGCCAATACAAGCAGTAGTGCATTTCAATTCTCAAATATCTCCACTTTAAAGGTTGAACTAAAACAGAACACATAATTATAAGCTGCTGCTGCTGCTGCTGCTGATGATGATGATGATGATGATGAGAAGATTAGCGTTTGGACGATGTGAATGATCCTGCTGTAAACTTTCCTGATTCCTTTAAACCAATGTTGAAATATCACTTTCTTATTCCATCACGTATTATATTAATAAATTAAAATTAGAATAGAAGATAAACCTTGTAAAACACAATCTAACATAATATAATTATAACATTAAAAATAGGTCTTTAAATGATTTCTTTTTGTTTTGAAAATGTTATAATTATTATTCTTGTCAACGCCAACTTCGAAAAGAGGCAAGATAGGAAAGCTAGAAAAACTAAGTTTCGGATCCAAAATATTGCAATAAAAGCTGATTTCTTAAATAGAAATGCAACAGTACACACAGAGAGTATTCTCCCTTTAAAATTGTGTTGTGATATTGAGTGAAATGAATACTTTTCACAGAATACTTTTCACATTCCAAAATTCTGAGCTTGACGGAAAAGCCCGGAGATGTCCGATTTGATTGAGTAGAGGCCCGAGGATCTAGAATCTATTCCTGGCTTGCATGGTTTGTTTTTTGTTGTACTCGGAATAATGCTGTTGATCTCTGTTTATCGTTACTTCATCCTTATTTAGTCTTTCTTTCGTTTAAGTTTCACAATACCATTATCAAAGCTACAACGTTCCCTTTGCAATACCATATACGTTTTCAATGTTTTTAGCAGTTGTATGTGATCCTTAACGATAGTATGAGTATTGAGTAGACTGGAACACCATTTAAAGTGTCTCGTTTATTTAAATAAGCTAACAGTGCCTAATTGCTTACAGCACGATTCCAACCAATCACTGTTGAGGTATATGTAAAGGTCATATTGCAGAAATATGTACCATATAAAAAGATGATAAATAACAATAAGTAATAATGACAAATTCAAAAACAAGAATATTTTAAGCGTCATTTTACTAGGAAGTAATAATTTGAACTAGATTTAACTATGAAAAAATATGGAACGATAAAAAATGCTATTAAAATGGCACGGATAAGAGGACCATGTGTTTCTGAAGGATGCGCGTTTTGACACTTCAATACTTATGTATTCAATTAATGCCACATGCCCAAACTGAAAACCGAGGCGGTAACAACGAAATAGGAAAGTGCCGACATTCATATCAAAATAATCTAAACTTGTTTGAAACAAGCATTTTCATTGGCTAAAAAAATATGTTATCAGCCCATAACGTAAAAAATGACGTCGCCGTTTATAACGTCGCTTTTGATTGGCTGATGCAGCAGCCCAATAATTTGTAAGAGAAAAGAGTCCATCGATAAATATAATTTTCGCTGGGTATAGATTAAATTATAAGTATTAATGTTATGGGGTTATAACACAAAAAACCGGAGTGTACTCTCATCATAAACCGCTTCGCGGTTTATTTAGCGTACACTCCTTTTTTGTGTTATACCCCCATAACATAAAAGGTAGATTCAAGTTAAAACTAAAATAGCATATGTAGCATATTCCTTAACACGATGACAATCATAAAACTCGTTTATTATCTTCAACATAATCGTCATCAACCCACATCTATCAACATCCGATTTAGCAAGCTTTGCTGTAAGAACTCGGCAACATGAAATTATTATTATTATTTTTTTAATTTTATATGTGATTTATAGAGATGCCTGATATTAATATTGCAGAAGGCCCAGGTGTCAGCTAAAATAAGACGTATTTCATAAATCTAACATAATACTTCAAAGAAATAAATCCAATATCAATTTCATTAAATATGATTCATGATTTATTTGAATATTCACAAAAATACATATTTGTGTTTAAACATTAGAACTTATCAGCGTTGTTATACATTAGATCCAGACTAAAGATCCCTAAAGGGGCTATTACGTACATGTAGACCGACTGATTGGATTAGATGTATTAAATCTGATATCGGCTAAATAAGTTAAAAATATAATTCTTCATTTTCTAGAAGGTATAAAAACGTCCTATATCGTGAATTAGATAATTCTTCAATAAAAAAAAATCTGCCGCTGGAATGATAGCGCTAGACAGAATCAATAACTAACGGGCCTCGAGGTCAAGGTCAAAACACCGAGCGAGACCTTGGCGTCAGATTTTGATTAAAATTGAAGACGTTTCTCTGGGTTTCAATAAATTATTGATGTTTCGTATTAACAAAGACCTATGACGTACAGTACATATTCTGTGTAGCAGATTGTAATAACATTCTCCGAAAGTTAGAACAAACTTTCTTTTGCTCGATTTCAAATAAATTTTAGGATCATGTTTACATAGATCGTGTTTACATGCTTAGTTTTATCATAGTTTTGCCTGTGTACTATTTTTGCATATATATGTAACTAGTAACTTATACCCTAGCGCAAATTTGTGGCTGTAAGTTTTAATTCGTCACGCCTTGGACAATTACAATGACGTCATTGATTTCTGCGATTGAGTCGAAATGGTGCGTTTTACATTTCAAAGGTGTATTGAAAATTGACATTTTACACGAAGAAATAGCACAAATTTTGATTAGAGATAAAAAAAAAGATCTAACGCAAGTTTACAATACATATGAGACTTATGAAACTCGTCACGAAGTTTCAAATTTCGCTTACCAGAGGTTCGGGGAGGGGTCAAAAATCGGAAAGACTGGCAGAATAATTAATTCCTACCTGGTACGTTCATATAAAACATGGTACGTTAATGTAGATCCGGATGACTGACAAAATATCCGGAATAAGTCAATTGATGTATATATTGGTAATTTGGTAATGAAATGTTATTTTCTAATTTAGTTGCTTAATAATGAGAATACATACAACACCAAGATAATTACATGACGTCGTAGACTTTCGTAAAATGGCGGGATTTCACATCTGAATGTTGTACATTGTATAGAATTACTGTTTTACTTACGGATTAACCTTTTTTTTGTTTGGTTTACGAGATCATAAATCCTATGGAACATGAGGTAAATTTTCGCTTTTATTTTAAAATTACCGACTGCTCCATTGGAATTATGATCTCATAAACTAAACAAAATGAAAGGTTAATAGTTATAATTACAGTATTTTTCTGTAAATGGTTCATAATTTTTCTGTTCAATTAAGCCCCATCTGCGGACATAGATTTGAATTTTATAAACTTACAAACGTGAAAACGGTTCAATAAATGTAACAGCATGAAGTTTTCATAAAACGCGGTTAACTCCATCCATGTCCGTTGTTGATGACGTCATAGAATTTTGGCACGTTCTCAAGTACAGTTATTGGAAAATAACTCTAGTTTGCAGTACAATGGTTCTCGAGTGAATGTCAGTGTAGACGGTAAATATTGAAAATTAACTCTAGTTTGCAGTACAATGGTTATCGAGTGAATGTCAGTGTAGCCTGTAAATATTGAAAATTAACTCTAGTTTGCAGTACAATGTACAATGATTATCGAGTGAATGTCAGTGTAGACGGTAAATATTGAAAAATAACTCTAGTTTGCAGTACAATGGTTATCGAGTGAATGTCAGTGTAGACTGTAAATATTGAAAATTAATTCTAGATTGCAGTACAATGGTGATCGAGTGAATGTCAGAGTAGACTTTAAATATATGCATGTATACATGCCACACACTTTTATAATGTGATCTAAAACTAGTTTTCATGCAACAATATACTAGTGCCGCAGTCCTATTAATGTTAATGTAATAACCCAGTTTACTAGTGCCGCAGTCCTATTAATGTTAATGTAATAACCCAGTTTACTAGTGCCGCAGTCCTATTAATGTTAATGTAATAACCCAGTTTACTAGTGCCGCAGTCCTATTAATGTTAATGTAATAACCCAGTTTACTAGTGCCGCAGTCCTAGTTATGTTAATGTAATAACCCAGTTTACTAGTGCCGCAGTCCTATTAATGTTAATGTAATAACCCAGTTAAGCTTTCTCCAACGTTACGCTACTTCGATTACTTAATATCGATGCCCATAAAAGGTTTCTAATAATGGAACAGGCGACTTTGGCGCACCGAAAAATAAAACTAATTTCGAAACATTTGCTGCTGTCCCTAATTGTTACCGTACGAAATCAAATTGCTTTTTGTTATAAGCTCTTTCTTAGACATGGAGACGAACACACGTGTTAACAACATGGAGGTTTTATTCAATGTCCTCTAATATTACTTGACACACGTTGATACATAGATGTTACGTAACACACGCGTGAGACTAGCTGGGGTACTTCAAGTGAACCAATAATATTGACTAATACAAACATCTTCCCCTTTTTAGAAAGCAATAGTATACATCTGATTGGCAGAGTTCTGTATCTATGAATTGTCCTCAAGAAAGTCTTTCAATTTCTTTTGCTTTACTTAACACCAGAATGAAACAATTAGGAAACTATGCTAACTATTTTAACCACAACTTATAAACGTTTATCAAACCCAATTATGACATGTTGTCACTAAACTTAGAACACAAATAAAAACAAAACATTCAACCTTAACCTGGGAAGTGAGGTAGACTGCCCCAAATCCCACAGGAGTACAGGGATTATTCTGCCCTTGAACACTACTCCTGTGATAACACTAGAAAAGTTCTAAACAACATAGTCTTTCAGTCGCGTTGGCAGAGTGACAGTTCTCTTTGGACGAGTGTATGTAGTGTCTTGTACTGGAGACATTGCCTTGCCTGGAGATAACGACACGTCTGTTGACACAACTGATGGAGCCGGTTTCTTCGGTGTAGAACAAACCCCTCCTGAGGATTCTTCAGGAGTACTAGCGGTATTCTTCACATCTCCTGAATAATTTGAGATATTAGTATTTGATTTGACCGGTACCGCTTGCAGATGTCGACGATTTCTCTGATACACACCCTGTGGTGTTCTGACTAGATATGATCGGATATTTGGATCTGCATGTTCCACCACACCTTCTGTGGTCCAGAGTTTTTCATTGTCGAGTTTCAACTTGACTTCATCCCCGACATCTAGATCAGGTAAAGGTTTAACACCATGTCTGCGATTGAAATAATAAGCACATCTCTGTTTGTACTCACAGTCATTTCTCTTAATATCCCGCGGGCTTGGCCATTTCGGGACTAATTTCTCTGCGACAACTGGTACCGTCGTCCGAATCTGTCTGCCCATGATCAGTTGGCACGGACTTGCACCCGTTGCTTTCACTGGTGTGGCACGGTATGCCATCAGCGCTGCAAATACGTCGTCTTGAGCTAGTATCCTTTTGGCTACCTTTACTCCACTTTCCGCCTCACCGTTACTTTGAGGGTAATGAGGACTCGAAAAGTTCTGTCGAAATCCATATTTCTCTGCAAACTTCTTGAACTCGCCCGACGTGAACTGTGTGCCATTGTCTGATACAAGTTCCTCTGGAACACCCCAATGTGCAAAAATGTTCTTCAGTCGAAGAATAACATGGTTACTGGTGATATTTTGGAGGTGAGCAATCTCTATGTATCGCGAGTAGTAATCTGTCACGATGAGGTAATTTTTCCCTTGAAAATCACACAAATCCGCAGCAACCTTCTGCCATGGTCGCAATGGTAGCTCTGTCACCTTCAATGGTTCCTTCCGTTGTGTGGGTTTGTGTACTTGACAAAATTGACAAGAGTTAATTCTATCCTTAATACTTCTGGTGATTCCTGGCCACCAGACTGAAATTTTTGCTCTATCACAACACTTCTCTATTCCCATATGACCTTCATGTAAACATTCCATGATTTCATTTCTCAGTTCATCTGGAATAACAACTCGGTCTCTGAATAAGAGTAGACCATTTGACACCGACAGCTCACTCCTTGATGGGTAATAGTCGCATGCTACTTCGTCTACGCCACTTGACTTGCCTGGCCATCCATTTTTGGTATATACTAGAGCTTTTTGAACACTTGTGTCCCGTAGCTGAGCTTCTCTGATGTACTCGAGTCTTACATCTGAAATAGGTCGTAGTGACTCCACTGAGTTGGTGTAGAGTTCTACTTCATCATTCGAACTGTCATCGCGAATCTTCATTGGACTCCGCGAAAGCGTATCCGAGACCACAAGCATCTTACCTGGCAAATGTTCCGCGACAGGATTGAATCTCCGTAAGCGCATCAAAAGACGCTGACATCGCAATGGAGTTTTGTCGAGATCTTGCGTATTGATCAGAGGTACTAGAGGTTTATGATCTGTCAACAGTTTAAAGTTCTCCAACCCCACTAGATACCTTTCAAACTTCTCACATGCATAAACTGAAGCAAGACACTCTTTTTCTATTTGTGCGTACTTGGATTCTGCCGGTGTGAGGGTGCGCGAACAAAATGCGACTGGCTTGAGTTCCCCGTCAACATCTTTCTGATAAAGGGCGGCGCCCAGTCCGAAACTGCTCGCGTCTGCACTCACTACCGTTTCACGCGTCGCATCATAAAAGTTCAAATTTGGAGTTTCTGTCAACTTCCGCTTAACCTCATCAAACGCGTGTTCTTGCATAGGAGTCCATGCCCATACTTGGTCTGATTTGAGTAAATCTGTCATCGGTTTCATTGTGGTAGAAAGACCTGGTAGGAAGCGTCCTAAGTAGTTGATCATTCCTATGATGCGTCTCAACTCCGCGACATCCTTAGGCGAATCCAAATTCCTTATTGCTTCTATTCTTTTAGGATTCGGTGAAATTCCGTCGGAACTAATCACATGACCAAAGTACTCAATACTCGACTTCCCAAATTCGCACTTGTCAGGGTTCAGCTTTAAGCCTGAGGCTGTAATTCTGTCCATCACCTTTTTGAGGCGCTCATCATGCTCCTTAACATCTTTGCCATATATCAATGTGTCGTCTATGATGGCTTCCACCCCTTCAAGACCCTCGAGAAGTTCTATCATCTTTCTCTGGAAAATTTCCGGGGCTGATGTGATACCAAATGGGACGCGACGAAAACAAAACCGCCCAAATGGTGTAATGAAAGTCGTCAGCTTTGAGCTGTCTGTATGGAGTGGTATTTGGTAGAAACCGCTGCTAGCATCAAGCTTTGAAAATACCTTAGCACCAACAAGCTTGGGAGCAATATCATCAAGAGTAGGCAACATGAGTATCTCACGCTTCACCCCTTCATTCAGTTTTTTCAGGTCGACACAGATTCTAATGTTACCATTCTTTTTAACAACTGGTACCATTGGAGCGCACCAATCAGTAGGTTCTGTGACTCTCTCTATTATTCCTTCATTTTCCATCCGCTGTAGTTCCTTAGACACCTTGTCGAGCAGTGGAAATGGAACACGTCTTGCGGTGGTGACACAGTATGGTTCACAATTGTCTCTCAGTTTAATGTACACCGGATCACAATTGAGCAGACCTGAGGTCCCAAATACTGATGAGTTGTCAATTTTCACTGTTTCATTGACTCTGATGACAAGTCCAAGTTTCATCGCTGCATCACGACTCAGTAGATTATTTGTGTTTTGTCCTCCCACAACGTAGAACTCCAGTGAGTAATTGTTACCCTTGTAGCGCACGCTGTGTGTAAACCGTCCTACACAACCAAGCGTACCCCCTGGACTCTGAAGTATTGTCTTGTCATCAACCTTCTCCAACACCGGCTTAGTCTTGAGACGATTGTAGGTCATTTCGGCCATAACTGAAATATCAGCACCTGTATCTATTTTTAGTGTCACAGATGAACCACATACTGGTAAAGTTATCTTCCAAGGTTCTGACAAGCCTGTGTTTACTGCACCGAGAAAGAATTCTTCTGAATAGTTCTCATGTACCACCTCCTGTACTGTATGTTTACTTTTACAGCATACCGCAAAGTGATTCGTCCCTTTACATTTGTGACATTTCTTGCCATATGCAGGACATGACCCGCGTGTATGTGTTCTGTTACACCGTGAACATCTCTGATTAGAACCACCTTGATCACGAGTTCCTTGAGTGAAGCCTCGACTCTGTTTTTGAAATTTGCCTGCAGGACGTTTCGGCCACTTTTTGTTCTTGTGAACTGCGTCAATACTACTTGCTGTTGTGGTCTGGTCTTTAACCTGGCTTTTAACTTGTTCAGCCTGTCTAGCAATTTGTAATGCCGTTTCAAGTGTAAGATCGGATTTCAGTTGCAACTTCTCCGATATCGTCTTATCCGTAATTCCAATGACTAACCTGTCCCTGATATGATCATCCTTATTTGTTCCGAAATCACAATATTCAGCAAGTTCGTGTATGGCTCTCATGAACGCTTCTATGGACTCTGATGGGCCTTGGCTTCTCATGTGAAATTTTGCCCTTTCATGAATAACATTGCGTTTTGGAATGAAATACGCATTCAGTTTTTCTACTACTTTGTCGTATTTCCCCTCGTCCCCTGCAGTGTCAAATGTTAGCGATTTAAAAACATTCTCGCCCTGTTTACCCATAGCGTAGATTAAAGAACTTATCTGGACAATGTCCTCTTCTTTGTTCAGCTTTGTAGCTAGCCTGTACCGCGAGAATCTCTGGAGCCAGTCTGGCCACTCGATCGGTGATGTGAAGTCAAAGGCTTCCGGAGCGTGAAATTTCGCCATTGTTGAATCCTTTCCGGGTGTTCAAATGGACAGTGAATTTCTCCGTCGATCCTAACCTTATTTCACATACAAAGTCACTTCTGACACCATGTTATAAGCTCTTTCTTAGACATGGAGACGAACACACGTGTTAACAACATGGAGGTTTTATTCAATGTCCTCTAATATTACTTGACACACGTTGATACATAGATGTTACGTAACACACGCGTGAGACTAGCTGGGGTACTTCAAGTGAACCAATAATATTGACTAATACAAACACTTTTAATTACAGAATAACTCGGCTGCAGCGACTTCCAAGTTAATCACGCTTTTTATCAACATTTGATATTTACCTAATTTGATGATTTATCAATATGAGGGCGCATACGCGTGCTCAGACATTTTAGATCGAGGAGGTACGGATCTCGATCCAAGCTATGTCAAATTGGGAGTTTGGAGTCCTAGAAAGAATTTAATTACTTAACCGTATACAAAGAAATTCAAAATTTTGAACACGAAATACTTAAAATTCTGAATATTGCAAATTGTGCTCTTCCGTTAATTACGCTCAGTAAATATCCAAGAAGAACAAAGCAATTAATAACTGACACGAGAAGATTATCACACTGCGCGTTCGCAATGGAGTTTCGACTAGGCCTAATTAAAATACAATTGGCTACGAAAATACTTACAGATAAAAACACATTGTCAAGCTTATTTGGATCGAACGGTTCTCTTTTTGCAGTAATTATACAGAATATTGTAATATTATCATGATAAAAATGAAATATATATATATATATTTTTTTTTATTTCAACGACTCTACTACAGTATATATGTAGATTCTAGATGAAAGGAAATATACAAATGTATACTTGGTTAAATTTTTTGTTAATCATCTCAAACTCAATATTGAAACACACTGTGCTGTTGCTGATCACTCTCCATTACAATCTCGGTTTTGTAGAAAAACATATTTTTACCTTAGGACAGATTAGATTGAAATCTTCTAACCTATTCGTTCTTCCCGATGCACTTAAACGGTGGAATCAATTTCCTTTTGATATTCGACACTGCTTATCATGTTTTAGCTTTCCTTAATGGCATTCGTAATACAGACTTACCACAGGTGCAGCACTATGCAAAACATGAGACAGTTATTTTTAACTATTTGTATAATATTCTTTCCATCTATTTGCAACTTTTTTCAGTGACTGACTTTGTTGATAAGTGGATTTTGACAATGTTTGGCCATTTTGTACAGAAAACATCCATAGTTTCTTCTCATTATATTAATTCATTTTCCGTTGTGTACTCCTGGAATAATGCAAAATTATTTCCTTGTGATCCTTTCCTTTTTTTCTTTATTAACGCTACTAAAATGACGTCAATCTGACGTCCAACAAATTGACTGTTGTAAATATCCTTGGTCATACAAAACGGAAAACTGTGACAATATTATGAGATGAAACAAGCAACTATTCTCTATAAGTGTACAAAAACTAGACCCCTGTCACAAGAAATAAAGCTAGGAAGATGGCGGTGGATGGAAGGACCCAGATTCCATTACGAGGGTGGCAATAAGATGGACACAAACAGGGAAGAGGAACAAGGAAGACCAGAGGAAACATGGAGACGGTCGGTCGGAAAGGAAATTAAAGAAGCAGGATTGACATAGGGACAAGTGCAACAATGGTCCCAGGATAGACTGCATTGGAAATCTCTGGTGACGGCCTCATGAAATTCCGCACGAAGATGATTAAGTTAATATGATTTAATATGATTTAATATGATACATTATGGGCGCAGGCTAGGGGCCTATATATCCATATCAATACATTTAAACAAAATCTACATTATAACATTCTTCCTGTGTCAAGTGAACAGCATTTAAACTAAAAAATTTAAGTTCCATTATCACGTTTATAGTACTCATCTAGAGCAATTTCAAACTTTATAACATCTGTTGAATCTATTAAATCCTGGGGAAGACTGTTCCATAGATTAACTACACGGAAAGTGAAGAATTTTTTCCGTATATCAAAGTGACTGCGTTTTTAAGAGTTTTTGTGAATGTCCTCTTGTTCTACTACTCATGTCATGCTGAAATATGCTTGTAGTTACTCTTGGATCATAAAAGTTTTTCACAACCTTGAACACATTTGTAAGTACAAACTTTCATTAAAAAGACCCATAAGGAAAGCCAAGAAAATTCATTGAAAACAAAATTGGAAATACATGTACAAAGATCATGTACTGTAGCAAAATAAAGAAAGCTGAATCACCTTTGGCTATAGGTGCTTGATAAACGAAAAACTAATATCCTACATATGCATAAGATTAATAAATAGTGGTAGTACATTGGGAAATGTATACTTTAGATCTTGATATAGAGCTTACCTTATTAAATGTGGTCACTTTCGCTTTCCCAATGAAAATATCTATATATACTTATAGCGCTCTTCCGTCACCTTAATTCATATATTCCTCTCACCGTAAACCTACTTTATTGTGACACAAATTTTTCTTGGCAGGAAAATGATTGAAGATTTAAACACACTCAACAATTTACATACCTGGGTATAATCAATAGTTCCAACAATGGACCAACAAGAATGAATAATATAAGTTGGATAACTTGTTTCATATTTGTTGTACACATAAATAAAGTTTATATTTATTCCAACAAACGTTAGACCCCCCCCCCCCCCCACACTCTCTTGCTCCCTCTCTTTCTCTAAAAAGTTAAAATAAACACGGGTTTAACATGTAAAAGTTTAATTATATACAATCTAACGAATATTCCAGGAAGAATAGAATGACCAGGAGAACGCAAACCAAGACAGGGAACTGATGGACATTTAGTAAAAGTTTTGAGTTTCGGATAATGTTTGCAGTAACTTCTGCCGTTGGTGTCAGAAAAGGTTATTCACATTTAATCAAATATTTGAATATTTATTGCATGAAAATATGATATTTTATTGATAAATCAATATTTTATCGAAAGAAAAGGGCTTTGTGTAAGTGGTACAACTTGTACCCTACCCCGTTGCTATTAAAATGTAATAAATTTGAATAGCACCGAAACACGATAGATCTTCAACTGCAGAGTTATATACTTTTATTGAATTTCGGAGAATCTCATACTTTCACGCGTGATCTTGTCTACTCAACGAGATTCCATTGGGAATCGATTCTGATAGATATATCGCCATCCCTGGTCTTATTATCGGTAAATTACAATTTGTAGATGAAACCAATTTGTAGCTAGATTCATTGGGGTTTGCTTATTGCTCTTCTAGCATGCTTTCTCTAACATAGGGCGTCGCTGTAGGAACTTCTTGAAGGGTTTCAACTCATTAGTAAAGTTAAGTTCATCCCGCCATGGCCTTACTAATGGAGAAAGCGTATCCGGAAGGGGAGAACAAATCTGGGATTTCGTTATCAAATCATTGATAGGGTAACGTTTGAAGTCGAGGTATAGATAGATCTACGACTGGAGTCGGAGACAGATACCAAGGTGAAATGTCACTTGGCCGCTGCTTATATTGGGTTATATTTTTATACGTCGTTTGAGTTACTTTGTTTCGTCTGCGGTGATCATGAAGGTCATTCAAATACAATTCCAAAAACGATTTGGAATTAAAGGTCGTTGATAAAAAAAAACATTGATCACAATCTTTTTATCATTTTATCATTCTAAAAAAAGATTTTTTTTCGATACTATTTTTTTTCTCCCATAAATGTCAAAAGCCATTGTGTATTTCTAGATCATTTACAAAAATTGTCGAAGTCAAAATCTGAAGAAGAAAACCATTTTTTTTTATTCCGACCGAGCAGCAATGTGATTGTTTGCCGTAGTTTCAGATTTGGTACATTGGCTTACAACAATCCCCAAGATCGCATTGATTTCACCTTTTGTAAGGTGGCAGTCAAGTTTTTGCATTTTTTTTTCAGATTTGTTTTTCCTATTGGTTTTATTCCATGCATTCCAGGAAAAAGCTACTCTCTAACACCGGTTTAAATATTCTGACGCTGACCTTGCAAATGGTCTTTAAATGTCGGTGCTGATGATAAATTTACAGCTTCTTTGTTATTAGAAAACAATAATCGGCATGCTTAAAACACGTGTACATTGTAATCATCCAGATTTCCAATTAGTTCGGCAATCAAATTAATCACGAAGTAAAAACGAATATGACACGGATTCGATATGATACAGTGCAACCTTCTAACATGTAATGAGTGCTTCGTTCTTTCGTAGCTACCAGAGTTCGGCAAAAACGCGTTCACTGTGTCAATAGCACGCGGCGTCTGGACGGAAAGGCATTGCTGGGCTTCCTGGAATGTTGTCGGCGAAACATCGCCAAAGTCACGTCCGTAAAGCATCTCGTTCTATTTATAGATAATTGTCGAGAATTTCACCCTATTACCAACAGCCTAATGAGTGACATATCTGCAGGTGATTTTATTCTGTTTTTCGGCATTAATTTAGTTTCGTATTTTCACGTTCCTTATGATTGTTAGGAAACTTCCGCTGTAAATTGGTTTCTAGCTCTGATTAAGAAGCATATATATAGAACAAGGGGTCACTGACAAAAGTGTACTCGCTCATTTTTGAAATTTTACTACAATGTATTAAAGATGACGTAGATCTAACACCACCAAACATGCTGCACCTTTTAAATTTAGTAATATATTTACAGTGTAGCTGCTCACGTTTTGTACAAAACTGTATTTGTATTCATTTACTGAGTACTATGGTGGCAGTTGGCAACGACAATATTCACAATTAAACGTGTCATTTTGACTGCATATATATATGCAGTCAAAATGACACGCGCAATAGTGAATATTTTCGTATATACACATTTCCGCCATCACAATTGGTCCCTAGATCTTATATTGAGCACGGAGACACAATCCCTTGATCATAACCTTTTTAAAATCCTCGATGAAATATTCATTTTCAACCTGTCTTGATTTTTACGACTTCAGGGCACTGCCTTGTCATAATAAGGTGATGCTATTCACGGATCTTGCATCCTAAATAATAATCTGATCGATTGTTTTACCATTGATTCTATCTCTCCTGCTCCTGTAGCTTCTGAGATGGACCCTGCTAATGGGTACAAATTGTTATAATATTAATAATTCGAGGTTCTTATATGCCGCTTTATCACGACCTTAAAGGGCGTCTCAAGCGGTTCACAAATTATTATCCGTGGTTATAGGGCTTTAGCAACCAGCCAACATCATTCTCAACTCCCAGGGAGCACACAATCGGTGCTGCGATTTCGGCACTCACAGCTAGCATTCTACAATTTCTAGCACTACCCAGCCACGTGCTCATTTACAGCTGAGTAGACTGGAACAGGTAGGGTAGAGTATCTTGCTCAAGGATACAACACAAGTGCCGTGACCGGGACTCGAACTCCCAACCCTTCGATCACGAGCCCGGCGTCCTACCACAATTATGTTCCGTGATTGTAATATATTTTTATTGGATTCATAGAGGTCCATTTCAATGTAACACACAAAAAGAAAAAAAGAAGATAATTATGTCCAGTAAGCATTATGTGTAAATACGCAATTGATACTGTACAAAAGCTCTCACTTTGAGGACATGCCATTACCTGAACCTAACCTTATCATTTACATGACGAGCGTCATTGACAAAAAGTCGCTTGCTCTTCCGGAACACCTGGTTATGTTTTGTTTGTACAGTGCACGTATTCTTTTTGAGGCGGGTTATCATAAAATTATTCCCTGGTTATACTTTATATTGTATTCACAGTTTGGACAGGTTTTCTGGAACATTTCTTTATGTCCTCTTATCGAATCAAGTTCAGGATAATACATTCTACTTAAAGGAATACAGGAGGCTCGCGACGACATATCATTATGTATGCAAAAAACAAAAAGCAAAGAAACACATTTTCAGTATAACATCTTAAAATTTATTGTTTTTTTTTTCACAAATGTTTATCTCATACTTTACTGAACAACATAAAGTCGGATTGCAAACTTGCTTGGTAGACCTGCGGAGGCGTGTATTACAACAAATAAAACACGGATATTGGTAAAAATATTAGGCTACAGGTCAGTACTCTTAAACACTGGTGGCTGAGGAGATTAACACAACTATGAGGCGCAATGTTTGATCCTTAGTTGGTGCAAACCTGTGAAAAAGGCGTGTGAACGATACTGGGATTTAGATGTATGACCCAGACAAAGTAACACGTGAAGAAGTATTAATTAAAATATAAACTTTATTTATTTCACAATAACTATATGAAACTATTTTTTTCAGCCCGAATGTTAGCGCACGAGGGGTCTAATTGTGTAAGGAAACTGGAGTACCTGGAGAAAACCAACGTGGTCGGGCAGGTAACCCAAACTTTTTCATATTCGGTCGGGGAATCGAACCCCGGCCGCCTTGCTGAAAGGCAAGTGTGCTTGCTATCCACTGCGACCTACCAATGGTCGGGTGGTGCAGTGATGGAGTTTTAAAAGTCAGGACTGCTCCAAAAGCCGACAGAAATACAACGATGCGAATTAATGACAAAGCTGTATCATACAGCCGGTAAACGGATAACTGTAAAAGAAAAATACAGAAAAAATACAAAAAAATATGAAAATGCTATCGTTGAATACTGCAATACACTGAAATTTGAAAATAAAATCAAATGATAAGTAAAACCTATATATACATGTACCGTGGAAATATTGGGCACCCCAACCTCACTCCTTTCAGTAAAATGGACGAACATTGAGTATTAAAAGGTCAAAACAAATTAACTCGCTTTAGTCTCTGGACATTGGTCTGAAGGTAGACGCAACATATCCAATTATTGGGCTGAAATGAAGATGTCCAGTTGTCTTTGAGCTGATCCCCCAGCGGTAAATCCAATATTCCCTAACCAACAAAACTCTCCGAGTGTAATGGTAGGTAATCTCGGAATTGTCACCAAAGTGTCAAACACCCCGCCCTCTTCAGGATATTGATGCTTTGCCTTACATTGGCTTGATCTATAGGCTCTGGTATTTGGAACAGGGGCCTGAAAACTTGTTAATGCAAGTTTTGGACCTAAACTAATGTGTTTAGAGTAAATTTTGTTCAATTTTCATAAACAATACCCCCTTGATGCCTTTATGACCATCAGGGGGCACTTTTATCAAACGGTGATCTAACCCCCCACCCATTAAGTGTCCACACCTTAGTTTAGGTCCAAAACTAGCCGTGTGTAACAAATTCTCAGGTACCCGTGATAGTTGGAGTGCACGCTGTGCCATTGTAACTAGTCGTATAATTATATTGAAATCCCATCTACTGCAAAAAAATACATCAATTACTATATAAAATAATATTCTGCTTACTCAGATCTTCAAAACATTTATTTTGAAAGTTAAGTTCATCATTGTATTGGTGACAGAAACATTTAAACAATCGTCGCTTTAATTTGTTGTTTTTTCTTCAGCTTTGATTTTGCTCCCGAAACTTAATCCATAATCTGATCATGAGAATCGATAATGAGATTTTATTGATTGAAATTATCACAGTCACATGACTCCGATGTTTGAAAACAATGTACATGTAGTCTGACGTATATCCGGTATGTAGAGCATTAAAGGTTATATGGTATTAACTTAAAGGCAAATCGTAATTTTTGAAAGGGGAGGAACAGAGCGTACACCCGCCTTTTAAAAATGATATTTTTGTGTATAATATCGACATGATTAAGATTGGTCTTAATCACGAAGGAACACCTTATATGAAGATGTGTGGAAGGGGGGAAATCAGAGAATACCTAAGCGTCAACAAAACAATATTCCGAACTCAAAATGGATTAAACTAGGAGTGAAATATGAACAAAGGAAATGTTTACATGGAGACCCTTGTAAAAGTACAAGAGAATTAGACCATGTGTTCCAGAAGAGTAAGCGTCTTCTGCTTCATCATGTAAATCATGGTCATATCCAAGTCACGTCAAGCCCTCAAAATGAGAACCGAGTCATCATTGTCAATTACAACAAGTAAGCACATCAATGAGCAAACTTAAAACCGTCCATTTTCATATCACACATAGATACAAAATGTTTCTCAATGAGACCAAGATGTCGACAATAAAGTTGCTCATAGTAATTCTCATCAACGTTATTCGACTGTGGTTGGCTTGTGTCTTTCATAACTGGCTCACGTTTCTTCGTACAACTTCGTACAGACGTAACGAAGACCAATCTTCGTCGTGAAGTTCATTTTCTACAACATGGTATCGGTTCAATTCTTGTCTCTGATTGACTGATATGCACAGAAAAGCAAAATATGCCGTCTAATGGTACAGTTTTGAAATACACCAACTGAATTGGCAATACCATTGGATTTTTGACCAGGAGTAGAACCTACACAAAAGGCTAACTGGAGGAGTTGACTGAGCACCACTTTTGCTTTCAGAACTTTCAGTACTTTGACTTTTCACAATACATTTACTACTGGCATCTTGTTTTTCTCCTCTTTTTATGAATGAAATCATAACTTTTTGATATAACTGCTGTCTCATTCAAGGTTTTAACACCTTACCATCTAAGTAAGATCTCAAATCATGTGGCAGTGGTACACATTGCTTAAATTCTTCTAAAACTTAGCTGTCATTAGTTATCTTTTTTCTCAATCTTTTTAGAACTTGTCAATTGATCAATTCAATCTTCCTTTCTCTAGCAAATTCAGCATAAGTCTGGATGTCAAATTTCTATAATTTCCAAAATTCTGTCTGTAAGCTTCAGGAACTAATTAGTATGCCTTCATAAAACGGCGGCCTTCACCTGCTTTGCGTTTTTCAAACTCGCCGGAAATGCATGACGTTGTCCGATGGAGATTTTGACAATCGCAACCAATCGGACAACCTCGGGCCTTTCCGACAAGCTCGGAAAAACATTCTTGAAGAATACCCGAGGTGTTCCGAATGAATCACAACATCTCCGGCAAATTTCCGGTAATCTTCGGAAATCTACTCCCTCGAATGCATGCGCCTGGAAGTCATGCTGTGAATCTCGACATATTTCGAAAATTCTCGGACTTTTTCCATGAGAGGCCATGGGCGCAGCCATTTTGCAATATGACGTTTTCATCATGTGACCCTCTATACATGCATTCGAGGAGTAGATTTCCGAAGATTACCGGACATTTTCCCGAGATTTTGCGATTGTGATCTGGACTGCTCTACAGGAGATTGTAAAAACCTAAGACGAAGACGGAAGAAGGACGACGGAAGGGCTTAAAGCTCTGTCGCACGCGTCAACGCGTCCGTGTTTTAGTCCTTGGCACACAATCGCGAACAACAAAAATAAGCGGGTTAAGTTTCACGTTGCAATTTCTTTGAAAGAAAGTCGGTCAATGAAAACAAATATAAAAAGATTTCAATAGAATTATTTAACTGTAGTGCATTTGAAAAGCATTTTGTTAAAAGTTTGATGCGGCGGTGATTGAATTTATTTGTTATATTGAAATATATCGATGAATCAATAAAAGGAATTATCCATGTAATGCATATATATATTAATTTCTTATAACTTTGACCTACTTCAGCTTCTTGCTTTCACATTTCGCCAACGAACGAAATCAAGATTTGCTGAATATTGGAAATGGCTTCGTGCTATATACATATATATGTCACAGATAAATTTGAAATGACGGATCTTAAGTTGCTGCTTTACCAAATTGTATCCAAAATGTAATTTAAATCCGAAAATATTCCAAGAAACATTTTGAGAACACTTTAATGTGGAGTTTTAAACAGAAAATAATCCCGTGACATGATATTCAAATTAGACAAAGAGGATGTGACTACACAGGGAGGATGTGACTACACAATGAGGGAATGACTACACAGGGAGGATGTGACTACACAGAGAGGATGTGATTACACAGGGAGGATGTGAATACACAGGGAGGATGTGACTACACAGGGAGGATGTAACTACACAGGGAGGATGTGACTACACCGGGAGGATGTGACTACACAGGGAGATGTGACTACACAGGGAGGATGTGACTACACAGAGATGATGTGATTACACAGAGAGAGGATATGGCTACACAGAGAGGATGTGATTACACAGAGAGAGGATATAACTACACAGGGAGGATGTGACTACACAGGGAGGATGTGACTACACAGGGAAGATGTGATTACACAGAGAGAGGATATAACTACACAGGGAGGATGTGACTACACAGAGAGGATATGACTACACAGGGAGGATGTGACTACACAGGGAGGATGTGGCTACACAGAGAGGATGTGACTACACAGGGAGGATGTGGCTACACAGAGAGGATGTGACTACACAGGGAGGATGTGACTACACAGGGAGGATGTGACTTCACAGAGAGGATGTGACTACACAGGGAGGATGTGACTACACAGGGAGGATGTGACTACACAGGGAGGATGTAACTACATAGAGAGGATGTGACTACACAGGGAGGATGTGACTACACAGGGAGGATATGACTACACAGGGAGGATGTAACTACATAGAGAGGATATGACTACACAGAGAGGATGTAACTACATAGAGAGGATGTGACTACATAGAGAGGATGTAACTACACAGAGAGGATATGACTACACAAGGAGGATGCGACTAAACAGGGAGGATGTGACTACACAGGGAGTATGTGACTACACAGGGAGGATGTGACTACACAGGGAAGATGTGACTACACAGGGAGGATGTGACTACACAGGGAGGATGTGACTACACAGGGAGGATGTGACTACACAGGGAGGATGTAACTACACAGGGAGAATGTGACTACAACGGGAGGATGTGACTACACAGGGAGATGTGACTACACAGGGACGATGTGACTACACAGGGAGGATGTGACTACACAGGGAGGATGTGACTACACAGGGAGATGTGACTACACAGGGAGGATGTGACTACACAGGGAGGATGTGACTACACAGGGAGGATGTGACTACACAGGGAGGATGTGACTACACAGAGAGGATGTGACTACACAGGGAGGATGTGACTACACAGGGAGATGTGACTACACAGGGAGGATGTGACTACACAGAGATGATTTGATTACACAGAGAGAGGATATGGCTACACAGAGAGGATGTGATTACACAGAGAGAGGATATAACTACACAGGGAGGATGTGACTACACAGGGAGGATGTGATTACACAGAGAGAGGATATAACTACACAGGGAGGATATGACTACACAGAGAGGATATGACTTCACAGGAAGGATGTGACTACACAGGGAGGATGTGGCTACACAGAGAGGATGTGACTACATAGGGAGGATGTGGCTACACAGAGAGGATGTGACTAAACAGGGAGGATGTGACTACACAGGGAGGATGTGACTTCACAGAGAGGATGTGACTACACAGGGAGGATGTGACTACACAGGGAGGATGTGACTACACAGGGAGGATGTAACTACATAGAGAGGATGTGACTACACAGGGAGGATGTGACTACACAGGGAGGATATGACTACACAGGGAGGATGTAACTACATAGAGAGGATATGACTACACAGAGAGGATGTAACTACAAAGAGAGGATGTGACTACATAGAGAGGATGTAACTACACAGAGAGGATATGACTACACAGGGAGGATGTGACTACACAGGGAGGATGTGACTACACAAGGAGGATGTGAATACACAGGGAGGATGTAACTACACAAAAAGGATGTGACTACAGAGAGAGGATGTGACTACACAGAGAGGATGTGACTACACAGGGAGGATGTGACTACACAGGGAGGATGTGACTTCACAGGGAGGATGTGAATACACAGGGAGGATGTGACTACACAGGGAGGATGTGAATACACAGGGAGGATGTAACTACACAAAAAGGATGTGACTACAGAGAGAGGATGTGACTACACAGAGAGGATGTGACTACATAGAAAGGATGTGACTACACAGGAACGATGTAACTACACAGGGAGGATGTGACTACACAGAGAGGATGTAACTACACAGGGAGGATGTGACTACACAGGGAGGATGTAACTACACAGGGAGGATGTGACTACACAGGGAGGATGTGACTACACAGAGAGGATGTGACTACACAGAGAGGATGTAACTACACAGGGAGGATGTGACTACACAGAAAGGATGTAACTACAAAGGGAAGATGTAACTACACAGGGAGGATGTGACTACACAGAAAGGATGTAACTACACAGGGAGGATGTAACTACACAGGGAGGATGTGACTACACAGGGAGGATGTGACTACACAGAGAGGATGTGACTACACAGAGAGGATGTGACTACACAGAAAGGATGTGACTACACAGGGAGGATGTAACTACACAGAAAGGATGTGACTACACAGAAAGGATGTGACTACACAGAGAGGATGTAACTACACAGAGAGGATGTAACTACACAGGGAGGATGTGACTACACAGAGAGGATGTAACTACACAGAGAGAATGTGACTACACAGAGAGGATGTGACTACACAGAAAGGATGTGACTACACAGAGAGGATGTAACTACACAGAGAGGATGTAACTACACAGGGAGGATGTGACTACACAGAGAGGATGTAACTACACAGAAAGGATGTGACTACACAGGAACGATGTAACTACACAGGGAGGATGTGACTACACAGGGAGGATGTGACTACACAGAGAGGATGTGACTACATAGGGAGGATGTGACTACACAGGGAGGATGTAACTACAAAGTGAGGATGTGACTACACAGGGAGGATGTGACTACACATGGAGGATGTAACTACACAGGGAGGATGTAACTACACAGAGAGGATGTGACTACACAGAGAGGATGTGACTACACAGAGAGGATGTGACTACACAGGGAGGATGTAACTACACAGAGAGGATGTGACTACACAGAGAGGATATGACTACACAGGGAGGATGTAACTACACAGAGAGGATGTAACTACATAGAGAGGATTTGACTACATAGAGAGGATATGACTACACAGAGAGGATATGACTACACAGGGAGGATGTGACTACACAGGGAGGATGTGACTACACAGGGAGGATGTAACTACATAGAGAGGATATGACTACTCAGGGAGGATGTGACTACACAGGGAGGATATGACTACACAGGGAGGATATGACTACACAGAGAGGATATGACTACACAGGGAGGATATGACTACACAGGGAGGATGTGACTACACAGAGAGGATGTGACTACACAGGGAGGATGTGACTACACAGGGAGGATGTAACTACATAGAGAGGATATGACTACACAGGGAGGATGTGATTACACAGGGAGGATGCGACTACACAGGGAGGATGTAACTACATAGAGAGGATATGACTACACAGGGAGGATGTGACTAAACAGGGAGGATGTAACTACATAGAGAGGATATGACTACACAGAGAGGATATGACTACACAGGGAGGATATGACTACACAGAGAGGATGTGACTACACAGAGAGGATGTGACTACACAGAGAGGATGTGACTACACAGAGAGGATGTGACTACACAGGGAGGATGTAACTACATAGAGAGGATATAACTACACAGGGAGAATGTGATTACACAGAGAGGATGTGACTACACAGGGAGGATGTGACTACACAGGGAGGATGTGAATACACAGGGAGGATGTGACTACACAGGGAGGATGTGACTACACAGGGAGGATGTGACTACACAGGGAGGATGTGAATACACAGGGAGGATGTGAATACACAGGGAGGATGTGACTACACAGGGAGGATGTGAATACACAGGGAGGATGTGACTACACAGAGAGGATGTGACTACACAGGGAGGATGTGACTACACAGGGAGGATGTGACTACACAGAGAGGATGTAACTACACAGGGAGGATGTAACTACACAGAGAGGATATGACTACACAGGGAGGATGTGACTACACCGGGAGGATGTAGCTACACAGGGAGGATGTTACTACACAGGGAGGATATGACTACACAGGGAGGATGTAACTACACAGGGAGGATGTAACTTCACAGAGAGAATATGACTACACAGGGAGGATGTGACTACACAGGGAGGATGTGACTACACAGGGTGGATGTAGCTACACAGGGAGGATGTGACTACACAGAGAGGATGTGACTACACAGAGAGGATGTTAAGACACAAAGAAGATGTAACTATACAGAGAGGACGTGACTACACAGAGAGGATGTTACTACACATGGGGGATGTGACTACACAGGGAGGATGTGACTACACAGGGAGGATGTAACTAAACAGGGAGGATGAAACTACACAGGGAGGATGTGACTACACAGGGAAGATGTGACAACACAGGGAGGATGTGACTACACAGGGAGGATGTAACTACACAGGGAGGATGTGACTACACAGGGAGGATGTGACAACACAGGGAGGATGTGACTACACAGGGAGGATGTAACTACACAGAGAGGATATGACTACACAGGGAGGATGTGACTACACAGGGAGGATGTGACTACACAGGGAGGATGTAGCTACACAGGGAGGATGTTACTACACAGGGAGGATATAACTACACAGGGAGGATGTTACTTCACAGTGAGGATGTGACTACAAAGAGAGAATATGACTACACAGGGAGGATGTAGCTACACAGGGAGGATGTGACTACACATGGAGGATGTGACTACACAGAGAGGATCTGACTACACAAAGAGGATGTGAAGACACAGAGAGGATGTAACTACACAGGGAGGATGTAACTACTCATTGAGGATGTGACTTCACAGGGAGGATGTAACTACTCATTGAGGATGTGACTTCACAGGGAGGATGTGACTACACAGGGAGGATGTAACTACACAGGGAGAATGTGACTACACAGGGAGGATGTAACTACACAGGGAAGATGGTACTAAACAGGGAGGATGTGACTACAAATGGAGGATGTAACTACACAGGGAGGATGTGACTACACAGGGAGGATGTGAATACACAGGGAGGATGTGACTACACAGGGAGGATGTGACTACACAGGGAGGATGTGACTACACAGGGAGGATGTGAATACACAGGGAGGATGTGACTACACAGGGAGGATGTGAATACACAGGGAGGATGTGACTACACAGGGAGGATGTTAATCGAAGGAAGGATGTGAATACACAGGGAGGATGTGACTACACAGGGAGGATGTGACTACACAGGGAGGATGTGACTACACAGAGAGGATGTAACTACACAGGGATGATGTGACTACACAGAGAGGATGTAACTACACAGGGAGGATGTGACTACACAGAGAGGATGTGACTACACAGGGAGGATGTGACTACACAGAGAGGATGTGACTACACAGGGAGGATGTGACTACACAGGGAGGATGTGAATACAAAGGGAGGATGTGACTACACAGGGAGGATGTGACTACACAGAGAGGATGTGACTACACAGGGAGGATGTGACTACACAGAGAGGATGTAACTACACAGGGAGGATGTGACTACACAGGGAGGATGTGACTACACAGGGAGGATGTGACTACACAGGGAGGATGTAGCTACACAGGGACGATGTGACTACACAGGGTGGATGTAGCTACACAGGGAGGATGTGACTACACAGAGAGGATGTAACTACACAGGGAGGATGTGACTACACAGGGAGGATGTGACTACACAGGGAGGATGTGGCTACACAGAAAGGATGTGACTACACAGGGAGGATGTGACTACACAGGGAGGATGTGACTACACAGGGAGGATGTAGCTACACAGGGACGATGTGACTACACAGGGTGGATGTAGCTACACAGGGAGGATGTGACTACACAGAGAGGATGTAACTACACAGGGAGGATGTGACTACACAGGGAGGATGTGACTACACAGGGAGGATGTGACTACACAGAGAGGAGGTGACTACACAGGGAGGATGTGACTACACAGGGAGGATGTGACTACACAGGGATTCATGTTTATTACATTGAAGGATGTTCGAAATCGACAAAAATATTCAGTTTCGATTCTTTTGGTTCAAGTTGTATCAGATATATTCAAAATGAAGGGATTGGTTCCAAAAGTCCATTAATTTTTTTTCCAATAAAACCTTCTTTCCTTTTCCCGTGTTCTTAAAAGTATCCTGCCAGTGATGTGTTTGACAAAGTCTTTGACATAACACTTTGGCCATCTTGTTTAATGGTCCGTTTCCGGTACTTCAAAAGTCCTAACCAATCGCCGCTGCTACATGTAATAATTTGATTTTGAGTACATTATTTACGGAGCAACACACGCCAGTTTTGTTAGTTTCGATTTCCCGTTTACGAACTAAAAGAAGGCAACAGTGATTATTTCTCCATAGGGGCGAACAATATCGCTAAATGAGATGTAGGAAAGCGAGCAAGTTCTACATTTAACTTTATGGGTTATCCGAGCATTTCAAGACGATGCGTTTTATTTGGGCAATGATTCAATTAAATAATATTGCAACTTTACTCAAGCCTGATTTAATTATGAATTTTTATTCATATATTCAGTTGGTCCGTTTGTCCTTTGAGTATTTAACAAATTGTGGCGCAAGCAAGGCCTCAGTTTCGGTTGTCATAACATGTTGTTCGGGTTTGTCTGTGGGCGATCTATAAAATGTAAAACCATATTTTGACATTGGTAGATGGGGAATCTTTTATTTCTTTGTTTTGAAGGATAAGTTGTCCTTCCTACAGCTGTATAATATAAACTTATGTTTCCTTCCGGCGCTGATTGTCATGAATATTCCCTCCTTGACGATATGGGATACACGTATACATTAATTGTCCAATCCCAGTATTGATGGGCATATTTTTTTGTGATATATTATTCTTAGCGATAAATACGACAATGTCACAGTGTTCTCAAAGAGAGATTATGAGTGCAAGCATTATATGGTGATGGTATGTGTTTGGCCCCTTAATTATGTGATCACATTTTGAGAAATAATGCTACAGGGTAGCGATGGTGCAATCCCCCCCCCCACCCCACCCCTCCGGCTTAGAAAAAAGGAATTGATACATAAGTTGATACGTAAATCGTCTAGCAAAGAACATTTTGTATATCAGATGGCGACTTGGGCAAATTTTGTGAGAGAAATTTCATCACGTCCAATAACTTGTCCGTTTGCGTCCTATCCCCGCTACCTATCGTATTTTTTTGTTTTCCACGTGCACCAGTCGCGAGGGGTCAATATCAGCTATTAACAGGTCTTTGCCTTGATTCATTTTGTTGGCTAGGAGAAGAAGCAAAAGTTTTACTTACATATGTACGTCACAGCTTGTCTGATATAAGAACTTATAAAAAGAACCGTTTCTAGTTTGGGGAAGATCGGTAATTCGGACTGAATACCGGGGATACGGGTTTGGTATTCCGGGGAGAATTTTGGTATCCGAGTGAATACCACCGATTTCGAGCCCTGTATGACATTGCATTACATATCAGAACACCCTGCTTTTTAAACAGCCTGTTTATGAAATATCTAAGGTGACTATGTGTCAGATTGAGATTTTTTCAGCAATATATCAATACAACAATATCAAATGTTCTGCTGTCTTCAATAGAAAAGCACCAGAAAAAAATCATATGTATATCTGTACAGTATAATGTATTCCAGTGAACACACCAAAACTCATATCCATTATCATATACACTTGTACATGTACATAGCTTCACTGAAATACAAGGCAATTGCAGCTCTGAGATGCTATTCCAACATATTGAATAACTATCGATAATTACAACCATATGTTACAAACCCTAAGCTGACATCATCCATTATCAAATCCTGACAAAATTGCTTTCTTATCTTGGCAAAGTACAAAGTCTTAGTTCTACAGTATAGTAATTTCAGTACTTTGAATTGTTTAAAAGGAGTCAAATAGAATTTATGTTGTCAACCTCAATAAAAAAAATATTCCATGACATCTTTCTGAAAAAGACCAAAAACTGCTCTAGATGAGGTACAGTATACAGGTCATGTAACAAATCATAAATACACTTCAACATGTGAAGACGTTGTCCAAAGCCGATTCAGTTTTAGTCTCGTGAAATTGATGACTGAAATATATTCAAGGATCAGTTTCGTTGCGGTTTGGTGTTTCGTGCATAATGTAGGTCTTATATTATACATCTAAGACACTTTCATGACCAGAGGTGTAAGATAGGGAAATTTCACCCGAGGGGTTTTCAAGTTTAAAACCCAAGGCTTCGTCGAGGGTTTTGCCAAATTTGAAAATCCCGAGGGTTTCCCTATCTTACACCCTTGGTCATGAAAGAGTATTTTTCTCTCATGTCAACTACCCGAATGAGCTCAAATACCATGAAAATACTTTTGATTTGCCACCATTTTGAAAATGTCAAACAGCGATACAGCGAGATTTAGCATACCCCATATTTGCAAACATATTTTGCGCAGAAAAAATTATCTCAGCTTTCTAATATACACGGTTAAATATCGTGAAAGATTTTAATTTCATCACGTCGCCGTTTTTCTTTTTTTCGGCATCAGATTTTACCGAACTCGTGACGTCATGTCATTGTTGCACCATTGAGACGTCACGCCGTTGCTGTATTGCATGGGTAGGTGTGTAATACTATAAGACTCTTTCATGACCAGAGGTGTAAGATAGGGAAATTCCACCCGAGGGGTTTTCAAATTTGGTAAAACCCGAGGCTTTGCCGATGCGTTTTATTTGGGCAATGATTCAATTAAATAATATTGCAACTTTACTCAAGCCTGATTTAATTATGAATTTTTATTCATATATTCAGTTGGTCCGTTTGTCCTTTGAGTATTTAACAAATTGTGGCGCAAGCAAGGCCTCAGTTTCGGTTGTCATAACATGTTGTTCGGGTTTGTCTGTGGGCGATCTATAAAATGTAAAACCATATTTTGACATTGGTAGATGGGGAATCTTTTATTTCTTTGTTTTGAAGGATAAGTTGTCCTTCCTACAGCTGTATAATATAAACTTATGTTTCCTTCCGGCGCTGATTGTCATGAATATTCCCTCCTTGACGATATGGGATACACGTATACATTAATTGTCCAATCCCAGTATTGATGGGCATATTTTTTTGTGATATATTATTCTTAGCGATAAATACGACAATGTCACAGTGTTCTCAAAGAGAGATTATGAGTGCAAGCATTATATGGTGATGGTATGTGTTTGGCCCCTTAATTATGTGATCACATTTTGAGAAATAATGCTACAGGGTAGCGATGGTGCAATCCCCCCCCCCACCCCACCCCTTCGGCTTAGAAAAAAGGAATTGATACATAAGTTGATACGTAAATCGTCTAGCAAAGAACATTTTGTATATCAGATGGCGACTTGGGCAAATTTTGTGAGAGAAATTTCATCACGTCCAATAACTTGTCCGTTTGCGTCCTATCCCCGCTACCTATCGTATTTTTTTGTTTTCCACGTGCACCAGTCGCGAGGGGTCAATATCAGCTATTAACAGGTCTTTGCCTTGATTCATTTTGTTGGCTAGGAGGAGAAGCAAAAGTTTTACTTACATATGTACGTCACAGCTTGTCTGATATAAGAACTTATAAAAAGAACCGTTTCTAGTTTGGGGAAGATCGGTAATTCGGACGGAATACCGGGGATACGGGTTTGGTATTCCGGGGAGAATTTTGGTATCCGAGTGAATACCACCGATTTCGAGCCCTGTATGACATTGCATTACATATCAGAACACCCTGCTTTTTAAACAGCCTGTTTATGAAATATCTAAGGTGACTATGTGTCAGATTGAGATTTTTTCAGCAATATATCAATACAACAATATCAAATGTTCTGCTGTCTTCAATAGAAAAGCACCAGAAAAAAACCATATGTATATCTGTACAGTATAATGTATTCCAGTGAACACACCAAAACTCATATCCATTATCATATACACTTGTACATGTACATAGCTTCACTGAAATACAAGGCAATTGCAGCTCTGAGATGCTATTCCAACATATTGAATAACTATCGATAATTACAACCATATGTTACAAACCCTAAGCTGACATCATCCATTATCAAATCCTGACAAAATTGCTTTCTTATCTTGGCAAAGTACAAAGTCTTAGTTCTACAGTATAGTAATTTCAGTACTTTGAATTGTTTAAAAGGAGTCAAATAGAATTTATGTTGTCAACCTCAATAAAAAAAATATTCCATGACATCTTTCTGAAAAAGACCAAAAACTGCTCTAGATGAGGTACAGTATACAGGTCATGTAACAAATCATAAATACACTTCAACATGTGAAGACGTTGTCCAAAGCCGATTCAGTTTTAGTCTCGTGAAATTGATGACTGAAATATATTCAAGGATCAGTTTCGTTGCGGTTTGGTGTTTCGTGCATAATGTAGGTCTTATATTATACATCTAAGACACTTTCATGACCAGAGGTGTAAGATAGGGAAATTTCACCCGAGGGGTTTTCAAGTTTAAAACCCATGGCTTCGTCGAGGGTTTTGCCAAATTTGAAAATCCCGAGGGTTTCCCTATCTTACACCCTTGGTCATGAAAGAGTATTTTTCTCTCATGTCAACAACCCGAATGAGCTCAAATACCATGAAAATACTTTTGATTTGCCACCATTTTGAAAATGTCAAACAGCGATACAGCGAGATTTAGCATACCCCATATTTGCAAACATATTTTGCGCAGAAAAAATTATCTCAGCTTTCTAATATACACGGTTAAATATCGTGAAAGATTTTAATTTCATCACGTCGCCGTTTTTCTTTTTTTCGGCATCAGATTTTACCGAACTCGTGACGTCATGTCATTGTTGCACCATTGAGACGTCACGCCGTTGCTGTATTGCATGGGTAGGTGTGTAATACTATAAGACTCTTTCATGACCAGAGGTGTAAGATAGGGAAATTCCACCCGAGGGGTTTTCAAATTTGGTAAAACCCGAGGCTTTGCCGATGCGTTTTATTTGGGCAATGATTCAATTAAATAATATTGCAACTTTACTCAAGCCTGATTTAATTATGAATTTTTATTCATATATTCAGTTGGTCCGTTTGTCCTTTGAGTATTTAACAAATTGTGGCGCAAGCAAGGCCTCAGTTTCGGTTGTCATAACATGTTGTTCGGGTTTGTCTGTGGGCGATCTATAAAATGTAAAACCATATTTTGACATTGGTAGATGGGGAATCTTTTATTTCTTTGTTTTGAAGGATAAGTTGTCCTTCCTACAGCTGTATAATATAAACTTATGTTTCCTTCCGGCGCTGATTGTCATGAATATTCCCTCCTTGACGATATGGGATACACGTATACATTAATTGTCCAATCCCAGTATTGATGGGCATATTTTTTTGTGATATATTATTCTTAGCGATAAATACGACAATGTCATAGTGTTCTCAAAGAGAGATTATGAGTGCAAGCATTATATGGTGATGGTATGTGTTTGGCCCCTTAATTATGTGATCACATTTTGAGAAATAATGCTACAGGGTAGCGATGGTGCAATCCCCCCCCCCCCCCCCCCACCCCACCCCTTCGGCTTAGAAAAAAGGAATTGATACATAAGTTGATACGTAAATCGTCTAGCAAAGAACATTTTGTATATCAGATGGCGACTTGGGCAAATTTTGTGAGAGAAATTTCATCACGTCCAATAACTTGTCCGTTTGCGTCCTATCCCCGCTACCTATCGTATTTTTTTGTTTTCCACGTGCACCAGTCGCGAGGGGTCAATATCAGCTATTAACAGGTCTTTGCCTTGATTCATTTTGTTGGCTAGGAGAAGAAGCAAAAGTTTTACTTACATATGTACGTCACAGCTTGTCTGATATAAGAACTTATAAAAAGAACCGTTTCTAGTTTGGGGAAGATCGGTAATTCGGACGGAATACCGGGGATACGGGTTTGGTATTCCGGGGAGAATTTTGGTATCCGAGTGAATACCACCGATTTCGAGCCCTGTATGACATTGCATTACATATCAGAACACCCTGCTATTTAAACAGCCTGTTTATGAAATATCTAAGGTGACTATGTGTCAGATTGAGATTTTTTCAGCAATATATCAATACAACAATATCAAATGTTCTGCTGTCTTCAATAGAAAAGCACCAGAAAAAAAACATATGTATATCTGTACAGTATAATGTATTCCAGTGAACACACCAAAACTCATATCCATTATCATATACACTTGTACATGTACATAGCTTCACTGAAATACAAGGCAATTGCAGCTCTGAGATGCTATTCCAACATATTGAATAACTATCGATAATTACAACCATATGTTACAAACCCTAAGCTGACATCATCCATTATCAAATCCTGACAAAATTGCTTTCTTATCTTGGCAAAGTACAAAGTCTTAGTTCTACAGTATAGTAATTTCAGTACTTTGAATTGTTTAAAAGGAGTCAAATAGAATTTATGTTGTCAACCTCAATAAAAAAAATATTCCATGACATCTTTCTGAAAAAGACCAAAAACTGCTCTAGATGAGGTACAGTATACAGGTCATGTAACAAATCATAAATACACTTCAACATGTGAAGACGTTGTCCAAAGCCGATTCAGTTTTAGTCTCGTGAAATTGATGACTGAAATATATTCAAGGATCAGTTTCGTTGCGGTTTGGTGTTTCGTGCATAATGTAGGTCTTATATTATACATCTAAGACACTTTCATGACCAGAGGTGTAAGATAGGGAAATTTCACCCGAGGGGTTTTCAAGTTTAAAACCCAAGGCTTCGTCGAGGGTTTTGCCAAATTTGAAAATCCCGAGGGTTTCCCTATCTTACACCCTTGGTCATGAAAGAGTATTTTTCTCTCATGTCAACTACCCGAATGAGCTCAAATACCATGAAAATACTTTTGATTTGCCACCATTTTGAAAATGTCAAACAGCGATACAGCGAGATTTAGCATACCCCATATTTGCAAACATATTTTGCGCAGAAAAAATTATCTCAGCTTTCTAATATACACGGTTAAATATCGTGAAAGATTTTAATTTCATCACGTCGCCGTTTTTCTTTTTTTCGGCATCAGATTTTACCGAACTCGTGACGTCATGTCATTGTTGCACCATTGAGACGTCACGCCGTTGCTGTATTGCATGGGTAGGTGTGTAATACTATAAGACTCTTTCATGACCAGAGGTGTAAGATAGGGAAATTCCACCCGAGGGGTTTTCAAATTTGGTAAAACCCGAGGCTTTGCCGATGCGTTTTATTTGGGCAATGATTCAATTAAATAATATTGCAACTTTACTCAAGCCTGATTTAATTATGAATTTTTATTCATATATTCAGTTGGTCCGTTTGTCCTTTGAGTATTTAACAAATTGTGGCGCAAGCAAGGCCTCAGTTTCGGTTGTCATAACATGTTGTTCGGGTTTGTCTGTGGGCGATCTATAAAATGTAAAACCATATTTTGACATTGGTAGATGGGGAATCTTTTATTTCTTTGTTTTGAAGGATAAGTTGTCCTTCCTACAGCTGTATAATATAAACTTATGTTTCCTTCCGGCGCTGATTGTCATGAATATTCCCTCCTTGACGATATGGGATACACGTATACATTAATTGTCCAATCCCAGTATTGATGGGCATATTTTTTTGTGATATATTATTCTTAGCGATAAATACGACAATGTCACAGTGTTCTCAAAGAGAGATTATGAGTGCAAGCATTATATGGTGATGGTATGTGTTTGGCCCCTTAATTATGTGATCACATTTTGAGAAATAATGCTACAGGGTAGCGATGGTGCAATCCCCCCCCCCCACCCCACCCCTTCGGCTTAGAAAAAAGGAATTGATACATAAGTTGATACGTAAATCGTCTAGCAAAGAACATTTTGTATATCAGATGGCGACTTGGGCAAATTTTGTGAGAGAAATTTCATCACGTCCAATAACTTGTCCGTTTGCGTCCTATCCCCGCTACCTATCGTATTTTTTTGTTTTCCACGTGCACCAGTCGCGAGGGGTCAATATCAGCTATTAACAGGTCTTTGCCTTGATTCATTTTGTTGGCTAGGAGAAGAAGCAAAAGTTTTACTTACATATGTACGTCACAGCTTGTCTGATATAAGAACTTATAAAAAGAACCGTTTCTAGTTTGGGGAAGATCGGTAATTCGGACGGAATACCGGGGATACGGGTTTGGTATTCCGGGGAGAATTTTGGTATCCGAGTGAATACCACCGATTTCGAGCCCTGTATGACATTGCATTACATATCAGAACACCCTGCTTTTTAAACAGCCTGTTTATGAAATATCTAAGGTGACTATGTGTCAGATTGAGATTTTTTCAGCAATATATCAATACAACAATATCAAATGTTCTGCTGTCTTCAATAGAAAAGCACCAGAAAAAAAACATATGTATATCTGTACAGTATAATGTATTCCAGTGAACACACCAAAACTCATATCCATTATCATATACACTTGTACATGTACATAGCTTCACTGAAATACAAGGCAATTGCAGCTCTGAGATGCTATTCCAACATATTGAATAACTATCGATAATTACAACCATATGTTACAAACCCTAAGCTGACATCATCCATTATCAAATCCTGACAAAATTGCTTTCTTATCTTGGCAAAGTACAAAGTCTTAGTTCTACAGTATAGTAATTTCAGTACTTTGAATTGTTTAAAAGGAGTCAAATAGAATTTATGTTGTCAACCTCAATAAAAAAAATATTCCATGACATCTTTCTGAAAAAGACCAAAAACTGCTCTAGATGAGGTACAGTATACAGGTCATGTAACAAATCATAAATACACTTCAACATGTGAAGACGTTGTCCAAAGCCGATTCAGTTTTAGTCTCGTGAAATTGATGACTGAAATATATTCAAGGATCAGTTTCGTTGCGGTTTGGTGTTTCGTGCATAATGTAGGTCTTATATTATACATCTAAGACACTTTCATGACCAGAGGTGTAAGATAGGGAAATTTCACCCGAGGGGTTTTCAAGTTTAAAACCCATGGCTTCGTCGAGGGTTTTGCCAAATTTGAAAATCCCGAGGGTTTCCCTATCTTACACCCTTGGTCATGAAAGAGTATTTTTCTCTCATGTCAACAACCCGAATGAGCTCAAATACCATGAAAATACTTTTGATTTGCCACCATTTTGAAAATGTCAAACAGCGATACAGCGAGATTTAGCATACCCCATATTTGCAAACATATTTTGCGCAGAAAAAATTATCTCAGCTTTCTAATATACACGGTTAAATATCGTGAAAGATTTTAATTTCATCACGTCGCCGTTTTTCTTTTTTTCGGCATCAGATTTTACCGAACTCGTGACGTCATGTCATTGTTGCACCATTGAGACGTCACGCCGTTGCTGTATTGCATGGGTAGGTGTGTAATACTATAAGACTCTTTCATGACCAGAGGTGTAAGATAGGGAAATTCCACCCGAGGGGTTTTCAAATTTGGTAAAACCCGAGGCTTTGCCGATGCGTTTTATTTGGGCAATGATTCAATTAAATAATATTGCAACTTTACTCAAGCCTGATTTAATTATGAATTTTTATTCATATATTCAGTTGGTCCGTTTGTCCTTTGAGTATTTAACAAATTGTGGCGCAAGCAAGGCCTCAGTTTCGGTTGTCATAACATGTTGTTCGGGTTTGTCTGTGGGCGATCTATAAAATGTAAAACCATATTTTGACATTGGTAGATGGGGAATCTTTTATTTCTTTGTTTTGAAGGATAAGTTGTCCTTCCTACAGCTGTATAATATAAACTTATGTTTCCTTCCGGCGCTGATTGTCATGAATATTCCCTCCTTGACGATATGGGATACACGTATACATTAATTGTCCAATCCCAGTATTGATGGGCATATTTTTTTGTGATATATTATTCTTAGCGATAAATACGACAATGTCATAGTGTTCTCAAAGAGAGATTATGAGTGCAAGCATTATATGGTGATGGTATGTGTTTGGCCCCTTAATTATGTGATCACATTTTGAGAAATAATGCTACAGGGTAGCGATGGTGCAATCCCCCCCCCCCCCCCCCCCCCCCCCACCCCACCCCTTCGGCTTAGAAAAAAGGAATTGATACATAAGTTGATACGTAAATCGTCTAGCAAAGAACATTTTGTATATCAGATGGCGACTTGGGCAAATTTTGTGAGAGAAATTTCATCACGTCCAATAACTTGTCCGTTTGCGTCCTATCCCCGCTACCTATCGTATTTTTTTGTTTTCCACGTGCACCAGTCGCGAGGGGTCAATATCAGCTATTAACAGGTCTTTGCCTTGATTCATTTTGTTGGCTAGGAGAAGAAGCAAAAGTTTTACTTACATATGTACGTCACAGCTTGTCTGATATAAGAACTTATAAAAAGAACCGTTTCTAGTTTGGGGAAGATCGGTAATTCGGACGGAATACCGGGGATACGGGTTTGGTATTCCGGGGAGAATTTTGGTATCCGAGTGAATACCACCGATTTCGAGCCCTGTATGACATTGCATTACATATCAGAACACCCTGCTTTTTAAACAGCCTGTTTATGAAATATCTAAGGTGACTATGTGTCAGATTGAGATTTTTTCAGCAATATATCAATACAACAATATCAAATGTTCTGCTGTCTTCAATAGAAAAGCACCAGAAAAAAAACATATGTATATCTGTACAGTATAATGTATTCCAGTGAACACACCAAAACTCATATCCATTATCATATACACTTGTACATGTACATAGCTTCACTGAAATACAAGGCAATTGCAGCTCTGAGATGCTATTCCAACATATTGAATAACTATCGATAATTACAACCATATGTTACAAACCCTAAGCTGACATCATCCATTATCAAATCCTGACAAAATTGCTTTCTTATCTTGGCAAAGTACAAAGTCTTAGTTCTACAGTATAGTAATTTCAGTACTTTGAATTGTTTAAAAGGAGTCAAATAGAATTTATGTTGTCAACCTCAATAAAAAAAATATTCCATGACATCTTTCTGAAAAAGACCAAAAACTGCTCTAGATGAGGTACAGTATACAGGTCATGTAACAAATCATAAATACACTTCAACATGTGAAGACGTTGTCCAAAGCCGATTCAGTTTTAGTCTCGTGAAATTGATGACTGAAATATATTCAAGGATCAGTTTCGTTGCGGTTTGGTGTTTCGTGCATAATGTAGGTCTTATATTATACATCTAAGACACTTTCATGACCAGAGGTGTAAGATAGGGAAATTTCACCCGAGGGGTTTTCAAGTTTAAAACCCAAGGCTTCGTCGAGGGTTTTGCCAAATTTGAAAATCCCGAGGGTTTCCCTATCTTACACCCTTGGTCATGAAAGAGTATTTTTCTCTCATGTCAACTACCCGAATGAGCTCAAATACCATGAAAATACTTTTGATTTGCCACCATTTTGAAAATGTCAAACAGCGATACAGCGAGATTTAGCATACCCCATATTTGCAAACATATTTTGCGCAGAAAAAATTATCTCAGCTTTCTAATATACACGGTTAAATATCGTGAAAGATTTTAATTTCATCACGTCGCCGTTTTTCTTTTTTTCGGCATCAGATTTTACCGAACTCGTGACGTCATGTCATTGTTGCACCATTGAGACGTCACGCCGTTGCTGTATTGCATGGGTAGGTGTGTAATACTATAAGACTCTTTCATGACCAGAGGTGTAAGATAGGGAAATTCCACCCGAGGGGTTTTCAAATTTGGTAAAACCCGAGGCTTTGCCGATGCGTTTTATTTGGGCAATGATTCAATTAAATAATATTGCAACTTTACTCAAGCCTGATTTAATTATGAATTTTTATTCATATATTCAGTTGGTCCGTTTGTCCTTTGAGTATTTAACAAATTGTGGCGCAAGCAAGGCCTCAGTTTCGGTTGTCATAACATGTTGTTCGGGTTTGTCTGTGGGCGATCTATAAAATGTAAAACCATATTTTGACATTGGTAGATGGGGAATCTTTTATTTCTTTGTTTTGAAGGATAAGTTGTCCTTCCTACAGCTGTATAATATAAACTTATGTTTCCTTCCGGCGCTGATTGTCATGAATATTCCCTCCTTGACGATATGGGATACACGTATACATTAATTGTCCAATCCCAGTATTGATGGGCATATTTTTTTGTGATATATTATTCTTAGCGATAAATACGACAATGTCACAGTGTTCTCAAAGAGAGATTATGAGTGCAAGCATTATATGGTGATGGTATGTGTTTGGCCCCTTAATTATGTGATCACATTTTGAGAAATAATGCTACAGGGTAGCGATGGTGCAATCCCCCCCCCCCACCCCACCCCTTCGGCTTAGAAAAAAGGAATTGATACATAAGTTGATACGTAAATCGTCTAGCAAAGAACATTTTGTATATCAGATGGCGACTTGGGCAAATTTTGTGAGAGAAATTTCATCACGTCCAATAACTTGTCCGTTTGCGTCCTATCCCCGCTACCTATCGTATTTTTTTGTTTTCCACGTGCACCAGTCGCGAGGGGTCAATATCAGCTATTAACAGGTCTTTGACTTGATTCATTTTGTTGGCTAGGAGAAGAAGCAAAAGTTTTACTTACATATGTACGTCACAGCTTGTCTGATATAAGAACTTATAAAAGAACCGTTTCTAGTTTGGGGAAGATCGGTAATTCGGACGGAATACCGGGGATACGGGTTTGGTATTCCGAGGAGAATTTTGGTATCCGAGTGAATACCACCGATTTCGAGCCCTGTATGACATTGCATTACATATCAGAACACCCTGCTTTTTAAACAGCCTGTTCATGAAATATCTAAGGTGACTATGTGTCAGATTGAGATTTTTTCAGCAATATATCAATACAACAATATCAAATGTTCTGCTGTCTTCAATAGAAAAGCACCAGAAAAAAAATCATATGTATATCTGTACAGTATAATGTATTCCAGTGAACACACCAAAACTCATATCCATTATCATATACACTTGTACATGTACATAGCTTCACTGAAATACAAGGCAATTGCAGCTCTGAGATGCTATTCCAACATATTGAATAACTATCGATAATTACAACCATATGTTACAAATCCTAAGCTGACATCATTTCTAGGTGTGTAATACTGGCTTGTCTAGGGCAATACACATATGATCGCTGTGGTTGTATTACACACCTACCCATGCAATACAGCCACCGCGTGACGTCACAATGGCGCAACAATGTCGTGACGTCACGAGTTCGGTAAAATCTGATGCCGAAAAAAGAAAAATGGCGACGTGATGAAATTAAAACCTTTCACGATATTTTAATCGTGTACAATAGAAAGCTGAGATTATTTTTTCTGCGCAAACTACGTTTGCCAATATGGGGTATGCTCGATCTCGCTGTATCATTTGTTTTCGTCGAAAAAATTCAAGGAAAAATTTGATATTTTCAAAATGGTGGCCAGTCAAAAGTATTGTCGTGGTTTTTGAGCTTATTCAGGTACTTGAAATGAGAGAAAAATACTCTTTCATGACCAAAGGTGTAAGATACATGTAGGAAAATTCCACCTTCGGGATTTTCAAATTTGGCAAAACCCTCGGCAAAGCCTCGGGTTTTACCAAATTTGAAAACCCCTCGGGTGGAATTTCCCTATCTTACACCTCTGGTCATGAAAGAGTCTTATAAGCTATCATAGGTGTGTTGCCATAGACAGGCCAGTATTACACATCTAGAAATGAGAGAAACATCGACCTAGCACGATTCATTAATGCAGGTTTTTATTGACCAGTGACGCTATTTTCAGAAACTAATCTGAAAGTGTGATTCAGAAGTACATAATTTGTTTTTAAAGGAATCGATACGTTTATCCTATTTTTTACTTTCCCTTTTTATCGGGATAGTACATATACCATAATTTATTAGTGTCTCGCCTTCCCCAACTATATACAAAAGTGCAATTGCATGTGTAGTATAGACCGAAAACAAATGACACAATCCACTCTAAAACGTATACTGTTGTTTATATGGCATTTGACGTCCACGGAACAGCTGATTTCAGATGAAAACGGAAGAGGAGTTACGATAGACTGCAAGTAATAATTACATTGGATGTAAAAGCGCGATGCCATGTTCACGTCATGTTGTGATAATGCGCCTAGATTCGAGTCATTTGAACGCCTCAATGTGTCAGTAAGAAGGCGAATGGCAACACTTTAAATCTAACAAGTGTACTTATAGTGCACGTGTTTTCGTGTGATAAAACCTCGGATTTATTTTGTATTGATCGTTTGCACAAGAAATCAATATTTTTCAAACAACGACAACGTCTTATCCAAGACGACGATCTTATGTTCACACGCAGTGAGGAGAATCAAAAGTTTCTCTCTTCAACCAGATATGATGTTTTATTCGCATAAAAGCACCAAAACGTTTTAGAAAAAATTGTTTTCAACTTGCATAAATGCTATATTTTTTTCAAATTACGAAATGTAAAAGACAATATTTACGAAGCGTTGAGTATCTACCGAACGAGGAATCGGGTTTTCTCGGTTTTTTCCGGATGGACTCGGGGTAACTTCTTCGCACTTTCTCTCTAGATACGTTATCAATGACTTGATGTTCCGTTTTTATGGTCGACAAATCCTGGCTGTCGTGTCTGTGTTTCTTCCTGTTATGTTTCTTCATCAAATCTGATTGGTCCGTTTTCAGATCCCCGTGTCATGTGACGTCATCGATTCCATATTGTGACATTTTATTGTCACGGCACTAAATGACCTATAGCCATGCAAACTGTCAACATGTTAATTTAGACCTCATTTCTTCAGCACACAAACAAGCAGAGAAAAGGTGGTTTATTATCCGATTATGTTTTTTTATTTAAAAGATAATTATAATGCTAATTAAAAATGTATAATAGCATCCATAAAGTTACAAGCTCTTGGTTTGGTGTGTAGCGTGTTTCGTTCTTAGGTAAGGTGATTTATGTACAAAGAAATATTGTTTATATCCATACAAGAAAAAGTTTATCACTAAAAGAGATTATGGGCTTACATACATATAGGTATATCCCCACCACAATAAATAATCAACGTTGACATTTGACCCTTGACCCTAGACCGATGACCACCAAAATCTAAATGGTGTAGAACTTCATCGAGTGATACTATGGTGTGAACTTAAACCAAATCTGTGAAGGGGTTCATGAAATATCTTGTTCACATGCTTTGTATTCCAAAAGTGGTAAACGATGACAGACATGTATGTATTTTAGGTGGCGTACATATCGCGCCAAGTTTAAGATGACGAGGTCATCCTGTCGAGCCACTATTAAACGTGTCATTTACTCCTATACAGATATTGTCGTACCAGCTTCTGCTCTATATAATTCATTGTCATGTCAATGTTGCGTAATGGGATTTAGATTGACAGATAATAGGCTTATGGTAGCCTTCTCTTGATAGAGAATAGGTTAATTATAGCCTTCTCTTGATAGAGAATAGGCTTACGGTAGCCTTCTCTTGATAGAGAATAGGCTTACGGTAGCCTTCTCTTGATAGAGAATAGGCTTATGATATCCTTCTCTTGATATAGAATAGGCTTATGATATCCTGCTCTTGATAGAGAATAGGCTTATGATATCCTTCTCTTGATGGAGAATAGGCTTATGATATCCTTCTCTTGATGGAGAATAGGCTTATGATATCCTTCTCTTGATAGAGAATAGGCTTATGATATCCTGCTCTTGATAGAGAATAGGCTTATGATATCCTTCTCTTGATAGAGAATAGGCTTATGATATCCTGCTCTTGATAGAGAATAGGCTTATGATATCCTTCTCTTGATGGAGAATAGGCTTATGATATCCTTCTCTTGATGGAGAAAAGGCTTATGATATCCTTCTCTTGATATAGAATAGGCTTATGATATCCTGCTCTTGATAGAGAATAGGCTTATGATATCCTTCTCTTCTCCGTGTCGATTTATCGGCATCGTTTATGCAGGTATACTAGGGGCGTAGCTGCCATGCAAGCACGGCGGCTTGCACATCATTTCCCCAAAGTATATGTATTAAATTCGAGACATTTCATAATTCGACTAATATTCTTAAGTCTACCGATAATGTTACTCATTTTAATGGACTCGTCAGATTAACAGACCAGGTTGCAGGAAGTTTATTATTCGTATAATCATATGTCATATCGGGTTTCATCACATAACTGATCCGTCCAGTCATGTCATACGACCAAAGTCATGAATATGGTATCACACAATGTAAAAACACCATTGTGACGCCAAAACAAATGACGTCTTTATGACCACATATGACTGTCTCGGAAGTGAAATTTATCTTTTTTATCAAGAAATAAATTTGAGAGTTTTGGTGTATTTTCTCATGAATATAAGTTATGTTATAAATAGAATCTTACACTCGAGTCAATGTTACTGTATAACTTAATATGTCACTCGCCTAAAGGCTCAGACATATCAAATTATCTAATCCGTTTAATCAATCCCATATTACACATTGACACTATTGCAAGATCCTCTATTTAGTGCATCTATATTAGAATAATATATAAAAACTCCCAATTTTGGATATTACCTTTTCGGTCAGTTCGAATGAAATGGCAACAAAAAAAAATTGATGATGAGCCTGTTAAATTATGCGAAATTATGCTGAAGAAAATAGGCGAGATTTCTATCTACAGCTGTACCTGAGATGAAAGCGGCAAAATCACATTGCATAATATAATACGTACTGACAGAGACGTGAATGTAACACAGATGGCTTTTATGTCTCTGTTTTTACTTACTATCGAGTAAATGACTTAAGAAACGTATGTATATTAATTTTGTTTTCAAGACATCGTGGAATAAAACATATCATCGTTTTTTTTATTTTTACATCAATGATTTGTATAATGATACGACCAAATGGCACCATTTGAAGTAACTGCTAATAAATGCTCGCTTGGCTTGCACATTGAAACACCTCCAGCTACCTCCTGGGTACAAATGTACAAGTTCGCGTTTGTAATTTTACATGGGGTCGCGGTGACCGAGTGGTTAAGGTGTCCCGACATTCTACCACTAGTCATCCATCTCTGGATTACGAGTTCGAAACCCACGTGGGGCAGTTGCCTAGTACTGACCGTAGGTCGGTGGTTTTTCTCCGGGAACTCCAGCTTTTCTCGACCGCCGAAACCTGGCACGTCCTTAAATGACCCTGGCTGTTAATAGGACGTAAAACAAAAAAGACCAAACCAAATATTCCCTATAAACCAAAGTAATTTTACATGTACAGTACCCGTTTGCCAATAGTTCATCGACATTGGTACATTGTGAGTTTTGGTTGTAATCGCATATTGTTTACCTATAGTGCATAATGCCATGCAAATATCTCTCTCACGGAAACTGACACAAACTGCACATACACTTTCAGGAAATGACATCACACACATATGACGCGTCGCCAAGGCAAAGAAGCATCCCTCACGTAACCTTTTGAGTATATTGCACAATGTTTACCTATGCGTGCGATGGATCGGGCCTGGACAAAAGAAAGTCCATGAACAAAGTAATCAAAACTCGTGATATCGAAATCGACAGGTCAGTGGGAAAACCTCGAGTTTTCGAAGTATTCGAGTTAAGCAAGTTGGAATGAAAGTTGGCTGGGACAGACGGAATACTTCGAATTAAACGGATTCTTCGAGTTATACAATTTCGAGATAACGAGGTCCACTGAAGTTAGCTTTTAGCATATACAATAAGTAAAAAGACTGGTTTACCCATTGTCAATTTGGTAAAACCTAGTTATATCGACATCATTTGGCAAAATAAATTTTGACTGTATAAAGTGGGTTTGTGATTAATTGAGTGAAATGTACAAACAACTAATTAGAGAATACCCAAGCGTCAACAAAACCATAATCCGAACTCAAAATCGATTAAACCGGGGGCAAAACATGAACAAAGGAAATATTTACAAGGAGACCCTTGTAAAAACACAAGAGAATAAGACGAAGTTTTCCGGAAGAGTAAGCGTCTTTTGCTTCATCGACGACACCAGCCATGCAAATCTTGGTCACGAAATGAAAACCAAGTTATTGTCAATCACAACAAGCAAGCATACTAGTATAATGAGCATACTCAAAAACTTGAAAGCATGAAAGAGACATAAGGAAGGAATATGTTGAAGGTAAAGAAGATGGCAAACGAAAGAAAAGGGCCAGTATATTTTTTGGGTAGTACTTATTATGGGATTCTTTCAGCGTGGTGTTTTTGTGAGGGAGCTCTCTGGAGTCCATCGTCAAGTCCGTGCTTTGACTATTTCACCCTAATTCACTTTTGAGCTCTTCCAGTTCAAAGATTGGAGTAGTTCATAATGAAATTTAGGGGTGAATGCGTTAAAAAAAGCGCATACATCGACATGCTGTCTCCAACACATTAACCAACGGCACGCGTCATGGACTGATCTTAATTGTGTAGAGGAAGCTAAACTGTTTTTAACTTAACAAAGCATTTTAGAGTTAATGCATACCATCCTGTCTAACGAGTATATTTCCATGACGACGCCGACATTGATGGGTAGACATCAGACTTTAAAAAATGTTTGAATGCAGCCAAAGCAACTTTACACAGTACGAAACAGGAAAAAAACCAACGTAAGCAAGGAATTATGTAGTTATTCAGGTCATACACTCCGGCTTGGCAGTGAGAGGAACAATTTAACAACCATCTTCGTTCATCCAAAACTTTTTATTAACTTTCATACAGAAGAGTTCAACAACGGGAGACAACACATACACTGACTGGAATATAAACGTATACACACATGGATGGTTATAAATAATATATATATATATCATATATCTAACAATTGGTTGGCAAAAAACTAAAGTAGGGCTAAGGATGCCGTGGGAAATTGTGAGATAATATGAAATAGGCACTGCCTAAAAGCGAGCGCATGTAGTTCAGTAACCATTATATGATACATTGTGTACATCTCGGGCGCCAAAGGCGCCCACGGGTAAAGAAGGGCTTTAGGTGACAAAACGTACAGAATACTTCATATGGACATGCGGTGTGTTGATGATGGTTTTAGAATCTTATTTAAGAAAGTCTACCAGATATTTCGTTTAGGTCTTCACTTACTTACTTTTTACTTTACTTGATCTTTGGCGAAGTTTTTGTAAGTTTGACAGTTTAAGACAACTTAACGAAATTTTAAACAAATATATTTAAGAACTGAATCTTGATTTGGTCGATTTCATCGGGCGATAATTTAGTTGGTCTTGAAACAAATTTAATGAATTGCGAAGCAGTCCGAAGCAAAGGGACTCGGCACGGACCTATGTCACTATGAAATAATTGTCAGATATTTTTTTTACCTTTCTTGAATATAGCCCCTCCCACTACTATGTATCCGTGACAAGGGAAAGAACTAGTCTGAACGAGAAAATCGACCTATTTTCACTCTAAGCTTGTTTTCGTCACTGAATGAAGTCCATTTTTTTTTTACATGCATGCCTCAATTTAAAGGTAAAACTTTTATCTTTCAGTCGATACCAAATATATCCCGATACACGCATGTAAAAGCTCACTAGGCTGTCTAGAATCCGAGGTTTTGCATGAAAATCAGTAGGTGGGCACTTGCGTGTCCAGTGCTTCATACCTTGTCTAACCATGGGTAAAGCTTTATTAACGTGGTGATTACTGAAAACGGCTTTGCAGTTCCATCACTAATGCTAAAGCACGTTATCCTACCTTGAAGTCGAATGTTTATCGCTATTGTAATCCAGGTCATCCGAGGTTAAATTTAATGTTCACTGAAGATGTGAACTTCATCCGCCATTTTTCAAGTTTACATATTTTCGGAATCCATCTAGATTTTCTCACTACTCATGTAGACCGACAAACTCCGAACAGTTGCACTGGACACGCAAGTGCCCACCTACTGATTTTCATGCAAAACCTCGGATTCTAGACAGCCTAGTGAGCTTTTACATGCGTGTAGCGGTATATATTTGGTATCGGCTGAAAGATAAAAGTTTCACCTTTAAAATGAGGCATGCATGTAAACAATTGGACTTCATTCAGTGACGAAAACACGAGGTAAATTGCGTTTACGTTAAATTTACCGACTGCTCTATTGGATTTATGATCTCATAAACTAAACAAAATCAAAGGTTAATCCTTATATTTACGGTATTTTTCTATAAATGGGTCATAAATTTTCTGTTAAATTTAGTCCCATCTGCGGACATATATTTCATTTCAAAACTTACAAACGTGAAAACGGTTCAATAAATGTAACAGCATGTAGTTTGTACAAGCCGTAGCTAGCCCATGTCAACTGTTAATGACGTCATACAATTGTGATTCGAACGGGATAATTGACATTTTGTTTGAACCGAAATGTAGTAAAAATTGGTCCTTCTTTTATTACGCTTAGAATGATAAAAGGGTCATTTCTGTATATTAAATCTAATACAGATTTAATTAAAAAAACAAAACAAAAAACAAAAAAACCCAGAGAGTACCAAAGCGTCAATAAAACCATAATCCGAACTCAAAATCGATTAAACTAGAGACAAAATATGAAAACAGAAAAGATGTACATGGAGACCCTTGTAAAAGCACAAGCGAATAAGACCAGATGTTCCGGAAGAGTAAACGTCTTCTACTTCATCGACGACAACTGCCATGTAAATATTGGGCACAACCAATTAAACATCAGGTTCTCAAAATGAGAACCGAGTCCTCATTTTCAATAAAAACATGGGAGAACACTAATCAGCATATTCAAAAACGTCCATTATCATATCACTTAAAGATACAGAACATGTCCCATAAAACCAAGATGACGACCATAAAACTTGCCCACAGTCTTCATCAACATGCACCTCTCCTTTTCCTGTGCCATAAGTTTGTTCGTCAGCAGCTGATATCTATCACTAAAACCTAATATGTGCTTACATGGCAGCTACGCCCCTGACTGTTAATTTAATTTTCGCTGCTTTATCGTTTTTGGTTATTTGATTCTTCTGTCGTCTAATGGTATGTCATTAGTTATCTCCCTTTGCAAAATTCAATATTCGGCAAATGAAACATTTTACCTTTGGTAGTTACATCGAGTCTGACTTGAGTAAGTATTGAAATATTTTCAGATGAAATTCAATTCTTAAGCCGTGTTTATCAGGACTCAAAGTTTCTGAAGGAAAATGTGTGAGACATGACACTGACTGAAAAACTGGTGTAAAGCTACATGTAACAATGCTTTGAGATTTGATGAAATGCTTCATTTGAACATAATTCCTAGCATAAATAAAAGGCAGTAAGACATATTTGAAAGACCTAATTGGCAAATTTTAAGCATAATCATTTCATAATCTTTCCTATGGAAAATTTTCTTAAAACCTTATTCAAAATATTGATTTTTTCCTTATTGTACAAAATTGTTAATTTTCATAAAATACGAAGCAATTTCTTTACTGCTTTGACAAAATGATTGGTGTATTGATCACAGCTCTGATTTGTAGTCTTTACCATGTTATTTTATGTAGGTCTGACAGTCTACATTGCATGCTCCACGATACTCCAGCTCCGCCAGGAAGACCCTGCAATTACGCCAGTCATATCTTGCCGGACAAGTCGTATATACATGTTAATATCGTTAACAAAACCTTACAAATGCTGTGCTTCTGCTTATTACATGTAAACCATAACCAATGAAACGCTACCGCGCCCGTTGATATCGTTTGGGAACGAGAGTATATTCCCCGAGTTTACGTTTGACTGTGTTTTGTATAAACGTAAAAGAGTATGATTCTATGTTACATTTTCAATATTAACTTTTCCCTCGCACGAGCGGTCACTCATTGGGCTGTGATGAGACTTCTGGTCCGGGATCACTACACGCTCCAGGCCCTCCCAGTCTGCGATAGCCGAGCCAACGTAGACAGCTATGACACTATGTCCTGCCAGCGCGTGCTAGAACTCTTTACGTATCAGACTGTTTAGAATTAATATAATTTCAAAGAACGTTAATTAGGCCTTGTAGGAACCGCTGTTTGGCTATGATTGATATCGAATATCGATACAGACCAGCTTTCCTGTCTAACTTACCGTCATTGTTGCGAGAAATCATCAGTGAAGGCGTACCGTTAAACCCAGGAGAACGGTGTATCAACAGCGGACACCGCTCCGGCTAACGGTTACACACAATTCCCTCTCAAGATTGTCAACTCTCCACAGTTGATAGTGATTGTGTCCGGACCACGGAAGTCAGTTCCGCGATGATGGGTGATCGTCCGACAACAAGAGGGATGCTGGAGGAAGTTCCGGCAAAATGGGTAAGTAAATTAATTCATATTTTTTATAATTATTATTATTTTTTCAAATTTTTAGTTATATTTATTTCATGTTTTATTAATTCTAGTGACACGCATTGTATGGCAGATACTGTATTGTAGACAGAATCATACAGTTTTATAAGAGTTTTTTACGCAATGTCCTGACGTTTCAATAAGTGATATTTTCATCAATCTTGAAACAAAATAACCCTGTTTTATGTCATGTTATATTAGTTCTTGGGTGTCGCATTGTATAGCAGAGACCGTGTTAACAAAATTATGCCGCTTTATAAGACTTATTACACAATGAACTGAAGTTTTAATTCGTGATACATTTTTTTATCAATCTTGAACAAAAATAATTCTGTAATAAAATTCAAACAGATCAACTTCTGATAACAAATTCTGTAAATATGTATTTTTTTTTTTAATTTCATGATTCAACAGCAAAATCTTGCAGCTTCAAGTAACTTGAGGTTTATATGAACTAAATTATTATATTCAAGATTGTTTTATGCCTCGAACAAGTTGTCCCTTAATTGTCATAAATCAATGAAAAAGGACTTTTATGGAAACATTACAATGATACTCGTCACCCATGATATTCAGCAGAACCTTGTATGAATTGTATTGCGATAAGTAATTGGGTGGTCAGGTGGTGTAGTAGACAGCGCACTTTCCTTTCACCATGGCGGCCGGGGTTCGATTCCCCGACCGGACGTGAAAAGGTTATGGGTCACCTGCCCGACCACGTGGGTACTTCGGTTTCCTCCCACAATTAAACCCCTCGCGCGCTAACATTCGGGCCAACAAGAGTTATTAATATAAGTTGTATAACTTGTTTCATTATTGCTGTAAAATGAATAAAGTTTATATTATATATTATATTATGTAATTGAAATATTTGAATTGTAGATTACAAATGCATTATGTCCTGTCTAAAATTGACTTACAGATGTGGACAAAATTCGATAAAATTTGTTCTTCTGTCCTTTCGTTCTTGTACATAATTATGTTACATGTACATGTATCATGTCTGTTGTAATGGAGTCCGTATCAGAAAAAAGGAAGAGTATTTTAAAAGCCCTGCAACCAAAAAAGTTGAATTAAGTGATTTCAATTAATGTGAAGAAAACCCTGAAAGAATTTTACTGAAAAGAGAGCGTATCGGTTGGTATAGACTTAATGTTTTACCAAAATAACATACTAGTATGGCGTTTCCTTCAGAGACGGGAGTTTATTTTTGTATCATCGCTGGTACCGCTCATGAAATAGCACCAGTAAACTAGACTCTCGTTCTCCTGCGAATCGACTATTCCCCTCGGTTTGTAAATTAATTTCAAAGAAGTCCAACTTAATTTAAGTCTACACAGCTCGCGCTGATATGTATACATGCCATCAGTGTTGGAATCATCAATTGTCGAAGAAAGCCCTCCGGTTTGTTTACTCGAACTAATTAAGCGGTAAACCGTGGTATTCTATCGGAAAAGATAGGATACTCGATCTGTTAGCAATGCTGAAAGGTTATATTATAGTAAAAAAAAGATTTGTTGTATCTTCGTATGCGATGATTAAGAAAGTTTTGTTTTTGTTTTAACTCGTTCACTTGTACTGTGTTGTTTTCATTAACTAATTAAAAACTCTGTTTACTCTAAAATGCAGAATGATGGCTGAATGTCATCTATGCTATTCACTTAATGTACACTACAGGCACGCCCCGGGATACGGTACTGTACACTACAGCGTCGCCCGGTATACGGTACTTTACACTACAGCGTCGCCCGGTATACGGTACTGTACACTACAACGTCGCCCGGTAAACGGTTCTTTACACTACAGCGTCGCCCGGTATACGGTACTGTTCACTATAGCGTCGTTCGGTATACGGTACTGTACACTACAGCGTCGCCCGTAATACGGTACTGTACACTAAAGCGCCGCCCAGTATACATGTACGGTACTGTACACAACAGCGTCGCCCGATATACGATACTGTAAAGAACAGACTACAGCGTCGCCCGGTATACGGTACTGTACACTACAGCGTTGCCTGGTATACGGTACTGTACACTACAGCGTCGTCCGGTATACGGTACTGTACACTACAGCGTCGCCCGGTATACGGTACTGTAAACAACAGCGTTGCCCGGTATACGGTACTGTACACTACAGCGTCGCTTGGTATACGGTACTGTACACTACAGCGACTCCTGGTATACGGTACTGTACACTACAGCGTTGCCTGATATACGGTACTGCACACTACAATGTCGCCCGGTATACGTACTGTACACTACAGCGTCGCCCGGTGTACGGTACTTTACACTACAGCGTCGCCCGGTATACGGTACTGTACACTACAGCGTCGCCCGCTATACAGTACTGTACACTACAGAGTCGCCCGGTATACGGTACTTTACACTACAGCGTCGCCCGCTATACAGTACTGTACACTACAGCGTCGCCCAGTATACGGTACTATACACTACAGCGTCGCCCGGTATACGGTACTGTACACTACAGCGTCGCCCGGTATACGGTACTGTACACTTCAGAGATCACGGTATACGGTACTGTACACAACAGCGTCGTGCAGTATACAACTATACACTACAGCGACCCCTGGTATACGGTACTGTACACAACAGCGTCGCCCGGTATACGGTACTATACACATCAACGTCGCCCGATATACGGTATTGTACACTACAGCGTCGCCCGATATACGGTAATGTACACTACAGCGACTCCCGCTATACCGTACTGTACACTTCAGCGTCGCTCGGTATATGGTACTGTACACTACAGCGTCGCCTGGTATACGATACTGTACACTACAGCGACTCCAGTAATACGGTACTGTACACTCTAGCGTCGCCCAGTAAACATGTACGGTACTGTACACAACAGCGTCGCCCGATATACGATACTGTACAGAACAGACTATAGCGTCGCCCGGTATACGGTACTGTACACTACAGCGTTGCTCGGTATACGGTACTGTACACTACATCGTCGCCCGGTATACGGTACTGTACACTACAGCGTCGCCCAGTATACGGTAATGTACACTAAAGCGTTGCCCGGTATACGGTGCTGTACACTACAGCATCGCCCGGTATACGGTACTTTACACTACTGCGTCGCCCGGTATACGGTACTGTACACTACAACGTCGTCCGGTATACGGTTCTTTACACTACAGCGTCGCCCGGTATACGGTACTGTACACTACAGCGTCGCCCGTAATACGATACTGTACACTAAAGCGCCTCCCAGTATACATGTACGGTACTGTACACAACAGCGTCGCCCGATATACGATACTGTACAAAACAGACTACAGCGTCGCCCGTAATACGGTACTGTACACTAAAGCGCCGCCCAGTATACATGTACGGTACTGTACACAACAGCGTCGCCCGATATACGATACTGTACAAAACAGACTACAGCGTCGCCCGGTATACGGTACTGTACACTACAGCGTTGCCAAGTATACGGTACTGTACACTACAGCGTCGCCCGGTATACGGTACTGTACACTACAGCGACTCCTGGTATACGGTACTGTACACTACAGCGTCGCCTGATATACGGTACTGCACACTACAATGTCGCCCGGTATAGGGTACTGTACACTACAGCGTCGCCCGGTATACGGTACTTTACACAACAGCGTCGCCCGGTATACGGTACTGTACAGTACAGCGTCGCCCGCTATACAGTACTGTACACTACAGTGTCGCCCGGTATACGATACTTTACACTACAGCGTCGCCCGCTATACAGTACTGTACACTACAGCGTCGCCCGGTATACGGTACTATACACTACAGCGTCGCCCGGTATACGGTACTATACACTACAGCCTCGCCCGGTATACGATACTGTACACAACAGCGTCGCGCGGTATACAGCTATACACTACAGCGACCCCTGGTATACGGTACTGTACACTACAGCGTCGCCTGATATACGGTACTGTACACTACAATGTCGCCCGGTATAGGGTACTGTACACTACAGCGTCGCCCGGTATACGGTACTTTACACTACAGCGTCGCCCGGTATACGGTACTGTACAGTACAGCGTCGCCCGCTATACAGTACTGTACACTACAGTGTCGCCCGGTATACGATACTTTACACTACAGAGTCGCCCGCTATACAGTACTGTACACTACAGCGTCGCCCGGTATACAGTACTGTACACTACAGCGTCGCCCGGGATACCGTACTGTACACTTCAGAGACCCCTGGTATACGGTACTGTACACAACAGCGTCGCGCGGTATACAGCTATACACTACAGCGACCCCTGGTATACGGTACTGTACACAACAGTATCGCCCGGTATATGGTACTATACACATCAACTTCACCCGATATACGGTATTGTACACTACAGCGTCGCCCGATATACGGTACTGTACACTACAGCGACTCCCGTTATACCGTACTGTACACTTCAGCGTCGCTCGGTATATGGTACTGTACACTACAGCGTCGCCTGGTATACGGTACTGTACACTACAGCGACTCCCGTAATACGGTACTGTACACTACAGCGTCGCCCAGTATACATATACGGTACTGTACACTACAGCGACTCCTGGTATACGGTACTGTACCCTACAGCGTCGCCAGATATACAGAACTGTACACTACAGCGTCTCCCGGTATACGGTACTGTACACTACAAGGTTGCCCGGTATACGGTACTGTACACTACAGCGTCGTCCGGTATACGGTACTGTACACTACAGCGTTGCCCGGTATACGTTACTTTACACTACAGCGTCGCCAGGTATACGGTACTGTACACTACAGCGTCGCCCGGTATACGGTATTATACACTACAGCGTCGTCCGGTATACGGTACTGTACACTACAGCGTCGCCCAGTATACGGTACTATACACTACAGCGTCGCCCGGTATACGGTACTGTACACTACAGCGTCGCCCAGTATACGGTACTATACACTACAGCGTCGCCCGGTGAACGGTACTGTACACTACAGCGACCCCTGGTATACGGTACTGTACACAACAGCGTCGCCCGGTATACGGTACTGTACACTACAGCGACCCCTGGTATACGGTACTGTACACAACAGCGTCGCCCTGTATACGGTACTATACACTACAGCGACCCCTGGTATACGGTACTGTACACAACAGCGTCGCCCGGTATATGGTACTATACACATCAACGTCACCCGATATACGGTATTGTACACTACAGCGTCGCCCGATATACGGTACTGTACACTACAGCGACTCCCGCTATACCGTACTGTACACTTCAGCGTCGCTCGGTATATGGTACTGTACACTACAGCGTCGCCTGGTATACGGTACTGTACACTACAGCGACCCCTGGTATACGGTACTGTACACAACAGCGTCGCCCTGTATACGGTACTATACACTACAGCGACCCCTGGTATACGGTACTGTACACAACAGCGTCGCCCGGTATACGGTACTATACACATCAACGTCGCCCGATATACGGTACTCTACACTACATCTTCGCCCGGTATACGGTAATGTACACTACAGCGACTCCCGGTATACCGTACTGTACACTACAGCGTCGCCCGGTATATGGTAATGCACACTACAGCGTCGCCCAGTATACATGTACGGTACTGTATACAACAGCGTCGCCCGGTATACGATACTGTACAGAACAGACTACAGCGTCGCCCGGTATACGGTACTGTACAATACAGTGTCGCCCGGTATACGGTACTGTACACTACAGCGTCGCCCGGTATACGGTACTATACACTACAGCGTCGCCCGGTATACGGTTCTTTACACTACAGCGTCGCCCGGTATACGGTACTGTACACTACAGCGTCGCCCGGTATACGGTACTGTACACTTCAGCGTCGCCCGGTATACGGTACTGTACACTATAGCGTCGCCCGGTATACGGTACTGTACACTACAGCGTCGCCCGGTATACGGTACTGTACACTACAGCGTCGCCCGGTATACGGTACTGTACTGTACAGCGTCGCCCGGTATACAGTTCTGTACAGTACAGCGTCGCCCGGTATACGGTACTGTACACTACAGCGTCGCCGATATGCAATGTTGTACATTATACGGTGTCTACTAGTATAACGACCTTATACCGCAAAGTCGTAAAGCGTTGCCAGGAAAATAGAACAGTTTAATAAAGCGTTACCCAGAAAAAGCTTCCATCAACTAAAGCGTGAACATGGTACAGTTGTACCTTAAACTACAGCGTCGTACGGATCATGTACATGGTACCTTAAACTACAGCGTCGTACGGATCATGTACATGGTACCTTAAACTACAGCGTCGTACGGAACATGTACATGCTACCGTAAACTACAGCGTCGTACGGATCATTTACGTGGTACCTTAAACTATAGCGTGGTAAGGTACTGTAAAAACTACAGTGTCATCCTGGATACCGTACTGTACACTACAGCGTCGCCCGGTAAACAGTACATTAAATTACAGAATCGTACGGAACATGTACATGCTACCGTAAACTACAACGGTGTACGGAACATGTACACGATACCGTAAACTTCAGCGTCATCTGGGACAGTGTTGTTCTTTCCGCCGTCCAGGACGCGTGAACTTAACATTTGTACGGGGAAAGTCTGGGTTTTATGTGACGAAGGAATCACGTTAGTGTATGTAACGGAGGAGTCATATTATATGTCTGATAAGAGAATGAACCATGATTGTATTTGAAGGGAAGGAGCCATATTTTTCGGGAATATTTCAAAATCGATACCTCCATTATACTGTTCGGAGAGATAGAGAAGAAATGGTCGTATTGTAACGACACCCAGATTCTATCTCGTCTGCTCCGCCAGCCACACAGGATGAAGTCTGCCGAAAATTCTATTATACTCTGGGGCCCACAGAGGGTTTTTTGATATTCTACGTAAGCATCATGCTTAGGTCTGGTAGACTTCGTAAATACATATATCCCCATAGGCACCTCAAATATATCTAACAATCGTAAGTAACACTTATTTTTTTTAACGGTAGACCAATTTAGTTTGAAGTAGATGAAGGCCTATATTAGGAATTTGGGAATAAGAAGTACAAACTAGGGTTTGGACAAGGGAAGGGAATAAAAGAGTCAAATGTCTGAATAACGTTTTGTTGTTGAGAACAATAATCCTATTTTTCTGTAAGGCAAATCGATAATCAGATTCTTTCTGTTTGATTTTGACATATAAGATGTACGACCATTTTCTTTTTACTTTCATTGAGACACAAGATGTACGACCATTTCCTTTTAGTAAAAACATGCAAGATATAATGTACGTGTACGATCCTTTCTCTCGACCATTTCCTAAAGAATCACACCCAGAAAAATCTATTAGATTTTCTTGTAAAATCATTCAATAAATTAACATAAATAATTAATCATTGCATGTCTAGATTTCAAACCTCGTTCCAATTTTTCAAAGAAAACATTCAATTGTTTTTCTTCTGCAAATTTCATCTTTCTGATGATTCTTGTAAAAAAATGAAATAACAACGTGAGTTTTGGGTCTATTGTAGGAAGAGATTCTGAATCATCAAAGTTATTGCCATATCAGTAAAAATGTTTCCTTCTTTTGCAATGGTGCGGAGACCTTTAACAAACCAAATTGACCTATAGAAATAACTGTATAATATCTGTGCTGTCGTCTCACTAACCGCATTTCAACCTCGGGTAACCATTATGGCAATAGAGCCATCTCACGCTAGGCATTTCTGCGACCATTCTAGCGTCTAACGGGGTTCAATGGCCATAATGTACGCTATAGGGACGTTAAGGAAATGAGGGAATCATGATCGATGAGCGCAAGTATTTTTTTTCGTAGCTGTAACTGCCGAACTAGAACTGTGCTCATTTGGTTCGTCTGCCCGATTTAAGGTTAATGCTTTGGTCACAACCACTTCCGATTGGGCTTAGGATGTACTCCCGACATGATTTTTAGCCATCTTGGCCTGGTCCCCGTCCGGACACCAGAAATGGGCGGCCGATGGCCGAGCGGTAATCGGCCGGTGTGTGTAGCCTCAAAGGAGAAATTTTTGGGACCGGACATGGGCCGATATCTGTTTACACATTGAAAAGTAACCCACCGATGTCCGATCGGCTTGAACCGGTGTGGACCAGATATGTTACAGACATCGGCCGGTCACCGGCCAGCTAGAACCGGACATCGGCCGGACTATATATATAAACCCCCGTCAGTCGCCGTGTACATTATATACCACTTGACCGAAGACGTAGCCATCGGCCATCACACCGCCCGACAATCGCCCGACATTCGGCCGGGCCTGGCACAAGCATCATTCGTTGTCCGTAGGATACTCGGGCGATATCCGTACGATGTCCGATGAATGGGCCGGTTATCGCCCGGACATCATAGGATAATCGGCCGATTAGTATAAGATGTTCGGTCGGTATTCACTGCCTCGCCGGCCCCCAAAAAGTTCTCTTTGGAAACAGCCGCCGTACGATTACCAGACGGCCTCCGGACGGTGCCATTTATGTAAATGGTGTGTGACAAATTTTTTGACCGGTGTTGTCCGATGTCGGAAAAATGGCCAAAACCAGCGGTGTACTCCCGATTACCCCCTATCCCCGGATACCGGCCGATCTTTGTGACCATATCATTATAAGAAACAACACAGAATAGTCTTGATAAATGAAAAGTTTAGAAAACAAAATAAGTACAGCCCTGCAAATGAAAAAATCAGAAAGAAAACAACGGGAAAATCTACATGTACCGAGTTTTTACCATGAGCGACGATTTGTAACAAAGTTCGATGACGGAGATACATTCATCTATATGAGGTTTGCTGGCGAAGTTAGGGTACATATGACGTCAATTCAGCTTTGATAGATGTGACGTCAGTTTAGCTGTAAGACGTATGAAGTCAGATCATCAAGCATTCAAATTTAAAGAGAACAAAACATGTTAAATTATCTTTTAATGAAATATTTCTTTTGAAACGGGTAAGGATATTTCTAAAGAGTGATAACTAAAGTTGTTGACTTTACCAGTTACCTTTGCAGTTTAAACAAGCTTACTGAGTTTTCTTAAGCAACAAATGTTCCCTATCGGTCGCCGCAAGCTATTACGATGATATACAAAATATACCTAAATCGCTTTACATTGCATGTATATATTAACATTTGCGCTGCAACCCACTATATGAACATTGCCAGCAAAAATGCCTTTCATAAAAGAATGAAAGCAATGGTTCTCGAGACATAGCACGCGGTTAAATTATGATGTCATAGATCAAGCTTGTCTTGTCGCACCACTTCGAATAACATCGAGCTGCCCTAGCGGGCTTCATGCCATATCGATGTACATGTAACGGTTGACCTTTCATAGCACTATGAAATTAAAAAAAATGACTTTCAATCCTTATAAACAATAACTATTATCATACTGGTATTGGTATACACGTATATTAGTCAACACAATCCTGGGGAGTCCACAGGAGCTGCGTTATCAGATGCGTACTACTTGTCCTCTGCTACTTGGCTAATATATCCCTTTGTATGTACATGTACGCTTGTATGTGTTGGAGATGTATTGTGTTCTGTTGGTAGTGGGACTTTGCTTCAAACGACACATCACTTGAATGCTACAACAAATACCACGAACAAAATTCAACACCATTTTATACACCACCAAAATCAATTTCCTCATTCAATAAGGCCACTGGAGCGTTGACAAAATTTTGCGGTATATACGGTCGGTTGCGAGGGAAAATGTAGTACAGGTGGGTAACTCATGAATATTTACTTAAATGCCAACTATACAGATTGAGTAAAAAAATTTAAAGAAAAGAAATTGTAAAGAAAAGAAAGATAAGCCATGCTAAATATTAGCGATAAGCGAGGTGGCTAATGAACCAAATGGCATTATAACGAAGTGTCACTATAAGCTTGGCAATAGTCGAGGTCAATGTGTGTACAATGCACTCTATCGACAATCTAGGTACTCGCACAAAGAAACTCATTACCCATATTCAGCATGACTTATTGAGAATATCTTTCATTTTCCAATGGCAAACTGTCACGCACAATCATTAAGCCAATATCTTGAGATCTCAAACTAACGCTAAAAGCCGGATTCGCACTTAAATTAAAAGAATTCGACGGATGACGATAAGGAAGACAATTTGTCTGTATTAATTGGCCCACTTAACACCAGGAGAAGTCAGCTCGATAATCGATTAATTCTGAATCATCCACAAAACACAGATTGAAATAATGTAAGGTCCCTGATTTCAGTGAATTCGGCATTTCTTGAAATCCGGATCAAAGTCATCAGCAACGTCACTTGAGTTTCAGAAACCATCCGATTTAATTAGAATCCAGTTTGTCTTTGGCGTGTGTATCCGATTTTAACCAATATAGCGTCCGTAAATTATAAATATGGAAATTCGAAATTCTGATTTTGAGTTATTTTTTTTTATAATTAAATCTTATTCATGTTATGTTCTGAAACTGTGTCTTATTTTGCATGTTCCTTCATGATTGTTTCTTGCTGACGATAAAAACCTTTGTCTCGCTGAGACAAGGCAGACGAAATGGGCGGATCCAGAATAAGGCCAGTATATAATTACACTTCGTTTATCTATCAACACATCTGCTTGCATTAAATCGATTACACAACGAAAAAATAGAACATTGTATTTACCTCCCGCGCTCGAATTTCCCCAGTCAGGTTTTATTTTTTCGGAGAATCTCTAGTCTGAACAAAAGGCTCAAAATCTGAGTTCCGAATAATTGTGACAGAAAGAAATGGCGCGTAGTCTGTTTTATGTTTCTGTTTTGCAAAAAATATTGTCTGCTTTGGTTTGTTTCTGTTCTGCGTCCTATTAAAAGGTATGGCCACTTAAGGACGTGCCAAATTTAGGTGGTAGAGGAAAGCCGGAGTACCCGGAGAAAAAACACCGACCTGCGGTCAGTACCTGGCGACTGCCCCACTTTAGCCTCGAACCCGCGACCCAGACGTGGAGGGCCAGTAGCTGCAGATTGTCAGACACCTTAACCATGTGATATATGACCGGAAGGATTTACCTGATTTCGACTGCGGATACGGTAATATGACCGCAGTTGATAAAGAACATATTCAGTATGGAGAGTGTTTCCTAATTGAGTGCATTTGGTAGGCCTACACTCCTTTTATGATATACGAAAAAAATAGTCTGAAGCTGTTGCTAAGATGGTAACTAAGAACGCCGTTGTTGCTAAGATAGAATAGTCACGATAAATCAACGGAGGGATATCGGTATATCTAAAAATACGCAGTGGAAAACAACATTTTTTCTCCTTTACGTCATTAGCGACGTTTTATTAAAATATCATTACTCGTATTCACTTCTAACGTCGTTTCTGTACAACACTGAGATACTGCTATGGTAGTGACGCGGTCGAACGTCGAAACAGGAAACATTTCTTGCCTCACCGTCAAATTACTTCGAATGGGTCGTAATTGAATAAGAAGTTTTAAGAGAGATAATGAATCCCAATGATTATGTTCTATATTTATCCATATAGATGTTGAAGGAACCCAACATTGTCTGTTAGCGAATTGTTATCGCGCTGTTTAACACGTGAACGGCCAAACTTTGAAAGGGCCATCAATCCACCGCGCTTTTTTCGTTGCGTTAACGTTGATTTATACGCAGTCAGTGTTTGCTAATCTAATCTACAGAACGGAAGAGATGTAAATAAATTTTGTATACGTAACATGTCGCCAGCATGTTCTGTGTACATATACACATGTCCTGGTTCTAGACGATATACTGAACGATACATGTATTATATTGTTTCAAGTATTGATATGTCTGTATTAACGGTTGATATTGGTGATTGCTTTTAAAAAAAGATTGGACTTAGCTTAACTTGATCGCCATCTTTGTCCCATTGAGAAATATTCTGTATCTTCAAGTAATATGAAAATGGACGTTATGGAGTATGCTCATTGTTGTGTTTACTTGTTGTGATTGATAATGATACTCGGTTTTCATTTTGAGAACTTGCTGTTTACTTTGATGTGACCAAGATTTAGATGGCGGATGTCGTAGATGGAGCAGAAGACCCTTACTCTGCCGGGACACATGGTCTTATTCTCTTGTACTTTTACAAGGGTCTCCGTGTAAATCTTTCCTTTTGGTCAAATTTTGCCTAAAGTTTAATCGATTTTGAGCTTGGATTATGATTTAGTTAACGCTTCGGTATTCTCTTATTTATTTTAACTCACTAGCTAATGTAGATATTCGTTGTATATGTTTTCTTGTCCGATGAAATGACCTTGACAGAATTATTCAGTTTGATGGTAAAAAACATACTAATTATATAAGAAGACATAAAACATCTATGTCAGTTGTCGATATTTTCTGATTCGATAATTTGAACTAGATAAATCCTGTTCGATTATCGGGATATTTTAAACTATGCAGGCCGATTATTGGGACAAAACATATCGACTTCGATTAGCGGAAAAAAATGTATAAAGGTTGATTATCGATAATTGGGACAAATTGCATCCAGTGCGAATATCATGAAAAAATTATATCCGGATCAATCATCAGTACAAAACAAATTCATATCTGTGATCGGAACAAAACACATCTAGGTATATTCTTGGTACACAAAATATACAGGCCTATTATTGGAACAAAATAGGTCGATTATCAATACAAAACATATCCAGGTCTGTTGTCGGAACAAAACATATCTAGATCGATTATCAATATAAAACATATCCAGGTCTTTTATCGGAACAAAACACATCAAGGTCGATTATCAATGCAAAATATATCCAGCTCTGTTATCGGAACAAAACACATCTAGATCGATTATAAAAAAAAAACCATATCCAGCTCTGTTATCGGAACAAAAAACATCAAGGTCGATTATCGGAGCAAAACACATCTACATTTTATTTGTAGGTCGATTTTCAATAGAAATATAATATTATTATTTTATAGGTCTGTTATGGGAACAAAACACATCAAGGTCGATTATCGGAACAAAACACATCAAGGTCGATTATCGGAACAAAACACATCAAGGTCGATTATCAATAGAAACATATATAGGTCTGTTATCGGAACATATCAAGGTCACGATTGATTATCAAGACAAAATTTACAGGTCTATTTCCAAGACAAAGTAGGTCCATGACAGTCATTGAGGACAAAAAGTATTTCGGTGCGAGCTGAACAGAATATCGGGCTCATGTGAATTCGTCTATGTATAAGATGTATATTAATGAGAAAGAAGTCGATATAGTGCTTACGCTTTAGTCGCGAAATCTGTTACGTCTTTGTGTATTGTGAGGTTTCCGTTATAAACCTTGCACATCTTATCTCAGCTGGTAAGTTATCACGTAATATGTCGCCTATGGATACATCTATTTCCCTATCGACATAGGAAGAATATCATATAACTCACTTTGACTGAAGTTATCCCTTTAAGGCATCTAGGATTTAACTTTTTGATGCTTTTATTTGTTTAAAATCCATAAAACATGTCCTGAAATACCACCACCAAAAATAGTAAATGCTATCGCGGAGAATGATTGTAAGCGCCTTTGGAGTCAAAGACCGCCTTTTCGTCTAAATTTAAACTAATTACACGGAAATGACAATTAACTTTTGACGACATCATTAATCACAGCGACTCCAATTAAACTTTCACACTTCAAAATTCAACGGTTAAATGTTCATAACGCCGCCGCGCTCAGGGAAATAGAGCGATCAAAATTCGTTGGCTTTGACACAGTAATGCGAACAGTGCGCTCTCGGTACACTTTTCGTACAAACAGTTTTGGTATTCGGTGACGGCTCTCATTTTTTTGCGATATCGTCTGAACAGCTTTGAAACAAAAAAAGTATTTAATAACATATTTTTTTCTTCGTATTTTTGCAGCACTTAAGAATTAATATCAGATTAAAAAAAAATCCGAGAATAACGAAGCGTCAACAAAACCATACTCTGAACTCAAAATCGATTAGACTATAGGGGGCAAAATATAAACAGGGGGAATATTTACCCGAACAAACTTTTAAAGATACAAGAAAATAACCTAGGTGTTTCAAAGCTCGAAGAAGAAGATTATTGAAGTGACGTATCATCAGCAAATAGACATGCAGTAGATTCTAGTGAATCAGCAATATCATTTATATTGATAAGACAAATAATAATGGACCAAAAATGGAACCTTGTGGAAGTCCAGCACCTATCCTACAAAAATCAGAAAATATATGTTGTTGACAAAAAAAAACTGTTACTTTCTGTAACATGGATAATTTTCTTTAAAAACGGTTTGAAATAACATACGATTTAAGTCTGGTTTAACGACCAGTATGCCAGACTTTATCAAAGGCGTTAGAAATACCACAGAATGCCATATTGTGGTATAATTCAATCAATTAATACACAACTGTTAAATGACCAAGCATGAAACCGTATTGGTATACTTATGCACAACAATGAATTATCCATTAAAAATAATAAATTTCAATGTAACCCTTTCTATCATTTAACCAACTATTGACACCAGAGAAATTGGTCTTTAATTTAATGGAAACCGTCTATCATCTATTCTAAAATGGGGCTTAGATTTAGCTCTTTTCCGTTTTTGATGGTTCCAGTGTAAAGGGAGAAACAAAATCAGAGAATACGACAGCGTCAACAAAACCATAATGCGAACTCAAAATCGATTAAACTAGGGGCAAAATAGGAACAAAGAAAATATTTACACGGAAACTTTTGTAAAAGTACAAGAGAATAAGACCAGGTGTTCCGGAGGAGTAAGCGTCTTCTGCTTCATCGATGACACCCTTCATGTAAATCCTGGTCACATCCAAGTAAGCATATCAATTCTCAAAATGATAACCGAGTCATCATTGTCAATAACAAGTAAGCACACTAAAAAGCAAAGAGAAGAGGTATACAGACTGTCAGCATAGTACTTTTGCATATAAAAACCTTTCTTGATTGTTTATTCTAAGTTTCAAAAGAGTTCTTTGTTTTTAACTCTAAAAATAGGCACATCATTGTTAAAATCAATATTGGTTATACCACAAAAACAGTTTGAGCTTGACGCATTTAGGTAGATTTCAGAACAATCTTTGCTTTTCCGCCAACAAAGCTTTAAATAGTTACAACACCAAATAGGGGCACCCTCATACCCAAAATAAATTCCGTCCCACAGCTCGCTTGATCATATTTACAAGGGAGTTAATTTGGAAGAGGGGGCGAAAAGAGAAAATTTAGTATGTTCTTTAAGCCTTCATCGTCATCGTCTTTCATTATTGTACTATCGTACACGTGTGTTAATTAGCAGAACAACGGCCGGCTCGATTTAGTCATCACCAAGGCAACAGCACATGTTTAACAAACAAAACAAATTTTTTTTTTCTGTTGATTCTGTTCATTTGATTGTATTAATTAAGCAAACATAAAATTCTGCATCATCAGCTTTTTTTTTTATCTATTCTGGTCTTCAGGGAATCATTGGTCTTAAAACGATTTTATGTGAAAAAAACCTTTAATATAGTGACCGAGTTTTCCACTTTTTCACTTCTCATGGTTTCATCCCATCTGTCTTCTATGATCAGGGCTTATGGTATAAATTGTTGTTTTTCTCGCCTTGTTCGACCTACTTAACCATTGATTTTCTTTCGCATTAGCATCATACGTACGAGTTTTGCTTAATCTTAAATCAACAGTTTTATTACTTGTCTTATATAACACGAAATCGAAGAAATGAGACAAATAAGGAAGCAAAAAAGTACATATCGCCCACGTTATTCAAATATCACTCAGAACTATTTCACATCTTGAGCTTTATGAAATTGCTTGCGAAATATATTTACTTAGCTGAAAAAAATTGATACCCAGCTAAACTAAATCTGTGTATAAGAGATATACGCTGTTGTTTACTGTGTCGCCATATGTGACTTCCGGCTCGCGTGCTCCTTCAAGCGCTCCCGTGAGGCGACTAATAGTCAAGCGCTTTCATAACAAAGAGCACGTTTCCGGAGTTCGTATTTTTCTTGGAAGGAATCTAGCACAATGTCCGCAAGTAACAGACGTCATTCCTTCTGATTTATAGTGTTTCATGATAACAAATGACCTTGTACTAAATTGTCTAGTCTGTGATTTGGCGTGGATCGAGAGAGATTTAACAGGAAAGTCGACTCAGGATCATTATTATTAATAAAATCCATCTTACATGAATAAGAAGATAATATTTTGATGAGGAAATTTTGGATTTTTGTAAGGGTTTGTGATGCTCTTAATCACATTTTTACACTCGAGGGTAGACTTTATAATATGATCTTTATATGCTTATATAAGATATCCATCCGAACTAAAAATCGATTAACTGAGAACAAAATATGAAAAAAGGTAAAATTTGCATTAACAATTAAGTATTTATGTTTAAACTAAATTTACATTTACAATGCAGAATTTATGTTTAAACTATGATGTTTTATGCCAAAAATGAATACAGTTTCATCATAAATAAACACTTCAGTAGCAATAAGGAAGTACATGTATACACTCGGAGCTCCTCGGAGGTCTAGATGCGGTCCTCACCTTTACATATAAGCTTGACAGCTATCCAGATTTAAAAAGGTTACGCATTTTTTTTATCGTTGCCAGAAATCCTCAATTTCGGTCTAGCCTGCCAGAAAGGCGTGTTGGCAGTTTGGTAAGATAAAGTTATCTTTTTTTTTCTTTCTTTTTTATATATTTTATTCACAATCAGCATGTTTATAGTTTACATCGCTTTTCCTCACACAGGAAGGGACTCATACACAATTTGTTCCACAATTTTTCATAACTTGTACAATATGATTTGCATTTATCTTTTTACTTACAAAATTATTTTCGTTTGTTAATCACAAAATACAATGTGTTCCAAAAAACATGTTATCGCCTCTTTTCACCTCTACAGTACGTAATTTTTTTTTTTGCATGTATACAATTTCATTTCAAAGGCAAATAGTTTACAATCTCAATTAAGACGAAAAGTGCTCTTAAAATTACCTTTGACATACATAAGTTGTTTTGACATACATTAACAATAATGCAAGACTGATGGAGTGTATGAAACCCGTATTAAAAGGTGAAAGTGCTAGGGACATTTTTTTTTAATCTCTCTTTTTTTGGAAAGCTTTGTATATTTGCATTTAGCAAGGTTTGATATATTCAACTGACAGTTATAAAGATGATAATCAGAATGTTTCAATCAAAAAACAATAATATTTACACAGCGGTCATGTACAAAAATAGTGGCAGGAATGTAGAGGCAACCACAGTTCAATGAATGCAGTCATGGCTTAAAAACAATTACAATAAGAAAATAACGAAATATTTTTAGCGGCATTGTATTTGAACACTCAAATTTTTAGCGCATAATATACATAAATAGTGTATCGAACCACTCTCAATATTCGTTGTAAATGCAATATACAGAAAGTGCAATAAGCACCATCAGAGTTAAGTAGGATGCTCACAGTCTAATGAAGCTAAAATGTGTATAATTATTAACAATACGCAAACACTTTCATTTCTCCCGATTGTATAATCTTCTCTTTCTTTCCACTTAGTTCATTGTAAATTTAATTTCAGTTTGTGAAAATTACTTGTAATTTTTTTCCCAATTGTTGGTATTTTTGGATACTTTGGATGGCATTGATTGTGAAGCTAAGTTCCTGTTTTGAACACTTTAAAACATGTTGTGTGAAGTTATCTTTATTACAGTTATCATTATATTTTATATTATTTTTTTCTTTCCATATGTGCCACTTTGTAGTAAAGACAAAAAGATTAATTATTGCATTATATTCATGGTTATGATCATAGCTTCCTAACATTACAACTTTCTCAGTTATTTTATAAATTTGATTTGACTCACATATTTCCTTCAAGACTTTGTTTATTAATGAGTCAACAGACTGCCAGATCTCTCTTGTCTCATTACATCTAAAGAAAAGATGAATTTGAGTTTCTTGGAATAAATTGCAAAGTTTACATAAACCATTTGACAGTCTCATTTTCAATAATTTGCCCTCCGTAGAGATTATGTTGTGCAAGCACTTCCATTGAAAGTTGTTACATTTCCTGTCAGCAATAGATACTGTTAAAGAAGTCCAGATATTAATCCAATCTATTTCATTTTGGTATACAGCATCCCAGCCATTTTGTGATTTGGGATAATAGTTCTTATCCAATACTAGTTGTTTAAGTACTGTATTCTTTAATTTATTTGGATGTATTATATCATCGTTTTTACTTGTTGTAATGTATAACTCATCAGTTATAATTATAGGTTCTATTTCTGAAATGACATGGCAAGTTGATTTTAATTCTTGTACCCAATATTTACTAGAAGATATTGCCTTCTTCACAATGGTGAATTCTGATATCCAGTTATCTTTTAATTGCAGTTTCTGTAGTAATTCTTGAGAGTTTATGAAATCATTTCTTTCTTCACTCCATATGTCTTTTATTTTCATTATATTCGATTTCGTCCAGTCTTTAAAAAAGATTGGATTTTTTTTGAACATGATATCTGTGTTTCCAAATATCCTTTGGTTAAGTAATTCTGTTTTTGTTTTGGCCGAACGGTGTTTTAGCATAGTTTGCCAACCGTGGAGGGAGATCTGATAAAACTGTGGAATATTTTGTATTTCAAGCGATTTTGTTGTATTACATTTACACATAAAAAAACTTTGAGAGAAGGTAAAATCATATTTTTTAAAGCCAGTATTTCCCCAAATTAAAGTTATCTTAGTATATATTACTGGAGCGTCAGACGTGAATTATATACATGTATGATAGAAGAGATCCGGCCATTGTTTTGTGTCAGTGCTGTCTGAGACAATCAACAATCTTTTCAAAGCGAGGCAATGGAGCAAGCTACAAAAAGTCGCAAAAAAAACCCAACAAAACAAACAAACACAAGCATACCTACGTAAACATTTTTGACATACGACGTTACAACCTTGCTGCGAATAATTGAAATCAAATTAAAGTATGTGCCTTATAACCAAATAAAATAATAAAATGTATTTAAGAAAATAAAAATATGCAACTGTAACGAGTAGATAATTATACAATTGTATGCAGACCCGGTTCAGCTCCAATACGAAGCATTTAAGTTACGATGCTTCATCGAACATGCTTTAAGGGAGGTTAAACAAATGGTATTTATGTCATTCAATTTTTAAGTACTCCATAAAGAATGTGGTCGTCGTGAACTGCATGCAAAACCGGGTTCTGTCTCCAGGCCGAGACATATCTCTAACAATGGCAGTTACTACTCCCTGCTTGACATTCAATATTATGGCAGTGGAACGACTGGTTCGCCCATTTTCAATACAATGTGACAGGGTGGGGTGTTCTGCTGGGGCCGGGGGATCTTCGGCAGTATACTTCAGTATGGTAGCACTTTAAATCGGCAAAAGAACCAGACTATCGCACAGAGACTTACAAGAACAAATCGCAGCCTCCCAAATACACAAACGCTCTCAACCCATGCACACCTACATCGCATACACCGGGAGGCCGTCCTTACATGACCCTATCGGTTACATGTAATAGGACGTAAAAATAATCTAACGAAACTAAACCAGATGACCGTATACGTCATCAACGTGAAGCTAAAGCCTTGTTTATTTACATTGCAAAAAAAGTAAATCAATAAAATCGGAAAGAGTTTCTACGATGGTAACTATAGAACATACTGTGTTACACAGTATAATATAGATCTAATTAATTTATATCAATGATCGTAACTCGTTCAACCACGAAGACACGTTTGAACATTCCTATTCAGATGTCGGTAACAGTTTACCATGAAATCTCAGGGGTGACTATAACTTTGAAAACTGATTGAAACTTCTTTGTCACTACGTCCGCGCATTTATACAGTAGTCATCGTGGTGTGATGTAAACAAAATGTGTATAAATACTGACAAAACCAAAGCAATGCTTGTCTCTACCTCCCAGAGGAAAAGCAAATTAAAAGGTGAATTATCTGTTGTCATCAACAATGTAAACATTGAAAATGTCAAACATGAAAAGCTCTTAGGAGTATCAGTTGACGACTGTATATCCTGGGATTACCAGTTCTCAAATTTATGTAGAAAAATATCTTGTCAAATCTTCCAAATGAAAAAGTTAAGACCATTTTTAAGCCAAACCTCAAGTATCACATTTTTTAACTGTTTTATCAATCCCCATATGGACTACTGTGCTACTGTCTGGGGCAACAGTTCTAAAAAGAACATTGTGAAGTTGGAGCGACTGCAGAAGAGAGCAGCCAGAATTATTTTAAACTGTGATTTTACAACTTCTTCTCTTGACATGTTTAAATTTCTGAGATGGCTGCCTTGTAGTAAAAGGATTTTATATAGTCAGTCTGTTTTTATGTACAAGATACTTAACAATCTAGCACCACAAAATTTAAATTGTTTTACTCGAATGTCAGATGTCCATAATAGAGCTACCAGATTTTCAAACACAAATGTCTTTTACTTACCATCACATAGTACAAATACTTTTAAAAAGTCTTTTAAGTATCAAGGAGCTCATACATGGAATCTTTTACCACATCATGTGAGAAATTCTACAACACTTTTATCTTTTAAGAAAGCAGCAAAGAATTTTTTTATGGAGTAATTTGTAATCTTCCTGTGGATGTATTTTATATCTTCACTTGTACTGACAGCTACAAACTTTGAAGTATTATTTATCATATGTGTCCTAATTGTTTATTATTATTAAATGTATTCTTTAATGTTGTAAATATTGTATATTTTATATGTATCTTGACCATGTGTAAGACGAGCTTTAAGCTCAACATGTTATCAAGTTTAAATAAAGTCTATTATTATAGTCTGGTAGTGAAGCGGTCGAACATGCCAGAACGAGGCAAAAGTTGTTCATAGTATGAATGTGTAATAAGAGGAGATTAAGAAGTGTTCGCATTAATTGTCACAAATTATAAATAATATAACATCTAATACCCTAACACACAACACAACGAAACTGCCATTGTTATCTTTTTGGACAAAGGATAAGAATATGCATCCTTGGAATAAGATCGAGGTACGTTCTAGCTCACTTGGTCCGAAGGTCCGGTGAGTTTATGCCATACAATGACGTCCGTCGTCTGTTCGTCATCCGTCGTCAATCGTCCGCTCGTCGTCTGTCGTCCGTCGGTTGTCGTCTGTCTTTCCATCGTCTGACGTCCATCAAGGATTTTTTTTAACAAATTCCTACTAATCATGAATCAGAAAGCAGATTAAGACCAAACGTCAGAAGTGTCCTTCGTGGCAGGGGATCCAATTTTGTATAAATGGTGGGTCTGGACCCCCGGGGCCTGGGCCAAATAACAACAAATTAGAAAATCCTTTAAAAGTAATCTTATTGTTAATGAATGTCAAAATATTGTCAACATCTGGTCTGAAGCACCGCATTGGCGAAGGGAAATATGACCCCCGTTGGGCTTGAGGGGCGCGGGAAAAATATAATTATTTCTTTAAAATCCTTCTTTTTTTGCAGGAATAATAGGGTATTATGAATTTTGATTCAAGATTCTTAGATGAAGGATATTACATTAATTTAGTATAAGACTAGGAGGTTGGGCCTTATAGAGGAACTTCAGAATCATTCTTTTAAAAGAATGATAGTTTCCAGATATACAACTTATCCCGATGAGCGGTCCAGGCCCTCTTTGCCTCTTGCTTATCATCCCATTGTTGTATAACTAAACGTGATGGATTTCGGAAATGCTCTGTTTCAATATGATTGAGCAGTAAACACACTGAACCCTGAAGTTGACATAAAAGTAGTTAAGTGACACATTCAAAATCTGTACCAATCCGCGAAATCCTTACTAATGCTTAATTCACACGCAGTAATCGTTTTCTGAGCTTAAGAAGGTTTTTGTAAATAAAACCGACCATTTCCCGCTCAAAGGTCGCGTGTACCTCTGCGAACCCAATACGAAGATGTAGGTCTGAAATAAGCATCCGTTTTCTTGCTTCTCTGATACCGTTTGTGCTGCACACAAACATACATTGTACAACATTGTATGTACAATATGTGTTATTCCTGACGCTCGTTCAAGCCAGATCGATATTCACTGGCGGGAACAATTGTATATAAAGGATCATGTTATCTATATAGATAAGACTGCTATTGTAAAACGCTTTGTTCGATATGAGATCTTTGACAATGTTTTTCTCATTAGTAAACGTGTGTATAACGATGATAAAATTTCAGCAGACTGGCGAAATATACGTTAAAGCTTGTTTTTATCCCTCTGTCAATTATATTCCTCCAAATCTTTCTGAAGAAACTGGACTTGAATATGTTGACGAATGCATATAATCCTCTCGTCTGTAGCTTGAATGGACATCACAGTATTCGTATTTTTTTGAAAATGTAAAACAAAAACGTATATATACATGTATAAATAAATGAAAATGCATGTATAAATCAGCTTTCCCATCCTTTTTTCGATGTTTGTTTTAGCATCTTGTGGAATCGAATCATATTTTTTATTACCACTTTCAATTTGTGTCTCAACTGTGAAAACAATGGGACAGCATATAAGGTGGCATTCTGCTACCACTAGCCCTCCATCACTAGATGGTTTGGTTTGGTTAATTTTGTTTTACGTCCTATTAACAGCCATGGTCATTTAAGGACGTGCCATGTTTTTGAGGTGGAGGAAAGCCGGAGTACCAAGAGGAAGACCACCGACCTACGGTCTGTACCTGGTAACTGCCCCACGTTGGTTTCGAACTCGCAACCCACAGGTGAAGGGCTTGTGATAGAATGTCGTATCACCTTAACCAATCCGTCACCGCGGCCCCTAATTGGGTCGTAGGTTCGAAACCTACATGGGGTAGTCACTAGCTACTGGCCGTCAGTCGGTAGTTTTTCTCCTTGAACTCCAGCTTTCCTTCACTTGTTTAATATGGCACGTCATTTAATGACCATAACTGTTACATAATGTTAAATAACATAAAACACAAAACCAAACTCCATACAATGCCATATACCAAACTCGTTCCCGAATGCATATTCTTTCTCTTTCTTCGATTTCCTTTTTTGGTTTCACTAAATGTCATCATGTATTTTTTATAATGAACATTTTCCCCTGGGATTTCACACTCTTATTTCCTGAAGGTACTTAACATCTCAATCATGATTAAATCTCCAATAATTTCAGCACAACCATGTCAGCGTGCCCGAGAATAACTCTCAATGAACTTATAATGTGCAAGTTGCTTAAATTTTGGGACCTTTGCGCAAACATATTGGATTTTGTGTCACAAGACTCTTGCCTTACAACAAACGTTTGTCCATATGAATATATCAACCTTAATATTTTTTATTAACATCTTGCATTGGTAATTGATGTCATTTTTAGCAAGATAACAAAGGTGAAATATCTGGCCTGCAAATCCACAAATTTACTTTTTTCACTACATAAATAGACCAGTATTATTTTATATTTGTATTTCCACTGTAAGTAATTACATTAAAAATGGAATGACGTTACACTGTTTCAATGATTTTCATAGCATAAGTAATCTTTTTCTTGAAGAATGATTAGCACATGGGCAATAAACGAAAACGGGAAAGAGTACATGAGAATAAGAAAAGTTGTTCCTGAAGAATAAGCGTCTTCAGCGACATCGCAGAATCCGCCATATAGATCTAGGTCACATCCAAGTAAGCATCAAGTTCTCAAAATGAGAACCCAGTCATCATTGTCAATCACAACAAGTAAGCACACTAATTAGCAAACTCAAAAACGTCCATCTTCATATCACATGAAGATACAGAATATTGCTCGATGATATCAAGATGGCGACAGCGATACCTTCATATATTTGCCTGAAGCATTTGTTTTCTTGCTTTCCTACAGGCTAGTGTTAATCCTGGTCTTACTCTTGGTAGGGGACATACATACTAATCCAAGACCAGAGGACAGTTTTTCCTCGTTAACAAATCATACTCCGACAGTGTATCTTCCTCCTTTTCTGACGACAACTCATTAAAAAAAATGCACGTGAATATCCGCAGCGTTAGAAATAAAATTGATTTATTTGAAAGTTTTACCGATGACAGATATATTGTGCTTGACAGAAATTCATCTTGGCCCTTCTATCCCTGATTCTGATCTCCTTCTTCCTTACTTTTCAACAATATACAAAAAAAGACAGAAACGCTTTTGATTGAGTTGTTATGATTTGTTCGTCTAAAGACCTACTGGCTAAATGAAGACTTCATATACAATCAGCAAATGAAGTAATAATAAATTTGATGTTCATTTGTAATAAGAATTATCGTTTATATTTATAAACAAACCACCGTGGCAAAAAAAACTTATAACCAAACTACAGTGGCAAAAAAACCCTTAAAAACTAGGTATCCAGGTGAGACAGTTCTCACCTGGATACCTAGTTTTTAAGGGGTTTTTTTGCCACTGTAGTTTGGTTATAAGTTTTTTTTTAAGTATAGGCATTCTCAATGACAATAAGTAGACATACTGATAAGCACATACTTTGTACAAGAATACATAATATGTTTTAATGAGACCAAGATTTTAGGAGGCATTTTAGGAGTCTAGTGGTAAGATGTCGAGCTCGTGATCGAAGGGTTCGTCCCGGCCACGGCACATGTGTTGTATCCTTTAGCAAGATACTTTACTCCTCTTGTTCGAGTCTACTTAACTATCAATGGGTACGTGGTTGGGCAGTGCTAGACTTTGTAGAAGTTAGCTAGAGCGCCGAGATGGCAGCACCGGTTGTATGCTCCCCATGGAGTTGAGAACGATATATGCTGGTTGCTAAGAACCTCGAGTTAGTATTATTATTATTATTATTAAGGCTATCATAAAACTTTCTCATAGTCGTCATCAATCTTTGAGGCGACTTTCAGATTGTGATAAAGCGGTATATACAGTGTAAGAATCTTGAATTATTATTTTATTATTAGTATTATGTCGATCATAAAACTTTCTCATAGTCTTCATCCATATTTAAGGTGACTTTCAGGGTGTGATAAAGCGGTATATAGGAACCTCGAGTTAGTATTATTATTATTAGTATTAAGGCGATCATAAAACTTTCTCATAGGCTTCATCGGTCTACATCTCTCGAATCCCTGTCTCATAAGTTTGTTCGTAAGCAGCCGACATGCATCTGTCACAAAAATTAAACGTCCGGGATAGTTACAGTCACGTTTATAATGCAACTATAGCGTTCATATCAGCATGCAACTTGAGAAAGTGTTATTCATTTCGTATATCGTTAAAACATAAATTTACACATACAGATTGTGATGTCTGTGATGACGTCTTTTTAAGGTATTGCATAATGTTGTCACGTGATAACTCAAATAGTCAATATGGATAACATAGTCAATTTTGAAATCCTCTGTACTCTAAGATGGTCAATTAAATGAACATACATTACCTTGCAAAGTTGCTGATTTGTTGTTTAAATGTTTTGAGCCATTGCTTACTTGATTGTCCAATCATACCTCTCTAGAACTGTTGATAGGCCAACAACGTAAGAAATGGTCAGATGCTGAAGTTTGTATCTAATTTGTCATTTGCAGTGGTAGACAATCTGATTAAAATACATATCCTTTTTCTCTCTCCGTTTTAAAAGGATCTGATGTCCAACATCCCATCAGAGGTCACGTTCAGATGACCTTTGTCGCCTCTTTACTTTACTTAACACTAAAATAATTTTCTAATGACTTGTCATCTTGCAGCAAGTCATTTCGTCACATTATTTTACATGAACTTTTTGGTGACGAAATGACTAAACGGACAAATGCGATTATGCAAGCTTTGTCGCCTCAAAATATCACTGTCAAGATTCTGACAGTAGTAATTTGATTTGCTAATGCAAAAGGCCTTCGGGACATGACCCCTTATTGTATTTTTTCAGATCTTGCAGTGGTAGACATATTTCTAAAATAAAATGAAGTAAAATGAAGTAATTATATTTTGATATTAATTGGCATTAAGAACTTATAAAAATCACTCATCGAAACTTAATAAATTAATCACCTATTATATACAAAACATCTTATTTATGTTTTTGCAGCAGTATCTTTTTAAATTAAGAATTAGTCATAAAATAATTCTATAGTGAATTACAAAGTTTTATATTTTTCTAGAAAAGTATATTTTAAGCAATTGATTTTAATTAATAATCAAAAATCGTATAATAGTTACATTATTTATTACACAATTCAATATTTCTGATTAAAAAAAAAGTATCTTGAAGATAATTGTATGATAAATGTTTGTAATACTTGTGCCTGAGTACCAACAGGTACATATATCTTTTACAGGTAAATTTACCTGTTTGAACTGAGACTACTTTAAGGAAAAGACTATAACCCCTATCACAACAAACTACCCTGTAGGCAATTTAAAAATGTTGGCGTTCAGAGATACACCCGTATTGCCTACCAATTGTAACGTTTCAGTTCGAAACTCCTGGTTATATTAGAGCGTCACTGATTGGCTAACTCTGCAACAGACTGTAAACTTGATATCCTTTGTTTGGTATCAAATCACTGCAGACATGTAGGGTGACACTTTCGAACCTTTTCGAACAAAATATCGAAAAAATGCAATGAAATAATTTTACAAAAAGTGGATGTCTATTTACAAAACCAATATACATTGTATACATTGAGATCAGTGATTATAATACAACATACAATTTATTTATCAAATAATAATAGTGATGAGTGTCAAATTTGCATCTGTTCAGTTGAGAGACGTTTATTATAAGACCCCTTCATGACCAGGTGTTAAAGGAAGGGACATTTCATCCGAGGGGTTTCAAATTTGGTAAAACCCGAGGCTCTGCCGAATGTTTTGCAAAAATTTGAAAACCCCGAGTGTGGAATTTCCCTATCTTAAACCTTTGGTCATGAAAGAGTATTTTTCTGTCATTCCAACTACTTGAATAAGCTCAGCAACCATGAAAATACGTTATACTGGCCACCATTTTGAAAATATCAACTTTTCCCTTGATTTTATTTTTGACGAAAACGAATAAGATAGCGATATTAAGCATACCCCATATTTGCAAAGAATGTTTGCACATAAAATATAATCGCAGCTTTTTAATGCTAACTAATGTTTGCGGTTAAAATTTTGTGAAAGAATTTAATTACATCACGTCGCCTTTTTTTCGTTTCAGCATCAGAGTTTACCGTACTGGTGACGTCAGGTCATTGATGAGCCATTATGACGTCACGATAGAGTTTTCTTACAGATATTTCTTACATGTATATGGACAAACTTTATCCACCATATCAGAATATGAGAGAAATTACTTTCTACAATATTTATATGCTGTATGTTTTGGTCATTGACGAAAATAACATTTAGTTTTGCATGACACTTGTGACGTCACCGCTGCATACTGATACACCACAATGACGTAACACAGGACCTATATCTTCACGTCTGCCGTGATGCAGACCTCGATGTAATTTATTGTGTTGATATGAATAAAAGTTAAACACATCTGGTCTGATTTATAAGCTACATGTAAAAGAATTGGCTTTAAGTATTTGATTAAAGCACGGACTAAGATAGCATCTAATCTAAGTCCATGATAAAAGTGAACAATATTTCTGCATGCTAAATTTTTAAATTGGAAATTTATTTTGTTCTATTTTACATAAACCAAAACGGATGTTTGCATTTTCCCACGAATACTCAGGCTTCAAAAAAGAAAAAAAAAGAAGAAAAAAATGAAATATAAGAAATGAAATAATATTTTTCAACATCTTTGAGGTCATAAATATAACAACATCGGCTTTCTGAACGTATCCAATGACTCGTAAACGATGACGTGATTCATGGAACATGCCAGGAAAGCAAATGATGGTATGACCTCATCCATATTGAAAACATTTATTTCATTTCTTATAGTTTACATTCTTAATGTGTTTAGTACAGTGTATGTGAACTGTATTTGTATGTGTTTCACACGATTCGAGAGACCATGGGTTAGCTAAACATAAATACAGATCCGGGTTCATAACTCAATTTCTTGCTTTTGTTGTGAAGCTTTAGATATTTTCTTAGCGCGGAGGTGTAATCTCACACGTAAAAATATCCATATTTTAAAATCAAATAATATATATCGAATGACAAGGCGTTATGCGGCTGTAAACTATTGCTTTTGTAGCGCTTATTTTCGGATATGTTCATTGAACAGTGGTGTGATCTTCACAATCTAACTAACCTTAGCCTACCTAAGATATCATTGTTTTTTTTAAATCATTATGATACATTGTAAATTATGTTGTTGTGCAGTTAGCTTTTCTTATAGTAATATTTACATTTTGTGTTGCCTTTGCCTATATATGTAAGCCAAAATGTAGTATATCACACTGTATACTACAATTTGCAATCCACATCACATGACGTTATTTCTGCCGCCATGTACGACTTCGTAATATCAAAGTTTTGCACTCCGCCTCTGATAACATGTATAATGGCTTTCAATCAATCGCTTAAATGACACCAATTTAAGTCAGGCCATAATGACGTCATGGCTGGCGCCATGTTGGACTACGTTACGTCAACGCTTTGCACTCAACCTCAGATAACATGTATAATGACTTTGAGTCAATAGCTCAGATGACGTTGATTTAAATAAGGTTCTACCAGTTAAGAAACACACACGGAAAAAGGGAGAATGTTTACCGACTATATCCCGAAGAAATAGACACAGACATATTTTGAAATTATCCGTAATGTAAATATAAGCATTAAACTGTTACCAGATGTGGTAATACTTAAATATCGCTTTGTCGTACACTCTATTTGAGACCATTTCAGTGCACTAGGGTAAACTTAGTGTAACTAAGCTATCAACATTGTACAAAAAAAAGGCCCCAAATTACGTTTGTATATCATTTCTGAAGTAAACTCCACCATGAAGGCAACAACAAACTAGCGAATCACTATAAGCGTTCTCTGTAATACTGTTATGTTCCTTTGAACGATGACCCTTAGACACTACTTGTTCTACCGCACAGAAAACTTGCTAGACCGATATAATACACTAGAAAATGGCGTGGACTTGGATAAGGACAGCGAAAAAAGACCCGTTTTTTATAATCGACAGATGATGAACACAATGAGGATGCAATATTATGAAGACGAAGCAGATGCGCCTTTCTCTCGCAACACCACTCTATGGTGTATTCCTCAACAATATATTACATTTTTTTTGTATAACAGGCAAATAGAAAATGGTTTGAATGCTGGGGAATATCTAATAGTAAGGTAGTATATCTGTCGTAGTCTGTTTTATATTATGTCGCCGAATTTTATATAACCGGATGAGGATTTTATTTGAGTTTTTTGCATTTTTTGGTGATAAAGCAACAGAAAAATACATCGTAATACCATAAATGATAAATTTGAATAATTTAAAGATGAACTGATATCAGCAGTATTGAAGATGAATTCCTTATTTTTGCATGGTTGACGACTGGATTTCAGAGTTTTTCAGAATCACACAAAAAAATCACTGAAGTGTTACATATAGGCATATTGGGTCTTTAATATAATTATGTAAAGCGAACATACATAAATAGATGTTACACAACAGGTCACACGACTAGTGGTTATTCGATATGGAATTTATTTCACTCGAGTTAATTATTTTTTCCACGAGTCGTGTGACTTGTTTCTACCACAATACTCTACACAATAAGTCGCAGTGGTAGTGTTGTTTTCTGTGACCACAGAAGATATTTGCGCGAAAACACATCATCTCGTATATATTCCTGCCAAATTGTGACGACGTCAACAATCGATGACATTGTAAATAATCAATCAAGTGACGTTGTTCCGGTCAAAGTTATTCATTTCATCCAATCAAAATGCGTTTAGAGATTATTCCACGTGTGGTATAAACAAAATGTTATTCAACAGTTGTAATGAGTCTACACACGTTTAACTCTACTCGAATAACACGTTTATACTCGTTAGCGAATTCTAAACACGTGGATATTGTTTCCTGTTCTTGAGCGATACAAAATGGCTTTTCAGACGTTTAAGATGTGACGTAAGTACTTTAATTATTAACACTAAGAAATTTAAGGGCGGTAGGGTATGACCTATTCGTGAGCATGAGTGTTCGTGGATGGCCCAAGGGATGGCATGCTGGTTTTTTCACCAAGGCAGTCGGAGTCCAGTTTCATGTTCGGATGTGAAAAAGGTCTAGGATCATATGCCTGATCTATTGGATTTTCATTAAATGCCCAATATACGTAGCTTTCGAAGCGAAAATTAAGCCTAATAACTTTTTATATACTGAGATTGGTTTTTGTTTGTACACAAACAGGAATTGAAAACTTAATTTGCGAGCTTTCGAAAACGTCTGTTTCCTTTGTCAAGCAAAGAGTACAATAGCCGAGTGTCAGTGTTCTGACCTCTGAAATCAGCTCAATACCCAAAATAGGGCGAGTTGGAGAAGTCAGCTGTCAAAAACGTAGCGCGACATTTCGTCCAAATGTTCTCTAGTACTACAGGTAGACAGAGGGACGGGTAAGATGTTAACCCATTCCACCCCTTATTGGATGTTAAAATAGGGTCATAAAGATGACTCAACTGGTGTCCCCCGTCGTCTCTTTTCATTGATTCCCCTTCCTTCCTAATCCATATGGATTCTTTAATTTTCCTCATTCTCCAGTTTTCCTCCCTTTCCAACACTTTGGAGTTGTTCCAGTCAATGATATGGTTGTGTATGTTGACATGGTCTGTGATAGCTGATTTGTTATATTGTTTTTCTGATGTTTTTCTAGTATGCCTGTTGTAGACTTGCTGTTCCATGTCTTCCACGTCCTTTTGATGTTCTTTAAGACGCGTTACAAATTTCCGACCAGTTTCACCTATGTATGTGTGGTTGCAGCTGTTACATGGAATTTGGTAAACCACTCCAGTCTTGTCTTCCTACTGCACTTTATCCTTCGGATGTACTAGGAGTTGTTTGATGGTATTGTGCGGTCGCATAAGTGTGCTGATGTGATGTTTGCGGAGCACTCTTGAAATTGCTTCCGACCCTCCCCTTATATATGGAATAGTGACCATGCCATTGGTTTTTCTCTCTTTGGTGTTACCTTTCTTTTTCTTGTTGACGTTTATTTTGCTTTTGTCTTCAATTTGTTTTTCAACTCTCTCATCGACCATTCTGGGTACCCACATGTTTTCAGGGCTTGTCTGATATGCTTCTTTTCTTTTTCGACGTCTTCCATTTCAGTGACGATGTTATTGCATCTGTCCAGGAGAGTACGTACTACCCCTAATTTCTGGTGCAATGGATGGTGTGAATTGAAATTGAGGTATTGGTCTGTGTGCGTGTTTTTTCTGCAAACAAGCAGTTTGATGGAGCCATTAACCTTTCTCACTATTAGAGTGTCCAAGAAGGGAATTTTCCCTTCTGCCTCTTCTTCTGAAGTAAATTTTATGGAGTTTGTGTCATCTACCTGGTATAGATGGGTTGTTAGATTGTTTACCTCACCTTTCTTGACCACTTCCAAGATATCGTCAACGTATCTTTTCCATAGCTTTGGACAACACTCCATCGGAGCAGTCGTGATGGCTTTCTGCTCCAGATGCTCCATAAAAAGGTTCGCAACAATGGGTGATACTGGACTTCCCATTGCTGCACCGAGCTTCTGTTGGTAAATAGCACCCCTGAATGAGAAATACGTGGTGTTCAGTATAAACTCCAACAACTCTATGATGTTGTCAACTGAAAGGCTTGTTCTCTTTTTCAGGGTTTTGTCTCCGTTGAGTTTTTCTCTTATGACTTTGACCGCTTCATCCACTGGTGTATTGGTAAAGAGGGACACAACGTCATGTGAGTTGAAAATGTCATCCTCTTCCACCATGATGTCAGCCAGCTCTAGTGCCAACTCTTTGGAGTTTTTCACATGGTGGTCTGTTTTCCCCACCAGCGGACCAAGAATGTCTGCAAGCCATCTTGATACACTGTACCCAATGGAGCCAGTGTAATCCACAATAGGTCTTAATGGATAACCTGGCTTGTTGATCTTCGGCGTACAGTAAATTCGGGGTGTGCTTTCTGAAGTTGGGTAGTCCTTCCTGTATTGTACTTCACTGATAGTGCCCTCGTTCCTGATCTTAGTGATAATCGCTATCAGTTTTCGTTTGTAGGTTGGTGTTGGATCTTTTTTCAGCACCTCGTATGTCTTGTTGTCACTAAGCATGGCGGTTATCTTTTTCTCATATTCTGCTTTACCCATAGAAACAGTTGCTCTACCCTTATCTGCTGGTAAAATCATTATGGACTTTTCTTTCCTCGATGTCTCAAGTCCCTTTCTTTCAGCCTTATCAAGATTGTCCTTGGTTAGTTTGGCTCTTTTTAGGACCCCAATGACCTCTGATCTCGTTTGCTCTGCCTCAGCGTGTGGGAGTTTAGACACAGCAATGTCAGTTGCTGCTACAAATTCCTCGATGGGCAGAACACTGACACTCGGCTATTGTACTCTTTGCTTGACAAAGGAAACAGACGTTTTCGAAAGCTCGCAAATTAAGTTTTCAATTACTGTTTGTGTACAAACAAAAACCAATCTCAGTATATATCATTCATACCAAACTGATGAATCTTATTCCTAATAATAACTTTTTATATTTATAGATTAAGTTCAGATTGACTGATATCAGCAATATCAAAGATGTCCTACGCGGTTATTAGTACAGCAGCAGTTGAAACTCGGTTTTTGTAAACATGCATCCATTTTGAACTGTCTTCTAACTTCGGCTTGTTGTTGAAGTGGGCTACACCTGAATTGTTTTTAATTATTTGAATTCTTGTGTAAAGAGTCAGTGTTTCGCCATTTTTAATCTTAGCAAGCTAATTTTTGCTGTACAACTTTATAATGTTCAATATCATAGAAATATTATTCAACAAAGTTCATAATCATATACTTTTTGTATTTTTTTCATATTTTTAGTGTAAATGGAGAACGTTTGATTTTTTAGCCAAAAATTGTGAAAAATAACACAAATAGTAAAGGGACAAAAAACAAAGTGCGCTTACCCCCCTTTTTATGATGGTTTTAGACAGAGGAACCCATTTTCGTTTCATGTGCTAAATATTAAAAAAAGTTTAATTGCAGAACTTTTGTTATTTCGCGTTAAATCTGCAAAAAATGGTGAAAAAATGAGGATTTTCTCTTTAAAAGATAAGGGGTAGGGGTAACTCAAATCGCTTTTCTGAGTTAAAATATTAAGCCAGAGAAATTTTACTTCCATAATTGGAAAGAAAATAGTATTTCTGTCATTTCTGCAAATATTCGTACATTTTGGATTACAAATACGGAAGATATTGTATGAAGATGTCCTGCAAATGGTCAAAACTGCAAAATTCACTTAAAATCACTCATATTGGTATCTTTGACCGACCACAGCACAAAACCGAGCACGCTAACATACCATTATCTTTGCATTTTCTGCCATACCATAAACTCCGGTTTCCAAAAATGTATATTAGAAAAAAAGTTTAAAACAGGGAAATTTGGACTTCTCAGAGAATACATCCTTAAGATTGACTGAAATAATTTGTCTTCTTTCATAATTTTTGCGAAAAAATATATACTATATAGATCTATACGTGATTCGTTCTACACATTTGGAAAATCATATGTTGAAGGTGTAAAGGGGAGATATTCAATGATTTTAGCCACTGTTGGATGTTACATAAGAAATTATACCACCGACAAACCGATCGATACTAATACAAGAAAGACAACTCGTACGTTCTTAGAACAACTATGATGGTTTACATTGAAGATTGCGAGTTATTCCCCTTTGATTTGTGTGCCACAATTAATATTCTAGTTCAGGATACAAACTTGTCGAATTTTGAAGTCTCCAAGGTTTAATTTCTCTTTTGAATAGTGGCACGGTTCATACATGTAAACACACTTAACAAATTATATTTGAAATTGTTTCAACATAATTTAAATTGTTTTGCCACTATCTTCATCGCTTATTCTTCAACGTGATGAATATTATCAAACACGAGGATAAATGTAAAAAAAAAGTTGTAACTGTATAAGTCGTTTTGGTGTTAGAGATCAGGAACAGATTGAAAGAAGCCATTTAAAATGTTTAGATTTTACAAAGTCGTATGTGGTTAAGTGGTTATCAGTAGGGTTAATAAGGGATGTATATAAAAGCATGTTCATTAGTTTCCAGTATGCTTTGGAGTTAGAGGAGTTATCGTTGATGCATCCATCTACATTTGTGTAAAATAGTGTTCTAGCATGTTTAAGCATGTTATTTATTTTGTTTCGTGCACGTTTAAAGTCAGTTTCAGACAACGGATTTTAACTTTTCGTAGATTTGTCATCCATGGCATGTCGGTTTCGTTAACAATTACAATTTTTTATAGGAATATTGTTTTTTTTTCTAAAATGGAAATAAGTTTATCTGTGAACAATTTACATTTATCGCTTACATTATCTGCGTGAGAAAATAAACCAATTAACCTGTCCTACCTCTGTTTTTTTAGGTTTAAAATATCTGTTCTGTTGTATAATCACTCTTTCCTCTTTAGAGACTTGTGTTTAGGTAGACAGGATGCCAATGATAGCTCTATGATTACGTAAGGTTTCTTAAACCGGTGTAGTGTGTGTTATTTCTCTACTCGGACTAGTTACAAGCTTTGTCAAATCATATGGTGTGAGAATGCTAAGGTCATTATTATTTCATATAAGTAGGTCAATGCCCGTATTCATGTGTGGCATATTTTAAGTGTACATAGGATTTATGTCGTCTTCTGGCTTCCAGCTAGAAGGAATTTGATTTTAATTCAGTGGTAGAGCGTCCCGCTAGGAATCTGGAGACCTAGTTTTTAAGTTTTTTTTGCCACTGTAGTTTGGTTATAAGTTTTTTTTGCCACTGTAGTTTGGTTATAAGTTTTTTTTGCCACTATAGTTTGGTTATAAGTTTTTTTTTGCCACTGTAGTTTGGTTATAAGTTTGTTTTGCCACTGTAGTTTTGTTAATAAGTTCTTTTTTGCCACTGTAGTTTGGTTATAAGTTTTTTTGCCACTGTAGTTTTGTTAATAAGTTCTTTTTTGCCACGGTGGTTTGTTTATAAATATAAACGATAATTCTTATTACAAATGAACATTAAATTTTTTATTACTTCATTTGCTGATTGTATATGAGTTCTTCATTTAACCAGTAGGTCTTTAGACGAACAAATCATAACAACTCAATCAAAAGAGTCTTTTTTTGTATATTGTTGAAAAGTAAGGAAGAAGGAGATCAGAATCAGGGATAGAAGGGCCAAGATGAATTTCTGTCAAGCACAATATGTCTATGTCATCGGTAAAACTTTCAAATAAATCAATTTTATTTCTAACGCTGCGGATATTCACGTGCATTATTTGTAATGAGTTGTCGTCAGAGAAGGAGGAAGATACACTGTCGGAGTATGATTTGTTAACGAGGAAAAACTGTCCTCTGGTCTTGGATTAGTATGTATGTCCCCTACCAAGAGTAAGACCAGGATTAACACTAGCCTGTAGGAAAGCAAGAAAACAAATGCTTCAGGCAAATATATGAAGGTATCGCTGTCGCCATCTTGATATCATCGAGAAATATTCTGTATCTTTATGTGATATGAAGATGGACGTTTTTGAGTTTGCTTATTAGTGTGCTTACTTGTTGTGATTGACAATGATACTCGGTTCTCGTTTTGAGAACTTGATGTTAACATGGATGTGACAAAGATTTACATGGCGGGTATCGTCGATGAAGCAGAAGACGCTTACTGTTCCGGAACACATGGTCTTATTCTCTTGTACTTTTACGAGAGTCTCCTGTGTTCCTATTTGGCATCTAGTTTGATCAATATTGAGTTCGGATTATGGATTTGTTGACATTTTGGTATTCTTTGATTTTTTATAGTATTGCATGTTTTTGTGGAATCCGTCGGTTATGTTTATGCGAGTTTGTCTGAATTATTTTGTCCAACCTCGTTATCTCAATGTGGGCGGGACCACGAAAAACTTAAAGTGATCAGAGTACTCGAGTTAGGCGGGTCTAAAAAGTAAAGTGTCAAGTTTGGTCGGGACTGACGAAATACTTCGAATTAATCCGGGTCTTCAAGTTACACGAGTTCAACTAGATAGCGAGGCTCCACTGTAGTCCGATAGCACATCTCCAATTTGATACTGAGCACCCTGTCATGGGGGATCGAAAGATCCAAAGATGACGTAACACACACATATGCTGCACCTCTTAAATGTAGCAATAGATACAGTATGCCGAAAAAAAAAGAATTAAACTGCATCATACTGCTGTTTCGTCCTCCTAGGGCTCTGCTGTGATGCAAGGGGCCAAAAGGTAGGAATCCAAAATTTCTAAACTAATGTAGAAGCAGAAAGATCAGGTGCGTAAAACCCCTTTGATTTATGAATTTAGAAGAACAATTAAACTAGTTCTGTATAATTTCAAATCGTGTACTACGAAAATGTGTATATTATGTACCGTGCCACCACTCAAATGAGATTAACTGTGGCTATGGAGGGTCCAGCAAACCTCGGGGACTAAAAAAAATCCACCAGAAGAGTCTGCAACCCCCTGCCAAAGCAGGAACATGGAGACAGCCAGCGGATAGGTATATCGTTGTTGTATGTGCATGTCGGACAACCAGGATAGCAACAGAGTGCTCAGATAATCAACAATCACGCTATATAGGGTAGATGCATTTTTTTCACTCCTGCCATTTTGATGCATTAGACGTAACGTATATAGCAATGGTAATCGGATTAGCGCTTACGATAAAGATTGATTTGTAGCAGTTCAACTCGCTGGGCTAGTACTCTGGAGTCACATCACTGTCGTGAAAAACGGGAATAATAGGCACATTAGCGCTACATATGGCTTGGTAAATGACCAGTTTGCACTGAAAGAAACATAAAGAAGTGAAATGCGACCACAAAACAAGTTTGAATACGACTCACGAGAGCCTCCATTTAGAATCGTGTCGGAGACATGTCTGAATTACCTTTAACATTTCAAAGTGACCTGATTCTTGATGACATTTTATTTTGCTTTCGGTACCTGTTGTTTTTGTGAGCAAAATCCAAGCTGGTCGTTTAGAAAAATAATCTTTTGTGGTTTTTGTGAATCCCAAACTTTTTTCAAAAAGTGTATCAAGGCGAAATCCAAGTCGAATCACGCACGGACTTACGCGCTATAAATCTATAGTTACTTCCTGCGCCACATGTGATACCTGTAAATAGTATCCGTTTACAAATCAAAAACAAGGGACAGTGCTTTTATAGTTATCCCCACGAATATATCACAGTTGAAAATCCTATCCTAATAGTAGCTTAGCGTAGAATAGTTAATTATTCCATGAACGATACTGTAAATATTATTCTGTGTTCCAATTAAAAGGTGCAGCATATGTGTGTGTGGGTTACGTCATCTTTCATCATAGATATCACAAAGTTTGGCTTTTGTTCAAAACTGGAGCTAGGGGTGGGTTGGGATGTGTGTGTTAATTTTGACACCATTGGCATGTTACCTAGAATTTGATGACGTAAGCGGCTAAAACCAAGGTTTTAACCCTAAAATAGTATATTAATATCATTTGAATTTAACGGCTTGTCAAAGGAAAAATGAAATAGCCATGGATGCGTGATATATGAAATTTTCTCATATACTAGTATCTTATATCAGTCAACATGCAATGCATGCGCAATTTACTTTAGGATGCACGAAGTGATGAAAGCAAACTCAGCACCGTATCAGTGGATGCTGTCTAATCAATAGCGTCGAGGATTTAATTGTTTAAGAGAAACAACAAGCTGATGTTCGTATATGTTGTGTATCCGAAGAAAATCACCCAATAAGTCTACACACGTGCTGACAAAATCTATAGCAGACACCTAAATGCAATCTGTTGTAGGTACCTAATGGGATAACATTTATATTGTTTCGCATTAGCAAGATTCATTTCACAAGCACAACGAAAATCATTTTACCATCATAACGTGATTCAATTCGTCGTTACCACGAGAATAATGTTACCACCACCTCGAGACAACCATCACCAGAATAATTTATTATCATCACCACGAGAATGATCTTATATGTATCATCACAGCTCCAGCTCAAGGCCGGAACAAGTACTGTAGAGGCTGTCCCAACTGTTAAAAATCTAGGGGTGTACTTTGATAGTTCACTGAGCATGGAGAAACACGTGAATGCTATTGCCAAATCCTGTTACTACCAGATCAGGAACATCGGCTGTATATGGCAGTTTATAACTGCCGATGCATGCAAGATTTTGGTTCATTTACTTGTTACCTCACGGCTGGACTATGGAAATGCCCTACTCTGTGGTATATCTGACAAATTGACAAGTCGCCTACAGAGGGTCCAGAACACGGCAGCACGTATCATTTCTCGAGTTAGAAAGAGAGAACACATCACTCCTGTCCTGTCCAGTACATACGGGAACTTGTTACCCTGTATCAGCCGTCACGATCACTGAGGTCGAAGAGAGAATCATTGTTGTGTGTCCCAAAATCTCGTACTGTGACCTATGGAAACCGGTGTTTTGGGAAAGTTTCGGCCACGTTGTGGAATAGATTACCATCCGCTATCCGAAAAACAAATACTCTGGCCAAATTCAAGAAACTTCTGAAAACGTACCTTTTCACGTCTGCATATTAGGGACAACTTAGACGTCATGTATATACTGTCATTTGTTTATCTACAGTAGATGTAGTTCGTATTTATATGCAATTTGTTTTATATTATCACATTAGCTTAGATTGTAAAAACTGCTTTATTTATGCAGTGTTAGTATCAAATTATTATCTACATGTTGTGAAGCGCTTTAGAGTAATTTTACAAATTATATAGAGCGCTATATAAATGTTGTATATTATTATTATCACCACGAGAATCATCTTATCATCATTACGAGAATAATTATTATCATAAACACGAGAATAATTTATTATCATAACAACTAGAAAAAATTATTATCATCACCAAGAGAATCATCTTATCATCATCACGAGAATATTTATAATCATCACTACGAGAATAAGTTATTATCATCACCACTATAATCAATTATTATCATCACCACGAGGATACTTCATTATCATCACCACGAGGATACTTCATTATCATCACCACGAGGATACTTCATTATCATCACCACGAGGATACTTCATTATCATCACCACGAGGATACTTCATTATCATCACCACGAGAATATTTATTATCATCACCACGAGAATATTTATTATCATCACCACGAGGATACTTCATTATCATCACCACGAGAATATTTATTATCATTACCACGAGAATATTTATTATCATCACCACGAGGATACTTCATTATCATCACCACGAGGATACTTCATTATCATCACCACGAGGATACTTCATTATCATCACCACGAGGATACTTCATTATCATCACCACGAGGATACTTCATTATCATCACCACGAGGATACTTCATTATCATCACCACGAGAATATTTATTATCATCACCACGAGAATAACTCATTATCATCACCACGAGAATCATTTATTATCATCACCACGAGAATCATTTATTATCATCACCTCGAGAATAATTCATTATCATCATTACGTGAATAAATTATTACACCACGAAAATATTTTCACCATTTTTATCACTAGAATAACTTTATTATCACCACACTTACGAAAACCACGAGAATTCTTTTATCATGACAACAATTGAGAACATCGTCTTATACAAAACCAGTGTTCAAATGTTAACACTTAACCATATGTTTTTCAAGGAATAGCTTTCAGCTAGTTTAGTTTATGCATAGTCAAGTTAAATAATGTCATACAAATAAGAAATACCGTCACATTTGTTATTAGCAAAAGTTAACCTAGCCAACATACCTTTTGACCGAAAGTGTTTTCATTGCAGTTGGCTTGTGCTGGATTTCGTTGCCAACTTGTTTTAGAGGAAGGTAAAACTGTTTTTCTAAACCACTGGGTAATTAGACCACTTGATTAGTTGATGGTATACGGTGAACTATCGTATTTGTGGTTGCTTGATAAATGATGCCCGTATGTGTTTGAATGCATCCGCCAGGAAAATCGCTTTTTACTGATCTGACATGGTCGAGAATCGAGATAAGTCAAACCTTCAGTCTAAGAGATAAATTGTTTAGAAGAGAGGAAAGCGATGGCCACAGGATAGAAGAATTAATTTGATGTGTGTCGTGATATTGCAGTAAAAGCATGGCAATACAAACTGACTTTTAAAGATTTACATTGCGGGTATCGTCGATAAAGCAGTATACGCTTACCCTCCCGGAACGCATGGTCTTATTCTCTTGTTCCTTTGCAAGGTTCTTCATGTATATCCTTTCTTTGTTCATATTTTCCCATAGTTTGATCGATATTGAGTTCGGATTATGGTTTTGTAAAGGCTTCGATATTTTTAGATTTTTTAATAACAAAATATCAAGGTGTCAGGAGGGTTTACCGTACCTGCTTTACCACGAATATACATTTCAACAATATTCTGAATTGAATACGCCATTTATTTAGTAAGTGATTAATAACTACATTTTCTAAGATAATGCGTTGAGATATTTTCTCCAAATCCTGGAAAGTGTGGTGTACTCTCCCTGCGAATTAAAACAAAAAAGAAATATTTTAGGGAACCTACATGTATCTAGCTTATTGTATATACATGTAGTATTGACCTTGAACATGTATCGTTTGAGTGGCTCATGTACATTGCAGAGTTTTTAAAGTGATCCAAAGCATATTGCCTTTTGTGACTTTTTCTGTGCACGTTTTCCAAGTTTCATGTACTGATCCTCTGCAATACATATTTATATTGCTATAACGCGTACTTGTAGTGCTGTAGCAATTCTCTATCACGGAGATTCATCATTTCATTTAAAACAAATCATAATTAGTTTATTCTGACGTTTGTTTGTTTGTTTGTTTTGTCAATGTTGATATTGTAACTGAGGTGAATGTTAATGTGGCTTTTCTTTCTTGCCAAGATAAAATACAAACTATTTATTGTAACGACCAATTGACACATACATGGATTCAAAAGTGATTTGCTAATTCCAAAACACCAATGTTGATATACAGGTGATACACTGTAACCAGAAATGATTCTAGAATATTCCTCTGGGCGGTTCTTCTGTATTGTCGAGGTTCATACAGATACTGTATACTGAATATTAACTATAACCAGAATTCTTCTAGAACATTCAGTCTCGGTGGTTCTTCTGTATTGCCGAGGTTCATACATTGGAGATTAATTGTCAACAAAATTGATCTAAAAGATTCATTTTAGGTAGCTCTCGGTATTATCGGAGTTCATTTACCTTATATATACTGTTACTGTTACTGTTTAGAACATTCAATTTTGGCAGTTCTCTATTTTGCCGAAGTTCATACATCAGTTATCTATTGTAACCAGAACTAAGAGCTTCAGTCTGGGTGGTTTTTCTGTTCATACACATTGAACTGTAGATTTTCTGTAACAAGATTTGTTATAGAACATTCAATCTGGTTGGTTTTTGTATATTGCTGTGTATTGTGTAACTAGAATTGATCTAAAAGATTCAGTCTGTGTGGCTGATGAGTGTTGTCCAGACTGATGCATTCGTGTTTGCTGATACCATCGACAGGGAGACAAGGCTAATGGTATTTTTTCATGAATATCCACAAATCGGTATTAGAAAGCAATTTTGCTAATGCGTGTTTTTACGTTTTATACAAAAAGGTTTTGTCTTTATTGTCGTGCCTTCCTGATACCAAAAAACATATGCGCCACCATGTTTCTGTGTAATTGGCCTGTATGTACTTTGACTTTATCAGATAAATCAAACATTCCGAATATTTGTTTATTGCTGAAACAGTATGACAATTATGTAAATATTGCAAAACAGTTTTCTTTTATCTTGAGCAGTGATTGAGGTACACATGATATATAGACTCCAATTTGTTTTGGAACGGAATACATGTAACAGTGAAACATTATACTGTAATCCACCGAGTCGATCGAATAAAGTGTATTAATAACTCGCCAGATGAAGACATGACGTGTGTTAGTTTATCTGTGCTGCTCTACTTCCGAATCGCTTGTAAATAAAGGATATTTTTATTTATCTAGAGGTCAGGCTGAATATAATTTGATAAATGTGTTCGGGATATCAAGGATGGTCTGAAGTTTGGACTACGATCCCTTTACTGGCTTTTACACAGTTTATTTCATTCTGCGTAAGGACTAATAGTGAAATAATTAGGACCAAACTAGGTTTAAATATTTTTATTAAAGCCCAGAAATGAATAAACAGTAAATTGCTTGACGTCACGTTGACGATCTTTGATGGCTACCGCTAAGAGGAAATATTGACTGGTGTGCCTGTGATCAGTATCCGAATAATTGTGAATGGAACAACTATACAAACTATTTGTCTTCACGTGAATGAACGTCAATGTCAAGTGAAAAAAATGAATTTCATGAGCAAAATTTTACGTGGATTTGTTATGTAGTTATTTTTTACATGCAAGTTATCTGACATGGATTTCACATGAATTTTACGTAAATTTCAGTTGCTTATTTTTCACTTTTTCACATGAATTTTATGTGAAGAATTTTTCACATGACATATATGTGAGGACATGTTGGTTTTGTATAAAAAAAACACTCGTAGACGTTTATGCATCCGTTTATGACGATTTCCTGACTATTTGATGTTCCGCAAGTCGTGTTTTAAGCAGCTATGGCAGAAGTATCAAACTTTAAAAAAGAAGAAAACAGGTTTGTTTGCAAAGTTTCTGAAATATGTTAGTCACATACCTGAAGGATTGCAAGAGTATGACCTTCGCCGACCATTTTTATTCGAATCGTTTTCAAGTGATGCCGATAGCAAACGCTGATTAGGAGGGACCAAGGGTCATGGCCCAAAAGGGGTTAGTTCCCTTGATGTTTACACATGTTTTCTCATGGAAACACAAGGAAGAATACAAACTATATTTAGCAGGGAAACCTTTCAGGTGGTATGCATTATGAACAAATTGAGGAGCTCACGTCGTTTAAAGGGATGGAGAGGAAGGGTGGGTTTGTGGTTTGTTATTTTAAGTATTGTATGTTACATCATTTCGGGTTTCTTGTATTCTTTCGTTAATTGGTAGCTAGAATATAAAGGACAAGAATAAATTTTCAAATCAGCTAAGAGTAGCAGTGAAAACTGAAAAGTAGCATATTTTGCTTCGATATTAGCACTGCAGTGCATTTGAACCACAATAAAATGACACGTGCAAGCCGGTCACAAGAAGGCGGCATTTAAAGTCAGACGTTTATTGAAGATTCCTTTGAAAGCGTTATAGCAAAATGAAGGAAGACATAAACCGCCTGTTTATTGTCAATAGGTTTTAGTTTCTTCTCTAGAAAAATATTCAAACATATAAAAAATAAATAATTATACCTTTCTTTTCTTGTTTCTTGACAAATGTGGTTTTAATGGAAAACTTACAACATTATTATTCCAGGGAAAAGGAAATTACCATAAATTTGCAAGAAGAAAAAGAAATCGAGCAAAATAGGCCGGAACCCATCTTTAACGTTATGCAGATATGGGAATGCAATTAATCTCAGCCAAAATAACAGGGAGCTTATGGCCAGCTCTGAGCTCAACATGAAGTCATGGATGTGTTCTGCTGTTTAATACCGTTCAAGACTGATATGTGATGTGGAAAAGCGTGTTTTTGATGTTAACGTTTTAGGATGCGAGTGTAAAATCTTATCGTCATTTAACACCAAATCATACGCCATTCAATTAATCTGAAAACCCGAAAACCGTGCTTCGAAATAAATATAGTAAAAATTATGACCGAATATGTACATGGAAATATTAGGAGAGTTTATAATCACCTTTTGAAAGCACAAGAAGGATAATCAGACCTAGGTATTCCGGAAGAGTCAGAGTCTTGTGTTGTATTACTGTATTACTGAGACCCTCTTCCCACCCCGAGGGAATATAGGTCAAAGCGAAGATGTGTCAATTCCGCCTCGCATCAGTGACTTTGGTGATGATAATAGTGCTCTAGGTAACTGGCTTTTATTCAGTATGATAAAGCATGTGTTTTGACAACACAGTGTACAGGTACTCAAACACAAAAGACATGCGAAATCAAATATATTTGAACATTTTGTGTATCAAACACGGGAAGCCGGTGTTACCTTGGTCAGCTCATATGTTTTTACCTCCTCTTTTATCGACCTTCCAAAGTCTTTTTGGTCGTCATTTTTCTTCTTCCCGCCCACTATCATTATGTGTTTTGTTTCACAAACCTAAATCACCACAAGTTATGTATTTTGTTAACGATTCCCATTCATACTATCCCTGCTCAAGTGTGAAGGTTCTGGCTTCAAGGCATTCTGATATTTACTATCTGATTCTATTGTTACATGTAGCTTATGTTTCCAGCTCATCGCAACCTTGAATATCATTTGTGACATGATAATGCAGTTGCTTCATTCATGCGTTAAAAATGAAGTTGCCTGTCGAGAACTTGCTTTTAGATAAAGTTTGCATTTGAAATTACCATTCATCAATTTGATATTGTGCACAGTTTTATGGTTTCTCAAGGATTAAGAAGTGCCTTTTTATATTTTGTTGTAAATGCTACCGAAAACTTTTCCAAAATCAAGGAAATTGATTTAGACGCTTCTGTGCCAGGATCTGCCCGAGCGTGAAGATATGACATTGAAGATTTTCCGTTGCTGAATATGCTTATTCCTGCCGATTTGATTTGCTTTTCAGAATTATACATTGATACATGTACTATTGTTTCGTTTCTTCTCTTCTTGTTCTTCATCTTATTGTTCTTTCTACCAATTTAAATAACGTTTTTATTCAGCCTCGTTTTGAGTTAAACAAGGCAAAAATTGCCAAGGAGCTTATCAGGACAGGTAACACAAATTCCAGGTATAGGTACACGTATATCAACCACATGTCTATAAATAATAATACGTTTGCTGACCAAGTCGATCATATACATGTATACCGTTCTGAACTTAAAATCAAGGACACCGCATACGTATACCCTTCTGCATTAGCTTCTATCGGATTACCCAGTATAAAAGTCCTCAGTAAAAATTGAATGTTGTGTTATAGTGTCACTATGTCATCCATTTCATCTGTTGTATAGCCGCACCATGTGGTTCTTTCGTTATCTTAGGACTTAGTGGCACTTAATACATCTACCAGGTCTGATCGGCCCATATTTTGTCGAAAAGGGTTGCCAGGTGTATTCTTCGGCCAGATTGTTTGGTATTTGATGTCGCATTAAGTTTCAGAAAATCTCTTCGTCTCATCCTATTTTTATGTTCTGTTTCGTCCTTGGCATACACGCGTCTGATCTGGATTCAAACAAATGGATGTGCCATATAACTCGTTTCAAAACAGAAGTCTCAATATCAAGCGCTACTGCGGTTTGGACATTTATTACTACATGGTGATGTGGTTACGTAAGTGTACATAAGAGTATTGAACTTGGTAATCATACAGCGTGCCAAACATGAATGTCACTTTACTATACATGTAGTACTGTGTCAAGAGGACACAAAATCGCCATTAGAAGTCAATGCAAAAAGACATCAACAGGAATATCATTACTTAATGTCCCAATATTCAAAACTTGCTGAAGTCTACATTGTTAATATATGTTAAACCACATTGCTTTTTTCATGTATACCGTGGGTCACATGAAGCTCGGTGGGTTGTATTGCAGACTAACCAAAGAGTGATCAAAAAGTACCTCGAGCTCCTGGCTGGACTATATTTGTCTTAAAAAAGTTTGCATTCTGTCCAGTGCTATCGATGTAATCTCTAAACCAGACACAACATTCCTGCATCTCGCAACAGATCTTCTGCATGATATCTTAAAATGACCCTTACTGTTCATTGGGGGCGGGTATTTTAAGTTTAAATAAAACAAATCAAAGCTTCAAATGTGTATTAAACCGGAAATTACTTTTTCGTTTGCCCAGCAAATATGGAGAGGTGGAAGAGGGAAAAGGGTCATACCAAAGTACATGCATAATGTAATGGTAGATCGCCCCTTGCTAATCATGGAATAGATAACCCTTGTTGACCTTTCAGTGCGTATTGCATTGGTACACATAATACGAGGGATTTCGATATCTAGGAATTGATAAAATGTCAAAAATATTGACATGCCTGCAGCAAATAAATGTCACGATGAAATATTGTTTTTGCTTTTTTTTTTGAAAACAACAAAATGTAAGCCCGGGCAAATTTGATGATTTTCAGTAATTGACTCCGCTATCATGTATACCGTCCGTTATGTTGTACGCCGTCCATGTATTCATGATACACTGAAGCATGTTTTTGATAGATATTAGGTAAACTTGGAAATTTGACATGTAGAGCTCTGCCAAGAGTTAAAAAAATATATTGATATGATATTAGTATGAATTTATTTTTCATGGATGTATAGTTAAGTTCTTATTCCATACTATTCTATGGTAAACAATGGATACATGTGTAATTCTGCAGGTTTCAATTTTCAGAGAATTTCAGAGAAAAAATAAATCCGATTGTTTTTTTGTTTACAAAAATTAAAAGTTTAAAAAAAATTTCGGATTGCCACCTTTCGACCCCTAGCATCACTGAAGAGTCCTATCAGGACGAAACAGCTGTATGATGCAGTTTAATTAATGTTTTGGCATTCTGTTTCTATTACTAAAATAAAAAGGTGCAGCATATGTGTGTGTTACGTCATCTTTAATTATAGGGGATGGTAGACTCTGCTGACGGATTGTTTTAGTCCCCGTGGTTTGCTGGAGCCTCCATAGCCACAGTTAATCTCATTTGAGTAATGGCACGGTACAACATAAAAGGTGCAACATATGTGTGTGTTAAGTTCAATGTATGTGTTCAATTTATTCCTCTTTTGTTAGAACATTGTTTCAGTAACATAATATATAGATATTTGACGTGTACCAAATATGGCATTTCAAGTGCAAAAACGACAATACCTGTTCAGTAGAGAATACGTCCATTGAAATACGCCGAGAATGACTTTGATTGATTTAATATAACATATATATTTCCAATGTATATGTCTATATATACAACAATTATTAGATAAATCATGCTCTTGTATGTTTCCTGGAGAAGAAGAAAACCAGCTTAACTGATCAATTAGACAGTCAATTTGTTACAATAATGCTCACTGTCTCTTGAGATTGGTTGACATTAATGGGTACGACAATTGTCGTCCCGCGAGAGTTGGCCTGAATCCGTCTCCACATGTGATCTTTCGCCTTATCGGATTGTCGTATCCGTTATTTGATCAGGACATGACTCATTGTGGTTTTATGTAAGACAAATGTGATTGGTTTATTCAGTAAGTCTAAGCAGATTTTGATAAAAAGGTTGCGGTTCTTTTGGTATTGGTATTGAATCTTCAAAATTTTAAACGAGATGTGTTTATTTTCAGATATGATTTTGAATGAATAAACAGAAATTAAAATTTGAAAATGAAAAATAAATTCAGCTTATGCAACTGCTTTTGCAATTTCAATTTCAAGTGATACACTATGTAATGTAAAAGAATAATAGTTCGCGGCGTAGAAATGTTCGCATATTTCGTTTTCATTTGATTTTCGCGAACATATCCACACGCAAATATATTTATTACCACTCGAATAGTATTATAGGCATATAGTACAAAATAGCACGACTGACAGCGCGAAAATTTCCACATCGCGAACAGTTTCGAGTCCGACTAAGCGAAAACATCTTAGCGGAAATACAAAAATGTATTGAATTTAACAGTATGCTCACAAAAGGATCCTTGTACAGCAGTTAAGTTTACATCATCTCGATTTCCTGTTCATGTAGTTACAAATGACATCTGTCGACTAGCAATTACACAATATATGTATGTTTAGATTTTCATTTGTCTTCTTTGTACCTTGGTTGACTGCAGAGTTATTACATTCAATTTTAATCTTTATTGTTGTCAATTTTAACAGTTCCTCACGAATACCATCTTGAATAAAAACGGTTAAAATGAAATTGAAAAAGGCTGTTCCTCGCGTATTCGTGATGGTTTTATGTTATCTGTTAGTCTGAGTTACATGTAAATTGTATATAAGAGCTGAACTTATTCTACGGACAGCAAATGTGACATGAAATAGACACCCAAACGTAGGACATAATACACTTTACCATGACGACCAAATCACCATGACCAAAGAGAACTAAACTAAAGCAATCACCAAATGAAAACTTCATGTTAAGGACACCACGTTTGGTTATTACTGTCTGACTATCCTAGACATGGAAAGTTCATGTTAAGGACACCACGTTTGGTTATTACTGTCTGACTATCCTAGACATGGAAAGTTCATGTTAAGGACACCACGTTTGGTTATTACTGTCTGACTATCCTAGACATGAAAACTTCATGTTAAGGACACCACGTTTGGTTATTACTGTCTGACTATCCTAGACATGGAAAGTTCATGTTAAGGACACCACGTTTGGTTATTACTGTCTGACTATCCTAGACATGGAAAGTTCATGTTAAGGACACCACGTTTGGTTATTTCTGTCTGACTATCCTAGACATGAAAACTTCATGTTAAGGACACCACGTTTGGTTATTACTGTCTGACTATCCTAGACATGGAAAGTTCATGTTAAGGACACCACGTTTGGTTATTACTGTCTGACTATCCTAGACATGGAAAGTTCATGTTAAGGACACCACGTTTGGTTATTTCTGTCTGACTATCCTAGACATGGAAAGTTCATGTTAAGGACACCACGTTTGGTTATTTCTGTCTGACTATCCTAGACATGGAAAGTTCATGTTAAGGACACCACGTTTGGTTATTACTGTCTGACTATCCTAGACATGAAAACTTCATGTTAAGGACACCACGTTTGGTTATTACTGTCTGACTATCCTAGACATGGAAAGTTCATGTTAAGGACACCACGTTTGGTTATTTCTGTCTGACTATCCTAGACATGGAAAGTTCATGTTAAGGACACCACGTTTGGTTATTTCTGTCTGACTATCCTAGACATGGAAAGTTCATGTTAAGGACACCACGTTTGGTTATTTCTGTCTGACTATCCTAGACATGGAAAGTTCATGTTAAGGACACCACGTTTGGTTATTACTGTCTGACTATCCTAGACATGGAAAGTTCATGTTAAGGACACCACGTTTGGTTATTACTGTCTGACTATCCTAGACATGGAAAGTTCATGTTAAGGACACCACGTTTGGTTATTTCTGTCTGACTATCCTAGACATGGAAAGTTCATGTTAAGGACACCACGTTTGGTTATTTCTGTCTGACTATCCTAGACATGGAAAGTTCATGTTAAGGACACCACGTTTGGTTATTTCTGTCTGACTATCCTAGACATGGAAAGTTCATGTTAAGGACACCACGTTTGGTTATTTCTGTCTGACTATCCTAGACATGGAAAGTTCATGTTAAGGACACCACGTTTGGTTATTACTGTCTGACTATCCTAGACATGGAAAGTTCATGTTAAGGACACCACGTTTGGTTATTACTGTCTGACTATCCTAGACATGGAAAGTTCATGTTAAGGACACCACGTTTGGTTATTTCTGTCTGACTATCCTAGACATGGAAAGTTCATGTTAAGGACACCACGTTTGGTTATTACTGTCTGACTATCCTAGACATGGAAAGTTCATGTTAAGGACACCACGTTTGGTTATTTCTGTCTGACTATCCTAGACATGGAAAGTTCATGTTAAGGACACCACGTTTGGTTATTACTGTCTGACTATCCTAGACATGGAAAGTTCATGTTAAGGACACCACGTTTGGTTATTACTGTCTGACTATCCTAGACATGGAAAGTTCATGTTAAGGACACCACGTTTGGTTATTACTGTCTGACTATCCTAGACATGGAAAGTTCATGTTAAGGACACCACGTTTGGTTATTTCTGTCTGACTATCCTAGACATGGAAAGTTCATGTTAAGGACACCACGTTTGGTTATTTCTGTCTGACTATCCTAGACATGGAAAGTTCATGTTAAGGACACCACGTTTGGTTATTACTGTCTGACTATCCTAGACATGGAAAGTTCATGTTAAGGACACCACGTTTGGTTATTACTGTCTGACTATCCTAGACATGGAAAGTTCATGTTAAGGACACCACGTTTGGTTATTTCTGTCTGACTATCCTAGACATGGAAAGTTCATGTTAAGGACACCACGTTTGGTTATTACTGTCTGACTATCCTAGACATGGAAAGTTCATGTTAAGGACACCACGTTTGGTTATTTCTGTCTGACTATCCTAGACATGGAAAGTTCATGTTAAGGACACCACGTTTGGTTATTTCTGTCTGACTATCCTAGACATGGAAAGTTCATGTTAAGGACACCACGTTTGGTTATTTCTGTCTGACTATCCTAGACATGGAAAGTTCATGTTAAGGACACCACGTTTGGTTATTACTGTCTGACTATCCTAGACATGGAAAGTTCATGTTAAGGACACCACGTTTGGTTATTACTGTCTGACTATCCTAGACATGGAAAGTTCATGTTAAGGACACCACGTTTGGTTATTACTGTCTGACTATCCTAGACATGGAAAGTTCATGTTAAGGACACCACGTTTGGTTATTTCTGTCTGACTATCCTAGACATGGAAAGTTCATGTTAAGGACACCACGTTTGGTTATTTCTGTCTGACTATCCTAGACATGGAAAGTTCATGTTAAGGACACCACGTTTGGTTATTTCTGTCTGACTATCCTAGACATGGAAAGTTCATGTTAAGGACACCACGTTTGGTTATTACTGTCTGACTATCCTAGACATGGAAAGTTCATGTTAAGGACACCACGTTTGGTTATTACTGTCTGACTATCCTAGACATGAAAACTTCATGTTAAGGACACCACGTTTGGTTATTACTGTCTGACTATCCTAGACATGGAAAGTTCATGTTAAGGACACCACGTTTGGTTATTTCTGTCTGACTATCCTAGACATGGAAAGTTCATGTTAAGGACACCACGTTTGGTTATTTCTGTCTGACTATCCTAGACATGAAAACTTCATGTTAAGGACACCACGTTTGGTTATTACTGTCTGACTATCCTAGACATGGAAAGTTCATGTTAAGGACACCACGTTTGGTTATTTCTGTCTGACTATCCTAGACATGGAAAGTTCATGTTAAGGACACCACGTTTGGTTATTACTGTCTGACTATCCTAGACATGGAAAGTTCATATTAAGGACACCACGTTTGGTTATTACTGTCTGACTATCCTAGACATGGAAAGTTCATGTTAAGGACACCACGTTTGGTTATTACTGTCTGACTATCCTAGACATGGAAAGTTCATGTTAAGGACACCACGTTTGGTTATTACTGTCTGACTATCCTAGACATGGAAAGTTCATGTTAAGGACACCACGTTTGGTTATTACTGTCTGACTATCCTAGACATGGAAAGTTCATATTAAGGACACCACGTTTGGTTATTACTGTCTGACTATCCTAGACATGGAAAGTTCATGTTAAGGACACCACGTTTGGTTATTACTGTCTGACTATCCTAGACATGGAAAGTTCATGTTAAGGACACCACGTTTGGTTATTACTGTCTGACTATCCTAGACATGGAAAGTTCATGTTAAGGACACCACGTTTGGTTATTACTGTCTGACTATCCTAGACATGGAAAGTTCATATTAAGGACACCACGTTTGGTTATTACTGTCTGACTATCCTAGACATGGAAAGTTCATGTTAAGGACACCACGTTTGGTTATTACTGTCTGACTATCCTAGACATGAAAACTTCATGTTAAGGACACCACGTTTGGTTATTACTGTCTGACTATCCTAGACATGAAAACTTCATGTTAAGGACACCATGTTTGGTTATTACTGTCTGACTATCCTAGACATGAAAACTTCATGTTAAGGACACCACGTTTGGTTATTTCTGTCTGACTATCCTAGACATGGAAAGTTCATGTTAAGGACACCACGTTTGGTTATTACTGTCTGACTATCCTAGACATGGAAAGTTCATGTTAAGGACACCACGTTTGGTTATTTCTGTCTGACTATCCTAGACATGGAAAGTTCATGTTAAGGACACCACGTTTGGTTATTACTGTCTGACTATCCTAGACATGGAAAGTTCATGTTAAGGACACCACGTTTGGTTATTTCTGTCTGACTATCCTAGACATGGAAAGTTCATGTTAAGGACACCACGTTTGGTTATTACTGTCTGACTATCCTAGACATGGAAAGTTCATGTTAAGGACACCACGTTTGGTTATTACTGTCTGACTATCCTAGACATGGAAAGTTCATATTAAGGACACCACGTTTGGTTATTACTGTCTGACTATCCTAGACATGGAAAGTTCATGTTAAGGACACCACGTTTGGTTATTACTGTCTGACTATCCTAGACATGGAAAGTTCATGTTAAGGACACCACGTTTGGTTATTACTGTCTGACTATCCTAGACATGGAAAGTTCATGTTAAGGACACCACGTTTGGTTATTACTGTCTGACTATCCTAGACATGGAAAGTTCATGTTAAGGACACCACGTTTGGTTATTACTGTCTGACTATCCTAGACATGAAAACTTCATGTTAAGGACACCACGTTTGGTTATTACTGTCTGACTATCCTAGACATGAAAACTTCATGTTAAGGACACCACGTTTGGTTATTACTGTCTGACTATCCTAGACATGAAAACTTCATGTTAAGGACACCACGTTTGGTTATTACTGTCTGACTATCCTAGACATGAAAACTTCATGTTAAGGACACCACGTTTGGTTATTACTGTCTGACTATCCTAGACATGAAAACTTCATGTTAAGGACACCACGTTTGGTTATTACTGTCTGACTATCCTAGACATGGAAAGTTCCTGTTAAGGACACCACGTTTGGTTATTACTGTCTGACTATCCTAGACATGGAAAGTTCATGTTAAGGACACCACGTTTGGTTATTTCTGTCTGACTATCCTAGACATGAAAACTTCATGTTAAGGACACCACGTTTGGTTATTTCTGTCTGACTATCCTAGACATGGAAAGTTCATGTTAAGGACACCACGTTTGGTTATTACTGTCTGACTATCCTAGACATGGAAAGTTCATGTTAAGGACACCACGTTTGGTTATTTCTGTCTGACTATCCTAGACATGGAAAGTTCATGTTAAGGACACCACGTTTGGTTATTACTGTCTGACTATCCTAGACATGGAAAGTTCATGTTAAGGACACCACGTTTGGTTATTACTGTCTGACTATCCTAGACATGGAAAGTTCATGTTAAGGACACCACGTTTGGTTATTACTGTCTGACTATCCTAGACATGGAAAGTTCATGTTAAGGACACCACGTTTGGTTATTACTGTCTGACTATCCTAGACATGGAAAGTTCATGTTAAGGACACCACGTTTGGTTATTACTGTCTGACTATCCTAGACATGGAAAGTTCATGTTAAGGACACCACGTTTGGTTATTTCTGTCTGACTATCCTAGACATGGAAAGTTCATGTTAAGGACACCACGTTTGGTTATTTCTGTCTGACTATCCTAGACATGGAAAGTTCATGTTAAGGACACCACGTTTGGTTATTTCTGTCTGACTATCCTAGACATGGAAAGTTCATGTTAAGGACACCACGTTTGGTTATTACTGTCTGACTATCCTAGACATGGAAAGTTCATGTTAAGGACACCACGTTTGGTTATTACTGTCTGACTATCCTAGACATGGAAAGTTCATGTTAAGGACACCACGTTTGGTTATTACTGTCTGACTATCCTAGACATGGAAAGTTCATGTTAAGGACACCACGTTTGGTTATTACTGTCTGACTATCCTAGACATGGAAAGTTCATGTTAAGGACACCACGTTTGGTTATTACTGTCTGACTATCCTAGACATGGAAACTTCATGTTAAGGACACCACGTTTGGTTATTTCTGTCTGACTATCCTAGACATGGAAACTTCATGTTAAGGACACCACGTTTGGTTATTTCTGTCTGACTATCCTAGACATGGAAAGTTCCTGATTTTACGAGAACATTGTATACCGGAATCTCAAATAGGAAATTTGCTGCTCTTTGCTTGACACTCAGCATTATGGGAGAGGAACGACTGCTTCACCCGTTGTCGGTATATTGTGAGCGGGTGGGTAACTCTGCTAGGGGAATTCGGCAGTATACTTCAGTGTGGTATCACTCTAAATCGGCAAAATATCCGGACTATCGTAGTGATGCTTACACGATCGTATCGCACCCTTCTAAATAAACACGCTCTCAACACATACACTTACATCGCATACACTGGGAAGCCGCAGCTGTTAATAGAACGTAAAACAAAATGAAATAAACCAAACCATAAGTATGTGTTGTTATAACAATACATGATAATTTTGTACCGTTTTGTTTTCATACACATGTGTGTACTTCACTATACTGACTATAAGTACGCATCCTATACCGCTCTTTGTCTCCTTCCAACCTCTAATACAAACTCCTACCAAAGATACTGTTGTTTTTTTCCCTTTTGGATTTCTATGCTCCGCTAAGTATATATTCATTAGAAAAAACCGTTTGACCTACTTGGGAGAACAGATATTTCTTGACGCGTTGTATATCCTTATTTCGCATTGTCTTGTCTGCAATGCTGCACGGACAGATTTTTCACCGAATTCCCACATCGAGAATTAAGGTGTTACGACCGAGGTGAGAGCTATTTAACATTTACAGTCCAGATGGGCTTGTGTCCTCCAAACATCACCAGCCCGACGAGTACACAAGTACCAAGATACGCAAGTGACGTGCTGACTTATGTGTTTTCTGCGAGTGCACGAAGCTGGTTACGTAGCCAGCAATAGGTAATTAATTACACAACCCTATAGTGCATTTCTAAATGCCATAGGTTTAACGCATTTATATATCGTATGTAAAAAACCGTTAGTAATTTTATCCAAATATAAAAATCATTAGCTTCAGCACAATAGATTGTGAGGAACCTTTTTCAGACACCAAAATAACTGTAGTTCTTTGCACGGTTGTTTTTTTTTTAAATTAGAATACGCTTGTGTTCATTTTTTGCTGCACTTTCTCCACAATTCGTTTCAGCGTGTACTAGAAAATCTTTATGAGCCTTTCAATGATTAAAGGTCTTCTCCGTAGGTTTGTTATAATAATAATAACAATAAAGTTAAATGTTTGTTCATCATCGAAATCGAGGATGATATTAATGTAGATGGGCGGTTTTATATGTTTGAAAAGCACCTGAGTTCCTACATTGTGGACGTTCTATTTACTTGGATGTGACGAAGACTAACATGGCGGGTGTTGTCGGTGAACCAGAAGACACTCAGCATTCCAGAACGCATAGTCTTCTTCTTTTGATCTTTTTCAATGGTCTCGGTGTAAAACTTCAATTTTTCATACATTGCTTCCATTTTTCCTAAAAAGTATAAATACTTTATTCAGAAAGAAAACATTTGATAAATGTAGTATGATTGTGTGTTCCAGATACAGGCATAAACCCTTTTAATACGGTACATGATTTTAAAAAAGAAACTTTAAGTGCGTCAATACGTAAGTATCGTGATAACGTTTCTAATTCTTTCGAAAATTCGTTGTTGATACATGTATTCCATGAGGCGCATTACAGCTGATATCGCAATGCAAGTTGAATGTAATCAAAGGGATATGACTTTTGATATAATCCTATCAGCTATGATAAACAGCAAAACCTTCAAGCATCAAATGGCTGAAGACAGGTACATATCTATGCAAGTGGAAGAAAGATTCCGCGGTCGTTGATGATTTTATTTCTTTTTAAACTCAACTGTATTAGTAATAATAACCACAGTGAGTAATGATTTCTTCAGCCTTTTTTGCAGTATGGAAATAATAATTGAACTTCAATCCGCGGGAAAGTATTTACCGATTTTATTCCAATTAAACATGATTTGTGGGACTATTGCCTATGCGGAAATATTCAAACCACGATTATTTTAAAGAATCACAGCGCAAACATTTTCACACGTAAAAAAAATCATTTGTTTCAGTATGTTTTGAAACTGTGTTTAAGATAATTAATAAAGAAACATACATACAAGCTTTAATTTAGCAGTTTGACATTTAAACTGTCTCCATATGTGGTTAAAGAAATCGCTCGAATTTTGTTTTCCAGAAATTCGAAACGATTTATGTTTTTACTTTCATAGTTCATATTTTACTTCCGGATTGAGTATTCTTGACTTTTCAATTAAGTATGGTATTCTTTTCGCAAATGAGGTTTCTTTGACCTGACCTGATCTTGCTGTCGTCTTTTGGTCCTGTATGGACGTCATACATCGACACGTGGTGGATCGCTACGTCATACATCATCACGTGGTAGATCGCTAGAGTATTGTGCTGTTTGCGCTGAGTGAGACTCCAGACGGAAATCACATTTGCAAACGTTGAATGGCCATCAAGATAGCGAATTCCCTAGCGGTCTGAATGCCAATAGACTCATTAAAACTGGACACGGCAAACTATATATATATATATCATTACCACATATCAGCTACGTCATTCAGTTTTGTCGTCTTGTTTTTGTGCTTTGTTTTTACAAACACGTCTGTATGTTAAATAAGTATATCTACAGTCGCGTCATGGATTTTTGAGCTGCTTGCGTAATGAGACAGGCGTAGCTTAATTTGTTATACTATATATTTATATTCTGTATTGCTTTTGACTAGATGCCATTAGTAAACCAAATTGTATTCTTAATATAAGTTACAGTGGTAAGGTCGGTGTATGCATTGTCTTGTCAAGAGGGAAAGATATAGCCACATAAAGTGGACACATGCTTTTTGGAACACCCGGTGTCAGATTTGAACAGTTTTGAGTTGCATTTATGAGCTATTTGAATATACACCATCGTAAGCAAACACATAAATGAATCCAAAATACTCAAGCGAACATTATGATTGTATTTCCTTGTAAAGTTGCGTCATTTTAATAGATCAACAAACATGCCACAAAAAAAACCCGTTCAATGCCGTAGTATTAACGTTTTCTGTCAATACGTGTTCTTTTATCCTACTTCTGACGTCACAGCTGAACCGTGAGAAGACATTACATGAGCTACAATATACAAACACGTGCATTGCCCAAGGCTTTGTAATACGTCATATGTCTCGTTCACTAGACGGGATGATTCCTAAGTGTATATGTGGCGAAACATTTTATATGACAAACAGGTGTTGAGACTACGATTCAAATTGATAATGAAACGATTATGACGCCACAACAGGGTAGAAATTAAAGTCTGGTTGTCTTTTCAACCGAAATGATCAATTTACAATAAGAAATAAGATGTACTTATAATAGCATATCAACCTGAAACAAATTACACGTAATTTGAAAACATCACTATTCACTTGTTACACTACGTCTATTGTAAGATGTTCAAATTTTGCATGATGGCTTCAAATTAACTCAGCATTAATCTGGACTGTTTTGTCAGTAGTTAAGACCATCGGACAATATTTACATTCTGTGTTGTCTTTGCCTATATATCATTCCTAAACAAAATTGTAGTATATCACACTGTATACTACAATTAGCAATCCGCATCACATGATGTTATTTCTGACGCTATGTTGGACTATGTTATATTAAAACTTTGCACTCCGTCTCAGATAACATTTATGATGGCTTTGATTCAATCGATTAGATGACACTGATTTAAATCAGGATATTGTGACGTCATTTCTGACGCCATGTTTGACTACGTTACGTCAACGCTTTGCACTCTGCCTCTGATAACATGTATAATAGCTTTGAGTCAATGGCGCAGATGATATTGATTTAAATCAGGCACTTCCAGTTAGGAAACACACACGGAAAAGGGGAGAACGTATATCGACTATATATCCCAAAGAAATAGATACAGACATATTTTAAAATTATCCGTTAGGGCGACATGATTATGTAACTGTCACCCAAATTGTATTCATATCGACTGTATACTGGTAACAGTTCAATACTTAAATATCATGACGTCACTTTGGCGTCATGTTGTTCTACGTTACTATAATGCTTTGTACGTCGTCTCGAGTAACACGCATTATAGCTTTACGTTAGTTACTAAGGTGATTGTGATTTAAAAAAAAAACTCACAAAACATACAAGAGCAAAAAACCTTTATAAATTGGATACAATGACATGATGATGTATAACGAAATATCTGAATTGTAAATGATATAACCATTGAACGTCTGTCAGATTGTATTAATAGTCAATATGAATGCAATATGGGTGCCAGATAAATATTCATGACGTCATTCTATTTAACTTGCACCAAAATTGCATTCATGTTGATAATAAATGCAATCTGACAGACGTTCAATGGTTAGTTGCATTTACTTGCAGCATTCGTTACAGAAAACCAATTGTGTTAAATCCCTTTGCTGCAATTCTCTTAACAAAATAAATTAATCATGGAATCTATTTGCCAAGGTCTTTCATAATTGCTTGCGATACCCGCACCAACCTGTTGGTTACTGCAGTAAATATTGATAATAGAATAGAACAGGACTTACCTGATTCAATTATTAGCAACCGAAAATGACTAAATTTAACGGCAGATATGTAGGCGGTGTCCTAGAATTATCCTTCAGCTGATTAAAAAGACAATTGAAAAAAAGTTTTCTGGCTTACTGTTTTCTGCTGGAATGGAAAAAATATTCCCAATCGAATAGGATAGCATTGCAAAAATGATTCCTTTTTTTCTAGGTTTTGGCTCGCAACAGAAAGTCGATGAAGACAGATAGTACATGTTTGATCCCTTTCGAATAAAACTGTCTTTAAATTTCCTCATTTATTTTCTGCTGAATTGCTAGTAAGTACCTAGGACTTCAACATTACAAGGGTGAGACAATTTTTTTTTTCAAACATCTCCTTTTCAGGAACCTAAAAGACACAGAGACTGATACTTGGCTTACATTTAAAGCCTCAGTGATCAGGTCTCTAAAAACAAATTTGAAACAAATTGACCAGAGAACATAAAGCAATAATACTGGGGTAGTAGGTACCGTACATGTACTTCAAACAAGCTTTCCTCAAATGCATTAGTTCCAGGTTACAAGGGTTAGATAAGTTCATATCTGTGAACAACTATTCCATACTAGTTTTCTTCAATTTGGAATATTTTGACATATTTGCTAAGCACTATTATTGAGAATATTTTCAAAAGATTGAACAAATACATGTATCCAGGTGAGTGATACAGGCCCTCTTGGCCTCTTATTGCTTACATACATATATGCTTATTTTTTATTTTTGTTTGAGGGTAATAACAAATGCACTTTCCTATTCGTATATATCTCTATGCTATATGCCAGATAAAAATCTAAACACTTTGTAAATTGATATATCATGTACATTTGACAATTCTTCCTCGCGGTTACATAGAGAAGTCTTGCCCGAACAATCACACAACACTGACTCCGGTAGTAGATCAAGCTGTTTATCTCACTCTAGGGTTTAAATAAGTGATAAGCACGTAGGTATATATAGCTAACCAAGGGAACTGAGGAGATGGGTTCCGGCAGCTGAATTGGATGACCAACGAGCACAACAGTGTGATGTTTGTCGATTTGTATTTCACTGTGGTAGGGGGTTGTCACTCGAGGGACAATATCTATTACAAAAAACAAAACGACGCTTATTACGCGGGCGATTGCGGTTAAAACCATCAGGGTGGCGGTTTTTGCTGTTTCCGCCTAAACGATTAATTTTGAAAATGCAATTTTGTGGTATGAATGCTCTCTTCGGATTTCATAAAAAAAAAATCAGACATCTGATTCAATTCTGTTTGCTTCTTCTGTTTCATTTTATTCCATTCTGACATAACTATACAGGAATCATGGGGAAAATAGGTTTTGCTTTGACAGCTATAAGACTGTAGTCTGTTGGCCGTAGGTAAAATGTGTATTATTTTCTGTAAATAATGTTTTCGAAAGATAATAACCGAATTATTTTTATTCGATTATTTTTTACATGTAATACATACAATTTCAAATCACATTTGACTGAGTCTCATAGATATTAAATGGGAACATCATCATTAACATGTTTTTAGCTGAAGGGTACCTTTTTTACCGAAATTTTACCTCAACTCTTAAAACCTCCAGATACAAAGGTGACTGTAACAAACGATCAGGACCTTGATATATCGTTTAATGCAATTTACTACAAGACTAAAAACTTTAAGCTCACCTATCCCGAAGACTTGGCGTCTGTCCTCCGTCGTCCATCGTCCGTCTGCCGTCCGGGAGGGGGTGGTGGATAATAGACCAATAACGTATAGAGTGTGTAGCGGATCTAGGCCGGGTCGATCGTCGGAGAGTTCGGAAGGTCCCGGGTTCGAACCCCGGTTTGGCCGTGCATTTTTCCTCTCCCGTTACAGAGTGTTTCTCTACCTCGATCAATAGCGGGCTCAATGGGCTCTAACTGTAGTAGTTATACCCAGGATAGAATAAAACAAGTCAAGTGTTACCTACCATCTTACTCAAATTTAAATTAACCAAAATAAGTCAAATGCTGATGTTTTACTTAACCATTTCACACATTATTAAAATTTATTTTTTCAAAATACAATCTAAAATATTCCTTTTAATTGGTTGCTTGTACAACTTGTAGGGATAAGTTTGTGCTATGAATATTTCTGTTATAATAGATGTACACCTGGTAAGATCGATATGATTTCAAATAAAACTCAGCGTTTTTTTTATAAAGAGGAATTGTTGTCGATTCAAACACAGAGGCGTGTAATTTTTGCGCTGATTTGTAATCAAAGCTCCCCTTATTAGCCTGATACGTAGTGTTTGTGGAATGTTGTGTGTATATAACACTGAACCTCTATGTACTTGTGCAATTGCACGGACCTCTGATTGGAGACGGTACTAGAAGCGTTCGTATGCTTGTATTACATGTACATTTTTCTGCTTGGATGTTTCTTTCTCTTGTACCGTTTTTATTAATGGAAGAAAGTCTGAGAGCATGGGTGAAAGAGACAGTTGGTTTGTAATTAGGACGGGATGGATAGATAGAGAGCGGCAGAGACTGGGGAAGGACAGATAAGGGAGAGAAAGAAAGGGTAGGGGTACGGTGCATTCAGTGCCATTTAAACCTCCAGAACGCGTGGGTTTCATATTGAATAGGTTATCTGTGCCATTATGAAAGATGTTATCAAATACTTGAAATATGTAAAATAAATATTTACATTTATATAAAACGGTTGCAACAATGAGTTAAGTTTAAACAAATCGATATAATTAATCAATAGTGTATTACTATTGTAAAATTTAAATGCTGCATCTTTCTAAGAAGGATTGACAAAAGTGTTTGTATCTTCTCCAACTTTGTAGCCGGGTTATTTTATACATTTGTTGCCCTGGCTGTAGGGAGACATGACGATTTGTTTACCCAAGGCATGTCATATTCTCCCGAGGGCGAAGCCCGAGGGAAATATGACTTGCCGCGGGTTAACTATATGTTTTATTAGTAAGTAATATACTGAATAAAGTACTAGATCAGTTAGTACGTGTAAGAAAACAACGAATCATAACTGACAAGGGATGTCTTTTATAATTATATGGTTCATCTGGTAGATTCTTAAAAGATTTAGGTTTTTATTTTTTGTTATTTTTTTTTACGTCCTATGAACACCCAGGGTCATTCAAGGACGTGTCTGGTTTTGGAAGTGGAGGAAAGCCGGAGCACCCGGCAACTGTCCCACGTGGGTTTCGAACTCGCAACCAAGAGGTGGAGGGCTAGTGGTAGAATGTCGGGACACCTTAACCACTCGGCCACCGCAGCCCTTGACTAAAAAGACTTGAATTGACTCTTCTTTCTGTCTTTAATATATGAGACCAAGTCATTTGTATCTGTTTAACGAGATACAATTTATTTACCTAAAAATAGGGTTGGCTCAATTCATGAATATTAATGTTCAATTTGACCTTTAACTTTTGGTGGCTCGTACCTGGAGTTTGTTTTCAAGTCAATTTGGTGTAAGGCTTTTTTTTTGCATTCAACGATGAAATGTGTTAAAGTAATCGAAAGTAATTTTTGAGCATTTTTTTCTCGGCAGGCCCAATCGCAAAATCTTTCCGGTTATCTTCGGAAATCTCTCTCGAATGCATGCGTCGTAAGCCATGCTGTGAATCTTGAAAAATTTCGAAAGTCCTTGGCCTTTATCAATTCTTCAATTATCAATTCGTTGGTGTTGCCATGGGCGCAGCCATTTTGGAAAACGAAGTTACAACATGTGACCCACTATACATTCATTCGAGGGAGAAGATTACCGGAAATTTCCCCGAAATATTGCGGTGGCTGGAGGCTGTCCTTAAATGACTGTTGATAAGACGTAAAACAATTAAACCAAACAAAACTATGTTTACGCTAACGCACCGCAACGCACCCTTGGTTTAGAAACACTGTCCAGGGCCCGTATGACGAAATGAACTGATTTGTGTTAAGATCGGTACAATGTACTTGATAATTAGCCTCTTATTGGAAGAATTTGTCAATTCCCCGCCGTATGTTTGGCCACTGGTATTTCTCATTCCTTATAATGAGGACACACACAAGTCATAAGGTGCATCGAAATCAATGATGATGTCGTCTTATTGTCAGCTGGCTGGAGTTGATGATGTTGTAACCCTATCATACAGAACGTGTTAAAGTATCCCAGGTAATTACACAAGGGGAATGGGTGCAGTGCACGACACAAAAGTAGGGTTAACAAACAAAATAAATACTGTAAAAGTCAATCTTTTCGCGAGTGTAATTTTTCGCTTAGCCAAACTCATATCTTTTCGTGGTGTGGGTATTTGCAAGCTGTCAGTCATGCTGTTTTGTATAGTGGGCATATTTTACATGTACTATAACTAGTACACCAAAGAGTTTGAGTAGTGTTAAATATATTCACGTGTGGATATTATTATATGCGGAGATTTAATGCAACCGAAATAAGCGAAAATTTTGACCCCGCGAACGATTCCACTTTTACAGTTCATGTTTTCACTTATTATTAGCTGTTGCAAATTCGATTTTGTTTTTGCGTGGAAGCAAATCATTGAAAAATGATACCGCAACTGCAATTTTTTTGTATTGAATTAATAACAGATAAAGGCCATTGCGTGCAATTTGCTGTCATTCCACAAGTATCCGAAATGATTTCAATTTTAATAACATATCTAAATTGCATTTATACTTAAGTCTTTCGGGATGAAATCTGTAAAAGTAATGATCCAAGGAACTCGGATAAGTATCCAAAACGGTCTCCGAATTTCGTGAATATTGAAAATCTGACAATGATACATTCAACATTTACGCCAGTTTTCCAGAAAACCTAGAATTCAGGTGAGCTCTTCTGGTAGGTCCGGTTTGCCACGCACACCCTACCTCGCCCACCTGACACTCGCTTATATTTCCAGAACGAGAGTCAACTGAAATTTCTGAAGCCTATATAACATGCAATGTACAACAAAACATATTGAACTTACACACTGACTCTACCCTCTATCTAAACACTGATTGCGCTGTGTTATCCCCTGGTATGACCGTTTAACAAAAATAGCCGGTCAGAAGAAAACATTATAATATACTGTTACACTGAAGGATTAAAAACAAGTAAAGTACTCAGAGTCTTTCGTGCAACCTTAAATGGCGGTAAAACTCATGATTAACGAACACTGCTTAGCAGTCTATAACACAAAACGGAGATCGGTCCCAAGATCCGAAATCACTTCCTCATCACAATACAAATTTGAACTCTAAACTCTCTCAATCTCTCTCTTTCTTTCCAGGAGAGTAGCTGCCATGTAAGCACATAAGCCCGTGCTTGCACATCATTTTTCCAAAGTTTGTGTATTAAAGTCGAGAAATTACATAATGCGACTAATATTCTTAAGTCCACTGATAATGTTGACTCGTCAGATTAACTAATCAGGCTGCAAGAAGTTTGTAATTAGTATAATCATAATGTCATATGTTGTTTTAATCACATAACTGACCCATTCAGTGATGTCATACGACCAATGTCATAAATATGGTATTACACAATGTCATAACACCATTCAGACGCCATAACAAATGATGGTATGATTGTTTTGGATATTGACTTTTCGGTCAGTTCGAACAAAATGACAGCGAAATAATTGATGATGAGCCTGTTAAACTATGCGAAATAATGCTGAAGGAAATAAGCGAGATATCTGACTACAGCTGTGCAAAATAACATTGCATAATACTTATTGACAGAGGCGTGTATGTAACACAGATGGCTTTTATGTCTCCGTTGTTACTTACTAACGAGAAAATGACTTAAGAAACATATGCATATTAATTTTGTTTTAAAGACATAATATTATCTTATTTTATTTTTACGTTAATGATTTGTATAAGGACACGACCAAGTGGCACCATTTGAAGTCCCTGCTAATAAACGCTCGCAGGGCTTGCACATTGAATCACCTCTTGCTACGCCCCTGCTTTTGATATTTCTACATAAGCTGTACTATTCTGTGCGGTAAAATGAAGACTTGTGAAGCCCCAAACAGCAGCTTTGCATAAATAAATAAAATGTTTTACTGTCACCAGAATACTGCATCCAGAGTTCGGTAACATCATGTTGATGATGATTGAGTGTCCACCGACATTTCAGCACTCTTAAGATTGACATTTAGAAAAAAAAAATAAAATGCTGATATTTATCAAGACAAACGCATCTCTGACATCCATATAACTATACATATATAATGTTAAATCATTAAATATTCCCTCCCTTGATAGACATCAAGACTTCTTGCGGCAAACATGTTTTCCCGTTGGACTTGAGAATAGCCAAAAGGTACTCTCTGTAATCTTTGGCTTGTCACGTAAAGTAATTACTGTGCGCTAATCCCCATTGAAGTGACGTTTAACCTTTTCTCTGTTTATGATATTTGTAAGAGTAGATTCTTCATTGCTACTTCATGCATATTATGGTTTTAAGAAAATGCCCGAAGACGTCAAATACGCAATAGACTTGACCGAATGCCACGTTAAGCACATTATCAATATACCTTTTTGTAAATCAGTGATTGAAAACTTATCACATCGTATCATACATTCAGTTTCGTATGTAGATGACTTGAAAATCAAAAAAAAAATGAAAGGTGAATGGCACAGGGAACTGAGAATTCGTTACAGTTAGTTTTGGACCTAAACTAGGGTGTTTGGAGTAATTTTACACTTTTGGGGGGTTTAGATCAATTTTCGATAAAAATGCCCCCTCAATGGTCATAAAGGTTAATGGGTGGAAAGCTTTCAAGGTCGAAAAATCAAAAATCACATTTCTAGTTGAGGTACGAAAAAACGCTTGAAACTGTTGGAAAGAAGGATAATTTTTAGTTAAAAAAACTCCTAAATGCACGTGAAATGTTTTTTCTTCCCGTAGAAATAATCTCGATTTCCTCCAAAAACACGCAAAATTTCCGTATTTCAAAATTTTCGTCGGCTGTCCGGACAATTTTGCTTACCTGTCAGTGTTCTAGCTCAAACTTGGTTTAGGTAAATGATAATTTGAATATAAGGACACAACAACAAAATTATTGGTACTAGTACATTGAAATATAGATGACCCTTGATGATGATGAAATAAAATAGATATTGAATTGATAGTAGTGTACAAATTAATATAATTGTAGGTTTAACTTCTCCTAGAACCTTATTTTTGTAAAGGCAGAAAACTAGATGGTTGTTGGATCATCTAGACGGATCGTTAGAGGAGACGATGGACTAGGTAGACATTTGACGGATCGTTAGAGGAGACATCAATTAGTTTTGACGTCACTGCACGCGGAGGACTTACGCTGTCATTTGATGGCGGTCTGTAGTTAAATTTAGGCTTCCAATGACAGCAAAAGACAAGCGCGCGGGGTGACATCAAAACACCCTAGTTTAGGTCCAAAAATAGCTGTAACAAATTGTTGGGTCCCTGTGGTGAATGATAGGTATACAGCAACCCGCAAAATGAGCTCCAGTTACAAATATAGCCGTTTTGAGCCAGACGGCATTCATAGTAAGTGCACTTATTATGGTTGAACAACCGAGTTATCTTGAAACTATTTGGTAACAAGAGGACATTTCTGTCCCGATTTAGAATTTCCCAATTGTACCATTTTATTACAATAGCTCCAAAGTGCACTTATGCTAGTCTCGAAATCGCTTCGCAGAACTATATCTGTACTCGGTATCAAATCCTACTCGCACACCTGTGTACAAGGAGTGTTCTATAGACGAGTTTATCGTCCTCGTATTCCGTCTTTTTCTTGACTTGATAGGATTAAAGAGATTGTGCTTTGGACACATAGACAAAATTTAAGGGTTTTGCCAATTTGACGTAATAAAAGTATTCACGAGAGCTCAGGTAAAAATTTCATTCAACTCCAAATTAAGTTCAAATCAATTGTGTTTTAAGTATATTTTTATGACATTGTGTTTTTGCATTAAATTTCAATTAAGTTTGCTATTAGGACACAATTTGGATTAAAGAAAAGAAAGAAAATACCTTTGGGTCTTTTCCACCGATTCAACCAAAACACAGACTCGACCTTTCCTGGCTTAAACATCAACTCAACTCTGTCAGCCAATGCTGTTAAGTTGGGGTACAAATGTTGAACGAATGCAGGTCCCTTGTCTTACTACCCTCGCCCCAGGGCCGTATTCATGTGAGTGTTCTCATGCGCAAGCATGGATTTTGTGCCCAAGCCTTATTTACTGTTTCTTCTATTAATTCATAAGAAATGCCCATTTTGTTCCTGATTTGAAAAAAAACACGGAAAAAGCTTAAGCAACGTATTTGTTCTTAGTTTTATTTTTTGTTTGACATTTTCATTTGAGGTGTTTTTAGTGAATAACAAGAAAACCGATTTTAGCATAAAATCCATGATCCATAAGCACGAGATCTGTTTCATGATTACAGGCCCTGGTCTAAGATTCTGAGACTATTTTATGTAACCAAAACCAGCCGAAAACAGTATTGATCTTGATATCGTGACCTTGTAAAGGTCAACGTCTAGCTGACGATTTTTTAGATACAATACTGTAGCGTTACCTCTTTGTGTGGAAAAGGATCCCGAAACATTTCAGTTCAGCAGTGACAAATGATATTTCATATTTGTTTAACGTTCGAGTCTCTAGGATGAGACAGAATATGCCGGCATCAAACCTTAACAAGGAATTGAGAAGTTGCGGCGTATAACTCGTTACAGCATTGCAATCAGCTGTTTCATCTTAATTGCGAAAAAAAATCAAAAATTAAACGATGTCATATGGCGTCTTATAGATTGCTTTGTAGAACATGCATTTGCAAAGTACACAAAAGTAGTGACGTAACACAAAATAACATAAAACAACTTCGCTCGTAGTTTCGTAAATTTATTAATGTGCATTGTTATTCCTTAATGGAGTATTTGACTTGGGAATTTAAAAAGCTATATTAGGAAAATGTCGCAGTCAATGAAAAAACCCATCGAACGTGTATTTGTTGTATCTGTAGTGTAAATAGCATGATGATATACACGGGTTTAATTATAAATAAAGATGCGGGTCCTTCAGGCTTTGGATCACATCTATATTGACTTATGCAAACTAACGTTGTTTAAGCATTAACACAAAGGATTAGTCAACCTTAAAGAAAGGCCCAGCAAACGTACTTTTATTTAATCATGGAAAAGTGCAGTAAATGCGAATGGTAAAATGTATCTATCCTAGACCCTCGTACGGGAATTGGCCCGGGAGCTGTCTGTTAGCGGTCTTTATCATTGTCAGCATTGTTAAATATTGAATGAAGTGTAGAGGGGCGATAACAAGAGTTATCGTTCATTGGAACGTAATGCAAATGGCGCTAAAATAAGCAAACTTGTATTGTCTAGAATAAGCTGATTTGTATTTTCTTATAAAGATACATATACATACTGACCAGTGTCAAAAATGGAAATTTTAAAACGAAGTAAAGAAAAATAATAAAAAAAAACACGGATCAAAGTTAAGAACTAAACATTACAAAGTTTAATTGATATTCACAATCAGATTACATTGCCACTATAAACCCTATATGTTTCAGCTGTTGCATTTATGTAGACTATGAATGAAATGGACCATTTATTGACGTCATCATTATCACGGCGTCATAGTTATAACATACGATAATTTGTAGACTCTTTCAATATAAAGCTACTACATTGTCTACAAGGTTCTCAACTTTCGCCTTACTCATTAGCATGTGTACAAGGTTCTCAACTTTCGCCTTACTCATTAGCATGTGTACAAGGATCTCAACTTTCGCCTTACCCAGTAACATGTCTACAAGGTTCTCAACTTTCGCCTTACTCATTCACATGTCTACAAGGTTCTCAACTTTCGCCTTACTCATTTGCATGTCTACAAGGTTCTCAACTTTCGCCTTACTCATTAGCATGTCTACAAGGTTCTCAACTTTCGCCTTACTCATTAGCATGTCTACAAGGTTCTCAACTTTCGCCTTACTCATTAGCATGGCTACAAGGTTCTCAACTTTCGCCTTACTCATTAGCATGGCTACAAGGTTTTCAACTTTCGCCTTACTCATTAGCATGGCTACAAGGTTCTCAACTTTCGCCTTACTCATTAGCATGGCTACAAGGTTCTCAACTTTCGCCTTACTCATTAGCATGGCTACAAGGTTCTCAGCTTGAGGACATGTCATTTATTTGAGCGCGACCGTCAATGGGTGTTGTCGAAGAAGCAGAAAACGCTTACCCTTCCAGAACACCTGGTCCCGAGATCATGAAACAATCTTGAACTTAAGTCTGTGCTTAGCCAATCACGTATGACGTTACTTTTTGTAACGTTAATCGTGGTTGGCTAAGTCTTAACCTGAGATAAATTTAGACTTAAGATTGTTTCATGATGTCGGGGCCGGGTCTTAATAGCTTGTTACCTTTCTATGGTCTTTTCTTTACTTCGTTCATATGTTGTCCTCAGTTTGATAGATTTGAAGTTCCGATTATGGTTTTGTTGATGCTGCGGTAATCTTTTTAAAATGCGTCGTCTAGAAAGCACCATTTGTCTTGAACACCCCGAAGAACACTTTGGGGATCAATAACATTCCAATTTAGTAAAATAAAACTGTCCGAAAAGCTGCGTGTGACTACGCTAAGAGTGTGTCACCCGTACCTTCGCATTCTTTGACAAAGTGCTGGCAGTCAAGATGCATAAAGAGGCAAAGTGTCGCTGAGAGAATCTTTAAGGAGAGCTGGTGAACTGGCTTAACTGGCAAATAAAAAAAGAATTCAAATAAATAAACAAGATTTAGTATAGTGCCCTATCTAGCTTACATACATTGGAAGCAGATCTAAAGCACCTTACAATATATATATATATATATATATATATATATATAGATAGATAGATAAACGATTTAAAGAATCAATAACGATAGCATGTCCATTTGTCAGTAACATTCGAAGAATTCTTCGGAGCTGCCTTATCAGGCATTAACTACAGGTCTAATGTCGCCTGACTCATGTATCTCGGCCTGATTGTGTGTTGAATATGTATTGTTTTCTTTTTGTAATGAGACCGTGCTTCTAACGGTATCATTCATAATGCCACACCACACAGCACACATATCACAGGATCCACCACTATGCCGATCCTTTGCCGATCTTCCATGACCATGTCCTTAATAAGTTCTAGCACAGCTACAATCAACAGTTTCGACAGCCGCCTGCGTTAACGTTGCATCGGTTTAGGATGTTTCCATCTTTTCCAGCGCTAGCGTTTTACAAATTGCGTCACTGAAAATGACCGCTGTTGCAGGGGAAGTGTACAGGTTTGGTGCGGTAGTTGTCTTAGGAGTCGTACTGGACTTTTCTGATCAGTTATAGGTACATCAATGTTTTGACCACATTGAAACACTATTTGCTTTTAGTTTGCTTCTTTATACATTCATAAGTTTTTCATTGTGTGTGTGTTTCTATAGTGTATTACAATTTTAATAGAGAGGGGTTGCGGTTGGCGAGTGGTTAATATGCCCCGACATTCTACCACTACACTGTCGCCCTCTACCTCTGGGTTGCGAGTTCGAAACCCACGTGGGGGAGTGGCCATGTACTGACCGTAGGTCGGTGTTTTTTCCCCGGGTGCTGCGGTTTTCCTCCACCTCCAAAACCTGACACGTCCTTAAATGAGTCTGTCTGCTAGTAGGACATAAAAAAATTAACAAAACTATTAACAGAGCTCATTTGATAGATTCCGGTTCACACGGACGTTTGGCAGGCATTGGAACTAACATCACTCCATCATTTCACACAGTTAATGACACAGACTGACAGCGTTTGAAATAGTTTTTACCACTTCACACAGATTCTGACATTTTCACGCACATTTTAGTAATTTATCTGCCAAAAAAATTAATTAAAACAATCCTTTTTCCATATTCGAAAATATGGAAATATGATGCGATATTAATGTTATCGCACCGTACAATTTTCCGATAACAAGTTAATTTCGACATTTTTTAAAAAAAAATCACACATGCTAAGAGGTAGATAGAGGCAACCTGTTCATTAAAACGTCATCAGTTTGATTTTATAGATATCATTCATATATGCTCGGTATTTTCTTATGATCGGTCAATGTGATTTTTAGTGACTTTCAAAATCACATATATGTACTGATGGAAATAAAATTAAAATGAAAAAATGTAAAACAAATAAAAAATTACTTTTATTCATTTTTTAGCCCAGAATTCTTTTTTTGGAAAGTTATTCTGCTACCATTACCCTATGACATCTGGGTCTTCAGAATTCTGAAGAAAATACTGTTAGATAAAGAAGAGCAATTTTCAGTTTGTATTCTGACTTTGTTGTATTTTCGATCAACTCTTGTTTTTCTTCATAATATTGAATATCGCAAAATTCGCAAAAGAAAAAATAAATTGACTACATGATGAGAACATTACCATTTTATAGATAAGTATAATATCAAAAATAATAAACTACCAGCATTGCCTAGAGCGCGAAAAATATTTTGAAAACCAAATTATTTCTAAATTTCAATAAATTCCATAAAATCCATAAAGTATTCGGCAAAAAATAGACATGTGCTTAAGTTTTTTGACGTATTTGTTTTCATATGCATGTTTTCTTTAAGAATTGATCATAATTGGTTATTGTATGCTTTTAAAACAAAACCCTCACACTAGCTTAATACGAGATTTGATCTAAAACCATAGGACATTCCCTCCTGTCAACTGTCAACGTGACCCCCCCCCCCCCGAAAAAAAACCGCACCCCCTCCCCCCCCCCCCCCCCAAAAAAAAAAACAGACACAAATTTAAGTCATACGTTGTTTTTCATCAAAAAATATTTGTTTTCAAATCATTTTGTCTGGAAATATATCACTATTTAAACAAAACCAGGATCGTATATGTAACAAACTGTAAATTATATTACTTTTTATATTTTTTGGGGGTTGCACGGGTCTAGATGTTACATGGCAACACGACTGGATACCATTGAAGTGCTGGACCCAGTCAGGTTTTATTTGGCGGAGCTATTTGGTTCCATTATTAAAGAAACCCCAGTCTGTTAAATAACTACATCCGAAATATACGCAATCTTGAAACCACACTAAATAAAAAGATATGTTATTGATATATATCGATCTGTTTAAACATTTTTATCATGATACTTTCGGATGCAATTTCTCTGAAATCTTACAAATGGACTGTGGTGATAATCCCGCTACAGCAACACCGATTTGGGAGGAAGATTTATTCCTATTTATAGACTTGAGAGCGGCGACAAATTATGGGGATGAATTGTCATATGCATGTGCGTATATAGAACTTCTGTTTGAGCGTTTCAGTTTCTACATACATAATTATGTAACAGCTAAGGGGATCGATTCCTGTCTGGGTCCCATGCGCTAAATGTATTCTTTTCTTTTTCTTTTTAATAACTCAGACACATGAGACGAATCTCATTAAGACCACAGGGAGCTGATAATTTGTTACAGCTAGTTTTGAACCCTTACTAATGTTTTTAAGGTAATTTTACACTTTTTGAGGGTTTAGTTCAATTAACGAAAAAATGCGCTCACGACCACAGGTGCTCGGGTTTTTGAACACACAATTAGTTTAGGCTTAGCACCCCTACTATTTAGTATAGTGGTGTTATTATGTTCTTGAACCCGAGCACCTGTGTTTATGACCATCGAGAGGTTATTTTTATCGAAAATTGAACTACCCTTTCCCCCCAAGTGTAAAATTACACCAAACATATTAGTTTCGGTCCAAAACAAGCTGTAACAAATTCTCAGTTCCCCGTGCTTGAAACTAAACCGACAACTTTAGTTTGCATTGTTTTTCATTTGTTTAAGTCTATCATTTTAGTTCTGTAACTCTAAGAGAATGAAGTTTGTATGGAATAATTTTGTCACGTGTTTGATATTTTGTATATGATGCTTTTAAAAATATTAACAATTTATCTTAGACGCCATATCGAAGTGAAGGGGCCGCGGTGGCCTAGTGGTTCAGGAGTCCCAACATTCTGCCACTAGTCCTCAATCTTTGGGTTGCGATATCGAACCCACGAATCAAAACTCAACCAAAACATTGTCAACCGGGAAGTCAATCATTCGTACTTTATCTTCTTCAGCATAAAAAAAAATTAACCTTAACAAACCAAATCTTTGTTTAATATTTCTTGATGTACAACACATAATAGTTACAACCTATGGCTTTGATATGCTTTTGATTGAACTGTCTTGCTACACGCGTTGCATGAGAATTAACAAGCGTAAAATATTATCAGAAAACGACAAAGGAAATAATTTTATTGCATGATTTTGGGTTTAACATTTAAATTTGTATGTCGCACGAAATAAAATTAAAACAAATACTGATACCCGATGTTAGGACGTGACATAATGCTATATATTTATTGTGTGTCGCCGATGAAATTGAAAACGCCTTCCCTTCTTGAACACCTGGACCTCTCTCATTGTACCTTTATGAAGGATAACGTTTCAAATCTGGTCATATATATTGTTCCTGGCGTACATATTTTGAGTTTGTAGTTCACTGACTTCAGTATTCTCAGGATTTATTCTTTACTGTGTATTTGAATACAAAGTCAGGGTCGAAAAACAAATCACATTTGCAAGGTCACATGACGGCGGCGTGATAAGTTAAAAAGAAATGCAAAAACAGTGAACAACGACTTGAAAATATTATTTGTAGATTCAAAAAGGTCAAGCAAGGTCAGCAATTTACTGAAGGTGAGTCAAAAGAGTGTGTGCCAAAGGACGGCAAATTCAAAGTTCTCCATAGCAGGAATAATATAACTTTGCTTAAACACATTCAGCCTACAGCAAAAAAAGTAAATAAAAAAGAACAAAATAAAAACAACAACAAATGTATCATGGACATCGCATCCTCGATATCCAGGGGTTGCGCTCACCTACGTTCTCTACACCCCTGGAATATATCATGACAAAACTGAAGGCACGCTCAGGTAAAAAAACTTAATCAATCGTTAGGCTGCATGCCAGTCCTTTGAGGATTCCAAAAGAGTCAACTTCAAAGTCTGTCAATTTTTACCGTTATGTGACCACGAAATTTTTTTGATCTACATCAAATATTCGAACCAGTCATTTTTTCTCATCAACAAGGTGGCGCACACGGCATGACATATTGCTGTGGTGTAGAGAGCGGAACTGAGCTCAACCCCTACATATCGAGGATGTGCAAATCGCGGAGGAATAAGTTCCGCTAGCTTTTGGTTAAGTACATGTATGTCCACCGGAAGACTCAAACCGCTGACAATAACCACTTCCGGTAACGTATAAATGGAACAATTATTTGGAAAGTTCATTTGTACTTGTTTGCTATAAATCACCAGATCGATAAAAAAAACCCTACAGAACCTAAATACCCCGCTGTTAAATGTATATAGGAGTTCTGGTTGTATTTCGGAAGCAAGATTGGTTATTGTGTAACATGCAGATTGCAGTCAAAATAACCAGCGAAAGTGAGAAAGGCTGGAAAAGTATACTTCATGCTGTGCTTGCTAACATTGATTTACCGAGATTGCCAAAGTTATTTGAAAGAGCCGGAAATGTCGCTACATCCGTATATACATTTATATATATATCTGACACTAACATCTGATCTGGATTTTAATCAGTTTATTTGTTTGTGTTTAACGTTCTTTGAAAAGCTGTAGTCATTTAACGACGTGACAGGTTTGAGTGGTAGAGTTAAGCCGGACTTCCCGGAACACCGACTTACGGTCAGTTACAGGCGACTTCCCCACGTAGTCCTCGAACTGAGGTGGGGGGGGGGTTAGTAGTAGCAGAATGTCAGACACCTTTACCAAAACATATTCCTCCAATGTTGTTGACAGAAATTGCAAGTTGATATTAGATATCAGAATAAGTGTTATCCTGCGTTATCTCATTATTATTTGTATTGTTCGCATGTTGCCTTTATCAAGGCACGTTTGTCTAGTGGTAGGACGCCGGGCTCGTGATCGAAGGGTTGCGAGTTCGAGTCCCGTTCACGGCACTTGTGTTGTATCCTTGAGTAAGATAATTTACTCTGCTTCTTCCAGTCTACTCAGCTGTAAGTGGGTACGTGGTTGGGTAGTGCTAGAAATTGTAAAATGTTAGCTGTGAGCGCTAAAATGGCAGCACCGGTTGTATGCTCCCCAGGAAGTTGAGAACGATATTGGCTGGTTGCTAAGGCCCTATAACCACCGATGATAATCTGTGAACCGCTTTAAGGCGCCCTTTAATGTCGTGATATAAGAACCTCGAATTATTATTGTTATTATTATCAAATAAACCGGTTTTGTCTGCTAACAAAAGACAGGTATTTTTGGCCATACTCACTCGAATCTTGCTGATTTCGAATTTGACTCGAATTAAGTTGCTGGTCCCGGCCAAAACTTCATGCCAAATATTCTTACTCGCTTAACTGGAACACTAGGATAACTCGCTTTACTCGAACACTAGGTTAACTCGCTTAACTCGAACGATAGAATACCTCGCTTAACTCGAACACTAGGATAACTCACTTAACTCGAACACTCGGATAACTCGCTTTACTCGAACACTAGGATAACTCGCTTAACTCGAACACTCAGATAACTCGCTTTACTCAAACACTAGGATAACTCACTTAACTCGAACACTCGGATAACTCACTTAACTCGAACACTCGGATAACTCGCTTTACTCGAACACTAGGATAACTCACTTAACTCGAACACTAGGATACATGTAACTCATTTAACTCGAACACTAGGAAAACTCGCTTTATTCGAACACTAGGATAACTCGCTTTATTCGAACACTAGGATACATGTAACTCACTTAACTCGTACACTAGGATAACTCGCTTTACTCAAACACTAGGATAACTCACTTAACTCGAACACTAGGATACATGTAACTCACTTAACTCGAACACTAGGATACATGTAACTCACTTAACTCGTACACTAGGAAAACTCGCTTTATTCGAACACTAGGATAACTCGTTTTATTCGAACACTAGGATAACTCGTTTTATTCGAACACTAGGATAACTCGTTTCTCCATTGTCTCAACGACTCGCAGATAGCGAGGTTCAAATGTACCTTTACCTTTTTATACAATATTGTCGTTAAGTCGGACAGTTTTTGTTGCAATAATGAAGCTAACCTCACTCTAACCTTTCCATGTCTAGATCGATAGTCAGAGAGAAATTACAATGTACTTGTCGTATTTACCTTAATTAACGTGAAGTATCTCCATTGGGTAATTTCATTAGTTCAGTTCAGTTAGCTTGTCATGGTGACTTTGTTGTCATGGTGACTTTGTTGTCATGGTGACTTGGTAGTCATGGAAACTTGCTTTAGTATGCATGTCCCACGTCTCGGTGTCTATTTCATGTCATATTAGCTGTCGGTATTTCACATTAGCTATCCTTATGTCACATAAGCTGTCCGTATGTCACATTAGCTATCCGTATGTCTGTCCGTTTGTCACATGGGCTGTCCGTATGTCACATGGGCTGTCCGTTTGTCACATAAGCTGTCGGTATGTCATATTAGCTATCCATATGTCATATTAGCTGTCCGTATGTCATATTATCTGTCTGTATGTCACATTAGCTATCTGTATGTCATATTAGCTGTCCGTATGTAACATTAGCTGTCCGTATGTCACAATATCTGTCTGTATGTCACATAAACTGTCCGTATGTCACATTAGCTGTCCGTATGTCATATTAGCTGTCCGTATGTCACATTAGCTGTCCGTATGTCACATTAGCTATCCGTATGTCACATTAGCTGTCCGTAAGTCATATTAGCTGTTCGTATGTCACATTATCTGTCCGTATGTCACATTAACTGTCCGTTTGTCGCATAAGCTGTCTGTATGTCACATAAGCTGTCTGTATGTCACATAAGCTGTCTGTATGTCATATTAGCTGTCTGTATGTCACATTAGCTATCCGTGTGTCACATTAGCTGTCCGTTTGTCACATAAGCTGTCTGTATGTCACAAAAGCTGTCTGTATGTCACATAAGCTGTCTGTATGTCATATTAGCTGTCCGTATGTCATATTATCTGTCTGTATGTCACATAAGCCTTCTGTATGTCATATTAGCTGTCCGTATGTAACATTAGCTGTCCGTATGTCATATTATCTGTCTGTATGTCACATAAGCTGTCTGTATGTCATATTAGCTGTCCGTATGTAACATTAGCTGTCCGTATGTCACAATATCTGTCTGTATGTCACATAAACTGTCCGTATGTCACATTAGCTGTCCGTATGTCATATTAGCTGTCCGTATGTCACATTAGCTGTCCGTATGTCACATTAGCTATCCGTATGTCACATTAGCTGTCTGTAAGTCATATAAGCTGTTCGTTTGTCACATTATCTGTCCGTATGTCACATTAGCTGTCCGTCTGTCACATAAGCTGTCTGTATGTCACATAAGCTGTCTGTATGTCACATAAGCTGTCTGTATGTCATATTAGCTGTCTGTACGTCACATTAGCTATCCGTATGTCACATTAGCTGTCCGTTTGTCACATAAGCTGTCTGTATGTCACATAAGCTGTCTGTATGGCACATAGATGTCTGTATGTCATATTAGCTGTCTGTATGTCACATTAGATATCCGTATGTCACATTAGCTGTCCGTTTGTCACATAAGCTGTCTGTATGTCACATAAGCTGTCTGTATGTCATATTAGCTGTCTGTATGTCACATTATCTGTCCGTATGTCACATTAGCTGTCCGTATGTCACATTATCTGTCTGTATGTCACATAAGTTGTCCGTTTGTCACATTAGCTGTCCGTATGTAACATTAGCTGTCCGTATGTCACATTAGCTGTCCGTATGTCACATAAGCTGTCCGTATGTAACATAAGCTGTCTGTATGTCACGTGGGCTGTCCGTATGTCACATAAGCTGTCCGTATGTCACATTAGCTGTCCGTATGTCACATTAGCTGTCCGTATGTCACACTAGCTGTCCGTATGTCACATTAGCTATCCGTATGTCTGTCCGTATGTCACATTAGCTGTCCGTATGTCACATTAGCTATCCGTATGTCTGTCCGTATGTCACATTAGCTATCCGTATGTCTGTCCGTATGTCACATTAGCTGTCCGTATGTCACATAAGATGTCCGTATGTCACATTAGCTGTCCGTATGTCACATTAGCTGTCCGTATGTCACATTAGCTGTCAGTATGTCAATTAGCTATCCGTATGTCTGTCCGTATGTCACATTAGCTGTCCGTATGTCTGTCTGTATGTCACATTAGCTGTCCGTATGTCACATTAGCTGTCCGTATGTCACATTAGCTATCCGTATTGCTGTCCTTATGTCACATTGGCTGTTCGTATGTCACATAAGCTGTCCGTATGTCTGTCCGTATGTCACATTAGCTGTCCGTATGTCTGTCCGTTTGTCACATGGGCTGTCCGTTTGTCACATAAGCTGTCCGTATGTCACATTAGCTGTCCGTATGTCACATTAGCTGTCCGTATGTCACATTAGCTATCCGTATGTCTGTCCGTTTGTCACATTAGCTGTCCGTTTGTCTGTCCGTATGTCACAATAGCTGTCTGTATGTCTGTCCGTATGTCACATGGGCTGTCCGTTTGTCACATAAGCTGTCCGTATGTCACACTGGCTGTCCGTATGTCACATAAGCTGTCCGTATGTCACATTAGCTATCCGTATGTCTGTCCGTTTGTCACATGGGCTGTCCGTATGTCACATGGGCTGTCCGTTTGTCACATAAGCTGTCGGTATGTCACATAAGCTGTCCGTATGTCAAATCAGCCGTCCGTATGTCTCCGTATGTCAAATAAGCTGTTGGTATGTCACATAAGCTGTCCGTATGTCATATTAGCTGTCCGAATGTCACATCAGCTGTCCGTATGTCTGTCCGTATGTCTGTCCGTATGTCACATAAGCTGTTCGTTTGTCACATTAGCTGTCCGTATGTCACATAAGCCGTCCGTATGTCTGTCCGTATGTCACATAAGCTGTCCGTATGTCACATTAGCTATCCGTGTGTCACATTAGCTGTCCGTATGTCACATTAGCTATTCATATGTCACATTAGCTATCCGTATGTCACATTAGCTGTCCGTTTGTCACATTAGCTATCCGTATGTCACATTAGCTATCCGTATGTCACATAAGCTATCCGCATGTCACATTAGCTATCCGTATGTCACATTAGCTATCCGTATGTCACATAAGTTGTCCGTATGTCACATTATCTGTCTGTATGTCACATTAGCTATCCGTATGTCACATTAGCTATCCGTATGTCACATTATCTGTCCGTATGTCACATTATCTGTCTGTAAGTCATATTAGCTATCCGTTTGTCACATGGGCTGTCCGTATGTCACATAAGCTGTCCGTATGTCACATTATCTGTCTGTTTGTCACATTAGCTATCCGTATGTCACATTAGCTGTCCGTATGTCACATTAGCTATCCGTATGTCACATTAGCTATCCGTACGTCACATGGGCTGTCCGTATGTCACATAAGTTGTCCGTATGTCACATTGTCTGTCCGTATTTAACATTAGCTGTCCGTATGTCACATTAGCTGTCCGTATGTCACATAAGCTTTCCGTATGTAACATAAGCTGTCTGTATATTACATTAGCTGTCCGTATGTCACATAAGCTGTCCGTTTGTCACATAAGCTGTCCGTATGTCACATAAGCTGTCCGTATGTTACATTAGCCGTCCGTATGTCGCATTAGCTGTCCGTATGCCACATTATCTTTCCGTATGTCTGTCCGTATGTCACATTAGCTGTCCGTATGTCACATTAGCTGTCCGTATGTCACATTAGCTATCCGTATGTCTGTCCTTATGTCACATAAGCTGTCCGTATGTCACATTAGCTATCCGTATGTCTGTCCTTATGTCACATTAGCTGTCCGTATGTCACATAAGCTGTCCGTATGTCTGTCCGTATGTCACATGGGCTGTCCGTTTGTCCATTAGCTGCTCGTATGTCACATTGGCTGTCCGTATGTCACATAAGCTGTACGTATGTCACATTAGCTGTCCGTATGTCTGTCCGTATGTCACATGGGCTGTCCGTTTGTCACATAAGCTGTCCGTATGTCACATTGGCTGTCCGTATGTCACATAAGCTGTCCGTATGTCACATCAGCTGTCCGTATGTCTGTCCGTATGTCACATAAGCTGTTCGTATGTCACATAAGCTGTCCGTATGTCATATTAGCTGTCCGTATGTCACATAATCTGTCTGTATGTCACATTAGCTGTCCGTATGTCATATAAGCTGTCCGTATGTCACATTATCTGTCTGTATGTCACATTAGCTGTCCGAATGTCACATCAGCTGTCCGTATGTCACATTAGCTATCTATATGTTACATAAGCTATCCGTATGTCACACAAGCTGTCCGTATGTGACATTAGCTATCCGTATGTGACATTAGCTATCCGTATGTCACATTAGCTATCCGTATGTCACATTAGCTATCCGTATGTCACATAAGCTATCCGTATGTCACATTAGCTATCCGTATGTCACATAAGCTGTCCGTATATCACATTTTCTGTCTGTATGTCACATTAGCTATCCGTATGTCACATTAGCTATCCGTACGTCACATGGGCTGTCCGTATGTCACATAAGCTGTCCGTATGTCACATTATCTGTCTGTATGTCACATTAGCTATCCGTATGTCACATTAGCTGTCCGTATGCCACATTAGCTGTCTGTATGTCACATTATCTGTCCGTATGTCACATTATCTGTCTGTATGTAACATTAGCTATCCGTATGTCACATGGGCTGTCCTTATGTCACATTAACTTTCCGTATGTCACATTATCTGTCTGTATGTCACATTAGCTATCCGTACGTCACATGGGCTGTCTGTATGTCACATAAGCTGTCCGTATGTCACATTATCTGTCTGTATGTAACATTAGCTATCCGTATGTCACATTAGCTATCCGTATGTCACATTAGCTGTCTGTATGTCACATTAGCTGTCCGTATGTCACATTAGCTGTCCGTATGTCACATTAGCTGTCCATATGTCACATTATCTGTCTCTAAGTCATATTAGCTGTCCGTATATCACATTATCTGTCTGTATGTCACATTAGCTATCCGTACGTCACATGGGCTGTCCGTATGTCACATAAGCTGTCCGTATGTCACATTATCTGTCTGTATGTAACATTAGCTATCCGTATGTCACATTAGCTATCCGTATGTCACATTAGCTGTCTGTATGTCACATTAGCTGTCCGTATGTCACATTAGCTGTCCGTATGTCACATTAGCTGTCCATATGTCACATTATCTGTCCTTATGTCACATTATCTGTCCGTATGTCACATAACCCTTCGCATGTCTGTCCGTATGTCACATTAGCTGTCCGTATGTCACATTATCTGTCCGTATGTCACATTATCTGTCCGTATGTCACATAACCCTTCGTATGTCTGTCCGTATGTCACATTAGCTGTCCGTATGTCACATTAGCTGCATACTGAACGTTCGTGTACATGTAATTGCTAGTCGAGAGATGCTTTTTGTGAATTTTGTAATATCAGTCCAAAAGATTCTCTGTGCGAGATATAAAAATCCTTGCCCTACCAAATATATAGAGGTTACAAAACGAGTGGTTGTTGGATATGGAAATTATTTCACTGAGTGAATTATTTTTTAAAAGTTACAAAAGATACGAGCTTTACGAGAGTGAAATAAATTCCATATCCAATAACCACGAGTCGTGTGACCTGTTTCTACCACAATACTATTAAGTCGTAGTTGCAGTGTTGTTTTTTGTGAACCATGGATGATATTTGCGCGAAAACACATCATCTCGTATATATTCCCGCCAAATTGTGACGACGTCAACAATCGATGACGACGTCAACTATCAGCACGTTGCATTAACCCACGTGATTTCTGGTCAAAGTTCAACTTCTCAACCAATCAAAAGTCCGGAAGGTCATATTCCACTAGTAATATATAACATAAATTTATCCAATAGTCGGCATGTTTATACAATGGTCTGAGAGTGGACTAAAACAGGGTATTGTGGTAGAAATCTTGTTTCATAGTATTGTTTTGATTATAACGCACTACGCACTATATAGCTTCCTGGAAAACTGTAAAACCCTCAGATCATATGCCGTGTCACTAAAATCCCCAGGCGGGATACTTGTTAACTATAGTGAAATGAAACATTAAAGTAATCCGGTGTGAGAGAAAATCAATTGCAAGTACCTGAAACGTAGCCGGATCAGAATTTGTCAGTCTTAAACGTAGTGGTTGTAGCATCATGGCCTTGGCATATTCCTCTGTTCTGGTAAGCTAGAGAGAGAATATTAACCTTCCTTCCTCGTACCTAGATAGTACTATCTTACACGCCTTGTTGTGTTAACGCTAGAGAGAGAATATTAACCTTCCTTCCTCGTACCTAGATAGTACTACCTTACACGCCCTGTTGTTATAACACTAGAGAGAGAATATTGACCTTCTTCGTACATAGATAGAACTACCTTACACGCCTTGTTGTCTTAACACTAGAGAGAGAGTATTGACCTTCCTCGTACCTAGATAGTACTATCTTACACGCCCTGTTGTGTTAACGCTAGAGAGAGAGTATTGACCTTCCTCGTACCTAGATAGTACTATCGTACACGCCTTGTTGTCTTAACGCTAGAGAGAGAATATTGACCTTACTCGTACCTAGATAGTACTATCTTACACGCCCTGTTGTGTTAACGCTAGAGAGAGAGTATTGACCTTCCTCGTACCTAGATAGTACTATCTTACACGCCTTGTTGTGTTAACGCTAGAGAGAGAATATTAACCTCCCTCGTACCTAGATAGTACTATCTTACACACTTTGTTGTGTTAACGCTAGAGAGAGAATATTAACCTCCCTCGTACCTAGATAGTACTATCTTACACGCCTTGTTGTGTTAACACTACAGAGAAAGCATTGACCTTCCTCGTACCTAGATAGTACTATCTTACACGCCTTGTTGTCTTAACACTACAAAGAAAGTATTTACCTTCCTCGTACCTAGATAGTACTATCTTACACGCCCTGTTATGTTAACGCTAGAGAGAGAGTATTGACCTTCCTCGTACCTAGATAGTACTATCTTACACGCCCTGTTGTGTTAACGCTAGAGAGAGAGTATTGACCTTCCTCGTACCTAGATAGTACTATCGTACACGCCTTGTTGTCTTAACGCTAGAGAGAGAGTATTGACCTTCCTCGTACCTAGATAGTACTATCTTACACGCCCTGTTGTGTTAACGCTAGAGAGAGAGTATTGACCTTCCTCGTACCTAGATAGTACTATCTTACACGCCTTGTTGTGTTAACGCTAGAGAGAGAATATTTACTTTCCTCGTACCTAGATAGTACTACCTTACACGCCCTGTTGTGTTAACGCTAGAGAGAGAATATTTACCTTCCTCGTACCTAGATAGTACTATCTTACACGCCCTGTTGTGTTAACGCTAGAGAGAGAATATTTACCTTCCTCGTACCTAGATAGAACTACCTTACACGCCTTGTTGTGTTAACACTAGAGAGAGAGTATTGACCTTCCTCGTACCTAGATAGTACTACCTTACACGCCCTGTTGTGTTTAACACTAGAGAGAGAGTATTGACCTTCCTCGTACCTAGATAGTACTACATTACACACTTTGTAGTGTTAACGCTAGAGAGAGAATATTGACCTTCTTCGTACATAGATAGAACTACCTTACACGCCTTGTTGTGTTAACGCTAGAGAGAGAATATTGACCTTCCTCGTACATAAATAGTACTACCTTACACGCCATGTTGTGTTAACGCTTGAGAGAGAATATTAACCTTCCTCGTACCTAGATAGTACTACCTTACACGCTTTGTTGTGTTAACGCTAGAGAGAGAATATTAACCTTCCTCGTACCTAGATAGTACAACCTTACACACTTTGTTGTGTTAACGCTAGAGAGAGAATATTAACCTCCCTCGTACCTAGATAGTACTATCTTACACGCCCTGTTGTGTTAACGCTGGAGAGAGAGTATTGACCTTCCTCGTACCTAGATAGTACTATCTTACACGCCCTGTTGTGTTAACGCTAGAGAGAGAATATTGACCTTCCTCGTACCTAGATAGTACTACCTTAAACGCCCTGTTGTGTTAACGCTAGAGAGAGAATATTAACCTCCCTCGTACCTAGATAGTACTATCTTACACGCCCTGTTGTGTTAACGCTAGAGAGAGAGTATTGACCTTCCTCGTACCTAGATAGTACTATCTGACACGCCCTGTTGTGTTAACGCTAGAGAGAGAATATTGACCTTCCTCGTACGTAGATAGTACTACCTTACACGCCTTGTTGTGTTAACGCTAGAGAGAGAGTATTTACCTTCCTCGTACCTAGATAGTACTATCTTACACGCCTTGTTGTGTTAACGCTAAAGAGAGAATATTAACTTTCCTTCCTCGTACCTAGATAGTACTATCTGACACGCCCTGTTATGTTAACGCTAGAGAGAGAATATTGACCTTCTTCGTACATAGATAGAACTACCTTACACGCCTTGTTGTGTTAACGCTAGAGAGAGAGTATTGACCTTCCTCGTACCTAGATAGTACTACCTTACACGCCCTGTTGTGTTTAACACTAGAGAGAGAGTATTGACCTTCCTCGTACCTAGATAGTACTACCTTACACACTTTGTAGTGTTGACGCTAGAGAGAGAATATTAACCTTCTTCGTACATAAATAGAACTACCTTACACGCCCTGTTGTGTAAATGCTAGAGAGAGAATATTAACCTTCCTCGTACATAAATAGTACTACCTTACACGCCCTGTTGTGTTAACGCTAGAGAGAGAATATTGACCTTCCTCGTACCTAGATAGTACTACCTTACACGCCCTGTTGTGTTAACGCTAGAGAGAGAATATTAACCTTCCTCGTACCTAGATAGTACTATCTTACACGCCCTGTTGTGTTAACGCTAGAGAGAGAGTATTGACCTTCCTCGTACCTAGATAGTACTATCTTACACGCCCTGTTGTGTTAACGCTAGAGAGAGAATATTAACCTCCCTCGTACCTAGATAGTACTATCTTACACGCCCTGTTGTGTTAACGCTAGAGAGAGAGTATTGACCTTCCTCGTACCTAGATAGTACTATCTGACACGCCCTGTTGTGTTAACGCTAGAGAGAGAATATTTACCTTCCTCGTACGTAGATAGTACTACCTTACACGCCTTGTTGTGTTAACGCTAGAGAGAGAGTATTTACCTTCCTCGTACCTAGATAGTACTATCTTACACGCCTTGTTGTGTTAACGCTAGAGAGAGAATATTAACTTTCCTTCCTCGTACCTAGATAGTACTTTCTGACACGCCCTGTTATGTTAACGCTAGAGAGAGAGTATTGACCTTCCTCGTACCTAGATAGTACTATCTTAGACGCCTTGTTGTGTTAACGCTAGAGAGAGAAAGTATTTACCTTCCTCGTACGTAGATAGTACAACCTTACACGCCTTGTTGTGTTAACACTAGAGAGAGAGTTTTGACCTTCCTCGTACCTAGATAGTACTATCTTACACGCCCTGTTGTGTTAACACTAGAGAGAGAATATTGACCTTCCTCGTACCTAGATAGTACTATCTTACACGCCTTGTTAAGTTAACGCTAGAGAGAGAGTATTTACCTTCCTCGTACCTAGATAGTACTATCTTACACGCCTTGTTGTGTTAACACTACAGAGAAAGTATTGACCTTCCTCGTACCTAGACAGTACTATCTTACACGCCCTGTTGTGTTAACACTAGAGAGAGAGTATTGACCTTCCTCGTACCTAGATAGTACTATCTTACACGCCTTGTTGTGTTAACACTAGAGAGAGAGTATTGACCTTCCTCGTACCTAGATAGTACTATCTTACACGCCCTGTTATGTTAACACTACAGAGAAAGTATTTACCTTCCTCGTACCTAGATAGTACTATCTTACACCCCTTGTTGTGTTAACACTATAGAGAAAGTATTGACCTTCCTCGTACCTAGATAGTACTATCTTACACGCCTTGTTGTGTTAACACTACAGAGAAAGTATTTTCCTTCCTCGTACCTAGATAGTACTATCTTACACGCCTTGTTGTGTTAACACTACAGAGAAAGTATTTTCCTTCCTCGTACCTAGATAGTACTATCTTACACGCCCTGTTGTGTTAACGCTAGAGAGAGAATATTGACCTTCCTCGTACCTAGATAGTACTACCTTACACGCCCTGTTGTGTTAACGCTAGAGAGAGAATATTAACCTCCCTCGTACCTAGATAGTACTATCTTACACGCCCTGTTGTGTTAACGCTAGAGAGAGAGTATTGACCTTCCTCGTACCTAGATAGTACTATCTGACACGCCCTGTTGTGTTAACGCTAGAGAGAGAATACTTACCTTCCTCGTACCTAGATAGTACTACCTTACACGCCTTGTTGTGTTAACGCTAGAGAGAGAGTATAGACCTTCCTCGTACCTAGATAGTACTATCTAACACGCCTTGTTGTGTTAACGCTAGAGAGAGAATATTAACTTTCCTTCCCCGTACCTAGATAGTACTATCTGACACGCCCTGTTATGTTAACGCTAGAGAGAGAATATTGACCTTCTTCGTACATAGATAGAACTACCTTACACGCCTTGTTGTGTTAACGCTAGAGAGAGAGAGTATTGACCTTCCTCGTACCTAGATAGTACTACCTTACACGCCCTGTTGTGTTTAACACTAGAGAGAGAGTATTGACCTTCCTCGTACCTAGATAGTACTACCTTACACACTTTGTAGTGTTAACGCTAGAGAGAGAATATTGACCTTCTTCGTACATAGATAGAACTACCTTACACGCCTTGTTGTGTTAATGCTAGAGAGAGAATATTAACCTTCCTCGTACATAAATAGTACTACCTTACACGCCCTGTTGTGTTAACGCTAGAGAGAGAATATTAACCTTCCTCGTACCTAGATAGTACTATCTTACACCCCTTGTTGTGTTAACGCTAGAGAGAGAGTATTGACCTTCCTCGTACCTAGATAGTACTATCTGACACGCCCTGTTGTGTTAACGCTAGAGAGAGAATATTTACCTTCCTCGTACGTAGATAGTACTACCTTACACGCCCTGTTGTGTTAACGCTAGAGAGAGAGTATTTACCTTCCTCGTACCTAGATAGTACTATCTTACACGCCCTGTTGTTTTAACGCTAGAGAGAGAATATTAACTTTCCTTCCTCGTACCTAGATAGTACTATCTGACACGCCCTGTTATGTTAACGCTAGAGAGAGAGTATTGACCTTCCTCGTACCTAGATAGTACTATCTTAGACGCCATGTTGTGTTAACGCTAGAGAGAGAAAGTATTTACCTTCCTCGTACGTAGATAGTACAACCTTACACGCCTTGTTGTGTTAACACTAGAGAGAGAGTATTGACCTTCCTCGTACCTAGATAGTTCTATCTTACACGCCCTGTTATGTTAACACTACAGAGAAAGTATTTACCTTCCTCGTACCTAGATAGTACTATCTTACACCCCTTGTTGTGTTAACACTATAGAGAAAGTATTGACCTTCCTCGTACCTAGATAGTACTATCTTACACGCCTTGTTGTGTTAACACTACAGAGAAAGTATGGACCTTCCTCGTACCTAGATAGTACTATCTTACACGCCTTGTTGTGTTAACACTACAGAGAAAGTATTTTCCTTCCTCGTACCTAGATAGTACTATCTTACACGCCCTGTTGTGTTAACGCTAGAGAGAGAATATTAACCTCCCTCGTACCTAGATAGTACTATCTTACACGCACGTTGTGTTAACGCTAGAGAGAGAGTATTGACCTTCCTCGTACCTAGATAGTACTATCTGACACGCCCTGTTGTGTTAACGCTAGAGAGAGAATATTGACCTTCCTCGTACCTAGATAGTACTACCTTACACGCCCTGTTGTGTTAACGCTAGAGAGAGAATATTAACCTCCCTCGTACCTAGATAGTACTATCTTACACGCACGTTGTGTTAACGCTAGAGAGAGAGTATTGACCTTCCTCGTACCTAGATAGTACTATCTGACACGCCCTGTTGTGTTAACGCTAGAGAGAGAATATTTACCTTCCTCGTACGTAGATAGTACTACCTTACACGCCTTGTTGTGTTAACGCTAGAGAGAGAGTATTTACCTTCCTCGTACCTAGATAGTACTATCTTACACGCCTTGTTGTGTTAACGCTAGAGAGAGAATATTAACTTTCCTTCCTCGTACCTAGATAGTACTATCTGACACGCCCTGTTATGTTAACGCTAGAGAGAGAATATTGACCTTCTTCGTACATAGATAGAACTACCTTACACGCCTTGTTGTGTTAACGCTAGAGAGAGAGTATTGACCTTCCTCGTACCTAGATAGTACTACCTTACACGCCCTGTTGTGTTTAGCACTAGAGAGAGAGTATTGACCTTCCTCGTACCTAGATAGTACTACCTTACACACTTTGTAGTGTTAACGCTAGAGAGAGAATATTGACCTTCTTCGTACATAGATAGAACTACCTTACACGCCTTGTTGTGTTAATGCTAGAGAGAGAATATTAACCTTCCTCGTACATAAATAGTACTACCTTACACGCCCTGTTGTGTTAACGCTAGAGAGAGAATATTAACCTTCCTCGTACCTAGATAGTACTATCTTACACGCCCTGTTGTGTTAACGCTAGAGAGAGAATATTGACCTTCCTCGTACCTAGATAGTACTACCTTACACGCCCTGTTGTGTTAACGCTAGAGAGAGAATATTAACCTCCCTCGTACCTAGATAGTACTATCTTACACGCCCTGTTGTGTTAACGCTAGAGAGAGAGTATTGACCTTCCTCGTACCTAGATAGTACTATCTGACACGCCCTGTTGTGTTAACGCTAGAGAGAGAATATTTACCTTCCTCGTTCGTAGATAGTACTACCTTACACGCCCTGTTGTGTTAACGCTAGAGAGAGAGTATTGACCTTCCTCGTACCTAGATAGTACTATCTTACACGCCTTGTTGTTTTAACGCTAGAGAGAGAATATTAACTTTCCTTCCTCGTACCTAGATAGTACTATCTGACACGCCCTGTTATGTTAACGCTAGAGAGAGTATTGACCTTCCTCGTACCTAGATAGTACTATCTTAGATGCCTTGTTGTGTTAACGCTAGAGAGAAAAAGTATTTACCTTCCTCGTACGTAGATAGTACAACCTTACACGCCCTGTTGTGTTAACACTAGAGAGAGAGTATTGGCCTTCCTCGTACCTAGATAGTACTATCTTACACGCCCTGTTGTGTTAACACTAGTGAGAGAATATTGACCTTCCTCGTACGTAGATAGTACAACCTTACACGCCCTGTTGTGTTAACACTAGAGAGAGAGTATTTACCTTCCTCGTACCTAGATAGTACTATCTTACACGCCCTGTTATGTTAACACTAGTGAGAGAATATTGACCTTCCTCGTACCTAGATAGTACTATCTTACACGCCTTGTTGTGTTAACACTAGAGAGAGAGTATTGACCTTCCTCGTACCTAGATAGTACTATCTTACACGCCCTGTTATGTTAACACTTCAGAGAAAGTATTTACCTTCCTCGTACCTAGATAGTACTATCTTACACCCCTTGCTGTGTTAACACTATAGAGAAAGTATTTACCTTCCTCGTACGTAGATAGTACTATCTTACACGCCTTGTTGTGTTAACACTACAGAGAAAGTATTTTCCTTCCTCGTACCTAGATAGTACTATCTTACACGCCTTGTTGTGTTAACACTACAGAGAAAGTATTTACCTTCCTCGTACCTAGATAGTACTATCTTACACGCCCTGTTGTGTTAACACTACAGAGAAAGTATTGACCTTCCTTGAACCTAGAAAGTACTATCTTACACGCCCTGTTATGTTAACGCTAGAGAGAGAGTATTGACCTTCCTCGTACCTAGATAGTACTATCTTACACGCCCTGTTATGTTAACGCTAGAGAGAGAGTATTGACCTTCCTCGTACCTAGATAGTACTATCTTACACGCCTTGTTGTGTTAACACTAGAGAGAGAATATTGACCTTCCTCGTACCTAGATAGTACTATCTTACACGCCTTGTTGTGTTAACACTAGAGAGAGAATATTGACCTTCCTCGTATCTAGATAGTACTATCTTACACGCCTTGTTATGTTAACGCTAGAGAGAGAGTATTTACCTTCCTCGTACCTAGATAGTACTATCTTACACGCCTTGTTGTCTTAACACTAGAGAGAGGGTATTTACCTTCCTCGTACCTAGATAGTACTATCTTACACGCCCTGTTATGTTAACGCTAGAGAGAGAGTATTGACCTTCCTCGTACCTAGATAGTACTATCTTACACGCCCTGTTCTGTTAACGCTAGAGAGAGAGCATTGACCTTACTCGTACCTAGATAGTACTATCTTACACGCCCTGTTATGTTAACGCTAGAGAGAGAGTTTTTACCTTCCTCTTACCTAGATAGTACTATCTTACACGCCCTGTTATGTTAACGCTAGAGAGAGAGTATTGACCTTCCTCGTACCTAGATAGTACTATCTTACACGCCCTGTTATGTTAACACTAGAGAGAGAGTATTGACCTTCCTCGTACCTAGATAGTACTATCTTACACGCCTTGTTGTGTTAACGCTAGAGAGAGAAAGTATTTACCTTCCTCGTACCTAGATAGTACTATCTTACACGCCTTGTTGTGTTAACGCTAGAGAGAGAATATTAACTTTCCTTCCTCGTACCTAGATAGTACTATCTGACACGCCCTGTTATGTTAACGCTAGAGAGAGAGAGTATTGACCTTCCTCGTACCTAGATAGTACTATCTTACACGCCCTGTTGTGTTAACACTAGATAGATAATATTGACCTTTCTCGTACCTAGATAGTACTATTTTACACGCCCGCTTGTGTTAACACTAGAGAGAGAGTATTGACCTTCCTCGTACCTAGATAGTACTATCTTACACGCCTTGTTGTGTTAACACTACAGAGAAAGTATTGACCTTACTCGTACCTAGATAGTACTATCTTACACGCCTTGTTGTGTTAACGCTAGAGAGAGAGTATTGACCTTCCTCGTACCTAGATAGTACTATCTTACACGGCTTGTTGTGTTAACACTACAGAGAAAGTATTGACCTTACTCGTACCTAGATAGTACTATCTTACACGCCCTGTTGTGTTAACGCTAGAGAGAGAGTATTGACCTTCCTCGTACCTAGATAGTACTATCTTACACGCCTTGTTGTGTTAACGCTAGAGAGAGAATGTATTTACCTTCCTCGTACCTAGATAGTACTATCTTACACGTCTTGTTATGTTAACGCTAGAGAGAGAGAATTGACCTTCCTCGTACCTAGATAGTACTATCTTACACACTTTGTTGTGTTAACGCTAGAGAGAGAATATTGACCTTCCTCGTACCTAGATAGTACTATCTTACACGCCTTGTTGTGTTAACGCTAGAGAGAGAATATTAACCTTCCTGGTACCTAGATAGTACTATCTTACACGCCCTGTTATGTTAACGCTAGAGAGAGAGTATTGGCCTTCCTCGTACCTAGATAGTACTATCTTACACGCCCTGTTGTGTTAACGCTAGAGAGAGAGTATTGGCCTTCCTCGTACCTAGATAGTACTATCTTACACGCCCTGTTATGTTAACGCTAGAGAGAGAGTATTGACCTTCCTCGTACCTAGATAGTACTATCTTACACGCCTTGTTGTGTTAACACTAGAGAGAGAGTATTGACCTTCCTCGTACCTAGATAGTACTATCTTACACGCCTTGTTGTGTTAACACTAGAGAGAGAGTATTGACCTTCCTCGTACCTAGATAGTACTATCTTACACGCCTTGTTGTGTTAACACTAGAGAGAGAGTATTGACCTTCCTCGTACCTAGATAGTACTATCTTACACGCCTTGTTGTGTTAACACTAGAAAGTATTTACCTTCCTCGTACCTAGATAGTACTATCTTACACGCCCTGTTGTGTTAACACTAGAGAGAGAGTATTGACCTTCCTCGTACCTAGATAGTACTATCTTACACGCCCTGTTGTGTTAACACTAGATAGATAATATTGACCTTCCTCGTACCTAGATAGTACTATCTCACACGCCCGCTTGTGTTAACACTAGAGATAGAGTATTGACCTTCCTCGTACCTAGATAGTACTATCTTACACGCCTTGTTTTTTAACACTACAGAGAAAGTATTGACCTTACTCGTACCTAGATAGTACTATCTTACACGCCCTGTTGAGTTAACGCTAGAGAGAGAGTATTGACCTTACTCGTACCTAGATAGAACTATCTTACACGTCTTGTTATGTTAACGCTAGAGAGAGAGTATTGACCTTCCTCGTACCTAGATAGTACTATCTTACACACTTTGTTGTGTTAACGCTAGAGAGAGAATATTGACCTTCCTCGTACCTAGATAGTACTATCTTACACGCCTTGTTGTGTTAACGCTAGAGAGAGAATATTAACCTTCCTGGTACCTAGATAGTACTATCTTACACGCCCTGTTATGTTAACGCTAGAGAGAGAGTATCGGCCTTCCTCGTACCTAGATAGTACTATCTTACACGCCCTGTTGTGTTAACGCTAGAGAGAGAGTATTGGCCTTCCTCGTACCTAGATAGTACTATCTTACACGCCCTGTTATGTTAACGCTAGAGAGAGAGTATTGACCTTCCTCGTACCTAGATAGTACTATCTTACACGCCCGCTTGTGTTAACGCTAGAGAGAGAGTATTGACCTTCCTCGTACCTAGATAGTACTATCTTACACGCCTTGTTGTGTTAACACTAGAGAGAGAGTATTGACCTTCCTCGTACCTAGATAGTACTATCTTACACGCCTTGTTGTGTTAACACTAGAGAGAGAGTATTTACCTTCCTCGTACCTAGATAGTACTATCTTACACGCCTTGTTGTGTTAACACTAGAGAGAAAGTATTTACCTTCCTCGTACCTAGATAGTACTATCTTACACGCCTTGTTGTGTTAACGCTAGAGAGAGAATGTATTTACCTTCCTCGTACCTAGATAGTACTATCTTACACGTCTTGTTATGTTAACGCTAGAGAGAGAGAATTGACCTTCCTCGTACCTAGATAGTACTATCTTACACACTTTGTTGTGTTAACGCTAGAGAGAGAATATTGACCTTCCTCGTACCTAGATAGTACTATCTTACACGCCTTGTTGTGTTAACGCTAGAGAGAGAATATTAACCTTCCTGGTACCTAGATAGTACTATCTTACACGCCCTGTTATGTTAACGCTAGAGAGAGAGTATTGGCCTTCCTCGTACCTAGATAGTACTATCTTACACGCCCTGTTGTGTTAACGCTAGAGAGAGAGTATTGGCCTTCCTCGTACCTAGATAGTACTATCTTACACGCCCTGTTATGTTAACGCTAGAGAGAGAGTATTGACCTTCCTCGTACCTAGATAGTACTATCTTACACGCCTTGTTGTGTTAACACTAGAGAGAGAGTATTGACCTTCCTCGTACCTAGATAGTACTATCTTACACGCCTTGTTGTGTTAACACTAGAGAGAGAGTATTGACCTTCCTCGTACCTAGATAGTACTATCTTACACGCCTTGTTGTGTTAACACTAGAGAGAGAGTATTGACCTTCCTCGTACCTAGATAGTACTATCTTACACGCCTTGTTGTGTTAACACTAGAAAGTATTTACCTTCCTCGTACCTAGATAGTACTATCTTACACGCCCTGTTGTGTTAACACTAGAGAGAGAGTATTGACCTTCCTCGTACCTAGATAGTACTATCTTACACGCCCTGTTGTGTTAACACTAGATAGATAATATTGACCTTCCTCGTACCTAGATAGTACTATCTCACACGCCCGCTTGTGTTAACACTAGAGATAGAGTATTGACCTTCCTCGTACCTAGATAGTACTATCTTACACGCCTTGTTTTTTAACACTACAGAGAAAGTATTGACCTTACTCGTACCTAGATAGTACTATCTTACACGCCCTGTTGAGTTAACGCTAGAGAGAGAGTATTGACCTTACTCGTACCTAGATAGAACTATCTTACACGTCTTGTTATGTTAACGCTAGAGAGAGAGTATTGACCTTCCTCGTACCTAGATAGTACTATCTTACACACTTTGTTGTGTTAACGCTAGAGAGAGAATATTGACCTTCCTCGTACCTAGATAGTACTATCTTACACGCCTTGTTGTGTTAACGCTAGAGAGAGAATATTAACCTTCCTGGTACCTAGATAGTACTATCTTACACGCCCTGTTATGTTAACGCTAGAGAGAGAGTATCGGCCTTCCTCGTACCTAGATAGTACTATCTTACACGCCCTGTTGTGTTAACGCTAGAGAGAGAGTATTGGCCTTCCTCGTACCTAGATAGTACTATCTTACACGCCCTGTTATGTTAACGCTAGAGAGAGAGTATTGACCTTCCTCGTACCTAGATAGTACTATCTTACACGCCCGCTTGTGTTAACGCTAGAGAGAGAGTATTGACCTTCCTCGTACCTAGATAGTACTATCTTACACGCCTTGTTGTGTTAACACTAGAGAGAGAGTATTGACCTTCCTCGTACCTAGATAGTACTATCTTACACGCCTTGTTGTGTTAACACTAGAGAGAGAGTATTTACCTTCCTCGTACCTAGATAGTACTATCTTACACGCCTTGTTGTGTTAACACTAGAGAGAAAGTATTTACCTTCCTCGTACCTAGATAGTACTATCTTACACGCCCTGTTGTGTTAACACTAGAGAGAGAGTATTGACCTTCCTCGTACCTAGATAGTACTATCTTACACGCCCTGTTGTGTTAACACTAGATAGATAATATTGACCTTCCTCGTACCTAGATAGTACTATCTTACACGCCCGCTTGTGTTAACACTAGAGAGAGAGTATTGACCTTCCTCGTACCTAGATAGTACTATCTTACACGCCCTGTTGTGTTAACACTAGATAGATAATATTGACCTTTCTCGTACCTAGATAGTACTATCTTACACGCCTTGTTGTGTTAACACTAGAGAGAGAGTATTGACCTTCCTCGTACCTAGATAGTACTATCTTACACGCCTTGTTGTGTTAACACTAGAGAGAGAGTATTGACCTTCCTCGTACCTAGATAGTACTATCTTACACGCCTTGTTGTGTTAACACTAGAGAGAGAGTATTGACCTTCCTCGTACCTAGATAGTACTATCTTACACGCCTTGTTGTGTTAACACTAGAGAGAAAGTATTTACCTTCCTCGTACCTAGATAGTACTATCTTACACGCCCTGTTGTGTTAACACTAGAGAGAGAGTATTGACCTTCCTCGTACCTAGATAGTACTATCTTACACGCCCTGTTGTGTTAACACTAGATAGATAATATTGACCTTCCTCGTACCTAGATAGTACTATCTCACACGCCCGCTTGTGTTAACACTAGAGATAGAGTATTGACCTTCCTCGTACCTAGATAGTACTATCTTACACGCCTTGTTTTTTAACACTACAGAGAAAGTATTGACCTTACTCGTACCTAGATAGTACTATCTTACACGCCCTGTTGAGTTAACGCTAGAGAGAGAGTATTGACCTTACTCGTACCTAGATAGAACTATCTTACACGTCTTGTTATGTTAACGCTAGAGAGAGAGTATTGACCTTCCTCGTACCTAGATAGTACTATCTTACACACTTTGTTGTGTTAACGCTAGAGAGAGAATATTGACCTTCCTCGTACCTAGATAGTACTATCTTACACGCCTTGTTGTGTTAACGCTAGAGAGAGAATATTAACCTTCCTGGTACCTAGATAGTACTATCTTACACGCCCTGTTATGTTAACGCTAGAGAGAGAGTATCGGCCTTCCTCGTACCTAGATAGTACTATCTTACACGCCCTGTTGTGTTAACGCTAGAGAGAGAGTATTGGCCTTCCTCGTACCTAGATAGTACTATCTTACACGCCCTGTTATGTTAACGCTAGAGAGAGAGTATTGACCTTCCTCGTACCTAGATAGTACTATCTTACACGCCTTGTTGTGTTAACGCTAGAGAGAGAGTATTGACCTTCCTCGTACCTAGATAGTACTATCTTACACGCCTTGTTGTGTTAACACTAGAGAGAGAGTATTGACCTTCCTCGTACCTAGATAGTACTATCTTACACGCCTTGTTGTGTTAACACTAGAGAGAGAGTATTTACCTTCCTCGTACCTAGATAGTACTATCTTACACGCCTTGTTGTGTTAACACTAGAGAGAAAGTATTTACCTTCCTCGTACCTAGATAGTACTATCTTACACGCCCTGTTGTGTTAACACTAGAGAGAGAGTATTGACCTTCCTCGTACCTAGATAGTACTATCTTACACGCCCTGTTGTGTTAACACTAGATAGATAATATTGACCTTCCTCGTACCTAGATAGTACTATCTTACACGCCCGCTTGTGTTAACACTAGAGAGAGAGTATTGACCTTCCTCGTACCTAGATAGTACTATCTTACACACTTTGTTGTGTTAACGCTAGAGAGAGAATATTGACCTTCCTCGTACCTAGATAGTACTATCTTACACGCCCTGTTGAGTTAACGCTAGAGAGAGAGTATTGACCTTCCTCGTACCTAGATAGTACTATCTTACACGCCTTGTTGTGTTAACACTACAGAGAAAGTATTGACCTTACTCGTACCTAGATAGTACTATCTTACACGCCCTGTTGTGTTAACGCTAGAGAGAGAGTATTGACCTTCCTCGTACCTAGATAGTACTATCTTACACGCCTTGTTGTGTTAACGCTAGAGAGAGAATGTATTTACCTTCCTCGTACCTAGATAGTACTATCTTACACGTCTTGCTATGTTAACGCTAGAGAGAGAGTATTGACCTTCCTCGTACCTAGATAGTACTATCTTACACACTTTGTTGTGTTAACGCTAGAGAGAGAATATTGACCTCCCTCGTACCTAGATAGTACTATCTTACACGCCTTGTTGTGTTAACGCTAGAGAGAGAATATTAACCTTCCTGGTACCTAGATAGTACTATCTTACACACTTTGTTGCTGTAACACTAGAGAGAGAGTATTGACCTTCCTCGTACCTAGATAGAACTACCGTACACGCCTTGTTGTGTTAACGCTAGATAGAGAATATTAACCTTCCTGGTACCTAGATAGTACTATCTTACACACTTTGTTGTTGTAACACTAGAGAGAGAGTATTGACCTTCCTCGTACCTAGATAGTACTATCTTATACACTTTGTTGTGTTAACGCTAGATAGAGAATATTAACCTTCCTCGTACCTAGATAGTACTATCTTACACGCCTTGTTATGTTAACGCTAGAGAGAGAATATTGACCTTCCTCGTACCTAGATAGTACTATCTTACACGCCTTGTTATGTTAACGCTAGAGAGAGAATATTGACCTTCCTCGTACCTAGATTGTACAACCTTACACGCCTTGCTGTGTTAACGCTAGAGAGAGAATATTGTGACGAACTTTAATTGACATGTGTAATATGTATGTGATTGCTTTTGTTTTATGTCACTATCTGAAATGTTTACAATATGTGTTCCTGTGCTGACCATTCTTACCTGTAGAGTATGTGCAGTCAGGTATATCGGGCACCTGTGCAATGCATGAATGAGTCCTGTGAATTGGCTGACCTTTGCACTCTACAGTAGGCTACAGTACATGTATAGTGATCTACCAACTTATCACCTAACTAGGTGATACAAATATAAAGGGCCAACATGTACACCATACCATACCAAGTTCCCTCGTAGTTTTATGTGTACCCGGTAAAGCTACCAGACATCTCTGGTGACTTGGTCACCAAAAGCTAAACCTACTACCAAGTTCTGTGGTAGCCAACCCATGTCTGGTTGGTGGCAGACCTACAGTTTTTATGTACACCGTGGTTAATTGGGATTTTTGTGTATAATTATGACATGTTGAATGTTATAGTAATTAAATATGTAAATTTAATTTAAAAGTGCTGTTGTCTGTCTAAGCCAAATCTTGAACTCATATCGAAGTTATATATGCAGACCATTACGGCTACTACTTAAAAAAGGTGACGAATGAAAATCGTTAAAATATTAACATTCCTCGTAGGTAGATATCAATATGTTACACGCCTTGTTGTGTTAATGCTAGAGAGAGAATATTAACCTTCCTCGTACCTAGATAGTACTATCTTACACGCCTTTCTGTGTTAACGTTAGAGAGAGAACATTGACCTTCCGCGTAGGTAGATAGTACTACCTTATACCGTCATAATGTTTACCTTGATAGAATGGTTGTATGGGGCCGAGTCCTTTTTTCTGTTGTTTACTTCATGTAACGAGCTTCTATTCGAAGTTTTGCTCTGTCTAATGTTTTCTCAATGTTACTTTTTTGGCATAGCCTTCTAAATATGGCCGCCTTCAAAAGAAACTGTGATTGTAATTAGCATCGATTTAATGGAATAAAAAAAGCATTAACCAGTAGGAGACAAAGCAACATCATGAATGAAGATCCATATTTAGCATCAGATCCCTCTGATCTAAAAACAGACTGTTCCTGTACAACCTAATCAATGGCTTGTTTACGGGAAGTTGGCTGGTGAATCATGAGATACATAACAAGTATGTCAATACCTTTGTCTTCGTTTACTGTACGACACGACATTATCTATCAAAGATGAGGGATTAAGACGCTCTGATAGTAGATACACACTGGGTCCTCTTACATAGAAGTTTGTTTATACTTACCTAAGCTTCGTGACGTCCTAACGTCATCCCAGCTTCAGGCTATTACACTAGCTGCTATCTATGTCACAGAAAGACGAAGTCTAACAAAGCCCCAGAATAAGCCCAGCTGCGCATGACGCGTCTGGAACAAAATGGCTTCTCCAAAGGTTTTTGACAATTACATGGACGAAACATCCCCGTTGCGTCATATTGACGTGTATATCAATAAGTTGTCTTTCTCTTGGATTTCATAGAATGCCTTACATAACAGTTGGATCGAAACCAGGTGTTCTTGAAATGTATGCGTTTCCTGCTTACGTAATATTTCTTTATATTAAAAATAAATATAATTCAGCAAAACCATTTACCCTAAAGGACAAATCTTTGTTCATCCAATACACTGAATGACACTTAGCAGAAACATATCTTTCTACATCGTATCAATTGCTGGCGCACCTACATTTAAGTATACTTAAGTACTAAACTGTTTTCAGTTGTCATTGGTAGGCCATATGAATGTGAACTGGACAAAGGCGCGCTTCATGTTCAATATGCCTTTCTCCAATTGCAAAATTATTGCCTATGAATGCCATCTGAAAGCAGTTCTATACTTATATTTAATATGTTTATAATCCGTTCATCTCATAACAAGTTCCATTACACTTTTCTTCAGCATTAAAATGTATCAATCGTGTTTTTTCTCCAGTGAATAAAACAGCCATCGCCAGGGACGGTCATGCAGTGGTAACCAACAAAACAATTATGACGTCAACAATCGGTACATGGCATTCATAACTTTATGAATGCCAACTGAATGCGGTAGAGATATATAGTGGCAATGCCATGCAATGATAAATAGTAGATGTTTGAACGTAAACAACAACAAAAGGTCATAGGTTAAACAACCTGAATCCCAACCTAATCAAAACAAGAGAAAATATGAACGTGTGTCAATTTTACATGGAGACTCTTAGGGAAATTTGCAAGTAATTATAAAATAAGAAAATTGACAGTTGGTGAATTGTATTGTGCTAATGTTTGTTAAACAAAACTAAAATAAAACATTTCACCAAATTCCGTCTCTTTGGTTATATGAATAAATAACTTAAGTTACATAGCAGAGAATAATACTTGTGTGATATGTTAGCGTTCCCTAATTATTTATATCATTACAACAAAATGTCAAGTTATATTGATTATAGTGATATCATATATAGAGGATCTTACACAAGTGCCAATGTAATATGGAATTCACTTAACGAGTTAGATAATTTAATATGTCACGAGCCTTTAGGCGAGTGTCATATTAAATTATTTAACGAGTTTAATAAATTCCATATTACATTGAAACGAGTGTAAGATTCCGTTTATCACATAACTTATATTTATGAGAAAGTACACAAAAACCTTCAAATTAATTCTCTATAAGAAAGGCAGATTTCTTCTGTGACAATACGATTTTCACTACCGAGACAATGATGTGACGTCATGAAGACGTCATTTGCTTATGACGTCACAATAGTGTAATTACACTTATGTAATACCATTTTTATGACATGGCCGTATGACATGACTGAACAGGTCAGATATATTATATATGACCATATTGTACACTAGACATTTTCTAAATGTGCAAACCTGGTTATATTTAAGAAATTATCATTATCATATTTAGAAGTGATTCTTTGCTTTTTGACCGTGACAGTCCATAGTACTTTATTTTGGAATGGTCGGTTGGTTCAGTGGATAGTGCACTTGCCGTTCACCGAGGTAGCCGGGGTTCCATTCCACAACTGGACGTGAAAAGGTATGGGGTCACCTGGCCGACCACGTGGGTTTTCTCTTGTTACTCCTCCCACAACAAGACTCCTCCTCCTAACATCCGGGCCTACAAATGTGATAAATTTAAGTTAAATAACACCACATACTTCCCGGTTGATTGTACTCGAGCACCAACACAAATTAGCTCATTAACTGTGACCGTAGGCTTAAAGGAACGACTCTTTTATGTGTTAGTGGTGAAATCAACAAAGACGTACAATAGATACAAATATTGGAGATCTAGTATCAGCTGCTACTCATCTTATTTGCTTTCATCGAACAACACGGAAGAGAACATTTTGCCTTTATTAGATTTTGCTCCAGACGGACAATATTATACCAAGGACAGGAAAATAGCACCTTTATTACTTAGAATAAAACACGTTGACACTATTGGACTAACAATCAAAAGGACTGATTTGTGTCACAGTTTATCTTTGGTAATTAGTTTTTGTAAAGCGGAAAGGCAGGGTGCCAGCCCTAGCGATTTATCGACCATTCTAATTACTTGTATTTGACGTATCATCAATTCTAATTATTAAATCGACTGCTGACAAACAAAGTTACTATACATTGGTTCGAGAGATGCAGGTTGATCAGAACCATGAGCAAGTGTCTCAGTCAGAAATATTTTGTATCTTTGTGTGGTATGAAGATGGCCGTTTTTAAGTATGCTGAATGATGACTCGGTTCTCACTTTGAGAACTTGATGTTTACTCGAATGTGATCAAGATTTACATGGCTGGTGTCTTCGATGACGCAGAAGCGCGTACTCTTCCGAAACATCTGGTCCCGAGATCATGAAACAATCTTAGACTTAAGTTTGTGCTTAGCCAATCAGGAATGATATTACTTCTTGTAACGTTATTTCTGATTGGCTAAGTCCAAACTTAAGACAAATTTAGACTTAAGATTGTTTCATGATCCTGGGGCCTGGTCTTTTGTTCTTATACAAGAGTCTCCATATAAATTTTTCCTTTTTCATATTTTGTCGATTAGTGTCATCGATTTTGAGTTCGGATTATGGTTTTGTTAACTCTTCGGTAGTCTCTGATTCGTTTGCGTAGTAGTACGCTTAAGTGAAGATCGAGGTTGGCAGATAATGTAGAAGAGTTCGGTGTGCCTTTAATTTCAATATTAGAAGGATATATTTGATTTTTTCAACCAGTATTGTTACTGTACTAAAATCAATGCATGCAGTTTGATGGGGAGTAAAATTCCATGTTGCCGTAGATGTGTCTGAAGTATCTTTATGTTCTGTTCATGAGGAAATGAAGAACTAGTAGGCAACCGTTACTATTCAAAGATAACCAAGTGTAAATTGAAACATAATAAATGCGTTTTCATAAACATGAAATAGATATGTTATCAGTGATACATAGCATGTGCGATTCACCATATAATTCTTGTAACATTTGAAACAGTTTCCAGTCAATTTAAAAGTTAAGATTGTGCAATAAATAAAAATGGAGTAGCCTTAAATGTTTTGCTAGAGAATAGCGTCAAACGCATTTAATGATACTCGTAACAAAATTTGATGTTCCTGAAAACAGATTTTTAACGTAAATATTTCAATTTCTAACTTTCAACAATTTTGTTTAACATTTGACAATTTTGGTTTAATAACAGCAATTTTTATTTCAAAAATGATAAGTTTGTTGAAAAATTGACAAAAAGGTTCAAAAATTGAAAACTTACCATTTTAGCTGCGAAAAACTGTTTGGTTGTTAAATATTCATAAATGTCATGGCAGCAGAACATAACGATTTGAATTTTCTTTCTTTCTTTAATCATCATATATAAACAAAATCAAAGAATACTGAAGTGTCAACAAAACCATAATCCGAAATCAAAAGTCAGAAATCAATCAAAAAGAAAAAAATCAAAACATGTTGGATTTGTTACTATCAAGAAAGGGAAACTTCACAATCAGGAAATTGAAATCGTCACTTTTATCGTTTAGCCTAGTAGTAAGTTGTCCATGTATTTTGTTCGTGGTTGATAATGCCGTAGTATACATTGTCTTTGTGTGTTGTTGTCAAAGTGGCTACTAGTTTTTTGTGTGTTACGACTTTACTATATATTTTTCTTGTTGTGACTCTGGGGGATACTTTATCCTTTTTTCTACTAGAGCACTAGAGTACTAGGGTACCTCACCCTAGGCGATGCTACATATCTTTATAGCTTTGTGTTGGCGTAATGCACTGATAGATGACGCCATGTCGTTGTGGTCTGCGAAGACAAATTAGGTTTCAGGCACAGTGGCCTTGGGGTCAGTCTAGGCCGAGGACATGTCATAATATAATTTTGTGGTCGACGTTAGCTGACGAATTTTAGCACAATAACTAGTTGAATTATGCTGATAACGATATTATCAACTAATTACGCTAAGGTAATTGAGTTTGATGGGAAGATATAAGTAGCACTCTCTTTAGAATTAACAGTATTCATCTTCATACTGACATTGTTGACATTTTATCTAGCTAATATAACCTACTTTAAGGGTTTTACAGTACGTTAATATACAGTTTTATCGCAATCAATACAGTCAACAAACCATGAAGAACAGGAACGAACCGCCTTGTTAGGCTATAACTGTTATCCATATACCACCTGGCTAATATCGTATATGTGTGTATGCCTGCGTGCATGTTGAATATATAGTGTGTCCTGTTGGTAATTGGACAGTGCTTCTAGTGCCATCTTTTATAGTGCCACCTGATGTGAATGTTACAGCACATATACCGCAACATCCATCCCTGACCATTTATACTCCACCATCGGTTGTTGGAGTTGTGTGAACACGAGAAAAAACAGTTTCTCTGAGTATTCCACGTGTACATCTGTACGACGACTTCGGGGTTCGAACTCCGACCGCCTACGTGAAAGTCAGCAATGTTAAACAATCGACCAACCCGCTAAAATATGTTAATTATTCTCTTGTTGTTTTCTGGTGTGTTATATGTGTTAAGTGTTTATCGCCCTGTTCACTAACAGGTACATATATGTACATGTAATATTGGGCATGATCTGGCACTTGAGGGATACTACTTAATATTGTGGTCAATGTATGTTATTGAAACGTAACACCGTAGATTTGTGATCAGTAATGGCCCTATATGTAAGTGATATCCAATACTGTAATGTTTTATAATCTACGAGGGTGAATGTGATGAGACATCGTGACATTATAGCATAATAACAGAGCTTTGTGGTCCACGAGTTTAAGATATTTCTTCAGTAAAGCTGTTGTTCACAAAGGTCAAAGACGCGGTAACAATATTTCGTGGTCAATTTAGACATGTAAAAAATGATAGCATATTTTTGTGGTCTGTAAGAGCTTTGTAATGAGGAACCATACTTTTGTTGTCTGTGAGAGCTTTGTGATGAGGAACCATACTTTTGTGGTCTGTGAGAGCATTGTTATTTGTGGTCTGTGAAAGCAAGCATTGTTATTGGTGGTCTGTGAGAGCAAGCATTGTTATTGGTGGGCTGTGGGAGCAAGTATTGCTATTTGTGGTCTGTGAAAGCATTGTTATTTGTGGTCTGTGAGAGCAACCATTGCTATTTGTGGTCTGTGAAAGCATTGTTATCTGTGAGAGCATTGTTATTTGTGGTCTGTGAGAGCAAGCATTGTTATTTGTGGTCTGTGAAAGCAAGCATTGTTATTTGTGTTCTGTGAGAGCAAGCATTGTTATTTGTGGTCTGTGAGAGCGTTGTTATTTGTGGTCTGTGAGAACAAGCATTGTTATTTGTGGTCTGTGAAAGCATTGCTATTTGTGGTCTGTGAGAGCATTGTTATTTGTGGTCTGTGAGGGCAAGCATTGTTATTTGTGGTCTGTGAGAGCAAGCATTGTTATTTGAGGTCTGTGAGAGCAAGTATTGTTATTTGTGGTCTGTGAGAGCATTGCCATTGAGCACTTTGTGGTCATTGAAAGCATTGCAAAGTTGCATCATGGTGGTTTGGTCTGGGAAAACATTCTGAAGTTGCGCCATGGTTTTGTAGTCGATGGGATCCACTCAAAAATGGTACCTTGTATCGATGTGTCTGACACTGATCAATTATGCAATTCAGCTTTGAGCAAAATTTCTCAACGCATTCGTAGAATTGTACCTTAGCCAGAGAATCGTGCTTCTACAGGTCAGTGTTTGAAATAACAGTTTTTATGTGCACTGCTGAAATATGCGTCCAAAGGTAAATAAACCACCACTTTCCGCTTAAAGCACTAATGGTTTTATTCACTCCTAGCTAGAAAAAACCCTTCCAAACTGTTTTGAACATCGTTCAGGTCGATAACCAGGCTCGTAGTCGACATATCATGGCCTCTCTGTCATTAAGGCGCCTTTCGCTGCAACGACCTCCACGAAACACGACTGAATCGTCCCTCAGACGTCAGTCTAATACAACTCGAACGTAAAAGAAGATCTGCGATATGATGCATTAGGCAGATTTATATTGCAATTATACGGATAGTATTGATCGAGTTGTAAATATATTATTTCACCTTTCGCAATTACATTTCAATTTCACACCTTGGATGGTGATGAGTTGTATTTTTCCTTGTGATATTGGACACCAGGATAAATATCGTGAAGATATTGAACCAAAAGCAGCTTTATTGCGAGCATCATCTGTTCCACTATCATGCCAAAACACATTGTATTAGCCGAGGCTGCGTTGCTCATTTCAAAGTGTATTGTCTATCTGAGATAAAACGAAACATTTTATATTTACACACATTCTAGACTGTGAATACATGCATACTGTGTTGTTGGAGGCAATGTTTGCCATTGATTATATGTTATATATGTTTGTAAAGAAAGTAAAATCTCTTCGTCTCCCAGGCAGCTTCCCGTTATAATATTCCAGGTATGATAATGAGAATTTTATTTAGCATAGGGATTATATTCCCTGTCAATAGAAGAATTCGAAGTTACGGAGTTCGAATACCCGTCTCGTCATGCTGATTGTACAAACGTAACGCTGTTGCTTTGAAAATGATTTCTTTTCGTAAAACGTCTTGCAACCCTTGTTTCAAAATCTTTGATTAAAGGGGTTTTTACCTGTCTTTGCTTCTACAATTATATGTTAGACAATTCTGATTCCAACTTTATAGCCGCAAGTATCACTGACGATATATTTATATTATAGTGTATTGGATTTTTCGGCATGCTGTATTAATAATAAAGTAAAAAGGTGCAGCTCATGTGTATGTATTACGTTCATAATTCGTTCCAAATATTGTTTAATAGAGTCTTAATAGAGCGTAGTTTTAGAAAATATCTTTACTGAGAACATTCATGATCTATTTCAAAATACGACAAATTGTCCATAATTTAAAGTCGGCAAATCAAAACAAAAACAGCTTCTGAAGCAACGACAGACATCACCTGAAAGATAATTATTCTGGTTATTTCCAATCTCTAGGAAATAACCGATGAAGGTCGAGAATGACGTAACGCTATTGTGTGACGTGTTTCCGGTTTCCCCGTTGGAAGGCCAACTTCCCGACGAAAAAAAATCACAGACAAGGGGTCGCAAGCGGAAATAACTCAGACAAGGCACACATGTGGCGCGCGCTCTTATTAAAAATATAGTCATGCGCACTAGCTCAGTTTCTGAGGCAAATCAAGGAAACCATGCGAGTGTGCATGACAATACCATTCAATGGTTTCTAATACTATTGATGGGTTTGACATGAGGATCCTTACCACATACCTTTAGGTATGCTGTAAACATTGTTAAAAGCAATGGGCCAAGTATAATAAATTAATAAGGTTATTCGTTGGCGCCACATGCGGAGCAGGAAGGAAACGCATGCTTAAAGTACCATTTTTCTAGGGTGAGCACTTTACCATTTTCCTATATTTTCAAAACGAATACGATTCAGCCATATCTAAATGAATACCAGGCTTCTCCTACCGGTTTCTATTTACCAGAGTGAAGGCTGCATTTGCGTTTGATTATATCATTCGTCCTCTTTTAACTACAAAAGAACACAATCTCACTGATACAATGGTGCAAACATTCACAGCTCAATAAGGTTTGATTTCCATTCCGTCATTGTTACTACAATCAACGTTGCTTATACACATGCACAATGTAACTCGTGCCTCATCAGATCTGTGATGAGGAAAAACTACAATTTGTCATGCATGTTCAACTATCGAAGTAAAGTCATATTGATAGCTCCAAGATGTATAGAATTTTACAAAATCGGGAAGCTGTATCAGGTCTTTAGTAATCGTTGTCAGGGCACTGACGGTTATCGTCAAAGGCAAATGCATAATGCCTTTGTTTTATGTATTTGCCTTTGACGATAACCGTACAGTCAGTGCCCTGGCAATGATTACCAAAGACCAACATCGTGTGGCATTCCATTTTGAGAATGCCTAAAAACGACATTAAGATACGATCAAATAAAATGGAAATAGAGAGAGAAAAAGAAAGTATTGACAGTACTTTTATTAATATTTCAGGTAAAACCTGTATTTTTGTGATTCAACTTTAATGTGTTTCTAAGCATTTTCTTCGGGCTGGAAAGTACATGTATGCTGTATGACTACTTTACACAACCAATTAATACATTATGGGTTGTCACAATGATTAGTATTTTATGTCCTTTGTCATCTTCTCAGGCAAACGACCAGTAATGATTATGTACATAAAGGTGTAAAATATGTACGAGTTTCCACAAAAAAAATCGGCCAATTTCGGCTACACTGCCGCTATTCAACTACGTTATGTTAAAGACTCATATATGTTTGAGAGTCTATGAGTCCCCCCTCATCTCGATTTAAAACCGACCCATTGTGGCGTACCTTTTGTCTGCTTCTTCAGCAGGTTGTTCTCTCTGTCTAATCCTTTGAAGTTTTGAAGTCAATAACGTGCTTGATGCTGTGTGGCATGGTCTGTGTTTGCCGATTTTACTGTTCGGATTCTCAGACTAATAAATCGTCAATCACAGAACATTTTTATGGTCATTTGCTGATGAAGGTGACAGAGTACATGACGTAAACTTCACTGATACGTCACTTTAAACATTAGTTGTGTGAGAGAATCTTTGCACAATAAACTTTCATAAGTTCGAATCCATCACGACATATTAAAGTTTAAAATATATAGCGTGTTCAGGAGGTATGAGCACAGCTGATTTTCTGTTAGTTCCTATGAATGTGCGTGATATACATGTTTAACGGCAACTTCTAAAGTAGCAGTATCCTAGCACCTTGCTCTTTACCTAGTCTTCAGACTGTTCATTAAACACATCGACACGCAAACCCTAATGATATACTGCGAAAAACTGTGTACTTTAATTCGAAAAAGAACTGTTGCTGTCTACACCACATGAACATGGTTAATGTTCGTTATAACATGAATGCTCTGACATTTTTCTTAAACTCAAATATTGGCAATGCCCGCAGGAATAAGTAAGCCTGTTAAAACGTTGTTAATTTTAATTAGAAAAAATTTGCCGAACGAACAAAGAAAGGAATACCACTACTTATTTAAAGCGCTGGCCCCCACGTTCTTCATGTGTGCTTACAATGCACAAAGCATTGCCAATGGACGTTTGTCCGTGCTAACATGTATCGGCACATTTGTCTATGCTAGGAAGGCGGTGCCACCGTGTGAGAAGGGTCGAACATTCCATAGACATAGAGTCGGTACCGTTCTGGGCCCTACTCTATAAATGCCTCTCGAAATCGATCCAGCTTTAATTATAGACATGAGTATCGTGAGTTGCGGTTTGTTGATAGCTTACGTTTAGCTGTTTACGGTTGTCTCGCCGCGTAAGGTGTTCCTAGTACGATACTCCAGTACCTTTTGGAAAGGTATTTGATACTTTATATTGTATGTGTGTACATACACACCTATAAATGTACACATACAGACAAATTAGTAAAACACTACATCAAAAGAGTAAAGGTGAAATTGGATGATAGTATCAATTTCTGCAGCAATACCAAGATGTGGAAAACAATTTTATATTTAAGTCTAAATTATCTCAAATCATTCACGATTTTATAATATAATAATATTCAAAAAATTAATATATAAATAATCGAATAATCTACTTATGTTTCATAATTTGACTTTTTGCAATGTAAGATACATGTGTTTGTCACTATTTTTACAGCCATCAAGAGGAAAGATCGTTGTAAACATGGACCAACTAACGGAACTGCGGTCTTACAAGAACCTTTTCCGGAACGCCAATTTCAGTAGATATTTCATATCGCCTTACAACTTTTCCGGAGCTGAAGGAATATTTCAGGAGTTTACGAGTAACTTGTATACAGTTCACCAATACTCTACTGTAATTCTACTAACTTTGTACGTGCCCATATTTATGGTGGGACTTTGTGGGAATATACTGATCATTATCTCATCAGTTCGGGAGACGAAGCTTAAGAAAACAAAGAATTTCTTCCTTGCCAATTTGGCGGTGGCTGATCTGGCAGTGACCCTGTTTTGTATGCCAACCACAGTTGGAACTATCGTATATCGGCTTTGGATTTACGGGAGATTCTTGTGTAAATTTACAGCATTCTTACAAGGTAAGAAACTCTATTTATACAATCATGGTATTTTTGCTTAAAGTGAAGTGAACTCAAATCATCTCTAAATGTAAATGCTGTCTACTAATTATACCTGCTATAAGTGTTAGAGCTAAAGGGTATATACTGTCTTTAAAATTTGCAGCATATGTGTGTATTACGTCATCTTTAATGATAGAGGGTAGCAGACTCTGCTGGTGGATTGTTTAGTCCCCGAGGTTTGCTGGAGCCTCCATTGCTACAGTTCATCTCATTTCAGTAGTGGCACGGTACATAATATACACGTTTTCGTAGTATACGATTTGAAATATACAGAACTAGTTTAATTTTACTTCAAAATTAATAAATTAAAGGGGTTTCACGCACCTGACCCTTTTACATTAGTTTTTAATTTTGGATTCCTACCGTTTGGCCCCTAGCATCACTGAAGAGTCCTCTGAGGACGAAACAGCTGTATGATGCAGTTTAATTCATTTTTTCGGCATACTGTAGGATCTATTACTCAATTTTAAAGGTGAAGCATATGTGTGTGTTACGTCATCTTTCAAATTAAAACTGTGATTTGTGATAGAGTAAATAGTGTTTGCTACCTTACAAAATATGCCCATGGCTTGTATAAGAGTTGAGGTGTATGCTACCTTACACATTATAACCGTGCTTTGTGAAAGAGTAAAAGGTGTATGCTACTTACACATCAGAACGGTGATTTGTGTAAGGATTACAGGTGTATGCTACCTTAGAAATTATACTCGAAATTTGTGATAGAATGATACCTGCAATTCGCGCTAGAAATAATAATACATGTTATTTCCCTTGAAATAATTTTGACTAGCATAACTAAGTAAATTATGCTACCTTAATTTATCAATAATTTGTTCAGTGTACATAATTATCAACTCTACTTTGAATAAGACGAATAGCACCATGGAATAGCATACATCCTTAAAGGCACCTAAGTTTTCTTTGTAATTTAACATGCAACGATTATTTGTCTTCATGTAACTGCACTTACATGTATGAGAAAACACTTAGACCTCGTTTTTAACAAACATGCATATGTAGGACTCATATGGTCTCATCGGCTGTAGAAAAATGTGATCAAAAGAAACATCTGTTTAGAACAGTTCATAGTGCTGCTTTGAATTTTATCACTGAGATTTAACCTTTGCAAACATATGCAATTTCATTTGCATTTACTCTCAACAAGAAGTTGGCCATTACATGTAGGTGTTTCAGAAACTGGATCATATGTAAGGTCATGGTCGACTTCTCAAGGAAAGTAAGTCACCAATCGGAATGTTTATTTTTGCATGATATTAAAACGAATCCAGGAAAACATAACTTCTTACCTGTATTTATTCATCATATCAAAAAGAAAACGTATGTAGATAATTGTTAGAACATTAAAATGTCGACACAAATATTTTCATTATTTGATTGATCAGTGTTCTCGAAGTTGGAAGTTTCCATTGATTGTTAGTATAACATGTAATAGAGGACAAGACATCACCCTAAGGTTTGTGGTTCGGCGTTTGAATCCATGAATTTTAGGCTTTCATTTTGTTTGATGTTTCTTTTGATGTTGAGCTCAACGACTCTGTTACCAATTCTAACGGTATTTTCTTAAACGTTCGTGCAACATAATACAGCATGGGTTAAAAAAAAAAGAGAATACCGAGCGTAAACAAAATCATAATCTGAACTCAAAATCGATTAAACTAGGGGCAAAATATGAACAAAGGAAATATTTACATGGAGACCCTTGTAAAAGAACAAGAAATAAGACCAGGTGTTCAGGAAGAGTAAGCGTATTCTGCTTCATCGACGACACCCGTCATGTAAATCTTTGTCACATCGAAGTAAGCTTCAATCTTCAAAATGATAACCGAGTCATCATTGTTAATCACAACAAGTAAAAACACTAATAAGCATACCCCAAAAGTCCTTCTTAATATCGCTTAAAGATACCGATTGTAAATATCAATATTTCCTTTGTTCTTATATAGCCTCTAGTTTAATCGATTTTGCGTTCGGATTATGGTTTTGTTGGTTTTGTTGACGCTTTGGTTATTACATTGTGCAATGTAAATACCGATTAAAATAAAATTCTATAAAGGAGAATAATAGAACCTGATACATTTACATTTGCATGGCTAGGCCAATATGTATCCCGGGAGCTGTGCAATTTAAACAATAAACGACACCAAGTGCGTGACAATTTAGACGTCATTGTTTTGGCTTAGAAACAGCGACAGCTCGCCATCAGAATGGCTGTGTCATTTACGAATTTAGAAGTCGATGGTGAAGCATTCATCGTAGTTTAAATCAAAATGAAACCAGTACAAGTCAGCAAGAAAGATATGAAATGTAAATATACAAATTAAAGTGTCATGATATGGTCTTTATCGTCGTTATAATTGACAAAACTGTTAGTCAAACATATCACATTACGCTAGCGCGCAATATGATTATTGCTTGCAAAGCTCTGTCATTTATATCGATCATAAAGACCACATCAAGACACTTCAGTGCTTTAATAAAGATGTAGTGCTATAATTAGTTACACATATGTTGGTAAAAAGACACTACAGTCAGCTATGCAATAAGGTCCAGTGCGTTGCTTAATACAAAGGAGGTTCTTGAACCGATTTGCTGATAAGACTACCTTGAAATAGCACATTGTTAAATCCACTATTATTTTTATGCGTTATTTTCAGTTGAAGAATTGATCAATCACAGAACAGAAAGGACTTATTCAAATATCTCCAACTCGTTGTTCTAGAACATACTGTAAAATTGCAATTGTTCGCGGTGTGGAGATTTTCGTTTATTCACTTGTATTCAATCTCCGCGAATATATCCACACGCGGACATATTAAACACCACGCGAACAGTGTGGACGCAATCTAACCACAAAATTCTATGCGCGAAAATATTGGCTATTTCAGTATACAAAGCGTTGCACTTGTAAAGACACTTCGATCCATATTTCTCTATTGCATTACGCTAATGTCTTAAACATTCTCGGAACACCTTTGAAACTTCAACTTTTTTGGGAAATGGTGGCAATAAAACGAGATTTTGATGTTTAACTTAATCGTTATTGTTGATTAAGAGAAACACAAGTGCATTACATTCATCGTTATGATATGTTATTATTTCAAGTTTGGTTCGTGATAAAATGTGACGAGACAAATTGGTTTAGAAATTTGCAAATTTCATTAACCGCACTCGCTCCTTCACTCCTTTGTTCATGGATAAATATCAATTTGATTTAGATTTGTATATGGTGATTAGACTATCTGCAACAATTTGTTTAATATAGAAACTGTCTTCTTCGTAATCTTCATGCAAACTGAAAATGAGAAAAGGATATTTAAATTTTCGAACTTTTGAAAGTCTTTACATGTTTTCCATAGCATTTGTATTTCAATCAATATTTTTGAGTTAAAATATCATTTAACTCATACATTGATATGTACTATCAGCTTCTCACCACGGATGATTTCCATAACGGATTAATGGAGATTTATTTAGCATAGGTACGATAACCTACGTACAGGGAACAGTTTGCTCCTGAACAATGGTTTCAGCAAAGAAACCACAATAGCAGTGTTGTTGCTCAAGGCTGAACCTTGGTCTTACGCAGAATAATTGACCTTTGCAGCCATCTGTTTTTATCAGAATCTGAACGTTGGCGGAATTGCAAACGTATGTCAAGCTTATAACCCGATTTACTTTCTCTTGTGGTGAACTTGTAGTGTAGAATTTCTGTTGTCTGAAATGTTTGTTTTATGCCCAATCATCATTTTATTGTCTTTTAGATGAGCCTCACCTTTATCTGTGAACAGATTTAGAAATTTCAAAGGGAATCTAAGGTAGGGTCCAATAAATTGACAAAATCAATCACGATATTACTCTAATATATCACGTTGACATTTTGCAAAGTGAAGGATTGCAATAAACAACCATATTACATGCTATATAATGGCATGACATGGAAAGCCATTTAACTATTGTATGAATGCTTATATCACAGTTTAATAGTCAGCAATATGAACCATGCTTAATTATCTTCGAACAAACAACCCCCCCCCCCCCAAACAAAAAAACACTCCCAAACAATGAACATCAATTTAACTGTTTAACATTTATATCAGTTTTCGCCTTATGTAGAAGTATTTTTGGCTTGAAATTTTCTTGACGTTACATGATTTTATAGGGTTATGTAACATGACTATTTACGATGTAAGAGACATAAAGTCAATCCGGAGGCACGGTGGTTTATTGGTATGACGCAGGACTTGAAGCAGAGTTCTAGTCACGTTACTGCACTGTATTATATCTTTGAGAAAGATACTTAACTCCGCTTGTTCTAGTCTACTCAGCTGTAAATGGTACTTAGTCGGGCATTGCTAAATTAGTAGAATTCTAGATGAGCTCCGAAATGGCAGCACCGTGAGAAAGATATTGACTGGTTTGCCAAGGCCCTATGTCCACAGATATGAAATTTTGAACTGCTATGATACGACCTACCAGCTAGGCTATGATAAATCGGTACATACGAATTATTATCAATGTGAAGAAATCTTTTTTTCTCATATATATTTTTATTCATTTACATATACACCCTTGTTATGACATTTATGCATACATAAATCCAAATTCAATACCATGATTTATAGAAAATACAATACAATTGTATGAACTTGTGTATACTCAATTATTACATCATTATGATTTAATAGAAAAATTACTTAGAAAGTGGACAATTTTATTCTACGCGTGACTGTAATTTGTTTTCATCAGTACAAAATAACGATTGCTTTATTGCTGGTATATATATATATATCTGGATTGTTTCGCTCATGCTATACTGCTTTGTGTATAAACTCCATATTCTGTATAAACTGGCATACGCTCGTAGGCGCAATATCCTTTTTACTCCTGCTAACCCAATGTAGACAAATCATTACTTATATTGTATCAACTCGTGAGTGGTGTATTATAAAAGTTACTTTCGCTTCCATTTCCAACTCAATATCAACCTCGACTTGTATCAAACAATGGGCCTTCGGAGTCATTAAGACAGAGTAAAATCATGAATGTGACCAATGGTAACATTGAATTTTAAAATTAAAACGAAATAGAGCAAGGTTCACTTAACAATACCAGCCCATTCCCTGATTCCCTGGTCGTTTACAGCTGTGTAACATAATGCTACCATGCTCATAATGCAATAATTGATGCAATAAACGTAATATGTTGCGGGGATTATGACTTTTGAAATGTTCAGCTTAATCATTGATCCTAATATTTTGACTGTTTAAACTTGACCTTTGTTTATCAATGTAATTCCGAACCGTATTTATAGTGTAGCTGAAGTAAACTGGTATTAGCGTATTGTCTAAAAGTTGCTACTAAGATATACGATAAATATGACTTTTTTGATTTCGCAATTGTAAACTTTCCCTTTCTTGATAGTAATCTCCCTGCTTCTCCAACCTATTATTGTTAAATGTTTATGTCGCCGTTAATTCGTTATTTTACGGCTTATTTTCATTATCGAGATTAACTTGATAGATGTCTTGGCTGCTGACAAACTTACGACACAAGGAGATATGTAGGGTGACGATTATGAACAAATTGTATAGTCGCCATCATGCAGGTATTATTGAGACATGTTCTGTACCCTTATATAATATGAAAGTGGATTTTGTTGAATGTGCTCAACTTGTTGTGATTGAGAATAATGCCTCAATTCTCACTTTGATGATGTACATATTGACAAAGCGGTTTCTATATATCCTTCACTTAGTGGTTGTGGAGCATACAGACTCGGATAACAAACCTGCATATCATTACAAATGTGTTGCGAGCGATAAGGTATTTCACATTTAACACGATATATCACTTAGCAACGTTAAACAGCATCCGATGAAACAGCAATTCTGTATTCCATGTCGTGTTTTATGACATACACTTGCATGAACAATTTCCAACGCTTTGCCTTTGAAAGACAACGGCATCAAGACGAGGCCAAGCGTCTGTGAAAGGTTTCCTAAACTACTCTACGACAGACATCCATGACTTGTGTGATGTTTATCGCAGACGGAAGCGCAAAACAGCTATATCTGTACAGTCAGGCCGTCTAGACAAGAAACAGTGCAGACAATCTGGAGTAAGAAAAACCACAGACATGGAGGTGTTGTGTAAGATATTAAACGAGACGGACGCAAACATCTGTCCATTTCAGATAGACGATGTCATTTTTATCTTTACTATCAACTGCACTTCACATTTTGTGAAAACACAATAAAAAATCAGAGAACATGGAAGCGTCAACTTATAATAATCCAAACTCAAAATCGATAAGACCAGGGACAAAAAACGATCAAAGGAAAGATTCGCACAGTGACCCTTGGAAAAGTACCAAAGAGTAAGACAAGATATCCCAGAAGTATTGACATTGGTATCACATTTAAATATAAAAACATGTCTTTATTCGATAAATATTGACATGTATAGTTAACGATAAATAAAATATTCATTTCAGTTCTACAAACAAGCGACAACTATCTTGTAAATCTAGAGGAAAAACGTGGCGACCACAAATAACGGACGGGATCATTCATTCCTCCAGTTAAACAAAGAGCATTGGGCAAAAGTATAGACAAAGAGGGAAAGATGAGGCAGATTTGCTACATAAATCATGGAACAATGTTCGGGTTTTTCTTTCAATTCAGTTTTATTTTCAAATCAGTTTTATTCTATCCAGTCCTGGAGTTTACGTGTTAACATTAAAACTTCTTTTGAACCCAAGTTTTCGAACGGAAATGGATTGTGCAAAAAGATTTTATCTACGTCCGGTACACATTTTGTTTAGCTTTGGCTTTCCTAGCTTTTATATAAATTTAATGAGCAGTGTTATGGTTGACATTTCAATCTGATGTGCCGATCTTTTTTTAACAAATTAAAATTTCAACCGCTCCTCTTTGAAGAAAAACAATTTCAACATAATTATTATTTAAACAAGATGTTTGCTGCAACGGCCTTTTGAAATATACGTTTCTTTAGTATTTGCTTTGTTTTTGTTCGTTTCGAGTCTAACAGGATTTTACAGTTGAATCTTTATACTTATTTTAAAATGATTTTACAGCTTTCCATTTTTCTTTCTTTTTCGTTAGTCATTCAACTATTTCAGCAACTTCAAAAGGAAATGACACTTTGTATATGTTCGATGATTACTGTCACGTCATACTTATATTTGAATAAAAACAATGTTTAAGAAAATATGCTCATTGCAATTGATAGCACACATCATAAAGCCTGGTAGGTTTTTTTGTGTAAAAAAAAAAAATCAGAGAATACCAAAGCGTCAATAAAACTATAATTCGAACTCAAAATCGATTAAACTAGAGCCAAAATAGAAACAAAGGAAATATTCTCGTACATGGAGACTGTCGTAAAAGTAAGACCAGGTGTTCCGGAAGAGTAAGCGTCTTCTGCTTCATTGACGACACCCGCCATGTAAATTTAGGTCACATCCAAGCAAGCTTAAATCCTCAAAATAAGAACCAAGTGATTATTGTCAATCACAACAAATAAGCACTCTAATAAGCAAACTAAAAAACGTCCATCTCCATATCAAACAAAGATACAGAATACATCCCGATGAGATCAAGATGGCGACCATAAAACTTGTCCATAGTCTTCATCAACTTGAATCTCTCGAGTCCCTGTGCCGTAAATTTGTCAGCAGCCGACATGTAGCAGTTGACATGTAAAAATAGGACCATAATATCATTTGCTAAATATAAATATAAACTTTATTTATTTTACAACAATTATGAAACAAGCTATACAACTTATATTAATCACTCTTGTTGGCCCGGATGTTAGCACGCAAGGGGTCTTATTGTGGGAGGAAACCGGAGTACCCGGAGAAAACCCACGTGGTCGGGTAGATGACCCCATACCTTTTCAAGTCCGATCGGGGGTCGAACCCCGGCCGCCTTGGTGAAAGGCAAGTGCGCTATCCACTGCACCACCCGACCACCCAGTGGTATCATTTGCTAAATCATTCATTTGTTTATATTTACATCTTAATTGAGAAATTATGCTTTAATGAATTATTTCAAACAGTTCTAGAACCGCAAATAAAGCATGGACAACAATAAAATTGATGCATCCTAATATGGATTAATGACTTCATGATAGCAAATATATAAAGAACTTGCAACTGGTCGGAGAAAAGTTAACTTGCCTTAAGAGGTCCTCTTGAGACAGGCTGATCAGTTTTGTTTGCCGAGCTTTTTCAAATCGTGAATAACAGGAAGTATAATTTAATAAGGACAATATTTAAAAAGCATACGAGAAAGTGCTTGTCAAACACAATCTTCTGGAATTTTAATGGATGAGGATTTTAATACTATGCATAGGTTAAAGAAACGGAGAGACGTTTAAAGCTTAACCAAACCAGTGAAGAACTAAAAAACTTTATCAAATACTTATAGTAAAATTGTAATTTTACACTTATGAAACAGCAGAGCAACCTCCCTTTCGTATTGTGGTTTGGCAAAATTACATTAATTCAGAAAGTAAATCGATCATATGGCTTTTAATGATAACTTCTATATGAAGTTTGTCTAAGCAGATCCGCCAATCGATTAAATAATCTAAACGGCAACAACACTGAAGGAACGTGCTCCAACGTTTAAGTTCTACAATACGATTTGTAATTTAAACTAGATTATTAAGTACATGCTCAGCGTTTCCAATTTTATCATCTCAATTCTCCCCAAGGACTGAGACGCAAAAATGGTTCAACTAAGTGACATTCTAATTGATAGTGCCTGTATAAGAGAAAACTGCATTGCCTCAAACGTTGTTTAAAGCTTCATTTATTAAGGATTGATGTACTTTGATCATAAAAGGCGACCTTAACGTACTGAAAACCTCACTCAAACATTTTACTCTCTGTTTCAGCAGGCGGTAAAATACTTGCATTAGCTTTGCTTTCCTGCATGCTCGTAATAAAACAATTCATGTGATACATTAAACAATCGTTTCTTTCAAACATGTGTGTGATCATTAATTGACAATGGCGACGCTTGAATTACAAAACGACGCAATTTTGTTTTGTCTCATTGCGGAAAATCCCTAAGGTTATGGCTGCCTCCTGTGATGATAGTAGTTGTTCTTCCGGATCCCATAGCTTATCCGTTACTTTTTTATCTGTGAGTATCATAATGTCCTTTTATTGGATTTTATGTACAGTATCCTAATTTTTGTTTTCTTTTTGTAGTTTGCACCGAAACGAGTTTAGATCATACGCATTAAAAAAATCACAATATCGTACGCTTGGTCGCTTTTTCGTACATATTTTGTTCTTAATAAAGGGCCTGTTTCCAGTAATGTTAATTCTCCATAGGAGCCTGCCCCCGTATAATTTCTTATCTAGCTCCACTACAGTTTTTTTCTTTTCCGAAGAATAATTTTACACCTTTCCGACACCCGGATTTCATAATTTCAGTGAAAATGTATTTTTATAAAGTTGTCATTTTGAGCTTTAAAGTCATAAGGTCGTAAATAAAAGAAGGTTATGTCGAAATTGTAATTAGCAACATAGTATAATTTTTTTTTGATAAATATTTGCAAAACATCGTGTTTATTCATAAAACATAAACAAAAAAAATTCTCGGATGAAAATGCTCTTGGAGAGACACAATTAGGGAAAAAATGCCATAAAATTGCAATTTTCTCCCGTTTTATGGTTTTGGATGCAAATTTCCATCACAAAATCGGATAGAGCTTAACTTGTTTCATATGTGTACCAAAAATCAGCTAATTCCATGTGGTGGAACGTTCTCATATCGCCGCCTGAATGTGGTTGTAAATTGAAAGAAAAGGGGAAATGAGTAACAACCTTGTATGAAACCCTATTATATAGCTTATTATATACAAAATTTTATATTGAATATCAGAGCGATTATTTTCATGACAGTTTTATGATATCAAACGACTAAATAAACAGTATCGATATAAAGATTTACACTGAGGACACCCTGATACATGAATACTTTTCTATCTCAAGTTGTCCTCTTCTGAATTTTCTGATCGTGTGACCTTAAACATTTATCCGTATCTTTTTGTCTTTGTCTATACGTTTACGGAATCATTGACTCGACGCTAGCTATTCTTGTCTCACTTTCCTTGTTTTATTGTCCCATCTCCAAAGCGTTGTGGCTCTGTCAGGGTTGGGACCCTGACTTGTTTCACTTTCTTTGTGCCTGCCGACCACGCCACATCGATTAGATAGATTATCCATATGAAATACTTTATTTTGTTCTAAGTAATCAATCAATTCGTTATTATCACACATTTTTGCATAATTGTTCCACACTACTAAGTATTAGCTGTTTACAGCAATCATCGGTGGCTTGCTATTTTGTTACTTTATCGACGCTTCATAAACCAATCGTTATTGTTTCAAGATGGAGGGTAAATGTGTTGGAGAAGGCTGTCAACTATACTTCAAGAAACGTAGTGGCAATAAGAACAGAAGTGCACGCAATGTTAATAGTCCACAATATTAATGGCACCTAGATACGCTGGTGCAACAAGGATTGTAGTCAGCAAGGGAACAAGCACTCATTTGCCAGAAGTGCTACATGAAGTATCTTCGGAACAAAAATCAGCCTGAACCTGAAACCGAGGAGAACCAGGAAATAGAGGAAGAAGACGACTCCCCGTCCCATATCCTGCCGTTGCTGACCCTTCGTGATCTTTTGAATGGATCATCTTGACACAAAAAATGCTGTCTCTGTCTTGTTAACTTTGCAATAAATGGAACAAAATCAAAGACATCACCTGACCTATTCACACAATCTGTGGTGCCCCACCTCATCCCGCGTCTGCTCCATTCACCTTATTGGTAACGACTTAGATCCGTCTACAGAGGTAGTCCTTGATGGTAGAGGTTCCTTGGAATCTCAGTTACCATCAAAATCGTCCGAAATCATTAATGACCTCTTAGAAGTGTCGCACGTCCTTTCACAGAACCAGTCTGCGTTTGCAATAAGCTTTTCTTCTCTTGATGACTTGGCATGCATGGCCTGGACAGGTTGGTCCAAAGATCAGTTCCTCGAAATCCACTCGCACTGTTCCCCATATCTTTCATCTGGTATATATACCAAGACTACACACGATGCTCTACTAATGTTCTGGGTAAAACTGAAAACCGACATTTCCTGGAGTCAGTGTTCTTCTCCTTTTGGAATTTCCAAGTCAAGTGTGTCCAAAACTTTCCACTCCATAGTACAGGCATTAGACACATCGATAGACCCACACTTGCTAGGGCCGGATCACTTGACAAGAGAACAGTTGCTCGGGCACAATACTGTCTTTTCAGAAGCATTTTTTGGAGATAAAGCCACTGCCATATTAGATGGTACCTATATTTATATCCAGAAAAGCTTCAACCACAAGCTCAAGAGAATGTCCTACTATAGCCAGAAGAAGAGAAACTATCTCAAATTCATGAGCATCGCCTTACTAGATGGCTACATTCTGGACACAGTAGGACCATTCACTGGCAGCGAAAATGATGCTACAATTACAAAAGATGTCATGGACAAGCTAGTTACTTGGCTACAACAAGATGACAATGTTGTTGTTGATCGAGGTTTTAGAGATGTCCTACAAGTTCTCGAAGCCTCTGGCCTCAATGCTAGCATGCCGTCATACCTGAAACACGGTCAAAGTCAACATTCTGACGTCCAAGCAAATCTTGACAGAACTATCACCAAATCCAGGTGGATTGTGGAATCCTATCATGGTCGTCTGAAACACTGGACGTTCTTCCGACAGCTTTATCAATGTCATTGAGGCTTTGCTTCGAACCGTCACAGCCTGTCTGAATGGTTATAGAGGACCGATCTACCAGAGATCTCAAGAGAGAGATGCCAAAGATAGGCTAATGGCTGAACGTATGAAGGACCGTTTGACAACACCGAATGGTTTAGCTCAGAGAGTCAAGACAGCTCCGGATCTATCTAGACGGGCAAGGTCCGATTTTGTCAAGATGGGTGCATCTTCCGTACTGTTTCCCCGTCTCGATCTCGATTACTTGAGAACCATTACGTGTGGAACGTATCAGATACTTCTGGCTCCTGGTTACATCGCCGAACATTTAAGTGATGACGGAGACTATGAGGTGCGGCTTTACCAGCACTGCCCAGACCTTCTCCGATGTCAAATACATTCGCGATACAAAAGCCAAACGAAATATAACGTTTGGGTACGGTTCACCGTTTCACCTGATGATGAGGCCCCAATAAAAGACTACTACTGCCAGTGCCCAGTTGGAGAGAGAACAATGGGAATGTGTGCGCATATCTTCAGTATCTTGTACTATAATTGTACCTTGGGTATTACAGGGCGCTGGAAAACCCTCGACCATTACAACCACAGGTAAAGAAATTCCGATAAAACTTGAAATAGTTTTCCATGCGGCAACATGTCAAAGTGTCATATGTCATATGTCAAAAGTATGTTTGGGGCTCGATATGAAAGATCCCCGTTACCATGTGACTCACCAAACTTATAAATATAGGTATTATACAATCGCCCGTAGCTATGAACACTCTCGTAAATGCAAAAACCAACCAAAATCATAAGGAACACGTTTTGTGTGTTGTTCTGTCTATTTGTCAGCCAATATCTTCAACCACGGGGACTTGTGAAGTAGCCATCTTGGATTTCTTTCATGAAAAAGTGTTTCTCTCACTTTTTTTCATATCTGTGTACATATTCTCAACATACCGAGCAAATACTCTCGTGTTTTTGTTAATTATCTAAAGAAAGTCGAAAATCAGCAATTCAACCATAGGCTAATTCAACCCAAGATTTGAAAATGTTCCACCACTTACATTTTGATGATTGTTCCTCTCATCAATAGCATATTACGTACTGTTTGATAGGATAAAAATTGGTTTGCATCCAACGCCCATAAAAGGGTGTATTCTCTAAAAAACACAGTTTTTGTGTCTAAAATGTTATCATCGAAAATGGCATTTTTTGAGATTGTTTCTTCCATAAAACCATAAAACAGCCAAATGGCGCAATGGAAACATGATTTTTTGTCACAATCATGCCATGAATGTATTCTTTACGTTGACTATCATTTGATTAGATTTTCATTAATATTTTACATAAAATGCACATTTTATCAACACTAAGACAGCTTCTGAAAAGTACAACTTTGAGGAGCCATAAAAAACAAACCAAACCTAAATCTTTATACTTTATAGATTTGTGACCACAACGGCATGGGCAATGCACCACCAACAGGAAATTTGAATCAGAGAAGGGGCCATTTTGGAACCAGGCCCTTTCAAACAATTTCGTCTTTAATGCAGTAGAAGATAAATCAGGATAATTGTGTTCTTAAAATACATATCAATGTATTGTACCGTATATTAATATGCTTTATATACATAAAGGATGTATAACAGTTTCTTTGATAATGTCAAATGCATTTTACTTAAAAGCTAATATCTTAAAAGTGCGCTCAAGAAATTCCTACATCTTGAATATTCATCTGTCAGAATATTATGCTGATTGAGAAAAACAAGTATGTTTGCACTGGAATTTCTTCAGAAGGTCGAATTAACCAAGTTGACACTTGTGTTTATGCGTTTCTGTATTCTTCTGTAGTCAATGGGAAAAAATGAAATGATCCCACGATTCAGAAGATCAAATATAAAAACTTGCTGGTGTTAAGAAAACCTTCATTCTCAAAAACATATCACAGGATGCGCTGTTCAACTTCTTTATGCAGAGTGTTTATCCCTGAAATGAAATTCTTTTCGTTATCCAAAATGCACTGGTAGATAGCAAAGACGAATTTGCAGAATAAAACAGTATATCAGTAGCCTTGAAAAAAGATATGTCATATACTTACACAGACTTGTTTTAAAATAGATTACCGAATGGGTACATCATGAGCAATTTACCAAGAAGGAAGTCACTTCTTATTGCTCAAATGGATATTTAAAAGGTGTTGACAGCCGATATGATTCAGATGAGTACACGCATGGCGTCAAGACATTAATGCGTCTGATAAAGGGCAACTGCCTCTGTAGAGCTAATAAAAGGTAAGCGGTTAGACATTATATCATCACATTACACCCTAACGTAGCGACGGGATGAAACAGGAATAAGTGTAGAGGTAGTTCAGAATAATGAAATATACCTTAATGTCCTAGCAAAAGATCAAAAAGTAAAAAAATAAATAAATATATATATATGTGTTAGTGAATATCAAAACGTCATTAAAACTATAGTCCGAACTGAAAATTAAACTACGGGCAGAATATGAACAAACGAAAGCTCTACATAGATGCCCTGTAAAGTTCAAGATAATAAGACCAGGTGTTCCGGAAGAGTAAGCGTCTTCTGGTTCAATGATGACACCCGCCATGGAAATATTGGTCACATCCTAGTAAACATAAAGTCTTCAAAGTGAGAACAGGGCCATCATTCTTAACCACAACAAGTAAGCACACTGATGATCATACTAAACAAAACGTCAATTTTCATACATCGTGAAAGAAAATAATGCGGAAAGGGATTAACTGTCAGAATTATTTAATATGCCAACTAAATGAATAAAACAGCTGGAAATCCAAATTAAAAAGTCCACGCTCATTAATTTGCTTGTATATGCTATGATGGTAGACGATGCATGACTCTTGTCTGCACAAACTCTGCTTGTTAAAATATTGTTCTTGTTGGATAACCAAGAAAACCCTGTTTTCGTTTTCCAATTTGTGTAAAGATGGGATATTAGTCCACCTTGCTTCCGTATTAGAACCTACGTTTACTGGTTTATGAAGGACATAAGATTAGACCTGTTGGTTTCTATCGGATTTTGAACCATTCCAAGAATCCCTATAAGCAACACTTTATCGCTAGTTGTGTTCTTTGTTGATCCATGCGTCTTGATCAAAGCCTTCTTTTATTGTTGGTTCACGTTCCTTCCCATCAGGATTAAGCCTTATTTCTGAAAATCTTATTTTTAGCATTTTAGGAGTATTCTAAATGATACTTTCGATGATCTTTGGTGGATGTTAAGCATCAGCATCCTAAAACAAGGCATCTCTCAGACAATCAAGGTATTCCAGGTTATGTACTTCATGGCTGGATATTTTTATTTTTATTTTTTTGCACAAGAGCTTTTATTTTCAAGGAATGAAGAAAGACGGTGTGACTCTTTGATTGTTGGTGGTTTTAGAGAATAACATCTATAATCTACGACAAAGGCTAAAATGACAAAATGGAGCAAATTGTTAGTATACACACAGGGCCCTACTATGCCCGACAAAATGTGTTTTGAACTTATTGTAATTACTGAATGAGAAACACTTGTTTCATTCCAACCAAATCCGATTCCCATTTTTATTGCAATGTGATTGTAAACCATTTTGATTAAATTATGCTCACATAAGTTTTTTGTATTTTCGGTGTTGTTACTACCTCCGTTTATTTTTGAAGAACATTACATTATTGAACTAGATTTATGAGTCAGGCGCCACCAATGAATCCCATTACATGTACCCCTTAATCGAGTCTAAACATAGATCTATAGGCGATGCCTTCATGAAGATATATCACAAGTTTTATGTCTAGAAGGCGTCTGGTTATTGAAATGTTCCTATGTCATTCCGTTCGTCCGTTCGTCTGTCACAAAGACATACTTCCGGCTTCTCTAGGTTTGTTTTATTATTTTACAAACATCTACATGCGTTAAAGCGTAACATGTGGGTGGAGAACCATCCATACACTAACCAACTTTAATGTTGCTGAGCAAGCGAGAATGTCCCATGATAATACTGCATCGCTCGTGAAGCCAGTTTGGCAGTAAGGCATTTTACCCCGTAAGTCCTTTTGTTTTTTTTTCTGTTTTACGTCCGATTTACAGCTATGATTATTTAAGGATGTGCCATGTTTTACTGGTGGGGAATGAGCCGAGTTCAAGGAGGACATAAAATACTAACATACGGCTAGTACCTGGCAACAGACCCAAGATTACCTCAAGCCCGCGATCCAAAGTGGATGGCTACTAAAATATGTATATAGCAGAAATTCAGGCACTTAAGCAACCTGACCACTGCGGCCCCTTAAATTCTACTATGCCGAATACAACGATTCAATCTTAAGGAAGGAGTTTTGTGTGTCCATATCAGAATAACATGTTAGTACAGTGCATTCCTCTTTATATCGCGTTGCATTTGTCAGACAAAAACATGGTATTACATGTAACAGAAATATGACAAGAGAAACGTTTTTCCACTAAATCTAGTGCATTTCAAATCACCATTACTAAAAGTAAGATATCCAATGTACATATGAAGATATTTCAATATATAGAGAATATTATTTCAATTAAAACTTTTTTCCTTCTTTTTTTAATTTGTTATGCAAGATTTTGTACAAGTTATATCTGCAAATCAATGGAAATGACATCGTTTCTGGATATTTTATGTGATTGATTTAAAAAAAACCCATGATATTAATTGAACTTAACCTCATAATATATGATATTAACCAAATAAGTGACATAGATTATATAGAGAGAAATGGTTCTTGGGGAAAACATGATATAAAGAGGCATGTGATATTAACATGAGTGATATTAAGTGGAATCCACTGTTTATCTGACTTCACTCATGATCTACTTACTTAGTGTGCAGATCAAATCTGTACATTGACTTGACGTATACGGACGTGCATACTGAATGGGTATTCTATATGTATTAGTTGCTAATCTCAGAATAAACTAAATCTGGCAGATCTCTGTGACGTCCTGACAATTGCGTTACGTAAATGGCCTTGCAGGTCAGACTTTGTTAGAATGGGAGCCAGCACGGAATCAATGAGATAGTTGGCTGACGTAATCAGCGAGCAGACGACAGGGAGACGTGTTTAGACCATGCATACGCAGACAGAAATAGCTACGTAATCCTAAAAGATTTACGAGTTTGAAAAAAATCTATTGGAACTTTTCTGCCATCAGCATCTGTTGAAATGTAAAGATCACGTACCAATGCTTATAATATTTGTACCCGTTTCTATCTTATACACCTATGGCATTTTGCCGCCATAAAGTACATAATATATCTATATCATTATTTTAAGACTGTCAAACTTTATCCTGAGTTATACAATAACCTTAAACAATTTGTAATTAGTGATGTAACTGTACAAAAGTATTTTGGCAGTATTATTTACCATATATCAATGCTTGAACTCTTTTAGTTCGAATGAACGCATTCACCCCTGAAATTTCATAATGAATCATCCCATCCTTTTAACCGGAAGAGTTCAAATGTGCCTTGGAAGGTTAATGAGTTAAATAACTGGTATAAAAGAATCTAAAATTATTCAAAACACATTTTTGAGGTGCACTTTCTCCATTACTTTTTATTGATGTTTATTATGTCACATTTCATGATAAAAGTGACTATTTGTAAAAATAATCGCCAAACCAAATGCGCTGCGTCTTCAAAGACATTAAAAAAAAGAGCATTTTTAAAATAAATAAATAAATAAAAAAAAATAATAATAAACAATAATAGTAACAGGCGGACAAGGCCCCATTCTCAGTACCGTTACCCATACCTTGCCCATCCTCCTGTCCACACAGGCGGACAAGGCCCCATTCTCAGTACCGTTACCCATACCTTGCCCATCCTCCTGTCCACACAGGCGGACAAGGCCCCATTCTCAGTACCGTTACCCATACCTTGCCCATCCTCCTGTCCACACAGGCGGACAAGGTCCCATTCTCAGTACCGTTACCCATACCTTGCCCATCCTCCTGTCCACACAGGCGGACAAGGCCCCATTCTCAGTACCGTTACCCATACCATGTCCATCCTCCTGTCCACACAGGCGGACAAGGCCCAATTCTCAGTACCGTTACCCATACCTTGCCCATCCCCCTTTTCACACAGGCGGACAGGGTCCCATTCTCAGTACCGTTATCCATACCTTGCCCATCCTCCTGTCCACACAGGCGGAAAAGGCCCCATTCTCAGAACCGTTACCCATACCATGTCCATCCCCCTTTTCACACAGGCGGACAAGGTCCCCTTCTCAGTACCGTTACCCATACCTTGCCCATCCTACTGTCCATACAGGCGGACAAGGCCTATTCTCAGTACCGCTACCTATACCATGCCCATCCTCCTGTTCACACAGGCTGACAAGGTCCCATTCTCAGTACCGTTATCCATACCATGTCCATCCTCCTGTTTACACAGGCGGACAAGGTCCCATTCTCAGTACCGTTACCCATAACTTAACCATTCTCCTGTCCACACAGGTGGGAAGGCCCAATTCCCAGTAGAGTTTAAATCATAAGTGTACCATCCATGTTACATAACATTACATGTAATTCACCCCAAGATGATTATACTTTCGAAGTACTTTGTTGCTAGAAGCTGTCGTTTTGTGGTCTCTCACATTCTCTAGTTGTTTTTTCCTTTTGTTTTAGGTTCTACTAAGTTCCTGTTGATTTACTTCCCATTTTGTGCTTCCATAGTGTCATTTTTTAGATTTTGCAGTTGTTTTGATATCTCTTCAACTTGTATTGGTGATTTTCCGTGTTTTTCGATGTCGTTTACGTTCCTATTTTGTTTTCCCAATTGTTCTGCGTTTTCTGAATCCATGTTGTTGCGTTTCCGATTATTTTACGGTCTTCTCAAATAAAATTGTAAATTATGTTGTTGCTTCCCGTTTTGATTTGTCTCTCTGTTCTAGATGTTTATGTTTGTATTTTGCCTTTTTTATTATTTGCATGTTCATATCCTGTTGCTTCAAATACCTAAATGCATCAATAAAATAAATATGGTAAAATATGTGGATTAGGAGCCTGAAGCTGCTAAAACAACTGTACTTCAAAAGGGAATCCTTAATTTAAATGCAACCGATAGAACAGCGCTTATCAGTCTCAGTGATCTTAATGTTTGAACGTTGTATTTAGATTAGTACATTAAAATCGTCTTTATGATTGAGATCTATGACGTGGAATGTGATTTTATATCGAATGATTGATTTATATTTGTCGTTTTTTGTTGGCGTGAAACTCATTTGCTATTCTTGATGAATGCTATTTTTGCCTTGTATTCTCATCTGTGATTATTTGCAGACCTGGAAATTGAGGCTTTGTAGTCCGAAGTATATTCGTTATCAGTAACGCAGTACAAACTTAATACCATGACGTAAACCCACGCGAGTGAAGGTAATGAGTTGCACATATATAGCGCGTGTTGAAATAGATATTCCCTAGACACATGACGACAGGTAATATTTATTTCTATCAAACGAGGTCGGCAAATAAAACAAAGGACAAATATATTACAAATTTCAAACAACGCCATATAAGCCATCTAGAGGCTAGATTATTGTTACCTGCGGTGATGGTGTAAAATCATGAAATTGACACTTCAAGGTCACAGAGGCCATGAGGTATTTGCTGATATGATATATTCTTTCTAGACATGAAGAGAAAAACACTACCACTAGACGTCTTCCCTGGATAAGAGCCCTGCCATTTAGAATGTAGTAATCAAGAAAGCTTTTCTTTTCCGGCCATTTTAAGAAATCTTCAAGAACTGGCATTTTCAAATTAATAACAAATACAATAAAAATCAAGAAATAAAATAAAAATTTTGCCGCTTAAAACAGTTGCCGCTTAAACTTTTTGATACCATGGCATATTTCACGCTCATGTTTCAAACGTGCTTAACAAGGCATTTTGGCAGAAATGTTCACGCAAAATTAACTAGGATTGAGATAAATCAGCCTGGGACTACTCAGCTTACTGAACGACATAGTAAATAATTTTAAAGTAGGTTGGTTTCGTTTTCAGTCTCAAAGAACGATGGAGAAATAAAAGTCGGTAGCTAGACTGCAGGTTGAATCTGAAGGTGTATAGAATACTTTGCTTCGTGCCAGAAGAAAGTATCCCAGCGCAGTACACACAAAGGGCGAGGAATGGCGTGTTAGCATGATATATTGATTCCGCAATGGCGGTACTGTAAATCCTACCAAATCTTGAATCGGTGCCAAGACCCCCAGGAAAAGGTGTAAAGTATTGTGCTGTTAATAATGTGAAAAAAACCTCTAGCCTTCTTTCGTATTCTCAGTAATGCTTCATGAAACTGGGTGTTTAATTCAACCTTTTTCAAAAATGTTTAAACTGGTTTAAATTTCGTTTTGTTAAATCTTAAGGAAAACTTACCTAAGCAATGATGAACGCCAGCATAACTGATAGTCCTATCAATCTATCAATCTTTAGGAATTGCAAGAGTCAAGAATCGTTACCACGTTGTCTCAAAAGCTTTGCGTTTTGTAATGCAATCAATTGGAATTTCGACATTGACGAAGATTTGATTGTCTGAGTAAACACGGCTTGCTGTACACAGTTATCAGAGGATCTGGCTCCCTGAGTCTCAGTAATAATGGTATCACGCAATTGCTGCCTGATTAACATGGAGAATAAAGCAAATTTTGACGTCACAAGCAACATTAACGAGGTTGCATCGTGTTATAAGATAGGCCTTGTCTTGTTCTATCATTTCTACCACAATACCCTGTGTTATTTCACTCCCAGACCATGGTATACAAGTGCTGATTGCTGGATAAATATATGTTATATACCACTAGTGGAATATGACCTTCCAGACTTTTGATTGGTTGAGAAGTTGAACTTTGACCGGAAATCAAGTCGTTCAACGTCACGGGCGGATTGTTTACGTCGTCATCGATTGTTGACGTCGTCACAACTTGGCGGGAATATATACACGAGACGATGTGTATTCGCATAAATTGCCGCCTTCACTTCAGAAAACACAGCCGACTTAATATTATTGTGATGATAACTCCATTAATATTATTGTGGTAGATACTCGCTAAAGCTCGTGTCTTTGTAACTTTTAAAAAATAATCAACTCGAATTAAATAAATTCTATACCGACCAACCACTCGTTGTTAACCTTTATTTATCATACGAGTCACCAATCTACTATTACACGATATGTACAATATTAAAAATATTACCATTAGAGAAAATCTTGCGACGTTTGACTTTGTCTTCCATGATCTGTAAATCAAAGTGTTGGGACATATTATATGAAAACACCTTGTTTATTTAATATTGAGTTATTATGTGTTGGGAAAATAGAAGATAGCTGAATATGTATGTCGGTGCGATGGTAAATTAGGTCTAGATTTACATTGTGTGTATCGTCGATTAAGCAAGAAAACGCTTCTTTTCCAGAACACCTTGTCTTATCATCTTGCACCTTTTCGATTGTTTCAATGTTGGTCTTTCCATTGTTTCGATTTTGAGTTCGTATTGTGGTTTCGATCAAGATTCAGTTTTCTCAATTTTCTTTTCCAGCTACAGTAATCGCTTTCACTTCAACATCGATAATCTTTTGCTATTTGCCATATTGTCGACATCAAATGGCATTTTATTTGAATGAGAAAACGGAAAACGTAATTATATCCTTACATGTTGATATATGATGTCCTTATATATTCCATCCACATCTGTTGACGGTGTGGTGTAGTATTTAATGATAGGGGATGGTAGATTCTGCTGGTGGAATTTTAAGTCCGCGAGGTTTGCTGAACCCTTCAAAGCCAAAGTTGTCTCATTTGAGTAGTGGCATGGTACATAATAAACACACTTTCGTTGTACATGATTTGAAATAATACAGTTAACATTAACATCTAAGTTCATAAATAAAAGGGATTTTACGCATCTGACCCTTCCGCTTCTACATTAATTTAGAAATTTTGGATTTCCATCTTTTGGCCCCTAGCATCATTGACGAGTCTTAAAAGGACGAAACAGCTGTATGATGCAGTTTAATTAATGTTTAAGGCATACTGTATCTATTACTAAATTTAAAAGGTGCAGCTTGTGTGTGTGGTACGTCATCTTTAATATATTGTCGCTCTGATCAGCCTTTCGTAAATCATTTCTGTTGCTTCAGAACTATGAGAAGGTTGTTTATTTGTTGTGATTGACAATGATATTCGGTTCTCATTTTGAGAACTTGATGTTTACTTAGATGTGACCAAGATTTACATGGCGGGTATCGTCGATGAAGCAGAAGACGCTTACTCTACGAACACCTGGTCGTATTCTTTTGAACTTTTACCAGGGCCTCCATGTTAGTCTGTCCTTTGTTCATATTTCGCCTCTGGTTTAATTGATTTTGAGTTTGGACTATGATTTTGTTAACGCTTCGGTATTCTCTAATTTATCTTGAACACTTGGTCCAAGTTTCATGAGCAATTCCGAACGTAAGAAATTTCCAAAGGAAAGCGTTATGGAAGTTTAGGGGAAAATGATAGGGTAAGGATATTTTCTTTGTAATCATTTTCCAAAAAGTTTGAAATAAGGAGTTCGCCCAAGTTTAACGGCATAGGAAAGTATTTGACACAATACAAATGTTGACACAGCCTTGTTGATGGTATGGTTAACCAGTTGTTTGTCCACAATTCTTTTTTATCTTGTAGTATATTGATTTGATACTGTCCAAATTTTGGCGACTCTTTGATACATTGATTATTTGTGGACATTTCAGCCTGTCTGCTAATTGACTCAATTATGGCGTCTTGGGGTATTCCTGCAGTACATAGCATCGCCCGTATTGTCGCTTTCATGTTAGCAAAAAAATAGAAATCCCCATTGGCATTGAGATTTATATAAGCGCCAGTGTGGTGAACATTATTACAGACGCTTTCACAAGCGAAATCCTTCTTTGTTAGAGTAAACCAGAAGACACAAATTTGCAGAAAATGCAATTTTGAAATAAATTCAAAATTATTGTCATCGGTAACAAGAACCTAATACGAGTTTCATCGTCAGAAACTCACATTCAATAAAAGCGGTAATTTGTTTGTGTTTTACGGCTGTTCAACAATTATAGTCATTTAGGGCCAAGCTGATTTTGTTATCCCTTAGGCAGAGAGGTCAGTTTATAACAGAAGTCAAAATAAGAGAAAATCGACATTTGTGAATATTGAAAACATTAAAAAGGTATCGAGGAATACTTGTTTTGGTAAATAATGTGAAAGGGATTGCAGATAATGAACAATTTGCAAAAAATGATGAATGTTTGGAATGATAAACATGTGATGAGATTGACAGACAGTTTACATGTGGCATACAGGTAGATCACTCCTTTTCAGAGGTACACAAGAGTAATATACATACAATGTATTATTATTGTCTACTTCGGATTCGAGACAGCCCAACCTCCTCTCTGCGATCTGAACACACATGGTTAAAGTTTCGATTGCAATTTAAAACGTGTGTTTGTAGTCACTGTAGGCCATCGTTATTGCCATTGATTTTGAATGGCTGACATACTTTTCTTGTTTGATGAAAGTTTAATGCTATTTAGGCAGCTTTGTAAATTCTTTTACAATTTTCTTTTTCATTTCATTTCTGATTTTTTGTGGCTTTGAATCCATTTAAATACAATTTTACATTTCTCGGAAGTTCAAGACAATCGGAAAGAAGGGTTTTGCATTAAAGTGATTTTTGGTTCATGTTGGTGTAAACTTTTGAAGACAGACTGTGTGTCTGAATAGATAGATGCCCTTTTAAAGTGGTGTATATCGATATAAAGACACGATCGATGGTGAAAGCCTCCGCGGAACAAAATAAAGGTGTTGTCTGGTAGTCGAATCGAAGAACTGGTGAATAATACAGCAGGATGTTGCCTCACATGACGTTATTCCGACATCATATTATAATACGTAATACAGTTTGAGAGCTTTGCACTTCGCTTCAGATAACATGTATAATGTCTTTGAATCAATAGTTTAGATGACATGGATTTAAATCAGGCTCTTCCAGTAAATAAATACACACGTAAAAAAGAGAGAACGTTCCCCGACTATATCTCAAAGAAACAAACAAAGACGTATTTGAAAAATTATCCTTAATGTAATATAAGCATTGAACTGTAATCAGATGTAGAATACAGTTGATATGAATGCTTAGATGAACAATGCTAAAATGAACAGGGAAACTCCCAATGCACGATATGTTCTCCGAGCAATTCCTTGGATTTTGCTTGCTCATGCAGTGCATAATTTATATTTTTTTAGAAGCCGTGGTGGTACATCGGATATAGTGTACTTGGTTATGTAGGCTAAGTTCTCAAAACCAAAGAGCACCGCGACAAGGTGTTTGTTTCTTCTTCCAAAAGGCTTCTCAAATAGAAGTTTCTAGTCGAACCAGTTGGTCTTCCATCCCCCTTTGGTTGAGAGGACTCGTCATATTGTTTGATTCAAAAAACCAAACTAGTGTTTAACCTTCATTCAAGTGTTTTACAGACACAGCCACAGCTCATCAAAGAAACAGGGCAATCATTATTTTGAGGCGTTCTTGCCACGTTTTGGAATTATTGCAGATGCCTTCTATGACTCAGATATTTTTCTGGAAGCGTTGACTTGGTTGAATATATGTAGGTGGAATCTCAATGAGGAGTCCGGTAGATGTTTAAGGAATCGGTATGTAATTTCATCTGGTCCAGCTGCTGAATCTTGTGATGTTCTTACAAATCTAAGCAATTCTAACAAATCAAAAAGTGTATTGTAGCTTTCTGTGTGGTTGATTTGTAAATAAACAGTATTACATATACAAAAGAACGATACTTTCCGCCGATGCCTTTTTGTGTACATTCTAATTTGTAATACATTAAATAAACTCAATGAATTTAAAGAAAAACATATTTAACTCATTCACCCCTAACATTATAAAATGAACTATTCCAACTTTTGAATTGAAGAGTTTAAATGCGTCTCCGGGGCTGAATGAGTTAATTCATGCGGTTTGTTAGAAGGATAGGTAAACAAATTGTTTTTGTTGTCGAAGAATTCCAATGTTTCTTTCAATAAAATCTATATTAAGCTAACTTACGTAATAAGTAGCTCTACCCAAAACAATTACCCGGGGTTTTATAAGAAGGACACTGTAATATCTTGTTACAGCCTTCAGTGTACGCTTGTTTACGCAGTTCCATTTAAGGGCATTTCCATTGACATTTTTGGATGGTAAACGGAGACTAAACAAATTAAGCGCAAGCATACTGTAGGTTTCCTGACGTTTACAGACCCTGTGACGTTCACGTGCTAAATTAACCTTTGTGAGCGTATTTTTAGCATTTTGTTTGGTATTTTGTGCGTAAAATATGTTTGAAGAGTTTCATAAGTATTGAATAAAACCTGAACTGTTAGCTTTAGGCAAAATTCACTTTGATCTATTTATTCCCTTGGATTCAAGTTTTTTATCGGACAAAGTGTTTCCTTGTGCCTCAAGTTGGCGTAAACAAGTACTATCAACTTACCGTAGCTAGGGTTTATATTAGGATTGAAATTCCTTTTTTTTTTAAACTTTCATAGAGCTATGAAAGTTCAGTCCTTGCATCAAATATGGATGTAAATGCTGAACTTTAATAGCACTGTGCAAGTTGAAAAAATGTCAAGGCTGATCAAGGTTGATCTGTGACGTCATTGGTAAATAATCTGTTAGGTCTCGAGAATATGGATGTAATTGTTGAACTTTAATAGCAATGTGCAAGTTGGAAAAATGTCAAGGCTGCTCAAGGTTGATCTGTGACGCCATTGGTAAATAACATGTAAGGTCTCGAGAACCTTTGTTTTCATACTCAAATGGAACGCATTTTATTTGTAATGTTCATATAGAGGGTTACAGCCAGCGCAAATGAAAAAATAACATGGCGTAATGATAACTTTGTGTGACGCACAAATATTTACAGTTTCTCTGCATTACTTATATTTAGAGAAACTGTAAATATTTGTGCGTCACACAAAGTTATCATTACGCCATGTTATTTTTTCATTTGCGCTGGCGGTAACCCTCTATATGAACATTACAAATAAAATGCGTTCCATTTGAGTATGAAAACAAAGGTTCATATTGATGGAATTGTTTTGCTGCATATAGTTATTTCGAACAGATTTTGAACAGCAAATAATGTTAAGACAACAATACAATTGATGACGTCACAAAAGCAAATGTTGTTATAGTCTGAGGCACTGGTGCAACTGCCTCTTAGCATTGTTTCAATGGGAAATTGCGGAGCAAATGTAAATCTATAGAGATTTACACGAATGGAATGGATGTTTTGACACAAATGATGACGTCAAAAGGTTATCAGGGTCACGCAAAGAACAGGCGTGTTTTATCGTTATACCCCCCCCCCCCCCTATAAATATACATGTATGACGTCAACATTCAAATAGGTCGATTGGCAACCCTGTTACTATCACGAAAACCGGATTGGAAGTCGACTATCAATTCACATCTTACCAACAGTTTCTAATTTCTAAATGACGGATAATCTCATCAATCTTTGTCTCTCTTTCTCTCTCTCTCTCTTTCCATATCCTAGATCTAGTCCTGATTTCACTTACATAAGGAAGAAAGGGCCATTTGCTCTAATTAAAAGAAAGACGCTGAACAAAGAATCTATTTATAGCTTTCGTTAATGTATTGATTAAGTCTTCACTTAAAAGATAAAGAATATACTTTTTCCTTAAGAACTTGAAGTGATTCACTTTTCTGATTCAATCCAAGATAAGATAGCGTACGGATCACGGCATGTAATCACAGCATGCGAAGTTCATAGAGCCCGATGAATTAGGGTGTGAGGAAAACAGTTCAACCGCATACTGGTCGATATTACTTAATCACACTGCAATATAGAACTTTCCTAAATTTGATGAGGTATCATAAATTGATTTGAGCAAATTGATAGCGCTATTCAAAGTCTAAAATTACGGAAAACCCATTAGGACGATGCAGGAGGAATACTTGGGTTTCTTTTTCTTTCTTTCTTTCTTTCTTTCTTTTTTGTTTGTTTTTTTCGTTCATTTTTTTACCTTTTAACTCATCAAGTACATGTATGAATTGTATCCCCCCCCCCCAAAAAAAAAGAAGCAACAAAAAACAAAATAACTTAAATATTTTTTAATATTCGGGAAACCTAGCTACATATATAAATTGAATACCCAATGGAAATGCATTTTCGGACATATAGTGTTCAATATATTTCATATACTGAAAACATACTGAGTACGTACTATGCTGAATGTTAGCTCTCTGTAGTGGCAACATCCGTTATATGATCTCTAGGAATTCGAGGAAGATATTGGCTGAATTATTTAGTTGCCTTTGTGGTAGCATAATTGGACAATCATTTTGATTCTTTGCTGGTTCAAATCTAGTTTTGAGGAAATTGGTTAAATATAGCATTTGTAATGTAAGGTTCACATATATAGTTCTATCCCAACAACTTTCGTATATTTTTTCTTATTCCTTATGATAAAACAATGAAATTACGAACAAGTACAATTCTTTCTTATAGCAACATGTGTTTTAATAAAATAACTTTTTTGCATTTTTTTTTTAGAAATCCTTTTACAAAGTGACATATTTATATGATTATTGTTTCTACTGCATGGTTACATGTTACATGTATATAAAGATAGAGAACTGTCTTCCGTCGATGTCTATTTAGCCATAATCGGAGGGACCTGATAATTTGTTCCACCCACAGATGTAGTTTTGTATCTAAATTAAGGTGATTAGAGCAATTTCCACTTCACTTTGGGTAATTTAGATCAATATTCGATAAAAATGCCCCCCCCCCCCTACACACATCAATGAAAATGCCAACTCCAATGGCCAAAAATGTAAAATTGCTCTAAACACCTTAATTTGTGTCGGTCCAAAACCAGCTGTAACAAATTCTCAGGTCCCTGTGGCCATTATGTCGCTAAACGCAACTATCTTATACACACAATTGACAACACTAGGTCTACGTTTGGATGTTCAAGAGCGCTGAAGCCCTATTGGTCTACTCTACAACGGATCAGGAGATATATAGCCACATAATTCCCAATCTGTCCTCTACTCTAACGAGATAGAAGCTAGGTTTGTGAACAGAGTTATTTGACGACGAGAATACCAAAGCGTCAACAAAACCATAATCCGAACTCAAAATCGATTAAACTAGGGGTAAAATACGAACAAAGGAAAGATTTACATGGAAACTCACGTAAAAGCACAATATAATAAGATCAGGTGTTCCGGAAGAGTAAGCGTCTTCTGCTTCATCGACGACACCCGCCATGTCAATTTTGGTCACATCCAGGTAAGCACCAGTCCTAAAAATGAGAACCGAGTCATCATTGTCATCACAACAAGTAAACACACTAACAAGCAAACTCAAAAACGTCCATCTTCATATCACACAAAGATACAGAATATATCAAAAACGGATTCTTTGTTCTAGCCAATATTCTGCTCCCATGATTCAACTTAAAGAAGAAAGAAAACGTAATTAATTTTTTTTCAACACTTGCATTTAGAAATGGTTTTCACTGTAATCTCTTTTAATGTCACTCGGATTGAAATAAAATTGGTTTGATTCGTTTGAACTAAGTCAAACTAAAAGCAGCTGCTACACTGATTGTATAGTCATTTTAAGTACAAGTAAGGTATGCGGGCAGCGGGCAACCGGAGTACCAGAAAAAACCACCAACACCTAGTCAGTAGCTAAGTATATGTTTTATATAAAACCTCGAATACACGACTTCATAGTGAAGTTCTCGTTTTCATAGGTTGCCATTAAACACCGGCTCACCACGACCCATTTAAGGGATGGTGATCTGGCTCAGTTCCCCTTCGACTTTTTATATTCAAACTATCTAAAATCTATAAAGTGAAGTTTTACTCAATGCATGAAACAACATTGAAGACATTTTCTAGTGTGTTATCAGCATGGTGAATTTTTTTTTAATTGAATAACCTAAACTTTGCATTTTTATTTTATTTTCATTACATATGGGACAGCAAGCATGCCTGTACTTATGCCATCTTACAATAGCTTTTGCCTTCAGTAAATTATCATTTCTGGGATCATAAGAGATGGAAAGGATAACTCACCTGGAGTTCACCAGCCGGTCATATCATCAGCCATAACGCGAATTGTAATTACAAGACACACGCAAAATCACCCTACCTCGGACAATTAGATAATGTTATTATGAATCATGGTACATGTGCACTAGGAAAGGTATCATTATGTTTCCATAAATGTCCGAGTCAAAAGTTGATATCCGTGCGGCAAGAGTATTGCTTTTGATTTAAACAAGCAAATTGGTTGATATATTTGCATAAGCCTCATTCCGTGGTTTTGCTTTGTTGACAGTTTGTTTTTGATATAATGGCCGGAAACGATGACAAAAAGTCACTTATGAGATGTTTTATTGTGACGTCAAAGTGTTGATATTGACGATACTGGGATACATGTGATACATATATGACACATGGATTTTCTCGGTCGTTGGTTTGTTAACTGTCGTTACGTCCAGCCAGGGTCATATAAGGACGGCCTCCCGGTGTATGCGATGTGTGTGTGTGTGTGTGTTGAGAGCGTGTGTATTTGGGAGGCGGTGGTATATTCGTTTAAGCCTTCTTGCGATAGTTCGGATCTTTTGCCGATTTAAAGTGCTACCACACTGAAGTATACTACCGAAGGCTCCAAGCAGAACACCCCACCCGCTCACATTATAATGATAACGGGCGAACTAGTCGTTTCACACTTATAATACTGAGCGTCAAGCAGGGAGCAACAATGACCATTGTTAGAGACTCTGGTTTGCTTGAAATACTCTGTACTGTAAACGTACATATTCAGAGATGCTGAATCATTATAGTATATTATTCTTGCAAGGATGGTCGGTTGATGCAGTGGACAGCGCTCTTGCCTTTGAGCAAAGCAGTCGGGGTTCGATTCCACGATCGAACGTGAATCCTGGCACACAGGAGTGATTAATATAAGTTGTATACCTTGTTTCCAATTGATGTACAACAAATAAAGTTTATAAAAAATATCTTGTGCTTAAATCTGGTTTAATCTTTCTAAATCATGAGACGATTATTCACGTCTTTCAATTAAATGTAAAGTTTACGACTCGGCATACGATGATTCTTAAATCAATTCCTCTCTGCTTTGCCAAATACTTATTAAGTATCACACGATCTTTGTAGGGGTGTTCTACACGTTTCCTTATTTGGATCTTTCACGAGACACGTCCACCATGGCATCGGTTTGGAAGAAAATATTCTTTCCCGATTTCGAAATATAAAATGTTATTTTACCTTTCGCCAACGATAAAGAAATACGAATTGAAGAATTTGCTTCAATCGTTTATGCTTCAGTACTGAAGTAAACGGAAGTTACCATGGTATTGCACAAGAGTTTCCATAGTAGTGCGCTGGAGGTAACAGTGTAGTGCACTGGAGTTTACAGCGTAGTGAACTTGAGCTTACAATGTAGTGCACTGGAGTTAACAGTGTAGTGAACTGGAGTTAACAGTGTAGTGCACTGGAGTAAACAGTGTAGTGCACTGGAGTTAACAGTCTAGTTCACTAGATTTAACAGTGTAGTGCACTGGAGTTAACAGTACAATGCACTTGAGTTTACAGCGTAGTGAACTTGAGCTTACAATGTAGTGCACTGGAGTTAACAGTGTAGTGAACTGGAGTTAACAGTGTAGTGAACTGGAGTAAACAGTGTAGTGCACTGGAGTTAACAGTGTGGTGCACTGGAGGTAACAGTGTAGTGCACTGGAGTTAACAGTACAATGCACTTGAGTTTACAGCGTAGTGAACTTGAGCTTACAATGTAGTGCACTGGAGGTAACAGTGTAATGAACTGGAGTTAACAGTGTAGTGAACTGGAGTTAACAGTGTAGTGCACTGGAGTTAACAGTGTGGTGCACTGGAGTTAACATTGTAGTGAACTGGAGTTAACAGTGTAGTGAACTGGAGTTAACAGTGTAGTGCACTGGAGTTAACAGTGTAGTGCATTGGAGTTAACAGTGTAGTGCACTTGAGTTAATAGTGTAGTGCACTGGAGTTACAGTGTAGTGCACTGGACTTAACAGTGTAGTGAACTGAAGTTAACATTTTAGTGCACTTGAGTTAACGGTGTAGTGCACTGGAGTTAACAGTGTAGTGCACTGGAGGTAACAGTGTAGTGCACTGGAGTTAACATTTTAGTGCACTGGAGTACTGGAGTTAACAGTGTAGTGCACTGGAGCTAACAGTGTAGTGCACTGGAGTTAACAGTGTAGTGAACTGAAGTTAACATTTTAGTGCACTAGAGTTGCCAGTGTAGTGAACTGGAGTTAACATTGTAGTGAACTAGAGTTAACAGTGTAGTGCACTGGAGGTAACAGTGTAGTGAACTGGAGTTAACAGTGTAGTGAACTAGAGTTAACAGTGTAGTGCACTGGAGGTAACAGTGTAGTGAACTGGAGTTAACATTGTAGTGCACAGGAGTTAGCAATGTAGTGAACTGGAGTTAACAGTGTAGTGCACTGGATGTAACAGTGTAGTGCACTAGAGTTAACGGTGTAGTGCACAGGAGTAACAGTGTAGTGCACTGGAGGTAACAGTGCAGTGCACTGGAGTTAACATTTTAGCGAACTAGAGTTAACAGTGTAGTGCACTGGAGTTAACAGTGTAGTGCACTGGAGTTAACATTGTAGTGCAATGGAGTAATAGAGTGGTGCACTGGGGGTAACAGTGTTGTGAACTGGAGGTAACAGTAAAGCGCATTACAGTGCGTTATCTGCACACACTTCCTTAATTACCGCGTTCCCCGATGTCGTCGATGAAGCAGATGCAGAAGACAATTTCTCTACCCAAAAGGTCTTATTTTCTTGTCCATTTTAATTTTTATTTGTTAAAATGTTATCAATAGTTGAATCTATTTTATGGTTTTATTGACGCTTTGTTTTTCAAAACGGATATAAATATACATGTATTGCCTGTTGTTAGAACATCATGATCTTTAATTTTTAATTTTCCTACGATAGTTTAATAACCTGCATTTTGTATTCGCATGTAAACGTACGCCTACGAAATGTGAAAAAATATAATAGGATATGTTGTGTGTAAAAGGGACTCAAAGACCATATTTCTATATTAATAATATTTAGTTCGTATTTACTTAGATATGAGATCGTTGACATTATGCATTTCAAAGGCAATTAATGACGGTTATAAGGAAGATAATAACACTTCGATTTGATGGGAATCTCTTAGCAACCTCGTTATCTATTGTGACTACACACTGATGCTCTGTTTCCGATCACCGGCTAGGGAGAGAAATAATCGATATATCATGTGGGGGTCACTATCTTTATAAGGTACATGCACACTTGTACCGCCTTGGTATCATCACGATCGACCTCAACCATCTCCGATGACCCGTCGTTGACCGGGCATCGTCTCATTGAAATAGGGTCTGATCGTTGGGCATAGGAGTACAATTCCGTGCTCCTGTGCCCATTTATTTGTGCTATTTATATAACTATACCTAAATAGTAAACGATCTATGATATTGATTCGTTTACGGACTCGAAAGACAAGATATGCAATATCTAGTCAACACATCCTTCCTTCTAGACAGTTCCTCTTGTCATATGTGTCGATTTTAAACTCAAGTTCTATCCTTGCGTGCCAATAATAGGTGTAATTTTGTTTTAAAATTAACTTTGTTTTGTTTTTAACAAGCTAAAAGGAGCATCGATGTATCAAAATATTGTGGTATAATTTTGCCTTTTGCATGATACATCTTTAGCTCTTCATCGGCTTCTGGAAAATCGTGCTTCGAATCACGGAGATGGCGTTGCGTGTTCTTTCATTGGCACTATACGTGTACCTGGATCTGCGGCCTGTGAAGTAGCTCGTTTGGTATGGACCAGGCCCTGGTTTCATCAACGTTCCTTAACTTAAGGAAATTCCTTAACTTAAAAATCTCCATAGGAAAGCATTACAGAATTAAAGGAAAGTTCCTTAGCTAAGGATTTTCCCCCTTAAATTCTGTAATGCTTTCCTATGGAGATTTTTAAGTTAAGGAATTTCCTTAAGTTAAGGAACGTTGATGAAACCAGGGCCAGGGTCTGTAACTACTCCCCAATGAGAATAGTTGTTTCTTAATGACTGCAGTCTCGGTAATCAGTCCCTGGATCGTGTTGGTCCAAACCTCTTCGAATATTGCTTTGAATGTTTTCTAACCCGTGTATACTTTCGAAAACATGTTTAGAATGGTCCTTCAATAGGCCGAATTCTTTTCGTCGAACAGAACTTGCCGATCAAAATATTTTTGCCATTTATACAAAAAGATACCAAATATTACCAATATATTATTACACAACATAGGATATTTTTTTTTATAATACAAACTTTTCTTCCTGATTTATCCCAGATGAGCTTTATTGGGTTTGTTAAATCAAGATTTTTTGGCATCTAGCCAAATTGATAAATGCTGTTTGCGGGCAATAAACGCTGAAAACTTCTGTGACGGAAAAACGTGCATTTTATTATTGAAATGTTAGTTGTTATCTCGTATTCCAAATCAGGTCCGACAACGTTCGTATCAGTCGATGCTACGGTATGTATATATAATTCTCGTTTCCATGAGACACGACAAAATCCTAGTAGACTATGGCCAGTTTTATACAGAGCCTTTGAAAATTGATCGGCATATCTATAATTAACTCTTGAATATTCATACTTACCTAACATTTAGCTAATCCTCACAGAATACGTACAGTTGTCAGAACGCATTAATACAGCTGTTTAACGTCATAGCTAAAGATCAGAAGAGATAAGCCTGATCAGACTTTAGACAAATTTCCATATGTTAGTGTTCATTTCTGATCGTAAATCACGGATTAGTGAGTGTTCCCTCATTAGAGAGATATAGAAAAACGTGTATTCTATATGTTAACAAAAATGTTGAAATGCTAACATGTATCTATATAAGCAGGTTTTAGCGGAAATTCGTACAATTATTCAAACAATATGAAATGCTCTATATGTGTACGTAGTGTTGTACATTTGCATTTCAAATCTTTTTATTTTCTTTTTTAATCATCAGTTTATGATTTATAAAAATGAAAATAAAAAGAAAAGAAAGGCGCATATAAGAAAGGGATTACAAAGAATCAAGGTGGAGCAATTAGCTTTTCTGGAATGTAAAATTATATAACGGTGATTGATTTAAGACTCAAACCCCTGACCTACAGCTCTGGGCTTTCTCTGTCTGTTATCGTCGCCAACTTAATGTGGATTTCTAATCAGAAATTTTCTATCACGTTTCCAGCCACGCCAATCAAAAATATACAATGGATCAGCTAATGTCGTTACTTAGCTTAAAGCTAACCACAACGATCTGTTACATAGAAAATATAATTTGCCATAAATCGGCTAGGAACAGGTGTTTGCATGTTGAGATGCAGCATAACAAGGTACAATAATTTGTATTGGGGGTTGAATTAGTCATAACACTGCAGTGCTTTTCTTGCGACAAAAAGTAGCAGGTGGTACATTCATACCTTTTTGTTTCTTTATCTATCAGCTTACAGGGATAGTATACCATTCATTTATTGTCATTACTTTAGGGGTACATGACTCTTTCTTTCCTCGCAATCAGTTTTGGTCTACCTCGACAAACCGCCAGAACTTCTCTAGGGTGATCCATCGCCGTATGCGTCTGCTTCAAATTCCTATGATGCTTCTAGAGAGACTCCGAAGTAAGAAAATGAAAGCAATGTATTATTCCCAACCATTTGATAATTTTATTCAAATTAGACTCAATGTTACATAGATGGGGTTTAATAACTATTAAAGTAATCATTAAATTTTATATTTATGTCTTAGAAGAATAGCAATTGAGTTTGGCAAGATTTGGATATAATTGTAAATAATATATTCTGTCAAAGTTAGAACTGAATTTAGACATAACCTCGTTTTCAACTGGGTAAAATGGAACTTACTTTGGTTTTCATTTCAAATATATTTTATTGATTAAATGTATCATCAATGGGATTGATCAACAGGCTTTACCTATATAAGCTCTCCCCCCTCTCTCTCCCTCTCTCTCAACTAATTTTGGTGTTATTTGTCACAACAAACCTGGACAAAAAAAGGAAAAAATGACTTTTGACGTTAGTTTACAGTAAAAAATATACATAAAGAAAGCAATAAACTAACGCAAAACACATCGGAAATTACTCGGGTAGTTTGAACCAAATCAGACGTTTTCGTGAATCATATTATTCTTGCAATGCAAGTAGTATTTGCTTGCGAAATCACAGGTGCAATTTTAAACGGTTCTTTACGACTGTGCGAAACATAAACTTACCAGTTTACGATGATGTTATTACTTATTAAGACCGCTGACGTACATCGTGAAAAGTTTTGGAAATAACATTTACCAGATCTCGTATCAGGTCGTGACAAAGACTGTTAAGGTCTTATTCCGGACACTTGATACCGTATGGGAAGGCAATTAAATGCGACCAAATGACGTCACGTGGCGTTCGGACAGGAAATTGATCTGAGGATAAAGTTCCGATGGCGTATTTGATACCGTGAATTACCACCATTCTAGTTGTTTGTGTACGACAGTGAACTTACGGCGCTGTTGTGTGTTATGTTACAACATAACAAGTCCGATGATATTGGTTTAAGATAAAATAAACATAAAGTGTGTTATAAAACTATGCTCTTCGAATCAATATGTCTCGTCGATATTTTTTGACGCTATTTAGATCAAATTTGTTACTTCCTTTTTGTTCAAAAACATAAACTGTTGATATTGAAGTTTCAGCAGGGAAGTCACCTGTGTTGCACAAATTTTGACATTGCTGTTCCTTAACATTGTCAGAAAAATGTCACAAAACAATTATTCGTTTTCAAAATAAATAAAAAAAACAAAAACAAAAACAAAACCTAACCGAATCAGATAGGAACACGACACAGAATTACAGGGACACTCAAGAAAATATACAGGAATAAAACGGCCAGGCGTTCAGGAAGGATAAGCGTTTTATGCTGCATAGGCGACACTTGCAATGTAAATTTAGGTCTTATGAAAGAGAACTAACATGGCAAACCAAAAGCATACCATAAACACCGACCATAGTAACTTGTAGACTTACAGAATAAACAATGTAGACAAAGGGAAGAGGCATGCTACTACGAAAGAAGTGTGGAGATCGTGACTCAGTTCCTTGTGATTCGTCTTCGGTTAATATTTAAAAATACCAGGTTAATATAATACCATATTGACCTCACCAAAGGTCCAAAATTGTCATTTTGAAGCTGAAGAATGAGTAGTTTTCTTGATTTCTGGCCCAAAAATTTATATAGAAATATTGACGATGTGCTGTTTTAAAATAAGAAAGTATCATTGGCCATTTCATCCACACATCGTCAATACTTCTAAATTAATTTTTGTTGCTGCTACTGTTTCTGATTCACAGAAATTTCTCCATAAATTCACCCACGTAATTTTGTCGTGTTTTATGAATGAGGATACACTGGCTACGAGAAAGTTATATAACATATTTAATGTAACAAACAAAGATTTTAAATACTTTAAACCAATGATGATGCAGTTTCAGATCTGCCGAAACGCAAACAATAGCTGTATGAGGTATGTTATTATGGATACGGATGATTAGTACAAACTGATAGCTGTCTTTACAAACGTTAAAAGTGAGAAATATGGATATTGATTAATTTCAAGACTTGTCAAAATACTAATATGTTTTCCTCATATTATGTATTTGCGTCGGATTGTTTCTGACAATATCAAATTCGAAATCAATAATTTGTTTTATGTCTGTTCTGTTCTCTATAAATGTCGTTCTAGAACGTAGCCGTTTGCATCAAATAACATCGTATATGTAATGGTTCGACAATTCTATGTTCCACAATCGTAGATTGTATATTTTTCTTTGATCCTTTGTACGTCACACGCCGATTTTTTTAATGTTGATATTTTGGGGTCTTCGGTCTATAAAATTACTGTGTTTCTGTTTTACCTTGAAGACATAACTTAAAAAATTGTTTTCCGTTGTTACATATCCATCGCATCTAATATTTTGCTGTTTTTCTGTATATGCTGTTTGCCGCTTAAACAAGTAATTTATTTATTATTCCGTTATATGACAGTTTTTCTGATATTCCGACTATTTCCAAAAATAGTATAGACGCAATTAAAGAATACGGTTTTTATGAAGTCTAAATTGTCAACGTGGTTTTGACAGTATAGGACTAACACAATTTCTTCTTTATGTTCATATGATTCATACAAACAACAATGTCGATTTCACTACGCATTTTATCTTACAATAAAAAGGAATCAGCTTATTCTGGGACACCCAGTATAAGCTAACGTCAAGGTATATATTGATATCTAAATACCCCCCCCCCCCCCCCCCCGCCCGCATCCCTAGCCTTTTTTAATGTGTTGATCAAATGTGTCTATTAGAATTAGGATGACTCTATGGCCATTTGTGACGTCATTAATTCTTTAGACTTTATTGTCTTAAAATTGAACTTATTAAAATCTTAAATAAATTTTGAGCTTCCGTTATCTTCATAATCCCCACAATCCTTTCAGAAGATGTGTTTTCAGTGAAATGTTAATGTATAAGCCCTATTTATCTGGAAAACTACTTCGCCGACGGGATAATCAGATTAATAAGAATTTCTGAATATCTGCCAGGTTAGCAGACTCTGTGAACGTATTCCATGATAATGACAGGATTTTTAGGATTAAAAAGTACATCCATTTTATAATTGCACGTATGAAAGAAAACAAATAATAAACATTCGAACTTCAAAAATGTAGTCATGTCTCCCTCTTAAAGTCCTGATGGTATTACAAATGCAGCCGACATTTAAACTCGTGCAGAAATAGAAATGGATATTGAGGTAGCGTGGATGCATCAGTTAACAAGGTGGAAAGGTAGTGTACAGGGATGAACTTTAATAGCACACCGGGAAAAGGTACAATCCGTCAGTATTTACACTTTCTCAAATGTTTAACGATATAAAAGGTCTTTTACGAAAGAAATCAGACAACAAGAACGCTTATTGTATGAAGCATACATTATATGTGGCAGTTTAACCGGAACATATAAAGGATCTTAAATGAATTTCCATTTCACATTGAATTTATGAAGCGAATCTTAAGAAAATGTGAATTTAGCGAGCTTATGACATTACCAAAAATAGTGATATTCATCCGTTGGGAAACGTCAATTTTCATACACCATAGGGGATGTAAAACTCCAGAGCGGAAAACAATAACGTCACAAAAAGAACAGTTGAAGCGTACAGCCAATCATATTTGCGTTAGCATATATTTACCTAGTAACATATGCAAATATATTACACGGGCAAATTCACTGGATGATAGAACAATTACTGTGTACAACATCCGAGCGCATTTTATAACAACCGTGCATGCATTTTTTGGATCCATATTTGCTGACGTTGTCTGTCGATAAGATTCATTAATGGGCATTGCATGAAACCATTGAAGTGTCTGCACACGGCTCTAAGTAAGACTTTGCGTGCCCTTTACTTAGTGTCTTCTTGTAGTTAATGCACAACCGCTGTACATGCAGGAGAGGAAGAGAAAGGTTTCCAAGCGACTTATTCAGCATACTCATTGGGATGTCTTGAACGAAGCGGGAAATTCAATTAGCCGGTTCTTGGGTGAGTGCAATCATTTCGAGAAGAATGTAAGGATTTCCATCATGAGAACGCTTAATATATACTCGTCTTTACCGCCATCGCCATGACGAAAATAAGATAAACGAAACGGCTATATACTGTGTACGGGGATGCAGCTTTAAGAGGAATATTCCTTGAGTATACAATATGAAATATTACTGTAGCTACTGTATTCATGAAAGGGTTCTCATTCTCAAGCATCGGTATCGTGCCTCTAGTCGAATGCCATTTTCTAGTTATAAATCAATAACCAAAATATAATTGTGTCGACGCTTAAGTTAAAGAAATGGAAGAGCCGTGAGGCGAAAAATGTTTTCTGTGTTTTCATGTGAGTGGTTGATCCTTTCACATGGGGTTAGTTTTGAATGTTAACTCCAGGATTGAGGACTGGTTTCGGAAAACTGACCTTGGATGTACGAAACTAAAACGTATTTTAACTAATCGTGACGAAGGTCAGGTGGCGGAAGTCGTGACGATGGTTACTGTACATATCAGCAATGTCTTCGTCTTAGTAAGTCCTTGGAGTGATAACGACACAAAAAAAGGAATATTAATTAAAAACAACTATATACATGTTAAAAGAAAAATTACTTCCATGGATTGGTTTGTGTTTAATGTCCTAGCTATTTACATTTATTTTCATTTAAGGACGTACCAGGTTTTGGTTGGGGAGAACAACATACGACTTGCAACGGTTCCATGAAAGCCTAGAACCAACTAGACAGAGACAGTGGTTGGGGGGATCACGAGATGGGGGGGATCACGAGATGGGGGGGATAACGAGATGGGGGGGGGGGGGGGGGTATCACGAGATGGGGGGTATCACGAGATGGGGGGGGGGGGGTATCACGAGATGGGGGGGTATCAGCATTTCACCTATACACTTTGTCACTTGAGGCACTGAAACAACTTTACCAAAAATGTTTCAGCTAGAAAACGCTCAGTTGCAGTTTGTTTGGAGTTTTACTGCTAACGTGCCAGGTATTTTTATCAATGAAACATCAATGAAATGAATATTGCCGATTTGTAAATACATGATCTCTTGAACAATGACAACTTTATCTCACTCTTTCGTTGTTGAGAGTTTTTTTAAAAGCTAATTTTCAATTTAAGAATTGTTGACATTTTCTGTGAACTCCGCCGTTGCCGACAAATTATCAAAACGCGTGATATAAATTGGATCGATACAGCCACTTAAACCCAGGCGAGTGTTGCAGATGCTGACACGAGAAGATAATTGGGAGTTATCGTTTTTCAGCGAACACGAGGAAATGGCTGCAGGGCATCGCGACAGATCTACTAATTAGCAAGGAAATTTCTGATTAATATTTTTTCTTTTAAAATCATTTGAAATTCTCACGAATTGTATTGTCCTTGAATATTTTAAAGTACAATGGAACATATAGATATAAATATGTTTTAAACAGGAGGGTTTATTGTATATTTCCATCCCCTCGGGAAATATTCCCTTCGATGTCGATGTTTATATTTACATGGCAGCTGCATAAGAGGATTTTCGCTGTCCCCATGTAATGTTGTTGATTGTTATTCAGATTAGTATCATTGAACTAGGAATACAGTGTAGAGTTCGTGCATATAAAAGTGGTAAAAGAAAAAAGCAACACGTTTGTTTATGGTTTATATGGACAAAAAAAAAAGAAATTATGTGCTGCGTACACACTATTGATAATAGATAAACTTTTGATAGCCTGTAATAAGGAGAAATGTATACTGCTAAGACTAACAAAATGCAGTTCTCAATAAAAAGTTTTCAAACTGAAATCAGAATGCGTAAAATATTCGGGCAAGCTTTTTCTTCCTTGCGATGCGGTGTTTCATGGGATTTTATAGTACTTAATACATGCAAATCACAAAATAACTTATTTGAATTAATTCATTTTTCTGTTGCTCCGCCTTTAAATTAATCTTCCTAAAAAATAGTCAATATGCTGCTAGAAGAAAGAATATCCAAGCAATTAAAGGGGCATCCCGCGAAAGTAAGCTTTTTTTCATAATTTTTTTCAAAATATTACATACACATATCGAGTGGGTATTCTTATGGACTGCGACGATCGGATTTTGCATATATATATTCATAAAATAAATAATTTCAAAATAACTAGTGGAATTCCAGAACGTCTGGCTAGACTTTTTGGTTTGGGATTTCCACCTACCAACGCATGCGCAGCGAGCGCCACTTCGATTGTATTGTATTGTTTATTCACTTTAAGCCTTACGGCTCATAAGGATAATTATACAAAATAACATAATACATAATCATAGTCATATGAAATACTAAGTAATTATATCGTAAAATAATAAACATGAACTTGTACATTGCATGGACAATATAGATATTCAAAAACAATTATAGGTACAAGATAAATAAATTCATAAAGATGGACGGCTCTAAAGTGAAAAAATGCAATTTTAAACACAAATATTAATTCATACTTATCGTTGAATATTAAAGAAACGGCAGCAGTTCTAAAAGTCGGGGCTAAGTAAAGGTTTATTAGCTAAACAATAGTAGGGCCTATAACAAGTGGTGTTGTCAGGGGAATGACTATACAGCAATTACAGGAGACGGAAAATGTACTAATGTAATATAACATAAATAAGTAAATTAAATCAAATGTAACTAATGAATTCTGGACCGTAATAACAAGCTTGATTGTAGATATTTTCCAAGATTACATAAATCTTTTCTGTTATGTACAGATAGAAGTTGAACTAGTTTGAATGAAGAAGGGCGAGTCCAATAATACTTTTTGATAAACTTTTTACGAATGTCTACGTAAAGTGGACAGACCAAAATAAAGTGGAACTCGTCCTCAATTTGGTTTTGATTACAATTACGACATAGTCTGTTTTCCCTTTGTATATTTCGATACCGGCCTTCTTCTATACAAAGCTGATGTGAGGATAGTCGAAATTTCGAAATTAATTTAAAATATGCATCTGGAATAGATTTTGTTAAGTAAAATTGTAATGTAAAGCTATCGATCAGAAATTTATACAAAAAACATTTAGAAGACCTTTCAAAAAATTCATTCCTTGTTTGAATGAAATTATCAATTAAACGCTGCTTAAAACAATGTAAAAATACAGTTTCGTTATCAACATATTGAGATAACCAAACACCACCAAGACCAGATGACAATAAAAGGTTTTTCACTTGGCAAAGCCAATTACAATTTCTGTGATTGCAGTTATTCATTTCTTCATAAACTGACTTAAGAATACAATTGTCACATTTAAGTAATTTCAACCAATATTTAATTATCCGACATTTTCTGATAATATGTAAAGGCAGGCGCCCTAACTCAGAATATACCATTAAAGATGGCGTGCTTTTCTTTACATTCAGAATTCTTCTTAAAAAATCAAGATGTATTTTTTCTACTTTATCTGCAGCGTGAAAACCCCACGTCTCACAACCGTAATTAAGAACGGATGAAACATAAACTTCAAAAACATTTAGTTTAGATTCTACATTTAGAGACAAATTATTACAAATTCTTAATGCATTATACATACATTTTCGACCTTGTTCGGCAATTTTTTCTTGAGTTTTTGTAAACTTGCCATTAAAATTTAACACTATACCAAGATAATTAAATCTGTCAACAATTTCAATTTCATTTCCATCAAATAGAAATTGTTCACCGATACGTAATCGGCCACCATTTCGAAATACAACAATTTTAGTTTTTTCTATATTAACTGTCAATTGCCACTTATCACTATATTGTTTTAAGGAGTCTAGCAACTTCTGCAAACCAGAGGCAGATTCTGAAAAAAGGACAGTGTCGTCTGCATACATGAGAAGAAATAACGAAATATCTCGTAGGAATAAAGCGTCACATGAAGTATTAATAAGTTCATTTTCAAAGTCATTTACATACATGGAGTAAAGAAAGGGAGACAACCCCTCCCCTTGCATCAAGCCCCGCGAGCACAAGAAGAAATCAGATAATTCAGACTTGTACCTAACACAAGATTTCAAACCTTCATATAAAGATTTTATAATATTTAGTAATTTTCCTCTGATGCCATTGTGGAAAAGCTTCAAAAATAATTTGTTTCTATTTACACTGTCGAAAGCTTTGCGGTAATCTACAAAACAACAGTAAAGCTTGCGCTTATTAGAAAGCATTTTCTGAATTATACCATGTAGAGCAAAAATAGCATCATTAGTACCATAACCAGGTTTGAACCCGAACTGGGCGTCAGTGACAATGTTGTATTCCTTCGACCATTGTAACAATCTATTGTTTAAAACACATGTAAATAATTTAGACAAACAGCTTACCAAAGTTATCCCTCTATAATTGTTTGTATCATTGACATCGCCTTTTTTGAACAAAGGAAAAATGATACCCTTAGACCAGACGGTAGGGAAAGCACCAGTATCAAAAATGACATTAAATAGTTTTGTGAGAATAGGAACAACCGAGTCCTTATATTTAACAAAATATTCATTAAGAATGTTGTCAATACCAGGAGATTTACATAATTTAGCACTTTTTAAAACATTCAGAACTTCGTCATTTGTAATAGGAGAATCCAAGTCGTCATACACATTTGAATTATCATAGATTTGAGAATTCAATGGAATGTCAGTGTCATCATCACTACAACTTACTTTTTTGAAATGTTCAAAAAAATCTCCAATATTCAAATTGGTATTGGGGAAGTTTGATTGTTTCTTAAAATATTGATAAAAAAGTTTCGGATTTTTTCTACGAAGCATACTTACACGATCGCCTTCTGATCTTAAATACTTACGTTTTACAAGACGTTCGTGACGTTTATACTTACGCTTAGATTCGACAAGGGACTGTCTGTTAGCAAGACTTCCATTAGAATTAAAGGAAGATAATTTTCGTCTATACGACCGGTAAAGACGCATACATTTATCGTCAAACCATGGTTTATGGACACGATATTTTATTTTACTGCCAGGTGAAGGGATAGAAATAGATCTACAACATGGACTAAATATTTCATTGATAACAGATGAAAAAAGATCAATTCCGTGATCTACAGAAACTGTAGATGATTGCATATCATCAACAATACTATTCAGTACAATAATGTTATTATTTAAATTAATATTCATTTGAGTTTCTTCATCGGCATTCCATTTATACACCTTTGCTTTTAGATTATTTTGGACATTATCAACACTGGTAGGCATTCCAACCGGTTTAATTAAAACATCAATATTAAAAGCAATCGGGGCGTGGTCGGACCATTCATTGAAATCATGCACCTTAAATTCGGTAATCATATCAAAGGAGTCTTTGTGAATAAGAACATAATCAATAACACTTGACCCCAAATGATTGTAAAACGTTAACTTACCTGTGTCGTCACCGGGTGACCTACCATTACAAACACGGAGACCCGTACTCTTACATAGTTCTAACAGTTTACGACCAAATGTATTAACAGTGCCATCAGCTGATTTACGGTTTGGCATAACAGCATCATTGTCGTATACAAACATATTCGTATTGAGAACTGGCCGGGGCACGATATCTGACTCTATATAGTCAACTGAGTTTCCAATTCTACTATTGAGATCACCGGCAATGATAACGGTGCCAAACTGTGAGTAATACGTAACATCATTTTCAATAAGATCAAAAACATCGTTTTCATACAAAGTATAATAAACATTGTTATCATGTGGTATATAGGAAAAACATATATATATATCATCCGCGGCAAATTGTCTAATTTTTATCCAAAGAAGTGTGTCTGCTACACACTTAACAACAGAAACATCTAGTTTTTTCTTATGTAACAAAACAATACCTCCACCTTTACCCTTATTACGAGGAAATGACAAAATATTAAAATCATCACATAGAAGACTAGAATTTAAGTCACTATCATGGCTGACCCAACACTCGGACAGAAATGTAATATCAGAACAGGAAATAATGTCAACAAAACCTGGTTCTTCCAATTTGCGCACCAAACCGCGGTTAACGTTCCATGAGGTTATTTCAAGCGCATGTCTCTCCCCCTGACACCCCTATAGATGAGACGACTCCGCCCTTTTAGTTCCACCCGATGGGGGCTGGGACGTGAAACGTCTTCTCCCGGGGCCCGGTGGAGTGGGCGTGAATGGGTTCCTCCTCTTATGGTTGGTACGAGCATTGGGCGTAGACTGCCCACTCACAACTCCACTGAATGACGGAACTGGCTCAGTGTCGCGTTCGATACGCGCAGCGCGATTGTCATTATCTGCACGGTACAAGGTACCGTCAATATATAGTTTGTCCCGAACCATTTTGGTATGGTGATTATCAGCCTTCGCTTTCTTTTTAACAGGATATAACAAGCGCCTCCTCTCTTCGATCACGGCAGGGAACTGTTCATTGATACCGAAGGGTTTTCCTTTCAGTTTCCAGGAGAGTTGCAGCACGTGCACAAGGTCCTTGTGAAAGAGAAAACGAGCTACAATGGGTCTAGGCTTACCGGATTTCGATTTACCAAACCGATGCACATTACCTAGCTCTATGGGATAGTCGATGCCTAACTCAAAATGTAAAAAGTCCCTAAGCTTTTTCTCGGTGTCCTCTTCCTTCCCTTCACCTGCAAGCCCGTGAAATATCAAGTTATTTTTCATCGATCTACATTGTAGATCCAGAACTAAAGAACTCATCTCATCCTTCTCCTTTTTTAATGTGTCCAACTCCTTGCGGATAATGGAAATATCAGCCGTCGTGTCCCCCTGAAGAGTATCCAACGATATTTTATTATCACTAACCTGTGATTTGACAGAGTCAAACATGTCCCCAAGCGCCTGTGCACTTTGCTCATACTCGCGAGATCGTACTGAGAGATCATTTATAGACTTCTCAAGCTCAGAGTTCTTTACTTTAATGCTACCCATCTCATGTTCAAGTTTATTTACTTTCTCTGATAAAGCAGACAGCGTATTTTGGACTTTGTCGATTTTCTTAACCTGCACATCGATGTCTGATATACGAATGTTCATATCAGTTATCAGTATCGTGATACGATCCAGCTTAGAGTCGATATTGGTGTTATCTTCACGACTAGCTTCAACAGTAACATTTGGATTATCAGCCATAATTACATGTAGACCCTGGTATATATATGGCATATATATATATATAGCGAATGAACACACACGTACGTACGATCGTGAATAGCGCCTCTCTCCTATAGAGCCTCACGCCAGGTAATCGCCACGGCTGAATAGACACACAGGTAACACACAGGTGAGCATAAAGTGACAGGTGTAAACAATAGAGTAGATTTCGAACTGTGCATTGTTTGTAATAAAACTGTCAAATTAAGATGAATTCTCCGCAAATGGAACCTCCAGATTTCACACATCAAATGATGAAATCATAAACGAGAAGCTGAGGCAAAAACCAATGACGCGGCAGTGGACAAAATAGCAAAAATGTCACAAAACTTACGGAGCCGTAGAAATACGTCAGAACACATCAGCCGCCATCCGTGTAAACACTCTATCTGCTATTACCGTTACACCACGATAAGGCCTAACTACTAAGCGAAAAGTTGCCGAATGGTCAAAATATGACGCAAGATTGCGTTACGGAATCATATTGAGAGATGGGAAGTATTGAAAGGAGAAACTACCTGCTCTATTGTGTGTATGTTACATATTTCTTCTGGGTAACGGTAACATGCACAAATAAAGCTTTGATTTGGTTTTGAGGCTACCCAAGGGGAAACTGTTTTAGTCTTCTGTTGCATAAAATGCGTGTGTAATATGAAACTTAAAAGTGTGTTTATAATATTCCCTTTATAAAATCTTATGTTCCAGGAAAACAGTATGATCTAATTATATTGCTGGATAGAAAGACATTTTCAAATACAATATATACCATAACAGAAAAAGTCGTTTGATTACGTTGTAAAACGGGACGTGCGACCGAGGTACATACGGCTTCAATTTGGACAAAAGGAATAAAAAAAAATATATGTTTTCACGCGTAAAAAAGGTGTTATTCATACTTAATCTATAAATTAGTGAAGGTACAAATATCATTGGGTTGCGACCCCGGTATTGAATTTGATACGAAAATATATACATAACGGGGGGAAAAAATTAAAAAAAAACAACAAAGTTATACAACATATACCTATATGTATATTCCATTCCTGCAGGTTTTTTTTTAAAAAGTCACCGTCCCTTTACAAGACGACAAAAAAGATATAAAAAGAAAGCGGAATTATCATAACATGTTCATAACGGTTAGTTTTAAGTGTTTTAACAGTTCCAAATCTGATATACATGTAGTCATGCTTAGTGTGTGGTGCGTTATATGAGTGTATGGACTTAATGTTCGCATTCCGTGATACGTGTTAACGTGTGAAGACGCTGAAAGTTGGCTAGATTTTAAATGAATATGAATGTATCTTGTATATATAAAGAAAGTTTGAAAAAAAACCCAAGACATTGAGTTGTAAAAATAATAGCAAACATTTCATGTCATTTTATTTTCGTATTTTTCAATGCATGCTACATACATTTTATGAAATCATCTGAAAAGTTGGGTTCGTGAATATTACCTTTTACAAAAATTAAGGTTTGTACCATGGCCGTATTCCGTACCCATGTGTACCGGCCTCGGTCAGGTAAATATAATATAGATAATTCCTGGTGTCGATATATGGTGCCGATATGCCGACAATTATTCTTCATTTGAATATCGGTATGTGTGCAATTGATGTCTATTTTTAATGCGAATGTGATTCAATAAGTTTATACACGGACTTTGTCTCTGTTTCATCAGCCGTATACATTACGCGTCCCCTCCCGTGTGGCCCCTTCCGTCAAACCGATCAGGAAACTTGCGGCACACCTGTCACGTTGCGTCATTCCCGCTATTTTTATCTGGGCTTTCCCGAGGAATGCGATTTTGCAAGTGGTCAAAATAGACATTTTGAGTCCACTTTGAATATGGGAATAACAGGAAAGTATAATTAGTAGTGCAGACGCCATGTATATTCAAGAACAGACATTTAGGCTTTCGCGGGATGCCCCTTTAACATAGTAAACCTTATAAATCGAAAGTTTTTCGGTATTCCTGTATCAATTACATCACGTTATCAAGATGTAAGTGTGCTAGCTGATCTAGACTAAAACTGCCAACTTATTAAACTTTGAGAGTGCTAGCAGGCCGATCATGTAACGCTTTCAAACTGTATTAGTGCTAGCCTTACTATCAGTCTGTGTGAACGCTAGCAGGCCAATCGTGTAACGCTTTCAAACTGTATTAGTGCTAGCCTTACTATCAGTCTGTGTGAACGCTAGCAGGCCAATCGTGTAACGCTTTCAAACTGTATTAGTGCTAGCCATACTATCAGTCTGTGTGAACGCTAGCAGGCCAATCGTGTAACGCTTTCAAACTGTAATAGTGCTAGCCATACTATAAATCTGTGTGAGGACTAGCAGGTCAATCATGTCATGTCATCAATTTCAATATAATAAATTTCGAACGAGTTCCGATAAGAGAAGTAAGCCAGCCGGACATGAATATCATAACATAATGTTGTTCACGTGCTGTTACAGGATCCGAGATGATTGATTGCCTACAAACAAAGTGAGGAAAAAACAAAAATGCAAGAAACATCCAAGAATTGTTATTTCTAAACAGTTACGACAAGCAAATACTTCAGCTGCAGCATACATGTTGTTTCGCTCAAAATTATCTTTAAGATTTTCATGTTGTTTATGTCGTAAACCTTCGTGAGGGTACAAAGTAGCAACACAGTATATGGTGTAAACAATAAGTCCATTAGCTGTTGCTGTACGGAGATGAAGCAGGTTTGATATGAAGTTATAACATAATTGCATAATTTAGAATTTTGTCTTCAGCCCTTTTTTTCCATTCATCTACAATAAAAATGAAACTTTGGTACAATCTCGTACATTAATCCATCTGCGCTTGATGTTGGTGTGATGAATGATTTTAGATAGGAATTTGTGAGATATAATGATGCTAAAACTATATTTGTTTTTAAATTTTATTTTATCCCGAAATCTGAAATTCATATGCATGTAATCATTTTGCGTGAGCTGTTATCTAACTCTCACATAAACACAAGTTGGCGGTAGTTGCTGTTAACATTTTGTTAGATTGAACGACAGCATTTACTGTTTAACGTATTTTTTAACTTTTAAATCCATCATTTTCTTGATAATTCAATTAATTTGATTGCATGTACACATGTACAGTTGACAGTGGTCGTAAGCTATATTCCCAATGCAGTTAAACCGCCGCTACGTTACTTTAAACAAGCCATCGAACTAGCTGTTGATCACTGAAGATATATTGCCTTCTTGCAAAGTCATGTAAACCCCGGGTACAGTTTCAAATTAACCTGTTTCTTATATTAAAGAATTTCTCGCAGAAAGTCCGAAAGAGATCAACATGAAAAGCTTATGAAAAACTGTTTACCTATGTTCATATTTCATATTCATTATGACGCCACAACAAATTGTAATATGACGTAAATATATTCCAAGATGGCGACGCGCGATTTTGTTTTATTGGAAGGGGACACTGTCAAAGAGATGGAATAGAGAAATAAGAAAAATGTAGGACCAAAATGTTGCAGTCGTGATTATAGCGAATAGCGAAGCTTCAACAAAACCATAATCTAAACTCGAAATCAATTAAACTAGGGGTTAAATATAAAAACGTTTTTTTTTTCCGAAACTGCAGTTGCCATGGCAACTCAAAAAGTAAAGATTTAGTCTGATGAAATAAGATCCATTTTCTCTCTCTGACATGGCAACATTTTTTTAGTGATGTAATAAAAGGACCGTTATTAAATTCCCATGTCGTTAGGGATTAATACAACTAACTTCAACGCTAGCTGCATTGGGGTTGTTTTAAAAGATCTTGAGAAAGAAAATCGTTCGGGCTCTGTTTCTATTCGGCAGTGATACCTTTTGTTGATTTCACAGTCACTGAAACACCCGTAAATTGGTCAGATGTAGTTAAATGTCCCTAAGTGCCGATGTGACCTTTTCATGCAAAGTCTTGGTATTTATGTGTGGAATGCTTGATTTCTCAATTTAACACAGATCCAGGACACTCTGGGATATAAAATTACCAGAGTCTTATCGGCCCCGACTTCTGTTACTAGTTTTAATTAAGTTGTGAAGCATTTATCGAATTACCTAAATGACATACCCTAAAATGCCAAACGTGCTCAGACACTCGCGAGCCTTCTTATACCGTACAACCGCCATTTATAGACACTATTGAGGCCATTTTGCGGGTTCTCAAATAATTAAGCGGAATGGTATTCAGTCTGATTAGCATGTTACTGAAGAAATTGTCTGTTCTGATACATTCCTGTCAATTAAGCTTTAAAATCTATTTTGAACACCAAAACGACGTGTACGAAATGTCACCAAGACTATTGATGCTTCCTGTCGAACAGTTCTATATATAGCCTATCAAAGTCTAACAGTGCTCTGTATTTAGCAGTTCGGACCGTGCAAATTGCGTACGTCCTTTGGATTATGGTAGCTCGGTTTGACATTCTTTTTGGACGTCCACTAGGATAGATGATTATTGTTCATTAGTTCCGGAATCAGAGGTTACACACGCTGGTCCCAATTTACATCAAGACGTGTCTGGTAGCTAGCTGCCAGACACATTAAGAACAGAATGACGTAATATCGGTATTTTTGTTGAGTTCAAGCTGTCGTTGTTTTATCGATGTTACTTTAGATGTCCCTGTATCTGCCATGTCAGCTCTTTCACACAGAGGTTCATTTCTCTTTTCAACCCGCTCTTCATTTCCTGCTCTCCTCTCCCTTTCTTTGTTACATTACCTCATCTTCATTCTATCCTTCACAAATTGGTCTTTATGTCTTGTTTTCTTTCTTCTTCCCTCTCCCTTTTCCTCATCATTTCTCCCTCCCTATGAATTTCATTCCCTTTCTCCCCTTTTCGGTCTATCGTTCTCCTCCCCTCTCTGGTACTCATTCTCTCTTCCTTCGTCATCGTCTCTTTCACACTCACTCTCTTTTTGTTTTCTCTTATGCAATACTAAAACTTATTATGCCCGATGACGTAAGTGCTTATATTTCATCCGTCGATAGCAATGTCTATATGTGCCAATATTACTTGCTCAAAATAACTTTGTATTAATGCTAAGTATATGAGTAAGATTGCCTGTGTCAACCTTTCGACAGTGTAAATACAAGGCCATAATGGGTTTGCCTTTAATGCTTTATTCTCTTTAACAGCACACATTAATTTGAGGCACATGTAATTTGTGTTAATTGATTTAGTTGGATGTGACAAATATTAACATGGCGGGTGTCGTCGATGAAGAAGAAGACGCTTACTCTTCCGGAACACATGGTCTTATTCTCTTGTGCTTTTACGAGAGTCTCCATGTCAATCTTCTGTTGTCGTTCCTATTTTGCCTCAGGTTAAATCGATTTTGAGTTCGGATTATAGTTTTGTTGACGCTTTGGTTATTCTTTTATTTGTTTTTGAAACCATCCAGTTTAATATCGACCAAATCCTATTTTATGTTCTCATATTTGTTCAGATAAGTGTCCGAATTTCTTATTTGAATCTGTATTTCCTTGTTTTTGCCAATATGGAGGTAATGTCGCTATGTGGTTGAGTTTGCAAACATTAGATACACGGTTCACGATATGATCAATTTAATCATGTCATATACGGTTGATATGAAAGCAAAATATTGTGTTTATGAAAAAGCATGTAAATATGGTTTATGATATAAGAGGTACACATTTGTCATTTCTGAATATGGATGTATGAATATGGATGTATGAATGTCGATATAACAAGAAGTGACAAAGACGATTTGACTAAGAACAATGTGAGGAGCCGGCTACTGCAGAATTGGACACATACTTATCCAGTGGTCAGCAGACTTATCTAGTGGTCAACAGACTTATCTAGTTGTCAACAGACTTATCTAGTGGTCAGCAGTCAGACTCTAGACTCACCTTTTGAGTTTGTGTACAGTACAAGTTGTCATAGCTACTTATCCGCGCACAATGCCAGTGAAATTCAAATTTATTGACAATATGAAAATTATGTCATATTTTTAAAACACCCTATGAAAATTACTTTAAAAATCATAAAGAATGGTCTTATCAAACTCTATAACAGTTACGACACGGCAATAATGGTAACCTTACTAATTAACGACTGACATATTACCTAAAGTATATATATATATATATCATCTAGCTATGTGTTTTAAAACGTCCCTGGTTTCATTCCCCTCTTAAAAACAAGCTACTTGGCCACTGTGTAAGCGAGATATTTTATTTCTTTTGTTTTATATACGAGAAGTCTTACACTCGTTTTGCCAGAGGCTATGCTGAAGACGTGTTTTGTGTTGTAACCCAATACAAACAATCGTATCGGTATTACTTTGACCTTCAGTGATCACATGATAAACCTTGCTTCTTGTGAAAGCTGACGCGATCTTGTCTAAAATACCTTCACATTCAATTTGTATCAGCTAATGAAAATGTCACAGCTACGCTCGTTCAAACTGACAGTTTAAAAGGAATGAGAAACCCACAGGGAGAATCTGAAAACCAAAGTTCGTTTATAAGGCTTAAACTACACTGGTTGTCTCGATCCAAATGGCGTAATATAGCAAATGAAGAGATGAGATGGATATTGCCAGTCAACAAAACATAAGGTAAAACTAAACTTACTAAAACTGTCAATATTATAACAGCATTGCGTCATACGTTTATCGAATTCTATAATTAAGGTAAACACAAACCAAATATATAGTCAAGGACTTTCGCAGTCTCAAGGTCGAGACAAAAACCACAAAAAAAGCGTAATATGATTACTGCTGGCAAAAGGAACAATATGGTTGGCTGTGTTATCAAAATAGTTTTAAGTAAAGCAGTATGAGTTTCGTTTTGGTAGTTTCACATGCATGACTAATGTTTCGACTTCCGGATATTTGGAACTACCTTATAAATATTCAAGATACTGTATAGTTGCTTTTATTCGCGGGGGATTCAATTTTGCTATGTTCGCCGTCAAACTAAATTCCGCGAAATCAAATACTCGTGAGGTATTAAATGTGTTTTCAAAAAATAAGAGCATACCAAAGTGTCAACAAAACCATAATACTCAAACTTAAAATCGAGTAAACTAGACGCAAAATAGGAACAAGGGAAAGATACGTGGTTGGGCCGGGGGATTTGCAAAGTTTATAAACCCCGAGAGTGGAATTGTTTTGCACCTTTTGTCATGAAAGAGTATTTTTCTCTCATTTCAACTACCGGAATAAGCTCAAAAACCATGAATATACCGTTTGACTGGCTACCATTATGAAAATTTCAACTTTTTCCTTGAGCTTTTTTGACGAAAACTAATCACACGTTAAGATTAAGCATACCCCATATTTGCAATCGATGTTTGCGCAGTAAAATTGATCTCAGCTTCTAGATTTTACAATTTACATTTTGTGAATGGTTTTAATTTCATCACATCGCCGTTTTCTCATGACGTCACGTTATTGTTGAGCCATTGTGATATCAGGTCGCGTGCTATGTAAGATAGGATTTTCTTATATAGCTTTCTTAAATGGGCTATGGCATTGGTATGAGAGAAAAACACTTTCTCTGAATATTCCATGCGTATGACAACTTCAAGGATTGAACCACGGTTGCCTGCTTGGGAGGCCGGGATGTGACCACTCCGCCCATATATTTGTTTGACCTAAAATAAGATACATTTATGTGGTATCGTTAATTAAGCTTCGTTTCTGCAGAAGAACGTTTTAAAAGCTTGAGCATTATATTTGATAGTAACTAACGGACATGTTTGATTCAGGCGACGACTTGAGGCTAGTCTATAACAGTACTTTGTTTTTAAAATATTGCTTTTATAGTCTATCTGATATTTCTAAAAGTGCGAAATTTCGGGTAAGAATTAGTTGCACGTGTCAGCAAAAACGTTACGTAAAGCTATTAAGATAATACTGTAGACGGCAATAACAGATGCCGACTGTCACCATATTTCCCACAAAAGTCTCATTATGGCTGTGTTATGGCGCACCTAAGTGTTGCGATTTCGACAAGGGATCAAAACTACCAATAAACACCAGCTTTAAAACAAACACTACTTTCTCAAACAGTGCTTTGAGGTGAAATACGTGTTTAAATTTAAAAAGAATCATAAGCTTTGAACACGTAATGTTTAAAAAGTTTATTTTCACGATTTAGCGTGTCTGATTGTCCCATGTTGCCAGTTGCCACGTTCTACAGTGCTATAACCAATTTGTTTCTTTCTTGTACGAACAGGGCCGAGTTGTTCAAAAGATGATTAGCTTAATCAGTGATTAGTTCAATTTTTAATTATCATGTAACTTTAAAATGAAACCATAGATTTAATTACAACTTTGCAAATATCAAAAGCCTCATATCGTCAATTTAATTTTGAAAAATGTCGTTAAATAGTGATTAAGCTAATCACCCTTTGAACAACTGACCCGTTAAGTCATGTCATATTGCCATGTCATAAAAATGGTATGTGTAATACCATTTTTATGACATGACAATATGACGTGTAACAACACTTTTGTAGTGTCATAAACAAATGACGTCTTTATGACGTCATATGATTGTCTCAGTAGTGAAAATTGTACTGTCATAGAAGAAATGTGCCTTTCTTATAGATAATTAATTTGAGAGATTTTTCGTATTTTCTCATCAATATAAGTTATGTGATAAATATAATCTTACACTCGTGTCAATGTGATATTGAATTGATTAAACTCTTTAAATAAATCCATATTACATCGACACTTGTGTAAGATCCTCCATATAGTATTAATCAAAAGTAAACAGTCACACACATATACATAAACTCATACATACTGAGACCTGTGTTACATGCAAGGAAGGGTACATTTTATGACCAGATAAAGATTAATGGAATATTTCCCTACTTGAAGGGTGTGACAGAGATATCACCAAAGGGATGATAGTCTTGGTTGTCTTACCCGAGGCTCTGCCGAAGGTTAGACAATCAAGAATATCACCCCGGGTTGGAAATTTCTCTGTGATAACATCAAAGGAAGAGGTGATTATTTTTTCTCCCATTATTTTGGTTTTGGAAAGTGTTAATGCAGCACAATGCTCACGTGACATGATTGAATTGTTGATTTGGCGTGATGGTATTGTTATCATGCCGTGATTATATTAGTGTCGTGACGTCATTACATCGATTTCAGCTCGTGTAATCTGTCATACCGAAGGGGGCGACAAAAAAATCATGAACAGGGAAAAGAGGAGAAAAATCTGTGAATGATTGGAGAAAAGTCGATTCTACAGATTTCATTGTGATTAATTGTCCTTTTTATACCTTATTCAACATTTTAAACCGTACTTTTGTATTTTTCAGGTGTAGCTGTTGCAGTCAGTATCTTTTCCTTGACGGCCATGAGTGTTGACCGGTACGTGTCCATACAACATCCTGTTGCTGCGCGCAGAATCATGTCGTCATCGCAAGCTTTATTAATCATCGGCTGTATGTGGGTTATCTCGGCCATCTTCATGGGTCCTCTGTTGTACATTCGGGATGTCTCGGTTTTTGAGATGCCAAATCTACAACCTTTGAAGTTTTGCATTGAAGACTGGCCTCAGGACAGAGACAGAGAAGCATATGGCCTTTTTCTCCTCTTTGTAGTGTTTCTCATTCCTGCTGGGACGCTTGCCATATGCTACGTCAACGTCGGCAGAACGCTTTGCACAAATGAAATATCGCGTGAAGGTTCAGACAGCAGTACACGGGGACTGTTTTCCCGGAAACGAGCCGCGCGCATGCTCATTATTCTGGTGATTGTGTTCATGGTGTGTTGGCTGCCCTACAATATTGCCTCTTTGTTTTCCGATATGACAGAAGGAAGTCATCTCTTATACATATTATTCTTCTCCCTTTGGCTTGGACATGCGCACAGCGCAATCAACCCAGTCATGTTTTGGCTTTTGAACAGGCGTTTCCGGGAAAGAGTTCGAGGAATGATGAGATATGTTCAAAAAAGTAGCTGCGGATCTGCTACTGCGCATTCCCTACCAGAATTTGTGTAATGAAAACGATTCGAATAATATATTATATCAAATTCACGTCCATAATTAATCGTACCGGTGTAATGTCTTCGTCACGCATGCCCACAATTTTATATTTGGAACAGTTTGGCATCACGTTTTATAGAATCATATGCCTAAACAGAAATTCATGGAAAACTGAGGTGCTTTCATTTTTTGACAACGAAGTTCTTTATCAGATCTTATGCTGAGAAGGATACAAAAAACACATTTCATAAATTGTACGTCTCGTTGAAAAAAAGCGCACCGGAACAGAGTGCTCATTACCGGTAACTGTATTTTGTATGCCAGTGGCACCCGTGACAAAATCCTCCTTTAATTGTAATCTTATACATGTATAATTAACAGACGACAGCAGCAAGACTATCGTGAATAAGCAAAACATTTCTGCTGTTCTAGAGGAAGTGTTTTTTACGTAGTTGTTCCGACAAAGTGAAAGTTCGTCTGGTAATATTTTAATTGGAGAAAATTTCAGGTACAAAGATATCAGCATGATCCTGTTTATACATGAAATGTGATGCTTTTAAAAGATTTACTGTAATAGAAAGGCTATGTTTCACCGTAAGTGTTTATATGGGAAGATGAATATAAACACTTATTAGTTGTTATGCACAACCTTTGAACTATTCATACTTACCAATCTAAAGAAAACAAATGAAAAAAAAAAAAAATTAGGTAAACCAGTTATATCAAAATTGATCATCGGGATTTTACAGGATGTATGTATCCTTATTTTAAACATAAACATGGTTTTTATTTTGAATAAACTTAGAAATGTAGATTCTACAAATGATAAATATAAGTACTGAGCTGCTTTCAGTTGGCATTCATAGGCTATATGAATGTCAACTAGTCAAACGCAAATTCGATGAAGCGTGCTAGCACTTCATGTCGGATTTGTCTTTGAGCAGTTAGCATTCATATTGTCTATGAATGCCAACTGAAAGCAGTTCAATACATGTGTATCATTTGTAGAATCTGTTTATCTCATAAAATAATTAATAACACATTTCATATCTCAGAATTTAGCTCAAACTATGACGTCATAATAATAAAAGAATGCATGGCCTGATAAATGCCAACTGAACTAAGTGGGGTTAAATAAAGATAAATATCAAACTTAAACACATGGGTATGCCAAGTACACACCCTCAAATAGTGCTGTTTAAACAGTTATGTGCGAGATATTGTAGAAATGATATTTTTTTTTTTTAAAAGAGACCTTTTGTTGTGATAATGTATACAAAATAGTTAAAATATGTGTATTTCTATAAAAAATGTTTTTTTCTTATATTGTGGTGCATCCGATAAAGTGATTTGCACATTTATTGACAATTTTCGACAGTCTTTGACTGGCGTACATACAGTCAACATATGTAAAAGGGGATTCTCGCGTCTGTAGATGTTCGAGTGCTGGCCCGTAGAACTGATAGCGTTGTGCTGGCTTTTATTCTTAAACGTATCTTTCTATGAGTTATAGTAAAAATAAATAAGAGAATACCGAAGCTTTAACACAATCATAATCCAAACTCAAAATCGATAAAACAACGGACAAAATATGAATATAGGAAAGATTTACACGGAGACTCTTGTAAAAGTACAATAGAATAAGTCCAAGTGTTTCGGAAGAGTAAGCGTCTTCTGCTTTATCGACGACACCCGCCAGGTAAATCTTTGTCACATCCATGTAAACATCAAGTTCTCAAAATGAGATCTGAGTATTTACTTCCCATAGCATAAAGCCCCTTCGGAAAATAACGCAGCATTTCACACCGTAACTTTTAACGCACATTGAGTTTTCCCCCAATATTTGTTGAAAGATTTTCTCTAAATTAAATTTAAAGAGATAAATAATTTCAAACTGATATTTGAACCTTTCATTTTCATTCATTATAAATCAGAGCGTTTTGTTTGTAAATACATGTAACTATCTTGTAAAGTAAAAGTAATTTAATGTTGATTATTGTAAATATATATGTTGTGTCATCATGCCACACTTTATTGTTTGGTCCAAAAGTCTGAAAATGGATATATGTAACAATTTTGTTCCCGAAGAGAAGTTGGGTTTTTGTGTGTGATGTATGAGTGCGTGTGTCACGTTTTTTTGGCACTATTGTTAATCAATATTGAATAATATCATATTCATATTTATATTCATAACAAGCAGAGTGCATTCAGTCGTCATATTTTATAAATATATATTTGTATAAAGGATGACTTTTTTTCTCCAATAGCTGCCTACGTATTTAAAAAATATTGACAATCACGATATATTTTATGTAATAAGTAAGAATAATTTCATTTGTTTCTAGCATAAAACATTCTAATTGTCACTGATTTTTGTAGTTAATTTCACAAAACAAAACTCTATCTGATAGCAATGTGTCAAAGTGACAATAATGATATCCACATATTTTAATGATGTATTTCCATAATGGTAGCATTAAAATAATTGAAAATAAGTTTTAAATACATAATGAAAGATGTCTCGTTAACACAATGTATTCATTGTGAATTATTGTAGCGGTTAAGCTTAATCAAGTTGATGATTAATATGAAGTTAATTTTTTTCCCCTTACACAATGACAGATGCTATATTCAAAAATGTTAGTTTTAACAAGTGGTATGATAGTTCTAGATATTTCTGTAGAATGTCAATCCAGTCCAATATCGGGTCTGCCAAAATTATAAGGAATGACTAACCGGTGAGCAACTAAGATGATATGCGTAATATTACAGCAAGTACAAACATGTATACAAGAATATCTATTTTTACTGATAACGCTGTGTCTAGAATGATGTAGTACGTATCCCTAGTCCTTGGTAGACATTGCATAGCATCAGAGTTCAATTATCCTGTCTTTTTTATTAGCTGATTCTTTTTTTCTCGTATAGTTGAATCAATTGCCATAAGGCACTCGCATTTTGTTTCCGGTGCCCTAATTGTGATTTGAAAAGTTACAGGGATTTCAATATGTTAGAAATTAAGCACAGATTTTCCCAATAGTATTGATCAATTTTGATACGAGATATCTTACTTTGTAATAAAACTGTTAACAAAAACAGCTAATTATTAAAATGTGAAGAAAGAGCAGTCTTAATCGGGTAATCGGGGAGGGGGGATTGTCACAATTTGACGTTCATACCATCGCTGATAAAATCTGGTTCCTCTGGACTTGATTCAATAGACGGGATCATTTGCAGACAACATAATAATTGAAAATACGAATTTAAAATGTAATCATTACTCAAGGGAAACGACAGAAGGGACAACTAAAGCTAATTTCACACGTCCTGGAGCGCATATGACGTTACATGGTTATAAAAAGTGGGTTAAACGTCAGAACTTATGAAGGTCTAGGATACCGTGTTAGTCTTATTACACTTCGAACATTGTTTAAATATGATAAAAAATCTCCTGTAAAATTAGATCCTGTCTACACTGTAGCTTTGCGATATCTATATGTTGTACGTGTTGTTCATATCTTTGATTTGTTGAACATTATATATTCACTTTAAATTAATAATTAATATTATGAGTTATTTTTGGTCATTTCGACATTGACTTTCTCACAAAAAGCCCTTAATGGTATCTAATATTGATATTTTTCTTTGTAAATTTAGGAAATATTCGTGATAGAAATATTTTCGAAAGAAAGCATGGAGAGAATCGTTTTATATTATTATTACTATAAGAGTCAAACAGACAATTAACGAGTTTCTTAATTCTTAAAAATTATCTTATATACATTAATCCCAAAATGCCTATATAATAATATAAATATTATTTTCTGATTAACTGTTAACATTGCCAATAATGAGATGTAAATCGGAGGAACGAAAATATATGAGGTTGGTACTTAGAAATTTAAGATGTTCAAAAGGCATTTGAAATTAATAATTCAGTTCTTTCCCTTTCTCTATGTGGGTTCGTTTAATATAAAACTCGCGAACATTTCCTCGTTTACGTACGGTAGAGGATGAGTGAAGATTTTTATGTGTTTTATCATTAGCTACTGTTAAGTATAAATGTGACATGGAGTGAATGCATCGTTTATTGCGTCAAACATCCTACATGTTCATTATGATTTGTAGATTAAATATGTTTCTACTTTATCATTGATTGCAAGATCTCGGGGAAATTTCCGGTAAACTTCGGAAATCTACTCCCTCGAGTGCATGCGGCTAAAGGTCATGCTTTGAATCTTATAGTTTTGACATAGATCAAATCCTCAGCCTTTATCAACGAGAGGTTACGACTATACAAGAATGGCTTACTTTGCAAACTTTGGTGTGGCCATTGGCGCAGCCATATGGATAATGACGTTTACATCATGTGACCTTCTTAACTTTAGATTTCCGAAGATTACCAGAAATTTCCCCGAGATGTTTTGATTGATTTATCATATGATCCTTGCTCATCCTCATTCTCATCTCGGCTACTTTGCTAAGGCTTAGTTTCATATAACGTTTAATGATTCAGTACCACATCCTACAACAACAACTAGGAATTCGAGACGTTATCAAACTACACGACACTTACATTCTTCGTTGATACCATTGTTTATGAATGTATATCGTAACGTGGACGACGCGACCTTGCATAACAATATCAGGAAATTACCAGCCAGGTCAACTGGTTCGGACCTTTTGGCCTGGTGGTAACGTCCTGGCTCCATAGCCTAGATGTCTCAGGTTCGCGCCCGGCTCGTCTCACTTGTTTCATTTCTGCTCTTTGTTGTAAAACACTGTTTATTTCCCATGTCGGGATGTTGGTATTAATAGTAGCCAAATGATAGTTTCTTAAATATAATTACAGCTCCTGGTCCCCGATTTAAAGTTACGTCGTGACGGATCTGTTTGATTTGTATGCTTACGTCAGGTTCTATATGCCGTCACGTTTCGTAACAAAATGTGGCTTGTCCGGGATGCCAGTGAGTGTCTGTAATTATTCGATGTAATTTTTTAAGCGAGGAGGGGGACCAAAAAACATGCTCATTACATAACAATACTCAAGGGGAGGGAGACAATATCCATTGTTCTTCAAGTAAAAACGAAATCAAGCAAAACCCGAATCTTATAACTGCGATCTGAATATAGTTGGTCATACCAACTAAGTGAACCTTCCTAGCATTAGATAGAAAACGGGATTAAAGGGAGATTACTCTATGTATAGCTTGGAAGAGATATGATACCAGTACAAAATTATTCAAATATGAAATGGTTTCCCAGGTCGTTATTTATATATGTACATGTACGTTCCACCCCCCTTTTTTGGAACAATAGTAATATAATTAATGGTAAAATTTTAAGTCACCAGTTGCCATACGCGTTATGAACGTAACGGGTTGCACGTGTCCCTAATGCAGAAAAAATACCGAAGCGTTAACAAAACCATAATCCGAACCAATATCGATTAAAATAAGGGAAAATATGAACAAGGGAAAGAGTTACATGGAGATCCTTATAAATGTACAAGAAAATAAGACTAGGAGTTGTGGAAAAGTATAAGACTCTTTCATGACCAGGGATGTAAGATAGGGAAATTCCACCCGAGGGGTTTTCAAATTTGGTAAAACACCAGGCTTTGCCGAGGGTTTTGCCAAATTTGAAAACCCCGAGGGTGAAATTTCCCTATCTTACACCTTCGGTCACGAAAGAGTTTATTTTCTCTCATATCAACTACCCGAATAAGCTCAAAAACCATGAAAATATGTTTTCAAAGGCTACCATTTTGAAAATTTCGACTTTTTCCTTGGGCTTTTTTGACGAAAAAAAATTAGACAGCGAGATTAAGCATACCCTTTATTTGCAAACTTGTTTGCACATGAAATTTTATGGCAAATTATTGTGAAAGGTTTCAATTTCATCACGCCGTCGTTTTCTCTTTTCAGCATCGGAATTGACCGTATTCGTGACGTCACGTCATTGTTGAGCCATTGTGACGTCATGCGCGTGATATGATATGTAAGATAGATTTTTCTTACATAGCTTTCTTATATCGGCAAACCCTATCCAACATGGCGAGATATGAGAGAATAAGCGTCTTCTGCTTCATCGACAACACCCGCCATGTATATATTGGTCGCTTCCAAGTAAACGTCAAATCTTCAAAGCGAGGACCGAGTCATCATTGTCAATCACAACAAGTAATCACACTAACTAGCATACTCAAACACGTCCATCTTCATATCACACAAGGGTACAAAATATTTCTCAATGAGGCAAAGATGGCGACCAAGAAACTTGCTCATGAAAGAACAATACTCCAATGTATTGTAGTGTAATCGTACTTTTGTTGTGTGCATTTCACACTCATTAGCTTATTGATGTGATGAGATGGATATCTGTAATTCTTAAACTTTTAATTTTTTTAAATTAAAAGCAACATGGTATTAACATCTAAGTTCATATTCATTTTACCTTAAGCCCCATTTTATCAGGAATATGTTATTAATATCATATGTAAAATATATGTAAATATGTGTTTCTCAGTTTTGATATTGTGTTATTGATTGATGTTTAGTTAGTATAATAATATATGGTGTAAATAAATTCTTTGTATATTGATATTGTATAATTACGTCATGTGATGATACATAAAGCATAGTTTATATTTCTGTCTATTTGTGGTGTGCTATCAACACTGTATATCCTGATATTCTATTATCATTTTTTAGATTGCAGTAGCCTTTGATTTCCTGTTTTCAAATAATAATAAAAAAAAATACATTACTTTATTGTCAAGCTGATTGGACGTTCGAGATAATGAATATTCAACGTTCTGGATTCAACTTCTGATAAAGACAAGGAGTGTCAAGGTCACTAACTTAAAAGGCATATTTATTATTCCAATACAACTGCCATAAACAGTTGCTTTGCTTAAGATTTGTTTGCCTGATCCCAGCTTTGATAATAAAAAGTCTGAAAAGACAACCATTTCAGAACCGTACTTTTGAAATTAGAAATAATAAAATGATAACAAAAAAGCTTGTTCTAATAGTGTTTGGTATAAAGATAGTTTTAAAAATAACGTAGTATGTTTAAAAAGGTTTTATCTAAATTCAAATCGTTCAAATAAGCAATAAACATTTATAAATATATATAATATATATAATTATAAAATAACTAAAATCTATTTAATTATTTTATGATTTTGTACGCACCATCAGTAAGGACCTTATATATATATATATCAAAACGATCCTTTAATGCTTAGTACTTTGCTATCCTAGTAATCTCCCGTCGCCATGAACGTCTGAACGACTTCTTGAACGATTGCTTCCTTTGCTAGACTACACCGGCTTCTCTTAATCCACTCCAAAGGGAGGTAACTGTATAATTGAATCATCGAAGTTGATTTCGGTTTTGCCTACAGTGGCCATTGAATGCCTTAACTGATATTACTTGATGTGTATGAGCTCTAATACAATCGTTGATAATATCTTCATATTTAAATTTACTTTTTTCTGTATTTCATTATTTACATGTAGATGTTTGATTTATTTTAATTCGAATAATGTTTGTTTTTACACAAATGCTGCTATAGCGTCAACTTTTATTGATTGTATATAAGGCATCTCTTGTAACTTTGAATACATTTCAACGTCAACCACAAAAAAAAACTACAAATGCACATAATTTCTTTTTTAAGTGTATGACATCGTTCAGGAAAATTGCCAATTTTATCTCACAAAAATCTCAACTGTAGCCTGTTCTTATTGTCGCCATGATAAGTACTTGCCCCTTTCTGCTGATTCGGCATGGGGGAATTTTCTTCATCTTAGTCGGTAGAGCGTAAGACTAGTTTACCAGAAGCTCAGAGTTCGACTCCTAGAGGGGTCATTGAGTAAATAATGGCCTGTTTGTACTGTATTAGTATCGTATTGTGTGTTGCCTAAACACCTATATGAAGTATACTCGTTCTGAATAATGTGATATGTACACAACGTGTGTTGTGCTGTTGAATGCTACGTAAAATGAAGCTATTATTTGAATAGACGTTAATTCATGTTGTTATTATTTATATTGCTTGTAATCTGGTTCCACAAAGTCTATAATAAAAAATAAAAACGATAATTATGTATCAAGTTTTTTTTTCTTTTTGGTTCGGCTCATGTTTCAAGCTAAATTCAAACGTCACACAGAAACCCTTAATGCTTAATGCAGTTTAAGCGTTCAAGTTGTCATAATAACGTGTGAATGCAAGTTATTAACGTTTTCAAAATCCATCAATTCATCTTATCTTAAGTTTTCGTGTTGTCATCAAACACAGAAAAACGTCACATTTGAGTAATCAACAAACAACAAATCGATCATTTCATGTAAGCGTTTACGATATTCTTTAAACACAAAAATGTCTTGTTTCCAGTGTTTAATTGCTCAACAGACCTTAAAACGTCTCGGTTTAAGTGATTGTATAATCAACAGTCTTGGAAACGTCAAGCAAATCGAGCAGCACTTAGTTCCTTTTTTTCAATACATATTCAAATCCCCTCTATTGTCTTTTTGAAACATTAAACGTCACATGTTAGAAATTTGATACTTGATTTGAAAAATAAAATTCAAAGAATACCGATGCGTCAACAAAACAATAATCCGAACTCAAAATCGATTTAGCTAGGGGAAAAATTTAATATAAAGAAGGGGAATATTTACATGGTGATCCTTGCATTTTGCTATTTGAAAATATTGCAATGACCTTTAGACTTTAGTTTTCAATATACTCGTGATACTAAAATATGTCTTCTTAACAATCAACAGATGATATAAATAAAACGATTAAGATATACATTATCTTGGTTTTTCAAAAGGATCACATAAATATTCCAAATGCCATACATTGTAGCAATCTGATTAAAATACAGATCCTTACTATTACTATCGTGCCTACACACGACAGTGATAGTGAGGATCTGTATTTCAATCAGATTGACATTGTAGGATGTGAACTGTTAACATTACAGAGTAAGATACCAAAATCATTTAAATGATATTCCTTAATCACTGCAAAAACTAATTAAAAAAAAACGTAAATTATAAACGCGGTTTCAATATGCAATGAAAAACAAAGATACAAAAACAGCATGTACAAATAATGTCGGTTCTTAAATGCTTTGCAATGCATGCTTTTTGAAATGATGGCCATTTTATGGTTTAGACGAGAGATGTCATAATTTTGACTTCAAAATGTTGTAATGACATCTTCAAATCTTATAGATACAATATGGTTTTAAGACTGAAAACATATATTTTAACATTCAAAGACAACATCAAAATAAATCGATTTTATCGTGCTGTCGGTTTAAAAAAAATATCCAAGGAAAATATTAAACATGATGTATGACGGTTATATGTACTGTAACACTGTTCAGAAATGAAATGGTTGAATCAAAATTAATGGAACTAATTTCCACACAGATCTTTTTACCTTTAACAAGTCATGAGAACAAGAGGCCCCTGGTCTTAACGGTCACCCGAAGTTTAAAATCGAGGCAAAATTGAAGTTATAGTTCATATTAGTAGGCTTTCAAGATGGCAATTGGGTTCATATTATCTACGTTTTAAGATTTTCAACACATGAAGTCAGTAGCAATCCGTTGCAGCAAACTACAGGCTAAATATCAGTACGCTGTGTCTTTCAGTTATTTCAACGAAGTTGTTTGACAATGTTTAACAAATTTGACTAATGTGCCCTCGAAAGAAAGTTAAGTTCATTCAAATTGAACAAATATGGTAGCCCTTAAACTTCCTTCCCGCATGCTACAGGTAAGATATATGTTCACCTGACTGTTCACTTATTAAAAATAACTTGTTAACCAACACATTTGACAAAAGCAGTGTGTTTTGACATTTCAGTAAATTAGAAATATTTAGTTTCTGGCTTCAGCTACAATAAACATGACTCGCTTTTGATAAAAAAAAAAAGTATCCCTAGCCTCTTTTAGTTTAAATGGGAAGATTCCAGAATGTAAACTCGAACTGATTATATAATATTTGTGCGAAACTAGCAGAGATACACTAATAGCATGAGCATTTCCGATGCCATCTATACCAGTTGTCTTTGACATTTTAAACTTTTCCCAAGCTCCATAACACTTAATAATACAATCTAAGGATTAGGAAGTTGACATGACTCTATATCGTGTTTCGCACGAGGTTTTCAGGGAATTTTTGATCTTGATCATTAAAATGGGCCCTTGTAATGTTTTGAGAGATGTTTACAAAGTGTTAATTGAGATGTTCTACTACACCCTCCTTTGTGTCAAGCATAACAACACATATTTTCAGTGTTGACGGTAATGGGTAGTTGAAAGTTTTTGAATTTTTAAAGGTTTTTAGTGTTTCTACAAAACAGCGGTATATTTAATGGTTTTCAATTGCATTTAGGAAGATATTTCTTTTAAGATACATGTAGCTATATTTCGCCCATACTTATATTGATCTAACTTTCATTTTTGTGTTTTTGTGCTAATAGTCATGCTTGTTTTATTATGCCATGGTATAATTCTGGCTGCTTGAAATTTTGTATTGCTTTCGTTTTACAGTTTATTGATGTCTGTTTCACTAAGGTCCTGTATAAATTTTGTCATCAACAAAATTCTGGATATATCTGCATGTGATTTTATGCAAGTTGACGTATCACACGTATCACAACCATTCATTGGATCTATTTCGAAATCCCCCATAAGTATAATAGCTACAATATCATCCATGATCTGTTCTATTTGATCGGTCCATGGTGCGAGTGATCAAGGTGGTCAATATTCATATTATTGTAAAAAAACGTTTGTACTTTTGAATTCTTATCTATAACAAAGTTGCCTCTATCGACAGATCTTCAATACCCACTCTTCTCATACATTGCATTTCATTCTTCAAAATATGCCGCCACCAATTTGATCTATACCATCGTTTGTTGCAATGTTGTAACCATCAATGTAAATAATATCATTTGATATATCCGGACCAAGAAATGTTTCTCAAAGTCGAATGAAAATGAATGTAGTCATTTTGATTACAGAATCGGATTCTTATTTATTTAATTTTGGAATGTTTAAAGAATACAACGATATCGAAGCATGTTGTGACAAAACGCTGCTAAGTTAAATAAAATTAATGACTTTGACCTACTCCCAAGTCACCGTGTGTCAAATATGTTGAAATTGTTTTAACAAACAAAAAAGGCTCATGGTACACATATTTCATATTAAATTGATAGTTTTGACAACTCTGAAGGCCACAAGAATCAAATGTGTTATAAATCTCAAGCTTCTTCTTTCCAACAACATCGTAGCTCTTGGTTATTGTATTTTGTGGTATCATGTACATGTGTTGGAGCTTTGCGTTCAAGGTTGCAAAAAATTACATAAGAGTAGGTGAGTAATTCAGACCCATTGAGACTCTATGTCTTCCAATCTGGAATCAGATGCTCTTTATAGATCTAAAAGGTTTTATTACTACAACTTCCTTTTCCTGATTTGGAAAAGTCGCGTCCATTGAGAGGCTACTTGTGTGTTAAAATTAAATTAGAGAATACCGAAGCGTTAACAAAATTATAATCCGAACTCAAAATCGATTAAACCAGGGGCAAATATGAACAAAGGAAAGGTTTACATGAGAACCCTTGTAGAAGTATAAGAGAATAAGACCAGGTGTTCTAGAAGAGTAAGTGTCTTCTGCTTCATCGACGACACACGCCATGTAAATCCTTGTCACATCCAAGTAAAGACAAAGTTCTCAAAATGAGAACTGAGTATCATTGTCTATCACAACAAGTAAACACACTAATGGTCATACAAAAAACGTCCATCTTCATATAACTTCAAGAAACAGAATATTTCTCAATGAGACAAAGATGACGACCATTAAACTTGTCCATAATTCTGTTCAACCAGAATCTCTCGAATCCCAGCGTTGCTAGTTTGTTTGTCAGCAGTCGACATCGATCACGAAAATCACGATATTTAGAGCAAGCCATGGAAAATCGAATCAACTGCGACATGTAAACACCATAGGTTGGGGAAGCAGGGATCAAGAAATGGAAAGTTCATGATCAGAAAATTGAAGTTGTTCACGTTGGTCGCAGTTTAGGTAGAGGTAAGTCTGTTGTGTCCTTTATTTAAAGTAATACACGATCGACGTGATCAGCAAACTTCTTGTTGTTTATAGACAACACATCGTCAATAGATCTGAAAGTGAAATTAAAAGATTTTGCAAGGTTTTTATTACCTGTCCTGATTAGATCTTCCACAAATTCAGCCTCGTATGAAAACAAAAACAAGTCAGCTAAGAGTGGGGCCCAGTTTTTTAATATGGGACTGCCAACAGTCTGTTGGAAAATCTTTCCTCCCAACTCAACAAAAATATTGTCGACCAGGATTTCAATCATCCTTACTACCGATATATCTTCTTAAGTATATTTCATCTTAGCTTTTGTCGTGTTTTTCACAAAGTATGTATCGTCGTCCGCCTTTCTTGGAAAAGAAAGCTCTCAAAACAAGAGATCGTAGACGTTTTTTTTCAATTTTTGTATGAAGTATGGTAGTGTATTGGATGGAAATTCAAATGTTTTGACCGAAAAGGCATTTTAAGGAGGGGCTGTTCAAGATTGATCGAAAGATCGTTCGGGATTTTCAAAATCCACATCCAATTTATTCCACTTCTGGTAGTAAAAAGTTTTGATAATGGCTTGGTCGAGCAATTAGCAGAGCCAGTGATAAAACGTTGTTTTGAATGATCCTTGTGTAGGTTTGGTATCCAATAAAGACGAGATAGGTCAGCGTCTTGCTTATTAACCGGTACTTCGAAAGATTGTAATACAGTATTTCATCTTTCGAAAAACCGGTCAATGTGCAAGTAGTGTTACCTAGGTTAGCAAGCAGGCCTAGTTCTTTTTGTAAGGAAGTAATGTAATAGCGTGACAGCTCTCTTAGCGGGCCGGCCAGCCAGCCAGCCAGCCAGCCAGCCAGCCAGCCAGCCAGAGTGATGTCATGTACAGCGATAGCAAGCTTTTTCAATGCGTTAACAAGTTCCACAGAACTAGTTTTCGGACTCTGATTTTGCTTTAATCCTTTTATTGTAGATTGCCGATATTCATTTTTTTTTAATTTAGCTTGTTTATTTGGTGATTATTCCAGCAGAGTATTATCGCTCGTTCAGGTCGCTGACCAATATCATATGCAATCTACAATCATATAACATAAAACATTTGAGAGCACTAAGTACTGTTGCTACTTCCGTTCTGTATGCGTTATCGCCATATCAAACGTTTAAATGACACGGAGTCAACGAAATATCTCTTCTCAAGATTCTTTGAATCTTATCAGTCATCTTAGTGCAATATAATCTGTCATGTTTGAAGCCTTCTTCATCGTGGGCAATACAGAGAAACTGGTTTCTTTTATATGTTTTCATTTTTGTTTAAAGAACAGGAATCTTGACGACAGAACATGGTTTTGATGCTTCCCGTCGATAACATGTAGTCTGAAATGATATTAGGCGATTGTACAAGCCACTACACATTGTACATTACAAATAGTGTTATTACTAACAAACATCAACGACAACAAAACCCGTTTTACACAGTCTCATTTTGATATGAATCCAATGGCACATATTTATAAAGTTCAGTTATACCCAGTTTAAATATGTGCAGCTATATTTGTAGCATTAACTTTAGGTAGAAATCCTATTAAAACACCACTTTCTCATTTCTCACTCGGTATCACTTAAGATAACTTCCTATCAATTAAAACAAACATAAATGGCTATTTAGGCAATTAAAGGGATTGGTGTGGATTTCTGTCAATATTCATAACACAAAGTCATACTTTCCACCCTGTCTGTTTCCTTTTACCGAGAGACGCTTGTGTCGTCTGCTAAACCCACGACCTTTGTTCCGAGCCGCCTAGCGAACATTGTTACACACCAATAACATATCTATTAGCCGTCATTTCTGCCATCTCTCTTGTCACCGTGGGACATGTCATATTTGTTAATCTGTTGATTCCGTCACCTTATTTACGAATCGTCTTCTATGACTTAAATGCTATTTTTCTCCCCAATATCAAACGAAAGATCAGTTTGAATGTCGAACAAATTGAGCCCCGAGCAATGACGGCTAATCAATTGTGATTCGAACGGGATAATTTGCATAGCTCCGCCCTCATGTATTGTTGTCGACGTCATAGAAATTTTGCACGTTCTCAAGTATAGTTATTGGAAAATAACACTAGTTTACAGTACAATGGTTATCGAGTGAATATCAGTGTAGACTGTAAATATAACACAATCGACAGGTCTTGCTGACAGGCGGTGCTACAAATTAAACGGGATACCCCGGCTGGATGTAGTTACGGATTAAACTATCGATATGATAAGCTACTAACGAAAACGAGACTTTCCATTGATTCTGACCCACGGTATACAAACGTCAGAGGTTTCCGACTATGATATTTACATGATCATGTTCAACGTTGTAACTATAGAGGATATTAAGAATATTGACTCGCAAGTCATTATGTAGAGGGCATTCAAGAAAGTAGTGAGATACTGTTTCGGAGTATGAGGAGCAAGCACATGCTCGGCTATCAGTTAAATAGTCATGATGTAAGTCAACATTTTAATTACTAGAATGATTGCGAAGCTGGGAAAGAATAACGTTTGCCTTTCTGTCACCTTCAGTTTTAAAAATTGTAACAATTTCCTTTTCTGTAGATATATCTTTATTTGGTAGGCGTTTAAAACTTGCAAGGGAAGGAGAGTACAGAAGATTGGTATCAGAATTATTTGCTGTGCGACACATGGAAGGAAAGCAACTGTTAAAATAGTAATTAGTTTTACAATTTGTTACATTATCAGGACTAGTTTGTCGAAGAGAGTAATTTATAAGGATGATCGTCTGGATTGTTTGTTAGTGGAATTAAAACATCTTGTTAATATTTGGGTGAGTGTCCATGCATTATTTTGTACATCATGATTTGTTTGTGTTTTTCTCTTCTTGATGCCAGTGTTTCCCAACCAAGTTCTGTGTAAAGTTTTTCATGTGATGTTCCTGAGAGAAGGCCTGTAATAATTCCAGCTGCTTCTAATTGAACAGATTGAAGTATATCATTTAGAATGTTGAGTGCAGATATCGCGTACGAGTCATTTGATTTACTTCTTACTGTAACACTTCACGAGATTCATCAAACACACGATCTCTAGATCACCGTATGCATGTGTTACCAGTGTTTCTAGCGATATCACCGGAAGGGACAAAGTGTATCCCTTCCGGCACACATGGTCTTTCTCCTCTTGTACTTGTGCATTGCTCCACAAATAAATATTTCATGTCTATACTTTGCTCAAGCTTTGCAAATTCTGAGATGGTTTTCTCTTACTTTTCACAACCAGAAGGGTTTATTATACTTTGAGACTAACTTATCATGTACCGTCCATGGTACTCTTACTAATAAGTTTCTTACGGCTTTTTCATGAGAAGAAAAAGAGAACGATTATTTTTTAAATTTCACATGTAGGCTCCGTTTGGTAACTTGTTGTGTCCTGTAGATTTTGGGACTGATCAGAACAGATGAGAATAATAGTAAAATCAGGGCAAAATACAAACGAAAGAAACATCCAAAGGGTTTTACATCTTAACATCAGGGAGGGCAAAATCGCCGGATTCTGCAACCTGTATCATTCTCGAAGTAAGAAAGATAACTCTGTATGCTCAAATCATACAGGCATTGCATAAAAAACAAGAGCTGTTGGGGAACAGTATATAGCTAGCGATCTAATTGGCCCTGGATTTTGATATTTCTTTCGGCCATCTCTGTTCCAAAGTTGCCTCCTAGGCTTTATCTGAAGTATTTTTTCCAGCATCACTAACGAGTTCTAGAAGGAAGAAACCGTTGTATGGTGTAGATTTTAATTATTTTTTTGGCTTGACTGTATCAAATTATAAAGGTGTTGTTCTTGTGTGTTTCGTAAATCCTTCATGTTAGACAACAGCCTAAAAATTCTGAATTGAAGAAATGATAACCCATTATCAATGATGTATTAGACCAAATTAGATCCAACGAAACCTGACGAAATAATTACAAACCAATAACTTCAGATATGAGGTATTTTATTAGTTTTCTCCATCATTTTCTCACTTTTGTTAACCATTTCTACTATAAGAAAAGTTTACCTTATTCTTTGAAATACCATAATGACTCCCTGGATATTAATTTATGAAATGAAGAAGATAAAAAATATCAATATTCTGACATTCTTTTTTGGTTATAATTCATCAACTGCTATCAAGCTTGATACATTTTGGGGTAGGGGGATCAACATCACTAGAAGAATCTCTGTTGGGTTGTTGGTCTGATGCGACATCATCTGTGTGGCTATTTGTGCCCACTGTTGAGAAACTTGTCTCTGGTGTACTGTTTGTGGTATTATCTACAATATCGGTGCTAGGGAGAAGAAGTGAAAGAGATTCTGAATCTTCACATGATCCTGAGAGAGCGAGATCTGTTTTGCTGTCTAGAGATCTCGACGGAATCTCAGTTTTTAGCTGAACATTTGAATCAGTGATGCTAGATGATTTCATTTCTACACTAAAATCCTTTTTGTTGTCAGAATTCTGTGTTTCCTGGCTGACTTGATCCGGATCTCTTTTAATAAGGTGAATCTTTGTGTCAGAACACAATTCTGAACTGTTGTGTTTTATTTCAGTTTTCACATTCTCTGATTTTACCACTGCATCTCTCGTGAAAACATTCAGTTTCTTTTCTCCTTTTACAGTGTGAATTGATGTGAGGTTGATAACGGGTTCCTTATATTCTGGAATTTCCACTTTGAGTATTTGACACAGTTGTGTCATGACATCATCAACATATGTATTTATACGCAAGTCCGCATGACGATCATGTTTTGTTGGCTGCAAATTGACAATAACAAGTTTTCCATGCTTTTTGCGTGTCAGCAGGGGTAAATTTCCACTAGGGATAATCTGTAAGGATGTTCCTAGGCACAGACTTACATCTGCTTTCCTGTTCAAAAGAGAGAAAAACAAATGTATAACAAAAGCATTTTTAAATACGGAAACAAATTGAGTACCAAACAAAGACAGAATGTAAGAGGTTAGAAACACATACATAGTTAAAATTGTATTCGTCGTTATAAGCCCCCCTTTCCCCATAAACCTATTCCTCTTTTACAGAAGACAAACCCTCCATATCTGGGTCACAGAGGCCAAGTGGTTAAAGTGTCTGACATTCTGCTACCAGTGGTCATCCACCTCTTTGTTACAGAGGCCAAGTGGTTTCTGCTACCACTTGCCCTCCACCTCTGGGTCACAGAGGCCAAGTGCTTAAAGTGTCTGACATTCTGCTACCATTGGCCATCTACCTCTTGGTCACAGAGGCCAAGTGGTTTCTGCTACAACTTGCCCGCCACCTCTGGGTCACAAAGGCCAAGTGGTTGAAGCGTCTGACATTCTGATACCACTAGCCCTCCACCTCTGGGTCACAGAGGCCAAGTGGTTAAGGTGACTGGCATTCTGTTACCCCTAGCTCTCCACTACTGAGTCATGAAGGTGATGTGGTTAAGTTTTCTGACATTCTGCAATCATTAGCCTTCCACTTCTATGGGTTCGGGGCCTATGTGGGGGAGTCGCCAAGTATGGCCAATGGTCGGTGCAATGCAGAGAGCAACAATAATGTAACCCCTGAATATTAAGGATGCCCACTGGTAGATTATGAATGACATGCATAAATCCCGTTTAATGTACACGATGAGATTGCAGTGAGTTTGCAGGACACCTACAGTGGTTTTGGTAGAGATCTGTTTCTTTAACTTATCTCAAAATTGTTATCTCCCTTGTTTATCATGACTACATTGGGAAGTGTTTTTGAAACGAAATTGTGGAATGTTATTATGATATCATAATGGGAATTACGTCATCCGATTGTAAGATGGTACCAAATCTGTGTTAACTTTGTATAATCCTAAGACCTATTATAAACCAGACCCTTAAAAAAATGACATATACAGTAGACTCCACTTAATGTCATGTCGGTTAATATCACTTTTCGGTTATTATCACGTTTTGTTCATGCACCGTTTTTCCTGCTATATAATCTATGTAATGTCATTCTTTTAATATCACTTGTTTCCAGATGGATTTCGGTTAATATCACTTTTTTTCGCCACTGTCATACAAAAGTTACAGGTAAATGTTAGAAATAATTTCATATAAATGCCCCGGGGACCCAAGTTTCACACCTGAACTCGCTATGTAAACAACGCCGTGGTCAGCTGCGTCTCTTTCACACCTACCTGATCACTGCAGTACTAGTCGAACAATAGATTGACTTGGCATACCGGAGCAAAGATTACACCTTTGGGTGAGGGAACCCATACTTTTGTAATCTTATCTAACGCCATGTGTGATTTAATGTGTTCCTAACACGAGTTCTATTTTTCATTTCAGCTCGTCTAAGATTGAATTCACGTTGTCGTGAAGAAGGCTTACAAGTGGATGGTCTTCCGTAAACATGACGAAATATTGATTGAAATTAAAATAAATAGTGTCTTTTAAACAATAAATGTCCAATTAATTCATTTAAGCTAAGGTTCACGTAAAATGTGAAGGTATTGTCTTTGTTTTGATTTTTAAATAGCCAAAGTACGACGCTGACATGCTGTGATTCTAGGCCGGCTGGTGAATAAGCTTAAGTGCTGAGACTAAATATTATCGCGTGGTTGTTTTATTTGCATAGAGGTCATCCAATGAAACATCACGTTTCAAAGGTAAAAGTTCATTTCGCGGTAGCGCTATACAACCAGATACAACTGACAAACTCTGTGAAAACGATGTCGCACTTGCAGCGAATATCTAAAGAAATTAAACAAACAACAGATTTCACAAGCGAAAAACCAGTATACATATCAAGATAACGGTAAATATTTACGGAGTGTCATGATTTTAAAACACGAATTTGATGCAGAATACCAGCCACTTGTATGCCTACATCACTACTAAACAGTAGGCCTACTGCAGTAAACAATCGTATTACGTTTCGTGTGAAGCTAGCCTACTGATAATATTACGTACGAACAATATATATGAAAATAAGTGCATTCCAGAATAAAACCAAAAGAATATACTGTCACTGGAGTGAAAAAACATTGTTAGTGATAAAATATCTTTATTCAACAATCTTCTCTGTTGAGTCACAGCACTACGACATTTAACCAAGTCCACTTCCGGTTTTGAGGGCTGAAAAATGTCAGAAAATACGTTTTCTTTTAATATCATGTTCCGGTTAATATCATGTTTTCCCTGGACAAATGAGAAGTGATATTAAGCGGATTCTACTGTATATGAGAATAAACCTGTATGATATGTATCCCTGTGCACTTTGACAAGGAACACTGGTGTGGATCAGGTTTGATTCACAGAGGTGTTTTTTATACCTTGAATTCAGATCTGCCAAATCCAAATCTTTCTCAGGTAGGGCATCTTCCCAGTCCAATATGGTATCCCTTGCCATGCCCCTGTGATATGTGAAACAATAATCAGGTTTAAAGATACATTCCGATATTCGATTTCAAAAGAGATATATGATTTAACTTACTTTTTCATTACAGTTTTTGCAGAGGAAAGAAACACTGAAAACAAAAACAATTTGTCCAAAAGAGGTGAAAACAAAAAATAAAACCCTGTTTTATCAGAGAATTGTTTAAATACTGATGCAGGTTGTTATCAGAGATTTCAATGCTTTTCTCTAAAGTTGACCTTAACAGGGAATTTTAACAAAAACATGAACACTTACCGACATGCACTTCCTCTTGCTTTGGTTTTCCGACAAGAGTTTCCCGTCAGCTTAAGGCCCATTGTTGGTACAGCTGTGCCCCTGATGTACTGAAAATGGAAGAATTTATGGAAAATTAATTTCAAAATTAATTTGTACAAAATTTGAAAACTTTTGACCATTTAATGAAATAAATGGAAGAATTTATGGAAAGTGCATTTTTCATTTCAAAATTCATTTGTACCAAATTTGAAAACATTAGACCCTTTGACGAACTCAAATGGAATAATTCATGGAAAGTGCATATTTCATTTCAAAATTCATTGGTACCAAATTTAAATACATTTGACCCTTGCATCCCTTTGCAACTTAGCTATACTGGTAAATATTACACTACCTTGCAAGGATCAGAACAATGAAGTCTATGCGATGGAATAAAACAAGAGATCCCTGAAGGATGTTGGTGCACACCATTGTAGTTTACAGGGTGGGAATAAAACAAGAGATCCCTGAAGGATCTTGGTGCCTACCATTGTAGTCTACAGGGGTGGGAATAAAACAAGAGACCCCTGAAGGATCATGGTGCCCGCCATTGTAGTCTACAGGGGTGGGAATAAAACAACAGACTCCTGAAGGATCTTGGTGCCCACCATTGTAGTCTAAGGGGTGGGAATAAAACAAGAGACCCTTGAAGGATCTTGGTGCCCACCATTGTAGTCTAAGGGGTGGGAATAAAACAAGAGACCCCTGAAGGATCTTGGTGCCCACCATTGTAGTTTACAGGGTGGGAATAAAAGAAGAGACCCCTGAAGGATCTTGGTGCCCGCCATTGTAGTCTACAGGGTGGGAATAAAACAAGAGACCCCTGAAGGATCTTGGTGCCCGCCATTGTACTCTACAGGGTGGGAATAAAACAAGAGACCCCTGAAGGATCCTGGTGCCCACCATTGTAGTCTAAGGGGTGGGAATAAAACAAGAGACCCTTGAAGGATCTTGGTGCCCACCATTGTAGTCTAAGGGGTGGGAATAAAACAAGAGACCCCTGAAGGATCTTGGTGCCCACCATTGTAGTCTACAGGGTGGTAATAAAACAAGAGACCCCTGAAGGATCTTGATGCCCACCATTGTAGTCTACAGGGGTGGGAATAAACAAGAGATCCCTGAAGGATCTTGGTGCCCGCCATTGTAGTCTACAGGGTGGGAATAAAACAAGAGACCCATGAAGGATCTTGGTGTCCATCATTGTAGTCTACAGGGGTAGGAATAAAACAAGAGACCCTTGAAGGATCTTGGTGCCCATCATTGTAGTCTACAGGGGTGGGAATAAAACAAGAGATCCTTGAAGGATCTTGGTGCCCACCATTGTAGTCTACAGGGGTAGGAATAAAACAAGAGACCCCTGAAGGATTTTGGTGCCCGCCATTGTAGTCTACAGGGGTGGGAATAAAACAAGAGACCCCTGAAGGATCTTGGTGCCCATCATTGTAGTCTACAGGGGTAGGAATAAAACAAGAGACCCCTGAAGGATTTTGGTGCCCGCCATTGTAGTCTACAGGGGTGGGAATAAAACAAGAGACCCCTGAAGGATCTTGGTGCCCATCATTGTAGTCTACAGGGGTAGGAATAAAACAAGAGATCCCTGAAGGATCTTGGTGCCCACCATTGTAGTCTACAGGGTGGGAATAAAACAAGAGATCCTGAAGGATTTTGGTGCCCAACATTGTAGTCTACAGGGTGGGAATAAAACAAGAGACCCCTGAAGGATCTTGGTGCCCACCATTGTAGTTTACAGGGGTGGGAATTAAACAAGAGATCCCTGAAGGATCTTGGTGCCCACCATTGTAGTCTACAGGGGTGGGAATAAACAAGAGATCCCTGAAGGATCCTGGTGCCCACCATTGTAGTCTACAGGGTGGAATAAAACAATAGATCCCTGAAGGATCTTGGTTCCCACCATTGTAGTGTATGGGTTGGGAATAAAACAAGAAATCCCTGAAGGATCCTGGTGCCCACCATTGTAGTCTATGGGGTGGAATAAAACAATAGATCCCTGAAGGATCTTGGTTCCCACCATTGTAGTCTATGGGGTGGGAATCAAACAAGAGACCCCTGAAGGATCTTGGTGCCCACCATTGTAGTCTATGGGGTGGGAATAAAACAAGAGACCCCTGAAGGATCTTGGTGCCCACCATTGTAGTCTATGGGGTGGGAATAAAACAAGAGACCCCTGAAGGATCTTGGTGCCCACCATTGTAGTCTAAAGGGTGGAATAAAACAAGAGACCCCTGAAAGTTCTTGGTGCCCACCCTTGTAGTGTATGGGTTTGGAATAAAACAAGAGACCCCTGAAGGATCTTGGTGCCCACCATTGTAGTGTATGGGTTGGGAATAAAACAAGAGACCCCTGAAGGATCTTGGTGCACACCATTGTAGTGTATGGGGTGGAATAAAACAAGAGACCCCTGAAGGATCTTGGTGCCCACCATTGTAGTGTATGGGTTGGGAATAAAACAAGAGACCCCTGAAGGATCTTGGTGCCCACCATTGTAGTCTAAGGGGTGGGAAAAAAACAAGAGACCCCTGAAGGATCTTGGTGCCCACCATTGTATTCTATGGGGTGGAATAAAACAAGAGACCCCTGAAGGATCTTGGTGCCCACCATTGTAGTCTAAGGGGTGGGAATTAAACAAGAGACCCTTGAAGGATCTTGGTGCCCACCATTGTAGTTTAAGGGGTGGGAACAAAACAAAAGACCCCTGAAGGATCTTGGTGCCCACCATTGTAGTCTACAGGGGTGGGAATTAAACAAGAGACCCCTGAAGGATCTTGGTGCCCACCATTGTAGTTTACAGGGTTGGGCATTAAACAAGAGACCCCTGAAGGATCTTGGTGCCCACCATTGTAGTTTACAGGGGTGGGCATTAAACAAGAGATCCCTGAAGGATCTTGGTGCCCACCATTGTAGTCTACAGGGGTGGGAATAAACAAGAGATCCCTGAAGGATCTTGGTGCCCACCATTGTAGTCTACAGGGTGGGAATAAAACAAGAGACCCCTGAAGGATCTTGGTGCCCACCATTGTAGTTTACAGGGGTGGGCATTAAACAAGAGATCCCTGAAGGATCTTGGTGCCCACCGTTGTAGTCTACAGGGGTAGGAATGAAACAAGAGATCACTGAAGATCTTGGTGCCCACCATTGTTTTTTACAGAGTGGGAATAAAACAAGAGATCCTGAAGGATTCTGGTGCCCACCATTGTAGTCTACAGGGTGGGAATAAAACAAGAGACCCCTGAAGGATCTTGGTGCCCACCATTGTAGTTTACAGGGGAGGGAATTAAACAAGAGATCCCTGAAGGATCTTGGTGCCAACCATTGTAGTCTACAGGGGTGGGAATAAACAAGAGATCCTTGAAGGATCCTGGTGCCCACCATTGTAGTGTATGGGTTGGGAATAAAACAAGAAATCCCTGAAGGATCCTGGTGCCCACCATTGTAGTCTATGGGGTGGAATAAAACAAGAGACCCCTGAAGGATCTTGGTGCCCACCATTGTAGTCTATAGGGTGGGAATAAAACAAGAGACCCCTGAAGGATCTTGGTGCCCACCATTGTAGTCTATCGGATGGGAATAAAACAAGAGACCCCTGAAGGATCTTGGTGCCCACCATTGTAGTCTACAGGGTGGGAATCAAACAAGAGACCCCTAAAGGATCTTGGTGCCCACCATTGTAGTCTATGGGGTGGGAATAAAACAAGAGACCATGGAAGGATCTTGGTGCCCACCATTGTAGTTTACAGGGGTGGGAATTAAACAAGAGATCCCTGAAGGATCTTGGTACCCACCATTGTATTCTATGGGGTGGAATAAAACAAGAGACCCCTGAAGGATCTTGGTGCCCACCATTGTAGTCTACAGGGTGGAAAAAAAAAAGAGACCCCTTAAAGATCTTGGTGCCCACCATTGTAGTCTACAGGGTGGGAATAAAACAAGAGACCCCTGAAGGATCTTGGTGCCCACCATTGTAGTCTACAGGGTGGAAAAAAAAAAGACCCCTTAAAGATCTTGGTGCCCACCATTGTAGTCTATGGGATGGAATAAAACAAGAGACCCCTGAAAAATCTTGGTGCCCACCATTGTAGTCTATGGGTTGGGAATAAAACAAGAGACCCCTGAAGGATCTTGGTGCCCACCATTGTAGTCTATGGGATGGAATAAAACAAGAGACCCCTGAAGGATCTTGGTGCCCACCATTGTAGTCTACAGGGGTGGGAATAAAACAAGAGACCCCTGAAGGATCTTGGTGCCCACCATTGTAGTCTACAGGGTGGTAATAAAACAAGAGACCCCTGAAGGATCTTGGTGCCCACCATTGTAATCTATGGGATGGAATAAAACAAGAGACCCCTGAAGGATCTTGGTGCCTACCATTGTAGTCTATGGGATGGAATAAAACAAGAGACCCCTGAAGGATCTTGGTGCCCGCCATTGTAGTCTATGGGATGGAATAAAACAAGAGACCCCTGAAGGATCTTGGTGCCCACCATTGTAGTCTACAGGGGTGGGAATAAAACAAGAGACCCCTGAAGGATCTTGGTGCCTACCATTGTAGTCTACAGGGTGGTAATAAAACAAGAGACCCCTGAAGGATCTTGGTGCCTACCATTGTAGTCTATGGGATGGAATAAAACAAGAGACCCCTGAAGGATCTTGGTGCCCACCATTGTAGTCTACAGGGGTGGGAATAAAACAAGAGACCCCTGAAGGATCTTGGTGCCCACCATTGTAGTCTACAGGGTGGTAATAAAACAAGAGACCCCTGAAGGATCTTGGTGCCCACCATTGTAGTCTATGGGATGGAATAAAACAAGAGACCCCTGAAGGATCTTGGTGCCTACCATTGTAGTCTATGGGATGGAATAAAACAAGAGACCCCTGAAGGATCTTGGTGCCCACCATTGTAGTCTATGGGATGGAATAAAACAAGAGACCCCTGAAGGATCTTGGTGCCCACCATTGTAGTCTACAGGGGTGGGAATAAAACAAGAGACCCCTGAAGGATCTTGGTGCCTACCATTGTAGTCTACAGGGTGGTAATAAAACAAGAGACCCCTGAAGGATCTTGGTGCCCACCATTGTAGTCTATGGGTTGGGAATAAAACAAGAGACCCCTGAAGGATCTTGGTGCCCACCATTGTAGTCTATGGGATGGAATAAAACAAGAGACCCCTGAAGGACTTGGTGCCCACCATTGTTTGATCTTCATTAATTTTGTTCTTGATACAAATTTTGATCTTTTTCCTTCTTTCTTTAGATATATTTTTTATTTTACAACAATTGCAAAACAAGTTATTCAGCTTACAATGGCAAAATGTCTTCAGGTTTTGACATGAAAAAAATCTTTGTTTGTGTAGACTGTTTTGCCAGATCAGCATTCAAGAGAACCTTGACTGGATATTTGTTGTTGAAAAACATTTTAAAGGAACAAAGATGTTAAAATATAAATATAAGCATTAAACTGCCTTCATATGCGGTTAGAGTCAATATGAATGCCCACTGCTTTCGCATTGACTACTAACCACATCTGAAAGCAGTTCAATGCTTTAATATGTTTAAGTGACTTTAGCAAGCCCTTACGGACACTTTGCTTAACACAGGCATTACATAACCCAAATTCTACAAAACAAACTAGAAATGTCTGCGAGACATAAATGTCCCCGCCCCCAGCTGGTTACATTACCATGGGACGGGACAGGATGGGACAGACATGGGTAACATTATATGCCCCCCTCCTGCCACCCCCAATTTCATGGCGGGGGCATAAAAAATAAAACAAACCTGAGTTCCACATTTGTCGCATTCTTCAACAAACATGTTCCCATGAAGTTCTGAGAGACGATTGCGAGGAAATCCTGAACGTATCTGAAGACCATCAACATTCTGGCTCACCACGTACTTGATATAACCTGTTCACAAAGGCAAAAACAATATCTAACATTTATAGAAAATCCAAGAAAAGCAAAATCATGTATAAAGGGCTTTTCCATAATTAATAATGTAGGGGACCTGTATTTAGTATATCATGGGTGGTAGGGTTAAAACCAGATCTGCCTACCATTCCTTATATTAAATCACTTATTTTATGGGTTTGTGGGGTCACTGAAAAAGTGCCTCCCTAGCTCCCTCACACTTAATTCTTGAACAGCTCTAAATAGATAAATGATCAGGGTAAGAAAGGGTTGTCATCAAGGCATGAAAAAGGATTTCCGTTTGCATTCATAGTCAATTTGAATGCCAAAGCTAACTTTATCATGACTTTGACAATAAAGTGTAATTACCTTTTAATTTTTTCATTCTCACTTGGTCATGAGATCTATAACTTAGGCAGATTAAATCTGAATTTTGTTTGGTGATGTTGTATAATAAAAACAATGAAAATATAATTAAATTTGATACAACAAATGTTCCTAAAGTTAAATTCATCAAAACCTTGAAAGAAATGAAAACAAAATGAGCAGGAGATCACAAAGATATAGCCCCCATCCCTACTAAGTGGTCAAGTGTGACTTTTGATCCTTTAACCTTGACCAATGACCATCAAAACCAGGTGTCGAACATTGTATGATGATATGGAGTGAATATGAACCAAATCTGACCGGCGGGTTTTAAGATACAATGCATATTGTATACAAGGTATGGATGCACAGGCCTTATACACTTAAATTTACCACTATGACATTGTCACTATATAACCTTATACCAACAGTAGTTGAGCATTACCATCTCATAAACTGCCAACTGGTGCATTAATAATGTTGCCCAACAGCAGTTGTGGAAATAATAATAAAAACACACTTTTCTTTTGAAAAACAAGACGGACAGTTCATACTTTGTATTTTCATAACGTCAATTGACATCAAATATTTGTATTACATTTATTATTCTTATATGGTTTTATATTGCTTTACGCACTACTTTTTAACGCGGAACATGGTAGAGCTATTAACAGGCTCACAGCCGAAAACTTGAATTCTGTTAATGAGGCTATAGTGATTTTTTTAATCGCAAGTGGTAAATATAAGCATTGAACCACATTCAGTTGGCAATTATGGACTGTTAGCGTGCTTCATGTTAAATTTGCCTTTGTCCAGTTGGCATTATCAGCCCATAACTGCCAACTGAAAGCAGTTCAATGCTAAAATATACAGACTTACCAGCTTTCTCCAGGGCAACCAAAGCCATATGAGTGCGAGTTGGTCGAGCATTATCAAAAGTGACACTAACATTGGGCTTTTCACCTCTCTGTTCTAATGTCCAAACACCTGTGATAACAAACAAACAAACAAACATAATAATGAAGGTTTCAAATTATCCAAAAAATTATTTTGTCATAAATTGACATAAACCATGATTTGTATCATGTTTATAATTTCCCCACCTAAGCTTTTGTCCTAGATACTCATGTAGATAGTTTTTACATTTAATATTGCCAAGTATTAAAATTCCCTTGTATATTGATGAAAAAACTAAGGTTGGATTTTTTTTTTGAAATAAATAGCCATTGATACCTTAACCGCCTTTCCCTATTGCTTTTCAACAGTATACAATTATTTCATTGGTAGTGGAGAAACAGTCAAATCATTGACCCAAGGAAACAGGGAAGACCTAGGGAAGGCATGCGCAGAGGGCAACAGTTCCTTATGCCTTCCCTGCTACCAAGGGGTTAATGATTTGACTGTTTCCCTAGTACCAATAACACAAATGATTTATTACCCAACTCTCTATTTAAGGAACTACTCCCTGACTTGTACGAACAAGAATTAAATATTGAATGTATTTTTGTAATTCTGTAATTCTGACTATCACAAAAATATCACAATGATAAATTTCAAAAGCCACCCCTAGTGGCAGCACTATTGCAAACTATATTGAAACACATATTGGTGAAAACTTTTGGAATTAGATACAATTGTAAGTAACATTTTTAAGTCAACTGGTCTACTTTTATTACACATAACTGAGATTCTTGTAAATACTGGCATGGTCCAGTTCATCACCTTTTGGTCCCCTGAAGTCAGGTATCCCAGCTGCTGTGCTAATCCCAGCTCCAGTGTGTACTACAAAATGACTGCTGGCTTTCACCCACTCAGCTAACTGGACAACTTTTTCTCTCACGTCTTCGGCAGAGTCATACTTTTCTGGTAAACCACAGCGTCCTTTGTGATCATATTGAGACAAACCGTCTGAATAATTTACAGACATTTTCAAAAAATTTTCTTCAGTGGTTTTTTGTTGGTAATAATTATCCGGAACTCTTCATTTAAAGTTTAGGAACTTAGAGCCCTGAAAAACAATACAGTTTTGAAATTAAAATTAATCACAAAGACATAAAATCATCAAGATGAATTGGTATTTGCCAGGTTTAGGAGGTTGAGGAAAGCTGGCATGGAGTACCAGGAGAAATTTAAAACCACCAAACTACGGCCAGTACCTGAAAACTGTCCCACATGAGTTTCAAACTCGTAACCCAGAGGTAGAGGGGTAGTGGTAGACTTTTAACATTGTTATATATATGTCAAAGTTATGAATATAGATCTGTTTTATATATACACGCTGAAATAAAATTCCCGTTGGACACCTCGGCCCTTGCGCATGTCGGCCGAGGCCGAGGTGTCCTGAACATTCTCGGCCTCGGTAAAAGTCAGCCCTACTCTATAATATACTGTATATATGTATGTGTTTTTATGCATGTATATTATTTTTTTGTGACAAGACGTTCCTTTTACAGTGAACAAATACATTAAATACCTATTTTGAAATGTTTTATGTCTTATGTTTTATTTATTTAGAGACATTGAATGTGTTATGTTATATACGCCTCCGATATATTACCTTATTATAATTCTTTCTTATAATTGTTAATAATTTGAAATATCGATTCAAACAATTACTTAATTGATAATTATAAATTATCTTAATCAGTGGGGTTGGAGCTCAGGACACAGGGGTTGTTGTTTTAACAGAGTACCTCATGATCAGAGTAGCTCAGTCAATTATCGCAAATCGATTAGCCAATCAGTGAAAAGTCTATTTGGTATATTAGTAAGTGAAAGTAGAGAACAAATCACTTGATCTTTTTCGATCACATTATTATCAACAGTATAACAGTAATAAGAGCTAGGCTATATAGTACATATAAAACATATAATATCTAACCCCAAGCACATGTGGATTTTGTTAAGGACTAGGTACAGGACAATTCAATATGGCGCAGGTGTTTTTACCAAAACTTGTTATTTTATTAAATACTGCAAAATACATGACCAAAATAGACTACAAAGTACATTTTGTGATGGAGAATCGATAATTTCAACCATATTTTGGTACGTTTGGTGGTTTTTCTGATATTTTGTGTTATATGTCAAAAAACGCGTGCACGTTTGCAGAATACTGCGAAAGAAAATAAAAACAATGAATATCATTTTTTGTTACTTTAATATACACAGAATGATAGACGAGCCTTCGATTTTTGAATAAATCTCTCTTTCAATTGAAAACCGCAGAATAAGAGAATGTACTCGTCACATGAATGGCAATTTATGTACATTCTGAACACCGCTCACATCTGGATCAAATTTTTAAAATTTCCATCGCCGATCGACAAATTTATGGGGCAAGCCGCATAGCCAAAACAAAAATCTTACCGTCTGCGGTATGACGAGTTATGACATTGTGTCAGATCTCTTAAATCAAACATCTTCCCGTTGCATGTAGCGAAATTTACTACCCTGTCCTCCATTTTGCACTATTTACTTTTTTAGATATTCATACGCCTGACTTAGAGGCATGGTGAAACATCGACAAAATTAACAATTTAATTGGATTCAAGCATGCAGTAAAGGTAAATGTTACTTGGTATATCGTCACAAAGCAAAAACTGCCCATTCCTATCACGATAAATGGTTTTTAGCGATTGCCAGTTTTACATTTTTGGGCGAATGTATAGCACGTGAAAAGATGTCCTTCGGCACTTCCGGCAGTGTTTTTTTAGGTAATTTAATGATTTTGAAAGAATTGTCAACAAAGTTTAATTTGTGTTGTAAAAATTCTGATGGAATTCGTATATATAATACACTTCCGCATGGATCGGACAGTATTAACTCACTGATTATACCGATTCGTTCTCGGCTTCGCACCTGTCAAACATCGCTAGCGTAAATTGTTGCCATCGTAAACATGTGTGGCAGTTGAGGCACATTGGTATCAAAATACATTTCTCAAACTTAATTAGTAATTAGGTAACCGTATCGTAAATGTAAATTACGTTATTGTTGGTGTTATTATTTTTATTTTATACATTTACTTGACACGAAACTTACATTTACATGACAAATGACCTATTTAATATAAAATAATGCCCCTATATTGCCCCCACGAGATACAGGTAACTACTTTTACCTGAACTGAAAAAAGCATGCAATGGACGATATTTTTTAGAGGGGGTACCTGTATATTTCTCCCCGATACTCTGATTTACAGACTAATATCAAAATTTTAACACTGGGTTATCATTCTATGAACATTGCAGTAGCTTTGTATTATTTTTTTGAGAAGTTTCAAATAACTATATGAAAAATATTTGCGCACTCCCATCTGGATATTATTTACTGAATATTTTTTTCCAAAGTACAGATTTTTTTAATTTTGGGGACTAAACTGCATTTTATATCAATATTTAACATAATGGGATAAAGCTTATGCCATGTATTGGAAGAAAACATTAAAATTTCAATATTACCATTTTCATCCAGGTAACAACCAATATGGCTGTACCTAGTCCTTAAGTTGTTGCATGGCCCTAGGCCTGTGATTTAACAAACCTGCATTCATTATAATTTGTGTTTTTTTAGTCGGACTAATCACATAGATAAAGTATTACACACATCATATTACCAATAGTGTGACCAGCACCTATCGCTGTACTGCCCTATACGCGACTTAGGTCTTTACTGTAGGCCTACCAATTACTGATCAATGACTACTCGGTAAAGAAGAAAGGAACTGTGGACGCGTGCAGTTTGCAGTGAGCTTTACAAAAGCGGTCATTAACTGCATCACCAAAAGAGATTGCGACGAATCAGTTTGGGTATAACATCACTTATGAGTACTATATCATACTGTAAATAACAAGTGATTGAAGAAAAACAGAGAAACAAACAACAGCTTATATCAAAATACTAACCCTTTCGCTGTTCCGGAAACAGGATGTTGACACCTGCTTATAATTTTAAAAGCGAAAGGGATGTTAGTGATCCGGAATAATTAACCATGCACATTGGTGTCATACATTTGATAACATATATTGGCAACAAGTTAGTAATAGATAATAATACGGAAAACGAAAGAAAATGTTTATGTTATTCCCCCCCTTGATTATAAAGGTTTAAAATAAAATCAATTAACAGGGACGTATATATGTGAGACACACGTCCCTGAAATTAATTATAACAGGGACGTATATGTGAGAACCCTTTAATCCACTTTAATGATTTTACTGGCTAAATGAACTCCTTACTTGCTAGAAATTAATGCATTGTATATATGGATTTATATCTTTTGTAAAGGTATGCTACTTTAATTGTGGAAGCTTATAAGAGTTGCGTCCCTTCGTCTGTTGAATCGGAAATATACATGCGTATATGAGATAGTAATATTATAACCATGAAGCTAGTTTCTCACACAGTTTATAATATATATCCTACTGCAACACGTCCCTGTGATCCCAGTCACAGGGACCTGAGAATTTGTTACAGCTACATTTATTTACAGTGAAAGTTCATTTACTATTTTACTATGCAAAAGTGGCACGATATCCGACGAAAACTTTGAGATACGGAATTCTTGGCGTGTTTTTGGAAGAAATCGAGATAATTTCTGAGGAAGGTGGATACATTTGACGTGCATTAAGCAGGTTTGTAAAACAAAAAGTATCCATCTTTCCAACGATACCAAGCGTCTTTTGTACCTCAACTAGAAATGTGAACGCTGATGCAAAAATATACAATTTTTCGATATCTAGAGCTTTCCACCCTTTAGCCTCTATGACCAATGATGGGACAATTTTATATAAAATTGATCTATACCCCGACACCGTACCACCCCCCACCCCCCCCCCCCCCCCCACGTCCCCCCCCCCCAAACGTGTACAGTAACTCTCAACATAATGGTTTAGGTCCAAAACAAGCTGAAACAATTTCTCAGGTCCCTAGCTGTGCCTTTTGTTTTGTTCACTGTGTATTTTCTAAACTTACCAATATATCAAAGAAGTTTCATTGTGGGACTATATCATCTTAACAGCCATCGTAGGTACCCACTTATAAGGCTTTTTCTTCGTACAACACTTGTAAGTATATAAGGATTGTACCTCATCGTATACGGTAGTATGCCCACAGTTTGCAACGAACATATTCACTATATGCAGTGCTAAACGCAGCCAAAATGAGGCACAATCCTTGTATACACACACCTTATCTTACAAATATTGATTGTGCGAGCGCCGCATTCAAATTGCTGATTTGTCACTCCTGGTAAACTGCACATGTTCTAACAATATCAGCAACAAGGAAGACTAGCCCGAGTGTCCCCTTGCCCTGAAACCAGTATTAGAAATTGTGATAGATGGTTTTGGCTTGGAACCCCATACCAAACATATTCTCATCTATCTGCAAAAAGAACTTTGGGCTAAACGATAACTCAAAGCAAACCTCACCAGAAGCAGGTGGCCTCCAAGGAACATTCCTTGGTCCATAATTGTTTCGCTGTCAGAAGCCAAAATCGACACCTTACTACACTGTCATACCTTAAATAGGACAACCTGGCCGTCCCAAATGATCTCAAAACAATATGGAAATGAGTGCAGACAACAGAATCAGCTCAAAATGGAAAACCAAATGCAAATCCCTAGATAGATGCATCCTCGAGCAAGTACAGTACAACCCGTATATCAGTCTGCAATCTTGTATTTGGTATTTCAGTATTTGGTACAGTATTCATGTAATTAGGTCACTTGTTGACTAAATTGAAACGCTATATTAGGTTTTTGAATGTATGTTCTCGTTGTCGAAAGAGCCGACTACTGTCTGTATAACGACGATGGTTTAACTTGTGATGTACCGCTTCTTAGACGGACGTCGACGCTGTTGACCCCAGAATGTTGAAATACAAAAAAAATGTACACGATTTAAGGTATCCAGGGGTACGCTTATAGACGCTCTCTGCACCCATAGACTATGTGATGCACGCTTTGGTGAAAAACATCGTTAGGCTGATGCCTGTCTTTAAAACTCGTCTTCGTTTTTGTCCGTTATGTGACTGCGAACCAGTCTTCTTGCCTCATTAACAAGGTTGTGCATACGAAGCTTTCAGTTTTTCTATGACATATTCTAGGGATGTAGAGAGCGTACAGGTGTAGGTGAGTTTAATTCCTTGATATGGATGATGGGTTTTAACCTGTACCCAAAACTTTTCATAACCCATTTTGCATCATTTTCATCTGAAGCATACTAATATTGCAATCGAAAATACCATATGAAAGGACAGAAATAAAAAAGAGAGATATTAAGTTTTGAGACAGGTTTGAACACCTTTCAATCCAATGAGTGGTTTAGATGATTTTTACCAGATTGCTCCTATTTTAGTTTGAAACAATTACAATAGTTCCATACATGTCTTCTTGTTTTATCTTTACCCCTTCTCTATCAAAGCTAATAGCGTGAAACATTGCCAGGATGTCTTGCATTAACCAGCCGATGAGAATGTAAGACCCTCTCTTAAGAAGCTGCTTAACATTTGCATTTATGAATGAGGATTTTTCTCAAGAACCTTTCAGCTGCATGGAGTAGTTGATATTGCAAACTATATAATATTTTATATTATATTCACGAAAAAAAAATGAAAATAAACATGGAAATACTTGAATCCATAAATACATTCGTTTCCCCCAAACGCCAAGGTCTAAACTTTGTTAAAAATTATCAGATTTATTTCAGTATTTAAAAAGTACGAATGGCAAATAGTCCCTCGTCGTGCCTAATTACACGTAACAATAATTAACTGACCAAACCCAAAGTCATCTGATCAAATGTCAAGGCCGTCAGATCAAATTTCAAGCACATTTTTTTTTACTTTCAACCGAGGGCTATCTGATCTAAAGTCAAGGTTATTTTTTCTATTACATTTTGTAATGACATGTGAATCAAAGTTGGTAAGAATAAAGCAAGGCGTCGATTAAGTAAATCTCAAAGTTATTGGATCAAAGGTCAAGGTCAAATATTGCACCTCTTAACTGATAAACGTTTTGTTGTGACATAATTATGACGCAATGTTGTAGTAATCAAATAATGTGTCAACTGACCAAAATATCAAGGTCATCAGATCGAAGGTCAATCGGAGCGCTTCTTGACGTGTCACTGTTTTAGTTTTGTTTAAACTAGAGAGACCCATTGAGGTAGAAACAACACTATTGTATTTAACCAATTACATCCCAGGTAGCAATGCAATAGTGTGTAGTGTTTTCTATTTGCCATAGTTGTATGCCGACGTTGGGCCAACGGTGATGTTTTGTTGGGCCAACGTACGTACGTTGGTCCATTGGCGGTGTGCTATCTGTGATGTATCGTGGACTGGTGTGGCCTTACAATATTTAGGACTCCACATCAACCTGATATTCTCTTCAATTTGGCTATTCTTCGTAACAATTTGGCTATTTTTCGTAACAATTTGGTTATTCTCCGTAACAATTTGGCTATTCTTCATAACAATTTGGCTATTCTTCGTAACACTTTTGATATTTTTTGTAACAATTTGGATATTCTTCGTAACAATTTGGCTATTCTTCGTAACAATGTGGCTATTTTTCGTAACAATTTGGATATACCTTCGTAACAATTTGGCTATTCTTCATAATAATTTGTCTATTCTTCGTAACAATTTGGATATTTTTTGTAAACATTTGGCTATTCTTCGTAACAATTTGGATATTTTTCGTAACAATTTGGCTACTCTTCGTTACACTTTGGATATTTTTCGTAACAATTTGGCTATTTTTCGTAACAATTTGGATACTCTTCGCAACAATTTGGATATTCTTCGTAACAATTTGGCTATTCTTCGTAACAATTTGGCTATTCTTCGTAACAATTTGGATATTCTTCGTAACAATTTGGCTATTTTTCGTAACAATTTGGTTATTCTTCGTAACACTTTGGATATTTTTGTAACAATTTGGATATTCTTCGTAACAATTTGAATATTCTTCGTAACAATTTGGCTATTGTTCATAACAATTTGGCTATTCTTCGTAACAATTTGGCTATTCTTCGTAACAATTTGGCTATTCTTCGTAACAATTCGGACATCTTCGTAATGATTTGCCCAAGTTATTTAGACTCATAGATAATTTTTGTACTCAATAAAAGTCGTTATTTTTTACTTGATGTTGCGACGGCGGGGCTGTTTGAGAAGTTTTCCTTCTCCGTATAATCTAGTTTGCATTAACATCACATACTTTTCTTTTCTTTTCTATCGATATTTAATAACAGTTGCTCTTCGTCACTAGACTACAACTGGGATGAGAAAAATCATTTTGAATGTTGTGGAAACAAGTTGTTCGATCCCTATGTTCTACTCCTGGACCAGTTTGTACTCTTTACGTAACAAAAATTACCTACGTAACTCAATCAGGCGACTTAATGGACTGTCTACCTCTCGGTGGTATATGTACTTAGCGTAGCTGACAAACATACACTTAACTCCTTACGGGGCTAGTCGGAGATGACACAATGACACATATTTATGGATCCCGACACGATGGTCCTCCAATGAAGCCTAACATAAACCGGCCGTAATGCTGTAATGAAATTCAGATCGAAGACCTACCTGGTGTATCTGTCTCTTTGCTGGACATATCGTTGATAAATACATGTACCACAAGCGGTAGCCAAATGCGACATTATATAAAGATATGTTTTTAACGGGTTAGTTTCTAAATTGGTAGAACGGTTATGGCGAGTCAATGTAAATCCGTTTTTTTATGGTTAAAGTTATAGGTTAATGTTCCGAAGTGTCATCTTAGTTGCTATTTTTACGCGTCCTAAGAAAATTGTTCGGAAATTTCGTACTATGGCAATTTAAAGTCCTTTGTAAATGTAAAAACAGAGGGTTATCTATGAACTATAATGAATTTCTAAATAAACTGAAGAAAAACAAACAATAAAAACAAAAATAAAAAGAAATTACGACAAAAAATGAATTACAATATAAATAAAAAATATCAAACCCTCTTCGATTCTCTTCTGTTTTTTTTATTATGGATCATGCTGCAGTGTAGAAAAGCATTCCTGAAAATGAGCCGTGCCTTTTGATGAATTAAACTCTAACAGGAAATATGACTTATATAATAATAATTCATGTAATATGAAAAAAGTAGGTCATTGTTTCAGGTTGTTGTATTTTATCATACTTGAAGTGTTGCGGTTCGTTTCTTCGACATTTTTACAAAGATATATGTTTTTATGCTAATAATCAACGAGAGTCATGTACCTCATACAAACGGAACGCAAAAGGAACGAAAGCGCAACGCAAGCGTAGCGCACTTTTGGTAAAGAAAACTTGGTCTGTGAATGCGCGCTATCTGCTATGAAAGCCAAACAGTAAAAACATATATTAGCATGCTATAAGTCTAGATATTATCGAAATTGTGAAACGAAACATAATGTACATTTACTTGTATGTCAAAGTGGCGACCTATCGAAATGCTCGACTGTAGTTCTATCGCCTTTCTGTGTTTAATATATTTCAGAAAAACGTTAACATTTTTATCAGTTATCAGGAGTACTAAAACGTATATATATTTTAAGTGATATGGATATAAAGGCATTTTGAAATTCCCCGCGCCTATTAAATATCCTATAGCATCATATTGTTACAAATTAATGTGTCAAATGTATCATCAATTTAATAAATGGTTCAATGCAACTCAATTTAATGGGAGAATTAATTGCTTGGCATCACTATAATATGTAGATGCTCACTATAAAGCAAAATGTTCACGACTATATATAGTTACGTAGATTACTCTCTTCCTTCTCATGGCGTTGAAGCACCCGGGGCTATTACAGGTGATGAGTGATGTTGAGTATGAAACCTTCTTTCGACGAAAAGAGCGAATGAACTTGTGACGTCAATTATAGAGGTAATTTTAGCTGCGCCCTAATAAGGATTCGCCATGATTATCGCAGATGAAGGATTAATTACAGGGTCTGGTTTATGACTCAAAGTCTGTCCGCTCGGCATGTAATTAGGTTCGCTGCCAACGCACTTTGTTGTATGTGGAATACATAGTGTTGTTGCCTGGAAGACCTTAGTGAAGCCCATATTTAACAACGGCTAGCTTGTGATGTATATTCAATATCTTGTGGTTTATATTAAAAAAAATGTGTGATGTATATTTAAAACTTGTGATGTATATTCAATATATTGTGGTTTATATTAAAAAGTATGATGTATATATAAAACTTGAAATGTATATTAAATATTTTGTGGTTTATATAAAAAAAACTGTGATGTATATTCAATATCTTGTGATGCATGTTCAATATCGTATGTTATTACATAATGCGTTTGATTTTCCTTAACTATACGTATAAGCTATATTTTGAACCATTTACTAGTGAAATGAACTATTGCACGGCTTAAATGACTATTGCACGTCAAGTGCGAACTATTGACCACCGCGTGACGTTTCCTACTCCTTCATTCTCTGATATTTTTGTGGTTATTACGAAGATAATCGAAAATTTACCATTTTGTTTTTTTTTCTACATACAAGAAAACACGCGATACATTATAAAATTGATCTATTATTATTCAAAAACATGTTAATAAGAAAAACAATTTCAGCGATTCAAAGTGTACACAAGTATATCATGGGTGTCTGTGCAATATTCCAGAATATTTGACCCTCGGTACTGGTAATCGACCGATATTCTATTGTACGAGGCTGATCGATCGATTATCTGTATCTCGTGTCAAATATTTTGGACTATTGCACAGACAGTCAAGTAATTCTTCTGATATCATGTCAAACTATATTATGAATTAATACCCCAATAATTGATTTCGGGTACATATTTGACTATTCTCTAATTTCGGGTAAATTTTACCCGAGTACGGGTAATCTACTTATTATACCCGAGCATGGGTAAACTGATAAGTAAATGTAAGCCATTCTCTGTAGTGGATTCATATGGATTGTGAGCTGGTCACTAATGTATTATGATCTTTATTAATACCGTTTACATAATAAAATTATTAACTTGTATTTCTGCTTCTGGTTTTCTTTTGGTCACAGTGCTAGGCTGGGAACGAACCTTTATTTTATGATAACAATTCCCTACCCGAACTCAGTCACGACACAAAATACTGGGTACGGGAAGCGTTACAAAAGTACGGACTAAAAACCTAAGAGAACCCAAGCGGAGACAGGTTTGCTTTTCCCCATAACTCAATCCTACCACTTGATGCTGTTGACTACTCCAAGGTTACAAGCTACAGGATATAGAGATGCTACCTTGGAGATATTGAACCTTGGTTGATGTTGTTTTCGCGGTCGAAGACTTTGTGAAAGAAGGAATGGTGTAGAAGTGGAGAATACATGTCACCTCACCAGCCTTGGCTAGAGGGAATTTCTTTTTCGTCAAGCGGTAGGGTGTCCGACTAGAGACAGAAGGGTCGCTAGTTTGAACGCCGGCGGGGTAACACATATCTTAATTTATTTTTCGAGTAATGATATGTGCATGTTACATGTAGAGTCAGCCGATACGACTGTGTTGGATACGCGATACTCAAACATTAGAAAATAGAAGTGCATAAAAGTCATCCAAGTACGGTACGGCTAATACTGAGTTCAGAAATCAATCGACGATGAAGAAACAAACCATAATTCGTATGATTTAGATTGCATGCTATGATTTCCTTTTTTCATAAAATCAATATTACTATTAAGCTGATGTATTTAATGTTTTTCCTTACCATGATTTCGAATGCATTGTTTATAAACGTGCTTCGATTAGAAAATATGGACACCCTGGGGAGTGTTAGATCCGGGATTTTTTCAAGTTAAAAGGAAGCAGTTTAATCTCTAGGCGTCAAAACAGAGAAACTTAATTGGAGCTGAATGTCAATTTGAAAAAAAGAAACAACTGGGAACGAGCTGGCACAAAAAGACATTCGAAGAGTGATCTGCTTTGTGTTGGAGCCATTTTTTACAGATTTTATGATAAAAAATTGCTGTAAATGTCTTCAATGATAAATTCGTCTGGGATTTATATCGTTAAAATCTCGCTTATCGTCACATGGCGCTAGATATATCCAGATTACTTCACAGATATGAAATTGATTTGAAAACAAATATTGCAAATTGTTTTCAAATATAAAGAAGTGCAAAATGTTTAGTTTGCAGTTTAATCGATTTTGAAATTGGATTATGATTTTGTTAACGCTTCGGTATTCTCTTATTTATTTGCAAACTTATCGTTGATGGAAGACGAATAAGCCAATTTGTTTTTGATTTTTATCATTGCAAAAGTGTAGTTTTACTTGTGAAATGATACGATAATAGAAAGTATGTAAATCTGAATCTTTTTTTAATCAAATTAATTCTTTTGTTTTGCCACGGATTTTTAAATTTGTACTGAATAGTCCATTAAAGAGCATTCAATTATGTCCCCGTGTCTATAAATTTGCAACAAGATCAACTTCATCACAACCGACTTTTACCCGTTGAATTAGACGCATTTATGACGTCTGCATTCAGGACAGTGTTACGGGGAGAAGCGACCTTGCATAACAATATCTGGAAATTACAAAGGTTAACTGGTTCGGACCTTTTGGCCTAGTGGTGACGTCCTGGCTTGATGCCTCGGGTTCACGGCTCGTCTCACTAGTTTCATTTCTGCTCCTTGTTGTAAAATACAGTTTACTTCCCAGGTCGGGATGTTGTATATTAATTGTAGCCCAAGTCTGGGTGTGTGTATGTACGAAATTTACTAATTATCACAATGATAATTTCCGAAATACAATAACAGCCCCTGGTTCCCGATTAAACGTTACGTCGTGACGGATCTGTTTGATTCTATATGCCATCATGTTTCGTAACAACAGTTTGAACATGGAATGGGCTTACATTCCTAACGGACTTCCAGAAAAATGAACAAGGAAGATATTTTGTTTTGTTTTGTTTGAATGTCATTTCACTTTTACTCTTTAGTATCAAAAATAGAAAGTTCAAGCTACGAATACAACATACGAAGCAGATATGTGTTCGAAAACGTCCATCTTCATATCACACAAAAGGATACAGACTATGTATCAATGAGACGAAGATGTCTTCTAGATGTATAAAACTTGTTAATAGTCCTCATCAACCAGCATCTCTCCAATCAGTTTAATCGTCATGATCAGCAGCCGACTCAATCGCGAACATCTCTGTATCTAGAGCAAGCCTTAGAATAACGAATCGACAACTAAAAGTAAATATAGTAGCTGTTCATGTCCTTTGTCATGGTTTAAGTACAAATCGAGACAAGTAGCTGAGGTAGAAGAGTCCGTTGTGTTCATGATTTCAAGTTCAGAAGGGTGTATACGACCGGCTTGGTCAGCAAACTTCTTGTTGTTTATAGACAACACATCGTCGATATATCTAAAGATGAAAATAAAATATTTGGCAAGATAAATTCAGACTCCTATGAAAACAAAAACAAGTCAGCTAAGAGTGGGGCAAATTTATTTCCTAGGGAATTGGAAAATCTTTCCTCCAAGCTCAACAAAAATATTGGTAACCAGGAATTTATCCATTCGTACAAATAATATATCTTTGTCACCTCTTGGTCCAGTCTACTCAAACTACTATAAACTCTAAACTCTACTCAGTCTACTGTAAATGGGTACGTTGTTGGGTAATGCTAGAAATAGTAGAATGCTAGCTGTCAGCGACGAAATGGCAGCACCGGTTGTATGCTCCCCAGGGAGTCGATAATGACATTGTCTGGTTGCTAAGGCCCTATAACCACAGATAGTAATTTTGTGGACCTTTTAGCAACGGCTTTTAAGACCTTCGACTTATTATTATAAAACTTTGCTAAGATCCTTATGAAATTTGGGTATATGATATAGTCGTGGTAGGCCAGTACCTTTCTAGCTAACTAGTATCTGGACAGATTGTACATAGAATACCGACAAAAAGCTAGATGGCTTTCTCTCATTTTATGGTCGTTGAGAAAGATTCTGTATCGTTAAGTGATATTAAGATGGACGTTTTTGATTATGCTCATTAGAGTGCTTACTTGTTGTGATTGACAATGATACTCGATTCTCATTTTGAGAACTTGATGTTAACTTGGATGTGGCAAAGATTTACATGACGGGTGTCGTCGATGAAGCAAAAAACGCTTACTGTTCCGGAACACCTGGTTTTATTATCCTGTACTTTTACAAGGTCTCCGTGTAAAGCTTTTCTTTGTTCATATTTTGCCCCTAATTTAATCGATTTTGAGTTCGGATTATGATTTTGTTAACTCTTGTTAACTCGATAGTTTCTTGAATTTATTTTCGAAAAAACAGTCAATGTGTAACTAAGGTTACCTTGGTTACCAAGCAGACGTAGATTGTTTTGCAAACAGTAAATGTAGTAGCTAGTGTTTGTAAACTAGGATCAAATTTTAGCTATCTTTTCTGCTGATACAACGACATAACATATATGCATTTATCATGCAGATCGTTGAGTTAAGCCATTTAAATGGAGGCTCTTAGCGGAAACTATAATAAACAAAAGGTCACAGGGTCAAATCCTAGCGGAGGAATTAACAGATAACGCCTTATGTTACATTCATTTATAACATTTAAAAAATAACTTTATATGATTTGGCTTTATCTCGAGATAAATTCGAGAGATGCAGGTTAATGAAGACTATGGGCAAGTTTTATGCTCGCCATTTTGATCTCATCGATAAATATTCTGTATCTTTGTGTGATATGAATATGGGCGTTTTTGAGTTTGCGTATTAGTGTACTAACTTGTTGTGATTGACAATGATAACTCTGTTCTCATTTTGAGAACTGGATGTTTACTTGGATGTGACAAAGATTTACTTGGCGGGTGTCGTCGATGAAGCAGACAACGCTTACTCTTCCGGAACACCTTGTCTTATTTTCTTGTACTTTAAAGAGGGTTTCCATGTAAATTTTTCCTTTGTTCATATTTTTACTCTAGTTTAATCGATTTTGAGTTCGGATTATGGTTTTGTTGACGCTTTGGTATTCTCTGATTCCCCCCCTAGCCGATGTCAGGCCAGACGTTTGCTATAATTCTGTGCCACAAAATATTTCTACGTGACTATGAATATTCTGTTTGATAGTCTGTAGGTATACGGTTTCAGATAATGACATACCAAACTGCGTCATTAAACACTGCTAAGATGGTGGTAGAAACCGAAAACAGTTGTAGTCGAGAGAAATCCTGCCTTCATTTTATCATTGAAACAATATTTTATTGATTTTCCTACCTTATAGGCCCAATATACGAACCTCAGGAAATTTTTGATGATTCTGAAAAATTCAGAAAAAAATCCAGTTGATAACCATGCAAAAATAAGCCTACACTAAGTAAACCTGGGCGGTTACTAACAAGAAACTCATGACAGAAAAATCCAAGAAATTGAACATAAGTGGGACCCACTTCAACAACAAGTCGAAGTTAGAAGACAGTTCAAAATGAACACTTGTTTACAAATACCGGGTTTCAACTGTTGCTGTACCGGTAACCGTGTAAGAATTCATCTTGAATATTGCTGATATCAGTAAATCTTTATATGTGTTCATGTTGGTAATATTATAGAAGGTACACCCGTTCTCTCGTCATTGTTCGGTACGGCTGCAGTGATGTCAATACTCAACAGGTATTAAAATACCCGTACCATCATCTGATCTCATTAAATATATTTCCAATCAAACTATCACAGAAGTACATGCTTTATCGTTGTGATTTGGATTAACAATCCTATAGATCTTCCTTGACAACATCAGCATTGCCTGTTGGGAAACAATCGAACACTACATTGGATTATCTTTATATGCAAATCTCCTATCTGCGATGAAATAATTAATTCACATAAAGATATTCCCAAGCTGAATGAAAGTAAAGCGAATTCAGCAATATTTCAAAATTCTTGCTAGTTGAAATAGCATTTACAAAAAATGACATTATCATGTCATTAAATGTTAATTATAATTACTTGTTTGAATTTAAATGTGACTTTAACGTCGCTGCATTTATGAGTCATTATATGGCAGTCCAAACACACAGCATATTACGTCATTGGCGGGTTCTCTTCATCGGCTATATTACTGAAGAGTTCCAATCAAGGGATGCTCTTTAATTAGTTTTATCCCTTCTACATGGAAAAGGAAGGAACCCACCAGGTCATATCTTTAAATAGTTTCTCTTGTCAACATTGAATGAATTCGGCACTTGTGTTGGTGCTATGCATTTATAATCCATTGATACCAATACTGAGAACGTGTATGCTTTGTAATGAACAGCTCCAAAATTGGACTTTTAATGGTCTTGTGCTGTTTTATTATTCCTTTTTCTCAACGTTTGAAAAAAATAATCTGTAAACATAATTTCCAGAATCTCCGATACGCAATACTTCTATCAAAAATACCTGAACAAAGCACAAAAGTGATGCACTTCAAGCAGAGCGTAAGTATTGTACCCGCTGCTCCAATTGCATGATTCGTAAAAGGTGACTGTATTATTTTTGATCTTATATTTTCCTTTTTTTTTATCTTCCTAATGTATCCCTTAGTACTGCCTTTTTTTCGTCATTGTGTTCGCCAATCCAAAGTCTATAAAAGTAGTGTTTCTCTGTTTAACGTTCAACAATAGAGAGTAACGACAACATCTAGGTCACTTGCCAGTTGTCCGACCGGACGGGATACAGGAGGGGTCAACGTCACTAAACGTTCATTAAGTAACGAGAAATACCTATCGTCTCAAAGAGGTTCTGCGAACAAAGTCAAATGTCACACCTCCCCGTTTGTGACACTAGAAGCTGAGTGGCAGTGGCGAGAGGCGAATCCCCGGCGCCTTTTAATAACCGGAATCTGTGGCTGATGGAAGGATACCTCGACCTATTGCGTGCATTTTCTTGAGATAGGAATTTAGAGACAAAGCTGCAAGTATTTCATCATATCTTATCTCTGACATGCATAAACGCGTACAGAATACACGTAAATAATCTTAGCTGTTATGAATACGTTGATAAAAAACAAGAAAACAAAAAAACTAAACCACAATATTGACCGTTAAGTAAAAATAGTCTGCTTGTACTCTTTATCTAACGTTTCAATAAAAAAACCGAATAGTTCTGATGTAGATTTTTATACAAATATATACAAGGGTGTTACCTGTAAAATGATAAAAAAATATGAGAAAACGAATACCAAAGCGTCAACAAAACCATAATCCGAAATCAAAATCGATTAAAATATACGGGAAAATATGAACAAACTTAAGGAGAAATTCACAGGAAGACCCTTGTAAAAGTACAAGATAAGAAGACAGTTTTTCTGGAAGAGTAAGCGTTCTCTGCTTAATCGACGACAACCGCCATTGAAATCTAGGTCAGATAAAAATTGACATGGTCTCGAATTAAGAATACTTCTCAATCACAGCAAGCAGGTATACTTATGAACATAATAAACGCATCCATCTTCATACCACACAAGGATGTAGAATATTTCTCAACGAGACCAAGATGGCGACCATAATATTTGCACATTTATCTCAAGAAGGTAGACGCCTACGATACCCATTCAGCCAGGTTTTGTACTCACAGCTTGATTGAAACTATGCTCGTTATCATCAGTCTGCATGCTTTGTACAGAAGATGTTACCAGCAGGGCGCCGTCCCGAGATGGTCGTATCTCCGCCGAACTCCCTACTGAGCTTTTGCTGCAACATCTAGATGACAGGCTTTCAGCACCAATCCTGTCAGTTGTTGTTATGATAAAGGCATGCAGCAAATTCATTTTGATTGTATAATAAACGGGCGGACCAAAACATCATTAGTTTGTTATTACAGACGTTAATATTATATGCATGTACGATACAAACCCTTAGTGTTTTCTACCTAAGTATGTTGATTTAGCTAATCATTTTGAATTACAATCTAGAATTACTTGATAGAATGATAGTTTCCATTGAATTGTATATAACTGTTGTGTTTTACTCCACGTGGAATGGCTTACATTGTTTCGTATGACTGGACTTTGACCTACAGGGTACTGTTGATAAACCAACATATATATCATTGGCAAATTAACTCCGTGCCGCCTGACATTACATAGCATAATTATGTTGCTGATCTAGATTGGGTCGATTGTCGGCGACCAGATAGCTAAATTGGTTGAACGTCTGTCTAGAGTTCCGAAGGTCTCCTGATTCGAACACCGGTCTGGCCGTGCATTTTTCCTCTCCTGTTACATTTTGCGCCTGACGAAATATAGCCACGGAAATATAGTATATGGTCTCGTGTGTGTCTTCGGGGTCAAAGACTTTTTAAAGGAGAACGGAATGTTTACTTAGAGGATCTAGATTGAGTCGATCGTCGGCGACCAGAAAACTCACTTGGTTGAGCATCCGTCTAGAGTTCGGAAGGTCATTGATGATTGTCCCATTACTTAAAGAACTCATATTATGAAAATTAATAAAGGGACAATATCTCCACATTAGGCATCAAGTATATTCGAACAATAAGCAGGATATTAACATAATTTGTTTTCACCAATTCTAGATCATTTGACTGAATTAGTCTGTAAGGTCGACTAAGTATTTTTTCTTCTAGGCATGACGTTAGGGAAAGATATCCGAGGACAGACATTTCTTTGTATTGCATTTTGATTTCTTACAGAAAATTTCCATGTATTCAATAGAATCGGCAAGCTTTTCTTGAAATAACAATTAGGAAATCTTATTTTGTAACTTTTGACCCGTTCTGATTGGGTAAGGTAATTTCTTTCAACTTTGCATTAGGGCTACAAAACTGGTCAACATATTAATATCTTTCGTCTTGTCCCATGTTAATATGGACATTGTTTGTCTGCTTTATTTAATCACTATGTACAAGTTGCACGTGTATTCAGCTTAATGTCTGACCGATCAATATACAAAATGTATAGAATCTCAAATTAGGATTTTATCAAAGCATCCACGTTAGATTAGGACATTCCTGTTTAAAGCCACTGTCTTATTGAGCAGGTTTGCTTTCGACTTGGCTTTATGTCTGCTTTAACGTTAAAAGACTTCCGTTCAATTCCATTGTATTACATTTGTGACAAAAAGCTTGATGGTATTAAATGGTGCCTGTGACGTCATATTGGGACGTGGATGCACCTGCATTCTGGCCGATATTGCATATGCATGCAGTGTCATCCTCTGCCTACAACAATTCTGCACTCTACCGTTTGGTCGCCATATCAATAGCCCAGGACTTATGAATAAGACGTGGAGTAATTTAAATGTAAATGCATGAAATAATATGAAATGAAAGCGTGATATCGCGGCAGGATGTATAAGAAATAGATTTTTTTTTATGCAGTTTAATGCAAATATTTTACCCGAACAATAGAACGTGTTTGGTTATTCATTTGCTTAACAATCGTTCTATTTAGTTCATATTTGTGATTTTGTATTAAAACAAAATTTATGTAATCGGTCTAGGCAAAGCAAAAAATCTCACGTAAGCCGTTTGTATCAATCTTAAATATAATTGATTAATTGTCTTTGTTGATGTAAATTTTAACGGGGGTTTCGTAGTCTATACACTAGGTTGTGTTTTACCGAGGTAGACGCATTTGTGTTGCTTCCTTGCTAACAGCGGGTCTGGAATCATTACGGCTCGATTGCGCGTTATTGATGACATACAGAAGGTTATCTTACCATATAAAATGTTAATAACGCGCATGGAACTCCCGAGAAAAAGCTTTTACCTCAAAATTACCAATACCATATATAACTGTGTGGTTGGCGGACAATTTTTATAGATGAATAGTTTGGCTTCATATAACCGCGAGCATACCTCGTCTGCGTTAGGGCTTTAAGCTTAGTTACTTAGAACTGCCTGCGTTAAGTACAAGCCGAATGAAGAGGGGTCATGTAATCGATGTGCTGTCTGTCGTTTTAAAAAACCCATTTCACACTGTATTTCATCATGTAGCAAATTGGATGTCATTTCTTCACGCCAGTTCAACAGGACCAGATTTTGCTTACGGCTACCTATGGCGACATTATAATGGAGTAACAGTTACCCTATAATGATTAAAGTTTGTCGCACCTAGACAAGATGATAAAGCCAATCTCCATTACTTAATATGTTGGTTTTTTGTACTCCGCTAGGAATGATCAAATGTCACACTGAATATATATTTGGTAACATGTCTTATTTTGGCTCGCTGATTATTTGTTGGTCACACTCTGCTAATGATACTAGCATTACATTTTATTACATTTTGACCAGTAAGATATTTTTCACGCGCCAATATTTTGATAGTTTTCACTCGTACTGCAAACTCGTGCACAAATATAAAACAATTAACCCCACTCGTGATATATATTTGGTATTTCTGAAGACAATATTAAGATATCCTTTATTTCTTTAAAAATCAACTATTAAATGACTTTTCCACTTTTGAACTCACCTTTCCTTACTAATTGTACAGATTTTGTATGCACACAATTCATACCGCTTTGCTATATTTGGATGTTCAATAGGTAGTCGGATATACAATAATGCTGTAAACAGCTTTTCTTAGCAATCTCAGATGCAATCACATTATTGAATTCTAATTAATACGTATTCGAAACATTAATGATTTAATTCAACAGCTCAAGCGCAAACAATAAGAATACCTTTGAAATATTTACACTTGCAGTATATGCTGCACTAACTGAGTGAAATGGAAGCAAAGTGCGCTTATTTTTGATTCACTTGATTTGTCAGACGATAGTGGAACAACAGTCAGGTTGACCTGTGACGTTTATGAAACAACTAGGCGGTTCTAGAGTGACCGATGTTTATAAGTACTTGAGCATTCTTCTATAAAAAAACCCCCAAAGAATATCGAAGCGTCAACAAAACCATGATCCGAACTCAAAATCGATAAAACTAGGGACACAATATGAGCAAAGAAAATTTTCACATGGAGACCCATGAAATAGTACAAGAAAATTAGACCATGTAAGTCTTGGTCACATCCAAGTAACTGTCAATTCCTCAAGTGATTGAGAATAATGACTCGGATCTCATTTTGAAGACATTATACTGACTTGGATGTTACCAAGATTCATATGCTGGGTGTCTTTGATAAAACAGAAAACGCTTACTCTTCAAGAACATACGGCCTTATTCTTTGAGTACTTCTCTAAAGATTTCCTTAGCTTCTTCATGCCTTAAGCGATTTTGAATTCGGTGTATGGTTTTCTTGACGCTTCGATATTCTCCGATATTTTTATCAGGTTTTCATTTTCGCCTTTGAGCAAATTTTTATGAAAGTATCAAAATATGAATGCCGACATTAAAAGTGGATAAATATTACTCAGTAATTTAAAAAATGTAATCATGCGTGTTTTGACCACCTAATATAGACCATAAAATAAGTGGGATGGAAAATTGACATTTACAAAATTGAGATTTATTCCAATGAACTTTACAAATAATGGTTTTATCTGGAAACAGTTTAAACTATGTGACCTATATGAACAATTAGCACTTTTATTTTTATGTCACCCAGTCGGCATATAAAATAGTATCTGGCGTGTATTGCTTATTTAAAAAACGAAAGTATTGATGTACGGGAATGGCAGGTGCCAACAACAATTAAAGTATAGTATTACATAACAAAGTTAGTTAGCTTCATCCCTAGGGGCGAAGTTTGCATCAACAAAGAAAAGTCGATCACGTACTCCGAGGATAGCCAATGGGGCATTTGTTATGAAAGATGCCCGTTGAGCGTTTAACTGATTCAGTTTGTATAGTTAATTGATCTTTTTATTCTAGATATATTTATGAGATATATAATTCCCTTTTCGACCTTCAAGGTTGATTGATTGTTTTGTATATGTGTGTGCATTTTATGGACTGTATTTGCCCTTTAAAGGCCCAATAAACGTAACTTTCGGCAATACTTGAAGCGAAAATCAAGCCTAATTACTTATACTATTTTTAGATTTGGTTAAGATTAAATTATATTAGCAATATTCAAGATGAATTATAACCATGGTTACTCGATACAGAAGCAATTGAAACACGATATTTGTAAACACGTTTCGAACTGTCTTCTACCTTGGGCTTGTTGTTTAAGTTTGCCACACCCTAACTATTTTCCATTCTTTTAATTTTTTTTCATCAAGAGTTTCTTGTTAGTTACTGCTCAGGTTTACTTCGTTTTAGGCTTATTTTTGCATGGTTATCAAAAAACCCCTTAAGATACGTATATTGGGCCTTTAACTATTTATGTTGTTTTACTCATATGTTATATTTTTTTTTATTGGTTATCATTTCTGTAATTGGACCTTCGGGTCTGTTAAAATTGAAATAAATAAATACAAATTTACACCTAGGATTTACATAAATAATAACTAAAATGCATTTTGTTTTTATATTTTTAACGTTTTATGGCAGCGGTATATGCCGTGCCTATGTAGATCGGGTTCGTTCTGTTTCAAACGGGAGTACGGAGTTAGAGACATCTAGCGGTGACTTCCGTAACTCCTGAATGCGGGAGACAGCTGTTTTAGTATCTTGTGCTTCGTTCAGCGTACTAGGGGACATTCGAGATTAATATGGACACTTCTTATATGAATCATACATTTTCCTTTACATATGATTGAATCAAACTCCGTTCATATTAAAGGCCCTTTTTACGTATTTTCAGGAATTTTTTCGTGATTCTGAAAAATTCTAAAATTAATCCAATTAATAACATTGCAAAAATAAGCCTGAAACGAAGTAAACCTGAGCGGTAACTAATAAGAAACTCTTGACAGAAAAATCCAAAGAATTGAAAATAATTCAGGTGAGGCCCACTTCAACAACAAACCGAAGCTAGAAGTGGACGCTTGTTTACAAATACCGAGTTTAAGTTGCTGCTGTACCGGTAACCGCGTAAGAAATCATGTTGGATATTGCTGATATCACTTAATCTTATCAAATATTTAAATATCATTCGTTTTTAGGCTTGTTTTTCGCTTCAAGTTTTGCCGAAATTAACGTACACTGGGCCTTTCAACGTTTGTCTTCGTTGGCGGAAGTGTAATATCTCAGAGTCGAAAAAATGCAATGCTGTTAAATGCCAATGATGCTTGCATCATTATCATGATGATGATGATCACTGACGAGTCCAATGAGGACGAAAGAGCTGTATGATGCAGTTTAATTCATTTTTTTCAGCATAGCTATTACTAAATGTAAAAGGTGCAGCATGGGTGTGTTATGTCATCTTTCGTCGTCGTGCGTTCGCTTTACGACAGGTACGGAAACCTTATTTCCGGTAACGATTTCCGAAAAATAAACCGCTACTTCAGACATCAATTATGCTACAATTCTCTTAAAACATATCAAATACACATACATGTTTTTCAAACAAGTAAATGCAACCCCAAATATTTTACTTGTATCTTGGAATGTCCAATATCACAAAAGCAACTGCATACCAGCGGTCATTAGGAGTGCCGTTGCGAAATGTCAGCGACAGTAGAGCGGTAAAATGTCAATACAAGCTGTGTAGTATGTTTTATTTGTTGACGGGATAGAAACATGAACTTTGGGCAAAACATCTATTAACCTCAGGCGAAATGTTTCGACTAGTCTTTGTGATTTTATGGTTTGCGTGTTTACATGATAAAACTGGTTTGCCCGAAGCTTTCCGACACGTGTCCGTTCCACAATCGATTCCTTTATATTTTGTGTTTTAGTTTATATTTAGTTTTTTATTTGACCGACCAATGCAAAACATTAATAAGCATTGCAACCGAAAGCAACCGTCTTACTGACAAATGTGTTCGTTAATTGATATCTTTGATAGAACGCACACCCCATGTTGATGAATTGTACCAATAAGAATGTATATTCAGCAGTCATGATTTGCTAAGTGTCCGTATTGACCTAATGTGTAAGGCTATAACAATCGGTAGGAAAATCTGATGGTACAAATTACTGATGACACTACAATTTTCCATAAAACGAAGATATTAAATACGGTTTAAAGGAAGTCCAACATTTCAGTACATATTTTGTTTTACCATTGTTAGAGACGAATACGTGGTAAATTGTAGATTAGATTTAGCAATTACCAATAGATTTACAAAAGTTGCCAAACCATACAAACAATCTTAAAATGGATTAAATTTGTGGTAGAATATGATTAGAGAAAAGGGACCCTAAAAAGGTACATGAGAATGAGACTAGGTGTTCTTTAATAGTATGCGTCTTCTGCTTAATCGACGACATCCGCCATGTAATTTTTGGCTATATCTAAGGAAAGGTCACATCCACAAAGTGAGAACTGAGACATAATTCTCAGTTACAACAAGAAACCAAACCAATTAGCATATTAAAAATTGTCCCCTTTATAAATCATCATACAAGGATACAGAATATATCTCATCGAGACCAAGATGGCGACCATAGAAATGTATCGTTATTTTGTTCCTCAGTACCCCACAGCTGACACGCAAATCTCTGTTTAGAGCAAACCTTGAGTAAAAAAACACATACTTTTTCCACTGCACTAATCATTCAATTTGACTTTTGTGTTGAAGCAAAAGTGAAAATAACAGGGATATATTTGTACTCGAAGGCTATATATGGTATCTCATTAAGCTGATATACGACTTGGCAACAACAACAACAATCATACAATTACAATCTATATAATATCATACGGGAAAATAATTATACTTACTTGAAGTAACTTAAAGTACTTAAAGTATAATCACTACCGTAATATCGTTATTTTGAAATACATTTCAGTATTGAACTTGATACTGGAGGGTAGTAACTGTTGAGTATTGTACTACAGAGGGATTATCTTGAGATATGTTTTGGGTAGACATAATGATGCAAATAACTTTCATATCACGTGTCTTTGCAGGAATTGGAATGCTAATTAATCAGGACAAATACATCGAAGATGATTAACCTCCGACAGCAGGCCTAGTGATATCCCAAACTAGAATTTGAAATCTCGTCTGATATGTCCTGCCTACTAATTAATTAAATAGTTATGTCCACGTTTTCATCCATGCGGATATGATTAATTGACAATTCGCGTAATAAATATTCTAGTATTGATTTGGTTACATGTATCATTTTGATGTTGTTAGAGGTACATGTAATATATTTTAATACCACGCAACAGCATGATTTGAATTCAGAATCAGTTTCAATCGGCACATAAATGTGCAGCTTGATCCAATGAATTATTTTGTCGAACGACAAATTATTTATTGTTAAAATCCTGTCTTGTTAATATCATGAGAAGTGGAATAAGGCAACTGGTGTAAAAAACAGAAGAACATCTTAACTATTTCACACTGTTTGCAGAAATAGTGGTGGGAAAAGCACACACTGTGTCACAAGTGAAACAGCGGTAGGGCGATGGCGGTATGACGAGACTAATTAAACTCTCTGGTCTAGACAGAAGAGATTAGGCATTCGTTTCGGACCGGAGATGGAAACCAAAACTGGATATGTCCTCGAACATACACCGGCTATTTGACTAAAGATAATACTCTGAACAAGTTACGTACAGCGCCTATCATTCCTTCCAGGAGCTACATTTAGTTAGATTGTAGGATGGTATTTCTTTGGACTTCCTGTTCGCTACCAGGGCATACACATCAAATCCGCCCCCAATGTCTACATTACGTTTTAGGATCAATGCCCGCTTTATGTTTTCGTGTATTCGTGCTGTGTTTTTGATTAAAAGTTGTGATATCTCAACTCATTACTGAGAGAAAAACCTTTGGATCAATGTTTTTTAAAATTTTATTTATCTATTGATCTTAAGAGAGAGATAGAGAGAGGAGGGAGAGAGAGAGAGAGCACCCGAGCTGGACAGCTTACGGGGAATATTATTGTATTTTAGACCAACATTGTGGGGAAAAACGGTGTTTATGGGGATTCCCGTCGTTCCCCACAAATCGCTTCCCCATAAATTCGTAATCAGCGTGAGCGAATCTTTAATATAAAACTGAAAGTAGAAAAATGCTATTTTTAGACCATTTCAACACTCTCGTATTCTCACACGACCATAAAATGGAGGTGTAGGAATCATGGGAAATTTCTACTCGGAATGCTTCTAAGTTGTAGCATTAACGCGTTATGATTTTGGCGCGAAAATATTCGGCGGGGTCGTGAGCAGACTAGGGTTTTGCGAGGAAAGCAGAACAAGCAAGGTAGGTTATTTCTCTCCAATTTCTGAGGAAAATATCAAGTGGAAGAATCAAATGTAAGACATGGCGAAAGCATTACATTGTGTGGACTCGAAATGTGAATGCAAGATTTTTTTCTTTGACACTGACGGAATTGATGTTGCAAAATCATTTGCCGATGAATTTTCTTTGAGTGAATACCAAAATGGATTTTTGATAACATTTAATCAGCACATTGACTTTAGAATTGTGATGCTGGCTTTACAAGATCACAAACTATTTCACATTGTTTACGGAATAACGGGAATGCAGATTTTTTCACCAACAGCGATGAAATATATCTTGCTTTGACCTGTATATAAAATGTAGGTCAACACGCAATCATTTGACATAAATTGTAGGCCTAGGGTTAGTAAACAGTTTCAGGTACAGTAGATTCTACTAATATAAATGCAATGTCCTCAGATCCTGAAAGCTAGCGCTATATAAAAGTGTAATGTACAATGTACTACTGTAGGCAGTGTTACATAATTAGCGAGTGGCTCAATAATTAATATTAAAAAGCACATGTTTAGATTTATCTGATAACAGTGTAGCGGATCTAGAACGGGTCGATCGTCTGCGACCAGATATCTCAATTGCAATTGGTTGAGCGTCCGTCTAGAGTTCAGAGGTTCCTGGTTTGAACCCCGGTCTGGCCGTGCATTTTTCCTCCTGTTACATTTGGTGCCTGTGACCAAACCTTGTTTCAACTTCAAGTATTTGGGTGTATACTTTGCAAGGAATACCCGAACCTGGGTTGTAAATTGTGATGTCTTCGGGGTGGAAGACTTTGTTAAAGGAAGGAGGAATGAGCGTCCGTCTAAAGTTCGGAAGGTCCGGGGTTCGAACCCCGGTCTGGCTGTGCATTTTTCCTCTCCTGTTACAACAGGGCTAATCTATTAAATTTTACATTTAAAAGAGAAATCTTGTGATATTAATATTCAAAACTTAAGTGGTTTCAATTTAGAATTCTCATAATATTTTGGCAACCAATTAATATTTATTTAAGGCAAACCTAGTTACAAGCAGCCCATTGTGTTCACTCTGCAACTTAGAGAAACAATTGCTGTATAGTAGGAATGTCAACTAGTTCAAAAATTTACTTCAAAGTTTTGAAATACTTCTAGATGCACTCTTAATTCTGTTCACAGTCAACAAAGATTAATTTATGTTTGGAACATGGTCTCAGACATATGATTATAGTAAAATTGATAATGAATTATTGTAAATAATTAGAATAATCATATGAAGTTTCAATGGTTTCAGTAGTAACCTATATAGGTGATATGTCTCGGGTAAATAGCACAGGTAGATTTACAGGTGAAATATCTCGGGTATATATGATATAGACTATAATTACCCTCCCTTTGATGTTCTACCCATTGTCCTAAACATGTATGCGTTCGGGGAACACACCCTTTAAACTGACTTGTGGGACTTTTCACTTTAAGTTTTAACTTAATTACCAGAGTGAATCTGCCCCATAACCATTATCAAAGTTGCATTTTGGTCAATAATAAACATAAATTTACATAAAACAAAATGCAATGATTTCAACCCGATTAATCGATTATGAAATTTCATAATTGATTAATTGGAATTGGTTGTGTAATCGATCAATTTTTGATTATAATCGATTATCGGAACAACACTAATAAAACTTAAATACGTTTCTGCACATGCATGTACATATGTATGTTAAATATGCTGTTGATTTCCCATTTTTGTCGTCGGGTCCATGTTTAATTGGAAATAATGCCACGCTTCTGACAAAAGCTTCATATTCACCGCCATTGTATAAGTCACAGTCAGCTAGCCGCTTGATAATTAGGTAACTATGCAGACATTACAAGCGTCAGTGATTGACAGAGACTAGCATAAATGACATTGAGTAATTTTAGAATCAAACCAAAATATAGAGTATACAAACTGAAAACCGAACCAACAACGTTAAACTGCGGTTTATTGGTTTTTAACCAAACCGTCGTACCCCTAGAAAGAACCACAGTATATGTACCTATGGTATTGTGACTAGAGATTACGACGTGTATTAACAATTTTTCAACACTGTCAAAATTTCTTGTCCCCTTTCACCTCTTGTATAGAACTATGATAATAAAATGTAGACAAGTATGCATACATTTAATTGTTGTATTTTCTTTACTGAGATTATGGGACGAAGCAAAAAAAAAACCCAAGCCTTACAGAAAACAATCTGAATCAAATCAGCCTAAAGGTACCAGTCATTCATTTACTTATCTTGATTTTAGACATTCATGTGGAATCGAGTGAAGACATAATTTTTATATAATTATATAGTTTACTTATTTATTTTAATCATAGTGCGTTGTCATCCGCCGGACACCGTCTGTAAACTTTTCACATTTTTAACTTCTTCTCAAGTTCTACCAGTGCCGCTACAGCGGCCATCTTGAAAAACACATTTCATACTTCTGCTGAGTTTCATTCTTTTCATTTCAGATGGATCCTGTATATTTGTGAAGCTTGATATGGGGGTGTGGTGGCCAGGATATGCCTCGGAGGGAAAAGGCTACTTCTATGATGAAGATGAATAGTACGTTATCTCATTCCTTTTTATATAGTTATTAGTTTTGAAGTCTCAAGTGACCCTTTTTCAAATTGCCTTAAAAGAACGGATGCAGAAAACATTTTTAATATTCATTGTTGTAGCCCTCCTGTTGAATTGAGACTTGAGTTTTAGGGACTCATAATGTGTAAATATTCATGCAGGTTATGTTGCCGTGGTATTTTATTTGTTAAATAAAAACTGGCTTTGTTGGAAAATTTTCATCAGGGGGTGTTGGAGGGGCGGGGGGTATGAGTTAGCCCTCTTGACGACAGTTCTAGTTTATAATTAGGAAATCATATATTTTACAATGACTTGTTGGAATTCATTATAAGTTATTATAGCCGGTTGTGATGACAGTTTATGTACCTCTTTGTCCTGAGTCACTGACTGACCCTATATGGGCTGATGGATTTGACCAAAAGGTTCAAATTAACAGAATAATTTCAAAAGTCTGTAGACTGTTAAAGCTCATGGACTTCTTGTTATATTTTACAGCATAACCCTCAACAAACATAATTGGAAGTATAGCTGCAGTGATGAACAGATAAGGAAATCACTAGGTATTAATTTGTTATAAATTAATCTGTTTTCATAAAACAAAGAGTAAGGCAGATCTTGGAAAATTCTTGAAATTTAATGAAAGTCTTGGAAAACCCCCTTAAAGATTTATTGAAAATCTTGTTATGCTTGGTTATGTAGCTATTATCCATATTGCTTTTTCTTTGAAAAAATAAAACTAAGAATTTAGACATTACAAAAACTAGTTAACATGTAATTTATACAGATTGCACGACGGTCACTATCACAATGATAATTCCTGAAGAATATCTTTCGATATAGAAACATTTCAAGCTTTACTATTCAAGTGATAATGTAATTATATATATAGCATTTATAAGTACAAAATGGCGCTTGAATTTGGTTGACAATATTTTGAAAACCCCTAAACTTCTGTTTCAAGCCTTAAGTTAATGTAAGAGCTTAACTTGATTGACCTTTTCAGAATGAGATGTTTACTTGTTTTGTTTTTTATATTCCCATGTGATGTTATGAGAATCAATTATATTTTAACAGGCAAGCTGAAAGGTGAAGATAGAAGAAAATTTTTTGATGATTTAGAAGCAACAAAGTCAAAGGTTAGTTTGTATAAGAAGTGTCAATGCATTTATTAGGTAATATTTGGCAACACCATGAATTTGAATGGTTTGTATATATTTATTTACTTTAGTAAGAGTATCACATTTTGATTTTCTGAATGAGTTTAAAAGCACCAAAAATACATTGTAGCTCTGCTTCCACACATTGGTATTTATACATGTGATTTTCATACATGTATGCACTTTCACAGATAGAATTTAAAATGAGACCATACAAATTAGGGCTGTAAAGATACACCGCGGTACACCGAAAACTATGATTAAATTTCTTAGGTTCGGTACACTTTTCATTTTGCAGTATTTTTGTTTGAGTCAGTTTGGCCTGATCTGGTTAAGTTTTTAGTATGGATTCAATTTTGGCCAGAAATAATATTGCATGTAATGTACAATTTGATAGGCTCTCGAAATAAATGCCGTCAAGTAACAAACATCATTTAAAAATTTTATCAGAGTAGATATCATGGGATAATAAGTATCATGGCAATCTATAAGTATATATATTGTTACAGCCCTAATAATTATGTGTTAGAAAACTGCAATTAATATTAGTAAATATTTTACGAAGAGTCTGAACACCCTTATAAGACAAAAAAAAGTATTATTCTTTTGACAATAATTTCCAGATTCCTGTTAAAATGTACATAGAGCAACCTGCGTCCTGTTATGGTTGTAAAAAAAGGTTTTTTGAATGTAATTGAAAAGGTGATTGTTAGTTTAATATAGTGGTTACTGGCCTGATATATACATGTATTTTCCTTTTATGTGTTCCTGCACATCCATGTCTTTAAAAAATTCATATCTACAGAAAGCAGACAGTGGAATGACAGGACTTGTTGATGGACAAGAAGAGATACCAGATGATAACATTGATGAACAAGAAAGACTTGAAGAGAATGTCAAGGTGGATGATGACCAAGAGAATATTGTGAAGGATGGACAGATGATGGAAGATGACCAAGAGAAGACAGTGAAGGATGGACAGATGATGGGAGATGACCAAGAGAAGAGAGTGAAGGATGGACAGATGATGAAAGATGACCAAGAGAAGAAAGTGAAGGATGGACAGATGATGGACGATGACCAAGAGAAGAGAGTGAAGGATGGACAGATGATGGGAGATGACCAAGAGAAGAGAGTGAAGGATGGACAGATGATGAAAGATGACCAAGAGAAGAGAGTGAAGGATGGACAGATGATGGACGATGACCAAGACAAGATAGTGAAGGATGGACAGATGATGGAAGATGACCAAGAGAAGAAAGTGAAGGATGGACAGATGAAGGAAGATGACCAAGAGAAGAGAGTGAAGGATGGACAGATGATGGAAGATGATCAAGAGAAGAGAGTGAAGGATGGACAGATGATGGGAGATGACCAAGAGAAGATAGTGAAGGATGGACAGATGATGGATGATGACCAAGAGAAGAGAGTGAAGGATGGACAGATGATGGAAGATGACCAAGAGAAGATAGTGAAGGATGGACAGATGATGGAAGATGACCAAGAGAAGAAAGTGAAGGTAGGACAGATGAAGGAAGATGACCAAGAGAAGAGAGTGAAGGATGGACAGATGATGGAAGATGACCAAGAGAAGAAAGTGAAGGATGGACAGATGAAGGAAGATGACCAAGAGAAGAGAGTGAAGGATGGACAGATGAAGGATGATGAACAAGAGATGTTGGTGGGTGATGAATGGAGGACAGATGATGAGCAAGAGATGTTGGTGGAGGATGGAGAGATAGCAGATGATGAACTAGAAAGGATATCAGATGATGAACCAGAAAGGATATCAGATGATGAACCAGAAAGGATATCAGATGATGAACTAGAAAGGATATCAGATGATGAACCAGAAAGGATATCAGATGATGAACCAGGAAGGATATCAGATGATGAACCAGAAAGGACATCAGATGATGAACTAGAAAGGATATCAGATGATGAACTAGAAAGGATATCAGATGATGAACCAGAAAGGATATCAGATGATGAACCAGAAAGGATATCAGATGATGAACTAGAAAGGATATCAGATGATGAACCAGAAAGGATATCAAATGATGAACTAGAGAGCATAACACTAACAGATAGTCATGATGGAAACATGAGTACCAGATATGATGGGAACATGGTCATGCTGAAGGAAAACAGAGAAATCTTTATTGGTTGGTATCTTTTTCAGTACTACTTCTGGTTAAAGGGTGTGGATACGGTAGGGTTGGTAGTTTGAAAACTGGTAGTTTTGGTCTACATTTTTTTAGGAAGTTATTCAAGAAAGAATTTCTTTGAAAAGATTTCAACTTGGTGCTCACAATCTCGTCTGCATATTTGAAAAAATGACATCATTTTATGTTTGAGGAAAATATTTAGTTATTCGCCGTTACATTTAAGTTATTCAATTATTCCAATTATGTACATGTCATTTCTAATAGTTTGATGCTATGATGAATGCTACATTATTCTTACTTCTTTCACAAAGCTGATAAAGAAAAACCGGATCTGGAGCAAGTAATGGATTCTTGCAGCGAGGACAGCAACTGCTCGGTGATTTGGCCCATATTGGTTTGTATTAAATTGTCTCCATGACTTTAAAAGAAATGAATTTAATTCAGTACAGCTTTTCCTGTAAAAAGTTTAATTACTCCCTGCATTGGTCACAGCTGTTTACATATGATTAACACTTGAGTCTTTTATCATCCATTGTGTAGCACTACAGACGATTATCATATATACTGGATAAAACGCATGTTTACACATTTAGAAGTAAAGATATGATTTTCTACCGAGTTCTTTAGTTAAAGTTAACCTGAATAACCGATTAATGGATATATTATGATTAGTTATTATGTGCATTACAGAGTGTTAATCTGAGAAAGACCAGAATCTTAAAGAGAGGGCAAACCAATGAGTGAGTATATTGTTTATGCGTGTGCATCATATGTTGTGAATGTATAAACAGAAGAAGTCTGTTCCCGTCGGCTTTGATTTACATGGTCAAAGTTCAAGGTCACATCACAGTAATATGTGATTTGCGCTGGGATTTTAATGATTATATAATTGTGCATGCAGCTTTAACAAAAAATATCAATGATTGAATGACTTCGCACATGATATTAAACCATACACTAAACTTATTTTTAAAACAACAATTCTTTTGATGTTATAACAAATACATTTCTTTGTAGCTCACATGAAGACGGTGATACTGATAGCAGTGTTCATGACTATGATTCTGACAGAAGAGACCCTTCCTATAAGCCCCAGAAGTCTGATGAACTTGATGATAGGTATGTACATGCAATAAACATAAATATGTAAAACTTGCATGAAATGGCCACATAAATGAGATTTCATAAATCTCCTGCAAATAACTTGCATTCATGTTGTTAATATAATTGTCAAGTGTAGTTTTAGACTTCCAAATTTTTGTTTGAAATTTTGGCTTCATGCATTTCAATAGGGATATTTTACACAATTCAAATTTAAGATTGTTGTATTCGTTTCCTTGACCAATTTTTACCTCAAACTGCGAAACACATATTTTCTGTCAGGATCAAGAATCAAAATGTCAAATATCAAGATTTCTCTCTGTCAAGTTTGTGAGGAATATTACCATAAACTTTCTCTTTGTCAAGTTTGTGAGGAATATTACCTTAAACTTTCTCTCGGTCAAGTTTGTGAGGAATATTACCATAAACTTTCTCTCTTGTCAAGTTGGTGAGGAATATTACCATAAACTTTCTCTTTGTCAAGTTTGTGAGGAATATTACCATAAACTTTCTCTTTGTCAATTTTGTGAGGAATATTACCTTAAACTTTCTCTCGGTCAAGTTTGTGAGGAATATTACCATAAACTTTCTCTCTTGTCAAGTTTGTGAGGAATATTACCATAAACTTTCTCTCGGTCAAGTTTGTGAGGAATATTACCATAAACTTTCTCTCGGTCAAGTTTGTGAGGAATATTACCATAAATTTCTCTCGGTCAAGTTTGTGAGGACTATTACCATAAACTTTCTCTCTTGTCAAGTTGGTGAGGAATATTACCTTAAACTTTCTCTCTTGTCAAGTTTGTGAGGAATATTACCTTAAACTTTCTCTCGGTCAAGTTTGTGAGGAATATTACCATAAACTTTCTCTTTGTCAAGTTGGTGAGGAATATTACCATAAACTTTCTCTTTGTCAAGTTTGTGAGGAATATTACCTTAAACTTTCTCTCGGTCAAGTTTGTGAGGAATATTACCTTAAACTTTCTCTTTGTCAAGTTTGTGAGGAATATTACCTTAAACTTTCTCTCGGTCAAGTTTGTGAGGAATATTACCTTAAACTTTCTCTTTGTCAAGTTTGTGAGGAATATTACCTTAAACTTTCTCTCGGTCAAGTTTGTGAGGAATATTACCTTAAACTTTCTCTCGGTCAAGTTTGTGAGGAATATTACCTTAAACTTTCTCTCGGTCAAGTTTGCTAGGTATATCAGATTATAAAGCATTCTCTCATCTACAACCTATTTTTTCTGTCAATCTGAAAATCAAGCTTTACTCTTAACAAGGTTGATTGGAAAATCAGGTCAGGCCTGATGTGGATTCTTTAACCTGATCTGAAATATTTTAATTTCTCTCTGAATTAATGGGGAACAAAATTATTGAAATCATTGTCATTGAAATGTTTGCAAATTGTCATTAAAATGTTTGAAAGTATAGGATTAAGTGGAATCTAGAGCAAGTTTTAGATTGAGATATGGAGTTTCCTTCTGGTGGATTTGCTTGTTTTGGAAATGATTTTCAATTTAGTGAAATCCTTGCCTTCTGTGGTGACAAGAACATGGATGTATTGGATCTACAGATATGTGGAACAAATTTCATTGTGTTTTTTAATTTTTCTGAAATGTTGTGCTGCAAGCAATTTTGCTTTTCTGAAAGGTTCAGTGGGATCTTCTACACAATAACTTCTTTGCTGTTATTTTAACTTTGATCTATCTTGACATAACAACATGGACTGGAGAATGGATACTGTTATGATTGTATTTGTGGACTATAAAGCCAATATTTGTGATTTCAACTCCAAAACATGATAATCAAACATTTAAAAATCTTTGTGATACAAGGTACATATACAAGTACTGTAGCATATACTAAAACTGAGATATTAACTACACATTGAATGGAAACAATTTGGTCCTTGTGTGAAAGTAATTAACATATTATTATGTATTCGAATTGTTGAGCAGATGGCAGAATAGTTTAAGATATACATTTTGAATCTTAATTAAATCATTAGAGAGCAGCTGTTCCAGATGATATGTGATTTTTTTTTATAGCTTGTTACAATTATGATTATGCTGCACATCTAAGTAATACTGTTGGTATAATTTGTTTTTGTAACTACCCTTTCTTTCAAATGTTTTAGGTTAGGAATGTAGTCTGATTAAAACCCATCATATTTTCATGTTTCTGTATAATCACAACATTAACATTGCAGTTTCTTGCAGGCATAGCTTTAGCAATGTAGATATTTGTTCAGAAAATGTAAATCTTTTCTTATTCAATATTTTATAGATATCCTGATATAAAAGATATCAAAACATGCACATCCTATTACTTAACTTAAGGTCAACCGTGTTACTTTTATGACGGTGGCAGCAATGACGGCCACATCAATATTTGCGTAAAAGTCCACTTTAAACAGTGTTATTGCCATCCATTTGAATTGAAACTTGGTGAGGTTACTGATACTATCATACTGCATGAACACATAACACTAATTTTGATGACATTATTGACATAGCGGTAACAGCAAGTCATGTAATTACCCGTAATTCTTGTTGAAGTACAAAGATTTATTCAATTTTCCTCTTTCAAATTTTGGAAGCTTTATTTAGCATGAAATGTAGTTGACTGTTTGAGGGTAACTTGACTTAATACCATGGTAATAGAATGACATGTTGAACTTGTTCAATAAGCACTCTCTATTTGGAAAACTGGTAGACTTTATCACCCTATTTGATACTTTGATATCAAAATGCTTTGGATAAAGTCATTGCCCTAATATTTTATCATTATGCATTTTAATATTGTCCAGATAGCTTGTCTCTTAGATTTTACAAATCTTTAACTTCGAATCTGTGTTGGATTTGTAACGGTTACTTCTTTAAAGCAATTAATCTTTATAAACAATCCTTTGGATTTATATATAATTGTCAGTGTTACAAGAATCAAAGTCACTATATGGCATACTGCACATGTTCTGCCCTGCCCTGTCTAACCCTTCATTATTGAAATATTAAGATCAATTCTATGCTATAGAAACATTACAACTTGTTTCTTCTTAAGCAAACACAGTTTTAATACATTTCAGTGAGACAGATGCAAGTGCCCACAATGATTCCAGTGCATTGACCATCATCAAGAAAAGAAAGGTATTAATTGAGTCAAACCTGTCTTACAAACCCCTGTTTATATCGACTTACTGTTTAATGCAACCAATGACCTTCAAAGTTTTTATCCCCTCTACACTACAGAAACCCTGTATTCAGTCGTTAAATCCTGATCACAACAACTTAATGCCCTTAACCTCTTGGTTTCAAGTTTAAGATAATTTGGGGCAGTTAGTTGCCAGGTACTGAATGTAGGTCGGTGTTTTCACTCCGGGTACTCCGGTTTTCATCAACCTCCAAAACCTGGTGTACGTGACATTAACTTGTGTTAAGTGGCCAGCAGTCCTATTTGACCTTTATGACAGTTCCCTTGAATAATGGCTCCATTAAACATGGCACCGGGGTCTTTGTATTTTTCAATTATAACAAATATGCGTAGTATAATCACTTTCACCAAAATTTTGAAACCATTTAGTAGCAATAAGCTATTTAACAATTGACTGTTACCGATTGACCTCTTGTTCATTTTACCATTAAAATTTATTTAGGATATTGCACCTGTATATGGGCTTTATATATAATATGTATATATGATGTTTTGTTTTTTTTATTGGGAAGACAAAGACTATGTGTACTGGTATTTTATCAAAATTACAGTGTAAAATAATGCATGTAACTGGCAATATTAAGCACATGATGTTAAATTTACTTGTACCTGGCTGTTGCAGGTGTCTACAGATCAAGATGAATCAGAACCTGAAATAGACATGGCTTCTCCTGAAACAGGTAAATTTTATTTAACAGTATGTTAATAAACGAACATCTGTCTATCATTAATCCATGGTTCGCACTTGTGTTCAAACACTTTTAAAAAATGATTAAAGTCCTTGACAAAACCTGGAATATAACGGATGTCCTTGAAGATGATTGACTCTCCTTGTACATTAACACCATACTCAGATACAATTTCCATGTGAATTATAAGTGGTTAACAGTAGAAAAGGTAAAACAAGTGAGTAATTCAGAACAATTGGGCCTCTTGTTCACATTTCAAAATTCTCTAATGTTCCAATTGGAACAGGTTGCTTTCTATCGCCATTGCATTTTAGATGGAAAGATAAACAAGGAAGCAAAGATGTAATATGTTGTAATACTTTTGCTGTTCTTCAGATTGTGTTAGTGCTGTTTCAAAAAAGGCTGATGGAAGCAGAAAATATGATAAAAGGCAGGCATGTTTTTACTGTGGTGGGCTTTTTGCAAAGATTTCTTCACATCTTCAGAACATACACCAAGATGAAGCTGCTGTATGTGCAATTCTCGCAAAACCAAAAAATGGTGACGAAAGAAAAAAGGGTTGGCAGGAACTAAGAAACAAGGGTAATTTCCATCATAACATCAAGATTCTGACTGGGTCATGTGTGGGAAACATAATTGTTGACAGACGACCGACTATGGAAAAAGGAAATGATTGTTTTCTCCCATGCCCAGCATGCTTGGCCTTCATCTTAAAAGACGACTTATGGCGGCATTCCAAGACCTGCCGATTCATTGATGGTCAGAAAGATGAAAAATCTATCAAAAAAGAGGCAACACTGTTACTTCATGGCTCAACTTCATCATCAGAGAATGAAGAAAGTAAAAGATTTCACCAGGAAGTATTGGAAGGCATGAAAAAGGATAAAGTTTTTGACATTATTACACAAGACAAGCTATTGGTTCTCTTGGGCTCCAAATTGCTAATAAAGAATGGCCGTGAAAGAGTAGGAAATGTGAGACAAAAAATACGGGAAATGGGACGTCTCCTTCAGGTATTACCAAAAACAGTAGAACAAAGTTCAATGAGTGACTTCCTAACTCCTGAAAAATTTGATGCTGTTGTATGTGGTGTGAAAAAACTCTGTGTCCTTGAAGGAGAAACAATGCGGGGATGTGACAAGTTACAGAGACCTGCACTGGCCCTTAAAGTTGGACATACTTTGAAGAAGTTAGCCCAAATCAAAGTAGGTCAGGCTTTGCGCGATTAAAACGAAAAAGAAAGGAAAGATGCCGAGTCTTATCTGATTCTGCATAATGACGAATGGTGTGAACGTATCAGTAGTCATGCCCTTAACACACTCTCAGAAAGGAAGTTCAACAACCCCGATATATTACCGCTCACTGAAGACATTGTATGTCTGAGAAAATATCTTCTTAATGAGATGGAAAAAGTGGGAAAAGAATTAGACGAACAACCTTGCAGTAATACAAGTATGTGGAGACATCTCGCACAACTTACTCTCTGCAGGGTTTGTGTCTTCAACAGGCGTAGAGGGGGTGAAGTAGGAGAGATGTTGCTTGAGTCGTACATGGAAAGGAATACAGAGCAGGGATCCAAAGAATTAATATCATGTTTGGCACCAATTGAAAAGAAACTGATGGAAAGGTAAAATTGTATGTAAACATCTACTCTTTTCCTGGTTTTGGTACAACGATCAATATAGCCCTCCTTGTATGGGAGATACAGATGACTCATCAATCTCTGTCTCGAAGATACAGATGCCCTTCACTATAATGATTACTCTATAACTTTAGTATTGAATGACCGATTCATGTTAGAAAAGTCCAATTCACAGGTTTTTTGTTATCATGATTAAGCAACTGATCACAGGTCCTTATAATTAGTTCACAACTAAGTGAAGGTGACAATTTTTGAAACCGTTTACTGACAAACATTTTAATTCTTATGACATTTTAAAACAAAGTTTGTCTGAATTAAACAAAAAGTAACGTTAACCTGACCAAAGATCAAGGTCAAACGGTCAAAAGTCAATTGTGGTTTTGTAATTTGATCCATATGTCAAGGACAAAATGGGATTGATAAAATTATAGTTTTCCAGTTACGAATGCTGAAGTGTAATCAATTTTTTTTTTTTTAAATGGTCACATTTAATTTTAGCATACATTATATATGATTATTTGATCTGGATGCACTGTTATTAATTCAATTATGATATTAAATTTAAATTTAAAGTAAATTGTTTGGATTGTATCTCCGTGTTGATGTTGACATTTGTTTTTCATTGTCATACATTTGTATATATTTCCACTTTTATTAATATTCATTCATCTTCATGTTTACAGATTGCAGCTTGTAGATATCTTGGGGAAAAGAAAAAGGAAAGTTCCTGTTATTCTTACTGAAGACATGATAAAAAGTCTTGACTGCTTAAACAAACACCGGGCCGGAGTTGTAGTACCTACAAACAAGTATTTGTTTGCAGCCCCAACAACAGCAAATGGTCATTTGAAAGGATGGGATGCTCTCAATGTCATATCTGGGAAAGCTGGCCTTATGCAACCTCGTTTGATGAGGACAACAAATCTGAGAAAATATGTGGCAACAGTTTCGCAGGTACGCCAATGGATGTGTAAAATGAACCTATTCTGCTCACCTTCGAAGGGATTTAAAGAAAATGTTTAGTTATGACATGTAGAGCTTAACAATAGTTGGAAAATGATAAAGGTTTCAAAACTTAACAAAAAAACCCCCAAAAAGTGAATAAATAACAAGAACTGGAATAGTAACAGTTTGATAGACTTTAAAGGATATTACCATAACGCAGGTCCTTAATGTAATGATTTGTTTTGATAATTAAAGATTGTTGACATGGGATCCAATCAAGAGCTAGAGTGGCTAGCTAATCATATAGGACATAGCCTGTCTGTGCACCGAGAGTATTACAGACTTCAAGAAAAGACACTGGAGCTGGCAAAGGTCAGCAAGTTACTGATGGTGGTTGATAAAGGACTAACTCACAAGTATGCTGGCAGAAGACTTGATGAAATTACTCTTGATGGTGAGAAAGAAATGGGTGACAAGATACTCTTTATACAATTTCAATGGTTGACCTATAAAATTGTCAAAAATATGGTTTGATATTTTCTTTTATTTGGGGGGAAAAATAACTTTAAATTATAAAGTCTCAAACAGTACTCCTACTTAAGAAGAGCTTGGCTTATCAAGGTAATTAGTAAATCATACATGTATATATAAAATGGAATATTAAAATATATATTTTGAAAGTTCTAATATAAAGTATACCATTTACAGAAATTGAAGACGTTCCGGAGGAGGAGCCTAACCAGCAGGACTCAGGTTAGCAGTTCTCAATTTTACATACTAGAAGGATACAGAAATATGCTATTCTGCATGTCATTAAATACATGTGACTATTTCACTGAGAAGGTATCAGAGTCTCCCTAAAATTTCTATGGGGAAGGCATATTGCCTTGTACATTTTTCTTTGCAGTATGTATATTGTTGTGTATACTCTGGGTATACAGAGGAGTCATAAAATGTGGAACTATATAGCTGTTGTCCATGTTCATCCCAACTATCTTCAATGTAAAAATATTTCGGAATCTGTCATGTCGTGAGCAAATTTACATTAATTTGTATTATGCGAGTTGGACATTACAAATTGTGGCAGTATAAAGAGTGTTTCCTGTTCTTAATGACTAAATATCTAGGTAATGATTATAGAGGGCTAATATCTTTAGAAAACATCATTATTGTTTAATGTAAAAAAAAAACAAAGGCTTTCATATTAGGTATGAAATGTCAAGTGCTTATCTTATTTATTAATCTCAAACAGTCCTAGTGTTATTTTTATCAACCAGAGCATATAGAGGTATACAGTAATTGTATTTTGATGCAAAATGGAATATAAAGAAATGTCTATTTATTTTGAAATTTTGATTACCATTTACAGAAAATGAAGATGTTCCAGGAGTGGAGCCTAACCAGCAGAACTCAGGTTAGTAGTTTTCTCAATTGGACATAGGGGTGACATATTGTGTTACCCATGTCCGTCCCAAGCGCCTCATCACATCATGTCGTGTCCCTCTTCAATATAATTATCTGATCTAAATTTTCATAATTATCAATGTGATTGTCATCAAACTTTACATATATGATAAGCTTGGTGTCTATAGATGGGCACCTTTCCCTTTTCATTTGGATTACAAACTTAGCTGCAAGGGTAATCCTGTAGTAGCTTTTGTTCTCTTTCATAGATTCCCACGAAACTTTGTAGTAGGGATGATAACATGAAGGCACTCATAATAAACAAAAAAGGATTTTCAATTTAAGAAGGTCATCAAATAGAGACTTCTGATTTATTGTCCGATTTGCATGAAATTTGTTATGTATATTGTCTGGCAATACAAAGACAAAAACAGTATTTATTTTTGTGCGGAAAAAACGCAATGGCAGCCATGTTCTGGCCGTCGTTAATCGGATAATGTTCAAAATGTAAATATTATCCAAAGTTCAAGAAATTTTGTAGAACTAATATCGTACGCATTGATGTCTAAAGGACAGACCTAGTTTTATTTTTAAAAACCAAAACTGTTCCAGGTATACAGTAGGTTGTATATCGATGCAAAATGAATATTAAGAAATGCCTATATATTTTGAAATTTTGATTGCCATTTACAGAAAATGAAGATGTTCCAGGAGTGGAGCCTTACCAGCAGAACTCAGGTTAGTGGTTCTCTCAATTGGACATAGGGGTGACATATTATGTTACCCATGTCCGTCCCATCCACTCATGCATGAAATTTGGTATACGTGTGTGTTGTCTGGCAATGCAAAGCCGAAAGCACTATTTATTTTTATGGTCCTAGTTTTATTTTTCAAAAACCAAAACTGTTCCAGGTATACAGTAGAATCATTTTATATCGATTTAAAATGGAATATAAAGAAATGACTGATATATATATTGAAATTTTGATTACCATTTACAGAAATTGAAAATGTTCCAGATCCAGAGGTGGAGCCTAACCAGCGGGACTCAGGTTAGTACATGTAGTTATCTATTTTACATACTAGAAGGATACAGAAATATGCTATTCTGTATGTCATTAAATACCTGTGACTATTTCACTGAGCTTTTTACATTAGGTAAATATAGGTTTCTGTGCAATATGTATACATAATGTACTTAATACTCATTCAACAGTTGCATTAAGTGATTATTTGATACACTGAGAGTTGAATAACACCCACATATTGTGGTATAAAATGTATTTTTTTGACTCCGCAATAGATCAGCAAATGCATATTTTCATATACCGATATATATTTTGTTTTAATTTCAGAGCCTTCATCGGAAAAAGAAAGAAAGAAAACAAACAGGGTGCCCTGGACCAAAGCTGACACTGAAATCCTTAAGCGCATTTTTCATCCATGTATTACATCAAATAAGCCCCCAACAAAAAATGATGTGTTATTAGGGACAAGGAAAAACACTTCTGTGAAAACAATGTTCGAAAAAAGAGGCTGGAAGTGCATTAAGTATTATGTTTGGAACCTGACACAGCAGCATCAGAAAAAAAAAATGAAGCTTTTGCAAGCATCCTCTTTGCACAACTAAAACTATGTTATATACTGTACGTCAAGAAATGTTTTGATTCCATGAACATTGTGCCGTTTTTGGTGTTTTACTTTACTTTTATTTACTTGTGACGAAATGACTCGGTTGAATTAATTCCTTTTCTGGGAAGAATCTAGGGTAGAATTATCTACGTACAGTTGTTTTGCATTCAATATGTACTGTATGTGTACTTATATCAGCAAATGTTAATTGGTGCTCTGAATGAGTCTGACATTTAATTAATACCTACAATTTACTCCTCACAAGGTTTAAATATTTTCCAGCAAATTTCTTAACACCCGTCAAATTTTGACGGGACGTATTATGGTATGGCGTTGTCCGTCCATCGTAAACTTTTGTTTGTCCGGAGATCTACTCCTACAGTTTTCGACCAATTTCTTTTAAACTTGGTATACTTAATCACAATGACATAAAGTTGTTTTTTACTGAACGTCAGTTTGATCCGACAATATTTACCAGAGTTATGGCCCCTTTTCAGGCTATTTTGGGACTTAGTTAGAAAATACAAGAACGTTTTTGTTTCTTCCTGAATTTCACCCACATTTGGTGTAATACTACAAAATACTATAATGTTTAACATATAATACGGGTTTTGTTTCATCGTTCAGGTTTTTGCGTTACAGAATTGCACATTAGGCCTAAACTGGTCATTGTGAATCAAATATGTGTAGTTTGTCCGGAGATCTCCTCCTACAGTTTATAACCAACTTCTTTTAAACTTAGTATGCTTAATAACCATGATATGAAGTTGTGTTTTCCTGAGGCTCAGTTTGATTTGACAATATTTACTACAGTTATGGCCTTTTGTGGAACTTAGCTAATTTAGGCATTGTGTTTCAAATTGATGACCAGTTTGTCAGGAGATCTCCTCCCACAGTTTACAATTGATTTCTTTTAAACTTGGTATACTTAATCACCATGACATGAAGTTGTGTTTTCCTGAACGTCAGTTTGATCTGACAATATTTGATAGAGTTATGGCCCCTTTTCAGGCTATTTTGGGACTTAGTTAGAAAATGCAAGAACTTTTTTGCTTCTTCCTCTTGAATTTCACCCACATTTGGTGTAATGCTTCAAGATACTATAATGTTTAACATATAATACGGGTTTTGTTTCATCGTTCAGGTTTTTGCGTTACAGAATTGCACATTAGGCCTAAACTGGTCATTGTGAATCACATATGTGTGGTTTGTCCGGAGATCTCCTACAGTTTATAACCAATTTCTTTTATACTTGGTATGCTTAATAACCATGATATGACGTTGTGTTTTCCTGAACTTCAGTTTGATTCATCAATATTTACTAGAGTTAAGACCCTTTGTTGAACTTGATTTATTTGGGTTATATATATACAAAATTTGGAAATCTTCAATTGCATGTTGTAACTGATCACTTTCAAATTTCTAAGCATGATCATCCTGAAAGGAAATGGTGATTTCCTTAATAGCAGTTCAATTTGTGTGTTAAATTTGAACTTGGTTAGAAGAAGTGAACATTTTCATCTTTGCTTGAATTCGAGATATTTTGAGAATATCAATGCAACAATTCAAGAATAATTTGCAAGTATTCTTTAATTTTTGACTATATTAATTGCAAGCAAGGTAAGGGCGTATGCTGTTGAGCCCTGTGCGGTACTCTTGTTAACATTTAGCTTGAATCTTTATTTCTCAATCACTGTCAGTCTTTGCCTTTGTGGCAAAATCCTCAATGTTTATTCTAACGCTTCTTGTCTCCCAATAATAATTCCATTCACTCCCCAAAATAACTCATCCTATTTTAATCCAGGGAACACCTGTGTTTGACATTTTAGTGGCAATGTAATTATAAGATAACAAATGAATGTTTGTTACCACTATTTTCATTAAAAAAAGATAAAATTAGGCCTGTTTCATTAGTGTGGGTGATTTTAAATATATATCAATGTCATCAAGGTTTGGAATAAGAAATCCTGACCTTTTTACATATTACTATGGAAGTATTGAGGTAACTCTCGATGATAACAAACCTCAGATATAGTGCAGAGGAAAATGTGAAATTTTACTTTGTATGTGTTTATTTAATGTAATATTGCATTCAATTTTAATGTGATGCCATGCTAATTTCAACTTGCTACATTTCATGTTTAAGCCTAAGACTATATGGGTTTTATACCCTTTGATGCAAAACAATGCAATGTTTGAGATCTTTTGAAGACCGAGAGATTTGTTTTTTGAATTTCACTCAAATTCAGTTATTGTTTAATTTGGTTTTGAAGATAAAAAATGTTCACCGTTGATTTGATTGCGATCTTAACAGCTAGTGCTAGCTATCTAGTAGTTATTTGTTTCGTGTGAATAAATCCATTTTATCAATCACATCTGTCATTCCGTTTTACTTGCTTTTTTGTTTTAAATTTGTGATAAACAGTTAAGTGTAGACTCGAACTGTTACTGAGTTAAGGGATTCAGCAGGTGCTTGTGGGGAACAACTTGGTATCTCTCTGTGAAGAGGGTTTATGAGGAATGCATTCTCACTGAAAAGTGCTTGTGGGGAACTTGGTATCTCTCTGTGAAGAGGGTTTATGAGGAATACATTCTCACTGAAAAGTGCTTGTGGGGAACAACATGGTATCTCTCTGTGAAGAGGGTTTATGAGGAATACATTCTCACTGAAAAGTGCTTGTGGGGAACTTGGTATCTCTCTGTGAAGAGGGTTTATGAGGAATACATTCTCACTGAAAAGTGCTTGTGGGGAACAACTTGTTATTTCTCTGTGAAGAGGGTTTATGAGGAACGCATTCTCACTGAAAAGTGCTTGTGGGGAACTTGGTATCTCTCTGTGAAGAGGGTTTATGAGGAATACATTCTCACTGAAAAGTGCTTGTGGGTAACAGCTTGGTATCTCTCTGTGAAGAGGGTTTATGAGGAATACATTCTCACTGAAAAGTGCTTGTGGGTAACAACTTGGTATCTCTCTGTGAAGAGGGTTTATGAGGAATACATTCTCACTGAAAAGTGCTTGTGGGGAACTTGGTATCTCTCTGTGAAGAGGGTTTATGAGGAATGCATTCTCACTGAAAAGTGCTTGTGGGGAACAACTTGGTATCTCTCTGTGAAGAGGGTTTATGAGGAATACATTCTCACTGAAAAGTGCTTGTGGGGAACAACATGGTATCTCTCTGTGAAAAGGGTTTATGAGGAATACATTCTCACTGATAAGTGTTTGTGGGGAACGTAGTATATCTCTGATAAGAGGGTTTATGAGGAATACATTCTCACTGAAAAGTGCTTGTGGGGAACTTGGTATCTCTCCGTGAAGAAGGTTTATGATGAATGCATTCTCACTGAAAAGTGTTTGTGGGTAACAACTTGGTATCTCTCTGTGAAGAGGGTTTATGAGGAATACATTCTCACTGAAAAGTGCTTGTTGGGAACTTGGTATCTCTCTGTGAAGAGGGTTTATGAGGAATACATTCTCACTGAAAAGTGCTTGTGGGGAATAACATGGTATCTCTCTGTGAAAAGGGTTTATGAGGAATACATTCTCACTGATAAGTGTTTGTGGGGAACGTGGTATCTCCCTGTGAATAGGGTTTATGAGGAATGCATTCTCACTGAAAAGTGCTTGTGGGGAACTTGGTATCTCTCTGTGAAGAGGGTTTATGAGGAATACATTCTCACTGAAAAGTGCTTGTGGGGAACAACATGGTATCTCTCTGTGAAAAGGGTTTATGAGGAATACATTCCCACTGATAAGTGCTTGTGGGGAACTTAGTATCTCTCTGTGAAGAGGGTTTATGAGGAATACATTCTCACTGAAAAGTGTTTGTGTTTATAGTAATACATTTCTGTCGGAGAAACTTAATATCCATGTGATGAAGGTTTAAAGGGAATATTTATTGCAGGTGTTTTGTGGTGAATATTTAATATTTAGCCCCCCCCCCCCCCCTTGTAGAAAGGGTTTATGAGGAATAAGTGTTCCGAATGATCCCCATTAAATTTTGTTTGCCCCATAAACTTAAACGGAGAGAGAACATGGATATGGTTTCATATTGAGAAATAGCTGAAAGTGTATTTATGTCGTTGGATGCATACGCTGTTGTCCAGATAAGAGTATAGATAGATTGATGCGGGAAGTTGTGTTCCCAACAACGTCGTCTAGTTACCAATTCCTCATAAGCACCGATTGGCGAGTAAGAGAGAGAGAGAGAGAGAGAGAGAGAGAGAGAGAGAGAGAGAGAGAGAGTTTACTGAATATGAAACAAACAAAAACAGCAAAGAAGTACAAAGCAATCACGACCAGGTGTTCCGGGAAAGTAGGCGATTTTTGCTTCATAGACTCCTGTCCAGGTCATATCAAGGTAAACGTCACATTCTCAAATAGTCCGAAGGGTTCTGACTCTCTGATCCGCTAAATATTTGGACGGCAAGCGTGTGCGGGAGTCAGAACGCTGTTTGTGCACGGGTCGCTGTTTCATCTGTGTTTTATAATATGAAACATTTTCCATCACATGTAAATTAAGTATCAAGGGAAAAAATATATTTTTCTACTAACCTATACATTTAATCAAGTCAAAGGAGGTCGTAAACTAAATGTCGCCACCCATTTTTAAACAAAACCAGCTTTCTGACATCTGTTTGAAAATGGCCGGTCGTCATGAGATCCTGCGAGGATTCCTTTCTGAGCTATATATTTTTGATCATGTGACGTACATGGTTTTTCGAAATTGGTAGTGACAATTAGTTTACGACACTCCTGTTATTTCATTAAATGTGTAGGTAAGGAGCAATCAGAACAAGTAGTTATACTCATATTTCTCAATTTTTCTACGATTGGCAGTAAGAGGTATTGATTGAGCAATTAACGTTACTTGTACAGTTTCGCTCTTCAATATGCTAGACGGGACAGATTTACCAATTCTTAACACGGACACTAAACCGCTCAATGGTTCGCTTTAATTGTCAGGAGAGGCAATCGTGCCTCTCTGATACATCCATTTTAGTTGTTTTTATATCAACTACTCATTTCCAGAGACAACCTTCATGTACCTGCGTTATGAAAATTACCGTGTTGTATTGGTTTTTTGTTAATACATGGGATGCCTTTATGACGCTCCTAGAAGAAATAAAAAGTTAAGTATTAAACTTAACTTAATGACACAAGAAAGGTTTATAGACTTCACAGACGCAAGATAAAGGTGTTTATTTACAAAGACAATTATATCTATATATTATATCATGGGCGGGGAGACACATAAAGGCCAAAATGACATTTTTTAAGTAGCAAGTTAATTACTTTTATATATGATAGATAATTTATATTAATTCTACTTTCACATACCCAGTGAGTACTTTATTATCAAAAAATTATAAATCGGAGAAGTAATGCAGAAGCGGAAATTAGTAAATTTGTTTACGACGAAATGTATATTGGAGATGAAAAGGAAACTTTGGGTAATAATTATATTAATAGTTAGATATGACAAAAAAAACAACATTCAGGATGGGTTTGGATTGCAGAAATGAACATTAAAAACGGTATTAAAACAAATTCAAAAATTACATTTGTGTTTCTGTTGTATCGCCCCTCCGTTATACATGTTAAGAAATAGACAACAATTGAAATAAACGTTATTTTGTAACATTGTGTGCATAAAGCTCAAACGTATGCACACAGCAAACAAAAAACCACGAGAACGAGGCATCTCCTTCGACGTTGTATATATTTACCTGGCTGGTGTCGTCGAAGCAGAAGACGCTATCCCTTTTGGAAAACCTGGCATTGTTCTAGTGCATTTTGCAAGGGTGTCAGTGTCCATTTCTCCTCTCTTCTATTTTGCCCCAGTTAAATTCATTTTGAATTCAGGTTATGGTTTTGTTGTGATAGAAAAATAACAAGCAAGAGAATGAAAATGTTGTGCAAGCAAAATATATCTTAAATAAGGGAAATGTCGCATTGAAGTTAAAACCGGCTTATGTTCCTCACCAGTTCTTGGTAGTATCAATATTTAGACTGAGAAGTTTGGTTCGTTTGTACACTGTATACGAAGACAGTGATCCCCCATGCGGTATATTTGACCGAGACAGCAAAACGCAAAATAACATATCTATGGTGGGAAAGGAAAGATAATGTCATTCTTAAAAAAGTGAATATGGGTGAAAATTGAAAAATCATTTTTTTTAGATTGGTAATCGTCGGAAACCCACGGTACACTTCTCTGACGTTTGCATCCCGTGGGCCAGAATCAGAGTAAACCTTCGTTTCCCCGAACAGAAGTTTATTCGGAGATTTTTACCAATCAGAATGGTCGTTTCTCGTGACACTCTTTTAGATCATTTTATCGTGACCACGACCAGTATATTTCTGTAGACATGACGCCGATGTCAATACCCGTATAGCATGACCTTTAATTACATTTTTACCAGTGAAATATCAGAAAATATCAGCTTGAAAAAACTTATATCATCACTGCTTATATCTTCACTAGTGATGATATAAGAAATCTTATATCATCACTGATGATATAAGAAATCTTATATCATCACTTTCGTTATTCTAGAATCAAATCATATAAAGTAAGGAAATTAGAAATTTTTATAGTATTTGGAAATTAATAGATATCTAATGGATTTTATTAATATGTTTTTGTATTTGTGCTATATTTTGAATAAAAATAGAATTCATCCAACTTCAATTGTGTCGATTGTGATTAAAATATATAGAGGCTATTCAATGGTTTCCTGTAAAATATCAAATATATTTCACTCGTGTGGCAGATTTTAAATATATTTTTACTCGTGCGACGCACTCGTTGGTGTATGCTCCCCATGTAGTTGAGAACGATATTATTTGGTTGCCAAGAGCCTATAACAGCTTTGAGATGACCTTTAGGTTGTGAAAAAACGTTAAAGAATAACCTGAATTATTCAAGCTTTGACTGCTGTCTCGATAAGAGTCTGCTGATACTACTTCTACAAATAATAATTCGAGATTCTTATATACCGCTTTATCACGACCTTCAAGGCCGTCTCAAAGCAGTTCACAAATCAGTATTCGTGGTTTATGGAATGTTTCGCCCGACTATAGAAAAATATGTTCTGATACTTTCGTCGATCATTAAGCGTGAATTGTCAAATTTTATAGCAGTCCAAAAGCCTTAGAATTGTGAAGTGTGCTCAATATATATACTGTTATAAAATCAGCGAATATCAGAGCGTAGGCAAAATCATAATCTGAACTCAAAAATTGATTAAACTAGGGGCAGAAAATGAAGAACGGAAAAATTTACACGAAGACCCTTCAACTGATACAAGACCAAATGCTCCAGAATAGTAAGAGTTTTCTGCATCATCGACGACGTCAGCGATGTAAATCTTGATCACATCCAAGTAAACGCCAAGTTTTCAAATGAAAACCGAGTCATCATTTTCTATAACATTAAGTTATCACACTAATGAATGAGACAAGGATTGCATCCATAAACCTACTCTTATTCCTAATCAACCTACATCTCTCGAATCCCTGTGTCGTGTGGTAGTTAGCAGCCGACATCTATCACGAACACCTCGATATTAAAAGAAAAACCCTACATAATCGAATCAATTGCGACATGTGAACAGCCTAGGTTGGAGAAGCAGGAATGTAACTACCAACAGAGGGGAAGTTCACGATAGGAAAATCGAATTCGCCACGTTTATCGCAAAGCTTATTAGTAAGTTGTCCATGTTAGGCATAGTTATATTAAGATCGAGGTAAGCAGTTGATGTACAAATCGTTTAGGAGTCTGTTGTATCCGTTACTTCAAGTTTAGAAAAGTATGTACGATTGACGTGGTCAACAAAATTCTTGTTATTCATTGACAATACATCGTCGGTAAATCGGATTTAGCAAAAGTGATGCTAACTGTCCTGATTAACTCTTCCGCAAATTCAACCTCGTAAGAAAACACTAACAAGTCAGCTAAAAGTAAGGCACAGCTTGTTCCCATTGAAATGCTATCAGTTGGTTGGAACATCAGCCCTCAAAACTCAACAAAAGTATTGGCAACCGGGCATTCAATCATCTATCCTATATCTTCCTAAATATATGTTAACTTAGATTTTGTTCCCAAAAATAAGTCCCAAGATAGCTCCAAACCCATATATTTATATCGTCGTCCACCTTTCTTGGAAAGGAAAACTCTTACAATGAGTTATAGAAGACGTTCTTATAATGAGGTATGGTATTATATAGGGTGCAAAAATCAAATATTTTGATAGACAAAACATATTTGAAGAGAGTTGAGGCTTCAACTTTTCTTTCAAAGAGTATGCAAAGTCTGCATCCCGTTAATTATTCTTCATGATTATACAGTGTCACAATAAGACCGTAGCCCTGATTTAATAGTACTAAGAATGGCAGTAAGAATTTTGATAAAAGCGTGGTTGAGCAGTAAGTAGAGCCAGCGGTAAACTGTTGTTAGTTTCGGTATCTAATATAGATGATGTAGGTCAGCGTCTTGCTCATTTCTCTTTCGAAATACCGGTTAAATTGTATGTAGAGTTACTATGGTTATCAAGCAGGCCTAGTTTTTTTAGCACACAATAAATGTAATAGCGTTTGTAAACAAGTATCAAGTTATCAGATGTTTTGTCTGCTGACACAACCACATACTTATCATGCCGATCTTTGAGTGTTTTTCAAACACATCGATTTGTGTTTATTAGTCTCCTACCGGCGAAGTCATGGGGGACTATTAGTTTACCTGTCATCGGCCTGTCCGACTGTCCGTCTGTCACATTCTGAGGTGTCCGTACATATCTCTACAACGCTTGCACATATTGAACTGAAATTTGTCATAAAGATACACCATGAGGATATCTAGGTCAAGTTCTGATTTGGTTGAAAGTCGTTTTACAGAGTACCAGTCCTTGGACTTCGAAAATGTCAGATAATTCAGTTTCGTTCATTATCTTTGCAACGTGTTCGCATATTGAACTTGAATTTGGTAAACAGATACACCAGGGGGTATCTAGGTGAAGTTCTGATTTGATTACGGTTGAATGAGTTTTTTTTACAGAGTTACGGCCCTTTGACTTATATTTTTTTTTAATAATTCAGTATCCGTTCATTATCACAAAAACGAGTGTACATGTTAAACTGAAATTTAGTATACAGATACATCAGGGGGTATCTTGGTCCAGTTCTGATTTGGTTACGTTTGAATGAGTTTTACAGAGATACGGCTCATGGAATTACATATACATCATTGGGATATTTACCACTTTAATTTTTTAATGAATCATTTAATCTTTATAACTTGCGGCGGCCGTTATGGGACATGTATTGCCTCAGCAATACTCGATATGTTTGTTTTATATCCTTCTGTATCCATACTGCTGAATTCCCCCCCTCCCCCTTTTTCTGGATAGAGGACCTGATAGACTTCACCCAGTCTGAAGTGAATACAGCTCGGCCAGGTCATGTTCAGCCCATTTTAGAAAGTCAATGCGTATTGATATATAACCTTTTTAATATGTTAGAGGTTCATGTCATTTTGATCCTACGTAGAAGGAATTTTCGTATGAACATGTGATCGTTGTATTTAAACTATTTCAGGGTCCAATTGCTGAGTCTATATTAGGCGGTGATATATTACAACAAGCCTCTGTACCGCCAGCAGGCACGGGCTTCGGCAAGATGTACTTGAGATCCAAATACAAATATAATACCGTTGATCTCGTCGTGGGAACTTAATGAATATATCGCGTGTTAGATATGGGATGAGAGTTAATAAAGTAAACGAACTAAGCTTGAAGCATGCGAAACATAGAGGTCGAGACCCCACAATTACCGCAAATTACAGGCATACATAAAATATAACTGAACAATCCACCCGTGATTGTTGCTTCCCTAGATCTATTGTCGTTATTAGATAGCTCAAATTATCTTGTCGTGATTAAGACTATACAGTTGAAGTGCTTTCTTCGAGGGCTTTTCCTATGAAGAATCTCCGAAATTATCAAATAAGGAGCATTTTACATATATCTTTTTTAAATACGTACAGTTGATACTTCGTGTAACACCATTTTGTAAAAGATGCAAACAAGTGAAATACTATAATAAAATATTTACATTTTTCGATTCTACCGACCACATCCGTCCAACAAGAGTGATCAATATAAGTTGTTAAACTTGCTTCAAAATTGTTAAAAAATAAATAAAGATTTAATTGTTTTGTTTTTTTTGTCAACTGCAGGCATACTACATGTACCGCATAATCAATCTAAACGAGGATCAATCCTTAAACAAATATGAAAAAGAATATTAATTTGGAAGTATTTAAGTCGCTATGCGATAATGGATTAAATTTTGGATAATGAAGAAAGAGTTAAGTGCACAGTAAACTTTGAGGTTAATTATACACATATTTCGTCAATCCTCGAAGTCAAAGTGCAAGGTTGATAGCCTTTGCAAACAACAGCGTTTATGCTTTTTATTTCTCTCATAGTCTTGTTAATGTCTTTTTATATCATCGATATTTATTCCATACAAAGAAATATGAAAACATGATGGCGACCAATAAACTATTTTGAAAATTTTGAAATCTTGTATAGCACGTCAGCTATTGACATCTGTTAAGGAAGAAATGACTTTGAGAGCTCATTCTTGAAAACCGGTCATGTTTTAAATAAAGATTTGGGATGGTTGAAGGAGAAGCAGAAATTGACCGATAAGATATGCAAAACGAACAATATTACTCACCTCTCTCATAAGATTTTACACCTATTATAACAGTTAAGGTAAAGATGTGGAAACCCCTTTCTGCGTTTATATTGAAAACACTACCAAAGAATTGCTTAAATGCATTCCATCTCTTGAACTCTGAATTTAGGATAGACATAAGGGTGCAACTTAAACATTTTGCTTTAGAACACGTGGAATATTAATAAAACTACACTTAATACAGCAGTCCGTTAACTACTCATCGTTGATGTATGGGGACTGAGAAGTTGGAAACTAATCAACCATATCGAACCATAAATAAGTTAGGCCAATCAGAGGCAATCTTGATTTGGACACCCTTCACCAATTTTGTTACGTTTGTTTACTTTCGAAAACAAATTGTCGAACAAACTTTCATAGTATTATGAGCACCGAAATTCATCAAGGAGTCCGCATTGGTCTTTCAAAGATGTTTTTTTTTCAATCTTATTATGGAACGCCAGATGATGAAAATCATGCAGCAATGCTATTGGTGTCAAAACGAAAACGAGCTTTTCTGATTAGAGAAAATAACCCATAAAATCTGAGAAAAAGGAAATATTGTACAGCTTGGAGCAGTAGCAGCCATACATGCATTTACTGTCAACACAAAGGGAAAAAACAGGTCAGCCAGTTTATGATAAGGCTAGAAGAGAAAAAGTATGGACTTCCTATCTTATTCCTTGGTGTAAGTAATGACAGCAACTAATATATGTTGTGGGGTTAAAATTATCAATCGTCATTAATGATCTTGTCAGAAAAATTAAACTATCTAATTCCGATTTTTGCATGAACTGCATTAAATTCGAATCTAGACCGTGACGTCTCAGTAACTCCAAGCTTAGAGACAGTGATACAATTTACACAAACTGATTTTACAGCTATGTAAGTTACCTGAAGCCTTACCTGTCATACATATACTAGCCAAAGGGCATTTGTGGACTTACCTGTGAGTTGTGGCAGGTGTACTAATTACCCTGTAATTACCAAGAGGTGTGAATGGTATGGCCGTGAATTCGAAGGGCATTCTTGATCTTATAATTATCAGGGACGTGTATGTGAGATAATTCTTTTTATCCTTAGCCGTCCTCAGTGTCGAAAGAAAAACTTAAAAAAAAAGAATTTATAGGCGTTTTCAACAGAATATAACTCTATATTATCAGTATTTAACATAAGGCTTGTAACCTTGGCAAAACCTGACGATGTTAATTAGGTTAAACTGTATATGTATCACATACATACGATGTTTCTGAATTTTTAAGTTTTATTTTTATTTGTAAAAATGGTGATGCTGATACTATGGCGTTTTTATTTAAATAATTGCATATTTTAAAATATCAACATAAACATTTGGTTATTGGATTTTTCAAGGACGTATATGTGTCCCTGGATTTAGGATATTTTCTCAGGGGCTGATCCAAGAATTGTAGATGCGTTAATGTGACACACTTTCACTTTATGATATAAACCAAAACTTATCTAGATCTTATTTATGAATACTGTATGAAAAACAAGATTTAAACTCGTCCAATTATTTGAATCCTAGTTAAAATGAATATCACCAACTAGAGTGAGTCTAACAAAATTGTTTATTTATCGTGTTTGAATTTCACTACTGATTCTGTTTAAGAACAATTTAAAGAATATGACGCAGTATTTTTCTGCGCTAGGATTTAGAGTAATCATTTCAAACTGCAACCACTTCAACCCAAAACTGGGTGACTAAGAGATGTTGTAAAAACGTATACAGTAATCATAGCTTATCTAAGTCCGTGGTTTTATTTACTTCATCATCTCAACAAATCATACTGTACTGTTGACGTCATAATATATGATACTTCTGAAGTACTTACGAAAATGTTTAATTCCCGGTTCAGCGTAAATAGTTTGTATTAGCAAACCATATGATTTTAAAATCACCAAGATCACACTTTATAATTTAACATGATGTGGGTACAACTTGGAATACATAATCATGAATCGATCAGCAGTGTATGGTGTTTTAATTCAATTCCAGCTAAATAAAGTCACAAATTCAATACAATAAATTAAGAAAAAAATGATATCTCAAGAAAATGGCTCCGTCCGGTAATATACTCACAACCGCTCTATGCGTGTCTGTTGCAACTGTATTCATATACTATCTATAAAACCAATATGTAACAAATCAGTAAAATCATAATGTCCTGTTTACAGACCTTTTAGTTCCGTGGTCCTTTGTAGAAGAACTATTGTTAGCAAGAGGTGGATGTGTAATACACACTAACATTACGATGTTTTTAAACGGGATTTCCTATTTCTTTTCTTAAGTTTACAAGTACATACCTATATTTTTTTCAAAATATTTTATTCAGTAATCAAAATAATTAAACAACAATCAAGATTGACTTACATGTCGAATTCAAAAGGCGTTTTTCTATTAAGCTTTCTTCGTCTATGTACCACTGATCAGTTTACCTGAGTCGGTCAGTTGTGCTTCAATGACGTCACATGTACCACGTGACCGGTCAGCTCATTAAAATTCTCGCCAGTCGGGAGCGGTCAACTTTGAATGTCAATATCTAGATCCCAGGACAAAATCGAATGCTCGTTGATGGGCTAATCAGTATTTATTGAAATGTGCTAAAACTTTAATCACTTTTTACAAGATTTTCAAAATCGTGGCCAAAACCCTTTAACATTTATTTGGATGTGACTAAGAGTTACATATTTGAACTGATTTTGAGTTGCTTTTTTGTTTTTGTTTTTTTGTTTTGTTTTTGTTTGTTTTGTTTTTCGCTCAATTTTGAAGTTCACCACGAGGTTATACAAATTGAAAGTTTTAGATATCCTTAAAATAAATATCAGTGAAGTTCTGAATTGGTAAGATGACAAATTTGTTACATCTTTAGGTGGTATATTACAAATCAATAGGCAATAACTCCGAAACGGTTGTGTCAATATGTATTGATGATATATGGCCAATTAAGAAATGTCCTTAAGTGTCTCGGGAATCGCCAAAATCAAATTACTCAATGTGTGTTTCAGAGAATCAGCCAATAGTAAAGCAGTTTCAAAGACCTCATCTGCTCATGAATCTTAAACGTGATTACTTTTGTATCGACTCTAATTTCTGGAGTAATATGTTGCACCAGAGAACTAAATTGACGGGGCGTTGCAATGCATCTGCAGTACACAATGTACCCGTTGGTTTATCAGAGAATGTACTGTTTTGTTTCTTAAAAAAAATGTTGTCCTTTGAACTTATCCTTAGACTGAATTGCATAGTGTTCATTTGCCTGTCCAGGGAACGATAGACAATTACTGAGAGGGTTTTATCACTAAGTGCTATTTTCGTTGGAACAGAAGTTTTTATAAGCAGAAAACGCTCACATTTCTAGTTTTTGGTCTGATTTCCATCGTATTTTTTAATCTTCTCCAAGCAAGTCATTCCTTTATTCATTTTTTTCTTCATTTTTGTCAATTTTGGTTTCTTTTAAAGATTTAACGACACTCCGGTAACATAAATATGATATACCTTTGTATTATGTAACGTCTCGTTTCATGCATGTTAGGATAGCGATCTCAAGTTTTTCTATATTAAGATCGGGATATTTTGTTTCGCTGTGTAGACTTGTTCAATATTTATTTACTAACATTTATTAAGCCATTGATAAATGTTCATGTTTTGAAACTAAAAGCATATAGCAGGTCCATAATAACTATTGACCTCGACAATGTTCGTAATTGACATATCAATGTGTATTTGAGTAGTTACAAAACTCAATTTATGACATTATTGTTAGATATATAATTTTCAATAAAAACAATTTAAAAATTAACATTATTTTAATGTGTCTTAAAATTATGTGAATTCTACAATTCACACTTTTTTTTTGAAATATACGGTTTTAAACATGTACAGTTCAAGCAACTTATTTTAATAGAACAAATTCAGTAAAATGATTATATGTAATTATTCACATTATTTTTTAAATGCACGGTTTTAACATGTACGGTTCAGGGAGAGAAGCAAATTATTTCAATACATTAGATCCATTAGAATGATTACATAGTGTTTCGACAAGAGGGTTCCGTATTTTTTCATTCCGTAATATGTATCAACCAATTGTACCAAATCGTGCGTGTGTTCGATGAGAATTCAACATCACATCTAACACCAGGCACTGTGTTTGTTGGAACTGAAATTTTTATAAGCAGAAAACGCTCACATTTCCAGTTTTCTGGTCTGATTTCAATTGTATTGTTTTTAGTCTTCTCCAAGCAAGTCTTTACCATGAAAGCATTTAAATTTCATATGCTGTAACTAGTGGTGAGGTTTACTGAGGTTTACGTAAAACTAGTTTGTAACTGCACTATGGCTTAAAGAACCTGTTTTATCAGGTTTACGTAACCTAGTTTATTGTTTATAATTAGCTATGCTTAAAGATCCTGTTAACCTAAGTTTCATAATGAATTGGGGTGTTTCGATGAAAGCATTATTCGAAACTCAATCGTGTTCAAAGAAATCTGTCCTGAATTTAGATCAAAGACAGAAAACTCAATGTATTTATTTAACTTTTTATGCATTTAATCACGTAATTATGGATTATGGATTATTATGGATATTTTGATACAATTATTGATACAAAGATAAAAAAAATCCCTATATTTGATGTGAGTTTCATATCAAATAAAGATTCCAATTGAAAATATACAACACATGTCTCTTACATGTTTTATTATTTTTCTCCTTGTTCTCAGCATTTTATCATCAGTCCCAAAGCAATATTTCAAGTTATTAAGGCTATTTTGGACCAATGCAGTTTGTTTAATCAGTGTATATATCATATTTTCCGTTTTACTGGGAAATAATTCGCTTCTATCCCTGAACCGTACATGAAAATTAGAGACATTAGTCTGGGCCAAATGAATATGAGGTACCATAGAAAATGAATAAACGTTTGTTTCATTTATTTTATGATATTTGCTTTCTCAAAATTTACAGGCAATTATTTAACGATTTATTTGTTTATAAATGCTATTTGACATAATTTAATGTTAAAAAGAATGATTTTGAAAAGAGGCTATACATGTTGGCAAACCTTTATGTGTTTTTTATGATAGTTAAACGGCGTATTTACAAATAGTGCTCCGAGGTAATCTGGTTTTAGCCCTGGATGTTTTCGGTGAATTGTGGAGTGTTTCTCATTGTAAGGTTCTGCTGTGTCTGTATGTCCATTGTTGCTCTAAATATTTTGTCTGGATTCATTTAAATGCCCAAGATACGTAACTTTCGGCAAACGTGAAGCGAAAATCAAGCCTGACGTAATGACGTCATAATAACCACTCCAGTGTTATGGTCTCATAACACAAAACTGGCCTTGGTAGTGTTTCATAATGGCAATGCAGAGCAAATGTAAATAATTTTGCATGGTTATCAACAGGATTTTGTTTCAGAATTATTCAGAATCACGAAAAATTTCCTGAAGTTTCGTATATTGGGCCTTTAAGCAGTTGTCCTAAATATTCCCGGGGAGAGGAATTTATATAAGCTTTCAGCTTGTTTTCCAATCTCGAATATACAAAAATGTACTTAATTATTTTGAACAGCTGTGTCAAAATTTTGGAATATAAAATACTGTTTTTACTAAAAGTTCATTTCAAAAAAAAAAATGTACGCCCCCTCTAACCCAAAATCCTGGATCCGCTAGTGTTGATATTGTCGAATTTTGATTCTTCGACGGTTAATATTATTAGACATAAACTTTATTGATTAAATATATAACACCATCTCACGGATAATGCTACAATGGCTTTACAAATGATAAGCACACCTATTTGCGGTCTGACTGGCCCTTTAAGCGTGTGATCGAAGTTCACTTGGTGTTTAACCCAATCGCCTTATCCATAAGACGTATAACCTATTTAAACGATATTGTCCAGCGGGGACATAATGACACTTGACACTAATTGATTCAGGTGTGTGCTTAAGTGCCCGTGTTGGTGTGACCTGCGTAATGACCCAGTAACCTCGTTGCCAATGGTGCCAAGTCTAAACTTACGGTCTGAGAGACCCGTCCATAGAGAACAATGAAGTGGTGGATATTTGCATGAAACTGTTTTACTAACTACAGACAGTGTAGCCCTTGGGACCTACATCACTCAAAAATAGTTACTTATAGGTTGTCTGAATTAACCTATTTACGGCCAGTCAAAACAGTGTCTATATTATTGCAGAAATGATCGCTTATCTTTATCACATTGGCAGAATGCAATTTTAGAATAATGAAGAACATTCATTTGAAAGAAATAAAAAGGAAAATCTAAAATTGTTACAATCAATAGCGTAATACGATTTACTGTTGGCGTAGGTTTTCCATGCATTTATCGTCGTATGGGACGCAATTTGAAGAAAACTACATTTCAAATCTAAAATATGTCATTCTATGAATGAACGTTAATAATTAAGTTTTTTTGTTAACCAGAAAAAAATATTAATTCAATTATATCTATCATGAAGCCTGATTTCTAGTATTCACGCTATGACGAATGTAGGGATTGTGATTTCCAGCTACATACAGTATGTAATATTTGGAACTTTCAATTTCTTGACAGTAACGTTTCTGCTTCTCCATCATATGGTGTTAACATGTCGTAGTTTATTCGTTTATCTAGGGCATGCTGTGAATATCGAGATTTTCGTGATAGATGTCAACTGCTTACGAACAAACTTACGGCACAGGGATTCGAGGGATGCAGGTTTTGCCTTTAGTTTCATCGATTTTGAGTTAGAATTATGGTTTTGTTGACGCTTTTGTTTTTGCTAAATGTCTGTAGTTTTAGCCAAATCCGGTCTTTATCAAAAATGTTTTGCCCAATGAAATGTTCCCACTCTCTAAATTTTCATTTATCATACAAAATTGAAAGAACATTTTTTCCAGGATTAACGCCAATACAAATATCTGGTTGTGAATTACTTGGAACATACTCTGTAAAAGCGCAACAGAAACTAAAAGGAAATATACTGCGTCGATAAAAAATTAATTTAATTCCTGGTTGACAATGACTTTGGTGAGTTTGGGGTAACGCTTTTTCAATTAGATTGTTGGCATTCTAGTGGGAACAAAATATGACAGACTTAAATATTGCCTTAATACGAGAATGAATGTGTTGAAGAGTTGATTTTAGGACAGGTAAAATAAGCCTTTCCAATCCTTTTAATTTCACTTTCAGATATATCGACAATGTATTTTCTATAAGTAACAAAACAATATCTGACCAGGTTAATTGTATTTAATACCCTTCTGAACTTGACATAAATGACACAACAAACCATTCTTTATCAGCTGTTTTATACTCGATTTATACCAACATGTACAAGGCTATACAATAAAGGTGGCGTATTTCGATTTTCCGATCGGGAACTTTTCCTTTTTTGATAGTAACATTCCTTCTTCGAAAACCTTCGATATTTACATGCCACATTTGATTTGTAATTCCAGTGCTTGCTCTGGATATCGAGATGTTTGTGAAGGATGTTGGCTGCTGGCAAACAAATTTTCGATACAGGAATTCAAGATATATAGATTGATGTGTACAATGAGCATGTTTGATGGTCACTATCTTGGTCTAATAGGGGAATGATGCCACCATCTAATGTTACATGATGCAAAACATACAGTTCACAAAGAAAGCTCTCGCGAAATCCCGTGAGGACGGGTATTTTTTAACAGGTTATTTTTTAGAACATGAGTGACGACATTTCGTGTGACCTTTTGTGACTTGAATGCATGCATACATGAAGCAGATTAGTAGAAAATAATATTTGTTCTTCACATTGTAATGTAATTTGGAATTTCTTAAAATGCATCTTCTACAACATTTCTTAATCTGCAAACCATCGAAAGGTCGCTGAATTTCGAGGGGTTTTTTATATGAGAAAGAATTTTGACAATCGATCCGCAAGCACTAATATCAAGCGGGTCAGAAAGCAATAACCGCCGATCAGAACTTCTGAAGCCTTCATCCCATATAATTGTCGTATTCAACCTCAAAATCATCTTTCCTTATTAAATACAATACTCTTGTTATACAACAATCTGTCAGCATCTTTCTGGAAACTGTGTTTGTGCAATAGAGTCGAATCGAGTCTATATATCAATACCATCTAATACAAATATTATCGACATGCAATTGTGATGTCGTACACGTCAAAATCAGACTACAGCTAAGCCAGACATGCCTGGACCTATCCTTACATGGGGTAAACAACGATTGTTCTTACGAATTGTTGCCCGTACCATTCCATTCGAGAGATTTAATTATGTTCTCCATTAACTATCACAATTGAATCATGAGAAACATGCTATTTGATCTTGTCAACAGGCGATGTTATTTTGACCTAATTGTATTTGTAGCAGAGAGATAACGTCATGTTGTCAATGTTAGAACGATTGGATATCTGTTTGCATTAACAATACCCTTGTACTGTTATACATTGAGTCATTCGTACCGCATTATTGGTTGTTTTGCGCTACTTTGGAAACTTTGGGGTTTTGTTGTTCGTCTCTTTGATGGATATGGCGTTTTTGAGTATGCTAATTAGAGTGTTTATTTGGTGTGATAAATAGAGGATATCTAACAGTATCTTCAATAATACCTAATACAGTTAGAATTACGGCCAAGTATCCACCTTGGTTCCGTTCGTTCTGCGGTCGGCCTGCGTGCGGTAATCGTTAGTCCACCGTTCGGGAAGCGTTCGTTCTCCGTCCGTCATTTGCGTCTGTTTCGTTCGTTTCGGCTGAACCGTTCCGTTCGTTCGTTCTGACAGTCCGTCCCGTTTTATTTTTTCATTCGGCATCTCCGTCCGGCTGCTCCGTCCGGCTACCCGTCCGGCTGCTCCATCCGGCCGTTTAGTTCGGTAAATCCGTCCGGCCGTTAAGTTCGGCTGTACCGTCTTTTTAGGTGAAGATGCGCGCGCAGTATATTATCTCGAAAATTAAAATGGCTGGGTTACAGAAGATCTCACGCTTACCTCCAGAGTTGAGAGCTAGAGGCGGATCCAGGGGGGTTTCCAGAAACCCCCAAGCATTTTCACACACACAAAGAAAAGATTTTGAAGCGTTTTTTTCCCCATATACAGTCATATTTAATAGTTTCATGAGACCGTCTATACAGTGCCTAAAAGCCTAGCCTGTCTCATCACTGACAATTAATTATGTTACCTGTGTTGTAATTATAGTCTAGTGTTTGTTGTTTTCAGTTGGTATGTTCATATAGAGAAGAAACAATCAGAATGTAAATATATATATAATAGCCAGTACAGGTAATATTTGCCCCATGACAAATCATTCATAGCGCCCAAGGCCACAGCATTTTGTTATTTGTGATCCAGGTGTGATAATCCTATCCCCACCCCAGCGTCTTCCCACTCAGCCAACATATCCTATTTTAGTATTTGTACAGAGCACAGGTAGTTACAGGGTGAGAACAATATAGGTACTAATTACAGGCAGAGACGTATACGTCTGTTACAGGTAAGGCTATAGTCTGTTTTTAGAAAATGTCTAATTTTAGATTCTTTCAAAGTCCGTGATATTACCAGGGACGTACATATACGTCCCTGATTTCACATATAATAAGTTTGCCTTGTATAACCTGAATTGGAGAGCCTTGTAAATGTCCATTAAACACGGAATCAGATTTACCTAAGTCTGTGATGAAATTGAATTACTTTACTTTTCCAGTTACATGTAGTCTCAATCAACACTACATTTTATTGAGTACTGAAATATGCTCAGAAGGCAAGTTTGTGCATCTAAAAGTTAAGTTTTCTGCGGACACCCCGTACCCTCCTTGCGAGCAAAACAAATTCCATATTTTTTCCCCTTAAATAAAATGCCCCCTCAGTAGTCATAGCTTTTATGACTACTGAGGGGGCATTTTTATGGAAAATTGATCTTAACCACCCAAATGTGTAAAATTACTCTAAACACCCTATTTTAGGTCCAAAACTAGCTGTAACAAATTCTCAGGTCCCTGTGCTAGTACGATCTGATGTGAGGCATACACCAAATTAACAAACCGATAAGGCCCCTGAGCAAGTAATACCAGTGTGGTAAAACTAAGTAATACAAGAATGGTAAAACTAAGTAATACCAGAATTGTAAAACTAAGTAATACCAGAATTGTAAAACTAAGTAATACCAGAGTGGTAAAACTAAGTAATACCAGAGTGGTAAAACTAAGTTATGCCAGAGTATTCGCAATCCAAGGGTGTACAATACGCTACACTCCAGTGAAAGGAGAGTAGCGAATTGTACACCCTTTGCTTGCGATGTTGACCATGATGATATTACATGACGACCGATATAATTACAAGAAGTAACGAAATTCAAATACTTGCAAAATGACGTTGATTTATTTGTTTATTTATTTATTCTTTTTATGTAATTTGACCGATATTCATATTGGAAATATGCTGATTAATTGGTTGGTTTTGCCACAGGGAAATGAGGATTAGTTGCAGCTTATTTTTGGTCTAAAGTAAGTGTGTGTGTGTAAGGGCCCTGGTGTTGCTAAACCAGTTTTTCGATAACAATGGCCCTCGAGCCATTATAAATGACAGACAGGAGAGGTGGGGGGGGGGCCTTAATGAGACATTTTTATTTCGAAAATTAAACGTTACCCTCTCAAAAGTTAAAAATTACTCAAAACAACACCCCAGTTAGGGTCCAAAACTATCTGTAGCAAATTATCAGGTCCCTGTGGGTTTTACGTCAATACAGGTAGCTCGGTAAAGTGAGTAGAAACGGTAAAGTATGGAATGAAGGAATACAAATGGGAGACACCATAGAGAAAATAACGTCTATCCTTTGTATCAGCACTCCTGGGCTGAAAACGGAATATTGAGGCGCAAGCAGCGACACCAACCCCTAGGCCTGTTTATATATAAAGACTTATTTCGTGGAAATACATATTGGAATTCCTTATCACAGATAAAATATAACAATATTCTCTTTGTCGACGTTACCATTCGTAATTTCTTTGTTCGAGCAAAACTGAAACGGGGCTGTTATGAAGAGCCAAAATCTTATTGAAATGAGATAATATATATAATGATAGAATGAGATCTCAATATGTTGTAGTTTGTTGGTGTTACTTATTTCGATAGTAGCGACACGCCCTTCGAACAAGAATAAAACATGAAAATGTATGATACTTTTATAAAATCAATCTCATATTGATACATTGGGAACTGAACTAACTAACATTAAAATATTTTATCATATAAATAATATTGATAATGCGTCACTGTGCCAAGACTTTTTGTGTTCGTTGCATTTATGTTTATTTTCTGTATTTTTTTTCACAATTATTACTAGTTTACATTTTTAGTGTGGGTCCGAAATGTACTGACTTTCTCTGGGTTCCCAAACTGGAAAAAAATAGCTTAAATATATATACGCTCAGTAGCTTTCGTAAACGCTGCATGTACTGAGATCTTTAACAAGGTTATAAAGTGAATTAAACATATATTAAACATCACCTTGTTTTTACTAATTAAACCGTCCAATCTATTTTGGGGAACGCGTTTCTATTGGTAACTGTTTTTCATTGATGCTGTGACGTTTATTCGTCCCTGTTGTATGTGATATAACGTGATATAACGTGTGTACTATTGTGTCTTGACTAAGGCGTGTAACGCTTCAAAATTTTGACCATTTGTCCGTACTGCATGTCGTTAAGTTATAAAACATATTAGTTATAATCAAACCAGATACATAAAACTCATGCGGTATACACGTTTGATTCTTAATAAAATAAAGAAGGATCCAACCACAGAATTAGATAAGTCCGGGATTTTACAATTTTAACATACATTGTCATGGTGATATCTGCTATTCCGTTGTGTACAAAGAAAAGGACCGATACGATGGTAATATTTTTTTTATCATTTTCTTATCAATTTGATATATTTTTTTTTAAACGACATACCGGTCAAGTTGTTAATTTAGAGTAAACTTGATAATATTTTGAAAAAAAGGTATTGTAAAAATGAAATGTGAATACGTTCCGCCTTGTAGATCTAGATGACCATGGTGATAATTTGGCTGTGTATACCAGGTGTGTGACACGTACCCCCGGGGCCATTACTTGTAACACTTGTGAGACTGACCACCCGTCACCGTCTCTACTTCTTTGTCTTGTCTGACAGGGAAGCCATACTATCGCTCGTACCCTCGTTGTCAAATGTCCTTAAGTTTCTTGTTAGTGCGAATTAGTATGTTTTTTCTCCTTTCTCCCACTTTTTGGCAATCAAAAGAATTATATAAACACTTGAGAACAATGACACAGCAATTAAAGTCTGGTCAGGGAAAGTGCATATTATGTACAGGTAGATATTTACCTGTATTTTCAGTTTAAAAAGTCATTCATGCTACATGTACTATAAAGATCACAATATATTCTTATCTTTTAAATGTAATAATAATATACTCAAGATTCCATTTACAAAGTTCAATCAGGGACGTCCCTGGTTTAATTAAAAACATCCAAATTTATAATTCTTAGGCTTAAATTATTATTTTTTTAAATTAACAGCACAGTGCAATGTTTATATGTATACATTTCATGACATAATACAAAACATATGAAGTATATGACCATTAATATATTATGAGAAAGAAAGATTTGTGTTACAATACTGGATGTATCCAGATATTACACTAATGCTGAACATTTACATCAATCAGTCAAATATGCTGTGCGTGATATGTGCTTTAAATAAAAATACTAGAGTAAAAAGCATACTTAGAATATTTAGCTCTACATATTGGATTATTGAAAATTCAATGAAACACACAAATATTTAATAATAATTCGAAGGTTGCAGTAATTGATGAATACTTGACATATACACTTAGCACTGGACAATTGATGATAAATCATTAAAGAAATCTCACATCTAATAAACCATCGTAATCACTGTTATTATATACATGTAACATTATGTGATAGATTTCAAAATCATTAAAAAATATTTTTTATCATTTTATTTTCTTGTCATCCTAATTAAAGGTAAACGACCCAATTCAATTTGTACCATCTGGTTATTGACCGATTTCTTCATTGTCAATTGTTTCTTGAAAAAAAAAATATAAAAAGCGCTTGTTCAAGCAGCTTTGTGTATGCACCAAATTTCAATCGCATAGAAAAGGATACTTCCTACATGTGTATCGAAAATTTGGAGCATATATGTATATGGTTTAATGCTGAACACTTCCTAAACAGTGCAAACATAGCCTTTCGCCCTTGTACAGTTAGTTGCTTTTGAATAAAACTGAACTTATTGTTGTAATTTAAAATAACTTATGCTAAAGATGTTCGGGTACGAGTGTTCCACTTTCCTCTTTAGTTACTTGTGTGCTATATTGTTAGTGTTAGATTTATATCAACGGAAATACTAGCGATACCAGCGATGTTGGTAAGGGTTATCGGATAGAACACGTTAAATTTACAAATAAAACTATATAGATATATAAAAATATACATAGATATAAAAACCGGCAAGAAAATCGGAGGGTACAAACAGAAATAATTGACACATGCATCTCATAGTTAACATATAGATGGACTAATTATTCATTTGTGTATCATGGAGAGTAGTTTGTTTCATACTCAGTCTGAATGGTTTTTTAATGTCATAACGTCAATTTGATTTCTAATTATTTCGTAGACGATTTCCACTATGGTCATGTCAGAATACCGGACCGTCGATCACTGTGACTTCAAAACGTCCTTTTTGGGATGTCGAGTTGGCGCAGTGGTAACGGCCGCGGATATTTCTGGCTAGGCGATTTGGTGCCGGTGATCGCAATTGAAACCAATATTTAAATATTCTAAATTTCTTTTAATATTTCAATGGAAAACGACCTAGTTCACTATATATCAAATGATTCGGGGTAGATGTTTTAACATTAAGTATGTTAGGTAAGATAGTTACTATATGATACAGACTATAGTTTACCTGTAATTGAATCCTATTGTTCTCTACCTGACACAAAATCTCACTTAGCATACACCCAACACCTTACCTGTATATAGGAAAATACCAAATGTATGCTACGTGAGACGACACCGGATAGGGCACGAGTCAAAAAATTGTCTTCCTTCGTCATTTGTGTTTCCGTGTTACTTATAATATATTAAACACAATGTATCATATACACTTAGTGTTTTTGATCCGAAGGTTAAAATTTGAATTTCCTGTCGTAATTGTACCGTGCTTACTATATGTAGACTACCGTTCTTACTATATGTAGACTAAAAGCGTATGTATGTAGCAGGAGGGGGAGGTGTGGCGAATGGGTGCGGCTTCCGGTATAGTGGAATTTGTACTTCGCGTTGTGTTTTTGAATGACATTTGACTTCCACACCCATTCCTCAATCCTCTCAACTGCAAAGTTCTTTTCAGATTCCGGCGGGACACATTGGAAAGACAACCAGAAGATTAAAATAGATTCAATAATTTATTAACATATGTAAAATAAAACAAAATAGAATATCAAAAAGGACCCCTAAACTTAACAAATAATATAATTTAGCTTGTAACAAAAATAAATAATACTATTAGCCTCAGTATATTAAACTTAACAGAACATAAAAGAATAATGAGCCTGGATAATAATTAAGAGCCTAAATTAGAATTTGCAATAATTTCATAACAACTAAATAAACTAAATAATATATAAACTAAGATATAATTATGCCTAAAGGGAGGTAATTTCATCTCATAAAAAATGTAAACAAAGGGGAGACAATCTCATAACCCGAGATGTCAACGGAATATAATAATGACAATAATAAGTATAAAAATATATATCTTGTAACAAAATTAACATCTCCCCCAATAATCCCCTTGACAATTTAACATCCTATAAATAGTAATAATAAAATAAAGTATATAACAGAACTATAATAATTTAATAACCTAACTATAAATGTAACAAGTAACAATTTATTCTATATTAACAAAACTATAAGGTCCAAAATCAACAAAGGGAGATAACCCCTAAACTCAAAAATATCCAAAATTCCATTTTAACGTCCTAATTTCATAACAAGTAGATAAATAGCCTACACCTACATAACAATTATAAATTAACCTAAAACTAAACTGAGGTTCAAAATTTACCCTTAACAATTAATAATATCTATTTTATTAAAATTCCCTAACATCAAAAATGTGTATAAAAAATAAAACTTCATCCCGAAATATATACAAAAATAAACATTTAACATATAGAAAATGACTAAATTGATCCATTACAAATGGATCAATTTCTTACATGTATGCATAACAACCCCCCCTTTCCCTAGTAACCTATAATATCCACCCCATCCCTAGTAACAGCTAACCTCGTCCCTACTCAACCCATATCCTAACTAGTAAATAGTATAGACCTGTACGTGTCATCAGAGTGCCGGAAATATATTAGCTGTAACTTTGGTAATATTGTATAATAGATTGAACGAAGTATCATAGACAGGTAAATGTGGGGTAAACCCAACGATATCCATAACGAACAGGGCCGACCTAAACCTAGCTACGTGTCACTCCCTAGGACGTGATATCCCTTTTATAACAGGCGCTGTCAACGCACCCACACACCCACTATTCCCTATAATGACAATACACGCGAGTCCGTGCACTCCATGGGACCACGTGGCATTCTACCGCGAGCTTCCCGACGGTACCGGACTACGTTACCATCTCCCTGCTTATATTTATAACATCCCCAGTAAACGGACGGTAAGAACACGTCCTTTACCAACTAATGTTAGACAAAAGTATCTAAATTCTCAATAAACTAGTCTTGTTACCGCTGTCAAGCAGCTGTCCCGTTATGTAATACCTAACGACATGACTGAAATTGACTACAAACCCAGATTGCTGAGTACTAGTTTATAGTTGAAATCTACATCTATCTACGGGGACAGAATATATAACAATTTAGTGTTTATTTCATTACGGAACTATCTGAAGTTGAAGGTGATACGGGGCATGGGGTACCAGGATGCCCCCATTCCGGAGACTGCTGGTACTTACCAGGGAAGGTGGACTGGTTCAACCAGTCCTTCAGTCTGACGAGTAATGCACACGCACCCGTATTTATACACCCCGCGCCCTAGAGACGATGGCTGTCGCTGCTTGTCTCGCTCTCGAGTTGGACCAATCACCGCGCTCGTTACAAGTTGTTGACAATCAGGTGTAAAACATGGCTGCGTATGGCTCCATTTTCAAACAACCGAAATGTAAATTCGCTTCATACCCATTACCAAGGCTTTGATTTACCGTAACGTTATAACGATTCAAGTAAGTAAACTTTACTGACTTTGACCTTGCCCATTATCGGTGCTACGGCCATTGCATAGGTTTATAATTAGCGATAGCCGTGTATGACTAACCGGACTCCGTTACATACCTCCCCCCCCTGTCAATATTGAAAAAATTATTTCAAGAAACTCTCACCAGGGTAGGATGATATGAACTGTATTTTCTTAACTTAACTTTATTGAAAACTCAATAATTTCAACTTATATTACCCTACACTCTAATGAACACGAACAGATTTAATTAGACCTATAATAATACTAATAAAATCCTAGCACATTAGAAAATCCACCCCCCACCCTATAACTGCCTAAAATGTAATTATACGATAGAACCACCGTTGCCGCCCAGCATGGCCGCCACCCGCTCATTCAATTTGTCTTTCATTCCCTTTCTCCCTCTGTTTCACTCATTCTTACATTCACACATTCAAAAACCTTTCATAATCGAAGACCAGGGCCTCGTAGGGGACGCGGACCGTATGGCCGCGCACCCTACGGTAGCCCCGGATCTCCCCTGCTACTTCTTCACTCCCTACCACCACGTCTCGGCTGTTCAGGGCGGAAGGATCTCTGGGGGGAAACCAGACCGTCCGCCTCAGGCTATGCCTAAGGCGGGCGGCCTCTTTTCTCCCCCTGAGATTTATCCGACCTGAACAGCCGGGTTCCTCTTCTTCCCTCCGCGCGTCTTCCTCTCTGTCTTTCACTTCCACTGGGGGCGTCCTTGCCGGTGGCAATGGTGGCTTGGTCGATCCTGGATCAACAAATCTTGCATTAGTCAGGCTCCTCTTCATAATGAAGGAATCCAGGACCGGCCGTGTGTGCTCTCTCAGTATATGGGCCCTGCACTTGGTGCGACGACTGAACTGCCGCCGACACCAAGTGCACTCTTGCAGGATCACCAGGCGGCTATGGAGACGAGCCCAGTGTTCCATGAGCCGCTGCTGCCTGCAGAATCTGCCCAGGTCCCTACACCGCTGGACCGGGCAAAACATGCCCTGGGGGTCCCACGGTTCCCTCCCCTCTCTGCTCTCCAACGTAATGAAGTCCTGGGCCTCCGCCGCGTCATATTCCAATAGTTCTGCCATCTGTAACAACATCCCGATAACTCTTCACATTTACCCCTCTAATACATATTTCTGTGGGTGTTGCTCTTTTTTTTTTCTTCCAATCAGTTACTTTATAGAACTTTTTCAGTTCCTTCTCCCTTTAATTTATAGCTCATGATATATATGTCAGTTATCTGCTTGTATATTACTATAATATTTACAAGTGTACACATTAACATTTATATTTCCCATATAATACATATCCCTCTAAAATCTAGGGGAAAGTTTAAGCAACGCTGCCGGGTGGCGGAGTTAAATGTATACTGCCATGTTTTTATCCCCCCCTATATATATATACAGCTTGAAATATCCATATAATTGCCTACGGGGAATAAACCTGAGGCGGGTTTACCGCTCTCCCAACCCTCGTCCTTTTCCCTATGTCTACATGATGTGTATTGTCCTCCATTGTGACCTGACTATCATTGCCCTTTGATGGCCCCTCTCCTGCGTGAACCTCCCCCTCAGTGTCCTGAGACTCATGTGCTGAGTCTTCCAACCCGTGATCTATTGATATCCTCCCCCCAGACTCAAGCACTGAGTCCTTCACCCAACTGTCTGGTGCATTATCTCCTAGGTAAGCCTTAAGCTGATCAATGTGAATGTTGATTGTCTTAGCTGTTGGCCCCCTCTGAATTGTATAGGTCAGGTCAGACAACTTCGATACTACTAAATAAGGTCCTGTCCACCCTAGTTCTAGTTTTTGACTTGCCGCTGGAGGATACCACCTCCATACCCAGTCCCCTATTTTAAGTTGTTTGTTTCTTGTACCGATGTCATAATATTTCTTTTGTCTTTTAGCAGATAACCCTAAATTTCCATTTGCTGTTTGAAATGCTGAGTTCATGGCCTGCTGCATCCACTCGACATATGCTACTGGACATGGACTTCCGGCATCATTTGGTGGCATCCCCACCATGAGGTCAATCGGTAGCATCACCTCCCTCCCCAGCATTAGCAAGTTTGGTGAACACCCTGTGCTGTTATGTTCTGATGATCTGTAAGCCAGCATGAGGTAAGGTAAATGGTCGTCCCAATCCTCCTTATTTTCATGGGCGAAGGCGGCGAGCATTCTTTTCATTGTTCTGTTGAATCTTTCTACCAAGACGTCTGATTGTGGGTGATAGGGAGATGTCCTTGTTTTGTTTATCTCCAGCCTCTGGCAAACAGCTTGAAAAAGTTCTGACTCGAACTCTGCCCCTTGATCTGTATGGATGAACTCTGGACAGCCAAACCGACAGAAAACCTCAGTTACCAGTTTGTCAGCTACAGTGAGTGCTGTATGATTGGGTACTGCAAAAGCTTCCTTCCATTTGGTGAAGTAATCGCCTACTAAGATTATGTATGCATTTCCATTGTTGGATACGGGTAATCCTCCAAAGATGTCAACTGCCATATACTGCATAGGTCTGGAGGGTTGAAATTGCTTCAGGGCTGATTTGTCTGACCCTGGGCCTGGTTTTCCTTTGGCGCATAGGTCACATTGTCTACACCATCTGGCAATATCTTCTGTCATTCCTACCCAATAAAATCTTTTCCTGATTGTTGCTAAGGACCTATCTCTGCCGAAATGTCCTGCGGTTCTTTTTATGTGTAATTCTTCGAATATGTGTTTCCTTAACTCTCGCGGTGTGATGAGTTGTTTGTCCTGTGAATCCAGGCTTCCTGTTTTATTTTTGTATAACAACCCATTTATAATTTCAAGCGTTTCTCTCTTTGAGTACAAGGTTTTAACCTCATTGCCCCATTTACCTATAGTTTTTGCATCAGGTTTACCGACGCTATTACTAATTATCTCCTTAATCTGTGCTATTGCCATATCCTGCTCCTGCATGCTAATAAGCTGGTCATTAGTCCAATTCTCCAACCAGTTTGTTGTCATTTCTTCCTCAGATGAGTTGTCTCGTAACTCTAGAGATGTCACTGGGTGTATTTCCACCTTTGTGTGCCTAACTTCCGGTTTATGGTCCACTTCCGGTTTGTGGTTCCCTATTTGTGCTGTTATTATTTCTGTCTTTCTGATCCCTAATTCTGTAGCTTTAGTTGTTTTTATGGCTACTTCGGTTTGAGTTCTACTTCCAGTTTCGGTTCTACTTCCGGTTTCGGTTCTACTTCCGGTTTGAGTTCTACTTCCGGTTTCGGTTCTACTTCCGGTTTCGGTTCTACTTCCGGTTTACTACAATCTGGACAATCTTCTCTCTTACATTTTCTTATTGTCTGTCGAGACATTGCATCTGCATTCCGGTGTTGTGTTCCAGCTCTGTAGATAATGTCGAAATCAAATGTCTCAAGGAAACTGATCCATCGTGCCAGCATTCCTTCTGGTTCTTTAAAATTCTTGAGCCAGACTAACGGTGCATGGTCGGTGCGTAAGGTGAATTTCCTTCCCGTCAGGTAATACTTGAAGTGTTTAATGAAAGTGACGACTGCCAGTAGCTCTCTTTTTGTGGTACAGTAATTCTGTTGCGCTCCATTTAGTGATCTTGCCGCATAGCAGATTACTTTTTCTTCACCATCCTGGATCTGTGACAGTACAGCTCCTATCCCCAATGCACTAGCGTCAGTATCGAGGACGAATTTATCGTCCCTGGTAGGAAAACTCAGTACGGGAGTTGTCAGCAGACATCGCTTCAATACTTGAAAGGCTTCTTCACACCTGGAATCCCAGCAAAACTTAGTGTTCTTTTTCAGCAGCTTTACTAGTGGTTGCGCGGTTTGTGCAAAATTCTCTACAAATTTCCTGTAGTATCCTACAAGGCCTAAAAAGCTACGTATTTCAGATACGTTACTTGGTCTGCTCCAATCCTTAATGACTGATGTCTTGGCAGGATCACATTTGATTCCTTCCCCGGACACGACATGTCCTAAGTATACTATCTCTCTCCTGAAGAGTTCACATTTCTTTGGCTTCAATTTCAGGTTGGCTTGTCTAAATCTCAGGAGAACCAACTTCAAGTTTTGTAAGGTACTCTCAAAATCTGACCCAAATACGACGACATCATCTAGGTAGCAAAGGCATCGTTTCCAGTTTAATCCTTTCAGGACCGTTTCCATGAGTCTCTCGAATGTAGCTGCTGCATTGGCTAACCCGAAAGGCATGACCTTAAACTGATACAATCCTAAATGCGTAGCGAAAGCCGTTTTGTGCTTGTCGGCTTCGTCCATCTTGATTTGCCAATACCCACTTGCCATATCCAGGGTACAAAACCACTGAGCCCCTGCCAAAGTATCCAGGGTGTCATCTATTCTTGGCAATGGATATGCGTCCTTCCTGGTTACAGAGTTGATTGCACGGAAGTCGATACAAAATCTACAAGATCCATCTTTCTTGGTGACTAGGCAAATGGGAGCTGACCAAGGACTCTCACTTGGTTCTACTACTCCAGCGTCTAACATTTTCTCTAGTTCTGTTGAGATGACCTCCTTCCTAGCTAATGGTACTCTTCTTGGCGGTATCTTGATTGGCTTTGCTGCCCCAGTGTCAATTCTGTGGGCTGCAAGATCTGTTTGTCCTAATTTCCCTGAAGGGTCTACGAATACATCTTGAAACTCGACTATCAAATCGGTCAACATTTGAGTTTGTTCTACATTTAACCCTTCGGAAGACCTATCAACTAATGACTTCAAATGTTCCGGCGGCTCGGATGCTATTGTGTGGTCGGTCTCCTGCGGACAAACCTGTTGTACGGCTTCAACTCCCCCTAACTCAGTGCCCTGTGGAATCTTAACAGATTCCTGACCCACATTAACTACTGACACCCAAATCTTACTTTTGTTTGTATTTATCAGACTATGAGCTATCAGAAGTTTGTGTCACTGCTATATGTTCCAGCCAAAACGCAAGCTAAGTTACTATCAATGGTCACTTCTAGCCTAGCTTCTAGAATTATTTCTGAACCCGGAGGTATCTTGACTGTTTCTTTAGCTCTTACTCTAGCACACCTATTCTTATCCCCTAACTTCATAAGTGAAACTTTTCCTCTACTAGTGTGTAATTGTTTCTTGGCTATGTGTAACACCCCCTGATATTGTTCCAGGAAGTTTGTACCCAATATCCCAGTAATACTTTTGATGTCAGCTACTACGAATCTGGTTGGAACTGCCTCTCATTCATTGTAAACTCTAGTTCTAATTCCCCTTTTATCACTAATTTCTTTCCGTTTGCAGCTAACAACATGAGCCTTGGTTCCTTCAACGCCTCATCTGTTAATCCTAGTCTGTCAAAGAGTTCGTGTGAAATTATTGAAACGGACGACCCAGAGTCTATCAAAAGAAAGTAATTTGCTCCATCTATTCTAGCTTTAGCATATAAACAAGATAGTATCTTTGCTTCTAATTGCAGCGGATTAGTACCATGTTGATTGCTATATGACCTATCAGCAAAGGAATCATCCTTCGCTTTTCCCTGCCCTGTGTGACCTAATTTCTCTGCCTTATCCCCTAACTTAGCGATATCTGCTAACTCTACAGTTTCCTGTGTTTTCAAACTCTCCACCTCGGAATCTAGCGGTATTGGTTTGGCATGTTCCACACCACCAGAGCTATTTTCATCATAGGTAGTATCTCCTACTGAATATGTTTGTTTGGCCCTACTTGACACTGATTGGGTTTCAGCATCATCTCCTCTGGCTGAGTACTTGGCCTCGTTCTCAGCCCGACCTAGTTTAACGCCAGATTTCCTTTTCCATCCCTTTGGTCTTGACTCTTCTTGTTAGGACAGCTCAGCTTTCTGTGCCTTTTACTGCCACATAGGAAACACCGTCGCTGGACTTGACACCATAGCCCCCAAACGTGTGGTAAATCTGCACCTGTGAGTCCATTGCTATTTAACCATACCTCAAATTGTTGATCAATCTCCTGCTGATTATGTTTCTCTGGTGGAGTAGCGGACCCTTTTTCTCCGTGTACAGCATATACTTCCCCTTCTTGCTTGGGTTTTCTGGATCTGTTTTCTGTCCGGTCAATAGCGTCGTATTCCGTAGCTAAAGCTATAGCCCTGTCAAGACTGTCAGGTTTGTTCAAGGCCACATGCTTCTTGATTTCAAAATTGTTCAATCCGTCAATGTACTGGTCAACTATTTGTGCCTCCAAACTGATAAAAGGCGTCATTGGGTATGCTCTCTGTGCTAGTTTTCTTATGGCATATCCATAATCGGATACGCTCTCCCCTTTTTCCCTACATCTGTTGCGATATTCACATCGATGAGCCACCTCCAGTTCCTTTGGGTTGAATCGTTGCTCGATGGCTGCTTTCAATGCGCCAAAATCTGTCATCTTCCTTAATGTAAGTGTTCCCAGTAATTCCTGTGCCTGACCTCTCAGACTCATGGCTAGTTGGGCTGCTTTTTCATTCTGTCCCCATCCGTTCCAGGCTGACACTTGCTCAAAAAGTGCTAGGTAGGCGTTCCAGTCTGTGGATTTCCCGTCATATTTGTCTGGTTCTTTCTCTCGTCTCGTTATCTGTACCTTTCTGTTCAGATGTAAAGGGTTGGTAGCTTTATACCTAAGAGTTGTCCTGCTTGGCGGAGCCAACGGCCTCTGGTAAGACCCTGCATGGTTTTTGTTCCAAGTGCTCCAGTTATCTCCCTTCCTACCTCCATGCTGTGTGGAATATATTGAAGAGTGTTCTGGTAAATATGGTTCCCTCAAAAACTCTATTTCGTCTCGTCTTGAACTGTTGTAACCCGGTCTAGGTGTACTATGTCTGTCGCACCACTCATCAAGGTCGGATTCGTACCCGTCCCACTGTCTGGTCCCCCTAGGTACCTGTACCCACCGTGGTCTAATCGTCTCCCCGGCGTCGGAGTCAAGGTGCCCTAAGATAGGTTGACGTCTCTCCCCATTTGTAGGATCAAACTTCCGAACGTACTCCTCCTGTCCATGGTGTATATGGGACGGTAGATTACCAGTCCTAGTCATCCCTCCCCGTCGACTGACAGATTCGTGCCCCTTGTCTATATAACTGTCACATCTCCCTTCAGGGACTGATACACTATCCCTTCGTCCCCCTACTCCAAAGACCTGCTCATGAGTCACATGAGCTTTCCCCCTGGGCCTACTTCCCATAAATGCCAAATGACGATCACTGTCCTGCCCCAGACCTCCAGTACCCTGATCCCTACTTCCCATTTCCCTATTACCCTGTCCCATGTCCCCCTTTCCCATATAGGATGCAGTGAAGCCATCCGGCTCACTAGCCACCCCCCTTCCCAGCTCAAAGTCTACATGATGCAAATCGAGTGAAGTTTCATTCAGTGTATCAGGTACGCCATAACGCTCTCGAGCACTGCTTCTGATTCCGGAGGACTGCCCAATACCAGAATCCCCTATGTCCCATACAGGTGTTTCTGGAACTCTATTATGACCTCCTGTAAGGATATGCAAATTTCCCCTTCTCGTTACACTCTGTAAATCCCCACTGAAGTCTATATCAGTAGCGTCCTGGTCTAGTATTGAACTAGACCTAGCACCCCTTGGTATACCGGTTAACTTTCTATATGACCCACCAATAAACTCATTGCACAGATCATCATCTGCGTCATCACCCTCACTAAATTGCACCTGGCGTGTTGCTTTTTCTCCCCTAGATGGTCCCTTATTACGGAGCTGAATATCACCTTCCCCATCAAATTCTGCCTCTGAATCAGTAAAATTATAATTCATGTTGACACAATAAGTATACCTTTCACTAGGTTGGTATCGCTGGTCTCTTAATGGGTTGCTGTTAATGGGATTGCTAAAACCAGAAGAGAAAAGGGATGGTTATTGTAGCTGTTTTTGTCGCAAATATATCCAAATAAAAGTATGTGTTCATCTGGGTATTTTGTTAATGTTGTTATTCTTTCCAAGTGTCTACACAACCAGAATCCTGGTCACGGCACCAAAATGTAGCAGGAGGGGGAGGTGTGGCGAATGGGTGCGGCTTCCGGTATAGTGGAATTTGTACTTCGCGTTGTGTTTTTGAATGACATTTGACTTCCACACCAATTCCTCAATCCTCTCAACTGCAAAGTTCTTTTCAGATTCCGGCGGGACACATTGGAAAGACAACCAGAAGATTAAAATAGATTCAATAATTTATTAACATATGTAAAATAAAACAAAATAGAATATCAAAAAGGACCCCTAAACTTAACAAATAATATAATTTAGCTTGTAACAAAAATAAATAATACTATTAGCCTCAGTATATTAAACTTAACAGAACATAAAAGAATAATGAGCCTGGATAATAATTAAGAGCCTAAACTGGAATTTGCAATAATTTCATAACAACTAAATAAACTAAATAATATATAAACTAAGATATAATTATGCCTAAAGGGAGGTAATTTCATCTCATAAAAAATGTAAACAAAGGGGAGACAATCTCATAACCCGAGATGTCAACGGAATATAATAATGACAATAATAAGTATAAAAATATATATCTTGTAACAAAATTAACATCTCCCCCAATAATCCCCTTGACAATTTAACATCCTATAAATAGTAATAATAAAATAAAGTATATAACAGAACTATAATAATTTAATAACCTAACTATAAATGTAACAAGTAACAATTTATTCTATATTAACAAAACTATAAGGTCCAAAATCAACAAAGGGAGATAACCCCTAAACTCAAAAATATCCAAAATTCCATTTTAACGTCCTAATTTCATAACAAGTAGATAAATAGCCTACACCTACATAACAATTATAAATTAACCTAAAACTAAACTGAGGTTCAAAATTTACCCTTAACAATTAATAATATCTATTTTATTAAAATTCCCTAACATCAAAAATGTGTATAAAAAATAAAACTTCATCCCGAAATATATACAAAAATAAACATTTAACATATAGAAAATGACTAAATTGATCCATTACAAATGGATCAATTTCTTACATGTATGCATAACAACCCCCCCTTTCCCTAGTAACCTATACAAACATACTTTAATATATAATATCCACCCCATCCCTAGTAACAGCTAACCTCGTCCCTACTCAACCCATATCCTAACTAGTAAATAGTATAGACCTGTACGTGCCATCAGAGTGCAGGAAATATATTAGCTGTAACTTTGGTAATATTGTATAATAGATTGAACGAAGTATCATAGACAGGTAAATGTGGGGTAAACCCAACGATATCCATAACGAACAGGGCCGACCTAAACCTAGCTACGTGTCACTCCCTAGTTAGTTAGTTAGTTAGTTACGAGTTTAACGCCGAAGCACACACCGATGTTAATCAGTCTTCCGTCCGACGTGATATCCCTTTTATACCAGGCGCTGTCAACGCACCCACACACCCACTATTCCCTATAATGACAATACACGCGAGTCCGTGCACTCCATGGGACCACGTGGCATTCTACCGCGAGCTTCCCGACGGTACCGGACTACGTCACCATCTCCCTGCTTATATTTATAACATCCCCAGTAAACGGACGGTAAGAACACGTCCTTTACCAACTAATGTTAGACAAAAGTATCTAAATTCTCAATAAACTAGTCTTGTTACCGCTGTCAAGCAGCTGTCCCGTTATGTAATACCTAACGACATGACTGAAATTGACTACAAACCCAGATTGCTGAGTACTAGTTTATAGTTGAAATCTACATCTATCTACGGGGACAGAATATATAACAATTTAGTGTTTATTTCATTACGGAACTATCTGAAGTTGAAGGTGATACGGGGCATGGGGTACCAGGATGCCCCCATTCCGGAGACTGCTGGTACTTACCAGGGAAGGTGGACTGGTTCAACCAGTCCTTCAGTCTGACGAGTAATGCACACGCACCCGTAATTATACACCCCGCGCCCTAGAGACGATGGCTGTCGCTGCTTGTCTCGCTCTCGAGTTGGACCAATCACCGCGCTCGTTACAAGTTGTTGACAATCAGGTGTAAAACATGGCTGCGTATGGCTCCATTTTCAAACAACCGAAATGTAAATTCGCTTCATACCCATTACCAAGGCTTTGATTTACCGTAACGTTATAACGATTCAAGTAAGTAAACTTTACTGACTTTGGCCTTGCCCATTATCGGTGCTACGGCCATTGCATAGGTTTATAATTAGCGATAGCCGTGTATGACTAACCGGACTCCGTTACATGTATACTCCGTTAGACTACGCCACATTATCTGTAACTTGACTGTGCCCATGATAACTTAAAGAGTAACTGAAGTGCAAATAGAAACTGAAATTATCAGACTCGTTGTGCCGGCATTAATACATTGTCGAAAACCGCATCGAAATCGGCCGACCGGTTACAAAGTTACGACAGGCTGATTTTTTTTTACCTGTTTTGCCACAATCTCATCATGCAAACCGCTAAAAGTTGTCCACACATATTGGTGACGTCACAACGGGAACACCAGAACCTGGGTCTTATCTCTCTCTCTATATATGTACGTCTGGTTACTTGTTAATCCGAAATGTATTATACAGTGAAATTAAGTGACGTACCATGTTATGGGAGGGGGGAGGGGGTCTGAAATCGTCCTTGAAATACCTTTGTTTAATTTAGTGTTTAGATATTGACTGTTCAAATTCAAATTAATGGACTCATCTGCGCGATCAAAGTTAAAACTAACTGTTAATAGTATGTTGCGGTAAGTATCCCCTCTTTATAACTTCTAAATGTGTACTCTAGATCTGTAGTTATTTTTCGACTTTGAATGGAACATAGACTATCGAGTGTACCTTTTGAAATCTCCAGAACCCGCCGTCAAGTCACATAGTACCTGTCACTTTATTAAATTTCAAATTTAACTCTTCTATTCAACTTGACAAATTCTATTGAAAAATTGCATGGTATGTCTGTATCACAGTTATCATTTCATATTTTGTTTTAACATTTTAACAAGAATAAAATGCGGATTAAAACCAATTAATTAATTTTCTCATCTTATTTTCAAAAGATGTTCCATGTTCATTTCTTGTCAGCAAAACACAGTGGTTTTCAAAGACCTGATCTTATTTTTTTCTCAAACGGAATTCGAAATAAACTGTTCTTGATTTCTATTTCGATGAGTATGCCTGAAGACAGGTAGCATCAGGATTTCGCTCATGTTCCGTTTATTTGACAATATTCACACATAGTTTTTATTTTTTTTTTTTATAATTATCAATGGATGGAAAGCTGTTAACTTTAATGCACACGTATAATTTATCGAACATAGGATAAAAGATGTCGGGAGGTGTAGTGGATAGAGCACTTGCCTTTCACCAAGGCGGCCGGGGTTCGATTCCCCGACTAGACGTGAAAAGGTATTGGGTGTCACCTGCCCAATCACGTGGGTTTTCTCCAGGTACTCCGGTTTCCACCCACAATAAGACCCCTCGCGTTTTTATTTATTTTTTTAAAAGATGTGTCGAAATGTGATACCCGTCAAAATAAGTTATACAGGTCGAAAACATTGATAAAAGTTACATATTTTTATTTTCCGATATACGTACATTGTACATGTACATATAAAAATGATTGTCTCATGATTCTATATGATGTAATTAAATGTTCTTCTTTGAAGTCCAATAAAATATATGGTTTTCGAAGTTCTGAGTCCATACACAAAATTAGATTATATCTTAAGTGCGTGGTCTACAGTAACGCAAATATCCTTTTTCTTGAGGTTGTTTCTACGAAGTTTCATATTCATACAGTCGACCAACATGCATAAATATTTGTCAGTGTGCATTTTACTGATGTTACGACCAGTTCCTGCTGATGTGTGCATGCAAGAACGTATATGTCTCACATATTTATATATGTGTATACGTCCCTGGTGCATGCATTGAATACACACGCCGTTTTAGCGGAGTTATATGAAATAAAACATGAGAAACATAATACATAATCATATCAAGCGTATGTTTTGAAGTCTTACAGTTTTTTTTACAAAATAATAACCTTTTAATCTTGCTATCGGATCCGGTGGTAATTGATTTATGGTCGAGTGGCCATTACCACGTGTTCCGCAAACATATACCTGTGGAACTCCCAAACCCGGGCCCCCTCCCCACTAATTACCGTCCCCTGGGGCATATAATACCTTGCAATTAACAGTAGGGTCATTAAAGAACTCCGTACAGCCTTGATATGTAATCAGTGTCTTATTCTTGAATATGAGGCTCCCTACAAATAACAAGTCGCGATACGATTCATACAATTTTGATATATAATGACTTTTCAATTAAGTTTATCAGTGCGGTTACCGTTATGACGACACTTCTGGTCGTATGGCAAAATCAGGTATTTTCGGATTTGCGTTCAGGTGTGAAATTTAGCAAAATGGTCAAAACTTCGTTATTTTTTTATCTCACTTCTTATTTACCAATCTTTCCATACACGAAATATGGTTTAGCACTACAGTTACTCTTTAAACATTGTTCGGGTAAGGGGATAACCTAGATTGGTGCTTTTCGACAACCAATCAAAAGACAGGTTTATACCGGTATTAACCGCCTCATTAAAAGTGATAGGAAAACGACATTGTACATTCATATAGGCCTAATTAAGCTTGTAAATATCTCGTAAACTCTCTCATGATTCCTCACCAGGTGTCGCCTGCCTTATGCCCACACAACAAGAAACACCTTGATCAAGAAAAGTAGACATTGCGTTTCAAACGAGCAGTTTTATGTGCATCAATTTAGCTGAATCAATACGTAGAACATCGGGCTGGAGAGCCAAGGGTCGGGGGTTCGAGCCCCAGCAACGGCACTATATTTATCACTTTTCCTCGTCCTATTACATATATGCTTACGTACACGTATGCTTATTTTATATACATCTTTAAAAACCTACCTGCAGTGTTCAGAGCCCCAGTGAAATCTTCAAAGCTTAATGAACATAGTGCCAGATGTCCCGAGTCTGATCATGTGATTTTTAGCGACATATCAATGAATTTTGCAATTGGAGTAACGCGAAATGTTTGTTGTGCTATGAACAAAACGCTACGAAAGGGCATATTTTATAGTTTATTTTCTCATAAAAAGGGAAATAATATGGTTGTTTTCAGACCCAGTGAAGTGCTATGGTATACGATTTCCATAAAAAGAATGTAATGACAGACAATGCAGCGTTTTAAACATACATTTATACAACTAAATGTTGACTTTTGCAAGTTCTGATATCACTACCGTTGACAAATATAACACTTGCTATTTATATCAAAATGTGACATTTTCTGAATATAATTATTTAAAACTTAAATGTTGTTTTTTTGAAAATGTTCCTCTGCTACAAAATTCGGCTGGTGTGGTCTTCAATGTTTATAAAACGCTAGTGAGCACTACTGTCGATAACACTATATAGTGCCATGGCGAGTAGCAGTAGGAAAGTGCCGACATTGTAATGAGTTCAAATATTTTATTTTCGTGTTAAACACATATTTAACATAAAATCATAATAACATACCTATACAAATTGTAATGAAATATGTGTCCAGCCATATTGATTATTAGACACGTTATTGAAAGATCCAAATAATAAAAAATAAGGCATTACGCTAATTAAAATGAATATCGATATATAAACATTTGCCACTCAACTTTTCTATATGCTATACCACCTGAGAATGCGAAATGAGAAAAAGTGGTTGGGCCAATCCCTACCGACTATTCCCCCATCCCCATTCTTCTTCTAAAGATCTTCTCCTCCACATAAGAGAAAGTTGAGTAGCCAATGTTTTTTAATGAGTAAATAACGAATTCGTCTTCCGTTCGTATCACAAAAAGTGGATACTTAGCCGTAATTCTAGCTGTATGTATCACGAGTGGGGGCTAATATTTTGATATATATATATCAAAATATTAGCCACAAATTAATCAAAACCAGATACTGTTAGATATTCTGTTTATTACATTTTGCAGCAAAATCTACAGAGGCAGCTTTTGATTTTCCCAAATGTCGTTTGTAAGCAGCGTTCTAATTGGTCAAATCAGAAAAAGTGATATTCTTCACTAGTAAAAAATATTATATTTCTCACTAGTGAATAGAATAAATTATTTTCAAAATATCAATGGTAAAAATGTAATAAACAATGATGACTAACATCTCATTTTGAGGGCTTGATGTTTACTTGAATGTGACAAAGATTTACACGACCGATGTCGTCAATGAAGTAGAAGACACTCTTTGGGAACAAATGGTTTGTTTTGCTCCTACTTTAATCAATTTTGAGTTAGGATTATGGTTCTGTTGACGCTTCGGTATTCTCTATCTTTTTTTGTCAGTTCGATTCCTTATTAGTTTGTTGGGAATTATTTAATTCATATCGTTTAATCTAACAAATCAGAAAATAGTTAAATATGGTTAACAATGAAATTAAACCACAACAGTGTGTTTTCTGCAAAACTATTTGATTTTTGTCACAGTCAATTACAAAGTTATTGATCATGAACTACAAATGGAATATATATTTAAAAATGAAATTATAAGGAATAACCACAACTGTTTTGTTGGTTATACGGTATTTACTGAAAAGTGCACTTTTTTGTATAAACCACTTCGCGGATTTATACGAAGTTGTTTATTTTCGATAAATGCCGTATTACCTATACAAAATTATAGTCATTCCTTAAATAGAAAATCGTCAACAAAAAAGTCAACTGTTGAACTAAAATTCGATTTAAAAAAAGATTCACGCGGACACCATTGAAAAAGTACAAGACAATATGACCAGTAGTTCTTGATAAATGATCGTTTTCTGTTTTATCGACAACATCTGCCGTGTAAATCTAGGTCACATCAGAGTAAATATCACGTCCTCAAAGTGAGAACTGAGACAGCTGAATCACAAGTACTATAATAACGTACATCTTCATATCATACGAGGGTATATATTCTTTTTATAAGACAAAGATGGCGACAATAAAACTTACTCATAGTCTGCATCAGTCGACATCTCTCGAACCACTGTGCCGTAAGTTTGTAAGTATCAAAAAGTTTCAAAAAACGTAATTAATGCGACATTTAACACAAAAGGTCGGAGAAGCAGTGTTGTTACTATTGAGAAAAAAGGAAAGTTTACGTTCGAAAAATCAATTCATTAATTGTATAGCTTAATTAAGTTGTTCAGATATTATCTTATACGACTTTTAACGACTTTCTTCGAAAACAGTACCATTGTATTGTCACCAACCGAACAAAATACCCAAGTATTGCTAAATTGTGACACAGGATTGTCCATTTGCATTTCTCAAATGCTAAGCTGAAACTGACATTTTCAATTCACACGCTATAGTAATCATGTGTTGGAAATTCATTATCACGTTTTTGGATTTGCTCCATTTTTAAGCGTACCATTATTTTTTGTTAATTGTCTCTGATAAAGAAGATAATGTATATAAAAGCATCTTACAAGAGTGTCAAAATGATAAGGAATGCATTAAACGACTTCTATGACTTCTGTGACTTTACAGAATATTTACGACCAAGAAAGACATGAATGAAAGTATTGTTACAGTAATAAGTGAACAAATGCAAGAGCAATATTTTTGTACAATTTTACATTTAATACATACTATGGATCATAGCGAGAATTAAAAAAAAATATTAAGATGATAAAATCCAATTCTCACTGGTAAAACTGTATCTTTCGGTATTATATTACTGAAAACTAATTTCAAGTTGGAAACAATATATAAGGTATTTCATTGACAGTAAGATAATTATGACAAGAAAAGTGACTTCAAATGGGAACATTTATTTTGTTGTTTTAAATTAACAACGTTTGACAAATGTGTTATGACGTCATTATTTGTACAAATATAGCAAAGAAATAGACGTGAACTGCATGCAGTAGGTAATTAATTGAATTCCTTTGGTGATCAAAAACTGTTAATGAAGAGCTGCCAGTTCCTGTCTAATTGGTAATCGTAGTATCCAGCAAATTAGCTATGAACATCAAAGTCTTTGTGTACCTGTAAACACCTGTGACCGTCCATGCGTAAAACTTTGTGAATACATTTTGAACGTGTTCGTTATTGTCACGATTATACATGTACGGGCCTTATACATCGACCCCCGAACGTAACAGTAAGCGCAATCATTCTTTGCTATCCAATTCAACGACCCCGTCTCCTTCCACAACCAGAATTATTAAACGTACTAAATCTTCAGATCTATTGTGTGAGAGCGACATTAACACCTCCTCATCTTCTTTACCAACCATGTCATCTGACCCGTCTATAACGGCTCCCTGCGACAACGGCCAGCAATACTTTGCCAGTTCGACCCCCTTATCTAACCAGATTCATACACAGCAACTGATGATGAACGCATTGGCATCTCAGGGGGCTATCCCTCATCATCAATTCATACAGCCCGGCACCATGGGTATTTCAGCATCCGATGTAGACCGTATAGCCAAAGCTGTTAGAAATTTGCTACTGGAGGACATTGCTGAGGTGGTCCATAAACAAATTGTTCCTCTAGCTGCCCGCGTAAAATCACTTGAAAGTGAAAACGAGAGTCTCAAACTTCAAATCGACGAAGTTGAACAGTATGGTCGGCGGACTTTGGTACGATTCTCTGGCTTTCCCGACAAAGAAGGAGAAGATACGACCGATACCGTTTTGCAAGCTGCTGCTGCATGTGGGGTCAACCTGAGCTCTGACGACGTTGAAAGGTCCCATCGTGTAGGGAAACTCGGCTTTGGCCAATCAAAACCGCGCCAAATCATTATGCGCGTTCGATCTGTGGATAAGAAGTTTCAGTTATTGAAGTCTGCCAAAAACTTCAGGAAAAATGAACAATTCAGGCAAATTTCCGTAAATGAAGACTTAACAAAATTCCGTAGTCAGCTTTCTTACCTTGCTCGTCAAGCTGTTAAGAACGGCCGTGCTCTACAGACCTGGACAACGAACGGTAAAGTTTTACTGAAAGACCGGAACAACCGTGTTCATCTGATTAAAACAGAGAGAGATCTCGTTGACTTCGGCCACGTGATTGCCATTTGACCATTTTTGGTCATTGTAGCAAGCAGACCTGTCTGCTGTACACACGGACTCTAGTGTACAATGCTACAGTACTGACTATATTAATGATGGGATTTAGTTGTTGTTGTTTTTCTTTCTCATTATCTCTCCTTGTTTTATAACAATTTGATTACGTAAGCAAACATTTGACCAGTTAAAAATCATTGTTCTTTAACTTCGTTGTCAAAATATTATCTTTGTTTCTCCATCATTATCTATACAAAGAAAGATCATAATCATATCACGTGTTGTGACATGATACTAGATTAAGAAATTGAATACACCCCTATATAGTACCTTGATGCAACTTGAATTATGTTCTTCGTATTCTGGTATTTAACCAATTTCCATAAGGAAGATTTCATGAAGTAATATACTGTCCCATTTTATAAAGTATTTGAATATTGTTTTCTGATCGCTGAGTATTTGATACTCAGTGCTTAGACATCAGTTTCTGTTAAACTGGCTACAGATCGTTCACTTTTGTTGATATGGCCACTGAATTATATAAATTTTTTTGTATGTTGTTGATACAAAATATACTAGGCTATACTTCAACACCATTTATTGGCGCTGGTGTGTCATCAAAAAAATGTGAAATCAAATGTATATACGAGATATTTATAAGTGCTGATAATTGTCTGCATTGCTATTTACCGAGACTATTACATAAACAGTTTTGTACATACAATATTGTTGTACATACGGATCTAATATACAACATTGCAATGTGTATGGTATTTTTCACTTTGTTTTCTTTATGATGAGGTTGTAGATATAGGTAAACATTATCAGCAGTCAAAATATTTTATTTTAAAGGTTGTAGTAAAAATATTAAACTTTCAATCACTAAATATTCTCGAGATGAAAAAGCTTGAAATGACACCACGCGTTGCAACATCATGTTTGAATTGAGTAATTTAATCTAACATACCTCATTAGCATATGCATATATACATTTTTTTCATAATTTGTAAGACGATACGGATTCACGGAAGTGTTCCTTTTTCTTTCTTTTTTTTCTCTAAAAAGTCCAATGCACTTCTTTTTAAGGATATATTATATAAGCTATGTTATTCTACCACATTGTGAATCCTCGCTCAGTGTTACTCTGGCTTCAGATGATGTTACATATATAAAAAAAAAAAAAAAAAATGATTTATATGTTATATACATATAGTATTAATCCTTACATATACAGGTAGCAAACTTTGTCTGCAGGACATACAAAATATCAGTACAGTTTTTGGGTTTTTTTTTTCTCTTTTGTGTTCTTTTCATTTTCGTTATTGTCGGTTAACACTTATTTGTCATGTGAATTTTCAATTACCATTTACTCTAATAAGCATCACCAAACATTATTGTAGTCTTAGTATGAAAATTGCATCATGCTTGTGACGTCAAGTTTAATAGTTAACATGTATATATTTAATGAGCTGATACGTTAGATACATGTATGTATGTACAGTACTATCACGATCCATCTCACAGAAATTTTGCGTAACGATGTTCCTGCGCATGGTCAAAATTTTGTTTATAAACCAATAGTTTCGTAATCTGATATATTTGCTATAATAATGTTGAATGGCGGTACGGTGAATCCCTCTATTTCAGCCATCCTAATTATCAGCACAACAAGTACGTTAAGTATTTTGAACACCAATTGTCGCTTGTTATAATGAGAGATCAGAATTGGCGGGTTTCACTGTAGTGCTATTCAGCACCTTGTCATTAGCACGTGCTATGCTACTACATGTAGCTGTATATAACTCTCTATAATTTTCAAAATTGTCACTGATTTACAAGTAAAAATTATGTTTAGTGCTAGCCATCATCACTTACTCGTGCTTACATCATTAACTTTTATCATGGTATATGTATTATCCAGAATATGAGAACCGACTACATCATACAAATCAGTAAGTGTAGCACATGTTCATGTACACTGTATATATTTTCACTAGTAACCATCCCCGTTGAAATCAGCGAAGCGAGTCATTTTTGTTATTTCTTGTCCAAAATTAACATTGGATTCTTGCAACATGCTCCGCTGATCTCTTGGAATCGAACTAAGCTTGTCGCTTGTCTTAAATCATTTTTGACTCATCATGTTTTTTGACATTATTTGCTTTTTGATTGTTCTTCTCATATTTAGTAAATGTTCTTTGGTTAGTTTTGCTGACGCTACCCTGCTGCTATGATACCATATAACCACTTCGTTATCGTCCGAATGCAAACATTTGAACGATTCTAAAAACTTATTTATAATATTACCATTATAATGAATGTTCATGGAAAAAAATTATGCTGGGACTATACTCGTAGCCGTAATGTCCATATCTCCAACTCAGCTTAATAATCCACAGACGAATGTAGTAGGAAAAACGTCCTCTTGATCCATCTACCTTTCTTCCAAAATGATTTTATTGGTTTTGATTTTCTCAAACTATTTCTCTGTTCCTATGCCTTCTCTTCTTACTCTATGCTCCCCATCCTTTATGCTAAACCAGCATACTGTTCTCTCCCCCACCTCCTACATCCCGCCCGCCCTTGTTACCATCTGTGTCAAGTCCCTTCCCCTTTCGCCCAACACGTTTCTGACTGTATACGTTATCAAGACATCTCTTCGTGCATATTGTTTTACCAATGTCCACTCTGGGATTACATAATGCCTGTAAATTTATGTCTCTACCGTGCTCGAATTGGTGTCTTCGATAATTGTATACAGTCAGCAAACTCAATTCTCTATGTGAATGTTCTCGATATGCTGTGCCTTAGGTTGTTTCTATTTTTATTATATCCTTTTATGTTTTATGCTTGTATAAGTATCTTATCTCTCTATCAATGTTGTCGTAACTCTTTCTATCTACATGCCTATTTCATTGACATAATTTGTTTTCTTTCAATACATCATACATTGATTAACTGGTATTTGATATTATCTGGCGACATTGAGTTAAATCCTGGTCCTTTGTCTACAAGTTCATCAAACTCATCCCTTTCCTCTAATATTAGTTCCCATTTCTGTACCGGTAAATATTCATTTGTCCATCTCAACGTTCAAAGTATCAAACATAAGCTTGATGTTCTATTTACTGAACTCAGTACTTTTTCTATATTATCGTTCACTGAAACCTGGCTAAATGATAATGACATTTCCCCAGACTACAATTTGCCTGGATATTCTGACCCATTCTGTCACTGTAGGTCTGAACAATTTGGTGGTGGTATATCTGTCTATGTAAAAAACAGCATCTCTGCCAAGCGCAGACGAGATCTAGAGTTGCCTACAATTGAATGTGTATGGCTGGAACTTGTTCTGGGCGGAGAAAAATGTTTGTATGGCACATTTTATAGACCCCCAAACTCTCCTGTTATTATCTGGTCACATATTTCCCACTCTATCGAGAACGCATTCAACACTGGTGTATCTAATATCGTAATAACAGGTGATTTCAATGCTAATTTACTATTAGATCACCAGTCATCCCACTTACGTAATATACTTATTTCTTTTAATTTATCTCAACATGTACAAGATCCAACATTTTATACCGAAGCTTCAACTTCACTACTTGATATCGTCTGCTCTAGTAATGTCAGTATCATAGATAAATGTATCGTCGGAGAAAGTTTTCTTGATCAGCCAATTAGATATCACTGCCCAACTTATTGTTCTTTTAACTTTGTTAAACCGTTGCAGCAATCATTCAAGCGGCACGTTTGGCTCTTTGACCATGGTAATTATGTTTTGTATAGAAATAAATTGAGCTCAGTTAACTGGAATAATATATTAGGTGTTGAGGATTTAAATTGTGCAGTAAAATGTTTTATTTCTACCTTATTAGAGATTGCGAAATCCTGTATTCCAAATAAATTTGTAACCGTCAGATCTAACGAACCTCCATGGATGTCAAACGAAATACGTAAGCTTATTCGCAAACGGAAACGAGTACACAAAAGAGCCAAACGTACCATGAACAATGCGCATTGGTTGACATTCCGCCATATCCGTAATATATGTGTTAATACTATAAAAAAGGCTAAATTTCAGTACTTTAATGATTTATCTGGAAAACTAAAAAAACCTTCAAATCTTAGAGCAAAAGACTGGTGGAAAACTGTTAATTTATTATTACCGAGCTCTGGTAAATTTTGCATACCTCCTTTAATCCATAACGATTCCGTTATTACAGATGATTTTCAAAAAGCTTGTCTATTTAATGATTTTTTCAGTGCCCAGTCTGACGTTGATGATACTAACGCTAACCTCCCTACCATTGATGACACCCCTAACGAAATTTTGTCAACTATACACATAACAGCTGTAGATGTTAAAGACGCTATTCTAAACCTCGATTGTTCCAAAGCTATTGGTCCAGATCTAGTAAATCCTCGACTACTCAAAGAAGCCGTCGATATTTTATGCAATCCCCTAAGTAATCTTTTTAACAAATCTCTAAACTCTAGTGTTTTTCCTTCTGAATGGAAAACTGCAAACGTTACTCCAGTACATAAAAAAGATAGCAAGTCACATCTATCAAATTACAGACCGATTTCTTTATTATCCATAGTTGGAAAACTGATGGAAAGATGTGTCTTTAAATATATGAATAATTTTTTACTTACAAATTCCCTCCTGTCATCTCATCAATCAGGTTTTAGACAAGGCGATTCTCCAACCAACCAGCTTCTTTCTATCATCCATGATATATACTCTTCTCTTGATAAAGGCAAAGAAATAAGAATGGTCTTTTGCGACATCAGCAAAGCCTTCGATCGTGTTTGGCACAAAGGTCTTTTATGTAAACTATCTAGATTTGGTGTTCGAGGTTCTTTACTTTTATGGTTCGAAGATTATCTTAATAACCGGAAACAAAGAGTTGTTATTAACGGGAAAAACTCGAGCTGGTGCTACATTAAGGCCGGTGTTCCACAGGGCTCCATCCTTGGTCCTCTTTTATTTCTTATATTCATCAATGATATTGTGAAAAATATTAATTCTATTATCAAATTATTTGCAGACGATACTTCCTTGTATGTAATCATTGATACCCCTAGAATAAGTGCAGAAGTTCTTAACTCTGATTTAAACAAAATCCATGAATGGTCGAAAGATTGGTTGGTTGATTTTAATCCTAATAAAACTGAAACTTTATTAATAAGCCGAAAATCCGTCAGTCTCGTCCATCCCCCCCTGACTATGAATAATACTAATATTGTTGAAGTTTCGTCACACAAACACCTTGGTGTATTTCTCTCCAGCAATGGGTGTTGGAATGAACACATCAGCTATCTACTGACCAAGATCTCGCCCAAAATAAATATTCTGCGGAAATTAAAATTTTTGTTAGATCGTCTTAGTCTTCAAACCTTGTATTTCACACTCATTCGACCAATATTAGAATATGGCGACATCGTCTGGGACAGTCTCACACAGGCTCAATCCGAACTTCTTGAAAACATTCAGTTAGAAGCAGCACGTATTGTTACTGGTGCCACTAGACTAACTAGTAAAGTCAAGCTTTATACTGAAACAGGCTGGCTTCCCCTCGAACGAAGACGACAACAACATAAATTAATACAGTTTCATAAAATGGTTCATGGTCTTACACCCCATTTCCTTCATGACATCCTTCCCTCACGTAACAACCGAATACATAACCACAATACCCGTGTTGCTGATAACTTTCGTCCTATCACTTGTCACACAAGTTTATATAAAAAATCGTTTTTGCCTTCTGTAATTCGCCCCTGGAACTCTCTTCCTGACTTCATTAAAAGTGATCCATCATTACCCAGACTTAAAAAACATTTAAATGAACCTAATATTATTGTCCCTTCTTTCTATTATAGCGGTAGCAGGATGGGTCAGATTCTCCATGCCAGATTAAGGATGGAGTGCAGTTCTCTCAAATTTTACTTGTTCCGTAGAAATCTTATTGACAGTCCTCTTTGTCCATGTAATAACGGAAACGAAACCAATGAACACTTCTTGTTACGCTGTCGTCGTTACTCTCAACTTCGAGCACGAATCTTTATTGAAATAACCTGTCCTATCACAACTCGATTATTGTTGTTTGGGAATGATGAACTAACTGATGATCAAAATGCTCTTATCTTCTTATGTGTTCAAAATTTTATAATTAGCTCTAAGAGATTTGACTGATGTTCATGCTCCTATTTCCTGTTTTGATTTATCATTTATCTCATCGCACAGTTGTCGAAAACTTTCTGTTCTTGTTGCTTTAGTATGACCTCCGCACCTTACCCCCCCCCCCTCTAAACCCTTTTCCACTCTCCTATCCAACTTTTTTTCTGTTATTACGTTACCGTTTTCGTATACATATATATATATATACATCAACTACATCATGTATCATTTAAATTCATGTGTTTACTGTACTGGAGACGGATTTTATATAAGTGTTTAACACTTGTTTCCGAATCCAATTCATCCATAAGTGTGTTATATGTATTGAATGTAAAGGATGTATATTGAATGAAATAAAGTTTATACTAATTGGTAATAAACCTTGTGTTTGGAGTGAAATGCACAAGTTTAGTTTATTTAAGGATTAACCTTTGATTTGTTTAGTTTATTAGATCATAAATCCAATGGAGCACGAGGTAAATTGCGTAAACGCAAAGGTTAATCCTTATATTTACAGAATTTTCCTGTAAATGGTTCATAACTTTTCTGTTCAATTTAGCCCCACCTTCAGACAGATATTTCATTTCAAATCTTACAAACGTAAAAACAGTTCAATAAATGTAACAGCATGAAGTTTGCATAAGCCGTAGATAGCTCCGCCCATTTCATTGTTAATGACGTCATACAATTGTGATTCGAACGGGATAATTTGTATAGCTCCGTCCACATGTATTGTTGTCGACGTCATAGAAATATTGCACGTTCTCAAGTATAGTTATTGGAAAATAACTCTAGTTTGCAGTACAATGGTTATCGAGTGAATATCAGTGTAGACTGTAAATATAAAAGTACATTGTACATCAGTTTTGATATTCCTGCCATGGTGTTGCTGTCATAAACAGATATTTCGCCAGTTCGCTGAACAAATGAATTAATTTACTGGAAATATTGAGATATAAAGTGCCAATTTTGAAGTGTCGGTGTTCTGACCGCTGAAATCAGCTCACTGCCCAAAATAGGGCGATCATTTTGGGTATTGAACTGAAAGTGGGCACATTTCACTCATCCCTCTGTCTACTTGTAGTATTAGAGTACATTTGGACTAAATGGGTTCGTGAGCTAATTTTAGCGGTCAGAACACCGACACTCGGCTATTGTACTCTTTGCTTGACAAAGGAAACAGACATTTGCGAAAGCTCGCAAATTAACAAACTCAGTATATATCATTCATACCAAACTTATGAATCTAATTCCTAATATTGTACAGTTGTGTAACTTCACGGGGGAAAATCGCGTTTTTCTTATTGGGACATGTTCATGGGTATACAATTTCGCGTTCTGCCGGAATTATTTGTTCTCTCATGGTCACAAGTCTTAACAGGGTGTAATATTTCGTGGGTATTTAATTTCCTGGAATTTTATATGGCCGCGAATATAGCGAAATTAAATCCCCGCGAACGAATAAAAGCAATTATACGATAGGTACAGTCCAACTCACTCGAACTCGTGGGGACCTGACCAATAGTTCGAAGAAGACATGGTTTTCGAGTAATCCGAAGTTGGGTGAATATATACGATAGAGATAACCAGTTTATTAACCGCAGTTTATTTATTATACACAAAGACCAAGTCAAAACCAGACAAACACGCTTGATGAAATAAAATAACACTAGGACGCGAACAATTGTCTAAAGGTTTAAATATTACCACATGCCAATATTACCGCATGCCAATATACCGATACAAGTCCATCGCAGGGAAACGTACCAATCTTTCCTGAAGTAGAAGTGAAAATAAGGTCAAAAGATCAAGAATACAAGGTGTAATTGCCATCCTTCGTTGGTAATTTGATGTGGAAATCATTTCAAGACATGCATGTGTGAGCCACAGGGGATACTTACAAGCACACGGCATACGTCCTATCTGTTCAGGTGGTGCAGTGGATAGTCATAATTATCAAAACGGCAAGGGCTTATTAAATGACATGATATGAAAAGAAGTTGGCTACCTGCCTGGCCACATTAATTAGTTTGTCAAATATCTCAACACTACATAGAAGAAGGCTATTGGTTTGATGATTCTTTATACATGCAGTCGAATAGTGTTTAATTTCGCTTCATTAACACCATCTGCGCTTTTTCCTCTAGACCAACAGGTGAGATGTTCATGTGTACTCGTTGGAAATCGGCCGGGAGCTTTCAGTCAGTTTTTGTCAAAAAACATTCTACTGTAACAGAATTTAATGGAACTTTTATGAACTTGTATTATTGCAATGCGGTGTCAAAAATCTTTTTCTGATTTGTTTTCGACATCCAATATGGCCCCCACGACCTGTTTTAATTAATCACATATATTTGTGTAAGCCAAGGCCAGCTCCACTTTTATTTTTTATATAATTTATGATGATGCTGACTTGAAGAAATTAGGTATTAAGGTGTCATCATGACACATACAACACTATCCTTCTACAGATTTCTGATTAAACAAAATGGCCCCTTTTTCCTTGCCTCTGATTGGTCCAAATTCAAACATTGACCTATTTTGATGAAATATCGATGTACTTATATTTGTAAGTGAATTATAATTTTACAAACACTACTGTAACTTTAGTCTCATAATTAAAGAAAATGGCTGCCATTTCATAGCCGCTGTTTGGTCAAAATTAAAATTTTGTCCTATTTCGATTAAATATTTTAGTACTCTATGTAGGTGTATTATAACTCGACGGACCGCAACTTTGCTCTCTCTCGTATTGGTTGGAATTCAATTTATATTCCATATGGATGAAATTTGATTTGTACATGTAAGTGAGGTACGATTTCAAGAATACTATTGTGACGTATGATTCATGATAAAATAAAATGGACACCATTCCCTAGCCTCTGATTGGTCCAAAATCCAATATTATCATATTTGATGAAATTTAATATGTAGGTGTAATATGAATACGAACACTATCGCTACTCGAGCTTCTGGAATCAACAAACTGCACTGTCATTGGTCGAAGTTTAAATATTGTCCAATATTTGGACGAAATTTGATTTATAGGTGAATTATGATTTTATTTACTATGAAATTTACATTGTATTTATTACTTAAATAAAAAGGTACAGCATATGTGTGCCTTATATCATCTTTTATGATTTCATTAACTCTATAATAACATTGTTTTTATGATAAAGCAAAATTGCTACTATTTCCTGCAATCTCAATGGTCTATGTTTTTATGATTAAGCAAAATTGCTACTATTTCCTGCCATCTCAATGGTCTAAATTAATGTATTGTCCGATGTTGTCAATTCGGTAATGTGTGTGTATTTCAGCAACGCAAGCCGAAATGCAGGCCTTTTTGGTGGGTGGGTGGGGGGGGGGGGGGGCTTTGTTATGATCCCCTCTTACGATAAACACTTGTTCATAGTCTGCATTTTTTAAACATTTTATTATGTCTATATACGCCACATATAGCTTTGTAACGAACAACCCACCATACCAATTAAGTTGAGAGATTTGTATCTCTCGACATAGATGTTTATGATATATGTCTAACCTATTCAGCTACTTGTGAAAACATTCATGTCAAAACGGAAGTTAAGGAAATGCGGTAACCCAACAGGGTTGCGGGTCGGCAACTAAGGGGAGGTAACTGTATATATACGTAAGTGATGGTAGACTGCTCAATGTGCTTACTGCATTTATGAAAATAAAAAAGGGGGGATAGGGATCAAATCAACCAGGTAAAAATTATCTTGCTTTGCTTTTCCAACTTTAAAATCATGAAGCCGTATTCAGGTGTAGTTTTAATAACTGTCTTTCTGGAAAACACAGATGACTTACATGTAGTTGATAGACTATTCGCCACCATAGATAGCCTTAATTTTTTGATAGCTCGTCTGAGATTAAAGGAATTTTCCCCTTCTTTAAGGCTGTGACAGAGAAATCTTTAACCCAAAGGTGGTATTCATTGTTGTCTAAACCGAGGCTCTCATCATTTTGTTTATTTTTTACAATGTTGATGTGACGTGATTAGATTATTGACTTGACGTAATTGAATGGTTGTCGTGACGTCATTAAACATTAAATTGTCGTCATGACGTCCTTTCATTGCTGCCATGACGTCATTACATTGTTGTTTGTCATATCCTACAGGGTACCAGAGAAATCCTAAAACAATGAAAAGAGGGGAAAAGTATGTAAATAATGGGGAGAAATTGTGATCAGTGATATGTAAATACTTAACGCAGGCAAAACAATTGCCTCTATATCTATATCTATGATCTTGTCTATGAAATTCATAATTGTTTCTCATAAATGTTTATAGATGTCCAAGTGTTGTAGCTAAAAGCATTTTTGCGCTAGAATGTGAGCAACCAGTCTGTTTAAGGCAGTTATTAAAATATGGCTTTGTAAATTGAAAACTAAATTGTTTTTTTCTTGTATTTAAGCAAAACTATTATGGGTATCTTTTTCAAGTAAATCTAAACTAAAAAGATAGTGATAAAATTGATTAGGGTTGCGACACGATGAAATGTGTTTTTTTGCCATTAATAAAACGTCATCAGCGACGATAGAGATCAATTCTTGAAGCCGCACAAATGTGAGACTCCAGGCACAAATGGATGTATACGTGTTACAGAAATTACACGAGACCAATTTTGGAGTTTCCACATTATGATACATTCACTACAATATAAATATGGATAAAAATAAACAAATTGAACTGGCACTCACAAAATCAAAACAAGATGTTGAATAATTGGTATCCTAAACGACTCGGTGTTATACAGACTTGTGCTATTTCTCCATTGATATGCCTATCATTAAAGGCCCAATATACGTAACGTCAGGAAAATTTTCTTGATTTTGAAAAATTCTGAAAAACAATCCAGTTGATTACCATGCAAAAATAACCCTAAAACGAAGTTACCCTGAGCGGTTACTAACAAGAAACTCTTGAAAAAAAATCCAAAGAATTGAAAATATCCATGTGGTGCCCACTTCAACAACAAACCGAAGGTAGAAGACGGTTCAAAATGGACTCGTGTTTACAAATATCATGTTTCAACTGCTGCTGTACCGGTAACCGCAAAAGAATTCATATTGAATATTGCTGATATCAGTTAATCTTAACTAAATCTATACATATAATAAGTTATAAGGCATGATTTTCGCTTAAAGTTTTGCCGAAAGTAACGTATATAGGGCCTTTAACGGCAGCTTTAAAAATTAAATAAATGTCAACCTATTGAGCAGATATTATCATTAAAGGTGGCAGACATTTCATTGTTGTCGTGCTTTTCTTTTTGGACAATATCTTGCGCCTGATGTATAAATCTAAAAGGGTTTGAGACATCGTAGGCGGTATGAATATCTCCATCAACATTTCAGTATGTTGACCTTCTATCGCCCGGCAATAACAATGGAATATTGGTTTGCATCCAGACAAATGCTTTTATAACTTGAAATTATGAAATGTAGTGTCATCAGATTCATTGCTCCTTTGATATAGAATTCCACATAATGACATCATTTACAGAGCTGTACAGTCGATTCATATCAACGTTAGTACATAACCCTCATAGCCCTTCTTTTGAAGCAGATAAAGAGGTATCAAATCATTCTTTGCTTTATGTATAAGGATCATCTATCATGACAACGCGATTGGTCTTCAAATTACGCATCTTAGAGGATATCGCGTGAAAAGAAACAACATCTGATATATGTGCTTATTATGCTGTATTTTATAACGTATTCACAAGCCTCTTAATTTTCCTATATTTTCTTATTACAAAAGTCAGGCAAAAATTTAATATCATGAAAACAATTAGTGCAACAATGTTTATAAGCTCCCGACGTGCTTTGGCGTAATGGAAGAAATAGGGACCACCGCAAGTACATGTGCCTTTACCATGATCTTACACGAGTGTCAGTGTATAATTGATATGAAATTATAGAACGAATTGAATAATTGGATATGTCACGATCCTTTAGGCGAGTGACATCTATAATTATTTAACGAGTTTAGAAAATTCCCTATTGATATGAGTGTAAAATTCGATTTATTACATAACTCTACTCATCAGGAAATACAACAAAACTCTTTGAAGATTTGATTTTCACTATCGCGAAACTCATATGAAGTCTTAAAACATCATCTATTAATGACGTCATACGTTTACATAATACCATATTATGACATGGCCGTTTGACATGACTGAACGGTTTTGTGACAAAGAACAACATGATACATTTTCACTGCGTGAAATATCAGACCTTGTGAATAGCTTTTATGATCATGGAGCAGACTATATATCGTTTTAGTATATAATTAATTCCACATTTATGTGTTGTACTAGGTTGCCCTTTATGTTTTTGCTTGTCCTGAAGTAAAAATGACAGTGTATCGCGTGCAACTTTTAAAAGATGACGTAGCACAAACACATGCTGCACCTTTTAAATTTAGTTTTATATACAGTACGCCGATAAACTGAATTGAAATACGTCATACAGCTATTTCGTCATTTTAGGACTCGTCAGAAATGCCAGGGACAAAAAGATGAACATCGATTTTTTTTAAACCAGAAGCAGAAGGGTCAAGTGCGTAAACCACCTTTAGTTTATGAATTTAGAAAAAGAATTAATTTAGTACTGTATAAATGCAAATCATGTAATACGAAAATGTGTATTATTAACCATGCATGCCACTACTCAAATGAGATAACTGTGCTTATCAGCTGAAAATAGATTTATCTGCAGATATAGGCAGACAAGAAACATCCCACTGCCCATCCTTCATCCCTACAAATGCGGACACCAGGAGAATTTACGTCTCCGAAATGATCCAGGACTTGCAGCAGTCAACCAATTAATTATCCTACCTATCTTTTAAGTGCCACATGTCTTGATCATATCTATGGGATTAAGCATGTATTGCTAATGGCGTAATAGAAGAATGCTAGCTGTGTTTTCCTTAAGTCTTTCCATAGGAGCACCGAGTGGGCGGAGAAACATACCTGACAACGCTAGCTTAAGAACATTTCTCAAAATACTAAAAACATCAATCACTGTAGAAAAGATTTTTTTCTCTCAATGTATCAAATGACTGCAAATTTACGTACCAAATGCCACATTTACAAAAAAATATGTTTATCGGATTTTCCGATGTGATCAAGTGCTTTTAACGGATATAGTTTCTAGCAAATGCTAACGACACAAAATATATCTTTATTTTTGATGATGTTATTGTTAATCTACCCCGAAATCGCTTAGGCCTACCCCGAGTCATACAATGTATTTCTAGTTCGATTGATCAATTGCGTTTTTGTTAAAAGAATAACCTACTTATTGGGCAATCGTGGCTTAAATTTGTATATATAAATTTCTGTGTGTGTATATTTTCGTTGTACATGTACGTACATGTCGGCTGGATTTGAGAGATGCTGACTAATGCGGGTTGTGAGCAAATATAATGTTCGGCATCATGGTCTCATTGAGAAATATTTTGTGTCCTTGTATAATTGACATTTTTAAATATGTCCGTTATTATTCCCTCCTTTTGTGTTTGAGTATGATGCCTCGGTTCTCGCTTTGAGGACTTGGATGTGACCAGGATTTACATGGCGAGTGTTGTCGATGAAGCAGACGATGCTAAATATTCTGGAACACCTGGTCTTATTCTCTTACACTTTGAAGAGGGCCTCTAATTAAATATTTTCTTTATTCAAATTGTGTCTCTACTTTAATCGATTTTGAGTTTGTAATATGGTTTTGTCAACGCTTCGGTGTTTTGGTGATTTTACTTTCTGACTTTGCTCATTTTCCGAATTATTAACGGAAATAGTTTTGTAGTATGAATGTAGGTGATGTGTTTGATGATGCCAATATTTCGTTTCTCGTATACGCTAATCATTCTTTAGATGTGACCTTACTTTAAATGACAGTTCTAATCGGCAAGGCATTAAATGAATACCCCTTCAGTCTTCAAGTCCTATACTTTATCTACAAATATTGCCTTTGTTCACATGTTACTTGAGCTGCACTGATTTTGGTTTAAAGTTATACTTTTTAGCAACTTTATTTTATACTTATCTATGGTCAATAGTAATATTTTATTTACTTATATCGTTGTGCTAATTTTGCATATTTTCTTTCGATTTACAAGTTTGTTGACACTTCGACACTAACTTGTTATTTAGTGTTCACCAAAAGCTGTTATCAACTTTAAACTTTTTTTATATAATATATATAGCATATGTGTAATTGTGTACTCCTCCGGAACGTGTTCATTAGACTTTTACATCGCATTTGATTGTGTATGGTTTTCGGGATATTTGTGAAATGTTGTTCAAGTACATGTATTGGGGTCGTTTGTGTCGATTACATACTTTGTTGTACAAATGTATGCAACTTGAATAAGAATACTGAAGAAGTTTCATTAAACCAACCATTCTAATTAGAACAGATAAAACTTGAACAAAAATGCAAAGAATTGTTATCTTTTTTTTTTTTGAAAATGTTACATACATGATACAACACGATGCTCAGGATGTTTAGGACGTTTCTTTTACTTTATCGATTATCGATGAACCCCCTTTTTTCAAAACTCCACCCCTCCCCCTCCCTTCTTTACTTTAGGTCAAAATAATAACATTTCCTCATACCGCAGTGAAAACAAAACACAAGGCACAACACCTATGCTCACAATAAAAATCTTTGTCTTTGCCTTAGAAAAGAATATTTCCCCGCAAGATCGTGATGGTAAACATCACATTTGTTCCATTTTTATTCCAAAATCAATGAACGACATACGGGGTAATTGCAGAAATCGGTACATATCTGAAAAAAACGAACATTGCATCACCATGTTAGTTTACACGACATATTGCGTGAAATTATTTGATATGTAACATTGAAATGCAACCAACAAAGGCAGACACTTTTATGACACCACCGCGTCCGTGCATCAAACTCATACAAATGTGAAGATCTTGACACTATCATACCGAATCCCAGTTTTTGTGACGGATTTCTAAACATGTTGTACGTGGTTAAAGTAACTTAAATCCGTGAATTTCTATTTGAAGGAAATCACACAAAGGGAGTATATTTGAATCTAAAAGACGTGATGTTCCCGTTGAAGACAAGGTCAAGATAGTATTCTCAATAACAGACGTCTATCAGCTATTTTCATTGATACATGTAAGTCCTACCTATTTTCCTTGACAAGTGTACTTTAATTTTATTGAAAAATCTAATAATATCCGTTTTGACAAGTCTTGCCGTATAGTCAAACAGTATTCTCATAGCCAGATCTCCTTGACAATTATACTTCTATCCCCATTGAAAAGTCTAACTGTATTCTAGTTTATCCCGATGACGGCAAAACTCTCACAATCCCATTGGTTAAAACAACTTCACATGACGTTCTGGACGATACCGTATCGGGTTACTAAAAATCCGTATCACGTCACTAAATTCCGTATCACGTCACTAAATTCCGTATCACGTCACTAAATTCCGTATCACGTCAGTAACGGGTTATCGTTCCTGAAATAACTCTCAATTCAATAACAATCATGGCTGCTGATAAACACTTTGGCCACGCCACGGTAGATGAATTGGCCCAGAAACGCAAGAAAGTAAATTATTACAAAACTTTGAGATGTAACGAGAAAGCAGCCAGAATATTGAAAGCTTATTTTACGTTTGAAAAGTTTGATGAGGTAGATGGGAATGTTAGGGCATTTCTATGTTGACGCTCACAGGACAGCGGTTCAAAAAACATGTATAAGTCCAACTCATGTTGTTGTTTTTTCTAATCCAAACAGGAGTATAAGCCTTCAGCAGGATAAATTCGTTACACAGTTTGTGAGTGACCTGATACGGAAAAAATATCAGGTCTAAAACAAAAATGTATCAGGTTCACCTGATACAAGTTTTTTTAGACCCGATATTTACCGTATCAGGTCACTAAGTAACTATGTAACTTATATCACAAGTTTAATAGTATCCCCATTGACATGTCTAAAAGTTGTTCTCATTAACAGGTCAAGTGATATTCTCTTTGAAAAATCGAACAACATAGTCACTGACACATTTATTATTTATATCATTGATAAGTCTAACAGTATTGTCTTCATCACCTCTAGCATTTAAATCACTTACAACTCTAACATCAATATCGCTTACAACTCTAACCTTGATATCACTTACAACTCTAACAACAATATCACTTACAACTCTAACAACAAAATCACTTACAACTCTAACATTGAAATCACTTACAACGCTAACATTGAAATCACTTACAACTCTAACAATTCTATCACTTACAACTCTAACATTGAAATCACTTACAACTCTAACATTGAAATCACTTACAACTCTAACAACAATATCATTTACAACTCTAACAATAATATCACTTACAACTCTAACATCAATATCACTTACAACTCTAACATTGATATCACTTACAACTCTAACATTGAAATCACTTACAACTCTAACATTGATATCACTTACAACTCTAACCTTGATATCACTTACAACTCTAACAATAATATCACTTACAGCTCTAACAATTCTATCACTTACAACTCTAACAATTCTATCACTTACAACTCTAACAATAATATCGCTTACAACTCTAACATTGATATCACTTACAACTTTAACAACAATATCACTTACAACTCTAACAACAATATCACTTACAACTCCAATATTGATATCACTTACAACTCTAACAATGATATCATTTACAACTCTAACAATAATATCACTTACAACTCTAACAATAATATTGGTTCACAACTCTAACAATAATATCACTTACAGCTCTAACAACAATATCACTTACAACTCTAACAACAATATCACTTACAACTCTAACAATAATATCACTAACAACTCTAACAATAATATCACTTACAACTCTAACAACAATATCACTTTCAACTCTATCATTGATATCACTTACAACTTTAACAACAATATCACTTACAACTCTAACAACAATATCACTTACAACTCCAATATTGATATCACTTACAACTCTAACAATGATATCATTTACAATTCTAACAATAATATCACTTACAACTCTAACAATAATATCACTTACAACTCTAACAACAATATCACTTACAACTTTAATATTGAAATCAACTACAATTCTAGCAACAATATCACTTACAATTCTAACAATAATATCACTTACAACTCTAACAATAATATCACTTACAACTCTAACAACAATATCACTTACAGCTCTAACAATAATATCACTTATAACTCTAACAATACTATCACTTACAACTCTAACAATTATATCATTTACAACTATAACAACAATATCTCTTACAACTCTAACAACAATATCACTTACAACTCCAATATTGATATCACTTACAACTCTAACAATAATATCACTTACAACTCTAACAATAATATCACTTACAACTCTTAACAATAATATCACTTACAACTCTGACAACAATATCACTTACAACTTTAATATTGAAATCAATTACAACTCTAGCAACAATATCACTTACAACTCTAACAACAATATCACTTACAACTCTAACAACAATATCACTTACAACTCTAACATTGATATTGGTTCACAACTCTAACAATAATATCACTTACAACTCTAACAACAATATCACTTACAACTCTAACATTACAATCATTTACAACTCTAATAACAATATCACTAACAACTCTAACAACAATATCACTTACAACTCCAATATTGATATCACTTACAACTCTAACAATAATATCACTTACAACTCTAACAATAATATCACTTACAACTCTTAACAATAATATCACTTACAACTCTGACAACAATATCACTTACAACTTTAATATTGAAATCAATTACAACTCTAGCAACAATATCACTTACAACTCTAACAATAATATCACTTACAACTCTAACAATACTTTCACTTACAACTCTAACAACAATATCACTTACAACTCTAACAACAATATCACTTACAACTCTAACAATAATATCACTTACAACTCTAACAACAATATCACTTACAACTCTAACAATACTATCACTTACAACTCTAACAATTATATCACTTACAACTCTAACAACAATATCACTTACAACACTAACAATAATATCACTTACAATTCTAACAACAATATCACTTACAACTCTAACAATAATATCACTTACAACTCTAACAATAATATCACTTACAACTCTAACAATAATATCACTTACAACTCTAACATTGAAATCACTTACAACTCTAACAACAATATCACTTACAACTCTAACAACAATATCACTTACAACTCTAACAACAATATCACTTAAAACTCTAACATTGAAATCACTTACAACTCTAACAATAATATCACTTACAACTCTAACAATAATATCACTTGCAACACTAACATTGATATCACTTACAACTCTAACAACAATATCACTTACAACACTAACATTAATATCACTTACAACTCTAACATTGATATCACTTACAACTCTTACATTGAAATCTCTTACAACTCCTACAACAATATCACTTACAACACTAACATTAATATCACTTACAACTCTAACAACAATATCACTTACAACTCTAACAACAATATCACTTACAACTCTAACATTGATATTGGTTCACAACTCTAACAATAATATCACTTACAACTCTAACAACAATATCACTTACAACTCTAACATTACAATCATTTACAACTCTAATAACAATATCACTAACAACTCTAACAACAATATCACTTACAACTCCAATATTGATATCACTTACAACTCTAACAATAATATCACTTACAACTCTAACAATAATATCACTTACAACTCTTAACAATAATATCACTTACAACTCTGACAACAATATCACTTACAACTTTAATATTGAAATCAATTACAACTCTAGCAACAATATCACTTACAACTCTAACAATAATATCACTTACAACTCTAACAATACTTTCACTTACAACTCTAACAACAATATCACTTACAACTCTAACAACAATATCACTTACAACTCTAACAATAATATTACTTACAACTCTAACAACAATATCACTTACAACTCTAACAATACTATCACTTACAACTCTAACAATTATATCACTTACAACTCTAACAACAATATCACTTACAACACTAACAATAATATCACTTACAATTCTAACAACAATATCACTTACAACTCTAACAATAATATCACTTACAACTCTAACAATAATATCACTTACAACTCTAACAATAATATCACTTACAACTCTAACATTGAAATCACTTACAACTCTAACAACAATATCACTTACAACTCTAACAACAATATCACTTACAACTCTAACAACAATATCACTTAAAACTCTAACATTGAAATCACTTACAACTCTAACAATAATATCACTTACAACTCTAACAATAATATCACTTGCAACACTAACATTGATATCACTTACAACTCTAACAACAATATCACTTACAACACTAACATTAATATCACTTACAACTCTAACATTGATATCACTTACAACTCTTACATTGAAATCTCTTACAACTCCTACAACAATATCACTTACAACACTAACATTAATATCACTTACAACTCTAACAACAATATCGCTTACAACTCTAACATTGATATCACTTACAACTCTAACAATAATATCACTTACAACTCTAACAACAATATCGCTTACAACTCTAACATTGATATCACTTACAACTCTAACAACAATATCACTTACAACTCTAACAATTCTATCACTTACAACTCTAACAATAATATCACTTGCAACACTAATATTGAAATCACTTACAACTCTGACAACAATATCACTTACAACTTTAATATTGAAATCAATTACAACTCTAGCAACAATATCACTTACAACTCTAACAATAATATCACTTACAACTCTAACAATACTTTCACTTACAACTCTAACAACAATATCACTTACAACTCTAACAACAATATCACTTACAACTCTAACAATAATATCACTTACAACTCTAACAACAATATCACTAACAACTCTAACAATACTATCACTTACAACTCTAACAATTATATCACTTACAACTCTAACAACAATATCACTTACAACACTAACAATAATATCACTTACAATTCTAACAACAATATCACTTACAACTCTAACAATAATATCACTTACAACTCTAACAATAATATCACTTACAACTCTAACAATAATATCACTTACAACTCTAACATTGAAATCACTTACAACTCTAACAACAATATCACTTACAACTCTAACAACAATATCACTTACAACTCTAACAACAATATCACTTAAAACTCTAACATTGAAATCACTTACAACTCTAACAATAATATCACTTACAACTCTAACAATAATATCACTTGCAACACTAACATTGATATCACTTACAACTCTAACAACAATATCACTTACAACACTAACATTAATATCACTTACAACTCTAACATTGATATCACTTACAACTCTTACATTGAAATCTCTTACAACTCTTACAACAATATCACTTACAACACTAACATTAATATCACTTACAACTCTAACAACAATATCGCTTACAACTCTAACATTGATATCACTTACAACTCTAACAATAATATCACTTACAACTCTAACAACAATATCGCTTACAACTCTAACATTGATATCACTTACAACTCTAACAACAATATCACTTACAACTCTAACAATTCTATCACTTACAACTCTAACAATAATATCACTTGCAACACTAATATTGAAATCACTTACAACTCTAACAACAATATCACTTACAACTTTAACAACAATATCACTTTCAACTCTATCATTGATATCACTTACAACTGTAACAACAATATCACTTACAACTCTAACTACAATATCACTTACAACTCTAACATTGAAATCACTTACAACTCTAACAACAATATCACTTACAACTCTAACAATAATATCACTTACAACTCTAACATTGATATCACCTACAACTCTAACATTGATATTTGTTCACAACTCTAACAACAATATCACTTACAACTCTAACAACAATATCACTTACAACTCTAACATTGATATTGGTTCACAACTCTAACAATAATATCACTTACAACTCTAACAACAATATCACTTACAACTCTAACATTACAATCATTTACAACTCTAATAACAATATCACTAACAACTCTAACAACAATATCACTTACAACTCCAATATTGATATCACTTACAACTCTAACAATAATATCACTTACAACTCTAACAATAATATCACTTACAACTCTTACAACAATATCACTTACAACTCTAACAACAATATCACTTACAACTCTAACATTGATATTGGTTCACAACTCTAACAATAATATCACTTACAACTCTAACAACAATATCACTTACAACTCTAACATTACAATCATTTACAACTCTAATAACAATATCACTAACAACTCTAACGACAATATCACTTACAACTCCAATATTGATATCACTTACAACTCTAACAATAATATCACTTACAACTCTAACAATAATATCACTTACAACTCTTAACAATAATATCACTTACAACTCTGACAACAATATCACTTACAACTTTAATATTGAAATCAATTACAACTCTAGCAACAATATCACTTACAACTCTAACAATAATATCACTTACAACTCTAACAATACTTTCACTTACAACTCTAACAACAATATCACTTACAACTCTAACAACAATATCACTTACAACTCTAACATTGAAATCACTTACAACTCTAACAATAATATCACTTACAACTCTAACAATAATATCACTTGCAACACTAACATTGATATCACTTACAACTCTAACAACAATATCACTTACAACACTAACATTAATATCACTTACAACTCTAACATTGATATCACTTACAACTCTTACATTGAAATCTCTTACAACTCCTACAACAATATCACTTACAACACTAACATTAATATCACTTACAACTCTAACAACAATATCGCTTACAACTCTAACATTGATATCACTTACAACTGTAACAATAATATCACTTACAACTCTAACAACAATATCGCTTACAACTCTAACATTGATATCACTTACAACTCTAACAACAATATCACTTACAACTCTAACAATTATATCACTTACAACTCTAACAATTCTATCACTTACAACTCTAACAATAATATCACTTTCAACTCTATCATTGATATCACTTACAACTTTAACAACAATATCACTTACAACTCTAGCAACAATATCACTTACAACTCCAATATTGATATCACTTACAACTCTAACAATGATATCATTTACAACTCTAACAATAATATCACTTACAACTCTAACAATAATATTGGTTCACAACTCTAACAATAATATCACTTACAGCTCTAACAACAATATCACTTACAACTCTAACAACAATATCACTTACAACTCTAACAATAATATCACTAACAACTCTAACAATAATATCACTTACAACTCTAACAACAATATCACTTTCAACTCTATCATTGATATCACTTACAACTTTAACAACAATATCACTTACAACTCTAACAACAATATCACTTACAACTCCAATATTGATATCACTTACAACTCTAACAATGATATCATTTACAATTCTAACAATAATATCACTTACAACTCTAACAATAATATCACTTACAACTCTAACAACAATATCACTTACAACTTTTATATTGAAATCAATTACAATTCTAGCAACAATATCACTTACAATTCTAACAATAATATCACTTACAACTCTAACAATAATATCATTTACAACTATAACAAAAATATCTCTTACAACTCTAACAATAATATCACTTACAACTCTAACAATAATATCACTTACAACTCCAATATTGATATCAATTACAACTTTAACAACAATATCACTTACAAAACTCTAACAACAATATCACTTACAACTCTAACATTGTAATCACTTACAACTCTTACAACAATATCACTTACAACTCTAACAACAATATCACTTACAACTCTAACATTGATATTGGTTCACAACTCTAACAATAATATCACTTACAACTCTAACAACAATATCACTTACAACTCTAACATTACAATCATTTACAACTCTAATAACAATATCACTAACAACTCTAACAACAATATCACTTACAACTCAAATATTGATATTGGTTCACAACTCTAACAATAATATCACTTACAACTCTAACATTACAATCATTTACAACTCTAATAACAATATCACTAACAACTCTAACAACAATATCACTTACAACTCCAATATTGATATCACTTACAACTCTAACAATAATATCACTTACAACTCTAACAATAATATCACTTACAACTCTTAACAATAATATCACTTACAACTCTGACAACAATATCACTTACAACTTTAATATTGAAATCAATTACAACTCTAGCAACAATATCACTTACAACTCTAACAATAATATCACTTACAACTCTAACAATACTTTCACTTACAACTCTAACAACAATATCACTTACAACTCTAACAACAATATCACTTACAACTCTAACATTGAAATCACTTACAACTCTAACAATAATATCACTTACAACTCTAACAATAATATCACTTGCAACACTAACATTGATATCACTTACAACTCTAACAACAATATCACTTACAACACTAACATTAATATCACTTACAACTCTAACATTGATATCACTTACAACTCTTACATTGAAATCTCTTACAACTCCTGCAACAATATCACTTACAACACTAACATTAATATCACTTACAACTCTAACAACAATATCGCTTACAACTCTAACATTGATATCAATTACAACTCTAACAATAATATCACTTACAACTCTAACAACAATATCGCTTACAACTCTAACATTAATATCACTTACAACTCTAACAACAATATCACTTACAACTCTAACAATTATATCACTTACAACTCTAACAATTCTATCACATACAACTCTAACAATAATATCACTTTCAACTCTATCATTGATATCACTTACAACTTTAACAACAATATCACTTACAACTCTAACAACAATATCACTTACAACTCCAATATTGATATCACTTACAACTCTAACAATGATATCATTTACAACTCTAACAATAATATCACTTACAACTCTAACAATAATATTGGTTCACAACTCTAACAATAATATCACTTACAACTCTAACAATAATATCACTTACAACTCTAACAACAATATCACTTACAACTCTAACAATACTATCACTTACAACTCTAACAATTATATCACTTACAACTCTAACAACAATATCACTTACAACACTAACAATAATATCACTTACAATTCTAACAACAATATCACTTACAACTCTAACAATAATATCACTTACAACTCTAACAATAATATCACTTACAACTCTAACAATAATATCACTTACAACTCTAACATTGAAATCACTTACAACTCTAACAACAATATCACTTACAACTCTAACAACAATATCACTTACAACTCTAACAACAATATCACTTAAAACTCTAACATTGAAATCACTTACAACTCTAACAATAATATCACTTACAACTCTAACAATAATATCACTTGCAACACTAACATTGATATCACTTACAACTCTAACAACAATATCACTTACAACACTAACATTAATATCACTTACAACTCTAACATTGATATCACTTACAACTCTTACATTGAAATCTCTTACAACTCCTACAACAATATCACTTACAACACTAACATTAATATCACTTACAACTCTAACAACAATATCACTTACAACTCTAACAACAATATCACTTACAACTCTAACATTGATATTGGTTCACAACTCTAACAATAATATCACTTACAACTCTAACAACAATATCACTTACAACTCTAACATTACAATCATTTACAACTCTAATAACAATATCACTAACAACTCTAACAACAATATCACTTACAACTCCAATATTGATATCACTTACAACTCTAACAATAATATCACTTACAACTCTAACAATAATATCACTTACAACTCTTAACAATAATATCACTTACAACTCTGACAACAATATCACTTACAACTTTAATATTGAAATCAATTACAACTCTAGCAACAATATCACTTACAACTCTAACAATAATATCACTTACAACTCTAACAATACTTTCACTTACAACTCTAACAACAATATCACTTACAACTCTAACAACAATATCACTTACAACTCTAACAATAATATTACTTACAACTCTAACAACAATATCACTTACAACTCTAACAATACTATCACTTACAACTCTAACAATTATATCACTTACAACTCTAACAACAATATCACTTACAACACTAACAATAATATCACTTACAATTCTAACAACAATATCACTTACAACTCTAACAATAATATCACTTACAACTCTAACAATAATATCACTTACAACTCTAACAATAATATCACTTACAACTCTAACATTGAAATCACTTACAACTCTAACAACAATATCACTTACAACTCTAACAACAATATCACTTACAACTCTAACAACAATATCACTTAAAACTCTAACATTGAAATCACTTACAACTCTAACAATAATATCACTTACAACTCTAACAATAATATCACTTGCAACACTAACATTGATATCACTTACAACTCTAACAACAATATCACTTACAACACTAACATTAATATCACTTACAACTCTAACATTGATATCACTTACAACTCTTACATTGAAATCTCTTACAACTCCTACAACAATATCACTTACAACACTAACATTAATATCACTTACAACTCTAACAACAATATCGCTTACAACTCTAACATTGATATCACTTACAACTCTAACAATAATATCACTTACAACTCTAACAACAATATCGCTTACAACTCTAACATTGATATCACTTACAACTCTAACAACAATATCACTTACAACTCTAACAATTCTATCACTTACAACTCTAACAATAATATCACTTGCAACACTAATATTGAAATCACTTACAACTCTGACAACAATATCACTTACAACTTTAATATTGAAATCAATTACAACTCTAGCAACAATATCACTTACAACTCTAACAATAATATCACTTACAACTCTAACAATACTTTCACTTACAACTCTAACAACAATATCACTTACAACTCTAACAACAATATCACTTACAACTCTAACAATAATATCACTTACAACTCTAACAACAATATCACTAACAACTCTAACAATACTATCACTTACAACTCTAACAATTATATCACTTACAACTCTAACAACAATATCACTTACAACACTAACAATAATATCACTTACAATTCTAACAACAATATCACTTACAACTTTAACAATAATATCACTTACAACTCTAACAATAATATCACTTACAACTCTAACAATAATATCACTTACAACTCTAACATTGAAATCACTTACAACTCTAACAACAATATCACTTACAACTCTAACAACAATATCACTTACAACTCTAACAACAATATCACTTAAAACTCTAACATTGAAATCACTTACAACTCTAACAATAATATCACTTACAACTCTAACAATAATATCACTTGCAACACTAACATTGATATCACTTACAACTCTAACAACAATATCACTTACAACACTAACATTAATATCACTTACAACTCTAACATTGATATCACTTACAACTCTTACATTGAAATCTCTTACAACTCTTACAACAATATCACTTACAACACTAACATTAATATCACTTACAACTCTAACAACAATATCGCTTACAACTCTAACATTGATATCACTTACAACTCTAACAATAATATCACTTACAACTCTAACAACAATATCGCTTACAACTCTAACATTGATATCACTTACAACTCTAACAACAATATCACTTACAACTCTAACAATTCTATCACTTACAACTCTAACAATAATATCACTTGCAACACTAATATTGAAATCACTTACAACTCTAACAACAATATCACTTACAACTTTAACAACAATATCACTTTCAACTCTATCATTGATATCACTTACAACTGTAACAACAATATCACTTACAACTCTAACTACAATATCACTTACAACTCTAACATTGAAATCACTTACAACTCTAACAACAATATCACTTACAACTCTAACAATAATATCACTTACAACTCTAACATTGATATCACCTACAACTCTAACATTGATATTTGTTCACAACTCTAACAACAATATCACTTACAACTCTAACAACAATATCACTTACAACTCTAACATTGATATTGGTTCACAACTCTAACAATAATATCACTTACAACTCTAACAACAATATCACTTACAACTCTAACATTACAATCATTTACAACTCTAATAACAATATCACTAACAACTCTAACAACAATATCACTTACAACTCCAATATTGATATCACTTACAACTCTAACAATAATATCACTTACAACTCTAACAATAATATCACTTACAACTCTTACAACAATATCACTTACAACTCTAACAACAATATCACTTACAACTCTAACATTGATATTGGTTCACAACTCTAACAATAATATCACTTACAACTCTAACAACAATATCACTTACAACTCTAACATTACAATCATTTACAACTCTAATAACAATATCACTAACAACTCTAACGACAATATCACTTACAACTCCAATATTGATATCACTTACAACTCTAACAATAATATCACTTACAACTCTAACAATAATATCACTTACAACTCTTAACAATAATATCACTTACAACTCTGACAACAATATCACTTACAACTTTAATATTGAAATCAATTACAACTCTAGCAACAATATCACTTACAACTCTAACAATAATATCACTTACAACTCTAACAATACTTTCACTTACAACTCTAACAACAATATCACTTACAACTCTAACAACAATATCACTTACAACTCTAACATTGAAATCACTTACAACTCTAACAATAATATCACTTACAACTCTAACAATAATATCACTTGCAACACTAACATTGATATCACTTACAACTCTAACAACAATATCACTTACAACACTAACATTAATATCACTTACAACTCTAACATTGATATCACTTACAACTCTTACATTGAAATCTCTTACAACTCCTACAACAATATCACTTACAACACTAACATTAATATCACTTACAACTCTAACAACAATATCGCTTACAACTCTAACATTGATATCACTTACAACTGTAACAATAATATCACTTACAACTCTAACAACAATATCGCTTACAACTCTAACATTGATATCACTTACAACTCTAACAACAATATCACTTACAACTCTAACAATTATATCACTTACAACTCTAACAATTCTATCACTTACAACTCTAACAATAATATCACTTTCAACTCTATCATTGATATCACTTACAACTTTAACAACAATATCACTTACAACTCTAGCAACAATATCACTTACAACTCCAATATTGATATCACTTACAACTCTAACAATGATATCATTTACAACTCTAACAATAATATCACTTACAACTCTAACAATAATATTGGTTCACAACTCTAACAATAATATCACTTACAGCTCTAACAACAATATCACTTACAACTCTAACAACAATATCACTTACAACTCTAACAATAATATCACTAACAACTCTAACAATAATATCACTTACAACTCTAACAACAATATCACTTTCAACTCTATCATTGATATCACTTACAACTTTAACAACAATATCACTTACAACTCTAACAACAATATCACTTACAACTCCAATATTGATATCACTTACAACTCTAACAATGATATCATTTACAATTCTAACAATAATATCACTTACAACTCTAACAATAATATCACTTACAACTCTAACAACAATATCACTTACAACTTTTATATTGAAATCAATTACAATTCTAGCAACAATATCACTTACAATTCTAACAATAATATCACTTACAACTCTAACAATAATATCATTTACAACTATAACAAAAATATCTCTTACAACTCTAACAATAATATCACTTACAACTCTAACAATAATATCACTTACAACTCCAATATTGATATCAATTACAACTTTAACAACAATATCACTTACAAAACTCTAACAACAATATCACTTACAACTCTAACATTGTAATCACTTACAACTCTTACAACAATATCACTTACAACTCTAACAACAATATCACTTACAACTCTAACATTGATATTGGTTCACAACTCTAACAATAATATCACTTACAACTCTAACAACAATATCACTTACAACTCTAACATTACAATCATTTACAACTCTAATAACAATATCACTAACAACTCTAACAACAATATCACTTACAACTCAAATATTGATATTGGTTCACAACTCTAACAATAATATCACTTACAACTCTAACATTACAATCATTTACAACTCTAATAACAATATCACTAACAACTCTAACAACAATATCACTTACAACTCCAATATTGATATCACTTACAACTCTAACAATAATATCACTTACAACTCTAACAATAATATCACTTACAACTCTTAACAATAATATCACTTACAACTCTGACAACAATATCACTTACAACTTTAATATTGAAATCAATTACAACTCTAGCAACAATATCACTTACAACTCTAACAATAATATCACTTACAACTCTAACAATACTTTCACTTACAACTCTAACAACAATATCACTTACAACTCTAACAACAATATCACTTACAACTCTAACATTGAAATCACTTACAACTCTAACAATAATATCACTTACAACTCTAACAATAATATCACTTGCAACACTAACATTGATATCACTTACAACTCTAACAACAATATCACTTACAACACTAACATTAATATCACTTACAACTCTAACATTGATATCACTTACAACTCTTACATTGAAATCTCTTACAACTCCTGCAACAATATCACTTACAACACTAACATTAATATCACTTACAACTCTAACAACAATATCGCTTACAACTCTAACATTGATATCAATTACAACTCTAACAATAATATCACTTACAACTCTAACAACAATATCGCTTACAACTCTAACATTAATATCACTTACAACTCTAACAACAATATCACTTACAACTCTAACAATTATATCACTTACAACTCTAACAATTCTATCACATACAACTCTAACAATAATATCACTTTCAACTCTATCATTGATATCACTTACAACTTTAACAACAATATCACTTACAACTCTAACAACAATATCACTTACAACTCCAATATTGATATCACTTACAACTCTAACAATGATATCATTTACAACTCTAACAATAATATCACTTACAACTCTAACAATAATATTGGTTCACAACTCTAACAATAATATCACTTACAACTCTAACAATAATATCACTTACAACTCTAACAACAATATCACTTACAACTCTAACATTACAATCATTTACAACTCTAATAGCAATATCACTAACAACTCTAACAACAATATCACTTACAACTCCAATATTGATATCACTTACAACTCTAACAATAATATCACTTACAACTCTAACAATAATATCACTTACAACTCTTAACAATAATATCACTTACAACTCTGACAACAATATCACTTACAACTTTAATATTGAAATCAATTACAACTCTAGCAACAATATCACTTACAACTCTAACAATAATATCACTTACAACTCTAACAATACTTTCACTTACAACTCTAACAACAATATCACTTACAACTCTAACAACAATATCACTTACAACTCTAACAATAATATCACTTACAACTCTAACAACAATATCACTTACAACTCTAACAATAATATCACTTACAACTCTAACAATACTATCACTTACAACTCTAACAATTATATCACTTACAACTCTAACAACAATATCTTTTACAACTCTAACAATAATATCACTTACAACTCTAACAATAATATCACTTACAACTCTAACATTGAAATCACTTACAACTCTAACAACAATATCACTTACAACACTAACAATAATATCACTTACAATTCTAACAACAATATCACTTACAACTCTAACAATAATATCACTTACAACTCTAACAATAATATCACTTACAACTCTAACATTGAAATCACTTACAACTCTAACAATAATATCACTTACAACTCTAACAATAATATCACTTACAACTCTAACATTGAAATCACTTACAACTCTAACAACAATATCACTTACAACTCTAACAACAATATCACTTACAACTCTAACAACAATATCACTTACAACTCTAACATTGAAATCACTTACAACTCTAACAATAATATCACTTACAACTCTAACAATAATATCACTTGCAACACTAACATTGATATCACTTACAACTCTAACAACAATATCACTTACAACACTAACATTAATATCACTTACAACTCTAACATTGATATCACTTACAACTCTTACATTGAAATCTCTTACAACTCCTACAACAATATCACTTACAACACTAACATTAATATCACTTACAACTCTAACAACAATATCGCTTACAACTCTAACATTGATATCACTTACAACTCTAACAATAATATCACTTACAACTCTAACAACAATATCGCTTACAACTCTAACATTGATATCACTTACAACTCTAACAACAATATCACTTACAACTCTAACAATTATATCACTTACAACTCTAACAATTCTATCACTTACAACTCTAACAATAATATCACTTGCAACACTAATATTGAAATCACTTACAACTCTAACAACAATATCACTTACAACTTTAACAACAATATCACTTTCAACTCTATCATTGATATCACTTACAACTGTAACAACAATATCACTTACAACTCTAACTACAATATCACTTACAACTCTAACATTGAAATCACTTACAACTCTAACAACAATATCACTTACAACTCTAACAATAATATCACTTACAACTCTAACATTGATATCACCTACAACTCTAACATTGATATTTGTCCACAACTCTAACAACAAAATCACTTACAACTCTAACAACAATATCACTTACAACTCTAACATTGATATTGGTTCACAACTCTAACAATAATATCACTTACAACTCTAACAACAATATCACTTACAACTCTAACATTACAATCATTTACAACTCTAATAACAATATCACCAACAACTCTAACAACAATATCACTTACAACTCCAATATTGATATCACTTACAACTCTAACAATAATATCACTTACAACTCTAACAACAATATCACTTACAACTCTAACATTACAATCATTTACAACTCTAATAACAATATCACTAACAACTCTAACAACAATATCACTTACAACTCCAATATTGATATCACTTACAACTCTTACAACAATATCACTTACAACTCTAACAACAATATCACTTACAACTCTAACATTGATATTGGTTCACAACTCTAACAATAATATCACTTACAACTCTAACAATAATATCACTTACAACTCTTAACAATAATATCACTTACAACTCTGACAACAATATCACTTACAACTTTAATATTGAAATCAATTACAACTCTAGCAACAATATCACTTACAACTCTAACAATAATATCACTTACAACTCTAACAATACTTTCACTTACAACTCTAACAACAATATCACTTACAACTCTAACAACAATATCACTTACAACTCTAACAATAATATCACTTACAACTCTAACAACAATATCACTTACAACTCTAACAATAATATCACTTACAACTCTAACAATACTATCACTTACAACTCTAACAATTATATCACTTACAACTCTAACAACAATATCTTTTACAACTCTAACAATAATGTCACTTACAACTCTAACAATAATATCACTTACAACTCTAACATTGAAATCACTTACAACTCTAACAACAATATCACTTACAACACTAACAATAATATCACTTACAATTCTAACAACAATATCACTTACAACTCTAACAATAATATCACTTACAACTCTAACAATAATATCACTTACAACTCTAACATTGAAATCACTTACAACTCTAACAATAATATCACTTACAACTCTAACAATAATATCACTTACAACTCTAACATTGAAATCACTTACAACTCTAACAACAATATCACTTACAACTCTAACAACAATATCACTTACAACTCTAACAACAATATCACTTACAACTCTAACATTGAAATCACTTACAACTCTAACAATAATATCACTTACAACTCTAACAATAATATCACTTGCAACACTAACATTGATATCACTTACAACTCTAACAACAATATCACTTACAACACTAACATTGATATCACTTACAACTCTTACATTGAAATCTCTTACAACTCCTACAACAATATCACTTACAACTCTAACAACAATATCACTTACAACTCTAACATTGAAATCACTTACAACTCTAACAATAATATCACTTACAACTCTAACAATAATATCACTTGCAACACTAACATTGATATCACTTACAACTCTAACAACAATATCACTTACAACACTAACATTGATATCACTTACAACTCTTACATTGAAATCTCTTACAACTCCTACAACAATATCACTTACAACACTAACATTAATATCACTTACAACTCTAACAACAATATCGCTTACAACTCTAACATTGATATCACTTACAACTCTAACAATAATATCACTTACAACTCTAACAACAATATCGCTTACAACTCTAACATTGATATCACTTACAACTCTAACAACAATATCACTTACAACTCTAACAATTATATCACTTACAACTCTAACAATTCTATCACTTACAACTCTAACAATAATATCACTTGCAACTCTAACAACAATATCACTTACAACTTTAACAACAATATCACTTTCAACTCTATCATTGATATCACTTACAACTGTAACAACAATATCACTTACAACTCTAACTACAATATCACTTACAACTCTAACATTGAAATCACTTACAGCTCTAACAACAATATCACTTACAACTCTAACAATAATATCACTTACAACTCTAACATTGATATCACCTACAACTCTAACATTGATATTTGTTCACAACTCTAACAACAATATCACTTACAACTCTAACAACAATATCACTTACAACTCTAACATTGAAATCACCTACAACTCTAACATTAAAATCACTTACAACTCTAACAACAAGATCACTTACAACTCTAACAGTATTCTCAATGAAAAATATAACAGTTTTTCAACGATAAAACCCATTGTGTCAATGAGCACTGCTTTGATTTATTTGCATTCATCAGATGGGGAGAACTAAGGAGGGGGGGGGCTTGAGTGAGAGACTGTTAAGTGATAAACATGATTGTTGCTTACTTTGCGATCTGAAAAGTACTCTTTCATATAAGGAGATACTCTAATAGTCTTTTCCTCCTGATATAAAAGAAACCTTCTTTCCCCAACTTTTGAACGTTACAGAGCGTTATGTTACATTGAAATCGGTTTTTAATTAAGTTTTTTAATAGTAACGTAACAAGGCGTATCAATCCAAACTTAGGTAAGTGTGGTTGGGTGGTGCATTGGATAGCACACTTGCCTTTCACCAAGGCGTCGGGGTTCGATTCTCCGATTGGACGTGAAAAGATATAGGGTCACTGCCCGACCACGTGGGTTTTCCCCGGGTACTCCGGTTTCCTCACACGCTAACATCAGGGCCAAAAAGAGTGATTAATATAAGTTACTAATATCACGTACATCTCTAACCTTGAAATCACTTACAACTCTAACAACGATATCACTTACAACTCTAACATTGAAATCACTTTCAACATTAACATTGAAATCACTTTCAACTCTAACATTGAAATCACTTACAACTTTAACATTGAAATCGTGTGGTGCAGTGGATAGCGCACTTGCCTTTCACCAAGGCGTCGGGGTTCGATTCTCCGATTGGACGTGAAAAGATATAGGGTCACTGCCCGACCACGTGGGTTTTCTCCGGGTACTCCGGTTTCCTCGCACGCTAACATCAGGGCCAAAAAGAGTTATTAATATAAGTTACTAATATCACGTACATCTCTAACCTTGAAATCACTTACAACTCTAACAACAATATCACTTACAACTCTAACATTGAAATCACTTACAACTCTAACAACAATATCACTTACAACTCTAACAATAATATCACTTACAACTCTAACATTGAAATCACTTACAACTCTAACAATAATATCACTTACAACTCTAACATTGAAATCACTTACAACTCTAACAACAATATCACTTACAACTCTAACAACAATATCACTTACAACTCTAACATTGAAATCACTTACAACTCTAACAACAATATCACTTGCAACACTAACATTGATATCCCTTACAACTCTAACAATAATATCACTTACAACTCTAACAATTATATCACTTACAACTCTAACAACAATATCACTTACAACTCTAACAATAATATCACTTACAACTCTAACAATTATATCACTTACAACTCTAACAACAATATCACTTACAACTCTAACAATAATATCACTTACAACTCTAACAATACTATCACTTACAACTCTAACAATTATATCACTTACAACTCTAACAACAATATCTTTTACAACTCTAACAATAATATCACTTACAACTCTAACAATAATATCACTTACAACTCTAACATTGAAATCACTTACAACTCTAACAACAATATCACTTACAACACTAACAATAATATCACTTACAATTCTAACAACAATGTCACTTACAACTCTAACAATAATATCACTTACAACTCTAACAATAATATCACTTACAACTCTAACATTGAAATCACTTACAACTCTAACAATAATATCACTTACAACTCTAACAATAATATCACTTACAACTCTAACAACGATATCACTTGCAACACTAATATTGAAATCACTTACAACTCTAACAACAATATCACTTACAACTCTAACATTGAAATCACTTACAACTCTAACAATAATATCACTTACAACTCTAACAACAATATCATTTACAACTCTAACAACAATATCACTTACAACTCTAACAATAATATCACTTACAACTCTAACAATAATATCACTTGCAACACTAATATTGAAATCACTTACAACTCTAACAACAATATCACTTACAACTCTAACAATAATATCACTTACAACTCTAACAATAATATCTCTTGCAACACTAATATTGAAATCACTTACAACTCTAACAACAATATCACTTACAACTCCAATATTGATATCACTTACAACTTTAACAACAATATCACTTACAACTCTAACAACAATATCACTTTCAACTCTATCATTGATATCACTTACAACTGTAACAACAATATCACTTACAACTCTAACTACAATATCACTTACAACTCTAACATTGAAATCACTTACAACTCTAACAACAATATCACTTACAACTCTAACAATAATATCACTTACAACTCTAACATTGATATCACCTACAACTCTAACATTGATATTTGTTCACAACTCTAACAACAATATCACCTACAACTCTAACAACAATATCACTTACAACTCTAACAATAATATCACTTACAACTCTAACATTGATATCACCTACAACTCTAACATTGATATTTGTTCACAACTCTAACAACAATATCACTTACAACTCTAACAACAAGATCACTTACAACTCTAACAGTATTTTCAATGAAAAATATAACAGTTTTTCAACGATAAAACCCATTGTGTCAATGAGCACTGCTTTGATTTATTTGCATTCATCAGATGGGGAGAACTAAGGAGGGGGGGGGGGGGCTTGAGTGAGAGACTGTTAAGTGATAAACATGATTGTTGCTTACTTTGCGATCTGAAAAGTACTCTTTCATATAAGGAGATACTCTAATAGTCTTTTCCTCCTGATATAAAAGAAACCTTCTTTCCCCAACTTTTGAACGTTACAGAGCGTTATGTTACATTGAAATCGGTTTTTAATTAAGTTTTTTAATAGTAACGTAACAAGGCGTATCAATCCAAGCTTAGGTAAGTGTGGTTGGGTGGTGCAGTGGATAGCACACTTGCCTTTCACCAAGGCGTCGGGGTTCGATTCTCCGATTGGACGTGAAAAGATATAGGGTCACTGCCCGACCACGTGGGTTTTCCCCGGGTACTCCGGTTTCCTCACACGCTAACATCAGGGCCAAAAAGAGTGATTAATATAAGTTACTAATATCACGTACATCTCTAACCTTGAAATCACTTACAACTCTAACAACGATATCACTTACAACTCTAACATTGAAATCACTTTCAACTCTAACATTGAAATCACTTTCAACTCTAACATTGAAATCACTTACAACTTTAACATTGAAATCGTGTGGTGCAGTGGATAGCGCACTTGCCTTTCACCAAGGCGTCGGGGTTCGATTCTCCGATTGGACGTGAAAAGATATAGGGTCACTGCCCGACCACGTGGGTTTTCTCCGGGTACTCCGGTTTCCTCGCACGCTAACATCAGGGCCAAAAAGAGTTATTAATATAAGTTACTAATATCACGTACATCTCTAACCTTGAAATCACTTACAACTCTAACAACAATATCACTTACAACTCTAACATTGAAATCACTTACAACTCTAACAACAATATCACTTATAACTCTAACAATAATATCACTTACAACTCTAACATTGAAATCACTTACAACTCTAACAATAATATCACTTACAACTCTAACATTGAAATCACTTACAACTCTAACAACAATATCACTTACAACTCTAACAACAATATCACTTACAACTCTAACATTGAAATCACTTACAACTCTAACAACAATATCACTTGCAACACTAACATTGATATCCCTTACAACTATAACAATACTATCACTTACAACTCTAACAATTATATCACTTACAACTCTAACAACAATATCACTTACAACTCTAACAATAATATCACTTACAACTTTAACAACAATATCACTTACAACTCTAACAATAATATCACTTACAACTCTAGCAATAATATCACTCACAACTCTAACAATAATATCACTTGCAACACTAACATTGATATCACTTACAACTTTAACAACAATATCACTTGCAACACTAATATTGAAATCACTTACAACTCTAACAATTATATCACTTACAACTCTAACATTGAAATCACTTACAACTCTAACAATAATATCACTTACAACTCTAACATTGAAATCACTTACAACTCTAACAACAATATCACTTACAACTCTAACAACAATATCACTTACAACTCTAACATTGAAATCACTTACAACTCTAACAATAATATCACTTGCAACACTAACATTGATATCCCTTACAACTATAACAATACTATCACTTAAAACTCTTACAATTATATCACTTACAACTCTAACAACAATATCACTTACAACTCTAACAATAATATCACTTACAACTTTAACAACAATATCACTTACAACTCTAACAATAATATCACTTACAACTCTAGCAATAATATCACTCACAACTCTAACAATAATATCACTTGCAACACTAACATTGATATCACTTACAACTTTAACAACAATATCACTTGCAACACTAATATTGAAATCACTTACAACTCTAACAATTATATCACTTACAACTCTAACAATTATATCACTTACAACTCTAACAATAATATCACTTGCAACACTAACATTGATATCACTTACAACTTTAACAACAATATCACTTGCAACACTAATATTGAAATCACTTACAACTCTAACAATTATATCACTTATAACTCTAACATTGAAATCACTTACAACTCTAACAATAATATCACTTACAACACTAACAATAATATCACTTACAACTCTAACAATAATATCACTTACAACTCTAACAATAATATCACTTGCAACACTAATATTGAAATCACTTACAACTCTAACAACAATATCACTTACAACTCTAACATTGAAATCACTTACAACTCTAACAATAATATCACTTACAACTCTAACAACAATATTATTTACAACTCTAACAACAATATAACTTACAACTCTAACAATAATATCATTTACAACTCTAACAATAATATCACTTGCAACACTAATATTGAAATCACTTACAACTCAAACAACAATATCACTTACAACTCTAACATTGATATCACTTACAACTCTAACAACAATATCACTTACAACTCTAACAATAATATCACTTACAACTCTAACAATAATATCTCTTGCAACACTAATATTGAAATCACTTACAACTCTAACAACAATATCACTTACAACTCCAATATTGATATCACTTACAACTTTAACAACAATATCACTTACAACTCTAACAACAATATCACTTTCAACTCTATCATTGATATCACTTACAACTGTAACAACAATATCACTTACAACTCTAACTACAATATCACTTACAACTCTAACATTGAAATCACTTACAACTCTAACAACAATATCACTTACAACTCTAACAATAATATCACTTACAACTCTAACATTGATATCACCTACAACTCTAACATTGATATTTGTTCACAACTCTAACAACAATATCACTTACAACTCTAACAACAATATCACTTACAACTCTAACATTGAAATCACCTACAACTCTAACATTAAAATCACTTACAACTCTAACAACAAGATCACTTACAACTCTAACAGTATTTTCAATGAAAAATATAACAGTTTTTCAACGATAAAACCCATTGTGTCAATGAGCACTGCTTTGATTTATTTGCATTCATCAGATGGGGAGAACTAAGGAGGGGGGGGGGGGGGGGCTTGAGTGAGAGACTGTTAAGTGATAAACATGATTGTTGCTTACTTTGCGATCTGAAAAGTACTCTTTCATATAAGGAGATACTCTAATAGTCTTTTCCTCCTGATATAAAAGAAACCTTCTTTCCCCAACTTTTGAACGTTACAGAGCGTTATGTTACATTGAAATCGATTTTTAATTAAGTTTTTTAATAGTAACGTAACAAGGCGTATCAATCCAAACTTAGGTAAGTGTGGTTGGGTGGTGCAGTGGATAGCACACTTGCCTTTCACCAAGGCGTCGGGGTTCGATTCTCCGATTGGACGTGAAAAGATATAGGGTCACTGCCCGACCACGTGGGTTTTCCCCGGGTACTCCGGTTTCCTCACACGCTTACATCAGGGCCAAAAAGAGTGATTAATATAAGTTACTAATATCACGTACATCTCTAACCTTGAAATCACTTACAACTCTAACAACGATATCACTTACAACTCTAACATTGAAATCACTTTCAACTCTAACATTGAAATCACTTTCAACTCTAACATTGAAATCACTTACAACTTTAACATTGAAATCGTGTGGTGCAGTGGATAGCGCACTTGCCTTTCACCAAGGCGTCGGGGTTCGATTCTCCGATTGGACGTGAAAAGATATAGGGTCACTGCCCGACCACGTGGGTTTTCTCCGGGTACTCCGGTTTCCTCGCACGCTAACATCAGGGCCAAAAAGAGTTATTAATATAAGTTACTAATATCACGTACATCTCTAACCTTGAAATCACTTACAACTCTAACAACAATATCACTTACAACTCTAACATTGAAATCACTTACAACTCTAACAACAATATCACTTACAACTCTAACATTGAAATCACTTACAACTCTAACATTGAAATCGTGTGGTACAGTGGATAGCGCACTTGCCTTTCACCAAGGCGTCGGGGTTCGATTCTCCGATCAGACGTGAAAAGATATAGGGTCACTGCCCGACCACGTGGGTTTTCTCTGGGTACTCCGGTTTCCTCGCACGCTAACATCAGGGCATAAAAGAGTTATTAATATAAGTTGTATAGCTTTTTCATATTTGTTCTTAAAAAAATAAAATTTATAAACAACGTGTGAATAACGATTTTCGTATTCTCTGTATAGATGAAAAAAATGAAAAAAAACTACTTCCTTTTCCGGTACGTGTTTCCGGTATTGACACGATCGTATTTTCACCATTGCATGGCCTTGTCACTCTATAACTCCACTGAATTCAGTTGACATTCATAATGTCATGAATGCCACTGATCGAGTGTTGACATCATAATTATTACGTTGGATAGCATTGACCATTACCGGACGATAGATATATTATTTGAACTAAATGCTCAGAAATAAACGGCGTGATATATATTTTTTATGAGATGAACAGATTCTCAAAATGTAAATATAACTATTGAACTGCTTTTAATTGGCATTTATAGGCAGTATAAATTTTAACTGGACAAAGGCTAATCCAACAGGAATCGTTAGCACGCTTCATTTTTTTGACCTTTGTCCAGTTGACCGTCATATTGTTTATGAAAGCCAATTGAAGTCAGCTAAATTCTTATACATGCACTGAATCATGCGCAAAGACCAAAAACCACAAAGTGATAAAACACTGCTCAAATCATAGTTTAGCAATGACTTTATCGTCAAGTAGCAGGGGGAGGTTCAAATGAAAGCAAGCAAAAATCTTTTTCATTCATAACTGACGATATCAAAATGGAACATTTATACTGTAAGCTGTTGATTTGGAAATGGAGATTATAACGATCATGTGACATTTTTTTAGATTGAAAGCTTCTCTGAAACGCTATTAATAAAATGAAATCTATTTGTTTTCACTGAAAAGAAAAGAAAACAAATGTTGATTACAAAGCAACAATTGCTTCCATTGTTTCAAAAACGAAATAGCGACGTTTTATCATGATTCAATTGTGGGGAAAATTAAAAGAGCTTTGTTTCAAATAAATTGTGCTTATGTTATTGTGATGAAAACAAAAATCATGACAATTATCAGGTGCATAACGAGCCACTCAAACATCAGGAGAAATATTCTAGCGAAATGGAAATCGAGATGAAAGACTCTCTGATTATATGGTGTCTATAAAACAGATAGAAATAAAAAGATATCTTCACTGCATAATTCAACACTGTTGATACAGTCAGTATATTTTGTTAACGATAATGAAAACGATAAGGTCAAAAAGTTGAAATTTTATCTGAAGACAATTTTACGTTCGCCCAGTTCTAGATCTCGTCATTCGAAACCCAGCCGAAAACAGTGGCAACTGCAATTAAGTAAAGCAGAAAAACACTAATTGCAATGCAATGACGTCAAAACGGAAATGACGTACCTACCTACGAGAAGGGAGACCATTCTTGGTTTTAGATCCCAAGGCTTTGTTAAGTCACAAGAATAATTATATCAGTAAGTGTAACTCTCTCCGGGACCCTCATTATCGATAGATGACAAAGCACACATATATGCTTCACCTTTTAAATTTAGAAATAGGAAAAGTATGCCGAAACAATTAATTAAACTGCATCATATACACTGTAGCTGTTTCGTCCTCCAAGCTCCAAGGACTCCTCAGTGATACTAGGGGCCAAACGTCAGGAATACATTTTTTATAAACTTAATATGAAAAAGTAGAAGGGTCAGGTTCGTAATACCCCTTTAACTAATGAGTTTAGAACGATAATTTAATTAGTTCTTATAATTTCTAAACCATGTACTACGGAAGTGTGTATACATGTATTATGTTCCATGCCACTACTCAAATGAGATAAATGTGGCTATGAAGGAGACTCCAGCAAACCTCGAAGACAAAACAATCTACACAAGCATAGTCTACCTGATCTTTCAAGAAATACTAGATTTTATTTTCAATGCTGAAATGAGTGATATCGGGCGAATAAAAAAAGAACTGCTTTGGGTTGGCCTCGAACTCAATTTCAATAATGAATGTCCTCAAATGTTTTACCCTCCGTTTTATTGTTGATGTATGCTGTTTTGCTGTTATTTTTTGTTGTTGTTTTTTGTTGGTTAACTAATGTCGAATTATTAAAAGCAGTTGCACCGGAGTTGCATACATGCAAAGAGAAACAATAAGTGTGTGTAAGCTTGCATCATAAGAGATAAATGGGCGGATTGGTCGAGTGGAAATACATTTCTTTATGCCGGCCTTCTACGATGTAAGGGTTGAAAGGATAAAGTTAAGTCGATTACCTTCCATCAATACATATTTGTCAAGTATGATTTTTAATGTGTCATACTCACACACAATGTAACGCGAGGCCGCAGTAGCAATAGTGCTTAAAACTGCTTGTCATATGAACGCACCATCAGACTAAGAGGAAGAATGGTTGACGTCAAATATTGATATAAATATTGAAAAACTCATAAGCTCTACACATATTGGTAACCAATAATAGGGAATTTAATTAGGATTAAGTTAAATCTAAATGGCAGATGTAGCGGACTAACGATATTAAAGGTGGTTATCCGCACAGCCGCTTGTTCTACAATGTGGCATCGCAAATGTGAGCTAATAACGTCGCATCCATGTGGGCGGTCGTTGCAATTGAAAGGATGCTATCCTACATCAAATACAAATATGAGCAATATCTCTACTAGTTATTCATATATGCTTATACAACATTACCCAGGTAATTTATACTGTTATAGCAGATTAATTGTACCAAAGTCTCACACATCACGAGTTCACAAAAAATGACTCTAGGGGACTCCATATATAGAACAGATAATATCTTAACGAGCACAATTATCATAGACAAACAGACGTGCATTACTTTAAAATGACCTTTATACAATATATTATCATAATTGACGCAGTGTTGTCACGTATACATACTGATACACGATAAACTAAAGTATACCATATACAGCGGTTGTTCGAAACGATCACGATATTTTCATTAATCGACTGTAACGCTCATAGTTAAATAAAGTCTTTCAAACATTTCAAGGCATTGACTCTGCATCTGCAACGAATTAAAGTGACTCGACCGACCCTGACTCCCAGGTAGACCATTTTACGGCCGACACTGCTGTGTCCCAGGCAGATAAGTTTACGTCACAACCCCAACTCCAATGCAGACACCTAACATTTTGTCAACCTATACGAGCGATTGCAGACCGGGCGAGATTTTCGCTGAAAGACAACATCGACATCAACACCAAACACCTAGCGAAAACAAAAACATCCATACAAATAATATAGGGTTAAACGGGTGATGCGTAATTTTTTTTTTATGTTTTTATATGTAGGGCCCTTTTACATATTTTCAACATAACTTCGACGTGGTGATAAAATACCTAATAAAGTTATATGTTTTGTTTTGTTTGTTTTTGATTTTGTTGTTTTTCTTTTTTTTTTTTTAGTTATTTATCTATTTAGTCTTCAATACAACAGATTGTTTAGTCGTATTTACGATAATTGTCGGATGTACACGTATCATTTTTTTAAAGGAGACGAATATGTAAAAAAAAGTGAGAAAAGAATAGTAAATTACTGAAGCGTCAACAAAATCATAAAAAATCCGAACACAAAATTCATTAAAATAGGGTAATAATATGAACAAATTAAAGAAATATTTACACTGTTACGCTTGCCATGTAAACTCTTGGTTACATCCAAATATATGTCACGTCCTCAAAGTGAGAACTATGTCATCATTCTCAAACAAAACAAGAAGTCACACTTATCAGCATATTAGAAACGTCCATCAGCGTATCTTACAAGGATGTACAATATACATTGTAACATGCGTGAATATCTTGCAGCCAATAATGTTGTAAATGACATTTTTGATGGCAAAAACAAAATATCATGGAAGGTACCAGTTAAATAATTGTGTTTCAGCTCAGGACCTATTTAAGCCTTCAACGCTTAGAAAAGGAATGCTTCCATATATGAATGTTTAAACTTTTTTTTTTATTTATTTATATATCTCGTTTGACAGAGCAATGACACCACTAGGGCATTTCTGTAGAGGTGTCTTGGTGTGAGCTATGTTTTGCTTGTGACGTTCCCGTATTTGTAATGTTTCACTCTGTCTTTGAAAGGCTATCTAAGTCTTCAGCTTTTAACGGAAGTGCTTGTTCTTAGGATGTTATCTGTCTTCCGTGTTTTTTATTCAAGTTTTTTTATAAAACATTTTCGATGTAAAATTGAAAATAAGACCTAAAATGTGTTGCCCGTTGGCAGGTATTTCAAGTCATAAGCAGTAGCCATGAATTGTGATATGAATATCTACTGAATGCGGATTTGGTTTTCTACCAGTTATATTGCTTATGTAACAGTTACAGAAATTGATATCAGCAGGCGAACATGTTATGACTGTGTAAAAACAATATTGACCGTCAACCTAATGGAATACAGATAGTCAATTGATATTGGGTGAAAGTTAAACACATCATTCAAATCGACGATGCTAGCCTAAATACCATTGTAATTCTCAATGATGTATCGTCAGATCCTGGGCGACATGTTCACTGATAAGCTGCTGTTGGAGACCCTTCTCTCTAATCTCTCTTTAAGTATGCCGTGATTTATACTCATAGTTTCATACAACGCACAGCTAGTTTTATAATTATTCATATATTCCTACGCAGTCTGTGGAAGTATGTCCAATAAATGGAGAAATCGATGTAGCCATTGTTCTGTGTAAACAATCTGTTATATTTAATATTTAATTAATGTTTTAGCAGTCAACTCATTCTTCTTGCACTATCATAATAACTAATAACTAAATTTAATTGTTACCTGGCTCTCTATTTTAAAAGATATTCAATATATTTGATTATTTTCGTGGTTAATCCAATACATTTCATATACAGCCACGAATTAGTCAAAACCATTTGCCTGGTGACGTCATGAACTAATACACGTTTCCATGGCAACAATTGTGCCCAAGCGTATAAGTGATCTAGAGTAAAGTGTTTTGTTTATATGCAGAAAAAATCTGTTGACGGTAAACATATTTTACTGACTGTTAGACATTTTCTGACAAGCTTTAATCTTGTGGAACGTGAAGATATGCTGTTTCTCGGTGTTTTGACCAACCTGGTGAATTATTTCCCGCGGCCTCCAGCCATGAGAAATAGTTTACCATGTTGGTCCCAACACCTCGGGAAAACAGTTTTGGCTATTGACTGAAAGGGCATGAATTAACTGTATACTTATCATTTATCTGGTTTTACTGAGGTTTCTGAGAAATGCATAGTATTTATTTTTTCCCGATGTTAGATATTTAATACTCAAAAATAAAAACTGCTTTATATGTGTACAAAAGTCAACCTCGTTATCGCAAAGGGAGTGGACCAGTGGGAACATTTCGACTTATCCTAGCATTCACATTCACATGGTTAAGTCAAGTTTTGCCGAGACATAAGAGATACTTCGAATTATACGATGGCTGCGAGTAATACAATGTATCTTTCGCTCTCTACACCCCTGGAATGTCACAAAAATATTGTTGACCCTTAATATTATAGAAATTTCCGTGATAGGTTTCGGATAATGACAAAAAACATACGGAACATGGATTCGAGAAATGCCGGCTGATGAAAATTGCTGTCGCTACTTATGTATATCGATCTCAATCCCAAATAATATGTATCCTTGTATGATATGAAGATGGTTAATGTTAAATTATGATTAATTCTTCTTTACTCAGTTTTCACTTAGAGGTCATGCCATTATCTTAAATGTGACTTTGATTTACATGGCGGGTGTTGTCAATGAGGCAGAGGAAGTTTACCCTTTCGGTACACCTGGTCTTAATCCCTAATACTTTTGCAATGATCTATGTTAATCATCACTTGATCATTGTCGAGATAAGGTCAGGTCAAGGCTGGGAATTATTAAACGTTTATATCATCTCAAAATCTGTGTTGGTGGTGAACGTAATTACTATAAGCTGCAGCATTGCTTTTTGTATTTAAATTACACCTGATAGCAGTTTTACTGGTGATTAAATGTAAATTCAGTCAATCACAAATTCTTTAATGAAAGTGCGATTTAATTTCATTTAACGTCAGTAGCTTTTCTACAGGTTTGAGAAGCCATAAAATGCGATATTATGTAACAAGGGATCCTGGGAATCCCCAGGGCTGCTAATGCACTCATAATGCAGTGTCACCAGAAATCAATTAATCATATACACAACACCTCTAGTCTAGGGCGAGACAGATGACGCCTAAGTATATTTCAAATGATTGTGTGTAGATTGCTCCCTATTTTCTCCGTTGGTAACGTTTTTCAGACTTTTGTTCAATGAATATTATTGGAAAATATCGAAGCTTCAACAAACCATAATACGAACTCAAAATCAATTAAAAAAGGGCAGAATATAAAAAAAAATGAAAAAGAGTAATTGTCTTCTGCTTCATCGACGACACCCTCCATGTAGATTCTTGATCATATCCAAGTAAACACCAAGTCCTCAAAATGAGAACCGAGTCATCATTGTCAATCACATCAAGTAAGCACAATTATGAGCTGATTTAAAAAAAACTTCCAACTTCATATCACACAAACATTTGATTTAATATTGACTGAAATACTTATGTAAGTCGCCTTAATACCCAAAGTTTGATATATTTACATATGATACATTTTCACCAAGCTGAAACCAGTCAATTGTGGTTTCTTTCATGGCTAAACGGAAGTGCATAAAGTTCGTAGTGTCATATTACGCATGCAAATCTAATTTGAGGTAAATTGGTCCATATTTAGTGATGAAACAATCATTAACTGTTCTTTGATGATAAAGCTCTTTGATACATCAAGTTAAATGATAACCAACTACCGAAAAAAATCCATTGAAGGTCGTTAGAGATCAACAGAAAAAAAACAACAAAAATTTATATTCAAATAAAAACGATATTTATTCTCATTAAACTTTTGAATTTACAGTAAACAGGCGTGATGCTAAAAGTCTATTTCCATTTAAAAAAAGAAAACAAATGTCAATGGCCAATATTCTGAACATGAGTTGTTGCTCCGACATACCAGTGATTGACAAGTTCGTTATCGTGGTGAACAAAATGTCTGTCAATTGAAGCCGGAGGAAACTGTTTAGCCAACAAAGTACGGGGTCTTCACTTCCATTTCCGTTTATTATACGCTCGCGATGTTCTGCAAAGCGAAGCGAACAAAGTTATGGCTTTCCCTTAATGCTGTTGACATTAAATCCCGCTATTATTTTTATTCAAATCATTAGCTTTCTTCAGGACATTGTCCTGTTTTCAGCTTATCATAAAGACACGATCTATCATTAACGGAAGTTCTTTATTGGCAGAAATACATGTTTACGGAGTTTCACCTCGACGTCTGTTATTTAAGCCTTATATATATATATACACAAATAATATCAATACTTTTATCTGTTTCTGTCTATTTTATTTTCAAAATGGCTGAGATGATGCAGATATCCAGTGAGGCATATGACATTAATGTAATTCGCACCATTAGGATTTTATTGTGGAGCTCTCCTTGTTTTGAAATGTATTTTTGTAATTTGTCAGCTAGACTAAATCAGAGGGTTGACTTGTTTTTATAAAAGACGAACGACTATTACGAAAATGATGTTTGTATGTTGATTGCAAGTAATGAACGTTTTGGAAGCTTTTAAACCGTACACACAGAGATGATTTTGAGTATAAGTGTGATATCGTTCATTGTGCCGTTTGAGTTGTTGATTGCAGACATGTGTACATGCAGATATGCAAAACATCTATTTTAATGATATTTCTAAGCGGCTTTTTTCTTTGTTTTTGTGTCTCCTCGATTCGTGTTTGATGTTGTTATCTTAATGTAATGGCGATGTCGTTCATGTTTTCTATTATGCTGAACACGATGTTCTTTTACCGTGTGATTTTCTTTGCCAGGGCCCGGTCCATTTATGATATCCAAGTTTGAGTACAAAACAAACTAGCGTCTTTGCCTTCCTATTACTGGGTGAGTGATTTGTATTATTTACCTGTTAATGTTATTTTTATGGACGTTTCGACTACTGAAAGAGAACGTATACACACTGCACCAGTTACATGAAAGTTATAGATCTAGTTCCCTGTCGTGTGATGAAGCTGGTGTCCCCCTCGTCTCTTTTCCCATTCTGATTGCTATTTTTTTATGGTGATTGGTTGTGTAGTGGCGGTTCTGTGGATGGATTTGGTAACCAAAAGCCTCTCAGCCACCCCTTCCCTAAGTTTTTTCCCATATACGACTCATGACACTTTTCCATGGAACTTAATATTAAATGCTACATATGTACATACAACTCTTATATTTTTAAACTGTAAGTCTTGTTTTAGGGGTGCACAAGGCACTGTTAAGGCTGTCAGTGGTGTCACCGAGGTGCTGAAATGGCAATGCATACCACCCATATACGTAAGGTATCACCAAGACTTTGTTTATGGTTTTACTATAGTAAGTCTGTCTCAGTTTTCCAATTCCTTACTTTTCTTTTACAACTGTATTCACCTTGTTGATTAACTGGTCAGCGTTACCACGGTGATCGAGTGTGACTTGTGTTGGTCAGGAAATCGAACAATGACCATCTTTCTGAAAGGCGGAAACATTATCAGTATTGTGCCACTGATTTAATTGATTTTGAGTTAGGATTATGATTTTGTTAACGCGTCGGTATTCTCTAATTTATTATCAACTACGTCATCGGGCTACGAAAACATTCATGTTAAAACAAATCTTTAAGGGGTAGGTGTAGAAAGGTTTTCTTGAAAGGATAAACGCTGATATGCATGTATACTGGCTTTCTTTATGATGCTGCACTCGTGCTAGAATCGCTATAGAACACATCTAGACTTAATTGATTATTTCAATTGTTTTTAAATCAACTTAGATAGCATTGAAATGAAACTAGAGTATTATCTCGTAATTTCTTTTTCGGGGAGATAAGATGTATTTTCACCAAACAGTAATAGATTCTGTTTCGTCAGAGTTTCTTTTCATTTCCAGCTGCGTCTGCATCCATTGTCGATAGAGCTATGTACGTTAAATATCATACATTCAAATGTTTCTGAAATCAATAGTAGGGAGCACACCTTAGCACAGTGCTCCAGAGGTTTTCCATTACGAAATTCAAAACATGTCTTATGTATTAAACTCATACCGAAACAGTAAATGAAGACAAATTTTCACCGAAAACTAAAAAATGAATAGTTCTTTTGAATTTGAAGGATTGCTATAATAATGTATACATGCTGATGCTGACATTTTTTGTCGATCTCAGCTACCTTGTTTCAAATCTCTTTGTTAGATTAGTTATGCCACAACAAGGAGCGCCATATCCAACTGACGGTCAAATGATCACATTTCGCACGATCATCGAGTGGACCTATGGGGAATTAAGGACCAAAATGTTTTGAATTGATTCTTTCGGAAATGTCAGTTATTTGTTGGATCAAATAATTATAAAGCTGTACGGAATACGGTACTGGCATGTCTCATTGGCTTGTAAAACAGATGTTTACGTATGTTGTACACAATGTTAACGATACACGGTTGTAAACTTGTTTTTTTATATAAGTTCGCCAGGAACGCGTGCTCCATTCACTTTATTGTGAAATGAAGTGATCGGTGTTTACCAGAATCATTGAGGCGGGACGAAGTGAACTGTAAATCCTGCTTCATTATCACAGCTTGTCAGATACGAAATGCTGATAATAAAAATAATTTGTACTTGTAGTAGTGTCCATGATATCTTATGTAGAAGGCTTCTACTTAAAGATAATCTAAATAGCATATCTAGTGATGTTCTAACAAGCGTATTCATCACTATTTCGGGCAATTTTTACAGAAGTATAATGATATTTTTTTGGTATGTATCATGGTTAAGCATGGACTTTGCTTTCTACATTTAATTTGCCATGTTTGTAACATTTAATTAACAGCATTTTTTTCAGTTTCTGATAAAAAAAAACCCATCTTGTTCAACCCCTTGATATTAAAACAAGGAGGTTAACTCTGCTGGGGGAGCCATGATATCCACATTTATCTCATTTGGATACTTGCATGGTTCATAATATACACACATTCGAAGAACACGATTTGAAATCATACTGTTCTCATTGTATTCTTAATTCATAAATTTAAGGGGTTTTACGCACTTGAGCCTTCACTGCTACAGTAGTTTGAAAATTTCGACTTCCACCTTTTGACCCCTTCCTATCCCCTTTTGTTTTTTTTTTCTTTCAATATGAGTTTTTTTTTATTATTTTGTAGTTTATTTTTCGCTCTCGGATTATTTTCTTCGGGTTGGTAATTTTATTAGAATAACAGTTTTGTAACACAACCAGAAAGATATTTCAGTGTGACGTTTCGTTGAAGACAAAGTCACCTTCATCAGATTAATAAGTCTAATAAAGTGTCAGTGTGGTTATCAAAACGTCAGACTAAGATGTCCTAATGGTTGTGTTATATAACTTGTATTCTTTCATACTGACTTTTGTTGAACCCCTAGCATTGTGCCTGACTTTCTATTCACAGCGGTTGAGCCTGTATTTGACATAACGAAGTACATTCTATACAAATGTACAGATACAACCAATAATATTTAATTAACATTTCGCGCTAGTTCAACGACATACAGCGTATTATTGAATACATATCAGTTCCTTATTGATAACTAAAAGGTGATGTGCGAATTACTATCATCACAGTATGGACAAAATGGACACCTCTGATGAAGGTATGACGATCATTATTGTTTGATCATTATTAAACCTCGGTAGCCTGTGTCTTCTACTCTATTATATCATCATGACTTTGTGGAACTTCTACCCTTGTGTCCGACGTCCTGTATCACAGGGACTGCATTTGGCGTAGCGAAGAACATTCTATACAAATGTACAGATTCAAGGTCACATTCACTGCTGGTAGCCGTGATCGCGTAATTAGCCGTTGGCGCTAGTTCATCGTATTTTTGAATACGTATAGTATGCTTATTAATCAACCCAAACGTGATGTGCCAATGACTAGCATCATTATATGACGAAAACATAACACTCGTTCTGTAACCCGTGAAGGCGACTGCACAATATGCCAGGCAAAATACCATACTTCCATTTAACTGTCAAAGAAGATTTTTCTCCACCACAATACGCTGTTTTATTCCACTCGAAGACCATTGTGTATCTTCCGGACTTTTGATTGGTTGAGAACTTAAACTTTGACCAGAAATCACGTGGTTCAATGCCACGTGCTGATGGTTGAAGTCCTCATTACTTATTAGAAGCATACAGGCATATATGTTTATGCGTATGTGGTCTGTGATTCATTTGTATTTGATTTTAAGTAATATTGCATAGTTTTCAGTACTGACAGGCTTCTCTATCTATAATTTTGTCATACAGTTGTTGCCGAAAGAATCGTTTTAGAAATGATAGGATTTGTAAACTTAAGTCATTTTTGAATGAGTGAATTTTCACATATGTATCAAATCAACCTTGTCCACAAAAACGTGTGTATTTGCATTCAAATCAGGTTACACTCCAGTTGTTTTCCACGAGCGAGAGTGTAGTAGAAACCAGTTCAAACGACTCGTGGTTGTTTGATAGGTATTTATAACACTATCTTTAGTTTCAATGTTTCTTTTACTTAAAACTAACTAACGAAAATATACCATATCCAAAAATCTCTCGTTGTGTAACCTCCATTTTGTACAATTATACCAGTAGAAATTACTCATTGTATAAAAGTGATATTTTCACTAGTTCAAAATGTGATTTCTAAGTTTACCAATCAAAACACTGTTCCCAAACGTTTGCCAATGGGAAAAATTGAAGCTACGCAGGTCGACTATAAACTGTAATAAATAGAGGATATCTAACAGTGCATTCAGTTTCATGCTTTGAAATTATACACTACACATTTTGTTTACACACCTGACCCTTTCGATCTGCTTCTACTCCACAGTATTTTATGTGCCCAAACCTATAAGTGATCTTCATTAAATCGTTTTGTTTATATGCAGACAACATTTTATTGACGGTAGGCATTTTTTACTGACTGTTAGACATTTTCCAGCAAGCTGTAATCTTCTGGTACGTGAAAATTGCTGTTTCGAGAGATCCGGGTAACTCAGAGAACATGCTAAATACATCGGTACTCTGGACAAACCTGGTGAAGTATTTCGCGCGGCCTCCGTCCCTGGGAAATGGTTCACCAGGTTGGTCCCAACATCTCGGGAAAACAGTTTTGACTATTGACTGAAGGGGCATGCATTAACTGTATAATGTATCATCCTGATATTTCTGAACATGTTCTTCATGTTTGTTATGTTACTAGAATCTATATAATGTAATTAGTCTGATGACGGCGACAGTGTCGTCATAGAAACGTCGCACATTAATAACATAATGGTTGTATTTAATCAATTATATTCTAATCTATTATCACGTCTAATATATTCTTATTGAACTCCTACATGTATCTTTGTGCCCGACTTTTGGAGTCACAGAGCCTGTCATTGACATAGTGAAGTACATTCTATACAATTGTACAGATTCAAGGTCATATTTACTGCTGATAGCTGTAATTGCTTAATTAACCTTACTGACATACAGCGTATTATTGAAAACATGTCGGTTTCTTAGTAATCAACTCAAACGTGATGTGTTAATAACTAGCAACACTAAATGACGAAAAAGGGATACATGTGATGACAATATGACTTGATGAGTATTGTTTGATGCTTATCAGTAGCCTTTGTAGGGGACAGTACAAATATGCAAAGCTAAAAACCACGCTTTTCATTTAACAATTTTTTTTAAAGAAAATTTGTTTTCTATCATAATACGCAGTGTTACTCCATTCTTCAACCATTGTATATCTTCCAGACTTTTGATGGGTTGATATTTGATACTTTGAAAATTAACTATAGGAGTGAAAAAATACTATATCAAGTAACTTCTCGCTGTGTAGCTTCCATTTATAACATTTTGCCAGTGAAGTATCGAAAATCATGTTCACAAGTTAGAAATGTGACTAGTAAAACGTATGACTTTTTTTCTAATCGGACCAATCAAAACACAAGTGGGGCTAATATTTTAATATTTTTACGAGACCGCTTCACGATTGAAAAATATGAAGACATTAGCCACACATTTAAAAAAATAAGTAATGTTAGTGAAATAGGTTCCATATCCAATAACAACAAATCGTGTGACCTATTTCTACAACAATAATATTATGTCGTCAGTGGCAGTATTGTTTCTCTTGTTCGATTACTGTATCTGCAAAAAACACATATTAAAGTGGTTTTACGCACCTGACCCTTCTGCTTCTACATAAGACGATTCCCACCCTTTGGTCCCTAGCATTATTAACAAGTCCTAAAGTACGAAACAGCTGTATGATGCAGTTTAATTCATGTTCTCGTCATACCGTATCTTTTACTAAATCTAAAACATGCAGCAAATGTACAAACATAATTTTGCAACAAACTTTTTATTGTATATATATTTGCTTTTCTTTTTCTTTTTACATATTTGTTGTTTTTTGTCTTTCATTCTGTAATAAATGTTTTGCTATAGATTTTATATATCATCCTGGTATTTCAGAGCATTAGTCTTATTAGTCGTATTAACTAATTAGTCTCATGAAGGTGACAGTGATGTCATCAATACGTCACACGGATATAATTGGCTGTGCTATATAACTTTCATCCTGACTTATAGTTTTTTGTAAAACCTCTAGCATTGTGCTCGACTTTCTATTCACAGCGGTTGATCCTGTATTTGACATCACGAAGTACATTCTATACAAAAGCACAGATGCAAGCCGTAATTTCTTAATTAACCTTTGACGCTTGTTCAACGACATACAACGTATCATTGACTACGTATCGATTCCTGAATGATTAACGCAAACGTGATGTGTGAATTACTATCATCAATATATATGGCAAAAATGGACACCTTTAATGAAGGTATGATGATCATTATTGTTTGATTATTATTACACCTCGGTAGCCTGTGTAGGCGACAGTACAAATAAGCTGATCTAAACACCACGCTGTTTATTTAACAAAGAAAAGTGTCAACGAAGATATTTTAGTAGCTTCTGTCGTGAACTATACTTTATATAAATGAAGACACTGTTAGATATCCTATATATCCCCACTTAACAAATCTTACAGGAAATTGAGGCTACACTCGTAAATGAATTACAATAAAGCTATACTAGGATACCAAGAGTTTACTGAACGAGAGGAGGAAATTGGAACGAGTGTAAAGGTTAATACGCTAAGTTTTGTTTGGTATTGTCGTTTAAGGACATGTCAAAATGAAGCGATGGGAAAAAGAATGCGATCTCAAAGAAAAACCACCGATCAACGGCTTGTACAAAGACCCCGGAGAGTGCTAGCACTAGTCGATTTTCAGGCACCTTAATCACTTTACCATCACTCCAACCTACCTGAACACGATTGGGAAGCTGGAGTGTGGATCCTTAATTCATTTGCTGGAAAGTATTTGCGTGTTGGCACCTGACCCTTCTGCTTGTACATTAGTTTAGAAATTTTGGATTCCTACCTTTTGGCCCCTAGCATCACTGAAGAGTCCTAGGAGGACGAAACAGCTGTATGATGCAGTTTAATTCATTTTTTCGGCATACTGTATCTATTACTAAATTTAAGAGGTGCAGCATATGTATGTGTTACGTGATCTTTGAGGCCCTGGCATTTACTTTGATACGACCTTGATTTATCCGGCGCGTATCATTGATCAGGCAGAAGACGGATACTCTCGCGGAACACCTGGGCTTATTCTCTTGTACTTTTACAACGGTATCCATGTAAATCTTTCTTTTGTTCATATTTTTTTCTGGTTTAATCGATTCTGAGTTTGGATTATGATTTTGTTGACGCTTTGGTATTCCTTTTTTTCTTACCTTAGGAGATCTGGGACATAAGAGCAGTTTTTACCGATGTAATCATTTTCTATTTAAGCATATGTGATTGCACAATTCATCTGATAGGTAGCTGTGAGTTCCGCGGCGGATGGAATTAAATTCAATGTAGATGTATGTAGTGCAGAGTGAAAAGTAAAAATAAAAGATCTGTATTATGTTGATCGTGATCGCGTGACCCATAGAGCGGGATAAAGAACGCATTCTGTTATCATCCGGATAAATCGCATACTTTGGCATTAGAATCAAAACAAGAGGACATGGTCAACAGGGCAAAACGCGCGTGAGATTGCTAGGGAACCAATAAGACATGACGTTGCCAATGGGATAAAGAACCGGGCACGTGGCTCATGGGATACAGAACGCATGGAACGATGACGAAATGAAAAATTCAAGAAGTGACTCATGGGACCTAGAGCACGAGACGTGGTTCATGGGATCAAACGTACATAATATTGTCCCAAAGTATCAATTTTATTGGGTTGTTTGTGTATTGCGCATGTCATCAGCTATGGCTATACAAGGATCTGTCATGTTTCACTATTGGAGGATAACCGAAATAAACACTGAACTGCCACCAGCATCTGATGGCTGTCCAACGTACAAATGTAGGCCTAGAACAGGATCAACAACCCTGACACGACTTTACATACTCTGAATTAACTTGGCAAATTCGCAAAACAAAAAGTACAATGGGTAATTGCGCGGAACTGGTCTTATTTTATGAGTTTTACAATGGGAAATGTTTCATTTATGGGATGTTTATTATAATGGTATAACATGATTGTTTGTACTTTTGATTCAATATGGTTTTATGCCGCTGGCGCTGTGTATACATAGTTAATGACTAAATAATTAAGATACGTGATCCGATGTTATTGGAACATGGTATGTCATTATCTTGTGAAATCGAATCTGCAATGTACAAGGAGCTGCAGGTTATTGAAATGGTTGTAAATGTTTTTTAGTACCAGGAATTATTATTTTTATAGTAGTCCTCCAAATATAAATAGATCGAATACGTTGTTAGCTACCGTACGGTTAAGGTTGATTTTGTCGTCGTGGCATGGTAAGTAATTATCACAGAAATACAATTTCATAAGTTTACCGTTGTAGCTTGCTTCCAGGTTTTTACATACTGTTAAGTGTTATTAGGTTATGCTTCAACAATTTGGTTTAGCATATATTGGGGACACAGTGTCTTCATATGTTTTGCTTAATAATCTAGATATATATTAAATCACATATACGTATCATATATCATTGGAAAGGTTATTATTTTGTTTTAGTGCACGATTTGAAATGATACAGAAAAAGTTAAATCTTACCTCTAAATTTACAAATTTAATGTGCTTAACGCACCTGACCCTTCTACTTCTACATTTGTTTAGAAAATTTGGATTCCCATCTTTTGGTCCTAGCTTCACTGAAGAGTCCTAGGAGTATGAATCAGGTGTATGACGCAGTTTAATTTTTTTTCGGCAAACTGTATCTATTACTTAATTTACAAGGTGCAGCATGTGTTTGTGTTACGTTATCTTTTTTAAAACACTAATTACAATAGTTTAAAAATTATTCACAATTTCATAATACCATTTAATATAATGAAGAAAAGGGAGACAATTTTGAAGTTAGAACTTCCTTCATATTTTCTAACAGAAACTGTTAAATATACTTTATCTATTGATGGACAGTTAGTTCATCTATAAAAAAAATATGTCTCAGATTTTTCATATTTGTTGAACGTTCGCCTGTAGAGGTAAATAAGGGGATGGGTTTGAATTCTGTCCCGAAAATGAAACATAACAGAGACGTTGAAATGAAGACTCTCATTCCCTGCTTAACGTACAGCATTGGCTGTAAATAGGACCAGGAGGTATGTCATGTTGGATTCCTTTGGCAAGCTGTTCCAGTGAGATAGTACTTTTAAGTCGGTGTCAGATCTGTGCTATCGCAAGGATACAAGTACGCCAGGATACCATGTAACCGGCACACATACCAACATGCACGCATATTCAACACCAAGGAGGCATGTTCCTAGCTATAAGTATTATATATACAATATAACTTTCATTTTTTTTAATTTTTACAACAGTTACATATGTAACATAGGGATAAATACAAGTTGAAATAACTAATACAAGCTACGATGTCTTACTGATAAATATCCCGGCTATTATTGACGCCTTTGCAGCTAGTGCAAATCTCTTGGACTTTTGTTCCGATTCCGATTTGCACTTACGGCTTTGTACATGTAGTTTTTTTTATTTCAGTTAGGGTTTCTAGTTCCGTTTCCGATTTACACTTACGGCTATGTAACTATTGATTTCATTCTGAGGTTATAGTTTCGGTTCCGTTTTATACTGACGCCTTTGTAGCTGTTGATTTCATTCTGATGTTTTAGTTCCGGTTCCGTTTTATACTGACGCCTTTGTAGCTGTTGATTTCATTCTGATGTTTTAGTTCCGGTTCTGTTTTATACTGACGCCTTTGTAGCTGTTGATTTCATTCTGATGTTTTAGTTCCGGTTCTGTTTTATACTGACGCCTTTGTAGCTGTTGACTTCATTCAGTGATTTAAATTCCGGTTCCGAGTGACACTGACGCATTTGTAGCTGTTGATTTCATTCTGAGGTTGTATTTCCGGTTCCGATTTACGCTTACGCCTTAGTAGCTGTTGATATAATTCTTTGATGATAGTTCTGGTTCTGGGTTTTTCTCGGTTTCAGTTTCATAGTAGTTTTGACCAATTTGGATGCCAAAGCTTTGTGTCCCTTGCATCAACAATTCGTCCTAGAAAGACTGAACAGCTGTATGGTACAGTGTAAATACGGTGGACACAATGTCGATATAACCTATCTTTAACTTACAGTCTCCAGTATAATATCTTATGGTGACAACGAGTACTTTTGTAAACCTTCAAAGGTATACCTTTCATAAAAGTTGAGGTGTCAGCAAAACCGTAATTCGAATTTAAAATCGATCAAACTCGGGCACAACATGGTCAAAGACAGGATGAACATGGATGTTGATTCTTTAAACAGTACGAAGATAACTACGTCTGTATAATCACGCGGCTTCTGCTTCATGAACTACATCCGTCATGTAAAATTTTGCCAGTCAAAGTTATGCTTCGTAATCACACCGAGAACTCTTTTTTAAAAAAAAACCCCAGGTATCCTTAGAAGTATTCAAAAACAAAAACAAAAAAATCAATAAAACTACACAATGCACTGGGGATCATTACATAACTCCTCAAACTCTCACAGTTCGGCTCGCAGTGCTAAAATAAAACTCAAATACCAAACGGAAACGAAATCGACTAATATCTTATTTCAACCAATTAGAAGTTGTAGTAGATATCTTTGTTTGTTTTATCAATTTCCGCCTAATAGTTTTTAGAAATATATTGGAAACTTTAACGGCGAAAGAAGAAGTTTGTGGACTTAAATGATATGGTTATAATGTCACTGCAAATATCATCAAAATGTTCCGAAAATACTTAAGTGTGCCATAATGATCGAAGGATTTTATAATTTTATATCAACAAAAATTCAGTATTAATTTTTTTTAGAGTCTGTTGTGCACCTGATGCACATGTAGTACAGCTAATTGGTAGGTTTTCGTTAGCAAGCACGCTGCAGGCTATACATGTCGGGATTCCTGATTTCAAGTTCCTTTAATAAAAAAAAGAAGTTAAATAAATAAAATAGTGATTATCATCAAATTAATCCTCTGAGTGTATTGCACGTTATCAAATTTTAAGTTTCTTTATTTGTTTGTTTCAGGTTGTTTTTCTTTTTTCTTTTTCTTTAATTGGTTTTGGTTGGGTTTTCTTGGGTTGAATTTTTATTTCTTTTTTTATTGTTGTTGTTTTCTCATTTTTGTTATGTTTTATTTTTGTTTGCTTTGTTTATTTTTATGGATGCTTTGTTTGTTTCTTTTTTTAACTACGGACAGATATACGTGCATGTATCACACATTCGATGATAATAACGAATCAATCAAGGAGGTTCGTGTTCGTCACTATGTGGCTTATGAACAATTATACGGGTTTTTTTTTTCTTAAACCTTCTTATTTTTACCCATGCCCACATGTACTCAAAAAAGAAAAACATGAATGAATAAATAACCGGTGACTGAGACCAATGACGTCCAAAAGGGGTTGACTCACTCTATCACTGCATTCTTACATAGATATTGACGTAAATATCTACCAAAAAGGGAGGCAATTGTTGTTGCAAAAAAGGCACGGTGGTCTAGTTCGAGTCGCCATGGCACTTTTGTTGTATCATTGAGCACATACTTTACTCCGCTTGTTCCAGTCTACTCGGCTGTAAATGAGTACGTGGTTGGGCAGGGTTAGATATTGTAGAATGCTAGCTTAGGCGCCAAAATGGCAGAACCGGTTGTATGTTCCCTTGATAGTTGAAAACGATATTGGCTGGTTGCTAAGGCCCTTTATCCAAAGATAATATTTTCTGACCCGTTTTTAGATGACCTTTTTGTTGTAATTTAGTGGTATATATGAGTCTTGAAGTGTTATTATTATTATTATGGAAAAAAATAACATGTTAACACTTTTCCTAAATAACCAAATGGACGACATATGTTGCGATCAGAGAGACGAGTGGCCTACGGATATAATGATGTTACAAAAACACGTTTTGTTTCCATTGAAACTTATCACATTTGTGTGACGAAAAGTGGCTGCAATCCCTGTAGAGAACAGATCTACTGACGTATCGTTATTACACAAATGTTGGACCGTGGCCCATTGAGATATGATACTTTTGAAATCAAATGATCTTCGGATGTTCCAGTCTACCACATATATATTGGTATTCAACAATCCAATCTCATCGTCTCCATACATCAGACTGTTGACGTAGTTTATGCATTAGTGAATGAAAGACTGTAATGAATTTATCATCTCTGTTAAACACTTTTAATTCAGTCCTATCTCGATTCCGAGTACTCGGAGTTTGAATGTTTAGTGTGAAATTTAGCCGGGACCGAAAAATTAAACGGTGTCTTCCGAGATCGAGACAATGAGGTTCGGCTGTAATAAAGTACTCCTTTGTTCGCAACTACAAATTGAATAAACCACAATGACAAAACAATGTTCTTACAAAGACTCTTCAATAGCTCAGTAAGGTTTTGTTCACAAAATGCCACACATAAGACAGGATGAGAGAACAAATGATAGAATGGGAAATTACTTATACCCATACCCAGTACAAAAACACTAAGCAACGTCAGGAACAGCTAACAATGATAATTACTGACCCCATACCCAGTACAAAAACACTTAGCAACGTCAGGAACAGCTAACAATGATAATTACTGACCCCATACCCAGTACAAAAACACTCAGCAACGTCAGGAACAGCTAACAGAGATAATAACTTATACCCATATCCAGTACAAAAACACTTAGCAACGTCAGAAACAGCTAACAGAGATACTTACTGACCCAATACCCAGTACAAAAACACTTAGCAACGTCAGGAACAGCTAACAGAGATAATCACTTATACCCATACCCAGTACAAAAACACTTAGCAACGTCAGGAACAGCTAACAGAGATACTTACTGACCTCATACCCAGTACAAAACACTTAGCAACGTCAGGAACAGCTACATGTGATACTTACTGACCCCATACCCAGTACAACAACACTTAGCAACGTCAGGGACAGCTAACAGAGATAATTACTGACCCATACCCACTACAAAAACACTTAGCAACGCCAGGAACAGCTAACAGAGATAATTACTGACCCCATACCCAGTACAAAAACACTAAGCAACGTCAGGAACAGCTACATGTAACAGAGATAATTGCTGACCCATACCCAGTACAAAAACACTTAGCAACGTCAGGAACAGCTAACAGAGATAATAACTGACCCAACACCTAGTACAAAAGTACTTAGCAAAGTCAGGAACAGCTAACAGAAGAACTACTGACCCCATACCCAGTACAAAAACATTTAGCAACGTCAGGAACAGCTATCAGAGATAATTACTGACCCCATACCCAGTACAAAAACACTTAGCAACGTCAGGAACAGCTAAAAGAGATAATTACTGACCCCATACCCAGTACAAAAACACTTAGAAAAGTCAGGAACAGCTAACATAGATACTTACTGACCCCATACCCAGTACAAAAACACTTAGCAACGTCAGGAACAGCTAACAGAGATAATAACTGACCCAACACCTAGTACAAAAGTACTTAGCAAAGTCAGGAACAGCTAACAGAAGAACTACTGACCCCATACCCAGTACAAAAACATTTAGCAACGTCAGGAACAGCTATCAGAGATAATTACTGACCCCATACCCAGTTCAAAAACACTTAGCAACGTCAGGAACAGCTAACAGAGATAATTACTGACCCCATACCCAGTACAAAAACACTTAGAAAAGTCAGGAACAGCTAACAGAGATACTTACTGACCCCATACCCAGTACAAAAACACTTAGCAACGTCAGGAACAGCTACATGTAAAAGAGATAATTACTGACCCATACCCAATACAAAAACACTTAGCAACGTCAGGAACAGCTAACAGAGATAATTACTGACCCTATACCCAGTTCAAAAACACTTAGCAACGTCAGGAACAGCTAACAGAGATAATAACTAACCCAACACCTAGTACAAAAGTACTTAGCAAAGTCAGGAACAGCCAACAGAAGAACTACTGACCCCATACCCAGTACAAAAACATTTACCAACGTCAGGAACAGCTATCAGAGATACTTACTGACCCCATACCCAGTTCAAAAACACTTAGCAACGTCAGGAACAGCTAAAAGAGATAATTACTGACCCCATACCCAGTACAAAAACACTTAGAAAAGTCAGGAACAGCTAACAGAGATACTTACTGACCCCATACCCAGTACAAAAACACTTAGCAACGTCAGGAACAGCTACATGTAAAAGAGATAATTACTGACCCATACCCAATACAAAAACACTTAGCAACGTCAGGAACAGCTAACAGAGATAATTACTGACCCTATACCCAGTTCAAAAACACTTAGCAACGTCAGGAACAGCTAAAAGAAATACTTACTGACCCCATACCCAGTTCAAAAACACTTAGCAACGTCAGGAACAGCTAACAGAGATAATAACTAACCCAACACCTAGTACAAAAGCACTGAACAAAGTAAGGACGGGCTAAAAGAGATAATTACTGACCCCATACCCAGTACAAAAACACTGAGCAAAGTCAGGACCGGCTAAAAGAGATAATTACTGACCCCATACCCAGTACAAAAAAACTGAACAAAGTCAGGACGGGCTAAAAGAGATAATTACTGACCCGATACCAAGTATAAAAACACTGAACAAGGTAAGGACGGGCTAAAAGAGATAATTACTGACCCCATACCCAGTACAAAAACACTGAACAAAGTCAGGACGGGCTAAAAGAGATAATTACTGAACCTATACCCAGTACAAAAACACTGAACAAAGTCAGGACCGGCTAAAAGAGATAATATTGACCCCATACCCAGTACAAAAACACTGAACAAGGTAAGGACGGGCTAAAAGAGATAATTACTGACCCCATACACAGTACAAAAACACTGAACAAAGTCAGGACTGGCTAAAAGAGATAATTACTGACCCCATACTAAGTACAAAAACACTGAAAAAGGTAAAGACGGGCTAAAAGAGATAATTACTGACCCCATACCCAGTACAAAAACACTGAACAAAGTCAGGACGGCTAAAAGAGATAATTACTGACCCAATACCAAGTACAAAAACACTGAACAAAGTCAGGACGGGCTAAAAGAGATAATTACTGACCCCATACCCAGTACAAAAACACTGAACAAAGTCAGGACCGGCTAAAAGAGATAATAACTGACCCCATACCAAGTACAAAAAAACTGAACAAGGTAAGGACGGGCTAAAAGAGATAATTACTGACCCCATACCCAGTACAAAAACACTGAACAAGGTAAGGACGCGCTAAAAGAGATAATTACTGACCCCATACCCAGTACAAAAACACTGAACAAAGTAAGGACCGGCTAAAAGAGATAATTACTGACTCCATACACAGTACAAAAACACTGAACAAAGTCAGGACCGGCTAAAAGAGATCATTACTGACCCCATACCCAGTACAAAAACACTGAACAAAGTCAGAACCGGCTAAAAGAGATAATTACTGACCCCATACCAAGTACAAAAACACTGAACAAGGTAAGGACCGGCTAAAAGAGATAATTACTGACCCCATACCCAGTACAAAAACACTGAATAAAGTCAGGACCGGCTAAAAGAGATAATTACTGACCCCATACCCAGTACAAAAACACTGAACAAAGTCAGGACAGGCTAAAAGAGATAATTACTGACCCCATACCCAGTACAAAAACACTGAACAAAGTCAGGACCGGCTAAAAGAGATAATTACTGACCCCATACCCAGTACAAAAACACTGAACAAGGTAAGGACGGGCAAAAAGAGATAATTACTGACCCCATACCTAGTACAAAAACACTGAACAAGGTAAGGACGGGCTAAAAGAGATAATTACTGACCCCATACCCAGTACAAAAGCACTGAACAAAGTCAGGACCGGCTAAAAGAGATAATTACTGACCCCATACCCAGTACAAAAACACTGAACAAGGTAAGGAGGGGCTAAAAGAGATAATTACTGACCCCATACCCAGTACAAACACACTGAACAAAGTCAGGACCGGCTAAAAGAGATAATTACTGACCCCATACCAAGTATAAAAACACTGAATAAGGTAAGGACCGGCTAAAAGAGATAATTACTGACCCCATACCCAGTACAAAAACACTTAGCAACGTCAGGAACAGCTAAAAGAGATAATTACTGACCCCATACCCAGTACAAAAACACTTAGAAAAGTCAGGAACAGCTAACATAGATACTTACTGACCCCATACCCAGTACAAAAACACTTAGCAACGTCAGGAACAGCTAACAGAGATAATAACTGACCCAACACCTAGTACAAAAGTACTTAGCAAAGTCAGGAACAGCTAACAGAAGAACTACTGACCCCATACCCAGTTCAAAAACACTTAGCAACGTCAGGAACAGCTAACAGAGATAATTACTGACCCCATACCCAGTACAAAAACACTTAGAAAAGTCAGGAACAGCTAACAGAGATACTTACTGACCCCATACCCAGTACAAAAACACTTAGCAACGTCAGGAACAGCTACATGTAAAAGAGATAATTACTGACCCATACCCAATACAAAAACACTTAGCAACGTCAGGAACAGCTAACAGAGATAATTACTGACCCTATACCCAGTTCAAAAACACTTAGCAACGTCAGGAACAGCTAACAGAGATAATAACTAACCCAACACCTAGTACAAAAGTACTTAGCAAAGTCAGGAACAGCTAACAAAAGAACTACTGACCCCATACCCAGTACAAAAACATTTACCAACGTCAGGAACAGCTATCAGAGATAATTACTGACCCCATACCCAGTTCAAAAACACTTAGCAACGTCAGGAACAGCTAAAAGAGATAATTACTGACCCCATACCCAGTACAAAAACACTTAGAAAAGTCAGGAACAGCTAACAGAGATACTTACTGACCCTTTACCCAGTACAAAAACACTTAGCAACGTCAGGAACAGCTACATGTAAAAGAGATAATTACTGACCCATACCCAATACAAAAACACTTAGCAACGTCAGGAACAGCTAACAGAGATAATTATTGACCCTATACCCAGTTCAAAAACACTTAGCAACGTCAGGAACAGCTAAAAGAAATACTTACTGACCCCATACCCAGTACAAAAACACCTAGCAACGTCAGGAACAGCTTACAGAGATAATTACTGACACCATACCCAGTACAAAAACACTTAGCAACGTCAGGAACAGCTAACAGAGACAATTACTGACCCAAACCCAGTACAAAACACCTAGCAACGCCAGGAACAGCTAACAGAGATAATTACTTATACCCATACCCAGTACAAAAACACTTAGCAAAGTCAGGAACAGCTACCAGAGATAGTTACTGACCCCATACTCAGTACAAAAGTACTTAGCAAAGTCAGGAACAGCTAACAAAGATAATTACTGACCCCATACCCAGTACAAAAACACTTAGCAACGTCAGGAACAGCTAATAGAGATAATTACTGACCCCATACCGAGTACAAAAACACTTAGCAACGTCAGGAACAGCTAACAGAGATAATTACTGACCCCATACCTAGTACAAAAACACTTAACAACGTCAAGAACAGCTAACAGAGATAGTTACTGACCCCATATCCAGTACAAAAACACTGAACAAGGTAAGGACGGGCTAAAAGAGATAATTACTGACCCCATACCCAGTACAAAACACTGAACAAAGTCAAGACCGGCAAAAAGAGATAATTACTGACCCCATACCCAGTACAAAAACACTGAACAAAGTCAGGACCGGCTAAAAGAGATAATTACTGACCCCATACCTAGTACAAAAACACTGAACAAGGTACGGACCGGCTAAAAGAGATAATTACTGACCCCATACCCAGTACAAAAACACTGAACAAGGTAAGGACGGGCTAAAAGAGATAATTACTGACCCCATATCCAGTACAAAAGCACTGAACAAAGTCAGGACCGGCTAAAAGTGATAATTACTGACCCCATACCCAGTACAAAAACACTGAACAAAGTAAGGACGGGCTAAAAGAGATAATTACTGACCCCATACCCAGTACAAAAACACTGAACAAAGTCAGGACCGGCTAAAAGAGATAATTACTGACCCCATACCCAGTACAAAAACACTGAACAAGGTAAGGACGGGCTAAAAGAGATAATTACTGACCCAATACCCAGTACAAAAAAACTGAACAAAGTCAGGACCGGCTAAAAGAGATAAATACTGACCCGATACCAAGTATAAAAACACTGAACAAGGTAAGGACGGGCTAAAAGAGATAATTACTGACCCCATACCCAGTACAAAAACACTGAACAAAGTCAGGACCGGCTAAAAGAGATAATAACTGAACCTATACCCAGTACAAAAACACTGAACAAAGTCAGGACCGGCTAAAAGAGATAATTACTGACCCATACCCAGTACAAAAACACTGAACAAGGTAAGGACGGGCTAAAAGAGATAATTACTGACCCCATACACAGTACAAAAACACTGAACAAAGTCAGGACTGGCTAAAAGAGATAATTACTGACCCCATACTAAGTACAAAAACACTGAACAAGGTAAAGACGGGCTAAAAGAGATAATTACTGACCCCATACCAAGTACAAAAACACTTAACAAAGTCAGGACCGGCTAAAAGAGATAATTACTGACCCCATACCCAGTACAAAAACACTGAACAAAGTCAGGACCGGCTAAAAGAGATAATTACTGACCCCATACCCAGTACAAAAACACTGAACAAAGTCAGGACCGGCTAAAAGAGATAATTACTGACCCCATACCCAGTACAAAAACACTGAACAAGGTAAGGACCGGCTAAAAGAGATAATTACTGACCCCATACCCAGTACAAAAACACTGAACAAGGTAAGGACGGGCTAAAAGAGATAATTACTGACCCCATATCCAGTACAAAAGCACTGAACAAAGTAAGGACGGGCTAAAAGTGATAATTACTGACCCCATACCCAGTACAAAAACACTGAACAAAGTAAGGACGGGCTAAAAGAGATAATTACTGACCCCATACCCAGTACAAAAACACTGAGCAAAGTCAGGACCGGCTAAAAGAGATAATTACTGACCCCATACCCAGTACAAAAAAACTGAACAAAGTCAGGACGGGCTAAAAGAGATAATTACTGACCCGATACCAAGTATAAAAACACTGAACAAGGTAAGGACGGGCTAAAAGAGATAATTACTGACCCCATACCCAGTACAAAAACACTGAACAAAGTCAGGACCGGCTAAAAGAGATAATTACTGAACCTATAACCAGTACAAAAACACTGAACAAAGTCAGGACCGGCTAAAAGAGATAATTACTGACCCCATACCCAGTACAAAAACACTGAACAAGGTAAGGACGGGCTAAAAGAGATAATTACTGACCCCATACACAGTACAAAAACACTGAACAAAGTCAGGACTGGCTAAAAGAGATAATTACTGACCCCATACTAAGTACAAAAACACTGAAAAAGGTAAAGACGGGCTAAAAGAGATAATTACTGACCCCATACCCAGTACAAAAACACTGAACAAGGTAAGGACGGGCTAAAAGAGATAATTACTGACCCCATACCCAGTACAAAAACACTGAACAAAGTCAGGACCGGCTAAAATAGATAATTACTGACCCCATACCAAGTATAAAAACACTGAACAAGGTAAGGACGGGCTAAAAGAAATAATTACTGACCCCATACCCAGTACAAAAACACCGAACAAAGTCAGGACGGCTAAAAGAGATAATTACTGACCCAATACCAAGTACAAAAACACTGAACAAAGTCAGGACCGGCTAAAAGAGATAATTACTGACCCCATACCCAGTACAAAAACACTGAACAAAGTCAGGACCGGCTAAAAGAGATAATTACTGACCCCATACCAAGTATAAAAACACTGAACAAGGTAAGGACGGGCTAAAAGAGATAATTACTGACCCCATACCCAGTACAAAAACACTGAACAAAGTCAGGACCGGCTAAAAGAGATAATTACTGACCCCATACCAAGTACAAAAACACTGAACAAGGTAAGGACGGGCTTAAAGAAATAATTACTGACCCCATACCCAGTACAAAAACACTGAATAAAGTCAGGACCGGCTAAAAGAGATAATTACTGACCCGATACCCAGTACAAAAACACTGAACAAAGTCAGGACGGGCTAAAAGAGATAATTACTGACCCCATACCCAGTACAAAAACACTGAACAAAGTCAGGACCGGCTAAAAGAGATAATTACTGACCCCATACCCAGTACAAAAACACTGAACAAGGTAAGGACGGGCAAAAAGAGATAATTACCGACCCCATACCTAGTACAAAAACACTGAACAAGGTAAGGACTGGGCTAAAAGAGATAATTACTGACCCCATACCCAGTACAAAAGCACTGAACAAAGTCAGGACCGGCTAAAAGAGATAATTACTGACCCCATACCCAGTACAAAAACACTGAACAAGGTAAGGAGGGGCTAAAAGAGATAATTACTGACCCCATACCCAGTACAAAAACACTGAACAAAGTCAGGACCGGCTAAAAGAGATAATTACTGACCCCATACCCAGTACAAAAACACTGAACAAAGTCAGGACCGGCTAAAAGAGATAATTACTGACCCCATACCAAGTATAAAAACACTGAATAAGGTAAGGACCGGCTAAAAGAGATAATTACTGACCCCATACCCAGTACAAAAACACTGAACAAAGTCAGGACCGGCTAAAAGAGATAATTACTGACCCCATACCCAGTACAAAAACACTGAACAAAGTCAGGACCGGCTAAAAGAGATAATTACTGACCCCATACCCAGTACAAAAACACTGAACAAAGTCAGGACCGGCTAAAAGAGATAATTACTGACCCCATACCCAGTACAAAAACACTGAACAAGGTAAGGAGGGGCTAAAAGAGATAATTACTGACCCCATACCCAGTACAAAAACACTGAATAAAGTCAGGACCGGCTAAAAGAGATAATTACTGACCCCATACCCAGTACAAAAACACTGAACAAGGTAAGGACGGGCAAAAAGAGATAATTACCGACCCCATACCTAGTACAAAAACACTGAACAAGGTAAGGACGGGCTAAAAGAGATAATTACTGACCCCATACCCAGTACAAAAGCACTGAACAAAGTCAGGACCGACTAAAAGAGATAATTACTGACCCCATACCCAGTACAAAAACACTGAACAAAGTCAGGACCGGCTAAAAGAGATCATTACTGACCCCATACCAAGTACAAAAACACTGAACAAGGTAAGGACGGGCTAAAAGAGATAATTACTGACCCCATACCCAGTACAAAAAAACTGAACAAAGTCAGGACTGGCTAAAGAGATAATTACTGACCCCATACCAAGTACAAAAACACTGAACAAGGTAAGGACGGGCTAAAAGAGATAATTACTGACCCCATACCCAGTACAAAACACTGAACAAAGTCAGGACCGGCTAAAAGAGATAATTACTGACCCCATACCCAGTACAAAAACACTGAACAAAGTCAGGACCGGCTAAAAGAGATAATTACTGACATCATACCAAGTACAAAAACACTGAACAAAGTCAGGACCGGCTAAAAGAGATAATTACTGACCCCATACCCAGTACAAAAACACTGAACAAAGTAAGGACGGGCTAAAAGAGATAATTACTGACCCCATACCCAGTACAAAAACACTGAATAAAGTCAGGACCGGCTAAAAGAGATAATTACTGACCCCATACCAAGTATAAAAACACTGAATAAGGTAAGGACGGGCTAAAAGAGATAATTACTGACCACATACCCAGTACAAAAACACTGAACAAGGTAAAGACGGGCTAAAAGAGATAATTACTGACCCCATACCCAGTACAAAAACACTGAACAAAGTCAGGACCGGCTAAAAGAGATAATTACTGACCCCATACCCAGTACAAAAACACTGAACAAGGTAAGGACGGGCTAAAAGAGATAATTACTGACCCCATACCCAGTACAAAAGCACTGAACAAAGTCAGGACCGGCTAAAAGAGATAATTACTGACCCCATACCCAGTACAAAAACACTGAACAAAGTCAGGACCGGCTAAAAGAGATCATTACTGACCCCATACCAAGTACAAAAACACTGAACAAGGTAAGGACGGGCTAAAAGAGATAATTACTGACCCCATACCCAGTACAAAAAAACTGAACAAAGTCAGGACCGGCTAAAAGAGATAATTACTGACCCCATACCAAGTACAAAAACACTGAACAAGGTAAGGACGGGCTAAAAGAGATAATTACTGACCCCATACCCAGTACAAAACACTGAACAAAGTCAGGACCGGCTAAAAGAGATAATTACTGACCCCATACCCAGTACAAAAACACTGAACAAAGTCAGGACCGGCTAAAAGAGATAATTACTGACATCATACCAAGTACAAAAACACTGAACAAAGTCAGGACCGGCTAAAAGAGATAATTACTGACCCCATACCCAGTACAAAAACACTGAACAAAGTAAGGACGGGCTAAAAGAGATAATTACTGACCCCATACCCAGTACAAAAACACTGAATAAAGTCAGGACCGGCTAAAAGAGATAATTACTGACCCCATACCAAGTATAAAAACACTGAATAAGGTAAGGACGGGCTAAAAGAGATAATTACTGACCACATACCCAGTACAAAAACACTGAACAAGGTAAAGACGGGCTAAAAGAGATAATTACTGACCCCATACCCAGTACAAAAACACTGAACAAAGTCAGGACCGGCTAAAAGAGATAATTACTGACCCCATACCCAGTACAAAAACACTGAACAAGGTAAGGACGGGCTAAAAGAGATAATTACTGACCCATACCCAGTACAAAAACACTGAACAAGGTAAGGACCGGCTAAAAGAGATAATTACTGACTCCATACACAGTACAAAAACACTGAACAAAGTCAGGACCGGCTAAAAGAGATCATTACTGACCCCATACCCAGTACAAAAACACTGAACAAAGTCAGGACCGGCTAAAAGAGATAATTACTGACCCCATACCCAGTACAAAAACACTGAACAAAGTCAGGACCGGCTAAAAGAGATAATTACTGACCCCATACCAAGTATAAAAACACTGAATAAGGTAAGGACCGGCTAAAAGAGATAATTACTGACCCCATACCCAGTACAAAAACACTGAACAAAGTCAGGACCGGCTAAAAGAGATAATTACTGACCCCATACCCAGTACAAAAACACTGAACAAAGTCAGGACCGGCTAAAAGAGATAATTACTGACCCCATACCCAGTACAAAAACACTGAACAAAGTCAGGACCGGCTAAAAGAGATAATTACTGACCCCATACCCAGTACAAAAACACTGAACAAGGTAAGGAGGGGCTAAAAGAGATAATTACTGACCCCATACCCAGTACAAAAACACTGAATAAAGTCAGGACCGGCTAAAAGAGATAATTACTGACCCCATACCCAGTACAAAAACACTGAACAAGGTAAGGACGGGCAAAAAGAGATAATTACCGACCCCATACCTAGTACAAAAACACTGAACAAGGTAAGGACGGGCTAAAAGAGATAATTACTGACCCCATACCCAGTACAAAAGCACTGAACAAAGTCAGGACCGACTAAAAGAGATAATTACTGACCCCATACCCAGTACAAAAACACTGAACAAAGTCAGGACCGGCTAAAAGAGATCATTACTGACCCCATACCAAGTACAAAAACACTGAACAAGGTAAGGACGGGCTAAAAGAGATAATTACTGACCCCATACCCAGTACAAAAAAACTGAACAAAGTCAGGACTGGCTAAAAGAGATAATTACTGACCCCATACCAAGTACAAAAACACTGAACAAGGTAAGGACGGGCTAAAAGAGATAATTACTGACCCCATACCCAGTACAAAACACTGAACAAAGTCAGGACCGGCTAAAAGAGATAATTACTGACCCCATACCCAGTACAAAAACACTGAACAAAGTCAGGACCGGCTAAAAGAGATAATTACTGACCCCATACCCAGTACAAAAACACTGAACAAAGTAAGGACGGGCTAAAAGAGATAGTTACTGACCCCATACCCAGTACAAAAACACTGAATAAAGTCAGGACCGGCTAAAAGAGATAATTACTGACCCCATACCAAGTATAAAAACACTGAATAAGGTAAGGACGGGCTAAAAGAGATAATTACTGACCACATACCCAGTACAAAAACACTGAACAAGGTAAAGACGGGCTAAAAGAGATAATTACTGACCCCATACCCAGTACAAAAACACTGAACAAAGTCAGGACCGGCTAAAAGAGATAATTACTGACCCCATACCCAGTACAAAAACACTGAACAAGGTAAGGACGGGCTAAAAGAGATAATTACTGACCCCATACCCAGTACAAAAGCACTGAACAAAGTCAGGACCGGCTAAAAGAGATAATTACTGACCCCATACCCAGTACAAAAACACTGAACAAAGTCAGGACCGGCTAAAAGAGATCATTACTGACCCCATACCAAGTACAAAAACACTGAACAAGGTAAGGACGGGCTAAAAGAGATAATTACTGACCCCATACCCAGTACAAAAAAACTGAACAAAGTCAGGACCGGCTAAAAGAGATAATTACTGACCCCATACCAAGTACAAAAACACTGAACAAGGTAAGGACCGGCTAAAAGAGATAATTACTGACCCCATACCCAGTACAAAACACTGAACAAAGTCAGGACCGGCTAAAAGAGATAATTACTGACCCCATACCCAGTACAAAAACACTGAACAAAGTCAGGACCGGCTAAAAGAGATAATTACTGACATCATACCAAGTACAAAAACACTGAACAAAGTCAGGACCGGCTAAAAGAGATAATTACTGACCCCATACCCAGTACAAAAACACTGAACAAAGTAAGGACGGGCTAAAAGAGATAATTACTGACCCCATACCCAGTACAAAAACACTGAATAAAGTCAGGACCGGCTAAAAGAGATAATTACTGACCCCATACCAAGTATAAAAACACTGAATAAGGTAAGGACGGGCTAAAAGAGATAATTACTGACCACATACCCAGTACAAAAACACTGAACAAGGTAAAGACGGGCTAAAAGAGATAATTACTGACCCCATACCCAGTACAAAAACACTGAACAAAGTCAGGACCGGCTAAATAAGATAATTACTGACCCCATACCCAGTACAAAACACTGAACAAGGTAAGGACGGGCTAAAAGAGATAATTACTGACCCATACCCAGTACAAAAACACTGAACAAGGTAAGGACCGGCTAAAAGAGATAATTACTGACTCCATACACAGTACAAAAACACTGAACAAAGTCAGGACCGGCTAAAAGAGATCATTACTGACCCCATACCCAGTACAAAAACACTGAACAAAGTCAGGACCGGCTAAAAGAGATAATTACTGACCCCATACCCAGTACAAAAACACTGAACAAGGTAAGGACGGGCAAAAAGAGATAATTACCGACCCCATACCTAGTACAAAAACACTGAACAAGGTAAGGACTGGGCTAAAAGAGATAATTACTGACCCCATACCCAGTACAAAAGCACTGAACAAAGTCAGGACCGGCTAAAAGAGATAATTACTGACCCCATACCCAGTACAAAAACACTGAACAAGGTAAGGAGGGGCTAAAAGAGATAATTACTGACCCCATACCCAGTACAAAAACACTGAACAAAGTCAGGACCGGCTAAAAGAGATAATTACTGACCCCATACCCAGTACAAAAACACTGAACAAAGTCAGGACCGGCTAAAAGAGATAATTACTGACCCCATACCAAGTATAAAAACACTGAATAAGGTAAGGACCGGCTAAAAGAGATAATTACTGACCCCATACCCAGTACAAAAACACTGAACAAAGTCAGGACCGGCTAAAAGAGATAATTACTGACCCCATACCCAGTACAAAAACACTGAACAAAGTCAGGACCGGCTAAAAGAGATAATTACTGACCCCATACCCAGTACAAAAACACTGAACAAAGTCAGGACCGGCTAAAAGAGATAATTACTGACCCCATACCCAGTACAAAAACACTGAACAAGGTAAGGAGGGGCTAAAAGAGATAATTACTGACCCCATACCCAGTACAAAAACACTGAATAAAGTCAGGACCGGCTAAAAGAGATAATTACTGACCCCATACCCAGTACAAAAACACTGAACAAGGTAAGGACGGGCAAAAAGAGATAATTACCGACCCCATACCTAGTACAAAAACACTGAACAAGGTAAGGACGGGCTAAAAGAGATAATTACTGACCCCATACCCAGTACAAAAGCACTGAACAAAGTCAGGACCGACTAAAAGAGATAATTACTGACCCCATACCCAGTACAAAAACACTGAACAAAGTCAGGACCGGCTAAAAGAGATCATTACTGACCCCATACCAAGTACAAAAACACTGAACAAGGTAAGGACGGGCTAAAAGAGATAATTACTGACCCCATACCCAGTACAAAAACACTGAATAAAGTCAGGACCGGCTAAAAGAGATAATTACTGACCCCATACCCAGTACAAAAACACTGAACAAAGTCAGGACCGGCTAAAAGAGATAATTACTGACCCCATACCCAGTATAAAAACACTGAACAAAGTCAGGACCGGCTAAAAGAGATAATTACTGACCCCATACCCAGTACAAAAACACTGAACAAGGTAAGGACGGGCAAAAAGAGATAATTACCGACCCCATACCTAGTACAAAAACACTGAACAAGGTAAGGACCGGCTAAAAGAGATAATTACTAACCCCATACCCAGTACAAAAGCACTGAACAAAGTCAGGACCGGCTAAAAGAGATAATTACTGACCCCATACCCAGTACAAAAGCACTGAACAAAGTCAGGACCGGCTAACAACAGAGATAATTACTGGCCCATATTCAGTACAAAAGCACTGAATAGGGTCTGAAAACTACCAGAGGAGATCAAGTCTTTGACCTGGCTGATCTGGCAACAGTTGAATACATTCGAGAAAGGACAATGAAAAGTACAAAACAGTTATCAAAACGGCAACAATTTTCCATAACATCAGGTATATTGTCTACTTAGGCGTGTTGCATTTACATTGTATACACAATCATACGCTGACCGGTGAATTGGACAGGACAACGTAGACGCAAAAGAAGTCGAAGTATGACAGAGGAAGGAATATATTGGGCAATTTCTGATCAACATGCCCTGTACAACAGCACTGAACAAAGTTATGAACGGCTGACAGGGAAGACCATGACTCTGATCTGGCCACAGCTGAATACATTCAACAAAAACAAAAAAGATATAAAAACAGTTCTTAAAATGGCAGCAATTTTTGATTACATCAGGTATACAACTGTATTGTCTATGTAGGCGGGGTGTAATTACATTGCATACTAAATCATTCGCTGACTGGTGAAAGGGACGGGTCACCAAGGAAACAAAAGGATTCGAACACACTCTAACGTAATACCTTTTAATAAAAAGATGTTACACGAACACTTACATTGGACAAGATTGAGTACCAGACGATGTTTATAGATCTATTATCGGTGGTCATACCTGACGTAGACGACCTCAGGGACTCGAATATTGTTACAGTTCATTTTGATGACAGACCAGGCGTATTTAAAGTTCACTATAGCTTCTCAGGATAATCTCTAATTAGTATGTTTAATGTATTAGGTGGAGATGTATATGTTAATATCTATGTTCAATAATTATCTGAAGACATTAATTTCGTTTTGATTAAAAAGTTTATTAAGAAAAACAAAAATGTGAGACAAACTTCTAGCTGAAAATGTAGCTTACCTTGTAGTGAGTAAAGCATTGAGTCAAACCTTATGGCACAAAAGTTTGTTTAGAACGTATATTATGTATGTATTTGCATGATTTTGAAAATGTTAAGAATGAAAAGTCTACGTCAAAATAATATATTTGCGTAACAAAATGAAAACATAATTTAGACCGATATGTTCGAACAACACTCAACAATTTACATGATAAGGATGTGATTGTGTCTGCAGACAAAGCATCAAGCAACTTGATATTTTTTTGCAAACGCTATTACATTTATTGCTCACAAAAAGAAATAGGCCTATTCGATAACTAACATCACCCTACTCACATGTTGACCGGTTTTCCGAAAGATGAAATGCTATCTAACCAATCTTTTTCCAAAAGTGCAGACGACATTCTTTTACGTTATGGTATGATAACATGTTTTTAAGCCAATGCAAATACTAGCTTAAAACAAGTTTAAATGATACGTTAAGCGTGACGATTTCAATTTTCCTAACTTGAACTTTCCATTTCTTGATAGTAATATCCCTGCTTCTCCAACATTGTGTTTACATGTCGCAGTTGATTCGTTATTTTAGAATTTACTCTAAATATCGTGATTTTCGTGATCGAATTATTTCTTTTAACATCAAGTCAACTCAGTCTGTCTATACAATTAGCGAGAACCTAAATGACAGCACCGGCTGTATGCTCTTATTCTAGCAGAGAAAGATATAAACTGTCTGCAAAGGCCAAATACCCACGGATTAATGACCAGGAATGACTTAATATGAAATAATTAAACGGTATGAAATTTGTTCGTGACGTCACTCTAAAGGTTAACGTAATTTTTGAAATAAAAATAAAATGAAAATAACGACTCATGATGATGTATTTTGTTTTCTCATCAAATCAAGTTCTCATAAAGTCGATATTTATTCTAAAAGACAAAAAGCGAAGAAAGGATATTTTCCAGTAAATTGATTTTAATCAGTTTTCAACAGAGTACTGTTTAATGACTATTTTAGCCTTTTTATTACTAAGTGCGTTTTTGAACGAAATTTTGGTGAAAATGAATTACTGCATTTACTTCCGTTGAAGATATTATTTTATTAGAAAGTTTTTTCTGACGCATGATGTTTACTTGTCGCAGTTTATTTGGCATGCTAGGGCTTGCTTGAAATATAACTATCGTCGTGATATGTTTCGGCTGCAGACGAACAAACCTACGGCATTAAGATTTGAGATATCCAGATTGATGACGACATTGGGCAATTGGCACCTTAATCTCATTCAGAAATAATATGTATCGTTCAAAATGCCTACTTGTTATGACATGAATCTGAAAGTATACCGACGCGCCAACGAAACCATAAACCGACCAGGGACAAGGTATTGACAAAAGAAATAAATACACGGAAACCTTTGAAAAAACCCAAGAGGATAAGATATGAGCTATTATAGCATGAAATCATTATCATGTTCAGGCAAGGACATTTTGCTCAAATTTCATTTCTTATTCAGACTATAAGTTATTTCAAATCTATTATTTTTTCAAAGTTGTGGTAAAAAAGAAAAGATCGATGGAGACGAATACTGTTTTTGACGTGTAAAATTGACTGTTTGACGGTTGATGTGACTAAGGAGAGTTTCAAGAAAGCTGGCTTGAGCACAGAAACCATGCTTGAGCATGATAACGCTTTCCTGAATACGGGCCAGGTGTTCTGGAGGTATACCTCTTCTGCTTTATCGACGACAGCCGCCATGTAAGCTACAAACGTATTTGTGAAGTTCATACCATTAAAACATTAACATACAAGCTAGCCACCATGTTGGTGAGTTACATTCCTCATGGACTGAGACAGGACGGTGTTGGAAGGCAAACTAATTATGACGTAATTCATTCCAAATATCCAGAATGTGTCTGTTCAAACAAGATACTTAAACGTTGCCACCCTAAGTCCAGATCACGCCCAGTGCGGGTTTTAAGAAGTGAGGTGAGAGATGCTATCTTTGCTAGACTCCCAGTAGTATTAAAGACCGGTTTATAGTGTCAAAATGTCTAGAATTATGTGGGCAAGGTACCAGAAGAATCACACTTGATGTTTAGCGTTCCTTTGCGTTTAAAGATGTTCTTGGTGTCTTGGGAGGTTTCATTCCAATAAAGATGATAATTTATTGTATATTATACGCGTTGTCCGTCCTGCACTAACCATCCTCTTTAGGAAATAATTGTATAGGATGTGATGTATGGAATTGTCCCATATATCACAGATGAGTCATATTTCTATGGAGAAGAAATAAAGTAACAATCTGGTTTGTAATAAATCAATATAGACCATATGTCATTTTCTTTCTATGACCGAATACCAAATTAACCTACATATAAGTGTGTCGGTTTTCGCGATCCGATTTCCTGCTGATTCATACTTTTAGCAATATTTCAAACACAAAAGGCTGATAGGCCAGAAAAGATCACCGAAGACGTTATTGACTGTAGTTCCTTCTCTTCATTTAGACATACTAAAGAACTGGTCACATTAACAACATAATTAAAGGACCTGTAATGTAAATTGCCTGAAAGATGATCATGATATTTGGGCGTGGCCAGAAATGACAGTTTATTCAATAAATGAATCTTGTGTTGATGATGTTTACAATTTCAAAACGAGAGGATATATTGGCATATTTACATTTTGTGAAATTTTGATACATAATTCGCTTGATATCACTTTCTAATTTGAGTAGTGTCACGGTACATAATATACAAATTTTCGTAGTACAAGATTTGAAATTGTTCAGAACAAGTTTAATGTTACTTCTAAATTCATAAATTAAGGGGGTTTTACGCACCAGACCCTTCTGCTTATACATTAGTTAAAAACATTTCCTATCTTCTGGCCCCCTACCATCACTTAAGAGACCTAAGAGGACAAAACAGCTGTATGGTGCAGTTTAATTCATTTTTTTTGTAAACTGTATCTATTACTAAATTTAAAAGGTGCAGCATATGTGTGTGTTACGTCATCTTTCATTACGCACTTTTAAACGTCATGCTAATGATATAAAGAACTGGTATGTATTTGAAATAAGATAACACCCATGTAAATATTTAACCAGTTGAAACCCTCGAAATAAAAACTAGCGAAAACAAATTATTCGCATGCGAATTCGCTGACTATCCATACGAGAACAATTTAATCAATAGAAAGATATATGTAAGTCAATATTCTTTTACATCAAAATATTGAGTATTTTACAATGGAAATGTCCTTGTAAAGCGAGTGTCGGAAAGAATTCAGTTTAACAATCATTTTTGCGCAATACGGAAGTAGAATTAACTATTTACATTGTAGTAATTCATTCTCTATCGCAACTTGCTACTTGCTTCATGATCTATGCTCTTCAGGACTGATGAAAAAGAACATGCCAAGATGCTCACAAACCTAAACATCGAGGTAAAAATGAAAACCTTGAAAAAGTAACAAGTGAATCAAAATCAGGAACATTTTACTTTGAAATGGATATCGTTCTTTGTACATCAAAGTGAAACTCAAAATAAAAAAATCTAGAAAAAAATCAAAGTACTGACATCATTTGTGGCTCTATTACGCTTGTTTCCCAACATAAGAAAGTTATTTATCAATATTTAATAATGGATTGTTTAAGCTAAGTGATTGTCAAATATGCATTTCGCCATCTTTAGCATATCTATTTGAGGTTTATTGATTATTATTGAAGTTAATTTTAAAAAGCTTTACCGAACATAATCTTACAGTGTACGTGAATGAAGAACGTATTATCGTAAACGTATCAGCTTTACGGTTTTTTTTCCGAAAGCACTCTCAACACACTTCGTCCGTCAAACGATGCTCTTCGTCTTCTTTGATAGTGTCGTATTTCTTTTTGTTGATCAGATTCATCAGTTCCTATCTTTCAATAGTCTCTTTCAGCTTCTTTCTTGTCTAGTATTGTGACTCTGTTTTCGTCAGCCAATATTTGTGTTCCGCGGCTACCTGACATTTGCGCATCCGGTTCTATTTTTATACGAGTAATCATGTGATTTGTTTTCGAACCATGTGACCACTATCCTGCTCCCGGTTCCGAGCCGATTCGCAAGAAAACATAAGAATTTTTTTTTCTAACATAGAAAACGATAATAAAAATATAACTATGGTACTGATGTGCTGAGAAATAAATCTTGATATTAAATAAATATGTTACTGTTTGATAATCTAAACAGTTAAGGTTTAAAAAACTATAGAAAATATTTCATGTCGTACCAGGTTGAGATTCCAATAATTAGTCGAATGGCGGGGGCGAAATTGAGCAGACGAGCACCAAATTTAGCGAAAAATGCCGTTTTAAGGTACTTCCCAGTTAATTGACACAACCGAGACCTTGATTTTTTTTCTTAGAATAACATTTGCCGTCAGAAAATGTATTTCATTTAGAAATTGGTCCAAACACGAGCTAATTATTATTATGTAAGATCATGTTTTAATGAAGTCGATGGAACTAGGAAATAATCATGGTACTCCGAAGCAACAGATGTCATTGATTACAAACTTGCACCATCCTAAACATATACTTCAGCCGTGTGGTGTCCGTGATGCTACAAGGAAGAAAAAGTGGAACATGCAGTTTTCTTATATAGCGGAAGTGGACTAAATTGCTTACCGGCGATCAGCAACATATAACTCGAAAGATGACGTAAAACCACACAAGCTGTGTCTGTTGTATTTAGTAATGGATACAGTAAGACTCGTTTGTAATGCTAGGAGACAAAAGGTTGAAATAGACAATTTCTAAAACAATCTGAAGCAAAAGGGTCAAGTACGTAAAACCTCTTTAATTTATGAATTTAAAAAAAGAATTCAATTAGTACAGTATAATTTTAAATCGTGCACTACGAAAGTGTATATATTATGAACCATGCCTCTAATCAAATAGATAGTTGTGACTATGGAGCCTCCAGCGAAAAGTACACTTTCTGAAAAAATTACAGTGAGACCGGGCAAGTACCCCGTCCGGTCTTCTATTACACATCTATACTGATGAATATTATAAGACTTTTTCATGACCAGGGGTGTAAGATAGGGAAATTCCATCCGAAGGGTTTGTTTTCAAATTAAGTAAAACCCAAGGCCTTTGCCAAATTTTAAAATCCAGATGGATGAATTTCCCTATCTTACACCTTTGGTCATGAAGAGTATACTTGTATGTCAGTCCTTTCAACTACCTGCATAATCTCAAAAGCCACGAAAATACCTTTTGACTGGTTACCATTTTAAAAACATTAACTTTTCCCTTGAGGTTTTTTTGACGCAAACGAATGAATCAAGCAGAAGCAGAAGACGCTTTCTCTTCCGGAACACCTAGTCTTAGTCTTTTGTACTTTTGCAAGGGTCTCCATGTAAATCTTTCTTGTTCAAATTTTGCCCCTGGTTTAATCGATTTTGAGTTTGGATTATGATTATGTTGACGCTTCGGTATTCTCTTATTTTATTTCAGCGTGATTAAGCTTAAGATCAAGTTTGTGCAAAAAAGTATCTCAGCTTTTTAATGTTCACGGTTAAAATATTGTAAAAGGTTTTAATTTCGTCACGTCGCCTTTTTCTCTTTTCGGCATCATATTTTATCGTATTCGGTATCTGGTCACGTCATATGCTATTGTGACGTCACGCACGGGCTGTATTGCATGTTTAGAAGTGTCATAAACCGGAGCGATCATAGATGAATTGCCCTAGACAGGCCAGAAGTACACACCTAGAAATGAGAGAAATAATTCATAATCGCTGACAATTCATTGAGAACAAGACTTATAGATGCAATCGTATTTACAAATATAGCTGCTAAATGGTCTATTTGAAATATATATCATTCATTATATAGCTAAAACGGGGATTTGAAACTGTTATTACACGTTCTTAATTTTGGACAATGTCTAGACACCATTTCCGCATCTGAGGCTGACATTTTACCAAATACATGTATGTGGCAGTAATAAATTCATTAACATATAGAAAATGTGTTTATCACCTGCAGAACCATTCAAAATTAAAGTATTGGAATTACAGTAGCACAAAATCTCTGAAATTCCGAGGATAAGAAAGCTATATACAAATATTGATAATAGATTGTGTCAGTTTAGTGATTGAAACAAATGGATGTACTTATTGATAGATATTTAGTATGCTGGGTTGTTGGATTAGTATCACGACAGCAATTGACCAGTGTAAAAGTGATGTGAAATAACAACCTCTTTATCGTATTCATCTGAATATGAATATTAGTATTAATGTGTTCGTAGGGGAAAATATGTAATCGTGCTTAATGCATTTTTATTGAAAAGACATCGATGAATATTGTTGAAATAATATGTTGCTGAAACAAACGCATTCTAACTCTATCAAAGATTTCCCCAATAACTGTATATCTTATACACAGGTTGTTTAATAATATATATAATACATCGGTAATTGTATGGGTTGATTAATCAATTCTTCTGAAATTGAAATTCTTTTAACAACGTTTGTTCTAGCGACGCAACAAATAATGACGTGAGCGGTACAGTACATATTCACCTGTTTCCAGATATCATAATTATATATACCAGTGAGCTTTCTATAACACAAAGACATGGTATTGTAACCTGCATACCAAAAGGGAATTAACCTCGACATTTTATTAAAAATTGGCGACCTATATCTCTCTTAAATACTGTGTACAAAATTGCCTCAGGTGCTATAGCTAGTAGATTAAAAAGAGTATTAGGGAAACTTATAGATAATGATCAGACAGGATTTTAAGCAGGGCGTTACATCGGGGAAAATACCAGATTTGTTTATGACATAATGAATTTTGCAGAAGAAAATGACATACCTGGAATGCTTTTGATGATAGACTTTGAAAAAGCCTTTGATTCTGTTTCGTGGAAATTTATTGACAAAACACTTAGCTTTTTTGGGTTTGGGAATAGTGTTAGAAAATGGGTAAAAACTTTTCATACCAATATTAAATCAGCTATAAATCAGGGTGGAAATATCTCATCATTCTTCAAGGTTAAACGCGGTTGTCGACAAGGAGATCCAATCGCTCCTTATATCTTTATCTTGTGTACAGAAATATTATCAGTAAGGATAAGACATAACGAATATATAAAAGGTATACAGGTAAATGATTGTCCGATTCTTCTATCACTATATGCAGATGACACTTCTTTAATTCTCGATGGGTCTGAAAAATCCTTGCACGAGTCTATAGTTGAATTAAATCTATTTGCCAGTATTTCTGGTTTGAAGATTAATACAAACAAAACTCAGGTTATATGGACTGGAAGCAAAAAATTCAGCAAGGAGACTTTTTTACCAGATTTAGATTTACAATGGGGCAAGGCACTCTTGGGGATAGACTTTAGTATAAATTTACATGAAATACCTAAATTAAACTTATTAAATCCCTCTTAATCTCACAATTTAATCACTTGTTCATCGCTTTACCAAACCCGAGTGGCATATTTCTTTCTAAACTTAACACTTTGCTTTTTAACTTTCTTTGGAATGGAAAAACTGATAAAGTTAAAAGAAAAATTGTTACAAAAACTTACATCGTTGGGGGACTGAAAATGGTAAACATTCCAACTTTTATAGATGCTTTAAAGTTAGGATGGCTAAGAAGATTTTTTCAAAGTACCAGCAAGTGGCATGCTATATTTAAATATCTTATAAACACAGACTTTATGATTAATTGTGGAAGGAATTATATACATATGTGCCAGATAAATTGTAAAAATAACTTTTGGTCCGATGTATTTAAAGCTTGGGATAAAGCATTGAGTTCTTATTATATGAAAAATTACCAGGGGGACAACTCTCATTATTGAAAATGCCTTAATGGCACAACCCAAATTTGAAAATAGGTGGGCATTCTGTTCTATATTAAGATTGGTACTCTAGAGTGGTAAATGACATGTTCAGAGAATCAAGCACTCTCACTTTTTTAACCTATGAGGAATTTACAAAGAAATATGATTTAGTAACAAATTTTCTTCAATTCCAAGGTATTATCACTTCTATAAAAACTAATACTGGAATACAATTGATTCAAGAAGAAAAACTTTTTCTTCCTTTTATCCCTTCAAATATAGAGTTTTTGTTTAAAAAGGCTGAAGGAACAGAAGACTTGTACAATATCATGTCTGAAAATGAAGAAATTCCAACAGGTAGGAAAAAATGGTCAGATGTCTTTGATTTTGATGAATCTACATGGAAGTTGATTTTTTCACTACCTTTTAAAGTAACAAATAAATCAAATCTTCAGTGGCTCCAGTATGGGGTTCTACACAAAATTTTAACTACAAATTATCTTTTATCTAAGGCAAACATTGTTCAAAGTCCATTATGTTCACTCTATCATTTAGAGACAGAAACAATAAGACACATACTCTGGGAATGTCAAGAGGTTCAAAAGTTACTTCAGAGTCTAGAATACCTTTTGGAATCACTCTTAATTCCATTCACAATTAATAAACAATCATTGATGTTCGGTTCATGGTCGCAGACAAATAAGTATAATAAGACTGATAATGAAATTTACCTCATCATTAAGCACTATATATATAAAACTAGGTGTTTACACAATTCTCTTAACTTAAAATCACTAGTTAACTCAATTAAAGATCATCATAATGTTAAAAAATATATTGCAGTTAGTAAAGGTGCATTGGAGAAAATGGAATAAACTATTACTTATTTAATATGATTATACATGTTATATATGTGATCGGAACTAAGGTTATATATTACTCCAAATTCAACCTAAATGCTGACAGTCTTTTAAAGGAGAAATCATGTTTGTGAGAACAATATAGTTTCAAAATACATATAATTGCTAAAACAAAAACAACCAGTCTGTCTGTCTGTTTGTCTGTCTGTATGTGTATCCGCGTGTGTCTGTTTGTCTATATGTGTCTGTCTGTGTATGTTCATCCATGTATGTCAGTCTGTCTGTAAATATGTGTCTGTCTGTATGTCTGTGTATCCGTGTATGTATCTTTGTCTATATGTGTCTGTCTGTTTGTCCATCAATTTATGTGAATATCAGTTATATCTTTTCTTTCTCTCTTTCTATCTTATAAACAACAACACTTGACTTAATTTCCACAAGCTGTTTTTTTTTTAAATACTTGAAGATGCACTTATACATATATATTAATATACACAGCTTTATAACATGATTATGGTGTGTAAGCAGAATGGGTTGCAAAAGTGTGCTGAACAGATAACATGTCTTTGCACATGTTGAGCGGAATATACATTGTAAGTATATCTGATAATTTTGCTGTGTGTGTTATATTGATCCATATGTTGTGTATGGTGTGTGGAGTTGTCCTCATACTTTGTGTGCGATTGTTTTGATTTCAAATCATACAGAATTGCTATATGGAATTAAATGTCATGTGTTGTGAAAAAACCTGAATAAAGAAATAATTATAAAAAACTAATTATATATACCAAACAACATATCTTTCATAGACCAGTATACAATCTAAACAATTATATACGCGGTTGCACAACAATTATGCGGGGTAATTGCTGGTGTGTGGGCCTCTTTAAAGCCAAATATTAATTCACGGTGTACTTTTCTATTTGAGGAACGATTTGAGCAAACAATCCATGTTTGAGCATGAGAATGGTTAATCTCGTGAATACAGCCACATGTGGTCTTGAAGGTAAGGTGCATTCTTCTTCAGACGACATAGAACATGGGTTATATCCTCGAAATAATTAATTCGAGTGACAACAACACCACAAACACTCTAATGAACATAATATAAATATTGACCTAAATGTTATTGGATGATGTAACACACACACACACGCCTCACCGTACAGTATGCCGAAACAAAATGAGTTTAACTGCATCATACAGCTGTTTCGTCTTCGTAGGACTCTTCAGTGATGACAGGGACCAAAAGATGGAAACCCAAAATATCCAAACCAATGCAGAAGCAGAAGGGCAAGGTGCGTAAAACACCTGTAATTGATGAATTTAGAAATATATTAAACTAGTTCTGTATAATTTCAAATCGTGTGATACGACAATGTATATATAATATACCGCGCCACTACTCAAATGAGACAACTGTGGCTATGGAGGCTCCAGCAAACTTCGGGGCTACAAAATCCACCAGAAGACTCCGCCACAACCTATTATGAATGATGACGTAACACACACAAGACAAGATAGAATACTACTCAGTGGTTCTATGATGGCTACGATAAAACGCATCTAAGTCTGTCCGTTAGCAGTCGACATTTGTATTCATTGAGACGACTTCATTATTATAAGTACCATGGAATGTGTTCAGACATAGACAAAACAGTTCGAAATTTAAGACAGAAAGATGAAAGAGTAATAATTTATCAATATGACAAGAATGACGTCAATCTTATATAATTATTTTGACTTGATTTTTATTGACTTTGGATGTTTAATGGACAATAATGTGACAAGTCACACATCTTATGACGACCATTGGTGAAACTATTTACATTATTTACAGCATTTATTGGGTAGGAAGTCCTGATGAATGTCAACATGTTTCTCCAACAGGTTACTAATTGATATGACTTGCTATGGTACTGCACCTGCGAAAATCCCAAACAAATCTGAACAAACATAAATTTACCCGTTTTACGAAAGGCTAATACGCCATGAAAGTACTAGGTTTTATCAAGCTAACGGCGAGTTCATTGGTATCGAAATTTCGTTTTGCATTGCAGTACAACTGTAACAGGGGAGGTTCAGAGTTACTTCCCCTGTTGCTTGTTTTTCATGTTTATCTTGACTATTTTGTTATTAGTGTGATGAAGCATAATTAAATCTATTTTTAGGGTTTTGTAAAATATAATTGATGTAAAGATATAAATGTATATAATATTGTTAAATAATACAGAATGAGGGATAAGACAAATAATTAAATTCTTGTAATTTAAATTATATGTAGTTTATTATATAGTGAGTATGCTTGTAAGACAAAGTTGGACAAAGTTTTAGCTTTGACCCTGAGTAACGAATGGATTGGGTTCCTGATTACTCGTTCCCGTTATGTTCCCCTGACTTAGGTGTAGATAGATGCAAACAGGGAATATTTTATGGGTATTGAATAATAAAAAAGATCTTGAGATGTAGACTGAGTGTTCTGGTGGTATTTTTAGGTTGAGATAGTGAATTAAACAGAAGATACCAAGGGCAACCTAATCGAACCTGGGTTAACAGTGGGACTTGGTAGGTGGCAACACCCAGTCCTGTTACACAACGATCTCGTACTAAAGAAAATTAATGTACCGCAGTATGTTTAAAATCAACCTTAAATCGCGTAATAAATTAAAAATAGGCCGACGTGATAGTCACTCATGAATACAAAATTTTTTTTTTTAGATAAATATATTGGACAAAAATAAAAACATTTAAAGCAAAGAGCCTTTACAATACTCAAGAAAAAAATCACATTATCTTAAATGTTATGGCAATTATCAGCTTACATGAATACATCTATTATTCCAAAGAATTTGATATATTACTAACAACATTAATGGGATCGTAGAATAAATGAAAACAAATATGTATATATGATGTATGACTTTCATAGGTTAATTGAGTAACCATTTAAGTTCGGTTCGTAGTGCACTACTTACATAAATTAACGCACATATAGTCAATTGTGTACACTGTTTACTACACATAACCAGAAACAGGTCATGCGTTGGCGGCTTATTCCATCTAAATAGTTTAACCCCATTAGGCTAAATACATATACCAACTAGAAACACTGCAACATTCAAGGGGAAAAGCAAATTAAATTAGTTCATTTCCTTCGATTTGTTGAATCCAAGCCGATTTGCAGCAGATTTGACCTTCAAACCAATAACCACTTTACTAATTATTGTCAGAATTGTCTGACTGATATCAATGGGACACTTACTCGGTCAGCTAATGGTAAGCCATCGTCAGAACAATTTCAATATGTCCTTGAGATTACTTCTCGACATACTGTTAAAACTGATTTCTTATTTTTATTGCCAGATGATTGATTAACTCAAAATAAAGTTTATATATGATGTAGATAATGATCTAAAAGACCGTGCAAATAGAATTTGTGACGTTGTTTGATTCATTGGCTTGAAAGGTCCAATATGAGCAACTTTCGGCAAAAATTTTAAGCGAAAGTCAACCCTAATAACTTATATTTATAGATTAAGTTTAAATCAACTGATATTAGCAATTTTCAAGATGAATTCTGACTTGGGTAACGGGAAAGCAGCAGTTGAAACTCGGTATTTGTAAACATGCGACCATTTTGAACTGTTGTATAAATTTGGTCCACAACTAAATCATTTTTAATTCTTTAAAAGTTTTGTCAATTCTTTCGGGTTTACTTCGTTATAGCCTTATTTTTGCATGGTTATTACCTGGATTTTTTCCAAGATATTTTAGAATCACGAAAACTTCCCTGAAGTTGCCTTTGAATAAATAAAGTACTGAAATAAATCATAATTTATTCATCACTAATATAGTAATAATGCATGTTATTGTGCTAATGTGTCATTTTCCTACGCAACGGAGCCGTGATTTAGTAAAGAAGCTCCTGTCAAGTTTATTTAATCTCATTATAAGAGTGTTGCTCATAAACCTGCTTTTGCTGTCAACGGTTATTGTCCATGATTCATTTTATACACGCAATTGCACAGTCTGAACGAACCTGAAGCGATGTGCTGCCGACAATTTATGATCAGTCATAAGTTGCAGGAGACTCGAAACATGCAACCCAGGGATATTAATAAGTATACTGTATTTTCCCCATGATTTAATTATCAAATACCGACATTACGACATGGCCAATTAGGCTGACGATTGTACAAGTTTAAGATATTAATTATCCGAGAAGGATATAAATCATAATCAATTAACTCTTAATGACTAAAACCTCTGTGTAAATAGGTGATTATTTCTAACACGAAATGATGCAATGATATAGTAAATGCGATCAGACGCATTCATCAAATTCGCACTATAGGTTAAATGATACCTTATTATCATTTTATATATTATCATCTGTACATTGGTCTTGGATAATCTTCATAAGTAATATCATATTTGATTTATATGATAATTCGTGCTTTATAACAAAATATGTCGTAAAATAAAACAAAGGAAATTGATCTAACTTTTAATTACTCATTAGCAGTAATCAACTATTTGCTTTTTAATACATGCAGCCCTGGTGAATAATAGCCGCAATATAAACCTCTCGGCTAAAGGAACCATGGTTTAAGCTCGATCAGTTGAGGACTCACACAACTGAATCAGCCTTTCGCGATATGTTTCATACGATTGTAGTTCCTATCGAAAATGTGTTACGTCTAAGTACAGTGATTCTGAGTAATTTAAATAGGTAGCAAAAACGTATACTTTGGGTAGATTTTGATATATGAAGGCATATTGGTATGGGGTCAAATGTCAGAGGGTGTTCCCGTCCCATTTTACTGGTTTGACATGTAAATTTCCGGTTGCCCGAAGCAGACGCCTGTAGCGAGCACAAATGCCAGTAAACACCGCATAAAACGCCTTTTGAAATCTTTGTCATGTATGTATCTGTGAATCTAGGCAGTTGTCACAAGTGTTGCTTTTCAAATATTACAGTTATTAGCTCGAAAGCTTAGTTATAACTTATAGTAAATTATTTAGGTGTGTGGGTCCTTGAGCGAAAGACTAGCAATCAGGTATCCCGGGGACGATCCCTAGCAGAGGCATTTAAATATAATAAATAATCCCTGTCACTGACATAGGTCTCTACCTTCTTCTCCAAATCTTTATCTGTGAGTAGCCATGTCGAGGTGAAATATAAAGAAAGATTCACACGAGACCCTTGCAAAAGTACAAGAGAATAAGACCAGGTGTTCCGGAAGAGTAAGTGTCTTCTGCTTCATCGATGACACCCGCCATGTAAATCTTTGTCACATCCAAGTAAACATCAAGTTCTCAAAATGAGAACCGAGTATCATTGTCAATCACAACAAGTAAACACACTAATGAGCAAACTCAGAAACGTCAATCTTCATATCTCTTAAAGATACAGAATATTTCCCAATGAGACAAAGATGGAGACTGACGTGCGTCTCCCGACAAAATTGGAGACAATAGAAGTGTACATGTACGACATTGACCCCACTCTTTACGACTAGCTGCAAGGATAGGTTCTTTTAAAAAACATTTTTGCATTTTAGCGCTTCATGGCGTGTTTGATTTATTTTGTCTAATACATTAACACCTGTCAACTTTACTGGCAAATGTCTCCAGTGGCTATGTGATAGTTATTTGTATATATTTAGATTTTGTTTTTTCGTCTATTAAACAGAAAAGCTTCAAGGATGGCTTTTTTAATAAATTACAATGCTTCAGTAAAACGTATATCGACCTGAGAAAATATTAAATTGGAGTTTATGGTAAGCGTTGTCAGATGTATTTTATTCTCTGTTTCAAGTTTAATATGAAACAACGGGCCTTGTTGCATCTTTGCAATGCTTCATCATCAAAGAAACAGATATGCAATAAAATGGAGCTAAAAGCCGAAACCAAGTCTTTAAACAAGAGCTCAGTAAGGAAGACGTGCATCGATATGAAATAATCGCTTCTTTCAAGAAGCCATTGTATGCACGCTTTAAGTTGGTTGTTTACATGTTGCCTAAGATAAAAAAAAATTGCAATGCAGCAAAGTCAGCTTTGAAACCTAAAAAAAAAAAAAAATTGCAAAATGTGCAGTACCTAGGAGTGGGCGTGAGAACACGGCCCACGCTTAATTCGATATATAGATTTTTAAATTTCCCTTCGTTGCGTTATTTTGAGAAACACAGAAAAGGACTGTGGTGATGTAAACGCATTGAGATATTTGGTTTAAAATGAACACGGATTTAATTAAGTGATCAGTTCATGTTTTAAGGAATGCTTTTCTATTTTTTGTGAAGTTACTATATTCAGTTGACGCCGTGGTGCATTTGCCCTCACAAAAATAGAAAGCTATTTCTCAGATTTACAATAGTATTTTTTCTCTGAATTACTCATAACAATTTCGTTTAATATAGTTCAATCAGCGGACACATATTTCATTTCAAAACCTATAAATGTGAAAATCGTTTACATGAAATTTGCATCAGCCATGATACATATGTATTGCGCTCACATCTATCGTTGGAAATGTCACACAATTGTGTCTTAATCCTGGACATTTCCACAGCTACGCAAAAATATAGATATTGATGTCGACGTCTTGGAAATATGCCATGTGCTTACGTTTAGTAATGAGATGATACATTATGTAACTATAGTTTGCGGAACAATGGTTATCAACTGAATGTCAGTGTCGACTGAATATTCTTGAAAAAATATCACTTATCTTATTTATACAATTGTACATTATACCACAGTATCTGTATATCAGCAAAGATGACTTAACACACACTCATACATGTATGCACCACCTTTTAAATTTGGTAATAGATACAGTATGCCGAAATAAATACTTAAACCGCATCATACAGCTGTTTCGTCCTCCTAGGACTCTTCCGTGATGCTAGGGGCCAAATGCTGAGAATCCAAAATTTCTAAACTAATGTAGAAGCAGAAGGGTCAGATGTGAAAACCCTTTAATATATGAATTTAGAAGTAAATTAATAAAAAGAAATAATTTAAAATATAAAACTGATGACAACAGTGATCTTTTGAAGTAATGGAGCAAATGTTACTCATTTGAGCAACTAATATTCACTTGAGTAAATGTTACTCACTTACATTGTGCATAGTTTCTTTAGTAGACAGAGATGTAGTAGCAATTCTCAATTGAGTTTACACAATTTATTTTTCGAAATCAAAAAGCAAAAACAAAACTGCTTGCCTGTCGTGTCGTATTTACTTTCTATAGACGATGTTTCTTCCATGATGTCTCCATTTTCACGGAACTATGCTAAATTAAATATTTCAGTCCATAAATGTCGCGAAATGAAAAGATCTGTGAGTGCTTACGATTCACTTCAAACAAACTGATATTTTAGCCATTTTGATATATGCATGGCGCACAATGCGGGCTTGTCGACATCAATGCTCCTATTATCTTTCTAATTTATTTCTAACTCGAACGGCTGCACACCTAATCTGTGTATATGTGTAGACGTGTACAGCTGTACAACTTCGTCCAGGTTGTACATACTTATATAAAAAAGTCAGACATCACAAACACAGAAGCTATAGACCGATATAAACGCAAATTCCATACATGTTTCAAGCATTGGGATCGCATTGCAGTAGTAGAGTTTTTCTGGTTTTATCTGCGTCAGACCAAGATTACAAAACCACAAAAAATGAACATAGTGCACAAAATACAGCCCAGACATGAATAACCAACAATGTACGTTATGTTAGGATATCAACAAACAAGTTATTATGTTTTGTAATTACATGTATTCGATACAATATCGATCAAGGACTGACAAATAGTTTGGAATGCATTTTGATTCTGTTCTTGTTATAAGCACAAAAAAAGCCTATGTGCATTTATCATTCCGCAAAACACGAAATATACGCAAACACACACATATATAACAATAGCCCCTATAATGAAAAACATCAGAGAAGACCAAAGCGGAGAAGTCAAAATCGATTAAACTTGAGGCAAAATATGAACAAAGGTAAGATAAACATGGATACCTTTGTAAACATACAAGAGAATGAGACCAGGTGAACTGGAAATGTAAGCGTCCTCTGTTTAATCGACGACACCCACCATGTTAATATAAGTCAGATCCAAAAAATATTAAAATGTAAAATATACGTCAGAAATATTTCATTTACTGATGGAACAAAGAACACCAACAAAGAAAAGAAATGATTGTCTGCCCTGGATGCCAACGGCCAGATTATGTCATAAACAAGGTATTCCGTGTGGGAAGGCTTCGTCGTGCTGTTTCTGTAAACCTGACGGATAACATCCAGCCAATCGAGCAACAGATTAACTAAGTGCTGAAAGAGCAATCTTTAAAAATAGTTTCAGAATCGGTACTGAGATAACACTGAAAGACCTGAAGGCCAATTTGGATATCAAAGATATAATCAAAGCCGTAGACGTAACGACACCGGTGCAGCAGGCAATTTAAGCTGCTCGACTCGTGTGTGATTACAATGAACCTTCCAGGCGAACATCACTGATCACCAAAAGTTTTTAGATAACGTCGATGCAATCTGTAATAGATGTGGCTGGTTAGGTATAGATCAGTATTTCTTATTATCTCTTGTCCGTTTTATATCATGCATTATATTAATATTACTTCTGGCACTGTTAATATATTAACAGTTTCAACTGCTGCTGTACCGGTAACCGCGTAAGAAATTCCGGCAATATTAAATATTCGATCGCCTGGCCTGGGGGATATCTTTTCACATAGTATCAAATTCTCCGATACAAAATTGTTTTATTGTGTTTCACTTAACATTAATTTAGATATGTATCCAGGGTTTGTATTATCTAATATTTCCATTAATGACTTATAATTGCGATAAGCTGTATGCTTTATAGATTGTAATATATTCAACATGCATTGCATATTATAATTATACTCTTGTTACATATGATCATAAATAGTGTTGAAAAGTTCGTTGACAACAAGACCAAAAGACGCCAACATATTTATGTGGCCATAAGTCGGAGACCATTTATTTAAGTATGAAAAATTTAAAACAAATATATTTTCTGTACTGTCAAAGTTAACCTCGTCATACTCCTCGCAGTGTTTCTTTTTTTTGCGTTTGGTGTCGTATGGCATCAAGCGATACATCCAACTTACCACATCCCGGATTAAACTAGGTTACCCCGTACTTTATAAAGCACGCAGGTTGACACCTAGAGAAGCGTATGTTGGTAAATGATATACGTGTACATACAGTATTCCAAAATGGCAGGTCGAAAATTTACAAAAGATTGCCAGTAAATGCATGCTTTAATGTAAGCTATTTATTGTTTTTCGTTTAATGTGAGATAATGAGAGTAGATATACAGTCAACTTCGGAAATAACGAAGTCGGGAACAACGAAATTCCGGCAACAACGAAGTAAGTCCCGATTTTCACTCTTTTATATCTTATGTATTGTTTTACTGAAACAACTAAGTCTGAAATGTTTACCTGTAATAACGAAATAATGACCTGGATCGACTCAAATTCCAAACAAAACAAAGCTACGTTCTGTGTTCACTTGTCTCGGTTTTGTGACCACGAGTCGGCAGTGCGTTTAAATAGGTCACCTGGGTACTTATATACACGTATCAATTTAAAATAAACTCATATAGTTACTTTTGTATGTCTTATCATTGCTTATACATAAAACCATGCTATCGGGAATAGGGAATTCCTGATATAACAAAATGTTTTTCATGGTCCCTAGTAATTCTTTATAAACGAAGTTGATTGTATGTGTAGGTTGCAAGGTGATCCCGTTAACCATTGCGACCAGGCTCAGTGGAACTTGAATATTCGCGACCAAAGACGTTTGAATTATATACACTTTCGCTTTCGGCAACAGGTAAAACGTTCTCTATCGACTGAAAAGCACAGGAACGCAAGACTAAAATGATCACGAGACAAGGAATATTAGATTTCTGTGAAGAGTTAACAGGACTGATGAAAACTGCTGTGTATTTAATCTGTAAAACGAGAGAGACCGTATTTGGAGATCAAGTAATACGGCAGACTATCCGATTCAGATGTTGAGCACAAAGCATTGTAATTTTATAGGGATGCTTATTTCTAAGCTTCGCTAGCATGTCATCGGTGAAATTTTGAGTGACCAGAAGTACTTTGATAAAATCTTACAAATTTGAGTTGCAATGCATTTCGATACTCCTCCTTTGGTAGATGGATGACAAAACCGAACTACACATAGCATTTCTAGCACAGGACGGTCGTCAAAAAGACGTGATAAAGACACTCTCTGGATTGCAGTGTCAGCAAACATGAACCAAATTATGCTTGCGTGGAACTATCTCGGGCAAAACGTCAGCGCACGAGATCCAAAATGCAAAACCATTGGAGAATTAAAAACTGCATTGATTCAAAAGTGGTATAAGTTTCCCTTCAACGCGTTTCGGCGTCTAGTCAATGGCACCACTCGACGGGAACATGAATTGTTCCAGAAGCTAGCGTGATGGTGATACCCGATATTGACATGCTCATACCCGACCCAACTCGTTGATTAGTTAGTTATCAAGTATCATGTTTTGGTGATGTATCTGTTAGATGTATAAAACATTCATATATATCCAATTGAGTTGTCATTGCATACTTTTTTCTAAAATGCAGAGAAGAATTATATCAAGCCCATTCTAAGATATGGGTGGTCTCTTCATTAGAAGAATGGGTAGTGTATGGCTTCATTACAATAGCACTACTGTTAACATATTTCGTTCTAAAGAAAATGGCTGGTAAAGATGTTTACACAGGAAACTTTATTAACAGCTAACATCAAAATTATCATGAAAATCTCCTTTCTTGTTTTTTTTAAGCACAAACACATAACTTCCGTAGGTGGTTTTCTTAAATACCAAGTGAAGCCTGTTTAACTTTGTCACTACTTATCCATTTTCCCTTACATCCATTTCGTCTCTAATTAAAGAACAATCGCATTTTGTTTTAAAATGAAATTATTCGAACCGACAAGCCCGTTATGTATGAAATAAATCGTTTTGCCAAGTGAACTGATAATTTTTAGTTTCTTACTGAGATTTCGTAACGCTTCATGAAGATTATGTCAGTAGTACTAAATACTGATGAAATTCAAATGTTAACAAAATGGAAGCGTATGTAGTGACGCCAAGGCCGTCGTATAGAATGCATGTTCTCAGCTGGAGTTGACACATTTCATTTTCTCATTCAACCCTGAAATTATATAATGAACTATTCCATCCTTTGAACTTCAAACATGTCCTCGGGGGCAAATAGGTTATCTAAAGTGTGATGCCTTTCATAACATATCTGTTGTTAGGAGCAGTGTAAAAGTATTCTGCACCACCTTCATGTATATGTATATAATTTTATCCTGCTATATCAAAGATATGAAGAAGACAAATATAGCGCGCTTTCGAGCGGACGTTCTAGATTTTACATTCAACTCAGATATTTTTAATAGTATTTTTATCCTAAACTATTGTCTATGAAGACGACATAATGCCAGCTTGTATTTTGTTACGTGGTTATTAATATGGACATACGAAGCGTCCCAGAAGATTGGGGCGCTTGCATGTATATGATCGTAATCAAAACCAGAAAGCCATATACGTTTTTCACTTTTGAAAATGAAAAGAGAAATATGTGTACCTTTAAGTACCTTTAAAACCCTCGAGTAAAGGTTATTGATCATAAATCTTTGCAAGACAATTATTATTGCAACTACGTGATAAACAGAAAAGGAGACTCATATAGATTGATGATTAGGATCTAACAATTCATGATTATGTACAAGAGGGGTTTTGTTTTTTTGCATCACCCTGGTATTATTAATCTGATGATAGGAATGTCATTAAATATCCTGGAAATCAGGACAAAAAAAAACCCTCACTTGATGCGGCAAAGCCGGGGATCGAACATTAAGCTTAGTGGATACAGTAGTGTGAAACGTAAAATATAAAAATATTATTAGGAATCTTGATTTATTTGTGAGCTATCTCGGAGCATACTGTGTGAAAATAACAAAAAAAAACCACATAGGATGAAATATACTAAGGAAGATATAGTACGAATGATTGAATTCCTGGTAAACAATACAATTGTATCTTTGTTGAGTTCGGAGGAAAGATTTTCCAACAGACTATTGGTATCCAATAGGGAACTAACTGTGTTCCACTTTTGGCTGACTTGTTTATGTTTTCATACAGGCTGAATATCAGGACAGGTAACATAAACCTTGCCAAATCTTTCAATTTCACTTTCAGGTTTATCGACGATGTGTTGTCTATAAACAGCAAGAAGTTCGCTGACCTTGTCGATAGTATATACCCTACTGAACTTGAGATTGAAGACACAACAGACTCTCCTACATCAGCTTCTTACCCCAATCTTTACTTAATCTATGACTAACATGGGCAGCTTACTATTAAGCTGTATGACAAACGTGACCATTTCTATTTTCCGATCGTGAATTTTCCCCTTTCTTGATGGTTATGGTTATGGTCGCTATCTTGTTCTCATTGGGAAATATTCTGTATCTTTGTGTGATATGGAGATGGACGTTTTTGAGTTTGCTTATCAGTGTGTTTACTTGTTGTGATTGATAATGATACTCGGTTCTCATTTTGAGGGTTGATGTTTACTTGGATGTGACAAAGATTTACATGGCGGGTGTTGTCGATCAACCAGATGACGCTAACTCTCCCGGAACACCTGGTCTTATTCTCATGTACTTAAACGAGGGTCTTCATGTAAATCTTTCCTTTGTTCTTATTTTGCCTGTAGTTAAATCGATTTTGAGTTCTAATTATGGTTTTGTTGTCGCTTTTGTATTCTCTGATTTGTTTATACCTAACTAGTCACACCTACTCTGCAGTGAATTTATGTTATCTAAATCTTTCGGTGGTCAGTGTTGATTGTCTTGAATTAATGAGCAGTCTAGAATGGCTTCATTTTCGATTCCATCACGTCTTCAGCTTTATTTATATCTTTAGTATTCAAATTGGCCTACAGGCCTTTCACAGTGTTATCTCAGTACCGATTCTGACACTATTTTTTAAGATTGCTCTTTCAGCAATCAGTAATCTGTCCATCGGCTGGAGGTCGGCTCAAAGGTTTCCTGGAATATTTCCATACGAATCACCTAGTTTATGATATAACCCGTCGGTCCGGCCGTGCAGACATCCCTTATCGCTCCTTGTCTTTTGTTTAAATGGTATATAAAATATTTCTGACACACGTTTTGCATTAAAAGGAATTTTGATATTTTTGATAATAATAATAAATTAATCTGAAATGGACTTAAAGGCCAAATATACGTACCTTTTGGCAAAAACTTGAAGCGAAAATCAAGGCTGATAACTTTTTATATCTATAGATTTAGTTAGGATTAACAGGATATCAGCAATATTCAAGATGAATTCTTACGCGGTTACCGGTACAGCAGTAGTTGAAACACGGTATTTGTAAACACGTGTCCATTTCTAGCTCTCTTCTACCTTCGGTTTGTTGTTGAAGTGGGCCCCACCTGAACTATTTTCAATTCTTTGGATGTTTTTGTCAAGATTTTCTTGTTAGTAACCATATAGGTTTACTTCGTTTTGGACTTATTTTTGCATGGTTATCAACTAGATTTTTTTTCAAAATATTTCAGAATCCCGAAACATTTCCTGAAGTTACGTATATCAGGCCTTTAATCAAGTTAAGTCTGTTTACGTTTAGCAGCACACCAGTTTGGTATACATATTTGACCTGGGTTTTACTTGTCAGAGATGATTTGTATAGTGTTTGCTTGTTACTGATTTGATATGAGAGCCAATGTTGAATATGCGAAGAAAGATCCCTCACAACTTAACTGAAGGCAAACGTTTTCTTTATCTGTTTCCATGCTCACGTCTAGGTCACGTGCTTGACCAGGAGTGTGAACAGTTTTATACGAACGGTAGTCGGCATATTGCACAGTGTAGTGTACTTCAAAGTAACGTCAGGGCAGCATATATTTCCTTTAATAAAATATACTGTTTTATATACTGGAGAAAGTACATATGATACACAGTGTGTGAACAGGATAATAAAAAAAAATCAATTACCCGTTTTGGAAGTGGACAGTCCAGCGATCCAGTTAACAGTTGATAGATCATCGTTAAAAAGTGATGCTTGTAAAGCAATTCTTGTGGTAATGACTACTGCTGTTTTGATAATGATATTGCTTACTATTTACAGAATATGTATGTTGCTTTCGAAAAAAATCTCATCATCAAAGAATAAAACAATCCGTAAACCTAAAACGGCCCAAACTGAGAAAATTACAAAGCAGAGAATCTAAAGTATGATATCAGAAGAAAATAAAAAAAAAATAAGACCAAAACCAGATCATTAAAATTACACTTGTTGGCGTTTTCGTGAAGAATTTTAATAGCCGGAACATGGTGCACCCTCATGTATATCTATGCTCAGCAATACGTGAGATATGTGGCTATTTTGTAGCGCTCACGTGTTTGTAAACTGTTGTATTTCGAAGCGTTTATTTTGCATTTATCTGGTCAATGAAATACTGCAAAAGAGATATGTAAGACCATTATGCTGCTAAGCTTCTGCTCATTACTGGGATCACCGAGATATTTATACAAATCGCTGTACATGAACAAATGGATACTAGGTACTGTTAACAGTCCCGCTCGGGATGGATTAAATTCGCCGACTGTCTCATTATTTCAGATATATTGGTTGCTGGTATCTTTATTTTTGTTACATAAATAATGAATAATTCGCCATATTGTCAAGTATACATGAATTCCGAAATTTAACATAAGCCTTTCTAAGCATTGTAGCTTTCGATCAATAACTATATTGCTGTCTCAGTAGCATGTTTAGATTTATAATTTGCAGCAAAAACATATAACCTTAGTCTGCTTTTTATTGCTTCCAAAATTGAAGTTTTACAAACGTAATAACAATAGGACTTTCAGCAACATACAACTGTAAAAAGACTGCATCTTAACAAATACATAATAGTAACTCATTATAAACAATCAATTAAGTTCGAGCATATTCAGCAAATCAGGGTCGGAGCCTGTATATCCTAAGCTCAAATACTCTCGTTTGCACGTTCGCAAATATTTTCTCACATTCAAATTGATCGTCTGCAAACACCTGAGCCCGCCGACATAAAAAAAACCTGCCCTGCAGATATATATGTCCGCGTAGTTATTCTAAACCAACCTACACGTGTCTTCCAACACATACATACGCTTTACATTATACATTTACATACATGAGTGTCAAACCCTTAAACTCTCGCCAAAAGCCTAGAAATCATATGCGTGCACTTTTCTCACATCATAAGACATATAGAATGTACACACATCCACATGCAATGTACGTGTACACATATTTCCAAATTTGGCTGGTAGGTTCATTGGATTTTCAGTGACTTTGAATGTAATTTTTAAGTCAAGGTCATTCATCTGAACACTTTTTAGGTCCTTCATTTCAGCACACATTTGGCTACTATTAACATAGGCCTCTTAATTAACCATACCAAAGTCGTCAGAAAGATTTTAAACAGTTTGTCGTCTGCTACTTGAAAGATCAAGGTCATTCATTTAAACCAATTATAAACAGTCTTTCAACCCAACATGGTACTGGTAAAATGGTATCGCCCTTTACCTAATTAGTTATCAAAAGGGTTCTTAAAACATTTTAAAGGCTACTGGTTAAAAAAGTATGTAACATCACTCTAAAGTGTTGACAATTTGCTAATTTATAGCATTCCGACTTTTAATGATTTTATACTTCACTATGTATGGCTGTATAACGAGAACTTACACGTGTAATGCAATACATATCTGTTTATTGACACAATGTATAAAGTAAATTGCATCTGAGAGATGAAACCTTTTGTTCAACTCTTCAATATTATTGTAAAATCTATTCATATAACTACTAAATGTGTGTCATCACACAATATAGACATATTTCTCACAGTAAACTGATACAGCAGAGACTGTACTCCGACACCACTGGGACAAGTTTATTGTTTACATACAGGTGTCCAAGTAATTCAAAATTCTCAATCAGCATATCTGCATTTCAGACGAACAAGGTATTTTACTTTGTGATTAGTTATTTATAATTATAAATTTATTTTTCTTTGTTTACTCATGAAAAAAAACGTATTTATTTGAGTATTTATGATACAATGTATGCTTCGTTTTCTTTTCCATACATTCTACTGATGTATGAAACATAGGTACATCAATGTATTCATTTAATTGACGACATCTTAAATGATTGTATGAATGCACTAGATGCTAGTAGACAGCAGATAATTCCGTACACCAGTGTCAAGTGATGTTAGATGAACTGGTAATTGTAATGTATTAAACTCATCTACTATATTTAATGGATATCTTAAACTTCTACAGAATATCTGTATTCATATTTATATCGGGTTCTAGAGCATGAGACAAACTTCTCTTGTTACTACATTGAATACTTCATGTAATGTAAACAGAGACTTTTATATAAATCGCCAGACTGAGTGTTGACCTATTGACAAATTTTGCTACAAACTTCTCCGTGTGGATTGTGTAACATGTATGTTGTACAAGTAAATCTTCAAGAATATATTTAATACTATAATTATATTTTAATAATGTCTAGGTATGTAAAACTGGCCTGTCTAGGGCAATACACCTATGATCGCTGTGGTTTTCTCTCATTTCTACGTGTGTAATACTGGCCTGTCCAGGGCAATACACCTATGATCGCTGTGGTTTTCTCTCATTTCTATGTGTGAAATACTGACCTGTCTAGGGCAATACACATATGATCGCTGTGTTTTTCTCTCATTTCTACGTGTGTAATACTGGCCTGCTTAGGGCAAACGACCTATGGTCGCTGTGGTTTCCTCTCATTTCTAGGTATGTAATACTGACCTGTTTAGGGCAATACACCTATGATCGCTGTGGTTTTCTCTCATTTCTTGGTATGTAATACTAGCCTGTCTAGGGCAATACATCTATGTTCGCTGTGGTTTCCTTTCATTTCTAGGTATGTAATACTAGCCTGTCTAGGGCAATACACCTATGATCGCTGTGGTTTCTCTCTCATTTCTAGGTGTGTAATATTTGCCTGTCTAGGGCAATACACCTATGATCGCTGTGGTTTCCTCTCATTTCTAGGTGTGTAATATTTGCCTGTCTAGGGCAATACACCTATGATCGCTGTGGTTTCCTTTCATTTCTAGGTATGTAATACTAGCCTGTCTAGGGCAATACACCTATGATCGCTGTGGTTTCTCTCTCATTTCTAGGTGTGTAATATTGGCCTGTTTAGGGCAATACACCTATGATCGCTGTGGTTTTCTCTCAATTCTAGGTGTGTAATATTGGCCTGTCTAGGGCAATACACATATGATCGCTGTGGTTTTCTCTCATTTCTAGGTATGTAATAATGGCCTGTCTATGGCAATACACATATGATCGCTGTGGTTTTCTCTCATTTCTAGGTATGTAATAATGGCCTGTCTAGGGCAATACATCTATGATCGCTGTGGTTTTATCTCATATCTAGGTTTGTAATATTGGCCTGTTTAGGGCAATACACCTATGATCGCTGTGGTTTTCTCTCAATTCTATGTGTATAATACTGACCTGTCTAGGGCAATTCACATATGATCGCTGTGGTTTTCTCTCATTTCTACGTGTGTAATACTGACCTGTCTAGGGCAATACACATATGATCGCTGTGGTTTTCTCTCATTTCTAGGTATGTAATAATGGCCTGCTTAGGCAATACACCTATGATCGCTGTGGTTTTCTCTCAATTCGAGGTGTGTAATACTGACCTGTCTAGGCAATACACCTATCATCGCTGTGGTTTTCTATCATTTCTAGGTGTGTAATACTGGCCTGTCTAGGGCAAACGACCTATGATCGCTGTGGTTTTTGTCTTATTTCTAGGTATGTAATACTGGCCCGTCTAGGGCAATAAACCTATGATCGCTGTGGTTGTATTATACATCTACCCATACAATAAAACCACAATGACATGGCGTCCCTTAATGAAATTTAAAACATCCACGATATTTTAACCGTGTGGTAATATGGGGTATGCTTAATCTCGCTGTTGTTATTTTATGGTTTTTGATCTTTGAGGTAGTTGAAATGAGAAAAAATACTCTTTCATGACCAAAGGTGTAAGATAGGGGAATTCAACCTTCATGATTTTATATTGATCACTTTATATTGATCACTCATTTCCTGTCAATCAATTAGTTGTTATTTAGTTTTGAATAAACTGCTTGATTTAAAACAATTCTTAGCATTGGCTTTACCAATGGTTTGTTCTGCCTGTAACAATTTGTATGATACAAGTTGTACTTAATGAAGTTTTTGACGTAAAGCAGGAGGTATGTTAAAGGAGCTTATGTCGATAGTTGCCATATGCAATAATTATTATATCAACGATACAAAAAACTGTTAAAATAAGCAAGTGGTATTATATTGAGATTTCATCTTATTTATAAGCAAGAGGTGTTATATCGAATTTACTTGTAACATAAAGAGAGATTATTATTTATTTATCAGTTATTTAAAGTTCCGCAAAAGCATGAAAATGCATTGTACACGAAACATGAGTTTATCTTGTGAATGTTAAGCTGTAGCTGAAGTTATGCATTGAAACACCCACTTAGCAAGGAACATGACGCTAGCTTACCAACAAAATAATTTCATTCGAATATAAATAATTTAAATAATGATTAAGGTGAAATATATGTTATTTCTATATGTTTTGCCAGCTTTACAAGTGAAAATAACTTACATGGATACCCATATAACAGACCAAAAAAATATGTTATACTATACTCTTTAAATGATAGGAGATGTTTCCCGGCATATGTAGTGTGTGATATATCATGAGTTATATTATTCAATAAATGTATATGACAGGAACGTATTCTCTTCGTCCAATTCCGTACCACAGTGAGACACGCTATTGTAAAATCGTCTGTTCGAACAATGACCGATTCGTCACTTAAAGAAGGGCCACAAAGCTTTGTTTACACGTGCCAATCGGTCATAAGCTAATCACTGTGGTCACAAAGCTTTGCCTGTACTTCCGGTGATGACAAGTTTACATAAGTATGTACATGTACGTTCAGTGACCACGATGTTTGTACTATACTTCCGGTGACGACAAGTTTATGTTATTTTGTACGTACAGTGATCACGATGTTTGTACTATACTTCCGGTGACGACAACGTTAACTAATTACGTATGTGACCACGAAGCTTTGTCTGTACTTCCGGTGTCGACAATTTTATATTTTTGTGTACGTACAGTGATCACGATGTTTGTACTATACTTCCGGTGACGACAAGTTTATGTTATTTTGTACGTACAGTGATCACGATGTTTGTACTATACTTCCGGTGACGACAACGTTAACTAATTATGTACGTGACCACGAAGCTTTGTCTGTACTTCCGGTGATAGCAACGGTTTATAGTTTTGTACGTGACCACGAAGTTTGTCTGTACTTTTGGTGACGATAAGTTACTAATTATTATTGTGTGCGTACAGTGATCACGGTGTTTGTATTGCACTTCCGGTGATGACAACGTTATATAATTATGTACGTGACCACGAAACTTTGTCTGTAGTTTCGGTGATGACAACATTATATAATTATGTACGTGCCCACGAAGCTGTGTAAACCATGACTGAATTTAGCATGTATCATATCTTTTTTTTTGTTACCTTCAGACAGTTTAATCACAGGCACAGCATTGTTTTGTTTTGTTTTGAATTACGATGTTTTCAAATGTTTCTAAATTTCTCGTTGATATAACTAATGTATTCCACTGAAGATGAAATATTTATCATATGCAAAATGCCGATATTTTGTAAATGATATGAATGATGTGTACTTGCTGCAATTTAGACGAAGTTGAAGATGAATACCAACGTTTTACTGATTCAGAAATGTCCTTTTATTCAGATATACACAGACAAAAATGAAGAAATATGATTATCGAAAATCTACGAGTGTATTCAAGCTATTTCAATTATTAATAATGTCAAGGAACATAATAAAACAAGAAAATGTGTACATTTGCCATTCAAGAGAGAAAAATAAACTGAAGGGCTAAGAATATGATACAAAGATGACGTAACACACACATATGCTGCACCTCTTAAATTTAGTAATAGATACAGTATGCCGAAAAAATGAATTAAACTGCATCATACAGCTGTTTCGTTCTCTTAGGACTCTTCAGTGATGATAGGGACCAAAAGATGGGAATCCAAAATTTCTAAACTAATGTAGAAGCAGAAGGGCCAGGTGAATATAGCCCCTTTAATTTATGAATTTACAAGTAAAATTAAACTAGTTATGTAAAATTACGAATAATGTTCTACGATAATGTGTTTATAATGTACCGTGCCACTACTCAAATGAGATTGACTGTGGCTATGAAGCCTCCGGCAACCTCGGGGACTAAAAAATCCACCAGCAGAATCTTCCACCTCCTATCATTAAATATGACGTAACACAAAAATATGCTGCACTTTTTCAATTTAGTAATAAATACAGTATGCCGAAAAAATGAATTCAACTGTATCATACAGCTGTTTCGTCCTCCTAGGACTCTTCAGTTATGCTAGGGACCAAAAGATAGGAATCCAAAATGTCTAAACTAATGTAGAAGCAGAAGGGTCAGGTACGTAAAACCCCTTTAATTTATGAATTTAGAAAGTAAGATTAAACTAGTTATGTAGAATTTCAAATCGTGTACTACGAAAATGTGTATATCATGTACCGTAGCATTACTCAAATAAGATTGACTGTGGAGCCTCCAGCAAACCTCGGGGACTAAAAAATACAAAATAAGTATTGTATCCTTTCCATGTTAACATTCTGTTGTGATGAACTCTCCATTGCTGTTTGTATATATTGTGCATGTGTATGTTGTAGTAACTTATGACCCGTAAGCCTAAGGAATAAAAAAGCATTTACAATGATATTTTTTGGATTATACAGTAACTAATAAATAGCAATATACACTGTAAAAGATAAATATATAAACTTTATTTATTTTACAACAATTATGAAACAACTTTTCGAACTTATATTAATCACTCTTGTTGGACCGGATGTTAGCGCGCGAGGGGTCTTATTGTGGGTGGAAACCGGAGTAACCGGAGAAAACCCACGTGGTCGGACACGTGACCCCATTCCTTTTCATGTCCGATCGGGGAATCGAATCCCGGCCGCCTTGATGAAAGGCAAGTGCGCTATCCACTGCACCACCCGACAACACTAAATACTAATGATGTCGTTTAGATAAGAAGATACTAGATCTTGGTTCATTTTGTAAAAGACTAGGGACTGTATTCATGAAACCGTTCTAATTTGTTCAAACCTAATATCTTGGCTATGAATTTATCAAGAGAATTCTTTTCATAAAAATTAGGAAAAAAACATGTTCAAGAAACATTAATTTAAACACTTTTTCAATATTCACAAACTGGCTTTTTGATCGTTGACATGCTTGAGAGGATTTACACGAACGTCGACTCGGACATATGATTCTTGCGTGAGCATTTGAGAATGGTTTCATGAAAACGGGACCTAAACTACTTGCGCCCTTGGACGAATTAATGTAAATATCCATGTCACGTTATCTACCTCGAAACTTGCCTGGCAATGATAAAAGCAGAAACAATACAAGGCACTTTATTGTAAATACCGTGAATCTAGCCAACAGTAGTGTGCGCATGTCGGTTGACGTGTTCCTTTGTGCGGGGATTTGTTTGGGTATAATAGCTAAGCTCATATGAAGACGTTGTCCTCAATTGAAAGGGTCAATCAGGGGTCGATTTCATGTCGATCAAACGCCTTGCACAATACGGCCTTTCAACCGGCATGTTCTAAGCCGATGTGACATCATTAACTCTAGTATACTTGAATTTGCATCAAGGGACTTGAGATCTTTTTAATTGAACATCGCTGAAATGTATTGTTATGGAAACTGAAGGTAGGTAGGCATAGGCAATTTAAGTATATTACCTCTCCTTATTTTCATCGATCGGCACTTTTAATACATATAAGGTATACGTAGTCATTTAAAACTGCCGTGTGTGCTTGATGTCTTATTAAGTTGGCAATAGTCAAATACAATATATTTTGCAAATATCGACCATAAATATGTTGTTATTTTTGGCCTTGATGCCGTGGATATTGAGAGAAACGATTTTTTTTCTTAGTGATGACAGCTGCTTATCTGCATATTCATGAGTATTGATTACCATAAATCGCTTCTGACTGCTGGAAATCCTTTCTCTGAATGTCAAAACATTAGATATAGACAGCCGACTTTTCAGCTTTTCTTTCCTGGTTAATGAATTATTGCAATTTGGTCCATAAACAGCAAATACATACTAACATGCTAATTTAGCATGCAAATTTTGTGTTGAAACATTATGCAAGAAAATTTGCAAAAAAGTATCACAAATTTTGCAAAAAATGGTTAAGAATTCTGCAAAAATATGCAAAAAAAATGAACAAAAAAGTAGTTCAACACAAAATTTGCAAGTTTTACTATATATTCTTACTACTTTTTTTATCATTTTTTTGCATATTTTTGCATATTTTTGCAGAATTCTTAACCATTTTTGCAAATGTTCTTGCATAATGTTTCAACACAAAATTTGCATGCTAAATTAGCATTTTAGCATGTTAAATTAGCATGTTAACGTGTTAAAATAGCATGTTAACGTGTTAAAATAGCATGTTAACGTGGTAAAATAGCATATAAGCATGTTAAAAATAGCATGTTAGCAAATTAAAATAGCATGTTAGCATGTTAAAATAGCATGTTAGCATGTTAAAAACCTTAAATCAGCATGTTGAATTAGCATGTTAGCATGTTAAATTAGCATGTTAGCATATTAAAATAGCATCTTAGCATGTTAAAAACACCAAATCAGCATGTTAAATAGCATGTTAAAATCACCATATCAGCATGTTGAATTAGCATGTTAACATGTTAAAAACACCATATCAGCATGTTAAATTAGCATATTAGCATGTTAAAATAGCATATTAGCATATTGAAATAGCATGTTAGCATGTTAAATTAGCACGTTAGCATGTTAAAAACACCATATCAGCATGTTAAATTAGCATATCAGCATGTTAAAAAAACCATATCAGCATGTTAGCATGCTAAAATAGCATGTTAGCATGTTAAAAACACCATATCAGCATGTTAAAATAGCATGTTAGCATGTTAAAATAGCATGTTAGCATGTTAAATTAGCATGTTAGCATGTTAAAATACATGAAACCTCCAACAACAAGTACCTTCATGATGGCTAACGACATATTGCATCATCCAAGATGGCTGACGACAGATTGCATCATCCAAGATTGCTGACGACAGATTGCATCATCCAAGATGGTTGACGACAGATTGCATCATCCAAGATGGTTGATGACTGATTGCATCATCCAAGATGACTGACGATAGATTGCATCATCCAAGATGGCTGAATCTTCAAGATACTTTTCTTCAATCTTTTACCATGGCAGCATTTTCGACAAATTTCTTTTATTAAATAACCTGAAAAGAAAACTCTCAAGAAAATTCAAAAGAAATGTAAAAGAAAGGTATGTTGCTTCAATACAGAGAGAATTGATGGCATCTATGGGTTTTTTTTGCCATGGCAAACACTGGATGATGCAATCGGTGGGCGGCCATCTTGAATGATGCATTTCAAGATGGCCGCCCACCGATTGCATCATCCTGTGGTTGCCATGGCAAAAAAAACTCATAGTGTCAGCATATCTCTCCATATTTATGACATGGCCGTATGGCATGCCTGAACGGGTCAGTTATGTGAAAAATTCATGTACATACAAAGTATCGACGGTATCGGACTGCCTGTCACTGACTTCGAAACATCTTTCTTAGTACTGTCGTTTTGGCGCAGCGGTAACAGTCACGGGTACAATGTATTTCTGACTGGACGATTTGCAGTTGTGGATCGTACGTTAGAGACTATTTGTGTTTTTGTTGATTATAAAGGACATTCAATGGTTTGGCGTTTAATATCGAATATATAGCACGAGTATGGCAGATTTTTTTTATATTTTCACGAATGCGTAGCACGAGTGAAAATATAAAAAAAAAAACCTGCCATACAAGTGAAATATAATTGATATTAAACGGCAAACCATTGATTTTTTTTATTACATTTCGAAAGAGGACTAAGATACTTTCATTATTTTTGTTCTTGATCTACTTGCCTACTGCAAAGGAGCTAAATCTACTGTAATCCGTCGAAATCACAACCGATCGGGTCCAGTAAACAGCTGATCGGAAAAGTTGAACCATTGTCATCTTTCAATTCATTTCATATTTAATAGTTTAGCAGTTCCCATCAATATTTACTATTGATGCCATTTCTTCAAGACCGTCTTTCCCCAAGAAACACGTTCTAGCAGACGACAAAAATGCCGAGCCTCCAAGATTCGATCAAGGGGAACAACTCATACAAAAGTTCAGGTGTTACGTGAAAAAAATGACCCAGTTGAAAACTTCCCACCGTTGAAAGCTACGGCGGGTCACTTTTTCACGGGACGAATTACGGAAAAATCGAATGGGGTCATTTTTCTACAGATGGCCGTATAAGATTTCTACTGTTAAATAACGACCTAGGGTAACTTTTACAACGTAGAATAATGACCCGGGTGGTATTTTATTGTCGGGTCACTTTTTCACGTTACACTGAAAAAGCCTTATACTTTCACTGCAAAATCTTATATTTTCATGGCAAAATCTTCACTGCTCATCACTGCAGCGAAAATATAAGTTTTTATCAGTTTGATAATTTTCTATATTTCACTGGCAAAAATGTAATAAATCTAAATATTAAATAAAATATATCTTATTTACTTAATGTTGTTGATCTAAATGTTAAAATGTGAATTCTCTGTCACAGTTGTAACGCGTGTTATATACATACAATGTATATATAAGTACGACTATAAAGTACGAAACCTCACCTTACAATAAAGGTATGTGTATATGTCACTAATGAAGCAATAGGTACTGTATACCTAGCACCAATCAACACCGCTGTCAGTGTTGTTATTACACTGACACAGGCCGCTCTGGTTCAGTGTGGTACTTAGCGTTAACCGCTCATGCTGGTCCTGGTTTGTCCGCCCCGTTACCGCCTTCTGCTGATCCAACAACTGTTCTCTTCGATACACGTACAGCGTTGCAACGCTACGGCTGCCGCGTGGCTCAAACCAATTGATGCTTTCTGTGAATTGGAAAAGGTGGATGGTAATTTCGATGATTTACGTCAAGTATATGTACCACTTCCAGTCGTTTTTGTTTGTATAAATAGCAGCGTAACGAATTCTCGATAGAAACGGATTCTATGACTTTTTGGTCAAGTGTTTTTAAAGAGTGTATATTTTATTCACTAGGTAGAAACGATACGATGCTAGACAAAATTAAAGGATGAAGACAGATCATTCTAAAACGACAGCCATATCGGTTAGATTTGCGGATAATGCTCTGAATAGCATCACAACTCCGGATATACCAATGTTGAAATTTCACGATGTGTCAGGTGGTGGGCAAAATTCGTCTTTACATACATTTCTTAATTATTCTGAATTTGATGATTCTACAAACAGCGCAGGAATTAGCCAAACAACGTCCACATCACCGCCCGTATTCAACGATGCCTATATGGTGGAAACCATCGTTCTTTCTGCACTTTTTCTAATTTCCTTCATAGGCAATACAGCGACTTTAATTCAAATGTATCGCATGAGGAAACGACGTTCCACAATCAACACTCTTATTGTGAATTTGGCTATTGCCGATTTAATCGTTGCCTTCTTTTGTATGGCCGCCGAGGCGTTCTGGACGGTCACGATTCAGTTTTTGGCGGGAAACGCCATGTGTAAGATTTTGCGGTACATTCAAGTGTTTGGATTTTTATTGTCTACTTATATAACAGTGGTGATAAGTTTGGATCGCTGTTGTGTAATCATTGATCCAATAAGCAGAAATAAAGCGCCTCAGAGAGTCAGATTCATGATCGGGGTGTCATGGCTCCTCAGTGCCTTGTTTAGTGTTCCGCAGGTAAGCAATTTTGTTTAATTTATTTCTTGTCTCTTTTTGATAACTGCAATCTGATAACTGCCAAATGTTTTTGCAACTCAGATTTATATTTAAATATATATTTCATCATGTTAAAGGGACCTTCTTTAAAGGGACTTTTTACCCTTAACCTTATTTTTCAAAAAGGACCTGTCGCGCAGATGATTTAAACTTTGTCAGTTTGTCCTGAGTATTTCCGAACACAATGTCATCCACTATTTATAAAATTTAAGTTATGAAACAAGTTATCAAACTTATATTAATCACTCTTATTGGCCCGGATGTGAGCGCCCGGGGATCTTAGTATGGGAGGAAACAGGAGTACCCAGAGAAAACCCGTGTGGTTGGGCAAGTGACCCCCAAACCTTTTCACTTACGGTCGGGGAATCGAACCCCGGCCGCCTTGGTGAAAGGCAAGTGCGCTATCCACTGTACCACCCGACCACCCGGTCAACTTTTTTGTTTCAAATAGTTGACCGGCACACGTATAAAATCATTTTGTACTAGTACATATTTGTCCAGGAATGAATCTCACGTATAACGTAGGTGAGCGTAACCCCTGGTAACCGATCAGTATATTCAGGATTCCCGTACCGCTGACGAAGACATTAAGAATCCACTGATAAGTGTTTTTTTACCGTCATGAGAATAATTTTGAATTATCAGCTGAAAAGATAACTACACTCTTCGGGATTTTTTAAATGGACAAAATATAATCAGTATCGGCGTTCTTAGTGTTGTAATTCAATGGTTGGGGTGGGGAGGGGATTAAGGTATTCGAGATCTAAGCTTTTTATACTGTAAGTTGTCCACTGACCAGCTGTGATATGATAGTTATTTAAGCTAAGTGAGCTCGCTTCCTTTTAAATGTGATGTTTCTTGCTCCACTGCACTACAACTTTTGTAAACTTTTTTAACTCGCTAAACACTATAATACATGGCTAACTCGAAGTTTATCCACAGCCTGCTCAGCTTCGCGATAACGAGGTTTCGACGGTATATAAACGAAATCAAGGGGAGGTCACTCTATTTACGAAAATCCACAATGAAATTGGACAGAGACTCGCTTAATTACACGGCTGATAGAATAAATGCCGCATAAACGTTAATGATGAAATAAGCTATCTGCTCATGTATATACATGTACACTTGTAGCTGAAGTTAAGTCTAAACTAATAACACCTTGTTAGCCGAGATGATGACCCGTAAATTATTTATATTCAGTGTAGCCTACATATTTTATTCAACTATTACACCAATAAATCTTTTCCTGTAGTTTTTAAGTCTGTCCTGAAAGATAATGTTGATTATTTTTGTTACCGTAACGGGTTTAGTCAGGAATAATTGATGAAAAAGCGTCTGATTTTGTCTCAGTCCTATTGCGGACATGTTTACAGGCTCGATGTGGTTCAGTGCCCTGGAGAATTTGAAGCTGTTCGATTCCCTTCATGACAAAGTTTTCTAACGAATTCAAATTCAATTCTTTGTCACACCAAAGATGAACTAGACAATGCCATGGTTCAAATGCTTTTCTGGTATATCGTGACCTGGGAGTCGAAATGTTGATGTTCTAACGACCAAATTGCGTGTAGCAACCTAAAATGGAATGAACTCAATTTGTTAAATAAAAGAGTAAGTGTGTTTTCAATGTTTTTCAATTAAGATAAACACAACTTAAAGACATTTAGAAACTTTATTTCCATTTTTGTTGCAAAAGTGACATTTGTATTCTAGTTTGCACGATATTCAATCATGCCTTCATTTAAAAAAAAAACCGCATGTAATCATTTAACCTTGACTTGTATAAGAAATATATGGTAATGGTCCTATAACACTGGAATAAGGTTCCTCGCGAATATTTTATCCCATATTGAAAATCGTGAACGGAAATTGTGCGTGCAATATGTAATCAAATTCACACAAAATGCTGTTCTTTTTTTTACTTTGAATGAACGGTTTGATTAAAACTATTGTTTTGTATAGGGGATTTACCCCCCATTTGTTAAGTTAAAAAAGGACGTTTTTAAAGAGCGATTATTTATCAGGGAATAGCTGAATCAGCACAAAGGGTCTACATGTAAAACTTTAACATGGTGTCGCCCATTCTTTAACTTATTCACTCCTTGAATTTCATAATTAACTCTTCCATCCTATGTTTTGAAAGAGTTCAAAAGTATATTTAGGGGGAAATAAATAACATGTATATGATTATAAGGGAAAAGACAATATACCGCTATGCTAAACACTTGACATGTATAGCGACCTATGGGTAAAATGACAGCCTCAGTTTAATATTTGACTTATTATCTATATATTTTACTGTCTGTGTTTCGGAAATGGGAGATAAAGGGACGGGATCAGGGATTTTGGGTGTTGGGATTGTGAGAGGGGGTGACAACATTGAATACGTCCCTTTTTACCACCGATATGAATAATTAAATCGTCTTCCCTTGTGACAAGTATTTCACTCTCAAGATTTTGATATAAACTAAATCACGTTCGGAAGTGGAAGGGGAAGAGGAGGGTGGGGGATCGGAACTTTGAGTTAATCCTTTTTTTTTTTACTTTTGTACCGTGTAAATCAGTCGTTAATAAATTTTTGAACTTTTGACTTTAGAAATTAGAAATTAGCTTTTCTCGGAAAAAGCGTTAGATTTTGTAAGTTGCAAGATTATATGTATATGTTTCTTTCTCAAAATATGTTTTTTGATAAAATAAAACCTTCACTATCTGCAAGTATAACCTTCTGCTGAGATTAAATCATACAGCTCATGTATATAAACTCATTCACCCCTGAGGACACTTTGAACTCTCCCTATTCAAAGGTTGGACTAGTTCATTATGAAATTGCTGGGGTGAATGTTTTAATTGATGAGTATAAGGGGGAAAAGTATAGTAAGCGACTCGTTTATATCGCTAACAGGAATTCGGCTTTTAAAACCAGTTAATCAAAGTGTTAGATATTGACATTTTACGTCTCGAATTCGTCTATAACGAACAAAGGGGGTCAGATTAGTTCATGAGGCTCCCATTTATACCTAAACTAGTATGGAAAGATTGACTCGTTATCTCGAACAAGTAGAACTCTAAACCCCGCTTGATTCGAAGTATTTTATCAGTTCCGGCCAAACTTCACACTAGACATGCAACCTCTTGTAACTCGAATACTATGATAACTCGAAGTTTACCAATGTTCCCGTCGACTTCGAGATAACGAAGTTTGATTGTATTTCAAGACATGAATTATAAGTAAAAAACTAGTATGGTATGCATATAGTCTAATTGAAGAATTCTGCACCAATTGATGGTTTATAAACTGCGTATGCCAGTTTCGACAGTTATTACGCTTTCAGCTTAATCGTAGATCAGTTTTTATCTTTTATACATATTCTAATCTAAGACATGTACACATTATAGTTTTGTATATGGTTGAAATTACCTAATCAGATTTTAATTTACTGTGTAATACAGTGTTCAGTGTAGGATGCTGATAAGATCGTGTGTGCTACATAAAATGAAATGTTCTCCCCCAACATGTTATAGCACTCCGTTCATCTTAATGATACCCTTTGGGTGAAATATGATCTACTGATAATTTCATAATAAGCGTACTTTCTTGTATTTCAATATGAATTTTCCCGATATGGAAATAATCAGCCTTTTTACACGCAAAAAAATAAATCTGAAACCCTGTAAACGTTTACAGGCCTTGTTTGCGTGTATTTAGCACAGGAAGTCAAATACCTCTGGTTATTCTATGATCGGGTTCGGACAACAGTTTGATATTAAATCTTGTCAAGATGATGTTAGATAAAGATTTCATTAGTTGAAGACCATATATCAATCGAAACAACTTGGTCGGGGAAATTATTGTACACAAGGGTCCAGACCATAGATAAGTTTACAACAGTGTCTAGACCGTAGATTAGTTTACGACAGTGTCCAGACCGTAGATTAGTTTACAACAGTGTCCAGACCGTAGATTAGTTTACAACAGTGTCCAGACCGTAGATTAGTTTACAACAGTGTCCAGACCGTAGATTAGTTTACAACAGTGTCCAGACCGTAGATTAGTTTACAACAGTGTCCAGACCGTAGATTAGTTTACAACAGTGTCTAGACCGTAGATTAGTTTACAACAGTGTCCAGACCGTAGATTAGTTTACAACAGTGTCCAGACCGTAGATTAGTTTACAACAGTGTCCAGACCATAGATTAGTTTATAACTTGTTCCAGACCAAAGGTTATTGAACAACTTGGTCCAGACCAAAGATTATTGTACAACTTGGTCCAGACCAAAGATTATTGTACAACTTGGTCCAGACAAGAGGTTATTGTACAACTTGGTCCAGACCCAAGATTATTGTACAACTTGGTCTAGACCCAAGATTATTGAACAACTTGGTCAAGACCAAAGATAATTGTACAACTTTGTCCAGACCAAAGATTGTTGTACAACTTGGTCCAGACCAAAGATTATTGTACAACTTGGTCCAGACCAAAGATTATTGTACAACTTGGTCCAGACCAGAGGTTATTGTACAACTTGGTCCAGACCCAAGATTATTGTACAACTTGGTCCAGACCAGAGGTTATTGTACAACTTGGTCCAGACCCAAGATTATTGTACAACTTGGTCCAGACCCAAGATTATTGTACAACTTGGTCAAGACCAAAGATTATTGTACAACTTGGCCCAGACCCCAGATTATTGTACAACTTGGTCCAGACCAAAGATTATTGTACAACTTGGTCCAGACCAAAGATTATTGTACAACTTGGCCCAGATTCCAGATTATTGCACGATTATTCCCGTATTTTATGACTTTGTCTAAACTGTGTGTTATTTTAGGACTTGGTCCCCATAAAGGTTAAATTACACGGCATCACCTTGACAATACCTAAGATTATAGTTCGATATATAACGACAGTGTCCTGTTCTAAGCTTAATTATTGAAATACCATATATTATCGCATTTATTATTGTATGATTGGGTCCTGACCACATATTATTATTTGACCAGATCAAAGGCAGTTACAAGACTGGCTCCAGACCTCATCCAGATCGTACCACTTGGTCCATACGTATCAAATATGGACCTTTGGTGAGGTCAATATGGTGTTATACAATGGATCAACCTGGTAGGATTAGAAATTGACCGAGAACGAAGACATATTTTAGATTTTAGCAGGTCGGTATAGCACCAAATTGACCGAATCAAAGGTCCCTAATTTTATAATAGATGTTACATTTGTTTGCGAAATACTGAACATGCAATATTTCTCCATGTGACCATATTTTAGCCAATGAGAATTGAGTAAAATCTAAAAATAAATAAATTATTGCATGGTTTTGTTCGTACAACAGGATATTGACCATATATTGTCTACACTGCATTTTGTTCTGTCTTTTGACGTATCCTCTTTTATCGGGTCGGGTGGTGCAGTGGATAGCGCACTTGCCTTTCACCAAGGCGGCCGGGGTTCGATTCCCCGACTGGGCGTGAAACTGTATTTGGGTCACCTGCCCGACCAAGTGGGTTTTCTCCGGGTACTCTGGTTTCCTCCCACAATAAGACCCCTCGCGCGCTAAAATCCGGGCCAACAAGAGTGATTAATATAAGTTGGACAACTTGTTTCATAATTGTTGTAAAATAGATAAGTTCATATTATTATATCCTCTTTTCTCCTAGTAGAACACGTGTTGTTGAGTTTTTGTCTTCTTAAAGATCTAGAATATATAGAGTAAGAGGTTTTGGCTGTTAGAGATATTATTAAAGGATATTAAGTAAATGAGTGTACCACGTGATTCATTACCAAAGAACAATTAATGCTGTTCAAAAATAGAAAATGCCACACTGGAAGAAAAAATCAGCAGACTACTACAAAAAATTGCTAGACGAAACAACTAATCCGTGTCAACAAAGCTAATGAAAGCAAAGACTATTCTTATTGAAGTGTTAATCCAAGAAAAGAATGAGCTTAAATGCTCATTTCAATAATTGTGCTCGTGGTAATTGCAACTAATCATGCGTTTGCTTTTTATGAGCACGGGAAAATAAACTAGAACATATTTACTTGCACATTTAATTATATTTTAACAAGGAATTGAAACATAAGACAACGTTTAAATCGGCAGATGTCTAGACTAGCTGTCTCTACCATTGTTTGATGCTTCACGCCGCCGCTAGGTGGCGGTGTCGTACGTAAACAACAAATAGTGTTGACGGATTGTACATGTACTATTACAGAAGAATTTAACTTCATGAATTTATCTCAAACTTGATCTGGAGTCGACTTATACTATAGATGTTAAATCCTCGCTGGAATCACATTACAGGTACTGTAACACTGTTATATTAACATCCAAATAATTAACATACATGTACTCACTTATGGCATGTAAAACGTTGCAATATCATAACATCTTGTGATTTATATTCATTAATTTGTGATTAACATTCGAACACGTGTAATGTATATTCTAAAACTTCCTGGATATCTTGTTATTCGAATTGTAAAATCTTGTGTTTTGTGTTCATGTTTTCGAACATAAACCACAAGGTAGTGAAAAGCCAGGACAAAGTGTTATAATATCGCAATGGTTTACACGCCATATACTCTCTGTTGCTTTTTGAACTGTGTCATCTCTCAAAGGGCCAGTTCGAATTCTGAATGCAATTGTAGAAATCCTTGTGAGAAGGACAAACTTCCATTTTTTCACATGCCCTCATTAAAAAAACCAAATTGTCCTCGCAGTTATTGATGTTTTAAATGTGGATGTTGCTAGTGATATTAATATACTACTGCCTCCCGAAAAATACAGTATCTGACAGTACAATTTTTGATATGCACACAATAATACATGTGTCTTATTCAGTAAATTGTTTAACTTAGCAACTCCTGCTTTTCTTCGTACATTTGTTGTCGTATCTTTCCCTTAAATTTATACTTATTAGATTTAAAATGGTAGTCATTGTGATCGTGCTTTATGCTATTCCCCAGTCTGTAATGTTATAATAATCGGTTCCTTAGCCATTTATTTACATGTTTAGACCGAGGTAAAATTTTTATTTTTATTTTTATCCAAGTTTATTTTAAATGATTACTTGAATATGAATATCTGCTATAACAATCCGATATATATATATTTTTTTTATGTGTTTATGAAAAATAGTAAAATATGAAGACTAAATATTTACAGGACATGTTTCCATATTATCACGACTCACAATAACGCAGCATATCTTATGTTTAATATTGAGATTGTACACAATAAACTAAAAAATAAATTCATTGGAAATACTATTTCGTTTTACATTGAGGCATGTGTGTAATTTGTTGACATGACAAAAATCAGAGAATACCGAATGGTCAACAAAACCATAATCCGAACTCAACATTGATTAAACTAAACTAGGGGCAAATTATGAACAAAAAAAAATATTATCATGGGTACATTTGTAAAAGTACAAGAGAATAAGACTAGGTGTTTGGAAGAGTAAGAGTTTCCTGCTTCATTGACGACACCTGTCATGTAAGTCTTGGTCACATTCAAATACGCATCAAGTCCTCAAAGTGAGAACAGTGTCACAGTTTTCAATCGAAAGTAAACAAACATACTACAATGTAATGAGCGAAAAACGTCCATCTTCATATCACACAAGGATAATTTTAAGCTATGTACAGTGTATCATCTTTAAGGTGTATTTTGATGATATCTTCAGCTGGACTTTGATCGAAGTTTGTTGTTTCTGTGGTACTGGCTGAGTTTGGATGAAAGTAGAAACAATTCTTGGCGTAAAAAGGGAGTTTTGGCCTCGATCGTGAAAGATATAAAAAAAAACACATGTAAATAGACATTCCTCATAAATACATAATGAAACACACACCTAGAATCTTGTGTTACAAATATAGATCACAGGTGTATCGACACATACAAGTTGTATTGGGATCTGATTAAAGCAACACCAGATGGTATCGGTCAAACAACATTTTCCTCACACAGTTTGATACATACTACAGGGTAGTGGTGAACTATTGGTTACAATGATATGATGCACCTGTTTAATGTAGAATAAAACCGAAAACTTTGATACATGTATGATTAACGTAGTTTATGTAGAGTGAAACCTCGATATACTTTCCATAGTTTATATACTGTGAAACCTTGATATAATGACAGAATTTATGTACACGGAAACCTTGATGTAATGATAAAATTTATATGTAACAGCAAAACCTTGATATAATGGCCGTAGTTTACATGTATAAACAGTGAAACCTTGATATAATGACAGGAGTTTATATACAGCGAAACTTTGATATAATGATATAATTTATATGTAACAGCAAAACCTTGATATATTGGCCGTAGTTTACATGTATATACAGTGAAACCTTGATATAATGACAGGAGTTTGTATACAGCGAAACCTTGATATACTGACAGAATTTATATGTAACAGCAAAACCTTGATATAATGGCCGTAGTTTACATGTATATACAGTGAAACCTTGATATAATGACAGGAGTTTATATACAGTGAAATATCGATATAATGCCCGAACCTATATACAGTGAAACCTTAATATAATGACAGTAGCTCATATACAACAAGATCCAAATTAACAGAAATGTAATGTCCCTCGATATATTGAAACTGCGATATACTGCCATTGGTGTATAACATGTATCAAAATATAATACAGTCCTGTATATTGCTCTTATCAATATACTGTACATATATAATGCAAATATTCAGTGAGATATTGAGGTAATGCCTTCGCTATATACAAGTGAAAACAAAATTTTCGATATAATACCCCTCATTCATATAAGTAAAATTACCATACCATGTCCCTTGTTTATATACAATAAATCATGATATAGTATACACTCAAACATGGACTAAAAAACCTCGTTTGTCGGTGGAATATAAACCTTAATGTAATGCAATTCTTGTAGTCATATGATCATTTCAACATTGTTTAAAACATGATACAATTAGTTAAACAAGATACGGGATAAAAACATTAACACACAGTTTTCAGGCAACCAACCACTCGTAGAGTGGGATATTGAAATAAGTAACAGAGAGACAGAAATAAACTTAAATTTTAGAGAAATTAACACAGACAGTCGGTGTGGCAAGCCATTCAAGTAGCCGTCTGTTATTCTAAGTATTTGCACAATAAATATGTTCTTAATTATTCTTGTATTATGAAGCAAGTCACATGAGAGCTAAATTCTCTGAAATATTCAATTCTGCAAAGTAGTTATTAGAGCGCTTGTTCTCTTCATTTTTCCCTGTTCAAAATCCATGCAATTTCCATTCAATTGTCCATATCAACCCCCTAACTTTAACAAGCGTGCTATGTTTAGCTACGGAAGCCCATGGCAGCTGGATCTCGTTAGATGTGTATACAGCACATTGGCTTAAAAGGAATGTAAACGTTAACTGTATATTGGGGATTTTGACCTTTGACATTATGTCATATCTGCAAGATATACGTTAATGTCTGAGTTAGAGCGATCATGAGCTGTAACAATAACTGTATGTTTTAATGACAAACGACAACCTTTAAGTTAAAGTACAACTTTAATTTAACACCGCTATTTCAAAGTTACTTAATAAAAGTATACATCAAAGGCCTTTGGAACATTTCATTACTTAGAAAATAAAATAATGAGGAAATCATTACCTAATTGCCCCATATATAATTTGAGATTTATGATCTCGCCTTTCAACTGTCAGGTTTTGTACTGAAGGAATCTTTAGTTTTAATGGCATGAACAAATCGGGGACTGTTTGTCGCGTCGGAGAGAAAGAGCTTTACAGGATAGGCTAGACGGGGACTTAGGACAGATATTTTTGACGAATTACCATGTCTATTGCATGCAGGGTAATCGACGTTTTTACTTACGTACAAGGTAATTGTATTGTTTGTTATGTGTAAAGGGTAATTGTATTGTGCTAAATACAGGTTATTGATCTCCTTATTGCATTTCGAATGTTCGAAATCCATTGCCGCTGAATGCCATTGAAAGTAGTTCAATACTGCACGTTTAAAGTATCAATTTGTTTTGTTTTACTACTCTTTTATCAAACAGAAAATTAAAGTTATTTTCCTTCATAAATAACAATATTTAAAAAATGGCTGTTAACACTTCTTGGAATAGAACGGCCATCTGTCGCGGGAGGGTCAATGGTATAGAACAGAAAAGTTATGTCTTTTTGATAACAATTATCATAATAATGATAATAAAGTCAGCGATGGGCTTATGACATCCTTAGTCTATATTGGTGTCATCCGAATGGATTCTGATTATGCATGTATGATGGTTAATATTAACTAATGCTTGATCCATGAACAGTAGCAATGGTCAATCATCTTATTTTTTCTCGTTAAAAAGAGGTTATTCCTGGTACCAGATGATAATTTTTGAGGTGTAATTTTGGAGTTTGATTTAAAGGCCTAAACATCTTCTGAAATCTGTTGTTATCATATTGCATAGAAAATAATGTCCATCCAAACTGAATAGTTCAGCACAAGTAGCTCTTTAATTACAGGTTTTGTTTTTAACGGATTTGGTAAGTGATAATAAATTAAAGAATCACGAAGCGTTAACAAAATCATAATCCGAACTCAAAATCAATCAAACCGGACGCAAAACATGAGCAAAGGAAAGATTTACATGGAGACCCTTGTAAAAGTACAAGAGAATAAGACCAGATGTACCGGAAAAGTAAGCGTCTTCAGCTTCGTCGACGACCTCTGCCATGAATGTTGATGAAATATATCCAGTAACCTGTACACTGTCACTTTCAATTCTACTGATTACAGCATCTGCTGCAGACCCATAATGTAGTAATAATATAGATATCGACATAATGACAGACAATGGATATTATTTCAAAAGTATCATAAATTAGGTCGAATCTCAAGATTTCTATAGGCTCTATATGAATATAGATATTAATATTTATATTATGTACAGTGCATTTTGATCTTGATGTTTGACCTCACCCGACAATTTGATATAATATATTCTTATAGGCATCTTTGCTCCGTGTCTCATTAAATGACACGATGCCTCTACAGAGCACGGATCAAATTACATACTTCAGAAATAAGAGCTATCCATTGTCCTCTAGATGGGTTATGTTAACTCCACCTGTGATTATTGTTGATGACATCACACAATTGTGTCTCGATAATTTGCATATCTCCACCTACGTGCACTTTTGTCGGGGTCATATAAATCGTAGTTATGAGATGTACCGGCAATCAACAAAAATAAATACCCAAACAATCACAAGACTCGCTTGTTTTCCGGTACATTTGCTGGGATGATTATTTGCAAGAGTGTTGGTCTGCTGAAAAAAACCCACATGCTCACGCACATAGCCTATCGTCCAATAACCCGTCGCTTTTAACCAATGAAAATTGGCGTTACATTGCGACTCCGGTAAAACAATTACAAGTACAGTGTCGTAAAGCTATGATAGCTGTATAGGATGTTTACTTAAGAAATTACTTTGACAGATTCAGTAATTTAGGAATAAAACACATTCACACATGTAAAACAAACAGTAGTCGACTATCACTAAGTGTATATTTAATGAAGAATGACTAGTGTATTAAGAAACAAAACAATTCTGTCGATTTCTTATATTTTTCTTACCTGATAGCCTGGCGTATTCGGTATGTAAATTTACAGTCTAAACAGGACATATTGTGATATATGTGGGCGTTGATGACAGAGAAAACACAGAAAATAATGGACCTGAAACGACATATAAAGGCGAAAATTATTCTGTTGTCTGTTTCTGTGTGTTAAGCATGCCTATTCATAAACAAATCGTGTGATTTCAGCATATCATTCAGAAAACGCCTTGGTACAGTTTATCAAGAAACGAAAGCTTAGCACTGATTTTACCCAGGAACGAGCATCGGGTATCGGTACATGTATAATCTTTAGATGAAGCTGAAGCAAGGCTTTGTCTATAAGTTAACGCTTTGGACAAAAATGACATATAGCTAACTGTCTTTTTCTTTTGTTTTTGATTTTAATTCTGAGTCGAATGCTTAGGATTGTTTCAAAGATTAACTTGATTCTCAAAAAAAGAAAAGAATAAAAAACAAGAATAGTATTTGAAAATCAATCGATGTTTGAATATATAAAAATCTGTTATTTCCTTAAAATAAAAAAAAAATATAAACTTTATTTATTTTACAACAATTATGAAACAAGCTATACAACTTATACAAGTTTCATGTTAGCAATCTTGGTCTCATTGAGAATTTTTTTTTTTTTATTTTTGTATGATACGAAAGTTGACATTTTGAATATGCTCATCAGTGTGCTTTCTTGTTGCGATTGAGATTGATTACTCGGCTACTTGAACGTTATGAAGATTTACATGGCGGGTGTCGTCAGTGAAACAGAAGACGCTTACTCTTCAAGAACACCTGGTCTTTTTCTCTTGTACTTTTTCAGGAGGCTCACGTAAATATTTCCCTTGTTCATATTTTGCCTCTAGTTTAATCGATTTTGAATGTGGATAAAGGTTTTGGTGACGTTTCGATGTTCTCTGATTTTTTTAAAGTACAGTTGATGTTGCACCGCTATACAAATGTTACAAAAGGACAAACAAAAATGAAATCTGGAAAAGCCAGATGGTAATCAGCACTTTCGTGTCTGGTATAATAAAGATTCGACAAAGTACCAACGTAATATCATGCTACACACACGTCATATTCAAATCAGTCAAAGCACCTAATATCTCGCCATTATATGTAATCAAAGTAATTAGTTTTGATGGATTTGAAACATCAAAATGGTGAAAAGGATAATTACCAATAAAATGCACCCATACCAGCTTATTTACATATTATTATTTATCAAAGTGATTTAGACTAAATTGCAAATGTATAACAACAACAATATTCACTAAATTTTTTTAAAAAGTTTTATCTACAAGATAAAAAGGATGTTTAGCAGAAAGCAGACCATCGGCAAAATATACATTGTAAATTGATGATAAAAATAAGTAACAATATTGGATCAAGTAAAGAACCCTGGTTGATTCCGGCTTTAATAGCACTAGTGACAGAAAACAAAATGAATCTAAAGTTAACTTTTATTTCATGTTTAAAAGATTTGTTTTCGAATAAAACAATTTATATGGTCCGTCATACGAGTTTAATTAAATTAAACTATCATTTAATAATGTCACAAATGACATTTGACCTCTGATATTTCACAAAATGCCAACCATGAACGCTTCCTCTCATTGAAGACTAAATATAATGTATATTGTGATACATTACTGTTTATTTATAGCCATAGTTAACCTCATTTCAGTATTAGCATGGCTCATGATATTCACACGATTTGAAAATATACAGTACTAATTTATATTTTGTCTAAATTAATAAATTAATGGAATTTTACGCACCTGACCTTTCTGCTTCTACAATAGTTTAGACAAAAATTATTCACAAATTTTGGCTCCTAGCATCCCTGACGAGACCGAGAAAGACGAAACAGCCGTATGATGCAGTGACATTTTTTTCGGTAAGCTGTATCTATTACTAAATTTAACATGTGCAGTATATATGTGTGTGTTAGGTAAATTTTATTTCAGTTTACACAACTAATAAGTATTTCATAGTGCTTATAACGATAATGTGTTTTATAAAAGTCATTTTGGATACGTTTAAAGACCAATTTAAAAAAAACTATACCATCCATAGTTTATTAGTTAATAATGATTCCATAAAGATATATTATACTTCTAAATGGCATTAAAGTTAAAGCGAAAACAATATACTTTCCAAACTAAACATTATAAATCATTACAGATAAGAAAACGTTTCCTTCCTATTATCAGACCCATCCCATTTTTTCTTGATATGGTCTCGATTGTTTTTTTTTTTTTTTTGCATTGTTTAAAACGCAATACGCTTTCCAATATGTTCACACCTACGATTTTCATAGGAAATTGCATGAATGGCTTTTCCATATGATGTTTTTAATTCATTGTTTCGGCATACTGTATCTATTACTAAATTTAAAGGCGCATCATATGTGTGTGTTATGTCATCTTTAAAACTCGTTTGATTTAGAAAATACCACTTGTTTCCTTTGAATTGGTGAAATCACCTACTCAAATCAGTGTTAAATCAAAACTGAAAACAACAGATTGTCATAAAATTATTATCATATATGGCTACTGCTAACAGAAAAGGTGTTCACTTATATAAAATCTACCATATAACACTATATCAATAAATATCAATGTAATAACATCAAAAAGCTAATGGGATGTTTATTACCGGGTAATTAAAAACCTTTTTATGCGGTATGTACATTAGCGAAAACATTGCCCTGTTAAAACGAATCCCAGAGATGGGTTAACATAAGTTGCAATTTTTTTTTTCAAATCCAATTTCAAAAATGAGTGCATTGATCTGAATTATGCACTGAAATGAGATAGAACTGAGATAATGTTTACATTTAACCGAAAACCAAACCGATACATTCTAAAAGGTTTAATGACATTTTACTATTTAAGACCAACTTTTAGGGAGTACAATTTATTAATTTCACAAGAAAGAAAAAACACTTAGCACATACTTGCGTTTTGTTCTGAAGTCAAATCTCTTGGAACTGGTTAAAGCATGTTACAAGGTCAAAATGTAATTTGTAAACAACGAAAACGGTCTTTGGCTTAAATACTCTCCCTTTAATACCAATGACATAATATGATAACAATATTACTTTATGAATTACACAATAAATCAAACTTGAGCAAGTAATCTTTTTAGCACGAGTACAGTATCATGAATATATGCCTTAAGAAGAAGATGAAGAAATGATATTCTTAAAAATTTATTATTATATAATTTCAATTTGAGAAATCACCAATAATAATAGAAAAAAACCCACAAAATACAGAAGCGTCAACAAAACCATAATCCGAATTAAAACATGATCAAACTAGGGGTAATCATCGACGTCACCCGTCTTATAAATCTAGGTCATATTGAAGTAAATGTCACGCCGTGAAGGTGAGAACTAAGTATCATTCTCAATTACAAGTAGGCAAAATGAGCATACTGTAAAAACGTTCACTTTTGTTGAGTTCGGAGGAAAGATTTTCCAGCAGACTGTTGGCATTCCCATGGGAACAAACTGTGCCCCACTCTTAGCTGACTTGTTTTTGTTTTCATACGAGTCTGAATTTGTGGAGGAGCTAATCAGGACAGGTAACAAAAACCTTGCCAAATCTTTTAATTTCACTTTCAGATATATCGACGATGTGTTGTCTATAAACAACAAGAAGTTTGCTGACCACGTCGATCGTATATACCCTTCTGAACTTGAAATAAAAGACACAACAGACTCTTCTACATCAGCTGCTTACCTCGATCTCTACTTAAACTACGACCAACATGGACAGCTTACTACTAAGCTATACGATAAACGTGATGATTTCAAATTCCCAATCGTTAACTTTCCATTTCTTGATAGTAACATCCCTGCTTCTCCAACCTATGGTGTTTACATGTTGCAGTTTATTCGGTATTCCAGGGCTTGCTCTAAATATCGGGATTTTCTTGATCGATGTCGACTGCTGACAAACAAACTAACAACACAAGGATTCGAGAGATGCAGGTTGATCAGTACTATGGGCAAGTTTTATGGTCGCCATCTTTGTCTCATTGAGAAATATTCTGTATCTTTAAGTGATATGAAGATGAACGTTTTTGAGTATGCTCATTAGTGTGTTTACTTGTTGTGATTGACAATGATACTCGGTTCTCATTTTGAGAACTTGATGTTTACTTGGATGTGACAAAGATTTACATGGCGGGTGTCGTCGATGAAGCAGAAGACGCTTACTCTTTCAGAACACCTGGTCTTATTCTCTTGTACTTTTGCAGGGGTCTCCATGTAAATATTTCCTTTGTTCAAATTTTGCCCCTGGTTTATTCGATTTTGAGTTTGGGTTATGATTATGTTGACGCTTCGGTATTCTCTTATTTCATTTCATATACAAATATAGAGAATATTTCTCAGTGAGACCATAAATCTTGTTCATGGTCTATATTAACCTACATTTCTCTCGAATCCCTGAAGTCGTAAGTTTGTTTGTCAGCACCAGACATCTACCATGCAAATATCGGTATCTAAAGCTTGTAATAGATTAACAAATGGCATAAAAGCAAACAATAAAACAAAACGTTGTGTATGAATTGCTTTTGTCGAAACTATACTATATCAATATTAATTGAACGTTATTTTTTTCTGAGCCCGAGGGTTGTTATTACCAATTGATCTATTCTGTTGATATATCACTTATCTCAAATGCCGATGTTACATTGCTAGCAAAAAGATATACATTCAGTATTAGTTTTCTAACCCGAAGGTAGTCGTTAGCTCTATTTCCATCGGGTTTTTTTTACCACAAGCATCATCGATGATACACTATGGCAAGTTTTTGGTGTGTCGTAGATTATTTATTGCATGCAGTATCTACCATACTTATTAGGGCTTTTCACTTTGTGGTGAAAAGTCCTATTGTTTCTGTTCTGTTTATTATTATTATTATTATTATTATTATTATTATTATTCTTCTGCATTTAATTTTGTGACACGAATTATGCAAAAATGGTAAGAGGTATGTCAATTCAGTTAAGCCCATTGTATTTGGCATGAGCCAAAGGGGTGACAGCAACATAACGAAGTAGGTCCAAAATCCAAGATGGCCGCCATGACGTCATAAGTTAAAAACTTTAAAATAGCCATATTTCAATGACCGTTGGCTGTTCAGAGTTTCTGTAATGATATTATTGTAGACATAAGCCATATCTAACTTTTTTTGTCACACATTTAGGTACTTTGGAGTTGAAATAAAAAAGTTCGCCATTGGGTCAAAAATCAAAAAAATTTTTTTTTTTTTTTTTTTTTTTAATTTTAAATTTTTTTGAAATTTGTTTTGACCAATCTATACACAATGTCATTCTGATGAATTTGATGTGTTTAGTTTTTATGTAACACATGTGGTTTCCGGTATACGCCATATGTAATTTTCCCCTATATAATCTATATAAAAAACCGTTTCACATTTTAAACTTCTTCTCAAATTCCAACAGTGGGATTCAGCTCAAACTTGTCTAAAATGATCGTGGGATAGTCCCGACTAAAGTTTGATATTTTAAAATTGATTCAAAATCCAAGATGGCCGCTATGACGTCATACTTTCAAATGTTAAAATGGCTATATCTCAATAACCGTTTAATGTCCAGATGTTTCAAAGGTATATTATTGTAGAATACATCTGGGGACAACTTTTTTCTTCTATAAGTTATAACAAAATATGTCTCGTAAAAAAGCGGGGCAGAGGTCAAAGTTAATCTATTTTTAGAAATTTTTCATTTTTCATTATTTGTGAAAACTTTTTCTACAGATCAATAGAGTATGACATTCTGATGATATTGATACCTTCGGTGTCTTGATAGCACTTCCGGTTAAGGTATTACGCCATTGTGAACATTTCCCTATATATTCTATGTTAAAAACCATTTCACATTTTAAACTTCTTCTCAAATTCCACCAGTGGGATTCAGCTCAAACTTGTCTAAAATGATCGTGGGATAGTCCCGACTAAAGTTTGATATTTTTAAATTGATTCAAAATCCAAGATGGCCGCTATGACGTCATACTTTAAAATGTTAAAATGGCTATATCTTAATAACCGTTTAATGTTCAGATGTTTCAAAGATATATTATTGTAGAATACATCTGGGGACAACTTTTTTCTTCTATAAGTTATAACAAAATATGTCTCGTAAAAAAGCGGGGCAGAGGTCAAAGTTAATCTATTTTTAGAAATTTTTCATTTTTCATTATTTGTGAAAACTTTTTCTACAGATCAATAGAGTATGACATTCCAATGATATTGATACCTTCGGTGTCTTGATAGCACTTCCGGTTAAGGTAAAACGCCATTTAAAAAATTTCCCTATATATTCTATATAAAAAACCATTTCACATTTTAAACTTCTTCTCAAATTCCACTAGTGGGATTCAGCTCAAACTTGTCTAAAATGATCGTGGGATAGTCCCGACTAAAGTTTGATATTTTAAAATTGATTCAAAATCCAAGATGGCCGCTATGACGTCATACTTTAAAATGTTAAAATGGCTATATCTCAATAACCGTTTAATGTTCAGATGTTTCAAAGGTATATTATTGTAGAATACATCTGGGGACAACTTTTTTCTTCTATAAATTATAACAAAATATGTCTCGTAAAAAAGCGGGGCAGAGGTCAAAGTTAATCTATTTTTAGAAATTTTTCATTTTTCATTATTTGTGAAAACGTTTTCTACAGATCAATAGAGTATGACATTCCGATGATATTGATACCTTCGGTGTCTTGATAGCACTTCCGGTTAAGGTATTACGCCATTGTGAACATTTCCCTATATATTCTATGTTAAAAACCATTTCACATTTTAAACTTCTTCTCAAATTCCACAAGTGGGATTCAGCTCAAACTTGTCAAAAATGATCGTGGGATAGTCCCGACTAAAGTTTGATATTTTCAAATTGATTCAAAATCCAAGATGGCCGCTATGACGTCATACTTTAAAAAGGTTAAAATGGCTATATCTGAATAACCGTTTAATGTCCAGATGTTTTAAAGGTATATTATTGTAGATTGCATCTGGGGAAATATTTCTTGTTCTACAAGTTATTACAAAATATGTCTCGTAAAACAGCGCAGCAGAGGTCAAAGTTAACCTATTTTTAGAAATTTTTCATTTTTCATTATTTGTGAAAACTTTTTCTACAGATCAATAGAGTATGACATTCCGATGATATTGATACCTTCGGTGTCTTGATAGCACTTCCGGTTAAGGTATTACGCCATTGTGAACATTTCCCTATATATTCTATGTTAAAAACCATTTCACATTTTAAACTTCTTCTCAAATTCCACTAATGGGATTCAGCTCTAACTTGTCTAAAATGATCGTGGGATAGTCCTGACTAAAGTTTGATATTTTAAAATTGATTCAAAATCCAACATGGCCGCTATGACGTCATACTTTAAAATGTTAAAATGGCTATATCTCAATAACCGTTTAATGTTCAGATGTTTCAAAGGTATATTATTGTAGAATACATCTTGGGACAACTTTTTTCTTCTATAACTTATAACAAAATATGTCTCATAAAAAAGCGGGGCAGAGGTCAAAGTTAATCTATTTTTAGAAATTTTTCATTTTTCATTATTTGTGAAAACTTTTTCTACAGATCAATAGAGTATGACATTCCGATGATATTGATACCTTCGGTGTCTTGATAGCACTTCCGGTTAAGGTATTACGCCATTGTGAACATTTCTCTATATATTCTATGTTAAAAACCATTTCACATTTTAAACTTCTTCTCAAATTCCAACAGTGGGATTCAGCTCAAACTTGTCAAAAATGATCGTGGGATAGTCCCGACTAAAGTTTGATATTTTTAAATTGATTCAAAATCCAACATGGCCGCTATGACGTCATACTTTAAAATGTTAAAATGGCTATATCTCAATAACCGTTTAATGTTCAGATGTTTCAAAGGTATATTATTGTAGAATACATCTGGGGAAAACTTTTTTCTTCTATAAGTTATAACAAAATATATCTCGTAAAAAAGCGGGGCAGAGGTCAAAGTTAATCTATTTTTAGAAATTTTTCATTTTTCATTATTTGTGAAAACTTTTTCTACTGATCAATAGAGTATGTCATTCCGATGATATTGATACCTTCGGTGTCTTGATACCACTTCCGGTTAAGGTATTACGCCGTTTTGCATTTTCCCCTATATAATCTATATAAAAAACCGTAATTTTGGAACTCTCCTGTGTTTTCTTTATACTCCTTGGCAACAGTAAATAAAAAGTTGCATATACACACATTCCGATCGACTGTTATTCCGGTTACTAATTGTATGTAGATAGTTTTCATAGATAAAGCAGATCTTATTGTACGTCTAAGGATATTCGTACATTTAGTTGGTAACTTTTTATACAGTTTTATATTGTACAGTGCAATATGATCTTTAGGCCTATCGTTGCTATGACGGCCGATCACAGCTGGACCGATAGAATGAAAGTTGATGGCTAACGCGAAACTTATTGTATTTCATGAAACTAAATTCATATCTGGTATTGTTTGATATTATACTATATTATCTCATCAATCTAAACATAACAAAGTCATCGCAAACGTTTAAAAAAAAAAACAACAAAATAAGTGTACATGTCAGCCAGTACAAACATACCCGCGGGTCACTGTAAACATTGTGACGTCATCGGAATGTATAACTTGCAACACTGTATCTTTTTTTGAATACACTAATGAGCGACAGAATGAGGAGCAGCATTAACTTCCATGCGTACATGACAAGGGCTTCAAGGGGCATTTTATGAGGAGTTTACTGGCATATTAGCTCGCTACAGGCGTCTGCTTCGGACAACTGGAAATTTACATGTCAAACCAGTGAAATGGGACGGAAACATCCTCTGACATTTGACCCCATATCAATCCGCAATCACATATCAAAATCTACCAAAAGTATACATTTTTGTAAAGTTAAATATCTGTAGATTTCATTCAATGCAGAATATGTCAACAATTATCTATTTAAATTACTCAGAAACACTGTACTTAACCAGAACAAATTTTCAGTAGGAACTACAAACGTAAAATGAAACACGCCGTGATTGGCTCATTTAGTTGTGCGAGTCCTTAATAGTGTAAAATACGGTCTTTCTTAGTGAATTAACGGATGCGCAGTATTACTAGCCGCTTTGGCTCAAATGGTAAGGCTATAGTTCATTACGATAGAGACCCGGGTTCGATTCCTGGGCGGAACACTCAGCAGCATTTTTTTTTTTTTAATTTCTTCTTTTTTTCGTTGTAATACATCTATACACGTTATTATCGAGACATCGTAGCAGAAATATCTCATTTGATTATCGGGACATGTTTAAACAAATCTCATTTGATTGTCGGAACATATGAAACTGGAGGAGAGATTTTCCCATTGTCGGGACAAGTGCTTTTACGACCGGAAGATACTGAAAATCTGTTAACATTTGATAATTGGGACATACATTTCTCAGCAAATATATATATCACTATCTGATCATTTTGTGCGCTTTAAACGAACCGTAATTAGGGCTTAAACTGAGGAAATGTAGTGGTATTATTGGCTTAACAAAACCTTTTTAACGACTTTGAAAAGCTTTTCAAATTTTTACACTTAATTTTGCATTGAACAGCTTTCAGCGGGCATTCATATTACCTTTGAATGCAAACTTAACGCAGTTCAATACTCATACTTACCATTTTAAGAATCTGTTCATCCCATCAAATTTTAAGTTAATTGATCCTGAGATAGTCCCGACAAAAGTGTGCAATTTTAAAGTTGATTCAAAATCCAACAGAAATGATATAGATTATAGGTGAAAAGCCCATCAAATTGTTAGCCAACAATTTCTAGTTTGTTGTAATACTGTTCTGTAAAAGTGGAATTTTTCGCGGCGTGGACATTTTCGCTTATTTCGTTTGCATATTAAATTTCGATGAATATATATCTACACGCGAATATTTAACAAAAATCAATCACTACCATGTCTAATAGTAAGTATAAGCACACATTGCCAAATATTACGACAGACAGCGCGAAAATTACAACATCGCGAACAGGTGAGAGGACGAATAAACGAAAATGTTCGCGCACGAAAATATTGATTTCTACAGTATGTTATTCACATTCTTCAACTGCAGACTTATCCGTGTTCTTCCTCTCACATTTGAAACTGTGCTTAACGAATAAACCTTGGTACATGTATTTAAGCTTGCTGGCATGATAAATTGCGCTCTTGTTACGAAGACAAAAATGTACATGTAAAACTGCCGGGAACAATTCCCGTTAGCAATATGTAATTGTGTGTCAATACCGCGTGATTTCCCTAGTGGAAAAATTCACCGAATAAGAAAGCCCTTCCCAAATGTCTATAAAACTAATGCAGTTTAAGATTTTTTCTCCCTATCCTTCCGAACATGTTTATCCTTGAATATTTTTCCGATAAGGATTCGCCAGCATAATTTTATAGCTTTCTCCGTTCTCTTATCTTTTTCTATATCTTATTTCTAAAGCAGGTACATTACCACTCGAATAGCCACGACGTCGCTCGTTAACTCTGTGTTTTAACACTAGCGGAGAAATCAAGATCGTTCTGTACTTGTAGCTTAGAGTGGACTTTAAGTTTCTATATTGAAGATCACGTAACACACACATATGCTGCACCTCTTAAATTTAGTAATAGATACAGTATGCCGAAAAATTAAATCAAACTGCACCATACAGCTGTTTTGTCCTCCTAGAACTCTTCAGTGATGCAAGGGGCCACAAGGTGGGAATCCAAAATGTCTAAACTAATGAAGAATTTATGAATTTAGAAGTAAAATTAAACTATTTCTGTATAATTTAAATCGTGTACTACGAAAATGTGTATATTATGTACCGTGCCACTACTCAAATGAGATAATATTGAAATAAGAGCTATACTTGGTGTCTGTAATGTTAATTAAAACAATACATCTATCCTTTTTTTCTGTATACAATTGATCCGACTATTGGGCAAGTTTTATGGTCGCCATCTTGATCTCATCGAGAAATATTTTGTATCTTTGTGTGATATGAAGATGGCTGTTTTTGAGTTTGCTTGTAAGTGTGTTTACTTCTTGTGATGACAATAATGACTCGGTTATCATTTTGAGGAATGATGCTTACTTGGATGTGACTAAGATTTACATGGCGGGTGTCGTCGATGAAGTAGAAGACGCTTACTCTTCCGGAACACCTGGTCTTAATCTCTTATGCTTTTACGAGAGTCCCTTGTTTAATAGATTTTGAGTTCGGATCATGGTTTTGTTGACGCTTTGGTATTCTCTGAGTTTTTTTTTTTTGGCAATATAAGCGTGGATCATATATGTTAACACCACGCGATAAGCTCTCTAGTTATGTATTTCTTCAGCAGTACCGCGGTTCAAGGCGATGTTGTGTTATCTTAATAAAACCCACTCTAGTAAACATGTTCTTATAAAATCTTTCGAATCCTTGATAATAATGCTATATGAGGCTACATAAAAAGGAAAAACTTGTATTTCATTCCAAAGTTTTACATAGACTATTAACAGGTACTTTAGAAATATCCATTTCTCGTGTGTGAAACAGAGGAAATTTCAGCAGCTGTCAAGGACAAATTTTGACTGTTTAATATCATTTTTGCGGTAATAAATCTATCCGGAAGTAGGTCAATGTTGTTATTCCAGGAATGATAAATATGTTTTTTCGACCTGGTTTTATTTACTTCAGCAACCCTAGACTGTGGCGCGATATATCCATAGTCGGATCGAGCACATATCTATTACCGGTCTTATCCTGACTTGAAGGATTCTACGTTGACTTTTTTTCTGAAATAAAAAAGACAGCGGAAGGAAAATGCTTAAAGCAGAAAGCAGAAAGCAATCACTTGTATCGCTCTCGTAGCAAGGTAATCTAAAATTGAGAGAGCTGGAGTATTTTGATTATAATCCTTTCCAGTAGTAATTATTTTCGTTTTTGTTTGAGTCAACAGCCAAGCATACTTTGTTGACACTGTGGTTTATCGTTCTATGAGTGTTGACACTGTGGTATATCTTTCTATGAGTGTTGACAACATGGTATATCTTTCTATGAGTGTTGACATTGTGGTATATCTTTTTATGAGTGTTTACACTGTGGTATAGTATATCTCTCTGAGCTGACATCATGGTTGTCATCAATTGTCATCAATTTTTTTATTATTTGTTTGGACACAGTTGTATTTATCATGTCTGTAGTGATAATGTGGTATAACATGACAATTTTTGCTGATATTGTGGAATATCGTGTCAATTTTTGCTGATATTGTGGAATATCGTGTCAATTTTCGCCGATATTGTGAAATTTCGTGTCAATTTTCGCTGATATTGTGGAATATCGTGTCAGTGTTGTTGACAGTTGTGTTGACGCTGTTTGTCTGTGTGTTGGCATCGTGGCTTATTTTGACTGTTATTAAAACAGAGTGGTATATATTGTGTCTGTTTTGTTGATATTGTGGTATATTTTGTCCATGACTCAGGAGACTGTGGTATATTTTGTCTATGACTCTGGACACTGTGGTATGTTTTGTCTATGACTCTGGACACTGTGGTTTATTCTGTCCATGACTCTGGACACTGTTGTATATTTTGTTTATGACTCTGGACACTGTGGTATATTTTGTCCATGACTCTGGACACTGTTGTATATTTTGTCCATGACTCTGGACACTGTGGTATATTTTGTCCATGACTCTGGACACTGTGGTTTATTTTGTCCATGACTCTGGACACTGTTGTATATTTTGTCCATGACTCTGGACACTGTGGTATATTTTGTCCATGACTCTGGACACTGTTGTATATTTTGTTTATGACTCTGGACACTGTGGTATATTTTGTCCATGACTCTGGACACTGTGGTTTATTTTGTCCATGACTCTGGACACTGTTGTATATTTTGTCCATGACTCTGGACACTGTGGTATGTTTTGTCTAAGACTCTGGACACTGTGGTATGTTTTGTCCATGACTCTGGACACTGTTGTATATTTTGTTTATGACTCAGGACACTGTGGTATATTTTGTCTATGACTCTGGACACTGTGGTATATTTTGTCCATGTCTCTGGACACTGTGATATATTTTGTTTATGACTCTGGACACTAAGGTATACTTTGTCTTTGACTCTGGAAACTTTGGTATATTTTGTCCATGACTAAGGACATTGTGTTAAATTTTGTTTATGACTCTGGACACTGTGGTATATTTTGTCCATGACTCTGGACACTGTGGTATACTTTGTCATTGACTCTGGACACTGTGGTATATTTTGCCAATGACTCTGGACACTAAGGTATATTTTGTCATTGACTCTTGACACTGTGGTATATTTTGTCCATGACTTAGGACACTGTGGTATATTTTGTCCATGACTCAGTACACTTTGGTATATTTTGTCCATAACTCTGGACACTGTGGTATATTTTGTCCATGAGTCAGGACATTGGGGTGTATTTTGATATTGCATTATTCATTTGAACTAAATTAATCGATAACGTAAAGATCAAATATTATTAAATCATATACTGTACAATTCCCTAACCACCAACGTAATAAAAAGATTGAGCTATCCCGATTTCGTTACACATACCACTGTATACATGTAACGTTCCTTGTATATCATTTTGCAAACTCAGCAACCTTGGTTTTGTATGTGACTTGGGAGATGGGTTTGGTTATTAGCTTGCTGTCTATTATTTAACTCGTTGAATAATTTAAAAAAAAACCAAAGCTCGATATGACACGTACTCAAAATGATCAATGTATCAGTTCACCATAGCTCGATATAAAGAAAACCGAATTGAAATAAATAATGTCAAAAACTTAGTTTTTAAAACTTTGCATAACCAATGAATCTTTTTTACGTCATACATGTAATTTTCTTTTGACACATTCTTCTATAGGGAATATTCTATGGCATAATGGATCAGGTGTTATTACCCTCGTCCAGGCTCTGCTCTCTAGTGATAACCAGGGACTCTAATCATAGTCAGAGTAGGAATTACCATAAATTGCCCGTCGTCCCTGGTTTTAATTTATCAGATCTCTCTATATTATCAGAATGACGTACAATGTAGTCGGTATTGATCCATCGATTATTTTATCCTAGCCTAGATATTTCACTCATGATAATGCATTGCTGACGTAAACTTAATAAAAAAAACTGCATTTCGTTCTGACCCAAGGAAAGGAGGGGCTTTCTGATGGCCATCACCGATAAGTGTTATGTTTTGTATATGAACACATTTGTGTGGATGGGCATATCAAGACATTGAATTGAGATCATGTCGGAGATCGTAACGACTTACGAGAGGAGGTAGTCAAATCGGGGGTGGTTAAAATTCATATCTCGTTATGCTCTTCGACTTGACCGTTCATGTAATGTCATGACCACCTAACCAACAAGTGTTCATATACAAATAAAACCTATCGGTGATAGCCACCAAGAGTTCGAAATTAACATTACTCCTTTAAGTTAGAGTGTTATCATTTCCTGTTCACATCAATTCAAATGACATTGTAGATTGTTCATTTTATACATAATTAGTCGCCTTGTATGCCCGGGTACAGAAAACTAGATTCTTTTGGTACGAGCTATTAAGAATAAAGTGTTTTCGCAGGCTCTCCTAGTTCCTCCATTAGGTAATTATGAAAACGAAAATTTTCGTTTGCTATTCTGTCACTTTTTATTTAAACAGAAGAAGATTAAATGGTGTATGGAGGACCTCAATTCGTTGACTTTTTTAACATTATTACACATTTGTTGTTTTCGTCTCAAGTGATCAATTCAATCGTCTTTTGTCATTCGTCTTCCGTCGTGCGTCGTTCATCCGTTAATAATTTACATATTCAACTCTTTTTCAAAAAAACCAATTCGATCTAAATGAAATTAAAGCAGGAATATTCCCTGACAAAAAATGCACAAAAGTTGTTAAGGACTAGGTACAGCCATATTGGTTGTCACCTTGATAAAAATGGTAATATTGAAATGTTAATGTTTCCTTCAAATATATGGCATAAGCTTTATCCAATTATGTTTAATATTGATATAAAATGCAGTTCAGCCCCCAAAATTAAAAAAATCTGTACTTAGGAAAAAAATGTTAAGTAAATAATATCCAAATGGGAGTGCGCAAATATTTTTCATATAGTTATTTGAAACATTTAAAAAAAAATTATACAAAGTTACTGCAATGTTCATAGAATGAAAACCTAGTGTCAAAATTTCGATATTAGTCTGTAAATCAGAGTATCAGGAAGAAATAAACAGGTACCCCTTCTAAAAAATGTCGTCCATTGCATGCTGTTTTCATTTCAGGTAAAAGTAGTTACCTGTATCTCGTGGAGATAATATAGGGGCATTATTTTATATTCAATAGGTCATTTGTCATGTAAATGTAAGTTTCGCGTCAAATAGATGTATACAATTAAAATAATAACAATGACATAACGTAATTTGCATTTACAATACGGTTACCTAATTACTAATTAAGTTTGAGAAATGTATTTTGATACCCTGTGCCTCAAATGCCACACATGTTTATAATGGCAACACTTTACGCTAGCGATGTTTGACAGGTGCGAAACCGAGAACGAATCGGTATAATCAGTGAGTTAATACTGTCCGATCCACGCGGAAGTGTGTTATACAATGTATATACGAATTCCATCAGAATATATACAACACAAATTAAACCTTGTTGACAATTCTTTCAAAATCATTAGATTACCTAAAAAAAACACTGCCGGAAGTGCCGCAGAACATCTTTTCACGTGCTATACATTCGCGCAAAAAACGAAAACTGGCAATCGCTAAAAACAATTTATCGTGATAGAAATGGGCAGTTTTTGCTTTGTGACGATATACCAAGTAACATTAACCTTTACTGCATGCTTGAATCCAATTTAATTGTTAATTTTGTCGATGTTTCACCATGCCTCTAAGTCAGGCGTATGAATATCTAAAAAAGTAAATAGTTCAAAATGGAGGGCAGAGGAGTATATTTCGCTACATGCCACGGGAAGATGTTTGATTTAAGAGATCTGACATAATGTCATAACTCGTCATACCGCAGACGGTAAGATTTTTGTTTTGGCTATGCGGCGTGCTACATACATTTGTCGATCGGCGATGGAAATTTTTAAAATTTGACCCAGATGTGATCGGTGTTCTGAATGTGCGGAAGTTGCCATTCTTGTGGCTAGTACGTTCTCTTATTCTGCGGTTTTCAATTGAAAGAGGGATTTATTCAAAAATCGAAGGCTCGTCTATCAATCTGTGTATATAAAACAACCAAAAAATGATATTCATTGTTTTTATTATCTTTCGCAGTATTCTGCAAACGTGCACGCGTTTTTAGGCATATAACACAAAATATCAGAAAACCACCAAACGTACCAAAGTATGGTTGAAATAATCGATTCTCTATCACAAAATGTACTTTGTGGTCTATTTTGGTAGTGTATTTTGCAGTATTTAGAAAAATTATTAGTTTTGGTAAAAAAACACCTCCGCCATATTGAATTGTCGTGTACCTAGTCCTTAACTATAGTCCTAATTTGCTTAGTGCCTGATGGAGGGGCCTAAATGAGTCATATTAGCATCAATTTTAACAGTATTAATTTTCAGACTCTGCTTTGCTGGAATCAAACATTCTTCGTAGACGGAAAGGTCATAAGGTACTCTATTAAAGTGTAAATTCTTGTCCCAAGATTCTTATATATCGCCTTATCACAACTTATATGTCATCTCAAAGCGGTTCACAAACTATGACCCTTGGCTATAGGGCCTTAGCAACCAGCCAATGTCGTTCTCAACTCCCTGGGGAGCATACAACCGGTACTGCCATTTTGGCGCTCACAGCTAGCATTCTACATTTCTAGCACTGCCTAACTACGTACTTATTTACAGCTGCGTAGACTGGCAAAAGCGGAGTAAAGTATCTTGCTCAAACACAGGTGCCGTTGCCGAGACTCGAGTAACCCTTCCATCACAAGCCCGATGTTTTACCACTATCCCACTGTTCCTCCCATCTTGGATGGTCAAGTGGTCAAGTTGGCTAACATTTAAATAATCTCTCCAGACCCAGATATGCTAAATCAAATTACTCTTCATAGATGGACAGATCTTTAGATGTTCTATCAAAATCAGGAATTGCGTGTCCCCGCTCGGCTTCACGTCCCCCTTGGGAAGGGATGTGGTTAACTATTATAGTTTATATAGAAAATGACACTTTTGGATACAAATGTATGTATTATTCATGTTCAGTGCGAAATTATTCAAACTCGTTTGGAATTTTAACGAGGAAATGACAGTTGTATCCTGGTCCAATCCCCGGGGCTTTGAGGAGGGGCTTAAATAGGTAAAAAATGGTCAAATTTCAATAATCGTTTTCCTTAGCTATGCTGAAATCGAATACCCTTCATAGATGAAAGGGCCTTATGGTGCTTTATTAGAATTGGTTATTTCATGCCTCGAAAACCTTCGTTTCCTCTGGGGAGTGGGCCAAGATTTTATATAGTTTCCATAGGAAGGTGACATTCTTAAGGCCAACTAGGGACCAAAAATGGAGTTGATTCAATGGTTTCAGTGTATTAAAATACGTATTAATGTTAAAACCCAAGGCCAAGGTCACTGTGTTAAAATGCAAGATCAATTTGTGTAGTTATTTAAAAAAAAAAAGACAATTCGTAATCAGAAAATCGAAATCGTCACGTTAATCATACAGTTAAAAAGTAAGTTGCCCGTGTTGGTCGACGTTTAAGTAAAGATCGAGGTAAACAGCGTCTTTAATCTCATGTTTAGCAGTAATTAAACAGTCAATCGACAAAAAGTCCAAAGTCACCAGTTCAAAATTCAAAGTAAAGAGTCAGTAAATTGAAGTTTCTGTTTTCGAAAAAAAGTCTATTCTTCACCCTGCGTCAGAGTGAATTATATTTTATCACACATATATATACAATTGATTCCTTTTTTATTTGCATCGCAAATTCAATTTAAGAAATTCTGGGTTTGTATCTGTCATACAATACAGGAAATCATCGGATCTGGCAGACATCTTTGAATTTTCCCCTTTTTGGATGGAATCTATTCAGGGATCTGTCAGGAATGATAAGATAAAACTTGCTGAGACATTCAATTTCACTTTCAAATATTTCGACGATGTGTTTGAAAATTGATTTTTGAAGCAAGAACAACACGCTTTCCACGGTTGTATATTACCAAAATCGTTATCAACAACACGCTTGTCTCGAGCGTATACTACCAAAATCGTTATCAACAACACGCTTGTCTCGATCGTATTCTACCAAAATCGTTATCAACGACACGCTTGTCTCGACTGTATACTACCAAAATCGTTATCAACAACACGCTTGTCTCGATCGTATTCTACCAAAATCGTTATCAACGACACGCTTGTCTCGACTGTATACTACCAAAATCGTTATCAACAACACGTTTGTCTCGATTGTATGCTACCAAAATCGTTATCAACAACACGCTTGTCTCGACTGTATACTACCAAAATCGTTAACAACAACACGCTTGTTTCGATTGTATACTACCACAATCGTTATCAACGACACGCTTGTCTCGACTGTATACTACCAAAATCGTTATCAACAACACGCTTGTCTCTATTGTATATTTTACACGAATCAATAACAACACAGTCACTTCTGCTTTCGCCGAATTCCTAGATCTAAATACGAGGGACGATTTGATTTTCCGATTGTAAGCTTTCTCTTCTTTATGATAATAACCCTACTTCTCCGAATTTGAAACCATGTACAATTGATTCGGTTGTTAAAATCATAGTAGGAAAATATTAATATGTCTGCGATATATGCCGACTACTTTTGATATAATAATAATAGTGAGTGCAATGTAAACATTTCATAAAGTACCATTTCTATCTATTGTAAGACACTCTTGAGCGCTTTATAATACTGTATGAATAAATAAGAGAATAACGAGAATTATTTTCTCACTATGTGTCCCCCTTACTTATAAAATGTATAACACTTTAGTTATAATGAATATTGTACAAGTCGCTATTGCTATACTTTGTTATATAATTGTTGAGGAGCGGGCTTTCATAAGTTGGTATAACTTGTGCCCAATCCTATTGTTTTAAAGCAATAAAATATGTTCAAATCAAATCAACGAAGCGTTAACAAAATCATAAACCGAACTCAAAATAGTATTCCTTTTATTATAACAAAAGCCCATATAAAAATCTGAATTAATTTTACTCCCATGTCAATACTTCTCGTGTTTTCGCTGTTTTTTTTTTCTTGTCACATCACCCTTAGATACAAATGTAGCAAATAAGCTGGCTTTGAATTTATATCCGGTAATCTTCCAGTCGCGCTAAGTCATCTTGGTACGACCGGCAAACTTCCGCACCCATTACTAGGTAGGATAACTTTAGGCAAAAGGGGTCGTCTTCAAAAGTATAGCGCCCCTATGTAGGTTGGTAGGTCAGACGACTCCTATATCCCCTCTCAACCCATTTCCCTTGCCTTTCCTCCTACATACTTTATCCCTTCTACTCTCTTTCCTATCTTTTCTCGTCTACAGAAGGTCGTAAGGCCGTGTGAGGACGTAAAACTTTCAAAATAAAATAAATAAATGAATATACATAATTCTAGATAATTGAAAAATCCAGATCTCGTTTCATTTAAGATTTAAAGGAGGCTTATGAAATCCGTCTCTAAGTATCCATATGATTTGTCTGTTCTATAGTTGACATGCATGTTTCTATATTTAACAAAACTCGTTTACAACTTTACTTACCTAAGGTGTTATGACGTCATTGATGGAGCGTCTCCTAGAACTTGATTTGTCTTCCGCACCCTACGATGGTGTAACATATGTTTCTAGGGAATCCTATTGCGTGGGGTAACTTGCAGGACAATCTACGCCATTTGCTTCCTTATCTTATTTAGCTTGAATTATTTAGTTGTGTATTAGTGTGTCTATTGATTGTATTAGCACTACTGACACTAGAACTACATAAATTAGGGGTTTTTTGTCTAAAAAAAGTTGATTGAAATTTAGCAGACGGATTTGATTAGAATTCTTGGAAGGGTAAGTATTTACATCCATGATTACCGCTTGCAAGTTGCAACATATTTTATGTTTATTGGTTTTTTGGTTTTTTGTTTTGGTTTTTGCAACTTACAGTATTATTTTGATTTTGCATTTGTAAACATGATTTAATATAGTGTTGCAGCTTATTTGATATTGGCAAATTGCAAAAACTAAATACTAAATGCCGATTCATTAATTAACATGTTCTACCCTATTTCATTTTTTGTTTACTTGAACAATTTATGCAATTGCCCTTCCGGCTAGTAGGCGTTGATGTTGATAAAGCGACAAAACTATATCTTAATAAACATCCATTTTCGCTATCGCATACCGTAAGGAACTATTTTCAGAAAATGTCTGTTTTCCATTCATCAACATTTGGCATGCCTATGTAAGTAAAATCATCATTACCGTTCTGCATTATTTAAGCATTGAACTGCCAACTGAAAGCAGTTCAATATTTATATTTACCATTTTAAGAATCTGCTCATGTCATAAAACAATCAATAACACATTTTATTTCTCAGCATTTAGCTCAATAATTGTATTTGTCGCATATGCTTGTTCAATGAAAAGAACAGCCATCGCCCGGGGACGGTCAATGGTATCCAACGTAACAACTATGACGTCATAATACTGATGACGTCAACAATCGGTCATTGGTATTCATGGCATGATGAATGCCAACTGAATTTGGTAGGGATATATAGTGGCAATGCCATTCAATGGTAAATATATAAGTATCCCGTTCCAATTCGGCATTCAACACTTGAGTATCGCAGCAGCTACTGCTTTCGTGCTTGGGAAGGTTAATAACATCTTTTAAACGATTATTTTGTCTAATTGTTAATGAAATTAATAAAACAATACTTACGTAAGTTAAATAATACAGGAAATTTAGAACATAATGCGTATTCTTTCCTTTTTTCAGTCACTACTCTTTTTAAATCTATAAGGATGACGTAACACACACACATATGCATAACTAATACGACCGGAAAACTGCATAAATGCCGTAATCTCTCGGTGTTCGAGGTGAAATGTTACGTTTCATACCTTTTTTCAGATTAAAATGCAAATGATCAAACTTGATCTCATCCTCAATTTCCATGGGGTTACGCTCATCTACGCTCCCTACACCCGTGAAACATGTCATAGCAAAAATGGAGGCACGCTCAGGTAAAAAAAAACACCCTGACCAATCGCTAGACTGTATGCTTGCCTTTTGTAGATTACAAAGGTGCCACAACCGACTTTAAAGCATGTTTTTTTTTCGTTATTTGACCACGAGGTTCTTTTAACGACATAAAAGGGTCTTACCAGTTTTCTTGCCTCATAGACAAATTTGCGCTAAATGGAACCTTCTGTTTTGCGATGACATATTCCAGGGTTGTAGAGAGCGTAGGTGAGCGTCACCACTTGATATCGAGGATGACCTACCCCCCCCCCCCCCCGCCCCTCTCTCTCTCTCTCTCTCTCTCATGAAAAATATCATTATAAATGATCATATCAGTAATTATAGTCAATGATTTCGTTTTGTGTGTTTCAGCTTTTTGTGTTCAGCGTGCTACGAGGACCGTTTAAGGAGGACTTTTATCAGTGTGTGGACATAGCCTCCTACCCCCATCCTCAATACAAGTGGATGTACAACATCTTTTGTCTATTTGTACAATTTATGATACCTCTCGGCATCATGATAGCGGCCTATGGACTCATTTTTTGTACGATCTCCAGAAAATCTAAAGAATTCAGAGGTAAATCACTTTTAAAATATTTGCACTTTTAAAAGATAAAACTGCACTTGAATAATCTACACTTTTTAATACTTTATCAAAAAATAAATCATAGGCAAAATGCATTTAAGATGTTGGCACTTTTCTACAATAGATCATTGATGATATATATGCCCGTTTATTTAAATACCAATAAACTGTATATATTTCAGAAATATTACATTTCAAATATATATTAATGTATTGATTTAAATAATATTTGTTTCCTTCAATCATTATGTAACCGTTTGTAATTTGATGCAACCACTTTTTTTGCCTATGATCCGAATTCAATGGAGCCCTTATTTGGCTTCGGACTTTATAAACATTCTTTGTCATTGGTGACGCTAGTTAAATCAAAAAGTTGGTGTTATTAAAGCTCGTATGTTGAAATAACTGTAATTAGATTTCCCATTTGAAATAGATCACTCTGAGTTCCATAGCACAGATGGTTTAACTGCGGTTTGATGCGAAATTTCAACACAGCATACATAACGGTGCATGTGATACTTGTACTTTATCAGATGTGTTTCTAAATAAAACGAACCGATGTAAGGTCTTAATCTCCTTGTAAAAACATAGATGTAAAGTCGGATTACAATTTCCGATTTTAACCACGATTAACATGCATTGGACCTTCACCTGTTCAGCCCGTTTGAAATTCCTTTTACGATAAGTATGTTTCTATGTTGTTCTACTTTCTATAAGTGAAACAACCTATATATATGTAAATATACTTCAGGACGGTTTTCTTCTCTCAGCCTCCTTACCATCCATGAAAACCCATTTGATTTCAATGCTAATATAATTACATAAATTTACATAATTTACGTACTGTATTTATTATTAACAATAAACAAGCATAGTGTATCCAGATTTACATGTAATAGATTGGGTGTTACATTGACATCTTGGGATATTTAAAGCGTTATAAGTACTAGCACATATCAAATTACGTTCATAGCTCTATGAACGTATTGCTTGCCAGAAGTGCCCTAATTAGGTTTTGCATCGGAAATATGAATACAGTATCAACATTGTCAAATTTGAGTCAACAAAAGCTGTGTCTAACATACTTGTATTGCTTATGTTTACACACGTAAAAGATGTGCAATGACTAGGTTGCTTTGCAACCGTGAGCTGTAGACATTTCCCTTTAGCTCAGTGGTAGAGCGTTAGGCTTGAGAACCAAGGATTGTGGATTCGAGCCCCAGAGACGGTACTATCTTTATCACTTTTCCTCATCGTATCACAACCCGTTTCAAGGAAGGAGAAGCCTTGGCGAGGAGTCAAAGAACCTGGGTTGGGGATTTAGATAAAAAAGGGGGAAGGGTAGTGTTAAAGATGTGTGATGATTAGTTTGCCTTACGACCATGAGCTGTAGGGAATTTCCTATTAGCTCAGTCGGTAGAACCCAGGGCTGGAGAGCCAAGGGTCGTTGGTCCGAGCCCCTGAGCATGCACTTTCTTTACACATTTCCTCGTCTTTTACACACATGATAGTTGAATTCAAGCATTTTACTGAAGATACTGGACTTAAAAGTAATAGTGAAATAATTAAGTGAAGGTTCTTGTAACAATGTCATTGGGGTTATACTAAAAAACATAGCATCGAAAACAAGAGAAAGATGTTGTCATTTCCAAAGCTTATTCTTTGCTGGGCTCGATTACGCAACGGTTTCAGAAGCTGTGAATAACCTTTTTATCGTGCATCTGTTACTGGCAATAACATCAGTTCCCTTGATCAAATAACACACAGATAAGCCTCATTCTTATCTGTTTTGTCAATGAAAAAAAATATACTCCTTGTAGTTTATATTCGCATTGGTTGGAGTTCTTACTCCCAAAGGCAGTACAAACCATGGCAATAAAAGAGTTTGGCACCGTTTTCTTTCAGGGGAAGCTCTACATAGCTAATTTGCTATTCCACCTAGCTTGCAGATATAGTGTTATTTTCATTTCTTATGGTGATTTAGTGGAATAGGAATTCCCAATATTATCTAAATGTATACGACGGAACTTAATAGTAAATCGATGTGACTCTGGCCACGAAATTGACATGTGGAAGTTTTTTTAAGTGATTTTAATATCAAGCCAAGCAACACGTGTACAGTCAAGGGATTTTAAATCGCATTATGCACATACTTGACGTACATAGAGTATATACAGAGTATAGCGTCTATATCGTTCTATGTCAAGTTAAACTATGTCCATGAAGCAACATCCATAGCCATATGTCAGCAATACAGATTTGATATGGATTGAAAGTCAATATGGATGTAACAACTGATCTTACATAGCACTAGGAGAGTTCAAAAAATGACTTTCAATCCATATGTTTACATTTTTACTATATAACAGTTGCTTAACACCATTAATATTTTTACCAATTCATTGTTTATTACCTGAAATTGTTTTTTTTCGCCATTTAAACGACATTGGCGGAACAGCCCAGCTTGAATAAATTTGGCGCAAATGATAATAATAAGTCATTTGAACGTTTGACGCAAGGGCATTCTCCATGTTATTCGAAGTGTTATTCATTGAACAAGCTTGAGCTATGACGTCATAATTAAACCACGTGCTACGTCTCGAGAATCATTGCTTTCATACTTTTATGAAAGGTATTTTTGCTGGTAATGTTCATATAGTGGGTTACAGTGCAAATGTAAATATATACTTATCAAAAGCTTTATATAGCGTCTTGTGTAAAGTACGTTGAATCTCAGAACGTGCATATTTTGCTCTGAATTTGAATGAATTTGGAAACATATCTTATTTTTTTATCCACTATGTGTAGTTATGCTGTAGTTTTCGAGATTTTGTGACGAAATCATTCTTACATAACATGTCATTAAAACTTTAAGGTGCATATTCGCTTTTAGTATGGTGTTCGACCCTTTGGTCATTGGCAATGGTTTTATAGCTATTTATTATGCAAACAAATCATTAAAGGTAGCTGCGTTGTTTAAATTGATTGATTTCCCCTCTGTTAATCTTTCTAGAGTCTGTAATTCCTGCCCAGTTCCTCTTCACACTGGTTCATCCGAAACATCTTGTATTTAGGTTTATCCGTCAGCTTTGTAATACCTCGAACGGTTAATATCTTATTTGAAGCAATGCTATTGATATATACTCTAAAACTTCGGGGATGTTTCTTTCAAGGATAAAATTACGATCAAAATCTTAATCATTACCATTCCAATATACTACAATTGTAATGGCAAAAACAATCCGAAAACGCGTGGAAAGCAAAACAAAAACGATCAATGTAGGCCTATTTGCTTTATACATAATATCGCTAGTGCAGATGAGAATATACTCGTACATAATAAGTCAAATTAAGGAAATACACAACCTGACTTATCGCCTTTGGAAAAGAAGTTGTGCAAAAGCGTTAACTATCCTCAATACATGCAAATTCTGACAATATAAGTATACTGAAGGGAAACAATTTGATTTAGCGGATTTCTGCTTTTTATCAATACATTTTGTAAAATAAAATATGTATATACACTTGGCTTGCATTGAATATTACAAAAACAATTATAGGAGCTATAATGTAAAAGCGTTTTAAGCAGCGGTTATTTCCCTTGAAACTCAGTTACTGCCCTTGATGTGTGTTTATTGCTTCTATCAATCCATGTTATATACGCTAATTGCTTTATTGCCCTAATTACACTTTCATCTCTATAAGTAGCATCCGGTGATTTAGATATTTGATCATTTTATCAAAATCCCAAAGCTATAAAAAATATTTCTTGTTGTTTTACCTATCTTTAGATCCATTGGATAAACAAAATGTTCATTTTTACATGTAACAACCAATCAATGCTTTGAACTAATCTAATGTTCTCCTAATTAGACGCCCCAGTTCCTCTAATCTGGTCAGCAATGACCTTGGCGATAGAAAAGTCCTTGATATGGGGCTGTATTTGATTAAATCAAGCTCGTAATTCGGTTAGTTGTTAATGAAAAGCGCACCTAATATCTTGATTATCAGCCTGTAGACTTCTGATTGCGTAAGTCTGTTTTACTTCTGTCAGAATGGTTATCACAGAGCAAGTATCAACGATTAAGAATACATGCATATTTGTTTACGTACAATAATAAATCATTTATCAATGCGGCCACAGATAAAATAATTATGTGACATTAAACATACTTATTGTCCTAAAGAATACAACGGATTTGACACAATTACTGCAATCTATGAAGCCATCAACTGTTAACATTTCAATAACAAGGGTTTGCATAGAAACGTAACTACAAATAATACGCGTACATTTATGAGTGGATGGTTCGAGTCGCAGGCGGCCGGGGCCAATAATTATCTGTGGTTTTATTTTTTTATTTTAATTTTTCGGATCACATTCATAATTCGTATGATGACCTGAGTAAATTGTGTTATATATTGGGAGAGGTCGCCGACAGAAAGGACATTTCTAGCCTTTCTAGCCGGTGAGAGTTCTATTAAGTCTCACATAGATATAGAAAACGAAACGTCGGCAGGGACACAGACTCGGTGCCTCATTACGATAGATAGACAGTTAATCAAGTTTTTGAATTCTAGTTGTGTTAAATTCCGTATAATTTAATGTCTGTTTTCGTATTTAGAACACACCTACGTGTTACACTTCACTAATGACAACATCCGGTAATCACGGTGTGCAGCCTAGTTGGGTGTCTATGGAAACAAGAAACCATACGGAAACGATCGTTTCAGGATTGAGAAAAAATCTTTCGTTTAAGGGTTATTAAATGGTTGGTTGTTTGTACAGGTGGCTTGAGTTTTTCGCTTATACATGAAACTTGGGCTGTAAATCTCAATTAACATCCACGGGAGGAACACAGCGTGATTCAACACACGTAGATAATTGCTAGACTAACACACCAGACAGGTGACGTACTGCGTTTAATTATATGGAAACTCATTAGTGTCGTTGTGCTGTTTCGTTTGCAAGGCTTTTTTCGCCGCTAAATAACGTGATTTTAATGGCCATTTTTAATCGTTAAATGTTATATGTTTTTTTCTCTTTTGCAGCAAAATCGGATTTTCTAACTGTTATTCAATGACAATAACTCATAAAAATCTATTGCCAGTCTTTTATAGTGGAACAGGAACCTCTGGTCACTATTTCGCTGCGAAATAGCAAACTAGTGATTGACAAATACTTAACGTTAAAATCAAATTGCAGTTGTTCGATTATAATTGCATTTAATAAATCTATTATTTTTCCTTTTTTATTAGTTGAGTAACTAAAACCTCCCTTAGTTTGGGCAAGAACATGAAACAACTGCATCTTATACATTGTATTACAAAATAACGTTATTCCGGGAAGAGAGAAAGAAATAATAAAAAGACAGATACAGTTGTATCACTATCGTTTTTTTTGCAGGATGTCATTTCATCCTCCTACAGTTCTTAAACGGAGGCTATTGACAAGAGTAATCTCGCGTGACGATTTATATTAACGAGCCTTTAAAGTTATGAAGATTAAAAACAAATTTTCTGGCTGATTCGGTTTTTGTAATGCCTTTCAACTTTTCCAAGGAAACTTTAAATTTGTTAAAACCAAATGATAAAAAAAATCAAAATTGATTACCTGAAACATCAATCATACCGTAAAAAACTAATTTGACGACTAGATTAGTGATGAAGTGCCGAAATTAAAATATTTGGGGAAAACCTTTGATGCATGAAAAAAAATTATTGAGATATGCAATTGTTTTCCTATCATGGCTTATATACTTATGAAAAGAAAACCATCGCGATGAAGATTGATTATCCGTGACAAAAGCATTTTATGCTACGAATTGTCGCACCCGATCAACACATCTGCTAACGTACGGCGTTCGCTTGTTTTACCATTATAAGGCGATAAAAAAAACAGCCGTTGAAAAGGATATCACAGCTATACCTGATAACCGACAACTGCATACATGCTTTGCAACGCTGATAAAGCATGTTCTATTCGTCGATTTTAGATAAATATCGGCGGCTATTACTCACGTGGACTTGTAACGGACGCGCCATTCCGAGTCTATGTAATGCTAATCAATGCATTACAAGTGTCAACCTGTTCGTTCTGATAAAGACAAGGTTAACTAGACTCCTGTACTGTTTTTTCTGCCAGAATAACGCGTTTTAATTCGTCTTGCATCAGTGCTAACCAGAAACAATGTGGGCTGGTGTCCGTTCCTTTTCAAATTCAAGTATTCATTTAATTGGTGGATTGAATCGAATTTTCTTGCAAATTGCGTTAGAGAATGTTTAATTAACGACTGTCATAGTCAATTACGCGATTCTAGCGTCTTTAGGACTAGAATTATGTTGTTTGTGTTCGTTAGCCAGTGTGGGCGGATATCTCATATGGTGCAGCCTTCAGCTTGGCTTCCCAGAACCCCTTTCGCTTGTCACTTTTATGATTTTCACCTTGTTTGAATGTCACCTTTATTGACACTTTTTCGGATTTTGCCTACATTTCCATTAATTCTAACTGATTGGGAGCAGACCAATATGGCAGAAGACTCTTACTTCGATCCATTACTGTTAACTGACATTCAAATCAATCAGGCATTGATTTGTTAGAATTTTGCCATATATTCAGTAATTTCAAGTTCGAGCAAAGGTTTAACTGTCATTTGTTTTGCTCTTGTTTTTATCATGGTTTCCTTTTGTAGTTTTTCTGAAAAATCGATATCTTTGTTAGCTTTTATTTTGTTATTAATTTTTTATATATGTCCCCTCCTTTCCTTCCAGATTAAGGGTTATGCTTTCTCTTCTGTATTCTCCTACTACTTATGTCAAGCTTTAGTATGACTTTTTTATCCTTCTTTAATCTGATTACCTGATTATTATTGAGTTTTACCTTCTAACATCTTTAGAGATGACGTAACACACACATATGTTGCACCTTTTAAATAATAATAGATACAGTATTCCGAAAAAAAATGAATTAAACTGCATCATACAACTGTTTCGTCCTCCTAGGACTCTTCAGTGATGCTTGGGACCAAAAGGTTGGAATCCAAAATGTCTAAACTAATGTAGAAACAAACTGGTAAGGTGCGTAAAACCCCTTCAATTTACGAACTGAAGAGACTCCAGCAAACCTCGGGGACTAAAACACCCACCAGCAGAATATGCCACCCACTATCATTAAATATGACGTAACACACACATATGCTGCACCTTTTAAATTTAGTAATAAATACAGTTTGCTGAAAAAATGAGTTAAACTTCAGCTGTTTCGTCCTCCTAGGACAAGTCAGTAATGCTAGGGGCCAGATGCTTCAATGATTTGTCACAAATTCGCATTTTGGTTCAAGGAGAGTGGCAATTCAAATGCCGTTTCTATACTTCTCAACAAAGAACAATTTCTAAATATGTGAAAATGGAGGAAGGTTCGTTTCCAGTTACCTTGGCTTTCAAATATTGACACGTTAGCGTCTGCTTGATCCCTGGGTAGCCAGTCAATATCACTGTCATAGACTGCACGAAAACCTCATCACTTCATTTTTTGCGCTGACGCCCTATGTATTTTATCTTCCGTTTCTCTGTATACATAATATGTATTTAATTTGCTTTGAGTGTAACGTTTTGTTTTGAATTGAAACTCTTCACACTCCTTGTCGTTATTGGTGGCGTGTTCGCTGTATTGATCCTGGCGACACTTCCCCCCTAAGTCATCTCGGTCTTTTGTATTCCTTGCCTAAGTTCTTGTTGCCATTAAAATGAGGATTTATTGAAAAACCATTGCTAATCAAAACATCTCAGCTACCTTATACACCGTTTAGGACATTCCTCTTTTCCACTTTGCTGACTTGTTTGGATGGTTTTAAGCGGAAAAAGCTCGTTTTCTCGTTGAATTAGTTTTCTGCACTCGTAGGTGATCAATCATTAGCACGTGGATGTACATCAAGCTTCACGTAAAACAATAATGGTGTATAGGAAAATAGCAGTATCAACTTTATATCTGCGGGCCCCTGGGAAATAATTTTACATAAAGGCGTCATCTTTCAGCGATAATCACGTTGCGTGATCTGATGATGTTCCAAGTGCAGTAGCCAAACAGAATCAAGTCTTTTTTGTCTCCCTTTTTGGAGGCATCAGAGCAGTAAAAGGTTATCTATCAATTTCCGTCTGACATTAATTTTATTAATTACAGGTGTACGTTTTTAATGTATATTTGCTGTGAATGAGAGGAATGTCCCAATTCTAAACTTAAAAAACGTGACATTACCTTAGATTAGGCTTAAAATTACATTGCGGGTGTAGTCGATAAACTCAACTCAACGATATTGTCCTTTTCATGCTAAATTACAGAGAACATTCATCATCTTTTTTTTATAAGTATTGAAACCACAATATAAAGTTTATCAATGATAACTGTTTAGGCCAATATTTTGTTATCTATCTGTTTCATGAATGCAACGAGGTAAATTGCGTAAACGCGAAAAATTTACCAAACAGTCGGATTCCATTTTTAGGATACAATTGTATCACTTAATTATTCAATGTGAACCGAACTAATGGGATATACCATAAAACCCTCAAAAGAGTTGGTTGGTATGTATTTAACGAGTTCAGAGGAGATGAATATCTTAAAATAAGCTTGTTGCTTTTGAGAACAAATTTGTATCTGATATATCATATATTGTGCTAAGGGTTGTTGGAAACCGACAAGCTTTTGTGACTGCAAAGACAATATTGAAACTAGTGTATTTTTTATAAAATATGATGCATGGACAATCATTATTTAGAGGTCACTTAGGGAGCGCTTATCTGTCCGATACACGTGGGTTTTACGATGTTCCTGTTTGGTACATAATGCATTTAATTTTAATTTTGTGCTTGCCTCCTATTTTGCAGGTTTAGTATTAAATGTTGAGTCCTGATAATGTCCTTAATTGTTTTCATTATTCAACAATCACAGTATATCTATGAAGGGAACTGAAATACGTCATAGTTTATTTGTTGTTGTTTTTTGTTTAATTAATGAATAGATAATGAAATGTATTACAGATTTGTATTTGTTACTATTTCCTTCAAAATAGACCCATACCTAGTGGCGTAATGATAGTGTCTAAACCTAAGCACTCCCTCCAAATCAGTGTGACCGCAAATTTTCAAATTGAAATCAGAGACCCTTGAAAATATAAAGATATAAAAATTAAAAAAAAAAAGAAAAAAAAGAAAATTCAATGGTTTCCCGTTAAGTATGAAATGCATTTCACTCATATGTCGGATTTATTTCAATATTTGCACTCGTGCGACGGCGCACTTGTTAAATATCATAAAATCTGCCATACTCATGAAATATATTTGACATATAACGGGAAACCATTATATAGCCTCTATGTATCTATATTAGTAGTCTTAGTAAATGACTCTCGTTGGCCAAGATAGTTCCGAAGTGTTACTTATATTTTATTCCTAGGATCCTCCTCCTAGGCGCCCTATAAACTTCATCAAGTCCCGTTATTCCCGTCTGGGACGGCTGATTAGATTATGGAAATGTTTTGTCGCTTCCAGTCAATTACGGACGTTTATCACCATAAATACGGTGTCATTCGGGAATATGGGCAAACTTTCTCTAATTTCTGAGTGACTGGTTTAGGCGCTCGTGATTTACGCCCTACACATGGAGTCTGTGTATGATATGACAGATTTATTCGGACCGAGATCGTCTACTGCGTGCTGAATACTGCGTGCTCAGCACGCAATGTATTGAGGTATTTAGGCCAATTGATAATCTCCATACAAATTGGGACACATGTTGGTTTAGAAGAGAGTCATGCAGTCTTATCGGGCAGTTTTTGACTGGAGATAAAACAAGTTTTATCGAAGCTATATTTATGACTACACTACGTACGGTACTTGGCTTGGGCCCGACTATCATGTAATGGGATATCTACTACAAATCACATTGCTAAAACAACTTTGAGATTGACTATGCTCTCCCGATAACTATCAGCAGGGACTGTTTAATACCAGAATGTATACCGAATTGTATATCACACTGGGACTTCGTTACAAAATGTACGTGTTTTGCAGTTTGAGGAAGTAGACCATGTTCCAAATCCTTTCCATTCTTTAATAAAGCTGCCGTTCTACGCATTAACCGACAGTAACTTATTTGCTCAAACCAGGATCGCAGTTGCCAAGTGGTGCAGGAAACTGACATTCTGCTGTCACTAGTCCTCCACCACTGGGTAGTGATTTAGAGACCTACGTCGGCCAGTTACCAGATATTAGATGCAGATCGCTGTTGCAACCGCGAACCAAGCTTCCTGTCATCATCAAAACCTGGCAGGTCTTTAAATGGCTAAAACCATTGGTAGGTCGTAGAACACAAGCAAATTAAACAAAACGAACCATTCTCGTTCTATCATGCAGTTTTCTCTACGAATTCATTTGTAGTCTCTTACCCAAACAGCATTACGTTTAAATCGTAACAGAATATAAAGGGAGGTAATTATGTTGTGGTAGACTTTAAATTAATTAGGTTTCCTCACTTTCTTACTCAATCTCAACTCTATCAGAAATGTGTGTTTAGCTAATATCTCAAATGTGTGGCTCTCTAACTGCTTCAATGTGTTTTAAAGACTTACTAAGGCTTGTCTATACCCACACATTATAGAATAAAAAATGTGATTACGATAAAATAATCAGGCTGGCTCCCGACTCTAGAATAGTGTACATATATTGAAATTAGAAATGTCTGTAAGACAAAAATTTCCCGGCCCTCATATGAAATAAGTTCTTCATGCTTATTACGTTTGCGAAGTTTTATGACAATCGGATCAGTAGTTATTTAGCTAAGCTGGTTACATTACCATGGGACGGGACGGGACGGGACGGGACGGGACGGGACTGGACGGACATGGGCAACACTATATGCCCCCCCCGCTATTTTCATGGCGGGAGCATAAAAATAATCTAAAAATGTAATCACTTGGATGTCACACGTACATTAAACCATTCCGCCCGTCACCTATGAACCTTAAAATGGTATTGGTTTGATTTGTTAGCCCAGGAACTCAAAAAGAAACACACGTCAAAACTTACCACAGAATGAACCGATACAAACCCATACAACGGCGTACCACTGACCAATAACCACTGTAGGGGATACCAACGTTTCAACATACGTAACGAGCGAGACACCATAATTAAACTGTACAACTTAAAATCACAACTTGGGAAACGGTACTTTTAACAATCATATACACGGATAGTCGACGCGCTTCGGACGAACTTATTTAATTAATATGCATGAAAAGCAATACACAATCCATGCTACGCTCGCAGCAGAAGAAAAAATGATTTTTGATAAATAAACTGTTCAAAAGGCAAAATGCAATTATTTATCGTTCAAATTGAATTACTGCCTTTAAACATGAAACTACTTGTAAAAATGAAAACCTCTTTGTTTATTATAAAATGAAAAGCTGGGGTTTGATATAAATTTACATTGCGGGTGTCGTCCATGAAGCAGAAGACGCTTACATTTCCGGAACACCTGGTCTTATTATCTTGTACTTTTACAATGGTCGCCATGTAAAACTCTCCTTTGTTCATATGTTGCCTTTAGTTTAATATATTATGAGTTTAAATTATAGTTTTGTTGACGCTGGGGTACTATCGGATATTTTTAGATTCACAGAAACTTCAATCGTGAATGATGATATCGGTATTAATAATGCATTCCTGAGAGGACATTTATACCCGCAAATCTGATTTAATCTTTGTCATGCATACTCGCCAGGGATTGTTTCTTGCTTTTTGTTTTAATTAATGATTCAACATTGCGGTTCGTTACCTAGACGCATGCTGACAGCAGAAACGCTAAGCTCTAGAGACATTGAAATTTAGATCCGTACAAAGACATGCCTGATACCCTTAGAAGTTGTATTCGCTGTTACAAGTGTACTATAGGTGTATGCTAATGTTCATCGCATTAAGCGCAAACGGTATCGATGTATTAAAATTGAATGTTTGAATGACAAAACGTTCATTCAAGATTACAAAGAATTTCAAACTAATTTTAGAAGAATGAATCGCCTAACGGCCTGGGCACTTTACCTCCTAAAACAACAATGTGAGAGCGCAGTTCCCTCAGGAAAGGGCCACAATAGATTAATAGTACAATAACAAATGAAATTACTAATAAAGAATTGTACAAATGCCCAGGGTTTTCAAGTTAATAGTGCATTGTCCATATACTTGTACTTTATATAGGAACATGTTTTAATACTTAGGTAGTGGGTAAATCGTACATAGATTAAGCACATTATACAGATGAATAGTTCAGGCTATGTGAGCAAGTCATTGTGATGATAATTATAAATGTATCGGGTAAAGTACATACAATGGTAGTTCAGATTTATTTTAAGGTTAATTAGTAAATTGTACAGAAAATAAGTTTATCAATTGTACAATTTGTATATGCTATGCAGGTAATTGGTTTGAGGGAGAAGTTATCCGTAATTGATTTGATAAATTGATAAAATGTACCATTAATTATCTCTTTTATTATATCAAGTAGATGCATTAATAATCTTATAAGCATGTATGGCATATAATAAGTACACTGTTCGGGCAGAAATATCCAGTCAATTAATGCATCATAAAAATATATCTTTACATATTACGCACATGTATTAGAGCGAGTCTTATATTCATGTTTCTAGATACAAAATGAAAGGTTCTGCTTGAGGATGTTTAGTATCCAAGATTACCTTCACCTCGATGATCACCAATACATGTATATCACACGAGTGGCGGCACGATTCATAACATAAACACTTTATTCGTATTCAATTCAAAATTAAATGTATTAATGTATGCCCCCTCGATCGCATCACGATGAGTTCTCGAAAGCCAAAAAAGCTGTATAATGCAGTGCTATTTATTTTTGGCATGCGGTAACAGTTACTAAATCATATTTACATTTGCTCTGTAAGTTTCCATTGACACAATGCTAAGAGACAGTTGCTGTCATAGGCCTATAACACCCAGTGCCATAGACTATAACAACAGTTGTTATTATGAAGTCACCTATCTCTATTATGACGTCATCAATTCCATTCTTGTCTTCGCTTGTTTTGCTGTTCAAAATCGGTCCGAAGAAACTAAATAAAGCACAATAATTCTATCGAAATGTAAATATAAGTAATGAACATTTAAGCAAATATTGTTACAGTACTGTAACACACATTGCTATTGCTGACAAACTTACATAAAGCCCGGTAGGCTTTATTTAGTTTGTCATCAATAGCAATGTGTGTTATGGGACTGTAGCAACATAATTATGCTAACACATATGTGCAATAACACGACGTGATCGTTTTGGGTTCATTTTTTAACACTTTTTGCTGTTTTTCATTTTGTAACTCTGTTTTTGCTTTTTTAATTTTATTGTGAACAATGGAAATCACCATTAATTTTTTCGCTATGTTAACTTGTAAGTACTGGTATAGAGATTATTGGATTTATCGCCCCTGGTTCAGAATAACAAATCATTTCTTTAATTCAGTTGGGTAATCCATACTTCTTTATTGCGAATCGTCATATAATATTTATTTATTTAAGCATTGATGACATTTTTTTAGTTTCATTGGCTTATGAAAAATAAAATTGGTTTCAAACTGTATGAATATGCGTACAAATATTTGCAAGCAAACGTTTTCATAACCCATGAAACTAAAAAGAAAATGACATCAACGCTTATAATTCATTTTTGAAACTTGTTTTCAAATTTAAAACATGTTTATGTACAATTTGACTGATCTAACAACGGATTCTTTTTTACAAATCAATACGCAACGTCAATTGTCGTATTGTGACATCATATTTTTCGCGCCATTTCGGATTTATTTTCTCATAGAGTTATGAAAAAAGAAATCTTAACCAAACAAAAAACTGCACTCTGCATACAATCAATGTACACATAATTGTATAATAAACAACGTTAATATACTCTTGTCTTACAAAATTTGCAATATGTACATTAGGTGGTAATATATATATGAATTTTTATGAAACATCCGGATGTTCGACAAAGTTCGTGAGCCAAAAAATATAAACGTGATTTGGCCCGAATAGCTATATATTCTTGTCAGGCTATTGTGTCGCGTGCACTGTTGTCTATTTTTAGACGCAGTTGGCTTGCTGTGCAGTAACTGCGGTCATATATCTTTGTCTCCAAGGGAGTGTGTTGAATCACGTGATCAAGTGATGGACTAGCAAAACTCGGTAGCCAGGAATCTTCTACTTTAATAAGCAGTCAGCTAAAATTAATTACAAAGGAAACTCGAGTACGATGGGAGAAACGATATGTCTTGTTTTCCATTATATACATCATTAGGTAGTTTATGTAGGACTTGGGCATCCAGTGCCAGGGAAGAACAATAAAAGCATACTATTGTGGTTTAGTTCTAATATTACAAGAACGATTTCATTTCAAATAATGAGACACATTGAGTACGTATGTGTTTTAGTGTTTAACATAATAATCTTCTTCTAATTTAACACACAAAAAATAAGTGTTTGAAAACTAAAAAGAGACCAGGGAAGTAATGTCTCTGAATACATGGTAATACATAGAATTAGGAGTTTTTTTACTCAGGTAAACACGAAAGATTAAGAGTGACTGAATATTAAAAGCAAATTGGGGAATACATTTATCCGAATAGAAAATGCATAGAATTAGCAGTTTTCAACTAACATAAAGAACCAAAATAAGTGATTTCTACTGTTGGAAAACAGAATACTAAGAGTTTTCTACTATGTAAAACAACTAACGATTAGAAGTTTTTTTATTATAAACACAGACACAAAGGAATTACTGTAATACGTTAGACACCCTTAGTTTAACTACTAAGGCAACATTTTGAAACAACTCGGATGTGACTAAGATTTACATGGCAGGTGTCGTCGATGAAACAGAAGACGCTTACTCTTCGGAACATTTAGTTTTTTTCACTTGTACTTGTACGTGTGTGTCCATGTAAATATTCTTTGGTCCTATTTGCCTCTAGTTAATCGATTTTCAGCTCGGATTATGGTTTTGTTGACTATTTGGTATTCTCCGATTTGTTTGTTTTGTTTTGTTTTTTACTTTTTGTTATATTAATTTTAACACGCAAAAACTGACAAACTTACTACACAGGGATTCGAGATATATCAGTTAATCAGACCTATGAGCAAGTGTTGTGGTCGCCATCTTTGACTCATTGAGAAATACTTTGTATCTTTGGTTGATATGAAGAAGATGGACGTTTTTCAGTATGCTCATTAGTGTGCCTACTCAATGATGACTTGGTTCTTTGAGGACTTGATATATATGTGACCATTATTTACAAGTCGGATGTCAACGATGAAGCAGAAGACGCTTAATCTCCGGAACACCTGGTCTTATTATAATCTACTTGTAAATCTTCCCCTTTTTGATATTTTGCCTTTAGTCTTATCAATTTTAAGTAAGGATTATGGTTTTGTTGACGCTTCGGTATCCTCTATCTTTTATTTATTTTTTCACCAGTAAACAAAAGCAGTTATACATACAATATACTGGTTTACTTTACCATTTCTCAGATGATATCTTCGCTAGACTCGCGTTCTGAAGAAATTGTGAACATTCAAACTATCAATAGGTTATTACAGCTAGTACATACCCCATTTGATTAAAAAAACTAAAACTGCAATAATGTGTCCGCGCGGGATGCCATGCTAGATGTCTGTAGAATAGTATTTCAGTGTGATGACACTATGAAGGCTGCATCAGATCTAGGCTATCACAAGAAGTCAAGTACACCAACCAGAGACGTATAAAGCCAGAGATTGGCAACTCTCTCTTTCCCTTACCGGAGCTCACCCGTGTCGGGCGGACTATGCGGAATCCATCAATTTCATTGCTACGGTCTATGATATTGTTAGAGGAGTTCCGAAATGCAAAAACTACGACTGCCATAGGCGGCATTGCAAATCTTGTTATCTTAATAAAAAAATCAATATTATAGGCTTTGATTTTCCCTAGAAGATCTATTTCAACATATTTTGATTACTATTATTGTTATTATTTGTTTTTTTTCACTTCAACTCCATAAAATAATGACTATGCAGTTAAAATATGAAAATTTACCGTGATTTACTGTATAAAGAAAATAGGCAAGAATGTTCTTTAAACTTCTTTTTTTCTAGACGGTCAATTTTAAATCTGTTTGGTTATTTGTATTTTATGATATGTTTTATATCAGTCTTGTTTGGTTCAGCTTCAGGAAATAACTGCAAAATTGCTTAATTCATCTGAGAATATACCAGTATTTCAAAATGGGGTTAAAATATGAAAAATTACCGTGATTTACTGTGTAAAGAAAACAGGCAAGAATGTTCTTTAAACTCCTTTTTTTCTAGACGGTCTATTTTAAATCTGTTTGGTTATTTGTATTTTATAATATGTTTTATATCAGTCTTGTTTGGTTCAGCTTCGGGAAATAACTGCAACATTGCTTAATTCATCTGAGAATATACCAGTATTTCAAAATGAGGTTAAAATATGAAAAATTACCGTGATTTACTGTGTTAAGAAAATAGGCAAGAATGTTCTTTAAACTTCTTTTTTTCTAGACGGTCTATTTTAAATCTGTTTGGTTATTTGTATTTTATAATATGTTTTATATCAGTCTTGTTTGGTTCAGCTTCGGGAAATAACTGCAAAATTGCTTAATTCATCTGAGAATATACCAGTATTTCAAAATGGGGTTAAAATATGAAAAATTACCGTGATTTACTGTGTAAAGAAAATAGGCAAGAATGTTCTTTAAACTCCTTTTTTTCTAGACGGTCTATTTTAAATCTGTTTGGTTATTTGTATTTTATAATATGTTTTATATCAGTCTTGTTTGGTTCAGCTTCGGGAAATAACTGCAAAATTGCTTAATTCATCTGAGAATATACCAGTATTTCAAAATGAGGTTAAAATATGAAAAATTACCGTGATTTACTGTGTAAAGAAAATAGGCAAGAATGTTCTTTAAACTCCTTTTTTTCTAGACGGTCAATTTTGAATCTGTTTGGTTATTTGTATTTTATAATATGTTTTATATCAGTCTTGTTTGGTTCAGCTTCGGGAAATAACTGCAAAATTGCTTAATTCATCTGAGAATGTACCAGTATTTCAAAATGAGGAAGTCATAATACCAAAACAAAACAGGCAAAGGTGTCGTTAAACTCTTTTTTTCTGTTTGGTTATTTGTATTTTATAATATGTTTTATATCAGTCTTGTTTGGTTCAGCTTCGGGAAATAACTGCAAAATTGCTTAATTCATCTGAGAATGTACCAGTATTTCAAAATGAGGAAGTCATAATACCAAAACAAAACAGGCAAAAGTGTCGTTAAACTCTTTTTTTCTGGACGTTCAATTTTAAATCTATTCAAGATTTAAATTCAATTTTTTCCTCCTAATATCCCTTCTCATATATCGATTTGAAATAAAATCTAACTAAATATAGGGTGAACTATAACATTAAAAATATATTTTTAAAAAACCATGTGATTTCACAATGTTTAACTTTTATATGAGCATCCAAATGGTCATTTTATTCACTTCGCCTATTTGTTAGTTGCCATTTCAACGCTTATTATATACTGGGACACACAAATAACCCCTGCGGGGATGGAAAGCCGCGGGGGTCATTACAGGTGTGAGATGATCTACCTGTGTGGCGATCTTACGGGAGCCGAACAAAGGGGGGAAGGTGTGGGTAGGGATAAAACGCCCCAAGGGATCGTTCAGTACTGTTAATTGTAATCTTACACTTCTGACTAGTTAGTATAACTATGCTAGGCGAAGTTCATAACATATTTACACACCCTGCCAACTGCCAATTCATACCCAATCTCTTATAGGTAAAAGTATATAATTGATATTTTCACACAAGTTAGTCACCCTTATTTTACACTTATAACGATCCCCATGGATTATGCAAAGTTCATATACATCTGTTTTATAAATCAGATGGACTTCTATATTATCGCATGTTTATTTTTTGAGATCTGTCATTAAACTTGTCTCCAGTATCTACTACACGCGGACCGCAGCCCTATCTCGCGACAAATCTCTGAGAACAATAGGCTCATGCGAGAAATTGCGAGATCTACGCGAGTTGCCAATCTCTGGCTTTATACGTCTCTGCACCAACATACCTTTAGCTGGCACAAATACAAACTTGCAAGTATACACAACACACAAGCTTGTTCTTAAATGACGTTAGCTGAAAAAAGAACGCTAAATTATAGCAAACCAATCACCATAAAATGATGATACGTTATCAAAAAAGATGACGTAACACACACACATGCTGCTCCTCTTAAAATAAGTAATAGATACAGTATAACGAAAAAATAAATTAAACTGCATCACACAGCTCTTTCGTCGTCCTAGGACTCTTCGGTGATGCTAGGTGCCAAAAGGTAGGAATCCAAAATTTCTAAACTTATGTAGAATTTATGAATTTAGAAGTAAAATTAAATTAGTTCTGTATAATTTTAAAGGCCCAATATACGTAACTTCAGGAAATTTTCGTGATTCTGAAAATTTCTTTAAAAAAATCCAGTTGATAACCATGCAAAAATAAGCCTAAAACGAAGTAAACCTGAGCGGTAACTAACAAGAAAGTCTTGACAGTAAAATCCAAAGAATTGAAAATAATTCAAGTGGGGCCCACTTCAACAACAAATCGAAGTGAGAAGACGGTTCTAAATGGACGCGTGTTTACAAATACCGAGTTTCAACTGCTGCTGTACCGGTAACCGCGTAAGAATTTATCTTAAATATTGCTGATATCAGTTAATCTTAACTTAATCTATAAATAAAATCAGTTTTTAGGCTTAATTTTCGCTTCAAGATTTGCCGAAAGTTACGTTTATTGGGCCTTTAAATCGTTTGGCCATGGAGGCTCTAGCAAACCTCGGGGACTAAAAAATCCACCAGCAGAGTATGCCACCCCCTATCATGAAAGATGACGTAACACACACATATGCTGCACTTTTTAAATTTAGTAATATATACAGTATAACGATGCATTTCTTCTTGTCAACGCGTGAGGCAAATCTCATGTATTTTCACCTCCTACAAAGTATCGGCGTGGGGTATAAATATCCGGAAATTCTTCAAAGCATGTATCTCATTAATGCACATTGTTAAAACTTGCAGTCTTAGAGAAAAATAACGGAATCTTGAAATAAATTATTGCAGTTTAGCAGGGAAATGCCAAATGTGGGCGCAGAAAAGTGTTTTCTTAAATTAAATTAAGTAGGCATTTTGTTCAAATAGCAAAAGTTTCATTATGAATTGAACTCAACCAAATATACTATAACAATCACATTTAGTGTGAGAGAGCTTATAATTGACATTTCATTCTTAATGCATCAACCTACAATGATAAAAAAGTTATGTTACGTTATTGACACACACAATAATTGTTTGAGACATTTCGGCTACTTCGACGGAATATTTACCGTCTTTCGCAAACACCGCGTGAGGGAAACAGTGTTTGGTTAACTACCTACCTATCCCTCTTATCTATATGATGTCAGCGGAAGACGTATGCTACTTGGCAGCACATCATGCAGTAAGCTGTGTACGACGGGATGAATAGAGTCGATTGACGCCGCGTCTCCGATAGAATTCCCACCACCTTAAATAACATTGGATAAACACGAACGCTAACGGCGCGTCGAGCAATAGGAATCCACGCCGCTCGCGGAATTAACTACAAAGGAATTGACCCTCCAGTGTCCTAAACCGGACGGATGTTCATTAGAACGTTTTTCTCCGTTTTTTCTCTCTTTGTTTTGCTTTCACGATACGTCAATAACTTGTTCATGCATTGCGTGTGACCCATTAATGTTGATTTTTCGTTATACGTATTGGGTGTCAGTGCGTAATATGGATAGGAGGTTACAGCGCTAATGCTTTGGTAGTCTTTATAAGTCTGATTTATCGAAGACTGTCATTAATGTTGACGTAGAGTATGTCAACGAAATAAATTGCGTGAATGTAGGAGAAATAGTCACAATTCGGTCTGATCGACAAGCAGCCGTAAGGTCAATGCTTTCGTCCATTTTAAGAAAATTGGGATGCAATTTGTACCCAGAGATACGATCAATTCAAAGTTAATATCTAGCATAGAGAAAACTGTTACAATTACAAAGAAACTTTCGCTTGCGTTTGTATTCTGTCAAGCATTTGTCCGGATTGGAATATTTCTATGTCATATGGTGAGCATTAATCAATAATCTCATTTGATTTGGGCAATCCGAACTGTCATTTATTCGTAAATAGCATAAGATAAGAAAAATACGAGGCTTGGTATTGTCAGGAAACATGCCGTGTTGCTATGCATTTTTGAATACAGTATTTGTTGGACTTTTTTTTGTTAATGACCGCATTCTTCCATGATTTTGACGGGAAACATCATTATGGATGCCATATGCGGTACAGGTCTTGTTTATTTACCGGAAAATCTTTTTAAGCTTCCGTTTTATTTTTAGGGTACTTTCTTTGCGATTTTATGTTTCCTTAACTCCGGTTCTACTTTTGTATCAACACAGCTCTAATTTGAGGATTTGGTCGTCATTAAGATCTCATTGGAGAACATGACTGTAATAGACGTTACATAAAGGTCATGATTAATCTAGTAATTGTCCTTTGTTTCTTTGTCACTACCCCATTAAACTAATAAGTGTGCATTGTTTCTTTATTGCTGACCCATTAAACTAATTAATGTGCGATTTTCATTGTCACTAACCAATTTAACCAATTAGTAGGCATTGTGTCTTTGTCACTAACCCATTAAACTAATTAGTGTGCCTTATGTATTTGTCACTAACCCATTAAACTAATTAATGTTACTTGTGTCTTTGTAACTAAAATATAAAATTCAATTATTACTCACGGAGTTATCAAAAGATATCTTTAATTAAATTACTCGCACATACAATACTCATTGCTATTGTTAACATTTCGATTAAAGAAACATTCAAAATGAAAAAATCATTACACTTTACAATTCAGAACAATATCTTAAAAGCTTGTTGTGCGTTACTTGAATTGCACCTGCTGCCTACTTTGCATGAATTGTAAAAGGCGACTAAATTGGAATATTTTCTTTTCCCCTAATATCTCACTTGACACAACCTCACTGTTGGTCTTTAGTTGAACGTTCGCCCCTGTGAGAAAAAATTAGGTTTTGTTCCCTGACCGAGACATACCAGCCTCTGAAAAAATGGAGGTACTACTCCCTACTTGACGCTCAGCACCATGGAAGTAGAAAGACTGGTTCACTAGTTGTCAATATAATGTGACCAGATGGGGGTGGTTTGTTATGCACATTTGGAAGTATACTTCAGCGTGGTAAAAAATGTAGCACTTCAAATCGGTAAAAGATCCGGACTATCGTAATATTCATACACGAAAATGCAGCAGCCTCCCAAATACACTAAGCACACTGACATCGCATAGGCCTGGGCCAGTATTCATGAGGTCAAAAGCTATTTCCAACATTTACAATGACTTTTTGACTCTTCCACATGATTCAGGTGAGTTTCAAGAAAGCTCGCTTGAGCACAGAATCAATGCCTGAGCATGAGAACGGTTTCATGAATACGGGCCCGGATGCCATGCTAAACTGACCTTAGTTGCTAATAGGACGTAACAAAATAAATAAAACGTCCAGACATTTTATGTGACGTCTTGCAAAATACAGTTTGACAGAAATTGCCAAAAAGTGCATGACCTTTAATCGATATACTGTTTGACTCATTAAATGATACTAGAAACCGTGAGTCATCCTCATCATCATGTACTCGTATAAGATTTGATTTATCAAAAGAATCATTATACAGTGTCTGAATCCATATAGGTTACCCCTGTAGTAGAGTTATATTGATATTTACCTGCCATTAGGAAATGCCAAAGTGAGTTGTAAACCAAACCCAAATCAGACTTAGATGAGTTTATAGGATACTGTGTAGACGACACGGATACAAATGTAATATATAGAGGATATCTAACAGTGTCTTCAGTAATACCAAATATATTTCACGAGTGAAATGTGTTTGGTATTACTGAAGATACTGCTAGATATTTTGTTTATTACATTTATATAGCAAAATCTACAGTGGCAGCTTTTGAATTTCCCTAAAGTCGTTTTGTAAGCAGCTTTCTGATTTGTCAAATCAGAAAAAGTGATACAAGAGAAAAATATCATTTTTCTCACTGGTAAAAATGTAATAAATTGTTTTTAATGTAAATAGGACGATTATATCAATTATTTTCATATTAAGATATCGATACAGTAAATTTATCAAACATGAAATATCAAATGTTAAAGATTATCAGACAGGCATAAACTAAAACAGAAGTTTTTTTAACAATGATGATAAAGTTAAAAATATTGAAAAAGTCAATATAATTACAAAATTGACTTTAAGGAAAAGGAGAATATTTTACAATGTACCAAAATATTAGTCATACGAGTGAAATATGGTTGGTATAATAGAGGATAATGTTAGATACTCTGTCAATAACATATTCATTTTAAAAACATACCGGGGGGAACTCAGATCCTAAATCTATCTGAATACTTGGTGTGGATACTAGAACCACAAACAATTCTAGACCAGTCCATGCGACAAAATATGGTCCTCTCTTCAAATATTGTTTAACAATGTAAGACCTCATCACTAACCTCTTTTAATTGCTTATTTAAATGAAGACGGTTTATAGCTAGATATTTAAAATACGCCATGCCTAATTACAACACATTAATGCTTATTAAAACATATCCCGCTATTAACTATTAACGATGTTGATAATCGCTGAATCTATATGTAATAAGGTTTGGGATTTGATGAAAAAAACCAACACCAACTTACACTTAATCAATATCACTTTCAGAGATGACCCTTGCTCTATTTAACTGTCTGGCAATCACTTATAGCAGCTTCGGACTTTGATAGGCTATAGCTACCCTGATCAAACAGATAGAATTGCTTATCTGCAATGTCTGTCGGATTCCTTAAAATACAAATTAAAAACTGATCAAGATGATTATCTTGAATTTTTTCCATTATAGATTGTTTATGAAGGTTTTGATTGGTCAAACCAGACAAACAGTGATAATTTAGAAAAAATATATGATATTTTTTTTTTTTATTTGCTTTTCAATGTTAAAAAGCAGTTATACATTGTATAATATATGTGATGTCCGTATTTACGACATGTATGAGTTATTGCGTGGCAATTTAGAATATAGATAGCAATCATGTTGAACTCATAAATGACAAAGTAATAAACTGGTATTGCAAAATCTCTTATTATAATAGTATTGATCGACAGAATCAGTAGACTGAAATTTAATTGCTTCAGTTTTACAGTTACCTCCGAGGCCGTCAGCTATTTCACGAAAGCATCGTACACGGGGCATGTTCTTAATTATATTCAATGGAAAAGAATTGGGTTAATCGCTCGTTAAATCTCCGAACAGCAGCTGGACCATAAATCACTGATACAGGGTAACAGTACACGCAAAACGATCGTGGATTTTATAAGAACATTGTTATTAGCAATATGGACCAGTAAAACATATTCTTTAATGTAAATTTCAAAGATAGCGGTTCTCGACAAAAATTAATACACATCGTACCACTTCATAAAAATAGGAATCATAAAGCATATCGGTTTAGGATTTATGTTTTCTTGAAATTGAGCATTATTTTAAGTGTTTGGAAATAAATTGCCTCTGTAGTATTTACATAAGCATGTTCTCATTTACCTCTGACTTATCATAGAATCTAATCCAAAGAAGGACTGTAAGACCAGGACGACAACGCCATATATCAGTTTATAGTGTTATGCCTTTGTGGTCGCCATCTTGGTCTCGTTGCTACATGTCGCGGTTAATTTGTTATTCTAGGGCTTGCTCTACATTTTCGAGATTTTCGTGATATATGTCAGCTGCTGACAAACACAATTACGGCCCAGGCATTCGAGAAATTTACATGAAGTTTGATGAAGACTATCAGAAAGTTTTGTGGGTGCCACATTAGTCTTACTGAGACATGTTCTGGATCCTTGTATGTTATGGAGGTGGATGTGTTTTAATAATTAAGTGAAGTTACGTGTTTTGATTTAGAATGATGACTCGATTCTCACTTGGAAGACAAAGTAGAAGACGCTACTCTTCCGGAACATCTTGTCTTAATCACTTTTTCAAAGGCCTTTGTGTTACTATTTAATTTGTTAAAAAGCTTAATGCTAGTATTCAAATCGTGAACTTTCCATTTCTTGATAGTAACATACCTGATGCTCTACTAAATATCGAGATTTTGGATGATCGACGTCGACTGCTTACAAACAAACTAACAACACAGGGATTCGAGAGGAGCAGGTTGATCAGAACTATGGGCATGTTTTATGGTCGCTATCTTTGTCTCTTTGATAAATATTCGGCATCTCTGTGTAATATGAAGATGGGTGTTTTTGAGTATGCTCATTAGTATACCTACTTGTTGTGATTGACAATGACTCGGTTCTCATTTCGAGGAGTTGATGTTGACTTGGATGTGACCAAGATCTACATGGCGGGTGTCGTCGATGACGCAGAGGATTCTTACTCTTGAAGAACATTTGGGCCCGTTTTCATGAAACCGTTCTCATGCTTAAGCACGGATTTCGTGCTCAAGCCTTACTTCTTGTTCTGGCTATCAATTATTAAAAAATTTAACTTTGTCAAAATTTTGGAAAAAGGTTCAAGAGACATGAAGCCAAAAGTTGTTTTCAACATTTACATTGACGTTTTGACTCTTCGACATGATTAAAGAGAGTTTCAAGAAAGCTGGCTTGAGCACAGAATCAATGCTTGAGCATGAGAACGGTTTCATGAATATTGTCTTATTGTCTTGTACTTTTACAAGGGTCTCCATGTAGAACTTCCTTTGCCCCTTGTTTTATCGAATTTGAGTTCGGTTTATAGCCTTGAAGCTTCGATATTCTCTTATATATATTTTCCTCAACAATATAAATAGATATATATAATAGCGTTAACAAAATAGGACAATATGATAAAAAACACTAGGCATAATTCGAAGCTCAAAACAAGAGAAAAAGTAATAAACAAAAATGTGTCATTTAAAAGGTGCAGCGTATGTGTGTGTTAAATCATCTTATATTACTTGGCACCCGTCAACTGTCAAAGACTTCTAGCGTCACGTTAAGATTCCTTTGCCAACAACAATATAAGCAATACATGTAAGGAAAGCATGATACGTTATGAGTTCTATCAATATATCGATCGGTGATTATAGTATTATCTATTGTTTTCCGTTCCAATATTTGGTGTGGTGTCAATAAGTTCATTGTAAATTGTTCAACTGAATGCCATGTCCTAATTAGATTATTCAATAATTATGCAAAAAACAAAAACAAATATACCCTGTGTGGTTGATGATTTTCAATATTTCTGGAAATTTCCTTCACAAACATATCATTTCATGAATACTTCCATTGCAATGGGCATGAAAATAAATGTTTCACGAAAATTAAAAGATGAAAACCATGCCTTCAGGAACAACAAACAGTATTTGTAATCTAGCAGACCGACAATTGTGTTCTGTAAAAACATTTCGCCGTTTTTTAACCGGTAATTAGCGGTAATATCGCATACGGTCTGTATCGAATTTGTTCAGTAATGAGAAAGAGCGATAAAATTATCCGGATGATATTGTTCAGGGTGTTTTCTAAAAGTATACACAACTGATGTTTTCATCAAATAGTCGACGTTGTACCCTTAATCAAATAGCAACGTTGGAAAACATGCGTTTTTCAAGTTAAGTAACTGGAAACAGATGTGTATCGATCCCAAGTGGTAACTGAATATTGCAGCTATGTATTACTTGCAAAAGTTGTGCCAATTGATATTTTTGTAGCCAGTTATGTATTCTTTGATAATTTTCCTTTTTTATCTGAACGCTACTTGTGCATTTCTGCATCAGATAAAAGCGATTTTGAATAATGTTTTAGTGTCGATTACCAATACCGAAATTTTCCAGTTTCTAATTCTTTCAGGTGATCGCTTTTCCTCTTGTGTGACTCATCCATTTCTAAATGCGTCAGCGACATTATAAGTTAAGTTAACCATGGCTTATTTGTTCCCGAATATGAAGAATAAACGTTCTTCAGTTCAAAAGGAAAAAATGAGTTACCCCATGAAATAGTGAGCATCAACAAAATCATAATCCGAACTAAAAATCAAGACAGGGGCTAAATATGAACTAGGATTTACATGGAAAGTGTACAAGATAATACGACCGGGTGTTCCAGACAAGTAAGCGCCGTCTGCTTCATTGACGACTCTATATTATAAGCAAGGTTACATACACATAAATGTCACTTCCTCAAAGTATATATATCAACTTTTCCTCAATCACAACAAGTAGGCATACTTATAAGCATATGTAAAAAACGTCCTCCTTCATTCATAAAAGTATCAAGAGCATGAATTAATGAGACCAATGTGGCGCTCATAAAACTCGCTCATAGTTTTTATCTGGTTCGTAAGTTTATTCGCCAGCAAATGAAATCAGTCTATCACGAAAATCTCGGTATATAGAGTAAGGCCCAGAATAACGACTAAACTGCGACATTAAACCGCCATAGATTGTAAGCATGGATGTTACTTTAAGAAAGAAAAATCAAAATTCTGCTTTTACATTAGTTTAGAAAATTATACCGCCACCTAAACCTCTGGAACGGATTTCCGTCCTATATAATTCCCTCGTTAAGTTCGCCACACTCGCATACCGTCATCAACCACACCCTTTAAAATACAAACGTCCCGAATCACTATATATTTCCCTCGACGATAACGCCATATTGTTCGTTTTTGGAGATCGGGGAATTTTTTAATGTTCCATTTTGAATGGCATGCGGCAAAAGCAAATCAATACCTATTTTCAGATATAAATTTGTGCCAATGTAGATCTATATGACGATATAATACTAAGCTTGTTTTTATAACATATTGGAAATACAATCTATTATGCAATTTAATTCATGGTTATAATTTTCATAATTCGATACTATCGCCACCCTCGTTTACTGCCACAATTGCTGTGAGCGAAAGGTGGCGGTATAACAAGGGTACACTGTATGTGTAATCGGTTTTACGATGTTTTTATATGGTGGGTGACTGCTGTAGAGCTACTGACAACAGCACGTGTTGCATTAAGTTATTGTTCTCGTTGTGGGTTTTGGGTAATTGATATTCTCACTGCACAGAATCAATAGAAAACATGTCAGTGCGCGTGACTGATGCTTTGATAAAACTGTTTCAAGGTGGAAGCTACCTGAATCTGGTGATATGGTTTATACTAATGTCCAGACATTTTGATTAGTTGAAACATAACTCTTCAATATTTCTTGCATTAATTTTTCGGTATGGAAATTACCATTTAATATTGATTTAGTCGCTGAATACGCCCGAGAAATACACGAAAATAACTCTTTCCTTGAAAAAGGTCTGCTTAGTAGGTGTGATTGCACCGGAGGGAAGATAAAGTATGTGCTTGTTTTTTAATGGTGTCTTCATTGTCTCATACAGCACAGAAACTACAACACCCAGCTCAGAGCACGTCACGACTGCTCTAGGCAGGTGGAGCACTGGGAACAATGTGTGAACAGTTCTTTCACTCTAGACGGTAAACAGACAGCTTAATTATGGCCACGTCGTATATGACATATGACGTATCGCTGGAGGTAGCTAACGCGGTGTTGGAGGGTCATGGTGCCAGTGAAAGTTATGACTGGGGTGCGCCTTCCTGTGGGTTCTATTTTTGCTTTGCAAGTGCAACATTTTTGCTGACTTTGTCAATTCTTGTTATGTAATAGAAACTGATGTTTGGCTATACAGTCTCTACTGATAATTCTTAGGAACAGTTAACTCCGACTTTATAGATCTTTGTCTCTACTTAATCATGACATGACCCTCATGTGTGCGGTAAAATTGAATACTTGTCAGGTAAGAAGCTACAGAAAATAAAACAAGATGTATTACCCGCTTTGGCGGATAAACAAATAACCAACGTACTAGAGAAATGTCAAAGACATGTAATGACCGTCCTAATAGCTTCAGAGTTTGGCTTTGTCTTTATCTATTGACGGTGCTGAACAGTTTTTTGACATTTGCTTGGATCTGACCCAGATTTACATGACGGGTGTCGTCGATGAGGTACAGGGCACCTACTCTTCAGAAACACATGGTCATACTTGGTTTTTCTTTTTTCAATGAAATTTGTGTAAATCTTTTTTTTTGTTCATTTGTTGCTACTGTTTTAATTGATTTTGAGTTCTGATTATGGTTTGTTGATGCTTTGATAATCTCTGTAAAATTAAACTAGTTCTGGATAATATCAAATCATGTACTAATCATCCTTTATATAAACATCTGATACCTTTTATCTTCTTTTACCATTTTTCGGCTTTTGTTCAATTCAAATATATCAATTAAATGTATTTGTACACTTTCTTGATATTGATTTTAATCTGATATTAAGCTTCTTTATCAATTTCAGTTCGGCGCCCCTGTCTGCGCGTATACATGTTATGTGTTTCCCACTTGCTTTCCGAGTCCCTAACATCCACCGTCAACTTAACACTCCGTGTCAGTATTACGATGGCATGGAAGGATCAGTGAAGCTTACACTGACCGTTGTTGAAAAGTGGAAAACCTTTGTATACAAATATATATGTAAAGACTTCTTGACCCTCAATATATGTTGTAAAATGTTTCAAATTAACATTCGTATAATGTGTACGTTCATGGACAGTCTGAACAATAGACCTGCTATATATATTGACTTAGATTTACAAGGCGGGTATCGTATGATTTTGTTATTTGTTCAAGTATTTCATTTTCAATCTTTGTTTAGAATGAATTGTAACGAACTTTTATCAAGATTCGAGATTCTTTGGTATCCCCTTCTCGTTTGCTGTCGTGGATAAAGTAGGGTGGGAGTTGTGTTACCTGAACTGAAGCATTCAAATGAAGCACGGTCCCACTATTAACAGAACACAATACGTCTCCAAATTACACATAGGGAGATATCAGTCAGGTGGCATAAATTAAAAATAGTAGTTTGCACCTGATAAGATAGCTCTTTCAAACTAATTCAAAATTGTATGTTTGAATGTATTGATTGTATGCATTGATGATCTATATGTACTATAAAGCGATTGGAAGAACCTTATATAATCTAGATTGAGTGCTTTATTTAAGGTTTTATATTAATTCATTATCAGGACATATCAACCCAATGCTTACAGCTGCATTTATGCTTATTACTCACATAGTTGGTTTTGTCTTGTAACCAAAGGGTGAACTAAAAGGCACCCTTACCTCTCCATAACGCCTGCATTTTCTTCCTTCCATTTGTCTGAGTGAAATATCTTATACTTTCTGTTCTGGTTTTGAAGTTTGCATTAAAGTTTCGGTTTTGTTTTTTTCCTTGTATGACTTAAACTTGAATCGAGATTAGGAGCGCACTCTATCACCTTGACCTAAGGTTTAGTACGGATAGGTTGTACACTATGGCCATACCAACTGTTGGAATATCAACAATTACTTCAGTTTGATATCGGGATTAATTTATGATTCATAGATACTTGGAGTTCCTGTTTGCTAATCCGATGAATAAACAGTGTTTAACTCCTATCAGTGTTTGAAAACATCAGAAGCAATTAAACAGCATGTGGCTACAGAATAGATTAGCATCGTCAAAGTTTATATGTTCCAGTGTAGCGTCAAATCTTATGTCGGTAGGTTGAAAATTAACATGAAAGCGGATTCGTAAGGCTTCGACTTCTTTTATGAACATTTTATGATAGCCATAAAATAATTCACCTATATATCACACTGTTCATATTAATGTAGGCACTAGTGATCTTCGTTGTTGATCAGGAATGCGAAAGACCTTTATTTCAACAGCGTTATACAAAACACGAATACGGTGATATTGGAAGATAATTAGGAGAATACTTTTAATGACACTAGCCTACGGTTTCAAAGATAAAGTTACAGCCACCCTGTGTTACCAAGTAACATGTTAGCGTGGGTGTCTTCAATTACGTCCGTGTGACCTAATTTGAGTTAGTGAGGTCACGATGCTCGTGGCTTCAAACATAACATGTTTTATTAATGCTGCGAATATGATGCCGAAGATTAAACTGTCCGATTAAAATTATAAATAGGCTATCATTTATAGAATATCGAAGATGATTTAAGTTCAACTCCTTCTAAAATAGCCTACTCCTCTTCAAAATAATAATATAAAGATGTTTGCATAAACGGATATTACCTTTTTAACATGTCCTTTGCTATTCAAATAATAAGATATGCAATTAAATTCATACAATAAGATATCATCACAACTATCAAAAGATTTCATGATGATTGGAAATCATTAAATTTGCAAGACTTGTACGTTGTTTGTTTAATAATTCATCGAGACAGAGAACGTATTCCTAATGTGACTATAAAATGGATCAAATCAGGTTTCGATTCCTGAGCGTTCTATTACATGCTATCAATTTTACCAACTGAGCTACGAAGCGGATGTAGCTGCATTTTGCTACACGTCGCGTTTATACCTTTTTAGCCTCTAACATAACTCGAGAGTCATAGGAGAACGAAACAGCTGTATGGTGCAGTCTAATCCAAATCTCGGCAAACTGTATATATTACTAAATTTAAAAGGTGCAGCATATGTGTGTGTTACGTCATCTTATACGCAGTACATGTAGGACAACACTAATAGGCTCCAGTATACAGGTTTTATCAGGTGGGTGTATTTGGGTGATATGTCGGTTGTAAACGTCATGGGCCTAAATCCATTTATTCAATTGTGATACCCTTCACATCAAACGAACATGACACCTTCATTTTCCTGCTAACCTGTTTCTTAAATAACATAAGTCTATTAATGACAGTTTCTCATTAGTTTTTTAGATTGACAAATTCCCTAACTTGACAAAACAGCAAAGATATTGAGTCATCGGTACAAACACCCCACGCGGTACTCGTGTCAAACTGTAAATGATATGTATAAAGGCATAACACAAGTAAAACTCTAAAACTCTGATTTTTGTATAACTGTTTTTCCAGTTCTAAACATTACACGCAAATAAGGATTTTTTTTTAATCGAAACGTCAACGAAACCATAATCCTGAAGCAAAATCATCGCGACCCGTGTAAAGGTACAAGAAAGTCAGACTATGTGTTAAAGAAGAGTAGGTGTCTTCTGCTTCATCGACATTATAACTGCTGATTACCTCCTGGAAGTGAGAACCGATATACATAAAAAGTATATTCTTTATTCTCAATCAAAACAAGTAAGCACACTTATAAGAATATTAAAAACAGTCCACCTCCATATCATCCTAGGATGCAATATATTTCTCAATGATACCCAAGATGGCGACCATAAATCTTGATCATAGTCCTGATCAACCTGCATCTTTTGAATCCATGTGTATTAAATTCATTTGTCAAGAGCCGACATCTTAAGTTCATAAAGTTCACAAATAATATTCTATCTACAAGAAATTATTTACAACTCGTAATAAGCATTGTATATGTGGGCATATTAATAAATGCAAGCAGGAAATAGTTGCCATTGTCTTAAATATTGTGAAATTTTTGATAGGGTCTCTCTCTCATTTTGTTTAAGAACAACACTGGGGTAGACATTATATTTTTGTCGTTAATCAGATCACTTGCAACTCACTTAATTATAAAATCCCTATATCCTATCAGCAACAACCTATCAAAAACAATAGGTGTTCAGGAAACACGGTATGGTTATTACTTTTAATATGTACATATGTTCAACATTTATCGAGCAGATCATCGAATTCCAAAACTTTAGATAAAGTATCTATTTTATTCTCTTTCTACTTACGGACACCGTGTCGGGGAAACTTTGCGTGGTTACATTATTATTTTTTAAATCTTTAAATGCGTCTTCTATTTTGTAAGGAATAGAATGTGTATAATATAATTATTTGCTAGTTATTTCGTCTGCTTATGATGTGACTATTTGGGATGTAATGGGGCCGTGACCAGGTACTGGTTTTTCAGTGTGGAGACACATAGAAATGTCCCTTGAGGTTTACCTCATCATCTTTTGACACTAGCCTTACTTGATATAAGCTGATCGGAGAATGTTAATCGCTGCTGAAGTCTCAACGGAATGTTTGCTTAAAGTCGCACCTGACTTGTATAATGCCCAATCAGCTATGTAATCCGCTGAGGGATTTATGTCAAATTTCTTGCAAAAAGTAGAAACTTTTTTGTATAAATATGGCCTACCTTTGCTAGGATACTTCAATTGACCAGGAACTCATTTAAAAAGGGTCCCAAGTTTGAATCATCGTTTTGCATTTTTAATTTTTAAGTATTATACTTTGATGGATTACTTTTTTATATAAAATTCACCATAGGTCTAATTGCATGCGTATTTTTTTCAGAAAAAATCATCACAACCCTACTTAAACTTAAACAGATTGAAGAAACATGTAGATTCTTCGAAGGAATATCGAGAAAAAAACAAAGTATACACGAGCTTGTAAACAAACACCATCACAGATGGAAGCCAAACAGCACCTCGTAAAAGTGAAATAAAACTGCAATGATCATCTTCACAAGTAAAGAAAAGCGGAACCAAATCTGCAGCATACATATTTTTTACAGTTTCTGAACTTTTTATGAAAAGATCTCCTTTGGTTTATCAAAGACTGTTTTTAGTGTTTCACGATAATAGATTAGGATATTTAAACGTATGTAAAGTTTTTTATAACTGCATCTAAGAAAATGTGTTTAAAAGATTAGGTTTCACATCACACGATAAGCCTTGCTAGATACGGAGATATAGATTTATGTTAGTTTGCAATTCGTGTAATACCCTATAATCAAAAGACTATGCTTACAGTGATGAAAAAACATATCTACCTGACTGTTGTTGATGTTTCCGACTTTAAGAAAATTGGTTAGGTCAGAAGATTGTGTCGGGTTTTTATTGATGGGGTAGCATACGAATTGGAACACAGACAGATGACACTGACGAGTAAGTATGGAAGGTATTTACCTAGTAGATGCTTCGGGAACCGACCTTTATGCACGTGCCACATACAGTTACAGTGTTAGGTTCATTCGTTACAGTCAAATGAGGAACGTTTATTCTTCAGATTTTGTTAAAACAATCCGAATACATGATTATTTTGTTTCTCTTTCTTCGTTTGAATATGCACTTTGAGCGCTGTGCTAGTTTGGCTCTCTACTTCAATAAAAAAAATAGTTTTTGTTATATGAATCTACCATACAAAGCTGACAATGAAGTTATTAACATGTACAATAATGTACTAAGGTACTTGCATATATGTATTTATACACCTCCGATTTCTTGTTGGACACAGTCGATCGTTTGCTATCTTGGCGCCTCTGCAATCCTTCCGACAATTATGTTTACCTTTTTATGTTAACTTGTGATCAAACTGGGGCTTGTGCAGTGCCCTAATTGATACCATGATGGATATTTTACATGTACCTAAGTGTAACACATTAAATTATCTAAGAGGGGCCGCGGTGGCTAGGTGGTTAAGGTGTCTCGACATTCTGCCACTAGCCCTCCACCTCTGGGTCGCGGTGGCCAAGTGGTTAAGGTGTCTCGACATTCTGCCACTTGCCCTCCGCCTCTGTGTTGCGAGTTCGAAACCCACATGGGGCAGCTGCAAAGTACTGACCGTGGGTCGGTGGTTTTTCTCCGGGCACTCCGGCTTTCCTCCACCTCTAAAACCTTGCACGTCCTTAAATGACACTGGCTGTTAATGAGACGTAAAATAAAAATAAACCAAATTTAAATAATCTTTTAAGCAATCGCTGTTCATTTTGTATCTAAGGATGAATGTCTAATTATTATTTAAGGATAGAAGATTTATTTGTTAATTAATAAGTGATTAGTTAGTGTAATATCAAGATAAGGTATTAATTCGTTTCTAAGGATTGCAATGATTATTTTTTATAGAAGAGTTGGAGGTCTTATTGAAAACTCAAGGTTCAATATTTATATGGTGAGTTAGGATTGACACTAAAAATCTTGATTTTCTTGGGCTCTTCAGATAAGATATTAATCTGGTATCTAAGAATTAAATGTTTTACTGTAATCTCAACTTAATAAATTATTGTAGTATCAAACAGTTGAAGATTTTATTGAAATATCAGTTAGATAAATTGATTGAAATTTGTTCTAAGTGGATGATCATTTGGTATCTAATTATCTCATGAAGATTTCGTCCCTGAATTAGGACAAAACAAATTAAAAGTTTAAAAGCGCTAAAGACATCTTTGGATTGAATAATCCGTATCTTAGGATTGGTGAAATGTCATGGTATTTCACTGGATGTCTGAAATCGTATAAAAAGAATACGTCGTTTCTAAGATACTTTTGCTCTCCGGATTTGACCAGGTTTTAGATACGCTTGTCGCGTGATAGGGTGGCATGTATACTTCTGGTGTACCGCCAAAGCATTGAGTACCACAAAACAACACTTAAAAAGAGCTGCTTTGAGTTTCCAAACGTCATGTTTATCTACATGGTACTGGTCAGTAGAAATAACTTTGTTAGAGCATCCTACATGTCGGTAATGTTTGTCCAAATTTACCGGCGTTTTACACCATCAAAGTTGGTTAACTACCGATTTACCATTACAACGGAGGCATCCATGCCCCCTTGAATTTACAACGTGACTGCCAAATCACGTGATAGTTAATCTGGAAAGTTGCATCTCGGAAACGGCGTATTGAGTCTTACACGAATGAAACCACTTGTAAACATGCAATGTATGGTCACGTCTCCAACTTCCCATTGGTACATTTAATAACATAAACACGTACTTTGTACTATAAATCATATATATACGTATATGTATGATCTAATCACAAGAATATGCACATGCTAGCATTAGTTGTGCACTTTTTGATTTGCTTGATATTGCTAACTTATTTATTTAAATTATAGCAATAAGGCAAGATTAAGATTGAGATTGTTTTGGTATGGATTATTGATTTGAAATTTTATTAGACAATTAGAGCTATCTGTTGATGTATTGCTTATTTCGATATAACTTTGCGTCATTACCGAACTGTTGAACGAAAGCGACAGTTTCACTCACCGTAAAAGAATAATTGATTCCTAGGGATAATAAAACAAGACGAACTGCTAACTAATTACCTCATCAAGTGTTGACGGACAATACATCGGTAATAAACCAAACCAAACCTTACCAACAATGTAAATACAGTTGAAGTCACTTAAAGCGTTTCATTGATTTTTGACAAGTCATGAAGGCGGTAAGATACTTCGATTCTGTACCTCTTCATAGCACTGTATGTTGTGACAATGTAAGGGTGGTACATATTATTATTGATTTCTGTACTACAAAAGTATACATCGGTAAAAAATCGACGTGTAACTGCTTCAAATGTTTTCTTTCCAAAATTAAAATGTTTACTAACCACAGTCACTTTAAAGAGAAAGTAGATCATAACATTTACTAAGATTCATCATTGTACTGTTATGTTAACCTTTCACTTTATAACCTAGTCGACAAAATTGTAAAAAGATGGGTGGTCTGGTGGTGCAGTGGATAGTGCACTTGCCCTTCACCAAGGCGGCTGGGGTTCGATTCCCCGACCGGACGTTAAAAGGTACCGGTCATTATCGCCTGCCCGATGACGTTGGTTTTTTACCGGGTACTCCGGTTTCCTCCCACAATGAGACCTCTCGCGCGCTAACATCCGGGCAACAAGAGTTGTTTCATAATTATTTTAAAATTAATAAAGTTATACATATGTAGCTGTAAAGTAAAAAACACTTTCCGTAATATAAATGTGAACACATTTCATCTGACTAAAATTAACTTTTCACAAAAAAATACAGATATCACTCTGATGATTATGAAGTCAATTATGATCATGGATCAGTTGTGACACATTTAACGCCCTGGCGTCATTATCATGATACTTGGAATTGATAACCGATGTTATTTGTCTGATTTAATGAAATTTCTACCTGAAATCTGTAGGCTGTGTCTGTTTCACTATTCTTTTCTACAGCAAAAACGATTATATTGGAATTCAGTATTCCTTCTGCGATTTCCATTCCGGCCTACAAAAATAGATTAAATATGTTAGAGTCGTTAAGAAAGGATTACATGATAAAACCCTGATCTCAGCTAAGGATATACATTTAATATCAGCCGAAATAGAGATTTTACATGATTCAAAAAATGGTAAACTGAAGATTTGTCGCTTGTGGGTGGCATCATATTGACTATGAATGCTATTTGAAATAAACACACTTCTTAAATGCATTGCATGCTTATGTTATTTTGAGAATCTGCTATATCTTTACGGAATATATATCCTGGATACAGGAATCGACATCTATGTATGCATGCGTTGTATTTTACGTCGGTGATGTATTTAGGATGTGCTATGAAATGCGGACTTAATATGATTGTTTCTTAATATTTGAAATATCGTTTTGTAAAATCCGTTCCAGTTGTTTTCTGCAATAAAGCAAGGCAAAAATGGTTTATTGACTCACATATCCCGTTGTTTAACATGCATTCCTGTACTTAAACTGTTGGAATCATAACAATCTGATATTAGGTAATTGATAACATTTGAGAAGTACAGCGTGTTGATGCTATGGCAGAAATAAATTTCAATATTCGTGGTGCAGTTTTAACTTGAAATATTTCGTGCAGGGCGTAAATTCATGTGTTACTGGTAGACTTTCTTTATACTGGATCACAGATATTTTTGTACGTGATGTTGAATATTCTGACGAAATTCGAATACTGCATGGCTTGATGAAGATAAGCCATTTACGATATCATGGTAAATGCTCTTAATACGATGATAGTTTAAGGTAGATGACGCTGTGATCGCATCATTCACTTTCGTTGTAAGTCGGCTTAGATAAAATGAAATATTATTAGGCTTAACTTACACGGCTTAGCCTCAATCCTTTGTATAAACAGCAGGTGACGTGACATATGTTATGATTGACGTACAGGTCTGATCTCGAGGGTGTAATACTTAACTATTGCCACTGATCTTTTATGTATGTAGCGTTTGAATAATATAAATATGTAAAGACGTGTTGCATTTTAAAACCAAACAAATAGTATATTAGAATAACAGCGTTTTGAACTGGATCGATTATAGAATGCTTAAATGGAGTGTCTTTACGGTCAGGAATGTTTATCAAACTACCAATATCTACAACCATAGGTGGGTGTTATTCCACTCCCGTGGCATCAATTAATCAATACAGATGTTGTATAAACAAATCCAATAAACCAGACGTGGATTACACTTTCGACATGTTTTCATTGGCTACCACTGTGAACTTTGACAGGAACTACTTTTTCACGTGGTTCACGTGCTTATTGTAAACGACGTCATCATTTAGCAGGGATATACGATTTAATATTACGAGAATATAGTCCGCGGTTCATTTATATTTAGTTTATGAAATGCTGCCCAGTTTCATTAATTAAATGTTTTCATTTCTTTTCTTGAAGTTGCCAGAAGAATCAAAGTAATAATATTTGTACAACGAAGTCATTTTTTTAATAATAATGGATTGCTGTTTACATATGGATCATGTCATTACGCAAACCTTGTCCGCAAAACACGTGTACATGTTAATCCATATCGGGTCACATGCTAGCTGTTTTCGACTGAGTTTGCGGAAGAAACAGATTACACGATTTTTAGTTGTTAAATATGGTATTATTTCATTTACGCTTAAAGGTACCAACTAAAGCTGGTAACTTTGGCACTTTTGAAAATTAACTAAATACAGTGAAATCAATATCACATCCAACAATCACTCTTTGTGTAAACCTCTCTTTCTATAAATAATGCACTATAGGGACTACAGAAATTAGAGAATACCGAGTTAACAAGATCATAATCCGAACTAAAAATCAATTACACCAGGGGCAAAATATGAACAAAGGAAACATTTACATGCAGACCTTTGTAAATGAACAAGATAATAAGACCAGATGTTCCGGAAGAGTAAGCGTCTTCTGCTTCATCGACGACACCCGCTATGTAAATCTTTGTCACATACAAGTAAACATCAGTTTTCAGAAAGAGAGCCAAGTATCATTATCAATCATAACAAGTAAACACACTAATGAGCATACTCAAAAACGTCCGTCTTCATATCACTTAAAGATACACAATATTTCTCAATGAAACAAAGAGGGCGACCATAAAAATTGCCCATAGTTGTGATTATCATGCATCTTTTGAAACATTGTGTTGTCAGTTTGTTTGTCAGTATTCAACACCGATCACGAAAATCACGATATTTAGAGCAAGCCTAGATTATCGAATCAAATGCGACATGTAAACACCTTAGATTGCAGAAGCAGGGATGTTACTATCAAGAAATGGAAAGTTCGCGATCGGAAACTTGAAATCACGTTCATCGTATAGCTTAGTGTTAATATTAAGTAATTCGTTTTATCCTTTTGCTTATGATTTACAGGTAGAATCGTTTTATGGTTTGATGCGTGAATCTTCTACGTCTCATTTTTGTCACTTAACAAATATCAGTTTACTTTGTAAGTAAATTTACTAAATATATAAAGGTTAACAATTAATCCGTATTGTTCGTAATAATCCGTATGGTTAAATTGGTAGACCTCTATTGCAAACAATGAGACACTGAAATGTATTGCTGCAAGAGATGATGTAGTTAACACACATGCTCCTCTTTTTTAATTTAGTACAAATGTAATTGATATAGTAAGCCGAAAGATATGACGTAAACTGCACCATACAGCTGTTTTGTCCTTATTGGACTCCTCAGTGATGCTAGGGTCCAAAAGATCGAATCGAAATTTTCTAAACTAATGTTGAAGTATAAGGGTCAGGTGTTTAATGACTTCTTTAACTGATAGAAATGTTTATATAATTAATCAATAGCCATATTATCAGGTGGAATGCTTCCGAAATTACTCAACAGTAATGTTTCATTCTGACGTCATAAATTAGAACATTATTAGTGTTTTCCTAATTGCCTTTGGACTTGTTACCCTCCTCAAGACGCCATATCCAATACAGTTCTGACAAATTGAGTATATTCAATTACTTAAGAATACTCTATACACCAGAGACATACGTTCAATGTTGCCTACGTGTCTGTCTGCGCCATAGAAGATTATCAGACATAGTTATGCGTCCGTTCCTTTTTGATTCACAGGTATTAAAGAAAGCTACTGTTAATTAATGCATTACATAAGCGATTTTCTTCTTTTCAAACAATTAACCAATTACCTTTATTTAAAAATGATGACTTATACCTTAGCGTGGTGGCAGGTTAACTTTGATATTTAGTTATTTTTCAAAAGGGTTCTAAGCTAAAACAGCTCTTATATAGCTGAAAAATGGTTTATTTTATCGTGGTTAATCAACGATAAATAACTAAACAGAAAGGTTAATAAGATTGATTGGATGAAAACAATTAGGTATAATATTGCACGAATGAAATAATATGATTTTGGCTCTTTTCCAATATTAGGTGTTCCAAGGTTATATCGTGCAATCGTCATTCACAAGAAATATGTTTGCACGTCCAATCTCAGTATGGTGATTTGGGAAAAAACAAAATACAAGGAAAAAGGTTTATCTAGATTCAAGTTACATGTGCATGCAAAACCTTATTATCCATGTTCCATGGTGGCCAAGTAGTTTATGTGTCTGACTCAAAGAAGTTAAGTTTGCAATGTCTCCTTAGATGTTAAGATTATATCATATATGTAACATTTTGATATACAAATCTCAGACGAACAGAATGTCTATCGATCCAATTAAACAGCATCATCAACCTAGTGTGAGGTTTTTACTTAGTGTTGGAACGAATAACTGCTAGTTAGACATCAATACGTTGTGTAAGCTTCTTACAGAAGACTGTCGACTGATCCTGACATCGTATAAATGCCAAGATAAATCTCCCGGGATTTTAATTATTTCTGCTTCAATAGTAATCCTTTCGTCTACAACTCTTGCTTTGATATACAGTTATAAACTTCACAAGAACTGTGACGTCATTCTGCCGATTTCAAACAGATGAATTACAAGATAGTTCATCATATATAGGCCGATTATCACAAAAAATGAATCAGCTAATTGGTATAATTAGTCAATACGTGTCACCATAAAAACAGGATCAGTATGTCAGACATACTTGACTTCTTCTGTTGAATGATTAAAGTGTGGTCTTATCTGCTTGTAATTAGAAATCGAAGGCGATTTATGCGGTTATAAAAGTAATTAGGCTATTACTATACCCTTCCACGTATGCAGTGAAATTTTATCTCGACCTACACCTACATCAAAAGAGACTTAATAGATTGGATTGCCTGTTAAACCAGTATAAAAAAAATCATAATTATGGAAGCTCTAATCGTTTTATTTTCCTCATATAGGTACCGTAATCCTAACGATAAATAAGAAACACGTGTTCAAGAAAATTAATTATCCTGCATTTATCTTCTTCCAGGTAATGACACGACATCGAATATAAATGACCTTGGGAGAGGACAGGTCAGAAACAACCTGCTAAAGAAAGCCAAAAGAAAAGCATTGCGAATGTCCATTTTCATCGTCATCGCCTTTGTCGTTTGTTGGTTTCCATATTACGTGCTATTCACCGGAAATGCGTTTGGTCAATGGAAAGAACTGAGCCCTTCTTTAATGGCGGGATTGTCAACAATGGGTCTATCCAATTCCATGCTGAATCCTATCATTTACGGAGCTTTCCAGTTATGCAAGGTGCATAGACCAAGGTTAGTTTGGAGGACTGTTGTTTCAAAACCCAGTGGAAATGATTCCATCTACCTCTTGGTGAAAGAAGGCGAAAAAGCAAGCTTTAGGATTAGAACTCCGGTTATCTCCCTTCGAGTTACCGCTCACTCTAAGTGTAAAGGTCAGTGTCCTCGAGCTCCCTGCACCGTTGATCAATCTTGAAAAAAAAGTCGAAATTAATTCCTGTTTCGCATGCAGCATGATTCTGACCAACAGTTCTTCCTTTTTTCCCTTTCCGTCAGAAAAACGGTTTATCATTTCATATTCTAAAAAAAAATTTAGAAAACACTTTTTTTAATTAGAGTCGATATGGTTTGCTTTTTCGATTTTGTATGTATGCAGCTTTCATGACCTAGTGTATCAGTTTTATTTTTGTTGTTTTGTTTGTTTTTGGTTTGTTTGTTTTTTGTTGTTTTTTGGGGGGAGGGGGGGGTTACACAGGTAGAGTGCCAAGTTCATTATGGCTAATTCAACTATAATACACAAATCTCTATGGTAAAAGTGAAAGTAAAACTAACTAAACATACTTGTAGCACGAGTAAATGACACTGGTTTAAATAAATATGGCATTTGTTAGCATAACGAGAATCTCAGCTGAAACCCTAAGATATGAAAGAATACATAGTCAATTTAAAATGTTTTTGCCCTCCACTCATTCCCCTAATGGCAAAACTATGTATTCATACAGCATTCCATTTCATGTTGAATGCTCAAATTTCAATTTTTCCAAAATGTTCTCAGTCTAGAATCCATGATCATTGACACCATATTGGTAAGCTAGTGAATGATGGCAATTCTGAATGCAATAACATTCTACCATCCTTAAAAAGGAGACATACATTTCACAGCCTTTACTTACATTTAGGTAGAATTGTAGGAATTGGATGTATAGTAATTGTCTTAAATCTTGGAGCTCTATTGCAAGTGGCATTTCTGCAGAGTATTGCATAACCGATATATAATCAATGAAAGCATTTAGTTGATATAGTATGGGGTATAATAATAGGTGGGTTTTTACAAGGCCAACCGAGGAAAACATAAGCAGATCACGTATTGCTAGTAAGACTGTAACTTTTACTGAAGTTGGCTCTTTATTCAATAAAGAACGATTTATATGAAAGGTGACAAAACAACATTTTGACTTATAACGTTGCGACACATGGTTTCATTTTTCTGTAAAGATTAACATACAGGTAGGCCGACATACAAGTGTCTACCACAGCTGCTGATATCTCAGCGAGAATGTACTTGTAAGGAGGCAAATCATTCGAGTACTGTTTCAATAATAATATCTTTTAATTGGGTAGCAATCACACGTTTTAATTTTTTTTTTAAACAAAATGGTTTAAAAGACAAAATGTAAAGGAATAAACATTCAAGAAGATACATAAGCGTAAACAAATCATAGTCTTAATTTAAACTCAATTACACAAGGGATACAATAAGAACACATTTAAAAATAACAAAGAGACACCTGAAATAATACAGAAGTATAAGACTAGGTGTTTTTTTAAGTGTTAACATTTTCTGCTTAATCGACGGCATCATCCATAAAAATCTAGGTCACTTCTGAGCAAATGTCACGTCCTCAAACTGTGGTATTTACATGTTACATGCTAAAATTGTATTTTAAAAGTTTTTTTCTGACCGCATTCACGTTTTGGCTAGCTGTATAACAAAGGTGACGTAACACACACATGTGCTGCACCTTTTAGTAGATTTTACAGCATGTCGAAAAAAAATAAATTAAACTGCACCATACAGCTGTTTTGTCATCCTAGGACTCTTCAGTAATGCTAGGGGTCAAAAGAGTGGAATCCAAATTTTCTACATTTGAGTAATGCTTGATATTAGGTTTGTGTCCTGGCCTTGCTGTCGTACATCTGATACGTAGTTCGTCAAAGTATTAACATCCCTTTGTAGTTTCTGGACACAGTATAAGTTTTTATAGGATTTATCTAAGAGAGCTGACATGTAATTCAACCAATGCAAAACAACAATATGTAACAAATACATACTACTAGTAATACGAAAATAATGAGATTTGTTTACTAGCCTAAACATGTATATATCAAATACAAACAACCACATTGCCCGATTTGTTGTAGTAGAGAGAAATTCAATCTCCAAGGTAGACAGCTGTTGTTTGTTTCCCCACTATTTTAAACTAAATGTCATGTGAAGATGATTCAAACAACACTATATGAAACAGACCTAAAACGTGTGATAATAGTTTACTATGCATTATATGATGCGGTAAATGCAATACTAGGTTTTTGTGGTGAATAGATTATGTATTAAATGCATCTTTTGATGTAAACTCAGCACAAATCTTGCAATCAATTTATCAATGCATTCCATTTTTTTTCAGATATCCATATGATCTGCCCTTTCTAAAATTTAACATTGGTTCTATGCCACTTTGCTAATGCATCCATACGTGCACGTGTAAATGATCTTGGTCTGTTATTTTTTTCTGATGGGCTCCAGTTTTGTTTGACACTTCCTAGACACTGAATTCCTAGATATAACTTTGATTTTTTTATATCATTTCGGCCTGGGAATACAATTCAATATTCCAACTCTTCAACGATTTCGAGAATAAAAACCTTGCAGTTTCTATTAAACTCATCGAAAAATCTCCAAATATTAGTTTGAAAAACGTGTATAGAAATTGATCGAACAATGCGATTATTGAAAACGCTTCCTTGCACGTACAAAAATGTGTTCCCTTGTTTCCAATTGTAAGGGTTTACAGTACGTACAAAGTGTAACACGATACGAATGCGTTAAATGTACGTGTAAGTTTAATAATTCACTATCGCTCTCTGTGGATCCGGCAACGTTTAAAGATACTGGACCGATTGGGGACCTCATGCAGCACTACAAAATTTGTATCCGTGTCCTTTTTTACAGTACACCAAAGGGAACCTTACTTGACCCACTGACACTTATTACACAAGATTTTTCTCATCTGACCTTTCCTTGTTTTGGTATGGCACTGTGTCTGAAATGTGAGACTTTTGGGATTAAATGCTGTCAAGTCCAATTTCAACTTGAAAGGGGTTGTTTTTGTGTCCTTAGAAATCGATTTTATTTAATAAAACTTAGTGTGTGAAAGTTTTAACCTAAAGTAGCAAACAAACATTTTATATGTTTACAAATACATTCAAATTCAGGTATCGAATTACAATGTTAGAATTGCAATGATACGTATAGCGCTAAAAATATAAATACACAATGTACTTGTTCTCCGGTCGATTAAATGTCATAAATATTAAGACATGTTTTAAGTGTCTATGTTCGGTCAACAATACAAAACATAACACTTGATGATGGTATCGTAACACGAACTCTTATTATATATATTGTGATAGTTTATGTATTTAATTTTGAATGGTTTTATTTTGTTTTTCCTTTTTGCATTTTTTATTGTTGTTTTGTTTGCTTTTTGGTTTTTGTTGGTGTTTTTTTTATATACATATAAACGATTCTACTATATAAAAGATTTGCCGGATAAAATAATCAAGAAATATCATATTAAATAATAATGTTGAAAAATAATATAGTTGAGGTGCATTTTTATAGCTTTTGTTCTTGATTTGGCTTTGCATCACCCTGCATGTTTGGGTTGAAGTGGTCTGACCTTTAACCTTTGTCTGGTATGTTAATTTGATGGTTATATTTGTGATCAATATCACTTGCTGTTTGCATCAGATGAGTCTGGGTTTTGAAACGACGTCCCTATAGCTGCCGCCCAATTTGTTTACATTTTATATTGTATTTCATGTGCATTGTATTATATGTATATATATAACTCAAGACGTAACGAATGGAGACATTTTAATGAATATTCATTTCAAGTGATAAAAAGACTGTCTGATTCAATTTCATGGTGCACAAAAGAAGCTGCTTCTACACTGAATGCTGATGGTTTCTGTTCGACTTTTTCGTTGCAATCGAAGTACGTGTAGCATTGTCATGCGAATCCAAGATATCGAGAAATGGCTTCTTCTGGAGATTTATCCAATGAATTTTTAAGAAATATCGCAGGCAATGTTTCAGTTACTGGATATTGATGCAGATGCAAGAGAAAATCTCAACCAAATGACATTATTCATTAAAGAGAATCAACTCGTTACGTCATCCACCAGTGGTGACTAACGTTGACAGGTTACGTCATCAATGGTGGGGACTTATTTCCACACGTGATGGCATATCTTGTTGGGGACGAACTCCCAAACATGACCTCATTATCTGTAGGGGACGAACCCCCACACATGACGTCATTATCTGTAGAGGACAAACTCCCACACATGACGTCATTATCTGTGTGGGACGAACTCCTACATATGACGTGATTATATGTGGGGGACGAATCCCCACACATTTATTGAAAGGGACTTACTCCCAACACCTGACGTCATCAGTTGTAGGGAACGAACTTCCACTTCTTACGTCTTCATTTGAATTGGATTCGCTACGACGTGTGACAATCAAGGGCCAAATGTCAGCTTGTGACGTCATAAGCAGTGGGAAAGAAGCTAACGTTATCAGAATAGCGGCTTTATACTGACACGTGACATGCGACATTTGACATTATAAGCTGTAGGAACTGCGGGGGACTTACGCAATATTCGACGTCATTAGAGGATAATGTGACGTTAATAGGTATAATTTAACAGCATTAGTAAATTATCAAAAAAGAGACGATTACAATATCGGGACCATTTTGGATATTCAAAGCCGATTCAAAAGCCAAGATTTAGTATTCAGAGGAAAAGCTTTGACTCTGGACTAGCTAAAAGGGACTTACATCTCCCCGGGACGTCATCAATAGCTACGTCATAAAACAAAAAAAGTGTATTTCCGATATAAGACTTGCTGCGACATCTTATATCGTCCATTAAAGGAGATTAATGTTAAAATTTCCAAGCCTGGTTATCGTTTTGTGTGCAGTGGCTATCTCTATTTCGACTGGATAACACTTAACTTTAATCTCAATGATGCATTTAAATATCAATCATTGACCCTTTGTTAGGTCAATATGGTGTTATATCGACCTGGTAAAATCAAATATTAAAATATTATCGTAGATTATACCAGGTCGGAATAACATCATATTGACCGAATCAAAGGTCCTTAATTCTTATATTAGATATGAAACTGATTTTCAAAAGGTTGAAATTTCTTTATAATTATGTATCATGATTAAGTTTGAAATTGACCGTGGGGTATTGTGACATCACAATGATTATGCTATAATAAGCGCAATATTGACTGGAAACCTTTTAGTAAAAATGTGAGGTTAGAAAAAACATTTCCGAAGATCTGTGGATCGTTACGAACACTTAATACAGCAAACTTATTAAGTGCATTATATCAATATTTCCTACTTTTATCAATTATTCATCACTTGGTACTCTAAGTAATAATCAATATCGAATGTTTGAAACATATGTAGGTCAATGACAAACGTACATCTGCTAAAGTAATAGGCTACAAAACATGTATACATGTATGGCTATGTGTATATTCAACAGATGTTTTTTATTAATCGACCAAGAACAAAGTACATTAAGTATGAGAAGGCCGCGTTGGCAGAAGTTTAGGTGTCAGTCATTGTGCTACTACTAGTACTTTACCTCTGGGTCGGGGGTTCGAAACCTACGTGAGACATTTGTCATGTACTTACCGATCGTGATCTCTGGAAACTCTGTTTTTCCTCCACCACCAAACCTTAGCAAATCCTTTAATAACCATACATGCTGTACAAAATGTCAATATTACAGGAACGTAAACAAACACATATCAAACAATACAGAAGCATACGGCCTATAATGTTAATGAGATTTTAGTTATGTTCTACAGATATTTCAAATTGTGTATTCATTGGAAAACCATTCTGGAATAATAACAAAAAGAGCTTTCTTTGCAAAAAAAAATGTTTTAAACAAGCAAATCTGTGAAGTATTAGTTACTGTATTCATACAATACCAGACAAAAACTCGTCATATAATATTTCGAGTCGATTCTGACATTTCAACAAATACCAAAGAAACGATGACACAGGTAATGGTAAAATAAGTGGCAAACATCCATTTTAGATGATGTTGAAAAATACTCATTATTAAAAAAGGCGTTTTTTATTATAATTTTTAATGCTTTTTGTAGCATATAAAGGTAAGGCGTTTGCTTTTTTTAGTATTTTCCCTAGCGTCGTGCCAAGGCTGCGCCCATGCCATAGGATACACATAATTAACTCGCACGAAAGCTGTCTCGAATCTTTCTTTTCGGTGCAAAATTATGTTCATCATTGTCTGGAGTGTCCCATTGATGTATTCTCATGGCGTTTTGTTGAAACAAGCGACGTAGTTCTCCTCACACTCCTTTTACACTAAGAAGTATTACATGTTCATGCATTCCTTTAATGTTCTTGATTAGGACCTTTTTTAAAAATACTTTCATGGTGTTTTCTTGGTGTTACTGTGCAAGGTTTAGTTCACTCGTCTGATTGTCCCAAAAGGGTTACTTCATCTGTTGAGGGAACGAGTCTATGGTTATTAGGTTCTTTCCCTTCTGATCGTTTTCCGTAGTGACGGCATAGCACTTGTCTGGTGAGGTTCTCACAAGTCCTTATTTACAACGAGAGATGTGGCGCGAATGGAACAGCATTTCCTGTGAGACCAAGTGTAGAACTCTTTAATTGCCAAGGACAAAGGAATCTTAAAGTGCAAAAACATCGCCAATGCCAACCACAAACATTTCTTTGAAATACATGCTGACGTCTTGGACTGTAAGGCAGTATTAGCTCGCTAATTGTTCCGTAAGGCGGACCCATCTCTTTTCTGTTCACGAAGAGCTATAGTAACGGCGCCAGTGTTCGATTATGTAAACTATCATAATTATGCTATCTGTTGTTTTCCAAAAATAAATAATTGTTTGCATTGCTTCGCTTAAGTTTGACTTCATTTGCATATTGTTGGTAGACGCTAGATTGTCACGTGTAACCGGAAGGAAATGATAAGTTATCGACAAGTTCACCCATGATCAGTATTCAACCACTTAATAAGTTATTTGTCAAAGCATTATAAAATATATATTTATTGACAACAAAGATTCTCACAAATATTTCATATTGGGAGAGCCACCGAGCTTCATTTTTGTATATTCCTGATTTAGAACTGCCCTTGTGTATATTGATGGTGCTTTCTTGACCTTTTCGGATTTTGTGCTTGGTCTTGATATTTCTCATCATTCGTCTGACTGTCAAAATGGGTAAATCAATAAAACGATAGTCTAATGGCTTCTACTTATTCTTCATCATCGTCGGTAATCAAGACATTACGCCGGTCTGACAATGATCTCAGAATATCTGGTCTGATATTCGAAATAAAGCATTGGTGCTTAACAAAATGCCAATACCCGTATGAACATCTCTTTTAGTAAAGTAGACAATGTAATTTTTTACGTCAGATGATGTTGACCAAAAAAAACTCTTTCAAAAACATTTAAGTGTTTCGGAAAAAAATGTCCTCACTATACGTTTGCAACAGTTTCGTTTCTCTTTGGTTAATCTGGTGACATACTGGTGTCGTCTGCTATATGGAATACCTTTCGAATGTATATTTATTTTATTTTTTTATTTTGATTATTTCTATTTTTGTCTGTCACTTGTTATATCTAACCTTTTCGAAAATTAAGGAATCGTATTGCCTACAGCAGTTATGAGATTTGTGTTTTGTTCAAAAAGTTGTGTATCCTTGTAAAATAAATTACAGTGTGTCAGTATCTTCTTACCTTTGTCAGAACTATATATTTAATACAGCTTCGGGTATTCATCAGCTAACATAAGAATACATTTTTTCTAGTTTTGTTAGATAAAGCCATCTTATCCCAAATCGTTTTTCTTCAAAGGCGTTTCTGGATCGATGTTACTTTTTTCCAAAAAAATGACACATATAGATGACATGCTTGATTCAAAGGTGATATTGTTGAGAAACAATATTTTCCTATTTGTTGACAAAAACAAACCTCGTCAAAAATTCTAAGGAGCTTTGTCTTTGGTATATATAAAACAAAGAATATGAAAGCATTAACAAAGCCATAATCCTAACTCAAGATCAATTAAATTAGGGGCAAAATATTAACAAAGAAAAACTTTATACTGCGACCCTTTTATAATGACAAGAACATGCGTCCAATTGATCCATATGAGTTACGTTTATCGACGACTTCGGTAATGTAAATCTAAGTCACATCGAGGTAAACGTCACGTTCACCAAAATTAGAACAGAGCCATCGTTCTCAAGTATTTATACTTATGAGCATATCCACTAATACCCACCTTTATATCATCTAAAGATACAGAATGTTTCGCATTGAGACCAAGACGACAGCCGAAATCTTTCACAAAAATCTCGATATTAAGAGTAAATATAAACTATAATACTCGTTATTGGGAGTAAAGAATTAGATGCCATTCATCATTTCGGTGTATTTATAGAAATATAGATATGCAAACAATTAAATTCCTCTGCTCTGTCACGTTCAAAATGCAGTATATAATGTGTAGTTGAAACCTTTTGGAAGGCACAGAAAAATTGGTAGGGGAAAAGAGAATACCAAAATGTCAGCAAAGTGATAAGTTAAACTCAAACTTGTAACACTAGTGCAAAGTATTGAAGAAAATTTGTCATGAAAACCCTTAAATAAGACCAGTTGATTTGGAATTGCAAGTTCTTGATTTACATTCTGTATTACATTCTAATGTTGATAAGCTTAAGGCATAAGTCTTTTTCAGAAAATAAAAGAGCTTAGACCGAGTTTTATTCTCTTTTTGTTTCAATTATTTTGTGGTCTTTACCACAAACCCAAGTTTGGGTACATATATGTATCTCGACTGAACTCCATATATTTGCTTGGACTTGTTATTATTGTCATAACACCCTGACACAATTCCAGCATCATTGCTTCACGAATTATTTCAGTGATTAAATGATAAAAGGTCGGCCTACATACATATACCTATTGGGCTTTACAGAAATATGTATATAAATACTTTCTCCTAAGTCCTGTTGATTCTTTTCCATGTTTAAGCTGAGGAGTTATCAAAAGAGCTTGCGAACTTCCCTCTAGGGATATGGATCATTAGCTGTTTTAAAAGAGTCTTTAAAAACCAATTCCTTTTAAGCTTTTAAGCTCAGAACTCTTTTTACATGCCCTGAAGATATTTCATTATGTGAAACCCTACAAAGACTTTCTTCCTATTGATTAGAAGATCTTTACCCAAATTTCTTGAATGTATTATAATATCTATTTTGATTCAATTTCAAAACTTGTATTCCTGAAGTGTCTGATATCATTTTGCTTTCGTTACTCTGACATGTAGTTTTTTTTAATTTATCCATTAGTGATTTAGTTTGTCATCATCTTCCCTGAAAACGAGTTTGAAGGATGCGTCTATCGCTGTCAAAAGCTGACAGTATTACTTTGAATTAATGTTTGGTCATATATTTGATATCCCGTTTCTGATAAAAGAAAATTTACTCGCAAGACTTGAAAATAACAGTTGGAATAAACAAGCACATAGATAGTATATATAAATGTTCTTCGAAGCATTTTCTTACTGTGTACCGATTTTGTTAGCGTGACGTTGTACTTCTCTGCAGTGTTAAACACCGTCAATATTGTTCACAACGTAATCTAATAATCTTTTTTTCAAACTCAAACAACTGCATGCTTATTTTCAAAATTAAGAAGATGTAAATATAAAAAAAATAAGAGAATACCGACGCATTACTATCTCATAAAGCATTCTCAGTAATCCCAAATCCTCGCAACAACCACATTGATTGAGAACACGCAGTAGATTTTACAAGCCACTGACATCTCTTCAAAGAATTAATATACACCTCCGTAATTCATATCATGCGATAAAAATGGAACTATTTGCATTTTGCAAGTTTACGTTATCAGGGCACGGTGCTGTAATAACAATTATCTTGTAGGGTGATCCCATACCCCAAGTATGACGTTACAGTGACTTGTAGTATACATTTCTATTAAGTAGGTAAAAGGTTAAAATATAGGTCAGACTGATTTTTAGTTATTCAGATATTCAGTAAGATAGTGGATGGACATCACGAATGAAAAACTATAGTCCACCCTCGGTGTTTGATAAATGACTATTTCTCTTCACATTCGTACAGTTGTGGTATCGCACAACGCACCAAAAACTGCGTGCGTTCATCGTGCATACATCGTGCACACATCGTTCGCCCATGGTGCGCACAACGGGGCGATCTAAAGATCTTGCGTTTATGTGTGCGATAGAATCGCACACACGCACGATTTGGTACAACTGGTCGATACATATTACGGAATGAAAAACATATGGAACCCTCTTGTCAAAAAACTATCTAAATTAGCATCATATTTATTGGGATTATGTCAATTTAACAATATACAGTAAACAGTATTACAGTGACCATGAGACAGCCAAGTGCGGGTTTAGCTAACAGGTAACAGAATAGGTAAATAACATGCCAGAGTTTTACCTGTCCCGTGTGCGGCGATCCGCTCCGACAGCCATTACCGAGCGACCGTTATGTAAACAAACTGGACTCTTATAATTAGTTATTTGAAAACCCCCTCCCCAACAATTTACCTGTGTTTTCACACCTAGGCGAGTGTTGTAACTGCCCCGGGCCAGAGACATCTACATATATTGTCCATGTACAGGTGCAGTGTATAACTTGGTAAAAACTGGCAATATTTACTTGAATGAGAACTTGTCAATATGTGTTGAAAGTTTACATGTGTCTATTTGGTTTGTTTCAAAAACTACAGAAAGACTATTACTAATTATATGAAATATATAGATAGAACTATCAGCTCATGTAAATAGTTACAATATAGAAATATGTTTAAAAACATCTAGCGCGAAACCGTATATATTGTTTAACCATTTCTAAATTTATATCAACCACGATTGTCATCGCACAATGTTAGTTTATCGTGCGCCCACATGTGCGTTAGGAAGTATCGCCCAGGATCGCATCGTTCGCACATCGTGCATACACCGTTCGCCCATCGTGCGCCCACCGCACATCGTGTAACGTTGTGCGATCACACAACTGTAGTTTGTATGAATTCCATTTTACTCGCGAACACGTTTCCAACTTTTGAAAGCCAATAACAATATTTAGTTGTATAATACGACGGAGAGGCTATTATATCATTACTCTTACCTATCAAAATAAATAAATACGTATCTTATATGCTCAGAAGAATAAGCTTAATATTGCCTGTAAGTTCACAACCCCCCGCAGCCCAACTCCCAGCCCACTCCCACCCAGCCCCTACCCCCACCCTCACCTCAACCCCACATTGAGGGGAAACACAAAGGAGGCTTTAGAAGCATTGTACCTTATTTGTAAAGACCACCAGTAGCATTTTGTAAAGGATGTACGACTTCGAAAGCTCTGTGTAGATAAAGTGTCAAACTGTTTTAAATTTCTAAGGCGAATCGAGGAGCATCCCCCTTTTTGTAACTTAGAGTAGTCTCCCTTCTTCATAGAAGAGGATTCTAAAGGAAATGTGTTTTTCCTGGCTGTTAACCTCTTGATATAGAGCAATCGTAATTCCAGGATTTCAGCATTTGCAAAGTGCATGCTTACAAAATAAAGGATTAAATATGTTCCATGCATTTTGTTTCAATCTGAAACATGTTTTGTTTCTTAGAATAACAGAATCTTAAAAAGACAGTCGATTATTTCATTAAAGTGGTAACAGTAATAATATAATTTAATTGGATGATATCATTTTCCTTCAGGGCGTACCGTAATCGAATTTGTCAAGTATTTATGGCTTGTTGTTATTCTTTGCAAAAATTATTGTTTTGAGATTGCAATTATAAATGGCATCCAAGATCTGTGACCTGAGGATGTACTTGATCATAATTGGTAGGATCGTGGGAAGATAATTAGTTGTGAATCAGTGATAAGAACAACCATTTAGTTAACTGTCGAAGTTTAATGTCTTAAAGATAAATATCATAGTCACTATTTTACAAAGGCATTTATATTTGTAAATACAAATGTAAAAAGACGAAACGTTGTTTTAAGCGTTTTTCTCTGTACGTTCTACGGTAGTTTTGAGTAATTGCAAGCAAAACTTGATAAGTTCATAAAGTATCAAACCTTTTAAGGGTTCTTTTTTTCTTTGATGTAAATGTTTATTTAAAGATTAAACACCTTTATTGTATTTTAGTTGATAGAGTTCCAAAATGAAATACATTTTTGTCGTTCCTTTTACTAAGAAGCATGGCATAACTAAATAATTCATTTAAAGTGCATTGACAATATTTGATGGCGAATGTATTAATGAAATTTTTAACAATATCAGTATTACACAATAAGTTTTTTTTCAACCGGGAAATAAACTTAAGGGAACATGTCATAATACGGCGAAACGGCATTACCATAATACACTCTCTCACGCGACAAAAGAATCTTAAGAATACAGAAGGACGCATAATTAAATATCATCAGTTTCATTTATTCCGTGCACAGTGATTCCTGATGCATTCCTTAATGAAGGATTGTTCGTTAACTACCTATTTTTCCTGACATCCTATTTCGTATTTTTGCAAAACTTTGCAGAACATTCTTTAAGAAATGGAAATAACAAATGAGATCGACAAAAAAAAGGGGAAGCTACTCTTATGTACAAAACAAACCACAAATAGAACTCTTTAGTGTTTCGTCTTTGTGGAGAAGGGATATTATTATACTCTTGTGGTAGAGGAGGTTTTGTTTTAATGTGGGAGGAACTGTTAGACCGTAGACTGGCCGATCGCTAAATTAACATAAAAGCAATTAACTTCGAGATTTCATTGCATGTTCATTTGTACATCGCGTCTAGTCTACATGATTGTTTCCAAAGAAGTGCATATGTACGACGAAAAGGATTACATGTTTATTCGATCGTATACAATCCGTCCATTTACATTGACTAATCATTTTCAAATGCTAATTCAAAAATAAACATTTTGTCTATCTTAAACTTTTCGAATCATAATTAAATCACCAACTCTCAATTTCGTGGTGGATAGATATTTTATGTTCCATTTGTTGTTAAGAAAATACTTCTTTTTTTCAAAATCAGGCTTGTGTCCTTGGGGTGGAGATGGGGGGTCGTTTCGATATCATTTTTGTTGCCTTTGTTTCTATTGCTGTGTTTGAGTTGTGGTAATTATGTTTATGTTCTATGCCATAGATACATGTACCCATTTCCTTGTTAACTTATGTTGGTGGTGTTCTTATTCTTGAGGTTTTCTTTTACTCTTTTAGACCAAACATAATATATTGACTATTTACGTGGTTCTTATACAACCCCTGGGCAGTTTTTCTTGAGCGTTTTAATGCAAAACAAACGAAAACGCAACACAAACGGAACGGAAACTCAACGCACTTTTGGTAATGAAAAACAATCAAGGGTGTATATACCCTATGTTATGGTTCATATTATATATCCTTCACCTGATAAACCATTATATCTCTGAGCTTTCAAATTGATACACTAAGGAGTTTTGCACACCTCTTTTCCCGTTTGCCAGTCATCATTACTAATTCTGATAGTGAACTTTTTTGCCCAAGCAAATCACAGATGTGAGTAAGCTTTATGACGAGGTACCAATCGTATTGGTGTACAATATATGTTACCAAATGTTGCAGGTTACAATCACCTTGCATGTGGTACGTTCATTGTGCACCAGTTTTGTATGTATGAAAAGCGTTTGATATTACATATTATAAAAATCCGTTTATGGTTTTTTCCGTCTGTCTTTAATGGCCCAATGTCAAATCATGTCATACAACAAAATGCGGTCGTTAAGCACAATATCATTAAGTTTGAATACAATATTTGCATATGACAAGGTCCACTGCGTAAGGAAAGATCGAATTATTCCAAACGAACAATTGTGTCAGGTCGTCTATTCTTAGGATAACCTGTAGGATTTGACAATGATTAATATATTCATGGAAGCCTATACTCTCCAGCTTCATCAATAACAGCTGTGCCAGTCAAGTACGTAGTCAAGGTATTCATATGTATGCATTGACTTTGGACCACTCATAACTTGAGTACAATAGCACTTATCGGCAGGCCTTTTAGTCCATGGCCTGGCCGTAGAATGGCAGCATCAATTGCTTCCGCTAGACATCACTTATTGCAAGGACGTATGGACGATGTAATGACTTATTAGCAAGATAGTGAGTTAGTTCATATAAGAGAACGAAAGGTAACGTGATTGCCATTGTGAGGTATCGCTGTTGTTTGTTGCGTTACTGTTATGAGACAGCAGTGTTTTATTGACTGTTCATAGAACATGGGGAGGCCGCCATAAGAGTTCAGGTTCTATGTATCAACATCCCACACACTTATCGATTACAGTGTATCCACGACTGTTATACTGCTTGGTCATCACCAACAAAAGTTTATTTTTATGTACTGCTTTGGGCAAGAGGAACCACAACATCGGTTTCATCGCCAATAAGGACTAGTCCACCCAGATGTTTGCTTGCTTTTGCTTTTTTTAAATTACAGTACAGTCGAATTTCGTTCCCTGAAAACCATGTATCGCGAAGACCTGTTTATATATTTCGTCGATCTGGACCAAACTTCTATCATTTTTTGGAGCACACTTAACATGAAGTTCCGAAATGTCTCTGCCGTTATTTACAAGTTTCATTTTCGATTTAGAAGATAAACTTGCGCAACCAAAATGTGTAGAATGGCTTTAAACAATCCTCTCTCTAGTTCCAAAAGAATAACTAATACAATAACTCTTTTTATGCGAAAAAATCTTTTCCGGAAATATCAATTGTGATTTATCAGCAGATTTTCATGAAATTTCACATGGATGATAAGTTTATTATGTAGTTGTGCATCAGCATTTTAATTTCAGATTTCAATACGTTTAAGGGAGTAACAGCCCTTTATGCAAAAGACTTGACCGAAGATTTCATATCACAATATTTTAGCCAATGTTCATGAAACTTCACAACAATGTTCTGTATATGATGGTACTTGTGTATAGGCCTTTAATTTTATGGATGAGAGTCAAATTGTAGACATTTAATGAGCGTTAAAACCCTTTATGCAAAACAAAAGATCAAAAATGTTTCAGCTAAGTTCCCATTTCTATGTACGTTAATCGTTAGTCAAGGTCCTAATTAATCTATTAATTAACATCATCTGCGGGGATATTAGGTATCCTACGGATAACAGTTCTAGTTCAGTATTTGTATGTAGTTGTATGAAAATTAGATTTAAGTCAACTTCTGATTTGTTGCCATTTCACCTATTTTGGTCAATTCAACATTGAAGGTTTTAGTAAAATATTATGCCTTACATGGACGAGTCATTTTTTTAAAACCTATGTTTTATATATTTTTCTTTATATCTATATACCGTATAAACCTAAAAAAAATGTGGTCATTCCTAAAATATGCAAATGAGGGTTTTAGATACATTGTGTTTTGTTAAAATCCTACAAAATCTAAGCACAATGATATCAGTCTAAGGGTCCATGTCATGACAGTACATTTTTGTACAATAGATTCGTTTCCTCTTTTGCTTTGCTGTCCCCTCGATTTTCAAACTGTTGTAATAATAGCAATGGATAGGTTCTCTTTCTTTTTTTTTAATTTAAACCATTGCAATAATACTTCAGGATTATTGTTGTCAATTTTACCGTTGGTCTCAGGTTTGTTCAGACATATTACACAATGCTTTTTAGGTTCTAATAAACTGCACCAATGATGGTTGATGGAATTTTATTTCATATCAAACATGGAAATAACTGTTCGGGTTATTATATTTTACGGGTGTTTGTCGAGATAAAATTACAGTTTAATCAAAACCATACGTAAGGTAAACAAACGCAAGATATTTCTCTATGATTTCATTCTAATTTGCCATAACAGGGGGCAACAAATATTTAAATCAAGAGAATATGACTTGTAGGTGTCGTTTGGCCACTACGATCGTATTATGGGTACTGGTTTTAAAATAAAATCGTGGAACATTAAAGTAACAGTCATACCTGTTGAACTTATTGAGAATACGACAAGGATCAGTAATCTCCCCTTATTACAGTATACACTTTTTCCTACTTTTCAGGCAACAGTTGAACTGTTTCATAGACACTAAAAGGCGATATTATCCTCACTTAGAACAATGTGAAGTGCATACAGCATGATGATACTCCTTGCATACCATCACGATTGGAATTTTAGTTCTGGAAACAATGTATGCTGTCGTTCTGTTCCGTTTTGGTTGTTTTTCTTCTTTGTTCCTGCTTCTGTATGATCTGTCATGTTTGAATATTCTACTGCTTTTTGGTTCTATTTATAACATTATTTTTCTTCATGAGAACACGCCATGAAACAAGTTAAAGCTGTCATGTGTAATCTAGTCTATTACGCTATAGAGTAGTAACATATTGATTATATGGCTTATCGAATAAGCAATTTTGATGCGTTGGGGATTTATCAAATTTCAGTTTCAATATTCAATCTATTCATTTATTACAGCTTAATTCACTTGCTGTTGCTTAAGAAGAGTTTTAATGTTTTTATTGCATTACGTAACCATTATCCGCATTGACCATCCGTATTTTCACCGTTTCATCGATTTCATATGTGATAAAAAAAAACATTGTTATTTGTTCGTCGTACTTTTCAAGTCATCTGGAACTTCCAGGTGTAAATTTTGATATACAACCGTATTTTATTTCGACAAATATACCAAGGTGTTAATCTGATAGGAATAGTCCTTTCATACAGAAGTTATACACATTCTGCAAGAAGTTCTACATTAACAAAACGCGTGACACTATCAGCTACATTTGTAAATACAAAGGTATGTCTACGTCTTTGACGTTTCAAGTCTCCAGGTCAGTTAGGGTCGTAAATAGATTATGTTACGAAACGGAGTGAGTACGTCACTATAGATTGGATGGGCGTTAATAATACCATCGAATACCGTACCTAGAAAGCATTGCAATGTTAAGAACGTATTCGTCTTAAGAGACTCTGAACTTGAACTTCGTTATCTCGTACTTGGATAACTCGAAGACCCCTCTCAATTCGAAGTATTTTCACGATCCAGGCTTAGATCTACACTTACATTCAAACTCGCGTAACTTGAATAATCTGATAACTTTAAGCTTAACAAGATCTTATCGACTTTCAGAAAACGAGGTAAAATTGTACAAGGTGCCGAAGTTGTTGATTTTCTTGCATGGTCCACATATTCTTGTGAGAAATGGTTCTTATTTGAATAGATCTACAGATTCTTTATAATGACATAGATATGTTATTAATAGCATATTATAAACAAAAAATTCCGAAGTGAAAAAAAAACCGTATTTCGAATACATAACCTATGAAACTAGATTAAATCAAAACAAAGGAAAGATTTACTTGGAAACGTTTGCAAAAGTACAACGACATCAGTTTTGAAAGGGGAAATAAATCATTTGCTTAAGTAATGACGCCCCCACAATAATGCATGGCAAACTTGTAGCTGATACTCGTTTTTCATAGAGACAAATGTGGTGATGACAACTGTATTGCAATGCATACGCAAGGACATTGTTAAAAACATCAAAGTCCACATAGGAAAGGAAAACTGAACCTTTCTATCCATAAAAAGTCTATACAATTCCGGTTTTGTTCGTTTGCCTATCAACACAAGTCATTAGTCATGGGAATCTAAGTGTTCCTAGCAGATCAATGAGTGTTACTACCAAGAAAAGGAACAATCACAACAGAAATTTAAAATTGTACATGAAAGCAAAGACACATTTTCCAGTTATTCACCGATTAAATCTTACCTCGGAACTAATCAAAAAAGAAGACAATTTCTACTTAACCATCTACATATTGATTTGTTCAGTATATTGAAACTTTTTCCTTCATTTTTTTGCAAAACTTTCTTTAGATTATTCCTTTCTATGAAAAAATACCGTTTTACTACTTCATTTAAAAAAAACGAAGCGTTCTTATAGATTTATTTAAGAAAAGTCGGTTAAAGGGGAAAATATCACATTCTGATTAAAGTATCAGGTTGATGAAAACAAATTTTGAATCTGCATTGCATTTATTTGACTTCTGCAGTTAACAGTGTTGTAATGTGACTGTAACCCTGATTGAATGTTAGATGTACTTTGAACGGTAGAAAGACGTGTGGATGATGGCTAAGTAAAGAATCTAGCAGAGCCAGTAATAATAGATTACTTGTAAGGATTCTTGTGAAGTTTCGGAATCCAATAAAAAAGCTGATGCAGGTCCGCATTCTTATCAATAAAGGGTTTCTGAAAAAGTGTTGTACAAAAGAAAAAACAAACAATTATTATACTTTGAAGACATGTGCAATTAGGATTCCCTTGCTAGTAAATAAGCAGAAATGTAGAAGATTTTACTAAAATGAGTTTATCAGATTTCTTGTCTGTCACGCAAACTACCCATAGATCATTTAGTATAGGTTTTGAAATTAGAAATTAATGTTTTGTAAGCACTTTTAGTATGATAAGCCAGATATACCTAACCCATTATTTATGTGCCTCTTATCCAACGTACTCGGGTTTTGCTCGTCATCAGGCGAAATCTTCAATGAAAATCAATGATCTACTATCTTGAAAATCACGATTCAGCTGATGATATGATATGGAAAAGCTCACGCTCCTTTACATTATTGTTAATTTAAATCAGCATTAAATGGGTATCAAACTAGATCATTGCTGTATGGATAAATACAATGTAAAATACAAACATTATGAAAGATGAGTTATTCTTAGTCATTTAAATCCTTTTCTTTCTCATGAGTTGTCCTAATTTAGCATAAATGATTGATGGAATGGCTATTTCCTCTTTGTGATGTCCGTTAGACTTATTCTAATTGCTCACGCGAGAGAGTGAGTTTGCATTCCTTTTGTTAGCTACTGTTTCCATTGCGGTCTATATACAATAAAACTAAAACTGCATTCTTAATATTAAGTGGTATTTTGCTAAAGCGGAGTGATACATATATATCATTCTTATCTATGGAACTTTTTGGAGAGGGCTTGTAAAGGTACTACGCATGTTGTCTAATTTCTTTGGAATTTTCACCGACTTCATTATGAAATGATATCATCTTGGACTTTAAACTGCGATGGAACAGGTTGATCACATCTGCTTTAAATCGTTATATGTATGTTATCCATCATCTAGCACAGTTTTCCCCAGAATCCATATGTTTATATTTACACCTCTCCCTTCTTGTGCTTAGTAAACTCTGACTGCGAATATATTACCGTATACGCAGTGAAAAAAGGCTCGGCGGATTGATATTTGTTCAAATATGGCGTCGTTCACGCTTCAGAAAAATAAGTATTCGCTGTCGGCCATTGTTTGGTTCCTACAAGATTTTGAAACATGGAACATAAATGGAATCAATTTCTTTTGATTAAACAATAAATAGTTTCTAGAAAATTTTTGATTCCAACTGATGCGCATTCGAAATTATTTGACGGTAACGCAAACATGGCGGCGCCCTGCAGTTGTGACGTCTGAATTCGGACCGCGTCACAACCAAAACACTGTGTCAATGCGTGTACATAACGACCGCTGTAAATAAAGAAATAAATTAGACTTGCTAGAAACATTATTTAATACTAAATTTACATATGATGTTATGAAGAAAAATAGTGTTGTTTATAGTGTATTATCTAAATCTACCAATATATTGATGAAATCCAATGGGACTATATTATCATAGCAACCACGGCCATCGTAGTTACCATCTTAGCAACCCGCTTCGTTTGTTTCTTTCTTCGTATAGCACTTGAAAATTAATAATGGTGTAAATATACGCGCACCATAGAATATGTTCGTTGCCAACTGCGGGCATACTACCGTATACGCAGTCAAAATGAGGTACAATCCTTATATGGTGTCCTTTTAAACACATCAAAACCGCAATGCATTAACACTATGAATTCTAAACTTTAGCTACAATCTTCTTATTAAAATGTAGGTAGTTTGTAGATTTGAAGACAATTATAGTTCCAATAGAATATACTTTGTCTTAATTATAAATATAGCTATAAATATAGGCGTCGCAGAAAAGAGGCAAATATCCTCTTCATACTGTCTACTTTGCACTTTAAACTTAGTTCAGAAACCCTGGTTATCATTTTTTATCATTTGAATAGAAGTGCGTCTTTAATCATCAGTGCTTACGATATTTACGTCAAAATACGCTGTTAATATTTCCAAAATAAAAAATCAAATTTGCGACATGCAATTTTTAGTCATTATCCTCTTTAAAAGTAGATACATAATGTAGTCTTTAGTTTGTTTTCATCCCTCTTTCCTTTTCATGATATGAATGAACCGATATACATAGACAATTACACGTTTGTTTGGATGTTTTGATTTTGTGAAGAACATGCCATCTTCTATTATAATATTTTACAATTATTCGATTTTAAAGAAAAACATGGAAATATCAAATGAAAACCAAAGATTGCATTTAAGAACCTCGGAAAAACCGTTTATCTTAGAAACGTAAAACTTAAAAAACAAAAAAAAACAAAAAAAACTTTTAATGGCCTCACATTTATCAATACCTGTCGGAAAAGACCACGACTAAGTTAATTATCAAAATGAAGAGATTTCTCTTTCAGTATTATTTATATTTTCGGAAATAACACTAAATACTGTGTATATTTGAATGTTGACATGTCCAATCATTATAAATATAACGACTTCTTACAAGCTCATTTTACCGGGGAATAGAAAAGATCACTGCAACATGTTTTTGCTTTTCATCTCATGATTAAGCCCATTAATGTTTTAAATCATAGAATGATATATGCGATTTCAATAGTCTTGACTGGTAATACATTTTCATCTCACAGTATATCTTTAGCTATGTTTGCACAACCTAACTTTGTTATCCACTTTTGAGATAGTGATGCATTATGCTTTTAATTTACCTCTCACCAAAGTATGATTATTTCTTTCATTTCACAATTTACAATCTGATTAAATGTTCATACCATGAAAAAAATGCTTTTTGCATAACATATGAAATGTATATAAACTTCAAGACACGGCGAAGTCAAATCTTTTCATGAGAGGGCGAAAAAAGACAGGATGAACAATTCCAGTTTTACAGTATATTCAAATGTGAAATGTGTAAAAATATCACACTGGAATACTTAATCAGATTGTAGCACTAATTATTTTACTATATATAGATCATTTTAATACTTTGCACCGATTTTATGTTTTATTTCATGCTTGCCTGCTTTATTTTTTTTATAAAATCCTCATCTCTTAATTGAGCTTTTGTTCCGTTGCTTTCCAGGTGTTGGAAAAAAGACGTAAACAACTGCGGGATTACCCCATTTCTCCAGCGAAGAAACCGGAAGTCAAATCAGCATTGCATGAGCACAAAGGACACTAAACTGACCGTACTTGCCTCGCGGAGGAATACTTTAGTGTTATGTAGGTGTGAAGAGGCTTCTATTCCAAAAGATATAGCCATGTCCATGCCGTGTGTTGTAGTGATGTGTAACAAGGAGGAAGTATGCGCAGAGGGTACGGAATTAAAACAAAACCCCTCATCTTTTCCTGCTTCTATGGACAAACTTATCACGTGTCATGTACGTTATGAATGACGTTACTGGACTCCGTTGCCTTTTTTTCTTTCTTTTTTATTTATTTTCCGATATCTAAAGAATTAAGTCTGTAGAATTTACATGGATTCGGCTAATGCATCTTGCTTTTTGCAACATTCCTAATTTGATGACGCTGCAGAAATGACATTTTTCGACGATTGTAATATTCTCTTGATCGCTCATTCTATTTCATAATTACATATTTTTTATTAATTTTAGCTTTAGGTAATCAAAATGGTGTTTGCTCAAAGATTCAATGATAACTTTCCTGCTTACCTCTCTATATAAAATCGGAAAAAGCTTTTTATTTTAAAGAAGCTGATCGAAGCATCAAAAACCGAGAAATGTAATATAACATGTAATTAATTGTGCCGCTAAATTAATGAATCAGAAACTAATAATGACGCGTAACTGTTTCTATATAGCAAATGATTTAAGGTTGTACCTACTGCTTTTAATAAGTGAATGGTGCATGTGATTCCATCACTATCATTTTGTCATCGTTATCATCCTAATATTTTCATATGCCTTTTGTATATTGTGTATGCTTAGCTTTAATTGAAATGCTCTTCACCTTACTTTCCCTTTCCTGATGGTCATATATATTAAGATGCACTGTCATAACTGTTAACGCATGTGCCACATTCGCTCAATCTAGATAACAAATGGCCATTATATTTTTTTAATTGATATTTTAGGTGTAGTATACAGAAACCATATTGCGTAAAACATAAAGTTAGAAATCAATTATATTTCCTAAAAAGGCATCTGTAACAATGAATACGCATTAAAAAGAAAAAAATGTGTAAACCCTAATGCCTACAACCGTCAATGCGTAATGCGTCCATAAGGTATGATTAGCATATGATTAAACATGAACCTAACAGACATGCGCACATGTGCAGCACCTTTTAAATGTAGTATTATATACAGTATGCCGAAAAAATGAATTACACTGCATCATACAGCTGTTTCGTCCTTCTAGGACTCGTCAGTAATGCTAGGAGCCAAAAGATGGGAATCAAATGTTTTCGTAACTAACTCAGAAGCAGAAGGGTCAGGTGAATAAGAAAAAGCATGGAAATATAAAATGAAAATCAAAGATTGCATTTAAGAACCTAGCACTGAAATAAGTCAGTACTATATACTTTTAAATCGTGTACCACGCAACTGCCAAAATTAAATAAATGTTGTCCTCAAGGCTCCAGCAAATCTTCGGACTGTGTCGTTAAGTCACATATACTATTATTTGACACTAGATATTGCTATTTCCACATTGGTTCAATACAATCACGTAGGTATCATTGATTTGTAATACTGACTAATTGTACTGTACTGTTCTTTCACAAAAAAACCCACTTCTTTTCGCATATCGTTTTCATTTCGATCGATTAAATTTTGAAATACCTACGTGTGCGTCATTATTTCATATCAAAACAATAAAGGCACAAGACAGGCATCCCAACTCCAAAACTTGGCATGTCTTTAAAAGTTCATGGCTTTTAATTGAACGTAAAACAAAATATACCAAACATTGATGGTATACATCTATGGCGAGTCAATATAACCATTTGTACACCTCAACCCTAGTCTATGTTAGGTGTTGTATTAGTTGAATAGTTCTTGTGAGAGCTAAGAGGATACTCAAAGCTAACTCACTCTGTGTGACAGTGAGACGCCAAAACATTCTATATATTATTATATAAAGATAAAATTAAGGCGAAAAAATCCATCAATCAAGACATACAGCTACTATAGTCATTGATAGAACACGAAAGAATAATACATGTGACGGTATGTTAAGAAGAAATAACGCGCAACCTGAGGAACAGCATACAGACACATATGTATTAAATGCTCAAATTCCATCAATATATTTTCGAAACCTAATAACACATAATTAATAGGAGACGAAAATATTTAGGTTTTTATGTGCTGAGGACAGGATAACCAGGTGTTTTGGAGTTGTTATCCTCAATAAAACTCTATTAAGTTTTGTATTACATTAATGATTTCCTTGACGATCAATAATATTCCCGTTAGTTTGCATTAAAACATCAGATATAATGCTTCCCTTATTACATCATTCCTGATGTTTATATCATAGGTGACTATAAATACAAATGACAACTGGTGACCTTTTGTGCAAGAAATCTGAAGCAACATTTCATTGGTGTCTTTGTTGGGCTGCATTAACTGTAGTGTGACGTTACAATATTTAAATGGCAACCATCAAACATTTAAGCAATTCGCCTTTTAATTTTATTTTTAGGCGTATGTTGACCCCAGAATTTGAAGGTCAAAAATAAGAAAATTCCGTTTGTTTTGTTAAAATATTGGATCAGTTTTCTGCTCTATAAGCAATATATAAAGGCTTTAATATGGAAAATACAAATCAAAATGTTTACATTTGCTCTGCATCCTTCGATTGTAATGCATTGTGAAGGCAAGACTGTAACATCATTTGCTATTCAATTTCATTTTTGTCTACATTTGATTTTCTGTTCATAAACCGTTCGAAATAACTAAATGAAGCATAATAAATATATCAAAATGTAAATATAAGTAATAAATGTTTCAGTGAATATTTTTACAGTCCTATATAACACAAATTGCTGAAAAACGTAGAAAAGGGGTCTACCGAGCTTTATTCGTTTGTCATCTAAAGCAATATGTTTTATACGACTGTAACAAAATTTGCTAAAACTATCATTACTTAATATTGTATTATATATTAAAGTGTGTTTTAAACGATAATTACTGAATAAAGGTTTTTAACCTTTTCGAGTATCAAGATATCAAAAATTGCAACAATATATTATTCTCGATCAAGGAAAATGATATTTCTACAAAAGATATATTCGGCAATATCTAAAATTAAAACATGGTTGACAATCAAAAAGAAATCAGAGATTACCAAAGCGTCAACAAAACCACAATCCGAACTCAAAATCTATTAAACTGGAGGCAAAATAGGAACAAAAGAAAGATTAACATGGAGACTCTTGTAAAATAACAAGAGAATAAGACCAGTTGGTCCGAAAGGTAAACGTCTTCTGCTTCATTGACGACACCTGCCATGTAAATCTTTGTCACATCCAAGTAAACATCAAGTTCTCCAAACGAGAACCGAATATCATTGTCAATCACAACAATTAAACACCCTAATGAGCATACTCAAAAGCGTCCATCTTCATATCACTGCTCAATGAGACAAAAATGGCGACCATAAAACTTGCCCATAGTTGTGATCAACCTGATCTCTTGAATCCGGGTTTTTTTAGTTTGTTTGTCAGCAGTCGACATCGATCACGAAAATCACGATACCTAGAGCAAGCCCTAGAATATTGAATCAACTGCGACATGTAAACACCATTTGTTCACTTGTCCTGATTAGCTCTTCCATAAAGTCAGCCTCGTATGAAAACAAAAACAAGTCAGCTAAGAGTGGGACACAGTTTGTTCCCATTGGAATGCCAACGGTCTGCTAAAAAGTTTTTTCCCCTAACTCAACAAAAATATTGTCGAACGGGATTTCAATCATCCTTACTATCTAACAACATCAACTTAAATTGAGGAAAAATCAGAACATCTTGTAACCTTAAGCCTATATAGAAGTTTGATTAAAAGGGGTTAACTACACCTGGTGGCTTAAACTATCCTTAAAACAGAGGTAGATTCCCTGGGAAAGGGGATTCGTCCAATACCAAAAGTTGGAGGTCTAAATTGAATTATTTTGACATATTAACAACGTAATTCTGTTGATTGAAATAAACATTTTTGTTTTGTATTATTAGACCTCGGATCAAATAGAAACTAGCGACGTCGACTAAAACGTTGCCATCGCGTATATCCATTGATATAACTGTCTCGATCAATGCAGCTGCGGGGGTGCAGCTAATGCTAATTACCTTTATTTTAGGAATTTATTGTATGATTGATTAATCTGTGAAAAATAGACAGAAGAAACATATATTGTACTTCAAAAGAGATCAATAAAACAGATGACTTGCAAAAGGTGATTGATAACATTTTTCTCGAGTGGGTGCATCACTAAAGAGAATATTTAATTGTTACCCTATCAATAGCTCGGCAAATAGGCTGTCTGTGGTAGCCATTTTGGCTAACTAGGGCACGTGATGGACTCGGTAGCACACATATATCATCAACACGTATAGACAAGGCGACAAAGGGAAATAATATAACGGGCCGTTTACTACAAATTACGATAGTCTGAACGTGGTGAAATGAAATCAACTTGAATTCCTTATTGCAGTATCTGACACATTAATAATACGTTTAATCACTATGAGTATATGTCGGTGATGAACAAGGAAGTAGACACAGCCTACCATTTGGGAGCAATTCATCTTTGGCTTCAGATAATGTGTTGTATCGTATGCCAGTTTCCTTGTCTGGCCCCTCTGGGAATATCTTGATTGATTTGATAATATGTCTGGAATGATACGTCTGTTGGCATCTTGTATCGTTAAGATCAAGTATCGATAATCGTATCAAGACAATCTACTGTGGTATGAGGTTTCTGGAGCTATGAAATGTCAAATGGTTAATTAGCTTTAAGTGTGTATAAGCCATACTTGACTAGGCATAAATTTACCATCGATATAAAAAAACATACACCAGCAATGCGTATTTTAAAACTAACACAAATATGATGTAATAATGTACCATCTACAACTTTTCATCAATAAATATTTAATGTCATAAAACGAGAACACGGAAAATATTACATTAATCAATTTATTTCTGGAAATTCATATATACTAACTTTTGGCACCTTTCTAAATTCAATATCCATTACACTCTTTTGTTTATCTTGTTTACATCTCAAAAAATATAAAACATTCACTCCGACAATATGCCAATACTTGATAAATACTGTTAAGTGATATACCGTCCATCGATTAAGGCTCGAGGATTAAATGCCCAAAATTCTAATGCTGAGCAATCAAAATGACAAAAGTGGTTCAGGTCTTTGACCGTCTACTATCACTAGCCCCTCATAATTAGGTCATGGATTTGAGATTACATGTACAGTGGCCGAGTGGTTCAGGTCTTTGACCGTCTACTATCACTAGCCCCTCATAATTATGTCACGGATTTGAGGTAACATATACAGCCGCCGAGTGGTTTATGTGTCTGATCGTCTACTACTGAATCAATAGCCCTCAACAATTAAGTTACGGATTCAGTGTTACAGTGGCCAAATGGTTAAGGTGTTTGACTGTCACAATTGTCTCACATTTAAGGCTAAAGCGACCTAGTGGTTAAGGTTTTCAATCGTCTATACGACAGCCACTAGCTCCCCACAATACGTTCACGGGTTCAAGGCAACAGTGGCCAAGTGGTTAAGGTATAAGTCCTTCTACGACGATCATGAGCTCGCCACAATTAGGTCAAGTGATCCTTATAGCATCCTTGTGATCAAGGTGTCTTATCGTGTACGATCACTAGCCCTTCAAAACTAGGTCACGGGTTCATATATGCATAAAGGCTAAGATGTAAGACCGTCTAGGACGATCACAAGCTCTCCACCATTAAGTCAACAGTTCGAAACTATAGCGGCCTATTGGTCATGGTGTCTGACCGCATACGATCACTAGCTCTCAACAATAAAGTCAAGGTTTTGAGACTAAAGCAGATTAGTAGTTAAGATGTCAGAACGTACATTATTCGTATGTCTCTACAATAAGCCAACAGGTAAGATGCTTCAAAGTCTAAGTGGTTACAATAACTGATCATCTACGATCACTACACTTCCACTATTATGATTATGTAGGTCATGAGTTCAAAAACGCCGAGTGGTAAAATTGTCTTAAACTTGCAATTACAAGCCTTCCATCACGTGGGGTTATCTTCAATTACTGATTGCAGGTTAGTGTTTCTTTCTCCGCCACCACAATTCAGCTTTCCTCCAACATCAAACCCTGACATATCCTTAAATGACTTTAGTTTTAATAGTACGTAGAGCAAAAGCACTCTAAACTTACTCTAGCAATCATTAAGCTCTTATCATTGTAAATTTTTAACATAATTCTGTTTAAAGCTCTTTTTAAAAAGGAGGCAATTATTGAAAAACACTTTGTAGTCATGGATTTTTCAGAATTAGCATTGTTGAAATTTCAATGTTAAAAAACAGTAGGTGTTGCGCTTCGTTTTATTAAATGTATAAATGACAGCAGCAACAATTTCTTCTAAATAGGCCGCATGGCCATTTTCGGGCCATCGAATAAGTGATAAAGAAGGTACTAGTATACTCAGCTTAAAACACTTCATTCTGGAGGCTTATATTCTTCGTAGAGAGGGGATTGTTCTATGATAAAAGATGACGTAACACACATATATGCTGCACCTTTTAAATTTAGAAATAGATACAGCTATTTCGTCCTCCTAGGACTCTTCAGTGATGCTAAGAGCCAAAAGGTGGTTATCCAAAAGTTTTAAACTAATGTAGAAGCAGAAGGGTCAGGTGCGTAAAGCCCTTTAATTTATAAAACTACTCCATGAATTGAACAGTGTCATACTTAACTTAGATGTAACTACGGAAAAATAGTATGATTCCTATTAACCTGAATCTTTTCTTCTTTTTAAATTTATGTTTTGTTTATTTGTCGTGCAGTAAATTACTTTTATTTATATAATATGTTATTTCTATTGGCGTGATAATTGTCAACAGAGATAGGTATGACTTAGTACGCATGCGTGTCTGTGTATGCTAGCGTGTGGAAGTCATGTGATATATTTACGTAAGTGATTTGTGTGTTACCATTGTCTATGAAAAAAGTATATATTTGTTCAATTTTGTGAGATGAAATAAAATGGCGAGAGATTGTTTACTTCATACAGGTCCAGCATTTTTATGAGTATTTATTGTGCGATAAACTGTCGCGATATATATGTTGATGAAGGCATTGTTGTTGTTCGGGTGTTATTGTTGGGTTGATGATCAATAAATACTTTAAAAAGCTTAATCAGAATAGTGTCTTACTTCACACGATTTCAATAAACACCACTCGCAGGACGTGTATGTAACATCTTGCTTGTAAGAGGCATTTTAATTGGCTTAGAAATTTGTGTTATTACCTCGTCACGTAAAAAATGGCATCCTCATTTGTAACGTCACTTTTGATTTGCTGGTACAAAAGCGTAATTATTTCTGAGAGGAAGTGAACTTTCATAGGGATTATGTAGAAAATATTAAATTATAAGGATAAACTGCAACCTATTTGTTTCAACCTATGTAATTAAGCCATAACACAAAACAACCGAGTGTACTATCCTAGTTTTGTGAACGAAACTGTTTTGATAACAAAAAGAATAACAAAATTTTAATGTACACAAATACCATTTAAAAGGTCCAAGAGCAAACGACCGGGTGATCCAGACCAAGCGTATGTTGCTTTATCGACAACACCCGTCATGTAAATCAAGGTCACGTCCTAGTAACTGTCACGTCCTTCAAATGAGAATTTCGTCATCATTCTCAAACTAATGAGCATATATTTAAAACCATCCGCCTTCATACCATACAAGGATACAGAATATACCTCGATAAGACCAAGATATCGACCATACAACTGGCCGTAGTCAATGTCATCAACGTTTCTGTTTTAATATTCTGTGAGCGTTTTCTGGTTCTGCTGTCACCTCCAGGGGTATTGACCTGAGGATGTATCAGTTACTTGTCTTCGAATATTTTGCATGGCGGATGTCATCAATTAGGGAAAATGCATCCTCTTATCATTTTTTTTATACGATGCTTTTTGTCGATTGTTTAAGTTCGAAATAAGGGGTTTTGACTCATTGGTGGTTTCTTGCTTTTTGTGCCGGGATGATCTGTCACTTTTATGTTTTCCTGAAATGATTCTATCACCTGTAGACATTGTCCTTATATTGATTTCATTGTTACAAGGATTCAAACTCATTAGCATGCATGAAAGAAAAATGTACAGTCCATCAGTACATGAAGGACCCCTGCCGTATTTCCCTGTTGTTTTCTTTACGGTTGCCATTTCCCACCTGAATATATAGAGGTTACACAAATAGTGGTTGTTGGATAAAGTATATGTTTCACTCGAGTTATTTAATTTTCGAAAGTTTCAAAAGAAGCTTTAGCGAGTGTCTTTTTTTTATTTAAAAAAAAAATTGTTAACGAGCGTGAAATTAATTCCATATCCAATATCGAAGAGTCGTGTGCCCTGTTTCCACAACAATAATAATCACTAACTACTAGATGTATATAACATATATACCAGTAGTTTTGAAAAGTAACTAATGAGAGTGAAATAAGTACCATATCCAACAGCCACGATTCGTGTAACGTGTTTCTACAACAATTTAAGTCGAAAACATTGAGTTAGATAAAACTAAACGACGAACAATATGGACATATCGGATAGTATTTTCCCGCCAAGTGATGACGACGTCAACAATCAGAAAGTGACGTGTTCCGGTTAAAGTGCATCATGTCAGCCAATAAAAAAGCGTTTTGAGTTTATTCCACGTGTGATATAATCAAAATGTTATTCAACAGTTGTTGTAATTGATTTCATTTTAACTAAGCAAGAGTCAGATCTGAATTGTTACAATAAACAAAAATGTTCTTAGTTGCCTCTTAAGAAGAATTTGTCAAAGAGTTTTTGTTAGTTTTTTTTCAGTGTTTGTTTCTTTGATTTATAGACTCTTTCCTCATTGTACCTGTATATAGAGTCATATGAAAAAATGATGACTCGGCTCTCATTTTGAGGACTTGAACGTTTTTGACGTGGCCAAGATTTACCTGGTGGGTGTTGTAGTTGAAGCAGAAGACTGATACTCTTCTGGAACACTTGGTCTTATTTTCTTTAACAAGAGTCTCCATGTAAATATTTCCTTTTCATATTTTGTCCCTAATTTTATCGAGTTTGAGTTCGGATTATTGTTTCATTGACGCTTTGGTATTTTTTAATAGGACTATTTCATTACTATTTGGGTGAGATAGGAAAAATAAATAAGAGAATATCGAATCGTTAACAAAATCATAATCCAAACTCAAATTCGATTGAACCAGGGGCAAAATATGAACAAAGGAAAGATTCACATGGAAACCCATGTAGAGGAAGTAGCAATCTCACAAAGCTTTTTTCCCTATCCAACATGGCAAAATATGAGAGAATTGTACATCCTAATCATCGAAGAGCATTACAACTTGGCACAGACATGCCACTGCATATAACTTCATCCCACAATTGCTATTTTTTCCATATTTTTTTTCCGTTTGTATCTATTGATTAGTAATGCTACTCGCGTTGGTAAAATATTCAAGTCTCGTTTTAGTTATTTCGTTAGTCTTTTCAACATCATTGTACGTAATTAACACGGAAATTGGGGTGAACATTGGTTTTTTCTATTTTTGTAAGGGGAAGCGGGGGCGTGATGACGGATTGGGGTGTTCAATTAGATAGAAGACGAAGACACACTGGCGGAATAAGATTAAATAATAACTCGCATGAGTGTTTTTGTCTGACAGATATATGTCTCATAAATAAAACATAATCTAATATTTCTCAAACTTAAAACATTCGAAATAATTTCATTTGAAATCAAATATTTTAATAAGCGTTTAATCCATCACGTTTTTACCATGCTATTCATGTTTTTTTGCATTTTGCTTTCTTTCCTTTTTTACTGTTGAAAAAGTGACATTTGCATTTTGCATATTTCGAACATCGGATCAACTGCTACATATATTACACACCGAAGGTTGTGGAAGTAGGGATACGACCATCAATAAATGGGAAATCAAAGATCAGAATACAGATTTGAAGCTTTTTTAATATTGGTATTAGTTATATGTTTTTCTATGACCCAGTATATATGTTTGACAAGTAGAAACTCATCAATATGATTGTTGACCAATTTGAGAGATCGTTTTGTCTTTTCGACGAGGTAGGCTGTCAATGGAACGTCGTCTATAAATAGAGAGCAAGAACATTAACATTGCGTTGACCTATATTAAATGTAATGTAGTCATGTATTAAGGGCAATCAATGACTCTTATCACCTATCGAAGCAGTGAAGTGATGAATAATTTCGATCAGCATTGATAAACGGCGTCAAATGCCGCTATGCAAAATCATCTCACAAATATCAAGTTGATAAGGTGCTAAAATCGATATTAAGTTTTTTGTACGAACATTATCAATTTGACTGAAAGTTTCTAGCCGTCCAAATCGTTAACCGCCAAGGCCTCGTGACATTCAAGGTCTTAAATACTTTCCGTTATCACCGTTAAGCTGAGGAGCCAGAGTTTATTTGTAGTTTGAATGGATTGTTACATTGTGTGTCAGTTAGATTTAATGGCATCTCACAAATAGATACGTAAATATATGCGTTAGAACCAAACGTCCTTGATATCGAGGGGTTACGATCACCTTCGCTTTCTTCTTTCTAGGATATATCATGGCAAAACTGAAGGCTACGTGTGCGCCACCTTGTTAATAAGACAAGAAGACTGCTTACACCTTTGATGTACATCAAAAGAATATCGTGTTTACCTAATGGTAAAAACTAACAGGCTTTTCAGTCAGTTGCGGCTCCTTTGTAATCTTCAAAGGATATGCATGTAGTCTAGCGATTGGTCAGTTTTTTTAAATTGTGTGGTGTGCCTTCAGTTTTGCTATGACATATTCCAGGGGTAAGAGAGCGTAGGTGAGCGTAGCCCCGGATATCGAGGATAATTGTAAGGGTGAAGAGAGCGTAGGTGACAATAATCCCTGGATATCGATGATGGTCCCGGCGGGAACAATCTTGCTTGAGACGCATGTTTTGCGATCCCGGAATACATAATGAAGACTCTATTTTACAGGAACACAATATAAACCATTGTAATTATTTCTAACAAAAATGCATGATATTTGACGATTTTTTTAATTTGATAGGAGACAGTATTATAGGCTTTGGGTTTTGACGCCGACGATCTACTTTGGGTTTTGACGCTGACGTTCTACTCTGGGTTTTGACGCCGACGATCTACTTTGGGTTTTGTCGCTGACGTTCTACTTTGGGTTTTGACGCCGACGATCTACTTTGGGTTTTGTCGCTGACGTTCTACTCTGGGTTTTGACGCCGACGATCTACTTTGGGTTTTGTCGCTGACGTTCTACTTTGGGTTTTGACGCTGACGTTCTACTTTGGGTTTTGACGCTGACGTTCTACTTTGGGTTTTGACGCCGACGATCTTCTTTGGGTTTTGACGCTGACGATCTACTTTGGGTTTTGACGCTGAGGATCTACTTCGGCTTTTGACGCTAACGATCTACTTTGGGTTTTGACGCTGACTATCTACTTCGGCTTTTGACGCTAACGATCTACTCTGGGTTTTGACGCCGACGATCTACTTTGGGTTTTGACGCAGACGTTCTACTTTGGGTTTTGACACTGACGATCTACTTCGGCTTTTGACGCTAACGATCTAATTTGGGTTTTGACGCCGACGATCTACTTCGGCTTTTGACGCTAACGATCTAATTTGGGTTTTGACGCCGACGATCTACTTCGGCTTTTGACGCTAACGATCTACTCTGGGTTTTGACGCTGACCTTCTACTTTGGGTTTTGTCGCTGACGTTCTACTCTGGGTTTTGACGCCGACGATCTACTTTGGGTTTTGTCGCTGACGTTCTACTCTGGGTTTTGACGCCGACGATCTACTTTGGGTTTTGTCGCTGACGTTCTACTTTGGGTTTTGACGCTGACGTTCTACTTTGGGTTTTGACGCCGACGATCTTCTGTGAATTTTCACGCTGACGATCTACTTTGGGTTTTGACGCTGAGGATCTACTTCGGCTTTTGACGCTAACGATCTACTTTGGGTTTTGACGCTGACTATCTACTTCGGCTTTGACGCTAACGATCTACTCTGGGTTTTGACGCCGACGATCTACTTTGGGTTTTGACGCAGACGTTCTACTCTGGGTTTTGACGCCGACGATCTACTTTGGGTTTTGTCGCTGATGTTCTACTTTGGGTTTTGACGCTGACGTTCTACTTTAGGTTTTGACGCTAACGATCTACTCTGGGTTTTGACGCTGACGATCTACTTTGGGTTTTGACGCTGACGTTCTACTTTAGGTTTTGACGCTAACGATCTACTCTGGGTTTTGACGCTGACGATCTACTTTGGGTTTTGACGCTGACGTTCTACTTTTGGTTTTGACGCCGACGATCTACTTCGGCTTTTGACGCTAACGATCTAATTTGGGTTTTGACGCTGACGATCTACTTCGGCTTTTGACGCTAACGATCTACTCTGGGTTTTGACGCCGACGATCTACTTTGGGTTTTGACGCAGACGTTCTACTTTGGGTTTTGACACTGACGATCTACTTCGGCTTTTGACGCTAACGATCTAATTTGGGTTTTGACGCTGACGATCTACTTCGGCTTTTGACGCTAACGATCTACTCTGGGTTTTGACGCTGACGATCTACTTTGGGTTTTGTCGCTGACGTTCTACTTTGGGTTTTGACGCCGACGATCTACTTCGGCTTTTGACGCTAACGATCTAATTTGGGTTTTGACGCTGACGATCTACTTCGGCTTTTGACGCTAACGATCTACTCTGGGTTTTGACGCCGACGATCTACTTTGGGTTTTGACGCCGACGATCTACTTTGGGTTTTGACGCCGACGATCTACTTTGGGTTTTGACGCCGACGATCTACTTTGGGTTTTATCGCTGACGTTCTACTTTGGGTTTTGACACTGACGATATACTTTGGGTTTTGAAGCTGAAGATCCACTTTGGGTTTTGACGCTTACGTTTTGTGTTGACAATATGAAATTCAATATTCCTACCCTCTGTTTTTAAGCTTATAAAACGTCATAGTTTGAAATATCCTCCCCGGGGTATGTTGGATATTAGCGCGCGAGGGGTCTTATTGTGGGAGGAAACCGGAGTACCCGGAGAAACCCACGTAGTCGGGAAGGTGACTCCATACATTTTCACGTCCGGACGGGGAGCCGAACCCCGGCCGCCTTGGTGAAAGGCAAGTGCGCTATCCACTGCACCACCCGACCACCCCAAAATGACGTTTTTGCAACCTTGATGGACTGAACATTGTATGATTCTGACGTCTTCATCATGCGATTTTCCACCAGAGCATGCTTAAGTTCTGTATAAACTATATATATATATTACTAAATATAGCAAAGATAGGAAATTGCCAAAATTGTTTGAACATGATCTTCAATTACAACACAAAATGTATGTATGGGAAACAATTTGAAACAAGCCTTCTCATTGGCTTAGAAATCATGTTATCAACCTATAACGTAAAAAGGCGTCCCCGTTTATAACGTCGCTTTTGATTGGCTGATGCAGCAGCGTATTAATTTGTAATAGAAAAGAGTCCATCAATAAAGTAAACTTTCGCAGATATAGATTAAATTATACGGATTAACTTGATTTGATTTTCGACGGAAATTGTGTTCGAAACAGGTAACACGACTTGTAGTTGTTGAATATGGTATTCATTTCACTTCCGTTAGTTATTTTTCAAAAGTTACAAAAGAGACTCGCTAAAGCTCGTGTCTTTTGTAAGTAATGAAAATTCACAAACTAGAATGAAATAAATACCATATCCAACAATAACTCGTTGTGTAACGTCTAAATATTATTGTATTAATATTGAATCTGTTTTTACGACACATACAGTTACTTTCTCTTGAACTTTTTACCCAAAATAGCCAAAGTGGTTGATGAGACAAGATCAAAACGTCTGGAATAACTTAAAATATACTATACAGTTGGTCAATGTCATTGTCGTGTAGTCATTAAGTACTCATTTTACACTATACCTAGATATATATCGAGATATCTTACTTAAGGATATATGCTAACTTTTTTTCACAATACCTGTGGTTATATGACGTATATGCTACCTTTGTCACAAATCTTCGGTATATATAGCAGCTACACAACGAGTGGATGTTGGATGTGGTATTTATTTCACTCGAGTTTGGCAATTTTTGAAAGTTACAAAGGATACGAGCCTACGATCTTTAGCGAGTTTCTTTTGAAACTTTTGAAAATCAACTAACGAGAGTGAATAAATATCATGTCCAACAACCACGAGTCGTGTGACCTGTTTCTACCACAATTTAAGTAGAAAACAACAGTATTTCATTGAACTGAATATAAAGAAACAGCGTGTTATACACAGAATGTTACAGATGTAATTTTTATCTAATACCCTGAGAGGTCAAATAACACCACCTATTGTGGTAAAAAGTGTTAAATTCCTGAAGGATGTATGATACCATCTGCAGAATACCTAGGTAAATATAAATTTATCTTCCTGAAGGATATATGCTATCTTATTCAACACACCTAGAAGTATACAGGTTTACAGTAAACGTCCAAAGTAACGTTACTTTATCCAAAATGAAATTATGCATTTCAGATAATTGTAAAAAAGACATTCAGATACCAATTAAGTGAATATACAGCTGATATTGTTACCGTTAAGTCCCAACAAAAACATTTTTTTCAAGCGTAGGTTTTCGACTTCTATTATTGGTTCTGTGTTCTCGAATATTGAATTAGGATCAATGTAACTTTTTATAAAACGTAATTTGTTCGTCTATAAATCCAAAGCGACCGTGATTTCAATGCTGTAAACGGACTACGGGGAATCATAGAGGAGACATGTTGAAAGCGAGAATCGTTTTCTGAACGGAATTGATTTGTAAATAAATAGAAGATATAGGACATCGAAACTAACACCGGGGGCTCCCGAACTGACAAATGCATTTAGAATTGCAATGGTATTTGTCAAATGTCCGAGAACGTGTTTTGTGCGTCGTATAAAAATGCACTCTAATGTAAATTAATGTAAAATAAATGGAAATGCAATCATGTTTGCGAACCGATTCTCCAAAAATCACCTCAATGGCGTGTTATACCAGAAAAACACGCTTTTAGTAAACAGTGACTTGGGAGTGCGTTTTAAGGCGTAAGAGGTGTTTGTTCTGCTAAAGTCAAGCACCCTTATTTAATTATGTTACAACTGTCGTTGTAAATTTCTTTTCTATTTGAATGAAAACAAATGAAATAAGATTTAATAGATATAAAGATAAAAAAAAAAGTTACAAGAATTTAAACACTTTCTATTTTTTCTGATAGAACCGTTTATATATCTACATCAGGTTTTTCTTTTCTTTCATTTAGGTCCATTTCAAAGAGCTTTAAATGTTAACTATTTACGGCCCAATGCATTGTCAGGCACCCACGGTACACTTCTCTATCGTTTGTATACCGTGGGCTAGAATAGACACGTTATCTCGTTACCCGAATAGACTTCTATTCGGAGATTTCAAACAATCATAACGGTCGTTTCTCGTGATATTTGGTTAGATAATCTTCAGTTGATTTTTAACTTTTTGAACTCGTCATCAAATATCGTGTAATTTCTTTTTAAATGCGATGTGGATATTTTTAAATTGATTTTCATTTAACTTGACGGGGGTTTTTTTCGTTTGTTTTTTGTTCTCCTGAAACGTGAAATCAAAATATGTGTTCATGTTACTACTTTTTAAACATTTCATATCTGTTTTGCATACTCATCTGATGTGGCATAAAACAGCATGGACCGACATTCTAAACGTATCAACAGTCAATTGTTGCGTACGTATTGTATAATTCAAACGTGATATTGACATTTCAAACGCGTCATCATTTTCTGTGTACGAATTAAAACGACTCGCTAGTTAATAAGCAATTGCCAAACTACCACATATAAAATATATAAACGCTATTTTTAAGTTTCGTAATGTTGCTTATTTTTGGAAAGAAGACTAATCGTGCTCCATAAAGAAAGTACACATCCTTATAAAAAACGTAACGAGAAGGGCGATCATTTGTATGAGATAATTACGAAGATGAAACCTTATTTTATGATCTATACAATCCCCCATTCTTCTCGTTACTCGTGTTAGATATATCAAAACATCAATCAATGTGGGTGGAACCTGTAGGGCTATTTGTGTCTACGCGTTTATCTAAACGCCTTTCAATGCTAGGAGTGGACGAAAAACAAATATATACACGCCATAAGAATTGCATAATGTGAATAGTAATTGTAATGATTATGTAAATTAAGTGAAACCAGTGATGTGATGGTCTGATTACTTCCGTCACGATAACAAGGGTAGTATATCATTGTCATATTAACCATATTGTTTAGCAAAGGTCAAATCTTACAAACAAGAAACAAAAAACAAAAAGTTTTATAAAAGTGCATGCACTATCTAAAAGTTGAAATTAACATTTCTGAAAAAAAACCGTTGTGTTTCCTTTAATTAAACACATATACAGGCTAAACAACAAAATTTTAATTCATCTCTGAAATAGATTTTTTTTAATTCAGCTCATTCCCTTTTTTGCATCTTGTACTTATCCTTGTCTTGTTGTATATAATTGTTTTATTAATGGAGTCGGAGTTGCTTCAAAACTCCTTCCGGTTTTTACTTAAATCTCTTTGTTTTGTTTGGTCTGGTCGTGTATAACCATCACTTAAGGACGTATCAAGTTTTAGTGAAGGAGTATTGCTGGAGTTCCTGGAGGAAAAAAACAACGGCCTATATATATATTAAGTCCACTGTCCCATGCAGTTCTTATATACACATAAACCAAGATTTTGTTTCCGGTATCAATGATGATTTCAGTAAACTCGTTGGGGACGAGTTTATCAGGAAAACGCACATTATTACACATCAAGAATGTTTAATCAGTACATTTAAAATTGTTTTGAGTATCAAAAAATATATCTAGGCGAAGATTCAAACTGTGGACTTCAGTGTTAAACCATTGTTATCGTAGGTGATACATTGTAGCTTGAAAACAGAATTGGCTTATATCAACTCGGTAGAAACAATTTATAAACTTAACCGGAAGTTAAGGGGAGGTAATTGTAAATAAAAACAACAGTTCAGAAAGACAGTGAAATAACTAACCGAAAACTCTTTTCGACTGGGAGAAATTTCAAGGCGTACAATATAATTATAATATTATAGAAACGGATGTTCTCTGAAATAATTTATTAATTTATAGCAATGTAAGATATACTTAGTTAATTTATGTTTTTATTTATTTCAGTTTTTCGACAAAAAGGTGGCACACAGTTCTTTCAACATTCACTCGAACAAGAGGTAGGGAGAGGTCACGCTCTTTGAAAACTATGGACAGGGGTCAGACCCAGAGGACCACGTGACGTCATACCATCAAATATATTGATGTTAAATACAAAACGATGAACTCATTGTGTAATCACATAATACATCAATCGGAAATGAATATTCATGAATTTTTACAAAACATCATAATTATTATACAGTACAAAGGCAATAAAATTCACCCTACTATGTATCATAAGGAATTGAGGATTCATTTTTTTGAAATCATTACACACTATAGCATCCTAGGTTTTTAAGCTTTTATATCTGTAACTAAAAATGCAATGCTATACAGAATAAAACCAACGACATCATACCATGGATCCTCAAACTCTATCTTAATATGCATAAGACAAAAAAAGTCTAAATTGAAGGAGGACCTTATTCATATCTCGTCATAGAAATTTATAAATACAACCTTTTAGGACTCGTCATTGGCAAAGGCAAGAAACATGAATCCTAGGAGGCGACTAAGAAACCAAACTCAGAGAATACCGGAGCGTCGACAAAACCAAAATCCGAACTCAAAATCGATTAAAATTGGAGCAAAATATGAACAAAGAAAATATTTACACGGAGACCCTTGAAAAGTACAAGAAAATAAGACCAGGTGTTCTGGGAGAGTAAGCGTTTTCTGCTTCATCGATGACACCCGCCAAGTAAATCTTAGTCACATCCAAGTAAACGGCAAGTCGTTGAAACAAAACCGCCAACAAGAAATTTAAAAACCAAGATAGGGAGGTTCAATAACCCTATGATTCAACAAATTTCTTAATTTTCAAATGTAGTATACTTTCATAGGAATATGTTGTTTACTACATGTTTATGTTATTACAAATTTTTTGAGCTAAAAACTTTAATATTTGTTATTCAACACTAGTAACAACTGTCCAGATTCCCAGATACATACATGACAAAGGCTTCAAAAGGCATTTTATGAGAAATTTCTTGGCATTTTAGCTCGCTACAGGCGTCTGCTTCTGACAAAAGGAAGTTTACATATTAAACCGATGAAATGGGACGGGAACACTTTCTGACTTTTGACCCCATTTCAATCCGCCATCACATACATTGTATCAACATCTACCAAAGTATACATTTTGGAAAAGTGGAATAACGACAGATTTCATGCAATGCAGAACTGTCAACACTTATTGTTATTACTCAGAAGCGCTGTATTTAGCTGGAACAAATTCTCAGTTGGGACTACAATCGTATGAAACACTTTCTGATCGGCAGATTTTGTTGTGCGAGTCCTAAAATGTTATAGCGCTATATGCACTTGACTGCTCTGTTAGAACGTAACAATGTGATGGTTCCCGGGATACTGTATCTGCCTTTAGATCAAGGAGACTATGTAGGTCACCAACAAATCAAAACACATCGACCGAGTCTTTGACCAACACAGATACTGACATCTCTGTAATATCTATCATTCTGGCGTATACGGAATTCTTTTATTTCTGATGACAGACATCTTAGAATGTTGTGATAATATTCCGTCTATCCATATTGATGATTACTGATTATTTTATCACGGCAATGCATTTCCCAAAGGAAATTGACGGTTTCTTTTTTCATTCCATTAAAACAAAATTACTAGATTTACTTGTGGTAGCTGCAAAACAAAACCGCCAAAACAGATGAAATTGCATAAAAATAAAATAACATCGCCATATAAGATTAGAAAGCGGGTATTAAATGAGGCAAATAGTAGAAGGATCTCCTATTTGAATAAAAATGAAAATTGATACTAATTCTAACAAAATGTTTTTTTATAGATCCATATTGGGGTCATCTGGGTACTCCGGTTTCCTCCGACAAAAAATCAGCGCACGCTAACATCTGGGCCTGCAAGAGTACTTGAATTAGTTAACCTATCTTGTTTCATTCATGTCAAAAAATATATATTAATATTAAAGCACTGAATGCTTTAGCAATTTTTGTTATGATCCTCTAACACAAATTATGATTATGCTATTGATGATAAACGTAACTAATGTATGTAGGGATTTATGCAGTTTGTCAACAATAGTTATGTCTGCCAAAGGACCATAACAACATTTGCTAAACTTTTCATTGCTTGTACGTTTATGTTTATTATGTTATTATGCCTACTTATTTAATTCTCGGGACAAATCATGGAGGGTTATAGGGATCTCAAAGACAACAACGTTTTACAGTCTGCATTTATCAACCGATTGGAACTTCACACAAGTGTTCACAAATATCACCCATTGAACGAGATGCATTTCAATCTTCTGTTGTCTAAACTTAGGTCACCGTTACTATAGATAGAACTTGACAAAATCTTTAACGTCACCGATCTGCAAGTTGCATTTCTCAACTGATTAACTCTAAACTTCACACAAAAATGTTCACAAACACCATCTCTTGCACGTGTTTTGTGTTTCAACCTTCTGCGTTCAAAAACAGGCATTTGAATGTCGACGACCTACTGGCTATATTTATAAACTGATTGACAAAAGAACTTCACACAAGTGTTCACAAACATCCTATCTTGTTCAAGATCGAATTTCAATCTACTGCCACTGTTGTAACAAATAGATTTTCGACGCCATCTTTTAAGTAACATTTATCCTGGATGCATACCTGCTCATGAAAATAGGTTTTATCTAATCAGTCATATTTCCGTTTCACCCTTTTGAATTAAAGTGTTAGGGTATAAGTATCGACTGTGTTGCCTTGTTAAGTTATTTTGAACAATTTCGAATAGGTACATGCAACGCTTGAAAAAAAACCTTTACACTTCGAATGAGATATATTGCAGGATAGTACATAATTATGTGACGTATATTCAGAAGTGGTAGGTTTTTACAGAATTATGATTCAGTTTATGATCAATGACGTAATACACACACATGCTGCATCTTTGAAATTCAGTAATATATACAGTATGCCGGAAAATGAAATAAACTGCATTATACAGCTGTTTCGTTCTCCAAGGACTCTTCAGTGATGCTAGGGGCCAAAGGAAATCAAGTTCGCCGGGAAATATAATTGAATGTCAAAACGTTAATAATGGCACGTTTTCTGAAACGATAATCGCATTGGTATCATCAAAACAACATAAAATACATGTTTATGTTTTAGGATCCATTATATCAACCTTAGTCTTTATTCTTTATGTACGCAATCCAAGTTTTCCGTCGTTCATATTTTATTCTCATTCTATCAATATCAACTTATTAAATGTCACCTTGGTCAATACTCTCAAGATAAACCTTTGCTTATAATTTAATTGCAACCCCCTCTTTACTACACGAGGTTTTGTATGGGACAACATTGTTTGTATTCATGAAGTTTAAAGTAAGGTATGACATAGCATCGAGGGCCAACACCATTCTTCTATGTGGGTTAAACCTCGGAAGCTTGGGTCTGCAATGAGTCTTTATCCTTCCCTAAACTCTACAGACAAAGCTATATTTTAAGTTAAGAGCATACATTAGAACACAATGTTCATTACGGGCTATAGCATGGAGCAACAGCTGACAAAACAGCAAAGCCAATAAGACAAGCAAAAGATATCATAACACCAATCCACATACTGCCCTTCCTTAATCGCGGGATTAAGGAAGCAAATAAAACAAGTGAACAATCATTAAACATTAACTTATTTTCCTTCTGTTAGTGTTGCTAAAGGGGTCTTTATTTTGTTTTGTTGTTTAGGACGGTGCAGTCTTTAAAATAAATAAGATGTCATATATATACGAATGATGTGGCCATACATGTATGACAAATCAATGATGTTTCTAATACTGGGATTTATTATCATATCAGCGGAACTTTGTAGCATTTTACCATTTTCTCGTTACCCTAGGAAAAAATGATTCGATGAACATTTACAGGAAGGAAAAGATTAACTTTAACAGTCAAAATTGTTTTATAAATACCAGCAAATCAGATTCGATCTCTTCTCAGAAGACGATGATTTAGAAAAAAAAACATTGGTTTGGGAAGAACCTCATTTAAAGCGTTTTCAGAAACTAACTTCATTATGCAGCATTCCAGATCAAAATTTTAATATTTCTGTTTACTGATGGTCTAGATATTCCGACGAAATCTTGTTGAACGCCGACAAACGCGTAAACCGTTTACACCATTTGAAACACACATATTCCAATTAGAGCATAAATAACGTCGATATACCACTGGACTACATTTTACATAACAGCCACGTGTCATTAAAACTCTGCTTACAATGTGATTGAATAAGAACATTAATGATTGATACCATGACCGGTAACCCAAACTAATTAATTAAAGTGTAATTAATTGTTTATTTTTAGCATTTTGCTTAGCACTTTTAAACGTTTTACAGTTCTACCTTCAGCGCAGGTTCAATGCAGTTCTGGACAATAAATCACTTTGACAACCATGCAATAAATGGAGTCACACTTTGTCTAGGACATGCTACAGAATCTGCATAACATGTTTGCCACGTCAAGATCAAGCAATCACAAGTCAGGCTTCAACGAATTAAACAATAAAGAGCAAGCTTTAGACACCGTTTTAGAAACCGTTTAAATTAAGCGTATTACTCAGTTTGTTTGAAACTCTCTCTCTCTCCCTCCTTCTCTCTCTCTCTCGCTCTCTCTCTCTCCTCTCTCTCTCTCTCTCCCTTGCCAATAATTGGAAAAGTCATGTGATAGCATCAAACACCAAACAAACAAAAAAAGACATTAAATGTATATGATAACCGCCTAAAAAGAAAAGCAAAGTAAACATGAAGCAAATAAAATGATATTTTAAGACATTGAAAAGCACAGTCAGACAGTACATTTTGATGGAAACCGTCAGTAACATTTCTAAACCAGCTGTTGAAAATAACAAAAACCAAATTTCTGAAATCAAGTGTTTAACGATAATCAATCAAAGCAATGATTTTGATACCCTATACTGATGACTGACTGAAGTAACATTCCAAAATTGAGATCTTGGTGATGATTGCAAAGACTAGTTCTTAAACATGTTGTAACTGTTCCCTTATTCTGGAGATTAGTGATCGTCATTCGTTTATGAGAAGTAAGTTAGCTACTAGTTTTGATTTCCGTCACTATCATCTATCTATACTACTTACGTAATACCACCTAAAAGAAGTTTGAGAATGACTCGGGAATACCGCGAAAACGAATGTTCCCATTTCTCAGTATTTTGGAACGTACCTTTTTTTCAAAAAAGAACATCTGCTCGCGCCAGGTGACGTCGTTTACAGGAAAAGAATCCCAACAAAATTGATCCTTGCATGAAAATAACCCGTCAAATACGTATCAATAGAAACTTAAAAATAAAAATATTTTGAGAATGAAAACACCATTTGAAGCGATATAAGAAGATTTCTTCGTTTTTCCCAACATCATTTTAAAGTCTAATGCATTCCTCCGCGCAAATCTTCTGTTTGTTTGCGTTTTCAACAGACAGATTGCGATCGATGATTTTAGAAGTCGTTTCAATAATAACGTCTTTAATTGACGTTTCTTAGATTAGGAAATAGATAAAGTGGTAGAATATAGATGATATACAGTTCATCACACAGTATTTTCAGAGTTTGTCGTGAGAACAATTTTCTAATCGCTAACACGTTGATAAAATTGTCACGACAAACACAGAAAATAGTGTGATGATCAATAAGTATCATTCCATGTGTTATGCCTCCTCTTTCACACGGGGTTTTTTCGAAGTTTTTTTTTAAATCGATTAGACGTTCTTACTATCCGTCGTATTACCTATCATCCTTATCTTTCGGGATAGGTTTCCATTCGGTGATCAAACAGGTTCAAAGTTCCTTTGATGTTGACACCAATGCTGAAACATTATCCGAATAAATCGTACTCGGTATGCTTCTGTAGTCATCAATCGTTCAAATGTCAGCAGAACTGATTCCATTGATAAGTCAGGAAACAGCACCGATTAAACAGACAAACGAACATATTTCTGGATACCTTGTCCCTCTTTCATTCGAAGTTGTTTATCAGCTTAGTGTTATTTCATTAATTGAAGATGGTGCTTTCTCACTCTACAGGAGTATATCTAAAACTAGTGAAGGGATAAAGTCTGCATGCAACCTTCTTGCACTGAACAGATGTTCTCAAATTGCAATACAAGTGTTGCTCCGATCAGATCCGTAAGGACATGGAGGTTTGAATTTTAAATCAGATGAAATAATAACGTGCACCGCAACAGAGGACGCCTTATGCCTGTCGATAGGTTTCAATATCCTTAAGGGTAACCTAAAAGCAAACATCGAGTGATATTTTTTAAAAAGTTTTTAAAAAGTTCAGTAGAAGTAACTTGATCAATTGTTTGTATGTATCATGGCTAACCATTAACCGTGCTTTTAACATGGTATTTGCCAAGGTTTTCTGTAAACTTTGGGAACACGTGCATGTTCCAGTAGGGAATATCTCATGTGATCATATATGTAGCATTAAACAACAATGTCATTTTATTATCGAGTGTCTGTAACACACAATTGGGACATTTGTTTGACCGGATATGGCCCCATCAAAGCGTTCATACTGAGTTTGTTTAACCTTGTATTTCAAATGGCTACTGGAAAACAATTACTCAAAAAGGCATACTAGGAAAAGCTCCTATTTGGTACTATGAAGACTAATAAACATAGCGAGATTTATTTTTCAGGGTAAATGTTAAAAGCGTGGAGTTTGAGGCGTTTTTAAGAACTCCTTTTCTTAACACAGCAGTAAAGCTGGTTTTCCTAAAAAGTCTTTTATGTGCTATTAAAATCTAAATAGTCTCTAATAAGAGCATTTCTGATTATTGAACTACCTCCCTGTACGCCGTATCTGTGTGGTGCTACCCAAAGCAGCCATTTCAAGGTCAAAACAAAACCAATGTGTTCGCTTTGAGCCATATCCATTCAAACAAATTTCCCAACTGTGTGCTTTAGAAACTTGATAATAAACCGACATAGTATATATATGATTTACTTGCGTCAATTGTTTCATCTACGAAAATGTATTTTTTCACATGTTTTGTCAAAAACACTTTGGTAAATTTCATGTCAAAAGCATAGTCTATCATACAAACAATTTATCAAGTTGTCAAATCTGCCGAAATCGTTATTATTACACTTGTTAAACTATAACTCATTATGGTATTTAGATTAACCCCTAACCATAACTACATATACGTATCTTTGCTGTAAATAATTCTTCATATTCAGTAAGCCAGAGCAGTTGGTCAAGATCAACAAATCTGTAGAGATCTGTAACTTGTTTTATTATATGACTGGAGCTAATTTCCAGCCCTAATTCGATGAGAGATGTCATGTGACAAGTCTGTAAATCTGTTACTGACCTCAACCTATGCAAAGCACAGTGTTACGAACCTCAACCTAAAAATAGAAAAGTGAAACAGACTTATACAGGTTAACAGATAATCAATTCATCCGTTACAGAATTGGTCATTAGAAAAGTGTTACAGAACGCTACTAACAATTGAAAATCTTACAGACCACTACTAAAATAGAAAAGTATTTTAAAAAAGCTACTAAATATAGAAAAATATCACACACCGCTACTAAGAAAATATAAGAAGAAAAATATTACCGACCGCAACTGAAAATAGAAAAATGTTACAAACCGATACTAAAGTTAGGAACAGCCCTTGACACTTAGCTCGATATCAATCCGTCATCACATATTGAAATTAAAAATAATACTTTTTTGTAAAGTAAAATATCTGCAGATATTATTTGATACAAAATATGCCAACGGTTCCTTAGAGGCACTGCATTTCCGAATCAAAGTTTAGACCATTTTATGAAACACTAACTGATTAGCTGATTTAGTTGTGCGAGTCTTTTAATGCTTTCTTTTCCCCAAATACATAGAAAGTTGATTGTCCATTAGGTAGCTGGGGTCCATCAGAAAATATAACAAAAAATCTTCATTTAACTTGCTTAAAGTCCCATTTCAGGTTAGCGCTAAAATCATTCGTCTCCATAAATTCTGCTTCCGGTTTCCGCCGCTGACGTCTCCTCATTTATCTGTTTACTAAGAGCATATCATGTTTCATGCAGCATCGTACACACTTTCCTGATAACTACGAACTCAGTCTCGTTGCAATGTCTAAAAGATAGCCGCTCTCTTTCCGCTTCATAAAGCTTTTGGTATCTTGATTAAAGACCTTTTCTCTGAACTAGGATTTCGACTAGACTTGATTTTTTTCTTCGCTTCCGGTTTTTCGTGGAAACAATTTTTATTATGGAGTCGGCGCATGCATTTCTTTTACGCCTAATAGATTTTAGATTCTTAAAGACGTCACAAAACAGTGAATATGACGTCATCTATTTTGGATAAAAACAGGTACATACATTTGACATTTACAATAACAGACATACTTATGTTGACTTCATCGATTTTTTGATAGGAGATAGATATATAAAATTGATGTGGACAAGCATTGGCATTTGGTGACGACAGTATTCGTTAACTGGATAAAAGTACTTACATATAACATTACTTTAGATTTTAATCAAATCTACTTATTTCTTAATAATTCATATTTAACCTTTTTCTGGGCTCCATGATAGTATAAAGCTGACATTTCACATTAAATATGATTCATAACATACAGTTACTTCAATGGTCTAGAATGCTTTTAAAAGTGCATCGGTAATGGAAACTATTAGAAGGGATGTGATAAATCAAATATAGATATTTTATCATTCAACTCACTCAAAGTAGATTACCCGAGACGTGTACGCCAATTTTAGTGTGTATATTGTAACAGTAGCAAGTTATCATGATAAGTTTACTCCAATATCTCCATTCATTTTACGTAAATAAAAGGCTTTTTCTGCTAATGAGGATGTTTATGTATCGGCACAGATCCTATCAGACATACTTGTGGGGGAACTTAAGATATCACCCACCGCTGCGCCTTTACGTGTTCCTGGTATATCATAAGGACGTATTTCTGCTAAATGTAATACGAATTGACATATAAATGAGTGCTAGCGAATACAAAGGGACACAGAAGTACTTGTAGTAGAAGTCCTAATTCCGAACGCGTGGAAGTTTTCATGGCTAAAGTGCGCGGAACGCACCCCGTAGATTCGCGGCATGGTTATTGCCTTTTAATGCGTCTCCAGTATTGAAGAGTTCCACAACCGCTGTAGCGCGTTCTGTGTTTGCTGTATAATCAACCCGAATTACTCTTTGGGGTCTACAATATTTCTGGTCTTAATTCCCTAACACTAGATGTAATAAAAAAGTACATTACAAATGATTGTTTCACTGCGTAACCTTTTCCATTATTCAAGATAGCTTAACGCTTACCTGCCGTCAACTCGAACTTAAACCACTTAATGCATATTTTATAGGCAGCAGAGCCGTAAGAGCATTCCTCGTCACTGAAGAAGTCATATTCACAGTATATATTTGAACCAATGACTTGCCAAGGTCACGCTTCCATGCTGTGCATATAATGTCAAGTGGTTTTAACTCTTTCTTAAATAGTAATCCTCGTTTCTTTATGTTTCCTTAATGGCATCCATATTTTTGTAAACGTACTTATTTTCAACGCTCTCAAATTTTAGCGCATAACCTTTCAAAATGAAAATAGATAAGCGCAATAGAGAATAGGTGACCTGGCAATGTTTGCTGAAGAAAGAAATATACAAGTTGTAATTAGGGTAATAATTAATGAGCGCATTGATTTCAGCACGAAAAGTAGCTTTATTAAGATAACTGCTAAAATATGTACGTTTATGTATTCAACACACACTTATTTCATTTTTGTGAAATTGATAAACACTGAAAGACCGAAACTTCTTAGAACAAATAATGATTTTTCAACAAAAAGTATTTATTTATAACTTGCAAAATCAAAATCAATTCAATCGAACATCTTAAAAACAGAAAATCTTGCAATTATCACCAACTAGACCTGCGAAACAAAATGTATCCTTGGAATTTATTTTCTTGCGAGTTTACAAAAAAAAAATAGTTACTACAAAGAAAACAAAGAAAATATAATTTTGTAAGATACTACCATTATGTCAAAAAGCACAAATTTGGAAATCAAAAAAGGGACACATTTTACACCAAAAGCAGCTAAAAAATGATATAGTGAAAGCACATACAAACTACCATACATCAATACGAAAGGAAAATACGTTCCGAGGGTTGACTACCTCCACGTGTGCCTTGGTATGACGTCATCAAGCCTATCTACATTTTATGTTTACGAGGTTCTTGGTTTATTAACAACGAGAGTAATACTTCAAGTGAAAGTAACTCAAAGTATTAATAGTATCGGTCTATATACTCTGTACATGGTTCACACTGCCGCGCCTGTGACGACGCAATACCAATAGACTAAATGTCTAACCCGATTCTGCCTCACGTTACAAAACTGATTGATTGAAATTGTTTGATTTTTTGTTAAACATCTAAAAGATTCATCGGCTTTGAAATGCGTGATATCAAAGTGTTTTTTACATTTTTACACAAACTGCGTATTAATTGTGATGCAATGTTTCAAGACCAACTGGTCCCTTTGTCAAGCTAGGTTTTGTCTGTTTTGGTTTGATTGTTTTACAATCTATTAACAGCCAGGGTCATCTACCGCTAGCCTCTTGGTGTAGAAATGTTGGTGTTTTTGTAGAGTGAACGTGCATTTGGGAGACTGTGGTATGTTCGTGCAAGCCTTCTTGTGAAAGTCCAGATTTTTTTGACGATTTAAAGTGATACCAAGAAGAATACTGCCGAAGGTCCCCAGCAAAATACCACACCCAGTCACATTATACAGACAACGGTTGCACTAATCGTTCAACTAACATAATGATAATACTGAGCATCAAGCAGTAACTACAATGTACAATTATCAGAGACACTAGTACGAGTGACAGAACCTTCCTCACATGGGCAAATGCTCAACTAAAGGACAAAAGTTTGGTTAGTGCCAAGGAAAGAGAAAGTTGTTAAGAAATAATAGAACAAATAAGATCCCAAATTTACTCGCCTCTTACGATCATGCAATAGGGCAGAAGGTACAATTCATAGGTCAACTCGGCCTGTTTTGTCCCTTTTTCAAACTATGACTCATTGATCTTTTTGCCAAACTGGGACTACTTCATCCCTTTGTCAAACTGGGACTCATTGGTATTTTTGTCAATTTCTGATTCATTGGTCCCTTTGTCAATCTGGGACTCATTTGTCTCTCTGCCAAGCTAGGTCTAAGTGATTACATGTGTACAATGTATGACCAATTTTCAATACATACAGTATCCCAACACATAACTGCTCCATTTTCTCATGCCATTCACCAATGCCATAATATTATTTTATACATGCGTATAATTATAACTATTGTGACGTCATCAACAGATGACGTGTTTTTGACGTCATATGATTGTCTCGGTAGTGAAAGTCGTTCCTTCAATGCGGAATTTGCATTTCTTATACATCTCTCCACCTCCAAAACCTGGCACGTCCTTAAAGAACCCTGGCTGTTCGTAGGACGTAAAACAAAATAAACTTATCAAAATCTTATAAAGAAATACATTTTCAGGTTCTGGTATATTTTCTTTTGAAAAAAAGTTATGTGATGATTATATTGTTACACTCGTATTTATGTTAAATCGAATTCATTAGACTCGTTATGTCACTCGCCTAAAGGCTGTGACGTGTTGAATCATTGAACTTGTTTTAAGTAATTCAATATTACATTGAAACTCTTATACGATCCTCTATGTATGGAAGCTTGCTATGATAGACACCATATTGAATGTAGTCGTCGTCGTTATAAATATCTCCTCTCTGTTGGTGTGTTCTTCTTGCTGACCTTTACATGTAACACAAGCTCTCTACTTCTGGCGTGTCTGCCTCGTTATGACTATCGCCTCTTCCTTTTGTTAGCCGAGTGCTCTAGACAATCGTTTCCCGTCTAGATCTGATATAACAAAAAAAAGCGAATGACAGAGCAATCATTGTTCATGATATATTCTGTATCACCATTTTTTTTTTTTTAGATATTCTGTTTTTTTTTTTTTCTATTTTCTTATCAATTCATGAATATGGTACAATGTACGACTACAATCCAAAGCAATCATTGTTCAGGATATTTTCTGTATCAACAATTTTCAATTTTTGTTTTTTTCGATTTTCTTATCAAATCAAGAGTATAGTATAATGTACTGCTGTAGTCCAAATCTAAACAAAGTGCATTTTTCCTCATACTTGTTTGTCGGATTCGAATTTTGTTTATACTTTTGCAATCAGGATTAAAATTCTACGTTTAACTATGGGCAAGTTTATGGTCGCCATCTTTGCCTCATAACAATATTCTGCATTTTTATGTGATATGAAGTTGGACGTTTTTGAGTATGCTCATCAGCGTGTTTACTTGTTGTGATTGAGGATGCTGACTCGGTTCTCATTTTGAGGACTCGATATTTACTTGAATGTAACCAGGATCTACATGGCGGGTGTCATCGATGAAGCAGAAGACGCCTACTCTTCCTGAACACCTGGGCCCGTATTCATGAAACCGTTCTCATGCTCAAGCATGGATGATTCTGTGCTCAAGACAGCTTTCTTGAATATTACCTGAATCATGTCGAATAGTCAAAAAGTCAATGTAAATGTTGAAAACAGCTTTCGACTTCATGCCTCTTCAACTTTTTACCAAAACTTTGACAGAATTAGATTGTTTGAAAAATGTATAGCCATAACAAGAAATAAGGCTTGAGCACAGAATCCAAGCTTGAGCATGAAAACGGTTTCATGAATACGGGCCCAGGTCTAATTTACTTGTACTTTTACAAGGGTCTCTATGTAATTATTCCTTTGTTCCTATTTTGCCCTCAATTTAATCGATCTTGAGTTCGGATTAGGATTTTGTTAAAGGTCGGCATTCTTTATTTTTATTTTATTTTATTTTATTTTTTTTTTTTGTGATGCAGGCAAAATTGGTTTTGAGTATTTCCTTGTATTTACGTTGTAACTGTTTCGACTTTACAACCGGGGCAACGAGTTTACCAACAAGTTCCGAGAACAACTATAGAGACAGCTTTTCATGCCGATAACTGCTTCCAAAGACATGCCATTAAATCTTGCCGTGTTCTGATGTTATCCTACAGTGCAAGAATTTTAATACCCAAGGGCACCAGACATATTACTTACGTTTGGTTTACTTTGAATATTTCATATAAAAAATAATAGGTTGCTGACGTTTAACATATTGCGTCAAGGATTAGTACTTTAACATGCATTTGGTTTTGTTTTTGTTTTGTTTTTGAATTTTATAGTGTAGTTACGTTTTTAACATAAATACATTTCGCAAGCTATTTTCTTTGGCAGAAAAGTTTTTTTTTTAATTTTTTATATATTTACGCTTTGCAAGAAGAATATTTGAATACATGTTAAACCTGAACACGTGTTAACACATGTTCAATTTGAACAAATGTTTTTGAATCGTGAAACGAACACTTGCCTATGACTTTATCTTCGATAGACGTTTCACTTAACAATCTACTAAAATACGGTTGTAGTATATATATATATCTAACATCTTTGTCCTCAAGACAAAAGGAATAGACAATATCGAAATAGTTTTTTTTAATGATGATGATTGCTTTTCCCTTGGTTATTGCAAGATTCTTGAATTTGATCTATTAACAAATCACTGCATGATCGACGATGAAACTAAAAACGAATTTCCTATGTGTATTTTGAAACACTACTGCCATATTTTTCTTTGTTTTTATTTAATGATATCAGCTGAAAATGTTCTTCTATTATATTGCACACTTGTTATAGGCCTTTCCCAAAAGTGCTGCTATTCCCCTTGAATTTCCACAATGGTGGATACAAGATGGACTTCCGGGAAGTGTTTTTGTCATGATTTGGCGCCGTGTGACGATCAGATGACGTCATTCCCATTTATGACATCATAATTACATGGCGCGAATTTGTTTCAAAAACACTTCCCAGTGTAGACATGATATGTCGAACAAGGGGGATAACAACACTTTTGGGAAAGGCCAAGAGTGACGGCCTTTGCTGCATTCACGACTTAACATGTATATCTAGGTTTAATCTAAAGAACAGCACCACGGAAGTGACAACAAACGCACAATGATAAACGTAAACAAAAACATTGACATCCCAATAGTACAAGAAAATATATTCTTTCCTGAAGATCTTAACGTATGATTGCAACGAAACTATTTGTTCATGGAATTCTTCCACTTGGATATTTGAAACAATGCATGTATGTTTGCATACTTGTCAGTTATGCAGGCGAAATCTATAACGGAAATCGTGATATTTGGTGCAATCTTTCGAACACGGTTAGGTCAAGGCAACGTACAGGGATGTAAATATCAAAATGGGGAAAGTTAATCATCAAAACCAAATAACATTCTTTTCGCATAGCTTAGTAGTAGGAGGGCACTGTAGACTTTGTTTAAAGCAAACAAAGTCTGTTACAAGTTCGGGAGGGTTTATACATGTACATTCAATTTGGTCAATAGATGTAATTATGTAGTAGTGTATACGTATAAAGTGAGAAAATTAAACGTTCTAATGAAAATAATATTTTATTTTAAAGAAAACTCTTTAAAGACTGTTCAAATAATTATTATTTCGAAATTCTAATTTTATATGTTCCTTTCTGGAAATATAAATCATAACAATACGATTAAATACCTTATCAAATGGAACTCGGAATGGTTAGCCATAATAGTGTTTATGCACAAACATATACATATATTCATGTATTCCTTTGAAAACTCCAATAATGGACATTAGAATAAAGATTAATGTTTACCTTTTCATGGAAAATATGCAAAACTGCTGCAAAATGTTGAGGCAACCACTTTATGCATGTTTCTTGTTTACTCAATGTTTCATAAATCTCTATCTATTTCTTGTTTTCACCAAATCAGATTAGTGTTTGAACGCATCCAGTGCTTACAAATTGCAGAATGAAAATAACGTGGTTATTGCAGAATCAATGGACGGAATATAGATACCAGAAGTTTAAATTAATTTACGAATCAATTAACATTTGGTTATATTCCTTCACCCGATCAAGTGCAAATAATTCAAATTAACCTGTGAATCTATAAACAGTTTCGCTCTTCAAAAATAGCTACACATAAACTTCTTAAAATTGTCTCATCGGGTTTCGATACTACAGTTGTGTATCCTTGTTTTATTCCGCAATATGTTAATACATCATACAATGTACAACAACAACTGTCTACATTCATACATTAATTTCGACACCAATGAAGGCATATGGAAATATTTTCAAATCAATTTGCACAAACTATTGGTATTGACGAATGTTCTCTGTAGTTAGCTGTTGATATATAAGGATTGTACCTCATTTTAACTGCGTATACGGTAGTATGCCCGAAGTTGGCAACGAACATATTCTATGGTGCGCGTTAGCGCTCCATAGTGAATATGTTCGTTGCCAACTGCGGGCATACTACATACGAAATACTACATAACAAACGAAGCGGGATGCTAAGATGGTAACTACGATGGCCGTGGTTGCTAAGATAATATAGTCCCATTGGATTTCATCAATATATTGGTAGATTTAGATAATACACTATGAACAACACTATTTTTCTTCATAACATCATATGTAAATTTAGTATTAAATAATATTTCTAGCAAGTCGAATTTATTTCTTTATTTACAACGGTCGTTATGTACACGCATTGACACAGTGTTCTGGTTGTGACGCGGTCCGAATTCAGACGTCACAACTGCAGGGCGCCGCCATATTTGCGTTACCGTCAAATAATTTCGAATGCGCATCAGTTGGAATCAAAAGTTTTCTAGAAACTATTTATTGTTTAATCAAAAGAAATTGATTCCATATATGTTCCATGTTTCAAAATCTTCTAGGTACCAAACAATGGCCGACAGCGAATACTTATTTTTCTGAAGCGTGAACGACGCCATATTTGAACAAATATCAATCCGCCGAGCCTTTTTTCACTGCATATAAAGTAATATATTCGCAGTCAGAGTTTATTAAGCACAAGAAGGGAGAGGTGTAAATATACCTGTGTGTCTGTCATAAATGCGGGTTGGCCATACTCGTATTGTTTTGTTGGGGTTTTTTTTATACAATTTTATGTCTGTCTGGCGTAAGGCTGTTTCTATGGAAACGGGAGTATTTGTTTCATAACCATGTCTATATAACGTACTTTTAAACCTGTTTACCTGGAATGAAAATATAAACATTTTAACAAGCAATATGAAAAACGCAAGTATCTTTTTTTCGAAAATTGATTCAGACAACAAAGCTTAGCAGACATTTTGATTTATTTTGTCATTTCACTGGATTTATATTCGATATCAGTAAATTGAGAAAAGTATTGAAAATTCACTAAAACGTCAACTACCTTTTCGTTTTCACGTAAAAAAATAAACAATAAAACATTTAAAAGAACAAAGTCATGGAGCATGTTCATTGATATCAGCGTTTCATTTGTCACTTTGAATGTAATGAATACCAACGAAAACGTAACGAAAATGAAATGAAAACTTTTTGAGACAAGACATATAGAATGGAACGAAAATAATAGTGTTCGAAACTAGTTAGAGAGTAACAATCAATTGATCGATGCAAATATTAAAAACAAATCACATTTACTGCACTACAAAGTTGGTTGGTTGATTGATTTTACGTCCTATTAACAGCCAGCGTCATTTAAGGACGGCCTCCCGGTGTGTGCTATGTCGGTGTGTGTGTGTTGAGAGCGTGTGTATTTGGGAGGCTGTGGTATGTTCGTGTAAGCCTTCTTGCGGTAGTCCGGATCTTTTGCCAAATGCCCCCAGCAGATAAACAGTATTATGCATGTCCTAATCCTCCCACGGTTCATTACAAATAATGATTGAATAAACAATCAAATGTCAAAACGTGTTCCAATGATAAATGAAATACATGTACATGCATTTTACATTGAACCAAAGCCGCGTATTTTTAAACTCAATTATGTTTTAGGCTACAGTAAAGATATTTTTGAAAGAGTATTTCATGTAAAATTTGTCCAAATGAATGCCGGCTTCAAGCTTACACCGTACCTTGTTGACCTACAATTTACATGTACAAACTGGCAATTAATTGCAATATGACTTAAGCTAATTTGTATAATTGTTATTGTAGTAATTACGAACGAACGTGACTTTCGACCATAATACTCTAAGCCCGAATTGGACGCTAATCACGCACCTGATCCATGTATAGTGTATCCACGTCAGGTATTTAATAACAATTCATGATCCAAAGGTATACATTAATCGAAAACTCATTATCGAGTATCCGAAAGTTTGGTGTTAAATGATACGACCGCGAGACAAATATAATATACACTATACACATGAATAACAGTACGAGAACATTAATATATGTTTTGCCTCTAGTTCCTATTGAGTATTGGAATATATGTATATATATTGCTTTGAGTGAAAATTAGCACACATGTTACAATGCTTACTATCACCTAGAAATGTCTTGCATATACATATACCAACCACGAGTCACCTGTTCACGTGTACGTGTATAGGGCGTGGGCTGATGTTTGGTTTTATAAAATAAAATGACTTAAAGTTTGGGGTTTTCTTTAAATTCTGTTTCTCGCAGGTCGCACAGTGACATCCCTTTAATTTTGTTCTGTAAAAACGTAACCCGTCAGTCAGTTACATCGCTGAATGACCAGATATATATGTATTGTAATGACTCAGTGGTGAAATTGTCCTAGTACGTTTCTCGGTGGTATATCTGCCCTAGTACATTACTCAGTGGTGTAGTTGTCCCAGTACATTACTCAGTGGTATAATCTGCCCTAGTACATTACTCAGTGGTGTAGTTGTCCCAGTACATTACTCAGTGGTGTAGTTGTCCCAGTACATTACTCAGTGGTATATCTGCCTTGTACATTACTCAGTGGTATATCTGTCCTAGTACATTACTCAGTAGTGTAGTTGTCCCAGTACATTACTCAGTGGTGTAGTTGTCCTAATACATTAGTCAGTGGTATAATCTGCCCTAGTACATTAATCAGTGGTATGATCTGCCCTAGTACATTACTCAGTGGTATAGTTGTCCCAATACGTTTCCCAGTGGAATGTCTGCCCTAATACATTACTCAGTGGTATATCCGCCCTAGTACATTACTCAATGGTAAAGTTGTCCTAGTACATTACTCAGTGGTTTGTCTGCCCTAATACATTACTCAGTGGTATATCTGCCCTAGTACATTACTCAGTGGTGTAGTTGTCCTAGTACATTACTCAGTGGTATGGTTGTCCCAATACGTTTCCCAGTGGTATGTCTGCCCTAATACATTACTCAGTGGTATATCTGCCTTAATACATTACTCAATGATATATCTGCCCTAGTACATTACTCAGTGGTATATCTGCCCTGGAACATTAGTCAGTGGTATATCTGCGCTAGTGCATTGCTCAGTTGTAAATCTGCCCTAGTACATTACTCAATGGTAAAGTTGTCCTAGTACATTACTCAGTGGTATATCTGCCCTAATACATTACTCAATGGTAAAGTTTTCCTAATACATTACTCAGTGGTAAATCTGCCCTAATACATTACTCAGTAGTGTATCTGCCCTAGTACATTACTCAGTGGCATATCTGCCCTAGTACATTACTCAGTGGTGTAGTTGTCTTAGTACATTACTCAATGGTATATCTGCCATAATACATTACTCAATGGTAAAGTTTTCCTAGTACATTACTCAGTGGTAAATCTGCCCTAATACATTACTCAGTGGTATATCTGTCCTAGTACATTACTCAGTGGTGTAGTTGTCCTAGTACACTACTGAGTGGTATAGTTGTCCTGGTACGTTTCTCAGTGGTATATCTGTCCTAGTACATTACTCAGTGTTATATCTGCCCTAGTACATTACTCAGTGGTGAATTTGTCCTAGTACATTACTCAGTGGTATATCTGCCCTAATTCATTACTCAGTGGTAAATCTGCCCTAGTACATTACTCAGTGGTATATCTGCCCTAGTACATTACTCAGTGGTATAGTTGTCCTAGTACATTACTCAGTGGTGAATTTGTCCTAGTACATTACTCAATGGTATATCTGCCCTAATTCATTACTCAGTGGCAAATCTGCCCTAATACATTACTCAGTGGTATGTCTGCCCTAGAACATTACTCAGTGGTATAGTTGTCCTAGTACATTACTCAGTGGTGTATCTGCCCTAGTACATTACTCAGTGGTATAGTTGTCCTAGTACGTTTCTCAGTGGTATATCTGCTCTAATACGTTTCTCAGTTGTATATCTGCCCTAGTACATTACTCAGTGGTATAGTTGTCCTAGTACATTACTCAGTGGTGAATTTGTCCTAGTACATCTGTACATTAATCAGTGGTATATCTGCCCTAATTCATTACTCAGTGGTAAATCTGCCCTAATACATTACTCAGTGGTATGTCTGCCCTAGAACATTACTCATAGGTGTGGTTGTCCTAGTACATTACTCAGTGGTATAGTTGTCCTAGTACATTACTCAGTGTTATATCTGCCCTAGTAGATTACTCAGTGGTATAGTTGTCCTAGTACATTACTCAGTGGTGAATTTGTCCTAGTACATTAATCAGTGGTATATCTGCCCTAATTCATTACTCAGTGGTAAATCTGCCCTAATACATTACTCAGTGGTATGTCTGCCCTAGAACATTACTCAGTGGTATAGTTGTCCTAGTACATTACTCAGTGGTGAATCTGCCCTAGTACATTACTCAGTGGTATAGTTGTCCTAGTACGTTTCTCAGTGGTATATCTGCCCTAATACGTTTCTCAGTGGTATATCTGCCATAGTACATTACTCAGTGGTATAGTTGTCCTAGTACATTACTCAGTGGTGAATTTGTCCTAGTACATTAATCAGTGGTATATCTGCCCTAATTCATTACTCAATGGTATATCTGCCCTAATACATTACTCAATGGTATATCTGCCCTAGAACATTACTCAGTGGTGTGGTTGTCCTATTACATTACTCAGTGGTATATCTGCCCTAGTACATTACTCAGTGGTATATCTGCCCTAGTACATTACTCAGTGGTATAGTTGTCCTAGTACATTACTCAGTTGTGTATCTGTCCTATTACATTACTCAGTAATATATCTGTCCTAGTACGTTTCTCAGTGGTATATCTGCCCTAATACGTTTCTCAGTGGTATATCTGCCCTAGTACATTACTCAGTGGTATAGTTGTCCTAGTACATTACTCAGTGGTGAATTTGTCCTAGTACATTAATCAGTGGTATATCTGCCCTAATTCATTACTCAGTGGTAAATCTGCCCTAATACATTACTCAGTGGTATGTCTGCCCTAGAACATTACTCAGTGGTGTGGTTGTCCTAGTACATTACTCAGTGGTATAGTTGTGCTAGTACATTACTCAGTGTTATATCTGCCCTAGTACATTACTCAGTGGTATATCTGCCCTAGTACATTACTCAGTGGTTTAGTTGTCCTAGAACATTATTCAGTGGTGAATTTGTCCTAGTACATTACTCAATGGTATATCTGCCCTAATTCATTACTCAGTGGCAAATCTGCCCTAATACATTACTCAGTGGTATGTCTGCCCTAAAACATTACTCAATGGTAAAGTTTTCCTAATACATTACTCAGTGGTAAATCTGCCCTAATACATTACTCAGTAGTGTATCTGCCCTAGTACATTTCTCAGTGGCATATCTGCCCTAGTACGTTACTCAGTGGTATATCTGCCCTAGTACATTACTCAGTGGTATATCTGTCATAGTACATTACTCAGTGGTGTAGTTGTCCTAGTACACTACTGAGTGGTATAGTTGTCCTGGTACGTTTCTCAGTGGTATATTTGTCCTAGTACATTACTCAGTGGTATTTCTGCCCTAATACATTACTCAGTGGTGAATTTGTCCTAGTACATTACTCAGTGGTATATCTGCCCTAATTCATTACTCAGTGGTAAATCTGCCCTAATACATTACTCAGTGGTGTATCTGCCCTAGAACAATACTCAGTGGTGTAGTTGTCCTAGTACATTACTCAGTGGTATAGTTGTCCTAGTACATTACTCAGTGGTATATCTGCCCTATTACATTACTCAGAGGTATATCTGCCCTAGTACATTACTCAGTGGTATAGTTGTCCTAGTACATTACTCAGTGGTGAATTTGTCCTAGTACATTACTCAATGGTATATCTGCCCTAATTCATTACTCAGTGGCAAATCTGCCCTAATACATTACTCAGTGGTATGTCTGCCCTAGAACATTACTCAGTGGTATAGTTGTCCTAGTACATTACTCAGTGGTGTATCTGTCCTAGTACTTTACTCAGTGGTATAGTTGTCGTAGTACGTTTCTCAGTGGTATATCTGCCCTTATACGTTTCTCAGTGGTATATCTGCCCTAGTACATTACTCAGTGGTTTAGTTGTCCTAGAACATTACTCAGTGGTGAATTTGTCCTAGTACATTACTCAGTGGTATATCTGCCCTCATTCATTACTCAGTGGTAAATCTGCCCTAATACATTACTCAGTGGTATGTCTGCCCTAGAACATTACTCAGTGGTATAGTTGTCCTAGTACATTACTCAGTGGTGTATCTGCCCTAGTAGATTACTCAGTGGTATAGTTGTCCTAGTACGTTTCCCAGTGGTATATCTGCCCTAGTACATTATTAGTGGTATATCTGCCTTAATACATTACTCAATGGTGTATCTGCCCTAGTACATTACTCAGTGGTATATCTGCCCTAGTATATTACTAAGTGGTATATCTGCCCTAGAACATTACTCAGTGGTATATCTGCCCTACTACATTACTCAGTGGTGTATCTGCCCTAGTACATTACTCAGTGGTATATATGTCCTAGTACATTACTCAGTAGTGTAGTTGTCCCAGTACATTACTCAGTGGTGTAGTTGTCCTAAAACATTAGTCAGTGGTATAATCTGCCCTAGTACATTACTCAGTGGTATAATCTGCCCTAGTACATTACTCAGTGGTATAATCTGCCCTAGTACATTACTCAGCGGTATAGTTGTCCCAATACGTTTCCCAGTGGTATGTCTGCCCTAATACATTAATCAGTGGTATATCCGCCCTAGTACGTTACTCAATGGTAAAGTTGTCCTAGTACATTACTCAGTGGTTTGTCTGACCTAATACATTACTCAGTGGTATATCTGCCCTAGTACATTACTCAGTGGTGTAGTTGTCCTAGTACATTACTCAGTGGTATGGTTGTCCCAATACGTTTCCCAGTGGTATGTCTGCCCTAATACATTACTCAGTGGTATATCTGCCTTAATACATTACTCAATGATTTATATGCCCTAGTACATTACTCAGTGGTATATCTGCCCTGGAACATTAGTCAGTGGTATATCTGCGCTAGTGCATTGCTCAGTGGTATATCTGCCCTAGTACATTACTCAATGGTAAAGTTGTCCTAGTACATTACTCAGTGGTATATCTGCCCTAATACATTACTCAATGGTAAAGTTTTCCTAATACATTACTCAGTGGTAAATCTGCCCTAATACATTACTCAGTAGTGTATCTGCCCTAGTACATTACTCAGTGGCATATCTGCCCTAGTACATTACTCAGTGGTGTAGTTGTCCTAGTACATTACTCAATGGTATATCTGCCATAATACAATACTCAATGGTAAAGTTTTCTAGTACATTACTCAGTGGTAAATCTGCCCTAATACATTACTCAGTGGTGTAGTTGTTCTTGTACATTACTCAGTGGTATAGTTGTCCTAGTACATTACTCATTGGTAAATCTGCCCTAATACATTACTCAGTAGTGTATCTGCCCTAGTACATTACTCAGTGGCATATCTGCCCTAGTACATTACTCAGTGGTGTAGTTGTCCTAGTACATTACTCAATGGTATATCTGCCCTAGAACATTACTCAATGGTAAAGTTTCCTAGTACATTACTCAGTGGTAAATCTGCCCTAATACATTACTCAGTGGTGTAGTTGTCCTAGTACATTACTCAGTGGTATAGTTGTCCTAGTACATTACTCAGTGGTATATCTGCCCAAGTACATTACTCAGTGGTATATCTGTCCTAGTACATTACTCAGTGGTGTAGTTGTCCTAGTACACTACTGAGTGGTATAGTTGTCCTGGTACGTTTCTCAGTGGTATATCTGTCCTAGTACATTACTCAGTGGTATATCTGCCCTAGTACATTACTCAGTGGTGAATTTGTCCTAGTACATTACTCAGTGGTATATCTGCCCTAATTCATTACTCAGTGGTAAATCTGCCCTAGAACAATACTCAGTGGTGTAGTTGTCCTAGTACATTACTCAGTGGTATAGTTGTCCTAGTACATTACTCAGTGGTATATCTGCCCTATTACATTACTCAGTGGTATATCTGCCCTAGTACATTACTCAGTGGTATAGTTGTCCTAGTACATTACTCAGTGGTGAATTTGTCCTAGTACATTACTCAATGGTAAATCTGCTCTAATACATTACTCAGTGGTATGTCTGCCCTAGAACATTACTCAGTGGTATAGTTGTCCTAGTACATTACTCAGTGGTGAATCTGCCCTAGTACTTTACTCAGTGGGATAGTTGTCCTAGTACGTTTCTCAGTGGTATATCTGCCCTAGTACGTTTCTCAGTGGTATATCTGCCCTAGTTCATTATTAGTGGTATATCTGCCCTAATACATTACTTTATGGTGTATCTGCCCTAGTACATTACTCAGTGGTATATCTTCCCTAGTATATTACTCAGTGGTATATCTGCCCTAGAACATTACTCAGTGGTATATCTGCCCTACTACATTACTCAGTGGTGTATCTGCCCTAGTACATTACTCAGTGGTATAGTTGTCCTAGTACATTATTCAGTGGTATATCTACCTTAGTACATTACTCAGTGGTATATCTGCCTAGTACATTACTCAGTGGTGTAGTTGTCCTAGTACATTACTCAGTGGTATAGTTGTCCTAGTACGTTTCTCAGTGGTATATCTGTCCTAGTACATTACTCAGTGGTATATCTGCCCTAGTACATTACTCAGTGGTATATCTGCCGTAGTATATTACTCAGTGGTATAATTGTCCTAGTACATTACTCAGTGGTGAATTTGTCCTAGGACATTACTCAGTGGTATATCTGCCCTAATTCATTACTCAGTGGAAAATCTGCCCTAATACATTACTCAGTGGTGTATCTGCCCTAGAACAATACTCAGTGGTGCAGTTATCCTAGTACATTGCTCAGTGGTATAGTTGTCCTAGTACATAACTCAGTGGTATATCTGCCCTAGTACGTTTCTCAGTGGTATATCTGTCCTAGTACATTACTCAGTGGTATATCTGCCCTAGTACATTACTCAGTGGTATAGTTGTCCTAGTACATTACTCAGTGGTGAATTTGTCCTAGGACATTACTCAGTGGTATATCTGCCCTAATTCATTACTCAGTGGAAAATCTGCCCTAATACATTACTCAGTGGTGTATCTGCCCTAAAACAATACTCAGTGGTGTAGTTATCCTAGTACATTACTCAGTGGTATAGTTGTCCTAGTACATTACTCAGTGGTATATCTGCCCTAGTACATTACTCAGTGGTATATCTGCCCTAGTACATTACTCAGTGGTATAGTTGTCCTTGTACATTACTCAGTTGTGTATCTGTCCTATTACATTACTCAGTAATATATCTGTCCTAGTACTTTATCAGTGGTATATCTGCCCTAGTACGTTTCTCAGTGGTATATCTGCCATAGTACATTACTCAGTGGTGTAGTTGTCCTAGTACATTACTCAGTGGTGAAGTTGGCCTAGTATGTTTCTCAGTGGAATGTCTGCCCTAGTATATTACTCAGTGGTATATCTGCCCTGGTACGTTACTCAGTGGAATGTCTGCCCTAATACATTACTCAGTGGTATATCTGACCTAGTACATTTCCCAGTGGTATAGTTGTCCTAGTACATTATTCAGGGGTATATCAGCCTAAGTACATTACTCAGTGGTTTGTCTGCCCTAATATATTACTCAGTGGTATGTCTGCCCTAGTACATTTCTCAGTGGTATAGTTGTCCTAGTACATAATTCAGGGGTATATCTGCCTTACATGTAGTACATTACTGAGTGGTTTGTCTGCCCTAGTACATTACTGAGTGGTTTGTCTGCCCTAGTACATTACTCAGTGGTGTATCTGCCCTAGTACATTTCTCAGTAGTATAGTTGTCCTAGTACATTATTCAGGGGTATATCTGCCTTAGTACATTACTCAGTGGCTTGTCTGCCCTAGTACATTACTGAGTGGTTTGTCTGCCCTAGTACATTACTGAGTGGTTTGTCTGCCCTAGTACATTTCTCAGTGGTATAGTTGTCCTAGTACATTTTTCACGGGTATATCTGCCTTAGTACATTACTCAGTGGTATATCTTTCCTAGTACATTACTGAGTGGTATAGTTGTCCTAGTACATTACTCAGTGGTGTAGTTGTCCTAGTACATTACTCAGTGGTGTAGTTGTCCTAGTACATTACTCAGTGGTGAAGTTGACCTAGTACGTTTCTCAGTGGAATGTCTGCCCTAGTATATTACTCAGTGGTATATCTGCCCTAGTATATTACTCAGTGGTATATCTGCCCTAGTACATTGCTCAGTGGTATATCTTCCCTAGTACATTACTGAGTGGTATATCTGCCCTAGTACATTACTCAGTGGTGTAGTTGTCCTAGTACATTACTCAGTGGTATAGTTGTCCTAGTACATTACTCAGTGGTATAGTTGTCCTAGTACATTACTCAGTGGTATAGTTGTCCTAGTACGTTTCTCAGTGGTATATCTGTCCTAGTACATTACTCAGTGGTATATCTGCCCTAGTACATTACTCAGTGGTATATCTGCCGTAGTACATTACTCAGTGGTATAATTGTCCTAGTACATTACTCAGTGGTGAATTTGTCCTAGGACATTACTCAGTGGTATATCTGCCCTAATTCATTACTCAGTGGAAAATCTGCCCTAATACATTACTCAGTGGTGTATCTGCCCTAGAACAATACTCAGTGGTGCAGTTATCCTAGTACATTGCTCAGTGGTATAGTTGTCCTAGTACATAACTCAGTGGTATATCTGCCCTAGTACGTTTCTCAGTGGTATATCTGTCCTAGTACATTACTCAGTGGTATATCTGCCCTAGTACATTACTCAGTGGTATAGTTGTCCTAGTACATTACTCAGTGGTGAATTTGTCCTAGGACATTACTCAGTGGTATATCTGCCCTAATTCATTACTCAGTGGAAAATCTGCCCTAATACATTACTCAGTGGTGTATCTGCCCTAAAACAATACTCAGTGGTGTAGTTATCCTAGTACATTACTCAGTGGTATAGTTGTCCTAGTACATTACTCAGTGGTATATCTGCCCTAGTACATTACTCAGTGGTATATCTGCCCTAGTACATTACTCAGTGGTATAGTTGTCCTTGTACATTACTCAGTTGTGTATCTGTCCTATTACATTACTCAGTAATATATCTGTCCTAGTACTTTATCAGTGGTATATCTGCCCTAGTACGTTTCTCAGTGGTATATCTGCCCTAGTACATTACTCAGTGGTGTAGTTGTCCTAGTACATTACTCAGTGGTGAAGTTGGCCTAGTATGTTTCTCAGTGGAATGTCTGCCCTAGTATATTACTCAGTGGTATATCTGCCCTGGTACGTTACTCAGTGGAATGTCTGCCCTAATACATTACTCAGTGGTATATCTGACCTAGTACATTTCCCAGTGGTATAGTTGTCCTAGTACATTATTCAGGGGTATATCAGCCTAAGTACATTACTCAGTGGTTTGTCTGCCCTAATATATTACTCAGTGGTATGTCTGCCCTAGTACATTTCTAAGTGGTATAGTTGTCCTAGTACATTACTCAGTGGTGTATCTGCCCTAGTACATTTCTCAGTGGTTTGTCTGCCCTAGTATATTACTCAGTGGTATGTCTGCCCTAGTACATTTCTCAGTGGTATTGTTGTCCTAGTACATTATTCAGGGGTAAATCTGCCTAAGTACATTACTCAGTGGTTTGTCTGCCCTAGTACATTACCGAGTGGTTTGTCTGCCCTAGTACATTACCGAATGGTTTGTCTGCCCTAGTACATTACTCAGTGGTGTATCTGCCCTAGTACATTTCTCAGTGGTATAGTTGTCCAAGTACATTGTTCAGGGGTATATCTGCCTTAGTACATTACTCAGTGGTTTGTCTGCCCTAGTACATTACTGAGTGGTTTGTCTGCCCTAGTACATTACTGAGTGGTTTGTCTGCCCTAGAACATTACTCAGTGGTGTAACTGCCCTAGTACATTTCTCAGTGGTATAGTTGTCCTAGTACATTATTCAGGGGTATATCTGCCTTAGTACATTACTCAGTGCTATATCTGTCCTTGTACATTACTGAGTGGTATAGTTGCCCTAGTACATTACTCAGTGGTGTAGTTGTCCTAGTACATTACTCAGTGGTATATCTGCTTTAGTACATTACTCAGTGGTTTGTCTGCCCTAGTACATTTCTCAGTGGTATAGTTGTCCTAGTACATAATTCAGGGGTATATCTGCCTTACATGTAGTACATTACTGAGTGGTTTGTCTGTCCTAGTACATTACTGAGTGGTTTGTCTGCCCTAGTACATTACTCAGTGGTGTATCTGCCCTAGTACATTTCTCAGTAGTATAGTTGTCCTAGTACATTATTCAGGGGTATATCTGCCTTAGTACATTACTCAGTGGCTTGTCTGCCCTAGTACATTACTGAGTGGTTTGTCTGCCCTAGTACATTACTGAGTGGTTTGTCTGCCCTAGTACATTTCTCAGTGGTATAGTTGTCCTAGTACATTTTTCACGGGTATATCTGCCTTAGTACATTACTCAGTGGTATATCTTTCCTAGTACATTACTGAGTGGTATAGTTGTCCTAGTACATTACTCAGTGGTGTAGTTGTCCTAGTACATTACTCAGTGGTGTAGTTGTCCTAGTACATTACTCAGTGGTGAAGTTGACCTAGTACGTTTCTCAGTGGAATGTCTGCCCTAGTACATTACTCAGTGGTATATCTGCCCTAGTATATTACTCAGTGGTATATCTGCCCTAGTACATTGCTCAGTGGTATATCTTCCCTAGTACATTACTGAGTGGTATATCTGCCCTAGTACATTACTCAGTGGTGTAGTTGTCCTAGTACATTACTCAGTGGTATAGTTGTCCTAGTACATTACTCAGTGGTATAGTTGTTCTAGTACATTACTCAGTGGTGTAGTTGTCCTAGTACATTACTCAGTGGTGTAGTTGTCCTAGTACGTTTCTCAGTGGAATGTCTGCCCTAGTATATTACTCAGTGGTATATCTGCCCTAGTATATTACTGAGTGGTATGCCTGCCCTAGTACATTACTCAGTGGTATGTCTGCCCTAGTACATTACTCAGTGGTAAATTTGTCCTAGTACATTACTGAGTGGTGTAGTTGTCCTAGTACATTACTCAGTGGTGTAGTTGTCCTAGTACATTACTGAGTGGTGTAGTTGTCCTAGTACATTACTCAGGGAAATGTCTGCCCTAGTATATTACTCAGTGGTATATCTGCCCTAGTACATTACTCAGGGGTATATCTGCCCTAGTACATTACTCAGGGGTATATCTGCTCTAGTACATTACTCAGTGGCAAAGTTGTCCTAGTATATTACTCAGTGGTGTAGTTGTCCTAGTATATTACTGAGTGGTATAGTTGTCCTAGTACATTACTGAGTGGTGTAGTTGTCCTAGTACATTACTCAGTGGTGTAGTTGTCCTAGTACATTACTCAGTGGTATAGTTGTCCTAGTACATTACTGAGGTGTATAGTTGTCCTATTACATTACTCAGTGGTGTATCTGCCCTAGTACATTACTCAGTGGTATATCTGCCCTAGTACATTACTCAGTGGTGAAGTTGTCCTAGTACATTACTCAGTGGTATAGTTGTCCTAGTACATTACTCAGTGGTGTATCTGCCCTAGTACATTACTCAGTGGTATATCTGCCCTAGTACATTACTCAGTGGTATAGTTGTCCTAGTACATTACTCAGTGGTGTATCTGCCCTAGTACATTACTCAGTGGTATATCTGCCCTAGTACATTACTCAGTGGTATAGTTATCCTAGTACATTACTCAGTGGTGTATCTGCCTAGTACATTACTGAGTGGTATATCTGCCCTAGTACATTACTCAGTGGTATATCTGCCCTAGTACATTACTCAGTGGTATAGTTGTCCTAGTACATTACTCAGTGGTATGTCTGCCCTAGTACATTACTCAGTGGTATATCTGCCCTAGTACATTACTCAGTGGTATATCTGCCATAGTACATTACTCAGTGGTATATCTGCCCTAGTACATTACTCAGTGGTGTAGTTGTCCTAGTACATTACTCAGTGGTATAGTTGTCCTAGTACATTACTCAGTGGTGTAGTTGTCCTAGTATATTACTGAGTGGTGTAGTTGTCCTAGTACATTACTCAGTGGTATATCTGCCCTAGTACATTACTCAGTGGTATAGTTGCCCTAGTACATTACTCAGTGGTATATCTGCCCTAGTACATTACTCAGTGGTATAGTTGCCCTAGTACATTACTCAGTGGTATATCTGCCCAAGTACATTACTGAGTGGTATAGTTGTCCTAGTACATTACTCAGTGGTGTAGTTGTCCTAGTACATTAATCAGTGGTGTAGTTGTCCTAGTATATTACTCAGTGGTGTAGTTGTCCTAGTACATTACTCAGTGGTATATCTGCCCTAGTACATTACTGAGTGGTATAGTTGTCCTAGTACATTACTCAGTGGTGTAGTTGTCCTAGTATATTACTCAGTGGTATAGTTGTCCTAGTACATTACTCAGTGGTAAATCTGCCCTAATACATTACTCAGTGGTATAGTTGTCCTAGTACATTACTCAGTGGTGTAGTTGTCCTAGTATATTACTCAGTTATGTTTTGTCCCAATATATTGACTCGCCTTTTTATTTGATTATGTTTTTCGGTTCATCTGGTTCTTTTCAGTTTGATCATAATTCGTATTGACATTATGCAGGATTTTTTTCAAAACTCCAGCCTTTATCTATAGTTTTTGATAATTTTTTGTTTGTTTACGTCATGGTGTGTTATCTTGAAATTGATTATCATACCATGTCTTTCTGAAGTTTATCTATCAAGCTATTTCCTTCTGAATGTATTCTTTACGTATTGACGTCGACAGAAATGGTTTTATGGTAGCTGAAGACAGATTTAAGTCCTAGTATCATCTGACTTATCTCAGGATCAAATATAATCTGATACATATAGCACTGTCTAGGCCTATTGTCTTGTTGAATTGCTTCTCGTAATAAATATTCATCAGAATTTCGTCTCGTCTTATAAGTCCAGCCTGTTTCGTTCCATGTACAAGTTAAGCCATATGATTAAGCATTTACAAAATCATACCCTATCGCAAATAACAATTTATGGGTGTGAGAGTAATGAAAGCCACCATGTGTTGTAAAAGTAGATTTATGTAAAATATCGGGAAAATAAAACGAATATACAAAAATAATAATAATAACTTACGGGTGTTTACAAAGATATATTTACAATTGTACATTTATGCATCAAGTTCCGTTTCGGTTACTAGGACTTTGATCGAAACGAGTATGAATACGAACGTGAGATGGAGGTTAGAAAACAATACATATCACACAGAATTCTCGTTTCGGCGAGAAAAAATAGACAACTTCTTGACTATTTTATTCCATTTAAATCGCACAATGGGTAAAATCGAATAAATGTATAAAAAGAAGCGTTGTCATTACAAGTATGAGCTTTTAATCACTCACTGTCTGCCATTCAGCAAGTGTCCCCTCCCTGAGTTTTTCCTCCACCTGAAGTCATAAACACGCTATATCATTTATAATGACCACAATTATTTTATATATTATTTAGACAGAAACAGTGCAAAAGAAGAAAAATGTTTCAACTTTTCGACTGTATTCTAACGTTTCCGTTCCAGGAGAAAGCACGTGAAACATTTCGGTCTCTCGAAAACGAGCACGCAACATGGGATGTTCTGCCAATACAACATTCAAGAGTTTCTTGGAGCTACACTTTGTTTTATTTTAGGTCATAATTATATGGGTAGAATATGGTTAGAAATGGAGATGTAAATATAAGCATTTAACTGCATTCTGTTTCAAGTTAAAGGCGATATGAACGCTCATTGCATTACAGGAAGATAAAATATGAACCGTTAGCGCGGTTCATGCTATTTCCCTGTAATGCATTGGGCGTTCATATCGCCTATAACTCGTACCAGAATGCAGTTTAATGCTTAAAAGAGGAAGGTTGCGTTTGAACACTAGTGTATGTTCGTGTAGTTCTGCACATCATTTTTCTTATTCAATGTTAGTGTATGTATACGCACAGTGCACGGGACAAATATTTGTAAATTTAGATATATAGAACAGCTGATACAGTGTGATATCCGATCTTGAATAAGGGAGAACCAACAGAGGATGTCGGACCGTCTGTAAGATCAATTTCTAATACTATGTTATACCGAGAGGTTTACTTCCGCGAGACAATCCCATCGCGGTCTAATAGTAACGATAGTTAATACAACAATCGATGATGTGGTTGGATATAAATAACGTACTTGTATATGATATATATCAAAAGCCAAAAAAAAGTCTATACGTGCATGAAACATAAAATCACAAATATTAGAACAGTTAAACTAATGTCAATACCAGATTAACTTTGACAGGTGACTGTAGACAGGTGATAACCGAAGATAAATGCTTGTTGTAGACAGGTGTTTCAATCAGATAATTGCCAAGTAAACACCAGTTGTTTATATATACATGTACATACATACATAAATGACAGCTATATACATGTAAAGCTTTAAAAAGATAGTTGTTTTTTTTATAAATATATCATCTTTATCAACAATTATGAAACAAGTTGTTGTGATGACAATAATACTCGGTTCTCATTCTGAGGATTGATGCTTTCTTGGATGTGACCAAGATTTGCATGGCAAATGTCTTCAATGAAGCAGAAGACGCTTACTCTTCCGGAACACCTGGGCCCGTATTCATGAAACCGTTCTCATGTACAAGCATGGATTTCGTGCTCAACACTGATTTCTTGTTATGGCTCTAATTGATTTTAAAAAAGCCCATGTTGTCAAAGTATTTGGGGAAAATAAATATCCATGGAACAGAATTCTAATTTTAACAGTTACAATTGACTTTTTGATCGTTGACATGCTTTATGTGAGTTTCAAGGAAACTGGCTTGGGCACAGATATCATACTTGAGCATGAGAACGGTTTCATGAATACGGCCCCTGGTCTTATTATCTTGTGCTTTTACGAGAGTCTCGATGTAAATATTTCCTTTGTCCCTATTATGCCTTTCGTTTAATCGATTTCGAGTTCGGATTATGGTTTTGTTGACGCTTTGGTATTCTCTGATTTTCTTTCTCCAACTTATTCTACAAAAAAGTTGTTATAGTCATGCGGAATTTACAAGAGGTTGTCGTTAAAGGCAGGATATTTTAAAAGAGAAATGGTTGCTTTAGACAGGTGATAGATAAAACGGTGGTCGTATGGAGATATTAACGCAAATGCAACGTTTCAAGAGTACGGTCCAGGGTATGTACAGGCAGGTGGCCGCTATAGACAAGTGAACACTTAACAGAGCTAACTGTTATAGTATAACTAAATATAATTACAATCAAAGATGGTTGCAGACCTGTTATTCAGCTAAGATAAAAGCCCTACAGGGAGAGTGAAAGAAATGTACTTGCTGCCCCGATTGCAGGATCGTAAGAGGCGTCTAAACTTGGGATAATATTTTTCTCTATTTTCTTAACAACTTTCTCCTTCCTCATGTGTCCCTTGACACTGCCTCCCTTTTGGCCTTTAGTTGAGCGTTGGTAACTGGTTGGAAGGCTTTGGATTCTGTACCCATTGCCGAGACATCCCAAAGCTGTAAACTGGTAGACGCACAATAGTTGGAGTGGAACGACTGGTTTACTAGTTGTCAGCATAATGTGACCGGCTCGGTGTCTGCTTGGGACCTTCAGCAGTATACTTCAGTGTACATGTGGTCACACTTTAAATCGTCAAACGATCCGGATTATCGCAAGGAGGCTTACTGAAGCACACACACACAAACACACTCGCATTCGACACACACACCCACATCGTATACAGCGAAAGGCCGTACCTAAATTACACTAGCTGTCAAATTGAAATACATATTATCCTGGGGAGGATATCTCACTTACAGAGTAACACGTGACGAGTATCCAGGAAAGAACATTACAAATAGAACATTTCGTCTTTTTTTGTTAGTTGAATTATTTTGAATAAATATCAGCAAATACTGTATTTATTTCATTGCTCGAAGAATGGACTGCCTTGCTCCAATGTTAGCTTGTAAGTTCGATGTGTCGTGACACTTTATCGAAAGTGCGGATGAATATGTTATTTTAGAGTTTGATACTAAATACAAAAAAGTTTTTATCATTTTATCATTTTCATGTATATTGAATTCAATATAAGGCAGCGTCCTAGGCCTGCTTACTGCTTTTTGACTTACTGTTTACTGCCGACTGCTTCCTGCCTGCTATATTTTCCCTGCCTACACCTTCCTGTTATATTTTCTCTGCCTACACCTTCCTGCCTGCTATATTTTCCCTGCCTACACCTTCCTGTCTGCTATATTTTACCTGCCTACACCTTCCTGCCTGCTATATTTTCCCTGCCTATATATTCCTGCCTGCTTTATTTCCCTGTCTACACCTTCCTGCCTGCTTTATTTTCCCTGCCTACACTTTCCTGCCTGCTATATTTTCCTGCCTGCACCTTCGTGCCTGCTTTATTTTTCCTGCCTACACTTTCCTGCCTGCTATATTTTCCTGCCTACACCTTCCTGCCTTTTATATTTCCCCTGCCTACACCTTCCTGCCTGCTTTAATTTCCCTGCCTACACCTTCCTGCCTGCTTTATTTTACCTGCTTACACCTTCCTGCCTGCTTTATTTTCCCTGCCTACATTCTCCTGTCTGTAATATTTTTCCTGCCTACACCTTCCTGTCGGTTATATTATCCCGCCTACATTTTCCTGCCTGCTATACATGTATTTTCCCTGCCTACACCTTCCTGTCTGCTATATTTTACCTGCCTATATTTTCCTGCCTGCTATATTTCCCCTGCCTACACCTTCCTGCCTGCTACTTTTTCCCTGTCTACACCTTCCTGTCTGCTATATTTTACCTGCCTACATTTTCCTGCCTGCTATATTTTCCCTGCCTACACCTTCCTGTCGGTTATATTTTCCCGCCTACATTTTCCTGCCTGCTATATTTTCCCTGCCTACACCTTCCTGTCTGCTATATTTTACCTGCCTACATTTTCCTGCCTGCTATATTTCCCCTGCCTACACCTTCCTGCCTACTATATTTTCCCTGCCTACACCTTCCTGTCTGCTATATTTTACCTGCCTACATTTTCCTGTCTGCTATATTTGCCCTGCCTACATTTTCCTGCCTGCTATATTTTCCCTGCCTACACCTTCCTGTCTGCTATATTTTACCTGCCTACATTTTCCTGCCTGCTTTATTTTCCCTGCCTACAATTTCCTGCCTGCTATATTTTCCTGCCTACACCTTCCTGCCTTTTATATTTCCCCTGCCTACACCTTCCTGTCTGCTACAGTGTATATTTTCCCTGCCTGCTATATTTTCCTGTCTGCTCTATTTTTCTGCCTACACCTTCATGTCTGCTATTTTTCCCTGTCTACACCTTCCTGTCTGATATATTTTCCTGCCTACACGTCCCTTCCTGCTATATTTTTAGTTTTTTATTATTATTTCAGTTTTTGGTCCCAATGCTTTTCTCGTGTGAATTTCATGTAGAACCCCCTTTGGGAGAGGGTGTCGTGGGTTGGGTCGGAGAGTGTACATCAACATTTTAATTGATTTATCTTTAAACCAGAAGCTAATTCCCCAGGTTGTTCTTAGTGTCAAATACACAACATATCTTAAAACCTCGTACCATAATAACCGTAACGTTTATAAAAGTGTCCAAGTATTAACATATAGGTCATTTGTTTGTTATCCAAGGTTAAACTGTCAAGGGAAACTGTCTATTGATTGATAGAAAGGTCAATATGGCGGTTGTCTCGACTCGACCAAACACTCACCGAATTGCCGTACACAGCTAGGACATAACTTATATTAGTGTGTTGATGTATTTCAGCCATAGATCCAATAGGTCGGTATGAAATATCGGCACCGTCCAGGCTGCTGACCTTCCTGCATTTGAACGGCCAGGTCATTCACGTCTGGCTATATAGATAATGTTCTGGTTCAATTTGTTTAGAGATTTGCCTTAGTGACTGATTAGGGATGCAGTGCATTTGTATAAATAAAAACCTCGTTTTGACTTGTTCGATATAAACAAAGAGGCCCAGAGGATGAACACTGTGAAAGTTCAATGTTCCTTAAGGCAATGTCTCCAAATGAATTTGGTTCTTCGTATGTTATACACATGTATGATCTAGTTCAACTAGACTTTGATCAATTTGTAATTGGTAGGTTGCACAGACAACAAGAGTCTTGTTTAACGAGACTGACACCTTTATTTATACATCCTGGCCTTAAATCTCTTCGTATGTAAACATGCTGATGATTAATTAGTTTAAAGTTCACTAATTCACTTTGGGTTAAAGTTCGTATTTACATTTTTTTTGGTCCCATTGAGAAATATTATACATTCTTGTGGACGCTTTTTGAATATGTTCATTAGTAAGCATGCTGTTTGTGATGGAGGCCATTATATTTACTTGGATTTGACCTAGCTCTACATGGCGGGTGTCACCGATGAAGCAGAAAACGCTTAGTCTTCCTGAACACCTGGTCTTATTTTTTAATTCTTTTATAAGTGGCTCCATGTACTGTTTTCCTTTGTTCATGAATTATGTTAAATCGATTTTGTCTCCGGATTACGTTTTCCTGACGCTTCGGTATTCCCTGGTTGTTTTACCCTTTTTCATTCTTTCAAGAAATCACCTATCAATGCTTAAAATATATGTATTCCAGGAAAGCATTTATCAACGAATTTTACATTTCCTTGGAGCGGTACGAGAATCTTCAATTTGGCCTTGAGAACAATTTTCCACTTCCCGTCTCATGATAAATTATACATGTACGTATTACGGATTTGCCACTCTCGTTATGTATTGGCTGTTTATTATTACGGAGACGTGATGATGTCGAAAACATTTGATAAAAGATTGTCTTGAATACATCAAGGCTGGCCAGGGAAATAGATAAAGACATTATCGTTTTCTTCCAAAAAACACACCTATTATATGGTATTTTTATCCAATTTATATCATGATTCGATGAATAGTTATCAATATATTCAATAGCGTACAGATTTTTTAAAATAAATTCAATGTTCAAGGTTGAACTTTTGGTTCTTCGCTTTCATTTTCATATCGATTCTATTGTCATTTTGTCACTGTATTGTTCACTTAATGTTCTCCCTAAATACATTCGTGTTTATTTAATTCATGAAATCAATTCACATGGATACCGTTGGAAACCTTTGGGTCGATTTCTTATGAACAAGATTTACATGAATACACTATAGCCTTTTATTCAGATATTTTATTTTTTCATAGTCATTTCAATTAAACCTTATTGTGGAAAATACCTCTTGTTCTTATTCGGTATCAAAATTGACACTGATGATACACATATAACCAGCAAGCGACGCACGAAACAAGGGGTTGTGTTAACAAGTGGTTAAGGCGCCTGACATTCTGCTTCAACTTATACCACTATCCGTCCATTACTAGGCCGCAGTCCTCAACTGGGTCGCGGGTTCGAATCCATCATGGAGCAGTGGCCAGGAACTGATCTTAAGTCGGTGTTATTTTTCTTTGGGAACTACGACTTTTCACGTTCTTATTCGGTCATTGCTGTTAATAGGAGACGAATCACAAACCAAGCCAGTACGAAACGAGTATTTGTGAAAGTACAACCCCGCACATAGCATTAATCGTGTTCAATTCGTCTCTCTCTTAAAGAGATGGTGTTTCAAGTACATGCTATAGCTAAGGAACCGCCATTCTAGGTCCTTAAGTGGGCTCGAGACCAGTGTTTCCTATTAAATGGCATCGAGGTGAGACTCCTTCTTCCTCGCGCCAAATTCTTGACAGGGATAACATAGATTAAGTTATTATTAAGTTGTTGACGTAGAAAAAGAATAGTGATGCGTTGTCTCCATTCCCTGGTCACGTGGATCACAGTAGCACCATTCGGTACCCTTAACATAAAGAAAGGAAGTGACGTCATTGGTTATATGCAACATAGAAGCATTTGCCCCTGTCCTTGGTTACGTTTGGAATAATTGCATCATTCTGTGTCCGTAATCTGGAGAAAGGAATTGCCATTTTTACTTCTTGTCATGTAACAGAGAAACATCGGTTCCAATCATTGGTCACGTGGATCATTTGGTGCCATTCTTCGTCCTTCACATGGACCAAGAAAATGACATTTTGTGTGTGTGTGTGCTTTTTTTATTTCTTGTCATGGAAAAGAGAAGCATTTGTCCCAGTCCTTTGTCACGTCGGGCAGAGATGCGCCAACTTGCGTCCTTCATCTGGAGCAAGGAAGTCCTAGGTCACGTGGGTCAGATTGCGCCATTCTGCGTCTTACCTTGAGCAAGGAAATGGCGTTTTTGTCTTTGTTTGATCGGTTTTTATTTTTATTTTTTTTTTGTAGTAGAAAAGAGAAGCATCGATCCCAGTTCTTTGTCACGTGAGTCAGAGTAGCGTCATTCTTCGTCCTTGGCATACAGTACTGTAGTGTTGTTTATGTCTTTTTCCAGTGACAGATGATCATTTTTGTAAGTCATCAACCTTAATCAAAATAATGTCGTTCTGCCCTCACGTGGATTAGAGAAACGCCGGGAAATAAAGCATTTGTCAAAGTCTTTGAAATGAATCTCAAGACATCAATTAAAAAATGTCACCATATTTACACCGTTGTATGTGTTGATATAATTCAGCGCCCTGTAAACCGAGCTGAATAGCATTGATGTATTTTACACCTTATTCACTAGTTAGATGGTAAATGTGGGACCGTATAGCCGATCTCTTATTACGGTAAAGGGTTCCTATGAAATCAATGATAGGCGTAGTTTATGTATGTAGATGACAATTCACTGACCTTGGGACCAAATTGAATTAGAGACTCGTTTTGGAGAGATTCCCGTGCGAAACCGCTAAACATAAAGAAGATGTCCTCCCATATAGATTGGTGATTAATTCAAGCATGCATTGGTGAAGGGGCTATACACCTCTCTCTCTCACACACAACCCATTTATTTACTACAAGCATTTGGTTAAGTTAATGACCTTTCTATGTAAAGTCCCGTTGATAAAATGAATACGCGACATACAATACTAATATGTCAAATACTTTGCATGTTGTATTGTGACAAAACACTATCGATATTCACTGCAAGGAAAACAAATGAGAAAAAAAAAGAGAAAAAAAACCCAACTTATTTCTGCAGAGATAGTGTTTTCTGATAGAATTAGATACTGGACTTAAATCTGATGCTTGAAGATGCCAATTAAAACTAACGTTGCATAGCAGAGGTGGTGAGTGTAACCAATCAAAATTAACGTTATAAGACAATGGCACGTGTAGTGTTAGCAATACAAACTCACGCTTCGTCAAAAGCGTACTATGAAACCAAACATATTGTGCTTTTCAGAAGATGGAAATAACGTTCTTAATATGCGTATTAGCACTTTTGAAACAGAAAGTGTCAGTCAAACATTCTAGAATTGATGAGGTGCAGACATATCACAGGTGATAACATATCACAGGTGAATACATATCACAGGTGGAGACATATCACAGATGGAGACATATCACAGGTAGAGACATATCACAGATGGAAACATATCACAGGTGGAGACATATCACAGATGGAGACATATCACAGGTGAATATATATCACAGGTGGAGACATATCACAGATGGAGACATATCACAGGTGGAGTCATATCACAGGTGGAGACATATCACAGGTGGAGACATATCACAGGTGGAGACATATCACAGGTGGAGACATATCACAGATGGAGACATGTCACAGGTGGAGACATTTCACAGGTGGAGACATGTCACAGGTGGAGACATATCACAGATGGAGACATATCACAGATGGAGACATATCACAGGTGGAGACATATCACAGATGGAGACATATCACAGATGGAGACATATCACAGGTGGAGACATATCACAGATAAAGACATATCACAGATGGAGACATATCATAGATGGAGACATATCACAGGTGGAGACATATCACAGGTGGAATCATATCACAGGTGGAGACATATCACCGGTGGACACATATCACAGGTGGAAACATATCACAGGTGGAGACATGTCACAGATGGAGACATAACACAGGTGGAGACATATCACAGATGGAGACATGTCACAGGTGGAGACATATCACAGATGGAGACATATCACAGATGGAGACATATCACAGGTGGAGACATATCACAGATGGAGACATATCATATGTGGAGACATATCACAGGTGGAGACATATAACAGGTGGAGACATATCACAGATGGAGACATATCACAGGTGGAGACATATCATAGATGGAGACATATCAAAGGTGGAGACATATCCCAGATGGAGACATATCACAAGTGGAAACATGTCACAGATGGAGACATATCACAAGTGGAAACATGTCACAGATGGAGACATATCTCAGGTGGAAACATATCATAGGTGGAGACATGTCACAGGTGAAGGCATATCACAGGTGGAAACATATCACAGGTGGAGACATATCACAGGTGGAGACATATCATAGATGGAGACATATCACAGGTGGTTAGATGTCACAGATGGAGACATATCACAGGTGGAGACATATTCCAGATGGAGACATATCACAGGTGGAGACATATCACAGGTGGAGACATATCACAGATGGAGACATATCACAGGTGGAGACATATCATAGATGGAGACATATCACAGGTGGAGACATGTCACAGGTGGAGACATATCACAGGTGGAGACAAATCACAGATGGAGACATATCACAGATGGAGTCATATCACAGGTGGAGACATATCACAGATGGAGACATATCACAGATGGAGACATATCACAGGTGGAGACATATCACAGATGGAGAAATATCACAGGTGGAGACATATCATAGATGGAGACATATCACAGGTGGAGACATATCACAGATTGAGACTTATCACAGGTGGAGACATATCACAGCTGGAAACATATCACATGTGGAGACATATCACTGGTGGAGACATATCAAAAGTGGAGACATATAACAGGTGGAGACATATCACAGATGGAGACATATCACAGGTGGAGCCATATCACAGATGGAGACATATCACAGGTGGAAACATATCCCAGATGGAGACATATCACAGGTGGAGACATGTCACAGATGGAGACAAATCTCAGGTGGAAATATATCATAGGTGGAGACATGTCACAGGTGGAGACATATCACAGGTGGAGACATATCACAGGTAGAGACATATCACAGATGGAAACATATCACAGGTGGAGATATATCACAGATGGAGACATATCACAGGTGAATATATATCACAGGTGGAGACATATCACAGATGGAGACATATCACAGGTGGAGTCAAATCACAGGTGGAGACATATCACAGGTGGAGACATATCACAGGTGGAGACATGTCACAGGTGGAGACATATCACAGATGGAGACATGTCACAGGTGGAGACATGTCACAGGTGGAGACATGTCACAGGTGGAGACATATCACAGATGGAGACATATCACAGATGGAGACATATCACAGGTGGAGACATATCACAGGTGGAGACATATCACAGATGGAGACATATCACAGGTGGAGACATATCACAGATGGAGACATATCACAGATGGAGACATATTATAAATGGAGACATATCACAGGTTGAGACATATCACAGATGGAAACATATCACAGGTGGAGACATATCACAGATGGAGACATATCACAGGTGAATATATATCACAGGTGGAGACATATCACAGATGGAGACATATCACAGGTGGAGTCATATCACAGGTGGAGACATATCACAGATGGAGACATATCACAGGTGGAGACATATCACAGGTGGAGACATATCACAGATGGAGACATGTCACAGGTGGAGACATGTCACAGGTGGAGACATATCACAGATGGAGACATATCACAGATGGAGACATATCACAGGTGGAGACATATCACAGGTGGAGACATATCACAGATGGAGACATATCACAGGTGGAGACATACATGTATCACAGATGGAGACATATCACAGATGGAGACATATCATAGATGGAGACATATCACAGGTGGAATCATATCACAGGTGGAGACATATCACCGGTGGAGACATATCACAGGTGGAAACATATCACAGGTGGAGACATGTCACAGATGGAGACATATCACAGGTGGAGACATATCACAGATGGAGACATGTCACAGGTGGAGACATATCACAGATGGAGACATATCACAGATGGAGACATATCACAGGTAGAGACATATCACAGATGGAAACATATCACAGGTGGAGATATATCACAGATGGAGACATATCACAGGTGAATATATATCACAGGTGGAGACATATCACAGATGGAGACATATCACAGGTGGAGTCAAATCACAGGTGGAGACATATCACAGGTGGAGTCATATCACAGATGGAGACATATCACAGGTGGAGACATATCACAGGTGGAGACATATCACAGGTGGAGACATGTCACAGGTGGAGACATATCACAGATGGAGACATGTCACAGGTGGAGATATGTCACAGGTGGAGACATGTCACTGGTGGAGACATATCACAGATGGAGACATATCACAGATGGAGACATATCACAGGTGGAGACATATCACAGGTGGAGACATATCACAGATGGAGACATATCACAGGTGGAGACATATCACAGATGGAGACATATCACAGATGGAGACATATCATAAATGGAGACATATCACAGGTTGAGACATATCACAGGTGGAATCATATCACAGGTGGAGACATATCACTGGTGGAGACATATCACAGGTGGAAACATATCACAGGTGGAGACATGTCACAGATGGAAACATATCACAGGTGCAGACATATCACAGGTGCAGACATATCACAGGTAGAGACATATCACAGATGGAGACATGTCACAGGTGGAGACATATCACAGATGGAGACATATCACAGATGGAGACATATCACAGGTAGAGACATATCACAGATGGAGACATGTCACAGGTGGAGACATATCACAGATGGAGACATATCACAGATGGAGACATATCACAGGTGGAGACATATCACAGATGGAGACATATCACAGGTGGAGACATATCACAGGTGGAGACATATAACAGGTGGAGACATATCACAGATGGAGACATATCACAGGTGGAGACATATCATAGATGGAGACATATCAAAGGTGGAGACATATCCCAGATGGAGACATATCACAAGTGGAGACATGTCACAGATGGAGACATATCACAAGTGGAGACATGTCACAGATGGAGACATATCTCAGGTGGAAACATATCATAGGTGGAGACATGTCACAGGTGAAGGCATATCACAGGTGGAAACATATCACAGGTGGAGACATATCACAGGTGGAGACATATCACAGGTGGAGACATATCACAGGTGGTTAGATGTCACAGATGGAGACATATCACAGGTGGAGACATATTTCAGATGGAGACATATCACAGGTGGAGACATGTCACAGGTGGAGAAATATCACAGGTGGAGACATATCACAGGTGGAGACATATCACAGATGGAGACATATCACAGGTGGAGACATATCATAGATTGAGACATATTACAGGTGGAGACATATCACAGATGGAGACTTATCACAGATGGAGACATATCACAGGTGGAGACATATCACAGGTGGTGACATATCACTGATGGAGACATATCAAAAGTGGAGACATATCACAGGTGGATACATATCACAGATGGAATGAGACATATCACAGGTGGAGACATATCACAGGTGGAAAAATATCACAGGTGGAGACATGTCACAGGTGGAGACATATCACAGGTGGAGACATATCACAGGTGGAGACATATCACAGGTGGAGACATATCACAGGTGGAGACATGTCACAGGTGGAGACATATCACAGGTGGAGACAAATCACAGATGGAGACATATCACAGATGGAGTCATGTCACAGGTGGAGACATATCACAGGTGGAGACATATAACAGATGGAGACATATCACAGGTGGAGACATATCACAGATGGAGACATATCACAGGTGGAGACATATCATAGATGGAGACATATCACATGTGGAGACATATCACAGATTGAGACTTATCACAGGTGGAGACATATCACAGCTGGAAACATATCACATGTGGAGACATATCACTGGTGGAGACATATCAAAAGTGGAGACATATAACAGGTGGAGACATATCACAGATGGAGACATATCACAGGTGGAGCCATATCCCAGATGGAGACATATCACAGGTGGAAACATATCCCAGATGGAGACATATCACAGGTGGAGACTTGTCACAGATGGAGACAAATCTCAGGTGGAAATATATCATAGGTGGAGACATGTCACAGGTGGAGACATATCACAGGTGGAGACATATCACAGGTAGAGACATATCACAGATGGAAACATATCACAGGTGGAGACATATCACAGATGGAGACATATCACAGGTGAATATATATCACAGGTGGAGACATATCACAGATGGAGACATATCACAGGTGGAGTCATATCACAGGTGGAGATATATCACAGGTGGAGACATATCACAGGTGGAGACATATCACAGGTGGAGACATATCACAGGTGGAGACATATCACAGATGGAGACATGTCACAGGTGGAGACATGTCACAGGTGGAGACATGTCACAGGTGGAGACATATCACAGATGGAGACATATCACAGATGGAGACATATCACAGGTGGAGACATATCACAGGTGGAGACATATCACAGATGGAGACATATCACAGGTGGAGACATATCACAGATGGAGACATATGACAGATGGAGACATATCATAGATGGAGACATATCACAGGTGGAGAGATATCACAGGTGGAATCATATCACAGGTGGAGACATATCACTGGTGGAGACATATCACAGGTGGAAACATATCACAGGTGGAGACATGTCACAGATGGAGACATATCACAGCTGGAGACATATCATAGATGGAGACATATCAAAGGTGGAGACATATCCCAGATGGAGACATATCACAAGTGGAGACATGTCACAGATGGAGACATATCACAAGTGGAGACATGTCACAGCTGGAGACATATCTCTGGTGGAAACATATCATAGGTGGAGACATGTCACAGGTGAAGGCATATCACAGGTGGAAACATATCACAGGTGGAGACATATCACAGGTGGAGACATATCACAGGTAGAGACATATCACAGGTGGAGACATATCACAGATGGAGACATATCACAGGTGGAAACATATCACAGGTGGAGACATATCACAGGTGGAGACATATCACAGGTAGAGACATATCACAGGTGGAGACATATCACAGATGGAGACATATCACATGTGGAGACATATCACAGGTGGAGACATATAACAGGTGGAGACATATCACAGATGGAGACATATCACAGGTGGAGACATATCATAGATGGAGACATATCAAAGGTGGAGACATATCCCAGATGGAGACATATCACAAGTGGAGACATGTCATAGATGGAGACATATCACAAGTGGAGACATGTCACAGATGGAGACATATCTCAGGTGGAAACATATCATAGGTGGAGACATGTCATAGGTGAAGGCATATCACAGGTGGAAACATATCACAGGTGGAGACATATCACAGGTGGAGACATATCACAGGTAGAGACATATCACAGGTGGAGACATTTCACTGGTGGAGACATATCAAAAATGGAGACATATCACAGGTGGAGACATATCACAGGTGGAAGCATATCACAGGTGGAGACATGTCACAGGTGGAGACATATCACAAATGGAGACATATCACAGGTGGAGACATATCACAGTTGGAGACATATCACAGGTGGAGACATGTCACAGATGGAGACATATCACAGTTGGAGACATATCACAGGTGGAGACATATCACAGGTGGAGACATATCACAGGTGGAAACATATCACAGGTGGAGACATGTCACAGGTGGAGACATATCACAAATGGAGACATATCACAGGTGGAGACATATTACACCTGGAGACATATCACAGGTGGAGACATGTCACAGATGGAGACATATGACAGGTGGAGACATATCACAGATGGAGACATATATCAGGTGAAGACATATCAAAGGTGGAGACATATCACAGGTGGAGACATATCACATGTGGAGATATATCACAGGTGGAGACATATCACAGGTGGAGACATATCACAGGTGGAGACATATCACAGGTGGAGACATATCACAGATGGAGACATATCATAGGTGGAGATATGTCACAGGTGGAGACATATCACAGATGGAGACATATCACAGGTGGAGACATGTCACAGATGGAGACATATCACAGGTGGAAACATATCACAGGTGGAGACATATCACAGGTGGAGACATATCACAGGTGGAAACATATCACAGGTGGAGTCATATCACAGATGGAGACATATCACATGTGGAGATATATCACAGGTGGAGACATATAACAGGTGGAGACATATCACAGGTGAAGACATATCACAGGTGGAGACATATCACAGGTGGAGACATATCACAGATGGAGACATATCATAGGTGGAGACATGTCACAGGTGGAGACATATCACAGATGGAGACATATCACAGGTGGAGACATATCACAGATGGAGACATATCACAGGTGGAGACATATCACAGATGGAGACATATCACAGATGGAGACATATCACAGGTGGAGACATATCACAGGTGGAGACATATCACAGGTGGAGACATATCACAGATGGAGACATTTCACAGATGGAGACATATCACAGATGGAGACATATCACAGGTGGAGACATATCACATGTGGAGACATATCACAGATGGAGACATATCACAGGTGGAGACATATCACAGGTGGAGACATATCACAGATGGAGACATATCACAGGTGCAGACATATCACAGGTGCAGACATATCACAGGTGCAGACATATAACATGTCTCCTTTTGAAACTACGCACAGGGAATCGTGAGATACAGATTGATGAAGACTATCCCCAAGATTTGTTTTCGCCATCTTTGCCTCATTGAAAATTGATATGTATCCTTGTAATGGGGGCTCATGGTATTTGCATTTGGTTCCATGTCTTCTATTTTCTCTTGTATGGAAATGTTACTCATTGGCTCCGTATTTTGTGGTCATAGATAGAGACAGGAAATGAAATTTTAACAATCGGCAATCACTCACAACGGATAGTGTAATACGGTTCGGTGCCTTAATACCCGTTAAGCTATAACAAAGGACGTTGTTCCCAGTGTTATTGATGTAAGTGATTGAGGCAGTATCTTGCTTGCTTGTAAAAAAGGGTATCTTAGGCCAACTTTAGAGTAATACATCAGATAAATATGGCGAAGTAATACTCCGGTCACATACTTAGAACGGATAAATAATATTGTTGAACATGGCGCAGGAGGGAACAGTCACTTCTACATTAGGTGCCTACCTAGATCTTCACTTAAACAACCACCAAGACGGACAGCTTACTGTACTTCTCCTGCACTATTTTCAAATGTCTACGTGTAAATATATGTCCTTGTTTATATTTTGTCCCTATTGATGAATTGATTTTGACTTCGGATCACGATTTTGTTGACGCTTTGATATTATCTTATTCCTTATTCATTTTACATAGAGGAAGGTTATACAAAAGGCACACATGAGAAAAACACCTTTATAATTTAAAATAAGATATAGCCGAGCCAAATAATAAATTTTAATGCGACATACGGCCGCGTGTTTCGTCCTTCTGGGATTCGTCATTGAGCTACTGATGATACTAAACTGGCCGAAAGAAATGTCTGAATCTAGATTAGGAGGTGCACTAGCCCTATGTTTCAATCACGTATTTGAAAGTTTCAAATATTCAATCATTTCAAATTAGCATAATGTACATGTGAATGAATTAAAACGTAGCATGCAGGTTACGACAAACCTCGGGGACTGAGGTCCAACAATATCTACCACCTACCATCTCTATTGATTGTACAAGGCACCCACGAGAATAACACCGTTATAATTTAGAGTAAGATACAGTCGAGCCAAATAATGAATTAAACTGCACACTACAGCTGTTTCGTTCGTCCAGGACTCGTCAGTGCTGCTAAGCAAGCGCCTAAAAGGGAATCCTAGTGATAAAACTACACATCATGTATGTACCGAACATTTATTACTCAATTGTCGTGCACAGTACATTAATTGTGACGACACATATCTGAGATGTGCTATCGATCTCTTCATCAAACTAGCGTTATGTGACCTCGTTACTCGTCTCCGACGTCCAAGCCCTTCAGCAATTTATATTGATTATTTTATTTGAAATATTTCCTCGGGATGTTGCCCAACTAGTCTAAAACAGACACATTGTCTCGATAAAGTATCAATCCATTTCCTTTTTTCTCTCTAACATGTCTTCTCACATAGATTCGTTCATTTATTAAAATAAATCATTTCAATTATCGCAGCTTTTTAATTGAAATTTCAAAATTTCTGACGTCAATCTATTATTTGTGCATCGGTTTGACCTACTTATCCTCCTGGACAGACCAATTTGGCTGCGTTTGTTTTGATCGGGGTTCTGTCCTACAAGCAGCGATGTTCAGTTAAGAACATGTCATATTTGGGTGTTGGAGGTAGACCAGCGTAAATGAATGAAAAAAATGCTTCTAGCCCGCTACAGAAAGGTGGAGGGTTTATGATTGAAGGTGTTGCGCCACAAGGTTAAGATAATAAATTAGAGAATACCGAAGCGTAAACAAAGTCATAATCCGAACTCAAAATCGATTAAACCAGAGACAAAATATGAACAAAGGAATTACTTACATGGAGACTATTGTACAAGTACAAGAGAATGAGACCAGGTGTTCCGGAAGAGTAACCTAACTCTCTTGAATAGTATCTGTTAAAGGGACTCCTCACTTAAGTTTGGTTTTTTTTTATCACGTCAAAGAATCTTGCATTGTACGAATTATTTATCTGGATATGTTGGTAAAAGGCGATGTTTTCATCGCAATTTTAATTAATAATGAAGAAAACCTTCATCGTAAAATCAACACTTTGCAAAATGTAAACACACATTTCTCCTACATGAGCATGCGCAAAATTTGTATCGTTGCTGTAAATAAAACTGGCTCCCAAACTGAAGCGAGTGACAGGTGTTTGATAACGGGTATGTATAGGGTCGGTTTGACACATAGCAAAACAATTTTGCATGGGGTCAATTAATTATGATGCATATCCGAGTGCTTACAACGTTTTTCGTTAATTTACGATCCTACGAAAAATGTCTTCTTCCGTCACGTGCGGTTGAATAACGTAAGCAGTTCCCGTCAGAGGTCGCGGTATGTCGTGCTTTAATTAGATTATCGTGGGCTTCCTTAATGTGAAAACCAACCACAATGGTCATCGGCTACGTTGAATCTAGCTATGTACAAATGTACTATAATACATTGTTTTCGTCTAGATATAAATATTTAATTCTAGTTAAATTTAACAAATTATTGGTTGACTAAATTGAATGTTGAAGGCCCAATTTATTGTGAGAGAGCTTACTATGTAATCTCCAGAATAAGGAGGTTCCTCTATGCAACAAATAAAATTATGTAGTTTATCGAGGTTCCATTGTAACAAAATAACATCGCCAGCGATACATGTATCAGATATATACATGTATATATCAATCACATTATACATGTTGTAGATCGAAAAGCAATAAAAGACATAAAAATCAAATACACGTGCACTAAAGTCGTTCCCACCGGAAATGAGTTAAATGCACTGTACATATGTAGGTTGGGATTGACAGTTTTGGAGACCACAAATTTACTTGTAGGATATTGGTGGACTTAATTCCAGTCGTGCGATTCATTTCCGGAAACCCTATAATTTTGCTGTCTGAGTAACATCCCCCTAAGAGGTACGCCTCACCTCGCTGTGATATCACTAAACTCGAACTTTCTGTCCTTATCTATTCTGAAGAAGTGAAAGTATAACTGTATGCTATATGACAAAAAGTATGACTGTATACTTTATGGCAAAAAGTATAACTCTATACTTTATGACAAAAAGTATAACTCTATACTTTATAACAAAAAGTATAACTGTATACTTTATTAAACAAAAAGTATAACTCTATACGTCATGACAAAAAGTATAACTGTATACTTCATGACAAAAAGTATAACTGTATACTTTTTTTGTCATGACGTATAGAGTTATAACAAAAGTATAACTCTATACTTCATGACAAAAAGTATTACTCTATACTTTATAACAAAAAGTATAACTGTATACTTTATAACAAAAAGTATAACTCTATACTTTATTAAACAAAAGTATAACTGTATACTTTATAACAAAAAGTATAACTGTATACTTTATTAAACAAAAAGTATAACTCTATACTTTATTAAACAAAAAGTATAACTGTATACTTTATTAAACAAAAAGTATAACTGTATACTTTATTAAACAAAAAGTATAACTCTATACTTTATTAAACAAAAAGTATAACTCTATACTTCATGACAAAAAGTATAACTGTATACTTTATGACAAAAAGTATGACTGTATACTTTATGACAAAAAGTATAACTCTATACTTTATGACAAAAAGTATAACTGTATACTTCATGACAAAAAGTATAACTCTATACTTTATGACAAAGAAGTATAACTCTATACTTTATGACAAAGAAGTATAACTGTATACTTTATTACAAAGAAGTATAACTCTATACTTTATGACAAAGAAGTATAACTCTATACTTTATGACAATGCATTATTTCAATAAAGTGAAATGGATTTCTTCTTCACTAAATAAACTGTTATGACTTCCCATCAGCTGTTAAAGGGCCTTTAAACTTCTTATCAAGTCTTGATGAATGCTTGCTATTGTGTATAAGATAAAAAAAAATAAAAATGAAATATGGAAATGAATATAACGATTACTTGTCAAACTTATTAGGTCAAGTATCTGCTTCATTTTGTTTCGTATCTCACCTAGTGGGTGTTGAAATATTAAATAACTTATTTTGATACATGTTTTCGTTATTTATCATAATAAATAAATTTTCGTAATATTCTTTAGAAGGACATTAATCATTGAATTCAAGTCGTGGCACTTACAGTCGTACTTTTGAATTGTCAAATTCGTTAAATTAAATTTATATTTCTATCAATATGCTGGTCAGTTTTTTTAATGTTTTTTTTTTAAATTAAAAAATAAAATTTAATAAGATAGACGGACGTGCCTTTAGAGTGTTGAGAAGTTTGTGGAATCTCTTGCTTGTACCCTAACTTCGTTACAGTGAATTTAAGTATAGAGTTATACTTTTTGTTTAATAAAGTATACAGTTATACTTTTTGTTATAAAGTATAGAGTTATAATTTTTGTTTAATAAAGTATAGAGTTATACTTTTTGTTTAATAAAGTATACAGTTATACTTTTTGTTATAAAGTATACAGTTATACTTTTTGTTTAATAAAGTATACAATTATACTTTTTGTTATAAAGTATACAGTTATACTTTTTGTCATGAAGTATAACTCTATACTTTTTGTTTAATAAAGTATATCTGCATCTGCTTTGTATGAATCATTATCTAAGATGCAAATTTTGACATTTTCTGCAAGAACAACGAAATGTGCCAGTTTAAATTGAGCGTTACTTCATTGCAGTTCATTTCGGCTATTAAATTTGTAATTTTAGACACAGATGGTCTTATTTTCCACATGAGATGCTTTTTTAAATGCATCTGCGGAAAGTGGTAATCGACCTTACTCGAGACCAGGCATATTAACATGTTTATTATTGGCATATACCTAAAAGAATTGTCAACTGTCAAATCTTTATTATTAACTTATTTTTCCCCTTTCTTTTGAAGTTCGCCAGATTTCTCTTGGCTGAAGGTTTTTGTTTACGAAGCAGTACCCAGATGAGTATAATGTATCACTTTATGGAAGCAAGCTGAAGATGATATATAATATGTTTACGAAATGAACATTAACAATTTGGTACAATTCGGAACTCTTCTGTTACATCATTTTTAATCAAATGAATCAAAACATAATTATATACGTTGCAGCTCATCAAAGTTTCATCAAGAGGTTTTGGATTACTGGTGGAGTTAGTTAAAATCCCACTGCTCATCTATTGAGCAATACAAAATTATGGCATTCGTCTTTGAATATTGGGGTCTTGATGTTTACTAGGATGATTGTTCTAACATATTCTATAAAATATTTCGGCAATGATATACAGAGAAAAGAAAAATAAAGCGCTGTCCACGTACATTGTACGTAACATATCTTGGTCGGATTACCAGCTTCTGTTTTCGGTTGTCCCGTCATGATAAAACAAATTTATGTACGGCTTTTGGGCAATTCATCAAGACCAAAGCATAGAGAAATCGGACAAACGGCAAGTTTGAAGGTCAAAGACGATGGCGGACATAACAAATACGTCTTTTTTCTTGTCAGACATTGTCAATAGAAGCGCCATGGCAACGCTAAGTAAAACTTCCTGTCTGGGGTTCAGATGTGTACGTGATAATATCCATATATAGGGGGAGGCCAATCAGGTCCTGATGAAATTCTATTCAACGAAAATTACGTCCGAAAGCTTGGAAATGCAGAATGACTCTCAATCATTGTTTTATTCCCTCTAGGAAAACTGATCGTAGACAGTGAGTGATTAGAGGTAAATAGCTCTCAATGACGAGTGTGAAGGTCCTTCATAGTAGACCGAATCTGAAAATATTCTGGCCCAATTAGTTTCAATAATCCTGTTTGACTGCAGGCCAAACACATGAGAATATCATACACGTTTAATAATATATATTGCTGACTCTGTCTCAATTTCTGTTTTGATATACATACGTAGTGGGGATAAGTTAGCAAATATCTAGTGACTTTTTAGACCAAGGTAGGTTGTGCGGGTCCCGCTTTGCGCCTTTCCTATTCTCTAATTCGTCGTATTATCATTTCCTTTGTGCACTATTTAATGTGAATGTTTTCGATTTTGATTGGGAACTTTTCCAATCTGATTAAAATCATATCTTGATCTCCGCGCCTTTCAGTTCACTTATTTGTGCTGTGGCTAGACCTGAAAAGTTTAGAGAACGGCACGAAGATCAAGATATGTTTTTCATCAAATTGAAACTTTTTGGGTATTTCCGTCCAAATGTTCGGATGTTTCAGTCAAACGGGCCAAGTACTCGTTCAACTTAAAACAAAAAACCTAACGGCTTTTGTCGACGTTCGCGCCCTGACAAGAACTGCTACACGCATTAAACATTTCGCATTAAGCACGAATCCGAATACATATCCGTATCGAGCGGGGAGAAATCATTTATGTGACTTTATATTAAATAAATCTGTTTTAAAATTATAAAGATGTTATAATTTCTCTCTTAGACTTGGACTATCTAGGATAATGTTTGTTTTTTCTTTCTCTTTATTAATTTAACGGTCCATCAACGCAGGAACGATCAAAAGGACCAAAACATGGTTTAAATCGAAACTGAAGATGAAAAAGCGAAAAGACTAATGAAAACATATATACAATGTATCTAAACAAATATAATTGGGTAAATAATTTTATAAATGGTTGAAATAAAACGTTTTTGTTGGAGAAATGTATTCATATACAAGATATCTAAAGGCTGATGTTCCACAAGGTTTTGAACTAGGACCATTTCCTTTCTTGATGTTTATAAATGGTATAAACGTTACTTCACCTGCATATTGAACACAATATCAATCATAATTTACCCATCAGAGAACAGTGGTCAAAAAGATCACGTAACACACACATATACTGCACCTCTTAAATTTAGTAATAGATACAGTATGCCGAAAAAATGAATCAAACTACATCATACAGCTGTTTCATCCCCCTAATGACATGCTGCAGTTGTATTAGATGGTTCTTGATGGGACATGCAAAGAACGTTACTATTCATTAACACCTACAAGGGGTGTCTGCTTAAATGAAACTGGAAGTTGGGAAACTGAAATTTCTATTATCGCCATAACAGCTTCAATTTTTTTTTCTGTTTTTTCGTAAGTTCAATTTTTATGAAAAAAAAGATGTTTTCTTAGATATTTGCTGTTTTTATTTGGCTTATTAAACACTGTTGATTCAAATTGGCTAGAAAAGATATACCGTTGCCTTCATTCGCAATTAGTTAAAGTCACTTTATATGGACACTGGTTGTGAGAAAAAACATACTAGTCTTCGTCACAACTATAGTACTCTGACTGTAGATATCTTTAGAGATCATTTTGTCATATCTCCAGATTGTAACTGTTCGTATCCACTTGAAAATTGAAGATGTCTGACATTCTGCTATCACTAGGCTCCAACTATTCGGTCGCAAACTCGTGATCTTTGTATTGTTTGGACAGCTCCAAGTTACTGGTCGTTGGTCGAAGTTTGTTTCCTCCAAACACTCCGTCAAGTGTAATCGATTTGATGAATTCAGTGCTACATTGTTTAGAACTTTGTCCAGATATGGTATTATAGTGATCTCTGGATAACATCTTGAATGGTTTGGGTACAATAATCAGGAGAGTAACGAAGCCACATTATTGATTGAACAAATATTAACCAAAAACGAACATTTTCAGTTTTTCCGTTAAAGAGAGTTTATTGTCTGGGTAAGTTATTAATATTATATCTACAATGTAAACGTAATGCATTATCTAGCAATTATGCGACGTTTTAACATTAAGATATTTTCATTCCAATGCTTGAAACATAACGTGTTGACAATCGCATTATTGATTCCGTAATGTATTAATCTAATTGAAAAAGTCGGGTTTTTTAAGTCAAAGGTGTTATTCCTTGCGTGACAAATTCCTTTTAACTATTTAAATGAAATACGTTTAAACTAAATAAACATGGTAATATAGATGATCGTTAGAAATGTTACATTCATATTGATAACAGATACACTGGATGTGTTTTCTTGTATAACCTTGACCAGCAACTGAAAATATATAGACCTATTCGGATTCATGTCCACAACTAAACGGCTACATGTAGTGCATTTCTTTATCTTTATTGCAAACAGCATTGAAGGCCAATCTTCAAATACGCATTTTGTGCAGTTTGGTCAAGTTGCAGTTATTATCGATGATACTGTATGTAATTTTTATGATATCTGCGATATCACTAAATCCAAGATAGAAGCATACAAGAAGGCGCAACATACAAGTACTTTTACATCAGCTGCTTACCTCGATCTTTACTTTCACTCTGGCCAACATGGACAGCTTTCTACTTAGCTATACGTTAACGTGACGATTACAATTTTCCTATCACGAACTTTCCCTTTCTTGATAGTTACAATCCTACTTCTCCAACATACAGTGTTTACATCTCGCAGTTGATTCAGTATTCTTGGACGTCCTCTAAATATCGATATTTCCGTGATAGATGTCGTCTACTGGTAATCAAACTTACTGCGTTGTGGTCGAAACAGGAATATGAGAGATGCATGTTGATGAGAACTATGAAAAAGTTTTATGGTCGCCATCTTGGTCTCATTGAGAGATATCTTGTATCCGTGTGTGTTATGAAGATGGACGTTTTTAAGTTTGCTCATTAGTGTGCGTGCCTGTGATTGAGAATGCTGACTCGATTATCCTTGTATGATTGTGAGGATTTGATTATTTTCTTGAATGTTACCAAGATTTACATCTTACTCTTCCGAACCACCTGGTCTTATAACCTTGTACTTTTACAAGGATCTCCAAGTAAATATTTCCTTTGTTCATATTTTGCCACTAGTTTAATCGGTTTTGAGTTCGGATTATGGTTTTGTTGACGCTTCGGCAGCCAACATGACTAGAAATCAGGCTGCAGTGTATACTGGTTCCCTTCATAACTCTTTCTATTGATCACAAATTACGGTGACTGCTTGAACGCAACTTGCGTGTATGGCCGCAATCACGGCGTTGTAGAGTAGGCATTATCGTGATTCTAAGTCTAACAGTAGCTCGGAAAGCCGATAATAGCGCCAATAAAACGATTCATTAAGCCCTACAGGGATTCTATTGGAGGTGGGCACAATCAAGTTTAAATATTTTGCAATTACGAATGCAACATTGAAACATGTGAAATACTTGGATTTCGAAAACACGAGTTCCTGAACAATGGCGGGGTGCTATAAGAATTACAGCAATTCCAAAGAGACGCTGATTAGTTTTCGAAATTCAAAGCTCTTTGGATTCTATAGCAAGGTGTTACCGTCAATAATCTTAAAGGTATTGTCCATTATCCGACATGGCTAGTTCTTGACTAAAGTTTATAAGACTTCATGACAAGGGATGTAAAATAGGGAAATTCCACCTGAGAGGTTTTTGAAGTTGGTAAAACTCGATGCTTTGTCGAGGGTTTCGCCGAAAACCCCGAGTTGGATGTTTTCTATCTTGCACCTTTGGTTATTAAAGAGTATTTTATCTCATATCAACTGCATGAATAAGCTCAAAAAAATTGAAATTCGTTTTGACTGGCTAATATTTTGAAAATTTCAACTGTTACCTTGAACTTTTTGACGGTAACGAATCAGACAGCGAAATTAAGCATATTCCACCTATAAGATCAACTTTCTAATTGTGTTTTCCTGTTCGTTTTTTGTGAAAAGTGCTAATTTCATCACGTCGTCGTTATTCCTTTAGGTATCAGAGTTTACCGTATTCGTGACGTCACATCACTGTTAAGCCCCTGTGACGTCACGTCGAGTGATATGCAATGTAATTTTTCTTACATAGCTTTTTTCCTTGTGCAAACTATCCAACATGGCGATATATGAGAAAAAAATCTGTCTGTGATCAGTTTTGTTACTAGTATCAATTTAATAGCGTTTTCATTTCTATATTCTCAAAAAGATTTGTTTTGTGTTGTTAGTAAGGATAGACACTTAACGAAACATAAATGTTTACGATATTTGCTGAGTAGGAGATATAATAACCAACGCTATAAAATAAGACGCAAATCACCGACGTGAAATGTCAAATATCAGCCATGAAACTTCATACGTATTATATTATCTAGTTAAAATATTTCATCATCATTAAACGATTTCGCCTACGTTGATATTTTATATTTTAATAACATTGTCAAAAAATATTCCGTATTATAGATGTTTTTGGCTATTTTATAAGTGTTTAATATATGTCAGATCTGCAACTAAAGCATATATCAAGCGGTGATGCCATTAAAGTGACAAATACATCGCCCGGATCGACTGGTTTTATCTTGTTGATATGATGACACCAATATAATTTCCATTTCCGTTAAACCACTCACAAATAAACCGGTTATTCAACGCCTTAGTCAATGATTCACCTATGGTTCCACTATCCTCCAGGACGATCAGATACTATTCCCATTAAATGGTTTTCCCAACTAAAACTCGAAATATTAAATGATTAGCAAAATTTAAGCATATCAAAATAAATAAGAGAATACCAAAGCAACATATGAACAAAGGAAAGATTCACATGGAGACCATTGCACAAGTACAAAGGGACAAGACCAGGTGTTCATGTCAAAACGCCATTGTGCAACTATCCATTTATTACTCAATACGTTTATGAAATATGTAGCTATTTACACGTTTCTGCGTTTCATTGTCGTCAAACGGTTAAGCCATAATCCTCTCACTATTTAACCGGTTTTCCAGTAACTTCTCACTATTTAACCGGTTTTCCAGTAACTTCTCACTATTTAACCGGTTTTCCAGTAACTTCTCACTATTTAACCGGTTTTCCAGTAACTTCTCACAATTTAGGTTAACTACAATCAACAATTTTATTCTCTGGACAAGAGTTTGTTAAATTGTTAGTGGTTTAGAGAAAAAAAAGAAACAAAGGCGGTACCATATGGTACACTATCAATGAAATTACGAAACTATAGTGTGAAAAAATACAGTCACAATCTAAAAGAAACTAAATCAATTCCAGAGTACATTAGCAGAAAATGTGTTGTTTATCCCGCCATCGAAATAAAATGTTATAATAAATAAAATACTAGATTGAAGTTGTTCTACTAAGACGGCCATTTTATAACTCGACAACTTTAATTTGATAATGACTGAGATTGATAGAGGTCAATTAAACTATAGTTAAGTGACTCAGGTTGGGTAAAATTATTTGAAAACAACTAAGTAAATAAACTTTCTTTTGTGAAAGTAACCTATATGTTTACTATTATGTAGATCAACCCTTGGAGTAAGTCCACAAGTCAAGCGAATTTCTTAATAACACTTTTCCAAATAAATACGATATTGACAAAAAAAGGAGGGGGAAGGGATGATACTCTTCAAAACGTTCATTTAATGATGTGGCGATTGTGCGTAAGAATGATGTCGTTTGATGTTGAATGTGCAATGCCTTATTATCACATCGTTACGTGGGCACATTGATGACGTGGTTGCCATGTTCTCCTAGATGAAGAGGTTTGATTTATGGGTTGTATGCTCATTTTGAAATTGGGCAAATTAGTCAGAGAGGCATCATGAAAGAAATATAGATGTCGAAATGTCTAAGAAACCACAGGGAATAGCGTTGACTGAGGTAATGATTTTACTTTAAGATATTGACAGCTTTACATAAACTGCAGCGATCACAAAATCCAGATAATGATGCAAGACCATGTTAACGTACGGGAGCCATGGTAAACTGTTGTCTTTTGATATTTTAATGGAAGCTGTTGGAGACTTGTCGACTGAGCATCGTGACTCGCAATCTTTACAAACGATATTATCAGAAATGTCAAATACTTTGTAGCACACTGGTTCAGCATTCTTTGCAGATATTCATGTATTTACGCCATGCTGCTTTGTTGTTGTTGTTGTTTTTGGAGGTTCATATTGCCGATTGTGCTGTTGGATGTTTCAGTCTCTGAGGTGTGCTGGTGCGTTGGTCACTACTGTCATCTCATTTGAGTAGTAACACGGTTCATAATATACAACTTTCATTGTATATTTCAAACTATTTGAAATTAGATAGTACTCTTTTTTTAAATCTATTTCTAATTCTACGCACCTGACCCTTCTACCTCTTCATTAGTTAAGAAAAAAATATATTCCCACCTTACGATCTCTAGCATCACTGACGAGTCCTTGAAGGATAATATTATTTTTTCGGTATACTCTATCTATTTATAAATTTAAGAGGTGCAGCACGTGTGTATGTATTAAGTTCAACTTTGAAGTAACAAAATTAATTTGGACAAAACACCTATAAAATTCGTTTTCTTATCAATTTTTTAACTTATATCCGCGAGTTCAAATCGCTTTGCGTCAACAACGCGTACATCACATACTTGTACCTACGTCATACATATACGTCACACGGTGTAAAAAACCTTTTCACAGGCCTAATTAATGTCGGAAATTTTGACCGTATAGAGGTGATAACGTCATTACAAATGCGTCTACTTTCACCATACGTTTACGTCACACCCATTACAACAGACACAAAGGCGAACTAGTTAGCAACGTGCGGAATACGCTCAGACAGCACACAGCCATGTAACTAGATAGAAACATAATAACAGTATACAAATGTACATATGTTTCACACAAAAAACCGCGAACTCCCTATACAACATGTGTGAGATGTCAACCATTGTTCGGCATCGCTTGTTATACTCTAATTAAAATAAAGAACTAAAGATAACCTGGCGTGTCAATGGTGAATCCCAGTTGGGATTTATTAAGGTCTTCCGAGCCTTAAATGTCCCCTTTTCAGCTCTGACCAACGTTATTGGTTTTAGATATAACTGTAGCTGTAAAACGCCATTGTTTATAGCTTTCAGATTAAGTTAATGGTGGCTGTTCAACTTCAGACAAAACCCTTGAGAATTCTACTGAACCTTTTCATTCATAAATAACTTCCACTTATTTAGTTTTAAATATCCCGATCGGAGTGCTACAATAGCACAGTGTATATGTAAACGAAATGATCAATTACATTCCCATGTAGAGTTCGATTTCCTTGATAGCCAATTACACCTTCTAATTCACTTTCGCACATTTCATGATATCAGCTCAAAACGATATTATGACAATCTTTTCAAATACCTTCTTATCATATGGATACATGTACAGACTGGTCTCGTTTGTTTGTTTATGTTTTTCGGACCATTAACAACAGTGGTCATTTAAGGACATGCAATGAAGATTTGGTGGATGAAAGCCGGTTCATTACGCTCGAACCCGCGCGCAATGGTAGCAAACTGCCAGACACCTAAGTCACTTGGCCTCCACGACCAAGTGATGGAGGGTTGGTGGTGGCAAAATGTCAGACACATTAACCACTTTACCACTGCGATCAAATGGTGGAGGGTTAGTGGTAGCAAATATATCAGACACCTTAGTCACTTGGCCACCACGACCCAGTGGTGGAGGTTTAGAGGTAGCAAACTGTCAGACACCTTAGTCACTTGGCCACCACGACCCAGTGATGGAAGGTTAGAGGTAGCAGAATGTCAGACACCTTAGTCACTTGGCCACCACGGCCCAGTGGTGGAGTGTAAGTGGTAGCAAAATGCCACACAGCTTAAACAATTGGCCATCGCGACCCAGTGGTGGAGGGCTAGTTGTACATGTAGCAGAATGGTAGACACCGTAACCACTTGGCCACTGCGACCAAGTGGTAGAGGGCTAGTGATAGTAGAATGTCAGACACATTTACTGCTATACCTTTATGGAATATAATAAATGAATCCTCCGCTTAATCAACTCCATATTCGCCGACTCTATTTGAGAGAGCGACATTTCATTGGTTGCGATATCATCTCGGAGCGTCGTCGTATGTAATAATCATTGTTTCTAATTTACATGTAATTTTATTACATTTAGATGTAGTTACACAAAGTAAGATACAATTTTTATGTAATAATGCAACAAAGCGACATAGGCAATCGGCGCCCTTTTAGAATCTGATAATAAACCTACAAATGGAGTAACGCAACGTTGGTTGTTGTCAAACAAGTTCGTTTTTGTGACCAAATTCAGTGACATTTGGTCGATGTATGATAGTATCGGTTACAGTCATTACGATACTGGCTCGAGTATATCTAAACCACAAAACAGAACTTAGTTCATTGTACAGGTAGTTGGATCAATTGTGAATTCGAACATATTCGAACCCTTCTGCTTGTACATTAGTTTAGAAATTTTCGATTCCGTCCTTTTGGCCCCTAACATCACCGAAGAGTCTTAGGAGGATGAAACAGCTGTATGATGCAGTTCAATTTATTGTATCCTGCTTTGTGTGTGTTTCGTCATCTTTAAATCCATTCTAAAATTGACTTCTTATCTGATGCGATTGTCTGCACTTTGAGAGGACGGGTGATTGTTCTCATTTAAGCCGCGCGTCGCCAAATAGATTTTATACATCATCCTTTCATCTTTTTACATGGATGATGGCATTTAATATATTCGTTTTATTTATAGTTAAAACGAAAATCATAAAAGGAAAACATTTACAATTTTTGAAAGTATCATATGCCATTATCATTCTTTTTTATGTCAATATCTGAAATTATTTTCCTGTTTTACATTTAATTACAGTTTATTGATCTATGCAGTACAATGTATATTATAATAGTGCACTTGCACCCTTATGGCGTATAAAACGTAAAATAATATCAAAGCATTTTGTTGTTTATATTCAAAAAAGCCTGTGATTTATATTCACGATTGTACAATACAAATAACAAACAGATATCGAACATACTTCACAAGTTTTCAAATATAAACTACAAGATATTGCATTAACATAACAAGATTATCAAATATAACACACAATATTGTACAAAACAAATAATATGCTATCGATTATACATCGCACGATTTCGAATATAAGCTACAAGATATTGCATTTACTTATAATTACAAGATTATCAAATACAACACACAATATTGTACACTACAAAAACCTTAATATCGAACAACTATCTACAAGGTATTGATCTACAAAGTATCCATCACAAGATTCACACTCATTTGTCCCTCTTCCCCGCATACCCTTCCCCTTCAGTAAATGAATTAAATGAAGGTATATATATATTTTGAATTTTCTATCACATTCCATTCAATACTGTAAATTTCAATATTGTAAATTCCGATAGAAGAAAGTGGATTAATATAAGCTTTAAAGCTTGTTTCCATATCTGGTTTCTGTCTTGTGGAAACATGTGTTTTTATTTGCATTAAGAAAGTACAATATTGCACATTTTACACGCCATCCACCATATATCATAGATACAGCGATATATTTGTCTTATCAATGTATCATATATTTGTCTTAAATCTTAAGTTTTAAATAACATACGATAAGCTTTAATGCAATTTAAAAGCAAGTATATTTTTCTGTGTTTTACTGAAAAGTACATGTACACATTACTCAATAATTAGAAAGCAGTAATGGTTCCCTTGCATCATGAAATTGTATAAGGTACCGACGGTGTATTTAGCAGTCTGTTAAGCTCCAAATTGATGCATCAAATGGGATCTGACACTTTCATAATGAGCGTTGTTATCACAACCAAACGGAAATTATCGGACGATCAAACGTACAAATGAGGAAAAAAAATCTCTAGGATTAAAATGTCAGAAAATAATTGGAAAAAACGATGGATGTGGGTTATACTTTATCTCATACGAAGGAAAATACCAACTTTCATCAGCAAGTTGATGGAAGAAAAGTGATGTTAGACATAATATTTCTGAATAGATAATATTAACATCAAGAGGCCCTATTGGCATGAATCGCTCACTTGCTAGCTACAGAAATAGTTTAATCTTAAAAGAGAATTAAAGGGTAATACGGCTATAGGCAGTCCTAATATCAATATCCACGGCTTTTAAGTTATTGCAAGAAGTTGTTTGAACATTTTAAGATATTCGATCACAGGCCCAACACCATGGGCCAGTAAGTTACACTGTAATGAGGAGAGATTTCTTGAAGATTTTAAGACATTTGACTCATGTGACCTTGAAAGTACATTGAAACGTAACACAGACTAAGAAATTGTAGATTCACATTTATAAAGAATAGTATATAAAAATACACACTGTAATTTTTGTAACGTGATAATCTTGTCGGGTAAAAATTTCACTTCGATTTAATAGTTGTACTTTTCAATATTTTCATAACGAACGGATTGGATTAAAATTTCGATCACTTTGACCATATTTGTTTGCAATGCATTCTAGCATTCTTCATGCCTATTGTCAGAAGCTATAGGCCCTTGGTTATTGAGAAAAAATAGTTTGAAAATTTCAAACATAATTTACCCTTGTGACCTTTACATTTCGAACAAACATGGAAGAAAATTGGTAGCATTTTACTTCATCATACTGGTGGACTTATATTATTACCCTGATCTTCTGGTTATTGAACGAAATTACTTATCAATTTGAAGACATTTGACCCATACGACCTTCAGAGTGGGTCAGAGTTATTCATATAAACTTGGTAGTCTTCGATATATAAATAGAAAATTAAAATTCGTATATAAAATGAAAAAGTTATAATATAAAAATTCAAGGTTGGAATACATGTATATGTAGCTGTATTTTTTATCTGGATCCTCTTCCATACGGTCATCACTATGATAACTACGGGCTTGTTGCGGGATGTCACATGGTCTGAAAATAGCTTAAACACCCCTGGCTATTGTAGAATGTAGAGACATCTATTCTTGTCGAAGTTGCCCGTCCTAATTTGCTCGTTGATGTTGCGTTGCCCTTCGTCTATAACTACCATTTCCTGTCGTTTTATTAAGTTTCAGTCGTTCCGGGTCTCACTTTCAGGGGACGCAGTTCTCTGGAGAAAAAACGATATCCCTACAAAACACGTCCAATATTATTAGCATGGTGCTTCGTCCTCTGTATTGACCCGTTTTTTGCCACTGGTATACCTCCTTAGGGTGTTAATTGGTCTTTGGTATATGTTTGTCTGCAACCTTTTATTGACGTCAAAGAGCCTATTCTTCCTACATGTTCTTGTTTTTTCCTTCTTCTCATTAACGCTTGCTAATCAATATATTAGCGATAGCATCCATTCTTCCATACTATGACAGAAAGCCACTCGGTCGAACACAGAATATCCCTGCAATAGCTCTCGTATGGAAAGCTTACTATGACAAAATTAGGATTTATCAAAATGTTTATTCATGGTTCGACACGAAATCCATATCTAACGTTCTATGACTTCGATATGTCGAAAAGCAGAAGGCGCTTACTCTTCCGGAATGCCTTATCTTCTTCTCTTACTTTTTTCAATGGTATCCATGTAAATCGTTCCTTTTCCATATTTTGGCTTTTATCTTTTCGATTTCTAGTTCAGATTATGGTTTCATTGACGTTTTAAATTGATAATCATTGGGGTTTTTTTAAGGGGGGGGCGGGTGGTTCTATCGTTCATATACTATATTTAAATCAGTAACTTCGTGATCAAATGCTATTTACTTTACACACTTGAAACCGAATCGCAGAATTCAGCTTTTAATGAAAAGCATGCATCACAGACAATGCTAATACATCGTATGTCATATATGTTCCATGTCATTGAAAGCTGAGAATACGTGACTGTTTTCTACATTAGAAGATGAAAACCAGGAACCACCAACGATGGATAATATCTTGCTTTTCTTAAGCAAAGCCCTGACCCGGGGACAGGTAATTGTCGATCGACTCAGCGTTGTGAGTGAAGTATAACCACGCATCCATCATGCTAAAGGGATCAGACAGTCTTCATTATCAAGTAAAGGACATGTAATCTATTCAAAGACACAATGTTCCCGTCAGGACTGATTTTCCTTACAAGGATTATGCAGGAAGCGTCGATTAGACGCTACGTCTGTCCTAGTCCCGGTATGCACTCCATTGCCTGTCTGTGTGTAAGAGCTTTTGTTATTGAAACTTAGCTTTTATTTAAGTCTACTTCATGCGCCGTGTGGTTTTCTTGTCGTTCATTAATGTTTCATAATAAAATTAAACATAACGTTCCAAAGCGTAAAGGTATATCTTGTTTACAGAGCTTGTCAAACCGCTTTTAAACATCTGCCAACTACCACCATTGCTGATCAAGTGAAAGCTAACAATGTTTGATAACGTAAATGGGCTATTGCGACCAGTCTATCAATCATTCGTGTCGATTAATAAAATACAGTTTGATCTCCCGTAGATTGAAAAAGTATATACTAGAGTGCTGATCCCCGTCAGAGTAAGTCCTTGGCTACATTCAAATTGATTTATTTAATATTAAAAGCAATTTGTTGCTTCATCACCTAAATTGTCGAAACTGTCTGAGATGAACTAGGAAATAGTATAATGTCAAGACTTTAATAGCATTTAAAACGCAAGCACGTGTTTTTTTGGCGCACAACATGAACAAAAAAAGATTGTATCATCCTAGACAATAGAAGAGTTACATAGTAAGAACGGTAACTCTGCAAGACAAATACATCTAGGTTACACAACGCATTATCAAATTAACTTCATTTGATCCGCAATTAACAAAGATATATGTCCGTATTCATGAAACCGTTCTCGTGCTCAAGCATGGATTTTGTGCTCAAGCCATCTTTCTTGAAACTCACCTTAATTATATCAAACGTGAAAAAAGTCAATTGTAAATATCAAAAACAGTATTCGGATTCATTGATCTTCGCTTTTTCCAAAACATTGATAATATCAGAATTTTCAAATACATCATAGCCGGAATAAGAAATGAGGTTTGAGCACAAATTTCCTGCTTGAGCACGAGAACGTTTTTGTGAATACGGGCCAAGGTATTCCCGAACTTTTAACTATTTGGCTTATTTATATTAACAGTTACGGGAATCGTGATACCGGTATTCAAAGAATTGTATTAAAGATACATATGAAAACAACACCTTTATACTTTAGAATAAGATAAGATAAGATACAGACGAGCTAAATAATGAATTAAACTGCACCTTACAGCTATTTCGTTCATTTAGGACTGGAGAGTGATGCTAATTAAGGACAAAAAAGGAAGTGAAGACTAGGAGGCGACAAAGGAAACTAAAATGGCAAAAGGCGGGTCTTTTCGGTCATGTACAGTGCAGACAAAGGTCTGTGAATAATAGATGAATGCCATGTAACCTATTCAAACTCGATTTTATATCAAACTATCTTTCAACAGTCCCAAAGATAACGGTAATGGTAGTTATTATGAATGTGGTAACCAGGCCGGAAACTGAAATTAAACAAGCGAATACAAAGTTATGAATCCTAAATGGAAAATACTGATCAGATTAGTATCGCTTGAATTATTTAATATATCTAAACATATTAAGGCCTCCAAGCAATTGCTATTCGTCCGCCGATGCTATCCGACATGGTCCCACAGGAAGTTGTTTTTTGTGTTGCATGTAGCTATGCAATTTTAGACCTTGTTCCTTTGATCTTATCCATAATAACGCTAGTTTTCTGTTTGGATACCTATTAGATGGTAAGTAGTTATTATGTGACCATGTTAAACCATATCTGCGGTGTTATCAACCCCACAGTTGCAATATCAACCAAAGGCGACGAAGGCCCTGAAGCTGAAACTGGACACCGAAACTGATAAGGGATATGTGATTTCATCGCTTTCTGTTTTATTTGGTAGATTTAGGAGTAAACTATTCCCGATTTCAAGATACAGAATTACGTTTCAAATGGTCAAAGTCTGATAAAACATTTTATTTTCTTCCCTTTCTTTTCCCAGTTTTCGCATAAATCTGTTCAATATCTATATATCCTTTCTGTTTTTGATCGGTCTACTATGGCCGTGCTGTTTAAGTATTTATATCCCTTCCTTCCTATTGATATTACCATGAAGAGATGATATGTAAAGAATAACTAAAAGAAACGATATGATGTCGCAACTTCCGGATTCCGCCCGGAACTCCTTTTGTATTTTCATTGACCAAACCAGACAAATGGTTATGTGAAGGATATGAATCTTGGTATCATCAGCAGCGGATGCATAATTAGAGAATCATTATCACCTAAACGACCGGAAGTCGGTTCGTGGCAGTCAGAAATTATGTATTATGTATTAAGAGAAGACATGTGATTAAACAATATAAATGCATTGCAAAAGTTGTAAATTTGAAACATTTGGAGACTAAAGGACAATTTCAGTCAGTTTCATTTTTGCTATGAATAACCTAATGATACAATTACTGCAAGGGCTTCGATAGGTTGATCTAAAAGACAATCTGCGGACAACGTATTAAAAGTTTACCAAAAATCGGAAGTATTGAAAACAAATTAAGAGAACACCAACGCGTCAACAAAACCATAATCCGAACTCAAAATTGATTTAAGTAGGGGCAGAATGTAAACGAATGAAAGATCCACATAGAGACCATAGTAAAAGTTCAAGAAATTAAGACCATGTGTCCCGGAAGAGTAAGCGTCTTCTACATCATTGACGACAACCGACATGTAAATCTTGGTAATATCCAAGTAAATGTCAAGTCCTCAAAGTAAGAACCGAGTCATCATTCCCAATCACAACAAGTAATTATATAAAAGTTCAATAACGAGCATACTCAGCCATACAAATGTGACATTAAGTTATTGATAGCCCTACAGTATTCTCAAATGAATGTTAAATGTACCAGACAATGAAGCTGTTTATGAATTTCCCCATATCATCATAAATATCTCAAGTTAAGTGAATATCTTAACAAAACGCTATTTTTCCACAAGGGAAAACCGATTTATATTTGTTTTTGCTACGATCGAGTCAAACTTCAAAAGTATTGATTGTACTATAACGTAAATATATTCAGCACCGAAAACTATGCATCTGAAATTGATTGCCTACAGCTTTGAATGAATTGAATTGGAAGTAAAGTTCCATTCGGATTGGTCATAGACAAAAGTGATGTCATCACTAACTCATTTGATTGAAATAATATGATATCTGTACAAAACATTGATATTCCCCAAATATAACACGGAAATCATATTCGAGATATGTACTGTTAACTTGATATCTTTATAATGTTGCATGATAAAAGGTTTGACGTCATATCAGAAAAGATTACCAAGCAAAAGGCCACTTAATGATTATTTGCTTTTCTCGTGACATACAGATATAATTTAGATATTGATGCTACATGTATATTAAAAAACACATTTCCTTCAACAATCAGATTTCACGACATTGACTTGCTGTGTGGAAATTCCTTAACTGAATCTTGTTCGATACCATACAAGATTATATGCACTTTTGTAAAACAGGAGTTAAAATTAAGTCAGGACAAGATGTTATTGGAGGAACCAGAAGAAGAACCAGAAAAACCAGTACTAATAAAATATGTCATCCCTTATCCGAAGTGGAGACGACTGGCATTACGAACCCTTACAACAAGCCGAGCCGTAATCCCGCAATACCTCGAAGCGGTAGAACGTCTTCCGGCACTGCACGTGTCATGCGTCACATCCGGTGAAGTACAATATATGTAGGTCGTCGCACTATCTAGAACACCCTGATTAAGTTTGGCTTGTCACCTTTTTGCCCTGTAATGTCAAATACAATTGCCTTGTTGACACAGAATGTTTTTGTTTTTTATTTCATTGATTTGACCTATTTTCTGCGTTTGTTTCCGTTACTGTTAACTGAATTGTTTTTTGAAGACACTCTAAGGACAAAAACTATTTTACATATGTATTACCTAGTAGCGATTGTTTGTAAAATGAAAGCAATGAATTATGCAGTAGGTAATGAACGCGATTCTTAACTTATGAAATTGGATGTTCGACATGATGTTTCTTGATGAACACCAAATGGACATTCTATTAAGTATAAATTGTGATATGTACTTGCAGTGTAGTGCCATATATATTCGGACATGTAATACTTTTCCTAAATATTTCATGTATTTTGACAGATTTTCAACGATTTTTATAATATCGTTTAACAATAACTTTATTGTAATTCCATGCATTTTTAAAGGCCCAATTTATACGTAACTTTCGGCAAAAACTTGAAGCGAAAATCAACCAAAATAAGTTTTTTTATATTCATAAATTAAGTTAAGATTAACTGATAATAGCAATATTCAAGATAAATTCTTACGCGGTTACCGAAACAGCAGCAGTTTAAACACGGTATTTGTAAATACGCGTCCATTTCGAACTGTCTTCTACCTTCGGCTTGTTGTTGAAGTGGGCCCCACCTGAATTATTTTCAATTCTTTGAATTTTTCTGTCATGAGTTTTATTTTATTTACCGCTCAGGTTTACTTCGTTTAAGGCTTATTTTTGCATGGTTATCAACTGGGTTTTTTCAGATTTTTTCAGAATCTCGAAAATTTCCTGAGGTTACGTATATTAGGCCTTTAAACAACTGTTAGCTCTCTCAATTGATATTCTTTAATTACTTATCCAGTGCTTCATTTCCCCGAAATAGGCGAATGCATGTATGAAATATAAAGTAAAAATAGTACATGTCCGAATATACAATTGTATATTGGACTACACAGTAAATATTTGGTTATTAAAATAACGCTATTTTATTCATCATTTTGAATTGACTATTATATTGCGGAATGCATGGCGTAATCAAATGAGTGAACGTCTCAGCTTTACTGGCTATGTGATTTAAATCAAACATCTATTTCAAAGTCGAATGTAATTCAGCAAGTTTTATATGAACAGCTCTTGGTTGCACTGATTTAAGTGTTTTAATTGAGTATTGAGGGTTTTAATGATGACATAACACACACATATGCTGCACCTTTAAAATTAAATAATAGATACAGTATGGCGAAAACATTAATTAAACTGCACCATACAGCTGTTTCCTTTTCCTCGGACTCTTTAGTGATGCTAGGGACCAAAAGGTGGGAATCCAAATTTCCGATATAGAAACTTATATAGAGGCAGAAGGGTCAAGTGCGTAAAACCCCTTTAAATTATGAATTTAGAAATAAAATTAACCTAGTTCTGTATGTAGTTCAAATGTTGGAGGAAGCCGGAATACCTGTGGAAAACTCCATTGGAGCGAGAGCAGATCCAGTAACATGTGACATCTGGTAGGGGAATTGAACCCCAGCTGCCTTAGTGAAAGGCGGGTGTGTTAACAACTACGCCACCTGACCACCAATGTTGTAATTGCCAATATTGCATAATACAATATATTTACAAAACCTGGAATTACTTTTGGTACAGGCGCCTTGGGTAGTTTAAATTTTTCATGATTGATCGTTTGCCAGAATCTCATAAAGAAGAATACGTGATCAACAATACAGAAAATACATATCCCCAACAATAGCCCAATCTCATAAACATCACTCGGCGATAACACCATGCAGTGTATACGGTCTACATATCGGCGACATCAGTTATCTCTAGAGCTCTATTTGATTCGCCGCCTGTGTTTTACCATTATGGCTGTCTGTGTAACTGTGTTCTCTCAGATCCGTTTGTTGCTTTCTGACAATGCTCTCGATTTAAGACAACGCCACTTGCTGATTGTTGATATCGTCATCTTTTGGCGGGAAAATGCAATCCGATAAGTTTATGTCCATTTTGTCAGCTGTTCATGTATATGAAATTCAATGAAATACCGTTGTTTTCGGCTGAAATTGTGCTAGAAACAGGTCACGCTAATCGTGGTTGTTAGATATGGTATTTATTTCACTTTCGTTAGTTACATGTATTAATTTTCAAAAGTTACAAAATAACACTTCCTAAATCTCGTGTGCATCAAACAATCACTCGTCATGTAACCCCTATATATACACGTGTACTTGTTAACCATCAAATATTGCGGGGATAATGTATGCCGGTGTTTGCTTTGTTATATGGTAAAAATGACATTAAACGTTCGTGCGGTGACATTATCGACAAACTAATTCACTTTGAAAATGTCACCCATATAAACGACTTTTGAGAAGTTCGTCCTGAACTGTAGCTAAGTACAGATGTACCATTATCTTTGTGGACAGACGTGTGCCCTTTGCTGTGTTCTCTTGATCTAGATTTGATGTTCAATACATTGATACAGAGATTATAGAAATTTGGGCAGAGTCCGACAGACTGTCTAACTTCCGTCTACTCCGGTTTTTTATGTCTATTCCCTTTTATGTGAATGGATAGGGCTATGGTTAAATTATTCGAGATCAGATTCTATACCATTCTTGCGTCTATCCGATTCTGTAATTTCACCACCATTTGATCAAGCATAAGTATGAGCCAAAGACAAAATACACTATTTTTTTATGTAATTGGTGCTATTCCTCCTTTTTTCTTCACCCTTTCCATCCTCCATTCTTTTCTTGTATGTCTCCCCTTTCTAATTTGTCAGGCTGTTAACTAAAAACTACAGTGACCAGTGGTCAGTGAAAGAAGGCCACCCATGCGAGGCAAACTACGCTCGCTGATTTCATAGCATGTGGCTATATTTGGTTTTGAGACATGTAAAATGTTTATTTTCTACAGAAATTTAATATCCTACGGATATAAGAATTTAAAATGAAAAAATGCAGCATATGTTAACGTTAAAAGTACTAGACCTGGAACATATCCAGAATACGGAAAATACCTCAAAATCTGAAGATTTTTGCTTTTTTTTTTCTTTCGTACAACCGTATTGCAGATATTTTCATGTCACAAATCAATGTAAATATGAATAGTCAAATTTAAATTGTACAATAAAATATTTTGCATTTAAACATCAAAGGTACTCGTATTTTACATGGAATTATCCTAATAAGCCTATTTGACAGTACTTCATCATCATCATCATTAGCATCATTATCCTGCCTTTACTACCCCAAGGACGAAAAAAAATGAAAATAAAATGCTGTAAAATTTCCCGGTTTATTGTGCTACTGTGAAAGTTTATATTTTCGCGGTTATAATCTTTCGCCTCTACACTGTTCACAATGTTAAAATAGTGTAAAATATTCTCGCTGTCAGTCGTGCTGTTTTGTATTGTGTGCCTATAACACTATTAGAGACCGTAGATTTTGAAAGGTGTAAAATATACTCTCTGGTGAATATATTCGCGGAGATTCCATATTCGCGGATATTCCATGCAAGTGAAATAAGCGAAAATTTCCACTCCGCGAATAATTCCACTTCTACAGTACAGTAATTGATATCAACTACCTTAAGCTTTCTAAAATGGTATTTATTTTCTATAGTGTTTCTTGATAATTTTACTCATTATAAGCCAAGCAAATGTTTTTACTTACAAACCAACTTTCAAACTTTTGTTAATTGCTTTTTCTATCTCTTTTCTTCCATTTCATTTTTCAGGACGGGAAGTGTTTAAAGTGTCCTCTTTACATAAGATTACTTGTTCCGTTATCATTTCGTTAAATATGGTCGCCGGGCTAGACGACACTATCTAACCAGGATTAACTGATTACGTAACTTCCTGTCTATAACGGATACAGCACGTTGATATGTAAATGATTATCTTTCCGGAACAAGTGTCTGTCACCGGCTACTGTGCTGCGGTTTATAATATCTCTCCGTTTTCCTTTGTTCTTTTTTTGACGCTGCGATATGTTTGTACACGTGTTACAGTGTTGTGTCATATATATTTGGACGCGCAATATATTTAACTATATATTTCATGCATTTTGACCAATTTTCAATGATTTTCATGACTTTGTTTTTCATTGAAATTTATTGAATTCAAATAAAATTATTCAGAAACGATAGATAAGTATTTGCTCATTCCTTCGGTAATATTTGTATACAGTTGTGGGATCGCACAACGTTACACGATATGCGGTGTTCACACGATGGGCGAACGGTGTGTGCACGATGTGCGAACGATGCGATCCTGGGCGATTATTTCTAACGCACACGTGGGCGCACGATAAACTAAAATTGTGCGATGACAATCGTGGTTGAAGTCAAATGAGAAATGGCTTAACACTAAAATTAGAATCAGGAATAATCTTTCTGTAGATTTTGAAACTAAGCAAATAGACACATTTAAACTTTAAACACATATTGACAAGTTCTCATTCAGGTAAATATTGCCAGTTTTTACCAAGTTATACCTGTACATAGACAATATATAAGAGTAAAGTCTTCTGCCTCATCGACGACACCCGCTATGTAAATCTTGGTCACATCAAAATAAACATCAAGTCCTCGAAATGAGTACCGAGTCATTGTCAATCACAACAAGTAAGCATAATAATGAGCATACTCAAAAGCGTCCATCTTCATATCACACACAAATACAGAATAATTTTCAATGAGACAAAGATGGCGACTATAAAACTTGCCCATAGTTCTGATCAACCTGCATCTCTAGTAGAATAACAAATCAACTGCGCCATGCAAACCGAGAAGCAGGGATGTAAGAAAGAAATGGAAACTTTAACATAGGAAAATTGAAATCATCACGTTTATCATATAGCTTAGTAGAAATCTTTCCATATTGGTCGTACATTGTAGTTAAGTAGATATCGAGGTAAGCAGCTGATGTAGAAGAGTATGTTGTGTCCTTTATTTCAAGTTCAGAAGGGTACATACGATCGACGTGGTCAGCAAACTTTTTGTTGTTCATAGACAACACATCTGCGATGTATCTGGCAAAGTTTTTGTTACCTGCCAGTCCTGATAAGCTCTTCCAACAAACGATAAATATGTAAGTAAGTCTCTTATGAAAACAAACACAAGTCAGCTAAGTGTGGGGCACAGTTTGTTCCCATGGAATTCCAACAGCCTGCTGAAAAATCTTTCCTCCAAACTCAACGAAAATATTGTTAACCAGGAAAACAATCATTCGTACTAAATTTTCTTCAGTATATTTAAGGACTGTACTTGATAATAAATTGGAAGCGGTTTATTAAACGAGTGCACTTCGGTTTTCGGTCTATATATCGATAGACCAATTTATTATCAAGTGCAATCTTTATAATTTAATTACATTACAAAATTAAAAAATCCTACATCAGATGAACATAACCTTTTTGATAATAATAACATTGTTTTTATGAATGGCGCATTGCTATCTCTATCAAGCGATCACAATCCGTGATTCAAATATGGTGCGTACTGTGACGTAACGATGACGCTGGCTAGAGAAAGGCCGCCATGACTGTCCTATTTCGTACGTAGGAACTCTTCAACATCTTAACCCCAAGTTCCTGTAGCCTACATATAACAATTTATGATTGGTGCAACTGAAGCACACAGTTGTTAAAGGAGGAGTTTGAATTGAAACAAAAAGACATGTTATATTTGGATGGGGAAAATGCCACGGTATACAAAGGTCGGTTTGTGATCGTGTTTACATTATTCATTGATGAGATTTCAACAGGACGAGTACGGGATGCAACTCGCATTTTGTGTATGACGTCATCAAAACATGTCCTTTATTTTCGGTCTATCGCATGATTCACTTAATCAACAAACCAATAAAAAAATCGTGTTTCAAATAAATTAAATATTTCATCTTAGTTTTTGGTTGTGTTTTTACACAAAGTATGATCCAAGATAGCTCACTGCCATAATGAGAGATCTAAAACGTTCTTTCAGTTTTGTATGAGGTATGGTAGTGTTCAGGGCGAAAAAAATCAAATATTTTGATCGAAATTTGTTTTAGGAAAGGGTGCTAAGGACTGTCCAAAAAGATCTTTCGAGGTTTTCAAAATATCCCGTTAATTCTACTCCTGGACTAAACATTGTCACAATAAGACTAAAGCCCTGATTTAAGGGTACTATGAGTGGTAGTAAGAAGTTTTGATAAAGGCTTGGTCGAGCAATTAGCAGAACCTGCGATAAAACGTTTCTCATACGGATCCTTATGTATAGATATACAATTCTCACAAAATCATTGCAACTAACACATGAAGTTCTATCAAGCAATGATCATTCTGAGGAGTTCGCAGAAGCTGCCTTATCGAGCGCTAATTTCTTTTCTCCCTTTTGTGTGTATGTATGCGTGCGTGCACGGTATGAATTGTGTTCTGTTTATGTGGGACCGTGCTTCCAACGGAAACTTTTATGCTGACACCTCACTTGAATGCTACAGAACAGATACAAACAACATTTACCCCAAACCATTCATACTCCACCTGGGTTGTCGGAGTTGTGTCGGCAGGAAAAAAACACTTTCTCAGTATATTGCATGCGTGCGACGACTTCGGGTTTCTCAGAATATTGCATGCGTGCGACGACTTCGGGTTTCTCAGAATATTGCATGAGTGCGACGGCATTCGTACCCATGCTGTCTGCATCGAAGGCCGGAGTGTTACCACTCGACCAATCCGCCCACAGCTAATGTGGTCAGGAGGATATATGTTAGTCTATATACAGGTAACCGTGAGACATCAAAACAGAAAGCATAACAAATAACAGTTCGCTGAGCGGAAACGAAATTATGGCGGAAAACGACAAAGACCAACACTATATTAGCCATTTTATGGCATGGACATGAAAGTATTTACTATAAAATATAAGAGTCAAACCAGTAGGTCACACACGTGAATCCCCGCCCACGTTAAATCTAGGTTTCTTTATTTCTCCCCACAAACCAAAACCCAGTGAAAACAAGCTGTATAGAAGAAATATCTCACCGAGTTATGACGTTGAGATGATAAATATCAGAGGTCACCTTAATGTACTTAATTGACTGATAGAATATAACCATTATGTAGGTATAAACTAACATTACATACATACATCTCTACTTTTAAAAAGCTAATTAAAATAAACAAATCATCAAATCCTTATTGACAATATATAGCACTCCCTATTTCCTAACATTATTTTGACGTAAAGAAAATGTTATCAATCAATAATTGGCTCATGTCTATACAATAGAAATGTAACATGAATACAAACTAGGTCATGAATGAAGAGCAAAAGCCAAAGTGTATCTATTTAATTTGATTCGAGTGGGAGACATGATGCTGGGCGGCCCGTTTTATTGATGTCGAGGCTCAACCGATCCTGTGTTTTACTGTCTGTTCAGTATATGTTGGTGCCTTCTGTATTGAATTTCCGTTCTAATCAAATTCCTTTTTGTTGGTGATCAAATTTTATTTCTTTTTTTACTACAACGAGCATGACCTATTGAAAGACAGACGTATAGCAGTTTATATTACATGAAAAAAATATATGGTAACGATATCAATGAGGATAAAAAAACGTACGACGATATAAATGAGAATTCGGGATGGTTTTAGTTTTGTATGTTTAATCTAGCGACGGTTCTTCAGGGTTCTGTATTTTACCTAACATTGTCATGACACGTTGCAAGCACAACAATCAGGCGTATCCCTAACCCACCGTAAATATTAATTCAACGTTATTAATACAAACGAACACGTTCTAAGCCAGTATCATTTAGATATATGAAATGAAAATATGTTGCAGTACCTAAAAAAATCCTGTTTCATCAAAAGAGAACTCTGCTTTAATCACCAAATCTGATTAAACAGTTTTGCGTTATAGCGTGTTTTAAGGAAAACAAATATTTTATTTCTAACAAAAAGGTGTTGTAGCCACTCCGGCTGGTATTAGGTTAAAGTAATGATTTCCGGGTCATTCACCTCTGGGGTCAAGGTCATTACCCACAAACACGTGTCTATGAAACCCTTCTCATGCTCAAGCATGCATTTGGTGTTTAAGCCAAATTCATAAGTTCGGTTAAAACAATTTTTTTTATCAAAATCATTTTTTATCAATGAATTGAGGGGGTATGGAGAGACTTAAGTATAAACACTGTTTTTTTTTAATGTTTAGTGTTTAAACTTTATCCGCTGGCATGACTTGTGCTAAAGTTACAATAAAGATGAATTGAGAACAGAATCTGTACTTCAGGAAAAGAGCTGTTTCGTGTATAAGGTCTTGGAAGTCTGATTATCACCGCCTAAAACAGTAACTGGAAACGAATTTTACCTGAACGACTTAGCTTTGATAAATGGTTTGGTTTGATGTTTTATTTAACGTCAACGCATTTGAGGACAACATCCCAGTATATGCGATGCGAGTACGTCTTGAGTGCGTGTGTACTTGATAGGCATCGGTATGTTTGTATAAGACTCCTTGCGCAACTAATGCTTACTTTTGAAAAAGAAAAATACTTATTAAATACCAAATCACTTTAACTGATTTGCCTACACGGAAAACAGAAGCATTTTGGCCTAACAATGATACGGTTATATACAAAATGTATTTCAGACGAGGTTACTGTATTCTTTGTTTAACTCTAGAAATTATAGAAAGATTCAATCCTCCAAGAATTCTATATAAAATGCATTGGCATACTCTAAGAGAATCATTACTGTAAAATGAAAACGCAGTTCTTATTTTGAGGATTAATGCTTACCTGGATGTGACCAAGATTTACATGGCGGGTGTCGTCGATGAAGCAGAAGACGCTTACTCTTCCAGAACACATTGTCTTATTCTCTTGTACTTTTACAAGTCTCCATGTAAAACTTTCCTTTAAGAACATTACGAACATTTGTGTTGTAATGATGGTGAACCTCGATTCCTCACAAATGTGTAGGTTGACAATTGTAGGGGATGTCAATAATATATGTTATACACAATATCTAAGGATTATACAAAGGAAAAGCACGAGAATAATACATTTTATTGTTTAGAATATAAAACTGCACACTACAGCTGTTTTGTCCTTCTATGACTCATTTGGGATGCTAATCAAGAGCCCAAATTGTGAACCATAGGAGGCAGCTGAGGAAGCAAAGCCGACCACAGGAAATGTCAAATGAATATTTAGTACATGTATATATTCTGAAAAGTGTCACGATTCAAATAAATCAAAATTTGTTATGCAAGTAACGACAAACCTCGGGGACTTTTGAGGACGTAGGCGAGGTAGGAAGATTGTACGAAAGCCCAATACAAGATAGCACCTTAATGATTTAGAGAGTTTGATATTTACCTGGATGTGACCAAGATTAACTAGACGGTATGATCGATGAAGCAAAAGACGCTTACTCTTCCGGAGTATATGGTCTAATTACCATGTATTTTTACCAGGGTCTCTATGTAAATATTCCCTTGTTCATATTCTGCTCCTAGTTTAATCGATTTTAAGATTATGGTTTTGTTTACGCTTCGATATTTTCTGATTTATATATAATTATATGATCGTGGTAGTAATAGCGACAGTACGGACAAATACCTTGTCAAATTTTCAAGGCTATCCGCCCCTGTATCAAGACACATAAGATACACGTTACATTACATTAACAGAATATACATAAAGCATTAAACAATTTTAGGTTTAAATGCTAAATGTTGCATATAATCCTTTCGGCTGATCGGACGCCGAAGGTCCTAACAAATTAGCTGCACCTTACAGATTTTTCCGACGTTTAGAACTCGTCAGTGAACATATCTTGTCGCGGAGGGTGATAACACTCTTGTTTTCTGTTCCAACTTCTGATAAAGAATTAATTAACACCCCTGCTTCTCCATCCTATGGTGTTTACATGTCGTAGTTGATTTGTTATTCTAGGGCTTGCTTTAGTATCGAGATCTTCGTTATAGATGTCGCCTGCTGACGATCAAACTTACAGCACAGGAATTCGAGAGATGCAGGTTTCCCGAAGACTATGAGCTTTTTATTTAAGTCGCCATCCTGGTATTATTGAGAGATATTTTGTATTCTGTGACCTAGATTTACATGGCGGGAGTCGTCGATGACGCAGAAAAACCTTACCCTTTCCATCTTATTTTAAGTGTTTCTGTTTTATTTTTTCCTTTGGTCATACTGTGCGCCTAGTTTAACTGATTTTGAATTCGGATTAAAATTTTATTGACGCTTCGGTATTCTGTGATGTTTTTTTTTATCTTGTATTCCATTTTATACCGTATCTGATTCTTTACTTTCATTTTGATTTAACTGTAACATAAGTAGTCTGGACACATCTGTTGACGAGTGACAAACTGTGGTCCATTGTTCGAAGCCAGGCCTAGCCCCGTTGGATGTTTGCACTCTGAGCACTCTTTGTTATTTTTATCTTTTATATTTATCATACGAGACATGCAAAGTAAAAGAAATAAGACCTGGGCCCGTATTTATGAAACCGTACTCATGCTCAAGCATGGATTCTGTGCTCAAGCCAGCTTTCTTGAAATTCACCTGAATCACGTCGAAGAGTCAAAAAGTCATTGTAAATGTTGATAATAGCTTTCAACTCCATGCCTCTTCAACTCTTTACCAAAACTTTGACAAAATTAGATCGTTTAAATAATTTAAAGCCAAAACAAAAATTAAAGCTTGAGCAAAGAATCCATGCTTGAGCATTAGACTGGTTTCATGAATACGGGCCCAGGTGTTCAGGAAAAGAGGCGTATTCTGCTTCAGAAATAAGTTTATCGAAGCTAATTAAGGTATATTCATTCCGAAAAACAGAGGTTTCCGATACTTAATATGTACTGTTTTGCTTAGTTTTTTTGGGTTTTTTTTGTGTATGTTGAATTGCTTTTGTTTTGTTGGTTTTTCATTGGCACGAAGACAATTTTAGGTTTGAAATTGAAAGTTAAATGGGGTCTTTTTTATCACATAGAAGGAGACATCAAAAGTGCTGATTGGTTTTTCAAATCCTGAATTATGTAAAAGACTTTAATCCATATACGTGGGTAGCCCCTTTGTCTGGTCAACCTTAATGTCACAGAGAGCATAGTGGTAGCTGATGTACTATTTATTTAATAGCACAGTGTTAGCTGATGTACTATTTATTTAATAGCACAGTGTTAGCTGATGTACTATTTATTTAATAGCACAGTGTTAGCTGATGTTCTATCTATTTAATAGCACGTTATCAGCTGATGTTCTATCTATTTAATAGCACAGTGTTAGCGGATGTACAATCTATTTAATAGCACAGTATTAGCTAATGTTCTATCTATTTAAAAGCGACGTGGGGCGTTTAGGTAAATCGCACTTTACTTACAAATGTCAATGTTGAAATTAATTTAATGAAAATCTCTTGGTTTTTTAAATCAAAATTTAATTAGGTATATCCTTTCTTGAGAGCATCTTTTCAAAATGCAAAAGCATAAATGGATCGATACATTAAGCTTTTAAAATATAGCATGCGCTCGTTTCCTTTAGTTGATAGATAGCGCAATATTGTATTTGTAAGGCATCTGTTCCATGGCGGCTGTACGTCTGAATCTATAGACATGTACTCATGTTGTTCTCGGTGACCTTTTAGTCATTAGCAAGGCCAATGAATCATTTCATACTAAAATTAATACCCTTATTATTCCAATTATTGATGAGAACAAAATTAAATGAAACTGAAGTAACCGCATTTTGAAGTCAATGAAAGCACTCTACTTTTTCATCGATAAAATAATAAGAAGGAAGCAAGTATTGCAATTAAAAAAAAAAGGTTTCGTTTAAGATTTTACAGTTGTTACAACGTTGACCATGCCAGTTTTAATATAAGACACTCTACAAATAACAAGTCATGATACGATTCATACAATTTTCATATACTGACTACTGAATCCTATCAGTGTGGTTACCGTTGTGACGTCATTTCCGGTCGTATGGCAAAATCGGGGATTTTCTGATTTGCGTTCAGGTGTGGAATTTAGTAAAATGGTCAAAACTTCGTAATTCTTACCCAAAAAAATTTTGTGAAAATTTTCTCACTTATTATTTACCAATCCTTCCATACCCGAAAGATGGTTCATCACTACAGTTACTCTCTAAGGTGTACGCTGCCTGATCGTTCTTCTCCACCTTTCCAAGTATGTCTATCTTCAAAAGCCTCCAACCCGACTTTTATGTTGAGTAAGTTGTTACATTTAACGACTGTACCTCATATATGTAAATTTAGAAAGAACGAATATATGACGTACGTGTAAAATCCGTATTTTGCTAAGGATATGTTTTGATAGTTAAAATAAAGGTGTGTTTGATAAATTCATTAAAGCATTTAAAATATCAATCGGTGCATCTAGTCTTTTAAAATTCAAAATGCATTTCTCAAGCAGCCTACTTTAATTTTAAATCCACTATTAGCTAAAAATGTTTTTTTAGATTCATAATGTTTTTCTAAAGCAGCAAGTTAATTTGAAAAACAATATTAACTAAACGTGTCAATGTTTTCAAAGAAAATAACCCGACCGACTTCAAAAAGACAGTAAGGTGCAAAACCTACTTGAGACTGGAGACGTATAAGCGATGGTTACTTCTGGGTCAGAGCTTATATGGATCCAATATATCCGATGTGATTAGAAGCGTGCCAAGTGTAATTGAATAGCCGCCAAGTGGCTATGTCTTAATACGTTTAGGAAAGTGGATTGGCGTTGACGGACGTTGGTCAGATCGTCCGTCGGATATGAGAGTGACCATCTTTACTATAAAACACGCGAACGTCTATTAAAAGAGCGGTAGTGTAACCTGATTTGTTTACAAGGGGTTTCCGTATACGTAGCTACGCTAATTAAGGATTTGTAGACAGAATACTTAATTAAACCGTTCGTACGTTTTGGACGAGACGATATAAAATGTTTACCGTTCACATTTAATTAAAACTTGTTTTATATTTATATTTTTTTAATTAGTTCCAAGAATTGATGTTTTCGTGATAAAAATGTCAAAGAACTAAGTTGCTGGTACACAGGTTTAGTTCATTAATATGTTACATCTATAAAGGTAATTGCAAATAAACTCATACAAGTAGTCGACAGTTGTGTTTGTATCAATATACGCAACTACAACTAAAAATATAGTTTATACATTTAAATTTCATGAAATACAAATGAAACAAATCCCTAGCAGCATATCAAAAGGAAACTTTGGAAAACCCATGTTCATTTAGCAACACTTGAATATCAATTCATAATTCCTAAAGGATGGTCGGGTGGTGCAGTGGATAGCACCCTTGCCTTTCTTCAAGGCGGTCGGGGCTAGATTCCCCGACTAGACATGAAAAGGTATGGGGTCACTTGCCCAACCACGTGGGTTTTCTCCGGGTACTACGGTTTCCTCCCACAATAAGACCCCTGGTGAGCTAACATCTGCACAAACACGAGTGATTAATATAATTTGGATAACTTATTTCATAATTGTTAAAAAAAAAAGTAATTTTCATATGTTTAATAAATGTAAATTACGCACCAATGTAAATTGCGCAGGTACATATCATATATTCATTGTGTGGCATTTAACTGTTACCCTGTTTAGATTCGGGAGAGCACGCTTCGTCCTGATGCGTGATCATCGGGTTGACAAATATTGCTTTCCTACAGAGTTGTTTTTCTTTCTGTGTTTTCTGTTTTGGAGATGTGAAAAAGTCAAAGTTCAATTGAAGCCCTTAATCGGAACACTCTGGTGTTTTCTCTCTCCTCTAACGTTTCCTTCTGATCGGCTGTGTGTCCCCGAGGCACATCTGGTCAGTTTGATGCCAGGATAATGAGGCCGGATGTAGTATCATGCTAGGTTGTATCCTGTCCGTGTTATCACATGTCAATTACAGATAAGTGACCATTAAATGACCTCGTTATTTATGAACATTGTATGTTTTTGTATGACCTTGACTATTTCGGGGAAATGAGATCCATTGTTTGCGCAGTTCGAGATATATCATTAAGGTAATTTCAAAAGACTATAAACAAGTTTTATGGTCGCAATTTTTGTTTCATTGAGAAAAAGTTTGTATCTTTGTGATATATAAGATGGGCGTTTTTGAATGTTCTCATAAGTGTGCTTACTTGTTGTGATTGAGATTGAAGACTCGGTTCTCACTTTGAGGATTTGATGTTTACTTAGGAAAGGTGAACAAGATGGGCTCCATGTAAATAAACATGTACTTCCTTTTTATATGTTGCCATAGTTTAATCGATTCTGAGTTCGGATTATGTTTTTGTGATTCTTCGGTATTCTCTATCTTTTATAGCCACAGTCAATCTCATTTGAGTAGTGGCACGGTACTTAATATACACATTTTCGTAGTACACGATTTGAAATTATACAGAACTAGTTTAATGTTACTTCTAAATTAATAAATTAAAGGGGTTTTACGCACCTGACCCTTCTGCTTCTACATAAGTTTAGAAATTTTGGATTCCTACCTTTTGGCTTCTAGCATCACTGAAGAGTCCTAGGAGGACGAAACAGCTGTATGATGCAGTTTAATTCATTTTTTCGGCATACTGTATCTATTACTAAATTTAATAGGTGCAGCATATGTGCGTGTTACGTGATCTTCAATACACAAAAGAGCTATAAGGTGGTGTATTTCATGAATATTGCTCAACATTTCCAATAAACAGCATTATTCTCTTTATTTTCCCCACGCTTTAATCGAAATGGGGGGAATTAATTAAGGTCTGACTGTCCGTCTGTCACACTTCGTTTCCGTGCAATAACGGCAACATATATTATCCGCTTTTCTTTAAACTTGGGTACAAGGTAAATTGTGTAAAGTGCTCGGCCAAGTTTCATCGCAACATTTCGCGGACCTTATTTAGCGAAGTTATGGCCCCTTTCAGTAACAAAAAAAATCATTTTCTGCCGTTTCCGTGCAATAACAGCTGATGATATTGGCGGAGTTATGGCCCCTTGATAAATGTTTCCATGCAATCACGGCAACAAAATATTATCCATTATACATCTTTGTGTCAACAGCATAAAAAATTACCAAAGAGTCTTACCTACAATATGATTACCCCCTTACAAAGGGGAAAAGCGGGGGATATCAATTCTACGAAGTAGCTTGTTCAGTATAGTCTTTGATAATTAGATGTACTTTATCTGTTATTTACATTTATAATTTATTAAATGTTCAATATGCGTTATTGATACCGAGCCTAACTGCAATACTTACCAAGCTGGATGCCAATATGGTTTTTTTTTTAACTTGTCTTAGTACATTTTCTCCAAAAACCAGATTACAAAAATACACTATTTTTCTTATGGATACATTTTGTTTTAGTGCTAATGGACATGTGGTTCCCTTTTTTGTCTATACTTTTCAAGTATTAGAGAGACCATCCCAGATCCAACGGCAGATGGAGGTCGTCTTTGACCATTGCGACAAAAGAGATTACGGCTGATATATAGAGAAGATAGAAAACATCGTTAGTGTAAGATCTATGTTACCACTAACAGCCTATCTATCCTGATTTCGGCGAGGTCCCGTGACACTAATTGGTAAACCTACAGAACGGTATTGGGAACTCCAACCATATTTTAATTAAGTATACAGACCTTTTTGTACTTGCGCGTGATGTCTGCTCTTGTAATCGTTTGTGGTATGATACAAACCTGTTCAACACCATACATGGTTTTACTGTATCAAAGTTTAAAGTGAATTGCTGAATCAGTCGTCCCCAAACAGCATTGTCTCTCGGTCTTAAATGATAAAACATCTAAATGTGTAAACTGTGTTTTGTTTAAAGAGAAAGCTTAACATAAGGTTGCATGGTAAAGCTATATTAACCTATCATCGTTTTCAGCAAATTGCTGACTCAGTCACGTCTTGCTATATAGTAGACTAGACCATGGTATATTCAACGTATTAACACTTTGATTTGCTCTTTGGGTTTCGTATAAAGAGAAATCTTGAAATAATTCTACATGGTGAAGCAACAATATCAGAAGATCGATTTGTGTTGAGATTGTAGCTAATATCTTGATATTTGTATAAAGTTACCAATAGATTTTTATGTATTTCTACAAACTTTTAAAAAAATGTTGTTTGTTTTTTGATTGTTTGGTTTTTTTTCAATGTTATTCAACTAAATATTATCACCAAGAAAACTATCACTAATGCTTTTCGTTTTGAATGTAATTTGTGTACAGATTTGGAAACACTATTATCCTATAGATATTTTATATGCATCAGAACTGTAAGCAATAACTCTACAGGATATATAAAATCCTCGAGAAATGCTCAATTAAGGTGGTCGTCTTCAAAGAGAAAGGCATGCAGAATTCCCATTTCTATACACTTCAAAGGACAAAACTCTTCTAAGAAACGCTTGGAGCTAATATGGAACTCGAAACGGTTTTTATCAGAGGCAATTGCATAATTATACAAAAAGAGAAAGATAAGGCTTAATATTCGAAACAAAATGTTCCATTCTCCTTTTTTTTATTTATTCGTTCGTTATTTTTGTTTTAATATTTATTCCTTATATGCATGTTTTCCAGAAAACAAGTAAGTAGAAAATCGAACGGACACACTTTCCAAATGAGTAATTACTTTCATTGGCTTTGTTTTGTATGCTGGTAAATACATATCTAGTATATTATAAATCTTCTCATGCATCGTTTTCCGACTTGTCAGACGCAAATACTTGATATTAACCATTGCATAGCATTGTCTCTATATCACTTTGTCTAATTAAATTTGCATACATAGGGCCATGGATGCCATTGGCCTGCTGTTTACTTTATAATTTTTGCGTTAAATACCACTGATCGTCCCAGGGCGATTGCTGTTCTATTCATCGAACAAACATTCATATTACCTATGAATGCCAACTGAAAGCAGTTAAATGCTTAAATGAAAACAGAGAGAGACTTCGTCGCGTGACAGAGGATTTAGCCAAAAAGCGCAAAACGGATTTTATGACAGACATATGTAGGGTACGTTACTCTGGAACATCTATCTCACCTGAGATAAAGGTTTTTCTTTGTGGCTTATTCTTGTTTGTAAGATTCCCATATAATTCGATCTTATGAACAAAATATGATTAAATGTAAAACCTGTTCTGAAAGTAGAAACTTTAGAACATCGCACGCTATATATTATGACACACTTGACATCTTCTGTAATTTGAAATAGTCTAAGTCTGATGTCTCTGATTGTAAAAAGTAAAACCCATATAACGTGTGATTCTGAAGTCTTAATCTTGACGATTTCTCCTCTGCAATTTTATTCTGGTTTCAATTTTTGGTCTGAAATTAGTATTTTTATTATTAGTGTAGTGGCGGAATAGTGGGTTGGTGGATTAGTGTATTGGCGGAATAGTGGGTTGATGGATTAGTGTAGTGGCTGAATAGTGGGTTGATGGATTAGTGTAGTGGCGGAATAGTGGGTTGATGGATTAGTGTATTGGCGGAATAGTGGGTTGGTGGATTAGTGTAGTGGCGGAATAGTGGGTTTGTGGATTAGTGTATTGGCGGAATGGTGGGTTGGTGGATTAGTGTATTGGCGGAATGGAGGGTTGGTGGATTAGTGTATTGGCGGAATGGTGGGTTGGTGGATTAGTGTAGTGGCGGAATAGTGGGTTGGTGGATTAGTGTAGTGGCGGAATAGTGGGTTGATGGATTAGTGTATTGGCGGAATAGTGGGTTGATGGATTAGTGTAGTGGCGGAATAGTGGGTTGGTGGATTAGTGATGTGGCGGAATAATGGGTTGATGGATTAGTGTATTGGCGGAATGTTGGGGTGGTGGATAAGTGTAGTGGCGGAATAATGGGTTGGTGGATTAGTGTAGTGGCGGAATAGTGGGTTGGTGGATTAGTGTATTGGCGGAATAGTGGGTTGATGGATTAGTGTAGTGGCTGAATAGTGGGTTGATGGATTAGTGTAGTGGCGGAATAGTGGGTTGATGGATTAGTGTATTGGCGGAATAGTGGGTTGGTGGATTAGTGTAGTGGCGGAATAGTGGGTTTGTGGATTAGTGTATTGGCGGAATGGAGGGTTGGTGGATTAGTGTATTGGCGGAATGGAGGGTTGGTGGATTAGTGTATTGGCGGAATGGTGGGTTGGTGGATTAGTGTATTGGCGGAATAGTGGGTTGATGGATTAGTGTAGTGGCTGAATAGTGGGTTGATGGATTAGTGTAGTGGCGGAATAGTGGGTTGATGGATTAGTGTATTGGCGGAATAGTGGGTTGGTGGATTAGTGTAGTGGCGGAATAGTGGGTTTGTGGATTAGTGTATTGGCGGAATAGTGGGTTGGTGGATTAGTGTAGTGGCGGAATAGTGGGTTGGTGGATTAGTGTATTGGCGGAATGGTGGGTTGGTGGATTAGTGTAGTGGCTGAATAGTGGGTTGATGGATTAGTGTAGTGGCGGAATAGTGGGTTGATGGATTAGTGTATTGGCGGAATAGTGGGTTGGTGGATTAGTGTAGTGGCGGAATAGTGAGTTGATGGATTAGTGTAGTGGCGGAATGGAGGGTTGGTGGATTAGTGTAGTGGCGGAATGGTGGGTTGGTGGATTAGTGTAGTGGCGGAATAGTGGGTTGGTGGATTAGTGTAGTGGCGGAATAGTGGGTTTGTGGATTAGTGTATTGGCGGAATAGTGGGTTGGTGGATTAGTGTAGTGGCGGAATAGTGGGTTGGTGGATTAGTGTATTGGCGGAATGGTGGGTTGGTGGATTAGTGTATTGGCGGAATGGTGGGTTGGTGGATTAGTGTATTGGCGGAATGTTGGGGTGGTGGATAAGTGTAGTGGCGGAATAGTGGGTTGGTGGATTAGTGTAGTGGCGGAATAGTGGGTTGGTGGATTAGAGTATTGGCGGAATAGTGGGTTGATGGATTAGTGTATTGGCTGAATAGTGGGTTGATGGATTAGTGTAGTGGCGGAATAGTGGGTTGATGGATTAGTGTATTGGCGGAATAGTGGGTTGGTGGATTAGTGTAGTGGCGGAATAGTGGGTTTGTGGATTAGTGTATTGGCGGAATGGAGGGTTGGTGGATTAGTGTATTGGCGGAATGGAGGGTTGGTGGATTAGTGTATTGGCGGAATGGTGGGTTGGTGGATTAGTGTATTGGCGGAATAGTGGGTTGATGGATTAGTGTAGTGGCTGAATAGTGGGTTGATGGATTAGTGTAGTGGCGGAATAGTGGGTTGATGGATTAGTGTATTGGCGGAATAGTGGGTAGGTGGATTAGTGTAGTGGCGGAATAGTGGGTTTGTGGATTAGTGTATTGGCGGAATAGTGGGTTGGTGGATTAGTGTAGTGGCGGAATAGTGGGTTGGTGGATTAGTGTATTGGCGGAATGGTGGGTTGGTGGATTAGTGTAGTGGCTGAATAGTGGGTTGATGGATTAGTGTAGTGGCGGAATAGTGGGTTGATGGATTAGTGTATTGGCGGAATAGTGGGTTGGTGGATTAGTGTAGTGGCGGAATAGTGGGTTGATGGATTAGTGTAGTGGCGGAATGGAGGGTTGGTGGATTAGTGTAGTGGCGGAATGGTGGGTTGGTGGATTAGTGCAGTGGCGGAATAGTGGGTTGGTGGATTAGTGTAGTGGCGGAATAGTGGGTTTGTGGATTAGTGTATTGGCGGAATAGTGGGTTGGTGGATTAGTGTAGTGGCGGAATAGTGGGTTGGTGGATTAGTGTATTGGCGGAATGGTGGGTTGGTGGATTAGTGTATTGGCGGAATGGTGGGTTGGTGGATTAGTGTATTGGCGGAATGGTGGGTTGGTGGATTAGTGTAGTGGCGGAATAGTGGGTTGGTGGATTAGTGTAGTGGCGGAATGGTGGGTTGGTGGATAAGTGTATTGGATTGGCTAATTGGTGGTATGGTGGATTGATAATTTGATTGATTAGTGGGTTGGTGGATTGGTAAATTGGCTAATTATGAATCGGCGGTTTTGTGGTTTGGTGGATTGGTGGATTGACGGGTTAATGTTTTAGTGGATCGTTGGAATGATGGATTGATGGGTTAGTCAATTAGTGCACTGATAGATTGTCTGATTGGTGTTTCAGCATGATTTGTAAAAAAAATACTTTATACTGTTAAAGCTCCATTAATTTTAACACTGCATGTTTTCATTTAATTGCTGATGCTTCAGTTAAACATACCTGAGGGAACAAAGCTACCTTAGGTTAGCAGGTATGAAAATAATTGTAAAGAAGTAAACTTAGGCAACAACAGTGTTTTAAGTTAAACAACGTAAACAAACAATAGCAGAATTCAAACCCAGACCTGCCATCATTACACTGTATATACTCAAGCTCTTTCGAACAATTTTGATATCCAGGTAAATTCGTACTACAGGAATATATATAATCGGGAAGAGATTTTGTAAAAAATATTTTTGTCCGAAGTTGGACGGGGGCCTTAAATACACCTTCATTTATTTTAAAGCTGTCTTTTTGATACGAATAAAAAGGTAACAGTATTTCTATAATTATTTACACATTTTCTCAGCCTTCGCTTAGCACTCTTGGGATTTCAGCGTTCTTGCCTCCAGGACCGCAGCTAAATTCTATAAATAGGTTTATTTGATTAACATTCAGTGTATTTAAGTCAGCCACGTTTGTATTGAAGCATTCGCATTTAAATACATTGAACTGAAATTTCAATAATTCTATAAATCGTTCTGCAATGTATCGCTAGCAATCGTTGTAGAACTGTGACGTCACTTGTATTGTTAAGCAGTATTTACGATTGAAACCTATATTCTGAGATACTGAGCATAACATTAAGATGGTACGTCTACAACCTCTAAACAGTTTCCGTTTGACATAGTATGCAAATAGATTGTATTGCCTCATATATACATATCATGTATTAGTCCCGGTTAGTCATTGAAGGTAATGGTCGTACAAGTACTGCGATATATTTACATTCTGTGTTGCCTTTGCCTATATAACATTACTAAACCAAATTGTAATATATGACACTGTATACTACAATTTGCAATCCACATCACATGACGTCATTTCTGACGCCATGTTGGACTATGTTATATCAAAGCTTTGCACTCCGCCTCAGATAGCATGTATGATGGCTTTGAATCAATCGCTCAGATGACACTGATTTAAATCAGGTTATTGTGACGTCATTTCTGACGCCATGTTGGACTACGTTACGTCAACGCTTTGCACTCCGCCTCAGATAACATGAATAATGGCTTTGAGTCAATAGCTAAGATGATATTGATTTAAATCAGACTCTTCCAGTAAAGAAACACACATTGAAAAAAGGAGAACGTTTACCGACTTTATCCCAAAGATATAGATACAGGCAAATTTCAAAATTATCGGAAATGTAAATATAAGCATTGAACTGTTACCAGATGTAGTATACAGTCGATATGAGTATTCATAATTTGGGTGACAGATAAATAATCATGTCGCCCTAACGGGCGACATTCTATTTATCTGTCACCCAAATTGTATTCATATCGACTGTATACTACATCTGGTAACAGTTCAATGCTTAAATGTATCCCACATATATTTACAAGTTCATATACTCCTAGATCGCATTTGTAATTGTTAAGAATCCCAGTAACAATGTTTAGAAATATTTCTTTGGTGACTTCCATTACATATTGCCACCACTGGTTCACTTTGTATGTTAAAGGAGCAGGATAAGTAATGCTGGATAAACTTAAACGTCACTCGTAAAGTGACAGAGTACGTGTCGTACTAGCCAACGAAAGGTCACACAAAACACTTACTGGTGGAAATGAAGGTGACAGAGTACGTGTCGTATTAGCCAACGAAACGTCACACTAAACACTTACTGGTGGAAATGAAGGTGACAGAGTACGTGTCGTACTAGCCAACGAAACGTCACACAAAACACTTACTGGTTGTAATGAAGGTGACAGGTCACGTGTCGTACTAGCCAACGAAACGTCACACTAAACATTTACTGGTTGTGATGAAGGTGACAGGGTACGTGTCGTACTAGTCATAGAAACGTCACACAAAACACTTACTGGTTGTAATGAAGGTGACAGAGTACGTGTCGTACTAGCCAACGAAACGTCACACAAAACACTTACTGGTTGTGATGAAGGCGACATGGTACATGTGGTACTAGCCAACGAAACGTCACACAAAATACTTACTGGTTGTGATTAAGGTGACAGAGTACGTGTCGTACTAGCCAACGAAACGTCACACTAAACACTTACTGGTTGTAATGAAGGTGACAGGTCACGTGTCGTACTAGCCAACGAAACGTCACACTAAACACTTACTGGTTGTAATGAAGGTGACAAGTCACGTGTCGTACTAGCCAAAGAAACGTCACACTAAACACTTACTGGTTGTGATGAAGGTGACAGGGGACGTGTCGTACTAGTCATAGTAACGTCACACAAAACACTTACTGGTTGTAATGAAGGTAACAGAGTACGTGTTAACACTTACTGGTTGTAATGAAGGTGACAGGGTACGTGTTGTACTAGCCAACGAAACGTCACACAAAAACACTTACTGGTGGTAATGAAGGTAACAGGGTACGTGTCGTACGAGCCATCGAAATGTCACACTTTACACTTACTGGTTGTAATGAAGGTGACAGGTCACGTGTCGTACTAGCCAACGAAACGTCACACAAAAACACTGAATGGTTGTAATTAAGGTGACAAGGTACGGGTGGTAATAGCCAACGAAACGTCACACTAAACACTTACTGTTTGTAATGAAGGTGACAGGGGACGTGTCGTACTAGCCAAAGAAACGTCACAAAAGACACTTACTGGTTGTGATGAAGGTGACAGGGTACGTGTGGTATCAGCCAAAGAAACGTCACACAAAACACTTACTGGTTGTAATGAAGGTGACAGGGTACGGGTGGTAATAGCCAACGAAACGTCACACAAAACACTTACTGGTTGTAATGAAGGTGACAGGGTACGGGTGGTAATAGCCAACGAAACGTCACACTAAATACTAACTGGTTTTGATTAAGGTGACAGAGTACGTGTGGTAATAGCCAACGAAACGTCGCACAAAATACTTACTGGTTGTGTTGAAGGCGACATGATACGTGTGGTACCAGCCAACGAAACGTCACACTAAACACTTACTGGTTGTAATGAAGGTGACAGGTCACGTGTCGTACTAGCCAAAAAAACTTCACACTGAACACTTACTGGTTGTGATGAAGGCGACAGGGTACGTGTCGTACTAGCCAACGAAACGTCACACAAAACACTTACTGGTTGTAATAAAGGTGACAGAGTACGTGTGGTACTAGTCATAGAAACGTAACACTAAACACTTACTGTTTGTAATGAAGGTGACAGGGGACGTGTCGTACTAGCCAACGAAACATCACACAAAACACTTACTGTTTGTAATGAAGGTGACAGGGTACGGGTGGTAACAGCCAACGAAACGTCACACAAAACACTTACTAATTGTGATGAAGGTGACAGGATGCGTGTGGTATCAGCCAACGAAACGTCACACTAAACACTTACTGGTTGTAATGAAGGTGACAGGGTACGGGTGGTAATAGCCAACGAACCGTCAAACTAAATACTTACTGGTTGTGATAAAGGTGACATGATACGTGTGGTAATAGCCTACGAAACGTCACACTAAACACTTACTGGTTGTGTTGAAGGCGACATGGTACGTGTGGTACCAGCCAACGAAACATCACACAAAACACTCACTGGTTGTAATGAAGGTGACAGGGTACGGGTGGTTATAGCCAACGAAACGTCACACAAAACACTTACTGGTTGTAATGAAGGTAACAGGGTACGTGTGGTAATAGCCAACGAAACGTCACACAAAACACTTACTGGTTGTGATGAAGGCGACATGGTACATGTGGTACTAGCCAACGAAACGTCACAAAAACACTTACTGGTTGTGTTGAAGGCGACATGGTACGTGTGGTACCAGCCAACGAAACGTCACAAAAAATACGTACTGGTTGTGTTGAAGGCGATATGGTACGTGTGGTACCAGCCAACGAAACGTCACACTAAACACTTACTGGTTGTAATGAAGGTGACAGGTCAGGTGTCGTACTAGCCAAAGAAACGTCACACTTAACACTTACTGGTTGTAATGAAGGTGACAGGTCACGTGTCGTACTAGCCAAAAAAACGTCACATTAAACGCTTACTGGTGGTAATGAAGGTGACAGGTCACGTGTCTTACTAGCCAAAAAAACTTCACACTGAACACTTACTGGTCGTGATGAAGGTGACAGGGTACGTGTCGTACTAGTCATAGTAACGTCACACAAAACACTTACTGGTTGTAATGAAGGTGACAGGGTACGTGTCGTACTAGTCATAGAAACGTCACACTAAACACTTACTGTTTGTAATGAAGGTGACAGGGGACGTGTCGTACTAGCCAACGAAACATCACACAAAACACTTACTGGTTGTAATGAAGGTGACAGGGTACGGGTGGTAACAGCCAACGAAACGTCACACAAAACACTTACTGGTTGTGATGAAGGTGACAGGGTACGTGTGTTATCAGCCAACGAAACGTCACACTAAACACTTACTGGTTTTAATGAAGGTGACAGGGTACGGGTGGTAATAGCCAACGAACCGTAACACTAAATATTTACTAATTGTGATGAAGGTGACAGGATGCGTGTGGTATCAGCCAACGAAACGTCACACAAAACACTTACTGGTTGTAATGAAGGTGACAGGGTACGGGTGGTAATAGCCAACGAAACGTCACACTAAATACTTACTGGTTGTGATAAAGGTGACATGATACGTGTGGTAATAGCCTACGAAACGCCACACTAAACACTTACTGGTTGTGTTGAAGGCGACATGGTACGTATGGTACCAGCCAACGAAACGTCACACAAAACACTTACTGGTTGTAATGAAGGTGACAGGGTACGGGTGGTAATAGCCAACGAAACGTCACACAAAACACTTACTGGTTGTAATGAAGGTAACAGGGTACGTGTGGTAATAGCCAACGAAACGTCACACAAAACACTTACTGGTTGTGATGAAGGCGACATGGTACATGTGGTACTAGCCAACGAAACGTCACAAAAACACTTACTGGTTGTGTTGAAGGCGACATGGTACGTGTGGTACCAGCCAACGAAACGTCACAAAAATTACGTACTGGTTGTGTTGAAGGCGACATGGTACGTGTGGTACCAGCCAACGAAACGTCACACTAAACACTTACTGGTTGTAATGAAGGTGACAGGTCAGGTGTCGTACTAGCCAAAGAAACGTCACACTTAACACTTACTGGTTGTAATGAAGGTGACAGGTCACGTGTCGTACTAGCCAAAAAAACGCCACACTAAACGCTTACTGGTTGTAATGAAGGTGACAGGTCAGGTGTCGTACTAGCCAAAAAAACTTCACACTGAACACTTACTGGTCGTGATGAAGGTGACAGGGTACGTGTCGTACTAGTCATAGTAACGTCACACAAAACACTTACTGGTTGTAATGAAGGTGACAGGGTACGGGTGGTAATAGCCAACGAACCGTCACACTAAATACTTACTGGTTGTGATAAAGGTGACATGATACGTGTGGTAATAGCCTACGAAACGTCACACTAAACACTTACTGGTTGTGTTGAAGGCGACATGGTACGTGTGGTACCAGCCAACGAAACATCACACAAAACACTCACTGGTTGTAATGAAGGTGACAGGGTACGGGTGGTTATAGCCAACGAAACGTCACACAAAACACTTACTGGTTGTAATGAAGGTAACAGGGTACGTGTGGTAATAGCCAACGAAACGTCACACAAAACACTTACTGGTTGTGATGAAGGCGACATGGTACATGTGGTACTAGCCAACGAAACGTCACAAAAACACTTACTGGTTGTGTTGAAGGCGACATGGTACGTGTGGTACCAGCCAACGAAACGTCACAAAAAATACGTACTGGTTGTGTTGAAGGCGATATGGTACGTGTGGTACCAGCCAACGAAACGTCACACTAAACACTTACTGGTTGTAATGAAGGTGACAGGTCAGGTGTCGTACTAGCCAAAGAAACGTCACACTTAACACTTACTGGTTGTAATGAAGGTGACAGGTCACGTGTCGTACTAGCCAAAAAAACGTCACATTAAACGCTTACTGGTGGTAATGAAGGTGACAGGTCACGTGTCTTACTAGCCAAAAAAACATCACACAAAACACTCACTGGTTGTAATGAAGGTGACAGGGTACGGGTGGTTATAGCCAACGAAACGTCACACAAAACACTTACTGGTTGTAATGAAGGTAACAGGGTACGTGTGGTAATAGCCAACGAAACGTCACACAAAACACTTACTGGTTGTGATGAAGGCGACATGGTACATGTGGTACTAGCCAACGAAACGTCACAAAAACACTTACTGGTTGTGTTGAAGGCGACATGGTACGTGTGGTACCAGCCAACGAAACGTCACAAAAAATACGTACTGGTTGTGTTGAAGGCGATATGGTACGTGTGGTACCAGCCAACGAAACGTCACACTAAACACTTACTGGTTGTAATGAAGGTGACAGGTCAGGTGTCGTACTAGCCAAAGAAACGTCACACTTAACACTTACTGGTTGTAATGAAGGTGACAGGTCACGTGTCGTACTAGCCAAAAAAACGTCACATTAAACGCTTACTGGTGGTAATGAAGGTGACAGGTCACGTGTCTTACTAGCCAAAAAAACTTCACACTGAACACTTACTGGTCGTGATGAAGGTGACAGGGTACGTGTCGTACTAGTCATAGTAACGTCACACAAAACACTTACTGGTTGTAATGAAGGTGACAGGGTACGTGTCGTACTAGTCATAGAAACGTCACACTAAACACTTACTGTTTGTAATGAAGGTGACAGGGGACGTGTCGTACTAGCCAACGAAACATCACACAAAACACTTACTGGTTGTAATGAAGGTGACAGGGTACGGGTGGTAACAGCCAACGAAACGTCACACAAAACACTTACTGGTTGTGATGAAGGTGACAGGGTACGTGTGTTATCAGCCAACGAAACGTCACACTAAACACTTACTGGTTTTAATGAAGGTGACAGGGTACGGGTGGTAATAGCCAACGAACCGTAACACTAAATATTTACTAATTGTGATGAAGGTGACAGGATGCGTGTGGTATCAGCCAACGAAACGTCACACAAAACACTTACTGGTTGTAATGAAGGTGACAGGGTACGGGTGGTAATAGCCAACGAAACGTCACACTAAATACTTACTGGTTGTGATAAAGGTGACATGATACGTGTGGTAATAGCCTACGAAACGTCACACTAAACACTTACTGGTTGTGTTGAAGGCGACATGGTACGTATGGTACCAGCCAACGAAACGTCACACAAAACACTTACTGGTTGTAATGAAGGTGACAGGGTACGGGTGGTAATAGCCAACGAAACGTCACACAAAACACTTACTGGTTGTAATGAAGGTAACAGGGTACGTGTGGTAATAGCCAACGAAACGTCACACAAAACACTTACTGGTTGTGATGAAGGCGACATGGTACATGTGGTACTAGCCAACGAAACGTCACAAAAACACTTACTGGTTGTGTTGAAGGCGACATGGTACGTGTGGTACCAGCCAACGAAACGTCACAAAAATTACGTACTGGTTGTGTTGAAGGCGACATGGTACGTGTGGTACCAGCCAACGAAACGTCACACTAAACACTTACTGGTTGTAATGAAGGTGACAGGTCAGGTGTCGTACTAGCCAAAGAAACGTCACACTTAACACTTACTGGTTGTAATGAAGGTGACAGGTCACGTGTCGTACTAGCCAAAAAAACGCCACACTAAACGCTTACTGGTTGTAATGAAGGTGACAGGTCAGGTGTCGTACTAGCCAAAAAAACTTCACACTGAACACTTACTGGTCGTGATGAAGGTGACAGGGTACGTGTCGTACTAGTCATAGTAACGTCACACAAAACACTTACTGGTTGTAATGAAGGTGACAGGGTACGGGTGGTAATAGCCAACGAACCGTCACACTAAATACTTACTGGTTGTGATAAAGGTGACATGATACGTGTGGTAATAGCCTACGAAACGTCACACTAAACACTTACTGGTTGTGTTGAAGGCGACATGGTACGTGTGGTACCAGCCAACGAAACATCACACAAAACACTCACTGGTTGTAATGAAGGTGACAGGGTACGGGTGGTTATAGCCAACGAAACGTCACACAAAACACTTACTGGTTGTAATGAAGGTAACAGGGTACGTGTGGTAATAGCCAACGAAACGTCACACAAAACACTTACTGGTTGTGATGAAGGCGACATGGTACATGTGGTACTAGCCAACGAAACGTCACAAAAACACTTACTGGTTGTGTTGAAGGCGACATGGTACGTGTGGTACCAGCCAACGAAACGTCACAAAAAATACGTACTGGTTGTGTTGAAGGCGATATGGTACGTGTGGTACCAGCCAACGAAACGTCACACTAAACACTTACTGGTTGTAATGAAGGTGACAGGTCAGGTGTCGTACTAGCCAAAGAAACGTCACACTTAACACTTACTGGTTGTAATGAAGGTGACAGGTCACGTGTCGTACTAGCCAAAAAAACGTCACATTAAACGCTTACTGGTGGTAATGAAGGTGACAGGTCACGTGTCTTACTAGCCAAAAAAACACCACACAAAACACTCACTGGTTGTAATGAAGGTGACAGGGTACGGGTGGTTATAGCCAACGAAACGTCACACAAAACACTTACTGGTTGTAATGAAGGTAACAGGGTACGTGTGGTAATAGCCAACGAAACGTCACACAAAACACTTACTGGTTGTGATGAAGGCGACATGGTACATGTGGTACTAGCCAACGAAACGTCACAAAAACACTTACTGGTTGTGTTGAAGGCGACATGGTACGTGTGGTACCAGCCAACGAAACGTCACAAAAAATACGTACTGGTTGTGTTGAAGGCGATATGGTACGTGTGGTACCAGCCAACGAAACGTCACACTAAACACTTACTGGTTGTAATGAAGGTGACAGGTCAGGTGTCGTACTAGCCAAAGAAACGTCACACTTAACACTTACTGGTTGTAATGAAGGTGACAGGTCACGTGTCGTACTAGCCAAAAAAACGTCACATTAAACGCTTACTGGTGGTAATGAAGGTGACAGGTCACGTGTCTTACTAGCCAAAAAAACTTCACACTGAACACTTACTGGTCGTGATGAAGGTGACAGGGTACGTGTCGTACTAGTCATAGTAACGTCACACAAAACACTTACTGGTTGTAATGAAGGTGACAGGGTACGTGTCGTACTAGTCATAGAAACGTCACACTAAACACTTACTGTTTGTAATGAAGGTGACAGGGGACGTGTCGTACTAGCCAACGAAACATCACACAAAACACTTACTGGTTGTAATGAAGGTGACAGGGTACGGGTGGTAACAGCCAACGAAACGTCACACAAAACACTTACTGGTTGTGATGAAGGTGACAGGGTACGTGTGTTATCAGCCAACGAAACGTCACACTAAACACTTACTGGTTTTAATGAAGGTGACAGGGTACGGGTGGTAATAGCCAACGAACCGTAACACTAAATATTTACTAATTGTGATGAAGGTGACAGGATGCGTGTGGTATCAGCCAACGAAACGTCACACAAAACACTTACTGGTTGTAATGAAGGTGACAGGGTACGGGTGGTAATAGCCAACGAAACGTCACACTAAATACTTACTGGTTGTGATAAAGGTGACATGATACGTGTGGTAATAGCCTACGAAACGTCACACTAAACACTTACTGGTTGTGTTGAAGGCGACATGGTACGTATGGTACCAGCCAACGAAACGTCACACAAAACACTTACTGGTTGTAATGAAGGTGACAGGGTACGGGTGGTAATAGCCAACGAAACGTCACACAAAACACTTACTGGTTGTAATGAAGGTAACAGGGTACGTGTGGTAATAGCCAACGAAACGTCACACAAAACACTTACTGGTTGTGATGAAGGCGACATGGTACATGTGGTACTAGCCAACGAAACGTCACAAAAACACTTACTGGTTGTGTTGAAGGCGACATGGTACGTGTGGTACCAGCCAACGAAACGTCACAAAAATTACGTACTGGTTGTGTTGAAGGCGACATGGTACGTGTGGTACCAGCCAACGAAACGTCACACTAAACACTTACTGGTTGTAATGAAGGTGACAGGTCAGGTGCCGTACTAGCCAAAGAAACGTCACACTTAACACTTACTGGTTGTAATGAAGGTGACAGGTCACGTGTCGTACTAGCCAAAAAAACGCCACACTAAACGCTTACTGGTTGTAATGAAGGTGACAGGTCAGGTGTCGTACTAGCCAAAAAAACTTCACACTGAACACTTACTGGTCGTGATGAAGGTGACAGGGTACGTGTCGTACTAGTCATAGTAACGTCACACAAAACACTTACTGGTTGTAATGAAGGTGACAGGGTACGTGTCGTACTAGTCATAGAAACGTAACACTAAACACTTACTGTTTGTAATGAAGGTGACAGGGGACGTGTCGTACTAGCCAACGAAACATCACACAAAACACTTACTGGTTGTAATGAAGGTGACAGGGTACGGGTGGTAACAGCCAACGAAACGTCACACAAAACACTTACTGGTTGTGATGAAGGTGACAGGGTACGTGTGGTATCAGCCAACGAAACGTCACACTAAACACTTACTGGTTTTAATGAAGGTGACAGGGTACGGGTGGTAATAGCCAACGAACCGTCACACTAAATATTTACTAATTGTGATGAAGGTGACAGGATGCGTGTGGTATCAGCCAACGAAACGTCACACAAAACACTTACTGGTTGTAATGAAGGTGACAGGGTACGGGTGGTAATAGCCAACGAAACGTCACACAAAACACTTACTGGTTGTGTTGAAGGCGACATGGTACGTGTGGTACCAGCCAACGAAACGTCACACAAAACACTTACTGGTTGTAATGAAGGTGACAGGGTACGGGTGGTAATAGCCAACGAAACGTCACACAAAACACTTACTGGTTGTAATGAAGGTAACAGGGTACGTGTGGTAATAGCCAACGAAACGTCACACAAAACACTTACTGGTTGTGATGAAGGCGACATGGTACATGTGGTACTAGCCAACGAAACGTCACAAAAAACACTTACTGGTTGTGTTGAAGGCGACATGGTACGTGTGGTACCAGCCAACGAAACGTCACAAAAAATACGTACTGGTTGTGTTGGAGGCGACATGGTACGTGTGGTACCAGCCAACGAAACGTCACACTAAACACTTACTGGTTGTAATGAAGGTGACAGGTCAGGTGTCGTACTAGCCAAAGAAACGTCACACTTAACACTTACTGGTTGTAATGAAGGTGACAGGTCACGTGTCGTACTAGCCAAAAAAACGTCACACTAAACGCTTACTGGTGGTAATGAAGGTGACAGGTCACGTGTCGTACTAGCCAACGAAACGTCACACTAAACATTTACTGGTTGTGATGAAGGTGACAGGGTACGTGTCGTACTAGTCATAGAAACGTCACACAAAACACTTACTGGTTGTAATGAAGGTGACAGTGTACGTGTGGTAATAGCCAACGAAACGTCACACAAAACACTTACTGGTTGTGATGAAGGCGACATGGTACATGTGGTACTAGCCAACGAAACGTCACACAAAATACTTACTGGTTGTGATTAAGGTGACAGAGTACGTGTCGTACTAGCCAACGAAACGTCACACAAAACACTTACTGGTTGTAATGAAGGTGACAGGTCATGTGTCGTACTAGCCAACGAAACGTCACACTAAACACTTACTGGTTGTAATGAAGGTGACAATTCACGTGTCGTACTAGCCAAAGAAACGTCACACTAAACACTTACTGGTTGTGATGAAGGTGACAGGGTACGTGTCGTACTAGTCATAGTAACGTCACACAAAACACTTACTGGTTGTAATGAAGGTAACAGAGTACGTGTTGTACGAGCCAACGAAACGTCACACAAAACACTTACTGGTTGTAATGAAGGTGACAGGGTACGTGTTGTACTAGCCAACGAAACGTCACACAAAACACTTAATGGTGATGATGAAGGTGACAGAGTACGTGTCGTACGAGCCAACGAAATGTCACACTTTACACTTACTGGTTGTAATGAAGGTGACAGGGGACGTGTCGTACTAGCCAACGAAACGTCACACAAGACACATACTGGTTGTGATGAAGGTGACATGGTACGTGTGGTATCAGCCAACGAAACGTCACACAAAACACTTACTGGTTGTAATGAAGGTGACAGGTCACGTGTCGTACTAGCCAACGAAACGTCACACTAAACACTTACTGGTTGTAATAAAGGTGAAAAGTCACGTGTCGTACTAGCCAAAGAAACGTCACACTAAACACTTACTGGTTGTGATGAAGGTGACAGGGTTCGTGTCGTACTAGTCATAGTAACGTCACACAAAACACTTACTGGTTGTAATGAAGGTAACAGAGTACGTGTTGTACGAGCCAACGAAACGTCACACAAAACACTTACTGGTGGTAATGAAGGTGACAGGGTACCTGTTGTACTAGCCAACGAAACGTCACACTAAACACTTACTGGTGATGATGAAGGTGACAGGTCACGTGTCGTACTAGCCAACGGAACGTCACACAAAAACACTTACTGGTGGTAATGAAGGTGACAGGGTACGTGTCGTACGAGCCAACGAAATGTCACACTTTACACTTACTGGTTGTAATGAAGGTGGCAGGTCACGTGTCGTACTAGCCAACGAAACGTCACACAAAAACACTGAATGGTTGTAATTAAGGTGACAAGGTACGGGTGGTAATAGCCAACGAAACGTCACACTAAACACTTACTGTTTGTAATGAAGGTGACAGGGGACGTGTCGTACTAGCCAAAGAAACGTCACAAAAGACACTTACTGGTTGTGATGAAGGTGACAGGGTACGTGTGGTATCAGCCAACGAAACGTCACACAAAACACTTACTGGTTGTAATGAAGGTGACAGGGTGTTAACGTGGAACAAGCGTCGATTGTTTATTCGGGAAATGAACACTGAGAAAATTGATTACAAAACTATGATAATGTTTATTTACAATGAAGATCAAATATAAAGCAGTATATATTTACAAATCAACAAACACACTCACTAGCTCACACACTCTCATTAAGATGTAGCCTTAAATGTCAATGTAGCTTCACCAAATGACCAACCGCAAAGTTCCAACTAAAGTCAGCTCAATCCAGAGCCAATGCAATGAATGCAATGACGAAGTTAATCCCACTCAATCCTGAGCCACTGCAGTAAATGCAGCTAGCAACATGTCCAACTCAATCCAGAGCCCATGTAAGATAAATAAGCAAAACCTTGCTTAAAATCGCCTCACTTGTGTCTACGACACGACAGGAACCCTCTACTAATGGGGTTTACAGTTCCTCAAGCGGATGACTCACTGAAGCTAGAGTACCAGTCGCCAAACTTGCCGCATAGACGCCCTCATGGTTGCACTACCCTCGCTGACCTTGACCTGATGGCGAATAGGATATCCTTTCAGTCGGTCCTGATGCTAAGGTAGATATTAGCGCATAGGCCTGACTGGTCCTGTCTTTCCAGCACCGCTTGTAAATCCCGGCATGTGAAGCTACAATAATTAATTAATTACAATAGTTACATTATCGCTCACATTTTCATACTGTCCTAAGATAAACTTTAAGTTCAAAACAACAATGATAAAATTACCTTTACTAATTACCAGTATGTATACTACTACTTAATAACACACTAAACTATATTTTAAATACGAACTAATGTTGTGCGGCTCCGTAATATACCTAAAATACCCTAAAATCGTACAATCCGCAATATTACACTCTACGGCTTCCATACATTTTTCACCCACGCGCGAACACGCCACGCTTAACACTCTGACAATAGAACTGGGCTTCCATAGATTTATAAACAGGTGAAACCCACGATACAAACTACATAATTTTATATACAATCTTCAAAGTAACACATATATTGGATATATGATCCTTCCACAAAAATAATATATAAATTATAGCATGAAACAACTTAATACAACAAATTCCTACCTACATACGATACAAATGGTCACGGTTGACTGGAGCGCACACATACCTAGATTGTTTGACCCGATAATAACACGGTACAATGCAATAATACCGACTAAAACAGGACAGAAATAAGGTAGAAAGTATGCTTACCACAGTCTGTTGTCTGTGCCTGGTTCACATGATGTAAGATATCGGTAAATCCATACCGGGTACACTAGACAAAGAAAACATGTCTATCGATGTAAACATCTCCGCCCGTGCACACTTACCCGTGACGTATTTCCGCTAAGGAGTACCGCGCTATTCAAAATACTTACCCCGGCAATCAGTAACAATAGCAACTATACAAAGACATAACTAACAAAAATATATACAGAATAGCAAAATAGATATGCTTGCGTGACACATCCACAGGCTTCCGAAGAAAGTGGTACACTTTCTCGTCAATCACGAAGCATGTCTGTCCTAAAGTCTACTCAAGTAGTCTGCTCCCACGTTGTCTGATCCCTTGATTGCGCGAATCCTCAGTCTGTATGGTTGCAGAAGCAACGCCCAACGCATGAGTCTTGCGTTTGCCGTCTTCGACCTGTGTAGGTATGTCAGTGGTTGATGATCCGTCTCAAGGATGAACTCCTGACCATAGATATATGGTTCACATTTTTGGACTGCCCAAACAATCGCCAAACACTCCTTCTCGATGATTGCATAATTCTTCTCTCTAGGAAGAAGCTTCCTGCTAGCGTAGGCAATTGGCATCATTTCACCATCCACCTCCTGCAACAGCACAGCGCCAAGTCCGTTGTCTGACGCGTCTGTTCGCAGAATGAACTCCTGTTCCAAATTAGGTAATCTAAGAACCGGCCTTGCTGTCAACATAGTCTTGAGCGTAGAAAATGCTCGGTCATGAACCTCAGTCCAAACTACCTTATTCGGGCTACCTTTCTTTGTTAAGTCGGTCAAAGGAACAGCGACTGCCGCGAAATTTGGAATGAATCGTCGGTAAAACCCGGCTAGTCCAAGAAATGATCTCACTTGTTTCTTCGTCTGTGGTCTTTGTGCGTTTCCAATAGCATTCACTTTTGATTCCTCTAATTGCAGTTTCCCATCTCCAACAACATGTCCCAAACAAGACAGACTGGAAAATCCAATCGCACACTTGGTAGGTCTTGCTGTCAATACTGCTTCCCGGAGTCTTGCAAATAAATCCCTGAGCACAGTCATGTGTTCCTCCCATGTGTCGGTGTAAACTAAAATGTCGTCAATGAAGTTGTCGATGTGTTCCATCCCCTTCAACAGCTTCCTCATCAATCTACTGAATGTCGCAGGAGCATTCACTAAGCCAAATGGCATCACCTTAAACTGGTATAAGCCTTGTGGGGTCGAAAAGGCTGTCATTGGCTTCGCTTCTGGCGATAAAGGCACCTGCCAATAACCCTTGCTCAGGTCAAGTTTGGAGAAGTACTTCGCTCCAGCTATTCTTGAGAAAATATCATCTGTGTTCGGCATCGGTTCGGCATCGAATATCGTAACACGATTCAACCGCCTGAAGTCGATACAAAAACGATTCGATCCGTCCTTCTTCTTGACCATGACCACAGGAGCTGAATAGGGTGATGACGACGGCTCTATTACATCCATCTCGATCATCTTGTTCACCTCTTCTTTTATCACCTCCTTGGTCGTGTACGGCAATGGGTATGGTTTCACATGGACTGGAGTGTCCGTCATTGTCTTGATCTCGTGCTGCGCAAGATTTGTACTCCCCGGCAGATCTGTCAACACATCCTCGTAGCAGCTTAGGAGATCTTTCACTTCCGTTGTCTGTGTCTCCGTAAGTTCGCATGCAACTTCCACATCTTCCACATGCTCCTTCCCTCTGTCACTGGGAAGAGATTCCAATCTGCTTGGAAAATCGAATTCTTCATGAATTTCTTCCTCGTCCGACACCACACTGGTCGTGACACAAGCAAGGATTCCTTCCTCCTGAGTTCCAGCCCCTTCTGCTTCAACATACTCCTTCAGCAAGTTGATGTGCAATGTCTTGATTTTCCCGTCCCTATTTACGCGGTAGTCATACGGTCCGACCTTCTCCACCACTTCATAAGGTCCCCGCCATTGCATCAGCAACTTATTCGCTTTCGTCGGTAACAGCACTAGCACTTTGTCTCCTGGGGTCAGCTCCCTAGACTTCGTCCTCCTGTTGAAGTGCCGTCTCTGAATCTGTTTAGCTTCCTTTAGATTATCCATGGCTACCTGGCAGGTGTCTTCCATCCGCTCTCTCAGATCCATCACATACTGGTAAGTAGTCTTGATGTCTTCGTCTGGTAACTCCTTGGTGAGTAATTCTCTGAGGATCATCATAGGACCACGGACAACTCTGCCGTATAACAGCTCAAAGGGTGAAAATCCCAAACTTTCCTGTGGCACCTCTCTGTACGCAAATAGCAGGGCGTTGAGATAGCGGTCCCAATCCTTCGGCTTCTCAGCAGCCATCCTCCTGAGCATCTGTTTCAATGTGCCATTGAAACGCTCGACAAGTCCGTTACATTGAGGATGGTAGGGCGTTGTAGTCAGCTGGTTGATCGACAATAACCTGCTCACCTCCTTCATCAGTCCAGATGTGAATTGCGCCCCTTGATCCGTCAACATCTCTCTTGGCACGCCAACCCGGCTAAAGATATCCACTAGGGCCTCCGCAACCCTTTCCGTCTCAATCCCCTTAAGGGCCACTGCCTCCGGGTATCTAGTTGCGTAGTCCACCACTGTTAAAATGAACCTGTTACCACGCTCCGTAACTGGATCCAGAGGTCCCACCAAGTCCACCGCTATCCTCTTGAAGGGAGTATCGATCAGCGGCATACTTCCTAGTGGCGACTTCGGTACCCTTCCTTTAGGAAATGTGCGTTGGCAAATATCACATGATCGACAGAAACGGGTAACGTCTGCTTGAATCCCAGGCCAAAAGAACTCCGCCAAAATCCTGCTGGATGTTCTCTTCGCTGCGAGATGACCGGACATTATCGACTCATGTGCAAGCTTCATGATCATCTGACGATACTTCACCGGCACAACCAACTGTCGAAACGTCTTCCCCGTTGCAATTCCTGGGCTTTGAAATTCTCTGTATAACAATCCCTTGTGGTAAAGAAGCACAGACTTCCCTCCGTCGTCGCGTGTCAGCGTATCATTTTCCCTTGCCAGCTTCCGAAACTTCGCTAGAGTACTATCTGACCGCTGCTCCTCTTTCAAGTCACGTACGCTCCCAAGATCTGCCATGAATTCGGACACCTGTAGTGGCTTAAATGGTTTCGCCTTCCTCCTCACTTCTGCCCTAGTCTGCACAGCATTGAGAGAGTCTATCTGCCAATGTTCGTCAGGTTGATCCACAGGAAGAGCGTCCTTCACGTTTCCAACTATCACGTCGTACAAAGGCGACTCTAGCAAAAACGCTTCCGTGTCCCCTCTAAAGTATGGTGTGTCGATATAGACATTGGCGATCTGGCAAACAAGCCGGGAACCATCGGCTAAAACGTAGGTCTTTGTCCTGTTGGAGATTTTCTCAGGGTCCACTAGATTCCGCCTTACTCCGACCTCATCACATCCTGAATCCCGCAGTACTGTAACGACCTTATCACCAACGCGACCAAATACAACTGGCATAGAGGATGACTTCGTGTTACAGGCCTGACTAACCTTCGGAATATCCTCTTCTTCACTGCCTCCCGAATCCTGTACAATGGATGCTGCTTTCCCCTCTTTGGACTTATCAAACTTCTTCTTCCGACAATCCGATGCAATATGGCCCACCTTCTTGCAGTAGAAACAGGTCCTATCCTTTGAACCGTCGGATGAAAGTCCCGTGGACTTACCAGAAGTTGACGTAGGCGTTGAATGAGTAAGTGTCGATTGTCTCTGACCTCCCTGTTTAACAGCCTTAGATGTTGTCAGGTGCGATGCTCTAGCTCTCCTGGCTTCTGCATAATGATCCGCCAGGGTAGACATCTCGTCAATCGACTTGGGAATTCTCTCTTTCAGGAACAACATCAAATCCTGGTTACACACTTGCAGAAACTGATCCCTCAAGACTAAGTCCTTCAACCCTGCATACGTCTTGTCTGTGTTGGTGAGTTCAATCCACCTCTCCAAGTAGTTGTCCAAACGAATTTAGAACTGTACAAAGGTCTCGCCTCCCTCAGGTCGAGACGAACGAAAGCTTTTCCTGAACCCTTCCTCTGTCTTGTCGAATCTTTTCAGCAAAGCTTTCTTCAATTCGTCAAAATCCAAGGCTTGATGAACCGGCAACCGTGAAAATACTGCTAAGGCATTTCCTGTAAGTAGAGCGTTCAAGTTGGCTCCCCATCCCTCTCGATTCCACTTCTGAACAGTAGCATAACGTTCAAACCGCTGAATGTAGGCGTCAATGTTGTCCTTTTCCTCGTTGAATGCAGGTAACTTAGGACCTTTCTTCACAGCATTGTCCCTCTGAGTTTGATCCGCTTGGAGATGCTGTTGTTCCGCTTGTATCAGCTCCAACTTGCGCCTATGTTCTTCTTCTGCTCTCTTGTCAGCTCTTGCCTGTTCATGTTCCTCAAACTCTCTCTGTTTCTGGCGTTCCTGCCTTTCTCTCTCTCGCTCATCTCTTTCCTTGGCTTGCTGCTCTTGAACAAAAGACCGTAGCACCTCCCCTTCCAACTCTAGCTGCTTCCCAATTCCCATCAAGTCAGTAAGTGAAGACATCCTGAATATAATATAATTAACAAAAGCTGGAAAAAATGCAAAAAATAGCAACCACCTAATGGAACCAATATATACAAAAAACTGGTACTCACCTGCAATCCAGCATGATATTCCACACCAGCACACTCACCTGTTATCAGTTGACAACGCTCCAGTAGACCAACGTATAGGATAGAAAGGAAAAGAAGAAGTCCTAGTCGGAATCCGTCAATCAATAAAACCTAACATAATCAATCTAATCGGAGTTTTATTCCCGCACAAACTAACGTTGGCTATCCCACCGCTGCCACCAATTTGTTAACGTGGAACAAGCGTCGATTGTTTATTCGGGAAATGAACACTGAGAAAATTGATTACAAAACTATGATAATGTTTATTTACAATGAAGATCAAATATAAAGCAGTATATATTTACAAATCAACAAACACACTCACTAGCTCACACACTCTCATTAAGATGTAGCCTTAAATGTCAATGTAGCTTCACCAAATGACCAACCGCAAAGTTCCAACTAAAGTCAGCTCAATCCAGAGCCAATGCAATGAATGCAATGACGAGGTTAATCCCACTCAATCCTGAGCCACTGCAGTAAATGCAGCTAGCAACATGTCCAACTCAATCCAGAGCCCATGTAAGATAAATAAGCAAAACCTTGCTTAAAATCGCCTCACTTGTGTCTACGACACGACAGGAACCCTCTACTAATGGGGTTTACAGTTCCTCAAGCGGATGACTCACTGAAGCTAGAGTACCAGTCGCCAACCTTGCCGCATAGACGCCCTCATGGTTGCACTACCCTAGCTGACCTTGACCTGATGGCGAATAGGATGTCCTTTCAGTCGGTCCTGATGCTAAGGTAGATATTAGCGCATAGGCCTGACTGGTCCTGTCTTTCCAGCACCGCTTGTAAATCCCGGCATGTGAAGCTACAATAATTAATTAATTACAATAGTTACATTATCGCTCACATTTTCATACTGTCCTAAGATATACTTTAAGTTCAAAACAACAATGATAAAATTACCTTTACTAATTACCAGTATGTATACTACTACTTAATAACACACTAAACTATATTTTAAATACGAACTAATGTTGTGCGGCTCCGTAATATACCTAAAATACCCTAAAATCGTACAATCCGCAATATTACACTCTACGGCTTCCATACATTTTTCACCCACGCGCGAACACGCCACGCTTAACACTCTGACAATAGAACAGGGCTTCCATAGATTTATAAACAGGTGAAACCCACGATACAAACTACATAATTTTATATACAATCTTCAAAGTAACACATATATTGGATATATGATCCTTCCACAAAAATAATATATAAATTATAGCATGAAACAACTTAATACAACAAATTCCTACCTACATACGATACAAATGGTCACGGTTGACTGGAGCGCACACATACCTAGATTGTTTGACCCGATAATAACACGGTACAATGCAATAATACCGACTAAAACAGGACAGAAATAAGGTAGAAAGTATGCTTACCACAGTCTGTTGTCTGTGCCTGGTTCACATGATGTAAGATATCGGTAAATCCATACCGGGTACACTAGACAAAGAAATCATGTCTATCGATGTAAACATCTCCGCCCGTGCACACTTACCCGTGACGTATTTCCGCTAAGGAGTACCGCGCTATTCAAAATACTTACCCCGGCAATCAGTAACAATAGCAACTATACAAAGACATAACTAACAAAAATATATACAGAATAGCAAAATAGATATGCTTGCGTGACACAGGGTACGGGTGGTAATAGCCAACGAAACGTCACACAAAACACTTACTGGTTGTAATGAAGGTGACAGGGTACGGGTGGTAATAGCCAACGAAACGTCACACTAAATACTAACTGGTTGTGATTAAGGTGACAGAGTACGTGTGGTAATAGCCAACGAAACGTCGCACAAAATACTTACTGGTTGTGTTGAAGGCGACATGATACGTGTGGTACCAGCCAACGAAACGTCACACTAAACACTTACTGGTTGTAATGAAGGTGACAGGTCAGGTGTCGTACTAGCCAAAAAAACGTCACACTTAACACTTACTGGTTGTAATGAAGGTGACAGGTCACGTGTCGTACTAGCAAAAAAAACTTCACACTGAACACTTACTGGTTGTGATGAAGGTGACAGGGTACGTGTCGTACTAGTCATAGTAACGTCACACAAAACACTTACTGGTTGTAATAAAGGTGACAGAGTACGTGTGGTACTAGTCATAGAAACGTCACACTAAACACTTACTGTTTGTAATGAAGGTAACAGGGGACGTGTCGTACTAGCCAACGAAACATCACACAAAACACTTACTGTTTGTAATGAAGGTGACAGGGTACGGGTGGTAACAGCCAACGAAACGTCACACAAAACACTTACTGGTTGTGATGAAGGTGACAGGGTACGTGTGGTATCAGCCAACGAAACGTCACACTAAACACTTAATGGTTTTAATGAAGGTGACAGGGTACGGGTGGTAATAGCCAACGAACCGTCACACTAAATATTTACTAATTGTGATGAAGGTGACAGGATGCGTGTGGTATCAGCCAACGAAACGTCACACAAAACACTTAGTGGTTGTAATGAAGGTGACAGGGTACGGGTGGTAATAGCCAACGAAACGTCACACTAAATACTTACTGGTTGTGATAAAGGTGACATGATACGTGTGGTAATAGCCTACGAAACGTCACACTAAACACTTACTGGTTGTGTTGAAGGCGACATGGTACGTGTGGTACCAGCCAACGAAACGTCACACAAAACACTTACTGGTTGTAATGAAGGTGACAGGGTACGGATGGTAATAGCCAACGAAACGTCACACAAAACACTTACTGGTTGTAATGAAGGTAACAGGGTACGTGTGGTAATAGCCAACGAAACGTCACACAAAACACTTACTGGTTGTGATGAAGGCGACATGGTACATGTGGTACTAGCCAACGAAACGTCACAAAAACACTTACTGGTTGTGTTGAAGGCGACATGGTACGTGTGGTAATAGCCAACGAAACGTCACAAAAAATACGTACTGGTTGTGTTGAAGGCGACATGGTACGTGTGGTATCAGCCAACGAAACGTCACACTAAACACTTACTGGTTGTAATGAAGGTGACAGGTCAGGTGTCGTACTAGCCAAAAAAACGTCACACTAAACGCTTACTGGTGGTAATGAAGGTGACAGGTCACGTGTCGTACTAGCCAAAAAAACTTCACACTGAACACTTACTGGTTGTGATGAAGGTGACAGGGTACGTGTCGTACTAGTCATAGTAACGTCACACAAAACACTTACTGGTTGTAATGAAGGTGACAGGGTACGTGTCGTACTAGTCATAGAAACGTCACACAAAACACTTACTGTTTGTAATGAAGGTGACAGGGGACGTGTCGTACTAGCCAACGAAACATCACACAAAACACTTACTGGTTGTAATGAAGCTGACAGGGTACGGGTGGTAACAGCCAACGAAACGTCACACAAAACACTTACTGGTTGTGATGAAGGTGACAGGGTACGTGTGGTATCAGCCAACGAAACGTCACACTAAACACTTACTGGTTTTAATGAAGGTGACAGGGTACGTGTGGTAATAGCCAACGAACCGTCACACTAAATATTTACTAATTGTGATGAAGGTGACAGGATGCGTGTGGTAATAGCCAACGAACCGTCACACTAAATACTTACTGGTTGTGATGAAGGTGACAGGGTACGTGTGGTAATAGCCAACGAACCGTCACACTAAATAGTTACTAATTGTGATGAAGGTGACAGGATGCGTGTGGTACTAGCCAACGAAACGTCACACAAAACACTTACTGGTTGTGTTGAAGGCGACATGGTACGTGTGGTACCAGCCAACGAAACGTCACAAAAAATACGTACTGGTTGTGTTGAAGGCGACATGATACGTGTGGTACCAGCCAAAGAAACGTCATACTTAACACTTACTGGTTGTAATGAAGGTGACAGGTCACGTGTCGTACTAGCCAAAAAAACGTCACACTAAACGCTTACTGGTGGTAATGAAGGTGACAGGTCACGTGTCGTACTAGCCAAAAAAACTTCACACTGAACACTTACTGGTTGTGATGAAGGTGACAGGGTACGTGTCGTACTAGTCATAGTAACGTCACACAAAACACTTACTGGTTGTAATGAAGGTGACAGGGTACGTGTCGTACTAGTTATAGAAACGTCACACTAAACACTTACTGTTTGTAATGAAGGTGACAGGGGACGTGTCGTACTAGCCAACGAAACATCACACAAAGCACTTACTGGTTGTAATGAAGCTGACAGGGTACGGGTGGTAACAGCCAACGAAACGTCACACAAAACACTTACTGGTTGTGATGAAGGTGACAGGGTACGTGTGGTATCAGCCAACGAAACGTCACACTAAACACTTACTGGTTTTAATGAAGGTGACAGGGTACGGGTGGTAATAGCCAACGAACCGTCACACTAAATATTTACTAATTGTGATGAAGGTGACAGGATGCGTGTGGTATCAGCCAACGAAACGTCACACAAAACACTTACTGGTTGTAATGAAGGTGACAGGGTACGGGTGGTAATAGCCAACGAAACGTCACACTGAACACTTACTGGTTGTAATGAAGGTGACAGGGTACGGGTGGTAATAGCCAACGAAACGTCACACTAAATACTTACTGGTTGTGATCAAGGTGACATGATACGTGTGGTAATAGCCTACGAAACGTCACACTAAACACTTACTGGTTGTGTTGAAGGCGACATGGTACGTGTGGTACCAGCCGACGAAACGTCACACAAAACACTTACTGGTTGTAATGAAGGTGACAGGGTACGGGTGGTAATAGCCAACGCAACGTCACACAAAACACTTACTGGTTGTAATGAAGGTAACAGGGTACGTGTGGTAATAGCCAACGAAACGTCACACAAAACACTTACTGGTTGTGATGAAGGCGACATGGTACATGTGGTACTAGCCAACGAAACGTCACAAAAAACACTTACTGGTTGTGTTGAAGGCGACATGGTACGTGTGGTACCAGCCAACGAAACGTCACAAAAAATACGTACTGGTTGTGTTGAAGGCGACATGGTACGTGTGGTACCAGCCAACGAAACGTCACACTAAACACTTACTGGTTGTAATGAAGGTGACAGGTCAGGTGTCGTACTAGCCAAAGAAACGTCACACTTAACACTTACTGGTTGTAATGAAGGTGACAGGTCACGTGTCGTACTAGCCAAAAAAACGTCACACTAAACGCTTACTGGTGGTAATGAAGGTGACAGGTCACGTGTCGTACTAGCCAACGAAACGTCACACTAAACATTTACTGGTTGTGATGAAGGTGACAGGGTACGTGTCGTACTAGTCATAGAAACGTCACACAAAACACTTACTGGTTGTAATGAAGGTGACAGAGTACGTGTGGTACTAGCCAACGAACCGTCACACTAAATATTTACTAATTGTGATGAAGGTGACAGGATGCGTGTGGTATCAGCCAACGAAACGTCACACAAAACACTTACTGGTTGTAATGAAGGTGACAGGGTACGGGTGGTAATAGCCAACGAAACGTCACACTGAACACTTACTGGTTGTAATGAAGGTGACAGGGTACGGGTGGTAATAGCCAACGAAACGTCACACTAAATACTTACTGGTTGTGATAAAGGTGACATGATACGTGTGGTAATAGCCTACGAAACGTCACACTAAACACTTACTGGTTGTGTTGAAGGCGACATGGTACGTGTGGTACCAGCCAACGAAACGTCACACAAAACACTTACTGGTTGTAATGAAGGTGACAGGGTACGGGTGATAATAGCCAACGAAACGTCACACAAAACACTTACTGGTTGTAATGAAGGTAACAGGGTACGTGTGGTAATAGCCAACGAAACGTCACACAAAACACTTACTGGTTGTGATGAAGGCGACATGGTACATGTGGTACTAGCCAACGAAACGTCACAAAAAACACTTACTGGTTGTGTTGAAGGCGACATGGTACGTGTGGTACCAGCCAACGAAACGTCACAAAAAATACGTACTGGTTGTGTTGAAGGCGACATGGTACGTGTTGTACCAGCCAACGAAACGTCACACTAAACACTTACTGGTTGTAATGAAGGTGACAGGTCAGGTGTCGTACTAGCCAAAGAAACGTCACACTTAACACTTACTGGTTGTAATGAAGGTGACAGGTCACGTGTCGTACTAGCCAAAAAAACGTCACAATAAACGCTTACTGGTGGTAATGAAGGTGACAGGTCACGTGTCGTACTAGCCACCGAAACGTCACACTAAACATTTACTGGTTGTGATGAAGGTGACAGGGTACGTGTCGTACTAGTCATAGAAACGTCACACAAAACACTTACTGGTTGTAATGAAGGTGACAGAGTACGTGTGGTACTAGCCAACGAAACGTCACACAAAACACTTACTGGTTGTGATGAAGGCGACATGGTACATGTGGTACTAGCCAACGAAACGTCACACAAAATACTTACTGGTTGTGATTAAGGTGACAGAGTACGTGTCGTACTAGCCAACGAAACGTCACACAAAACACTTACTGGTTGTAATGAAGGTGACAGGTCACGTGTCGTACTAGCCAACGAAACGTCACACTAAACACTTACTGGTTGTAATGGAAGTGACAATTCACGTGTCGTACTAGCCAAAGAAACGTCACACTAAACACTTACTGGTTGTGATGAAGGTGACAGGGTACGTGTCGTACTAGTCATAGTAACGTCACACAAAACACTTACTGGTTGTAATGAAGGTAACAGAGTACGTGTTGTACGAGCCAACGAAACGTCACACAAAACACTTACTGGTTGTAATGAAGGTGACAGGGTACGTGTTGTTCTAGCCAACGAAACGTCACACAAAACACTTAATGGTGATGATGAAGGTGACAGAGTACGTGTCGTACGAGCCAACGAAATGTCACACTTTACACTTACTGGTTGTAATGAAGGTGACAGGTCACGTGTCGTACTAGCCAACGAAACGTCACACAACAACACTTAATGGTTGTAATTAAGGTGACAAGGTACGGGTGGTAATAGCCTACGAAACGTCACACTAAACACTTACTGTTTGTAATGAAGGTGACAGGGGACGTGTCGTACTAGCCAACGAAACGTCACACAAGACACTTACTGGTTGTGATGAAGGTGACATGGTACGTGTGGTATCGGCCAACGAAACGTCACACAAAACACTTACTGGTTGTAATGAAGGTGACAGGTCACGTGTCGTACTAGCCAACGAAACGTCACACTAAACACTTACTGGTTGTAATGAAGGTGACAAGTCACGTGTCGTACTAGCCAAAGAAACGTCACACTAAACACTTACTGGTTGTGATGAAGGTGACAGGGTTCGTGTCGTACTAGTCATAGTAACGTCACACAAAACACTTACTGGTTGTAATGAAGGTAACAGAGTACGTGTTGTACGAGCCAACGAAACGTCACACAAAACACTAACTGGTGGTAATGAAGGTGACAGGGTACCTGTTGTACTAGCCAACGAAACGTCACACTAAACACTTACTGGTGATGATGAAGGTGACAGGTCACGTGTCGTACTAGCCAACGGAACGTCACACAAAAACACTTACTGGTGGTAATGAAGGTGACAGGGTACGTGTCGTACGAGCCAACGAAATGTCACACTTTACACTTACTGGTTGTAATGAAGGTGGCAGGTCACGTGTCGTACTAGCCAACGAAACATCACACAAAAACACTGAATGGTTGTAATTAAGGTGACAAGGTACGGGTGGTAATAGCCAACGAAACGTCACACTAAACACTTACTGTTTGTAATGAGGGTGACAGGGGACGTGTCGTACTAGCCAAAGAAACGTCACAAAAGACACTTACTGGTTGTGATGAAGGTGTCAGGGTACGTGTGGTATCAGCCAACGAAACGTCACACAAAACACTTACTGGTTGTAATGAAGGTAACAGGGTACGGGTGGTAATAGCCAACGAAACGTCACACAAAACACTTACTGGTTGTGATGAAGGCGACATGGTACATGTGGTACTAGCCAACGAAACGTCACAAAAAACACTTACTGGTTGTGTTGAAGGCGACATGGTACGTGTGGTACCAGCCAACGAAACGTCACAAAAAATACGTACTGGTTGTGTTGAAGGCGACATGGTACGTGTGGTACCAGCCAACGAAACGTCACACTAAACACTTACTGGTTGTAATGAAGGTGACAGGTCAGGTGTCGTACTAGCCAAAGAAACGTCACACTTAACACTTACTGGTTGTAATGAAGGTGACAGGTCACGTGTCGTACTAGCCAAAAAAACGTCACACTAAACGCTTACTGGTGGTAATGAAGGTGACAGGTCACGTGTCGTACTAGCCAACGAAACGTCACACTAAACATTTACTGGTTGTGATGAAGGTGACAGGGTACGTGTCGTACTAGTCATAGAAACGTCACACAAAACACTTACTGGTTGTAATGAAGGTGACAGAGTACGTGTGGTACTAGCCAACGAAACGTCACACAAAACACTTACTGGTTGTGATGAAGGCGACATGGTACATGTGGTACTAGCCAACGAAACGTCACACAAATTACTTACTGGTTGTGATTAAGGTGACAGAGTACGTGTCGTACTAGCCAACGAAACGTCACACAAAACACTTACTGGTTGTAATGAAGGTGACAGGTCACGTGTCGTACTAGCCAACGAAACGTCACACTAAACACTTACTGGTTGTGATGAAGGTGACAGGGTACGTGTCGTACTAGTCATAGTAACGTCACACAAAACACTTACTGGTTGTAATGAAGGTAACAGAGTACGTGTTGTACGAGCCAACGAAACGTCACACAAAACACTTACTGGTTGTAATGAAGGCGACATGGTACATGTGGTACTAGCCAACGAAACGTCACACAAATTACTTACTGGTTGTGATTAAGGTGACAGAGTACGTGTCGTACTAGCCAACGAAACGTCACACAAAACACTTACTGGTTGTAATGAAGGTGACAGGTCACGTGTCGTACTAGCCAACGAAACGTCACACTAAACACTTACTGGTTGTAATGAAGGTGACAGAGTACGTGTCGTACGAGCCAACGAAATGTCACACTTTACACTTACTGGTTGTAATGAAGGTGACAGGTCACGTGTCGTACTAGCCAACGAAACGTCAACCAACAACACTTAATGGTTGTAATTAAGGTGACAAGGTACGGGTGGTAATAGCCTACGAAACGTCACACTAAACACTTACTGTTTGTAATGAAGGTGACAGGGGACGTGTCGTACTAGCCAACGAAACGTCACACAAGACACTTACTGGTTGTGATGAAGGTGACATGGTACGTGTGGTATCGGCCAACGAAACGTCACACAAAACACTTACTGGTTGTAATGAAGGTGACAGGTCACGTGTCGTACTAGCCAACGAAACGTCACACTAAACACTTACTGGTTGTAATGAAGGTGACAAGTCACGTGTCGTACTAGCCAAAGAAACGTCACACTAAACACTTACTGGTTGTGATGAAGGTGACAGGGTTCGTGTCGTACTAGTCATAGTAACGTCACACAAAACACTTACTGGTTGTAATGAAGGTAACAGAGTACGTGTTGTACGAGCCAACGAAACGTCACACAAAACACTTTCTGGTGGTAATGAAGGTGACAGGGTACCTGTTGTACTAGCCAACGAAACGTCACACTAAACACTTACTGGTGATGATGAAGGTGACAGGTCACGTGTCGTACTAGCCAACGGAACGTCACACAAAAACACTTACTGGTGGTAATGAAGGTGACAGGGTACGTGTCGTACGAGCCAACGAAATGTCACACTTTACACTTACTGGTTGTAATGAAGGTGGCAGGTCACGTGTCGTACTAGCCAACGAAACGTCACACAAAAACACTGAATGGTTGTAATTAAGGTGACAAGGTACGGGTGGTAATAGCCAACGAAACGTCACACTAAACACTTACTGTTTGTAATGAGGGTGACAGGGGACGTGTCGTACTAGCCAAAGAAACGTCACAAAAGACACTTACTGGTTGTGATGAAGGTGACAGGGTACGTGTGGTATCAGCCAACGAAACGTCACACAAAACACTTACTGGTTGTAATGAAGGTAACAGGGTACGTGTGGTAATAGCCAACGAAACGTCACACAAAACACTTACTGGTTGTGATGAAGGCGACATGGTACATGTGGTACTAGCCAACGAAACGTCACAAAAAACACTTACTGGTTGTGTTGAAGGCGACATGGTACGTGTGGTACCAGCCAACGAAACGTCACAAAAAATACGTACTGGTTGTGTTGAAGGCGACATGGTACGTGTGGTACCAGCCAACGAAACGTCACACTAAACACTTACTGGTTGTAATGAAGGTGACAGGTCAGGTGTCGTACTAGCCAAAGAAACGTCACACTTAACACTTACTGGTGGTAATGAAGGTGACAGGTCACGTGTCGTACTAGCCAAAAAAACGTCACACTAAACGCTTACTGGTGGTAATGAAGGTGACAGGTCACGTGTCGTACTAGCCAACTAAACGTCACACTAAACATTTACTGGTTGTGATGAAGGTGACAGGGTACGTGTCGTACTAGTCATAGAAACGTCACACAAAACACTTACTGATTGTAATGAAGGTGACAGAGTACGTGTGGTACTAGCCAACGAAACGTCACACAAAACACTTACTGGTTGTGATGAAGGCGACATGGTACATGTGGTACTAGCCAACGAAACGTCACACAAAATACTTACTGGTTGTGATTAAGGTGACAGAGTACGTGTCGTACTAGCCAACGAAACGTCACACAAAACACTTACTGGTTGTAATGAAGGTGACAGGTCACGTGTCGTACTAGCCAACGAAACGTCACACTAAACACTTACTGGTTGTAATGAAGGTGACAATTCACGTGTCGTACTAGCCAAAGAAACGTCACACTAAACACTTATTGGTTGTGATGAAGGTGACAGGGTACGTGTCGTACTAGTTATAGTAACGTCACACAAAACACTTACTGGTTGTAATGAAGGTAACAGAGTACGTGTTGTACGAGCCAACGAAACGTCACACAAAACACTTACTGGTTGTAATGAAGGTGACAGGGTACGTGTTGTTCTAGCCAACGAAACGTCACACAAAACACTTAATGGTGATGATGAAGGTGACAGAGTACGTGTCGTACGAGCCAACGAAATGTCACACTTTACACTTACTGGTTGTAATGAAGGTGACAGGTCACGTGTCGTACTAGCCAACGAAACGTCACACAACAACACTTAATGGTTGTAATTAAGGTGACAAGGTACGGGTGGTAATAGCCTACGAAACGTCACGCTAAACACTTACTGTTTGTAATGAAGGTGACAGGGGACGTGTCGTACTAGCCAACGAAACGTCACACTAAACACTTACTGGTTTTAATGAAGGTGACAGGTCACGTGTCGTACTAGCCAACGAAACGTCACACTAAACACTTACTGGTTGTAATGAAGGTGACAGGGTTCGTGTCGTGCTAGTCATAGTAACGTCACACTAAACACTTACTGGTTGTAATGAAGGTAACAGAGTACGTGTTGTACGAGCCAACGAAACGTCACACAAAACACTTACTGGTTGTAATGAAGGTGACAGGGTACGTGTTGTTCTAGCCAACGAAACGTCACACAAAACACTTACTGTTTGTAATGAGGGTGACAGGGGACGTGTCGTATTAGCCAAAGCGTCACAAAAGACACTTACTGGTTGTGATGAAGGTGACAGGGTACGTGTGGTATCAGCCAACGCAACGTCACACAAAACACTTACTGGTTGTAATGAAGGTGACAGGGTACGGGTGGTAATAGCCAACGAAACGTCACACAAAACACTTACTGGTTGTAATGAAGGTGACAGGGTACGGGTGGTAATAGCCAACGAAACGTCACACTAAATACTAACTGGTTGTGATTAAGGTGACAGAGTACGTGTGGTAATAGCCAACGAAACGTCGCACAAAATACTTACTGGTTGTGTTGAAGGCGACATGACACGTGTGGTACCAGCCAACGAAAAGTCACACTAAACACTTACTGGTTGTAATGAAGGTGACAGGTCAGGTGTCGTACTAGCCAAAGAAACGTCACACTTAACACTTACTGGTTGTAATGAAGGTGACAGGTCACGTGTCGTACTAGCCAAAAAAACTTCACACTGAACACTTACTGGTTGTGATGAAGGTGACAGGGTACGTGTCGTACTAGTCATAGTAACGTCACACAAAACACTTACTGGTTGTAATAAAGGTGACAGAGTACGTGTGGTACTAGTCATAGAAACGTCACACTAAACACTTACTGTTTGTAATGAAGGTGACAGGGGACGTGTCGTACTAGCCAACGAAACATTACACAAAACACTTACTGTTTGTAATGAAGGTGACAGGGTACGGGTGGTAACAGCCAACGAAACGTCACACAAAACACTTACTAATTGTGATGAAGGTGACAGGATGCGTGTGGTATCAGCCAACGAAACGTCACACAAAACACTTAGTGGTTGTAATGAAGGTGACAAGGTACGGGTGGTTATAGCCAACGAAACGTCACACAAAACACTTACTGGTTGTGATAAAGGTGACATGATACGTGTGGTAATAGCCTACGAAACGTCACACTAAACACTTACTGGTTGTGTTGAAGGCGACATGGTACGTGTGGTACCAGCCAACGAAACGTCACACAAAACACTTACTGGTTGTAATGAAGGTGACAGGGTACGGGTGGTAATAGCCAACGAAACGTCACACAAAACACTTACTGGTTGTAATGAAGGTAACAGGGTACGTGTGGTAATAGCCAACGAAACGTCATACAAAACACTTACTGGTTGTGATGAAGGCGACATGGTACATGTGGTACTAGCCAACGAAACGTCACACTAAACACTTACTGGTTGTAATGAAGGTGACAGGTCAGGTGTCGTACTAGCCAAAGAAACGTCACACTTAACACTTACTGGTTGTAATGAAGGTGACAGGTCACGTGTCGTACTAGCCAAAAAAACGTCACACTAAACGCTTACTGGTGGTAATGAAGGTGACAGGTCACGTGTCGTACTAGCCAAAAAAACTTCACACAAAAACACTGAATGGTTGTAATTAAGGTGACAAGGTACGGGTGGTAATAGCCAACGAAACGTCACACTAAACACTTACTGTTTGTAATGAGGGTGACAGGGGACGTGTCGTACTAGCCAAAGAAACGTCACAAAAGACACTTACTGGTTGTTATGAAGGTGACAGGGTACGTGTGGTATCAGCCAACGAAACGTCACACAAAACACTTACTGGTTGTAATGAAGGTGACAGGGTACGGGTGGTAATAGCCAACGAAACGTCACACAAAACACTTACTGGTTGTAATGAAGGTGACAGGGTACGGGTGGTAATAGCCAACGAAACGTCACACTAAATACTAACTGGTTGTGATTAAGGTGACAGAGTACGTGTGATAATAGCCAACGAAACGTCGCACAAAATACTTACTGGTTGTGTTGAAGGCGACATGATACGTGTGGTACCAGCCAACGAAACGTCACACTAAACACTTACTGGTTGTAATGAAGGTGACAGGTCAGGTGTCGTACTAGCCAAAGAAACGTCACACTTAACACTTACTGGTTGTAATGAAGGTGACAGGTCAGGTGTCGTACTAGCCAAAAAAACTTCACACTGAACACTTACTGGTTGTGATGAAGGTGACAGGGTACGTGTCGTACTAGTCATAGTAACGTCACACAAAACACTTACTGGTTGTAATAAAGGTGACAGAGTACGTGTGGTACTAGTCATAGAAACGTCACACTAAACACTTACTGTTTGTAATGAAGGTGACAGGGGACGTGTCGTACTAGCCAACGAAACATTACACAAAACACTTACTGTTTGTAATGAAGGTGACAGGGTACGGGTGGTAACAGCCAACGAAACGTCACACAAAACACTTACTGGTTGTGATGAAGGTGACAGGGTACGTGTGGTATCAGACAACGAAACGTCACACTAAACACTTACTGGTTTTAATGGAGGTGACAGGGTACGGGTGGTAATAGCCAGCGAACCGTCACACTAAATATTTACTAATTGTGATGAAGGTGACAGGATGCGTGTGGTATCAGCCAACGAAACGTCACACAAAACACTTAGTGGTTGTAATGAAGGTGACAAGGTACGGGTGGTTATAGCCAACGAAACGTCACACTAAATACTTACTGGTTGTGATAAAGGTGACATGATACGTGTGGTAATAGCCTACGAAACGTCACACTAAACACTTACTGGTTGTGTTGAAGGCGACATGGTACGTGTGGTACCAGCCAACGAAACGTCACACAAAACACTTACTGGTTGTAATGAAGGTGACAGGGTACGGGTGGTAATAGCCAACGAAACGTCACACAAAACACTTACTGGTTGTAATGAAGGTAACAGGGTACGTGTGGTAATAGCCAACGAAACGTCATACAAAACACTTACTGGTTGTGATGAAGGCGACATGGTACATGTGGTACTAGCCAACGAAACGTCACACTAAACACTTACTGGTTGTAATGAAGGTGACAGGTCAGGTGTCGTACTAGCCAAAGAAACGTCACACTTCACACTTACTGGTTGTAATGAAGGTGACAGGTCACGTGTCGTACTAGCCAAAAAAACGTCACACTAAACGCTTACTGGTGGTAATGAAGGTGACAGGTCACGTGTCGTACTAGCCAAAAAAACTTCACAATGAACACTTACTGGTTGTGATGAAGGTGACAGGGTACGTGTCGTACTAGTCATAGTAACGTCACACAAAACACTTACTGGTTGTAATAAAGGTGACAGAGTACGTGTGGTACTAGTCATAGAAACGTCACACTAAACACTTACTGTTTGTAATGAAGGTGACAGGGGACGTGTCGTACTAGCCAACGAAACATCACACAAAACACTTACTGAATGTAATGAAGGTGACAGGGTACGGGTGGAAACAGCCAACGAAACGTCACACAAAACACTTACTGGTTGTGATGAAGGTGACAGGGTACGTGTGGTATCAGCCAACGAAACGTCACACTAAATATTTACTAATTGTGATGAAGGTGACAGGATGCGTGTGGTATCAGCCAACGAAACGTCACACAAAACACTTACTGGTTGTAATGAAGGTGACAGGGTACGGGTGGTAATAGCCAACGAAACGTCACACTAAATACTTACTGATTGTGATAAAGGTGACATGATACGTGTGGTAATAGCCTACGAAACGGCACACTAAACACTTACTGGTTGTGTTAAAGGCGACATGGTACGTGTGGTACCAGCCAACGAAACGTCACACAAAACACTTACTGGTTGTAATAAAGGTGACAGGGTACGGGTGGTAATAGCCAACGAAACGTCACACAAAACACTTACTGGTTGTAATGAAGGTAACAGGGTACGTGTGGTAATAGCCAACGAAACGTCACACAAAACACTTACTGGTTGTGATGAAGGCGACATGGTACATGTGGTACTAGCCAACGAAACGTCACAAAAAACACTTACTGGTTGTGTTGAAGGCGACATGGTACGTGTGGTACCAGCCAACGAAACGTCATACAAAACACTTACTGGTTGTGATGAAGGCGACATGGTACATGTGGTACCAGCCAACGAAACGTCACACTAAACACTTACTGGTTGTAATGAAGGTGACAGGTCAGGTGTCGTACTAGCCAAAGAAACGTCACACTTAACACTTACTGGTTGTAATGAAGGTGACAGGTCACGTGTCGTACAAGCCAAAGAAACGTCACACTAAACACTTACTGGTTGTGATGAAGGTGACAGGGTACGTGTCGTACTAGTCATAGTAACGTCACACAAAACACTTACTGGTTGTAATGAAGGTGACAGGTCAGTGTCGTACTAGCCGAAAAAACGTCACACTAAACGCTTACTGGTGGTAATGAAGGTGACAGGTCACGTGTCGTACAAGCCAAAGAAACGTCACACTAAACACTTACTGGTTGTGATGAAGGTGACAGGGTACGTGTCGTACTAGTCATAGTAACGTCACACAAAACACTTACTGGTTGTAATGAAGGTGACAGAGTACGTGTGGTACTAGTCATAGAAACGTCACACTAAACACTTACTGTTTGTAATGAAGGTGACAGGGGACGTGTCATACTAGCCAACGAAACGTCACACAAAACACTTACTGGTTGTAATGAAGGTGACAGGGTACGGGTGGTAACAGCCAACGAAACGTCACACAAAACACTTACTGGTTGTGATGAAGGTGACAGGGTATGTGTGGTATCAGCCAACGAAACGTCACACTAAACACTTACTGGTTGTAATGAAGGTGACAGGGTACGTGTGGTAATAGCCAACGAAACGTCACAATAAATACTTACTAATTGTGATTAAGGTGACAGGATACGTGTGGTAATAGCCAACGAAACGTCACACAAAACACTTACTGGTTGTAATGAAGGTGACAGGGTACGGGTGGTAATAGCCAACGAAACGTCACACAAAACACTTACTGGTTGTAATGAAGGTAACAGGGTACGGGTGGTAATAGCCAACGAACCGTCACACTAAACACTTATTGTTTGTAATGAAGGTGACAGGGGACGTGTCGTACTAGCCAACGAAACGTAACACTTTACACTTACTGGTTGTAATGAAGGTGACAGGGTACGGGTGGTAACAGCCAACGAAACGTCACACAAAACACTTACTGGTTGTAATGAAGGTGACAGGTCACGTGTCGTACTAGCCAAAGAAATGTCACACTAAACACTTACTGGTTGTGATGAAGGTGACAGGGTACGTGTCGTACTAGTCATAGTAACGTCACACAAAACACTTACTGGTTGTGATGAAGGTGACAGGGTACGTGTGGTACTAGCCAACGAAACGTCACACAAAATACTTACTGGTTGTGTTGAAGGCGACATAGTGTGGTAATAGCCATCGAAACGTCACACTAAATACTTACTGGTTGTAATGAAGGTTACAGGGTACGGGTGGTAATAGCCAACGAAACGTCACACAAAACACTTACTGGTTGTGTTGAAGGCGACATAGTGTGGTAATAGCCAACGAACCGTCACACTAAATACTTACTGGTTGTAATGAAGGTTACAGGGTACGGGTGGTAAAAGCCAACGAAACGTCACACAAAACACTTAATGGTTGTAATTAAGGTGACAAGGTACGGGTGGTAATAGCCAACGAAACGTCACAAAAAACACTTACTGGTGGTGATGAAGGCGACATGGTACATGTGGTACCAGCCAACGAAACGTCACACAAAACACTTACTGGTTGTAATGAAGGTGACAGGGTACGGATGGTAATAGCCAACGAACCGTCACACTAAATACTTACTGGTTGTAATGAAGGTTACATGGTACGGTTGGTAATAGCCAACGAAACGTCACACAAAACACTTAATGGTTGTAATTAAGGTGACAAGGTACGGGTGGTAATAGCCAACGAAACGTCACAAAAAATACTTACTGGTTGTGTTGAAGGCGACATGGTACGTGTGGTAATAGCCAACGAATCGTCACACTTAATACTTACTGGTTGTGATGAAGGTGACAGATCACGTGTCGTACTAGCCAACGAAACGTCACACAAAAACACTTAATAGTTGTGATTAGAGTGACAGAGTACGTGTGGTACTAGCCAACGAAACGTCACACTTTACACTTACTGGTGAGGATGAAGGTGACAGGGTACGTGTGGTACTAGCCAACGAAATGTCACACTAAACACTTACTGGTTGTAATGAATGTGACAGGGCACGTGTTGTACTAGCCAACGAAACGTCACACTAAACACTTACTGGTGAAGATGAAGGTGACAGAGTACGTGTCTTACGAGCCAACGAAACGTCACACAAAAACACTTAATGGTTGTAATGAAGGTGACAGGTCACGTGTCGTACTAGCCAAAAAAACGTCAAACTAAACACTTACTGGTGGTAATGAAGGTGACAGGTCACGTGTCGTACTCGCCAAAGAAACGTCACACTAAACACTTACTGGTTGTGATGAAGGTGACAGGGTACGTGTCGTACTAGTCATAGTAACGTCACACAAAACACTTACTGATTGTGATGAAGGTGACAGGGTACGTGTCGTACTAGCCAACGAAACGTCACACAAAACACTTACTGGTTGTGATGAAGGTGACAGGGTACGAGTGTACGTGTGGTACAAGCCAACGAAACGTCACACTAAATACTTACTGGTTGTGATTAAGGTGACAGAGTACGTGTCGTACTAGCCAACGAAACGTCACACAAAACACTTAATGGTTGTGATGAAGGCGACCTGGTACGTGTGGTACCAGCCAACGAAACGTCACACTAAACACTTACTGGTTGTAATGAAGGTGACAGGGGACGGATGGTAATAGCTAACGAAACGTCACACTAAACACTTACTGGTTGTTATTAAGGTGACAGGGCACGTGTCGTACTAGCCAACGAAACGTCACACAAAAATCTTACTGGTGGTGATGAAAGTGACAGGATACATGTGATACTAGCCAACGAAACGTCACACAAAATACTTACTGGTTGTGTTGAAGGCGACATAGTACGTGTGGTACTAGCCAACGAAACGTCACACTAAACACTTACTGGTTGTAATGAAGGTGACAGGTCACTTGTCGTACTAGCCAAAAAAACGTCACACTAAACACTTACTGGTGGAAATGAAGGTGACAGGTCACGTGTCGTACTAGCCAAAGAAACGTCACACTAAACACTTACTGGTTGTGATGAAGGCGACAGAGTACGTGTCGTACTAGCCAACGAAACGTCACACAAAACATTTACTGGTTGTGATGAAGGCGACATGGTACGTGTGGTACTAGCCAACGAAACGTCACATAAAATACTTACTGGTTGTGATTAAGGTGACAGAGTACGTGTCGTACTAGCCAACGAAACGTCACACAAAACACTTAATGGTTGTGATGAAGGCGACATGGTACGTGTGGTACTAGCCAACGAAACGTCACACTAAACACTTACTGGTTGTGATTAAGGTGACAGGGCACGTGTCGTACTAGCCAACGAAACGTTACACAAAAAACTTACTGGTGGTGATGAAAGTGACAGGATACATGTGGTACTAGCCAACGAAACGTCACACAAAATACTTACTGGTTGTGTTGAAGGCGACATATTACGTGTGGTCCCAGCCAACGAAACGTCACACTAAACACTTACTGGTTGTGATGAAGGTGAAAGGGTACGTGTCGTACTAGTCATAGAAACGTCACACAAAACACTTACTGGTTGTAATGAAGGTGACAGAGTACGTGTGTTACTAGTCATAGAAACGTCACACTAAACACTTACTGGTTGTGTTGAAGGCGACATGGTACGTGTGATAATAGCCAACGAAACGTCACACTAAACACTTACTGGTAGTAATGAAGGTGACAGGTCACGTGTCGTACTAGCCAAAGAAACGTCACACAAAACACGTACTGGTTGTAATGTAGGTGACAGAGTACGTATGGTACTAGTTATAGAAACACAAAACACTTACTGGTTGTGATTAATGTGACAAAGTACATGTCGTACTAGCCAACGAAACGTCACACAAAACACTTAGTGGTTGTGATGAAGGTGACAGGGTACGTGTGGTACTTGCCAACGAAACGTCACACAAAAACACTTAATAGTTGTGATTAGAGTGACAGAGTACGTGTGGTACCATTCAACGAAACGTCACACTTTACACTTACTGGTGAGGATGAAGGTGACAGGGTACGTGTGATACTAGCCAACGAAATGTCACACTAAACACTTTCTGGTTGTAATGAATGTGACAGGGCACGTGTTGTACTAGCCAACGAAACGTCACACTAAACACTTACTGGTGATGATGAAGGTGACAGAGTACGTGTCGTACGAGCCAACGAAATGTCACACTAAACACTTACTGGTTGTAATGAAGGTGACAGGGCACGTGTTGTACTAGCCAACGAAACGTCACACTAAACACTTACTGGTGATGATGAAGGTGACAGAGTACGTGTCGTACGAGCCAACGAAATGTCACACTAAACACTTACTGGTTGTAATGAAGGTGACAGGTCACGTGTCATACTAGCCACAAAAAACGTCACACAAAAACACTTACTGGTTGTAATGAAGGTGACAGGGTACGGGTGGTAACAGCCAACGAAACGTCACACTTAATACTTACTGGTTGTAACGAAGGTGACAGGATACGTGTTGTAATAGCCAAAGAAAAGTCAAAAAAGACACTTACTGGTTGTGTTGAAGGCGACATGGTACGTGTGGTACCAGCCAACGAAACGTCACAAAAAATACGTACTGGTTGTGTTGAAGGTGACAGGGTACGTGTGGTACCAGCCAACGAAACGTCACACTAAACACCTACTGGTTGTAATGAAGGTGACAGTTCAGGTGTCGTACTAGCCAAAGAAACGTCACACAAAACACTTACTGGTTGTAATGAAGGTGACAGGTCACGTGTCGTACTAGCCGAAAAAAACGTCACACTAAACACTTACTGGTTGTAATGAAGGTGACAGGTCACGTGTCGTCCTAGCCAAAGAAACGTCACACTAAACACTTACTGGTTGTAATAAAGGTGACAGAGTACGTGAAGTACTAGTCATAGAAACGCCACACAAAACACTTACTGCTTGTGATGAAGGCGACAGAGTACTTGTCGTACTAGCCAACGAAACGTCACACAAAACACTTACTGGTTGTGATGAAGGCGACAGAGTACGTGTCGTACTAGCTAACGAAACGTCACACAAAACACTTACTGGTTGTGATGAAGGTGACAGGGTAGGTGTGGTACTAGCCAACGAAGCGTCACACTAATGACTTACTGGTTGTGATTAAGGTGACAGAGTACGTGTTGTACTAGCCAACGAAACGTCACACTAAACACTTAATGGTTGTAATGAAGGCGACCTGGTACGTGTGGTACCAGCCAACGAAACGTCACACAAAACACTTAATGGTTGTAATGAAGGTGACAGGGTACGCTTGGTAATAGCAAACGAAACTTCACACTAAACACTTACTGGTTGTTATTAAGGTGACAGGGCACGTGTCGTACTAGCCAACGAAACGTCACACAAAAATCTTACTGGTGGTGATGAAAGTGACAGGATACATGTGGTACTAGCCAACGAAACGTCACACAAAATACTTACTGGTTGTGTTGAAGGCGACATAGTACGTGTGGTACCAGCCAACGAAACATCACACTAAACACTTACTGTTTGTAATGAAGGTGACAGGGGCCATGTCGTACTAGCCAACGAAACGTCACACAAAACACTTACTGGTTGTAACAAAGGTGACAGGGTACGGGTGGTAATAGCCAACGAACTGTCACACTAAATACTTACTGGTTGTAATGAAGGTGACAGGGTACGGTCGGTAATAGCCAACGAAACGTCACAAAAAATACTTACTGGTTGTGTTGAAGGCGACATGGTTCGTGTGGTAATAGCCAACGAATCGTCACACTTAATACTTACTGGTTGTGATGAAGGTGACAGATCACGTGTGGTACCAGCCAACGAAACGTCACACAAAACACTTACTGGTGAGGATTAAGGTGACAGGGTACGTGTGGTACTAGCCAACGAAATGTCACACTAAACACTTATTGGTTGTAATAAATGTGACAGGGCACGTGTTGTACTAGCCAACGAAACGTCACACTAAACACTTACTGGTGATGATGAAGGTGACAGAGTACGTGTCGTACGAGCCAACGAAATGTCACACTTTACACTTACTGGTTGAAATGAAGGTGACAGGTCACTGTCGTACTAGCCAACGAAACGTCACACAAAAACACTTAATGGTTGTAATTAAGGTGACAAATTACGGGTGGTAATAGCCAACGAAACGTCACACTAAACACTTACTGTTTGTAATGAAGGTGACAGGGGACGGATGGTAATAGCTAACGAAACGTCACACTAAACACTTACTGGTTGTTATTAAGGTGACAGGGCACGTGTCGTACTAGCCAACGAAACGTCACACAAAAATCTTACTGGTGGTGATGAAAGTGACAGGATACATGTGATACTAGCCAACGAAACGTCACACAAAATACTTACTGGTTGTGTTGAAGGCGACATAGTACGTGTGGTACTAGCCAACGAAACGTCACACTAAACACTTACTGGTTGTAATGAAGGTGACAGGTCACTTGTCGTACTAGCCAAAAAAACGTCACACTAAACACTTACTGGTGGAAATGAAGGTGACAGGTCACGTGTCGTACTAGCCAAAGAAACGTCACACTAAACACTTACTGGTTGTGATGAAGGCGACAGAGTACGTGTCGTACTAGCCAACGAAACGTCACACAAAACATTTACTGGTTGTGATGAAGGCGACATGGTACGTGTGGTACTAGCCAACGAAACGTCACATAAAATACTTACTGGTTGTGATTAAGGTGACAGAGTACGTGTCGTACTAGCCAACGAAACGTCACACAAAACACTTAATGGTTGTGATGAAGGCGACATGGTACGTGTGGTACTAGCCAACGAAACGTCACACTAAACACTTACTGGTTGTGATTAAGGTGACAGGGCACGTGTCGTACTAGCCAACGAAACGTTACACAAAAAACTTACTGGTGGTGATGAAAGTGACAGGATACATGTGGTACTAGCCAACGAAACGTCACACAAAATACTTACTGGTTGTGTTGAAGGCGACATATTACGTGTGGTCCCAGCCAACGAAACGTCACACTAAACACTTACTGGTTGTGATGAAGGTGAAAGGGTACGTGTCGTACTAGTCATAGAAACGTCACACAAAACACTTACTGGTTGTAATGAAGGTGACAGAGTACGTGTGTTACTAGTCATAGAAACGTCACACTAAACACTTACTGGTTGTGTTGAAGGCGACATGGTACGTGTGATAATAGCCAACGAAACGTCACACTAAACACTTACTGGTAGTAATGAAGGTGACAGGTCACGTGTCGTACTAGCCAAAGAAACGTCACACAAAACACGTACTGGTTGTAATGTAGGTGACAGAGTACGTATGGTACTAGTTATAGAAACACAAAACACTTACTGGTTGTGATTAATGTGACAAAGTACATGTCGTACTAGCCAACGAAACGTCACACAAAACACTTAGTGGTTGTGATGAAGGTGACAGGGTACGTGTGGTACTTGCCAACGAAACGTCACACAAAAACACTTAATAGTTGTGATTAGAGTGACAGAGTACGTGTGGTACCATTCAACGAAACGTCACACTTTACACTTACTGGTGAGGATGAAGGTGACAGGGTACGTGTGATACTAGCCAACGAAATGTCACACTAAACACTTTCTGGTTGTAATGAATGTGACAGGGCACGTGTTGTACTAGCCAACGAAACGTCACACTAAACACTTACTGGTGATGATGAAGGTGACAGAGTACGTGTCGTACGAGCCAACGAAATGTCACACTAAACACTTACTGGTTGTAATGAAGGTGACAGGGCACGTGTTGTACTAGCCAACGAAACGTCACACTAAACACTTACTGGTGATGATGAAGGTGACAGAGTACGTGTCGTACGAGCCAACGAAATGTCACACTAAACACTTACTGGTTGTAATGAAGGTGACAGGTCACGTGTCATACTAGCCACAAAAAACGTCACACAAAAACACTTACTGGTTGTAATGAAGGTGACAGGGTACGGGTGGTAACAGCCAACGAAACGTCACACTTAATACTTACTGGTTGTAACGAAGGTGACAGGATACGTGTTGTAATAGCCAAAGAAAAGTCAAAAAAGACACTTACTGGTTGTGTTGAAGGCGACATGGTACGTGTGGTACCAGCCAACGAAACGTCACAAAAAATACGTACTGGTTGTGTTGAAGGTGACAGGGTACGTGTGGTACCAGCCAACGAAACGTCACACTAAACACCTACTGGTTGTAATGAAGGTGACAGTTCAGGTGTCGTACTAGCCAAAGAAACGTCACACAAAACACTTACTGGTTGTAATGAAGGTGACAGGTCACGTGTCGTACTAGCCGAAAAAAACGTCACACTAAACACTTACTGGTTGTAATGAAGGTGACAGGTCACGTGTCGTCCTAGCCAAAGAAACGTCACACTAAACACTTACTGGTTGTAATAAAGGTGACAGAGTACGTGAAGTACTAGTCATAGAAACGCCACACAAAACACTTACTGCTTGTGATGAAGGCGACAGAGTACTTGTCGTACTAGCCAACGAAACGTCACACAAAACACTTACTGGTTGTGATGAAGGCGACAGAGTACGTGTCGTACTAGCTAACGAAACGTCACACAAAACACTTACTGGTTGTGATGAAGGTGACAGGGTAGGTGTGGTACTAGCCAACGAAGCGTCACACTAATGACTTACTGGTTGTGATTAAGGTGACAGAGTACGTGTTGTACTAGCCAACGAAACGTCACACTAAACACTTAATGGTTGTAATGAAGGCGACCTGGTACGTGTGGTACCAGCCAACGAAACGTCACACAAAACACTTAATGGTTGTAATGAAGGTGACAGGGTACGCTTGGTAATAGCAAACGAAACTTCACACTAAACACTTACTGGTTGTTATTAAGGTGACAGGGCACGTGTCGTACTAGCCAACGAAACGTCACACAAAAATCTTACTGGTGGTGATGAAAGTGACAGGATACATGTGGTACTAGCCAACGAAACGTCACACAAAATACTTACTGGTTGTGTTGAAGGCGACATAGTACGTGTGGTACCAGCCAACGAAACATCACACTAAACACTTACTGTTTGTAATGAAGGTGACAGGGGCCATGTCGTACTAGCCAACGAAACGTCACACAAAACACTTACTGGTTGTAACAAAGGTGACAGGGTACGGGTGGTAATAGCCAACGAACTGTCACACTAAATACTTACTGGTTGTAATGAAGGTGACAGGGTACGGTCGGTAATAGCCAACGAAACGTCACAAAAAATACTTACTGGTTGTGTTGAAGGCGACATGGTTCGTGTGGTAATAGCCAACGAATCGTCACACTTAATACTTACTGGTTGTGATGAAGGTGACAGATCACGTGTGGTACCAGCCAACGAAACGTCACACAAAACACTTACTGGTGAGGATTAAGGTGACAGGGTACGTGTGGTACTAGCCAACGAAATGTCACACTAAACACTTATTGGTTGTAATAAATGTGACAGGGCACGTGTTGTACTAGCCAACGAAACGTCACACTAAACACTTACTGGTGATGATGAAGGTGACAGAGTACGTGTCGTACGAGCCAACGAAATGTCACACTTTACACTTACTGGTTGAAATGAAGGTGACAGGTCACTGTCGTACTAGCCAACGAAACGTCACACAAAAACACTTAATGGTTGTAATTAAGGTGACAAATTACGGGTGGTAATAGCCAACGAAACGTCACACTAAACACTTACTGTTTGTAATGAAGGTGACAGGGGACGTGTCATACTAACAAACGAAACGTCACACAAAACACTTACTGGTTGTAATGAAGGTTACAGGGTACGGGTGGTAATAGCCAACGAACCGTCACACTAAATACTTACTGGTTGTGATGAAGGTGACAGGATACGTGTGGTAATAGCCAACGAAACGTCACACAAGACACTTACTGGTTGTGATGAAGGTGACAGGGTACGTGTGGTATCAGCCATCGAAACGTCACACAAAAATCTTACTGGTGGTGATGAAGGCGACATGGTACATGTGGTTCTAGCCAACGAAACGTCACACAAAATACTTACTGGTTGTGTTGAAGGCGCGTGGTACTTGTGGTACCAGTCAACGAAACGTCACACTAAACACTTACTGGTTGTAATAAAGATGACAGGTCAGGTGTCGTACTAGCCAACGAAACGTTACACTAAACACTTACTCGTTGTAATGAAGGTGACAGGTCACGTGTCGTACTAGCCAATAAAACGTCACACTAAACACTTACTGGTGGTAATGAAGGTGACAGGTCACGTGTCGTACTAGCCAAAGAAACGTCACACAAGACACTTACTGGTTGTGAAGAAGGTGACAGGGTACGTGTCGTACTAGTCATAGTAACGTCACACAAAACACTTACTGGTTGTAATGTAGGTGACAGAGTACGTGTGGTACTAGTCATAGAAACGTCACACAAAACACTAAATGGTTGTGATGAAGGTGACAGGGTACGTGTGGTACTAGCCAACGAAACGTCACACAAAATACTTACTTGTTGTGATGAAGGTGACAGGGTACGTGTGGCAGGGTACGTCGCCAACGAAACGTCACACAAAATACTTACTGGTTGTGATTAAGGTGACAGAGTACGTGTCGTACCAGCCAACGAAACGTCACACAAAACACTTTATGGTTGTGATGAAGGCTACAAGGTACGTGTGGTACCAGCCAACGAAACGTCACACTAAACACTTACTGGTTGTAATGAAGGTGACAGGTCAGGTGTCGTACTAGCAAAAGAAACGTCACACTAAACACTTACTGGTGGTAATGAAGGTGACAGGTCACGTGTCGTACTAGCCAAAGAAACGTCACACTAAACAATTACTGGTTGTAATAAAGGTGACAGAGTACGTGTGGTATTAGTCATAGAAACGCCACAAAAAATACTTACTGATTGTGATTAAGGCGACAGAGTACGTGTCGTACTAGCTAACGAAACGTCACACAAAACACTTACTGGTTGTGATGAAGGTGACAGGGTAGGTGTGGTACTAGCCAACGAAACATCACACTAATGACTTACTGGTTGTGATGAAGGCGACCTGGTACGTGTGGTACCAGCCAAAGAAACGTCACACAAAACACCTAATGGCTGTGATGAAGGCGACAGAGTACGTGTGGTACTAGCCAACGAAACGTCACACTAAACACTTACTGGTTGTGATTAAGGTAACAGGGCACGTATCGTACTAGCCAACGAAACGTCACACAAAAAACTTACTGGTGGTGATGAAAGTGACAGGATACATGTGGTACTAGCCAACGAAACGTCACACAAAATACTTACTGGTTGTGATTAAGGTGACAGAGTACGTGTCGTACTAGCCAACGAAACGTCACACAAAATACTTAATGGTTGTGATGGAAGCGACATGGCACGTGTGGTACCAGCCAACGAAACGTCACACTAAACACTTACTGGTTGTAATGAAGGTGACAGGTCAGGTGTCGTACTAGCCAACGAAACGTCACACTAAACACTTTCTGGTGGTAATGAAGGTGACAGGTCACGTGTCGTAATAGCCAAAGAAACGTCACACTAAACACTTACTGGTTGTTAAGAAGGTGACGGAATACGTGTGGTACTAGTCATAGAAACGTCACACAAACACTTACTGGTTGTGATGAAGGCGACATGGTACATGTGGTACTAGCCAACGAAACGTCACACAAAATACTTACAGGTTGTGATTAAGGTGACAGAGTACGTGTCGTACTAGCCAATAAAACGTCACACAAAACACATACTGGTTGTGATGAAGGTGACAGGGTACGTGTGGTACTAGCCAACGAAACGTCACACAAAATACTTACTGGTTGTGATTAAGGTGACAGAGTACGTGTCGTACTAGCCAACGAAACGTCACACAAAATACTTACTGGTTGTGATGAAGGCGACCTGGTACGTGTGGTACCAGCCAAAGAAACGTCACACAAAACACTTAATGGCTGTGATGAAGGCGACATGGTACGTGTGGTACTAGCCAACGAAACGTCACACTAAACACTTACTGGTTGTGATTAAGGTAACAGGGCACGTATCGTACTAGCCAACGAAACGTCACACAAAAAACTTACTGGTGGTGATGAAAGTGACAGGATACATGTGGTACTAGCCAACGAAACGTCACACAAAATACTTACTGGTTGTGATTAAGGTGACAGAGTACGTGTCGTACTAGCCAACGAAACGTCACACAAAATACTTAATGGTTGTGATGAAAGCGACATGGTACGTGTGGTACCAGCCAACGAAACGTCACACTAAACACTTACTGGTTGTAATGAAGGTGACAGGTCAGGTGTCGTACTAGCCAACGAAACGTCACACTAAACACTTTCTGGTGGTAATGAAGGTGACAGGTCACGTGTCGTACTAGCCAAAGAAACGTCACACTAAACACTTACTGGTTGTTAAGAAGGTGACGGAATACGTGTGGTACTAGTCATAGAAACGTCACACAAACACTTACTGGTTGTGATGAAGGCGACATGGTACATGTGGTACTAGCCAACGAAACGTCACACAAAATACTTACTGGTTGTGGTTAAGGTGACAGAGTAAGTGTCGTACTAGCCAATAAAACGTCACACAAAACACATACTGGTTGTGATGAAGGTGACAGGGTACGTGTGGTACTAGCCAACGAAACGTCACACAAAATACTTACTGATTGTGATTAAGGCAACAGAGTACGTGTCGTACTAGCTAACGAAACGTCACACAAAACACTTACTGGTTGTAATGAAGGTGACAGGGTAGGTGTGGTACTAGCCAACGAAACATCACACTAATGACTTACTGGTTGTGATGAAGGCGACCTGGTACGTGTGGTACCAGCCAAAGAAACGTCACACAAAACACCTAATGGCTGTGATGAAGGCGACATGGTACGTGTGGTACTAGCCAACGAAACGTCACACTAAACACTTACTGGTTGTGATTAAGGTAACAGGGCACGTATCGTACTAGCCAACGAAACGTCACACAAAAAACTTACTGGTGGTGATAAAAGTGACAGGATACATGTGGTACTAGCCAACGCAACGTCACACAAAATACTTACTGGTTGTGATTAAGGTGACAGAGTACGTGTCGTACTAGCCAACGAAACGTCACACAAAATACTTAATGGTTGTGATGAAAGCGACATGGCACGTGTGGTACCAGCCAACGAAACGTCACACTAAACACTTACTGGTTGTAATGAAGGTGACAGGTCAGGTGTCGTACTAGCCAACGAAACGTCACACTAAACACTTTCTGGTGGTAATGAAGGTGACAGGTCACGTGTCGTACTAGCCAAAGAAACGTCACACTAAACACTTACTGGTTGTTAAGAAGGTGACGGAATACGTGTGGTACTAGTCATAGAAACGTCACACAAACACTTACTGGTTGTGATGAAGGCGACATGGTACATGTGGTACTAGCCAATGAAACGTCACACAAAATACTTACTGGTTGTGATTAAGGTGACAGAGTACGTGTCGTACTAGCCAATAAAACGTCACACAAAACACATACTGGTTGTGATAAAGGTGACAGGGTAGGTGTGGTACTAGCCAACGAAACATCACACTAATGACTTACTGGTTGTGATAAAGGCGACCTGGTACGTGTGGTACCAGCCAAAGAAACGTCACACAAAACACCTAATGGCTGTGATGAAGGCGACATGGTACGTGTGGTACTAGCCAACGAAACGTCACACTAAACACTTACTGGTTGTGATTAAGGTAACAGGGCACGTATCGTACTAGCCAACGAAACGTCACACAAAAAACTTACTGGTGGTGATAAAAGTGACAGGATACATGTGGTACTAGCCAACGCAACGTCACACAAAATACTTACTGGTTGTGATTAAGGTGACAGAGTACGTGTCGTACTAGCCAACGAAACGTCACACAAAATACTTAATGGTTGTGATGAAAGCGACATGGCACGTGTGGTACCAGCCAACGAAACGTCACACTAAACACTTACTGGTTGTAATGAAGGTGACAGGTCAGGTGTCGTACTAGCCAACGAAACGTCACACTAAACACTTTCTGGTGGTAATGAAGGTGACAGGTCACGTGTCGTACTAGCCAAAGAAACGTCACACTAAACACTTACTGGTTGTTAAGAAGGTGACGGAATACGTGTGGTACTAGTCATAGAAACGTCACACAAACACTTACTGGTTGTGATGAAGGCGACATGGTACATGTGGTACTAGCCAATGAAACGTCACACAAAATACTTACTGGTTGTGATTAAGGTGACAGAGTACGTGTCGTACTAGCCAATAAAACGTCACACAAAACACATACTGGTTGTGATGAAGGTGACAGGGTACATGTGGTACTAGCCAACGAAACGTCACACAAAATACTTACTGGTTGTGATTAAGGTGACAGAGTACGTGTCGTACTAGCCAACGAAACGTCACACAAAAGACTTACTGGTTGTGATGAAGGCGACCTGGTACGTGTGGTACCAGCCAAAGAAACGTCACACAAAACACTTAATGGCTGTGATGAAGGCGACATGGTACGTGTGGTACTAGCCAACGAAACGTCACACTAAACACTTACTGGTTGTGATTAAGGTAACAGGGCACGTATCGTACTAGCCAACGAAACGTCACACAAAAAACTTACTGGTGGTGATGAAAGTGACAGGATACATGTGGTACTAGCCAACGAAACGTCACACAAAATACTTACTGGTTGTGATTAAGGTGACAGAGTACGTGTCGTACTAGCCAACGAAACGTCACACAAAATACTTAATGGTTGTGATGAAAGCGACATGGTACGTGTGGTACCAGCCAACGAAACGTCACACTAAACACTTACTGGTTGTAATGAAGGTGACAGGTCAGGTGTCGTACTAGCCAACGAAACGTCACACTAAACACTTTCTGGTGGTAATGAAGGTGACAGGTCACGTGTCGTACTAGCCAAAGAAACGTCACACTAAACACTTACTGGTTGTTAAGAAGGTGACGGAATACGTGTGGTACTAGTCATAGAAACGTCACACAAACACTTACTGGTTGTGATGAAGGCGACATGGTACATGTGGTACTAGCCAACGAAACGTCACACAAAATACTTTCTGGTTGTGATTAAGGTGACAGAGTACGTGTCGTACTAGCCAATAAAACGTCACACAAAACACATACTGGTTGTGATGAAGGTGACAGGGTACGTGTGGTACTAGCCAACGAAACGTCACACAAAATACTTACTGGTTGTGATTAAGGTGACAGAGTACGTGTCGTACTAGCCAACGAAACGTCACACAAAATACTTACTGGTTGTGATGAAGGCGACATGGTACGTGTGGTACTAGCCAACGAAACGTCACACTAAACACTTACTGGTTGTTATTAAGGTGACAGGGCACGTGTCGTACTAGCCAACGAAACGTCACACAAAAAACTTACTGGTGGTGATAAAAGTGACAGGATACATGTGGTACTAGCCAACGAAACGTCACACAAAATACTTACTGGTTGTGTTGAAGGCGACATAGTACGTGTGATACCAGCCAACGAAACGTCACACTAAACACTTACTGTTTGTAATGAAGGTGACAGGGGACATGTCGTACTAGCCAACGAAACGTCACACAAAGCACTTACTGGTTGTAATGAAGATGACAGGGTACGGGTGGTAATAGCCAACGAACTGTCACACTAAATACTTACTGGTTGTAATGAAGGTTACAGGGTACGGTCGGTAATAGCCAACGAAACGTCACAAAAAATACGTAATGGTTGTTTTGAAGGCGACATGGTACGTGTGGTAATAGCCAACGAATCGTCACACTAAATACTTACTGGTTGTGATGAAGGTGACAGGGTAGGTGTGGTACTAGCCAACGAAACATCACACTAATGACTTACTGGTTGTGATGAAGGCGACCTGGTACGTGTGGTACCAGCCAAAGAAACGTCACACAAAACACTTAATGGCTGTGATGAAGGCGACATGGTACGTGTGGTACCAGCCAACGAAACGTCACACTAAACACTTACTGGTTGTGATTAAGGTAACAGGGCACGTATCGTACTAGCCAACGAAATGTCACACAAAAAACTTACTGGTGGTGATGAAAGTGACAGGATAAATGTGGTACTAGCCAACGAAACGTCACACAAAATACTTACTGGTTGTGATTAAGGTGACAGAGTACGTGTCGTACTAGCCAACGAAACGTCACACAAAATACTTAATGGTTGTGATGAAAGCGACATGGTACATGTGGTACCAGCCAACGAAACGTCACACTAAACACTTACTGGTTGTAATGAAGGTGACAGGTCAGGTGTCGTACTAGCCAACGAAACGTCACACTAAACACTTTCTGGTGGTAATGAAGGTGACAGGTCACGTGTCGTACTAGCCAAAGAAACGTCACACTAAACACTTACTGGTTGTTAAGAAGGTGACGGAATACGTGTGGTACTAGTCATAGAAACGTCACACAAACACTTACTGGTTGTGATGAAGGCGACATGGAACATGTGCTACTAGCCAACGAAACGTCACACAAAATACTTACTGGTTGTGATTAAGGTGACAGAGTACGTGTCGTACTAGCCAATAAAACGTCACACAAAACACATACTGGTTGTGATGAAGGTGACAGGGTACGTGTGGTACTAGCCAACGAAACGTCACACAAAATACTTACTGGTTGTGATTAAGGTGACAGAGTACGTGTCGTACTAGCCAACGAAACGTCACACAAAACACTTACTGGTTGTGATGAAGGTGACATGGTACGTGTGGTACTAGCCAACGAAACGTCACACAAAATACCTACCGGTTATGATTAAGGTGACAGCGTACGTTTCGTACTAGCCAAAGAAACGTCACACAAAATACTTAATGGCTGTGATGAAGGCGACATAGTACGTGTGGTACTAGCCAACGAAACGTCACACTAAACACTTACTGGTTGTTATTAAGGTGACAGGGCACGTGTCGTACTAGCCAACGAAACGTCACACAAAAAACTTACTGGTGGTGATAAAAGTGACAGGATACATGTGGTACTAGCCAACGAAACGTCACACAAAATACTTACTGGTTGTGTTGAAGGCGACATAGTACGTGTGATACCAGCCAACGAAACGTCACACTAAACACTTACTGTTTGTAATGAAGGTGACAGGGGACATGTCGTACTAGCCAACGAAACGTCACACAAAGCACTTACTGGTTGTAATGAAGATGACAGGGTACGGGTGGTAATAGCCAACGAACTGTCACACTAAATACTTACTGGTTGTAATGAAGGTTACAGGGTACGGTCGGTAATAGCCAACGAAACGTCACAAAAAATACTTAATGGTTGTTTTGAAGGCGACATGGTACGTGTGGTAATAGCCAACGAATCGTCACACTAAATACTTACTGGTTGTGATGAAGGTGACAGATCACGTGTGGTACTAGCCAACGAAACGTCACACAAAAACACTTATTAGTTGTGATTAGAGTGACAGAGTACGTGTGGTACTAGCCAACGAAACGTCACACTAAACACTTACTGGTTGTAATGAATGTGACAGGGCACGTGTTGTACTAGCCAACGAAACGTCACACTAAACACTTACTGGTGATGATGAAGGTGACAGAGTACGTGTCGTACGAGCCAACGAAATGTCACACTAAACACTTACTGGTTGTAATGAATGTGACAGGGTACGTGTTGTACTAGCCAACGAAACGTCACACTAAACACTTACTGGTGATGATGAAGGTGACAGAGTACGTGTCGTACGAGCCAACGAAATGTCACACTTTACACTTACTGGTTGTAATGAAGGTGACAGGTCACGTGTCGTACTAGCCAACGAAACGTCACACAAAAACACTTAATGGTTGTCATTAAGGTGACAAGTTACGGGCGGTAATAGCCAACGAAACGTCACACCAAACACTTACTGTTTGTAATGAAGGTGACAGGGGACGTGTCGTACTAGCAAACGAAACGTCACACAAAACACTTACTGGTTGTTAAGAAGGTGACGGAGTACGTGTGGTACTAGTCATAGAAACGTCACACAAACACTTACTGGTTGTGATGAAGGCGACATGGTACATGTGCTACTAGCCAACGAAACGTCACACAAAATACTTACTGGTTGTGATTAAGGTTACAGAGTACGTGTCGTACTAGCCAATAAAACGTCACACAAAACACATACTGGTTGTGATGAAGGTGACAGGGTACGTGTGGTACTAGCCAACGAAACGTCACACAAAATACTTACTGGTTGTGATTAAGGTGACAGAGTACGTGTCGTACTAGCCAACGAAACGTCACACAAAATACTTACTGGTTGTGATTAAGGTGACAGAGTACGTGTCGTACTAGCCAACGAAACGTCACACAAAACACTTACTGGTTGTGATGAAGGTTACAGGGTACGTGTGGTACTAGCCAACGAAACGTCACACAAAATACCTACCGGTTATGATTAAGGTGACAGCGTACGTGTCGTACTAGCCAAAGAAACGTCACACAAAATACTTAATGGCTGTGATGAAGGCGACATGGTACGTGTGGTACTAGCAAACGAAACGTCACACTAAACACTTACTGGTTGTTATTAAGGTGACAGGGCACGTGTCGTACTAGCCAACGAAACGTCACACAAAAAACTTACTGGTGGTGATAAAAGTGACAGGATACATGTGGTACTAGCCAACGAAACGTCACACAAAATACTAACTGGTTGTGTTGAAGGCGACATAGTACGTGTGATACCAGCCAACGAAACGTCACACTAAACACTTACTGTTTGTAATGAAGGTGACAGGGGACATGTCGTACTAGCCAACGAAACGTCACACAAAGCACTTACTGGTTGTAATGAAGATGACAGGGTACGGGTGGTAATAGCCAACGAACTGTCACACTAAATACTTACTGGTTGTAATGAAGGTTACAGGGTACGGTCGGTAATAGCCAACGAAACGTCACAAAAAATACTTAATGGTTGTTTTGAAGGCGACATGGTACGTGTGGTAATAGCCAACGAATCGTCACACTAAATACTTACTGGTTGTGATGAAGGTGACAGATCACGTGTGGTACTAGCCAACGAAACGTCACACAAAAACACTTATTAGTTGTGATTAGAGTGACAGAGTACGTGTGGTACTAGCCAACGAAACGTCACACTAAACACTTACTGGTTGTAATGAATGTGACAGGGCACGTGTTGTACTAGCCAACGAAACGTCACACTAAACACTTACTGGTGATGATGAAGGTGACAGAGTACGTGTCGTACGAGCCAACGAAATGTCACACTAAACACTTACTGGTTGTAATGAATGTGACAGGGTACGTGTTGTACTAGCCAACGAAACGTCACACTAAACACTTACTGGTGATGATGAAGGTGACAGAGTACGTGTCGTACGAGCCAACGAAATGTCACACTTTACACTTACTGGTTGTAATGAAGGTGACAGGTCACGTGTCGTACTAGCCAACGAAACGTCACACAAAAACACTTAATGGTTGTCATTAAGGTGACAAGTTACGGGTGGTAATAGCCAACGAAACGTCACACTAAACACTTACTGTTTGTAATGAAGGTGACAGGGGACGTGTCGTACTAGCAAACGAAACGTCACACAAAACACTTACTGGTTGTAATGAAGGTGACAGGGTACGGGTGGTAACAGCCAACGAAACGTCACACAAAACACTTACTGGTTGTAATGAAGGTTACAGGGTACGTGTGGTAATAGCCAACGAACCGTCACACTAAATACTTACTGGTTGTGATGAAGGTGACAGGATACGTGTGGTAATAGCCAACGAAACGTCACACAAGACACTTACTGGTTGTGATGAAGGTGACATGGTACGTGTGGTATCAGCCAACGAAACGTCACACAAAAAATCTTACTGGTGGTGATAAAGGCGACATGGTACATGTGGTTCTAGCCAACGAAACGTCACACAAAATACTTACTGGTTGTGTTGAAGGCGACATGGTACGTGTGGTACCAGTCAACGAAACGTCACACTAAACACTTACTGGTTGTAATAAAGGTGACAGGTCAGGTGTCGTACTAGCCAACGAAACGTCACACTAAACACTTACTGGTTGTAATGAAGGTGACAGGTCACGTGTCGTACTAGCCAAAAAAACGTCACACTAAACACTTACTGGTGGTAATGAAGGTGACAGGTCAGGTGTCGTACTAGCCAAAGAAACGTTACACTAAACACTTACTGGTTGTGAAGAAGGTGACAGGGTACGTGTCGTACTAGTCATAGTAACGTCACACAAAACACTTACTGGTTGTAATGTAGGTGACAGAGTACGTGTGGTACTAGTCATAGAAACGTCACACAAAACACTTAATGGTTGTGATGAAGGTGACAGGGTACGTGTGGTACTAGCCAACGAAACGTCACACAAAATACTTACTTGTTGTGATGAAGGTGACAGGGTACGTGTCGTACTAGCCAACGAAACGTCACACAAAATACTTACTGGTTGTGATTAAGGTGACAGAGTACGTGTGGTACCAGCCAACGAAACGTCACACAAAACACTTTATGGTTGTGATGAAGGCTACATGGTACGTGTGGTACCAGCCAACGAAACGTCACACTAAACACTTACTGGTTGTAATGAAGGTGAAAGGTCAGGTGTCGTACTAGCAAAAGAAACGTCACACTAAACACTTACTGGTGGTAATGAAGGTGACAGGTCAAGTGTCGTACTAGCCAAAGAAACGTCACACTAAACAATTACTGGTTGTAATAAAGGTGACAGAGTACGTGTGGTATTAGTCATAGAAACGCCACAAAAAATACTTACTGCTTGTGATGAAGGCGACAGAGTACGTGTCGTACTAGCCAACGAAACGTCACACAAAACACTTACTGGTTGTGATGAAGGTGACAGGGTAGGTGTAGTACTAGCCAACGAAACGTCACACTAATGACTTACTGGTTGTGATTAAGGTGACAGAGTACGTGTTGTACTAGCCAACGAAACGTCAAACTAAACACTTAATGATTGTGATGAAGGCGACCTGGTACGTGTGGTACCAGCCAAAGAAACGTCACACAAAACACTTAATGGCTGTGATGAAGGCGACATGGTACATGTCGTACTAGCCAACGAAGGGTCACACAAAACACTTACTGGTTGTGATGAAGATGACAGGGTACGTGTGGTACTAGCCAACGAAACGTCACACAAAATACTTACTGGTTGTGATTAAGGTGACAGAGTACGTGTCGTACTAGCCAACGAAACGTCACATAAAATACTTACTGGTTGTGATTAAGGTGACAGAGTACGTGTCGTACTAGCCAACGAAACGTCACACAAAACACTTAATGGTTGTGATGAAGGCGACATGGTACGTGTGGTACTAGCCAACGAAACGTCACACTAAACACTTACTGGTTGTGATTAAGGTGACAGGGCACATGTCGTACTAGCCAACGAAACGTTACACAAAAAACTTACTGGTGGTGATGAAAGTGACAGGATACATGTGGTACTAGCCAACGAAACGTCACACAAAATACTTACTGGTTGTGATTAAGGTGACAGAGTACGTGTCGTACTAGCCAACGAAACGTCACATAAAATACTTACTGGTTGTGATTAAGGTGACATGGTACGTGTCGTACTAGCCAATAAAACGTCACACAAAACACATACTGGTTGTGATGAAGGTGACAGGGTACGTGTGGTACTAGCTAACGAAACGTCACACAAAATACTTACTGGTTGTGATTAAGGTGACCGAGTACGTGTCGTACTAGCCAAAGAAACGTCACACAAAACACTTAATGGCTGTGATGAAGGCGACATGGTACATGTCGTACTAGCCAACGAAGGGTCACACAAAACACTTACTGGTTGTGATGAAGATGACAGGGTACGTGTGGTACTAGCCAACGAAACGTCACACAAAATACTTACTGGTTGTGATTAAGGTGACAGGTCACGTGTCGTACTAGCCAACGAAACGTCACACAAAACACTTTATGGTTGTGATGAAGGTGACATGGTACGTGTGGTACCAGCCAACGAAACGTCACACTAAACACTTACTGGTTGTGATGAAAGCGACATGGTACGTGTGGTACTAGCCAACGAAACGTCACACTAAACACTTACTGGTTGTAATGAAGGTGACAGGTCAGGTGTCGTACTAGCCAACGAAACGTCACACTAAACACTTTCTGGTGGTAATGAAGGTGACAGGTCACGTGTCGTACTAGCCAAAGAAACGTCACACTAAACACTTACTGGTTGTTAAGAAGGTGACGGAGTACGTGTGGTACTAGTCATAGAAACGTCACACAAACACTTACTGGTTGTGATGAAGGCGACATGGTACGTGTGGTACTAGCCAACGAAACGTCACATAAAATGCTTACTGGTTGTGATTAAGGTGACAGAGTACGTGTCGTACTAGCCAACGAAACGTCACACAAAACACTTAATGGTTGTGATGAAGGCGACATGGTACGTGTGGTACTAGCCAACGAAACGTCACACTAAACACTTACTGGTTGTGATTAAGGTGACAGGGCACATGTCGTACTAGCCAACGAAACGTTACACAAAAAACTTACTGGTGGTGATGAAAGTGACAGGATACATGTGGTACTAGCCAACGAAACGTCACACAAAATACTTACTGGTTGTGATTAAGGTGACATGGTACGTGTCGTACTAGCCAATAAAACGTCACACAAAACACATACTGGTTGTGATGAAGGTGACAGGGTACGTGTGGTACTAGCTAACGAAACGTCACACAAAATACTTACTGGTTGTGATTAAGGTGACCGAGTACGTGTCGTACTAGCCAACGAAACGTCACACAAAACACTTACTGGTTGTGATGAAGGTGACAGGGTACGTGTGGTACTAGCCAACGAAACGTCACACAAAATACTTACTGGTTGTTATTAAGGTGACAGGGCACGTGTCGTACTAGCCAACGAAATGTCACTCAAAAAACTTACTGGTGGTGATGAAAGTGACAGGATACATGTTGTACCAGCCAACGAAACGTCACACTAAACACTTACTGTTTGTAATGAAGGTGACAGGGGACATGTCGTACTAGCCAAGGAAACGTCCCACAAAGCACTTACTGGTTGTAATGAAGGTGACAGGGTACGGGTGGTAACAGCCAACGAACTGTCACACTAAATACTTACTGGTTGTAATGAAGGTTACAGGGTACGGTCGGTAATAGCCAACGAAACGTCACAAAAATACTTACTGGTTGTTTTGAAGGCGACATGGTACGTGTGGTAATAGCCAACGAATCGTCACACTAAATACTTACTGGTTGTGATGAAGGTGACAGATCACGTGTGGTACTAGCCAACGAAACGTCACACAAAAACACTTATTAGTTGTGATTAGAGTGACAGAGTACGTGTGGTACTAGCCAACGAATCGTCACACTAAACACTTACTGGTTGTAATGAATGTGACAGGGCACGTGTTGTACTAGCCAACGAATAGTCACACTAAACACTTACTGGGGATGATGAAGGTGACAGAGTACGTGTCGTACGAGCCAACGAAATGTCACACTAAACACTTACTGGTTGTGATGAACGTGACAGGGTACGTGTTGTACTAGCCAACGAAACGTCACACTAAACACTTACTGGTGATGATGAAGGTGACAGAGTACGTGTCGTACGAGCCAACGAAATGTCACACTTTACACTTACTGATTGAAATGAAGGTGACAGGTCACGTGTCGTACTAGCCAACGAAACGTCACACAAAAACACTTAATGGTTGTCATTAAGGTGACAAGTTACGGGTGGTAATAGCCAACGAAACGTCACACCAAACACTTACTGTTTGTAATGAAGGTGACAGGGGACGTGTCGTACTAGCAAACGAAACGTCACACAAAACACTTACTGGTTGTAATGAAGGTGACAGGGTACGGGTGGTAACAGCCAACGAAACGTCACACAAAACACTTACTGGTTGTAATGAAGGTTACAGGGTACGTGTGGTAATAGCCAACGAACCGTCACACTAAATACTTACTGATTGTGATGAAAGTGACAGGATACGTGTGGTATTAGCCAACGAAACGTCACACAAGACACTTACTGGTTGTGATGAAGGTGACATGGTACGTGTGGTATCAGCCAACGAAACGTCACACAAAAATCTTACTGGTGGTGATGAAGGCGACATGGTACATGTGGTTCTAGCCAACGAAACGTCACACAAAATACTTACTGGTTGTGTTGAAGGCGACATGGTACGTGTCGTACTAGCCAAAAAAACGTCACACTAAACACTTATTGGTGGTAATGAAGGTGACAGGTCAGGTGTCGTACTAGCCAACGAAACGTCACACTAAACACTTACTTGTTGTAATGAAGGTGACAGGTCACGTGTCGTACTAGCCAAAACAACGTCACACTAAACACTTACTGGTGGTAATGAAGGTGACAGGTCACGTGTCGTACTAGCCAAAGAAAAGTTACACTAAACACTTACTGGTTGTGAAGAAGGTGACAGGGTACGTGTCGTACTAGTCATAGTAACGTCACACAAAACACTTACTGGTTGTAATGTAGGTGACAGAGTACGTGTGGTACTAGTCATGGAAACGTCACACAAAACACTTAATGGTTGTGATTAAGGTGACAGAGTACATGTCGTACTAGCCAACGAAGGGTCACACAAAACACTTACTGGTTGTGATGAAGATGACAGAGTACGTGTGGTACTAGCCAACGAAACGTCACACAAATTACTTACTGGTTGTGATTAAGGTGACAGAGTACGTGTCGTACTAGCCAACGAAACGTCACACAAAACACTTTATGGTTGTGATGAAGGCGACATGGTACGTGTGGTACCAGCCAACGAAACGTCACACTAAACACTTACTGCTTGTAATGAAGGTGACAGGTCAGGTGTCGTATTAGCAAAAGAAACGTCACACTAAACACTTACTGGTTGTAATGAAGGTGACAGGTCACGAGTCGTACTAGCCAAAGAAACGTCACACTAAACAATTACTGGTTGTAATAAAGGTGACAGAGTACGTGTGGTACTAGCCAAAGAAACGTCACACAAAATACTGGTTGTGATGAAGGCGACAGAGTACGTGTCGTACTAGCTAACGAAACGTCACACAAAACACTTACTGGTTGTGATGAAGGTGACAGGGTAGGTGTGGTACTAGCCAACGAAACGTCACACTAATGACTTACTGGTTGTGATTAAGGTGACAGAGTACGTTTTGTACTAGCCAACGAAACGTCACACTAAACACTTAATGGTTGTGATAAAGGCGACCTGGTACGTGTGGTACCAGCCAACGAAACGTCACACTAAACAATTACTGGTTGTAATGAAGGTGACAGGGTACGCTTGATAATAGCCAACGAAACGTCACACTAAACACTTACTGGTTGTTATAAAGGTGACAGGGCACGTGTCGTACTAGCCAACGAAACGTCACACTAAACACTTACTGGTTGTAATGAAGGTGACAGGTCACGTGTCGTACTAGCCAAAGAAACGTCACACTAAACACTTACTGGTTGTAATGAAGGTGACAGGTCACGTGTCGTACTAGCCAAAAAAACGTCACACTAAACACTGACTGGTGGTAATGAAGGTGACAGGTCAGGTGTCGTACTAGCCAAAGAAAAGTTACACTAAACACTTACTGGTTGTAATGAAGGTGACAGAGTACGTGAGGTACTAGTCATAGAAACGTCACACAAAACACTTACTAGTTGTGATGAAGGTGACAGGGTAAGTGTCGTACTAGCCAACGAAATGTCAAACAAAACACTTACTGGTTTTAATGAAGGTGACAGAGTACGTGTGTTACTAGTCATAGAAACGTCACACAAAACACTTACTGGTTGTGATGAAGGCGACATGGTACGTGTGGTACTAGCCAACGAAACGTCACACTAAACACTTACTGGTTGTGATGAAGGTGACAGGGTACGGGTCGTACTAGTCATAGAAACGTCACACAAAACACTTACTGGTTGTAATGAAGGTGACAGAGTACGTGTGTTACTAGTCATAGAAACGTCACACAAAACACTTACTGGTGGTAATGAAGGTGACAGAGTACGTGAGGTACTAGTCATAGAAACGTCACACAAAACACTTACTAGTTGTGATGAAGGTGACAGGGTAAGTGTCGTACTAGCCAACGAAATGTCAAACAAAACACTTACTGGTTTTAATGAAGGTGACAGAGTACGTGTGTTACTAGTCATAGAAACGTCACACAAAACACTAACTGGTTGTGATTAAGGCGACATGGTACATGTGGTACTAGCCAACGAAACGTCACACAAAATACTTACTGGTTGTGATTAAGGTGACAGAGTACGTGTCGTACTAGCCAACGAAACGTCACACAAAACACTTACTGGTTGTGGTTAAGGTGACAGAGTACGTGTGGTACCAGCCAACGAAACGTCACACTAAACACTTACTGGTTTTAATGAAGGTGACAGACTATGTGTCGTACTAGCTAACGAAACGTCACACGAAACACTTACTGTTGTAATGAAGGTGACAGGTCACGTGTCGTACTAGCCAAAGAAATGTTACACTAAATACTTACTGGTTGTAATGAAGGTGACAGACTACGTGTGGTACTAGCCAACGAAACGTCACACAAACACTTACTGGTGGTAATGAAGGTGACAGAGAACATGTCGTACTAGCCAACGAAACGTCACACAAAACACTTACTGGTTTTAATGAAGGTGACAGAGTATGTGTCGTACCAGGTCGTACAACCACACTGAACTGGAAAGGAACAGAGGAAGTAGGCAATGGAAGAAAATTCCTGGAATTTCTCCCTGGAATTTCTCTTGGATTCCTGTATAACTTGCACATTTATTTTCGTATTTATAACTTACTGTCACAACACATATTCTCGATATCGGAACGTAGCAGTACTTTGGTGGGACATAAATTTATATGGCGGGTGTCGCCGATGAAATTAATTATGTTTGTCCTTTCAGAACATCTCGCCTTATTATCTTTATACATTTTCAAAGTTTTCATAACAAATCTTTCAATGATCCTATTGTTTCCTATTTATGTTCATTAAAAATTAGTTAGATTTATGGTTTTGTAAATACTTGGGTATGCTTAGCTGTCTTTTTTCAGAACGACCTCATTCTTATTTTATTTTATTTATTTATTCTATTTTTTGCGGGTTTTTTTTTTTTTATTGAGGGTTTTATGCGGTTTTTTGCGGTTTCACACAAAGTTTAAAAATCAATTCGTATAAAACTCCTTAGAAGTATTAATCGGCAAATCCTATTAAAACGTCAGTATATTGTGATTTGGAAAATCTGCAAGGGCTCAAAGATACCCCTCAACCCCCACCACCACCCCCATCCAACCATCCACCCATGTGTACACGTGTAAATTTTAGATCACATTTATAAACCCCGCTTACATGACATGCCCGCGTCCTGAAATGACTTTGTTATTCGGATGCTTCACTCAATAAACTATACCAAACCAAACAACTCCGACCCTGTTAAATTCTAATTATGAGGGAACACTTCTGGAAATAACTCTGTGTCTAATTTAATTTAGACCATAACCACGACTGAGGAACAAGAGACAAAACCCGCCAAAGACTTGTTACCGATTCCGGGAATACTAGTACCCTAGGATTTTTAACAACCACCTGGTGATTTTGCAACGTACTTTGATAAAGATTGAAAAACCCAGAATAAGTAAGTGTTTTTGTCTTTATCTGTAGTTGCCCAGGACGACAGTACCATACATGCAGTTGAATAGTTATGGTGTTAGGACGGTGCAAACAGTCAGGAAACTCTGCACCGAGATACAAAACACTTGATCATATATCATAATATTTTGTCATTGTACTGGAAACAAAATATATTTGTAAAGAAACAAAGGATATAGCGTTCATTCATATCAATTGTCTTTTCAGACAACCCAGTCTTATTATTTGTTATTTTATCAATGGTTTTTGTCTAAATCTTTCAATTATACATTTTTATTCTCATACGTAAATCAATTTGGATGTCGAGTTAAGATTTTTACATACTGTGTTATGACTTAATGTGGCTACAGATTTGAATGTTACTGCTAAGTCTATCTGTACTATCGAATGTTCCAAGTTGATAACCGATGTGGTGCAAATGTTTAGTGAAAAACAGAATAATGCTGTTTTAATATTAAGTCAGATACAGATCAAGTCTGCCCAAATGTTAGGAAGATACAGATCAATGCAGTTTAGTAAGATACAGATCAAGTCTGCCCAAATGTTAGTAAGATTCAGATCAATGCTATTTAGTTAGATACAGATCAAATCTATCCAAATGTTTAGTAAGGTACAGATCAAATCTATCCAAATGTTTAGTAAGGTACAGATCAAATCTATCCAAATGTTTAGTAAGGTACAGATCAAATCTATCCAAATGTTTAGTAAGGTACAGATCAAATATATCCAAATGTTTAGTAAGGTACAGATCAAATCTATCCAAATGTTTAGAAAGATTCAGATCAATGCTGTTTAGTAAGATACAGATCAATGCTGTTTAGTAAGATACACACCAATGCTGTTTAGAAAGATTCAGATCAATGCTGTTTAGTAAGATACAGATCAATGCTGTTTAGTAAGATACAGATCAATGCTGTTTAGTAAGATACACATCAATGCCGATTAGTAATATTCAGATCAATGCTGTTTAGTAAGATACAGATCAATGCTGGTTAGCAAGATTCAGATCAATGCTGTTTAACACGATACAGATAAATGCTGTTTAGTAAGATACAGATCGATGCTGTTTAGTAAGATTCAGATCAAAGCTGTTTAGTAAGATACACATCAATGCTGTTTAGTAAGATACAGATCAATGCTGTTTAGTAAGATACACATCAATGCCGATTAGTAATATTCAGATCAATGCTGTTTAGTAAGATACAGATCGATGCTGTTTAGTAAGATTCAGATCAAAGCTGTTTAGTAAGATACACATCAATGCTGTTTAGTTAGATACAGATCAATGCTGTTTAGTAAGATACAGATCAATGTTGTTTAGTAAGACACAGATCAAAGCTGTTTAGTAAGAATCAGATCAATGCTGTTTAGTAAGATACAGATCAATCCTGTTTAGTAAGATATAGATCAAAGCAGGTTAAATGTTTAATAAGATACAGATCAATGCAGTTTAGTTAGATACAGATCAAAGCTGGCTAATTGTTTAGTAAGATACAGATCAAAGCTGTTTAGTAAGATACACATCAATGCCGATTAGTAATGTTTAGATCAATGCTGTTTAGTAAGATACAGATCAATGCTGTTAAGTAAGATACAGATCAATGCTGGTTAGCAAGATTCAGATCAATGCTGTTTAACAAGATACAGATCAATGCTGTTTAGTAAGATACAGATCGATGCTGTTTAGTAAGATTCAGATCAAAGCTGTTTAGTAAGATACACACCAATGCTGTTTAGTTAGATACAGATCAATGCTGTTTAGTAAGATACAGATCAATGTTGTTTAGTAAGACACAGATCAAAGCTGTTTAGTAAGAATCAGATTAATGCTGTTTAGTAAGATACAGATCAATCCTGTTTAGTAAGATATAGATCAAAGCTGTTTAGTTAGATATAGATCAAAGCTGGTTAAATGTTTAGTAAGATACAGATCAATGCAGTTTAGTTAGATACAGATCAAAGCTGGCTAATTGTTTAGTAAGATACAGATCAAAGCTGGCTAAATGTTTAGTATGATACAGATCGATGCTGTTTAGCAAGATTCAGATCAATGCTGTTTAGTAAGATTCAGATCAATGTTGTTTAGTAAGACACAGATCAAAGCTGTTTAGTAAGAATCAGATCAATGCTGTTTAGTAAGATACAGATCAATCCTGTTTAGTAAGATATAGATCAAAGCTGTTTAGTAAGATACAGATCAATCCTGTTTAGTAAGATACAGATCAATCCTGTTTAGTAAGATACAGATCAAAGCTGGCTAATTGTTTAGTAAGATATAGATCAAAGCTGGTTAAATGTTTAGTAAGATACAGATCAATGCAGTTTAGTTAGATACAGATCAAAGCTGTTTAGTAAGATACAGATCAAAGCTGGCTAATTGTTTAGTAAGATACAGATCAAAGCTGGCTAAATGTTTAGTCTGATACAGATCAATGCTGTTCACTAAGATACAGATAAAAGCTGCCCAAATATTAAGTAAGATACAGTAAGATAAGTACTAGTATTCCCGGAATCGGTAGCAAGTCTTTGGTGGGTTTTGTCTCTTGTTCCTCAGTCGTGGTTATGGTCTAAATTTAATTAGACACAGAGTTATTTCCAGAAGTGTTCCCTCATAATTAGATTTTAACAGGGTCGGAGTTGTTTGGTTTGGTATAGTTTATTGAGTGAAGCATCCGAATAACAAAGTCATTTCAGGACGCGGGCATGTCATGTAAGCGGGGTTTATAAATGTGATCTAAAATTTACACGTGTGCACATGGGTAATAATACATTTATAATTGGGCAGCTTTGATCTGTATCTTACTAAACAGCATTGATCTGTATCTTACTAAACAGCTTTGATCTGCATCTAACTAAACTGCATTGATCTGTATCTTACTAAACAGCTTTGATCTGTATCTAACTAAACAATTAGCCAGCTTTGATCTGCATCTAACTAAACTGCATCGATCTGTATCTTACTAAACAGCATTGATCTATATCTTACTAAACAGCATTGATCTATATCTTACTAAACAGCATTGATCTTTATCTTACTAAACAGCATTGATCTATATCTTACTAAACAGCATTGATCTTTATCTTACTAAACACCATTGATCTGAATCAATGCTGTTTAGTTAGATACAGATCAAAGCTGTTTAGTAAGATACAGATCAATGCTGTTTAGTTAGTTACAGATCATTGCTGTTACTTAGATACAGATCAAAGCTGGCTAAATGTTTAGTAAGGTTCAGATCAATGGTTTTTAGTAAGATAAAGATCAATGCTGTTTATAAAGATTCAGATCAAGGCTGCTTAGTAAGATTCAGATCAATGCTGTTTAGTTAGATACAGATCAAAGCTGGCTAAATGTTTAGTCTGATACAGATCAATGCTGTTTAGTAAGATACAGATCAATGCTGTTTAGTAAGATTCAGATCAATGCTGTTTAGTTAGATACAGATCAAAGCTGTTTAGTAAGATACAGATCAATCCTGTTTAGTTAGATACAGATCAATCCTGTTTATTAATATTCAGATCAAATATTAAGTAAGATACAGATCAATGTTGTTTAGTAATATTCGGATCAATGATGTTTAGTAAGATACAGATCAATGCTGTTTAGTAAGATACAGATCAATGCTGTTTATTAAGATACAGATCAATGCTGTTTAGTAAGATTCAGATCAATGCAGTTTAGTTAGATACAGATCAAAGCTGGCTAATTGTTTAGTAAGATACAGATCAAAGCTGGCTAATTGTTAAGTCTGATACAGATCAATGCTGTTCACTAAGATACAGATAAAAGCTGCCCAAATATTAAGTAAGATACAGTAAGATAAGTACTAGTATTCCCGGAATCGGTAGCAAGTCTTTGGTGGGTTTTGTCTCTTGTTCCTCAGTCGTGGTTATGGTCTAAATTTAATTAGACACAGAGTTATTTCCAGAAGTGTTCCCTCATAATTAGATTTTAACAGGGTCGGAGTTGTTTGGTTGGTATAGTTTATTGAGTGAAGCATCCGAATAACAAAGTCTTTCAGGACGCGGGCATGTCATGTAAGCGGGGTTTATAAATGTGATCTAAAATTTACACGTGTACACATGGGTAATAATACATTTATAATTGGGCAGCTTTTATCTGTATCTTACTAAACAGCATTGATCTGTATCTTACTTAACAGCTTTGATCTGTATCTAACTAAACAATTAGCCAGCTTTGATCTGTATCTAACTAAACTGCATTGATCTGAATCTTACTAAACAGCATTGATCTGTATCTTACTAAACAGCATTGATCTGTATCTTACTAAACATCATTGATCTCAATATTACTAAACATCATTGATCTGTATCTTACTTAATATTTGATCTAAATATTAATAAACAGGATTGATCTGTATCTTTCTAAACAGGATTGATCTGTATCTTACTAAACAGCTTTGATCTGTATCTAACTAAACAGCATTGATCTGAATCTTACTAAACAGCATTGATCTGTATCTTACTAAACAGCATTGATCTGTATCTTACTAAACAACATTGATCTGTATCTAACTAAACAACATTGATCTGTTTAGTAAGATACACATCAATGCTGTTTAGTAAGAATCAGATCAATGCTGTTTAGTAAGATACAGATCAATGCTGGCTAATTGTTTAGTAAGATACAGATCAATGATGTTTAGTAATATTTAGATCAATGCTGTTTAGTAAGGTTCAGATCAATGATGTTTAGTAAGATACAGATCAATGCTGTTTAGTAAGATACAGACCAATGATGTTTAGTAAGATATATATCAATGCTGTTTAGTAAGATTCAGATCAATGCTGTTTAGTAAGATTCAGATCAATGCTGTTTAGTAAGATTCAGATCAATGCTGTTTAGTAAGATTCAGATCAATGCAGTTTAGTAAGATACAAATCAATGCAGTTTAGTAAGATACAGATCAAATCTAGCCAAATGTTTAGTCTGATACAGATCAATGCTGTTTAGTAAGATACATATCAATGCAGTTTAGTAAGATTCAGATCAATGCTGGTTAGTAAGATTCAGATCAATGCTGGTTAGTAAGATACAGATCAATGCCGTTTAGTAATATTCAGATCATTGCGGTTTAGTAAGATTCAGATCAATGCTGGTTAGTAAGATACAGATCAATGCTGTTTAGTAATATTCAGATCATTGCTGCTTAGTAAGATACAGATCAATCCTGTTTAGTAAGATACAGATCAATGCTGGTTAGTAAGATTCAGATCAATGCTGTTTAGTAAGATTCAGATCAATGCTGTTTAGTACTATTCAGATCAATGCTGGTTAGTAAGATTCAGATCAATGCTGTTTAGTAAGGTTCAGATCAATGCTGTTTAGTAAGATACAGATCAAAGCTGGCTAAATGTTTAGTTTGATACAGATCAAAGTTGCTCGTTGATGCCAAGCAAGAGTATTGCAAGAATGACATAGAGGGCGACTTAGAAAACGAATCCGGTCGAAAATAATTTCAAACTCTCAGATAGGTAGGTGCACCAGATGAAATTTCATTATTCATACATTTCGAATATTATAATAATTTTATTTTGGATTCCCACCTTTTGGGCCCTAGCATCACTGAAGAGTCCTAGGAGGACGAAACAGCTGTGTGATGCAGTTCAATTTATTTTTTCGGCATTCTGTATATATTACTTAATTTAAGAGGTGCAGCATATATGTGTGTTACGTCATCTTCAATATATATCAAATATATGTGCATTTCCTGAAATTTGCCAATATTTGAATGATTAAAAACGTTGCATGCAGGTTACGGCAAACCTCGGGGACTTGTAGTCAATCAGCAGTGCCTACCACCTACGTTTCAAAGGATTGTACAAAAGAAACCAAAATAGTACCTTTATAATCTAGGATACGATACAGTGGAGCTAACTAATGATTTAAACATCACCAGAAGACGTCCAAATACTCCAACTCAAACCATTTAAGGGTTTCTGTGCTGTGCGCACAAATGACTGGTTTGTTGCAACGACGCAAGCATTAAAAATACAACAAAGGCAAGAGCTGTGAGATTTGTACTTTCGTTCGGGGTTGTTTGCATGGGAAGCTATAAATGTCGCCTCTTTTTTTTATAGATTTTCTCCTTTTCTCTCTATGTGTAACATGATGCCTTAACTAATATTAACTGTCCAAATATAATCGAAAAAGGAAAAAGTCGAGCTGCATTACCATGCAAAAATTTACAGTTTTTGAATGATTAAATCAATTTCCCATCATGCATAGAACTTTGACCGATTTCCATAATGTCCTTTCCATAGCATCTAACTATTTCTAATTGCTTCCTGTATCGTCTTAAATGGTCGAAGCATTTTCTCAAATGAATATTTTTAACTTGTTGAAATAATCAATAGGAGAACGGAATTTGCAATCTAATACCGATTCCTTTTCCTTTTTTCCCTTAGTTTGTTCCCGTTAACTACATTTGCTAGCCAGAATAAATCTTGATTTAAACTACGAAAAAGAACATGTCCATAGTTATGCTCATTCTAACGTCTTATCATCGAAAGCCATAACGTTTATCAATGATATCGGTCCCTTTACAATCCTATGGTAAAAAGATATCAAAAAAAATGTTTTCATTTTGCTAAACTGATATAATTATTGAACATGCACATTCAGTTGAAGTATTTAGTGGTTCTTTCTAACGGATTAACCACTTAAAACCCTCCCGGTAGCTCATCTTAAACGCCCAATGTTTTAGAAAATGTTTTGTGCATTAGAGCCAAGAAACCAATTAAAATCAGCAATGTTCAGTAATTTCGAATGTCATCGGAGAATTGGTAGCAGCTGCTTTGATAAAATTGCAATTCTTTAAATGAACACTGTTATCCGATCGAATTTTTTTTTATAAGTCCCCTTTTATCTTTTTAACTATAGTCCATAATATCAGATAAGAAATATTTTTTGTTGTTTAAATATTCAGACATTGTTATGTATAATAAATCAGCCTGTAGTTTGAGTTATCTTTTCAATTTAGATTTAAAGTATATAAAGCATCCTTTGAAGCGAACGGCTGATGAAAGTGCTGACAATATTCCTCCAGGTTAAAATTCACTTTGAATGACATCAAAATACTTATCCTACTTGGCGCATGACGTCAATGACTTCATCGCGCCTTTTACTATGTTAGTAATTGTCCTCATTGAGGAACTTCGTTCTGAAGTTAAAACTCTTAAATTCAGAATGCGATGATTACAAACTTCAAACGCAGACCATATATAATGTTCCACATCCGGATAGTGTAAAAGAAAGTGCTGATATCGGTGAATATGCCGATGATGTAATTAAAAAAGAATAAAAATAAGAAAATGCTAAAAGAGAAGACGACTTGCTCAGATGAAATTGTATCTTTTCTCCATAGGGATAGTGTAAGGGTTAGGGATTACAAAGGGGATATGGTTTAGAAAAATAATTAGAGAATTCCTAGCCGTCAACAAAACTATAATCCGACCTCGATATAGATTCAACTAGGTGCAAAATGTGAACAAAAGGGGAAAATTTACATAGAAACCCCTGCAAAAGTATTAGAGAATAAGATCAAATATTCCGGAAGAGTAAGCGTCTTCTGCTTCATCGATGACACCCGCCATGTAAATCTTGGTCACATCCATATAAACATCAAGTCCTCAAAATGAGGACCGAATCATCATTGTCAATCGCAACTGGTAAGCACACTAATGAGCATACTCAAAACGTCTATCTTCATATCACACAAAGTTACAAAATATTTCTCAGTGAGACAGAAAAGACGATCATTAAATTTGTTCATAGTTCTGATCAACCTCTCGAATTCGTGCTGTAAGCTTGTTTGTCAGCAGTCGACATCGATCACGAAAATCTCAATATTTAGCTGTGCTTATCATTTAACGATGTTACACGACTCTGCAAATGAAAAATCTAAGGTAGCTTATGCATGCCATACTTTTATCTTTTTCTTATTCGCCTGCGAAATGACGCCAATCGAAAAAAAAACGAAATAACAGAAAGACAATAATCCGCCAAAGCGAAATAACAAAACAAACCAAATTGAAAACAACGCGTAGAAATAAAATGGCGTTTTTTTCTCCCTTCTTGGTGCGTTATTTTGTTATTTAGCTTTAATGTGTTTTCGACAAAGCGAAAAGACAAAATGTAATTTATAACCCATCACGGAAAACAAATGCAAGCAGGGTCTCTTTGGTTAATTGCAATGCTGCAACTTATCTGCGATCATGTAAAATTGAGCCATGTGACCCAGGAGAAGCAAAGACGTTTTATAACCGTTGTCTTCTATCTGTCTTTCGTTCCGCTTCTTCTTTTTATTCCTCATTTTCAAATAACAAGTTTGAAGAATACTCGGACTGGGAGAAATTCTCTGTGTTTCTGACATTGGCGTGTTTTAGAACTAGAAACTACACTCGAATGCAACAATAATTGAATTTTGGCATCATATAATTTCAGACGCTATGGACACATAAAATACAAAGAAAATTCAGAACTCTTCAACGGTGTACGGTAGTCATAAAAATAATCATTCACTTTAATACTGAGACCAGTAGTTCATTTATTGGTCCAAACTTGAAAGGTGTCTTGCCAATAAATGTTCAGAGACACATTAAAATATCAATTAAATTAGGTTGCATGAGATGCATTGTTGTTTGATACGATTATTTTCTGGGATCAGATACAATTATGTTCAGAGAGAGGCTTAATATTTAATAAGTCGTTTCCATAGTAAAACGACATTAAATATTAGATTGGGTTAATGAAAACTTAAAGTAGATCTTATCTTAAACAGGAACCTGTCAACAATTATTCTTCAGAATGATTCTCATTACAAATGATGTTTATTTCAATTAAAAGGACATTTTGTACAAATTATTATTATATATATATCAGACAAACAGGAGGTGGCGTTTAAGATTACAAAATATTTGACAATTTATTAAGTATTTTTTGTTTATCTTTTATATTTTGTTTACGTTCACCATGCATACCATCAATGGAACAAAACTTTATGATACATCATATTACACTAAAACAAGATAGGGGGCAAATAATTTGTTCCTACATTTTACACCTTCCATCAGATAATGTAATTAAATGTCTAATATGTTAAAAAAGATATTTTGATATTGAAATTTAATTGTCTTTTCTCCTTCATTTCAAGTTATGTGGATAATGAGTATTTCATGAATTTTCAGTAAGTGGAAATTACTCTCCAAGTAAACGCATTTTCCCGATCGGTTAAAACTTGTCATTTTTCATTAATTAAGCAATGGGTATTTTAGCAAATGGTGTTCCAGTCCGTTAGGGATTTATGTAAGTACATTTGTGTTATAGGACTGTAACAATATCTGCTAAAACATTCATTGCGTATATTTACGTTTTGAAAAAACATATTGTGCTTATCTAGTAAATTGGTACTGTTTTTGAACAGGAAATCAAATGTAGACAAGAAAGAAACGTCACAATAAATATTGATGACGTCACGATAGCAAATGTTGTCATAGCCTAAGGCACTGGGTATTATAAGTTTATTGTAGCAACTACCTCTTAGCTTTGTATCATTGGGAAAATGCGAAGCATTTAAGCAATGAATGTTTTAGCAAATGTTGTTACAGTCCTATAACACACATTGCTATTGATGACAAACTAAATAAAGCCCGGTAGGGCTTTATGTAAGTTTGTCAGCAATAGCAATGTGTGTTATAGGACTGTAACAATATTTGCTAAAATGTTCATTACTTATATTTACATTTTTATAGAATAATTGTGCTTTATTTAGTTTCTTCGGACCGATTTTGAACAGCAAATCAAGTGAAGACAACAATGAAATCGATGACGTCACAATAGAGAATGATGACGTCACAATGCCAACTGCTGTTATAGTCTGAGGCACTGGGTGTTATAGGCTTATGACAGCAACTGCCTCTTAGCATTGCGTCAATGGCAAATGTAAATATATGTAATTATTCCCGTTTGATCTTTTTACAAACAATCTTTTTATAAACAAAAGAAAAGGAAAGGAATAAGTTTTTAACGCAACATGAGATTGAAGATGTTAACGATAAAATTTGCTGTTAAGATACTGGAATATTTGTATATTGTGACGACATTTTTGTAGTGCCCGTGGCCATTAAATATCTAACCTTATTCTTCGAAAATAGTTCTGCTCCAAATCAGTGCAAATTAAGAGATAACTACTAGTGGATATTCATATTAAACGCATCATAGATCTAACACCCTATAAAGTAATAACAGGTTAGTTGGGTTAGGGAGTACATGATGTGACTGATTGCGACTTAATGAACTTCAACGCTATATAAAGCCATATTTGGAAGATTAGCTGTCAACTAATGAATTCCCAACAACTGTTCTATTATCAGACGCAATCAATTTGTTATGGTGATAATGGTTTTTTTCTACGTTTCGTTTTTTTATGAAACTAACCGATTCTAATTTTATCCAAATCAATTACTTTCAAAACCAATGTTTAATTCACCCCTACTGATTAAGAAAGAGTAAAAAAGGGGGTGGATTTAACGAGGATATTTATGGAAACAAATATGCCAAAAATAAAACAATAGAATTCAATTTTTAGAGTTACAAAAGCAATGCATAGTACTCATGAAAAATTCAGAAAATAGTACTCATGAAAAATTCAGAAAATACCAAAAAGTCAACAAAACCATAATCCGAACCCAAAATCGATTAAACAAGGGACAAAATAAGAACAAAGAAAATATTTACATGGATACCCATGAAAAAATGCAAGAGAATAAGACCAGGTGTTCCGATGGTGTAAGCGTCTTCTGCTTCATCGACTGCACCCGCCATGTAACTCTTGATCACATCCAAGTAAACATCAAGTCCTCAAGTTGAGAAAGGGAAAGCTCACATACGTTTTTAAAAATTGTTTAAGCCCTTTTATGAAACTATTCTCATTTACAAACTCATATTCTGTGTTGGACACCAATTTCTTGTTCCTCTTTTTATAACTTCATAGAAACCCACATCTTCTCAATGATTTTATGGTTCAATATCTACACTTTCCCTTTAGGCTGTATCACATTATATGATCGCGACAGTAGATATGAGCAAAGAATCCATGCTTTAGCATGTTTAATTGTTTATTAATAGTCGTCCTGGAGTCCATCATTGCTATACTGTACGGATGCCAATTGAGGTCTGTCATATAATAACGAAGTCAAATTTAATAAAATGCAATTATATTTTTCATATAACAAGTGTCAACTTTAAGGATAATATCGAAAGGTTACAATTAGTACACACAAAAATAACACTACAGAAACACTACTACCGGTTACATTTTTTTTTTCGCGGCGACTGACTTTCGCGATTTCTGCGTCACAGTTAACTCGCGGTATTAATTTTTCGCGATACAGACTATACTTGTAGGTATTTATCTGTTATAACGCGATTCATCCCATTCATACAGTACCTCGCCGCGATGAAATTTGTTTTGAGCACAAAATTTGCGAAAGTAAAAAGCAAGCGAAAGAACATTGGTAGACCGTAATACTTTACCTTGCTTCTATTGTAAAGTATGGTAACTTTGCTTTCTCGGGATTAATACTGTGAAGCCTTGCCACAAAATGATAAAAAATAAATCATAATACCGTATTTGAAAAACACCACATTATATCATATAATACGTTTTAATTTTAGAAAATAAATCGCTGTTAACACAGCTATTTTTTTTTTTTTTTTTTGTAAATGCATAACAATGTTCGACCATTTGAATTCAGTGTTAAAGTTGTTTAAATACTTAACTACTCCCTGTGATGACATAACTGTAGCGATATACCTAGATTTATATTCATACAGCAGATCTTAGACGTATATATAATAACATAATAACGCCTACTCCAAGCTCCACAGCGTCAAGGTCCAGCATTGCTGAGCAACAGGAACACTCTTTATGATACATGTATCTTGCGGATGTCATTAAATCAAAATCAATAGTTTGACATGGTGGCATTAATGGATGTCGGAGACACGACACTGTGGAATGATATCGTAATTGTAATGGTGATTAATGAAAGAAAAGGGAGCGGTCCTTGTCATTTAGATGATAGAGTACAGGTTTTGTATTTCACTTGATTTAAGATTTCCTATAACAGATGTGTTAATGAAAAAATGAGCATTGACTAATTGCTAGAAAAGATTAGTTTCGGTTAATTTCAGTTGTTTTGGATTTTTTTTTTTTTCTTTTTTTTTTTTGTACTTTTTTATTTTTAACTATTTGTATTGAAGAATGCATGTAAATTAGCATTGATAACACTGAATGAAATAACTAACTATGACAATTATTTTATTATATTGAGGCTTTTCAATAGTTTCCTGTTAAATATCAAATATATATTCACGATTATGGCAGATTTTTTTTATATTTTCACAAGTGCGAAGCGTTGATTGCCAATCAAGAGAGAGAAACAACATGTACTGTCGATGAAGAAAATAAACAAAATAACAATTTCCTGACGACCAAGAAAGCCAAACGACGTATATCTGATTCAGAAACGAAACAAAGTAAAACCGTATTTGTTGTCATTTTTCTTTGAAAAGGCCCCTGTAGATTACAGTGAAGCGCTGCAAATTACAGTGACGCGCTGCAAATTACAGTGACGCATGGTTAAAATTTCTTGGAATATCTTTTAGTTCTAGGGTTTGTTAAAATTACTGTGTTTTATTTTTTATATTAGCGAAAAGAAAAGCATAATTTTTGAGGGATAATTATTTCACGAATTGTTCTTCATTCGCGAAATTTTAGCATCTATTTCAGATGAATTTGGATACTGGTGCCAACTCGGCATCAAAGTTGTGTTTTCTTTGTTGTTTTATTTATTTCAAAAACGAAAAAGTAAAGATTGATTGTTTGCAGATAATTTAAGGGGGTGTTTTCAACACACATCCACAGCGAAACCGTATTTTATCATGCGATGTTTAAGCAGGATTTCGTCTAACCGGTAATGGCATAGTTATAGTCACAGATTGCCATGACAACACGGCCAGTTTCTAAACAAAATGCTTGAAAATGTCAAACAGGCCATCAAGTTTTATAAATACATTTTTGTACGTGACTGGGGCGCTTTCTGTTTAAAATCTGTAAACTGCGAACTCAATTAGTTCGTCCCGGGCCTAACAGCATGATACATAATTTGTTCTTCTGAAATAAAATGTTACATATTGTGTCCGTGCCTATGGCGATCCCCTTTCGTGTTTTGTCGCGACAAAGCCCTACTTTTATGAACAAATTGAATTGTTGAATATTTCAATCAGCAAGAGCTTAACATGTTAAAATGTGTATCACTACGTCAATTAGCGCAGTCTTTAAAGGGGCATCCCGGGGAAGTCCACAATGAAATTCTTGAATGTGCATGCTGTCTGCACTACCAGATACATTTTCCTGTTATTTCAATTTTCAAAGTCCACTCAAAATGTGTTTATTAGCCACTTGCGAAATTGCATTCCTCGGGAAAGCCCGATAAAATAGCGCTGATCACGCGTCAGTCAAGTGACTATTTTGTCGCAAGTCGACGAGGGGCCCAAAGGGAGGGGACGCGTAATGTATAGGTCCGATGATGAAACAGACACAAAGTCCGTGTATAAATTTATTGAATCACATTCACATTAATAATCAGACGTTAATTACACACGATATTCATATGAAGAAATTTATGTCGACATCTCTGCATCATTTATCGACATCAGTACCTGACTGAAACCGATGCAAATGGGTACAATGCATCGCCAGAAACCCACACGACACTGCACTCTTACATTGTACGTTTAACAGTGTCATGTGGGTTTCCGACGATGACAACCATACGGCAAACCTTAATTTCTGTAAAAAGTTATCTTCACGAATCCTCATTTAAAACCATTTCACAAAAGGTGTGCATGCATTGAAAAGTGCAAAAATAAAATGAAATGATTCCGATTTTTTTTAATACAACTCGATGTCTTGAAGATTTTTTTTTCAGACTATCTATATATTCATCAAAAATCTATCCAACTTTCAGCGTCAACATACTTTAACTCTTACAATTATATATGCATCACGGAAGTCCGTGCACTCATATGACGCACCACGCACTAAACATGTACATATGTAGAATACATGTATAATATATAGCAAATTTGGAACTTGTCGAGAAGATAATTGTCCAATACTTAATCCATTTATATATGTTATGATAGCTCCGTTTTCATTTTACTTTTTTTATGTAAATTCAAAGGTTCGTTAACATTTTTAACACAATTGCAGACATGGGACATACATGTATATGATTTTTTTTTATAAATTTATGACTTCACCTATATAATGCATATATTTTGATTCATATCAAATTCAATACCGGGGTACAAACCCGATAATATTTGTTCAATCCTTATTCTATTGATTAGGTATGGCAAGCATTTTTCATCCCCAAATGATGACATAAATTTATTCATTTTGTCCAAATTGAATCTGTATACATTAAACTCAATCGCACCTATACCGGCGTTTTACAACGTAACCCCCCCCCCCCCCCCCTCCCATACGGTTTTTCTTGTATGTGAAAAGATCTTTCTCTTCAGCAATATAATTCAATTATGCCGTTTTACTGGAATATTATAAAGGGAATATTACAAAACACGCATTCAAGTTTTACCCACGCATTTCATGTTACAGAGGAATGAAAGAGTTATCCCTTGGGAGGCCCCAAAACCAAATCAAAACTGTGTCACCGGCTATCCAGAAGAACACTGTAACATGTAAACAATTGGGCTGCTAGTCTCTCCCTTGAATACTTCCCATCCCTCATTATGCTTCCGTAACATAATCCTTACGTTAAAGTTTGACCATTCGGCCACTTTTGCCTGGTAGTTACATGTAGGTCACGCGGATCGCCATTTTTTGTTTACCAATGTAGCTTGTTATGCGCATGCGTTATCATATATGACGCAAAAAAAATTACATGTCCAAATCGTTGATCAACGAATAGTGATTCCCTTTTTTAATTATTAATTATAGTTTTTGTAAACATATTTCAGCGTAAATCACACATTAATTTTCCACAAGATTATACATTTAATTCATATATACAATAATTCTAAATAAGCATAAAAAATATAGTTTTACCGTGATGCCTCTTTAACATGAATGAATTTTAGATCGAATGTGTACAGGCAGTCATGTTTATTAAGAAAAAATTAACAAATTCTGTGTTTTCGGTGATTGTGATGTACTAAATATATTGTTTCCCTTTCCCTCGGAAACATTTCTTTTATGGTGTTCTCTGGGGAGGTATTGTGCACTCGTCTGACTACACACCACACCATAAGAGAACAGTTTCTGCAGGAAAAGGCCATAATAGGTCGATATCAATGCACTCACGGGTAATTAAGTGTACTGCAAATTCCGACAAGATCATCTTAACTTACTTCTGTGTCCATTGCAATATATCGCTTTGACAGACGATTGATCAAGCATTGCCTATGCAAAATTTAAATCTACACTCGGGTGTTAACAAATGTACACTGTTTGCATATCAAAGGGAAAGTGACTTCTCCAAAAAAGATTGTATAATTTTGACGCGTGGAGAAATATTCAAAAACGATTTATCTTAGTAATATCTAACTGATCTTTTTCAATGAACTATGGAATTTTCCAACGCAAAAATATTTGATAGATTTTGCGTTATGTGAATATGATCCCGAAAGATCAGTCCATTCCTTATACCATGCGTCACATATCGGCAATATGGAACTGAAGTTGAAAAGCCAATTCCAGCAAATAGATATTTAGTTTTCTGGCAGGGTCACGCCAACTCTACGCCATCTTAAGGCTATAAGTAGCTTTTCAATTGCAGGAGTTGTTTCATGTTGCTAGTTAACACAGGATCATCTTCCTTTCTGCCTTTCAAGGATTTTCATCCGGCATATAGCAAGATTGATGGGATTGTCTGGCCGCGGACGCTGACAAGCACATTTTTTGTCTGATAGATATACTGTACTGTAGGAGGTGATCGATATGAGGGTCCCTACTATGTAGCCTCCATTCTCACGGAATTAACGTTGCCGTCATTTCAGCGTCCTTTGATAAGCATGATCTATGATATTCCAAGAGCCGGTGTTTATATGTATTGCCTAAAGAGCCACAAAGATGGGCGAAAGCTCTTTTGGTTTGTAGTCGTTTTGCGTTCATATATAATATGCATGTCTTTAAACAAAAACAAATACCAATGAGGGATAGCCCTTACCCTAGCCTAACATTTCTAGTGTTTTATCTCAGTAGGGTTTGTAAGGGATATATGTTGTTATATTAATCAACTATTGCAAGTAAAATATCGAAAATTATTCATTAGATAAAAGTGATATTTTCACTTGAGAAAACTTAATTTTTCACAATAAAATATCACCTTTTTCTGATTTGACCAATCAGAATCAAAAGACAGATTACGAACTACAATAGGGAATGGTGGTTAAGGGCTTGTTATATTAACGATATACAAGCCTAATTTTATTACCGGGATTTCGCAGATAATAAACCAATCACGGAGGAACTGCTTCTGAGGAGGATGGGGGGGGGGGGGGGCGTTCCAATAGTTAACTTTCATTTCCTTTATAATTTCGAACTCAACAATTCCGATTCCTATGGTCAAACAGGGCACGTTGTCCACATCGTCTCATTGTTATTCTAAGAAGTTAGAAGTTATTCTAAGCGTCTGACAGAAAGTATAATCTGACAGTGATAGTAGTAAAGTATAACTAACATACAAAAATGTAGGTGGTGTTGATCATCTGGATAAGTGGTTCATTCATATCTTTATTCCTCCAAACATGAAGAGCTTTATGAAATACATACATTACATAAACATAAGATATAAGGACATTTATGCGGGTACAAAATTAAGAATAATGACTAAAGAAGATAAGCTGGTTGAATGATGCAATCTAACAATATTATAACTGCAATGACTTCAACCAGGATAATACAAAAACATGTTTACAAGACCTCACGCACTACTGGAAGGTAAGCGCAGCAGCTTTGTCTGCAAAAATGCAACAATCTCGTACAAATGACAAGAAGAGATCGACGTCATCTCCAAATATGTCTCGGAGAGGCTCAGGAGGGGATCCAAGAAAAGTGGCTATTTGAAATTCCCGACTCGCCTGGTCCAGTTCGATGTAAACATGGACAGGGTAGTCGTTGACAATTTTGGAAAAGACGTCATTGCGTAGGGATAGCATATCATCGCTTGAGCAGTCCAAGATACAATGAGCAACTGCATCGTCTACAAGTACATTACATTGAGCACATGCTAATTCACACATCGGAGAAATTATCCAAAGTTTGGCAACATTAGTTAAAGATCTACAAAAATGAGGAAAACGTTTAGATACATGCCATATAAAAGAAGGACTGATTTCGTTTTGCAGAAAAATAAATCTAGAAAAGTCTCTGTTGAGCAGTAAACGCTGCCTCCAGTCAGAAGTGTGCTTATGCATGAGAACACTTCTCGTTAGACGTTTCCATGATTGTTTAGAGGGGAACGATCCTTTTTGTAAGAACGTCGCTACTACATCATACAAATCATATTTATGGATAATGCTCCAGACATCTGATACAAAACCTTTTGTGCCTTGAAAAATTCTAAAATATGTATGAAAAAGTCGAAGCATAAACATTTTCTTAGCTGTAAATTGAGCATCTAGTCTACATAGAGCAGCAAAAAATCGAAGTTTGGCTAATTCAACCTCGAGATGTATTGAGGTAAGGCCTAACATGCTTAGAGCGATATCTGATCGTGTGCGACGGGGAAAACTTTGGATCAGTTTTGCACATAAGTGATGTACAGTTTCAATACGAGACAAATCAGTTTCAGTTACAGAGAACCAAAGTTCACAACCAAAGAGGCTTCTTGGCAAAATAATAGACTTGTATAACTTTGTACCTGTTATTGGATTTAACCCAGTACCGAAAAGGTTACAATGGAGCAGGGCAAAACATTGACTACGTAGTCTGTTCACAGTCTCATTGATATCTGGACACCCAGGTTTGTATTTGTTCAAGAGGATGCCAACATGTTTTGTTCCATCAGTCTCTGAAACGGTTTCGTTGCCTAGAAACCAGCTCCGAGTCGCCTGTGAGAAAGTATTTTTACTTTCATTAAAGACTATCACAGCAGACTTGGACGCATTGTATTTAAATCTCAATTTACAGCTGTAAGTGTAGCAGATATCCATGAGATTGTCAAGACCACGTTTACATAGAGATAGCAACGTTATATCGTCAGTTTGAGTTGGACAAGTAACATTGACGTCTTGAATAATAAATGAATACTCTGCAGCGCACAAATCATTTAAAAGGTCATTGATAAAAACTGTATATAACCAAGGGGAGATAATGCTCCCTTGACGCGTACCTTGGCAGACTTTGAACCAGTCGGAGACAAAGCCTTGGTGTAAAACAGCACTAAACATATTTTCATATAAGGAAGCAATTATGTGAATATACTTTGAATTAAATCCAATTCTGGCGAGTTTAAAAAATAGGCCAAAATGCCATACACAGTCAAAAGCTTTGGCAGCATCTAGGAAGCAAGCAAACAATTTACTCTCATTATCACAGGCATAGGAAACAGACTCGTGAACTAAGTAAGAGGTCATTGTACTACTTACATTCTTTTGAAAACCATTTTGTAACGGATTGATCTTAAAGATATGTGTTGAATCTAGTCTTATGAGTAGTAATTTTTCAAAAACTTTTAAAACAACAGGTAGTAAGGAAATAGCTCGATAACTATTGGGATCACTCTTGGATTCGTTGTGACCTTTATACAGTGTACAAATCAGACCTTTCGTAAGCAGAGGAGGAACATACTCTAATCTGTGGAAAGCATTAAACAAGACACAAATGTAGTTGTAAAGTGTGTCGTTAGCATATATCAGGTGTTCATAAACAATATGATCATATCCGGCTGCCTTACCCACAGGGAGTGTTTTGCAGATACCTTTGACCTCGTCTAGAGAGAAATTATCAAAGAAGTCGTTTTCTGAATCATGATTACCAAGAATACCGTTAACAGATTCATCGATTGAATATTTAAATTGTGCATCAAAATCATCACTGGAGGATTCCGAATATATATCTGCAAAATACTTTCCCCAGTTGAGAGCTAGGCGAGCAGGATCTCTGATCATCTCATCGTTGAATTTCATTTCAGCTCCAACAGACCCCGAGGTATTAGTGCAACGTTTTCTAACAAGTGACCAGAATGTCTTTTGATTAACATCAACACAACTTTCAATTTCGTCATTTAAGTCCACAATGTGATCCTCTGACACCTGTCTATGTCTGTTCCTAAATAGGCGCTTTGCATCTTTGTAATTACGAAAAGCCAAAGAGTCTGTGTTACGCGGTCGACCTTGAGAAATCCAAATCATACGACAATTCCACATGTTTCGATGGAGATCTTTGAGTTTGTTGTTCCAATAAGGTTTTAAAAATTTGCAAAATTTACGTTTTGGCAATGTACTTTCAGATGACTTCAATAAACATGTCACAAGTTCGCGTGTATATTTATCAACTTCATCTTTCGTATCAAGATTCAAAACTGTATCCAGCGACGTTTCCCTGATACGAGCACTAAGATCATCACGGTAGTTATCGACATTTTTGGAAGCTCCCGCGGCGATCCACTTAAACGAAATACGTGAGTGTTTATCGCAAACTTTTTCACTAGGAACAGAATCAGGGAAAACCAATTCACAAAGCAATGGTCTGTGGTTCGATACATCGAGGTAATCGCCAACTAAAATGGAACATTCACTCACGAGGTCAAGTTTAGAAGCGTTGATGATAACATGATCGATTAGAGAAGAAGGACCATCCTCGGAATGAACATATGAATGCAATAGACCTTTACATAGGTTGGAGGTTGACAGTGCGAACAGTTGAAGACGGTCAAGGCAATTTTGAAAAAGGCTGCCGCGTTGGTCTTGATAACAGGGGATGCGCGAGCCATGTAAACGGACATTAAAATCCCCCATGACAATAACAGATCCATACAGGGAAAAGGTCGTACACAACTCGTCAAGTTTTTGGATGTATTCGTTGAATAAGACCGTTCCGTATCTTGAAGTCGGAAGATAAACTTGAAGAACATGGAATGTTTCATCATCCAGGACAACTTTGATAATGGCGATCCTGTCATCATCGGAATCCACGATAGAAACGCGATCATCGAGCTTCTTGTGCCACATCAGGGCGACACCTCCTTTTCGAGAACGATGATCAGCTAGAGGATGCAAGGAAAAATCTGCAATTGCAACAGAGTTATAGTTCTGGTGGATGCTTTTGAATAGATGCAGATTTTCTTCGAATAACCAGTGTTCCGCGATTCCACAAATGTCAACGCGTTCCCTGTTAAAGGCTTCGTGAAGATGCGAGGCAGCCGACATGATGCCAGTTACATTCCAGGACATGATACGAATGCTGGACATACCAAGGAGGAAAAACTGCAGAAACAGGAGAAGAACAGCAAGTCTATTCGATCTCACCATCGTGATTTGAGACATTATCATAACCATGAAACCGGTTATTGGAAATCCATTTCCTGCATCGAATACCCCTCGGCCAGAAGTTTTCTTCTTTCGTTTTGGAGATATCAGACGAAAGGACGTTAACCCGCGCAAAGACGCAAAACTTCCGTTTGCTCCTAAGGAGTCGAACAAAAGTGGCCCTGACCCCGCGAGATTGAAGGTAATATCTGATATCATCTTCAGAACACGATTCTGAAGACATGCCACTAAGAAAGAGACGAGTAGTTTTATGCCGGGAAACAGCTACGAAACCACTAGATGCCTCCTCTGTGTTGACCACAGGAGGAGTTCTCGAATGGGAGGGAATGATTGGTAATGTAGAGGTAGATGGAGGCTTTGAGGACCGAGTAGAGTGAAGATGATGTGGCTGACTTAAATCTGTTGGAGATGAAGACGAGGAACCATCAATAATTACAGGCGTTGAAGCAGATGCTGAAAGAAGTTCCAGTGAACTTGACTTGCTACATGATCGGCTTGGATCTGCTACCTGAGGAATGGAATTCTGCAAACCGGGAATGAATCGAGTCGGTGTAGCTGAGTTACCACGAGTAGAGGACAGGGCAGAATCGAGCTTAGTCGAAGCAGAGCTGTTGTCCTTCGGGGATAGGTTGAAGCTATCATGGACGAATTTCTCGAATTTGGTTAACTGGGCACCAAGTTCCTCTGCAAACGCTCTAACAGCAATGTCTGTTGTTTGCTTAGCCTTCCCTGCGACAGTTTTTATGTCAGACTCAGCTTGCCGCATGCGCGATTTCAGAGAAGACATCCCGCTTACAGCAGAAGACGCATTGGATATAGCTGTCTGAACGTCACACTCAAAGACAGCAAGTTGGCCGTTAATGTCACGAATGTCTTTGTGGATAGCTGAAGTATTACCAAATCGTTCATCGTTCAAGCGCGAAATTCCACGACTGTTGTCGTCGATCGACTTTGAAATGCTAGTGATTTCCGTGACTGTCGACTTTCTGAATTTGTCCAGAGACACAAGTTTTGAAGCCAGGAGATGTATACTGTCGACAAAATAGGACTGTGGAACTTTCTGAGAATGATCGATATCGAAGGCCTTATCAATAGTCTCACAAGCCTTACCCAGCTGGGTTTTAAGAGACGACATATCTTTGTCCAATTTCTTTTGAGTCTCTATCACCGAGTCTATACGGACATTTGAAGTCTCTCTTGATTCATGGAATATTGTGCGAAGGTTCACTAGCTCTAGCTTTAGTGAATCAAACTCGGAGCGGGAGACGGTGGCAGACTCATCCATAATGCTACCCGAACACTCCATTACTGAAGAATCAAACTGACTATTTGTTCTTGTAGATCTTTGCGAAGGAAAGATATCTGCTATCTCGCTTACCGACTCGCCGTCTATGAATTGTTTTAAAGCATAGCAGTCTTTTGCATACTTTATAAAAGCTTGGTTCCTTAACGTATTCTTACGTGTAACAAGCGAAGAAGCTGGACAACCTTCAATTCCCTTAGCACGGTCGTAGAGAATAGCCCGATACCAGGCAATTTTACTTTCTGAGCTAGCGGCGATTTCAACAAGTTTGTCAATATACTCAGTTTTTGGAAGCTTGAATAAAGTTTTATCAAACGACGTTGCAGCAAGGCTTGGGTCATGTGATGGCTCATCATTTAGCGGCATGGTCAGCTCGTCAATGGAACCAGATATAGAATGTACCAAACAATAAATATTTATTCAGATGTCATCACACTCATAGGGAGCCCCGTGGCGGAGTTTACAGACAATATGGCTAATAAACTGAGACACCGTTTCTTCCCCGTGAGTACAAACCACGACACTAATGTTCATATAAAACGACCGTTCAATTGTCTCAGTATAGCTTGTCACCCGTGCGCCTCACCAGGTAAAACGCGATAGAGCGTGACGAATCGTCGACCGTGCTTCGTGAGTATGATATCACAGGTAAATCTGTATATATATGTGTGTGTAAATATATATAGTATGGTACAAGCGATAAATATCACTTCAAGTTCAAGGCTTATAACGTTAACACGTACATCAAAAATCACCTTTTAAAGAGCCTCTTCAATCCATGAACAAATGCTGAATATCTCCATCTGTTCAAAAACTGTCCAAACATGGGAAACACAAGCATTACACGATTTATCACGGAGCACCTCGTACATGGTCTACCTGAGGTGACGCCATATCCAATCACACATTAATTTTCCACAAGATTATACATTTAATTCATATATACAATAATTCTAAATAAGCATAAAAAATATAGTTTTACCGTGATGCCTCTTTAACATGAATGAATTTTAGATCGAATGTGTACAGGCAGTCATGTTTATTAAGAAAAAATTAACAAATTCTGTGTTTTCGGTGATTGTGATGTACTAAATATATTGTTTCCCTTTCCCTCGGAAACATTTCTTTTATGGTGTTCTCTGGGGAGGTATTGTGCACTCGTCTGACTACACACCACACCATAAGAGAACAGTTTCTGCAGGAAAAGGCCATAATAGGTCGATATCAATGCACTCACGGGTAATTAAGTGTACTGCAAATTCCGACAAGATCATCTTAACTTACTTCTGTGTCCATTGCAATATATCGCTTTGACAGACGATTGATCAAGCTTTGCCTATGCAAATTTTAAATCTACACTCAGGTGTTAACAAATGTACACTGTTTGCATATCAAAGGGAAAGTGACTTCTCCAAAAAAGATTGTATAATTTTGACGCGTGGAGAAATATTCAAAAACGATTTATCTTAGTAATATCTAACTGATCTTTTTCAATGAACTATGGAAATATCCAACGCAAAAATATTTGATAGATTTTGCGTTATGTGAATATGATCCCGAAAGATCAGTCCATTCCTTATACCATGCGTCACATATCGGCAATATGGAACTGAAGTTGAAAAGCCAATTCCAGCAAATAGATATTTAGTTTTCTGGCAGGGTCACGCCAACTCTACGCCATCTTAAGGCTATAAGTAGCTTTTCAATTGCAGGAGTTGTTTCATGTTGCTAGTTAACACAGGATCATCTTCCTTTCTGCCTTTCAAGGATTTTCATCCGGCATATAGCAAGATTGATGGGATTGTCTGGCCGCGGACGCTGACAAGCACATTTTTTGTCTGATAGATATACTGTACTGTAGGAGGTGATCGATATGAGGGTCCCTACTATGTAGCCTCCATTCTCACGGAATTAACGTTGCCGTCATTTCAGCGTCCTTTGATAAGCATGATCTATGATATTCCAAGAGCCGGTGTTTATATGTATTGCCTAAAGAGCCACAAAGATGGGCGAAAGCTCTTTTGGTTTGTAGTCGTTTTGCGTTCATATATAATATGCATGTCTTTAAACAAAAACAAATACCAATGAGGGATAGCCCTTACCCTAGCCTAACATTTCTAGTGTTTTATCTCAGTAGGGTTTGTAAGGGATATATGTTGTTATATTAATCAACTATTGCAAGTAAAATATCGAAAATTATTCATTAGATAAAAGTGATATTTTCACTTGAGAAAACTTAATTTTTCACAATAAAATATCACCTTTTTCTGATTTGACCAATCAGAATCAAAAGACAGATTACGAACTACAATAGGGAATGGTGGTTAAGGGCTTGTTATATTAACGATATACAAGCCTAATTTTATTACCGGGATTTCGCAGATAATAAACCAATCACGGAGGAACTGCTTCTGAGGAGGATGGGGGGGGGGGGGGGGCGTTCCAATAGTTAACTTTCATTTCCTTTATAATTTCGAACTCAACAATTCCGATTCCTATGGTCAAACAGGGAACGTTGTCCACATCGTCTCATTGTTATTCTAAGAAGTTAGAAGTTATTCTAAGCGTCTGACAGAAAGTATAATCTGACAGTGATAGTAGTAAAGTATAACTAACATACAAAAATGTAGGTGGTGTTGATCATCTGGATAAGTGGTGATAAAATGAGTCTGCATTTCCCAAACTCTGCAGCATTCTAGAGTCGACGCTTAACATCAACGCGAAGTGATAGTTGATCATTGAAATAAGGTACTTCTGACAGTGAACACGGAACTCGAAATAGGGTAATTCTGACAGTGAACACGGAACTCGAAATAAGGTACTTCTGACAGTGAACACGGAACTCGAAATAAGGTACTTCTGACAGTGAACACGGAACTCGAAATAAGGTACTTCTGACAGTGAAAACGGAACTCGAAATGAGGTACTTTTGGTTTAAACAGTATTTTATTTCCAATTATTTACAATACAAGATATAATATGTACAACATTTGATTTGATGGGATTTGGCAGCAAGAGTTTACTCTTATATTAAGCCATCTCCCAGGTACTTTTGACAAAAATACGGAAATCCAGACATTGAAATAAGGTGCTTTCAGACAGAAAAAATGGATCTCTAGATAGTTTGGTATTCTATACAGAAAGCAGCGTACCCGAAACAGCATATCTGGTACTTTCTAAACATAAACATGGTTCTTAAGTTAATATGGAAAACAGGCGGTAAGTATGGTATTTCAGACAGTAAATATTGAAATATTCAACAAGATCTATTCTGCGGCTTCGATTATAAAACCATAAGGTTATCCATTAAATAGAGGCTATTCAATGGTTTCCCCTTTGAATATGAAATATGTTTCACGAGTATGGCAGATTTTTTTTATATTTTCAAGAGTGAAATATTTTAAAATCTGCCATACGAGTGAAATATATAGAGGATATTCAATGGTTTGCCGTTTAATATCGAATATATTTCACGAGTATGGCAGATTTTTTTTATATTTTCACGAGTGCGTAACACTCTAACTTCTAACTTATAGATATAAGTTTTATCAGTTTGATAATTTTCTATATTTCACTGGCAAAAATGTAATAAATCGATATTTAATGGGAAACAAATGAATTTTCTTTTTATTACATTTTCGAGATTCCCAAAATTCTCAATTCAATTTTTTAAACTTGCGGTTTCAACTGATCGGGAAAGAGTGACTAAGGGCTTATTGACTATTAATTTTTAGTGCAAACGTGTCACGATGGAAAAAAGAACTAAATGAAATGTTGATATTAGATCGGCTTCATATCGTGGTATTGATAAGATTGATAAACACTTTAGTCTGTGACTACGAATTACTGTACTGGCATAAGGACATTTGCTATTGTAGTAAGAACCCCCCACATATGTTATTGATAGATATAGAGATTACACAACGAGTGTTTTTTGAATATGGTATTTATTTCACTTTAGTTAATTTTCAAACATTAAAAGGACAAGAGCTCTAGGGAGTGGTTTTTTTTTTTACTTTTGAAAATTAACTTACGAGAGTGAAGTAAATAACATAGATGTATTCTAACAACCATGAGTCGTGTGAACTGCTTCTACCACAATTTCAGCAGAAAGCAGCTTAAGTGTAGCCTGGTTTAAATACACATACAAAAATGTTTTTGGACAAGGCTCATAAATATTTTAAAATGTCTTTGTTTTGCTTACAACAACTTCATGTCAAAAATGAAGGAAAGCATTTTAATGCTGAAAGTTTGCAGTATTTCATTAACCTAGATATCAATAAACAGTGGGCAATATACACGTAAACATATCGGATCGTAATTTCCCGCCAAATGATGACGACGTAAACAATAAGCAAGTGACGTCGTTCGGTCAAAGTTCACCATATCAGCCAATCAAAAAGCGTTCAGAGTTAATTCCACGTGCGGTTTTGACAGAATGTAATTCAAAAGTTGTAATGTTATTTGATATCCTGAGAGTTGAAATACAACTACATACCTATTGTGGTAGAAATGAGGCATAATCAATTCCGATGGTGTTAAATACATCAAAAACATAAATACTAGCAAGCAATGGTTAAAAGCACAGTCTCATTTTCAGAAATTTCGAAGAATACCGAAGCGTCAACAAAACCATAATTCCGCACTCAAAGTCGAAAAAAGTATCAAAAAAGAAATATTTACATGGAGAACCTTGTTAAAGTACAAGAGAATAAGACAAACAAACAACAAATTAAGAAAATACCGGAGCGTCAAAAACGTTGTGGTAGAAATGAGGCATAATCAATTCCAATGGTATTAGATACAACAAAAACATTAAATTCTAGCAAGCATCATTGAATCGCCTTTTTCCACTTTGCATTCATATTGCCTATGAATACACACTGAAATCGGTTTATGTGTTTAACTAAACGTAATATCTCCACAAAGATTTGCATATATCTAATATATTGTATTTTAACACTGATAAGGTGCATGTGTAGACATAGCCAACGTTCTGGTGATTCGATCAGATTAGGAGTAAACAGTAGGCAGTACACAGTAAACAGTAGGCAGTACACAGTAAACAGTAGGCAGTACAAAGTAAACAGAAGGCAGTAGGCAGTACACAGTTAACAGTAGGCAATACACAGAAAACAGTAGACAATACAAAATAAACAGCAGGCAGACCACAGTAAGCAGTAGGCAGTAAACAGGAAACAGTAGGCAATACACAGTAAACAGTAAGCAATACACAGAAAACAGTAGGCAGTACACAGTTAACAGCAGGCAGTACAAAATAAACAGCACGCAGTACACATTAGGCAGTAGGCAGTAAACAGTTAAGAGTAGGCAGAACACAGTAAACAGTACGCAGTACACAGAAAACAGTAGGCAATACACAGTAAACAGTAGGCAGTACACAGTTAACAGCAGGCAATACACAGTTAACAGTAGGCAAAACACAGTAAACAGCAGACAGTACAAAGTAAACAGTAAACAGTACACAGTAAACAGTAGGCAAAAAACAGTTAGCAGTAGGCAATACACAGTAAACAGTAAACAGTACACAGTAAACAGTAGGCAAAAAACAGTTAGCAGTAGGAAATACACAGTAAACAGCAGGCAGTACACAGTAAACAATAGACAATACACAGGTAGCAGTAGAAAGGACAAAGTAAACAGAGGCAGTACAAAGTAAACAGTAGCCAAACACAGCAAACAGTAAACAGTACAAAGTAAACAGTAGGCAGTTCAAAGTAAACAGTAGGCAGTACAAAGTAAACAGTAGGAAATACACAGTAAACAGTAGGCAGTACACAGTAAACAGTAGGCAGTACACAGTAAACAGAAGGAAATACACAGTATGCAGTAGGCAGTACACAGTAAACAGCAGGCAGTACACAGTAAACAGTAGGCAATACACAGTGAGCAGTAGGCAATACACAGTAAGCAGTAGGCAATACACAGTAAGCAGTAGGCAATACAAAGTAAACAGTAGGCAATTCATAGTAAGCAGAAGGCAATACAAAGTTAGCAGTAGACAGTACACAGTAAGCAGTAGGCAGTACACAGTATACAGCAGGCAATACAAATTAACAGTAGACAGTACACAGTAAACATTAGGCAGTACACAGTTAACAGTATGCAGTACACAGAAAGCAGTAGACAGTACACAGTAAACAGTAGGCAGTACACAGTAAACAGCAGGCAGTACACAGTGAACAGCAAGCAGTACACAGTAAACAGTAGGCAGTACAAAGTAAACAGTAGGCAGTTCAAAGTAAACAATAGGCAGTACAAAGTAAACAGTATGCAGTACAACGTAAACGGTATGCAATACACAGTAAACAGTAGGCAGTACAAAGTAAACAGAGGCAGTACAAAGTAAACAGTAAGCAGTACACAGTAAACAGTAGGCAGTACACAGTAAACAGTAGGCAGTACAAAGTAAACAGTAGGCAGTTCAAAGTAAACAGTAGGCAGTATAAAGTAAACAGTATGCAGTACAAAGTAAACAGTAGGCAGTATGAAGTCAGCAGTAGGCAATACACAGTTAGCAGTAGGCAATACACAGTAAACAGTAGGCAATACACAGTAAAATGTAGACAATACACAGTAAGCAGTAGGCAGTACACAGTAAGCAGTAGGCAGTAGGCAGTACACAGTAAACAGTAGACAATACACAGTAAACAGTAAACAGTACACAGTAAACAGTAGGCAGTTCAAAGTAAACAGTAGGCAGTACAAAGTAAACAGTAGGAAATACACAGTAAACAGTAGGCAGTACACAGTAAACAGTAGGCAGTACACAGTAAACAGAAGGAAATACACAGTATGCAGTAGGCAGTACACAGTAAACAGCAGGCAGTACACAGTAAACAGTAGGCAATACACAGTGAGCAGTAGGCTATACACAGTAAGCAGTAGGCAATACACAGTAAGCAGTAGGCAATACAAAGTAAACAGTAGGCAATTCATAGTAAGCAGAAGGCAATACAAAGTTAGCAGTAGACAGTACACAGTAAGCAGTAGGCAGTACACAGTATACAGCAGGCAATACAAATTAACAGTAGACAGTACACAGTAAACATTAGGCAGTACACAGTTAACAGTATGCAGTACACAGAAAGCAGCAGACAGTACACAGTAAACAGTAGGCAGTACACAGTAAACAGCAGGCAGTACACAGTGAACAGCAAGCAGTACACAGTAAACAGTAGGCAGTACAAAGTAAACAGTAGGCAGTTCAAAGTAAACAATAGGCAGTACAAAGTAAACAGTATGCAGTACAACGTAAACGGTATGCAATACACAGTAAACAGTAGGCAGTACAAAGTAAACAGAGGCAGTACAAAGTAAACAGTAAGCAGTACACAGTAAACAGTAGGCAGTACACAGTAAACAGTAGGCAGTACAAAGTAAACAGTAGGCAGTTCAAAGTAAACAGTAGGCAGTACAAAGTAAACAGTATGCAGTACAAAGTAAACAGTAGGCAGTATGAAGTCAGCAGTAGGCAATACACAGTTAGCAGTAGGCAATACACAGTAAACAGTAGGCAATACACAGTAAAATGTAGACAATACACAGTAAGCAGTAGGCAGTACACAGTGAGCAGTAGGCAGTAGGCAGTACACAGTAAACAGTAGACAATACACAGTAAACAGTAAACAGTACACAGTAAACAGTAGGCAAAAAACAGTAAACAGCAGGCAATACGCAGTAAACAGTAGGCAATACACAGTAAAATGTAGACAATACACAGTAAGCAGTAGGCAGTACACAGTAAGCAGTAGGCAGTAGGCAGTACACAGTAAACAGTAGACAATACACAGTAAACAGTAAACAGTACACAGTAAACAGTAGGCAATACACAGTAAACAGCAGGCAATACACAGTAAACAGTAGGCAGTACACAGTAAACAGTAGGCAATACACAGTAAACAGTAAACAGTACACAGTAAACAGTAGGCAAAAAACAGTTAGCAGTAGGCAATACACAGTAAACAGCAGGCAGTACACAGTAAAAAGTAGACAATACACAATAAACAGTAGGCAAAAAACAGTTAGCAGTAGGAAATACACAGTAAACAGCAGGCAGTAAACAGTAAACAATAGACAATACACAGGTAGCAGTAGAAAGGACAAAGTAAACAGAGGCAGTACAAAGTAAACAGTAGCCAAACACAGCAAACAGTAAACAGTACAAAGTAAACAGTAGGCAGTTCAAAGTAAACAGTAGGCAGTACAAAGTAAACAGTAGGAAATACACAGTAAACAGTAGGCAGTACTAAGTAAACAGTAGGCAGTACACAGTAAACAGAAGGAAATACACAGTATGCAGTAGGCAGTACACAGTAAACAGCAGGCAGTACACAGTAAACAGTAGGCAATACACAGTGAGCAGTAGGCAATACACAGTAAGCAGTAGGCAATACAAAGTAAACAGTAGGCAATTCATAGTAAGCAGAAGGCAATACAAAGTTAGCAGTAGACAGTACACAGTAAGCAGTAGGCAGTACACAGTATACAGCAGGCAATACAAATTAACAGTAGACAGTACACAGTAAACATTAGGCAGTACACAGTTAACAGTATGCAGTACACAGAAAGCAGTAGACAGTACACAGTAAACAGTAGGCAGTACACAGTAAACAGCAGGCAGTACACAGTGAACAGCAAGCAGTACACAGTAAACAGTAGGCAGTACAAAGTAAACAGTAGGCAGTTCAAAGTAAACAGTAGGCAGTACAAAGTAAACAGTATGCAGTACAAAGTAAACGGTATGCAATACACAGTAAACAGTAGGCAGTACAAAGTAAACAGAGGCAGTACAAAGTAAACAGTAAGCAGTACACAGTAAACAGTAGGCAGTACACAGTAAACAGTAGGCAGTACAAAGTAAACAGTAGGCAGTTCAAAGTAAACAGTAGGCAGTACAAAGTAAACAGTATGCAGTACAAAGTAAACAGTATGCAATACACAGTAAACATTAAGCAGTACAAAGTAAACAGTATGCAATACACAGTAAAAAGTAGGCAGTTCACAGTAAACAGTGGGCAGTACAAAGTAAACAGTAGGAAATACACAGTAAGCAGTAGGCAGTACACAGTAAACAGCGGGCAGTACACAGTTAACAGTAGACAATACACAGTAAACAGTAAGCAGTACACAGTAAACAGTAAGCAGTAAACAGTAAACAGCGGGCAGTACACAGTAAACAGTAAGTAGTACACAGTAAACAGTAGGCAGTTCAAAGTAAACAGCAGGCAGTACACAGTAAACAGTAGGCAGTACACAGTAAACAGTAGACAGTACACAGTAAACAGTAGACAAAAAACAGTTAGCAGTAGACAATACACAGTAAACAGCAGGCAGTACACAGTAAACAGTAGACAATACACAGTAAACAGTAAGCAGTACACAGAAAACAGTAGGCAAAAAACAGTTCGCAGTAGGCAATACACAGTAAACAGCAGGCAGTACACAGTAAGCAGTAGGCAGTACACAGTAAACAGTAGACAATACACAGGTAGCAGTAGAAAGGACAAAGTAAACAGAGGCAGTAAAAAGTAAACAGTAGCCAAACACAGCAAACAGTAGACAGTACAAAGTATACAGTAGGCAGTTCAAAGTAAACAGTAGGCAGTACAAAGTAAACAGTATGCAGTACAAAGTAAACAGTATGCAATACACAGTAAACAGTAGGCAGTACACAGTAAACAGTAGGCAGTACACAGTTAACAGTAGACAGTACACAGTAAACAGTGAGCAGTACACAGTAAACAGTAGGCAGTAGGCAGTACACAGTAAACAGTAGGAAATACACAGTAAGCAGTAGGCAGTACACAGTAAACAGCAGGCAGTTCACAGTAAACAGCAAGCAGTACACAGTAAACAGTAGGCAGTACACAGTAAACAGTAGGCAGTACACAGTAAACAGTAGGAAATACACAGTAAGCAGTAGGCAGTACACAGTAAACAGCAGGCAGTACACAGTAAACAGTAGGAAATACACAGTAAACAGTAGGAAATACACAGTAAACAGCAGGCAGTTCACAGTAAACAGTGAGCAGTACACAGTAAACAGTAGGCAGTACACAGTAAACAGTAGGAAATACACAGTAAGCAGTAGGCAGTACACAGTAAACAGCAGGCAGTACACAGTAAACAGTAGGAAATACACAGTAAACAGTAAGCAGTACACAGTAAACAGTAGGTAGTACACAGTTAGCAATAGGCAAAACACAGTAAACAGTAGGCACTACACAGTAAACAGAAGGCAATACACAGTAAGCAGTAGGAAATACACAGTAAGCAGTAGGCAATATATAGTGAATAGTACGCAGTACACAGTAACCAGTAGGCAGTACACAGTAAACAGTAGGTAGTACACAGTTAGCAAAAGGCAATTCATAGTAAACAGTAAGCAGTACACAGTAAAAAGTAGGTAGTACACAGTAAGCAAAAGCCAATTCATAGTAAACAGTAGACAGTACAAAGTAAAAAGTAGGCAATACACAGTTAACAGTAGACAAAACAGCAGGCAGTACACAATAAACAGTAGGCAATACACAGTAAACAGTAAGCACTACACAGTAAACAGTAGGCAATACACGGTTAGCAGTAGGCAATACACAGTAAACAGTAGGCAATACACAGTAAGCAGTAGGTAGTACACAGTAAACAGTAGGCTGTACACAGTAAAAAGTAAGCAGCAGTACACAGTAAACAGTAGGCAGTACACAGTAAACAGTAGGCAATACACAGTAAGCAGTAGGCATTAAACAGTTAACAGCAGGCAATTCACAGTAAGCAGTAGGCATTAAACAGTAAACAGCAGGCAATACACAGTAAACAGTAGACAGTACACAGTAAACAGTAGGCAGTACACAGTAAACAGTAGGCAGTACACAGTAAGCAGTAGACAGTACACAGTAAACAGTAGGCAGTACACATTAAACAGCAGGCAGTACACAGTAAACAGCAAGCAGCACACAGTAAACAGTAGGCAGTACACAGTAAACAGTAGGCAATATACAGTTAAAAATAGACAGTACACAGTGAACAGTAGGCAGTACACAGTAAACAGCAAGCAGTACACAGTAAACAGTAAGCAGTACACATACAGTAGGCAGTACACAGTAAACAGTAGACAATACACAGTAAACAGTAGACAATACACAGTAAACAGCAGGCAGTACACAGTAAACTGTAGGCAATACACAGTAAACAGCAGGCAATACACAGTAAGCAGTAGGCAATACACAGTAAGCAGTAGACAATACATAGTAAGCAGTAGGCAATACACAGTAAGCAGTAGGCAATACACAGTAAGCAGTAGGCAATACAAAGTAAGCAGTAGACAATACACAGTAAGCAGTAGACATACACAGTAAACAGTAAGCAGTACACAGTAAACAGTAGGCAATATAAAGTAAACAGTAGGCAGTACACAGTAAACAGTAGGCAATATAAAGTAAACAGTAGGCAATACACAGTAAACAGTAGGCAATACACAGTAAACAGCAGGCAATACACAGTAAGCAGTAGGCAATACACAGTAAGCAGTAGACAATACATAGTAAGCAGTAGGCAATACACAGTAAGCAGTAGGCAATACACAGTAAGCAGTAGGCAATACAAAGTAAACAGCAGGCAATACATAGTAAGCAGAAGGCAATACAAAGTAAGCAGAAGCCAGTACACAGTAAGCAGTAGGCAGTACACAGTAAACAGTAGGCAGTACACAGAAAGCAGTAGACAGAACACAGTAAACAGTAGGCAGTACACAGTTAAAAGCAGGCAGTTCACAGTAAACAGCAAGCAGTACACAGTAAACAGTAGGCAGTACACAGTAAACAGTAGGCAGTACAAAGTAAACAGTAGGCAGTTCAAAGTAAACAGTAGGCAGTACAAAGTAAACAGTAGGCAGTTCAAAGTAAACAGTACGCAGTACAAAGTAAACAGTATGCAGTACAAAGTAAATAGTATGCAATACACAGTAAACAGTAGGCAGTACAAAGTAAACAGAGTCAGTACAAAATAAACAGTAAGCGGTACACAGTAAACAGTATGAAGTACAAAGTAAACAGTAGGCAGTTCAAAGTAAACAGTAGGCAGTACAAAGTAAACAGTATGCAGTGCAAAGTAAATAGAATGCAATACACAGTAAACAGTAGGCAGTACAAAGTAAACAGAGGCAGTACAAAGTAAACAGAGGCAGTACAAAGTAAACAGTAAGCAGTACAAAGTAAACAGTATTCAGTTCAATGTAAACAGTATGCAATACACAGTAAACAGTAGGCAGTAGAAAGTAAACAGTAAGCAGTACACAGTAAACAGTAGGCAGTTCAAAGTAAACAGCAGGCAGTACACAGTAAAAAGTAGGCAGTACACAGTAAACAGTAGGCAATACACAGTAAGCAAAAGGCAGTACACAGTAAGCAGTAGGCAGTAGGCAGTAAACAGTAAACAGTAGGCAGTACACAGTAAACAGTAGGCAGAACACAGTAAACAGTAGGCAGTACACAGTAAACAGCAAGCAGTACACAGTAAACAGTAGGCAGTACACAGTAAACAGTAGGCAATATACAGTTAACAATAGACAGTACACAGTAAACAGTAGGCAGTACACAGTAAATAGCAAACAGTACACAGTAAACAGTAAGCAGTACACATACAGTAGGCAATACACAGTAAGCAGTAGGCAATACACAGTAAGCAGTAGGCAGTACACAGTAAACAGTAGACAATACACAGTAAACAGCAGGCAGTACACAGTAAACAGTAGGCAATACACAGTAAACAGCAGGCAATACACAGTAAGCAGTAGGCAATACACAGTAAGCAGTAGACAATACATAGTAAGCAGTAGGCAATACATAGTAAGCAGAAGGCAATACAAAGTAAGCAGCAGACAGTACACAGTAAGCAGTAGGCAGTACACAGTTAACAGTAGGCAGTACACAGAAAGCAGTAGACAGTACACAGTAAACAGTAGGCAGTACACAGTTAACAGCAGGCAGTTCACAGTAAACAGTAGGCAGTATACAGTAAACAGTAGGCAGTACAAAGTAAACAGTAGGCAGTTCAAAGTAAACAGTAGGCAGTACAAAGTAAACATTATGCAGTACAAAGTAAATAGTATGCAATACACAGTAAACAGTAGGCAGTACAAAGTAAACAGAGTCAGTACAAAGTAAACAGTAAGCGGTACACAGTAAACAGTATGAAGTACAAAGTAAACAGTAGGCAGTTCAAAGTAAACAGTAGGCAGTACAAAGTAAACAGTATGCAGTGCAAAGTAAATAGTATGCAATACACAGTAAACAGTAGGCAGTACAAAGTAAACAGTATGCAGTACAATGTAAACAGTATGCAATACACAGTAAACAGTAGGCAGTAGAAAGTAAACAGTAAGCAGTACACAGTAAACAGTAGGCAATTCAAAGTAAACAGAAGGCAGTACACAGTAAAAAGTAGGAAGTACACAGTAAACAGTAGGCAATACACAGTAAGCAGAAGGCAGTACAAAGTAAGCAGTAGGCAGTAGGCAGTAGACAGTAAACAGTAGGCAGTACACAGTAAACAGTAGGCAATACACAGTAAGCAGTAGGCAGTACACAGTAAACAGTAGGCAGTACACAGTAAACAGTAGGCAATACACAGTAAACAGTAGGCAGTACACAGTAAAAAGTAGGCAGTACACAGTAAACAGTAGGCAATACACAGTAAGCAAAAGGCAGTACACAGTAAGCAGTAGGCAGTAGGCAGTAAACAGTAAACAGTAGGCAGTACACAGTAAACAGTAGGCAGAACACAGTAAACAGTAGGCAGTACACAGTAAACAGCAAGCAGTACACAGTAAACAGTAGGCAGTACACAGTAAACAGTAGGCAATATACAGTTAACAATAGACAGTACACAGTAAACAGTAGGCAGTACACAGTAAGCAGTACACATACAGTAGGCAATACACAGTAAGCAGTAGGCAATACACAGTAAGCAGTAGGCAATACACAGTAAGCAGTAGACAATACATAGTAAACAGCAGGCAGTACACAGTAAACAGTAGGCAATACACAGTAAACAGCAGGCAATACACAGTAAGCAGTAGGCAATACACAGTAAGCAGTAGACAATACATAGTAAGCAGTAGGCAATACATAGTAAGCAGAAGGCAATACAAAGTAAGCAGTAGACAGTACACAGTTAGCAGTAGGCAGTACACAGTTAACAGTAGGCAGTACACAGAAAGCAGTAGACAGTACACAGTAAACAGTAGGCAGTACACAGTTAACAGCAGGCAGTTCACAGTAAACAGTATGAAGTATACAGTAAACAGTAGGCAGTTCAAAGTAAACAGTAGGCAGTACAAAGTAAACAGTAGGCAGTACAAAGTAAACATTATGCAGTACACAGTAAACAGTAGGCAGTACAAAGTAAACAGAGGCAGTACAAAGTAAACAGAGGCAGTACAAAGTAAACAGTAAGCAGTACAAAGTAAACAGTATGCAGTACAATGTAAACAGTATGCAATACACAGTAAACAGTAGGCAGTAGAAAGTAAACAGTAAGCAGTACACAGTAAACAGTAGGCAATTCAAAGTAAACAGAAGGCAGTACACAGTAAAAAGTAGGAAGTACACAGTAAACAGTAGGCAATACACAGTAAGCAGAAGGCAGTACAAAGTAAGCAGTAGGCAGTAGGCAGTAGACAGTAAACAGTAGGCAGTACACAGTAAGCAGTAGGCAGTACACAGTAAACAGTAGGCAGTACACAGTAAACAGTAGGCAATACACAGTAAACAGTAGGCAGTACACAGTAAACAGTAGGCAGTACACAGTAAACAGTAGGCAATACACAGTAAACGTTAGGCAGTACACAGTAAACAGTAGGCAACACACAGTAAACAGTAGGGTATATAAAGTAAGTAGTAGGCAATACAAAGTAAGCAGTAGACAATACACAGTAAGCAGTAGACATACACAGTAAACAGTAAGCAGTACACAGTAAACAGTAGGCAATATAAAGTAAACAGTAGGCAGTACACAGTAAACAGTAGGCAATATAAAGTAAACAGTAGGCAATACACAGTAAACAGTAGGCAATACACAGTAAGCAGTAGGCATACACAGTAAGCAGTAGGCAGTACACAGTAAACAGTAGGCAATACAAAGTAAGCAATAGACAAAAAAGCAAGCAGAACACAGTACGCAGTAGGCAGTACACAGTAAACAGTAGGCAATACAAAGTAAGCAGTAGACAAAACAGTAGGCAGTACACAGTAAACAGTAGGCAATACAAAGTAAGCAGTAGACAAAACAGCAGGCAGACCACAGTAAGCAGTAGGCAGTAAACAGTAAACAGCAGGCAGTACACAGTAAACAGTAGACAATACACAGTAAGCAGTAGGCAGTAAACAGTAAACAGCAGGCAGTACACAGTAAACAGTAGACAATACACAGTAAACAGTAGGCAGTACACAGTAAACAGTAGGCAATACACAGTAAGCAGTAGGCAATACACAGTAAACAGTAGGCAGTGCACAGTAAGCAGTAGGCAGTACACAGTAAACAGTAGGCAATAGGCAGTAAGCAGTAGGCAGTACACAGTTAACAATAGACAATACACAGTTAGCATTAGACAGTACAAAGTAAGCAGTAGGCAGTATGAAGTCAGCAGTAGGCAATACACAGTAAGCAGTAGGCAATACACAGTAAGCAGTAGGCAATACACATTAAGCAGTAGGCAATACACAGTAAAATGTAGACAATACACAGTAAGCAGTAGGCAGTAGGCAGTACACAGTAAGCATTAGGCAAAACACAGTAAACAGTAGACAATACACAGTTAGTAGTAGACAGTACACAGTAAACAGTAGGCAGTACACAGTTAGCAGTAGACAATACACAGTAAACAGTAGACAGTACACAGTAAACAGTAGGCAATAGGCAGTAAGCAGTAGGTAGTACACAGTTAACAATAGACAATACACAGTTAGCAGTAGACAGTACAAAGTAAGCAGTAGGCAGTATGAAGTCAGCAGTAGGCAATACACAGTTAGCAGTAGGCAATACACAGTAAGCAGTAGGCAATACACAGTAAGCAGTAGGCAATACACAGTAAAATGTAGACAATACACAGTAAGCAGTAGGCAGTACACAGTAAGCAGTAGGCAGTAGGCAGTACACAGTAAGCATTAGGCAAAACACAGTAAACAGTAGACAATACACAGTTAGCAGTAGACAGTACACAGTAAACAGTAGGCAGTACACAGTTAGCAGTAGACAATACACAGTAAACAGTAGACAGTACACAGTAAACAGTAGGCAATACACAGTAAACAGTAAACAGTACAAAGTTGTTTTTTTTTCAGTTCAGTTCAGTTTTTATTACTTTAAACCGTTTGGTTTATCAGTATAGTGCATATATACAGTGCAAACAAGTAAAACAATACAAATTATATACAGCCACACTACTCACAGGATATGTAGTATAGAGAGACACCTCACATTACAGTTTTTTACATTATATAAATACTTAACTATCCTAAAAACATCTACAACTCATATAACATTATTGATCCAGCCTTTTTAGTTTATCTATATAATAGTATACATGTATTCTCACATTATATCTAAATAATGTCATATTCTCACATTGCAGTTATCTATTATTCTCACAATATATTTATATTATAACATATTCTCACATTACATTTATCAATTATTCTCACAATACATTTACATAATATGATCACATTCTCACATTACATTTATCTATTATTCTCACAATATAGTTATAATATAACATATTCTCACATTACATTTATCAATTATTCTCACAATACATTTACATAATATGATCACATTCTCACATTACATTTATCAATTATTCTCATAATACATTTACATAAAATGATCACATTCTCACATTACATTTATCAATTTTTCTCACAATACATTTACATAATATGATCACATTTTCACATTACATTTATCTATTATTCTCACAATATATTTATATTATAACATATTCTCACATTACATTTATCTATTATTCTCAAAATATATTGGCACAATAGTATCTTAGGCCTTTAGGCCTATTTATCATTCTCAGGATATATTCATATAACATCCTCACATAACATTAATCTCTTATTTTTACAATTACATTCGAATATTACTCTCAGATAACGTGGTTCTCACAGTACATATATACACGTAAGTATCATTTCCACATCTAAAACAATTTTATAATATTCTCTCAGAACATTTATCTATCATTTCCATATACCTTTTTATAATATTTTCAAATTACACAGTTGTAATATTCTCTCATTTCACTTTAAATTAATCTGATACATTACATATTAATTTCACATATCACTCATATCACATACATCTCAGGCATGGAGTTAAAAACAACTACAGTGCATTATATTAACCATTTCTTTTTGTGTTACTTAATCTTATGAACTTTGCTAAATTTGACAATTATTTTTTGCTATTCGTTCTCATTAGTTTTATGAATTTGAACATACTAGGCTTTTTAAAATAATATTTCTTTATAAACTTGTTTCTTATATCTTTAAAACATTCACACTTCAATATAAAATGATACTCGTCTTCAATATCCCATGATGTACAAATTCTACGGCATCGTTCAGTATTGTTATAACGACCTACCTCAATATTCAGCTGATGTGACGACATACGAATCTTCGATATTTCTTTCAAATTTTGATAGCCTATAAGTTTCATTAAATATTTTTGTAAACCAAAACCTTCGTTAATATGTTCGTACAAAGAACACTTCGTAGATAAATTTATCTTTTCCGTACATTCTTGTCGAAATGTATCATACATTCTGCATTTAATAATATCAAAAGCATTGCCAACAATGTATTCACTATCCCATATATACCTTAACCCCATTCTATACAACTCATTTCTAATATTTTCTGACCACACACTTCCTTTCTCAAGCATTTCTTGATAACAAGCATTTAGAATACAGTTACTTGAATTTCTTAATTTTAACCAATATTTAAATATCCTCAATTTCCTCATAATAGTCATGGGAAATCGCCCTAGTTCTTGATATATCATAAAACTTGCCGTGGATTTTTTAACTCCTAATAATCTCTTACAAAAACTTAAATATAATTTCTCTATACCTGGTGCTTTATGAAATCCCCAGACTTCGCTTCCGTAATTTAAAATGCTTGCAACGTAAGTATCAAATACATTTAGCTGTGTTTCTATATTAAAAAAGTTTTTCTTACAAACGTTTGTTACTGCAAATAGTGCTTTTTTACCCTGTTCAGAAATTTTATTCTGCGCTTTTCTGAATTTACCGTTATAATTTAATAAAATTCCCAGATAATTAAAATTGTTAACAGTTTCAAGCTCACAAACATTATAAAACCAAACATCTTCATCTCGTAGTTTACCACCATTTCTGAAAACTAGCACTTTAGTTTTATCAGTATTAATATTTAAGTTCCATTTTTTAGTATACGTAAATAATGTATCTAACATTTTTTGAAGACCGTCTGCAGTTTCTGCTAAAAGTACCATATCATCAGCGTACATCAATAAGAATAGGTTAATAGTTTGTAATTCAATTGTAGGACAATCATCTGTTAAAAACTCATCTCACAATCATTTACGTACATAGAAAACATCAAAGGTGACAAAATTTCACCCTGAAATAAACCGTTCTTACAATCGAAGAAATCAGACATTTTATTATTATACTTTACACAACATTTAACATCATTATACAGTGAACGGATGATAGTCAGCATTTTACCTTCTACTCCCTCTTTGATAAGTTTAAACCACAAATTTTGCCTATTTACAAAGTCAAAAGCTTTTCTATAATCAATAAAGCAACAGTATAATCTCTTTTTATTTTTAAGTGTTTTGCTTATTAACGACTGTAACACGAATATGGCATCCACTGTTGACATATGTTTCTTGAACCCAAATTGAGCGTCACTTATTTTTGAATATGTACCATCGAAATCAACGAGTCTATTATTCAAAATTGAAGTAAAAAGTTTCCCTAAGCAACTAATTAAAGTAATACCACGGTAATTATTAGTATCATTCCTATCTCCCTTCTTAAAAACAGGGACAATGTTACCTATTGACCATGTAGCTGGATAATGTCCAGACTTAAAAACATTATTAAATAATTCAACAAGGCAAGGCAAAAGTATATCTTTACCCTTAATAAAATATTCATTGATTAGTAGATCCTGACCACATGCTTTAGATGTGATTAACTTATTACTAGCAGTAAGGATTTCGTTTCCACTTATATCAGCATCTAACTCCTGAAAAGCAGAATTCGTTATATGGTTATCATAATCTTTCAAAAAGTCAGATACCATTTCATTTTCATTAGGTTCAATGGAAGATAATTCATGAAAATATTCAAAAAAAGCTTGTTCATCCAAATTACATTTGACATTATTATTTCTTTTTCTGAATTTTCTATAAAAGTCCTTCGGGTTATGTTTTCTCATATAATTCATCATATTACCTTGATATGCTTTATATCCAAGTTTCAATTTACATTCTAATTTTTTATATGCACGTTTTCTGTTTACGAGTAGATTACGATTTTCTCTCGATTTATCTTGACTAAAAATGAACAATGCTTCTTTGTATTCAGAATATAGTTTTTTACATGTATCATTAAACCATGGCTTATCTTCCACTTTGACCTTTTTATCGAACCTGGAAGCACATGCATATGTGATAGCACTAAATGGCAATAATAATTCGTTTAATTTTTCCGTAAACTTATCAACGCATTGATCAATATCTTTTTGGTCACCATCAATACATGTACACGCATCGAATAATTCATTGCGATTACTTTTTAGCACACACCGCACACTTTCTGTATTTACATCATTCCATTTTACATCTATACATTTACTAGTATCAATATGATTACCACTCTTTTTGGTCGGAATATCGTTGCTTATTACACGGGTACATAGTGTGATACAGACCGGCGAATGGTCCGAAAAAACATTAAATACTCCACTCTCAAATTTTGAAATATCATCCAAATCATCAGTGAATGTCATTACATAGTCGATGAGGCTAGTACCTCTGCTGTTAAAAAACGTAATGTTACCATCTGTATCATCTCTATGTCTTCCGTTCACAATTCGCAAAGCAGTAGTTTTACATAAAGAAAGTAGTTGTCTACCGAACTGATTGATTACTTGGTCCGAGTTGGAACGAATACATGGTTTAGAATCAGGAATATAACTTATGATATTTGCTATAGTATCTGAGGAAATTTCACTAATAATATCATTGCAAATGTAATCATCATGGCATGCCGTTCGACTATTAAAATCACCTAAGACAATCACTTTTCCTATGTCTTTATACATAAATACCAGTTCTTCTTAACAAGCAAATAGGTCATTTTCGCATTTCTCGTAAAATATGCTGTTAATTGGTGGGAAATAACAGGCAAACATATAGGTATTAGTGTCATGGTTAGATAACTGTCTTGATAACTTCATTAATACAATATTGTCATTAATATTATCAATTATTCGACAGTATTTAGATAATGACGATCTGATAAAAATTACAATACCCCCACCTCTACCATACTGTCTAGGAAAACTATAACAATCATAACCTTCCAATTCCAAAACATCATCATCTTGCACCCAACATTCATACAGACAAACAACATCATAATTACAAATAATTTATAAAATCTCGCGACTCTAATTTTTCGACAATGCCTCGACAAATGTTCCGTGATATTATGGAGACTCCCTCCAAACTATCCTAGTAGCTGCTATGGTGATGAGACAATCCATATTGAGAACCTGAAGCGGATGCTGGACCCATGATGTTGCTAGCTCCCTGGGATGCGGGTAAATGTTCCGGAGCTCTCATGCGCAGTTCTTGATCAGCTTGTGGCCTGTGATCGAAACCGTTAAAATCCCTGGCACCCTGTTCACGACGGATGCTGGCGTCCTGCTGTCTGGTATCCCGCGGAGGATGAACATCGGCCTGTATTTCTACAGTATGATTATTCTTGGGTGTCAGGTTGGATCGTACTGGACGTGAGGTTACATGTTGGAGATTTTGAGTCGCTCCTCTGCTGGTGTTCCGCACGAAACTTCCGTTACTCGTCTGTAATGCTGGACCGGAAGTGGTATCACGTGGTGATGAAGCAAGGCGGGGTCGTTTCGGACTCCTGTGTGGCGTATTACTAAGATCAGTTGGTGCAGACTTCACGATTTCGCTATATGACCCTCGGTTCCACCTTGAGGGAACTTGCTCGCTGTCACGTGACTCAAGCTCTTCTCCTGATCCAGTGTATAGCTCACCGTTTATATACAGACGGTCACGAACTAGCTTCACGTTACAGTTCTTCGATCGGTAATACTTCTGTATAGGATACAGGAACTTGCGGCGCTCTTCCACTGAAGGTGGGAACTGCTCACTTATACCAAATCTGGTAATCCGTAGTAGGTATCCTCTCTCTTTTACCGCCTGTCTATCGGCAAAGTAAATGAACCGCGCAACTATGGGGCGAGTGCGACCCTGAATACGTTTCTTGAACCGGTGCACGTTTCCAAACTCTATGTTTGTTTGAATACCAAGTTCATTCAAAATGAAGTCTCTTAGTTTGTCCTCATTGTTCTCGTTATACTGTTCTCTGAGACCTGTAAATACCAAGTTGTTTTTCATTGATCGGCACTGCAGATCCTAAACCATACCAATGAGTTCATCACAATCTTTCTTTGCAGAGTTGGACTCGTTGACCATATTGACACTATCTTGGCGTTGTTGATCAACTTCCGACTGCAGTTTTTGTATGGATCTTTCGTTGACCAATGCTTGCTTCTTTACTTCGTCGAAAATATCGCTCATAGACTGAGCAGACGTTTCTATTTCATCTGTCCTTTTCCGAATCTTATTTATCTCTCGTTCCATTCCTGTGACTCTACTGGCCAAAGACGTGATAGAATATTCTATCTTATCAATCTTATTGACGTGTATCTCAATCCCCGATAAACGATTATCCAGTCCCTTGATCATGACCGCCACATCATCGAGCGTCCAGCCGCCCTGGCCATACTGGGCCCCGTGGGCCTTTTCAAAAGTCTCGGTAGTCGGTACGTTGGCCATCGGACGTGTAAACGTATATATTTACATTCTGATTGTTTCTTCTCTATATGAACATACCAACTGAAAACAACAAACACTAGACTATGAATACATCATGAATACAGTATGAATACATCCATTCACGTGAATTACTTATGACGTAATATATTAGTCTTGTTCAATTGGAGTCTTACGGCTCCGCTTCGGATAACATGGAGAAGGCCCCCCGCGTCAAACGTTCAAATGACTACGGTAGATTATTGGCGCCAATTTTACCCAAATTATGGCTGTGCCGCCTTTTTCGTTTAAAAGACGGCTCAATAACAAACGCAGTTGATTAACCAGTTGTTCAATAAATAAGAAAATAAATTGTTCAGTAATAAAAATGTAAATATATGAATTGAACGGCGTTGTTTTAATTTTCATGCCGGTATGAATGCAAATTGGTTACATCCATATTGACCATGAAGCCCTAGCGGGCTTCATGCAATATGGTTGTAACCGCTTTGCATTCATACCCGCATGAAAATTAAAAAACGCCGTTCAATCCCTATATATAGCTACTCAAACAAGACAAGTCGGGTAGTAGCACGCTAAGAACACAACGCTCAGTAGACCGTGACGATTTTCCGGCAATGATCGCTGTTCACTTTTACAGGTAAGTGTACAGGTATACGTAACAATGCATGAATGGGCAACACACATATGCTATATATAGAGTTCATGGGGACGAACGAAAGATGCTTATCAAAATGTCATTACCAAACATCATTTCATATATGTATGATGGAGAAAGTCACCGTGTTCGAGAACTCACAATTACACATATTTACCCTCCGGTAAAACAGTCGAAATACACGAAAATAGTTGACATTTTGGGCTCACAAGTAAACAACGTCCGTCATGAAACCGGAACCGGAACACCAATAAGCAGTAAGCAGTAGCCAATGCACAGTAATCAGTAGACAATACACAGTAAGCAGTAGGCAGTACACAGTAAACAGTAGGCAATACACAGTAAACAGGAGGCAATGCACAGTAAACAGTAGACAATACTCAGTTAGCAGTAGACAGTATGAAGTAAGCAGTAGACAATGCACAGTAAACAGTAGACAATATACACTTAGCAGTAGACAGTACACAGTAAACAGTAGGCAGTACACAGTTAGCAGTAGACAATGCACAGTAATCAGTAGACAATACACAGTAAGCAGAAGGCAATACATAGTAAACAGTAGACAATACACAGTAAACAGTAGGCAGTACACAGTAAACAGTAGGTAATGCACAGTAAACAGTAGACAATACACAGTAAGCAGTAGACAGTACAAAGTAAGCAGAAGGCAGTTTGAAGTAAGCAGAAGGCAATACACAGTAAACAGTAGGCAATACACAGTAAACAGTAGGCAATCCACAGTAAACAGTAGGCAATACACAGTAAACAGTAGGCAGTACACAGCAAGCAGTAGGCAGTACACAGTAAACAGTAGGCAATACACAGTAAGCAGTAGGCAGTACACAGTAAGCAGTAAGCAGTACACAGTAAACAGTAGGCAATACACAGTAAACAGTAGGCAGTACACAGTAAACAGTAGACAATACACAGTAAGCAGTAGACAGTACAAAGTAAGCAGAAGGCAGTTTGAAGTAAGCAGTAGGCAATACACAGTAAACAATAGGCAATACACAGTAAACAGTAGGCAGTATGAAGTAAACAGTAGGCAATACACAGTAAACAGTAGGCAATACACAGTAAACAGTAGGCAATACACAGTAAACAGTAGGCAGTACACAGTAAACAGTAGGCAATACACAGTAAACAGTAGGCAGTACACAGTAAACAGTAGGCAATACACAGTAAACAGTAGGCAGTACACAGTAAACAGTAGGCAATACACAGTAAACAGTAGGCAGTATGAAGTAAACAGTAGGCAATACACAGTAAACAGTAGGCAATACACAGTAAACAGTAGGCAGTACACAGCAAGCAGTAGGCAGTACACAGTAAACAGTAGGCAATACACAGTAAACAGTAGGCAATACACAGTAAACAGTAGGCAATACACAGTAAGCAGTAGGCAGTACACAGCAAGCAGTAGGCAATACACAGTAAACAGTAGGCAGTACACAGTAAACAGTAGGCAATACACAGTAAACAGTAGGCAGTACACAGTAAACAGTAGGCAGTACACAGTAAACAGTAGGCAGTACACAGTAAACAGTAGGCAATACACAGTAAACAGTAGGCAGTACACAGCAAGCAGTAGGCAGTACACAGTAAACAGTAGGCAATACACAGTAAACAGTAGGCAATACACAGCAAGCAGTAGGCAATACACAGTAAACAGTAGGCAGTACACAGCAAGCAGTAGGCAGTATGAAGTAAGCAGTAGGCAATGAACAGCAGGCAGTAAGCAGTAAGCATTAAACAAAAAACATTTTAACTCTAGCAAGCAGTAGACAGTAAACAGGACGCTGTCGTTTATGGAATTCCATAGTTCTGATAGTTTTCGTTTGGTTTGGTTCAGATAGAAACTGGGCTGATGTTTCAGATAATTAGAACAGCATCATACAAGTAGTTTGTATGGTTAAAAGGGCAGTCTCATTTTCAGAAATAAACGAAGAATACCGTCAAGTGTCGACAAAACCCTGAACCGGTTTTCAAAGTCGAAAAATCTGTCAACAAAATACATATTTACATTGAGAACCTTGTTAAAGTACAAGAGAATAAGACAGGTGTTCCGGAAGAGTAAGCGTCTTTATCGGCGACACCCGCGATGTAAACCTTGGTCTGATTCAAATGAACACCAAGTTTTCAAATTAAAAACCGAGACATCATTCTCAATCACAACAAGTTAACAAACCAATGAGTTCATTCAAATGCATTATTATCCACTGAAGCAACTAGAAATGTAAAGCTTAGCAATCAATGACAAAATTCCAAGCAAACAACAAATTAAGAAAATACCGGAGCGTCAAAAAACGTAAAACTAGAGCACAAATATTGCGTGTAAGGTTTTACACGGACACAACCCTTTAATGCTGTAAGCTTTATTATAACCTTCTGCTTTATTGAAGATACACCACACATCGATACTTCGTGTGGCGATAACAAAAACGCAAAGTTTCGCTTATCTTCAATATATATTTAAATCCGGTCTTTTTTAGTTTTGAATACACATTTTGAAAACCTATTTAGTTTTTATCTTTTCCTGGAGGAACTCCTTGATTGTCGTAGGATAATGTAATCAGATTCAGAATGAACTGAACAATACTTGCATTAATGGAAAGATTAATCATCTGTCTAATGGAATCAATTATTTGGAGATGAATAGGACAAACGAAGATAAATTTAAAGAAAGAGAAGATGATATCGTAACACTACACAATGATACCCTGGTCGTTGCCACCATTACGTCTTCGTCACTGTTGGCAATGATTGTATTCATCACTCACACAATGAAATTCTATGTCTGCTACTTTAAGCAGCCATGAAACTTAAAGGAAATCGTTCCGAGTTAATTGATTGACACTTCAAAAGAATTCTAATTGTTATCTGTGCACTACAATATCCGATTACTCAAAGCATTGTTAGATTGAATCATTGTTCGACGAAAATTTGAAATGTGAAAAAAGCATTCAGAACCTAAATAATTGTTCAGACAAAAATATTAATGTGTTTTAAGAACATGTTTTGCCTGAAAAGCTCTTGCTTCTTATTGGCAACTATTTGAATTTTTCCAATAACCGCTTGCTCCAGATGACCAAATTGTTTACCAAGAACAAAAAAAATCATTTTGTTTGATTGTCTGCTTTTGTGTGATGGTCGTCTTGTGTCGACTTTGGGTAATATGATAAAAAATATCTTGTATTTATTTTTCTCCTCAGAAAAGGCCTACTATTAGCTAGATGAAATAGTTGTTTTACCATTAAAAGACTGGAATTGAAAGGACAACGGGTTTGGCGGGATATGGAATATTACAACCATTGCTTTAAAAGACTGGCTAACACAATCAACAGATTACAAAAGATACATTATTATAAAAGATATAGCTAGTAGCTAAAAGCCGAATCAATACCATAAAGCACTATCATACCTCTAGTCCAACAGGAAACACACGAAAGGAAGGATAGTATTAAGTTAGTAAATTAACGAAATGACTAATTATATTTACGTCATATTTATTGAAAAAAAAATAAATAAAATTCACACAAGCAGACTTTCAGCTAGAATAAAAAGAAGTAAACCTTTTGTGTATCGTCATATCAACAAATAAACAGCATAGCCCCGATTCCAAAGGCAAGACAATAAGCAAAATAGGACAAATAAGCAACATGATAGCTAAGATTTAACAGGCAAGACAGACTAAGACAAGTAATCATCAGATTCCTCATACAAGACAAGAAGCAGAATAGGACAACTAAGCAACAGCATGGCTCAGATTCCACAGACACGAAACCAAGCAGAATAAGACAACTATACAACAGCATACATATGGCTCAGATTCGACAACCAAGAAAATAAGCCAAATAGAACAAATAAACAACAGCGTTGTTCATATTCCACAGGCACGACAATAAGCAGAATAGGACAACTACAAATAAAAATCAATTTCAATCGACACACACGGAATTAACACATTAACATTTTAGAATAAGATTCAACGACCGCCCTGTGCCATTAAGTGTATATAACCACATAGTAATCGTTTTCTAATTCCCTAGGTAGGAAATCTGTCGAACTTAATAATGAACCAAACTTGTTCTGTGCATTTCCTGCACTTTGCGAAAAGCTTAAATTTATAGAAAGATTATTTTTGTCAGTATTTTTTGTTTGGGGGGGGGGGGGGTTTGCAACAAAGTGGATAATAATTACAGGGTTAACATTTCATTGATAATAAAGTGTTGTTTGTTTACTTCAAGACATCGGCACATTTTTGTCATGATAAGACAACTACAAATGTTAAATGAAATTCTGAATTCACGCTTTTATTCATTTTATCAAGATCATATCTCTTCGATAACATTAAAAGAATACATGAATCAGGATTCCTAATGAGAAATGAGTTGGGCTATATAACAGGAAAGTGTAGCATGCATCCTTAACAAGTCAATCCATTATTCTGAGATACATAGAGTACAGACAATTGTATCGCACCAATATCTCTACTTTTACGACAAATTGTTTTCTCACATTTTAGGTCACTAAATACCATCTGCCTACGAAACTTCCTCATTCATGGATTCAGTTTTATTATGCAAAACCTGTTTCCACTGATTACTGATTATAAAATCCGCAATAAAAAATACTGAAGTACCAAAGCTCAATTTTAACGGGAATCGTTACCTCCTATGCTGGAGTGAAGTGCTTAGAGAACATACTAAATCATTAAGTTGGAGGAGGACAGGAAACAGCTGTGTAAAACATCATTAGAATCACGCGGTGTGTGCATTATACGCACGTGACAAAAACCAAGCACACAGCCGGTGAAGAAAACAACAACAGGAGTTGGTAAGGCATAAATACAAATCAAACGCTCGTCGCCAAAACATGTTGTGTTTGATTAGTTTTTCAGGGCGCGTGTAGTTCAGGACACAACATGCAATAAAACACATAGAAACACGTAGTGTCTGAGGATTGTTATAAACTTCTGTCGATAATCCGGACGACGGCGAATGAAGTTTTAAAAGATAAGCGTAGAACTCAGAGCATCATATATAGCAATAGATAAACAACATTTCATTTCAGAAAATGTTAATGAAGTTTAAAAGGATTTGACAACAGGCTTTGCCTATAAATAACATGCTTGCAGGTAGGACGTAAGAATCGTACCTGCTGCCCCTATTGATCGTAAGAGGCGACTCAATCTTGGATCTTATCTTTCTTTTTTCCTACTGTTTGCCTTTAGTTGAGCATTCGTCTCTTTGAGGAAGACTTAACTTTCTAACCCCTTGGTGAGACATTACAAAATCACAAACAGTGGTAGTTACTATCCCTGCTGGTGCTCAGCATCATGGGGATGGAACGACTGGTTCACCCGTTGTCAGTACATTTTGACCGGGTCAGATGTTTTCCCTGAGGCCTTCGACAGTATACTTCATTGTGTGATAGCACTCCAATGTCGGCATCGGTATCTTACTATCGCAAGGCGGCTTGCACAAACATACTCAACTCGTTCGTTCATATCGAATGCAGATCTTAAATTATCTTCCCTATTTATAGGACGAGATCATTCCACTACATCATACGCCTGGTTTGACCTGGATTCATCGGTGATTCTAGGAACCAAAATGGTGGAATGCCAAATAAGGTTTTGATTACATTCACCGTTAAAACAGGACGGATTGTAAGGGAAGTGTGGTGTAAAACTTGTGTGGATATAAATATTTGCATGTACAGTGAAACTGGTGTATTAAGTAAACTATGCCACTACTCAAACTAGTCAATTTTGCCACAGCACAAAACATAGGCAATTTTGCCACAACACAAAACATAGGCAATTTTGCCACAACACAAAACATAGGCAATTTTGCCCCAACACAGAACATAGGAAATTTTGCCACAACACAAAACATAGGCAATTTTGCCCCAACACAGAACATAGGAAATCTTGCCACTACTCAAACGAGACGATTGTGGTCATTATGTTTACGAGATCCTCGGGAACCATGATCCCGACCAAGAGAAGTTACTACCTGTATCTAGACAAATTAATTCATGCCACGAGTACAAATTATGTGATTTTCACCAATGAAGGCTTCACCTACCAATTGGTCTTATATGAACAGCTGCCCAGCACTTTATTTTCTCTTTTTTTTCTCATCCTTGTCATTTGGTTTACCCGATATGTACAATGTACAATTATGTGTGTATATTATTGACTATTTCTCATTTGGACGTTTCTTATGTGTATCTTCGAATCGCAGATACTTAACTACGGTCATTGGGTGCTGCACCAATCTGTAAGATCCAGACAGCTTAATCATAGATAAGGAGACTTGCTGTGTGAAATTGTCGACATAATAAAGACGGATTTCCTACCTAGAGAATAAGAAAAAGATTACCATGTGGTTATATACACTTATTGGCACAGGGCGGTCGTTGTCTTACAAAAGAAATGTACAGTTCGCTTTTGTCATTGATTGAATTTTTTGTCATTGATTTTGATTTGGATTTGAAGAAAGATCAATAAATTTTAGCAAAAATACCACAGCTGTATATTTGTATTCGTCAAAAAAAGGTGTCCTTTTTCATCTTTTGTCGAGGAAATATTCATGCATTGGGTGATGTCGTATTCTCTCAAAAACTTATTTTAACATTTGGACAAAAGGATTTCCGGGTGTAAACAGTCTTACCGAACAATTATGTAGGTACCAATGCATCACTACCTTTCAAAAACTGATCTTGTGTCTTTCATTCTTACAATCATAACGCTTAAAATTAGACTCTAGTTTGACCCATTGAGAAATATTGTGTATCCTTGTGTGATGTGGGGATGAGCGTTTTCGGGTTTGCTCATTTGTGTGCTTAATTTGGTTGAGAGTTATAGTTCAGCTCTCACTTTGAGGACTTGACGTTTACTTTGATGTGACTAAGATTTACAACATTGTTTCATACATTAGTACTTTGCCCCTGGTTTAATCGATTTTGAGTCTGGATTATGGTTTTGTTGACGCTTCCGTATTCTTTGATTTTTTTATCATAATACTTCAAAAATCATAATCTAGCTAGCATTACATGTAATGAAGGCCATTCAAAACTTCTCCAAAAGCCATTATCATAATTGTAACACATGATGTATTCAACGAATTGCATATTCTCCTTTTGCTTTTAAAAAAAACAACTCAATTTAGACAAGGAATATGACGGATACGCTCCCATATTACACTACTTTATTTCCTTGATCTATTCTTTCTTTTTTGATGATTTCTTCCCCATTCACCGTATGGGAGAATCGGTATGAGACGTTTAAGAGTACCATGTTCGCATGTCAAGAATTCGCCGTTTCAATCAGAGAGTGTTTTAATGTAATCATTGTGCCAATAGTCCATAGCCATGCTCTGATTACATAATTATACAACGCTAAACAAATAAACAAAAACAAACATACTGATGAACACTGTGATGATAACACACCAGCATCTAACCTGACTTTAAATGTCAATATTTTCCTTGTAAAATATCGGTAATAACAAAATGTCAACATCTTCTGCTTCAAAAGGAAGTTCAATTTGAGATGTCATGTTATTAAAAGCCTTACATTTCTTCAATAAAAATCAAAAGCTGGTTCTCAGACAGACGGCTCGTAAAAGTACACGAGCGACCCTAAGTAAACACGTACGCGTCATCAATACAATGATTGGTAATATCCCTGTACACTCAATCATTATTCCTTTTTACGTTCGAGAATAAAACAATAAAGACTGAAATCGTCCTTTTAACTTAGAGGTGAACATATCCATATCGTAAGGCTAATTAGCACAAAGTTCGCCAGCAGTACATATAGTCTTTCTGTCCTTAATATCAAGCAATAACAATCAATCGATGAAACCGTGCGCTAACAATAATTTTCGATTCATTTTTTTTTTTTTTTCAATATTTCTTGATTCAAAAAAGGGGGCGAGGTGGCCGAGTGGTTAAGGTGTCCCAACATTTTAGCACCAGCCCTCTACCTCTGGGTTGCGAATTCGTAAACCACGTAGGGCAGTTGCCAGGTAATGACCGTAGGTCGGCGGTTTTTCTTTTGGCACTTGTTTTCCTCCACCTCCAAATCCTGGTACGTCCTTAAATTGCCCTGGCTATTAATAGGACGTAAAACAAAATACATGTACACCAAAACAAACTCGATACAAAACCTTTTATGATTGGTGTTTTCTGTGCATACGTACCACGGGTTTTCATGATTTATCACAGCTATTACATGGACCTAGTTTTAAAGTTGGTGTGTAAGTGTTTGGAGGGGGGGGGGGGGTAAAATTAGATCAGTAATAATAAAATACAACCAAAAAGGTGTTAATACTGAAAGATTAGCAAGCTCTCGGTGTCAAAAAATCGACCAAACCTAACTTTCTCGCATTAAAATTCAAGTTTCTTATCCTCTACGCGCACGCCAAACGTTTGCTCAACCCGCAGATATGATCTCCATTTTCTCCAAAAACACGTTATTTGGGCCATGACGCAATTCTTAGTTTCCAAGTTTTTCTCAAGTCACCAAAACAGTTTATGAATATTATGATTTGTTGTCGGTCACGTGCTTACCTTTCTGTGTCATTGGCTGCAGAGCTGAGCCCACCAAGATAACAATGAGATAATTATTAGTTAGTGGTAGAAAGTGTGAAACAAAATCGAGAAAATCGGATTTTATTTTATTTTATTGGTTGAGGCAGATCAAATGTAGGATTTATGTTGCTTAAGAACAATTTGCTCTGAAAACCGTGTTTCTTATTGGCAGCAATTTGAACGTTTCCCACAAAAGCGACTGGGACAAGACTAAGCATGTATTAGCCAGATCAAACGATATGGCTGATGGTTCTCCTATGAAGATGACAATTGATCGTGTCAGTAATTTTGCACTTTTCTCCGCAGTTTGCAGTCGACAGAAACGTTTAGTGCATCAAGCTTGTTAAGACAATAACGAATTCGAAGCAGTTTCACGAAACCAGAAACAGTTTATTTTCAAAATCTGCCAGAAAGCTACCTAATGTGCCCGAACGATGTGGTTGATGGTTATCCGATGAAGATGAAAATTGATCGTGTCAGTAATTTTGCACTTTTCTCTGCAGTTTGCGGTTAACAGAAATATTTAGTGCATCCAGGATGCAAAGACTTGAACCAGCTATCAGCTTTTTCACGAAACCAGGAACAGTGATTCAAAATATGCCAGAAAGGCAGAAAATGTTCTCGAACGGTATTGCTGGTGAATCGCCAATGTAGATAATTGTGCAATTTCTCTGTAGTTTTGCGGTTGACAGAAATATTCAGTGCATCCAAGATGCGAAGAAGATAACAAATTCTGCGCTGTTATACGAAACCAGAAACAGTGATTCAAAATCTGTCAGATAGACAGACAACGAGGCTTACAAATCAGATGCCGTGTGATAAGTCCTATCAGACACACAGACACGGCGTCTAGCCACCAATAGATAGAGAATTCGTCAACTGATGCAAATAGCATTGAAAACAATTCTCTTTACTGACCACAATATTGTAACGAATATATGCTACCTTAAAGATGACGTAACACACACAAGTGCTGCACCTTTTAATTTTAGTAAAAGATAGAGTATGCCGAAAAAATGAATTAAACTGCGCTATACAGCTGTTTCGTCCTCCTAGGACTCTTCAGTGATGTTAGGGGACAAAAGGTGCGAATCAAAAATTTCTAAACTAATGTAGAAGCAGAAGGGTGAGGTGCGTAAAACCCATTTAATTTAGGAATTTAGAAGTAAAATTAAACTAATTACATGTATCATTGCAAACATCTTTGAATTAAACGCAGTCATCCATATACAATATACTGACTGGAGTTGCTATATATTGATACATTCATATTTTTATCAAGTAATTCCGCTACGCCGTTCTTGGTTTCGAACACAATAGGAAGACGTCTATTCAACAGTCATTCCTTATTTTTCTGGACACTTAATCAATGAAGTTTTACAAAAACATGTTTATTGAATTAAACTCAATTCGTTCTGGTCATAGAGGAAATAGATTATCGGAAAAAACATGATAAGAGTTTTTGAAAAAAAAGTAACGGTTTTCGTCAATGATTATTTCTTTGGAATCCTTAGAGTGAAAAATCCCCTGTATTGATTATTGAGGTAGCGTCTCTGGTCTAAACAACATCTACTTGAAAAGGAACGGTCTGCAAGGCTTACTTTCTTTTAAACTGATTACAAAATTTATAGAATTTCATATACTCCTTCAAGTCAATCTAGCAAACCTTTCTTGTACGCTAAAAGCATTTGTAGTTTAGGCTTATGCTATCAGCTTATCAAAATTAATAACAAAATTAGCATTCTGAAACATTCTGAGGCAAGGTTATCATGCCAAAATGTGTTTTAAAATTCTAATCTTAATCCATGTCTTCTCATTATGTTCAAGTTCTATCCAAGCGAAAGCAGGCGCACTTAATGATAAGTTCTATACAAGACAGTCAAGCTAAACATCCGAGGGTCTACGAACGTCATCAGCACTCGGCGTTCTTCTTCCGGGGTATGGACAAATTCACAAACGAGATAAAACCAGATTATATTGCCGCATCACCGATAAACTGTAATAGGCTTAGAGAATTACCAGGAATTTCAACCAAGCACAGAAGACTCATTTCGAAAATAAATTGAATCTTGCCAATCCTTACAAAATGTATCGCTTCTTGAGTCAGGCATGCGAAGGATTTCGGTCTTTGAGTTTGATTTAGTTACCTAAAACCCTATAAACACATGTCTGAGAAATATAAAAAGTCAGGTAAAAGGTTAATCTGATTTCAACATTTTTTTTCAAACCAGACATACTTGTGGAAGGACTCTGCCAAATGCTCCATTTGTATGTGAATTCAATAATATCACCGACATTTTTTTCAAATATCTTCGTTACATTTACATTTAAATTGTTAAGTTATTTACATACAAGTGTCCTATATCAAACAGGACCGCATTTTTCCACGGACTACAGTCGTAACGAGTTCGTTGAGACATTTTCGTACATTACATTCAGCACCGATATTTGATATAAAGAGGCTAGTTAAGATAAGGTCGACGGTATCATTCTTAATTAATGAACGTATGTAAAAACCAAATAATGGTCAAAATGTGTTTCCACTACATCTCGTAAAGATGGTTTCTTGATTTCCTACTATTATAAAACTCCCACTGAAAAGAAAAAAACAAAGACTATTTTTTTTTAAAACTGCTAAAGAAATGAAAGTGTTCTGATAAGTTGATATTACATAATGAAAGCAACTTCAAATTAAATTTTAAAAAGCCTTTAACTTAAAAGGATACGTAGACACGAAGGACATGGAATACATAACACAACTAACTTAAAAAGAGAGCGAGTATGGGCGAGATGTGATGCATATTTACCGTTAGAATAGGCCATTTTGGTTTCAGTCATCAGAATCTTAAGAGTAGATCAACCCGATATCCCAATATCGGCCCGAGGGTCGAAGGCCCAAGGGTCGATATTGGGGCAAGGGTTAATACAAGGCCTGATATGGAAATGACCAAGTCATATTCTATTTAGTATATACTTTGATTTTTGTGACGGTTCATGGTGATTTGTATGTGATGATGTCTATTTTTGTTCCTTGCTTTGTCCTCGTCTAGACTTTTATTAAGATAATATTTCATCCCAATGACACTGAATTCGGAATTATTTACCTCTTCATTTACATCGGCGTCTTCGTTTATGTCTCTTTTTCTTTATTTTAATTCACCAAGCTAGAGTTTTCTTGATACGATAGACTTCATAACTTTCTCGCCAATTTCAACGTCGACATTTGTCCTCTTATTCATTTTCGATTGTTGCAATTTCATAATGTCATATGGCGTCCCGGCAATTTCGGAGGCGGACTGATACAGTGTATTCGGCCCGCTTAGCGAAGAATATTGTCCATAATGGCCCGCAGAGCTGGTATGTACTCAAACATGCGTATTTATCAAGTATACAATTCCCTGTATTTTATAGTAAGTATATAATAAAGGTATTATCTCTATCATATATAAAGAGTAGTCGGGTGCCGCAGAAGGTAGCGTAGTGGCCCTTCACTCAGGCGTAATCCTCTTACTCTTCCGGAACACCTGGTCTTATTCTCTTGTACTTTTGCAAGGGTCTCCATGTGAATCTTTCCTTTGTTCATATTTTGCCCCTCGTTTAATCGATTTTGAGTTTGGATTATGATTTTGTTACGCTTCGGTTTTCTCTAATTTATTATCCTCGCCATGTGCTAACATTCAGGCAAACAAGACTTATCTGTGTAAGTTTTTAAAACATTTTAATGATGATGATGATGATGATGATGATGATGATGATGCTGCTGCTGCTGCTGATGATGATGATGATGATGATGAGCCGCCCATTACATAATGTAATGGGCAGCTCCTTATATATACAGTGTAATATATATAATTCATTTACTGACAGAATCTAAATCAACATTGACGTTGGCCTTGAAGAAGAATCTCCACTAAATTTATTTAGCATTTAACCATGACTAGTACGAACCGAGGGATACAACCCCCATTCTTATATCCTTCTCGATGGGCAAACGAATTCCGGGGCGTTTTTGCCGTTGCTTTTTGCTAGCCTTGAAGAATCTCCGTTGGTCAATTCATTTTGAATGGCATCTCGGATAATTGGGTTGAAGTTTATCTATCGTAGTGGCAGTTTTGCATTGGTGACTTAAGAATTTTCATTTCCTTTCATTCCCGATGGTTCGAAATCCTAAGATTGCAAAAAAGGGTATGATGTGCTTCGTTTAGATAATATACAGTCTAAGAAGGTGGTTTGGGATGAATGTGTGTTTTTTGGATTTCAAAAATGCTAACTTTTTAAGACAAATGGATTGACTGAACAAACCATTGCCATTTTAATGCGGTATTCAACTATAAGTCGATTCTTTTGCAATGAGGTGTCGTCTGCCAGTCAAATTGATGTACAAAGGTGAGCAGACTGACATCTATTACGTACAGATTATCTATTTGCCGAACACACACACACACATACAAGGTTTCTGAAGGATTCCTGAGCCATGGCACGATTTAAACTTTAAATTTGAAAATGTTTTTTTTATTTATCTTTTTATTTTTTTTTTGGCATGACTATACGGTGAAACAATAATAAGCGTCATATCGGGAATTTAAACCAGATGACAAATGAAACGAATGGCTTTTCATCGACATTTACTAAGCTTCAACCGAATTATTCTCCCAAAGAAAACGTTGCAATTGATAAAACATAATCACCACCAGTGTTCTCTAAGTGTAAAACTTTGCTGGTCCAGACAAAGATTCAAACTTCGAACTTAATAAACTCCAGTCTCGATATCCAGGGGTTACGCTCACCTACGCTCTCTTTACCCCTGGATTTATCTCATGGCAAACTGAATGCAGCTCAGGTAAAACAAACTGACCAATAACTAAGCTAATGCTTATCTTTTGAAGATAACAAATTAAAGGAGCTGCAACCGATTTTAGGTCTTGTCAGTTTTTACCGTTATGTGACCAAGAAGTCATTTTGATGTATGTACATTAAAGGGTCGAACCAGTCTTCTTGCCTCGTCAACAAGTTGGCGTACACGGAACCTTCAGTTTGACATCTTCCAGTGGTGCAGGGAGCGAAGATAAGCGTATAATTGCTGTAGCCAACTTAAAGGGGCAATTAAGCGAAGTCTGTTTACTTTTTAATAATATCACCAATTTTTTTTTTATAAAAATGTAGTTCGTTAATCCTTGTGAACTATTCATACCGATATTCTGACAAAACTTGATGTTTTCCGTGCGATTTTTTATTAATAATAAGGAAATCCTTAATCGTCCAACCCATGCATTCGAGACATATGTTTACAAACATCTCTGAGCACTTTGACCCCCACGGAGCATGTGTGTTTTTAGGTTAACAAATTTTCCTTCAGAGGGCCCCTGTGTGTTTATTAATAACTGCTTTTGGTTAGTTTGAAGTATACCAACACAATTTTCTCGTGGGATCTAATTATAATCACAGATATCTTAATTGTTTGAAATACTTTGAATACTAATACTTTGAAAAAAGTACGTATGAAATCATACTTCTCGTTTCCTCGAGTCCAATTTTAAATAATTTGCCTCGTGTTAATGGTAAATCTCTTTCTGATATGTCTTTGTGCAAAGTAAGCCGTGTGTATATTTTATTTATTAGTTTTGTGCACAGGGACCTGATAGTCTGTTACATCTACTTTTGACCTAAACTAAGGTGTGAAAATTAATTTTATACGGGTTTAGATCAATTTTCGATAAAAATAGCTCCCTCAATGACTATCTAATTCTATCCCCCTCCCACGCATACACAAACACACACACACAAAATCATAATTTTAAAACTGGTGTAGAATTACTCTAAACATCTTAATTTAGGTCCAAAACTAGCTGTAACAAATTATCAGGTCCCTGTGGCATTGTGCATTTCTAATTCCTTTTGGTTTCTATCATGTGAGTCCAAGAAGAACTGTTTGATGCAAAATTTTTTGCTGCATCTATAGACAATTGTATAGGTTCATCTTCCAGTGTATGTGTATTTCTGGAGGGTTAAATACGTACGTAAGTGCTGCAGCAAGCACGTCACTTCCGCTAAATAATGACGCACTGTATACCACAGAAAGTGATTTCCATGTAACATGATCCCGATACTCCACGGATTGCATTTTCTCTCTGATCCTCTGAAGTATGCCTGAGCAAAATCGGAGGCACGCGAATTCTCAGGTAAAAATAAACTCTGACCAAACGCGTATACATCATAGATATCCAGGGGTTACGATCACCTTCGCTCTCTACATCCCTGACTGAAAACGCAAACGGAGTGCGCCACTTTCTTGACGAGGCAAGAAGACTGGTATGTTCCTTTGAAGAACATCAAAAGAATCTCGAGGTCACATAACGGTAAACATTGATCAGCTTTGGAGTTGGTTGCGGCCCCTTTATAATCTGCAAAAGACAGGCATCAGCCTAGGAAGTGGTCTCTTTTTTTTATTTTTTTTTTTACCTGAGCGTGCCTTCAGTTTTTCATATATAAATATTATATATTCCAGGGGTGTAGAGAGTGTAGGTAAGCGTAACCCCTGGACATCGAGGATGTCGCGCAGAGTGATACCTGTAATTTGAAAATAACACTGGAGTTTTTCGCTTCGTTTGATTTTATTGTTTTTAGTAAACGACCTATAAACAACCAGGGTTATTTTGGACGGTCTTTCGGTGTATGCGATGTATGTGTGTGTGTGTGAGTGCGTGTGTGGGTGAGTGTGTGTTTGTGTGTGTATCGAATGCGTTTGTATTTGGGAGGCTGCGATATGTTTGTGTAAGGCTCCTTGCGATAGTCCGGATCTTTTGCCGATTTAAAGTGCTACCACACTGAAATATACTGCCGAAGGCCCCCAGCAGAAAATGCATCCCATCCGGTCATAATATACTAACAAATGGTGAACCAGTGGTTACCTGTTACACGACCGACGTCTTCTTGTATCATAGGGGGCGCTTCGCCTTGAATATCGAGGAAACGATATACTAAGAAGGATACCTCAAAAATTGTCCGACAATGTTTTGAATAATAGTTTTATTTGCAATAACATATCTGTGATAACAAAAGCATTTTTTTTTAAGAAAACACAGACTTTTCCTGTAATAGAACAACAAGATATAAATTCGTCATCACTGGCATACAACAATGTAGTTTTGACAGACCAGAGCAAAGTTATTTGTAATATAATAAGTGAATTGCAAGAAAATGGTATGTATGTCCGCTTACTATCCACTTGAAGTCACATCTACACATATTTCGGTATTTAAATTTGCTTTAGGAACCAAGAACTCAAACGTGTCATTTCGTCAACAACACCAGCCATAGCGAAGTGGGCATGTCCGGTAGGCGGGGGAATAGTCCGACACGTGCATGCTTTCGGAGATCCATTCTGGGTTTATTTTGAAGTCACGGTGAGGGACGTACTTTTTGTTGTCATAGAAACAGGATTTTGATGAGAATATGTAAGGGTCGCGGTCATCCCAGACAGCCGGGGGTGCTTGGTAGTCGTCCGAAATGGCAAAATTTATACGGTCAGGAACAACCCTGGATAAAGTTAGAAACAAAAGCATTATTACTGTAATTAAATTTTAGTTACTATAAAGAGATAAACAGCAGATGTCTCACAAATTTGGCAATGTATAGCTAGAAACATAAAAATGGCATTGCGTGAAATTGAAAATCCTGCTGATCGTTCAATGGGAAGTAACTCGTAATTGGTGTTTTCATGATTTTGCAAAAAAAAATACTAAACGGTCGTGTAAAGGAATTTCAAAAAAGCTTAGCATTTCGTATGAACTTTTTTAGATGTAAATTATTTCAAATAGCATCTTTGGACATGCATAGTACAGCGCAAAAAGAAAAGGAAACCTGGGAATATCAAACAAACAAACAAATATACTGCACAAATAATTGCTTAACGGTGCATGGATTTCAAATCTTCTCTTAAAATACTGCACAAATAATTGCTGAACGGTACATGGATTTCAAATCTCCTCTTGATATACTGCACAAATAATTGCTGAACGGTGCATGGATTTCAAATCTTCTCTTAAAATACTTCATAAATATTTGCTGAACGGTACATGGATATCAAATCTTCTCATCTTGAACTAGTAATGAAATTAACAAGCAGTCTGAACTTACTAACAAACATGTATCTCTCCTTTTAAAGTCTATTGTGAAAATATTTATGGGATATGTCCCCCTTTTTAATGAAAGATTTGTTACGCATTTGGTATGTTTTTGTTACTTTTATCTTTAATTTAAGATAATCCTTCTAATAGTTTCATGCTTTTTAATGTCATCATGAAATGTTACAGGAAATTCTTTTTCGATGGTCTCTAATTTCTTTAAGTTCATAAAAATGGTCAATTTCGTGAAATCTTTTTCTTGTTAAATTCGAGTGGCTCACAATGACGATTATGGTAAGGAAAAATTAATTTGCTGTTGATGTTGCTGGTTGTATTTCGCGGCAAAGATTGTTTCCATAAAAATAAAAACTCCTTCAAAATAGCAACTTTTATTGCTTTTTTTACCAGTGATATATCAAAAATTATTAATTCTATAAAAGAAATAGGTTTCACTAATGAGAAATATGCAATTTTTCTTTGTGAAAAATATCAATGTGTCTGAGTTGACAAATCAAAACACTCCTTATTAACGACAATGGGAAAAATTAAAAGCTGTTCCTGTGGATTTTGCTAAAAAAAATGTAATAAACAGAATATATAACAGTATCTTCCGTAATACCAAACATATTTTACTCGTGTGGCTAATTTTTTCTTTTTTTTTTAATCATGCTGCGCACTCGTGAAGAATATATAAATATTAGCCCCACCCATGAAATATATTTGGTAGTACTGAAACACTGTTAGATATACTATATAAACATCACTGTCAGTCATACTTACTTTGTTACTTGTTTCTCCCAAAAGTCCATACTCTTTGTGGCATAGTTCCGCTTTTTATCCCCTTCTATGAACTGTGGAATGGGGTCAAATGTGCGGTTAAGGGCTTTAAAGGCAGGTAGCTTTATTTTAGATTCGAAAGGTTTTCTCCGCTTTGCAGGGCTTCTGAGTGGGTGTTGGAAATCTGACGGTTTCTGCCTCCGCGTTGATCGTGGGGAGGGGGAAGAACTTTGGATCAGCTGTGGCAGTGTGAGGGACCTCTGGAAGTCTGGACGAGATTCCGGCTTCATATGTTGTGTTACATAATCACTGTTATCTAGAGTAGAAACAAATAAAGCGGATTTGAAATATTATATGAGTTTCAAATGTTGATAAAATAAACAGAAAATACCGTCAATACAACCATCGCCGGTGTTTCGGAGAGTAACAATATTCTGCTTCATTGACGACACTTGACATGTAAATCTATGTCAGATTCAAGAAAATGGCATGGACTCAAGGCGAGAGCCGAGGCATAATTCCCAATCACAACAAGCAGGCATGCTTATGTGGTTTTCACAGTGTTATATACAGTGTATGACTAAACCTTTCACAGTGGTATATACGACCATACCTTTCACAGTGGTATATATAACCATACCTTTCACAGTGGTATATACGACCATACCTTTCACAGTGGTATATACGACCATACCTTTCACAGTGGTATATACGACCATACCTTTCACAGTGTTATATACGACCATACCTTTCACAGTGGTATATACGACCATACCTTTCACAGTGGTATATATGACCATACCTTACTCGTGTGTTTATATGACCATACATTTCCCGTTTGTTTATATGACCATACATTACCCGTTTGTTTATATGACCATACATTTCCCGTTTGTTTATATGACCATACATTTCCCGTTTGTTTATATGACCATACATTTCCCGTTTGTTTATATGACCATACATTTCCCATTTGTTTATATGACCATACATTTCCCGTTTGTTTATATGACCATACATTTCCCGTTTGTTTATACGACCATACCTTTCACAGTGGTATATACGACCATACCTTTCACAGTGGTATATACGACCATACCTTTCACAGTGGTATATATGACCATACCTTACTCGTGTGTTTATATGACCATACATTTCCCGTTTGTTTATATGACCATACATTACCCGTTTGTTTATATGACCATACATTTCCCATTTGTTTATATGACCATACATTTCCCGTTTGTTTATATGACCATACATTTCCCGTTTGTTTATATGACCATACATTTCCCATTTGTTTATATGACCATACATTTCCCGTTTGTTTATATGACCATACATTACTCGTTTGTTTATATGACCATACATTTCCCGTTTGTTTATATGACCATACATTTCCCGTTTGTTTATATGACCATACATTTCCCGTTTGTTTATACGACCATACCTTTCACAGTGGTATATACGACCATACCTTTCACAGTGGTATATACGACCATACCTTTCACAGTGGTATATATGACCATACCTTACTCGTTTGTTTATATGACCATACATTTCCCGTTTGTTTATATGACCATACATTACCCGTTTGTTTATATGACCATACATTTCCCGTTTGTTTATATGACCATACATTTCCCGTTTGTTTATATGACCATACATTTCCCGTTTGTTTATACGACCATACCTTTCACAGTGGTATATACGACCATACCTTTCATAGTGGTATATATGACCATACATTTCCCGTTTGTTTATATGACCATACATTTCCCGTTTGTTTATATGACCATACATTTCCCGTTTGTTTATATGATCATACATTTCTAGGTGGTATATATGACAATACTTTTCACAGTGGTTTCCACAACCATACCTTTCACAGTGGGTTACAAAACCATACCTTTCACAGTGGTTTCCACAACCATACCTTTCACAGTGGGTTACGCAACCATACATTTCACAGTGGTTTATATATTTCACAGAAGTTTATAAGTCCATACATTTCACTCCAGTTTATATGGTCATACACTTCACTGCAGTTTATATGGTCATACATTTCACTGCAGTTTATAACGGCCATACAGTTCACTGCAGTTTATATTGTCATACACTTCACTGCAGTTTATAACGGCCATACATTTCACTGCAGTTTATAACGGCCATACATTTCACTGCAGTTTATAACGGCCATACATTTCACTGCAGTTTATAACGGCCATACATTTCACTGCAGTTTATAACGGCCATACATTTCACTGCAGTTTATATAGTCATACACTTCACTGCAGTTTATAACGGCCATACATTTCACTGCAGTTTATAACGGCCATACATTTCACTGCAGTTTATATGGTCATACACTTCACTGCAGTTTATAACGGCCATACATTTCACTTCAGTTTATAACGGCCATACATTTCACTGCAGTTTATAACGGCCATACATTTCACTGCAGTTTATATTGTCATACACTTCACTGTGGTTTATAACGGCAATGCATTTCACTGCAGTTTATATTGTCATACATTTCACTGCAGTTTATATTGTCATACACTTCACTGTGGATTATAACGGCCATACATTTCACTGCAGTTTATAACGGCCATACATTCCAGTGCAGTTTAAAAGTCCATACATTTCACTGTTGTTTATAAGGTCATACACCTCACTATTTTTTATAACGGCCTTACATTTCATCGTGGTTTATATTTCTGGTTCTGAATATGAAAGTAAGAAAGTTAAGAAAAATGCACCAGGGTGGTGACAACAAAACAGCAAGGTATTCATATGAACATCATCGGTATCAGTTCTTTTGGTAAATTCCTCTCTTATATATGCGTTTTATAGAAGCCGGAAATATTGGGGCACATCCTCAAAATAAATGGCGTACTTGATTAATCAGTAAATTACCTTTTCGGACTTTTGCGAATCCCGACAGCGCTCTGTGTTCCTCCTTCTCCCGCATAGGTAGCATGTCAACTGGTTCCTGTAACTAAACAAAACGTGTATTGATTATCTTACTGATATCAACAATAAACATTGATTCTGAATGCGTTATAGTTCCTAAATAATTGTTAATTCTAGTTTTATTCACAATTTGCTACACTTTTCGTCCCTGTATTAAATTGCTATGATTGTGCCCCTCCAATAACTGATATATTTAAGCTGCATCACTCCCATCAAGTTTGTCACTAGATCAGGAAACGAATACATCTGTTCATATCCACTGCATTTATCTTAAGAGGCGACTAATGTGGGAAAATTCCTTTATACTTTTGGATTTAATTTTGTACCCTCTACTTGGGGACACAACATTATAACATTTGGGATCACTTTTTTTCTTCCTTCGTCGGAAAACCATAGTACACGTCTTTATCGTTTCTATACCATGGGCTAAGACAGACATGTAATCTCGTTTTCGTACTAAAATAGTAGCCAATAATATCGGTTCTTTTATCCGTGGCTACATCCAGCCGGGATATCCCCTTTGTAGCTATACGATACAAACCAACACGGCGGCATCGACTGTCAAGGAAACCTGTGGGTTGTGTACGGTTATATTTTAACAACATATCTAACAATAGGTCCTACCAGACATTGCAATCAGCGTCATGCCTGCAGAAATATACCAAGGAAATATTACATAGCCAAGTGCCATGAGAAACGACCATTTTGATCGGTCGAAATCTCCAAATGAAAGTCTGTTCTGGGAAACGAGATTACATGTCTGTTTTAGCCCACGGTATTCAAACGACAGAGAAGTGTACCCTGGGTTTCCGACGATGTTTTTCTCCCTACTTTTATCTTAATTTCTGTAAGCAATACAGTAAGTACCATATTCTTCATTCACATGCATACTTGCTAACTCTCCCCCCCCCCCCCATCCCCCCCCTCCACCCCATCCCTCCGCATATATTGCGCAATATGCAACTAAATATGTGTAGTCCAGTAAGGATTTATTCTTGTCAATTTATTTTCATTACTTGTTTTCCAAATATATACCTCATTCCAGCTGATCTTAATCATATCAATAAATATATATGCCAGTGGATATTAATAATGTATTTAATAGACGTGTATATATTTGGCAGAGATATGCTATAATGATCATCTATACAAATGTGAACGTACATACCTGAGATACATGGTTTTCTTTATTAGTCATACTACAGGCGATATCAATCTACCATGTTCAATCTATGGAAGTCAAACTGAGTGTCTATAAGTATATACATAGTATAGATGACTTGCTAATGCAGGAACATCCATACAATGATAATACTGATTTAGAAGGAATATTAAATGTGTCCCATGGTTTTATTAATATTTGTGACGTCAGAATCAGGAAATGTTCATGACATCAAGGCAGTATGACTACATATAAGATATAGACATACGTGATCTCAAATGGGCGACATTAAAATATAATTTCAACACAGTATTCCCCAAACCATCCAACTATTTCTTGATAATGTCTAAAAGAGATTTTGAAATAATTTCCATTTTATTTTAAACTTCATCCCTTTCGCTCAACTAACAACTAGCTTGACTAAATAAAGACATTCTTGACACGATATATAAAAACCATTTAAAAATGAAAAATTTAAATGTATTTCATTTCAATGATATAAGCGTACTATGGTCGCATTCAAAAAAACTCTTTACTAACAAACTCTTCAGAACACACGCTGATCTTTACCATGACATGGTGGTATACTTATATTTCTACTTAGATATGCTACGTAAACAGATACGTACTTAATGAAATTCTATATAGCTCAAACAAACCTGTATACACTGTATATTCGGAGAGTTTTAAATCATCCTTTCTATTGAACTTAAAATGTCATCAACAGACCGAGGTAAATTTTCACTAACTGTAGAAATCCTCCGCAGTCATTTCAACATATATACTCTCTCTATATCTCTGTCTTTGTGAGAATAATATCTAATCATATTTGGTAGAACATGTAATACGGCGCCAGCTAGCTGTTATATTGTGAATTTAATACTTTATATACAATCACAAACGGTCTAAATCCGATTTATTATATTATATTATGTTATATGTATATAATGTGTCAGTAATGACTGACGGGCGAAACACCCACGATGACTAGAGATCTCGCCCAACAACAGACTACTGACACGGGTCAGTTAGTCAAATATTCATATGAAATGTATACACTCTACTTAAACGGTCTCTTGCATGCGTTAGTGTTCATCCATGATTGAATATGTTCATTGAGTTATTTTTAACGTGCTATATAATTCAAACAGATGTCTCACATGTGATGGTGTATAATAATGGTGTAACTATTTTATTCATTTTTTTTTTACAATTCGATTGAAAACCACTAAATCTGTCATTCTATCCTCAACTAATCTAGTTTGGGACAATTGGCCAATATAAGCTTTCGGGACACTTTCGCTTGAAACATGTCTGTTATTAACATAACATATCTACACATGAAAATCTTGATATTAAGTTAGTACATATACCTATGATAATATAGATTTATTAGCTGACAACAATTATAAACAAACATACCATAGACGATTTATGTAGAAAACTCGTTTACTGGAAAATTGAATATCACATCATAAAAATTATATCTTGAAAATGACTGAATTCCGTTTAATTATCATATCTTGAAAATGACTGAAATTCGCTTAATTCTCACATCTTTAAAATGATAAACTGAAACTCGCTTAATTTCACAAAAATCCTTCCGTCGAAACCTTCATCCATAGTTTTAGCACAGAGATGATTCAATAACAATATTACTACAGGATTGATATAAGTAAACATTTACTAAACTGTTATCTATAAACCAAATAATACAAGAATCCAAAATATACGTCATATATCTGAATCATATACCTTTAATAGAAATGTCTACTGATTCTTAAAAAAGGCAAAAATCACACAGAAAAATAAGACAAAATAATGGAAAACTTACATTCATGTTGAGGTAGTCTCTCCGGAATGTTGAAAGAAAGTCTCCAACTTTCACTCTAAATTTCCTATTTAATTTATAGATCACCAACTTTGATATAAATTCCCTGTACAGCCAAGTAAATATACCACCTACTTACGATCACTTAGAGTCAGCCTATAATATGTAACGTCATAAGAGGTCGCAAGTGGAACGCGAACATTGTGTACAGGTAACAAAAGGCAGGTATATTAAAAATTCAAATACTTAATAACACTTTATAGAGAACAAATATAAAGCTAGGCTATGTGAGGGCTACCCGTATCAGGTGTATATAATAATGCATTGTATATGTACATATAACAATTAAGCTTAGCTCTTGCTGTGTATTCACATAGGTAAATGTGAAGAAAGCCGGCATGGACTTTGCGTAATCCAACCGAATTTTTATCCAATTATGTGTATTATATTTTACAAATGGACTTCATTAATGCTTTACTTATATAAATGGAGTTTGGTCTAGGACGTGTCACCTGGCAGATTAATTTCGTTCATACAAACGGAAAACTATTTAATATGGGGTATTTAATGTGAGATAGTAGACAGTATACACCTTAGTTGCCATAATGCGCTGCCTTGACTATTAATATAAACAAAGATGTGATTTTATAGAAATGATGCACAAAACGCCCTTTCAAAATTCAGATTTTCGTTTCTATTGACGCTTTCTGTACATAGACTTATTATATACCTTAGTTGTAATAATGTACTGCCTTGGCTATTAACAAAGATAAGATATTAAAAAAATGTTGGACAAACCTCTCTTTCAAAATACAGATTTTCCTTTCTATTGATGCTTTCTGTATATTTTGATCGATAACGTTTTACGTTCTTTCAACAGATAAAATGACTGCGGTGTCCACATATGATGAGGCAACAAAAGGGCCTCTCTCTACTGAAAACCTCTGACTTTCCTCATTTACGATTACCCTTGGTTTGATTTGAATAAAATATTAGCTATACATAGAACTATATGACTATTCATGTTTTGCAAGATCATGAATTAGGTGTTGATCCTTAAATTTATCCAAAAGATTTCATACATAAAGTAATAATATCGACACACAGACCTTTAACATAAGTCCATTCATTGAGCACATTTAGGATACATTAGATGGGCTTTCATCAGAGCTACGTACATGTAAATACATTGCTGAAAAATAATTCTAACGGTATGTCACATTTTCAAACCAAGGACTGGGGTAATTACAGGTAGTTGATGAGAATAATGAAAAACATAGTCATAATATGATGTCGACATATCCTGCTTTTAGATAAATATCTGTGCATTCGTTAGCAGCAATTAGAATGTGGGATCGACGACTTTCAATAGAGCCATATCGTCATTTGCTGAAACATTTGTATTTTCTAAAGTAATGTCACGTTCACAAAGCTGTAACTGGGGTAGTTACAGCAAACTAATGAGAACAAAAACATAGAAATTCCTATCGCATCTATGTCTCTATGAGATCATGACGGAGACAATAAACCCTTATCGTTTTTTATACAGTATACAGTGAAACCTCGCTTAAAGACCACCTCAGAATTAAGACCACCTCGCTATTAAGACCACTTCATTTCAGTTCCCCAAAATTTCTATATATCTTTGTATTGTAAGCTTCATTATTAAGATCACCTCATTATTAAGACCGTCTCGCTATTAAGACTAGTTTTGATGAGTCCCAAATACCACTTTTGCACTAAGTTTCACCTCACTTCTCAGACCACCGACCAAACACAGGTCGTATTCTACTGTTTACACCTGTCAAGTGTCAGATCAGTAAGCTGTATTTTGGTGTCTAATTGGCTAATCAGTTACAATTACTGTTTGTTTAACATTTTAAAGCCTATATATCAGTTAATGGACCATGGAAACTTGTCAAAAAGTGGCTGCATGGTCACCCTCAGTATTAAGACCGACCCGCTATAAGACCACTTTGGTGCGGTCCCTAAGGTGATCTAAATAGAAAGGTATCACTGTAGTACTTTATAACCATTAATTCTAGTTTTACATGTAAGCAATGGCTTTTATGAAAAGAAAAATTACTAATGTCAATATCCCTTGTTACACATCTATCGATTTTTCTCAATATAATAATTAAACATGTAAAGATATTCAAGTTGAAGTATCATCCGAGAAAAGTTTACAAGTGTACATACTAGCTTTACTATCATGAAATGTTAAGTTCTAATTTCTATAAGTAACTATCTTCCTGTTCATCTAGTTTTTTTGTCGAATCGGTTATTTTGCTTTTTATTTCAAAACCACCTCTTATGTACTCATGCATGAAATACCAAACAACAACAAAACAGAATAGAATAAGTTATCTCATTTTGACGAAGAAAAATCAGAAAATACAACAGCGTCAACAGAACCATTATCAAAACTCAAAATCAATTAAACTAGGGGTAAGAGAATAAAACCAGGTTTCCGGAGAAGTAAGCATTTTCTGCTTAATCAACAACACACGCCATGAAAATCGAAGTCAGATCCAAGTAAAAGTCATGGCCTCGAAGTGAGAACTGAGGTACAATTTTAAGCAGATATACTTCTAAACATATCTAAGAACGTCCATCTTGATATCATTTAAGGATGTAGAATATATCTCAAAGAGACCTAGATGGCGACCATATGACTTGCTCATGGTCTTCATGAATCAGTGCCATAAGGTTGTTCGTCAGTAGTAGACATCTAACACGGAAATCCCGATATTCAGAGCAAGTCCTTAAAAACTAATCAAATGCGAGCTATACCATATGATGGAGAGGCAGGGCTGTTACTATCAAAAAGGGAAAGTTCACTATCGAAATCGTTTGTCGTACAGCTTAGTAGTAAGCTGCCAGTGTCAGTCATAGTTTATATAAAGATCAAGGTAAGAGGCTAACGTAGATGAGTATGTTGTGTTCTTTATTTCAAGTACAGAACGATTTATGAGCAAGTATCCATCTTGGTATCATTGAGTATTCATATATGGTATGAAGGTGGACGTTTGTAAGTATGCTCTTTAGTATGCCTACTTGTTGTGATGATGCCTTTATTCTCACTTGGAGTACATGTAATTTACTTGGATGTGACTTAGATGTATATGGTAGGTGTTGTCGATGAAGCAGAAGACGCTTTTTCTTCCGAAACACTTGTTCGATTTTCTCCGTGTCAATCTTTCATTTGTTTATATGCTGTATCTATTTAAATCAATTTTGAGTCAGGATTATTGGTTTTGTTGACAATATGGCGTAAACGATACCTTAGTTTCAGTAGCCACTCCAACCTTTGAAGTGGAGTTAGCTCTATCGATAATAATACATTTCACTTGGTTCGATACCTTAAAATGCAGATATACCTTTGTAACATATGAACATTGATCATGTCTACAAAATGCATTTAAGTTTTTATTTACATAGGACAAACAATGTGTGATCTGTGTATTATATAACATATAACTTGGGATGGTATAGGTATTACAGATATGTAGGGTACCTCACTCCATAGCAGTGTACGGGAACTGTAACAATTTAACGGGAACAGGGATCGATTGCATGCTTATTGATTCATATATTCATTTATTTTCTATCATAAGAAAGATTATGATCCACTATATAATAGAAACGATGTTTATATCAAATTTTCAATTCGCTGAAAGAGATCGTTTTTGATTATATTTCTTGTGATAATCATAACAGAAAAAAAAATCAGAAGAAAACACTAACAAGTGTCTAATTATCAATTGTCTGTGACGTCATAACACACATCCTCGATATCCAGGGCCTTTTTTTCATGAATCAATTCTCGGGCTCATGCATGGATTCTTAGCTCAAACTAGCTTTTGTGCAACTCGCTTAAATCTTGCCAAAAGCCAAACTAAATCAATAAAAACACCGTTTTCCTATAAGTCTTTTCAATGTTTTCCCAAACCATAAACGGAATAAATTTTATTATTAATGAATAGCTTATACAAGAACAAAATCCATACTTTGGTATGAGAACGGTTTCTTTAATACGGGCCCTGGGATTATGCTCGCTACTCCCCTAAAAACTGTCATAGAGAATTGAAGGATCCTTGTGAGGTACCTTCATGATGAGACAAGAAATCTAGCGGGCTCCTTTGGTATACTTCAAAAAAATATCTTGGTCACATTACGGTAAAATGACAGGCAAATTGTTTCTCATTTGTTATCTGGCTTTTTACAGAAACCCAATCTAACTGCTATCTTCGTATATGTATATTCCAATGGTGTAGCGAGAATATAGAAACTGGATTACATCAATATAACTTCTATTAAACAAAGATATTTTTACCGTTAATTTTCCAATTAATCCTTATAAACAATAGCAAAAAATAACGTTTTTTTCGATGTAAAACACAGTCAGATGAAAACTGAACACTTTTCGAGAAGAACAGATACTTTTAATAAACACTGTACCATGCATATCATTGAAGGATCTTAATAGGCGAGTTATTAATGTACATTTCATTTAGCCAACCATATGAACATTGATTTCTGTGTATCGTGTCATCCATTTCTTGAAACAAACTCAACTAAAGCGACGCTGAAATTGATTCCCCCAGTCAATGTTTACAATTGAAAGTAATTGTCAATAGGATTTCTCTTCTAGACCTGAAAGTGCTAAGTACGAAGAACCATTAAAATGGTATCAGCTATAGTAATTAACACGTTCATGTCACAATAAGGAATTAAAATACACACTCATCAATGTTAGTAACAGCCCCTCAGGGCATGCCATTTTATTGGCTTTTAAAAGTAAGTATATATAAAGTAAAGTATTAGCAGAGCCTTGCGTTAAATGGCACCGTAATTGGTCAGCATACTCATGATTGTAATGTGAGTAAAGGTTCTTGTTCAAGGACGCCTGGAAGTGAAACATATACTGCCTTATAAACAGTTTAAACACATTATAATTATAAATAAGTAATAATTCGAGGTTCTTATATAACGCTTTATCACAACCTAAGCGGTTCATAAAATATAGTGTCTAAGCAACCAGCCAATATTGTTCTCAATTCCCATGTGAGCAGACAACCGGTGCTGCCATTTCGGCGCTCACAACTAGCATTCTACACTTTCTAGCTTTGCCAAACCACGTATTCATTTACAGCTGAGTAGACTGGAAGGAGCAGCGTAAAGTATCTTGCTCAAGGATACAACACAAGTGCGGGGCCGTGATATTGGAAAGTAATATATTAACCACGTATTCATTTACAGCTGAGTAGACTAGAACAAGTAGCGTAAAGTATCTTGCTCAAGGATACAACACAAGTGCGGGGCCGTGATATTAGACAGTTATAGTAATAGATAGTCATAGGTATTAAGGGAAAACGTTCATATTCCTCGAGGCATTGTCTTGCAATATTGTAAAGGTATCCACTTACGTTGAAACTAAGGGAAGATACGGATATATATATAGTGTAAACCAATTTATATTTGCGTATTTAGCGTTTGATTGAAATTCGCGAAAACAAATCGCCGCGAAATAGTTTCAAACAACGGTAGGAGTACTATAATGTACTGCAAATAGGATTTATGACTGTATTTGTCGCGAAATGAAATCGCCGCGAAATAGTCGTTTCATGTGAAAACGCAAAAATTTAGACGCCGCGAAAATATGTTGGTTTATAGTATGGGTTGTCCAAACAATTGACAATTGAAACTAAAGAATTATGTTTGGGGCTGTCCAAGTATTAGTCACTGCCAATTGTAACTCATAGTACTTAATGCTGCACAAAGGAATATTTACCTTATTGTAGTTCACAATACTCAGTATATCAATACTTTGTTCTAAATCTTATTATAAATAACACCTCATCATCATTTACTCGTCTCATAAAGCTCCTGCTGCCTTGTTTGACCACACCGTAACGTTACCACAGCAAGGATGGCAGATTCAGCTAAGAAGAAGACCTTATGAGTCTTAACCTTTGGTTCTTTATGTACCTTGAATAGTCGTAAAGAAGCCCTAATGTTCAGGCAAAACCGGTAGACATAACCAAACTTTTGAAAATACCAACTTGTCAGGAGCTTTTTGCGATTGAATCTGTCTTCATGAATATATTTCAGATGAAGAGCCATTTCATCATGACACGAAACCGCAAGGTCATACGTAATTGTATGGGCAATGTTTTGAAGTAAACATTCTTCTTTCTATGCATCTCCGCACATCTGTTAATCCATCTTTAGTACTTACTTCCGAACTCTAGACGGACGCTCAACCTATTGCGCTACCTGGTCGTCAGCTATCGACTCGGTTTGGATCCGCGACACCCCTCACTCATTTAACAAATTATCCTACCCCAAAGAACACACGAGTCCCTATACCACCTGTGGTGGGTATATATGTTGTCTTGTGCCAAAGTATCAGGAAAAGAGATATTTCACTCTCATGGTTTTTAGTCGAACCAGTGGCGTAGCTAGGGATGTTCGCAGCTAAGTGTACGCAGATGTGGTGCCGAAGACAGCACCCCAAGCGCTAGGAGGGGTGGGTATGGGACGGGGATACGTCAACCTAACGGAAGTGGGGTTTGGGGGTGTTCCCCCAAGAAAAAAACTTATTTGCTAAAGGTCTTTGGGGCATTTTAATGTGTTCTAGAGCCAATTTTCAGGTAAAATGAATAAAAAAATAAACACGTTCATTTTCTTGTACAATAGTCTCATTTTTTATTACAACTGTATAAATATTTTTCTTTATGAAAATTATGTGTACGCACCTGCGTACCAAAAATAACTTTCCCTCGTGAGGGCAAGGTCGGATTACGACCATTTTATTAGTGGGGTACACAAATCACAACATTTCAACCCTTACTTTCAGCCTAACTTTCTATTGATCAAAACTAAAATAACCCCATAGACTTATTACCATACAAAATTATCATACAAAAAGGTATTCATAATGAATTGGGGGGGGGGGTGTAAATCTTTGTTCAATGATCAAAGTACTATTTAGTCTGACAATCAGCACGCCAGACGCTGTTCCGACTGTTGAACAGTTTGTGTGGCCAACAGAAAAAAGGTTCATATATATACACGAAAAAAGGTCTATAGTCATTACGTATCTCAAAACGTTCCGTATCAGACGCATATTCTATCTGTATATACAGTGGTTTGCCATAAATGTTTGTTGTGTGCGATGACTAACTTCAACATATTATGACTTACTTAGTATGAACATAGAAAGACCATGAAACGGGGAAGAAGTACAGAAGAATATATATAATGCATGGTCTAGTAAAAATTTCGCCCTCCGCATTCCGATCATAACTTCTGCCGTGAGGCCTTTTATGTGCTTCTGCTCTGCTTTGTGTATGAACTTGATGATTGATATTTATTAGTTAAAACTTTCATTGAGGAAATAGCCACAGTACATACGAATAATTAAGATTCATTGATTTAACAATAAATCAAGTTATCTCTGTATCACAGTCCATTCTCCAGGTGTTATATCCGGATGTTTTAAAACCAGTTTTAGTCATTCCTTTTTTAATACAACTTCGCTGTTGAAAAACGGGATTTCTTTAGTAAATTATGCTGTTTAAATCGGTTTGTCAAGTAAACTACTTATCTTTTTTGGGATTTTTTCAGGAAAAATTATTAACAGTGAAGCGATCTGCAAATTTCTACAAGAATTTTACTTATTCTAGCTCTACTATGCCCCAAAAATCTGCTAATTACAAAAGCTGGTAAAAGGACATAAAATATACAAGAATGGCCTTTATTTAGAGTACGAACTCAGACTACGCAGCTGAAATGCAATAAAAATAGACTTATGAATTGCAAGATATATATATAAACTTTATTTAATTGACAACACCTTGTGGCAGGGACCGATAAGCATGCAATACGGTCCGTACAAAATTTTTTTGCTGTTTCTATACCTCTGAGATGTGCTCTTTAAGTATTAAGACCGCCATTACTGAAAATTATATTTTCGTCAATATCTCAGTAACTATTCATGGTATCAAAATAATTTTGGTGTCTATCCCCATGTTTTCATGGGTAACGAATAAGATTAAGCCATTTTAGTAAAGATCACACTTTAAGGTTGTGCTGAATAGGCATATTTAGACCGCCATTGCTGAAAATCTTGGATTCCTCAATATCTCACCAACTACATATTGTATCAAAATAATTCTGGCGTCTATACACATGATGTCAGGGATAAAGAATCTGAATTAACCATTTCAGTTTTAATCTCACCAATTTGTTTTTTTTCTGCAAAGTCGTAACGTGCACAGAGCATCCTCTTTACTAATGCTAATACATGCCGCAACTGCTAATCTGTCTCATTCCGCAGGGCCGCGGTGGCCGAGTGGTTAAGGTGTTCCAACATTCTACCACTAGCCCTCCACCTCTGGGTTACGAGTTCGAAACCGTAACTGGTTACAGCCAAAAACTGTTTTCAACATTTACCTTGGCTTTTTGACTCTTCGACATGAGTAAGCTGACTTGAGCACAGAATCCATGCTTAGGCATGAGGACGGTTTCATGAATACGGGCCCTGATATGTCAGAATTTGATTTAGAAAAGGACAGGACGAACCCAATCAAAAGTCTAGTCATTACCTCTACTGACTCTGTACTAGTTGTAATTCAGGATGGCATTGTCTTTTGCAGGGAAAATCTCATGACTTGCCATGAAGAAGCGGATGTAATAATCATACAGCAAAAGGTTAAGGCATCTGAAAGAACAAAGATGAAATCATTGAAGAAGCGACAGCATTCATGGCTGCCTGCTACAGGGTCCAAGCTTGTTGACATCGAACATGTCTGTATGTCCGTAGAGAAGTCTGGTCGCGAAGGATGGATAGAAAAAATGAGACAAATGCTCCAGAGCTTAAGTCACTCCAACCTTCTAAAGAGGCATTCAAACAGAATGTAAAGCCGGCTCACATTCAGGATGAGGTTATCCGACGGGTTGATGATTGTGACAATATTATTGAAAGTGATTTGTTCGAGGATTGAGTCAAATCAGTCGTGGCAACATGCATTAGCATAAGTAAAGGGGATGTAGGCTAGTTCTGTAACGAATCGGATATACACAGACGTTGATTTTTTGTATATTTTGGTGTGATCAATATTGAAATGGTTTAATCTGATGTTTTACCCCTGACAACATGTGTATAGACGCCAGAATTATTTTGATACCATATGTGGTTGCTGAGATATTGACGAAAACGAAAATTTCAGTAATGGCGGCATAAATATGTAATTCAGTACAACCTTTTAGTGTGATCTTTACTAAAATGGCGTAATCTTATTCGTTACCCCTCAAAACTAGAGGATAGACACCAAAATTATCTTAATACCATGTTTAGTTACTGAGATATTGACGAAAATAAGATTTTCAATAATGGCGGCCTTCATTTGCATATTGTACGGATTGCCCAATGATGACAGAGTTGCATCATCCAGATTCTTAGAGAGGAGAGCACACCTCAGAGGTATAGAAACAGCAAAAAACTTTGTACGGACCCTATTGCAAGGTTCTCCAAAAATCTGGGGTTTGTCAACCGGACTATAATGAAACAAGTTATACAGCTTATATTAATCACTCTTGTTGGCCCGGGTGTTAGCGCGCGAAGGGTCTTATTGTGGGAGCAAACCGGAGTACCCAGAGAAAACCCACGTGGTCGGGCAGGTGATCCCATACCTTTTCACGTCCGGTCGGGGAATCGAACCTCGGTCGCCTTGGTGAAAGGCAAGTGCGCTATCCACTGCACCACCCGACCACCCGGTTAATTGCAGAGTAGAGGCATTTTCTAAAATGTTATTTAGCCAGGCATGTCGCATCTTTTGTTAACAAGTTTTATTTAGAAATGTTATGAGATATATAATATTTAATGAGATTTACTGAACCACTCGCCTGACAGTTGTATATAAATAACTAGTATTGAGATATATTCTACGTGATAAATATATCGCTCACTTCCTCAAACATTGGGAAACAAATGAACTAAGACTTACAGCGGACTTACTCCGAATTCATGTTAAGTATTTGTTTGTGTACAATTTCACCTACCAGCAATGACAAAGAATGTTTATTAGATATTTCTTTATGTGTACAGAAAGAAATGGTAAACTTATATGTTTCTACTCAAAGTGAAATACGATTGAAATACACACAAGAAACAATGCGAAAGATATTTTGTTCGTTCTGGATGAATATAATATCATTAAATTCATGAACTTTGTAATCAGCTGAAACTTTTTGTACATGTAGCTTAATTAGGCGTTTGAAATACTTCACACACCATGCTGCTAGAGGTAGGTCAAGGTTTCAAATTGTTAAACTTTTTTTCATTTCTAATTAAGTGTCTCATCCATTTCGATCTTTAACCATATTTGGAAGAGAGTGGACAAAACTGATTTTATACCTTAACTCATTCACCTTTGAATGTCAAAATGAACTATTCCAACCTTTGAATTGGAAGAGTTCAAATGCGTCCTCAGGTGTGCATGAACAATATATTGTAAAGGATACTTTTTCAAATACATGTACATAACATTATGATATTAACCGACTGATTTCTGTTCCGTAATAAAACAAAAAAGCAACTGACTCAATGCTAAGATTCAAGCAATGAAATATGCTCCCCGGTTGCATTGTTAGCTTTTGGATCAAAACCTTTGAGTAATCACTTGAACTTTTCCTACAAAATTGGCATGTTGGAAGTAAGGGAAGCTTTTCTGATAAATGCACAGACCGTATCAAGATTTCCGGTAAACTTCGGCAGAGTTCCGAAGATTGCCGGTCATCCTCCGAGGTCGGTATGCTTGCCAAAATCGAATATGGCCAAGCTACATATATTAGCCTAACTGCTCAAAAAACATCACGTGGCATACACGTTAATTCAATATCTACAAACAGATATCTGAATGATGAATATATATAATTAAAAATGGAGGTCAAAATAAAAGTTTATTATCACGTTCGGTTGTGGAGATTCACCAGGTTCGTCCACGCCCCCGAAACGGGTCTTTCACGTCAATCAAGTGGCATGGGTTTTCACAGCTAATCAGTTTCTCTGAAATCTGATTGCACTCTCGAGCATGCGCGTACAGACATCTATACGACAGTCATCTTGAAAAGTTTTGAACAGTGGAAATTTGATCTTAGAAAACGACGTTTTGAAGTATACCTACAGTAAAAGAAGACGGGGAACAAAGATGAGACACAAAAGAAAAGTATTCAAAACCTTGGGGTTATCGAATTTACTTTCCATTGCAATATCTTTGATAGGTATCGACGGATATTTCCGAACAGTTTTAATATTTTTTTACAAAAGTAAATTAATGCTTCATTCAAAACGGTTAATTTTCGACATCATAATGATGACCATTAATGTAAGGGAAAACATTATCAAAGAGGAGTTTGAAATAACTCTTATTTTTTTCCAAACTGTTTTCATACAGTTTTACAAGACTTGTAACCCGCGAATATCCAACACGTCCGATAACATTGAGTTTCTGCTCCAATGTTGGTCGTCTGCTACAAAAGGGATGCGGGTCTTGTGATACATTTGTAAGACCGCACTGAAAGAGTTCCACTCCCGACATGTACACGTACTAAGCTGGGATTTAACACAATACGTTTGAAATTAACATTGTGTAAATTGACACGCAGAAATATACTGCATTTAATCATTTGGCTGTCATATCAAAAAAGATTTAGTTTATAAACATTGGATATATTCTTGTTTAATTTAATTATAGCCTTATTGTTCCGTACGGATTCACAAGATCCAATAACATTGTAGGATAACATTGGGTTTAAGACTCCAATGGTAGATATATGCTTCAATAGAGATACTCGTCTTGTGATAAAACTGTCCTGGAACAGTTTCACTCCCGATTTGTTTTCTGCCTTGTTCAATATTTGACTCACTGTTTACATCATCAGTGCTGTGAAACCCATCGGAAACCGTCCACATTCTCCGTAAACAATACCGTATTCCGTAAGCTTCACAAATTAGGTTGAAATAAACTTATTATAGTGTAAATTGACATGAGAAATATATTTCATTTTATACCTGGGGTATCAAATCAAGGAATTCACTTCATTAAATGTTATGTTTATTGTTCTTAAATGTTAACTCGTAATTGTTTCCGTACAGTTTTACCAGACTTGTATCCCGCCAATATCTAACATGTCCGATGGTATTGAGGCCTGTCTTCCAATGGCGGTCCTACCACAATATATAGGGGTGCGTACCGTACTGTAACAGTTCCTTTGCAGATGTTCAGTTTTCCAATGACTATTCGCTTCAAGGATGCCATGTAAATGCCGCGAAAGGGCAGTAACTCATTAATGAAATTAAACGTAAGAGCAGTATTACGTGGGTTTCCGAAGATGGTCAACATTTTTGCACTGCTATGTAGAACTAACTTTCATTTAGGTTTTGAATATCAGTTTGATAAAAATTGATGTCGAATGTAAACTGTAACTGTTTCTGTATGGTTTCACAAGACTTGTACCCGGTCAATACCCAACATGCTAGATTACATTGGGTCTCCTCTCCTCCAATATAAGTCGTCTATTGGAACAGTTCCGGTTTTTCTGGGGGGTTTTACGTGTCTGTCGTAGTTTCCCTGGACTGCCGCAGTGAAGAGATGAACAACACTCGTAATTTCTCGCTTTCGGTTAATGATATTAAAGCAATTAATGTTTTTAGCAAATGTTGTTATGGTACTATAACACGCATTGCTACATTTTGAATTGATGACACGTTACGATTACGTACAGTAAGTTTATAAGCAATAGGAAATGTGTGACAGAAGGGCCAAATATGGGAAATAGAAAAAAATACATTTTATAATCCTCACTCTTCTGTTGGTACGATGGTATTTTGAACAAATTTTGACAGAAGCTTCCTTTGCAGAAGCGGAACCAATATCGTAAAAATGATGGGTGTAGGCTTCATGGTGTTTGAGCGGCGGGATCAAAAGGGGATAGTTATATACCGAATTGAAAAAAAATCTTCCTCTGACTCATCATGCGTAGAGGCAATAAACCTTATTAAGATCCTCAGATGTGAGATGGAACGCAGGTTAGCAATGCAGGCCCTTGGACCTCTTGTTCTTAAAATCACTACTTGTCATGAGTTACTCAGCTGATTTTGACCAAGTTTGATCAAAAGCATCCTTGAAGGTAAGAAAATCAATTGTGTATAAATTGTGTGTCAATTCAAAATTTCAAGTAATCATAAAGAAAAAAAAATCAGAGAATACCAAAGCGTCAACAAAACCATAATCCGAACTCAAAATCGATTAAACTAGGGGCAAAATAGGAACAAAGAAAAGATTAACATGGAGACTCTCGTAAAAGCACAAGAGAATACGACCAGGTGTTCCGGAAGAGTAAGCGTCTTCTGCTTCATCGACGACACCCGCCATGTAAATCTTTGTCACATCCAAGTAAGCATCAATCCTCAAAATGAGAACCGAGTCATCATTGTCATTGTACAACAAGTAAACACACTAACAAGCAAACTCAAAAACGTCCATCTTCATATAACACAAAGATACAGAATATTTCTCGATGATATCAAGATGGCGACCATAAAACTTGCCAATAGTCTTCATCAACCAGCATTTCTCGAATCCCTGTGCCGTAAGTTTGTTCGTCAGCAGTCGACATCTATTGCGAAAATCGCGATAATCAGAGCAAGCCCTAGAATAACGAATCAGCTGCGACATGTAAACACCATAGGATGGAGAAGCAGGGATGTTACTATCAAGAAAGGGAAAGTTCACGATCGGAAAATCGAAATCGTCACGTTTATCATACAGCTTAGTAGTAAGTTGCCCGTGTTGGTCATAGTTTAAGTAAAGTAAAGAAAATATCTAAATCAGTGGTTTCAAGTATACTTTTATTTATGCATTATTTTATCATCATCAGCAGCAGCAGCAGCAACTGCAGCAGCATTATCATTATCATTATCATCATCATCATCAATGTTCTTCATCATCATCTCTCAAATCATCGTAAACATCATCACCAGCATCCCGTTCATCATCACTTTCTGCATCTTAACCATCTTTTGAATCATCAAGTCTAAGCTTCTATGTTAGGAAGGGATGCTACTGGAGTATTAACTCTGCGACTCCTTCTCAATTCCTCGATTTTTCTTTCTTTCTTCTCCCATTTCTCCCTTTGTTCTGATAATCTTTTCTCTCTCTTTTGTCGAGCCCGCTCCAACCTCTCCTCCGTTGATATCTTGTTTGCTTTTTCTGTCCTCGACACTCTGGCTAGTTTTGCCTCGGTTCTTGTTTTTATTTCTTCTTCTTGTAATTCTCGGTTGATCTTTGCTCTTTGTAAGCGGCCATTGACTGTGGTCTTATCGATTTCGTCATCTTTTTGTAATGCATTTTTCATCATCTTCTCTTCCAATCGAGTTCGCCTTTCTTTCCCTCTTGCCTCTCTTTTAGCTACCGCTAATTCTCGTCTATGTTCCGACATACGCGCCATTTTCCCCTTTCTCCGCAATATCTTATTCTTTACCATTTCAACGTCGGACTCTCGTCGTTCCAAAGCCATCTTCTTGGAAATGCTTCTGGAAGGGAGAGGAGGCAATTTTGGCGGTCTTGATGGACATTTTTGTTTAGTTTCCCGTGAACTTTGTGGTACTTCTACTTCTACTTCTACTTCTACCGATTGTTGACCTCCTTCAACATTATGAAGATGCTGTCAATGATCTGCGCTATGCTTAAAGGGAAAAATAAGAAGTAGCACTAAATTATCAGGTTAAAACTATGTACATTGAGGACGAAATTAATATTTGTAGGAAGAGAGCTGGGATTTGAAGGCAGTAATAGTGTTTGCAGAGATGAGATCAGGAGGGAGTTTGTTCCATTCGGAAATGGTGTTTGGAAAGAAAGATTCTTTACGACAGGTGGTGCGGCAGTGCGGGACTTGATAGGAAAAGGAGTGTGATAGTCGAGTTTGACGGTTTTGAGTGGTGAGATGATTGTCTTTGTTGATGGCAACAAGGCTGTGTGTGATTTTATACAGCATAGTGAGTCTGGCATCCCTACGTCTGTCTGAAAGACTACGCCAGCCTAGTCTTTGGAGCATATCGCCAACACTGGATGTGTTGTGATACCTGTGTGTCACAAAGCGGGCGGCTCGTCGTTGGACCATTTCTAGTTTGTCAATATCCTTTTTTAGATGTGGGTCCCAAATTGTACAAGCATATTCTACTGAAGGCCGAACTAATGATTTATATGCTTGCTGTTTCACAGAAATGGAATTGATGTTTAAGTTTCGTTTTAGAAAACCTAGTGTTTTGTTGGCTTTATTGCAGATGTTTTGTATGTGGGGGCCCCAATTAAGATTTTGTTGGATGGTAACTCCCAAGTACTTAGCTTTATCCACATGTTCTAGACAATGGCCATGGAGATAGTACTCATGTTGCACTGGGTTTCTACGTTGGGTAACGGAGAGGACATTACATTTTTTAGGATGGAATGCCATTTTCCACTTAGATTCCCAGGCTGCCAGTTTGTCTAGGTCAGACTGCAATGTTTGTGCATCCCTGTCTGAGGAGACAGTGATATAAACAATAGTGTCGTCAGCGAAAAGTCTGATAGAGGAGGATAAACCTTGGGGCATGTCGTTTATATAAAATAGAAACAGACTTGGTCCAAGGACCGACCCCTGGGGTACCCCTGACTCTACTGGTACAAGTGAAGAATGTTCGCCTTCGAGGACTACTGACTGGCGTCTGTTTTCTAGAAAATTTCTAATCCAGCGGTGTGTATTACCCACAATACCATACTGTTTCAATTTGTGAGATAGGAGCTTGTGGCTGACTTTGTCGAATGCTTTCGAGAAATCAAGGATGAGGGCGTCGGTACATTTATTTTTGTCAATATTTTTTGTAATGTCTTCCACAAACTCTAGGAGTTGGGTTTCACAAGATCGAAATTGCCGAAAACCATGTTGGAAAGGGTATAAGATGTTATGTTGGTCTGCGTGAGACATTATGCTGCTGACAATAATGTGCACCAGGTAATTGATAATAGTCCTCATCTGAGGTTAACGGGTCTTGATTGTCCTCCCTAATGTTGATGGTGAATGCCACGCCTCCTAATCCCTTATTAGGAATGATCCCCTCCTCCCGAAGCTGCATTAGTACTGTCTGTTCCGTCTTCCGTGTCAGATTCAACATGGGCGTGCCTTCATTGACTGGAACTCCAACTGAATCTCCGATATGAATTGTTTGAACCTGTTTTGGGAAACAAATAAATAAGCATTAAATAATTTGTAGCTGTACGTTTTAAATAGAAGTATAGTTTCTTCGTCAAATATTCTAAAATCAAATACAAGTTCGTGACTTAGTGTTACTATCGTATCCGTTAAGCAAGAGTTTCCCTAATTTGTACAATCAGGGCAGTGGGAAGCTAAACCTTACCTTGGTCCGTCTGTGATCCCGGCCAAACAGCGCCCTTAATTGCCCTCGTTTTGGTTTCTGCTCAAATTCGATCGTCTTTGCGTAAGTGCGTCCCATGTTCTTGTTCTACTTCCGGTGAAGTGACAAATTTCAATATTAGGGTACAAGTGTCGCTAAAGTTCGCTGGAGAGTGTTTGTAAAACAGCTTTCGCATAATGGACGAATCGTACATAGAAACAGGGTATTGTGACGTCATAATATTAATGACCATATGACGTCATAATAGAGTTACTCAATAACTTTCTATCTGTTTCACTGGCGTCTGTTTATAGAGTATTCCGGAATAGCTGATAACGTTAATCGCTATGGTAAAGATTATGGCATGTGCAACAGGATTTTGCTTTGATCGGGAATCAAACTAATGACCAATAGTTTCCCTCTGCCTGCCGCTCTACTGAAATAAACTAAATAAACTAAAACTTCCACTGCACTCTCCCTTCTTAAAAATGTTCGCCGTTGAACACAGGTTCTAACCCCTGTCGTCAAAGGGTTGACCAGACATGAAAAAGAAAACTGTGTGTCATGTTTTTTTTTATATTATTGTATTTTCGTACCAGTGTTACTCAACTCATATCAGCAATAATTTGAATTTTCCCCATTAAAGTCCCCTTTTTTAATCTTGCCAGAGTATCTACAGTAAATACCAAATCGGTACACTTCGTTTTTAGCCCTTGTGGTATTTTGGTGATATTGATTGTTAGATAGCACTTTTTTTTCTCTAAGACGACTGTTTGATTCCCCGATATTCAACATTTCCCAGCCACTTGGGTTTTTTCCAGGTTCTCCGGTTTCTTTCCAATGTTTGCCATGTGCATTTGCATCTCTTCTGAAGAGACTTCAAGCCTAAAACGTTTTCAATGTTTAAACTTAAACTTGAGTTTTGACCGTGTTAAGTGATGTAGGCGAGTCACGAGACACATTTGTAGTATGGCTTTATAAAGCATAAAGCCATGCTTGAACACAAGAACGCCTTCATGAATACGTATCATTTTTCTTTGATTATAACATTTCGATTTCTATCTGTTACAAATAAATGTTACTGAAAAATGTCGTATGAACCTCAGGGGCATGATAATTTGTTGCAGATAGATTTGGACCGAAGCCGGGGATTTTAAGAGTAATTTTACACCTTTTAACGAATAGATAAATTTTCGACAAAAAAGTTCCCTTGTAGATACAAAGGGATCTAGTTAATTTTATAGAGGCTTTTTCACATACACGAAATGAAACTTTAAGGGTATGGTTCAATTGTGTGCTACGTTAGCCTTGTCAATCGTGTAAGACGCCATTGGTAATTTACTTAGTCCCGAGGTCTGATCATTCCATCGTAATGAAAAGTCCTTTGTTCACTGACGGCATGCCAAGTATTCGGTATCTAGCAAAGTTAAAAAATTTAGAGTTTTTTTCTTGAGAAAATTAATCAGGATAGCAAGCCAAGACCCTTAAACGCCACCATATAATATAATCTATGTACTGAACCTAAATTAAATATGTAGTTTAAATCAGAGGTGTGTATATAATTATGTTACATTTGTATGAGTACAAGACAGTGCTGCTCTGTAAAATTCAAGTTTTTGGTTAGTTTAACATAAAGTATATCCATTTCAATTAAAAGTATTGTCAAGGTTATCTATTTAGACTAATGTGGTTGTTAATTGTCCTGTCTGAAAACAAGTATATAAAGGTACCGTTATCTTTACACTAATGGAATATCGTGATGCCATATTTTTTAAATTAATTTGAAACGTCGTAACAAACACTTATTAAGTATTTGCTCTAGTCATTTTAAATGCAAACTAGACCTCTTTTCGAATTAAACGTATTTTTTATATACGAGAATATATCAATACACAAACCAAAGACCGTTGTGGTTAATACAGATACGCATACCACTTTAAATTCCTCTTCGGGTTTTGAGGTTAATGGTACCAGCAAGCACAACTGTTATCCGTTTTGACAGATGAATCGCATATTACCATTATTTATTATAAGTATGGCTGTTTGAAATTTGATGTTTGAAAAATAGAAATTAAAACTGGGGAAAAAACGAAATAAAAAACTGCAGGGCTCAAACACATGGTCACATTTGCATTATAAGGCCTTTACACTCTAACAATATTACAATGCAAATTATAGACCAAATGCATCAAAATAAGTGTTTTTACCATGCCGGAAATGTTATAAAAGATAAACACGAGAAGTCTCTTAGCAGCATTTTTTTCTTTAGATTACTCCGAGTCAAAGAAAACTGCTAATGGAACTCTTCTCCGCGGTTTATACTTCTGCGGTGGTATTAAAGGGGCATCCCGGGGAAGTCCACAATGAAGTTCTTGAATGTGCATGCTGTCTGCACTACCAGATACATTTTCCTGTTATTTCAATTTTCAAAGTCCACTCAAAATGTGTTTATTAGCCACTTGCGAAATTGCATTCCTCGGGAAAGCCCGATAAAAATAGCGCTGATCACGCGTCAGTCAAGTGACTATTTTGTCGCAAGTCGACGAGGGGCCCAAAAGGAGGGGACGCGTAATGTATAGGTCCGATGATGAAACAGACACAAAGTCCGTGTATAAATTTATTGAATCACATTCACATTAATAATCAGACGTTAATTTCACACGATATTCATATGAAGAAATTTATGTCGACATCTCTGCATCATTTATCGACATCAGTACCTGACTGAAACCAATGCAAATGGGTACAATGCATCGCCAGAAACCCACACGACACTGCACTCTTACATTGTACGTTTAACAGTGTCATGTGGGTTTCCGACGATGACAACCATACGGCAAACCTTAATTTCTGTAAAAAGTTATCTTCACGAATCCTCATTTAAAACCATTTCACAAAAGGTGTGCATGGCATTGAAAAGTGCAAAAATAAAATGAAATGATTCCGATTTTTTTTAATACAACTCGATGTCTTGAAGATTTTTTTTTCAGACTATCTATATATTCATCAAAAATCTATCCAACTTTCAGCGTCAACATACTTTAACTCTTACAATTATATATGTATCACGGAAGTCCGTGCACTCATATGACGCACCACGCACTAAACATGTACATATGTAGAATACATGTATAATATATATCAAATTTGGAACTTGTCGAGAAGATAATTGTCCAATACTTAATCCATTTATATATGTTATGATAGCTCCGTTTTCATTTTACTTTTTTTTTATGTAAATTCAAAGGTTCGTTAACATTTTTAACACAATTGCAGACATGGGACATACATGTATATGATTTTTTTTTTATAAATTTATGACTTCACCTATATAATGCATATATTTTGATTCATATCAAATTCAATACGGGGGTACAAACCCGATAATATTTGTACAATCCTTATTCTATTGATTAGGTATGGCAAGCATTTTTTATCCCCAAATGATGACATAAATTTATTCATTTTGTCCAAATTGAATCTGTATACATTAAACTCAATCGCACCTATACCGGCGTTTTACAACGTAACCCCCCCTCCCATACGGTTTTTCTTGTATGTGAAAAGATCTTTCTCTTCAGCAATATAATTCAATTATGCCGTTTTACTGGAATATTATAAAGGGGATATTACAAAACACGCATTCAAGTTTTACACACGCATTTCATGCTACAGAGGAATGAAAGAGTTATCCCTTGGGAGGCCCCAAAACCAAATCAAAACTGTGTCACCGGCTATCCAGAAGAACACTGTAACATGTAAACAATTGGGCTGCTAGTCTCTCCCTTAAATACTTCCCATCCCTCATTATGCTTCCGTAACATAATCCTTACGTTAAAGTTTGACCATTCGGCCTGCTTGGTAGTTATTAATTACATGTAGGTCACGCGGATCGCCATTTTTTGTTTACCGATGTAGCTTGTTATGCGCATGCGTTATCATATGTGACGCAAAAAAAAATTACATGTCCAAATCGTTGATCAACGAATAGTGATTCCCTTTTTTAATTATTAATTAAAGTTTTTATAAACATATTTCAGCGTAAATCACTCATTAATTTTCCACAAGATTATACATTTAATTCATATATACAATAATTCTAAATAAGCATAAAAAAATATAGTTTTACCGTGATGCCTCTTTAAGTGTACATACATTGTACAATTTTCATGTCATCAATCGGTGACAACCCCGCAATAAAACGTCAAATGTATGTTGTCTTTGCTAAATATGGCTATAAAAGTATATATCATGTACACACCCATCGTATCGCATGAATTTACAACTTTTGTGCGTGGGAAGCTTTATGTAGCCTCGCCTACGTATAAGGTAGTAAATATCCCGTTATTGACATAAATTGTCCTTTTAATAATATGAGCCTGTGATAGCAACTTTATTCTACTTTGTTAAGATGTATACAGATTGTATCATGATAAAGCACAATAAAAAGTCTAAAGTTGACAGAGAAAACTAACGCCAGCAGAGATACATGTACGTACTGATCATGAGAAGATGTAGAACTAGATGACACGGAGATGGAAATCATCTCTAAGAGCGTAGAGCCCATCCTTGCAACAAAAAGTCATATACATTGTATATATATATATAAAGTATTCGAGTACAAAAATGATCATTCAGTCTAAATAAGGGCAAATAGTTCGGAAGAACATACAAATTTAAAAGTATTATCTGATCCTAATAGTTCAACAGTTAAGAGATGGAAAATTTGACTTGACCTTTGACCCGATAACTTTGATGTTTGGTATCTTGTTTGATTACAACAAACTTTGCTTCATGATATATAATAATAAAGTGTTGAGTAGTAAAAAGATGTTTTGACCATGACCTTTGCTCATATGACCTTTAGATAAAGATATAAAATATGAGTTTGTCCTTTGATCTGGTTTGGTCATGACAATTGTGTATACATGTATACTTTAGACACAATGAGATACTGTTGGAATAACAGTGGCGTAAACTTTAGAATGTTTTAAACAATCATACATTTTTGCACTAAGTTTGAGACCTTGACCTTTGAGCGCCGGAAACGAATAAGTATGCAACACACCTTCTAATAGTGGTTAACAATCATGCAATAATGTATCCTTCTACTATCACAGGTTACGAAGATAGGAAGCGGAAACGAATGTGTTTTAGGCGGACAGCTATAGCGATCACTGTAAAAAGGTGTTACACCTCTTTTATAATCCCCATACACCTCCTTCATACATCTCCATACATTGTGTGCATTTAGGAGATAGTGATTGTTGCACACGATGTGTATCCGCCGTTTTATGTCCTATCAAATGCAGAGAAGACAAGTTCATAGCTAAAGGTGAACAACTCCCCTAACCTAAAAAATGTCCCAATTGTTTTATAGTTTGTGTTTTCTGCAATTCCTCTGTATCGAATAGAAAGTTCCAATTTGTTTCATATCATAATATATAATTATTTCACTTTTCATTTGATACTTAACCACGAAAACACATTGTAAAGATGATAGTGGCAAACCTTTACCTATTACTTTAAATTCTGAACTGATGTAACCATGCACGAGTTGCCTCCCTTTTTGTGAAGTCGTCGTGTAATAAGCGTCCGTCTAGTTCGATTTCGAACGTATTTTTAATTTACATGTAATTAGCCGTGATACAGGGAGTTCAAAGGGCGTAATTCTATTAATATCATTAGCTAGGTCTTCTTTATTAAGGCAGATCATAAAAGGTATGTAAATGGGAGAGTATGAAATTGGGGGGAGGGGTGTAATTCTCAACAAATGCCTCATTTATTTATTTATTTATTTATTTCCATTTGATTCTTTTAAAATGTATTAATCGATATAATATATAGATGTTTCAGTCGTGATAAGTTGTGACGGATGTCGTCTGATTTAGCCAAGAGCTACTGCTAATAAAGGCGGGTGTCTCCATCTTCTGTCTGTAACACTTATATGTGGTACTGCAAAAATAAGACATGAGGCATGCATGCTGTACAAGGAAGTCTGCTGTTTTAGCTACAGATATCTCCAACTGGGTGAAGGAAACTCTTACAAAGGAATGTCTTTTTAAAATGTGCTTGTTCAGAAAGCGTCTGTAACAATTACGTAAACCAAGGGCTTATAAGATACTAAAGTTTGCGTCGTTCATTACAGCCCGTTTTATTAATTGCTTTCATCGTAAATACAAAAAAATGTATTATTTTAATCCGTGCAACATTTTATTAGTCACGTTTGTCCTTGTAGATGGCAGTTTTAACGGAGCTTAGAGCTCAGATGCATTGAAACTGTAAATAACTAGAGCTAAAATCCAGAGTAATGATAATTTAAAAAGCTGTATAAAGCTACACATGTAGTAAAAAGAATTCTTGAAATCCTCAAATATTTATCCTTATGATTTTATATTCATGATACATTTCTTAACAAGCAGCGTTTGTCACGTGGAAATTTCAATTTGAAAAATTCATTCAGGTGATTGGGTGGCGCTGTAGAAAGCACACTTGCCTTGCGCTAAGGCCACCGCTGTTCGATTCCCCGATCGGACGTGAAAAGGTATGAGTTCATTTGTCCGACCACGTGGGTTTTCTCCGGGTACTCCAGTTTCCTCCCACATCAAAATCTCCCACGTGCTAAACATCCGGGAAAATAAGAATGATTAATATTAAGTAATAGAATAGATAAAGTTTACATACAGCACATTCGTTTCCGCTCTACAAATCATTAGCTGTTATAGTAGACGGATGTGACTTTACAGAATTGTTAACCAACTTTTTTTCAATGAATTTTCCCGACTTTGTTTATGGGTCATTTTTAATGAATTTTGTGTATTTATATAAAGATTTGTTTCCTGTTTCATCTCATAATATTTTGAGTTATGTATGACCAGAAAATTTATTTTACAAATTCATTTACAACATCCATTTTTGGGACGCCATTTTGACGTCATTTTGGTAGCGACTTATAGAGAAATGGCATCACACGGAAATTAGCAGTGTAGATAAACTTGTATCGCTCCATAGAAACACAACAGGAAATTAAATGAATATTATGAGAGGAAACCTTGGATATTTCTGTACCAAATGACAAAAAAAAAGTACAAATGTATGCAAGAGGTTTTAATATAATATTCATTTATGTTTTTTCTTTAATTTCAATACAGATAAATTAGAAAAGAAAAGTAAAAATATATTTTTTCAATGACCACATCAATGTTCATATCCATTATCAACAAGAAAATGCAGTTGTTTGTAAATGAAAAATGTTGCATTTTCACAAGTTGAGATCCTACATGTATTCCAAAATTGATATTTGGCTTATTGGAGTTCTTTTCAGAGTGTTCAGATAAATCGAATAATGCGCTGATTTACAGTAATTTTTAAATAAGTAAATAATCTATTGACAAAATGAATATAATACACAAATCTTGGAATTCGTCATCATTTAACAAAAGTGTTTTCTAAACAAAATATGACAGACTAGAGTGTAGATCTGGCTCCGTCAAAATAAAAATTGACCCTTACAAAACCGAAGAGTTAATCAGCTAGAGTTATCTCTCTTTATGTGATGTCTGTTATTATTTGAGGTCAAGGTCTTTTACTGAGCAACGATTGACCAATCACCGCTTATAATTGAAAATCCATACGAACTATTTTTAACGACTGTGTTGGAATGATTAGTTTTCGTCTGTTTATTCCATATCTTACTTTGTTGAAAACTGACTAAACATACAAACTTATTAAAAACGTGTCAGCATTTTCTTAAGAAAGGGTCGAATAGGTATGCTAGAACGCGCCGCGGATTAATATTGTTTACATTGGATGCGTGATAGGGTTACTAAGAGTCGCCATGTTTAAACAATATGGCGGAACGTGTGTGGGAAATAACGTAACATCATGATATTGCTTCGACCAATAGGTATGTATCAACTTCAGCATTATATTTAACAATAATTGATCAGATTTGCGGGAATTACACTTACTGGATGTTTTTGCTTCTCCGAACGGCTCCATTTAGAGCAATATTACCCTTCATTTTGCCTGTAGGCCTACAATGTTACTTCGATCAGTACTGCATGTTTTGTATTCACTCTTCAGTACACGAGTATCGGTAAGCATATTGTAGGAAACTGTATTCATATATATATGTGAAATGTTAGACTGAGATGACCTGCTGATTATAAAACAATTCGTAAATTGCTGTAATTACCGTGTGATTAAACTATGTACATCCAATGGCCGTTTTGAGTTCTCCTGAAACGCTTTCTTGTAGGTGATTGGGAATGTTTTGTGGAAAAGAGCTTGAACAGCTGGTGAATAAGGGTTTTGAGTTTACTCTTGTTAGTGGTCAGGTTTTGGAGCTTGTGGTATTCTATGTATATTGTTAGGCAAGTGCTTGTATTGACTATCAGCAATTAAATTATACAAAAATTAGGCAGCGTTAGGCCCTCGAGCCTAACGTCCAGACTTTTGGCTCAATGGTACTACAGAACAGTAAGAACGCTCACCTATCAAGCGAGAGGTCCCTGGTTTGCTTTCGGTCACAACAATGACATCGTCAGCACAGATTTTTCCGACCCATCTGGTGATGACTTTTATTATAATGCCCTATGCATTTATCACTGTCAGAAATGATGTGTGGTAGCTACTTGAAGTTGAAACGGGTATGATCTCAGAGAAATAAAAAGGACCTCAAAATTAAACTGAGGAGGAGTGTGGTCAAATAAGGCAGTATCATGTTGCCCTTCGAGTCTAACGTCAGGACTTTGAATGGCTCAATGTTAGAATGCTCGCCAGCTAGCTACCAAGCGGGAGGTCCTGGGTTCGATTCCTGGTCCAGTCATGACATATAAAATAGGATGAGGAAAAGTGTTAAAGTGTAATGCCATCGCAGGTGCTGCGACCTTTGGCACTCAAGCCCGATGCTCTAGCCTCTACCGCTGAGCTAAAGGGAAATTCCCTAGTAATTAAGCTCACGCTTGTAAGGCAACCATATCAATGCACTTCTTTTAGACTTATAACATACCTGTCAAGTTTCCCGCATTGGACGGGAGATTCCCCAATATTTAAGACAGAAATCAAAATCTCCAGTTTGAAATTAATGACCCGCGACGCGCGGGTCCGGAATTTGATTATATTATCCTGTTTTCTCCCGCTTGCGGAAGCCCAAGCTATCTGCTATGATCCTGTGTAAAGATTTGGAACTCTTCAAGCTTGAAACAACAAAAAAATACAAGGGATAGTCAGACACTTGTCGAGCATTGATTCATGCAAGTGTTGATTTGACCATGATTGAAATTGAATACACTTCCGCGTCACTCGTTCCCAATACCAGGCTCGATGTTCATGACAGTTTCTTTCATGAATACTACTTATAGTTCAATAGCTAAACAGAATTCGAGATAATTAATCTGTATCACACCTTCTATCGTAGTCATTCTGAGGTTAGCTATGGAAAGAGGCGGTCCTATAACATGGGGAATACGAAACTTACCTAGACCTGCAATTTTTCAAGGGATGACACAAATTCAAACAACAAAAATATTACTATGTTTTGAGAAAGAATGGCAGTCCAATTCTCCTGAATTATCCCTTAAGTGATCGCACTAAAAGTGATGCATATTGCAAGCTCTGCAATTCTCATTTTGGAGTATATTTTAGTGGTAGCAACGATGTTAAACATGTGAAATCTGTGATACTTTTTTATGTTGCGATAAGTCGGTATCATTGTCAGTGGATTTTGGGGAAAATGTCCGGAAACATGGACCAGTTCTTTAATAAAAGCCAGATTTAAATTGCCATCCCTGGCAAAACTCTGAAAGATCATTCAACATGATCAGGAAGATACAAACAGACAAGATCTAGAGGGGACCCTAGATAACAGCACTATCTGTTATAATTTGTCTTGTAAAATTATAACCAGGACTGTGGATGCTGGAATAACCTGAGCCTTCAGAGTTTTCTTGGAAACTTCAAGGAAAGTCGCTTGGGAATACAAAAAGAAAAAACAAACAAACAACACAAGAGTCAGTAGTTCATTCACTGTTCAGTAGTTTCATTCGAATTCGCTGTTCAGTAATTATGATAACTCATGATCAACTGCTTTCACTTGTTATTAAATTGAATATATTAACTGTAATATGTACATGTTTTGTTTTTTGTTTTTATTTGCTGATGAATGCATCATGTTCGGTAAAATGTCGTCACACGCAATCTCCAGTTTGAGAAAAGTCATCAAACTGGAGATCTCCATTTTGCTAGCATTTGACCCTTGATTGGTATGTTATAAAACAAATTATACTGGATTGTCATTGTTTTCCAATATCTTCCTATATATTTATCACAGTGCATGCTGTTTTAAGTAGCAATGCTGCTTATGGTTTAGGAGTGTTCATTTCAAATTATATACTGGAAATAATAAGTGATCAGTTTCTTAACTGACAATTACCCTCCATGTTATATCTAATTTGAATGCCCTTAATTTATGCATCCGCTCCGAGAACATGTTCAGTCATCTTAAGTTTAGGGTTGGAATCCTGGTCTGTTCCAATATCTTCCTTTATAATTTATGTGTCACAGTACTAGTGCAAGCCATTTTAAGTAGCAATATTAATGCTGCTTATGGTTTAGGAGTGTTCATTTCAAGTTAAAGTAAATTATATGCTGGAAATAATATATAAGTCAGTTTCTTAACTGACAATAATGCGTATACCCTCCATGTTATATGTAATTTGAATGCCCTTAATTTATGCATCCTATCCCAGAACAATGAGAACATGTACATGTACAATGTACAGTGATCTGAAGTTTAGAGTTGGAATCCTGGTCTGGCCATTTTTGTTGTCTATGTAGATATATTCAGAACACTGTTTGTCCTACAGTTCCTCAAGTTCAATTTTTTGCAGTAATACAGGGAGGGACCCTAAAGAATTTAGATTTATTTACAGGTTGAATAAAGTAAACATATGTAACATACTATATGTACAATTTTCCATGTACAAAATGTATGTGTATATAAATATATTCTGAACATGTACATGATAAACTTCTTTGATTCCAGCATACGTATAGACAGTCATGATCAATGCAAGGTATTGTGTACCCAAATAATAACTTTATATGTAGACAATTCAACATCGTCACTGATACTTGGAACAGTGTATATGTAGCCTCCAAATAGATATCACAGTCATGGATTTTTCAAAGACCTCTGATAAAATATGTAATACATACCATGATTACGATTGGTTCATTTAACTAAAATACAAATTCAATTATTACAGGGTTATTGAAGGGGAAAATCTAGCAATTGAAGCATTAAAAAAGGCAGCTAGGGGCTTGGGTCAGCTTGCAATTAGCTGGTCAACTCATTTAGATTCTCTGTATAGTTTTGGTGTCCAACTTTCAACTTTTATTTACTCTCTTTACAAAATTACAATTGTACAGAGAAAACATATTTACAACATAACATAATATCAGGAGGACAAATCATGTTATTTTTTTAAATATCATTTTTATAAATTTGCATAACTTCTTTAAAATTTTAATATTACTTGAGTTCATCAATTCCGCAAATTTAACAATGTGTGGTTTTTCATAAAAATAGTTATCTATACATGATATCCTTTCTGTGGTCAGAGAAGGGCATTTGATCAAATAGTGGAATTTGTCGTCCAGGAATCAATTTATTTGTAGTCATATTATTTTCTGAGGTCCCGTGTTTGCTCATGATTAGATCCTTAGTATAGTTCTGAGGTACTGGAATCATTTAAGACAAAAAAAAAACAAACTTTGTTTCTACTAACGTGGTCGAAAAAATAAGGGTCGGTAGGTGTACATGTAGGTGGTTTTTTTTTTCTTTTTATTTTTGGGGGGTTGGGGGGGGGGTTGTGGTATTGAAGATCAGCGAACAGCATCTGCCCCCCCCAACCTCGAATCCTGTGGATAATGATTTTGATTCGCCACAATGAGCCGTAAAAGAATTTGTGCCTGTTTTCCTTTGGCAATGTATGGAATATGAATATGTCTTCAACTGTTTTCTCACACCCGATCGGCATTAACAAGTTCCGTTCCGCGGTGTGACGACATTTTTCAACCCGGATGCCCAGAACCTGGCGATTCTGTTCCGCCATTACGGGTGTCATACAGAGGTCACGAGTCATGATTACATAAGCGCTTCACTATATATAATGCAAATGGTGATATGCTGCAAAATGCGTAACTGACCACGATTTTAAGGCCATTTTAAGGCGATAATAAGCGAAAAAGGCGACACGGATATTTTTCCAGACCTCATTTCAAAAAAAAAAAAGTCGGCATGAATTTTACAGGGTCGGTCGGGTTAGTAGAAACAAAGTGTTGTTTTTTTTTTGGCCTTAGTTAGATTGATCCTATGTGTTGTTCCAAGGTCCCAGGTTTGAATCTCAGTCTGGTTCTTGCAGTTTTTCTTTCTCGTTACAAAATCATATAATTATATATATTATACACTTGTACGTACAATGTGTGGTCATCCACACAGGTACTTGGAGCTGTGTCTTCAGCACAAGTAAAAACTTAAGTAGGAGAAAGTCAAGCAAATCAAAAGGCAAATTAAATATATAGACCCTAGCTTAGTTACATATACTGTACATTTGTACATGTAAAACTACAATGAGCTAATTGTAACTGTTCTATTGTAAAATGTTGCCTGTCACATATTCATTGTATATTGCAGCATTTATTAACAAATCAAGGCAAAATCTAAAATTGATAAGCAGACATTTTACAGTCTGTGACATTAACATTTTCAAGCATTAGTCCGGACAAGCAAAATACAGTGTTTATTTTAACACATATATTGAAATTTGGGGAATTTCAACTAGTCCAAACCAAAATTTACTAGTCGTGGACATAGGACTTGTGGCTAGAATGTTGCACACTGATTTTAACATTTAAATTATTGCTGATAGTGATATTATAACTGTTACTATTCAATATAATTTGGTACACATTGTGTTTTTATTACAAAAAAAAATTGAAGTACAAATAATATTCTTGTATTTAGATTTGGATTTGGATTTAGAGAGCTTTTTGTTTCACATTCACATTTTCATGTTTCCAAGCTTAAGGTCATAGCTGAAACCAATTACCATTATGACAATTCATTCAAATGTACATTGTAGAGCTCTAGAGGACAATCAGCTAACCTGATATTGATTATCAATATGGCATTACCTTTCATTTGAACATCTTATAACAATACAATTTTAACATCAAAGAACAATTGTAGGTTACCAAAGGGCTAACATTAATTGATTGTCATTAGAGGTAGCAACTAACACTATTTCTCTGATACTGCTGTATTTATCCTGCAATAAGCCCAACTGGAGGCCAATACAAGATATAAACTCTGTCTCAAGTATCATAAAAATATAATAGCTATAGGTGTTGGATAAATTTGCAGGTAAAAAGGGAAATGAAATAACTACAGTATAGTATCACCAATTTATTTAAGTTGTCTTCCAATCACTTAAATAAGTAAGCAGCATACAATATTATATCATTAAACAATTAACTGATTTATTTTATTCAATTCCTTTCCAAAATTTGTTTAAACCACAAGTTTGTTTTAAATATTATAATCAATTGAAATTCTTCCTTAGCACTTCACCAAAATTCTTATTTTATGTTGAGGTCTCCTAATTAAAGGCCCAATATACGTAACTTTTAGGGAAATTTTTGTGATTCTGAAAAATTCTGAAAAAAAATCCAGTTGATAACCATGCAAAAATAAGCCTAAAACGAAGCTAACCTTAGCGGTAACTAACAAGAAACTGTTGACAAAAAAATCCGAAGAATTGAAAATAATTCAGGTGGGGCCCACTTCAACAACAAACCGAAGGTAGAAGACGGTTCGAAATGGACGCGTGTTTACAAATAGCGTGTTTCAACTGCTGCTGTACCGGTAACCGCGATAGAATTCATCTTGAATATTGCTGATACTCAGTTAATCTGAACTAAACCTATAAATATAATAAGTTATTAGGCTTGATTTTCGCTTCAAGTTTTGCCTAAAGTTAAGTATATTGGGCCTTTAAGACAAGTAGATATGCATGCAGTTTTCTTTTGTAAGTCATACTCAAATTAGGTGATAATTTCCCAGAATATACAAATGTAGTATTCAGCTAGCTGAGTGGACTGCCAGCATTATCGGGAAAGTCGCCTAAACATTCATGTTACCCGTTGGGAACAGATCTAGATTGCCACTTTTATAGACAATAAGATCTTGTGAAAATTTTCATTATTCCAAAGTATAATATGCTATTGGTCTGGCAAGAATTATCTTTTAAAATTTGTCTTCGGGCTATAGTTATATTTATTAATTGTATGAAATTGAATGCTACTATTGATATGTTTATTTATTATCAAGGCAAAACTATAAAGCTCTCAACCCTTTTTCATTAGGAGGAAGATGTAAACTCCTTCATTCTCTGCAAAAAATTTACCAATCTCCTTTAAAAATGGCCCTAACATTTAAGTTCAAACTCAAAATCTACATCCAATGATGATCATTAATTGTTATGTCTGAATCAAATGTATCTTGATTTATTTCTATATATATCAATACATAAAAAAGGAAAGAGAAATTGTGCAGTTTCAAAAGCATTTTATGCACTTGCTATACATTTGAAATTAGGGATGGGGAAGTTGCTCTCTCACTAGAATTAAGTTTCTTCTTCATCATCAGAAGTTTCCCTCTCACAGGAAGTTTCTTCTTCATTCCTCATTGAAAATCAGCTTTTTCCTCATTGGAAGTTTGTCTCTCATTGGTAGTTACTTCCTAATTTGGAAAATTTCTCAATGAAAGTTTCTTCCTCATTGGAAAATCTCTTTCATTGGAAGTTTATTCCTCAATAGAATTAAGTTTCTTCCTTATTAGAAGTTTCTCTCTCATTGGAGGTTTCTTCCTCACTGGAAAATCTAGCTCTAATGGTGGTTAATTTCTTCTTCACTGGAAAATCTCTTTCATTGGAGGTTAATTTCTTCCTGACTGAAATATCTCTCTTATTGGAGGTTTAATTTCTTCCTCATCAGAAAATCTCACTCATTGGAGGTTTTTTTATTAATTTCTTCCTCACTGGAAAATCTCTCTTATTGGAGGTTTCTTCCTCATCGGAATTCAGTTTCTCATCAGAAGTTTCTTCATCTTCAGAAGTTTTTCCTCGTCAGCGTTTCTCCTCATCAGAAGTCTCAGAGGTTGACACGTGCACCTACATGTATATGCAACACAGTTATGATATATGATCCATTAAGACCCAAGTTAAGTTTTGATATATATGACCCAAGTAGTCAGAGGTCCTTGACAAAGCTGATCCATTTACAAGACAAGAAGGTGAAGAATCCATTTCAATAAAGAGTTTGGTTTAGAGACCGATTAATGTGACTCAGCTAGTAGGGACTCAAGTATTTGTGATTAATTCTTAAACTATCACACACTATAAATCATATGCACCTGGGCAACCAGCTGTGTTTATATGTCTGAAAAGAGCAAAAATTTGGCAAATGTGCCTGTGGTTTTCTAAAAACTATTTTTTTAGTGGGCCACAGTTCTGTTGTCCCATTATATAGGGGACATTAAGAAAGCTTATACCCAGTTTATATATCTTTACCTGAACTTTTTTTTGTATTGCTTGTTATTGTTAAGATTGCGACAATTTACAAGCACTGCAGGCCGCTCTCATCAAGATTTGATTTGTCTGCACCCTCTTACACTCTTCATCTTATAATTACATTGTATATTTAAAAAGCTGAGTTATTTATATATTGTAGTAAATCCAAGTATATCTGAATAAGAGGCGGTTCTGAAAAAAATCATCTAGCAGCTTATATTATTACAATATGATTTTGAAATAAAATACTGTAAAACATTTTTAATTCCTTGAAGTTAATTAACTCATTACAAAGTTTACAAGATATTTTGAGTGCATTTTATGTTCTTGTTCACAGTAAAACAGTACGAGGGTGGAAGTTAATATGTAAATTACGTTACCAGGTTAATTAAATCACCAGACTGTCATTTTAGATCCAACATTTTAAACTGGGAATGCATAATGACTGCAATATATACGTATACATGTACAGGTATGTAATGATTTTTAAGCCGCTCTCATTTTTTTTTTTAAAGTTGGTTAAATTATGATTATAACATTCTGTAAATCCTCAGTTCCTTATATTATATTTATATAATATATACATTTTAAATGCCTTACACATATATCGAAGCAGCATTAATTCAGGTTCAGACAGTTTCAAGAGATCTATATGTATACATGTATATGCGCACAATTGCCATTCTGCCATACCAGAGTTTTATAGGGGTGAATTGTTATAAAGCCTCACCTGCTGGAGACATGCCAATACACATACATGCCTATCCTAATAATGTTGGCCCCTGTATAATATCTAGCCTGGGTGTGATACCTCCAGCTCAAAACACAATGGCCTATCAATATGAAGACCAGTCAGATCAACAATGTCAATGTTTAAGAATATTATTCTGCCAGAACCATATATACCAAACGTAATATACGCATGATCAATGGCAGATCGGAATATTTTGTTGGTCCCGACCCAGGTCTTCTGGAATGATTACTGTGGTGGCAACAATAATACAACTGAATGAAATTTATGTGACTTTCTTATTTAAAGTTTGGGATTTTCAGTTTTACAATTTAGAAGTGTATTGTAAAAATATGGTTTGATCAGCAATGTGTTAATGTGTTTTGAGGAAAAATGACTTGTGGGCTGTGCATTCAGACATGCATACAGTTGGATCTTTGTTTACAGGGAGTGCATTTTGGATCAGTTAACATTGAAGCTGGATTTATTTAAATGTGGAGTGTTCCAATAATACAGAGTTTTCACTTGGATTTTTGTGTTTAGATATATACATGCATGTATATTCAAAGATTTTGGTGTAAAAATTGATCAAATCTACATAGGACAAGAGGATTAAATTCACACGTTTTAAAGGTGATAAATCTTTTGGAGTACATTTAAACGAAATGGTAAGCTGGTTTGTTGCCAATACATAGGTGAAATGTTAAAGTCATTATTTGCTATGCACATATATTTACCGTATTTAACCCATAAAACCTTAAAGGTTAACAATATCAACAAGATTTAACAATTTTTGTTACTCATCCATCCTGATATTTCACTTTCATTTTTCAACCTTTGAATTGGAAGAGTTCAAATGTGTTTTTAGGGATTAATGATCATGAGTTAAGTATTTTTCCAAAGATTGTTTACCATTATAATCAAATGTTGCGTTGCCAAGCATTTTGACACATGTAAACTTGTGCAATAGTAGGTTGTCAGAAGTACTTGTTTGAAAACGGTTAATTTTAAAGCAGTGTATTGCAGATGTTTATTAAGCTTGAAATATGAATTGCTCTTACAGTTAGAAATCTTCACTTTAGTATTTCAACATACAGGCCTAGAATTACAATATGTACATAGTTTTAAGCATCAAAAAAATATGTGAAAAAAAGTTAACAAGGAAAGTCACTCCGAGCCAGAAAAAAAATATTTTAGTTTTTTTCTTTTCAGAAGGGATAATGCTCAAACACAAAAGTAAAAAAAAAATTATCAGTAGAACTCATCTTTACAATAAAAAGATGCAATGCATATATGGTTACCTGTTTAACTAAAGTACCCACCAAGAATCCCATCAAGAATAAGTTGAAGCCATGCATTATTGCCATACAAGGTGAATTTATCTTAAAAGGTACAGAATATGTCATCACTTAGCTTTCAACTTCTTCTAAAAACTTGAAAGACCCATTGTCATGATAAAGTTGGCCTCCTACATGTATATAGCTCTTGAGTACGTACAATGTACATATGTACGTACAAAAGTATACCTAATTGTCACCCAAGTTGACGGGTGTGTAGATGATCAAGGCAGCTAATTATAAATGCACATGCAAGTGTAACACATAACTTGGTTGATGATGAAAGACATTTTGTTTAAATCTGATGAAAAATTGTCAAGTTGTTTGCCGGAAACTCTGAAACTAATAAATAGGTCAAAAGGTCATGGTCAAGGTCATCACTATTGAAAAGATACAAGACTTTTTCTGAAGTTATGTGCATTCAAACTAAAAACAATCCTTTTGACTTGCTATCAATGGGGGCACAAAAAATGTACCAAAATTTGTGAACATTAATTAAATTAAGTTCACTGAAGTTTTCATAAAGAAAAAAAATTTCAAAATGATAGTAGTTCATGTCAGAATAGATTATTTTACCATATTGTAAGTTCACTGAATGAAGCATGGACTGTATCAGCTTGGAAGTTAGAACCAAGCATTGGTGTGTTGTTTCTTATGAAAACCAACTGTCAATAAACATTGTTAATTGTTGGCAGGTTAGCCAGGGTGTAGAGACTGACGAGGGACACACTCGACCCGACAAGTATGGACAGTCCTCCCTATGACAAGGACGAGCAGTCCGATGATGGTGATGATCAGAGCGAGGTAGAGGAATCAACTTATCGTGACCAGCAAGAGGAAGTTGTTTCCGGAATGTCGGACTCTGATTCGGAAAGTGATCAGGAAGTTGATCCAGACGGAACTGACTCTGGTTATGATAACAATGATGGCGGCGGAGGTGGTCCAGAACTGTCACTCATGGATGGCGAGTCTATTCTGGTTCAACAGCCTCTCGAGCTAGAGGGTGAAGGCGATGATTACGGAGACGAAGGTTAGTATATAAATATATCGTTACATTAAAACTTATTAAACATGTATTGAACCAGAAGTTTTTCTGGAAATTGATAATAATGTGCTGCTTGTAACATGTTGAATTATTTTTGAAAGTTGGTAGGTCAAAATTTGTTAACATAATTATGTGGTTTAAATATAATTGTCCTATTGATTTTTTTGGGGGGGATATTTTCAAAATCCAACAAGACAGTTGAATTGAAACTTATAAACTCCATCATAAAAAAAAATTTAGAAAATAGAAATACTCTTATTTGGTTTAATTTGGTAAACACTTAAAGTCTCTGACAATCAACTTTTATAGCTATTATTTTTTAACTCATTGGTCAGGGGCTGCGGTAGCCGAGTGGTTAAGGTGTTCCAACATCCTACCACTAGCGAGCTCGAGGCTCCACCTCTGGGTTGCGAGTTACAATCCCATGTAGGGCAGTTGCGAGGTACTGACCATAGGTCAGTGGTTTTTCTGCGGGTACGCTGGCTTTCCTCTATCTCTAAAACCTGGCAACTCCTTAAATGACCCTGTACTGTTAATAGGACGTAAAACAAAATAAACCAAATATACTCATTGGTCATCATTCTCTGAATGTGTGTGGTAGTCCTTTATCTGAATGGCACCAATCTAATTTGTAGAAATAATGATTTAGCTAGGAAACAATAATTTATGATGAAGGGTTTAATTCTAGTTCTAACAAACTCTCTAGAATATTACAATACAAACTCGAATTTGCAACAGAAGAAAAAAAAACTTTTAAGTAGACCACATGGTTTGTGAAGTAAATGATTTCCTATCTTGTCTGAAAGTTTTTCTTCATGCTGATTGTCTATAGGTCTACCATTAAGTTCTAAAACTGGTAATATGTGCCATATATACATAATATAATAACTACCAAAAAAAATGTATATGTAACATTCAGGCTTCAAACCCATGCTGCGAAAGACTAATTATCTTGACATGCTGTACATGTGGTGTTTCTCAAATGATATTGAGAAATTTCTTTTATATCATATACATACCTTTACTAGACAATCATTCAAATGTCAATAAAGAGCTCTTTATTCTCTAAAAGGAATCATCGAGTCTTTCCAATATTGATCTTAAGTAGACTTTACCTGTGATCCTACAGAATCAATATGTATTTTATCTGTTCATGAAAGGGCAGACATGTTTTCTGGTATCAAGTAGCTATATAGATTGTCTGTGTGACGTGACGCCCAAGGTGAAGAAGGTATGCACATATTCAAATGCATTAGCAACGGTAGAGATAAAATACCTTAGAATGGGTATTGTAATGTGGCAAGGAGAAAATTCTGGCTTGTTTAATATATGTGATAAAATTCATGAGAAAATGAAAAAACTAGAAAATATGAAAATTTCATCAATATTCCATAGAATATTTAAAAGACTGATCAATATCAGTGGGAAATATATAATTTGAACCTGCATCAAGTCGCATCCTAGGAGAAACCATAAAAGAGGTTTTTTAGTGCAGTGCATGTATAATTAGTTTGACTGCTGTATTTCAATGAAATTATTATGAGGCATACTAGTATATAATGTAGATATGTTAATGAAAATTGCTGCATCATTGGCGAACTAATTGACAAAAAATTAGGATAGTTAATTATTAGGGTTAAATTTTTTTGTTTTCAAAACTGAAACTTTGAATTTAGTAAAAACTTATGTTTGCGCGCGGCTGGAGGGGGTCTTAGTGTTGGAGAAAGTGGATTACCCACAGAGCAACCATGTGGTCACAAACCCCATACTTTAACAAGTTCAATCAGGGAATCTAACATTACAGCCGCCTTGGTAAAAAAAAGGCAAGTGCACAACATACATGTATCCACTGTAACCTAATTTCAGGGCAGTCACAAATGGGTCCAACAAATTTCGAGCAACTCCCTGGTCTGAGCAGCAGGTTACTCCCTGATCCAGCCAATAGAAAGACAGAAAACAGATCCATCCAATTTCCCCTCTATATTTATGCAAAGACACTTTCATTACTTTGCAAACTATATTTCATTGGTGTTGCTTAAAAGTAATAAATATCAGGACTAGTAGCGGAGAAGCTCCCTGTTTCATAATCAAGGGGACTGCAGTTTTAAATCCCAGTGAATTTTTTTTTTCATTTAAAACTCTGCAATTACTGTCTGTGATCACATATTCAAAATGGCAAAATAGACATAATAATTTTTATTTGATGCAGCCAATCCCCTGTGGTGCCCATTTGAACAAAGGAAAACAAAAGGATTCTATTTATTTAAAGTAAAGACATTAATTTCTATGTAAATTTAAAAAAGAATATCCTAAGAATTGAACAACCATCTCCAAAAAAAATTGTGCATGCGTGTATAGAGTCCATTTTAACAGGCTACGATCACCTAGAGAAATACTTCTCTAGAGTCTGTGTGTTACTTAAGGTGTAGATAAAACCAGTTTATCTATAATTGAATTGCTCAATTAAACATTTAATGAAAGATCATCAATTAAATCTCCTAAGTTCCTAAAGGAAATAAACTGTTTTTATATTGAATTAAAACTGGCTTCAATGGATTCTAATTTTAAAGTTTTAATCAGGGTAAATAAAAAGCTTGATGGTGTCGGTGGTTTCTGATAGAGATTGTTATTGTGTGTACACGTTCAGGTATTATTGTTTAAAACAAAGAACTGTTTACTGATATGTTAGACTTTGTTGTTATGTTAGGGGTGTCCGTTTCATGTCTCCCGTCGCGGAACTGATGGTGTTTTGAGATAAATGTCTGTTTGTCTAAGTCCTATTGTTCTTTATATAAGTAGTTATATCTAAACCATGTACATTTAACTTAATCAAATCGTTTACATGATCATTTTATTCAACGATAATTGGCCGTGTGGTGTATTATCTAGCTAGAAAATGTTGGAAACGGACCAGGGTCTATTACACGGAAAAATTCAACAGTATGATTTAATGTACATATTGGTATTTATGTTGTCTTTTAAAGACTTAAAGGCCCAATATACGTAACTTTCGGCAAAACTTGAAGCGAAAATCAAGCCTAATAACTTAATATTTTTATAGGTTTAGTTCAGATTAACTGATATCAGCAATACTCAAGATGAATTCTTTCACGGTTACCGGTACAGCAGCAGTTGAAATACGCTATTTGTAAACACGCGTCCATTTCGAACCGTCTTCTACCTTCGGTTTGTTGTTGAAGTGGGCCCCACCTGAACTATTTTCAATTCTTTGGATTTTTTTGTCAAGAGTTTCTTGTTAGTTACCGCTCAGGTTAACTTCGTTTTAGGGTTTTTTTTTGCATGATTATCAACTGGATTTTTTTTCAGAATTTTTCAGAATCACAAAAATTTCCCTGAAGTTACGTATATTGGGCCTTTAAAGAGTATATTTCAATAAATTTAAAGAACATTATATGTGCATACACCTATTCAGTTATTTCAAAAGAATATAGAAAAATATTAAAACAAAATATATATTAAAAAACTTATATGATTTTAAATTGTACCAGTTTTGGTCCCATCAAGTGCCATGCCAATGATTGCTGAGGACCTGAATTGAAGCTTAATTAAATAAAAAGCTTGATGGTGTCAGTCAATTGTAACAGTTTTGGTCCCATAAGTGCCATGCCAATGATTGCTGAATGAGGACCTGAATTGAAGCTAAATTAAAAATGCACCTGCGATGAGGCTAATTTAAACTTCAAGTGTGTTTATTTCATTAGATAAATTGCCACAATAAAATGGACTTGTCCTTTATGTTTTAAATTAATATGTAGGATTTGGGTGCTTCAGTTATTGCACTATACTATGTTCAGTCAAGGGTGAGGCTAAACCAGACTTCTTGCTCTCCTAGGAATTAAATTAGTCAGAGGTCATAAGAAAAGCTCTAGAAAACTTGTTTGTTGCTGAAATTTGTACACAGATCCGAAATAAGTAGGTCAAGCACTGTTCAATACAGGCCCATTGAACCTCTTGTTTTCTGAGATTTAAAGATTTATAGAAGTAGTACAGGTCACTTGGGCCTGTTGTCAATGTTGTGGTTCCTTTAGAATGATAGAAGATCGTAACACTGTGATGTTATGGTTGAAAACCCCAGTGTCATTGTACACTTCAGTAACTCCGACCATACAAGCCATTGGACTCTTTGTTTTACATAATATTCCACTACAATATCTTAAAGCTGAAGTCATTCATATCGTGTTTCTCAGTGACCTGGTTTTGCTCCATGGCCTATATATTTGATTGTAAAATTTTTGGCTACAACATGGATTTTGATCTTGTATTGAGACTACATTGTAAAGTGCATCTATTCTGTGTCACTTTGGAATCTGTAGAGTTTACTGTAAAGCTATTATCTTTATACCGCATAAAATGTATTTTATCCTGCCAAAGTTTTGCCATCTGGTCCAAATAATTTTGTTGCTGTTGAAGTTACAGTTCAACTATTTAATATATACTTTCTTAACTTACAATTCAGCTGTTTATATAGGTGAACCATGTGGATATATTGTTCAGCAAAAACTAAGAAATATTGCGCAAAAGTCCAAAAAATTCTGATTCCTTAGTTCTGATTCTTTTCTAAAATGTAAAGGGAATTTATTTGGTTAAATGCGGTTATAAAAGATGTAATTTCAATTTGGTATTTAAATGATAGTGACACTTTGGATAAATAGATCAGGTTCAGCTATTCAGTCATTCTTTCTGTCAGAGTAGGCTTCAACAAAGCTTATTTAATAAAATCTTAGCTGGGTACATATAATATCAACTGTGATAAGAATAATGCCTAAATTAAAATTTTCTTTCCTGGACTATATATCCAATAAGGTTTTCTTCCAAAGTAGGAATGAATAGGACAACTTTTATTTACAGATATTTTAATCAAAAATAAACATCTACTTTTTCCCTGGTTAACCAGATTTTGAAGAATATACATGCCAAAGAATTGCTTATGTTTTTTTTTATTGTTTAAAGATTCTAGTTTCGTGTTTATCAAATTATACAGAAAAAAAAAATTGTATATGGTTGAGTTAATCTGACACATAGAATGAATTACAAAATGATATATTGTAGTTTCTGATAACATAAATTTTTGTTATGAATTCAGGCATTAAAAATTCAATAAACAACGTTTTCAACATAATAATTGATTTTCAATGAAGGTTTTCAATATTGACATGTTTAAACTGTTATCAGTCAAGGTGATCACACATATTATTTGCATTTAAATTGATATTAAGGAGACCCAAACATAAAGGTATACAATTTTGTTAACAATTTTGAAAATAAGTAGTTTAAAATACATGGAAATATTATATGTCCTTAAATGAAAATAGATCTTCCAATCTTTAATATGACACATCTACAATTTCATCTAGTTGAGTAAAACTCTTTTAAGTAGACCAACTCATGATCAAGTCACAAACATTACATGAGGTGCCCTATTGCTAGACTCCTTCTGATAAACATGAAAACAAAATTATTATTTATATACATCTGCACTTATAACAGATTTCTCTTAATTGCAGTTCTTTAAATCTATCTGTACGTTTATTTTTAAAACAGTGAATTTGATCAAATTTCATCTTTACCTTAATATGACAGGATAAAGTTTCTCCCATTATGAATCAGTGAATTATAAGCAGGTTTGATAAAATAATCAATTTTAATATTGGTAAAATAATTTTGATACCGGTAAAAGTATGATTTTTGAATTTCAAGAATGTTCCCAAATGACTGGATGAAATTCCTTAATTCTAAATTTTCCATAGAAAATCACGAACTGCTGAAGTTATTTGTGAAAGTGAGGTCTAGAAATTAGACTGAAATATTACAAATATTATATATATATCGCCATAGAATTATGGTGTTGACTGCATATTAATATACTGTGCGGTAATAAAAATCTTTGATTTTTGCAGATACTGGCATCAGCACACAGGCAGACGACGCCTCAGAATATGAAGGGGAGGGTACTAGTCGCACAGAACAACTGCAGCAGGCAGAGCTAGAAAAGAAAGAGTTGGAAAAAAAAGCAAAGAAGAAAAAGAAAAAGAAAAAGTAAGAACTAGCACAATACAGATCACATAAAAGTTATGTAGGAACAGTATATATATATGCATATAGGTACTTGATTACATACATGTATACTCGCAGGTCAGGGATTTGATAAAAGGAAATGTTGGAAAGTTGGCATGCTGTCGTAGAATCGCGTGCTGGCTGATGGACGGTGGGAAATTGTTGGACAATCATGTTATATGACAGCCAACACGCACCTCTATCAGCCAAAAAACGGTGTTATTGAGTGCAAAGGAAATTGATCCCTACCATAAGTTACGATAATTGACCTCCCCAACTTAGTGTGTAGACTTTGACCGCTTACTTTTCCCTTGGGGGATATTAGTACTCATATATATCTATATATAGACCGTTCAATATTGATTCTGTTAACTGTTTGTTTTACAAGTGTTACCCACACCACACATTTATCTGAATGTCAGGGATTGAAAAGGGTCGACAAATTTACACTTTTTATTTTCCCTCTTTGATTTAGATTTTTAAATTTTTCTTTCCAAGTTAATAAGGAAGGAAATTGAAAAACCTTTTTCTCTAAGAATGGTAATCAAAATATATTATCAATATTTTTTTTGTAGGAAAACAATGTACATATATATAATTAATGCATTTATTCAATTATTTTAGGAAAAACACCCTGTAGATTAATTAGCGCAGTTATAATTTAATGAATAAATGATTCAATGATAAACAGACATTTTAATCTGTTGTGATTACATTGTATAAGGCAAAAAGTTAAAAGAAGTGAAGAATGTATATAAATGGTTGTTTTTTTGTTTTTTTTTTACATCAAATACGATTAATACCATTTACTTATGTGTCCCTAATTATAGAACTCTTGTGATGGAAATGAACTTTAATTACAGACACATAATGTCTTGATTAAAAGTTGAATTAATTGATTTATCACTGGACAGAATAATCATATTTGTTTGCAATTCTTCCTAACTCGGTAATATGGGTCGGCTTGTATTATGCAGCGATCAATTTACTATTTATTTTCATGGGTCCTTTTTTGTAAATATAGCCAAAAACTCTGGGTCCCACAATGTTAAATTGAAGTTTTTCCAGAACTTCTATGAGTCCTTTCATGATTTTATGAGTACTGGACTCGGGACTCCTCGCATGTAGATTGATCACTGATTATGTAAGCATATTTTGGGTAACAATGCAGAAACGTGTAAAACCCAGTGGAGGGAGATCTCCCTCAATGGGCTCCTTATAGATGACCAGGGTTTATCAGCCATCAGCCATCCCTATATTTCATAGCTTAGTGAAGGAGATAAACAACAAATTATCTCATCATAGCCTCTCTTAAACCTAAAATAAAGGCCACTATTGTGTTAGATTAAGGTGTTTGCTTTCAGAGGTTGGATTGATTTGGTTCTGAAGGGCTTTGTTATCATACTTAACACTGGGGTGAAGAGATTTGATAGAATATGGCATCAAACAAACTTCAAATTTATAGATAATGAAAGGCCCATACTGATACTGCCCCAGAAGTGAAGAAAATTGCAGAATATACAAAAGGTTCCAAATATTTCACTTAATTTCAATTATTATTTTTCAAGTAGTAATGTATGTGTATGAAAAATGAAATTTTGAAATTGTTTGCAAGAATAAAGTAAAAATAAATATAAAAAGAATGAACATTTTTTCTATATCATATTGGACATTATGGTCAAATTAGCCCCAAAAAATGTATGAAGACAAAACAAATTTGGTGTACCCAGGTAGATGTTTTTCATGTAAAGTTGAGTGTACCAGAAGCATTATGTATATCCTCAAATTTCTCATTGATTTCTCTTGCTATAGTCAACATCAAAATTTACCTCAATATTTTAATTTCATTGTATATTGGCCATGTTATTGATTCCAGTATATAACAAAAGCTTAAGGTCTGAAAACAAATATTGATTATGCCAATAAAGTGTTGAAATAGCGATATTACAACAGCTTAACTTACAGGTATACCCAGGTAGGCTTTAAAGCTTTACCAAGGGATAAACAAATTTGCAATGTATTCAGGTTCTTTGCACTTTGAATGTTTATTGGGGTGACTTTCAATCAATACCTGCATTTCCTATGTACGTCATCAACTTCCATTAAAACACAGTATAAAACTCTGTCAGAATAGCTATACCAGGTAAACACTTTCTTTGTGTCAAAACATTTCTCTGCCAAAGTTTACGGGAACCATATTTAATGTAAACACACAACCTTATAAGCCAAAAGATTTCTTGTCAAATCGACCACCCTAATATAGATCATAAGTGTCAAACTCAGGCTGGAGACTTATAGATTAAAACCTGTCATTGATTGGTTTCCAACCTGTGTCACTAACTGTATTCATCTAACATAAGTTGAACTAGTACTGTTATCGACACAGCAAGTGTGCCATGGTTTTATCTACCTGTAATCCGAAGTCGATAGTTAATTCAGACTTGGGTTGTATGTAGAATATTATCTAGGTAAATTTTGTGGTAGACTTAGGTTGTAGTGGTAATGCATCGGTGACAGATTCTGTAGTAAACTTTTGGTGGTTGTGGATCAGTAACTCTGTGGTAGACTTTGAGTGGTATTGGACAGTCAGTCCATGCATGGTAGACTGTAGATTTAGGTGGTGTGTGGTACAAATATTCAATTATGTGGTATACTTTATGGTGATAAATATGTAAATTTTTGGTAGACTATGATCTTGAAATGGTAGCTATATAAAGCAGTGGGAAAAGTCATTTTGATTAGGTGGTTTTAGAAGATACAATATAGATATAATGTATCGTCACAGCAGGTGTGCCATGGTTTTTATAATCTACATGTAATCTGAAGACGATAGTTAATTCAGACTGTGGCCTGTAGGATTGAGTTGTATGTAGAATATTACCCCTGGTATACATATAGGTCATTTTGTGGTAACTAAGACTTGGGTTGTAGTGGTAGTGGATCATGGTATAAATGGTCAATTAATTGGTATATTAAGTCTTATGGTTGTAGCAGGAAAGAGAATAGTGTGATCGTTTTGTGGGAATCAAACTCTCAATCTCCAGGCTATTGGGGAGGTTGACCTAAAGTCAAATGCTCTACCACAGAGCTGAAGGGAAATTCCCTCTAGCTCTAAGCTAGAAGGTGACCTAAATCCTTATATGTACAATCAAAATCTGCCTCACTGTTTTAAGTATGTACATTTGTAAACTGATCTGGCATTGTTAGCAATAGAAAAGTAATTCTCTGGTAGACTTACATGTATATAACTTTTGATTTTGTGGTTTTGGAAGTTACATTATAGATATAATTTCGTACTGAGCCTGTTGTTAGGTTACATGTAATTCTGTGGTAGATCGATAGAGAATTGAAATTCTGTATACTGAAATCTGGCTAAAAACAATTATTATATGATGAGGTAATCTGTTGTTTATCTTCTTCACTTAGCTATGAAATATAGAGATGTTTGATGGCCCAATGCAAGTTGCCAACCTCTAAGGAGCCCATTGAGGGAGATCGCCCGTCACTGGGTTTTACACAAATTTCTGGGTAAAAGTTGGGAAAAGTTAGGTGAATATAATATAATTCCATGATGCAGCTTTAAATATCTATGAATTTGTAAAGGTAGAGAAGATTGTAGAGAAATCTTTACTGCACTAGTATATATATAGTATTGTAGACCATGTACGTGTATATATTTGTATCAAAATATAATTATATACCTGTACAACTTTAGGGGCAGTATCACCAGGTACTAGAGGACAATAATTCTATGGTATAGAACTAGAAATGTAACTGTAGGGTGATGCCTTTTGAAAGCAAGCTACTGAATAACACTCTAACGATCATAGAAACCAGGATTGTCACCTTTTGTTGAAGATCTAGAAAGAATACCATTATATATAGGGTATTATGCTTGATGTTTTGTCATAAGGTAATTTAAGCCTATATATACACGGCAAGAGTAGGTTTCGGCCATATCCGCGTCTCCAGAGCTAGTCCGGAGTAAGGGGATAAGTCAATGTTAACGCTCGATCAGTTCATACAAATTACAGCCGATTATTTACACCCTTGATCTTGCATTAGGAGTCTCTGTCAATTTTATTAAATCCTGATCAGCATGCTAAAATGTTCATTGGTATAAATCGGCCATTGTGATTTCTGTCGCTAAACAGGGTAAGTTTTTCCTGAGCTCATTTAACTAAATCTCAAGGGTCCACCTGAACGGAAATGTCATCGCGTAATAGTATAAACATATTGGAATGATAAGGTTTAAGCTAGGTGTACTTTATCGGGGATTTCTCTGTCAGTAACAGCAGGTGAAAATCTATCAAAGTAATATACCTGTTATAACCTGTATATAGGCTTTTAATGTAACAGACTTTTTAATGGAAAAAAAACACCTGTAATGATTTTGTTTGTTCTCACTTTAAACTCTCTGTTATTGCTTTTAAAGTGAACTTAAAAAAAGTTTCTCATTTCATATTCAAGTCATCTTTTTAGCATACACGTCTCATTAACATTACATTTTCTTCAAAGTGTTAGATATATTTAGCTCAATTTTTTTTTATAAAAAGCTGAAAACAAGTCGACCGGAATTAATTGTCTTTATAAAACTGTCAATTTCTGCAACACAAATTGTTTTTCTACTGGTCAATTCACAATTACATTAAGTTCTAAAGAATGGGGTCTACATGATCTGAGTTGTCAAAATTATAAAGTCATAACATTCTCCCCATCAACACTTTCAGCAGTCAATGTCGTCAAAGCTAACTCCTTGTAAACATGGGCTCCTTAAGTTAATGCGAAAACATTAAAAACACTTTTGAAATGAAGAAATGTTAATCATGTTTTGATGAATGAAAAATATTATTGATTTAATGTCTTTTTTGTATTTCAGAATATACTACATTTGTCTTGCCAACTGCAAGTATGATGTTGGTATGTATCCATTTCATATATGACAGTTGATGTTTATTTAACAATAAATCAAGTTCTAATTAATTAACAATTACGTTTTTTCATGGTTATGATTCTTCGAATAGACATTTTTTTTTGCACAACAAAACTACAAAATTAATGTACTTCAATATGTTTGATTAGAGAAATTAATTTTATCCCTGGCATACTTTTCTCAAAAGAGAAGCTTGAAATTTTGAATGTGTCTCTTAATAGTTTAGTTTATCACATTTAAGATGAATACAAGGTTTGGTATTGACTTTTACAGTACGAAAGGTGTCTCGTAAGTTTGGATTTAAAGAGGTGGGTGAGGACGAGGACTGGACGCTGTATTGGACGGACTACTCGGTGGCATTGGAGCGAGTCATGGACATGAAAAAGTACCAGGTATAACAGGTCAAGTTCATTGTATTTGTCTGTATTTTGAAAATTTGCAGACCTGCAACTTGCCAAATTAATAGACATTCATGATTTTTTGCCATAAAATTGAGCATTTTCAAACCAGCTTATTTGCAAAGTTATTTCTATTATCTGAATTAAATAGACACATTAAATATCAAAAAACTGAAAAGTATGAAGATTTGGAAAATTGCAGCTTTCTATTATTATGGTTTCAAGTCCATCCGAAAGCAAAGATCTCATGAATTCACTCTAGATACCAGTAATAAAATATTTAAATATTTTAGAATAATATCTTAACATAACAGTTTGATGGCAGTGCCATTGTACTGAGTTAGGTATTTAACTTAGGTAAATAACTATTCTTTTATTCAGATATTTTCTTTTTACTTTTTCAGAAAATTAATCACTTTCCTGGGATGAGTGAAATTTGTCGAAAGGACATGTTGGCAAGAAACATGAATAGAATGTTAAAATTATTTCCCAAAGATTACAATGTCTTCCCGAAAACCTGGTGCCTTCCTGCTGAGTAAGTCTACAAATGTATTTGTATATTATAATAACCACAGATTTTGGCCAAATTTGAAAATCCCATATTTATTATTATGCTATATAATTGCAGTTTCTGTAAACTGTATTTTGTGAGTTCACTTATTTATTAAATTAAAGCACTAATTTTTTCAAATATGATAATATCCTAACATTTGAATTCATCAGATAAGACTTCGCACATTTTCTGTAACTAAATAATATGGTTTCTGATCTAGTATATATTTTCACTGACTGAAATAATATGGTTTCTGATCAAGTATATATTTTCACCGACTATATTATTATGGTTTCTGATCTAGTATATATATTTCACTGACTATATTATTATCATTTCTGATCTAGTATATATATTTTCACTGACTAAGTCAATATGGTTTCTGATCTAGTATATATTTTCACTGACTAAGTTAATATGGTTTCTGATCTATTATATATTTTTACGGACTATATTAATATGGTTTCTGATCTAGTATATATTTTTACGGACTATATTAATATGGTTTCTGACCTAGTATATATTTTCATTGACTAAATAATATGGTTTCTGATCTTGTATACATTTCCCCTGACTAAATTAATATGGTTTCTGATCTAGTATATATTTTCATTGACTTAATAATATGGTTTCTGATCTAGTATATATTTTCATATTGACTATATTAATATGGTTTCTGATGTACTTCAGTCATGGTGATTTCCTGGCATATACACGACAGAAGAAAAACAAGACCTATATCCTGAAGCCGGAGACTGGTTGTCAGGGCAAGGGTATTTGGGTCACAAAAAATCCCAAGGAAATCAAACCCCACGAACATATGATATGTCAGCAATATATGTGTAAGGTAATTATACCAGAAACATCAGGGCCAGAAAACAGTCAGGCAAACAGTTCAAATTTTACTATCCCATGTGCAAAAAAAACCAGAGAATACCAAAGCATCAACGAAAACATAATTTGAACTCAAAGGGCAAAATATGAACAAAGAAAAGATTTACATAGAGACCCTTGAAAACGTACAAGAGACCAAGTAATCTGAAATAGTAGGTGCCTTCTGTTTCATCAACGAAACCCGCCATGTAAATCTTGGTTAGATGCAAGAAAATGTCATAGCCTCCAAGTGAGAGCTGAGGCATAATTCTCAACCAAAACAAGAAGGCATGCTATGCTAAACAAATATTATTCAGTGGTAATTAACTTCAAGTTTTTATTCGAGTTAACCCAGCTAGCACATACATGTATGGGAACCAGTACAGAGTAGTAGAGCTTAAGATTTCAATATTTGCAGACTATTAAATAATTGGGCTATTTTATTTCTTGTTAAACCCTAACTAGGTGCATAAGACTACCTCTCAAGAAGAGCTAAGCAGATTTTGAAGGGCATATCTTTCAGTCTAGAAATAGATATAATTCAATTGAAAATAAAAATTTATCTTTGTTTTAGGGGGTGGTTTGTAAAAGAAAACTCTTTAGAAGTTTTTAGATTAACTGCTCTTGAATGGTTTAAATATAGCGACGATAAGATTAACAGGGAACAAAATTGAGTCAAATGTGTAGAACTAGAAAGATTTATTTTGCACATGTGAGTTATTTTCTCTTTTATTACCTAGTATGATGTATATTAATTTGACATTGTTTCTTTTTCCCTTCAGCCTCTGTTACTAGATGGATTTAAATTTGATTTAAGAATCTACTGCCTAGTCACCTCCTGTGATCCACTGAGGATATTCCTCTTCAAAGATGGCCTGGCTCGGTTTGCAACCAACAAATATAATGAGCCAACCAATAGCAATATTGTAAGTCACAATCCCATCAATAAATTATTGGCGATATTGTATATTTATACAATAGAAAATTAAAAAAAGGTAAACAAAAATAGATACAAGGTATATATATTATAATTATTTACTTGTCAGCATTCTAGATCTAGGAGAGATACTCAGAATTTTAGACCCTTAGATTTTGTATATATCTGTTTTCTAACACCTGAGGAATTTAGAGAAACAACTCAAAATATGTCATTTCAAAGGTCATTTTGTGTTTAGTGGTATAAAGACTCATTTAAAAAATGTTTTAAATTTATGCATCCATACACCTGCCCCCCCCCCCCCCCCCCCCCCCAAAAAATGAAAAATTTAGCAACTATGATTATATTGTATTAATTACCAGCTACAAGAAAGATAATGGCCAAGACAAATCTAAAACAACAAAAAACACAATCTGTGATACTTTAAGATCTAATTCTGAAATACTTTTTACCAAAAAAAACTACCACTTGTAAAATTTTTACATTGACTTGCCACCAATTACATTGAATGAAACTGAAGAAAAGTGAAGTGTAGCTAGCTTTGTTCACTATTTAAAAGGCTGTGAAACTTATTGTTTTTATGTAATTTTACTGTTTATTACAGGATAATGTTTTCATGCATTTAACAAACTATGCCATCAACAAACACAGTACGGACTTCATCAGGGATGACGAGGCAGGAAGTAAAAGGTAACAATGTGATGTCACAGAAACCTAGACTGGGTAAACATACTGTAACTGACCTATGTTTCTTGAAAAAGATTTATTTGCATTTAACTTGCAGTGGCCAAGTAGTTAAGATGTCCTTCACCAATTCATCAAATGTAGGTCACTGCTATCTATATTTTACACTTCACTGACTTTGATAAGATTTTTGTTTACCTCTGTTTGGTTGGAGTTTGCATTAAGCTTGATTTTTAAGAAAGCAGACGCAGAGGTATCTCAATATTTTACAAACATTTTATTGTGAATTATGAATTTATTTTTTGCCAAACAGGAGAATCAGCACTGTGGACAGATACATGCGTGGAAAGGGATATGACATTGATAAAATGTGGAATGACATTGATGATGTCATCATAAAGACTCTTATATCAGCTCATTCTGTTCTCAAACACAACTACCGCACATGTTTCCCGAACCACGTGAAAGGCAGCGCCTGCTTCGAGATCCTTGGATTTGATGTTCTGCTAGATAGGAAATTACGACCCTCAATACTCGAGGTAAAACTGTAGCAGTGGATAAATTCATTCATCAACCTTTGAAAACACATTTGATAACTCTTCCAGTTTAAAGGTTATATTAGCTCATCACGAAATTTCATAAGCTCATTCATCCCGAAGACACATTTGAACTCCTCCGGTTCAAAGGTTGTAGTAGCTCATAATGAGATTGTAGGGGGGAATGAGTTACAGATTTGCTATCTAACTATAACATGCTTTGAAACAGAGATAAAAATTATATGATAAATACTAGTTAATATAAGGTGACATATGTCCTAAAGGAGATACCCTGACTTACATCTTATTGATGTGAAATATGTTAAAACTGACCTTCCTTTTTGCTTTTCTAGAAGTTGAAAATCCAGAGAAATTTTTCTCTATTTAGATTCATGCAATTAGGGAAAGAGCTTTGTACAAGTCGTTTAACTTATGCCCGATCCCATTGCTATTGTATTGTATTTTCATAGAACTGTTTCTTAATTTTTGACCTTTGACCTATGATTGAAGACCTCATTTTAAATTTCATACATTTGACTTTGACCTTTGAATTTAGACTTGTATTCTTTGTCACTTGATATTTATATCATTTAGCTTATAATGCTGTTCTTATATGACCATTAATATTGTGGGGAGGTCAAACTTCAAATGTTTTTATCAATGAGATTTGAATACTGAGGCTTTAATTTTTAAACCAACAAAATGTGTGTATTTCATAATCAGAATTCGCAATATGATAGATGTACTAAAATTATAATCCTAATATGAACATTTTATTAAATTGATTTTCAGGTGAATCATTCTCCTAGTTTTAACACAGACTCGGAGCTGGACAGGGAAATCAAAGGTGCTTTGGTGTGGGACACACTCAACTTAGTCAATTTTGGTGCTTGTGATCGCCGTAGATGTATTGAAGAAGAAAAGCGGCGGATTAAGGAGAGGCTTCTGGGAAGAGGCGCAAAGAAGGAAACCAAGTAAGGGAAGGAACAAAATGGAAAATTGGTTAATTTGTGAACCTTTAATGATATGGTAGTGTCAACACAGAGTGACAAAATATTGATATGATAGATATATTGGTAATTATATTATCTATGTCCTTGTAACAAGAAAAAAAGGGAAAATATAACCGCCAGAACTTTGTTCAAACCAGGACTCTCCGACCTCAGATGGATGCTCTACCTATTGAGCCATCTAGTTGCCGACGATTGACCAGTTCCGCTACATTCTCACTATAGGTTTTGAAATAGGTTGTTGACTTTGAAAGAATGGACAGCTGATTGATTACACTTATAATACTCACTGACCTTTACTTATTCTGAAAAAAATAGGTTCAGACTCTATGAATAGCTGACAACTTTCACCAACAGGCCCCGGTTTCATCAACGTTCCTTAACTTAAGGAAACTCCTTAACTAAAAAATCTCCATAGGAAAGCATTACAGATTTCAAGGAAAGTTCCTTAGCTAAGGATTTCCCCCTTAAATTCTGTAATGCTTTCCTATGGAGATGTTTAAAGAGTAACTGTAGTGCAAAACCATCTTTTGTGTATGGAAAGATTGGTAAATAGTAAGTGAGATAATTCTCACGAAAAAAATTTTTTTGTAAAAATTACGAAGTTTTGACCATTTTTCTAAATTTCACACCTGAACGCAAATCAGAAAATCCCCGATTTTGCCATACGACCGGAAGTGACGTCACAACGGTGACCGCACTGATAGACTTGTGTAGTCATTATATTAAAATTATATGAATCGTATCACGACTTGTTATTTGTATAGAGTCTTCTTTTCAAGAATATGACACTTATTATATATCAAGGTTGTATGGAGTTCATTAATGACCCTACTGGTAATTCCAAGGTGTTATATGCCCCAGGGGGCCGTAATTAGTGGTGAGGGGGTCGGGAGTTCCACAGGTGTGCGGCACACGTGGTCATGATCACTCGACCATAAATCAATAACCGCCGGACTCGCTAACATGATTAACAGGTTATTATTTTGCGGAAAGACTTCAAAACATGCACTTGATATGATTAGGTATTAATTTTCTCATATTTTATTTCATATAACACCGCTAAAACGGCGTATGTATTCACTGATGGTCACGTTGATTGCATGCACATATCAGCAGGAACTGATCGTAACACCTTTTAAAATGCACGCTTAAAAATTTTAATGCATGTCGGTCGGCTGTATAAATACAAAACTACCTAGAAACAACCTCAAACAAACAGATAAGGAAAGGGATATTTGTGTTACTTTAGACCACGGACGTAGATATAATCTAATTCCGTGTATAGACTAGGAACTTCGAAAACCATATATTTTATTGGATTATTTTAAGAACAGTTAGTAACGTCATATAGAATGACAAGACCAAGCCTTTTTATACGTACAATACGATGTACGTATATTGGAAAATAAAAATATATGACTTTTATCAATACTTTCGACCTGTATAAACTGTTTTGACGGGTATCACATTTCGACTTCTTTTATCCTTATATATGTTTGAGAAATTATAGGTGTGTATAAAAGTTAACAGCTTTCTATCTATTGATAATTTATTTATGTCTATGCAGTATAAAAAAAAACATTTCAAATCGTGAATATTGTAAAATAAATAGAATATGAGCGAAATCCTGATGTTACCTGTCTTCAGGCACATACATCGAAATAGAAATCAAGACAATGTATTTCGAATTCTGTTTGAGAAAAAATAAGATTAGATCTTTGAAAACCCCTGTGTTTTACTGACAAGAAATGAACATGGAACATCTTTTGAAAATAAGATGAGAAGATTACTTAATTGGTTTTAATCACAGGCACTTGTGGTCAGGAGAATAGTCATCTAAATATATAGATAATTTGCAACATATGAATAATTAAAATAAAATATAAAAACTGACTTTAACAATTTCCTTTTTATGCTATTAATCATCTAAAACCATAATGAAGGTAATTGCCAAATTTCAGCTTGATACGTCAAGCGGTTAAATTTCAAAAAAAAAGAGTGTCGATTTTTTTGTTAAATTAAACCGCTTGACGTATCAAGCTGAAATTTGGCAATTATTTTATATTGCATATACGTCCCTGAGACATATCAAGCAAGTTTTCAACAAAACTTTTCTCGTTGAATAGAAGAGTCAAACTCGAAATTAAAAAAGTGTCATATACTGTGTGAGTTGACGGTGGGTTACGGAGATTTCGAAAGATACACGTGCACTCGATAGTCTATGTTCCAGTCGATCTACATGTAACTACAGATTAAGAGTACACATTTTGAAGTTATAAAGAGGGGATAATAACCGCAACATACTCTACTATTACAATTTAGTTAACTTTGATAGCCCCCCCCCCACCCCTCTCCAATGTTAATTACTTGCTATTTGAGTAACAAGTTACGTGTGAAGTTATCGAAATGACCAGGTAGATTATCCCGCTAATCTGATTACGTAATATAATGGACACTAACATGAGATTTACAATATTCAAAGGTACTAGGTAGAGTCACTCTTGAATCATTGGATAAATGATATGTATAACTGACATTATAAATGACACAGAGTATAACAATATGATAGCGCATATATATATATATGGGTCCATTAAAATGAATTTGAACAATCAATAAACACTATATTTATGAAAGAATCAAAATAAAGTTATTTCAATTACGATTTCAGATTATTCTCCCGACCCCCATATTGTGGTACGTCCCTTAATTTCATTGTATAATACAGTTTGAATCACTAATCAACCAGACGTACATATTACTATTATACATAGAGAGACATAGGACCCAATTTCTTGTGTTCCCGTTGTGACGTCACCAATACGTGTGCACAACTTTTAGCGGTTCGCGGTGCGCTTAATTAGCGTGTGGCAAAACAGGTAAAAAATCAAACTTCAACCTGTCGTAACTTTGTAACCGGTCGGCCGATTTTGATGCGGTTTTCGACAATGTATTAACGCCGACACAACGAGTCTGATCATTTCAGTTTCTATTTGCACTACAGTTACTCTTTAAGTTAAGGAGTTTCCTTAAGTAAGGAACTTTGATTAAACCAGGGCCAGTCAGCTTTTAATGACAATGCTGATTACATATATATTACAGAAGTTCTAATAGGTGTATAATCTACAGTTCAAAGTATCAGTTAGTGATATAGGTACCAATGGTAAAGTTGGTAAAATGTAAACTAAATTTGTTAACTCACTATGCAGTTCGACCATTAATGAAAAACAAGGTTTATGAGTGTGTGACGGGGAATAAGAAGAACCATCTGAGTATTTAACTGTTTGATGGTTAACAAGAAGGAACATCTGGGTATGTGAATGCTTATTATAGTTACGTATATTCTCAGTTAGCTGGATGATTGCTTACTGTTCCCACACATGTTTACAGAGAGGAACTGGAAATAGCTCAGGCCCAGTACCTGGAGACATTGGAGAGGTACGAGAATGGACACCTGGGAAATTTCCGGCGGATCTATCCGGCACCTGGGTGGGAGAAGTATGACAAGTTTTTCCACAGCAGTGGCACCCTATTCCAGGAAACTGCGGCCTTCAAAGCCAGAAGTGAATTGGCAAGGTATGCTATACCCCAGAATGATTTATATCATTTAAACTGAAAATGTAAACCATGGCACTTAAAATGGTTACCTTCAAATAAGGTATACAAGAACAACTACTGTTTATTTTATAAATCACTTTCTAAATACTGTAAAACAGGAAATGTTCACCCTGTCTTTATTCTGCCCTTTCATGAAAAGATTTCAATTTGTCAAGAATTAGTTCCTGCACCAATACCCCAAATATGAACTTTAAGTGACAATGAAGTAGTGTAGGAAATGAATTTATCTTCTGTGCAATCTTCACATTGGGTCGGAAAATGTAATTTGCTGAATTATTTTGTTATCTGAAATCTTGTTTGTTATAAACTCATAGTTGTACCTGACAATATTGTTTTACTATATTAATTTAGACAACAAAGAGATGACATAGCTCGGAAAAAAGAAAAGTTAGAATCCATGTTAAAAGGGAAGAAAGGAAACACAACAGGTCTTCGGCCGGAGAGTCCAAACAGTCGCAGACGACGGACACTACGACGGACAACCATGCCTTCCCGACGTCTTCTTAGCTCACGTAATAGTCTAGAGGTCAGTAGTACTAGTGTTGATCCTCTTTACTCCGTTAAAAGTCGCAACTTTTATTGCCACAGTCGATATCTTGTAGTTGTGATCAAAGGGAGATAATTCATACAGCAAGACGTAAAGATGTCATACCAGAAAGTAAATTAATAAGCCTCTTGTGCTCTTCCCTTTATTCAGCCACATTCTTCAAAGTTTAAATGACACAAGTCACCTAACACACTTGGACAATTTCAAGTAAATAACAGATAGCTTTCCTGGATCGCTCGGGCCAGATAATTAAGTGGAATAACAGAAGTAGCTGTGACTGATTTATTCTTGACAAAGGTCAGCTATATTTCCTCATTCAGAGAGAAATTCTACCATAGTTCTACTGCAATAAGCCCAGGGGACCAGCGCATAATATCTAACTTGGGTAGAGTAATGAGCTTGCTACAAGATTGAATTCAAATATTGGATAGAATGTAAATTGCCATTGGTGGGCCTATTGCCAGACATGGGCCTTTTGTCAGGGTAATAGGAACTTTCATCTATAAAACATGTGTTAACGTGTGTTACACTTATCTCCTCAGGTGATGGGCAGTGAGTCTTCACGCCAGGTGTATGATGAACCACTGGACACATCAAAGCCTATGGACATCCTGGAAGAGGAGGAGCTAGAGAGAATTAGTGGCCTATTACAACGTGACAATTTGGTTCGCGGTCTTGGCATTGTGGAGCATGTTTACCGCCTCCTACACTGTACGCCGGGTACCATGGGGGTCCTGAAAACAGACTCCCGTGCTCTTCCTCCTCCACTGGTACGTATCTCTGTCATGTTGTCTTACAATCATAATTGACTTGGTATCAGAAAAAAAATAGGTAGTTATTAAAATCAATAAACCCTGACGCAGTTAGATGTAATATTGTAGAATTCTAACATGATTGTGTACCAAACTAGTCCTGAAATATTTTCTAATTTGTGTAGAAAATAAAATAGTCTAGAACATTAATTAAGTCTTAATTCAGAAATGTTAGATTTTCATGAAGATTATTCAATCTTGAAAACCAAAAGGCATATTTTATGAAGCCTTTCATACAATATGATTTTAAAACTTAATCATGAGTTAAATTTGATAAAAATATGTATGATATACATGTTCTGAAAGGTTTCCTATGTATGAAAATGATAAATCATTGCTTTGCTGTTTTTAAAGCGGCCAAAAAACCCAGATGGGTTTATCAGTTGTAAACAACATACGTTGATACCGGAGATTACATTGGTAATACATTCTGTGGTAGATATGTAGTACATTGTCGAGACTGTTTGTGATACGTTCGTAGTGATTCAGGTCTGTCTCGTGTGAAGTGTCTTATATGCATTGGTCTCAAAGATGTTATATTTATTTTTGTCAGTTTTAGTTTGATTATTTGGTTGCAATTTTGAGTTTGGGCAGACATGGAAGGGTTAAGTATAGCTCAAAATAAGTCCTATCTGACCTCAAGGAAATAATTCTAAGTTGCTTACTTACAATTCAATGTGGACATCATCATCAGAGGAAATTGCTTTACTCTAAAGCATCTTACCACAAGGATCCCTGCTGCACATGTTGATTGTCTACACATGTGCTGTAGAAATGTGGGGTGATCTGATTGTTTTGAGTTAAAATTTCATGCAGCTCATTTGTTGTAAAATACCACTTACAGGAAATAAAAACTGAATCTGCATTCTTATGGTAATTGTACACTGATCATGTAGTCCGTACATCCATCATGTAGTTAGTCCATATGCCCATCATGTGGACCATCTGATACAGCTGATCATATAGTCTATACCGCCATCATACATGTGGTCCATACACCCGTTACTTGATCCTGTCATGTGGCTAAGAAGCTGTCATGATATCAATATCAGGTCAGAGGACTATACATATGAACTCTTCTGCAGGCCCTATAAATTAACTTTTGATTAAACTCTTGACAGATCTACATCCATAACCCATTAGCCACAAGACCAGATACGCAGGTAAAAGAGTTGCTGCCCCTGTTTATAGAACTCTCCACCATAACAATGAGTTTGAGGCTAATCAGAATGATGCATCCTTATCACGGCTTAGATATGAACATTTTAAGTTAGTACAGTAGACTCCGCTTAATATCACTTCTCATTTGTCCGGGGAAAACATGATATTAACCGGAACATGATATTAAAAGAAAACGTATTTTCTGACATTTTTCAGCCCTCAAAACCGGAAGTGGACTTGGTTAAATGTCGTAGTGCTGTGACTCAACAGAGAAGATTGTTGAATAAAGATATTTTATCACTAACAATGTTTTTTTCACTCCAGTGACCGTATAATCTTTGGTTTTGTTCTGGAATGCACTTATTTTCATATATATTGTTCGTACGTAATATTATCAGTAGGCTAGCTTCACACGAAACCAGGGACGAAACGTACTACGATTGTTTACTGCAGTAGGCCTACCGTAATGATGTAACGTTAGGCATACAAGTGGCTGGTATTCTGCATCAAATTCGTGTTTTGAAATCATGACACTCCGTAAATAGTTACCGTTATCTTGATATGTATACTGGTTTTTCGCTTGTGAAATCTGTTGTTTGTTTAATTTCTTTAGATATTCGCTGCAAGTGCGACATCGTGTTCACAGAGTTTGTCGGTTGTATAGCGCTACCGCAAAATGAACTTTTACCTTTACGTGACGTTTCATTGGATGACCTCTATGCAAATAAAACAACCACGCGATAAGATTTAGTCTCGGCACTTATATTTATTCACCAGCCTGCCTAGAATCACGGCATGTCGGAGTCGTACTTTGGCTATTTAAAAATCATAACAAAGACGATATCTCTGCATTTTACGTGAACATTAGCTTAAATTAATTAATTGGACACTTATTGTTTAAAAGACACTTTTTATTTTAATTTCAATCAATATTTCGTCATGTTTACGGAAGACCATCCACTTGTAAGCCTTCTTCACGACAACGTGAATTCGATCTAAGACGAGCTGAAATGAAAAATGGAACTCGTGTTAGGAACTCATTAAATCACACATGGCGTTATATAAGATTACAAAAGTATGGGTTCCCTCACCCAAAGGTGTAATCTTTGCTCCGGTATGCCAAGTCAATCTATTGTTCGACTAGTACGGCAGTGATCAGGTAGGTGTGAAAAAGACGCAGCTGATCTCATGACCACGGCGTTGTTTACATAGCGATTTCAGGTGTGAAACTCGAGTCCCCGGGGCATTTATATGAAATTATTTCTTAACATTTACCTGTAATTTTTGTGTGACAGTGGCCAAAAAAGTGATATTAACCGAAATCCACCTGGAAACAAGTGATATTAAAAGAATGGCATTACATAGATTATATAGCAGGAAAAACGGTGCATGAAGAAAACGTGATAATAACCGAAAAGTGATATTAACCGACGTGACATTAAGTGGAGTTTACTGTAACAGTAGTTGTTTAGATACTGGTATGTAATGTGACATAGGAAAAGCAAAATACTTCTTGTCTTTTAGCATTAGCAACTTCCAGTGTTTAGAATCTATATAATTTCATGTGATAGCATTTAGTTCCATAATAGATTTAATTAATTTAGGTATAAATAAGTGAACTACTATTTTCTTTTCTTATTTGAACATACCTTATTTCTGCAATGAAACTTTGTAGGAACCATGTTTCTTGATAATGATGAATGTCAGTAATATATTTAGAATATTTTGTTTTGTTTGAGCCAGTCCAATCAATATGAAAATAACTATATGCAATAATGATATCTTGCACATGTGTATACATTTAAATGAATTAGAAAGTTGAATGAGCAATATATATATAAATTCTATGTGTATGTTTGATATTTTATGAAATTGTGTATAAATATACCGGATTCCTGTGGGCACCACCCTTTCTGTTGTCTTTCTGATCCTGTACACATTAACCCACCAGAGTAGTTTTGCCTTTCATTGATTATCTCCCCTTCCTTCTCCCTCCACACTCCCACAGTTAATTGTTTGTTGTATTCACCTTAATCACTACTCGTGGGGCACATAAAAGAAAATTGGTAAAAAAAGATATTGAATATTTAGTGATAGAAGAGACTTTTTAAAGGAAATGTATTTATTTCATAAAACAGAAAATTTAAAAGGAGGAAAGATACTACTGTGTGTGATAAATTTGTTACAAAGTGGCGTTTTGTAGGAGGGATTTATTATGGTGAATATTGTATTCTTAATATAAGTACCTTTATTCCGATTCTGTTTTACAAACTAAGGAACACATTTGTTGTTTATTTATGTTAGTATGTATATGAAAAAAGTGAATATGGTTTTGTGAAATCCTTTTAATTCCTTGAAGGTTGTTGCAATCAATTGGCAAAAGAGTTATGTACCTTGTATGATCATACCGGTATAAGGGAAGCAGTGTTCTTGAGGCAAAATATGACAAATATAAAATTGAGAGTTCCTGTGTAGTTGAAATGAACATCTATGTTGTATGTTTCGCTGTACATTTAAGCTCCCAACTGATCTAAGTTTCTCCTACTTATTGGGGAAGGTAAGTGTCCGAATAATTTCTGTACTTCAGACTGCAATAGAAGTGACAACATTGTCTTGATACTTATAGGGTTATCCTGTATATCACAGCATGTCTCAGGATACACAATATCAATCCATATATGTTTTATTTACGATGCATGCTAAACTAAAACATTTTTTTGTCTGATTTCAATTCAGTTCAGTTTATTTTATTAATAAAATCTCTTCTTTTTTTTTAATTGCAGTATTTTTTTTCAAACTAAATCAAAAATTTATATAGAAACCATAATATTGCACTATGTAGTTTCCAGAATTCAGTGCTATTTTCAATAATTTTCTTTCTCATAGATGAATCAGTTCAATAGACGTCTTTGCCATCTTAATTGGCATTAGAACCTTTGTTGTTTAGCAATATTAAATAATTAGTTGTCCTTTTATTTTCTGACATGAAACAATTCTGTAATGATATTAAAATATTTTAAAATTAAATAACAAAAGCTATTTCTGAGAATTATTGAAACAATTTAAAAATTGTCTTCTGAATATTTATTTAACTTTCATATTAATTTATGATGTTTCCCAATATATAATGGTACTGAATGGGTGAAACTTCTTAGCTAACTGGTATCTGCAAGCAAAATGGAAAAGTAGAGAAAAAAAATCAGCAATTTTGTAAAAATCATTACATTATTGAATTTTTATTTTGACAGATCACAAAACACGTCTTGTTCATGAGAAACAGGTCTCCGGGTTTTAAACAGACCAGTGTAAAATATCCAACGTATTCTTTTCCTTATGGCGGATACAAGGTAGCATGGTCAATAATGGAATCATTTTAAAATAATAAAAAAGATAATGAACCATGCAAGCACCCAATCAGTATCATCTTAATTCTAATTAAATCTCATTAATTTCTAAGACTTACGTATATATATTGCTTCAATAATATGAATCTAATTGCCTACTGGTATTTTTTGCTTCAATTCCTCCTCATTTACTAAGAAGCAATAAAAACAAATTTGGCATTTTTGTCTATCTCTGGCTGTACATATGGTTTGCTTCAACTAAATAGTTGTAACTTAAGGATCTAGAAAAGAATTCTTTCTTTCCTTTTTTTTTTTGTTCTTCTTATTATATTATTTGATATTTTTAGAAAAGAGTGTTTTAAGTTTTTTTATTCATCATTTCACTTGTTGGCAATTCTTTTCTTCTTGTGCTAGAGTTGATTTTTCCGTCATATTTATAAATATCAAATACAACAGATTTTAATAATTTTCATACAAATGTGTCATTTATAGTTTGTATTTGTATTCTGTCAGTGATAAGATTTTCCAATATATATACCGGTATGTTTATATACTGATAGAGAAATTATAGTAATCCTAAAGAAAACCAAACAGGACAGTGAAATACAATGTGGGTAAAGTGAGGTGATCATGTTTATTGTACATAATTGAGCAATGTAATAGGTACTGTGTTTATACCTGTAGCAGTGACTCCAAAGTCATCAATCCCGAAAGTTTACAGGAAATCGGTCAGAGCTTGAATTACATACAAACCATGTAATATAGAACATGTTTGATCTACAAAAAACTTGTATCACTATTTTGATTACCTGGTAATGTAAAATGCTTCAAGTTTGTGTAAAATCTAGCAATGCTTCATGAGGATAAATTTTCTTGCAAGTTATTTGTAAGAAACATTTAAGGAATGGTTCACCTTATACCTGAAAGTCCCCCCCCCCCAAGTCATTAGTAATTATTGTAACTAATTAACAGTAGCTCTTAATTACTTGTAGTCTCTAGATCTGTTGTATCAGCTTCATCAACAAAATGACAAATTTAGTTTAAAAACCGAGAAGAAAAGATTAAAAATTACCGTTCACAGAAAATATAAACACAAAAATTACCTTATCTCTGTAGACGTGTTTGTTTTATCAAAGAATGAAGTTTTAAAAGTTTATGTTTACCTGTCGTTTAGTTGATGAAGTGAATTTACCTATTTACCCCTGAAAACCCATTTGAACTCTTCCAATTCAGAGGATATGGAATAGTTCATTATGAGATTTATATTTTAATGAGCTGCATCTCAACTTGTCATCATCACAACTCAATCGATTACTACATTAATTTTTAATTAATTCTAAACTGGAACTGGAGTCGGAAATAATACTTTTTTTTAACTTTTACAAAATTAAAAGAAAATAAGATTAATCAAAAACATACTGTATAAAAAATTTAACCTTTGAATTTTAACATCTTTATAAAGAATAATTAATATAATTATTCTGATAAGGAAAAATGGGAAATTAATGGAGATTTAAGCTTATTGAATTATTAGAACTTTAGTATTATTTTAAGTTATTATAAAATGTTTTTATGAATTGACTATAGATTCCTTACATTAAATGTATTTTCTATTTTATTTTATTTATAATTGTAATCATGTTATGATGACTTGTGAGAAAGCACCACTTAACTGTTTCTCAAGATGTATGGTACTGTTTCTGAATTTTTATACGATGAAGAGTGGTCTGAATTTGCATAAAACAAGCCTCAGTTTTTAGCTGAACCCAAAACAATATTACCACAAAATATTGATAATGTTTTTGAAAGGAAAAATGATCCAAATAAAAATATATTTGAATTTTGCAGAAAAACATCCTTCAGATATACAGCAAAATGTGAGAAAATATAGTAAATTTGACATAAAATATAATCTCACAGATAAAAGCTATATAAGTCAGTTAAATTCATGTGATGAATTATTTTAACCCCAACCCCAAAACCTTCATGATTTATTTGAGTTGAGCAGAAACGGTTCCATCTACTATGCGGAAACAGTTAATTGTATATATATGTAGATGTCAATGTAGATGCTTTATAGATGATTAAAGTTATCTGTCTATCTCTCTGATCTATACTGCTATGTTGTACCCTCTCTCTCTGCACCTGCACAGGATAACCAGAGGTGGCTGTGCTCTAGTAGAAACACAGAATCTTGCCTTATGGGGCGCCAAGCTCCAGTACGTATAAAGGACCGCCAGTATTATAAAAAGCTCCTGGATAGGTACTTTGGACACAACCATGCCCTAGCTAATGAGGTCTCCACAAAGGGAGATAAACGGGCCAAACAACCTAAAGCTTCAAATCATGCCAACTGTGCATCCAACTATCATGGCAGTGTGTTCTGTCAGACCCGGGAGGACACACGCCAGTTTCCACAAGTTCGACTCTCGTACAGCACGAGTGATCGGAAGGTGGTTCTTATGCACCAACCTTTCGTCAACGCTGATGAGTCTGAGGGCGAAGAGCTGTATGAGGACGAGGTTGGTAGCCACAGTAACTTGTCGTGTGGCGCAGAGTTGCTGTGAATTCAAATTCTAACTGACTGATACGACTGACGTGCGTGCTTTATATACATACTGAAATTTGTGTTATTTTGCAGTACGTTACGGCTGATTTTTAGTTTTTTGGTGCAGCATGCAGCAAAACCAGTCTTTGCATATTCACCATGTCATTTGTTTGAAATATGCATGCTGCAACATCAATCTCTGCATAATCACCATGCCATTATTTTTGTGACTTGATTTGTTGACTGATGTGTCAGATGCTATGTTCAAGCTACTTGTATAATCTCTTTTTGTTGTATGCTGTTGTTTTATCGCTGTGCCTTTTTGCCACCGACCATATTATAGATCTCTTGCTTTCAACTAGAACCATTTCACATTTACGCTGACAGATGTCACTGGTACAAATCTACATTAATATATGGAGGGAAGACCTATAACTCTAGTGTGGTAGACCTAGTAGATCCCGATTAACCAGAATTTGTGCAAATTTTACCTTGAATGTGTAAGAAATCAACAATATACAGACATAAGTTTTTTTAGGAAAAAGATTCATCAGTTTGGTCTGAATGATATACACTGAGTTTGTTTTGTACACAAACAGGAATTGAAAACTTAATGTGCGAGCTTTCGAAAAGGTCTGTTTCCTTTGTCAAGCAAAGAGTACAGACCCGTACACGTTCGCTGTTCCACTTTTAGCGTACCGTTTGCGTATAGCCTTTCCGTAGCACTTCCGTACCATTACCGTAGCATTTCCGTACCGTTTGTGTAGCATTTCCGTACCATTATCGTAGCATTTCCGTACCGTTTGCGTAGCATTTCCATAGCATTACCGTAGCATTTGCGTTTCACTACCGTACCATTTCCGTAGCACTAGCGTCATTTACAAAGCGTTTGCGAAACGTTCGGTTGAAAATTTTACGGAATAAATTTGACGAAACGAATAGTTCATGTTTTTATAAGCTGCATAAACTAAGAATTTTGTAAATAATCTCTGTATCAAAAATTAACAAAACAAAAAACAAAGCTTTTATCAATATGTATGAATCTGACAAAATTTAACATGAAATTTAATTAAATTAAATAAAAATATGCCCCAGCCAGTCGGACAACATCGGGTCTTTCCAGCAAGCTCGTACTACATGTTCCAATATTACCGATATTTGATATTGTTCTCAATTACTTTTAAGGCATGTCTGTTTGTTTCACTCTCATACCATTATCTTAATGGCAAAGAAAACATTAAAAACAAACGTACGCATGTGTACATGCTGGATCTCCACTTTCGGTTTCAGCACACGTTTCCCGATGCATTTTGGGTATTTCGTTTCGTTTGTATGTGTGGATCCGTTTTTATAAAAATCCGTAGCATTTCCGTACCGTTTGTGTAGCACTTCCGTAGCATTTCCGTACCGTTTGAGTAGCATTTCCGTAGCACTTCCGTACCGTTCGCATAGCATTACCGTAGCATTTCCGTACCGATTGCGTCGCATTTCCGTAACATTTGAGTAGCATTTCCGAAGCACTTCCGTACCGTTTGCGTCTAAGATGGAACAGCGAACGTGTACGGGTCTGTACAATAGCCGAGTATCAGGTGTTCTGACTGCTGAAATCAGCTCACTATAGACACTCGGCTATTGTACTCTTTGCTTGACAAAGGAAACAGACGTTTCCGAAAGCTTGCACATTAAGTTTTCAATTCCTGTGTGTGTACAAAACAATCTCAATATGTAAGACATAAGTATTAGTTTTGATTTAATTCTGAGGTTAAATTTTCTGTAATCTCTATATTTTGGGGTTATTTTTAAATCAACATAACGTAAGGACAAAAGTCACGAATCTATCATCTACTGGGTCATAGCTCCCATTTTCCATCTGCAGCTCACCCATTCACCAGTTGAGCTTTTTTGTCTTCGTGGAATATTTTGAACTCCTTTTCCACCATTCTAGAATCACTGTAGTGCTTGTCAAGGGATTTGTGATATTGCATGTTTCTGAAATGTAGAATAATATTTTTACTATTCTTCTTTGACTGCAGAAGTTAGTTTTTCTTTATTTTCTAACTTTTATCTCTATTCAAAATAGGCAATCTAACATGTACATATGTAATTCTTGTTGATTTCAGTCTTATATTTTATTACATCTAAAGTTGTTCATATTCTTAAGTTTTGTCTCGAATTGATTAATCCAATTTTGTTTTTTGTTTTTTTTTTTTTTACTGGAAGTATTTTACATTTGATTTGTGAACTTTCATTGTTGAAGATTCTATGTGATTTCATTTGAGAAATAATACCTATAAAATAGTAGCATAAAATATCAGGTTTATATATTTATAATTCTGAGATTACAATGTAAATACTGGGACTTAAATTTTTGTTGTGCTCTGACTTTAGTTTGAAAGTTTGACAAACTTGCTTTTTTGAAAAAATGTTTACTAGAAAAATATACGAAAACAAATTGTATTGTCTCTCTTTCTTCCTCAGAAGTCTTTTCAATTTGTTGATTTTCAGGGTATATTTTCTGCATTTTTTTTATGAAAAATTGTTCCACTCAATATTTTGACTTCTAATTTATTTTAAAGTGAAATACACTGTTCTCACTTTACAACTTTGATAACTGGAGCTTATTAGTTTTTGTTTTGTTTTTTGGGTTTTTTTTGTTTTGTTTTTTTTTCAAATTGATAAGAAATAAAAAAAAAAAAAGGTATTCATATGTATGAACTACCAATTCGAATTTATTTTAATTCCCTTTTGTCACAAATGTATCACTTGTTTGTTGAATAATGTTTTAATCTCACTGAAAGGCACCATTTTCTGAGTGAGCCCTTCTATAATTTTGGTGTAAGAAACAAAAAGATTTTATCACAAATTAAAAGATATACAGACAAAAAGAGGGATTATACACATAAAAGTGCAAAATTAAAAATTCAAATATTTTTGTAAAAATTTAAAAATCAACTACCAGTTCTATTTTATCCTTGGATTAACTTATTTTTTTAATTCCAGAAATACTGAAAATAAAAATTGTAGAATTGATAAGAAAACTCAGCTGTATACGTACTGTACACTATATCACTTGTACTTTTAATTAATCTTAACTCCTCCTGATTTTTAACCCTTTTAAGACGTTATAATATTTATGTGGGTAAGCAAATGGTGGGGCATCTTTCTGGAATTATTAAGAATATTAAAAGAAGAAACAATTTCTGAAAAATAAGCAAGAAACCTGATTGTGTGTTTTCCTGTAAATTTTTTAATTTTTATTAATCAATATAACAGGAAACAAATCTTGGATATATTTGATCATCAACTTCCTTTCCTACATGTATTATTGGAGTGTGGTGTTGAATTACAGTTTGTATGCTAATTTCAAAAAAAAATTAAGTCAAAGGAATACACAATACCACTCAATTTTTCTCCCCCTGAGAAATGGTTTTTTTTGCAGCAAAAGAGTTCATTCTGCTTTATTTCCTGGAAATTGTTCTTTGATAAATATGCAAACTTTTTCGGGTTTTTTGTTTTTTTGATTTGCTCACCCACATATGACCTTAATTAAATAATCCCTAATTAAAACATTGATTAATCCCTAAATAAAAATTAATTAATCCTTAATTACTGTCAAGTGTGATGATGAGTGGTGGCAGGATGACTTTTCGGTTCAAGGCATGTTGATAGTTGTTGTTATACCGGGATGTTCAAGGGTAGCCGATAACTTTATAGGTTCGGCTTCGTTTGTGTCTAAGAAGGTACACTTTACAAAATATAATGGACAACTTTATCTCGCACAAATTTCATGTCAATTCACTGCCATCCTTAGGATCTCTGTCCCAATCCACTATCGGTTCTTTATTTTGCATAAATACAGTGACCTCCCTTTAATTCATTAATTTCAAAAGTGTTAGCAGTGGTACAGGGATCCTGAATTCATTTCAGATCATCTGGGAGAGTAAAATTTATTTGCTAATGGATTTTGTGCTCTGTCAGTCCAGAGATGATGTGGTCACTTTAAGGGCCACTTCTTTTGCCCTGTCACATTAAAGTTTTGTAAACTGGACACAGTATATAATAATAAGCGGGGATTGTTTTAGTATCACTACATCTACAAAAGGTCTAGTATTGCCCTGAACAATCTGGTATCTGGGCATACCACTCAGGTTTTGTTGATACTTAGTGCCCGCGCAACTGGTTACTTCTTAAAATTATTTCCTTTTAAAATAAAATAGATTCACGGCAGAATTTTCACACCTTTCGTTTCAGATTAACCACTTAATTGGGCTTGTTTACTGTTTTTCCCTTTGTTTCAGAGTGATCGTGACCAGGTTACTTACAGAAGCCACGGTCATCATCATCACCTTCACCCCACTAACACTGTAGATAGTTCTAACACTAGTAGTTATGCCTCCATGCTTGGTTCCGTCGCACTGCACCCGTATAACATGTCCCCCAGCCAAATCACACCTGTGCCCCAGCCGTATCTGCCCCACCCTTACAATTTATCCTCCACCCACCTCACGCCCATCCCTAAAGGCTACAGGCGTCGGGGCAATGTCTCCACGTCCAACACTGTTAGTTATACTCGTTTAGTGCCATTTTCACAATCATCTGCTCCTTTGTCCTCCACAATGCAGCCAAGCTATGGCTCGTCGGGCCGCAGTACCACCTGGCAGGGGAAGTCGGGCAGCCTGGGTAGCCTTAACGAGAAGACGGTGCCTTCTTACCAGGTAAACTGCAGGTCACCGTTGGCCGTCACAGCCATATATAGCCTCATTTTCATGTAGTAGCTCTAGTAGAGATTTCCCCTAATGGTATAGAGGTTCTGGGAGCGGTAACAATCCAAAGGTGACTGTGATTAATGTATCTGTAGTATTGGGCCACTAATTCACAACAGGTTGTAGTTTCATGTGCAAGGCATAGTTACATCTCATATATATAGGTGTATTAAGTACATCACATGATGAAATCAAGTATTTTCATTGACTGTAAGATCTGTTAACTTAACGTATGATATATATATGTGATTGCGAGCTGTTGACAACATTGTGGTTTCCTTCATCAGTTTTTCTAAAAAAAATATTTATGTTTCACTCTTAGGCCAATGGCTATCAGGTCAACATTGTCGGCAACATAAAAAACTAATCCATTTTCACATTTGTTGCCAGTTATAAAAAGCAAGTATTAATAGGTTAAGTTTGTTATCTGTTGAAATACAATGAGATTTATCATAAGATGTACTGAATATGTCTTCTTTAATCAGGGTACTTAAGTGTTGCTCCAAGGAGTGTGGGAGCTTATAACCTCTGGCTGATCTGAGCTACTATACTCCAGGGAGCTATACTGAACTACCACATAGAAAGGATTTTGGGAGGGTTCTTTCTGTCGTTCATAATTTTTGCAAATTATTTGAGCAGAATAAATTTTACTCCTGTATTTTAAGTAGAATGGCTATGCATGTCAGCATTATTAAAGATGCATGAAATTCTCGCAAATATTTGCAGATTTTATATGCTGAAAAATGTTTCTCTGTAAAAAAAAAAGAACAAAAATTTGAACCCTGCAATGAACAACCATTAGAGAACTAGTATTGATGTATGGAAGTGATGGTAAATGTGTTACAGTGTACGTCTATGTAGAGTAGACTGGTTATGGTGTAATTCACTGGGGAAACTAATACAGTGTAATGCCTCCAATAAGAGTATCATCAATGAAAATCCTTTTTAAAAGAAAGCTTTTGATAAATTAATTTATACTGATCGTTAGTTATCTTGAAATGAAACAAGTGCTTATTGTAATGGGGTACCATTACAGATGTCCCCCAAACTACCCCTTTGGTCGGAACTGATGAGCCCAATGAACTCACAATGGAAATATAGCTGACACCCCATATATCAGCGGTCATGTTGACGAATTAGGAAACGGAGGTTACGACAATGTCCGTGGTGTCCTACTACAGTTATATATAAAATTTCATTGAAATCGGACAATATATAAATTTCGACCAATCAGAAGCCAGGAAATAGCGGCCATGTTGACGAATCATGAAACGGAGGTTACGACAATGTCCGTGGTGTCCTACTACAGTTATATATAAAATTTCATTGAAATCGGACAATATATAAATTTCGACCAATCAGAAGCCAGGAAATAGCGGCCATGTTGACGAATCACGAAACGGAGGTTACGACAATGTTGTTGGTGTAATACTACACAAATATATTAAATTTCATTGAAATCGGACAATATATAAATTTCGACCAATCAGAAGCCAGGAAATAGCGGCCATGTTGACGAATCATGAAACGGATGTGACGAAAATGTTGTTGGTGTAATACTACACATATATATTAAATTTCATTGAAATCGGACAATATATAAATTTCGACCAATCAGAGGCCTCCATTTTCGTTTCGGTGGCAACCAAACTTTACGAAAATGTTACCATGTTATTCAGCATCCCTTAAAACACCCATGTACCAATTTTTACTGAAATCGGAGACTGAATTTTGAAAACCGGAAATTAGCTCTGGCGGCCATCTTGGACTTCCGGTCGCGAAAAAACAACCCGTTTTCACACACCCCGCCCCTAATGAGTATGTGTGTGAAGTTTCGTGAAGATCCGTCCAGTAGTTTTTGAGAAAACGGTCGGAAACCTCCGCGGCGGAAGAAAGTGGAAGAAACAAGAATAATAATAATAATAATAAGAATAATAATAATAATAAGAATAATAATAATAATAAGAAACCGAGCAAAAACAATATGTCCCCCCACTTCGTTTGGGGGACATAATTAACAATGAAAAACAAGTCCATATTTGTACATTTCATTATTGAGAATCTTGGATGAAAAGTGTGAGAAAAGTGCGAGACAATTTTTATCATCAGTTTTGATTAGGCAACAATGTCAGCTTCTTTATAAATACAATAACTTTTGTAGAACAATCACCCTTTTTTTTCTAACTTGACTAAATTGACTATTGTAATACATGTAGTTTTACTTGACTAACTTGTTAGGGAAACTGTTTAATTTATTACGCATATCATTCCTTTTATAAGCACATAATAATTTGATAATTCCAATTACATGCCCTGTCTTTAGCCTCCCGGTTTTTACACGTTGAACGTGGTAAGTGCTTCCTGTTAACCGATGACTACCCCTTCCTGTTCCCCTTTTGTTTAGCATCGGTTTTCTTAATTACTGGTTCATAGTTTTAATTTGACTTGTTGCATTCTGAGTGCATTTAAATACCTGACTTGTACTAATCCTTGTTTTTGTATTCAGTTATTTACTTGTTATTATTGTGCACTAGATATTTGAGATTGTGATTTGTTGATTTAATCATTGAAAATGTTTTCTTCAGGAAACCTAGCTTGCTCGAAAAACAGATTAATATAACTGTATTAACCTTGTGTTTTTTTCAGAGAATAACTTTGTTAAAAAGTAACAAGATTTATTTTACAAATACATGCTAAGTGTAACAATAACACTTGATTGATATAATTAATTTTCATTTTTTCTTCATATTGATTAAAAATTGTAAATTTCAAATTTCTTAATTGTCTGATATCTACAATCTGTTTTAGATTATTCAAATGCATTGAATTTATATATCAATGATGTAACTTTCGTTTATATTTTTTATCAGGGAAGAGGGGAGAACAAAATCCAGAAAAAATTGTGTTAAAATGTTATTGTTATTTTTTTTAACACAATTCTTTCCGAATTTCAACAGAGAAGCAAATTTGGGAGGAAACCCCTTGGAGGATCCAACAGGTCTGCCGGAGGGACGGCCATAATCCCGGAGACTGAGTACCGTAACAACATGTCTCATCTGATGGACACGGAGGCTGAGAGGGCTCGACTACTGGCAAAAAATGGATACACAGCAACGGGAGAGTGGCGCTCGGACACCACCACGCCCAGCGCTTCACAAAAACGCACACTTAGTGCACATGGTCAGCGCAAAGAAGGTAAGCATCTGCTGAAATTTATTTCTTAAAACTGAATTCTGAAATATCTAAATTAATTCAATGATGTCTGAAAAGTTCTTTATTCTTCACAAGAATTTATATAAACATAATTCATAAGAATTTTATTCGTACAAACTCTGATATGTTTCTTTTTGTGAATTTTTTAACTGGAACGTCTCAAATATTCCGTTTAAAGATTTCAACCAGATTTAGATATTTTCTGTTTACATTCTTCATCAGATTACAGTGGCCCACTAGGTAACTAGGAATTAACTTCATTAGATATTTAATAACCTTACAGTGTCTGATAGTGTTCTTAAGGGTATATGCTTAATTAATTGATTAAATCTCCATTTCAAAAGAGTTCCAAAGTATCAAACCGGTAAGACTCAAATATATGAATGATAATTTGGGCCTCTGGTTGATTAATGAACAATTTGAAAGGTACACAAGAACAGCATCCAGTGAAAATCATCTTTTGTGGGGTTTTAAGCAATATTTGCATTGCGAGGATCAGAATTTTAAATAAAAACACTAGAACAATATCAGATAGTTAGAAAGGTCAGCATTTGACAGTGCTTCCAATAACTAGACCAAGTTAGTTTTAAATTGTTAGTCCTAAGAAGGGGAGATCACTCTAATGTAAATCACAGTTGAAACATATATGGTAGCATACATCCTTAAATGCATGTGTATAATACATTGGTTGGGTGCTATAATTCCATATTGTACAAACTCAAGATTAAGAGTTGAGATTTTACTCTGTGTGCATGACATATTTCCTAACAACATTTAAATTCCAATATAGACCTTATACTTATTGCATGTAAATCAGTTCATACATATATGCATATCTATTAATCTAGTAACTTAAGTTAGGTGGGAATATTAGCATATTATATTATCCATCTGTCCTAATACCCACTTTATTAAGAAAGAATTAGCAACACTATTAATTATATAAATACAACCTTCTTGCACTGCCACAGTGGAACCAGACAATATGTACAGTAATATGTGCTACAAAACCATGTTATTGTGAAATTACTGCCACAATGAGTCAAGACAATACCCTTATGTGCTACCTGACTGTGATCAGCTACCTATTGGCATAGTAAAGAATTTGGCCTTGGCATTATAAGAGATTTGCAATATACCGAGGGACTTTCTAAAGAATTATTTTGAATATGTAAACATCAGCTCAAATTGAATGACTTTATAAAAGGTCATATTTGCAGTAAGAAGGGATAGTTAGAAGAAAAATTAATTATGAGGGACCTTGTAGTACTGCAGTCTTATATATAATTACATTCTGGTATTAACATGATAAAAGGCTTTCATGATGTAAAATGAATAGTAACTTAATAACAAGGTACATGTATATCACATGGAATGAAAGTTATGATATCAACATGTTTTCAGTGACTTAAGTAACAATATCCTCCTCCATTTTCTTATTTCACGGGATTGTTAAAACACAGCTACAGTAAGTTATAATGTCAAAAGTTGACAAGCGGTGGCCTGGATAGATATTAGTGTTACTTATTTCAACTGTATCTCTTCTTGGTGTGCCTTTCATTTCTATATATGGAATGCCTTCCCAAGTACTCTTTGCAAACTGTTTGTTGGTTTTTAATGTGATAAGCTGCAAGTGGTTTTGACATCTAAAATAATTCAAAAACTTTTTACGCAAAATACAATATTCGTCGTATAAATGACCTGGGTTGAGTATTATCAAATACATTATAAATCATTACTGTTAAGAGTTTTTGATACAGAAATGTTCACTTTTTTGCTCTTTAAAAATGAGATTTTCATTGTTGCCATCTCAAATTCTTTGTGGTGTGGAGTTGTTGTGATAAAACTCTACTACAACACACTTTTATGGTGTGTCAATATATTCAGGTATGTTTATTTTTAGCACTGATCAAAGTGAAAAGTTGTTTTGGTACAAATAAACACATAAATGGCTCATTTGTGATATATGATTTAGGGAAACAAATATTTTTCAAAGAGAAAAAAAAAGTAGAGGAGAATTTTCCTATTGTTGGAGGGCACCTTTACGATGAATACTTGGTTAGAAAAGAGTATTGTAATTTTTTATCAAAATGTTGGAAAAAAATTACCGCAGGTTTGCCAAATTCTTATAATTACCACTTGCAGCTTGTGTGGTCTGAACAGCAGAAGCTATAAAAAAAAAATGTAATGAGGGCCAGAATATTTCTGTTCTAATTCTGGTCCTTAGAGCTTATAGCGAAAGAAAAATGTGTTTTGGTGACAATTGGTTGAAAGATATTTATACTGCTCAGAAAGAATTTGATCTGGGGATGTAGGTGGACTTTGGTGCTGTATATGTATTCTGTTTTATGGTGTTTCTGATAGCTTAGTTATTTATGTGGCAGGTATTTGGTCAATGTTTAATTCATACAAAACAGTATATATACCGGTATATTCCTTCTAAAAGTTAGTATTGTCCAAAGTTTGACCAACTATATTTGGTTGTTTTTGTTTGAGTTATTTTTTCATATTTTAATGTTAACACTCGAATGAAGCATCAAAACATTTTTCATAATTTTTGCAAATTTTACAGAATGAGCCATGCTGATCCCATTTGCTTGATATATTAGTAATTTCCAATCTCGAAAATTAACAAGACAAACTACGTACATATAGAATTTCTGCAGTCTCACACTCTGTCCTTATTAAAGGTACCAAAAATAAATATTGAAGAGGCAAAATGGGCCTGTATCATTCATCTGATAGGATATGTAAACATGAAATCAATACAGTTATTGTCTCGTCGTCTTTGATATCCAAGGGTTAGACACCTCAGCACTCTCATATAGAGCACATACCCAGACTTCGGGGATATAACCAAGTCTGAAGAAAGGGAAACTTTGATTATGTCCCTGCCATGAAATGGGGGGGGGGGGGCATGTAGTGTTACCCATGTCTGTCCCGTTGTGTCCCGTCCCATGGTTATGTAACCAGGGGGGAGCGGGGGCATTTATGTCTCCCAGACATTTCTAGTTTACAAATGCTCGAAGTGGACAATTAGTTTCTGCATAAATATAAAAGTCATGTCCCCTTCAAAAGCCTTTTAGCTCTTAAGGTATAGAAGGAACACATTTAAAACAAAGAAGCTGTAGACAATTCAAAGTGTGCATTATTTTACAACACCAAATTTTTCTAGTTTTCTTGCTCATCATTTATCATTTTGTTTTATACATTGATTTGAGTGTTTTTACAAAAACAATGTTGGGACACCATTTGGTTAATTGTGATGTATTTCCTGTCAGCTTTCAGTTCCATCTACTCAAATCGCACTGTGTGGCAGTATCACCTAGGTATACAAAACTGCATTCTTAAGTTTGCCTATATTTTTCATAATTGCATGTCAATCCTTTTTCCATTATAGCTTACCATTCATTTATTAGCTATTAAAAAAATACCTCCCATATCCATGAGCTTTTAAGTTTAAAGCAAGCAACTTTTAATCTTAAAAATATACTATGTATGCCAGTTCAGTATAATATATATTCTTTCAGCCTTATCTTCCTTTGCAGGGACAGATAATTCTTCCAACAGTACAAGTTGCCTCCCTTTTAAACAGAAATCTGCTATAAATACAAATGTTTGTCAAAATTTAACACCCTTGAGCGATTGTTGAAATTTCAATAAGATCAGTTTTGTTGTAAATCTCTGCTGAAATCTTTCATTCATGTTTCATTTTGATTGATTTTCTGAAAAATGTAACATGAAAACAGGGTGCAATTATTAAAAGCTAAGGGAGATAACTCATACAGTTTGAAGTTGACTTTGTATTCTGTAACAGGCACAAGCTATTTCTTTGTGTTATAAATTCTTTATAGTGGTATATTTTTTACTCAGTCTTGCACGTTCTGATCAAAAGATGATTGTTTGGATTGTAGCAGTTTATTTCACATGTTTTACATATTGCTATTACTGGATTAATTGTACCAGTGGTACTAAAGAAGTATTTGAAAGTAGCTGTGAGATGCTTCCTTTTAGATTTGTTGTTGACTCATAAAAATATACAAACAATGATTTGAATGTTTTGAAATCAGTTTAAAAAATACATATTTTAATCCTTTGAATAACATTTAATAGTTTCTTTCTTTAGAATATTAGAAACAAATTTAATCAAAATAATGAAGAACTTTAGTGTTTGAATAATTAAACTTTAAAATGAAAAAAAAATTAGCATATAACAAAGCCATTACAGATATTTTATCTTTAGTCTTACAATGGTGAAATCAATATGATACATGTATACCCTTTTTGAAATTGCCTTCGAAAAAAATTATCCAAAATATTGACCATCTTCTGATGAAAGTCACATGATATGTTGATCCTTCAGAAAGTGTCCCATTGGACACATCAATCAAAGGCCCTAAATCCGCTGAATCGTCAGGAATCAGTAAGTACCAGGTGTCTCTTACCTCGTAACGTCCGCATTTCTGTGGAGAATGTCTACCTGCCCTTACCTACCCCTGGGTTACCTAGGTTACCAGGACCTAGGTTGCCCGGGTTTGCTTCCCACTGACCCCTGTCGATCGATGTTTACAACGCAATGGTGGAAGGCTTGCTTATGTCGTAAATGTTCGCTGTCTTGTCATTCTAATTTCATGTAAACTCATATCCAACAAACAAATCGTACATAATCAATAATTTAGTAATCTTTGTTCAATGTCAAGTGACTAATCAATGTTCTTTACACATAAAAGGATTCGCTCCTGAAATTTCATAATGATCAATGGTACATATTCCAACATTAGAAATGGAAGCTAGAGTTCTAATGTGTCTTTAGTGATGAATGAGTTAACTTGGGATACAAAATACTAGTGAAAAGTACAAATGGCAAATATGTTCAAGAGAATAAAGAAAGAGAAAGGCTAAACCCTTTCGATGTCAAGGAATACTGTTAGTCAACATTTAGAGATATTCTCAAATAGTAAAGTAAAACAGTCTCTACAAAAATGGGAAAATGCAAAGAGAAAAAGTACAAAAGTCAAATAAAAAAGGAAAAATGTTGGCCTTTGTTCTAGCTCAGCTCATGCGGTAGAGCTATATCTTTGTTGAATATACACTTTATATAAAATATTTTTCATAAATAACACAGAAGCACAAATGACAAAGGAAAACAACATTTTGACTCCTGCCTTGATCAGACCTCAAACTCACGATTCCCTCTATAGGCAGAAATACCAGCGGCTAAATTCAGTTCTACTTTAAATTGTACAAAAATATAGAGATCATAAGTTAAAAAATTAATTACATATTCTATAAGATAGATATCAATGTTGTATCTTTTTTATTAATTGGTAATAATGTCCAGTAGGTTCCCATGCATCTTAGATGTCAAATTTTGGTGTTATATACTGACAACAGTTCCATGCCTTTTTAACACATTTTTGTTTGACCTTTGAAAAGTGTATACAAGTATTACTTTATCAAATACATCAGATCTATTTTGCAAGAAAGTTTGAATTAGCATGAAAATAAATGTCTCACAATTATACAGGTGATACAGTATCGTAACAAGACTGTGTTGATTGCTGTAGACTTAGCACTTATAGTTTGATGTAGACTGACATGTAATAATTACCTTCAATGTGTACATAGTGCCCTTAAGGAAGTTCTAGCTGAAGACATTGACGTGCTTACTTGACAACACATGTACACTGCTAAGAAAAAATATTACTAGTTTCTTAATTCATAACCTATCTGAAATTTAGAAGTGAATGATTCACCTTGTGAAAAAATTTGCCCTCATAAAAATGGGATTTTACTCAATATTCATTTCTGTCAGTTTCTAATGAAAGTGTTAGAATCACATGAAAAATAGAGGTTCTTTATTACTTCATGAAAAAATGATTGCTATCAGTTTAAAGCTATCAGTTTAATCCTGCAATAAGCCCTAGGGACAAGGGAAACACATTTAAAAGTCTTACAGTGGGTGTTTTTAAAGGCATGCATGTTAATAAATATCATGTGTTGGTATATTTCTACTAAAGCACATACATTTCAAAAGGATGGTCTTTTAACCAGACCTACTGCTGGATAAATATAAGTTACATATATCCATCAAGGCACTCAGTCTTTTCTAAAAGCACTATGGGTTAATGTCATCATAATAATTAGGCGTTAATAAAAATGGTAGAAAGTGATCTGATTGAAACTGAATTCTTCACTTAGTCTAGTACTCTACCTGTACACTGATCGTGTTATAAGGACCTGATGACATCACAGCAGAAGTCATGAACTGGTGACCTTGCATCATAGGTCATACACTTGTGACCTTTCATAAGAGATCATCTATTTGTGACCTTGCATCAGAGGTCAAATACTGGTGACCTTGCATAAGAGGTCATGCTTGTGACCTTACTTTAATACTTGTAAAAATACCTCAAAAATGTATTGGTACAAACATGAAATTCTGGAGATCACCAGAATATTGACCATTGATGCAACGGCAGATTCAGCAACAATTGTATATCATGGGGAATAGAGTGAAACATTTTGTTTGAATCAGATTTGAAATTAGATATTACTCGTACTTTTTGAATTAATTGTGTGTATTTTATCAGCATTTTCATATGATTATCAATATTTTACTGATATTAATTAGATGTTTTTTGTGTGGTCATTATTTTGTTTTTTCCCCTGCATAATAGCTATAATTAGTCTTGTAACATATATAATTAATGCTTACTTTAATCATTGGTGCTTTAGTTATATGTTGTACGCATGTACAGCCTATATTTAAATTGTGTTTGTTTACATTAATGAAAATAAACCATATAATTGGATATTAATATGGTATAATAATTATACTTCAGTTTTATATTAATGCTTATCAGTTATCAAATTGTTGAATTCAAGATGTTTATGCACAATATGATGTGGTATCTAAGATATATTATTTACAATTGACTGTTATACCATCCTTTTGGCTCAGGTGTCTCTTCCATACCTTATGGGGTTTTTCTAGCGAATTAAGATTTTTTAAAGACTTTTTTCCATATTACATTTTACAATGATAAACTCAGAATGTTATTTACACCAAATGCACCTCTGTGTTTATTTTTAATTGATGAGAATTTGGTACAACATTAATCATTTTATGTTCCAGTTTTATAATAAGGTAAATTGTATGCAAAATTATGTATAATTCAACCTGATGAATTGAAAGTAAAATCTTGCTAAATCATGCAATGTTTTAATTTCGAACAGGTTTTAGCTTTACATTTCATGTAATGTAAACTGCAGTAATTGTTCATGTTCCACGCTATATTTTATAAGCCTGAGTGTATCAGTATAATTATAAACCAGCTTACATGTGTGTGTATTAATATCATGTTTGTTTTGTATTACAGACCTACCCAGAGTCCCAGCTAATAGTGGGCCGCAGGGTCTATCAGTGGTCTCGGCCCCTGCACCTGTAGTCCAGCGCCCCGAACTCGCCTCCCGTTCCGAACTCGAGTCCCCGGGAGCACTGTCCATAACGAGAGTCGGCTCGAACCAGTCAATGCCCGAAAGCCAAGGAAGTTCTGCCCATCTGCGGTCCACAAAGTCCCAGAGGATACGCGGTGCCACAAATAACTTGAGACTTCGGCAGCTGGAACTTAGGGAAAACCATGCAGTGGTGTTTAGCTGAAATTTCATGAAACCAAAAATGTGAATGATTACATTCAGTATTATATGCCAAAAGAAACACTTTGTTGGTTGTGTGATGTGGTGATTTATAATTCTGATAAAGCGCTCTCTTTTAAAGTGGTTAGATATATACTTTAAAACCAGCTTGAAGAGGAAGCGTTTGATGGTGTGTGCACAGTACCACATGTAATGCCAACAGGAAGTCATTGTTTTATTGGGTGAGAAGACATACTGCATGTCGTCGTCGGGAACCATTCCTAATAAGGCATTCACCAAGTGTATAGAGGAGTGCCTACCAAGTGTTACTGCTGCCTGATGTTGGGTTAACATTTCATTGTTTAAGATGTAACCATCTTTAATTTTCATTTTACTTAATTAGTATATTTACATTTGCTTCATGTTTCAAAACCAAATGTACTAAATTAAATGCAGAATGCAAGATTGAGGCGAACAGCCAGGTTAGAAGTGTGATCGTTAACACAAAGTCCTTTGTAGAAATTGTAAGTTTACTAATTAACCTGTAGTACAAGTTGTTTATGTATAATAGGGTTAAATTTCCCAACAGGACTTGCCTACATGTATGTTAAATGTGTCTTGTACTTCTGCTAACTGAGTACAAGAAATTTGATTCTCCTGTATGTATGTTGCAAAATGTAACATTACCTTCAGTTACCTCAGAGATATAGATATAACAATAAAATACCAATTTAGATAATGAAGAAATAAATGTTAAACAAATAACGAAGTTAACAAATTCTTAGTTGTAAATAAGAAAAAATATTTCATAGTTTATGACAAAAAACAGATTGCAAAAAAAAAAAAAGCTTCTGGTCGAGATTTGATAAAATCATATACATTTGTATTATGCAAGTTATGTTTTGTGGTTTTGTTTTTCTATGTTTTGTGAAAAAAGTTAATAGAATGTACTGAAGTTAATAAGTCAGCTGCATTGAAGGGAAATACCTAACATTTCAATACTTTCTCATTATTTTTTATTTCTGATTGACTGTGATAAGAATTGGGAGCTCATCTTGTATTTGGTGTACTAATTAAATGGTATTTTGGAACAAAACTGTGATATTTCTAACTCTTTGTATTCTATAGGAACTGAAAATTTTGAATTGAGATGCATCTTAATTCTTATTATAAACTTAAATTGAAGTAGTTGTGTTTCAACTGTTGTCATTTTTAATCAATTTACCTCAATAATAATTTATTAAATATATTTACTTTTATCATTATTGTTCCTCCCTGTGTCATTCCTATAACTTTTTCGTTCTTCTCCTCTCCCTGTGTCATCCCTAATTTTTTCGTTCTGTAGTATGATTATTTGTAGAAATATAAGAATTTTCTAACATGTATGGGGCTTGATTTAATGCACAGTGTATTGTGAATATTTTATTTTGGCATGAACATACAATCAGCCTCAGTCATTAGGTAATAGTGCCAATTTCATTCAAAGACTTTTTCGTGAAATTGTGTCGCATAGTTTCTTTCATGACTGAGCGATTTTTATGGACATGAAAATGTTGATATATGTTTACAACATAATTATCAAATTGTATTCCCACGCACAAAAACTACAAGATAATACAACTGAAGAATGTAAGGTAAGCTTGAAAGAAAATAACCCAACTTTCATGATAAAACTATGTATTAATTGCCAGTTTGATTCTAATGGTGTGTATTTGTGACTGGAGAAAGAGAAAATGCTTAGACAGACTAGAGTTTAAACCCAGGACCTCCCCAACTCTATAGAAGGACATACAACCATTTTTACCTGGTGGGTGGTCTCCCCTTTGGATTATCAAAAGGCCCCCCTGAATGCTAACAAACTGGCCAACAAGAGTAATCATTATAAGTTATATAACTTGTTTCATAATTGTGGTAAAAATAAAAAGGTTTATATTCAGAGAAAGTCCATTTTAACAATGTAAGTACCAGTAAGAGAGCTATTGAGTTCTTTGTCCTTTCGTAAAGGTGCCAAAAAATGTGCATGATGCCTGAATAAAAGTGCTTTACTGAATAATTATTCATTATCGTTATTGAACAAAAGAATTATTGCTTATGGATAAATGGTGTTCATGTAACCTTGTAAAATTCTGTAGCTTTTCACATATTAAGGAGCTTTAATGCAAATATGCATGTTTAATACTAGTGAAACACGTTTAAATGTATATTTTACAGGGGGTGAAGAGGGATATGTTTTTACAACAACAAAAAAATGAGATGCTGAAATAATTTTAGAAAAAAGTAACAGCTTCAGATTCTTCCATCAAATTAATTTTAAAAGAAAATTAATATAGATACCAATAAAGATTAAACGATATTTAATTTTTACATTGTGATGCTGAACAATTTATACAATAAATATTGTAGTATATAGATGAATTTGAAAACAGGTATTAATTTGTACTAAAACCAAATCCAAATGTGATATTATCAATGATTTATATTTATGTGCTACATGTATTATAAAAATTTATCAAAGCCAAAAGGCACATTAGTGAGCCCCTGTCTTTCTTCCCTATTCGTTTATTTTTTTTGGTGGTGGTTGTGGTTGTCTCGGTAACACACCAGTGGTCTAAACATACCTGCTGACATGCTCCTCAGTTTATGTAGTTCCACATGGTAGATGTGTTATCAAATTTGGTTCAGGAATTCCGAATGATGCTATCATCTTGCTCATTAGTTCTGTTATTTGTGATAGAGGTCGTGTTATAATAATATTGATTCAAATTTACCTCCACATCATCAATTCCCACATTCATGGACAAAAACTTTCAGATATTTCATCAATAAATTGACCTAGTCAGAATCATCATTTATAAAATGTAAATGATTGATAAAGTGTGGAACTCTTTTGAAATGAAGGTAGATTTCAAAGATTGCGTTACACCTTAAATGCTCCGATAATCCTGATTTTATAGTGTTAATTTTAAAGACAGACTTTTATAATCGAGACATTTTCCATTTAATAAGTTTTGTTTGTAACTTTACTGACAAATGGAACTACAAATTTAACAGGATTTGAAATCTATTATGGCCACTCAAGCTTTTCATTGGCTGATGCAGATTTTCAAGTAGGAGAACAGCTTTTTTAAATATCAGTGAAAGTAACTTCAGTTATTTATGTAAAATTATGAAATACCATTCAAAATTGAGCTCTACACCATAAAATCATTCCATACGTAAAAACATCAAAAGCTGAATGGTTCTTTTTTGTTATGGTTACATGCCACCTAGCTAGTATACAAGATGTTATTGTTAGAATTGTCTCCCTTGATATTTGTGCTATTTAATATGTGCATTTCATTTATCTTTAAAGGGCATCAATATTCAATAAACAACAGTTTAAGTACCATTCTATGTGTGGAACATTTTTGGAACTGAAAAACATTGAACTGTAATGTAGCATACAGCTTTAAGTCCATAACTTAAGATTTGGGTTACATTGACAAATCAGTTATTTTACCTCTCTTAGTTCCTCCTTGACAAATTGGTGTCTGATTAACTAACTGTGATAAAAGCTTTGACTTGAAATAATTAAATAATAAATTATTGAATGTTACAGAATATATTTTATATACCCAGTATATGATGTGTTTCTTGTTTAAAGTGTTTTCTGTCATGACTTATTTATTCTGTTAACATTAAGACACATGAATGTATGCGTGTATAGGTATATTTGGTTTTACAGAGTGCATTCAAGATTCTCTCAATTTGTATATACTTGATAAATTATTTATTGGATAAATGCATGCTGCTAACCTGTGGTCTTGTTTGGGTTTTTTTGTAATTTAAATTTTATAATATATATGTTTAACATTTCATGATGATGTAAACATTTTATGTATCAAAATAGGGATGGCATGTTTTTTCTCATCCATCTTGTAACTCCGTCCATCATTCCGTCCATACATTCACATTTCTTTTGTCTCAGCCAAAACTTCCTTACCACCCTACAGACCGTGTAATGCAGTTTTTAAGTGTGCGAAACTTACATAACTGTACACATACATTGTATGTACCAAACTTGATCAACTTTCTGTACCTGTGTATACTGACTTCATACATGGTTTTACACTTGTTGAATTAACAACTTATTTGTAACATGTATGGTATATTCGCTCACCTTTAAAATTGTTTTTCATTTTTATTTCCTCTTAAACTTTGTTCTACCCAGTAGATTTTGAAATTCCTTGCATATCACTCGTTTGATAAAATAAGGAATGGATGTGAATTTCTGTTGGAAAATCAGTTCCTGAATATCAGGGTCAGGGAATTACTGTTCAAGAATTTAGTATGTACATAAAAATACTTTTGGTTAAGTGGTTTAAACTGAAATTTAAACTAAAGAAATGGAGAAATTTTGTATAAATAAAAGAAGGAAAAGAAATCTCAAAGTGCCTATGGATAGAACAGAAATCAAGCTATGACTTACAGCCAAATATAACATATCATATCACAAAAAAATAGATTCTGTACTGAAATCAGGTATTTTCGTGGGTCCAAAATGTTGTAGTATGCCAACGAAACAACATTTTGTGGGTATGAATACCCACTCAAATGAAGAATTACTTGATCAAACTTGCAATAACCTTTTGGACCTATATGAATTTGTGGAGAAACTTCATGAAAATTACTGATTTCACTGTACATGTATACAAAATACCACATGTATACTGTAAAAGTGGGAATTCATGAAGTGTGGAAATGTTTGCAGTAAATTATCCACATGCGATTAAAATGAATTTATGTTTGCTTACCGCTATTCGTGTACATTTGTATGTTATAAAATAAATAGAAAGTGAAAAATTGTCCACACCACGATCAGTTAAGAAGGTTAGAATGGGAACATTTCCATGTGTTAAAATTTCCTCTTTTACAGTATACATTGTATGTGATGTTTAATTTGTGGTAATGACAACAGTTGGAGTTTCCTCAACACTTTCACCCCTATAGACCCTAATCTTTGTCTGAAACTCAAGTTATACTTCTCTAACAAACGATATAGAAGTGTACCGTGGGTTTCTGACGATGACCCAAATAGACTCATGATCACCTATAGGAAGGTATATATGGCAGAGTCTACATAAGTTTCTAAGGGGTGAAAATGTTAATCATTCACCCCTGAAGACATATTTGAACTCTTCTGACTCCATGGTTGGAAAAGTTCATTGTGAAACTTCAGGAGTGATTAAGTTAATACCAATATACCAGGTAAACATACTGTTAAGTTCTGTGTAGTTGTGTTTGTGTGAAATTTACCGAATGCAACACAAGTATTATCTTGATAAAAAATAACTACTTTCTGTCTATGAACATAAACTAGCATTCAAATGTCTGTACATATACATTCAGTAATGGTTAACTGTTTCATCACAGTGTATATTTACATACATTAGTGATATACAAGTGTCATTTTATGATATTCAATAAAATATTTTGAACTTTATTGGCATGATGTGTTGTATTGTAAAGATCACTCATATGAAGCACACCACAACAAACAGGTTCACTGCATTGACCATGCATCTATCAATCAAGAGCCTTATATGGAAGCCACTCATTTGCATGTTCTCTTGTCAAACTGACAATTTAGATTTCATATTAAGGATTTCCATTCATATTTCTGTAACTACCCGGTACACATTTTTCAGAACACAGCATATTTTAGTGTAGACAGTCTTGACTTCGTACTCTATTCAATTTCATTCGAAAATTGTCAATTCCTGGGGAGTTGCATTGACAACCTGTAATCTTTTAGGACGAAAAGTCGAAAACTAATGAAATTATAAAAATAATTACAATGTTGAATTGTCAAGTTGATATGCTTTCTTTATTAATGAATGACAAAAAATAATTCAAAAAGGAAATAAAGAAAATATAAACAGCAATCATAATGAAATTAATCTATCAATTTATAAAACCATATGCTTATCTATCTCCAACACACACAAGCATGATCTGACGAAGAATTCCACAGAAGTGTATATGTAGCTGTCTGTGTGGCAAACAGTAAAAACATTATTTCAATAAGGCAGATTATTATTCTCGGAGTAATTGTGCCAGATACAGGTCTATTAATAGCCACAGTGACCTTGACCTTTGAACTTTCAACATGAAGAGCAATCCGAAGCAAATGCCGGTATTGAGAAAGAACTGTATGAATTTGACTCTGACAGACCTAAGGGAACTCAAGTTCTCACATGGAAATCAGAATTTGTTCGGACAATGAAAGACTACCTTTGCCGGATCCCTATATATGTTGCTTTTTCAGGAGACAAAAAAACTGAATTGATTTACATCATATTGAATCATGTTAACAACTGAAATGACCCAATGCAAAATAATTTCTTGTGTTTCGTAAAAATACAACAAATGTGAATTTTTATGGTCAAGTTAAATTTGCAGATCCATCTTCTTCATATAAATATCACATTACACTGCTGCAAAAGTCATTGTCTCACATCATGATCAGCACCTGTACACATCCAGATCACTTTTTTCCAATACATGTTTGAATAAAATTTGTAGTAAACACACATGAGCAGCAGATCAATAAGTTCAAGATTTAAGTTTGATGAGAGGAATGTTTTTGGTTGCCAGGCATTTGTCACACACCCACTCAGCATACACCTCCTGAGTGAGCATGTGGAAGGCCGGCTCACTTAGTCCTGTACAGATCCGATGGAACCAGAAGTTACATCCACTCTCGCACAGAATCGCTTGATCGTTATCGTGTACTTCTTTATGACAGGCTCCACATGGATAAATGGGTGGAGCGTTAGGATTTGACGGATTAAACACCATAGGCTGGTCGTGTGGGTATACTTTGCCAGCCATGTGTGGCCCAGGGCCGGAACCTACACCAGGATGAGACCCATGTGGAGCACCAGATGTAGGCGGGTTAGGTCCAGGGTGATTGTTCATTGTCTGCTCAAGGAATTTCCACAGAAAGATTTGATGTTTTGACCTGGTTCCACTTATCTTGGCAAATTCTGAAATCAATAGAATTAAGAACTTTAAAAGATGTGACTTACAAAAATTAAATTAAAGAGAAATAGAGAGCATATAATCTAAACTTTATTCCCTTATAGAAATAGCTCTAGTGAGATAATGTTTGTTATAACATGCACAATATACTCGGTAACAGTACAACAAAATACACACAGTATACGATGGCATCAATAATCTGACCAAGTTTTAATTCAATCAGATAATGATCAATAGCACAGCAAAAAGTGGAGTTAAATGCAAATTCTCAAAATTACCTCAAATACAGAACTTGTAAATAAATTCCCTCAAAATTGAAAATAAGGTATTCAGTATGATAATTACAGTAACCTGACCAAGTTTCACAACAATCTGATATGAACAAAACAATTTGGCAACTGTGAACCCATACAGGTCTCAATTATGAATCGTTAGTAGCTCGTAGTGTATGAGACTGTGCCATGACAAACATTTTCTTTGATTAGGTCAAAATGTAGGTCAGAGTGACCTACTTTCGATACATGACACACATGTCTGACCAAGGTGAACCCATACCCCAAGTTTGAAGTTCCAGTGACTTGTAGTGTACAAGATTGAGGCTGGAGAAATTTTTTTCTTTGGTATATTCAAAGGTCAAAAAGAAGATCAAAGTAACTTACTTTTGATACATGGCACCCAAATGTGAACCCTGTGAAGTTTTAGTTACTTGTAGTGTACAAGATGTTAAATATAAGACTCTTGACAATTTTTTTCTTTGATGTAAGTCAAAGGTTAAAATGAAGGTAAGAGTGACCTACTTTTGATGCATGACACACTGCCTCATCAAGGTGAGCCAATTCTTCAAGTGTATGTAGTTCAAGTGACTTGTATGTAGTGTATGAGATTAAAGCCCAGACAAACATTTTTTTTATGTAAGTCAAAGATTCAAAAGTCAAAATGTAGGTCAGAGTGACCTACTTTTGAAGCATGACATACTGCGCATGCCTCACCAAGGTGAACACATATCTCAAGTATGAAATTTCAGTGACTTGTAGTGTATGAGAGCCCAGACAAGACAGTGGAAGGATTGATGGGCACAATACAAAGCTAAAGTCCCCCTTGGTTCCTGATGGGGGGACTTAATAACAATGAAGCGAAATAGACTCTAATTAATGTTCTCAAAATTCACATGTTTTTACCCAAAAATACCAGAACCTGTAAAATTATCTCCTGCAATTTTTGATTAGCTGTTCACTGTGATAGTATGAGTAATATGATCAAATCATAATTCAATCTGATTGAATCAGATGTCAATAACACAGTAAAGAGTGAACATATCAATGTTCATGCTTATAAGTGCACCAGCAGTCTGGGACCCACACACAGCATCACAAATAAACCAGTAGGAAATAGTGCAATCTCAAGGCACCAGATATACATGTGTGTAGCGGATCTAGACCAGGTAGATCGTCAGCGAACAAGATAGCTCAATTGGTTGAGCGTCCGTCTAGAGTTCGGAAGGTCCCAGGTTCGAACCTCGGTCTGGCCATGCATTTTTCCTCTCCTGTTACATTTGGCGCCTGTGACCAAACCTTATTTCAAGTACACTGGGTGCATCCTTAGCAAGGGGATATCCGAACCTGGGTTGATAATCGTGACTTTGTTAAAGGGGGGAGGAATGTAGCGGATCGAGACCGGGTCGATCGACAGTGACCAGATAGCTCAATTGGTTGAGTGTCCGTCTCGAGTTCGGAAGGTCTCAGGTTCGAATCCGGTCTGGCCATTCATTTTTCCTCTCCTGTTACATGTGTATTTAATACCACAACACAAGCTGCCAAGCTTCATCACTAACATGATCTAATCTCTCTACTAGCTACTTCTCCAACTTTGTTGCTTGCAAACCACAATAGTGATGCTCTACAAACTATGTAGTACATGGCCTTATTCTTAACTTACAGTCAAACTTCATCCAGAAAATCTCCTCCAGGACTGTTGACCCAGCTGCTAAAGCCATCACAATTAAGTTCACACCCAATACCCATTCAGAATCACTCTAGAGACTGTTATAAACACCCTTCATCCCAAAAACAATTGCATCGTGGAACTCACTTACCCAGTCTTTCCTTTAAATTGACACTGTTTACACCTTTAAATCCCTAGTCAGTGTCATACATGTACCTGTCTCAACATACTATCGTGTTATTTTTTTATCTTAAAGAAAATTTAAAAAAATAGTTCATTGTTTTTAGTCTTGGGAGATGGTACAGTTGAGTGTAAGCTATAACCTTTACACCTAGTGCACTAGTAGTGCACTACGTTTAAACTAGTAGTGCACTACGTTTAAACTAGTAGTGCACTACATTTAAACTACAGGTAAACTAGTAGTGCACTACACCCTGAACCCCATATAGGTCAAATACTCCTACAGGTAAATGGGCAGTCCCATCTATCTACCTGTGATTTTTACCTGTACCTCACCTTTGTCGTCTGCTAGTACTTTGAAGCTGGCCTTATCATTAATTAATATTTATAACTTTAATGTATATATATATGCATCTTATGTAGTTATTTTTCTCAAACAACCTTTTTTCTTTCATTTCAAAACTAGAAATCGTGAAATCATGATAATTACTCTTACAATTTTCCCCAAAAATTTCTTGCATCCATCATATAAATAAAAAAGAAAATTCATATTTACCTAGCAGTTTGATGTCTTATATTTCATTTAATATACACTATTACCGTATTTGACCGGGAATAAGCCCCCACCCCCTGAGAAAAATAATTGATCAAAAGTAGGGAGGGGTCTTATTCCCGAATACACCCCTGTTCACAAAAGTCCGCCATCTTGGATATTCTACTGTTTTGATCTAGGCACTCGATCAGTCCACACTATACCAACTAACGTTTTTTTATATTAATTTACCAATTTACAATCAAGTATATTGAAAAATTGAAAGAATATCTATTGATAATTATTTGTTTAGAAATATATTTTTAAATATTGTAAGAAATAACTGTGAAAATAACAAATAAATATTCTTTTATTACTTAATTAAGCTAGATATATATTTTTATTAAATACATTCATGCCTCAGATCTATATATTTATGAACACGCTACAGAGTTTTAATAATCTTATTTTTTTTCTATATTAAAGAGTAACTGTAGTGCAAATAGAAACTGAAATGATCAGACTCGTTGTGTCGGCATTAATACATTGTCGAAAACCGCATCGAAATCGGCCGACCGGTTACAAAGTTACGACAGGTTGAAGTTTGGTTTTTTACCTGTTTTGCGACACGCTAATTAAGCGCACCGCGAACCGCTAAAAGTTGTGCACACGTATTGCTGACGTCACAACGGGAACACCTATGTCTCTCTATATATAATAGTAATATGTGCGTCTGGTTGATTAATGATTCAAAATGTATTATACAATGAAATTAAGGAACGTACATAATATGGGGGTCGGGAGAATAATCTGAAATCGTCATTGAAATAACTTTATTTTGATTCTTTCATAAATATAGTGTTTATTGATTGTTCAAATTCATTTTAATGGACCCATATATATATGCGCAATCATATTGTAATACTCTGTGTCATTTATAATGTCAGTTATACATATCATTTATCCAATGATTCAAGAGTGACTCTTATAATAATACCTTTGAATATTGTAAATCTCATGTTAGTGTCCATTATATTACGTAATCAGATTAGCGGGATAATCTATGTGGTCAGTTCGATGACTTCACACGTAACTTGTTACTCAAATACCAAGTTATTAACATTGGAGGGGGGGGGGCTATCAAAGTTAACTAAATTGTAATAGTTGAGTATGTTGCGGTTATTATCCCCTCTTTATAACTTAAAAATGTGTACTCTAAATCTGCAGTTACATGTAGATCTCGACTGGAACATAGACTATCGAGTGCACGTGTATCTTTTGAAATCTCCGTAACCCACCGTCAACTCACACAGTATATGACACTTTTCTTAATTTCGAGTTTGACTCTTCTATTCAACGAGAAAAGTTCTGTTCAAAACTTGCTTGATATATCTCAGGGACGTATATGCACATATACGTCCCTGGTATGTCTGTATCACAGTTTTTTCATATTTTGTTTTTAACATAAATGAATAAATGCGGATTAAAACCACAGGCACTTGTGGCCAGGAGAATAGCCATCTAAATATATAGATAACATAGCGAAATATGATAATTAAAATAAAATATAAAAACTGAATTTTCAAATTTTCTTTTTATGTTATTAATCATCTAAAACCATATTGAAAATAATTGCCAAATTTCAGCTTGATACGTCAAGCGGTTTAATTTAACAAAAAATCGACTATCAGACACTCTTTTTTTTGTGAAATTTAACCGCTTGACGTATCAAGCTGAAATTTGGCAATTACTTTCATTATGGTTTTAGATGATTAATAACATAAAAAGCAAATTGCTAAAGTCAGTTTTTATATTTTATTTTAATTATTCATATTTTGCAAATTATCTATATATTTAGAAGACTATTCTTCTGGCCACAAGTGCCTGTGAATAAAACCAATTAAGTTATCTTCTCATCTTATTTTCAAAATATGTTCCATGTTCATTTCTTGTCAGTAAAACACAGGGGTTTTCAAAGATCTAATCTTATTTTTTCTCAAACAGAATTCGAAATACATTGTCTTGATTTCTATTTCAATGTATGTGCCTGAAGACAGGTAACATCAGGATTTCGCTCATATTCTATTTATTTTACAATATTCACGATTTGAAATGGTTTTTTTTATACTGCATAGACATAAATAAATTATCAATGGATAGAAAGCTGTTAACTTTTAATATACACACCTATAATTTCTCAAACATATAAAAGGATAAAAAAAAAGTCGAAATGTGATACCCGTCAAAACAGTTTATACAGGTCGAAAGCATTGATAAAAGTTATATATTTTTATTTTCCAATATACGTACATCGTATTGTACGTATAAAAAGGCTGGTCTTGTCGTTCTGTATGACGGTACTTACTGTTCTTCTTTGAAGTCTAATAAAATATATGGTTTTCGAAGTTCCGAGTCTATACACAGAATTAGATTATATCTAAGTCCGTGGTCTAAAGCAACACAAATATCCTTTTCCTTATCTGTTTGTTTGAGGTTGTTTCTAGGTAGTTTTGTATTTATACAGCCGACCGACATGCATTAAAATTTTTCAGCGTGCATTTTAGAAGGTATTACGATCAGTTCCTGCTGATATGTGCATGCAATCAACGTGACCATCAGTGAATACACACGCCGTTTTAGCGGTGTTATATGAAATAAAATATGAAAACATTAATACCTAATCATATCAAGATTTCAAGATTTTTCAAGATTTTTATTTACACTCACGCCACACGTATACGTGCGTAACAAGAGGCCAAATCTTACACAGTATGCACTGATGGTTATAATGCACATTTTATATACAACATATAAAAAGTACAAAATATATACAATATGTAACATCATCCGATTTCAATAATTATTGTCGTTAACTAGTTTTATATATGTAGTAGCTTGATTACCTTTTGTATAAATACTCAATTTTGTTAAAAGTACTGTGTTGCATATTGAGAAAATTCCTTTCATTTTTAAATACGTTGGGTTGACACAATAATATTTTGGTATATAAATTTGTCTAAAAGTTACAACAGATGGATTAGTGCATTTGTATAAATAGTGAAATTCGTCTCCAACACAGTTATCACAAAGAGGACATACTCTTTCCTGGCGAGGGACTCAAGGGACTCAAGGGTATCAAGTGCATGTTTTGAAGTCTTTCCGCAAAATAATAACCTGTTAATCATGTTAACGAGTCCGGCGGTTATTGATTTATGGTCGAGTGATCATGACCACGTGTGCCGCACACCTGTGGAACTCCCGACCCCCCTCACCACTAATTACGACCCCCTGGGGCATACAACACCTTGGAATTATCAGTAGGGTCATTAATGAACTCCATATAACCTTGATATACAATAAGTGTCATATTCTTGAATAGAAGACTCTATACAAAAAACAAGTCGTGATACGATTCATATAATTTTAATATAATGACTACACAAGTCTATCAGTGCGGTCACCGTTGTGACGTCACTTCCGGTCGTATGTCAAAATCGGGGATTTTCTGATTTGCGTTCAGGTGTGAACTTTAGAAAAATGGTCAAAACTTCGTAATTTTTACAAAAAAAAATTTTTCGTGAGAATTATCTCACTAAGTATTTACCAATCTTTCCATACACAAAAAATGGTTTTGCACTACAGTTACTCTTTAAGATCTGTATGTATATATATCACCACATACAACAGTGTTAATATAAATTTAAGAATTTGAAGTTGAAAAAAAGTAATACAACAATAAATTAAAATTTAGTCAGATTGTTTAGTATGGACAGATATTTTGATGGTTCATTCCCCGAACACCAACTCTGGTAACTTGAAAGAAAGGTGTTTATATAGGAAATCCTTTGAAGTTAAAGTTATAGTCTGTTTCAACTAAGAATGTCAACTCATTTAATTTGTAGATATGATACTTAAGTCAGTAATGAAATAAATAAAATATTTTCATATAATACAGCTTTAAGTAATAGAAAATGATTATTAAATATTATCTTTTAAAAATTCAATAAATTGAAAATAATAATTAAATTACATTACTTGAAAATAAATCTAAATATTTAAAGCACATTGTTAATCAAATAAAAATTCTATTCATACATGTTAAAATAATACATGTTTAATACAGCACCGAAAGATAATTATTAGACATTAGTATTTTAACTGACAACCATTAAATGAGGATGACATATAAAAAACACACAATAACAGATAATATTAAACTGATGTCACACAAATTAAACACAAATCTGTACATGTTTAACTAATATATTCTGTTATATAAATAATGCATTTGACAGGGTTCGGCATGTAGGTATTTTGTATCAACTTTACAAAAAATGATTTTAAAAGAAATATTATTTGAGTGGTTGATAGCTTAATTACCTGACAGAAAACAAAAGGGAAATAATTGATGGATAAAAATCAAATACTGTATCCGTATCTGCAGGAGGTTCTCAAGGATCTGTTCTTTGGACCTTTTTATTTCTATCATGTATTGGTATAACAGCTGGCATAACCTTGTTTGCAGTTGATACTTCTCTATATGTTATTGCAGATGGTAATAAAGCCCTTATATTAATACACATGCTGATATGCTAAATGATGACCTTTCATCAATCCCTGTTGGGCTAATCAATAAATGGCAAATTATTTTTAATCCAAATTAAAACAGTAGCATCTACTTTTACTCTCAGCTTTGTAAGCCATATCCTGCTATTTTCTTTGATAACCATACTATAACACAGCATGACCGCCACAAACATATTTTTTCTATATATGGGTGATCTTTTAGGCTAAGTTAATTAAGGTGTTTTTGAATGGTATAGTTGGTATGTCAAATGAAAGAAATTAAACTATACTTAATTATACTAGCTCATACATATATATACGTTGTCTATAAAACACTAAAATATTCAAGATGTATAGGTAATTCATATTTTAATAACTAAAGGTAGTTCTAAAAATGTTATCATATAAATCATAATAAAGGTACAAGAGTGATTGAGAAAGGGATCTTTAATTGATAAAATGTTATACTGTTAATTTCCAACTCCATCTATATCACATCGAAATAAACTATTGATTTGTCAGTGTAAATATATATATATATATATAAAGAATACTGGTTATCTTTGTTTGAAAAGACTTATATAGGCTCAGCCTAAACCTGCTTTCTAATCATTTTATTGATACATTTGTATACTATTTATTTGTATTACTTGTTTATATGTCTTGTATAAATAATAAAATATTTTGAAATTAAATATATGACAACATTTTACACAAATCTGAAAGAAGGTACACGCTAGACTATATATAATATATGACAATATTCATATGTTAATTTACATTCATCTGAAAGAAGGCATAAATTAATCAATATATGACAATAATTTACACAAATCTGAAACTTATATACATATCAATAAATATATGATAATTTACACAAATCTAAAAGAAGGTGTAATATATGCTAATTTTCCTATATGTGCAACTGCAGTACCTATTTATCATTTATTTGTTTGCAAATATCATTAGTTATTGAGAATCTGATTAGTTACCAGAAGTTGATTTACCTGTGTAACTTACCTGTACAACATTTCTGCTATAGACTATAACTCACTATCATCACAACTGACCACCTAAATAAACATGTTTTTATAAGCAGAGTTGGTGTTCGGGGAAGTCCCCGTTTTGGTTCGACCCTCATGCAATTACCTGACCTGTCTCAACCTTGTCTAGGAACACCTGCTGACATAAGCCTGTCAGTGACATATAATTAAGGTGTGAATTTCTCATCTGACAACCAAAATGCAATTTGATTAAGAAAGGGCTCAGCTGGATATGACCAGGATCATAATTATGATATTTTATCTTTTACTCAGGTTTATAAAGTTTATATGAAATTAAAAATCTTTGAGAATATATCTAGATATTTACACATTTCCCTTTAAAAAGTGGATATTTTGAGGACTTAAATCCATTTTTTTATTTCATTCAAAACATTTAATTATACAATAATAAATTGATAGTACATAAAATAACATTGAAATTAATAATAATTAATTGGACAACAATGTAAGTCTATACCAGTCGTTTACCAGATTCTGGTTTTCTTAAATATTAACTTTAAATACCAAGTATCTTATGACACTTGAATGAATACAATCCAATTACGCATTTCGATTTCTGAATATTTACATATATATACTTGTTAAATGAATTAATGATGAAATATTATCTAGTTTATATTGGTTGTAATCAGGGACGTATAAATCAGAGAATATATACTCTCTGGCTCAGTCGCTTCATACAGTTTGATAATAAAATACTAACATTCATTATACTTAATTTTTTTTCTAATAATCAGTATAAAAGTATTTTAAAATGATGCATTTCCAATATTTAGGCCTTAATATTGAAGGCAATTACAGATTATATTAAATATGACTTGAAGGTTTATGCATATGTGTAATAATGATTTTTAAAAAAAGCAAGGTCAGTTTAATGGAACCATTTTAATTAATTCTATATTGTAAGACTAAGTATACAACAAATAAATAATATGCAGTTATATTAACCTAAATTAGAACAAAGTTAAGCCTATGCCAGTCACATTTATTGTTCTTTTAAATCAACCTAATGACTTATATAATATCTAACTAAAGGGACAAATATAGATCTTCAGGTAGAATCCTTTACCCTCCAGGCGTAATGACGTATATGTACCTGATCATGACCTGCCTGGGCCACATATCCTCACGTACAGAGGTCATGATCAGGATATATAGGGGACACCCCTATGCTGTCTGTAGTTAGCCAGGTGTGAATTTCTCACCTCCCACTCCCCCACAGCCATCACTGGCCAAGTCTGATTAAAGGCCTGAGGGCCCTATTAATCGATTAATGATGATAACATTGATTACATTCAATTGGATTACATATATATGTATGTTGGTATTTTGATATGAAGAAGGAAATGGCTTTAAATGTTCTGGTGAAAGTTATCTTTTCTTATATTAGTACTTGATGTTTATATAACCTTTTATTTGTATGCATTAATTTGTACATGAGTGTATAGTGAAACAGAATACCAATACCGGTGCATGTAGGTAGTATTGCCAGAGACGTATAAAACCTTGCATTTGTACGTCTCTGATATTGCACAGCTGGCGTCTTAATGTCAAATATTAAAGTAAATTGTGATTGAAACAACTATACTAAATACAAAATATGTTCTTCTAATATCTATTTTTTTTTATTGACATTATTATATTATTTTCTGTATATATTTTTAGTAGGATTAACTTAATAATTTCAGCATAAAACACGTGTTATACCATTTTTTATTTGAACACATACCTTTCAATTTAATTGTAGAATACAAATATTTAAATAGAAATGAATCATTGTTACTTCTTTAAAGAGAATTATAAGTTAGTATATTTAAATTATTATTATATTAAAAATTTTGACATGCAGTGAATTAATTTATTTAAGTTATTATGATAAATATCTTTTGTCATAAACTCAGAATTGTTCATCATTGTACTTTTATGAGGAACTAACAAACTAATGACTTCAATAGTATAACATAAAAATACAGGTAAATCATATTACATCTGTACAGGTAAGGACACAGGTAGGCAAGGACCCTCCCATTACCTGTAGGGGTTTTTGTCGTCACACCTGACTGGACGTAGTGCACTACTAGTTTACTTGTAGTTTAAATGTAGTGCACTACTAGTTTAAACATAGTGCACTCCTACGTAGTGCACTAGGGTATAAAGGTTAGCTTACACTCAACTGTAGGTCGTTAAACATCATTTAATATACTGAATCAGTGATGCACACAAGTACACAATGTAGCATTTATAAAGAAGAAGAATTCAGTTAACTGTCATTAGAAAGATTCCTAGACATGTGTAGACCTTACATTGTAAGTCTACATTGTATACGGGTGCGACGAATCACCGAAACGGACTGAAACGGACCGAATCGCACCGAAGAAATATTAAACACGGATTTGCTATCTAAGTCCGTGATTAAACATACAAATAACGCATTCATCTGACGCTATTTTTTTTAATTTTGAGTTAAGTTATGAATGTCATCACATTAACTACATATACCATTTGAACTTATTCCTAAACTGGTACAATGCATAGTGTACAATCGTATGCAAGCTCGAAGCTGTAGAAACAAATCGCTGAATAAAATACTAGTACGCACACCATTGTTGAAAAGATGACACAACGAAGTAAACGAAATTAACGTTTTATTATATAAACAAACAAATAAAATATAGCTTATAAAATGTATAATAATCAAAATATCGCTAGAAATATAAACATTACTAACATTAGAAATATACAAATGTAAACATTACATAATATATATAAAAAAAAACGTTTTGCTAAATGCATTTCATGTATACGTGCACCAAGCAAATAAAATTGTAAACTGTACAAAATATGTAATAAAAGAAAAAAATTGGGAAAAACACCAGAACACTAGATATATAAACGTTATTAGATTATAGAAAATACAATTTTGTAAATCAATTTGTAGATATTCAATGTCGAAAGCATCAGCTACACATTTATGTGCACCCAGGGCTTGGGATCGAGGACCCTGCTTTCTTAAGCCCCATTTTTTTAAAATTTATTTAATAAATGGTAATTGGTATTTATCTAAATATATTCTCATCAATAACCTAGCTTAATCAGACATCCCCTACACAGATTTTGAGTTATTTTATTTGGAATAAATATTCACATTGACTGCATGTTTTAAACTAGCTATACAGTAGACTCCGCTTAATATCACTTCTCATTTGTCCGGGGAAAACATGATATTAACCGGAACATGATAATAAAAGAAAACGTATTTTCTGACATTTTTCAGCCCTCAAAACCGGAAGTGGACTTGGTTAAATGTCGTAGTGCTGTGACTCGACAGAGAAGATTGTTGAATAAAGATATTTTATCACTAACAATGTTGTTTCACTCCAGTGATAGTATATTCTTTTGGTTTTATTCTGGAATGCATTTATTTTCATATATATTGTTCGTACGTAATATTATCAGTAGGCTAGTTTCACACGAAACGTACTACGATTGTTTACTGCAGTAGGCCTACTGTAGTGATGTAGGCATACAAGTGGCTGGTATTCTGCATCAAATTCGTGTTTTAAAATCATGACACTCCGTAAATATTTACCGTTATCTTGATATGTATACTGGTTGTTCGCTTGTGAAATCTGTTGTTTGTTTAATTTCTTTAGATATTCGCTGCAAGTGCGACATCGTTTTCACAGAGTTTGTCAGTTGTATAGCGCTACCGCGAAATGAACTTTTACCTTTGAAACGTGACGTTTCATTGGATGACCTCTATGCAAATAAAACAACCACGCGATAATATTTAGGCCTAGTCTCGGCACTTATATTCACCAGCCGGCCAAGAATCACGGCATATCGGCGTCGTACTTTGGCTATTTAAAAATCAAAACAAAGACGATATCTTCGCATTTTACGTGAACATTAGCTTAAATTAATTAATTGGACATTTGTTGTTTAAAAGACACTTTTTATTTTAATTTCAATCAATATTTCGTCATGTTTACGGAAGACCATCCACTTGAGCCTTCTTCACGACAACGTGAATTCAATCTTAGACGAGGTGAAATGAAAAATAGAACTCGTGTTAGGAACACATTAAATCACACATGGCGTTAGATAATATTACAAAAGTATGGGTTCCCTCACCCAAAGGTGTAATCTTTGCTCCGGTATGCCAAGTCAATCTTTTGTTCGACTATAGTACTACAGTGATCAAGATCAGGTAGGTGTGAAAGAGCGCAGCTGACCACGGCGTTGTTTACATAGCGAGTTCAGGTGTGAAACTCGGGTCCCCGGGGCATTTATATGAAATTATTTCTAACATTTACCTGTAATTAGCGCTAAAACTACGAGTAGTTTTTGCGTCTATTGCTGCCACTATTCTGTGACCTTTGACCCATGTAATTTTTTCCCCTCCCGCTCCGGAAAATCTTGAATTGCTACCAATCGCATGATATCTGAACTATTTGAAAGCCTAAACCTAACAGGAAATGATGTTCCCATGGTATTGTTAATAATTATGATGACTTTAATAATCTGTATGCGATTTGTAACAAAGAAATCAATTTTTCACTCCCACGGCTCATTTAAATATTACGTCTCTGCCTCTGGTTGACCTCTCGCGTGTATACATGCATTCGTGTTAAAGGCCTATACCTCTCGTATACGGACCGTGGAATGTACTGGCATGGTGTAGTTTGCTATGTTAAACTTTGATTATATAATCGCGCCATAGCCAACGACCCTGATTTGGATTTCAGTGATATATTACCTTGTACGTGTGCGTAAACCAAAATACTTGACCAATTTGTCAGTCGGAAATATTAGTTCGTAATTACAGTGTAAATCCGCCCTCCGGATAAGATATTGTTATTTACGAGTTACTTCCCCTGATAGTCACTAACGCAATGTATATATACTGAATGAACAAACTTGATCGATTTTCTTACTTAATATTATAATGAGTATACAGTTGTTTATGAGACATTATCAGAACCTGCATAATGTACAAATGATTGGCAAAACACTTGATTTATTGAAAATAACACTTATACTTTTTTATGGCGAGCAAAAAGCTCTTGGTTTTATAATTACGTTCTCTGTGCTTCACATATCACTATATACTGAAGGTTCACATTTTTGTTTTTATGAAACTTTATCAAAACCTGTATAGTGTACATAGCAACTGACATTTAGTAGAAATAACACTTATATTATTACTCTGGCATGCAAAAACCTTTATCGTGTGTATTCCCAGATACATAGGTCACGGCCAACATACATGTAATTTTCGCTGCTTTGTACATGAACTTGATAATTGATAATATTAAGCTTAGAGATGTAAGTGAATATGACATATTTGCATACCATTATTTTTCTCCGGCTTGGTAAAGATATCGTAATAGGACTAATATAGGCTTTAAGACTGTTGTCCAATCCTTTTGATTTTGTAACAACTTGTAAATGAAATTTAGGGAAATTTCCTCAAGCTCGAAGCTAGAAGACGACCTAAATCCTATGTACACTTAAAACCTGCCACACATTAATCATACCTTTAGGTTGCTATGATATGTCTACGTCATAATGCAAACTTTTATTACCTTACAATAACATCTTCTTTTTTTTTATTATTGAAACAAACTAGTACATGTCTCTGCCAATGCTCCCGTAATTAATCTTCAACTTGCATTTCCATCTGGATCTCGGGTATGATTTTTTGCTTTTTTTTTTAAATTTTGTGTCTAACACACTAATACCGTTTCAGTGCAAATATTGAAATAAACACATTCCCTATAAATGTTTTCATTTGTAATAAGAATTGATATTTCAGCTAAATTGTTAAAGGCCCAATAAACGTAACTTTGGGCAAAACTAAATTGTACATGTAGCTTGAAATACAACTCGCCAATCTAAACAACTTGTGTGTTATTGGGTTTACTCTAAATACTTACTTAATCCTTATTCTGAAACTTTGTGATATCGAAACTTAGTAACCCTACAACAAAAACACTTCAATAGCTGTCGAAATATACAAACTATTGTTTGAAGTTTTAGCGTTTCAGTACTTTCAGTACTTTGATTTTTGTATGACAGTGGCAAAAAAAAAGTGATATTAACCGAAATCCACCTGGAAACAAGTGATATTAAAAGAATGACATTACATAGATTATATAGCAGGAAAAACGGTGCATAGAAAATGTGATAATAACCGAAAAGTGATATTAACCGACGTGACATTAAGTGGAGTTTACTGTAATACCTTTAGGTTTTGAAATAATTATATTCACTACATGATATGAAACAAATGTATTAGCTATGTGATGAAATAAAATATATCTATTACGTGATTTGAAATAACAATAATAACTTTAGGTTTTGAAAAAAAAATATTCACTAGATCTACATGATATGAAACAAGTTAATTAACTATGTGATGAAATCACTATATCTACTATGTGATTTGAAAAATAATCATTTACTACGTGATGATATAACTATATTAACTTCATGATTTGAAATCACTATATAAACTACGTAATGAAGTAACTATATATAATACGTGATGAAATAACTATATTAACTTCATGAATTGAAATCACTATAAATACTACGTGATGAAGTAACTATATATACTACGTGATGAAATAACTATATATACTACGTGATGAAATAACTATATATACTACGTGATGAAATAACTATATATACTACGTGATGAAATAACTATATATACTACGTGATGAAATAACTATATATACTACGTGATGAAATAACTATATATAATACGTGATGAAATAACTATATATACTACGTGATGAAATAACTATATATAATACGTGATGAAATAACTATATTAACTTCATGATTTGAAATCACTATATATACTACGTGATGAAGTAACAATATCTACTACGTCATTTGAAATAATTATATATACTACGTGATGAAATAACTATATTAACTTCATGATTTGAAATCACTATATATATATACATGTGATGTAGTGTATATAACCTTACTCTAACATACATGTGATGTAGTGTATATAACCTTACTCTATCATACATGTGATGTAGTGTATATAACCTTACTCTAACATACATATGTAACATGTGACGTAGTGTATATAACCTTACTCTAACATACATATGTAACATGTGATGTAGTGTATATAACCTTACTCTATCATACATGTGATGTAGTGTATATAACCTTACTCTAACATACATATGTAACATGTGACGTAGTGTATATAACCTTACTCTAACATACATATATAACATGTGACGTAGTGTATATAACCTTACTCTAACATACATATACAATATGTGACGTAGTGTACATGTATATAACCTTACTATACCATACATATATAATATGTGACGTAGTGTATATAACCTTACTCTAACTAACATATGTAACATGTGATGTAGTGTATATAACCTTACTATAACATACATATATAACATGTGATGTAGTGTATATAACCTTACTATAACATACATATATAACATGTGATGTAGTGTATATAACCTTACTCTAACATACATATGTAACATGTGACGTAGTGTATATAACCTTACTCTAACATACATATGTAACATGTGATGTTATGTATATAACCTTACTCTAACATACATGTGATGTAGTGTATATTACCTTACTTTAACATACATCGCCTGTAACATGACGACGATCTTAAAAAGTTTGCATGTGATGAATTAATGTCCAATGTTTATTGATTGTAATTAGTGTAGTTTAAAGAGTTACAATGTATGTTGAATAAATGACCCATAAAATGAGATAATGAATGGAAATAGTGCATTTATCGGGGTAAGCATTTTCTACATTACATGCAACAATAGTGATATCACGGAATTAGAATTTTCTAAGTCCGTGGTGAAATGTGAAGTAATGCATGTGACGTCACAGATGTTGATGTGTGACGTCATATAGCCATGTTTACAACAATGTTTCAGTAAAATATTATGTAGGCCTACTTTTGAACGACGGCATTTTGACACATAAGTTTTAGGACAGGTTATTAATCAGATACGTTAGTAGACTCTAATGTCACAGGGACCTGATAATTCGTTACAGCTAGTTTTGGACCTAAACTAGGGTGTTTGAGTAATTTAACACGTTCGGGGAGTTTAGATCCTTTATGACCATTGATGGGGCATTAACAAATTCGCATGTCCCTCTATCTACTGAAATGTGTCAAACTTTCCTTCACTAACGTTAGCCTTGACACAATTTGTACAGAATCGTGATTTCAGACGACCCTCCAACCAACGTACATGTAGCAGACCTCAATGACGTGACCTACATCATATATATACAATTTGGACATGATGCCAATTTCGACAAAAACAATAATAATAAACTAGTGACTGTGCTTGCGTGAACAAAGTTTGTTACTAAGATTATTCTTACCTCCAACACAGGAATGTTCCGAAATAGTAACTTACGAATTTTCGTAAGTTAAGTTTACGACGAAACTTACGAATGCTTTCGTAAAACAGAAAGATCGTAACTTAAGTTTGTACTTACGAAATTCGTAAGTTGGAATTTTTTGCGTAACTTAAGTTGTTTAGTAAAACTCAGCCCAGGGAATACAAAATAATCGTTTATAAAAGATTCGGCAGTGTGAACAGAAAAATTCTAAATGAAATTACCATTTCCATGTGTAATAATTATTCTGTAGCAATCCAAATTCATAATTCACAAAGTTTTGAGAAATTCTATTGTAGATTTATTGGTAGGTCAGTATACGTTAAATATATCCACACGCAATAACGAGAAATATTATCAAATATAATCTCACGTTCTAACATATAATATATATTATACAATAAGAAAAATGTACACGTACTATATTTTCACATTCGTTACCACATGCACGGTCATTAATAATTTCGCAGCCTTGTACGTAAAACATGTAACTTTCTTGTCCAACATTACAATAAATAGGTGGTAGATCAAGATTGCGTTGAATTGTAGATTTAAAGCTACAGAGCTGTACTCCTTTCGAGTTAATTTTAGATGTTTGTATGTTTTAAAAATGAACAGTGTTGTATGTTCTATCTATACGAAATCTATTTGTGAGGGTGATCTTATGAAGCGTATGAATTTTGTATATTAATATAATAATAGCGCTGTATAATAGTATTTCCTAAATCGACAATCTGTCTTATCTGAATATTATGAATTATGATTTTTTTAAGGTACATGTATAATGGTGTTCCAAAACTCAAGCCCTTGTTTGATATTAATCCATTTCATAGTATTTTAACAGTATGTGACACTTAAATAATTACATTATTATTATATCATTCATTTTGTGATAATTACTGGTACGGACCTTGTTCATTACGGCATGTAAGTGTGGATGTATATGTTTAGATGACTGAAAATCTATATGCCCTTGTGGTGGTATTAAAATGTTTTAACAAGCATGTTTCTGTGTGGATTTACTAGTATACTTACAGTTGCAAAGAAAGTTCATCAGGTGGAAGAATGATTTTATGTAGAAATGTTTTAATGAAGTATTTCAAGGCCAACAGCCGAATGTACAGGTATTAGAAACTTACTTTCAGACTCCAATGTTAACATTTTTATTTTACATATAATGAACATATCTTTGATAGTGACTACAGTGTTAAACACTTTATTATTCACTCGCTTGAAGGAGGAACTGGCAAATATTAATCATCACTTTGTTGTATAAGGTATATTAAATAAGTTCCTTTGAAATTATATACATTTGTATTCTGGTACATTATATTCAAGTGAAGTTTTCATCTTAGCATGCGTGTTAGTACAGATAGAGATATCCTGGCATGTTACACACATCCAGAAAGATTGATAAAATCAGTGGACATCAGCAAACTATTGTTTGCCTGTTCAAATTGTATGTTATTTCGTCGTGTTAATTTCTTTTGTTCCATGCCTGTAACTATTTATGTTTCATTCTAGTCAAGTAATTTCTATCTTGAGTCGGTTAAACAGAGTGACACCAACCTTTCCCGTTTCTGTCAAATATGAAACAATGCCTTTTAAACATAGTCAAAGTATCATTTATTTAGTTCATTTATCCGATAAAACACTACAGGAAATTCACATTTTAACCTAAGAGTATATGATACATTGTGTTGAATATATTTATAAATCGCCTGAGTAATATCTGATATGTCTCTTTTCAATTGTTTAGGAATACGTTAATATGATAGCGTAAATTTTACAATATTCACATGAGGGTCGCTAGAAAGTGGCAAGCGAATCAAATTTAGGAGGGCTTAACAAAACATATCACGTGGCCCGATGGTATTCATGGTACACAAACAAAGATTAAATGGGCGTGGTAATCTTTCTCAAGACATGTATAAAATATTGCGCATCTCGTTCAGCAAGTACTTACAAATTCAGAAGAAGAAAGAAGACGCCATGACCACATCAGTTTTATTTGGGAGCAGCTACATCGAGCGACTGAGAAGATTCTGCGGGAACAACATGGAAACCCAAACTACCACCGTATTCTGCGGCCGAGGAGGTCTACGAACGGATCGCATGCACCACCCGACCCTGAACAAGGTCTTGGCAGCAGCACCTGATGTAGTTTTCATCAGCATTGGAGGAAACGACATCACGGCCGAGACGAAACCGAGGGACATTTTCGACAGGATTGTTTCGTTAGTTGAAACTCTGCGCGGCTCCGGAACGAAGCGAGTATGGGTAGCCGAAATCCTGACAAGGGGCACTTTCAAGGCACCAGGACTCAACAAGACGGTTTTTGACCAACAGTGGAAGAAAATCAACACCCTTCTGCATCAGAAGTACTGAAGAGATTTCGTCCGGTTTCCGGATATCCACTACCCAACAGACTATCTGCCCGATCTGGTTCATCTTGAAACTAGAGGAACCATCTCCAGGAATACCGGTATGGAGAAGTATGCCTCCAGGATCCGCCGATGTCTCAACAGCAACTGAATCCGATGTTAAAAAACGGCCCTTTTCAGTGCCAACCAATTACCCCAAAAAGCCCCTTGACGCTCGAAAAACGCATACCGTAATCATTCTATAGCAAAAATAAGCATTATTTTATCTCATCCGTAACTTGCATCATTTGCATTTTAAGACAATTTTACAATAAACATTCATTCAGAAGTTGCGTTCACGATAGCCATGTAGTAATAGACATGATGAATTCTGATTATACGTTACGCTGACGTCGGGTGGGGGTTATGTCAATTAAATTTCAATTAAGTTAATTACCAAGCGCACTTCGCAGGTATAGGCATACACAAATTATTAATCAAGACATTACAAAATCTGGTACGATGGTGGAGAACACATGGAATAATTTCTAGTTCATAATATGCCCAAGCATAACAATTTCGTTCCATTAACTAGTGACGAGAAAATGTTGAATATGTTCAGAAGGGAACTTCGGGGAATATTATCAGAAGCATAAATTATTTCATACAGAACTTATCTAATTATATTTCAACAATTTTCGTATTCAATCACACATCAGGCTCCTTACCCTGATATATATATCTAAAAATATAAATCAATGATAAATAAAATGATTTCATTCGATCTTTGTTTGGTATATCACTGTATCCCAAGACATTGCACAATATGAAGATTATCCTTCTGCAATACATTTCAGTTATGGTTCAGTTTTGGCCACAAATCAATAAAAACTCCCCTTGAATTTCTGTGCCGTCTTGGTATGATTTGGTCATTCAACTGTATTTGAAACCTTTTTATTCCCTATTAACATTTTAATACATTTCGTTTCGGTTCCGTTTTTGTCCGTTTCGGTCAGACACAATAACGATTATTGTGTTATTAAACTTTTCGTTTCAGTTCCTTTTCACTTCGTATCAGTCGAATACGGTAAAAATGTAAAATGTGAAAAATATTCATATATTTCTTTTCGGTTCCAATATTGCTCCGTTCATTCCAATTGTGTTAATAATATGTTTGTTCGTTTCAAATTGTCAAAATGTATTTAATCTGATTAAAATAACTATTAACATTCTGTTTTGACCCTGAGTATGTTTCGATTTACTCCGTTTCGGTCAAACACAGAAATCATGCATTTCTTCTGGGTTTCATTAAGATATTTTCGTTTCAAATTGTCATAAATAGTGTTGAAATGTGTTTAATTTGCTCTAAATAACCTTAAATATTTTGTTTCGACTCCGTTCCGGTCCCGTTTCGGTCCCGATTCGGTCCGTTTCGGTGATTCGTCGCACCGATTGTATACTATATATATCACTGGTGACTATAATACTCTTAAAATCCTCGGGAGCACTGACTTTTCGGCGTTCGCACTGAGTTTTCAAAGACCAGTCTTACTTTTTAAGAGTGTGACGTGAAAAGTAAGTGCAGGTGCTGAAAAGTCAGTGCAGGTGCCGAAAAGTCAGTGCAGGTGCTGAAAAGTAAGGGTCGTTGTTGAAAAGTAAGGGTCGTCGTTGAAAAGTAAGGATGTCGGTGAATAGTCAGTGTGAAGATTTTACCTGTGTTCCTTGACGGGCGCGAGGGCCTGGTGGCCAGCGGTATAGATAGCCGCAGGGGGTTTCACACCTCCTATAGGTAGGGACTGGCAGCTCCGATCACCACCTATGAACTGGCACGCTGCCAAGGCTACTGAAATGCTTCTGTTCACAACAGAAGTCCTGTGATCCCATAGGTGCTGCCAAACAAACTTATGTGATCACGGCTACACTCTGTTGATAGACTGACCACAACAAACATCTGGTATATAAACATGTTACCAACTTATATGGACAGAATTGCAATGAATTATCATTACTGCATGTAGAATTCCGTTTTCCTCAGAAATAAAAAAACGTCTTCTAAACTACTGTTCACGTGTCATACTTCTTTCCATCTTAGTCATTTTGTTTTGGAATGCTTGTCGAAATTGTCGTTAATATTGTTTATATGAAAAGTTGTTTTGTGATTGTATAACTGCAGCATGTTCTTTATCTAACGTTTGAGTAGTAAAACGCATTCATTTTATAGGAAATGATAATGTGTGATTGATTACATCTTGTCCCGTAATCAGGACTTGAGACCGTAATTATTTTGTAATGTGCTCTTTATCTACAATTGAGTTTGATTAGAAATCAGTTTTAATTATTAGAAATGATGTTGCGTGATAGATTTGTAATTACTTTATAGCGGGTTTTTTATTTACTTTTTAGTTTCATTGTAATACAAATAAATGATATGTAGTGATACTGTTGTGTGAGTGTATTACCTCTCTGTCCGTTAACACTGCTAGTGGCCGTGATTATTATGTTAAGCTGTGCTTGTTCTTTAAGTAATAAGTATATGAAAGTATGCTTTCGTGTTATAATATGACATCTCGTTTTGTAATCACGGCTAGCGGCCGTAATTATTTTGTTACCTATTCTTTATTTGTACATTTTGTATATATTTGAGTAAAAACGCATTCATTTTATATGAAATGTTAATGTGTGATTGATTACAACTCGTCCCGTAATCACAGTTTGTTGTCGTAATTATTTTGTGACGTGTTCTTTATCTACCTATGAGCTTGATTTGTAATCAGTTTTAATTATATGAAATGATGTTGTGTGATTAATTACGATTCGTCCCGTAATCACGACTTGTTTTATTTACATCTCGGTTCTATATCACGGGTAGTGGCCGTAATTATTATGTTAAGCGTATTCTTTAAGTATTAATGATATGTAATGATGCTGTTGGATGATTGTGTTACACCTAGTTCCGTAATCACGGCTAGTGGCCGTAATTATATTGTAACATGTTCTTTATTTACATTTGAGTTTGATAAACAAACAGTTTTATTATATGAAATGATGTTGTGTGATTGGTTAATGTTCATCTTGTCCCGTAATCACGGCTCGTGGCCGTAATTATTTTGTAGCGTATTATTTATCTACATTTCAGTTTTTGTTTTTTTATTTGTTATTAGAATTAATTATATGAAATTATGCTGTTGTGTGATTGTAATAAATTATGTGATCGCGTAAATCGTCGGAATAGTGGGGTACCTAGTACTAATATAATATCCGGCCTCCTATGCTTCTGCCCTACCGTAGGTTTCCGACGATGGAAGATGTGTGAAGATTTGGGCTGTAATATAATTAGATAAAGATTCGCTCGTGGTCAAAGTTTACCTGTAATGACCCCAGGGCCCCCATTGTTATAGGCATTGGCCGGTACCAAGCTGGTAGCTAATTATACTTATCCTGTTGAAGTAATAAGATGGACAGGTGATGAAGTAATTCAAAGTAATTGGTTTTGAATGAGTGGAGATTCAGATGAGTATTCTCTTATTTATTAATGTATTAATAGCTATGTTCATTAAGAAGTAAAACTACGGGGCAGTCAGACTGCTTGCTTATTATCAATCTTTTGTTTACCGATCAGAGTACTGACAGGTAAATACAGTGATCAATCTACGTGCGAATACTTTTTTTTACAAAAAAAGGACCCATGAAAATAAATTGTGAATTGATCGCTGTAAATATATTTGATAGGTAAAATAAACGTTCTGGATTTTCGATCGCAGTCTTTCGTTTACCGATACGGGTGAATTTCACATCAACATTTATGTTTTTAAGAAATCTTAAGCGTTGTGTTGGTAATGAACTAAATATGATTACACTTATGTACTGCATATCGACTCGGCATTGCTGTAGATATAATTGTTTCTGTTGGCAATTCTTTCGCGTGGATCCATGAAAATTATCGATCAATACAATTTTTTGAAAGTGATAATAAATTGAGGTTTTTCAAGTAAAACCAATTTTCATGAGGTAATACTTACCATAACTTTAGTATGCAATGATCAAGACCTACACCCATCTTTGTAGCCCCAAAACAAAAGATTCAAATATCCCCGCCCTCATACCCTGACGTACCCCGCACATGCACGCCGAAAACGCACAGCGTACTTACTTCCTCGAAACTGACATGGCGCCTTAATAAAAGGCTGTTGGACGAGGAGATATGGGGAGGAATATAAGGGTGGGACTCCATAAAGTTATGGTAAGTATTACCTCATGAAAATTGGTTTTACTTGAAAAACCTCAATTTCATTTCAGTAATAATTACCATAACTTTAGTATGCGAATTCGTCTTACCGCAGTGGAAGCTCCAAGTCCAGGAAGACTCACGGCTGATGTGGCGACCAGACTCACCAAATTTCAGGGAATGAGAGGCCAAAAGGGAACCCCCAAGAAATAATCCCAATGAAAGAGGAGGATAATTCAAAAGAAAAACCCTCCCCGTGAGAGGAAGTGGTGTACCACTGACTGCCGTGCCGCATAAAGGGGAAAGAGCCTATTGGGGGGGCATAGCCACAGACTGTGCCACCACCAGTGGACCCAGTGAATACAGCCCATCAGAATGGGATGCCAGGGACCTCAAATAGAAGTCCGAGAAGGTATTCCTGCCTCGCCAAAAGGCAGCAGACATAACCTCCTGGAAAGGAGCCCCATTGAGGAGAGCCCAGGAAGAAGCAAGGGCCCTAACCTCATGGGCTCTAACCTTAAAATGAGCCCTAACCTCATCGTCAGAATGCTCATAGGCATACTTGATGACTTGACATATCCACCTAGATACTGACTGAGCAGAGATATCCTGCTGACCCTGCTTAATGGGCAGGAAAAGCCGGGAACGAGAACCCCGCCCCCCCCTGGTTTTATCAAGGTAAAACCGAAGAGCCCGACAGGGACACAGAAGCTTATCTAGCTCGTCAGTACCAGCTACTGAAGGTAAGGATGGTATCTTGATGGGTTCGGGCGAAAAGGAAGGGACCTGATTCTTAGCCATGAAGGAAGGATCAGTAACCAAGGTCACTGAAGAATGGTCCCTTGCCCAGCGCAAGCATGAAGGGAGAGAAGACAAAGCATGGATCTCACTCCTTCTACGCCCCGACGCAAGAGCCACCAGGAAAACTGCCTTGAATGTGACCCATTTCAAGGACGCGTTACCCATAGGCTCATAAGGCGACCGCAAGAGGGAATCAAGTACTAATGCCAGGTTCCATTGCGGGGCCAACTGCCTAGTTCTAGGCCTAGCCAGTCCAAAACCCCTAATCAGAGCAGATAGAGACAGGGAAGAACCTATATCTGATCTACCGTGAAAGGCGAGGACCCCCGCTATGGCAGACCGATAGCCTGCTATAGTACCGGGAGCTAGGCCCTTATCACGGAATAACCATAAAAGGAAATCCGCGATTAGCTGGACAGAGGCCTCGATCGGATTAGCCTCCCTGCCGATACACCAATCGCAGAAGATTTTCCACCGCGACTGGTATACGACAGACGAGGAAGACCGGATCGATCTAGCGATGCGATCTGACACCTCCCGAGAAAATCCCGCCTGAGCGAGGCCTCCAGTGATAGCCTCCACGCGTGAAGGTGGAGGATCTCGGGACGAGAGTGCATCGTCCTGGACCGAGGCTGCCTGAGGAGGTTGTGCTTGAGAGGAAGAGCCAGAGGTTCTTCCACTACCAACGACAACAACGCCGGAAACCATGGCTGCCTCGGCCACAGAGGGGCTATCAGAAGGAGGGAGCAATGGTGATGCTCCCGAAACTTCTGTAGCACCCTGCCCACCAGATTGAATGGAGGGAACGCGTAGGCCTGCATTCCCTCCCAATCCAGAGAAAGAGCGTCCACGGCCCAAGCCCTCGGATCTGGAACCGGTGAAACAAAGGTTGGTAGCTGACTGTTCAGGGATGTGGCGAATAGGTCTACATGAGGCCTGTCCCATACCTGACAAATTCCCTTGAAAATCAAGGGATCCAGCTGCCATTCTGTTAAGACCGGCTGGCGGCGCCTGGAGAGAGTATCGGCGAGAATATTCAGCTTGCCTGGAAGATGCTTGACTAGAATAGTCAGTTGCATCTCCTGACAGAGAAGAAGAACTCGGATAGCGAGGGCACACAAGGTGTGAGACCTGGTGCCCCCCTGTCTCTCCAGATACGCGACAACTGTGGAGTTGTCCGTAGCCACACAAACCACCTTGGAATGCAGGATCTCCCGAAGAGACTGCAGAGCCAATAGAACAGCCCTCATCTCTAACACATTGATGTGTTCTGAGAGCTGTTCCCCAGACCACTCCCCCGACCGGGCATGCCCGTCGAGGTAAGCTCCCCAACCCGTCATGGAAGCATCCGTGTACAGGGTCATGGTGGGAGAAGGCTTGGACAGAGAAACCCCACGGAGGACGTTGTCCCGAATGGTCCACCATCGAGCAAACTCCTTGACCGACTGGTTCAGAGGAATGAAAGCTTCCCAATCCCTCGACGAGGGAACCCAGTTGGACAGGAGAAACATCTGAAGGGGTCTGATGTGGAGTCTCCCCAAGGGTACCACATCTGCCAGGGAGTTGAGATAACCCAGAAAACTGAGAAACCAGCGTACCTGGACCTGTGACCATCCGATGAAGGTCAGAGCCATAGCCCTGGCCTTCTCGAACTTCTCCAGAGGTGGAAGGGCTATGCCCTGAATCGTATTGAAACGATTCCCCAGGAACACAAAGTCCTGAGAAGGGATTATCTCTGACTTCTCTCTGGAGGGGATGAAGCCGACTTTCAGTAAGATTTTCAGAACCAAACGGGTATCCTGCACCAAAGATTCCCTCACGAGGTGGAGCATGAGGGAATCGTCGAAATAGATGTGAACATCTATTCCGCGGGAGTGCAGGAATCCCACGACCACCTGCAGCAGCTTGGTGAATACCAAAGGTGCAGTCGTGAGCCCGAAAGGCATGGCCCGGAACTGAAAGACCCTGCCGTTGCAAGTGAAACGGAGGTACTTTCGTGCCGACTTCTTGATGGGGATATGGAAGTAAGCATCCTTCAGATCTACTGAAGTTGCCCACATTCCGTCTCTCACGGAGGCAATAATGCCCCGAGGAGTCTCCATCTTGAAGTGAGGAGAATCTACGTGTCTGTTGAAGGCACTTAGATCGATGATGGGACGCCACGCAACCGACTTCTTCCGAACCAGAAACATTCTGGAGTAGAAGCCGGGGGAGCACCCCACCAAAGGGACCTCCTCGACCGCGCCCTTGGAGAGCATGGTCCCTACTTCCTCCTGGAGGGCAAGAGCCTTCTCTCGATCCCCCGGAGGAGGAAAGAAAATAGGTTCTGCTGACAGCGTGGGTTCTTCCACCAATGGAATACCCAACCCCTCCGAGACCACGGACAGAGCCCAAGAGTCTTCCGTTATTCCCTTCCATTCTGGAAGGAAAGCAGACAGACGACCCCCTACAGGAATGTCTGGCCGAGGCAGATCGAGACCTTGCCAGGCAAGTGAATCGTCTATGGACTCGGAGACGGAGCCTGCGGGAGATGGAACCGAATCTGAGACGGGAAGAGCGAGCTCTTCCCGACCCGACACGACTGCCCCGGCCACGGAGGAAAAGGAGTCAGGAACCCTTCTTCTTACCCCCAGGAGGGTTCTTACCCTTCTTACCCTTCCCCTTGTTGCCCTTGAAGGGAGCCTTAGATTTCTGCGGTACAGATGACTGTGAAGCAGAAGTCTTAGGCTTCTTCTTGGGGGGCGCGGACCCCTGCGAGGCACTGGCCCTCTCCGACGTAATCCTCTTTACCAGAAGTGCGGAGGCGACGGAGTCCTCCTTCAGGTCCTTCTGAACAGAAGGCAAAGCCCCCCCAAATAGAGTGGGGCCCGAGAAGGGGGCAGTCAACAACCGGGAACGGTAAGGCTCCTCGATAGGACGGTTTTTCAAAACAGAAAAACGCCTAGCGAGCAAGACATTTGAGAGCGAGGAGACCTGAAGAGCTGCCAATGCCCTCAATGCCCCGTTCAGTACAGATGTGACTCTGTCCTGAATGTCGGCCTGTTCCGTCTCGGATATACGACCCTCAGGCAAGTCGGATACCCTATATAGACATACCGTTAGGAAGTCTATATAAGACAGAATCTGGATGGAGAGACGCAGCAATCTCTCCATCTTGTGGTGTTCCTTGGGCCCGAACACCACCTGGTCCACTGACTTGCCGGGCCAGGAAGACAGCTCCCTCAATTCCAGCCTAGCTGGTTGGGGGGCAAGCGACCCATCATGCGTGGCGTAGTCGTTAGGGCGAACCTCAGACAAATCGCCAACGCTGAGCTGCAACCCGGCAAACCCAGGAGCACGGGTGGACGAAGAGTTCTTCTCCGTCACCCGCCTCTGGGCAGTGGCCAGGGCTGAAGACACAATAGTGCCTTCTGGCAGTGAGCGGTCTGACTGAGCAGACGCTCGTGGAGCCACCAAAGATCCCAAGAGGGTAGTGGACTCCGGAGCCGACGAAACTGCAGGTGGTGGGCAGACCTGCTCCCCGAGAATCCTGGCAACGTCAGCCCGCAGGGCACGCATGCCAGAAAGCACTTGCTGGGCCTCAGCCTCAGCAGCCTCGGAGACACCATCTCCCTGGACCTCATCATCCTCTTCCTCAAGAGGATCGTCCTCGGAATAACCGGGGTCGATTTCTGAGCAACCAGGGGACAGGTGAATAACGTCAGGCTCCTCTGCCGAGCCCGCGTCCTCAAAGTCCATATCCTCCGCCTCGGCACGGGGATCCGTGTCCGAGAGGGAAGGAAATGGGCCAGCCAGAGGTGCCAACTCCAGGGAATTATCCCCGGGGATGCTCACCAGACGACGTTTAGGAGTAGCAGGCCTAAACGCCGTGGCTGGGGGTTTTGGCTTAGAAGCCGAAACCCCAACCCTGGACCCGGAGACAGGAGGGACTGTGCGAGACACAGAAGTCCTGAAGGTCCGACGAACCTTCCTAGGACCGGCCAGAGGGGCCCCCAAAGCAGCAGAACGTTGGGGGGGGACAACGTTCCCACTACGAACACGTCTCCGTGAGGGAGAGACCATACCCCATGGATTCCACAAGGGATAAGCCATGGGGTTAACCCCATAACCCGGGGGAAATGGGGGCGGTCCCGCGGGCTGGGAGTGACCCCAAAAGTGACCGAATTGGCCTGCCTGAGGCTGGGGTTGGCCACCCTGGCCGAAAGCCATGGGTGGACCGCCACTCCCCCCAGGTGGACACCCGGACATGTATGGGCCCTGCCCATAGCTGCCGGGAAGCTGGGGAAACCCAAAACCAGTCGCAGGCTGGATTGGGTGGCTCAGGGTTGGGTGACCGCAGGCACCCGTATACCCAAAACCAGGGGACATAGAAGGCCGGGAACCGGCCGACTGTCCAGGAAATCCATAACCGGAAGTAGGAACTCCCGGCTCCCCTGTCAACTGAAAACCAGAACCAGACCCAACAGGGTCGGGATAGGACACTTGACCGGGGGGAAAACCTGGACCAGTGAAGGTGCTGGGGAAAGAGCGCTGCGCTGCACTCCCCCCGGAGGGACCAGACATTGCCGAAGCAATGGCAGAGTCACCACCGGGACCTGACCCCGAAGGGAGAAGCCCGGCACCAACACAATCCCCAACCCCAACACCACCTGGGACGCCGGGGTCAACGACAGAGTCGATGACCGGCGGCCGGATCTCCCTACCCAAGGGCAAGCACGAAAGCTTACGGGAGGTACCGGCCAATTCGACCCTAGTATAAGGCAAACTAGGGTCAGGCTGTCCCTCCCCTACTCCAGGTCGAACCTGGACAGGAGGGACCACCTCCTGTCCCGAAGACGGGATCGCCGAGGCGAGGGTCTCCGTGACAGGTGAAGGGAAGGAGCTGACAGGTTCCTTAGAACAAGCAGCAGCCTTACCCCTCGGTCTCCCTCGCTTCCCTGACACACCCCTCTTACGAGAGGGTAAGGGAAGCTTAGGAACACAAAATTCCTTGTTCTGAGAGGGGACCTGAGAACATAAGTCACATGGGGCCTCCCCAGAACAAGGACGACAAATGGAACAGGCGTCATGGGGGTCGCCATCCTCAAGGAAATGCGAGCACCCATACGCCGAACACCTACGAAGACTAGACGACATAATATATATATATATATAGTCAAACAGTCAACGAAAACCAACAGTAACAGAACAAAAATTTATTCAAAAAATAAATGAACTGATACGAAAAAAAACGGCAAGCAGTTTACTAAAAGTATTAATAAAATACAAGTAAACAAACAAAACGGTCAAAACAAAACAGGACCGCAGCAAATAACAGGGCCGACGAAAATGGCGGACACGTGCGTTACACCACTAACGAGACCCGTCGAGTGAAACCCGGCCGTAAACGGCAAAAACCGCGACGACAGTCAACACAAAGTAAACAGTGGGGAAGATGGGTATATGTACGCCAACTGCGCACTGAAAAAAGGATATGGAACACTGAAATGAAGTCCACAAAGCTAATTTGTGACCAGCCAAACCCAAACCGTCAGTACAGTGAAGGCGCCATTGAAGAAAGAGGAAGTAAGTACGCTGTGCGTTTTCGGCGTGCATGTGCGGGGTACGTCAGGGTATGAGGGCGGGGATATTTGAATCTTTTGTTTTGGGGCTACAAAGATGGGTGTAGGTCTTGATCATTGCATACTAAAGTTATGGTAATTATTACTGAAATGAAAAGCCAATATATCTACCTGTCAGTACTTTGTTTGGTAACAAAAGATCGGTAATTAGTCCACATACCTGCGGACTGTCTGACACAGTCGACACGCCTCAAGCCATTCACGGCTCGCTTCACACCAGGTAAATTTTGTAGCAGTATTTTGTTTACCGATACGGGTGAAAGCCCTTACAAGGAGGCGCTATGACGGATAATTATACATGTCATCAGATTATCTACCTGGGTTGAGAGATCGTAGTTATCAGATTTTTATATACTGATCAGCAGATTTCATGCGTAAATTGTGCACACATTTTTTCTTCTAATTTACCTGAATTATATAATGATCACTGATTTTATTACAAGTATTGGGGCGATTTTAAATAAAACAAAGATACATTTTTGTGCCTCGTATTTAATTTATAATTAAAGGATTAAAAAATGTAGTTTTTTTGTTTAGTACACTGTATCATTTAAATGATATCACAACGTTTAAAGCACCTATATATTTCTTACATAAGTATTGATGACACAAACATCATTAATTGTTCATTCCATACTTATAAACAGGTAATTTTCACAAGAACAGCCTGTAAATTTGACATCAACATTTGTGTTTTAAAGATATTTTAAGCGTTAAGTTGGTAAAGATATCAATTTAATCACATGTATTGGATTACTATTAAATCAATTGTACTGTCGACAATAGTGCAATACTTTCGCTTCGATACCCATGAAAATTAAAGTCACGATATTTAATTTACTTACCTGTATTTGGACGAGACTCAGGATGACAAACAGCCACAAATAAAGCATTGTCATTCAATAATTACAATCTCCCAATCCAGGTATATAATCCGGTGACTCGCGTATTTTCCGTCATAACGCCACCTCGGAATGGCGTTCACGTGAACCGTATCGGTAAACGAAAGACTGCAAACCAAAACCCAGAACGTTTATTTACCTACCGGTCATGATCAGTGCAATGTTTTCAATGTGCTTATCAATGTGAATGTCAGTACTCTGATCAGTACACGAAAGATCCTTAATTAACAAACGGTCCGACTGACCGCAGTTATCCGTTCACGGCTCGTTACACATCAGGTATTTTTTCTGTCAGATGACTGGTCGCAATCGTTGGGTCAATTTACCGTTAAATAGCGGGGTGGTTGTAATTTGCATGTGGTCGTTATATGAGGTTCCAGGGTATGCATTAAGTCCCGTCCGTTATATTTAGCTATTTATTGTAATTAACATCAATGTTCATATGTAATTTCATCTCGATTATGAGTTTAGATTATGATTTTGTTAACGCTTCGGTATTCTCTTATTTATTTTCATATATCGCTATATGGGGGTTTATCTTTCTTAGCACCTAATCACTGTTTTTATCGTGTCACCTCTTTATGAACATAGCAATAAATAAATAAAACAAAAAACTCAAAATTGAAACTGCATACTTGGGAAAACGGCGTATATCCACTCATTCGTACCTATTTACTTTGAATTACTTCATCACCTGTCCATTTTGCAATTCATCGCCTGCCCATCTAAATAATAAAATATTAGTACAATTAGCTACCAGCTAGGTACCGGTAACGACCTATAACAATGAGGGGGGCTTGGGGTCATTAACGCTCTGTGCGAGTCAATTTCCAATTAGATGACAGCCCAAATCTTCATACTTTACACGATGCATCGTTGGAAACCCATGACATGTAATCGCTATTCCGACCATGTACGCGATCATACCAGGTAAACATTTATTACAGTCACACAACAGCATTATGTAAGTAATACTTATCAGACTCGAATTTAGATAAAGAACACACTATAATAATTACGGGGCCAATAACCACAAGCTATGATTACGGGACGAGCTGTAATCAATCACACATCATTTTATGTAATTAAAACTGAACAAATCAAACTCGAATACAAGTAAAGAACATGTTTCGAAATAGTTTCGACGACTAGCCGTAATTACGGAACGAGGTACATGTAATACAATCACACGAAAGCATAATTTCATAAAATCAATAATTACAAACGCGCTTAACATAATAATTACGGCCACAAGCCGTGATTACGGGACGAGTTTTAATCTATCACACAACTTCATTTCTTAATAAATTTAATCAAAACTGATTACAAATCAAACTCAAAGGCAAATTAAGAACACGTTACAAAATAATTAGGACCGCTAGCCGTGATTACGGAACGAGGTGTAATACAATCATCCAATAGCATCATTACATATCATTAATACTAAAGAACACGATCAACATAATGATTACGGCCACTACCCGTGATATAGAACCGAGATGTAATACAATCATATACAACAGCATCATTACATTCTATTAGCAATATATCGCCAAAGATATCTTTAAAACACAAATGTGGATGTCAAATTTACAGGCTGTTCTTGTGAAAATTACCTGTTTATAAGTATGGAATGAACAATTAATGATGTTTGTGTCATCAATACTAAAATAAGAAATATATAGGTGCTTTAAACGTTGTGATATCATTTAAATGATACAGTGTACCAAACAAAAGCACTACATTTTTAATCCTTTAATTATGAATTAAATACGAGGCACAAAAATGTATCTTTATTTTATTTAAAATCGCCCCAATACTTGTAATTAAATCAGTGGTCATTATATAATTCAGGTACATTTGATGAAAAAAATGTGTGCACAATTTACGCATGAAATCTTCTGATTAGTATATAAAAATCTGATAACTACGATCTCTCAAACCAGGTAGATAATCTGATGACATGTATAATTAACCGTCATAGCGCCTCCTTGTAAGGGCTTTCACCCGTATCGGTAAACAACATCCTGCTACAAAGTTTACCTGGTGTGAAGCGAGCCGTGAACGGCTTGAGGCGTGTCGACTGTGCCAGACAGTCCGCAGGTATGTGGACTAATTACCGATCTTTTGTTACCAAACAAAGTACTGACAGGTAGATATATTGGCTTTTATTATCACCTTCAAAACATTGCACTGATCGATAGGTAAAATAAACGTCCTGGGTTTTGGTTTGCAGTCTTTCGTTTACAGATACGGGTGACCGCCCTTACCAGGTGGCATTATGACGGAAAATACACAAGTCACCGGATTATATATCTGGGTTGGTAGATTGTAATTATCGGTCTATTGTTTTTTTTTTTTTACTTTTTACTAATTATGGAATTAAAATACTTCATTGGTGGTTGTTTGTCGTCCTGAAACCGGTCTAAATACAGGTCAGTAAATTTAAACTTACAGGCTGTTCTTGTGAAAATTACCTGTTTATAAGTATGGAATGAACAATTAATGAAGTTTGTGTCATCAATACTTATATAAGAAATATATAGGTGCTTTAAACGTTGTGATATCATTTAAATGATACAGTGTACCAAACAAAAACACTACATTTTTGAATCTTTAATTATAAATTAAATACGAGGCACAAAAATGTATCGTTGTTTTATTTAAAATCGCCCCAATACTTGTAATAAAATCAGTGATCATTATATAATTCAGGTACATTTGATGAAAAAATGTGTGCACAACTTACGCATGAAATCTTCTGATTAGTATATAAAAATCTGATAACTACGATCTCTCAACCCAGGTAGATAATCTGATGACATGTATAATTATCCGTCATAGCGCCTCCTTGTAAGGGCTTTCACCCGTATCGGTAAACAACATACTGCTACAAAATTTACCTGGTGTGAAGCGAGCCGTGAATGGCTTGAGGCGTGTCGACTGTGTCAGACAGTCCACAGGTATGTGGACTAATTACCGATCTTTTGTTACCAAACAATGTACTGACAGGTAGATATATTGGCTTTTATTATCACCTTCAAAACATTGCACTGATCGATAGGTAAAATAAACGTCCTGGGTTTTGGTTTGCAGTCTTTCGTTTACAGATACGGGTGACCGCCCTTACCAGGTGGCATTATGACGGAAAATACACAAGTCACCGGATTATATTCCTGGGTTGGTAGATTGTAATTATCGGTCTATTGTTTTTGTTTTACTAATTATGGAATTAAAATACTTTATTTGTGGTTGTTTGTCGTCCTGAAACCGGTCTAAATACAGGTGAGTAAATTAAATATCGTTACTGTAATTTTCATTCAAAGATTGATAATAAGCACGCAGTCCGACTGCCCCGTAGTAATCTGTTCACGGCCAGCTACACATCATGTATTTTTTGTCAGATGACTGGTCACAATCGTTTGGTCAATTACCGATAATTAGCGGGGCGGTCGTAGTTTTCAGGTGGTCGTTAGATGAGGTTTCATGGTATGTATAAAGTCCCGTCCGTTATATTTAGCTATTTATTGTAATTAACATTAATGTTCATATGTAATTTCATCTCGTTTTGCTATGTTCAATACGTCCGACCGATAGAGGCGTAACGGTACTCAACACAACAGTTTCATATATCGCTATGTGGGGGTATATCTATCTTCGCCCCTGATCACAGTTTTTTTGTTTTACTTCTTAATGAACATAGCTATTAATACATTAATAAATAAGAGAATACTCATCTGAATCTCCACTCATTCAAAACCAATTACTTTGAATTACTTCATCACCTGTCTATCTTATTACTTCAACAGGATTAGTATAATTAGCTACCAGCTTGGTACCGGCCAATGCCTATAACAATGGGGGCCCTGAGGTCATTACAGGTAAACTTTGACCACGAGCGAATCTTTATCTAATTATATTACAGCCCAAATCTTCACACATCTTCCATCGTCGGAAACCTACGGTAGGGCAGAAGCATAGGAGGCCGGATATTATATTAATACTAGGTACCCCACTATTCCGACGATTTACGCGATCACATAATTTATTACAATCACACAACAGCATAATTTCATATAATTAATTCTAATAACAAATGAAAAAACAAAAACTGAAATGTAGATAAATAATACGCTACAAAATAATTACGGCCACGAGCCGTGATTACGGGACAAGATGAACATTAACCAATCACACAACATCATTTCATATAATAAAACTGTTTGTTTATCAAACTCAAAAGTAAATAAAGAACATGTTACAATATAATTACGGCCACTAGCCGTGATTACGGAACGAGGTGTAACACAACAGCATCATTACATATCATTAATACTTAAAGAATACGCTTAACATAATAATTACGGCCACTACCCGTGATATAGAACCGAGATGTAAATAAAACAAGTCGTGATTACGGGACGAATCGTAATTAATCACACATCATTTCATATAATTAAAACTGATTACAAATCAAGCTCATAGGTAGATAAAGAACACGTCACAAGATAATTACGACAACAAACTGTGATTACGGGACGAGTTGTAATCAATCACACATTAACATTTCATATAAAATGAATGCGTTTTTACTCAAATATATACAAAATGTACAAATAGGTAACAAAATAATTACGGCCGCTAGCCGTGATTACAAAACGAGATGTCATATTATAACACGAAAGCATACTTTCATATACTTATTACTAAAAGAACACGCACAGCTTAACATAATAATTACGGCCACTAGCAGTGTTAACGGACAGAGAGGTAATACACTCACACAACAGTATCACTATATATCATTTATTTGTATTACAATGAAACTAAAAAGTAAATAAAAAAACCGCTATAAAGTAATTACAAATCTATCACACAACATCATTTCTAATAATTAAAACTGATTTCTAATCAAACTCAATTGTAGATAAATGTACATTACAAAATAATTACGGTCTCAAGTCCTGATTACGGGACAAAATGTAATCAATCACACATTATCATTTCCTATAAAATGAATACGTTTTACTACTCAAACGTTAGATAAAGAACATGCTGCAGTTATACCATCACAAAACAATTTTCATATAAACAATATTAACGACAATTTCGACAATCATTCCAAAACTAAATGACTAAGATGGAAAGAAGTATGAACACGTGAACAATAGTTTAGAAGACGTTTTTTTTATTTCTGAGGAAAACGGAATTCTACATGCAGTAATAATAATTGATTACAATTCTGTCCATATAAGTTGGTAACATGTTTATATACCAGATGTTTTTTGTGGTCAGTCTATCAACAGAGTGTAGCCGTGATCACATAAGTTTGTTTGGCAGCACCTATGGGATCACAGGACTTCTGTTGTGAACAGAAGCATTTCAGTAGCCTTGGCAGCGTGCCAGTTCACAGGTGGTGATCGGAGCTGCCAGTCCCTACCTATAGGAGGTGTGAAACCCCCTGCGGCTATCTATACCGCTGGCCACCAGGCCCTCGCGCCCGTCAAGGAACACAGGTAAAATCTTCACACTGACTATTCACCGACATTCTTACTTTTCAACGACCCTTACTTTTCAACAACGACCCTTACTTTTCAGCACCTGCACTGACTTTTCGGCACCTGCACTGACTTTTCGGCACCTGCACTGACTTTTCGGCACCTGCACTTACTTTTCACGTCACACTCTTAAAAAGTAAGACTGGTCGTTGAAAACTCAGTGCGAACGCCGAAAAGTCAGTGCTCCCGAGGATTTTAAGAGTATTATAGTCACCTATATACTGAACCATGAACTAATGATGATGTCAAAGAAATCTCTTCTTCTGTTTGTTACACCGGTCTGTCAATCGTGACAATTCTGTTATCATTTAATGGAACCTTTCATGTACCTACGCCCCAATGAGGTCATACTGTGTTGCATTGACATATATTTATTATGTACAGATTTGCCTTTGTTGTCTCAATTTATAATCACTGCATTGTTTTACATTGGTTTGCAATGGCTGATTATGATTTCTGACTGCACATGATCAGTCGTCAAGACATACACTCTCTTTCTCTATATGAATGACTACTTACAGTAACTATGAAGCTGCCCTTTACTCGATTCCGACGTCAGTAACGTAGTGCATATGTAAACGTATACGTAGGAATTAGTAGTAAAAAATGTAGATAATAATGAAACAAAACCGGAAGTTTACAAGTGAAAGTACGATAGCGCCATCTGGCGACAAAATATAATCGTAAGGGATAAAGTTTGGTTTTCGAATAGATTGCTGCAAGTGTTCACTCAATGCCGCTGCACACTTTTTCAAATTTTTGTTCTCCTTGTTCTGTTTCAAATATAAACGATAGAAATGATGTTATGATAAGATATTTCGGCATAATAAAGAAATGTCGGATGTCATATATTTATATCCTGTCATGCCTCAATGACAGAATGGCTGCGAACTGGAAATACGGCAAAAGTGAACCTCCATCGGGAGGTTCGCTTGCGAGGTAAGCTATAGGAAACCCACACCAAGAATGTTAGTTACAGTCAGAGTATTTGAAAGCATAGGAATCTAACGTTTGTTGTGTCAATTGCTGTTATATTTTGAATTCGAAATTGAAATGAAGATTTTTTTCGTAGAAATCGTCTGCTTCCAATCAGCAAATGTACCATGACTGTATATAGATCTACTGTAGACACAGGCTTCACTGAGACTTCCCACGTTTTCTCATCAGAAGTTTTCTCACTACGTAATTGCGTACCAGATACGACAAGTATATAATGTAAAAGAATGGCGTTTCCTTCACACGTGACAGACTACATTGTATACTATATATACAGTCTACATACAATGTAACATGCATGCTACATCAATTTGTATGTCTCAATTTCTTAACCAGCCCTGTCTGCCTATATAAAATAGCTTTGATTGATTTAGTAAAACCAAACTTTTAATTACAAGTAAAAAGTAATGTCAAAATGATCAAAGAACGGATTTCTGCAAGTCGTCTTTGTTCCGACCTCAGGTGGGGAGTTCCGATCAACTGATCTGTCTCCTACCCACAGTAATCTTACTATCAAAAGGACACCTCACGCGGACAATCAATTAAATTAAGATTACCAATACGCCATTTCCGGGATACAACTTTCAGTCAGTTTAGTCATGTGACTTTCATCACCACGTGACTATATTTAGGGCACTTTTGAAAACAAAATGGCGGCTAAATAGAAGTTTTCAATGACGGTAAGTGGGGTTAAGTGTTTTGATCGAAAGAGGGATCACACCTTCAAATAAAACAAAAGGGGTGTTAGTAAAATTAGCTGAGATCACTGATTAACTGAATTTATCTTGTATTGAGAAATATGAATGCAATCCACAGTTCTCGTAATCGGGGTTTCTCTTTGCTGTTGGAAACGACCTGAAGGTTACATTTTGCCAGATTGTTGCTTTAAGACTGACAGTTACACATCTAGGTACAACACACCATGACTTAGTTTAAGAGTCTGTATCTTTGTTTCGTCCCTTTTTAAGCTAAAGCAACTAAAAAATCGAATCGAATCTAGCTGCCGTTCGGTCGTCATTGCCGCCATTGAAAAGTGCCCTAAATTTTTCGCGGTCACATGATCAAATCACCGATTTCTAACTCCACTTCAAAAGAGTTCTTGTATCTCGGAAACGGCGTATTAAATTAATATCAACCCTCACCCAAAACCACCTTCACCTCCCAACCTCTTCCGGTCCCCACCTATAAATACAATTGTAAAACTTAAAACCCAAAACCCATGTACTGCTCATCCTATCCAGGACCACCCTAAAATATCCTACCCCTTACAAACAAATCTCCATGTACTCTAACCCATATTATATTAACCACCTCATACGAACTGCCCCCATCCCCTACCCCCATCAACATCCTCACCCCTTTAACCCCTCTCTCCTTCACCCCCAGCCATCCGCCCTAAAACCTAAGCACATATTAATATCCTAAAAACACCCCCACCCTCACATTACCCACCTTCATAAAATCTCTAGCATGCTACAACTACGCCCCCTCCCCACATCATGACCCACCCAACCCGACCCCCAAACCCCTAACCAAATCTAACTACAGCACCATCTTTTCACAAAATAATAAAACGTCAGAACAGATGAGAAAGCCTAAGAAAGATTCATAAGCAAGATGACTTTGTAGAGAAGATAAGTTTATTCAGAAATGAAAGGATGTGAGGGAGAAAGCGGGTTTCAAGAACGGACACCAAAAATAAAGTTAATTGGCACCTGCATGTCACTTACGCACACAGTCCATCGGATAGGACTTTAAACGGTGTCCAGTGTGGGAATGTCCAACCTGCATGCAAAAGATCCCTCTGTGTATTGTCGTAAGATCTAGAGTAGGCGCGTTAACGCTGGCACTGAGGTTAGGAATAAGATAGGGTAAGTATAGCAATTAAACTTTTTATTAGGACGTTTCGATTGACACCAAAAACATACTAATTAAACCAACCAAATTTAAATATGTAGGTAAAGGTTTAAGGTCATAGGACCCAGGGTGACGCAGACTAGTAACATATCTATACCTTTGACTTCCGGCATATTTTAAATTTCATGATTACCCTGCCGATACCTACGATTATACCACGCCAGACAACTTGACGAGATACAGCTAGTGACTGATCACATTCTTATATCGAACTAGAAGTCACTCTGAAATTATCAAAACAGATCAAGATGTAAAGGAATAGATAAGCGACTTCGTCCCCCCACTCCCCCCTCCCCTGAGGGAAGGCAACTTCCCTCAAGCCGGTCGTAACACTGATGTAAATTGGTGTCTGTATCGGCGTAAAACTTGTAACTAACTAAATGAATTCTCCAGCTTCCCTCAATCGTCAGCCTAGGTACATGAACCTGCAGCTAGCCCCTACACACATTACGCATATAGGCCTACCTTATCACTGCCTCGCTCCTAGCAGTCACTACAGGTGTATACACTTATGTTAGTTATAAGGAGAGAGGGGGACCTTAATCAATACTCAATCACCCTATAAAGTAACTCCATAGAGGAAGAGAACAGCCAAATGGAGGCTTTAGGGAAGGGAGGTGAAATCTCAGCTAAATGGAAGCTTTAGACTGTAAGGGGGACAAGGCCTTTGATACCCAAATCCAGGGAAAACCAACTTCTGCACAAAATAGGTACATGTCATGATCATTATCCGATGAAAAGGGGAATGTGTTTTACTCCCTAATGTTGGTTTACCCTAAATCAGAGTACCTGCATGAGAGCCAAATTGCAACTTCCTGTAGACCCATTATACCAATGCTCACTCACTACCAATGCTCACTCATCTAACAGACATTTTGGCGTTTTTCTTTAAATACATGTTGATTGTCTTCACTATCGTGTTGATTTCCTGGAATCGTCATTTCCCCACCTCTTCGTGCTGAAGAGCTCCATTTCAAGCGAAATATTTTTTAAGAAAAGCAGACGACACAATGTACAGTTGATGAGAACAACGTATTTTGGTTATGTTGTTTTTATAAAAAGTGTGTATTGAAACAAAAGACAAGTTTTATATTTTAAAATAGCAAAAAACATTATTGTTAATGTAACATACTTGCCAACCCTCCCTTTTTAGGAGGGAGACTCCCGATTTTGTACCCTAAAATGTTGCATTTTCAACTTTGAAATTTGCTTAACTGTTCCTGTTTTTAAACATCTGATGATTTTATCTGAAAGAAGAGCTCAAAAGGAGCCATTTTATTCCGGGCATTTAAAAGTGTTATTTTTCCTCTGAATGTACATGTATACATATTATTTATGTTTTCAATTCTGAGCATGCATAATCTCCCCCATGGAAATTTCAAAAAAGTTGGCAAACTAATGATGTAAGATTACGTAAATGATAAAATTATTTTAAGATTGTCCGTAATTATATAAAAAAAAAATGTATTTTGTGAGTAAGGTCCCATTCATGATCACTTCGCCACTATCACAATGGCGGCAATTGCAGGAAAGGGCTTTCAAACCCTTAGACTAAGGGCATTGGAAAAAGGTAATTTTGTTAATTTTTTTATCTTAAATCTTTACATTAATTGCTATTTTCATGAAGTTTAGGTATTAATGATTACTTTACCATTGATTTAACTTACACATTATTCTCATTTGTTACAATAAAAGATGGGTGAGCAAGCATTGGTATCCTGCATGGCAAAAAATGGTGCGTTACATACTGTCACGTGATCAGTTGCCAAAATTAGACGCTACATGTCATGTGATTAATTGTTTACAGGAAATAACCCTTTCTATTGTGTCCTTATTTTCAACAACAAAAAGTCCTCTGAATATTGTTCATGAGCCTGAAAATTGAAAAAAAAGGTTAGATTTTGTACCGAGCATTAATACACTGAGTCTAATAATATTCATGCTACCAATTTACTACATCCACGGGTCAAAAGTCTTTCCATATTTTTGTATTTTGCTATACTATGTATATTCTTTGTATTTCACTGTTTTCATAAGTACGTCCTGAGAAATAATAATTTATTTACAGCATTCAATTTATGGTCACCATTTTTAAGTTATGCGACGTCATATAGAGAAATGGTGTCAAACAGAAATTAGCAGTTTGGATAATTCTGTGTTGCTCCACAAATACACAACAGAAAATTAAGTTAATATTATGAGAATTCGAAGGAACTTTGGATATTTCTGTACACCATGACCAAATATTGTCAAAATCTGTCCGTCAACAAAGTCAGCAAATTAACTGGAAAAAGTTGTAAATACAAAGAATAGGAAAAGAAAGAGTGCAGTTCGGTGTATACAATGTACAGATCTAAATGTAACTACTATAAGATCTAATCCTTTTACATTGGCGAAAATCTATAGTTAAATTAAACCTAAACAAAACAGGATTCAATCCTGAAACAGATTTCTCAATAAGGTAAATTTTATCCATGTCTAGATTGCACTCAGACTCAAAAGTTCAGTTTCAATTCATGTCATTCATATCAAGGGTGATGCAGCGAGTTGATGGTTCCTCTCCTCGGCCATCCAGTACCAGTAGTTCCCAGAGTTTTCATAGTTTTGCCTCCAGTGAAGACTACCAGGACCATGGGCCTCGACCTGGCCAGGACATCTGTATTGGGGAGGAAGTCAAGATAGCTATTCATTTGGCTATGGAACGATTTCGTATGAATGAAAGCCAAAAAGGTAATTAAATAATACTAAAATTTCATATTGATATTATAACATAACTGACCAATTTTACTACAATACTATGTGATACGGCCATGTCATAAACATGGTTGGTATAACTATTACACATTTTATCTTAAATGAATAACATCTTTATGTCACATGGTTGTTTCCATACTAGTGATTTTTTTTAGCCATCAGAATAGAAATCAGATTTTCATATGGGGGGGGGGGGGGCACTTCAACTATGAAGGGGGACATTGGCCATGAACAGAGAATTATCAACATGTAACAAAGGCTGTAGGCTATGATTGAAATAAGGATTTGATCAAATGTGCTTAACTAGCTAACTTTAAGGAAAACTAGATACCAGATAGTAAAGAAAAATAACATTAATTGTAAAAATAAAAAGATATCTAGCACATATAAGGACACTGCATACCTGGTTAACTACCCAATAGAGGTATACAATAGTTTAGTAGCCTAGCTGCTACCAACCCAAGGGATAGTACATACTAGTACTAGTAGTAGATTTTATGCCAGGTGCCAGTCTCACAGGCAAGTGAAGAAAATGCTTTTAAAAAATCCTAGACCTGCCTTCAGATTAAATTTGCCCATCAACATTCCTGTACTTTTTCTTTTAAATTATGGTATTTTGTCAGAGTATATTGCCATAAGAGGTCCTTTTCAAGATTGGAAATGCACTTGACATCCATATCGAGAACCCCTACATTATACATTAGTTTGAACGTTGGATCCACTTTTGTAAACCTGCAATATTAATGTGATGAATTTTCCTTTCATTATCTAAATTAATTTTTCTCACCAGAACTGGAGTTTCCGTCATCACTGACAGCCACAGAGAGAGCCTACGTCCACAAATTGTGTGAAGGGAATGGCTTGAAGTCAAGGAGTAAAGGGTAAATTTATATATATATATCAGTGACATGAATAATATCTTATTGTACTAAACTTACAATTATTTCACTTTAACAGATAAGAAGAGAATATATAATACATATATTTCTCTCATATCTTAATTGCCATGTTGGATAGAGGTTGCCCATGTAAGAAAGCTATGTAAGAAAAATCTATCTTACATAGCATTTCACGTGACGTGACGTCACAATGGCTCAACAATGATGTGACGTCACGAATACGGTAAACTCTGATGCCGGAAAGAGAAAACGACGGCTTGATAAATTAAAAACCTTTCACAAAATTTTAACCATAAACACCAGGAAGAGAAGATTAATTTAAGACTCAAAATTAAAGATTAAATATAGGGTATGCTTAAACTCGCTGTCTAATTCGTTTTCGTCAAAAAAGCTCAAGGAAAAAAGTTGAAATTTCAAAATGGTAGCCTGTTTCAACATATTTTCATGCTTTTTGAGCTTATTCGGGTAGTTGATATGAGAGAAAAAGACTCTTTCATTATGTGTGTACGTAGGATAGGGATATTCCACCCTCGGGTGGAATATCCCTATCCTACATACACGCATATGAAAGAATCTTAAAATACTAAAATATCTCAATTTAGTTAGCTGACCAACAGCCTTTTATTTAATAGAAGTAAGTGTATTGCAGGTTATCTTAGGGATGACAGTTGTAGTTTAGACTGGGGGAAAAAACATTAAGCAGGTTAACATTAGATTTTATGTATTCACTTTACAGTTTACTATGTGAAAAAGAAAAAATTATTTGATTTTCTAGCAAAGGAAGTGGAAGATTTCTCACCGTTACTAAAAAAGAAGGGACTTTGTGTTCCCAGTCATCTGCCTCTTTTTATTTGGCAAGAAACAGTCGTCAGCAAATTCTCAATCTCCTGCAGAGATATCCTGTCTCCAACAAGGAACGCCAAGAGTTGATTCCAAGAGTTGACAGAAATCAACCAAGTGATGGTAAATTTTTATTCTTTCTCGTTTTAAGGATCTGCTCTTGTGAGGTTTCAATCACGTTGATATCAACTTTTATAAATTATAGCATCTGAAAAATGTAGCTAAAAATTAGATGTGTGTTGTTTGTAGAACTTTTTTAGAAGAATTTTAAAAAATGACAATAATGGCGGCCTTTTTGAAAATAAGTATTTCTGTGTATTTCTTGCATTCATGAATGGCCAAAATGGTTAAGTTTTTGAGCTTTATTTATCATTTAAAATCATCAGTGTGTCGCCATTTTTCATCATAGAAAGTTAATTTTTGCTGTACATTTTCTTTATGTTCATTATAAAGCAAATATTATGCAACAAAGATATTTTATTTACATTTTTGATATTTTTTTAGATATTTTATGTAACTGAAGCTATTTTGATTTTTGACTCAAGAATAGTGAAAAATAACACATTTGATAATGGGACACAAAAGCAAGCAGGCTGCCCCCCCCCCCCCCCCCAGTTTTTATGACTGCTTTTGAATGAGAAACCCATTTCCTTTTGATCTGCAAAATTTCTAAAAAAAATTGTCGCCAGAATTTTTTTTTTTATGCATTAAATCTGCAAAATATGATGAAAAATGGAGTATTTTCTCATTGAAAAATAAAGGGTGGGGGTAACTCAAATTCATTTTTTGAGATAAAAGAATAATTTAAAGACCTTTAACTTTCATAATTAATAAGAAAATACTATTTTTGTCAATTCCGAACATACATACATACGTGACCACAAATCTGGAAGATATTGAATGAAATTGTCCTGCAATTGGCCAAAACAGCATTTTTCACATAATTAATGTGCTTTGCTCATTTTGGTGTCTTTGACCGAGCTTAGCATAAAAACAAGTTCACTACCATATATTTTTCTTCGCACTTTCTGCTATGCAATGAACTCTCGTTTTAAAAAAATTACACCAGAAAAAAAGTTAGTCGTCAGAAAATTTTGACTTTTCACAAGAGAAGATCCTTTTAAAGGATCTTCTCTCGTGAAAAGTCAAAATTTTCTGCAACTAACTTTTTTTCTTATATGCATTTTTGGAAAAGGGAGTTCATTGCATAACAGAAAATGCAAAAAGAAATATATGGTAGTGAACTCGTTTTTGTGCTATGCTTGGTCAAAGATACCAAAATGAGCAAAACACAAGATTTATGTGAAAAATTCTGTTTTGGCCAATTGTAGGACAATTTCATTCAATTTCTTCCAGATTTGTGATCAGATAATTATACGCATGTTTGCAGAATTGACAAAAATGGTATTTTCTTATTAATGACGGAAGAATAAAGTCTTTAAATTTCTTTTTTTATCTCAAAAAATAAATTTTACTTACCCCTTCCCCTTATTTTTGAATGAGAAAATACTCCAGTTTTTGCAGATTTGATGCTTTATAAAAAAAATCCTAGCGACTAACTTCTTTAGATATTTGGCAGATCAAAAGTAAATGGGTTTCTCATTCTAAAGCAGTCATAAAAACTGGGGGGTAGTGTTATATTTCCACTATTCTTGAGTCAAAAATCAAAATCGCTTCAATTACACCAAATATCTTAAAAACATAACCAAAATGTAAAACAGTATCTTTGTTGCATAATAGTTGCTTTATAATGAACATAAAGAAGTTGTACAGCAAAAATGAACTTGCTGTATTGAAAAATGGCGACACACTGACGATCATAAATGATCAATCAAGCACAAAAATCTTGAAATTTTGGACGTTCCTGAAGGGGAAGAAATACACAGAAATACTAATTTTCAAATTGGCCGCCATAATGGTCATTTTTAAAAATTCTTCTTAAATAAGTTCTACAAATAACAGACATCTAATTTTTTGCTACATTTTTGAGATGCATATTTCCTATCGAAATTGATAATAAATTGTTAGATATTACAAAAATATCTCACGTGAGATCAGAACGAGATTTGAACGTGATTGAAACCTCACAAGAGCAGATCCTTAAAAGACATTTTTAGCTTACCTCAGCAAAGTTGAGGAGGTCTCGTGCTTTACCTGTTGTGCGGTGTCCACATTAGGTTAGGAGGAATGGTTGAGATTGAATATAGAAATCATTTCACCCTTTCTTTAATTGTAAGGTTTATTTAATTCTTAGAAAAGGTAACATCTGTGAAATGAAATTGGACATGACTTATTAAGCGGTTAGTCCAGTGTATCACCAGAAAATACCTGATGTAATATTACACTAAAAGTCCTTTACCGAAAATCACTAATTGTAATTACATAATTGTTTTTATAAATGTATTGTATTATTTACATCTTTTTTTGTTTAGTTGGCAAAGAACTGAACAAAACAACCATTGGCAAACTCAACAATGGAGTTGCTCAGGTGCCCCCTCCTCGTGGTGACTCGGACTTGAATGCCTTCCGGGAAGGATTGCCTGTCTTCAAGCACAGACAGAACATTCTTGATGCTCTCAACAATAACCGGGTTATTTTGATATCTGGTGAAACTGGGTCAGGAAAGACCACACAGGTACATACTTTTTAGTTTAATGATTGTTAATTAACTAGACTTCATTAGTCTTGACACTTCAATTTGATAACAAGAAAACAAATTACTACATCAGTAGGACTTTTTGAATTGACAATTTGCATAAGGTTTTAATAAACTGTACATTTTGTAAATTTACATAACTTATTTGTCTGTGTACATTGAATTCTTTTTAAAATGTTTATATGAGTTTTTTCATGTTTTAAAAATCAGGAGGATGTGGTTTGTTTTGCATTTTGAAGATGTCTGTAAGATAAACATTTTCAAGAATTGGTTTTAAAAAGTAGAAATGATCAAGTACATTTTGTATATGTGCACTTTTATAAAAGGTTTCTAGAATATTTGAAAAGTGCAAAGGGCGAAAACATAAATAAAAAATTTGGTGTATAACTCCATTTAAAGAATACATCAGTTGTCTAAGATTTTAGAGCAATTTCGAAAATTACAAATTTAGGTTCCTGTTGTAGGTCCCACATTATAATATAAGTACTGTACTAGCTAATAAGTCAAAGGAAAAGCTCACATTGAAACAACATTGGCATACACAGGAGAATGAAAGTTTTAACAAAATATGCAGAAGATGCATTTTATAATGTTTTACACATGACAAAATCCAACAGATCAGATGAAAAGAGAAAAAATTACCAAAACCCAATTAACCTATCAAAGATTTCAATCTAGAGAGCAGGTGATTGGGACAGCCCCTACCTAACAAGCTCTCTGAGATTGTACTTACAATTTACATATTTATATATAGCTACCATTTCAAATCATAGTCTACCAAACAAAAAATTACCTATTTATCACCATAAAGGCTCAAGTATAACACATAATTGAATATAAGTACCATGTACCACCTAAATCTACAGTCTACCATAGACTGACTGTCCAATACTACTCAAAGTCTACCACAGAGTTACTGATCAACTACCACTCAAAGTCTACCGCAGAGTTACTGATCCACTACCACTCAAAGTCTACCACAGAATTACTGATCCACTACCACTCAAAGTCTACCATATAATTACTGATCCACTACCACTCAAAGTCTACCACAGAATTACTGATCCACTACCACTCAAAGTCTACCACAGAATTACTGATCCACTACCACTCAAAGTCTACCACAGAGTTAATGATCCACTACCACTCAAAGTCTACCACAGAGTTACTGATCCACTACCACTCAAAGTCTACCATAGAATTACTGATCCACTACCACTCAAAGTCTACCACAGAATTACTGATCCACTACCACTCAAAGTCTACCACAGAATTACTGATCCACTACCACTCAAAGTCTACCACAGAGTTACTGATCCACTACCACTCAAAGTCTACCACAGAGTTACTGATCCACTACCACTCAAAGTCTACCACAGAGTTACTGATCCAATACCACTCAAAGTCTACCACAGAGTTACTGATCCACTACCACTCAAAGTCTACCACAGAGTTACTGGTCCACAACCACCAAAAGTTTACTACAGAATCTGTCAGTGATCCATTACCACTACAACCCAAGTCTACCACAAAATTTACCTAGATAATATTCTACATACAACCCAAGTCTGAATTAACTATCGACTTCGGATTACAGGTAGATAAAACCATGGCACACTTGCTGTGTCGATAACAGTACTAGTTCAACTTATGTTAGATGAATACTGACACAGGTAGGAAACCAATCAATGACAAGTTTTAATCTATAAGTCTCCAGCCTGAGTTTGACACTTATGATCTATATTAGGGTGGTCGATTTGACAAGAAACCTTTCGGCTTATAAGGTAGTGTGTTTACATTAAATATGGTTCCCGTAAACTTTGGCAGAGAAATGTTTTGACACAAAGAAAGTGTTTACCTGGTATAGCTATTCTGACAGAGTTTTATACTGTGTTTTAATGGAAGTTGATGACGTACATAGGAAATGCAGGTATTGATTGAAAGTCACCCCAATAAACATTCAAAGTGCATGAACCTGAATACATTGCAAATTTGTTTATCCCTTGGTAAAGCTTTAAAGCCTATCTGGGTATACCTGTAAATTAAACTGTTGTAATATCGCTATTTCAACACTTTTTTGCCATAATCAATATTTGTTTTCAGACCTTAAGCTTTTGTTATATACTGGAATCAATAAAATGGCAATATACAATGAAATTAAAATATTGAGATAAATTTTGATGTTGACTAAAGCAAGAGAAATCAATGAGAAATTTGAGGCTATACATAAGGCTTATGGTACACTCAACTTTACATGAAAAACATCTACCTGGGTACGTACACCATATTTGTTTTGTTTACATACATTTTTTGGGGCTAATTTGACCAAATGTCCAATATGATATAGAATAATTTTTCATTCTTTTTATATTTATTTATACTTAATTCTTGCAAACAATTTCAAAATTTCATTTTTCATAAGCATACATTAATACTTAAAAATATTAATGGAAAATTAGTGAAATCTTCGGAACCTTTTGTATATTCAGCAATTTTCTTGACATCTGTGGCAATATCAGTATGGGCCTTTCATTATCTATAAATTTGAAGTTTGTTTGATGCCATATTCTATCAAATCTCTTCACCCCAGTGTTAAGTATGATAACAAAACCATTCAGAACCAAATTAATCCAACCTCTGGACGCAAACACCTTAATCTAACACAAGAGTGGCCTTTATTTTAGGTTTAAGAGAGGCTATGATGAGATAATTTGTTGTTTATCTCCTTCACTAAGCTATGAAATATAGGGATGGCTGATGGCTGATAAACCCTGGTCATCTATAAGGAGCCCATTGAGGGAGATCTCCCTCTACTGGGTTTTACACATTTCTGGCTAACCAAAATATGCGTACTTATAATATAAGCCAACCCATATTAACTGCAGTTAGAAAGTATTGCAAACAAATATGATTATTCTGTCCAGTGATAAATCAATTAATTCAACTTTAAATCAAGACATTATGTGTCTGTAAATTAAAGTTCCTTTCCATCACAAGAATCCTCCTATATACACATACCCCGGTAACATACAACCTATGAAGATAGTACAATAATGGGCACAGAAAGCCATCTGTGATTTCCTGTTAAAACATACTTGTGTTATTTTCCAAATTGTAGGTCCCACAGATGATACTGGATGACTGTTGTAACAAGAACAAACCTTGTCGAATATTCTGTACACAGCCAAGGAGGATAGCTGCTCTCAGCATTGCTGAAAGGGTGGCTTTGGAAAGGGGAGAGAAAATAGGACAAACAGTTGGTTATCAAATACGACTGGAGAGCAAGTAATTTATGCTTTGTTATAACCAATATATTGCTCAACACATATCACTCTTACAAATGAAAGATGTGGCTTCAAATTTTCCAATTCCAAGGAAGATGAAAATTCACAAAGACATGCTTATAGAAAATATTTTGACAGTTTAGACACATTTATGAAATATCTTCCCAAATGGTCTTGAGTCTTGATTTTGACATTCTTACTTGTTGTGGGGGGGGGGGGGGAGGGGTACCTGTATTATAAATATATCATAAGTGGTAGGGTTAATCAGCATACTATTCCTTATAATAATATTAAATCTCTTTTAGTATTTGATGGGGTCTCTAAAAAGTGGCTCCCACCCCTCCCATATGGTTTATTCTGTATCAGCCCTAAGCTGTACCAGTTATTGGAAAAATTCTCAGTTGATGAAAGTTTTTATTTCTTTTAAATACGTATACTATTATCATTTTTTTTCTTACAGAGTGTCTCCGAAAACTTTGCTGACATTTTGCACAAATGGTGTACTTCTTCGCACGTTAATGAATGGCGACTCATCATTTGCTGGTGTTACACACGTAATTGTTGTAAGTATAGACAATAGGTGAGCAAGTTAAACCATAAACTTTTTGATATTTTATTGGAATGCTCATATGCTCTACACACTTATTGTCTCTTAACCACCTTGTTATTGTTCAAAAGAATATTTTGCATTCAGGACTGTTCAATGTTTACAGGATGAAGTTCATGAAAGAGATCGGTTTAGTGATTTTTTACTGGCTTCTATGGATGAACTGATGACAAAACATCCTCACCTTAAAGTGATCCTAATGAGTGCAGCATTAAATACACAACTATTTGTCCAGTTTTTCAATAACTGTCCTGTTGTTCACAGTAAGTAATCTCCCTAGATGCTGTATACAGAGTAATTTGTGTGGTGGTGCTGTACTGTGCAGTTCAAATGTCAAATTTGTATTTAGCATTAGATATCTTAGATATCTGCAAACCCTTTACTACACGATTGCTTGAAATCTATGCCCCTCCCCCACACAAAAAAAACCAACATAAGAATTAACACTCTTTAGCTCACTTGGCCCTTTGCAATGGAAGAAATTTTGATATTTGTAGTCAAGATTTAATACCAATGACAAATGGGGTGGGGAAAAGCAATCTATAAAATTTGAACCTGATTGATGTTTTATTTTCCTATCTGTATTCTGTAAATGTTGTTGACCATGAAAATAGTGAAATTTTGAGGAATAAATCTGTAAGTTAACACAATCAGTTCTTGCCCAAACCTGGCACATTTTGAAATGACCATATCTGTAAAGATAACGCAACGTTAAAAACAAACAAACGAAACCAAATTCTCACCTCTTGTTAATTAACGTGTTTGTTTTTAAGTTCCAGGTACACTTTTCACTGTGAAGGAGTACTTCCTGGAAGATGTATTGAAGTGGTTAGTTTGCACTTTCCTTAGAAGGACAGGTTATTCAAAATGACTGTCGTTGCTTTAGATTGGTCAAAACCTTTCTGCTTATACCTCTCTTTTTTTACTTTTAATAGTTGCTTTTTGTATTAAATGATATTTGTCTAATAATATTGGTTTGTAGTGCCTTACAATGATATTCTTAAATCTAAATTGATTGCCGAAACTTCTTTTTGGTGATTATGGGGGATATTAGGTAAATGTTTAAGTTTAAGTCAAACTTTTTTATCATCTGTTTCTTATTCTAATAAAATTGTATAGAGATATGCTTAAGGTCTATATATGGGTGACAATACAAAGTGAGTAAGCTACATTTCTAAATTGTGTTCAACAGGACAAAATACAGCAATAAAGCAATGGAAAAAGCGAAAAGAGAGAAGGCAAAAGGTAAATATGAGGAGTAATAGAGGGAACGAAAGGAAATAATTATGACACATTTTGAAATAAACATTTTCTTTTGAAAATTGTCACTAGTAGTTATTGTATTAAAATGTTTTTGTCAAGGCTTTTCAATGAACTTTTATCATATCCCCATTTACTCCACTCCTTGGTGGCTACTGCTTGTCCTGACCTACAACGTACCTCCCAGTTTTACCCTTGGTACTCTTGATTGAGTGACTCGGGTGGCCGGAACATTTACTTTGAAAAAAGTGTTCAAAGCAGGCAATTCACCTGAATAATGGAATAGGACCCCGGTTCTATTTTGTTGGTTTTCGGAACTTGAGGTAATGATTAAGAGGGACAGACGGGGGCAGTCAGCGAAATCATATCCGGTAATAAAAAGCCTCTTATGTTATAGGAGTAATCCCCATTATGATGAAGAGAGATAGGCTTCTTTACTATTGTTGATTTTGCATGAATGTTGCAAGTTTTAATCCAAAACTGGAACCAACCAATGAAATAATAACCTTATAAAATTGAATTTCATTCAGTAATCTGTTATTTTTTCAATAGTGACAAAACAGCAAGAACAGTTGGAGGCATGGTGTGCTAAGATGAGTATTGAAAGTTCAGAAACGGAAAATGAATCTACAGCTGGTAAACAAAGCCATTCCAATGCAGATTCAGCCGAAAATGTTAGTATGATGTTTTTACTTTATTACTTTACTATTGTAAAATACTTAAAAACAACAGTAAATCTCAATGTTAAAGCAATATTTTCTTTTGTGTGTAGCTGGATATCTATAAAGCTGAAATAAGCATCGCAACTGATATGAAATTAGCAGTAAATTTATGTTAAAAACAAGTAGGTAAGTAATAAAAAAAAAAAGAAATTTGTTGGACAAGTTGTGTGACAAATCTTGAGAAGAGCGAACCATAAAATCATTTTTGAAACCAATGACAGAAAATTCTAGGCATTACTGAAAGGATTATTCAAGACTTACTGTAATATTTAGTAGTACTCTACCAACAGGATTCAATATCATTTTTGCAGAACGCAAATGAAAATCAAGGTGAACTTCCTGACTGGATAATAAAGGAAATGGATCAGTTTCTTACTGATATTTTCCTGACGGGAAGTGAAGAGACATTTACCCAGTTGGTCCATCTCATTATGAGTGAGAATGTCAGTGGTAAGATTGTAAATATTGTTGTCTCACAATGCTCTTTTGTAAAAGTAATTTTGTCTCAAAGAGAAAATTGATGAAGTCCTTTTGATTATTTGCTTGGAGGGGTGATTTTGTGACAATTATTTTTATGCAGAGTTAAAACTGGATTCAGATTATCTGTTTGTCCATTTGCCCATAGATTCTTTTCCTTGGACAATATCAGTTTTCGTCGTAATTTCTTGAAATGTCTCTTATGTAGTCACTACTTCAAATTTGTGCAGGTACTTATACTTATTGTTTGATCTTATTATTTACCTTAATTACAATTTTCAGTGGACTACCAGCATTCAGAAACTGGTGTTACACCTTTAATGGTTACTACTGCTAGGGGCATGAACGACGAAGTGGAACAGCTGCTTAACCTGGGCGCCAACGTTAACCTCCATTTACCCAACGGCTGGACCGCCATTGACTGGGCAAAGCGCTTCCAAAGAAATGACATTTCAGAGATGCTGGAAGCTTTAATGTTAGTGTGAATACTGAATATATTTTTATGGAAAGCAAATGATTAATGTATGTACAACATACTCTTCTTCATTTATCAAAATGTTCGTATCTTTGTTGTCTTATAGTTTGTTTTCCGCGATTTCCTTCCATTACTTCACATACAAAAATGATAGTGGGTTGCCAGAACTAGCTATGCCCAACCATTTTTTTCTGCATTATTTGGAAGTATGTAGTAGTTTTATTTTTGAAGAGTATCATCACCTGATTATGAAACAACAATCAGAACAATTTTATCTTAAAAATTGAATTTTTAGTGAATTTTCGAAAATCGGAAATTTTGATCTTCAAAAATGAGATTTCCAAAAAAAACTGAAAAAATATGTCACCTTAACTATTGATAATGCTTTATATAGGTAGTACTAATGCTTGCAAAATTAAGATACGAAACTGCGGCGTGTTGTCCATAACTTTTTCACAGCTGCCGTTTGTCAGATTCCACCATAACAAACACGATATTTAAATAATAGTTTATTGTTATCCTAAAATGAAAATGTACTTCCAATTGTTAATCTATCTGTGCTACTTGAGGCTCACCATTAACCATTTTCTCCCCCTTCTATATCCTACCTCTTCTCTCCTCTTAACCATTCTCTTTCGATCTTCCTCCTTCCCCTCGATTCCTATTACTACTTTTCTAATAACCATGTCCCTTCTGCCTATCATTGAAAGGTACGTGCAACCACTTTCAGCTTTATCAATTTCCCCCCTCTACGATCTATCTTTATACTGTTATTTATTGTTACTGGAAAACAATCTGACTGGGAGTGCTCAGCCTCACTGTCTTTCAGCGGCACCCTGGTAATCAGTCATTAGCTATATCATGTGCCAGTCACAGGTGTTGTTTACTCGAATCCAGCCTATGTTCTGATGTCTCTGATAGTCATTGTTTTATATTCTGCATAAAATATTATTTAGTCCAATTCTTTACCCATTTTGTTTCATAATTTTTTTTTTGTACAGGCTGTCAAATGATGTTGGGCCTGGTGGAGATTCTATGGCAGAAACTGATAACCAGTTGTTGACTGATGCAGAAAAAGATATGCTGTCTCTGTACCAAAACTGTTTTGATGATGAAAAAGTGGATATCCAGCTCATCCTTAATCTCATTTACCAGCTCATGACTAACTACAATGATGGTGGGTTGTTATTATGCAGGCTTATATGTATATCCGTGTCTAATGATTTTTTTTTCTTACAATATAAGTATGCCCGATCATGAATTTGTCATTGATTGAATGCCACTGCTAAAATTTTCACACTTCTCTGAAATGAACATCAAGATGAATTGCAATAAATTGCTAAAAAGCTAACCATGGTGCTCACATTCTTTTATTCCAGAAAACCAAACATGCAATGTGGGCATTCACTCTCCAGCAAATCTCTAGTAACATCAGTCAAAGTAAACATTTTTGTGCCAATCTAAGACAGAAAGGGAGCTCATTCCCCACATTGACTGTTCATACATTGGCTCATGTTCAAATTTCACGGTCACATTTGATTTGAGACCATATTGTTTGTATTTTATAAGTTCAAGACCACATGGATAAATGTAAAAGTCATAATGAAAAAACATTTTAAAGCATTTTGAAGTTGAATAGTTGGCAAGCAATTGAGTTATTTTCGTATGGGAGGCCAAAAATGTAAGATTTGATACAGATAACTTCTTTGTCATTATATTGTACAGTCTTTACAAGTTGTGGTGATCAGATTCTGTATTTCTTTTTCATAATTTTATAGTCATCATAAAGACAAGTCTGTTTTCCTGTGTCTGTTCAGGTTTCTACTTTTTATGGTTAAGTACTGATATTATGATTAGATCTTCTGAGATCTTGTAACATTACCTGGTACAGAGATGTTCTTTATTCCACAGGTGCTATTCTGGTCTTCCTGCCGGGGTATGATGACATTGTTGGTCTCCGGGATCTGATCACGGAGGACTCATTTGTTCACAAGTATAAGTAAGTAAAAGAAGTTTACATATTTAATGGTGTTTAATTGTGAATTCATTGTACTTGAAGAAAAACCTCGTGGTCAGGCTGGTAACCCCATACCTTTTCACATCTGACAGATAGGGAATTGAACCTCTATCCACTTTGCTTCCTGACCATCCCATCTCCAGCTTGCCTCCGCCACTAAAACCTGACACGTCCTAAAATGACCATAGCTGTTAAACAGACATAAAACACAGATACAAATGTATTAAGTAGACCAGTATATCACGATGGAGTGTGAAACCTACATTTTATGCATATAGCTTTAATTGTTGTGTTTGTGTTTATCCTTCAGGTACTTATTATATACACTTCATTCTGCCATGCAGTCCAATGACCAAAGGAGAGTATTCAAAACACCACCACCAGGAGTTCGAAAAATTGTAAGTTTTATCTCAATGGAATTTCAATTTTTTTAAATTTCATGTAATGTGTTCAATCAAGTCTCAAAGTTTTAGAAAGGAGTCAAAATGTTATATCACAAGTATGCCTGTTTTACCATAACTTGTCATCAAAAACCACAAAGACTTAAAGATATCTGTTTCATGACTTGGTGTATCATATAGAGACAGTAGTCATATGAAACTCCTGTCTGAAACAACAGGATCAGTGCCACAGAAGAGGTCCAAGATCAAGTCTTATCTCCGACTTAAAAATGCTTCAATGTATAAAATTACATGGAAAGGTGTATTACATCCAAAGTTTACATCTGACAAAACTTGCAGATTCTGTAGCCCAGAGGTCTAATATCAACTTGTTACCTGGTATGCAATGCATGTACAGGCACTTAGTTTGGTTTATTTGTATATATTTTATATTTAATGTTGATAGAAGGACATAGTTTGAAGACAATAAATAGATATTCATTCATTTATACAGATACTGGCCACAAATATTGCTGAAACAAGTATCACCATTGATGATGTAGTGTTTGTTATCGATGCAGGCAAAGTTAAAGAGGTAAGCTATCAAAACCAAATTACCTGTCGTTCATGCTCAGATGTCTGTTTGGTTATGTGTGGTATTCAGATGAATTCTGTAAACACAAAAATTGAGTGAAACATCACTACAAACATACTGAGCTAGAACTACCTCATAAAAACAAGATTTACTTGACCCCTTGTAGAACCATACATGGTATGAATGTAGATGTGACCTTTAAACAGCAGAGATTTGCATCTAAAACAGGGGTGATACATGTATTATAAATCAGAGTGAAAAATTTATTCCTACAGATATAAGCAAATTTTATTTGAAGTAAACCTTGTGGAATGTTTTGAGCAAAATTATGAAGACTTCAGTTTAACAGCTATGACCATTTGAAGGAAAGCCAGGTTTTAGTGGTGGTGAAAAGCCAGAGTTTTTGGAGAAAAAAGGTACCTTGTGACTGCCCACGTAAGTGTAGTACCAGCGACCCAGAGGTGGAGGGCTAGTGGACCTCAATCACTTGACCACTATGGACATTTTTAGGTTTAAACTTGTTTAAAAATATTATATCATTGTGAAAATAAATGTAGCAAACATTATTGTTCAGATTTTGTATTTAAATTATTGTTTTCAGAAAACCTTTGATGCTTTGTTGTCTGTCACCATGTTAAAGAGTAACTGGATATCAAAGGCCAGTGCACTACAGAGAAAGGGCAGGTAGGTATTTGATATAGGAACATAAAGACTCACAAAATTACTTAGACATTTTCTTACAACATGGTACAAATTCCTCACAATTTTTTATCAGTTTCATGAAAAGATGCCAATTTCCTTCATCTCAATGAATAACCAATAAATAACTACACAGATTTACACTGACCTTGGTCACAGAGAGATCTTAGAACACAGACCAGCAACTTTAAATACAGACCATGCCAGTTAGCAGCAATGGTGTGAAAATTGTGAATGTTTGACCAATATAGCAGTACATTGCTTGTTGTCATGCTCACCAGTGTGTAAACTATAACAAGCCATTAAATCCATATATTGTTGCTTAATTTTTCGAAAAAAAGTCATTTATGTCCCAGAGTGTTCATGAAGACACTTGTTTGACTTTTTTATCAGTGAAAGATCACAATGTCTTTATAGTAGTTAGTAGTAAACCAAGTAGTTCATAGCAACCTTACATTAAGGATATTCTATTAAAATATCTACCTGACCCTAGGACTAAAAAATAAATCACTTCCACCTATGGTTGGATTTCCTTCCTATTGCTTCTATGCAATTTATTAGATAAATTCTTCAGGTCGTACCCCTTCACAAAACCTGGAGTCCTAGGTTGGGGTAGATATTTTACTGGAATAGCCCTGATTTGTTTCTCTTGTACTGTACAACATCAACAAAGAGAAATAATCACTAGCAAAATACTCACCACACATTGCAAGTCTATGGCCATGAAAAGAATCCAGTTGCTATGCATACAATATACATTTGAGGGTATTCCATAAAATAGTGTATGGCAGGACAAGACGGCACTTTTCAGTGACCCCACCATCAATATTTACTTGATCCTCACTTAACCGATGCTCGCTTTTATTGTAGACCTGCTCCCCACCCACATTTTATCACCAATATTATTATCAGTATCTCATTGCCCCACCCTGTGTTATTATTTTTCACCAATATTTATTGATATATTACAGAGCAGGGAGAGTTAGACCTGGTCATTGTTATCACCTGTTCAGTAAAGTGCGATACTCCAACCTCATGGATTTCCCTGCCCCAGAGATCCTGAGATACCCTCTTCAGGTGAGTGTCATTTATCATGTAGCGGAACTGAACTGGGCTGATTATCGGGGACCATATATAGGTCAGTTTGTTTAGAGTTTGTGAGGTTCTGGGTTCAAACCGCAGTCTGACTGCTACATTTTCTCTTTCTCCTGTTACATGCAAGATGTTAAATACCTGTTTAGTTGTATGAAATGAATGAATGACATATTTGGTAATCAGCATGGTGAATAAGAATGTACTTTCTAGATTTCATAATTCAAGATGATTACATTGGCTTTATTGTGCGAGATTCAAATTGCCATAATGTATACTCTGTTTATCTGATTTTGTTCAGACTTGATGGTAAACAGTACCTTTATTTGTGTCTAATGGCTTTTTCTGAAAATGTCCAAAACCAAGACGATTAATACTTCTGCTTTACATTTATGGCAAACATATATGATTCGTTACACAGCTATCATTGCCCAGTTCAAGAGGACTCCTTCTCACTTACAAAAAATAAAACATCTTCAGTGAGACATAGATACTTGCATTACGGGGTATGTCTTTGGTATTATTATAATCTTCCCTACCTTGAGGGTGTGACAGAGAAATCTTCAACTCAAGGGTAGATATTCTTGGTTGTCTAACCCGAGGCTCTGTCGAGGGTTAGGCAATCCCCCTGAGGGTTGGAGATCTCTCTGTTGCAACTTCAAGGTAGGGGATGATTATTTTTCTCCCATCATAATAACCCTGCAACGAAGTTGGGGAGGGGGGTATACTGGAATCAGGTTGTCCGTCTGTAGATACAATTTTGTCTGGCTATGCATTCACTCAGTTTTCAACGGATCTTATTAACATTTTGTGGGAATAGACAGTACAGTATGAAGATGTGCCCCCTGAAGTAAATTTGCATTTTCGATCCTTTTTCAGAAAGTTGTTCCCCTTTTTAGGTCACCTGAGACAAAGTCTCAAGTGACCTATTCTAATCGCCTTTTGTCCGTCGTCGTCCGTCGTCCGTCGTCCGTCGTGCGTCGTGCATCGTGCATCGTGCATCGTGCGTCGTGCGTCCGTAAACTTTTTACATTTTCGACTTCTTCTCCAAAACCGCTGAACCAAATTCAATGAAATTTTACAGGAAGCTTCCATGACTGAGGGTGAACCAAAATTGTGAATTATATGGTCCCCACCCCCCAGGGGCATGCGGGGTGGGGCCAAAAAGGGTAAAATTGACTAAAACTTCAAAAATCTTCTCCTCTACTCTCAGATATGGTAGAATCAAATACTCTTCATAGATGGAAGGGTCTTAAGGTGCTTTACCAAATTGTGAATTTCATGACCCTGGGGTCTCATGTTTGCCCCTGGGGAGGGGGTAAACTTTACTATAGTTTATATAGGGAAATCACATTTTTGACTATTATTTGTTGGATTTGTATTGGAATTCATTCTTACTTGTATCAAATTATCAGCATGGGATGACACTTTGATGGTATGTACATGTTGGCCCTAGTTGAACCCCAGGGGCTGGTGGGCGGGGCCAAAAAGGGTCAAATTGACAAAAATTTCAAAAATCTTCTTCTCTACTCTCAGATATGGTAGAATCAAATACTCTTCATAGATGGAAGGGTCTTAAGGTGCTTTACCAAAATTGTGAATTTCATGACCCTGGGGTCTCATGTTTGCCCCTGGGAAGGGGGTAAACTTTTACTATAGTTTATATAGGGAAATCACATTTTTGACTAAATATTTGTTGGATTTGTATTGGAATTCATTCTAACTTGTATAAAATTATCAGCATGGGATGACACTTTGATGGTATGTGCATGTTGGCCCTAGTTGACCCCCAGGGGCTGATGGGCGGGGCCAAAAAGGGTCAAATTGACAAACATTTCAAAAATCTTCTTCTCTACTCTTAGATATGGCAGAATCAAATACTCTTCATAGATGGAAGGGTCTTAAGGTGCTTTACCAAAATTGTGAATTTCATGACCCTGGGGTCTCATGTTTGCCCCTAGGAAGGGGGTAAACTTTACTATAGTTTATATAGGGAAATCACATTTTTGACTATTTTTTGTTGGATTTGTATTGGAATTCATTCTAACTTGTATAAAATTATCAGTATGGGATGACACTTTGATGGTATGTACATGTTGGCCCTAGTTGAACCCCAGGGGCCTGCGGGGCGGGGCCAAAAAGGGTCAAATTGACAAAAATTTCAAAAATCTTCTTCTCTACTCTCAGATATGGTAGAATCAAATACTCTTCATAGATGGAAGGGTCTTAAGGTGCTTTACCAAAATTGTGAATTTCATGACCCTGGGGTCTCATGTTTGCCCCTGGGGAGGGGGTAAACTTTACTATAGTTTATATAGGGAAATCACATTTTTGACTATTATTTGTTGGATTTGTATTGGAATTCATTCTTACTTGTATCAAATTATCAGCATGGGATGACACTTTGATGGTATGTACATGTTGGCCCTAGTTGACCCCCAGGGGCCTGCGGGGCAGGGCCAAAAAGGGTAAAATTTACAAAAATTTCAAAAATCTTCTTCTCTACTCTTAGATATGGTAGAATCAAATACTCTTCATAGATGGAAGGGTCTTAAGGTGCTTTACCAAAATTGTGAATTTTATGACCCTGGGATCTCATGTTTGCCCCTGGGAAGGGGGTAAACTTTACTATAGTTTATATAGGGAAATCACATTTTTGACTATTATTTGTTGGATTTGTATTGGAATTCATTCTAACTTGTATCAAATTATCAGCATGGGATGACACTTTGATGGTATGTACATGTTGGCCCTAGTTGACCCCCAGGGGCTGGAGGGCGGGGCCAAAAAGGGTCAAATTGACAAAAATTTCAAAAATCTTCTTCTCTTCTCCCAGATATGCTGGAATCAAATACTCTTCATAGATGGATTGGTTTTAAGGTTCTTTACCAAAATTGTGAATTTCATGACTCTGGGGTCTTGCATCTCCCGCTGTGGAGGGCGTTAAGTTTACTATAGTATATTGGCAGAAAAAAACATTTTTTTGCATTATTTGTTTAATTGCCTTAAGAAATTATGCAAATTTGGTTGAAATTATCAATATGACATGACTTTTGAGTAGTACGCACATATTGACACTGACTGACCCCCAGGTGCCTGAGGGGTGGGGCCTAAAAGGGTCAAATTGACATAATTTCAAAAATTCATTTTTTCCACTCCCAGATATGCTACAATGTATTGTTATAAATATTCATCTCAACATTCCCATATTTCTCTTTCATATCAAACATCAGGTGACCGTTAAGGCCCATGGGCCTCTTGTTTATGCATTTGTTGTACAAATAACTTTAAGGGGGCGGGGGTATGAGTTGGCCCCCAGACGACAGTTCTAGTTCAGTATTGTTTTAACAAAAATATCAATGCAACACAATGCTGGCGTGGCATGATTGAATTGTTGACTTGTGATTATGTTGTTGTCGTGACGTCATTACATTGTTGTCGGCTTGTGATTTCTGTCATATTCTAAAGGGGTGACAGAGAAATCTTGGAAAATTCTGTGAATGATGGGAGAAATAAGAGTCACCAGTCAGGAGTGATGACGACATCATTTGATTCTGTATCCCCATCTCTGTAATACCTACACATGGTTTGTTTCTAGGAACTGTGTCTCCATACGAAGCTGCTGGCTCCTAAGACCTGCTCCATTGCTGATTACCTGTCCAGGTGTCCAGAGCCTCCCACTTTCCTTCTCACCAGGAACGCTATACATCTCCTCAAGGTAGGTGGTGTCGGCTTCAGATGCTGAATTGATATTTGAGTATCAGAAACTTTACAAACTTTAAGGAATGTACTGGACATGCATTAATACTATAAACCTCACTTTGAGATCTCTGTTCCCAACAGGAAAAAGCTGAAAGATTTCTCTATATGTCTATCATATACACCATTTTACTATCAGAGTTACCAATTATCAGAATTATATTATCAGAATTACCAACCTTCAAGATACCCACTGTGGGAGATATACCTCCACTGGATATTCCAATGTGGGAGATCTCTCTCCACTGGATATTCCAATGTTGGAGATCTCTCTTCACTGGGTATTCCAATGTGGGAGATCTCTCTCCACTGGGTATTCCAATGTTGGAGATCTCTCTCCACTCGATATTCCAATGTGGGAGAACTCTCTCCACTGGGTATTCCAATGTTGGAGATCTCTCTCCACTGGATATTCCAATGTTGGAGATCTCTCTCCACTGGATATTCCAATGTGGGAGATATCCCTCCACTGGGTATTCCAATGTTGGAGATCTCTCTCCACTGGATATTCCAATGTTGGAGATCTCTCTCCACTGGATATTCCAATGTGGGAGATCTCTCTCCACTGGATATTCCAATGTGGGAAACCTCTCTCCACTGGATATTCCAATGTTGGAGATCTCTCTCCACTCGATATTCCAATGTGGGAGATCTCTCTCCACTGGGTATTCCAATGTTGGAGATCTCTCTCCACTCGATATTCCAATGTGGGAGAACTCTCTCCACTGGGTATTCCAATGTTGGAGATCTCTCTCCACTGGATATTCCAATGTGGGAGATCTCTCTCCACTGGGTATTCCAATGTTGGAGATCTCTCTCCACTGGATATTCCAATGTTGGAGATCTCTCTCCACTGGATATTCCAATGTTGGAGATCTCTCTCCACTGGATATTCCAATGTTGGAGATCTCTCTCCACTGGATATTCCAATGTTGGAGTTTTCTCTCCACAGGGTATTCCAATGTTGGAGATATCCCTCCACTGGATATTCCAATGTTGGAGATCTCTCTCCACTAGGTATTCCAATGTTGGAGATCTCTCTCCACTGGATATTCCAATGTGGGAGATCTCTCTCCACTGGATATTCCAATGTTGGAGATCTCTCTCCACTGGATATTCCAATGTGGGAGATATCCCTCCACTGGATATTCCAATGTTGGAGATCTCTCTCCACTGGATATTCCAATGTGGGAGATCTCTCTCCACTGGATATTCCAATGTGGGAGATCTCCCTCCACTGGATATTCCAATGTTGGAGATCTCTCTCCACTGGATATTCCAATGTGGGAGATCTCTCTCCACTGGATATTCCAATGTTGGAGATCTCTCTCCACTGGATATTCCAATGTTGGAGATCTCTCTCCACTGGATATTCCAATGTTGGAGATCTCTCTCCACTGGATATTCCAATGTGAGAGATCTCTCTCCACTGGGTATTCCAATGTGGGAGATATCCCTCCACTGGATATTCCAATGTTGAAGATCTCTCTCCACTGGATATTCCAATGTTGAAGATCTCTCTCCACTGGGTATTCCAATGTTGGAGATATCCCTCCACTGGATATTCCAATGTGGGAGATCTCTCTCCACTGGATATTCCAATGTGGGAGATCTCTCTCCACTGGATATTCCAATGTGGGAGATATCCCTCCACTGGGTATCCAATGTGGGAGATCTCTCTCCACTGGGTATTCCAATGTGGGAGATCTCTCTCCACTGGATATTCCAATGTGGGAGATCTTTCTCCACTGGATATTCCAATGTTGGAGATCTCTCTCCACTGGATATTCCAATGTGGGAGATCTCCCTCCACTGGATATTCCAATGTTGGAGATCTCTCTCCACTGGGTATTCCAATGTTGGAGATCTCCCTCCACTGGATATTCCAATGTGGGAGATCTCTCTCCACTGGATATTCCAATGTGGGAGATCTCTCTCCACTGGATATTCCAATGTGGGAGATCTCTCTCCACTGGGTATTCTAATGTGGGAGATCTCTCTCCACTGGATATTCCAATGTGGGAGATCTCTCTCCACTGGGTATTCCAATGTGGGAGATATCTCTCCACTGGATATTCCAATGTTGGAGATCTCCCTTTGACAGATATTCCAGTTTTGGAGAGATCTCCCTTTGACAGATATTTCAGTTTTGGAGAGATCTCTCTGCTGGATACTGTAGAAGCCAATATTTTCTCGAATGAAAAAGTCAACCTCAAAATTGTTCGCGGTGTGGACATATTCGCGCATTCAGTCATTTTGTTATGTACTGTGTACCTATATTATATATACTGTAGAGTTTGAATAGTGTTAAATATGTTTGCATGTGGATATATTTGCAGAGATTTAACTGTGAGAGATCTCTCTCTGCTGGATATTCCACTGTTGGAGAGAGATCTTCTCTGGACATTCCAATGTGGAGTACAGTCAAACCTCAATTAATAGAACTTCGATGATTCGAATTTCTCGATGTGTCCGAATTTTTTCATTATATAACACTATTAATTTACTTTTCATGAATTGAACTTCTATGAATTGAACTTTTCGCTGTATCGAAGTTTTAATCTGACCCGTTCGTTATGAAAACATTGAAAAGTACAACTAATAAATCAAAGTGAAAATTTTACCTGCTTTGAAATTTAAGTTGACAAACAAAAAATCTTACAAGATTACCACATTACAAATATTAAATATGTTTAATATATTATTCTTTATAAAAGTGAATTTACAATTTCTAAGCCTGTGTTACGTAACACTAGCACCGCATCGGTTCTTCTTATGTACAGTACATATATACAAATACATTTCGATGTTCAATATTCATGAGTCGAAGTCCTGATGTTTCGAAGTTTTCACGACGCTCCCGCTAAGTTCGAAACATCGAAGTTTGACTGTATCTTCCTCCGCTGAACATGAAGCATTTGAAATTGGAATTACTGGGCAAGCCTAGGCCACCATACACAGTAGGGCATACATGGTCATATTGGTAAATATTGGTAAATCAACCAAACTACTATGCTCCATTTAAAACTTCCTTATATTCTCCTGTTGGGGAATCTCCTCCTCAGGAGAAGGTGGAAGTCAAGGACTTCTTCTTAAGGTGAATTATCTGCCAGCTGAAGAACTGAAGGAATAAATACATCTTATATATACATATATATTATACTTTCTAAAGACTTCAAATAAAGGATGATCCTTTATGACTTAGTTTCATAGACTTTTTTGGATTAAAAAAGTTAATAATGGATATTTTATACAAAATTGATAAATAAAGTCTGACAAATATTATGTTTGAATTATTGCTAAAAGATGTTTTGATATTAGAATGACAACAAGGATCTACAAGGTGGCAAAAAACTTAATGTTCATTACATATGACTTTACATCACACATCCGGGAAAGTAATGTCGTCATTTAATTTCAGAGTAGTTGTAATGGACAAACTAGGTATGTTAGGAGTATGTGTAACTGTGTTGATAGCAGAAGAACCAGCTTCTTCAGGTTCAAACATTTTTGATTTATTTTTCCAAGTTAACATATTCTACACTTTTGTTCCAGCAAATAGATGCCCTGGATACCTGTGAGGATTTGACAGAGCTGGGACATCACTTGGCAGACCTGCCTGTTGAGCCATGCCTGGGGAAGATGGTTCTGTACTCTGTTGTCCTCAAGTGTCTCGACCCAGTTCTCACCATTGTTTGTACATTGGCCTACAAAGATCCGTGTAAGCTTGACTTGAGCTAGCATAGTTTTGAAATACCTTACAATACCTTATATGCAATAAATGTCAACTTCACTTACATACACAATAATATAATTTTTATACAGTGATCAGTGGTATATTCCCACCACTCTTCAGGTGTTCCAATTATATCAAGGAGATAAAGAAATTAAAAAGTTCAAAACAAGAAATCTAGAAATGGACCTAGTCATATGCTATAATACCTGTCTGTAAAGGAGATGTCAGATGAAACAGGGTATATGTGTAACTGTGTTTAGTATGTACATGTACTTGAAATTGAAACTGTTCACACTGACTATATAGATCAGGAAATCAGGAAAATTTGTTTGCGGGCAAACAATTATCAAAACAAGCTTTAAATCTTAATGTCATGCTGTTGTTTTACCCTCAGTTGTATTACCCAATCTACCCAACCTGAAGAGGGAAGCAAGTATGTCTCGACGTAAGTTTGCTGCTGACACTTTCAGTGACCACATGGCACTACTACGAGCTTTCCAGGTAAGTGTTAAAAGGAAAACTTAATAAAGTTAATTTTTATAGCCATAACGCAAATTTCTTAGTAGAAACGTAGTATGATATCCCTTATGAACGTTCCAATTCCAAACATTGACAAGAAACTTTGTTTTGTTGTTACTGTTGACAAACAAGGTGAATTGCCTTAATTTCATGTGCATGGTAAATTGGTTTGGCCATTTTTCTAACATATGGATACAGGCCTGGAAAAGCTTGCCAAGGCTCACTAAAACATAACATAAAATCACTTGGTCCGTCTCTATTTCATGAACATATAACAATAGTGAAACTTTTGGGATCGCATTGAAGAAAGTGGATTTTTTGGACATGTTCACCATCTTTGGCCTTATAAAAACTAATGAGAGAACATGAAAGCTGATCAGAGACAGTGAAATTTCAAACAATTTTTCAAAAGGATTATAAACAGTGGAACAAGTTCAGAGATGAAAACAGCTGTTTACATGCAGCTGGTTTCCTGCCCAAAAGGATGACATGTTATGCTAATTTTGCGATCATAGAATGGGCTTCCCCAAGAAATAAAACTGACAACATAGGAGAATGGTTTTGGACCATCTCATAAACTCATTAATGTTTCATTAGAAGAAATATATTTTCATTACCAGCAAAATTTAGAAAATGTTTATGACTATTATGTATACTGATCAATTTTGTAGGCATGGCAGCGAGCAAGGACTGACGGTTGGGAGAGAAGTTTCTGTGACAAGAACTTCCTGTCGTCTGCCTGTATGGAGATGATAGTGGGCATGAGGTAAGGTTGATCATTGGGGTCTTGGAACCACATTCTTGTGCAACAGCTTCTCTGGTAGTAGAATATTTCAATGGCTTTTAATCTGTTTAGATTAACCTACATGTCATTACTAGAAATCTTTTATATTCATTTTCGCGCTTATACCCGAGAAGCGTCAGTTGCGAATTCCAATCACTTACAAATTTTTGTACGAAAACAACATTTCTTGATGGCATCCATGATGATTTTGACCTTATTATGACTTATACAAACAAATCTGCTAGGCAGTACTCCCTTAACATTTAAATGCGAATCAAAGCCTTGTTATGTTTGACATTCTCTCAGCTCCCAAAGGCGCTTTATTTTGGAAAAATAAAAGAACGGAAATATTGTTACAGTTTTAAAAGGTAATTCCAAATACTTACAAAACATGATGACATCTGTTTCATGTTATAGGACCCAGCTGCTTGGCCAGTTAAGAGCGTCAGGTTTTGTGCGAGCTCGGGGTGGAGGAGACATAAGGGATCTGAACACTAACTCGGAGAACTGGGCTGTAGTGAAAGCTGCCTTGTGTGCTGGTAGCTACCCCAATCTGCTGCGTGTTGATAGGCAAAAAGCCAAACTAACCACCCAGTAAGTCTTTAAAGACTGTGAACATCTAAATAGATATAAGAAACCCTTTGATAATAACTTTACAGATTTTCTATTCATTATTCATATATTGATGGGTGATAAGTCTGTTTAGATAACTTTCATTTCTCTCATTGGTCTACCTATAAAGCCATTATTAGCCAAAGTTTGAATATATGTAATAAAATGTAGTTGCATTTAACATACACACATATCTATCCTGAGTAAAAAAAAAATAACAATTTGACCTCAACATTGACATAATTTATGTTTTATTAAATTTACCAGGAAAGAAAGCAATGTGTTTTTCCATATGAGTTCTGTGGTAAGTCAAATTCCAAGCTCAAAGAAGACACAGAAAAGCCAGTTCATCAAAAGCCTGCGTTCTGATTGGCTGTTTTACCAGGAGATGACCCGCTTCCAACGACACCCAATGGTGAGGACCTGTACCATGGTGTCTCCAATCACTGTGGCTGTGTTCGCTGGACCAGCCAAGCTATCACCAGACGCTGTCAAGGACAGACAGTTGAACAGAAGTAAGTCGGTGTGGTAGTGTTATGTACAATTAATTAGTCACTACTAATCTGTTTGTCTCATAACCCATCCAGATTTATGTGTCCTTTGAAATGATGGCAACATTTAAGGACACTGTTATTGTTTTAATCTTCCATGTATAGTAATTCTAAAAGATGTCAAACTTCCCTTAAATTGATATACATCTGACCTTGGTAAAGCACAAACATTAGTAGATGTGACATTTATTCTTCGTCATAACTTTTGACTTTTCTTGTTGCAAAATGTTCGATTTTTTTCCATTCCACAGATTTGGGGATGAGAGGAGAGTTTGGTAGTGAGGAAAGTGACAGTGAAGGTGAGGATAAAGACGATAACAGGAAAACTACACTACAGCTGGACGAATGGCTTGGCTTTCAACTGGACAATGAGGTAAAGTGTAATAAGATCTACTAACTTTAACTAACCCAGATCGGGTTATCTCTGGAAATTTAACTACAAACAATGACTACCTAACAGAATATTTTCAATGAAGATTGTAAATTTCAATCAGTTAAAGTGTTAGTGTAATGCAAAATGATAAAGAAGTCACTAATGTATCATACACTCAATATTAAAATGTCGAAAACCGCAAGAAAATCGGTCCACTACAGACGATGATATGGCCTGTCAATCATAGCCGTTTGCACCTGCCGGTAAAAGCCAATCAACGTGTCGCGGATATATGTGTAGTAGTACACGGGAACTCGTGACGTCACTAGGTGAACACCACAAGATGGATGCCTACAGTGAAAGTAGTAGCGAGGGACACGATTCTCTCACGGATACGGACTGCGATCTCAATATGGGATATTCCTCGTCGGATTTCGAGGTAGAAGATTCGGAAGGGATACGACCATATCAATTTGAGCCAGAAATGGGGAGTGACGAAGAGAACGAACCGATCCCATCGTCACACGACGAGGACCGCTTGGGTTCAACCGAATGGTAGGTCTAGGCTAAAATTATGTCCCGAGCCGAAATGTGTTGCAATGAAATGACACATGCCTACTGTATTTGATTTATTTTTTATTACCTGTATTTTTTGCATTGAATAGTAAATCGTTGTGGCATACATTATATTTACTGGCCGATGAAATCTAGAACCACGGCAAAAGTTATTGGCTCGTGTCAAATATTTTTGCTATACTGTACATTTCAATTAATCTCGGTGATTTTTTATTATTATTATACATGTATATATTCTAGATATTAGAAGAAAATACATTTTGAAATCAAAACACTTTGTGAAATTCCGTGCATGATATATAAACCTTTTTTTATTCCCAATATATTTGCTGGTTTTTGAAATTGACTACGACTACATATATTTGTCTGTAATTTGTGATGGATGTTATGAATCATTATTGACATATTTTCAAATTTATAAATCTATATTACCAGGGTGAATCCAGCATACTAGCGCCAACACTGCTAGTCATGTGAATTGATAGAGCTTGTATATATATACATTATCATGGTGTATATAAGGGTTATTCCGTAAATGTCTCGCTGACCCCAGAGCTCAGAAATAATTCACTCCTACCCATGGTTGGATTTCCTTCGTATCGTTCAAATTAAAGTGAGATATCCAATTGATGTTGCTAATGACCATATAGATACATAACCATCATTATGACGTTTTGCATACAAAATGTACATTACATAGTGCATTTTTTTTTGAAAACTAGCCGATATAATCCAATATAATGAGAATGAATTTCTTTGTAGGTGCCAATGTCAAAACTGTCACGTGATGCCAACAGCCACAGAATGCATCTGTTGTGCTGAAATACTGCAGGTGCAACATATCAGATGTGAGATTCCTGATCTGAAGTGTATTACACAGCATCCTGGATTTGCTCCTGTTTGCTTAAACATCCATGTGTTGCGTACAGCCTACCAAGCCTTCAGACAATACCACAATGGCAACATACCAGAAAGTCCAGCGTACGTAGAATTTACCACTTTGTTGTTTGACTGGATATAATGATTGTGTTAACCATGGTAAAAAAATAATAAAACACTTCTGGTACCAAGTCATTCTTGTTATTGTCACAAGTATAATACATCTCACGCTTATAACAGTCAAAACTATTTAGAGATGATGGACCTCAAGAAATGTTCATATAAAATCAATGATAATTATCTCCTTTAATGACAAAATATTGTGTACTATGATAATTCTCTTTGCATTTTCTGATTACAAGACTATGATGGCAAAGCTGATTTCAGATTTTATTATACACTCGGACACGCAACTGCGTGTAACAAGAGGTCATTATACAAAGTAGTCATGGTACATGGCTGACATAGACTATACAAGATGTACATAATATATTGATACATAAGGATGTAAGCTGTAGCATGAAATACAAACTACTTTCAGAAACATCACATGGATAAATTCAGGTATTTGAAGAAAATACATACCCGTGTAATTGATGAGTTAACTGTTCATACTGTTTCTTTTCGCTTTTAGGCGTTATCGGTACACTGCATATAGACAGCTTGTTCGATGGTGCTGGGGATTTCTGGGGAAAAGTGTGAGAGTCCCACTTCCTGCCTGTGCTGTGCATATTATTCGCTAGACTTTCCTGTGAAGTGATGAGGCCTGGACTGGTTTCAACTTTGGTGACTGATACCATTTCAATCGCATTCAAAAGCAAACCGTGACTGTAATGTGGACATTGCTTGCTGCTTTGATGGACGACAGAAGGAACTACATAAAGGAGGGGGTGTGTTCATCAAGATGTCCTCTGCTTTAGTCATCTTTGTAAATGTTGCTCTTCGGGTGGTTTTGTGCAATAATTCATTGACGTAATCTGTAAATAAAGAAATATAATTTGATTTAATGCTTTTGTTTTTTTTAAATGCTGTTCAATTATTTTTATATTTTGAAGTGTTTTATTAAAAACTGAATATCTAACAAAGTGTTCGTGTCAATCAGTCCTAGTGAAATCTACAATTCTGCTAACTTGCCAGAAAAAGGCTTAATTTTTATAGACAAGAAATCCTGACATTAATAGTCCTTTGAGGTAAATGATAAGGATAGCTTTATGGCTGATCCCAAAATATAGAGCCGATAGGGTTAGTGGAAACACAGGTATTACTTTTTAGGCATTGTTGGAAATATTTTCATGCTGATAAACTTACTGTAGGTTGGCTCTGTCTTCATTTCACGGACTGTGTAGTCACCTTTCTTGTGTTTGGGGAACACAATGTTCACACAAGCGTCTCCATTTTTGTTGACAGCTGGGGCCCTCCCTCCATTTTCATTAAAATGAAGGGCAGCAAGAAGAAGTCTGCAAGATGAAATAATGATACAAATAAGATCATGAAATAGAGGGGAGGGGATATTGAATTAATTTGTCTTTTCTTTGATATCATAACATTATAAACTGGGGTTTTTTTTGTAACAATTGATCTTATAGAATACACTGATTCAATGGTAGAGATCTGAAATAGTGATAAAAAGTATCGTCTTTCTTTAGTGGCTTGATAAACCAGTATAAACACACACAATTTAACCTAACCTGCACAACATTCCATAATAGGAGAACCCATGCATTTTTGGCGCAAAGTGATTGATGACCGAATGGTATCCTTCCAAATCTGATGTTTGATGATTGGTGGACAGCATTGGGATATCGATCTTTGATTGGCGGTTCCCCAATATCGGCAGCAATTTCTCCAAACTTTTGGTCCCTACAAAAAAAAAAAGTTCATTTTATAATTTATTAAGAAAATAATTGAAAATTCAATTAAAAAATCACATTATCATTTATATTGTCTTCAATATAACAAACTTAAAAAAAAAACACCTTTAAATACAAAACTTTGATCAATTAGTTGGGTGGCCATCTTGAATCCAAATTCAAATTTGTTTGTTTTAAAAATGTTGTCATGATATCATCCTTCCCCTCCAAGTTCAATTTCAATACTTGATATGATTTTGGAATGAGACTAAGCACGTCATATCATAGACAGTTATTGATAATAAGTTCATAACCGTACAAAGATATCCACCTCAAAAGTGCCTACACATATTTTTAAACCATACCTGGCTTTAGCCATCGCTTCCTTCGTTCCTGTCCTGTGAGGTCTGGGTGCAGGCACTTGGGGAACAGTTGACCATGGCCCTCGTGAATGTTCTGTATGTGGTTCCCTAGAGACTGCCACTTCTGCACCATCACATCTTTATCTCCATCAGGTGTGGATGCTGCCACCCAATACAGATGGTTTGTGATGCTCTTGATCCAGCTACTGAGCTCTCCACAGTCCTTCTCCTTTGAGAGCGCCAATACTTTCTTCTTCAGTCCTGAAAATAAGAAAAATGATATTATGTTACTCCTGTAATTACCCAGCTGTTCTACCATATCACAAAAATTGTAAAACACTGGCATGTCATCAATCATAAAGATCTATAGTAAAGTTCACCCTTTTTCCATGTAGAAGAACTAGAATCATGTTTGTAAAAGACGGATGCCCTCGTCCAACTATAACAAGAACAAGCCGCGCAACATTTATATTTATTTGTGCTTTATACTTCATGGGATGGCATAAAAACATGTTCTAGTTTAAATTTACTTTTATTACATATTTAAATTGCGTGTTTTCCAAAATAATTTGATTATTAACACATTTCATTGCAAACTATTTCTACTCGTTGTGATAGCTCTTACCTTTAGCCACATGCCACACATCAACACAGTGCTTGGTGTCTGTCATGTTTTCTCTCACCCATTTCCGTATTTGGACATGGCGGTCAGTGACAATGGTGTGAATGTCGATGTCGTTATCTTGAAGGAAAGCAATGCTGCGTGATAGTCCCTCCTTCTCCATATGGCAGCTGCTTTTCACTTCATTACTCTAAAAAACAGACATTTATCATTAAAGAATTTGCTTATCTTTAGAGTTTATCATTAGAAAAACTACACATTTACATTATAGTGGGAAGTGCAGTGGATAGCACACTACTTGCCTTTCACCAAAGAGGCCTAGGTTCAATTCCCTGACATAACATGAAAAGGTGCTCGACCACATGGGTTTTCTCCGGGTGGTCCGGTTTCCTCCCAAGACAAGACATCAAAACCCCTACCGGCTTACAAACCGGGCCACAAGAGTGGTTAATACAAGTTAGATAATTTGTTTAATAAATGTTGTAGAAATGGTATGGTTTTTTTTACATTATAAAACGAAAAAATAGAAATATTTGTTTCATACAAGTCTACATGTTATTTGTGTGAAATATTTAGTACCCAGGATGTTACACTTCCAAACTTCAGTGTCTGTATACAACAAATTTTACAATCTGCTTACCTGCAAGAGTTGGACATCTATGATCTTGCCCTTGTCTAAATCTATGACTGAGTAGCTGCCAAACTTTGCAGAGTGACCAGGTGTGTCGCATCATCCATCTCCACCGATGGTGATAGAATGACCACTTCTTTGGACTTCCTCCAAATACATCCTCTGACGGTCCTTCCAGAGATCCAAAATGACTGGTTGTAGATACATCTTCTGATGTTTCATGAAAGTCTCCTTTGATATTGATGGCAAGTTCATGAATTGGAATATCCTAAGGGTCTTGGCTGGTAGGGCACCAGGGAAGAGGATACCACAGGACAGTCTCAGGTTCCCTAAGGGGATACTTCCAACCAGTGTCTGACTGTTCCACTCCCTGTTGTGACCACAAACACCACAATCTTGCTCAACTTTAACCAGCGTCCCAATTGATAGCGTTGTATGCGTTATATTCCCTAGTGATGGCGATGAACATAGCGGACAAACTCTGAATAGGGTCATCAAACTGGTTTCACTTACAAGGAACATCCTTTCCTCCTCTTGAGCCCTGAAATAAGAAAATAACAGGTTCCTTCATATTTTATTTGTATAGTGCATTCCTCATATCAAGTTGCATTTGTCAGACAAAAAACATATTATAGGTATATGACATTAGAGAATCATGTTTTTCAATTAAATTTAGTGCATTTCAATCTCCATAATTAAAAGTAAGCTATTCAATGTACATATGAAGATGTTTCAATCAATTTTTATGCAATATTTTGTACAAGTTGTAACTGAAATCGTAGAAATATCAACCACATCAAATTACATGGATTATATAGAGGGAAAAATGGTTTGGTTTATTTTGTTTTACTTCCTATAAAGGACAGGGTCATTGAAGGATGTGCCAATTTGGAGGTGGAGGAAAGCCGGAGTACCTGGAGACAAATCACTGCCCTACGGTCAGTACCTGACAACTGCCCCACATGGGATTTGAACTCGCAACCCAGAGGTGGAGGGCTAGTAATGGAATGTCTGAATGTTTGGGAAAAACATGATATAAAGATAAATGTGATATAACACTAACACGGAAGTGATATAAATGGAATCCACTGTAAAACAATATGGTAGCCGCTCGCTGTCGTTCACCGTGTGACGTCACAGATTTCTGCGTACTCAAAACGAGGTGTTTGCCCTATCTGTACAGGTGTGCTTTTGAAACATCGGTGAATATCTCGATAAATACTAATTTTTCGAACTTCGCACTTGCTGTGACGATTTTATCAATGTCATTTTGTCATTAATACTATAAAAACGCCAGGGATACACTGACACTTTAACGTATGGATGAGCTCTTGCATCACTGGGTAAAAATTCTTATAAATGCCACTTAAAAGCACAAAACAGATCGGACAAAATAGAAAATATGTAGCATTGGATATGATGTGGTATCTCTTTGTGTAATGTGTGAGAAATTATTGTCTTGATGGGTAATATTAATATCAAACCACATAATGAAAATTATCATAAATATGGTAGTACTTTATATCTGGGAATTATAGTGCAGTGAATCTTTTGGCTATCACTGGTAAAATCCATATTCCAGCCACTGTTAATTCACTGTTAGCACACATTGATGATGTATAGTACATGTATGTGGAATATTAAAATGCAGTGGCTAGAAAATTTGATGCAATGAAATTTTGCCTGTCACTGTTAATTTCACCCTTGACACACAATGAGGATGTTGACAGGATAAATTTCATGATACCCAGGTATGTAACTTGTGATGTGAAGTATTTGTGGGTTTTAGACGACCAGCATAGTTCTACAGCTGAGACAGAAGTGGAACAGCCTGCTGTTACGAAGGATGAGGTCTCCCTCCAAGACTTGGTCACAACTGGATGAGGTGAGTTTGACCAGTGTCTGGTTCATACAAACCCACTGTCTGAACCAAGGACTATGTAACACACTCATTACTCCTCCATTGTAACTATCAGTTAGTTTAATTTTTCATGTGTCAATTTTTGTCCCTGTCACATTTAATCACCAATCTTATTTTATAGTAAATAATACAGTTATACTTGAAATACTAAGTTTGGAATCAGGCAACCCAGATGTTCTAATATATTACTGTAGACTAAATACATGAATCTCGATATTCTGTGTGGAATTTATGGAATCCTGACTTTTCAGTCCACCATCATCAGGTTGTGGGCTATTCAAATCACTTTGCTGGAGAATCATTCTCAAATTTCACATAAAGGTTCCCCTTGGATTTTGACTGCAATAGTTTGTTATGGATAATTCTTAAGAAATACAAAATGCATCTTTCCCAAATTTCATATGTAGACACACCTAGTCCTTAGTTTTGTGCTCTAAGATTTTGGGACTGATCAGAGGAACATAATTGCTGACAAGGCAGCTTTCTTGGATTTTGAATATGAATGTTTATTATCGCAACTTCTTGAGAAATAAGTAAGGCTCCCTTTGGTCCCTGTCACGTTAGTTGTACTCTTTTGATTTTGGAACTGATCAGAAAAAACATATTTGCTGACAGGTGACCATATTTCATTCAACTGTTGAAGACTATAAATATATTGCTAATTCCTAAGGAGAATTATTAAATTTCATATACCATTAAGACAAAAGAAGGGAAAAGATCCAATTTTGAAGAATAAATGAAGATCACCAATGGTGGTAATCTAGGATCTCTTGTTCATAGCATTCATGTATGTTCACAGCTTAAATATTTGAAATAAAACTCTAAGTTAACAATTCAAATTTTCAAGAAGAATCTAACACATATCAACTCTTATCTTTCAGTCTGTGGTCAGAACAATTGTCAATGTACTGACCAATGAGGAGCAGACGATGGGACTGCAGCAACCTGCTGGAATAGGTCAGCGTCCAAGACCTATGAGTAAGTTATAACATGTTTAGTGACATTGATTAGTTTTAATACATGGCATCGCTGAAATGTGTACACAATGGTAAGATACAATATAATGGAAAGAAATAAACGAAAGTAAAATAAATTTAGGAATCATGAGGTTAAGCAGCATGTTGTGATCCATGTAACTGCTTCATTGTGAAAAACATACCTATTACAAGTTTTCCGTCTTACTAATCAACATCTGGATTATTCTAAAGTGCAGTAACTCTCTACATTTGACGATTTTTCAAGATGGTTCTGATGACTATTAGAAAGTTTTACAGTTTTGTAAGAAGGTTTGGTGTTATAAAATGCCGTTGACTTTTGTAGCTGCAGAGTCCATCATGTCAGGAGGAGGTGGGAAGGGCAATTTTGATTTTGTTACTCCTCCAAGAAAGAATTTTCAATTTCAACAAAGTGAGTAGAATATGTAATTGTTGATGCGTTACTAACTATGATTTCAATTCTTTAAAAACAAGCAGATATTTCTTCCCTAAAATTTGTTTTTTAATTATATAATTTCTAATGACACTATATTGCCACATAAAAATGTTTGGAAAAATGTGTAGGAATCGATCTTGAAATGTTTTCTTGTAAATCTTGGAATTATTTTTTATATTGCATGTAAATAAAATTATGTGTCTAACTTCTGCTATCACAGCAGTTACACATTGAGTATGACATATTGGACTATATTGTACATGTATAGATAATGCATCTATTCAATAAAAGTATTAATTGTACCTGAATTGAAATTTGAACGAAATTGCAGCATAACATTTACTTCAGGTTAATCATCACTTTTCTTTCAAATACATGAATAGAAATTTAAATAAAAATGCAGCTTAATATATATTTCTGGTTAGTTGTCACTTTTCTTTGAAATACATGAATAGAAATTTAAATAAAAATGCAGCTTAATATATATTTCTGGTTAGTTGTCACTTTTCTTTGAAATACATGAATTGAAATTTAAATAAAAATGCAGCTTAATATATATTTCTGGTTAGTTGTCACTTTTCTTTGAAATACATTGATAACTACGACAGAATCCAGCACAAGTGGTGTTGAGACGACTTCCTCCAGCAGTAGTAATTCTCCGTCAGCCAACACCAGTCACAGGGGTAGCCAGTCCAGTACCCCGTCCCTCAGCCCAGGACCGGCTTCACCCAGTGCGGGTGCGAACCATGGCAGGAGTCAACCCAAAACCTTCTTTGTTATAAAATGCAACAATCAAAACAAGGTGGACACATCTGTGAACAAAGGAGTATGGGCCACCAATGCATCCAACAATAAGAAAATTAACAGTGTCTTTCAGGTCAGTACAATAGTACCACATACTCATTTTGGTGATCTCATATTTAGCACATAGTCAGATTTAAACAGATATTAGCAATGATAAATTCGCACACTCAAAATACTTGCTATGAAAGAAATGTATAGAAACTGTATATAATAAGCGCAATTATAATTTAGCGGAATGCTTCCAGTGCAAAAAATCTATAAAATAGGTTTACCCCTTAAATAAGTACGTTTAAAGTAATATTATATTTTTACACATTGCAAAAACAATAAAATACATTAAGATAACATCTTATTCAGTATGAGTGATGTCCAGCCATATTTGGCTTCCAAGACACTAAAATTATTTATTTTTACTGTTTATGGGTACATAACACCTAGACCAGGAGCTTTATCAGTAACTTAGCTCTATTGTAAAGGATCAGAAGGATACAAATTCATTAAAATAAATGAGATTTTCATAAAATATATATTTAGGATATATGGGAATACCCTCAGTGTGTATCCCAAACAACGCCATTTCTCTACAGGCCACTTTTCTTGACCAATTGGTATAAAACTTAACACAAGTGTTAACATACATCATCCCTTTTACGAGTTTGTGTTTCAACTTGCTGCAGTCAAAAACTAGGTCAATGTTACTATAAATGGAATTTGACAGATCCGAAACGACATCACCACTCTAGAGGTTGCATTTCTCAACCGATTGGTTTGAAACTTTGCATGTGTTCACAAACATCATCCCTTGTACAAGTTCACGTTTCAACCTGCTGCGGTCAAATTAGATCACCGTTACTATAAATAGAAATTGACAGAAATTTGCACAACACCACTCTACGGGCTGCAATTCTCATCCATTTGGCATGAAACTTCACACAAGTGTTCACAAACATCATCTCTTGTACGAGTTCCTGTTTCAACCTGCTGCAGTCAGAAACTAGGTCACCAGATGCAGACTGGTTCATAAAAAATTTCTAATCTAATCACTCAGCATTTTCCTTTTCACTTTGTATTTTTAATATTGAAGCGCGAGGGTATTAGTATCGACTGCGATGCCTTGTTCTCTCAGTTAGCAATTATCAGTATTATGTTATAACCGAAGACTTAGTTAGCAACTATCAGTATTATGTTATTACCAAAGACGTTGCATCTATATTTATTAGGAGGGAAAAACAGTGTATCTGGTTTTCTCAGTACAAGGAAGCAGCCATTTCCAGGGTTATGCTAAGATGAATTCGGAGTTCATGTACAAGAAGGTGCAGGACTCGTGTTTCAACGGACTCGATTACTGCTGTGACGTTGAGTGGATAAAAAGGTTTGTTCTTTTGTATATATGGTGGCACTGTGTCCATAAATTGTTGTCAGTCAGTGTGTGGTGCACAGATAGATTACTTCCTGCTGCGAGCTCTCCATGTGGAGAACTGTAAGTTTCCATCCACCATTATAAATTTACTTAATCACTGTCAATTTACTTGGACCACTTGAACACTTATCCAATTATTTTCTTTACTAGAGCGAACTTGCCATTCCAAAATACGTCACAGTTGTTGAACCCATTGGATGACAACAGGAAGGTACAGACCAGTAGGGATGGGCAGGTAAGATACATCTCGGCTGAGGGTCGATTCATATGACCCTTTACTGTTCCCTATACCCTCTCCAAAAGTGCAATTCACTTGGTGTAGTTTTATTTGGATTAATCTATGATTCATGAAATTTTATCAACTATGGCTCATTTCATTTTTTGTAAGCATGCCTTTGACATGAAGATGTGTTTTTCTGAACATCAGGTTGATTTGACTGCAGTTAAACCTGTATTAATGTATTAATCGCCCAAGGGACCAACTGAAATTGGCTGCTTATAGTAGGTGGCTGCTTAAACCAGGTTCATCAGAAACTCACAGTAAAGAACAAAGTTTTCGTAAATTTATTGCTTCTGGGGAAAAAAATCTAGGTGACTGCTTATTCAAGGTTCATTATGTAGTGTTTTCCATCGGGTGTACCACAGACTGGTCGTATACTGGATGTAGCTGCTTATTTTAGGTTGCTGTTCAAGCAGGTTTTACTGTATATTTGAAAGAATTATTACCCCTTACATATTTCCCAATCTAGTAACTAGTCAGATATATCTTGTCCCACAGTCACGGTAGGTTTTAAAATATTGAGATGAAGCAAACTATCCTTTCTTTGCGACATTGCAATTGAACAAAACTTTTTCATATGCCTTTTTTTTTAATTTTTTTTTTTTTTTTGCATTTTTATAGTTAAATCTTTCAATTTGGCATGTGGCGAGCGTATATTTTTGCGCCCTGCGACAAACTCGTTAGATATGTGGTCAGTCATGTTCTGCAGAAGTGAATATTTCATGTCTGGTAACCAATAAAGAAGGACAATTCTTTGTTGTTAGGAGATTGAGCCACATGTTGGAGAGGCCTTGATCAAATTGTGGGACAAACACTTGGGCCATCAAGGGAAGTCATCACCCTCAGCCAATAACAAACCACACAATGCAGGTAAGAGAGGGGCCTATCAACGTGCAGCTTCCCCTGAAGGACATGGCAGCTACCAGTCCATAGGGGGTGATCACACTGACTATTCCTCCCATGGTATTCGTAACTTCTACAACAGACAGGGAGGATACCAGGATCAAGGAAACTATGGAGGATACCAGGTCAACGAAGGGTCACATAAAGGTCACAGAGGTCAGGGTCAAAGGGGAAAATCTTCAGGGAGGTCACCGATAAATCAAGGAAATCCCTTTGATAACTATAGTGGGTACCACACTGGTGGATACCAAGATAATGGGGTAGTCCCCGGAACTGAGTATGGATCGTATGGCTATCACCAGAGAGGGCAAGGGTCAGGAGGTCATCAGCATGGAGGTCACAGACGAGGAAATCACAATCGATCTGGGAATAGGAGATAGTGTTGTGAGATTCATCCGAGGTTTTATATGGTGACTACAGCATTAAGTTAGACTTTCTGTATTGAATGTATTTATGAAATACATGTGAAAGTAATTTGAGATTATACAGCTTTATGTCTGATTGTGACGATGGGATCAAATTCACATATCAGTTGTTCAGAAGGTGATTAGCTTAATCACTGTTTCAGCCTCTAATAATTTGGTCATTGTATAGAAATCTTGTAATTTTGATGTAAATTTTATTCAACTAAAATATTTGCTAAATTAGTAAGTTTAAACTTTATTTTTTTTAAGACAGTTAATGGTTATGCTTTAGAGATATGAAAAAAAAATGAAATTGCACTTTTCACTGATCAAGCTAATCTCTTATTGAGCAGCTGAGACCTGTTGTCTGAAAGTATGTGATTGTTCTGTGTATTGTCTTGTTTTATTGAACCGTTTTCTTTGAAATATAAATGAAAAGTCCATATTAACCAATTTCTAATGAAAAGTATTAAAAATGTTAATCAGAGTGGAGTAAACAGTTACATGACATAATTCAAAATGATGGAATAACTTGTACACTGTATAAATAAAAAATTCCTTTGAAAGTGTGAGTTTCTTTCAAGAAATCAGGTTCTGGTGTGTCTTATAAAGACTAATGCATTACCTGGAACATTGTTTTATTAGAAAAAAACATGATGTAGCATCGAGAATGAATGAGAACTCTTATGTTTATAAATGGTCATATAAAGAGACTGATATTGTTATGTCAATACATGTGTAAAAAAAAAATCAGTATGTTTTCCTTAAAAAAACTTTCATTGACACATGGGCAAACTGAAGTTAGAAAAAAATGAATTTGAAAATAAAGAAAACAGTAAAATGGAAAGACATGAAATGGAAATTAGCCTGCAGTGACTATTTCGCAATAAAATGTAAACAAAATGGTTGTATTCAAACCTTTTTCTGAAGGTGACAAGAACATTTTTTGTATAAATAGACCCTTGGTTACATAGGTCTTTTAAAGATTTTGTAAGTTATATTTAAAATTGTAGCAGCTTTCAAGTATTAGGATTAGGCAGATACATTGTATGATAGTCTTCTTCACTGTTCAGATACAACTGTATGTTTGGTTGTTATCATAAATCAGTGTGTTAAATTCACAGCTTAAATTAGAATTGTGTCAAGTTTGTATGTTTGATTTGTCACAAATTTATTTTTGTGCAGCTGAGATTTTTATGTGAGGAAGCGACCATGTTATCTTAATATTTGACTGCAATGCTTCTTGCATGTCTTGTTACTGTATATGGTGAGAGTGGGGAGATAGTCAGATGAGGTGTTAATTTAAGATAGTGGGAACAGGGGAAAGGAAAGACATAAAATATCACATTTGTCAATATCTCGCACATTTTTACCCATGTAATGTTTTGTTTTTGAAGTGGTTTCCGTCCATCCATTATACTTTCCATACCATGTGGTTCCCTTCAGCCATCTGTACAGTATAACTCATTAATTTGATGGAGTCAAAATTTTACAAGATATCAATAAGTGTTCCATATCTCGATTGTTTTTATTTTTATTCCTTGGTACTTACTGCCATTAATTTTATTATGTCAACTATTTTGCAGAGTTTAAAATATTGATTGTGTTCACAATGCGAATGTAACCTCGAACTCTTGATAATAATAATGTTATCATTAAACTATATATTTGTAAGCTTAATTAATGAGGACGTACTGGGGTGGTATTTAGGATCATGTTCTAATTGACCTACAATACTAAACCTACATTCACTAGGAGTTCACGGGAATGTGTATGTGAGCAATACCCATAAACCAAGTTCATTTTGCAGCTACTAACTTACGCAATTTCTGCATCACAACAAGTTCACAGCTATAAACTTTTATATATTAGCGAAATATGTCATACAAATATAACCGGTACACTATATCTTATATAAAGTGAGTCATATACTCATCATAATTCACAGTGGTTAACTTTCGCGAACTTATCTTTTATTGTAAAATTAGTAAGTAATTAAATAACACTTTAAAGAAACTTGGTTTACTGTACTATAAAGTTGCTGATAGACCAGTGGTCTAACTACCTGACCACTCCGTTAAACTTACCCTACCCTTATATATATTGCTTATTAGATCAGTCTTTCTAATGCAATCCTGTTTTAAATTATTTTTATGCAGATTGTGTAGAAAGGAGATTCTCATCATCTTCTTAGATAGTTGTTAATGACATGTAATATACATTATAGATAGTTACCTGAAAAATTGGTGCCATGAAAATATACATCCATTCGAGATATTGAATGAGTTAAAATATTGCAAAACCTTCAGTGAGCAGATAATTATACGTCAGGCCCGATATTATACGTTGGGCAGATTGCCTCTTGTTAATGCATAGCGTTGTTGTATAAAAGGTATCTTACTCCTTGTGATTCCTTGCTTTGATGCATGCATATGTTATGCAAGGAAATAAAGTTGTTGTATTACAGAAATTGTTGTGTTCTCTTTTTGTATTGCCAAATGGGTATACTTGGGCAAGACTTGAGAAGAGGATATATTGAGTTAATAAAGAACAATGCTTTTGTCATATTTCTAACTAAATTTGAGAAAGGAGAGAAAAAATTCTCATTGCATAACAAAATGAAGAATACACTACTGTCGTAACATACGAAGTCTCAGTTGACCTATTGCAATCGCCTTTTGTTTGGCCGGCGTGCGTCGTCCGTCGTGCGTTGTAAACAATTTACATTTTCAGCTTCTTCTCAAAAACCGCTGAACTAAATTCAATGAAATTTTACAGGAAGCTTCCATGGCTGAGGGTGAACCAAAATTGTGAATTATATGGTCCCCACCCCCCAGGGGCTTGCGGGGCTGGGCCAAAAATGGTAAAATTGACTAAAACTTCAAAAATCTTCTCCTCTACTCTCAGATATGGTAGAATCAAATACTCTTCATAGATAGAAGGGTCTTAAGGTGCTTTACCAAAATTGTGAATTTCATGACCCTGGGGTCTCATGTTTGCCCTTGGGGAGGGGGGTAAACTTTACTATAGTTTATATAGGGAAATCACATTTTTGACTATTATTTGTTGGATTTGTATTGGAATTCATTCTTACTTGTATCAAATTATCAGCATGGGATGACACTTTGATGGTATGTACATGTTGGCCCTAGTTGACCCCCAGGGGCTGGTGGGCGGGGCCAAAAAGGGTCAAATTTACAAAAATTTCAAAAATCTTCTTCTCTACTCTCAGATATGGTAGAATCAAATTCTCTTCATAGATGGAAGGGTCTTAAGGTGCTTTACCAAAATTGTGAATTTCATGACTCTGGGGTCTTGCATCTCCCCCTGTGGAGGGGGTTAAGTTTACTATAGTATATTGGCAGAGAAAAAAAAAATTTTTTGCATTATTTGTTTAATTGCCATAAGAAATGATGCAAATTTGGTTGAAATTATCAATATGACATGACTTTTGAGTAGTACGCACATATTGACACTGACTGACCCCCAGGTGCCTGAGGGGTGGGGCCTAAAAGGGTCAAATTGACATAATTTCAAAAATTCATTTTTTCCACTCCCAGATATGCTACAATGTATTGTTGCTACAATGTATTGTTATAAATATTCATCTCAACATTCCCATATTTCTCTTTCATGTCAAACATCAGGTGACTGTTAAGGCCCATGGGCCTCTTGTAGTTTAATAGCCATCAAATATTCCTGTAAATCCCTGCTAGTCATGAACCACAAAGCAAAGTTTGGCCAGAAACATCTTTGGGTGAAGAGGATTCAATTTTGTATAAATGGTGGGTCTTGTAACCTCCAGGACCTAATGGGCAGGGCTCAATCAAGAAAATTTACTAAATTCTTAAAAATCATTATTCTTCCAAGTATGACAGGATTTTGATTGTCCAAATTTATAGTCTGAAGCATTCTTTGGTGAAAGGGAATACATTTTATATAGTGTGTCTGACACCCCTCCCCCCTGTGGCCTTAGGAGTGGGGAGCTGGTCTGAATCATCTTTGTGGGTAGCGGAATCAAATTTTTTTTGTCGCCTTCGACGGATGTCGGAAAGGCGTCACATAGGTGTTACTTTTCCGACGGTATCATCAATTTTAATGTTTTGTGTTTAGCTCTGCTTTTGACAAAGCTAGCTCAACAAAACCTCATCAATTATGTATCATAGCATGGGTAGTAGAGCCTACTGCATTTCATTGATTCCTGCATTTTTTGGGTAAAAATATCAAATTTCTGGACTTAAAAAAAAAATCAATGTTAAAGTTTTGTGTTTAGCTCTTGTTTATTTGCTGTTTCTGACAAAGTATAAATATTAGAGCAATCAAATTTGGGTTATATGATTATCATGGAATGTTTACCTGAATACATTACACTCTTTACTAGTATTTCAACAATTTTTGTATTTTTGGGGTAAAAACCTCAAATCTGGACTTTGAAGCAAAAAAGAATATTTCTCACAAAATATGAAAACTATAAAACAGCCAAACTTAGGGTATAGGTGTATTGTGGGATATATACCTGCATGTATTACACTTGTTCCTAGCATTTCAACTACGTATTGTTGTAATTTTGGGCTAAAAACCTCCAAATTCTGGACTAAGAAGAAAAATCATGTTTCGCACAAAGTATGAAAACTAGAGCAGCCAAACTTGGATTATAGGTTTATTGTGGGATATGTAAAATGCATATAGCGACAAAGTGGCTGGGGGGTTGGGGGCACATAATTATGCGTAATTCTTGTGTTTAATGGTAGCACTGACCAGTTGAGGGGCGGGGCCCAATGGAGAAAATATAGTCCTTCAAAAATCCTTTTGAACAAATAGCATGAGCCATATTTAGTGTGAAGCATCCTTGGGTGACGGGGAATCAACTTTGTATAAATGGTGGATCAGGATATTAGGGACATAGAAATTCTATGAAATCCTACTTTTCCTGAAAGAATAACAGGAAATTGTCCTCATCAAGTGTGAAGCACCCCATTGAGTAAAGATGATTCAATTTTGTTTGAATCTTTGGACCGACCTTCCAGGGACCAAAGGGGTGGAGCCAATATTGGAAAAAATAAATTATTTAAAATCAAGATATTGGAACTGAACACAAAATAACAAAAATATTAATTGGACCAAAAAAGAAGCACCCTTACCCCCAATTTTTATGGCGGTTCAGAAACAGAAACCCATTTTCCTTTATCCGCTTAATATTTTAGAAAGTTTGATAGGAGAACTTGTCATGTTAGGCATTAAATCAGATATATAGCATGCAGCTTGCTGGGGTGTTCATTAATGGGCTACAAAATTTGTTTCAATGTGTAACCTTGACCCACTGTCAAGATTTATTAGGTCACCTGAGATGAAGTCTCAGTTGACCTATTGCAATCGCCTTTTGTCTGGCGTTGCCGTCGTGTGTCGTCCGTCGTGCGTCGTAAACAATTTACATTTTCAACTTCTTCTCAAAAACCGCTGAACTAAATTCAATGAAATTTTACAGGAAACTTCCATGGCTGAGGGTGAACCAAAATTGTGAATTATATGGTCCCCATCCCCCAGGGGCATGCGGGGCGGGGCCAAAAAGGGTAAAATTGACTAAAACTTCAAAAATCTTCTCCTCTACTCTCAGATATGGTAGAATCAAATACTCTTCATAGATAGAAGGGTCTTAAGGTGCTTTACCAAAATTGTGAATTTCATGACCCTGGGGTCTCACGTTTGTCCCTGGGGAGGGGGTAAACTTTACTATAGTGTATAAAGGGAAATCACATTTTTGACTATTATTTGTTGGATTTGTATTGGAATTCATTCTAACTTGTATCAAATTATCAGCATGGGATGACACTTTGATGGTATGTACATGTTGGCCCTAGTTGACCCCCAGGGGCTGGAGGGCGGGGCCAAAAAGGGTCAAATTGACAAAAATTTCAAAAATCTTCTTCTCTTCTCCCAGATATGCTGGAATCAAATACTCTTCATAGATGGATTGGTTTTAAGGTTCTTTACCAAAATTGTGAATTTCATGACTCTGGGGTCTTGCATCTCCCCCTGTGGAGGGGGTTAAGTTTACTATAGTATATTGGCAGAGAAAAAAACATTTTTTTTGCATTATTTGTTTAATTGCCATAAGAAATGATGCAAATTTGGTTGAAATTATCAATATGACATGACTTTTGAGTAGTACGCACATATTGACACTGACTGACCCCCAGGTGCCTGAGGGGTGGGGCCTAAAAGGGTCAAATTGACATAATTTCAAAAATTCATTTTTTCCACTCCCAGATATGCTACAATGTATTGTTATAAATATTCATCTCAACATTCCCATATTTCTCTTTCATGTCAAACATCAGGTGACCGTTAAGGCCCATGGGCCTCTTGTTAATTAAAGGGTCAAATGTGTTTAAAATCTTCAAACAACTTCTCAGTAACCAAAATGTCCAAGATACTGATATTGTGCCTGTAGTATATTGCTAAGATGTGGGTATCAATTTTTTTAAATGGATGAGCTTGACCCACAAGATCACAGTTAACATCCCATCAATGAAAATTAACTATAAACCAGAAGGACATCTGGCATTTTGTCTTGTAACATTTTCTTTGGTAATTTTTATGTGTATAGTAGTCTTGTAATCAGTGTAATTTGATAATTGTGTCAATAAACTTCTCCAAACTGACAGTTTTGTCTTAAAGATAAAATACTTCTTGAAGCTCAAATGTACAGTTTACAGATGTCTAATTGCAAATTTTCAAAAGTAATCTCATTTAACTGTAATTAAATGTTGCGCTTCTAAATCCCCCCAAATTAATTCTCTGCTATTCAAAGAGAATTAAGATGTGGTATTGATGGTAAACGTTTCATCACTCGCACAGCATCAGATACAAATGATCACATAGAACTATTAGGTAATCAATAAGTTGCTCCATTGCATGTAACAGTGACCAAGCCATGTGCTATCTCCATGCCATGCTGATAAGTAAATGCAGGCATTAGCCTAGTTGCTGAAGGGTTTCTATAAGCCAGACTGTGTGAATGTGTGTGTATACTCTAATTGACCCTGTTATAGCTAATTGACAGGGGAGTTTCCTTACACTTCAAATTCAAAGTACTTTGTCTCCATCACCAGCACAATGCAAAGAAGATGTGGAAAGTGATTTTAATTCATACCATAGATGGTGCCATCATTTTGAATTAAATATTTGTATTCTGGACACAAAAGTTACTTTAAGAGCAAGATAATCAATCGGTCTAATTGACAAAAAGGATTTCCTTGCACTTGACTTTTTCTATGTTTGGAGTGGCACACAGAAGACATGGCTCTGTTACAGCCTCCTGACATCACCACAGCGTAGCTATATAGCAGGGGGTCGAAAAAAATGGACTTGGAGTTTTGATAAAGTAAGTAAACTTTCCTTCATATCTTTATTTAAAATTTGTTCCCATCCAATGGTTCTATGGCAGTTATCTATTACAGATTGATAATTGAGGATGAAGATGACGATCAGTTCAAGATATATGTAGACTTCGTGGTGTTGGTATTGCTCTCAGACCAACATTTACGTACCACACACAAATGATAAAAAAAACTGCAGTTTGCTTCATTAGAACCCTTATCATGTTTTGAATAATTTACATGCAGGGCTTATCTCCTTCATTTTGAAATACAGGCCTTTTGTTGATTTTTCCTACAGTTTGGAAATTTACTTTGAGAAGTCCTTTGGAGAAAGTGACTATTTTTCGTTCTGTTAATAGGTTATTTTAACAGGGGAAAAGGGATGAATTATTGGTATCAACAGGCTTCCTATTTCAAAATAGATTTTTCTTTGTGGATACACCCCCTTGCAAATACCACACTTATAATATTATTTTACGTTATTTTATCACCTCTGAAGATACATTTGAACTCTTCCAATTCAAAGGTTGGAATAGTCCATTATGATATTTCTGGGGTGAATGAGTTAAACTGTCATTTCACACATGACTGATTTCATTAAAATTAATCTTCTATTATGTCATTGTTAACCTTTTACCACTCAATGCATGGCAGTCTCCTGACATTACGGGTTGAAAACTTAAGGGAAGAGTTGATAAACTTCCAGAACACCGTGTTTAACCCAACTTTTGCTCCATCAAATATGATATTATTGCCACTTATCAATTCAATGTAACAAGATTCTTTTCATTAAATTGAGGATGTGTACTAGCTGTATTGCCGTAATTAGCCCCTTCCCCTATAAGCACCTCCCCCCCCCACACCTTCTGTGAAGGTATTGAAATTTCTTTTTATTAGTGCCCCTACAAAACTAAATGATTCTATATTACAGTATGGTAAAACTCACTGCGCATGTTTACAAGGAAAAGAACTACCGATATTGATATACCAGGGTAAGTGTACAAATTGTCTGAAATTGATGACAACGTTGTCGCATATCAGTCAGTACTACCCAGTCTGGTCACAATGCATTGTACTCCTTGACTTTATAAAAATTACATTTTTCGTCCAGATCTTAGATTTGTTATCCAACTAAGCACCTCATTTGGAACCAATTTTCTAGGCGCCCTGGCCGGAAGCTAAATATGGCAAATACAGTACCTGGGTGTATTGTCTCCAGTACAATGCTCCAATGCTATGACAAGTTTGTTTCTAGTCTTTATTTTGATATTTGAAAAAAAAACACAAAATCATGACATAGTACTTTTGAGATAATTTTTTGTCTTTTAAAATTTGATATTAACGTTATTATCTTTTAGAAAGAAAATGTTAAAGGTTTCTTGAGTCAAGCTCTTTATTTTTTAAAAGAGATTCGGGTCTCAACATTAAGTTGCATGCATGTATCATGTAACCTGAAATAAAATTGTTAAGGTAGGGTTTGCCATTAGAACATGTTAAACCAAAAACTGTGTCTTTATCTTATCTGTATAAGATGTTCTACATGGGAAAGCTGACAGGGTCAGTGGCTGGATGCTGGGGGTCACGGGGAGGGGTGAGAGTCTGTACTGATAATGATACATCAACACACTATACTGTACTGCTACACATGTACGTGACTGTATATATATAAATCATGGAATCCAAGGTAAGCAGTTCTAGATCTGATACTTATTTATATGTATAAATTAACAAATAGATTTTGACAATGGAATTTGTCATTTTCTATTCCCCGCAAATATTCTTTAATGGCTTACTGTTCTTACCATTTAGCATCATTTCTATATAGTGGTAGTGCATGTAAAAGTGTCCTAACCACTTAAAAATATAAACTTTATTTATTTTACAACAATTATGAAACAAGCTATACAACTTATATTAATCACTCTTGTTGGCCCGGATGTTAGCGCGCGAGGGGTCTTATTGTGGGAGGAAACTGGAGTACCGGGAGAAAACCCACGCGGTCGGGCAGGTGACCCCATACCTTTTCACGTCCGATCGGGGAATCGAACCCTGGCCTGAACCACTTAGTCTTAAGCAAGAATGGAAGTCATACATTGTACATTATTTTTTGTTCTTTAAAGGATAATAATAAAAATTCAATCGAAGTCATTGATCTGCCCATTCTTTGTATCAAAGATAATGACATCTACTTTTATTTCAGCAGGTGGGCAGGCAGCTCCCACTTTAATTTTCACGTGACCATTAAAACACATATTCTCCTAAAGACGCATTGAATTCTCCAAATTTAAAGGTTGGAAAAGTTCATTATGAAATTTCAGGGGTGAATTAGTCAATATTTAAATTATATTTCCCTCAGAAGTCATTCATTACATTTAGCGATGCTTGTAATTATAAATAGAATATAATAGAAATAGAAAATACAATTAAGTTTTTATATCTACTATTGCCAGACAGTAATTTTTTTTTACATGTATATGTAGTTATTGGTCTTTCAAGCAGATAATGCTTGTAGACCTTATCTATCAAGATCTGTCGTTTCAATTTCATCAGTAGCAGTATGATTTCAATGTGCTTTACGTGTTCATCTCCCTCGAGACTGGCCTGTTCATAATATCAACGAATTAAGCCACAGCACCGTAACAAATCTAAAAAAAATCTTAGTTGTGAGTCACATCTGGTACTAATTGGTTGAGCTAGTGAACACATGTGTAAGGGTTTCTTATCGTAAACTAATTAAGTTTCTCATTCATATAGTACACACTTTACTGTCGCAGTACTTTGATAAGTATACCCAAGTACAAACCATATACATGTACACACATAATAGGCCCATAAGGTACCCTATACTGTATACATCTTTATTTACCAGTGTCTTCGTGTCCATCCATTCACCATCTGTTTGTGACCCTTAATTAGATATACATATAAACTTTATTTATCTTACAACAATTATGTAACAAGTTATCCAGCTTATATTAATCACTTTTGTTGGCCCAGATTTTAATAGCACGCAAGTCGTCTTATTGTGGGAGGAAACCAGAGTACCCAGAGAATTAAATAGTCAACAGAAATTTACACAGACACGTCATGAAGAAATGACAAAAAACTCATAATTCTGGATAAGGTGCAATATGCCTTAACACTTAACAAAATTTTAATTCCAATGAGATTAAAAGTTTCCCAGATCAATTTGAGAACTAAGATCAATCATGATATTTGATATGAATGCCAGTAATTATAGAAAGCACCAAACATTTGTATGAGGTGGGTTGGTTGATAGTTGTATGGGGTGTTGGTACAGCACCTGGTGTTATTGTTTAGGTTAGCAAGCAGACACACATTTAGTGAATGAGAGAGGTACTGATTAGGGACAGAGGTCTGTCTGAGATGCTGGTCAGGCATGGGCTTCCATTTAGCTCTAGTAGACTCTGATATGTTACCCTGGAACTAATATACATCTCCAGCCAGCACTGAAGACACATTTGAACAATTTGAATATGTATAGCTCACTCACACAGTGAATGAGAATTACCTCTAACACAATGATGTTGGAGATTGTGAGTGGGCATGGATATTGTCATGACAGATGTAAATAGTGACGGTTCAAGATTTATTTCATTTTTCAACCATATTCCACTGAATCAATCTACCTCAGGGGTAAGTTGCTGGTATGATTTTGAAATTGTTGCATATGCTCAGAAATTATTCTTGGTTTAATGGCATATGGTACTGCTACAATAGTATAAATTGTATCTTCTTTTCAAAAGAGTTCCACATGATGGGTGGTGAATCTTAAAGGTGATTACTTGTACTACATTGAATAATTGAAGACACTAATATCAATGATAACACTCTAGTCATTCTGAATAGAAACTTACAGTTATTAAAATATAAGGGAAATAACTCCAACACACCTATAATGTGTGGCAGTAACATTAACAGTAGAATGTTTCATTTTATTGCCCCCAGAAGTAAATGGATTATGGACATCAAAATCTATAACCTACATGTATTTTATCAATTAAGTCCATTGTGAACTAAATTGTCACTTGACATATATGATGTTATATTATTTTTATGAATAGAATCTCATCTTCAACAAGCTTCATGCATATCAAATGTGACAGAAACAAAATTGAGATTCTTTTTTTATCAGATTTTGAACTTTAAGCATTTAGATAAAAGAAAATTGAAAAAAAACACATCACACAGCTTGGTCATGTATTTAAAACTGTTTCAGCTTATTATGTTAATGAGTATAAGTATTATATAGTATACATGTTACTGGTAGTCATACCAAATATTTATATAATGGTGACAATACATAACAAAACAGACTGAGTGTAATATGATAAAAGCTTGCAAGCTAACAATGCTATTGTTTGAGTTGAAGTTACTATCTGGACTGATTGCTTACTTTGATGTTATATAGACTGTAAGCTAACCATGCTACTGTTGGGGATGTCTGTTATCTACTCTGTTTACCTATCTGATAGGTATCTGTATCAGTTATTAACATCATATGATTGTTGTTCTGCCCTACATACAGTGTTTGTATGTACCATTTAACTAACTGATCTGACCTTTTTCCTTAGGAAGATACAAACCAGGAACAACAGCTGGTAAACTGGAGTGGTCATGTAAGTTATTCATTGAATCATTATATCTCTATTCATTTCACAATTTGTCAAATTCACAACTTTTGGTTGAAGAAAATAAATATTACAAGGTCTATATGTAAAACTATTTATTGACATGGCCGACATGGCTTTGCTACGGTGGCCAAGTGGTTATAAGGGTGTCTGACATTCTGCTACCGCTAGCCCTTTGGTCACTGGTTTTTCACCGTAAACTCCTGCTTTCGTCCACCACCACACCCATGAATGACCATTATTAAGACATAATTATAAAACAAAAATAGACCTGGCACATCCTTAAATGACCATACTGTAATAGGACTTACTTATATATAAAACAAAATAAACCTCTGGCACATCCTTAAATGAACATAGCTGTCAATAGGACGTACTTATAAAACAAAATAGACCTGGCACATCCTTAAATGACCATACTGTTAATAGGACGTACTTATAAAACAAAATAAACCTCTGGCACATCCTTAAATGAACATAGCTGTTAATAGGACGTACTTATAAAACAAAATAGACCTGGCACATCCTTAAATGACCATAGCTATTAATTGGACATAATTAAAAAAACAAAACAAAAAAAACTGGCACACCCTTAAATGACCATAGCTGTTAATGGGCTGTAAAGCACAAACAAACCTGGCATGTCCTTAAATAACCATAAGATATTAATGGGACTCTTGATGAAGATTGAAGATATACTGAAGAAAACTTACAGTTTTGAAATACAGTACTTCAGGATGATTCTAAAAGTTCAAATTGCCACAAAAAAAAGGTTTGTCTAAAGTAAACAGAAACATTTGTTATATACAAAAATTTCCCATTTAGAAAATATGGATTTGTTTGATAAAGTTAAACTTTCACATACACTTTTAGCTGTAATTATAATCACATGGTTGTTCCAAATTGATGTGATTTTACCACTTACAGTAGATCTCAGCATTTTCTATATGTGCACCAGACATATTTCCTATGCTGAGGAAGCAGTTAATTATCTTTACTTCCTCTCTAATCAAATTATTACCAAATTAAAACATAAAAATGGCATAGCTCTTGCTTATCATTATAAACAAGTTAATTTCTTATAATCTTGGTAACAAAATGTATTTATGTCTTTATAGAGTGTCGTTGGTAGGTAAACTTTAGAGACAGGTTTTACTGGATTTGATCAATTTAGTTGAGGAATCACTATTAATATAATCTCTTTAATTTCAGTGCTCCGATGATGATAATTGTACACATACAGTATGGAGGATCATACTGGTATATGGAGTAAATCTCAGGGTCCTTGACCGCTGTGAATCACAATCAACATCGTACTTACCTTCCTCTAGAAATCTGTATATCACACATCTACAAATGTCAACTAGCCCTGCTTTGATTTCATGGATAATCCTGGTCATTGGTGAGTAATTGTTAGGATTACTTTGGCTTCAGATGTTCACTCATATGATTTTATAGCTAAAATGCTGTATTTGTAGACCTACATGTATTAAATTGTGATAGAAAAGCTTTGGTTTTAAGCTCACTTGCCACTTCAAGCTTAATATGTATGGTGTGGTGTTTGTTATCCATGATTTTTTTTCTTTAAATGACTTCTTCTTAAGAACTAGAGTATCTAGGGCCATGTTATTTGGCAAGCTGGTTCCTGGGATCGATTGCTATAAACTCTCTCCAAACAATTAACATTGACTTACTTTCAAGGTCACATGGGTCAAATATGTAAAATATGATTATATATGTATCAAAATCGTCCTGTGAATAACCCAAAGTAAGGTACTTAGCCAGTATATTTATAGGTACCAGGCATGAAGTACTATATATACATCTCTCAAATAAGTTACCTTGATTAACTTTTGAAATCACAGGGGGGCAAATTAAAAAAAAACTTCTAAATAATCAGAAGGTCCAGAGTACTGGTACATGGCAGAGTGCTTAAGGTTTCCTGAAATAAATTACCTTGATCTACATGCAAGATCACAGAAATTGCATGTGACCTTTGAACTCTTTATTGTAGTACCACATAGTGACCTGTTTTGTCATGATGAATTTATTGTGAAGGCCCTGAGTGTAAATTTCCAAAAATGTTTGTGTTTTTCAGGTATTCTGCACATTTATGGGGTAGTGTCCATCCCTGTGTTGCAGTCTGGTTTGAGGGGGGGCACTTTGGGGGTCAATAGGGGCAGTGAAGGCCATGCTGCCCTGCCCTCGAGCCAGCACCATACACAACTCCACGAACAAACGGAGACGGAACACGAACAGCCACAACCATCTGAGCATGAGTCAGAGCCTTTCAGTGAACACGAATCACCAGAGGAAGCACACAGGGAGCCACAAGCGGAACAGGAAGGGGAGCCACATGGGGAGCCACAGTGGGAGCCACATGGGGAGCCACATGGGGAACCACATGGAGAACAAGAAGAACCAGATGAAGAATCACAAGAAGGACTTGATAGGAGCATCAGACATTTATCCGACCCAGACAGGAACATATCCTCTGTAGAAAATATTGATGGAACTGACGTGACAGAGGGTCTTAATATTGATGGAACTGACGTGACAGAGGGTCTTAATATTGAAGAGGGTGGTGATATCCCAAGTGAGCATCACCACATCGGAGAGGGCCTGGAAGGGACAGACGTATATCATCAACTCCTTCCTGAGGAGTCGGGGCACGAGGAACCTGAACCCGATCATGGTGAGCATATCAGTTTCCTCCCTGACAATACTGGCCATCTTCCCGTAGAGCCTGAAGAAACATTTCCCGAGGACCGTCTGCCGTCAGAGTCAGGATCATTTCACGCTGTGTCTGAAGGGCCAATCATCAGGCCCCTTCCTACTGAGTCTGGCCTTCCAGACAGACAACAACAGTCTGGTTCACAAGTACAGCATGGGGAAAGTATTAGAAATGACACAAGTAATGGGAATGGAACAGAAACAGACATGTCCTGGAGTGATAAAGTAGAAACTAAAGGTATTTTTGACCAACGGAACCAAACGGTTAGTGCTGTAGAGACCACAAATAGTACAGATACTGACCTTGTATCTAGGAACCCAATTGTTCACGAGGTTTCAACTTCTCCATATTCCATCGCTCCAACACCTTCAGTAACCACGGATGTTCTTGTAGTGGAGAGCAGTATGGCCTACCACAAGTCATCGCCAGTGATGGTCAGCCATGCTACCGCTGTATTTACAGATAGTGCTACAATGACAGAGACTAATATAGTACTAGCAAGTGATGTAGCAGTAGTGAAAAGCACCATCACCTCATTGGTAGGGGATATAGAAACGGTAGCCATGTTATCTTCAGCTACAACAAGTGTTCATCCTTCCTTTAGTGTACAAACACCAAGTTTGATAGACCATGTATACGATAATAAAGTCAACACCGGCAGTGAAAAGGAAATGTCCACATTCTTTACTTACATTCCAGACTTAAGTACAAGTACCATTGACCAATCTTCTTCTCAATATCACCTTTATGATTCCAGCGCAAGGACCGTCTTGGAAAATTCCGATATTTCTCCATCGTCCTCATACAGTGAACATATCACTTCCTATGTCACATGTCAGCCAAACCTCAATCCCTCCGTTATTCCAGTGAGTTCCGTAACACAAGCCCCTACAATTGAGAGCCTCCCCTTGGCTTCTCAAGGTCTAGTCATCCACGACAATGACGGCCAGCAACAGACAAGATCGTCAACAACACGTGACTCGTCAACCTTTACCGGTTACAACACACAGTCTTCTGTCACAGCCAAGACCACTGACTCCTTCAGCAGTGATATTGATACTACAACCTCATCAACAATAGCTGCTGGAGAAAACTCTTCTGTTCATCCAGAAACAACACACAGGCCTGTGACACAAGTGTCGGACCGTGGCACTACCAACATAACATCTAATCTCCCTTCTACAGGTACGTCAGTGACCTCAGGAACTCGTAATACAACAGTAGCTAAAACAACTCGTCATTATTCAGAAAGTCCCACGACATTTTTGACAACAAAAAAAGTTCATCGCACTACAACTAAAGCCCCAGAAAAAACTTCAAGGGCAACATCAGTAACAAATGTGACTTTTCCCCGAAGCACTGTGCCTCCTTCCACAAGTACTGCTGCGACTATAAAAATTCCTAGTACTTCTCACAAACACATCCACGGGAGCACCACCCTACCATCTGTGTTTATCAGCATTCGACTGCAAATGACCTTGACTGAATTTTGCTCTCAGAAAGAAACTTTTATCACGGAATTAGTGGAAATAGTTGAAAATCACCAACAGATAGAGATACAACAACGGCAAGTAGTTCTTCTGAATATACATCCCAAAATGTGTGACAAACTAGCGGAACCTTTTACGGATAATGATGACATTGAGGAGGAGGCGGTCAAGGTCGAGTTGTATTTCCAGGATACGGAAGGAAAGGCTGACGAACAAATGACAAAAGTTGTCAGCGAGTTCATCAAGCCAGGCTTTGATGCCAAATCCGAGTCCCATTTTAAAGAGAAGGTAAATATTCCTATAATTGGTTGATATGAAATTTCTTATTATTGTATAATTTGATATGTGTGATAGGTGGTCGGTTTTTGCTGTGGAAAACGCACTTGCCTTTCACCAAGGTGGCCGGGGTTGATCAATACCCCAACCGGACATGAAAATGTATGGGGGTCACCTGCCTGACTGCGTGGGTCTTCTCAGGGTACTCGGGTTTCCTCTCATGATAAGACCCCTCGTGCGCAAACGTCCAGGCCAACAAGAGTGATTATGGATATAAGTTAGATAACTTGTTTCATAATCATTGTAAAATTAAGATTTATGTAGCTGTTCAACAGTGGTTTGACAATGTATTCAGGTCAAGGGCACTGGTACATACTGGAAAAATGACCATGAGGGAATACAGTTGGGTATATGATCGGGCCCATACTGACCTGTATCTGTACTGTATTGACAACAAAAATAGAATATACATGTAATGTAGACGTACTTATTATGGCACACTTTTAGTGCATAACTAATTAAACAGATTAAAGGTACAGTGATAGGTGAAACATCTTGTGACATATGCTTCTAGACATTCAATAGCTATAACTAGGAGATACAGTGTACCCTCGACCTATCGCCACCCGAATCTACTGCCACCCTCGCATACCGCAACCTAAACCTCTAGAATGGATATCCCTTCTATATAATTCCCTCTTTAAGTTCGCCACCCTCGCATACCGCCATCTGCCACACCCTTTAAAATACAAACGTCCCCAATCACTATACATTTCCCTCGACGTAACACCATATTGTTCTGTTTTTGGAGATCGAGGAAATCTTTAGTGTTCAATTTGGAATGGCATGCAGCAAAAGCAGATCAATAACTATTTTCAGGTATAAATTTATGCCAATGTAGATCTATATGACAATATAATACTAAGCTTGCTTTTGATAAAATGTTTAATTCTTGATAATAATTTTCATAATTCGATACTATCGCCACCCTCGTTATACCACCATTATTGTTGTGGACGAAAGGTGGCGGTATAATGAGGGTACACTGTATATGAAATTTTTTCTTTATTTCTACTGATATACATCTGTATGATTTCTCTCTCAGAATCAGGGCAGATGATATGAATTTAGAACTTCCATAAACTTAATTGCTATAAACCTTAAGAAGCTTTGTTTTTACGACTAGTTTCGTTTATGGTATTCACTGTCTCCAGAGACTTAATATTGTCTATTTATAAAGACATAATTCTGATTTCATCCTTGTTTTTTACCCTGTTTTTTTCTGTCTCCAGTTGACAGATGTGAAACTGATCCATCCAAAAGAGCATGTGAGCCACATAACCGACCCTCCAAATCCATCTTCCGTGTCGGAGTCAAAGTTGCAGACAGGGATCACCATCGTCATAGTGATAGCCTCAGTGGGGGGTTTCTGTTGTGTGTGTCTCCTCCTTCTCCAGGTAAGCCACTCAATCTGATTATAGGGATCTGAAAACGATAACTTTTTCAGGAGAATTATGTTTAAAAGTTTAGTAATTTAATAATATAGCCATTGGAGTATAGGGTGAATTTAACATGGATTGAAAATGTTTTGTGATGCTTAAGAGTGAAAATAACCAGGGGAGAAAATTTGCCAGTATACAGTATTTATGTTTTGTATGTTGTTATAAAGTATTGTTATTAGGGTTTTTTACCAACTGGTGAAAAGACGTATTGCTTTTGTTATGCTGATTATTATTCTTCTTAATCTTCTGCATTTAATTTTGTTGAAACGATTGCTCCAAAACGGTAAGAGATATGACAATGAACTTTTAGTAAGTTACAGAAAATGTGTTGAAGGCGTCAGAATAAGGTTTTCAAGTAGGTCCAAAATCCAAGATGACCACCATGACGTCATTCTCAAAAAACGTTGGTTGTTCAGAGTTTCTGTTATGATATTATTGTAGGCATATGCCATATCTAACTTTTTTTGTCCACATTTACCTACCAAAAAGTTCAAATAAAAAAGTTCACTATTGGGTCAAAAATTCAAAAAATAACAAAAATATATGTCCCAGATATATCAACAGGGGATCATCCATTATAATCATGATCTGTGTTTTGTAATCATTAAAGATACTGTTTTTTTGCCATTAGATCATCATTCACCGTCGTCAGAGCGGTAAGAGGATGAAGTCGTTCAATGGAGGGTCGGATATATCTAATGTGCCCAGTATGGACTCCATAGCCCTGGGAGTGGTGCCTAAATCTAGGCCCAACAGTGGCTTCTGGAACCCTGGCCTAGAGTTACAGGTGAGGTTACATTGTCCTTTTGGGTGGTCAGATGGTGCAGTGGATAGGGGACTTGCCTTTCACCAAGGCGCCCGGGGTTTGATTCCCTGATCAGACGTGAAAAAGGACCTGCCCGACCCCATGGATTTTCTTTAGGTATTCCATTTTCCTCTGATAATAAACCCCTGTGGGCGCTATCATCTGGGCCAACAAGAGTAATTAATATATTAAGTTGGATAACATGTTTTGTAATTGTTTTAAAATAAATGAAGTTTTTTTTTTAACATTGTCCTTCCACGGACCTGACAGTTCCCTGTCTATAAAGTTAAAAACATGACTACAGAGGGGAATAATTTTTTCCATGCAAAAATATAGCTTATATTAGCAGGGATGATATTTATGCAATTTTTGGGTCAACTTTATGAGTGTGAAAAATTGGCCCACAGAAAAATATACGACAATCATAAAGATAACCATCATTAACGAATTTCATATATAATCGTAATGTTATAATGTTCTATGGCTGCATGTCCAGTCCTTTTGTCAATGTGTTTGTAAATAAAATTTCATGATTTGAAATATAGTGTGCATGTGATTGTGTCTGATGGTTCAAATGATGCTTGAAAATAGATTTTGTTGATGATTTGTGTAACAAAGAATGTGTTCTTGGTGATTATGCTGTAATGAAATGTACCGGGTATTTATATACGTATTGGACACTTCATGTGCTATCGTCTGCATATGCAAACATCACATGTCTAGATTTGAAAATTATTATCCATGTAAAAATGATTCCTATTTTTAGGTCAAACTGTGAAAATTCAAGGTCAAATAAATGACCCATTTTAAGATAATTTATACTAAAATGAAAAAATAGTTATGCCAAATGTATTATCCCTTTGACTGTTTTCAAAATCTGAAAGATTTCAATAAGGCCATACCAATTTGATTTATTGTTCGTCTGATTTACGGCTCCTGTTTTGGAAAAATAAAAGTAAAAGTAAAATATTACCGCTCCAATTTCAGCGTCAGTGAAAAACGACGAATCTGGCTATATTTTACAATGGTTCAAAATTTAGAAAACGCCATTTCGGATCATTTGAATGTTTGAAATGAAGGTTAAAATGGTATTTTAAGCAGTTTTTTTCGGCAGCAACACGAGGGAAATGCGCGACAAGGCTTTTTCACTTGTGAAGAAAACTGAGAATGTGTCAAAATTGCTGTCGTATCGTGTTGATTACTACATAATCCGGTCGCCATAATGTATTGCAAAATACTGCAATAGATAAGTTATCGTTCCAAGATCTCTTGATCAAATAAACAAAATATGGAACCCAAGCGGTCTCACTAAAAAGCGACTTCAAGCAAATATCTTTTAAAATCCTGAATTAAGTAAGCAACATCAGAAGATATGTTGTTAACACAAATGTACGACTATAATAAAACCTCTATATTGAATTTCAAATCGATATTCTTCTCAAGCAATCAACCCAATTTGGTGGACATCAATGTCATTTCATCAGTCTTATTTTTGTAGAATAGGCCTAATGTTGATAGTCTGAACATTTAAATCCCAAATGGATGAACACTGGGCTCATGATGTTTATTCAACCTCGAGATAAACAATAATGAACTTATTCATATATGGGACGTCAGCTTATAAACTGATATTACTCTTTCTGATTTGGATATGTAGTACACAATTATGTCAACAAAACACCTCTAAGTGCCATACATCTAGCCTTCAGAGTTTGTTTTTATAGCGGTACATCATACTACGGACTTAGATTAGACTATCTAAGTCAGTGATCATACATATATTTTGCCATCATTAATTTATATCAATTCGATAAAATATGCATTCTGCATGAATAGAAGCATCTTAAAACCTACAAGAAAATAATGCGGTTGCTAAAAGGTGTTTCCTGCAGCTTTGGTTACATCACTAAACTTGAATGAATGACCTTGGGTCTTCTATTAGAAGGTATTTCAAGAAAACTTTTCTCTCAAATGCTGTTTTATTGCACAGCATTATGAAAGTAGTTTGTACCATGGAAATTATTTTTTAAAAAAACGCTACCACAGTTTAAATATGTGTACTATTTGGTGATACATTATATTAAAGGCCCAATATACGTAACTTTCGGCAAAACTTGAAGCGAAAATCAAGCCTAATAACTGATTATATTAATAGATTTAGCTAAGATTAACTGATATAAGCAATATTCAAGATGAATTCTTTCGCGGTTACCGGTACAGCAGCAGTTGAAAAATGCTATTTGTAAACACGCGTCCATTTCGAACCGTCGTCTACCTTCGGTTTGTTGTTGAAGTGGGCCCCACCTGAATTATTTTCAATTCTTTGGATTTTTTTGTCCAGAGTTTCTTGTACGTTACCGCTCAGGTTTACTTCGTTTTAGGCTTATTTTTGCATGGTTATCAACTGGATTTTTTTCAGAATTTTTCAGAATCACGAAAATTTCCCTGAAGTTACGTATATTGGGCCTTTAATAGTCAAACAAGTATTCTGACATTTAGTTTTTTGAAAACTACCGCTCACTCGAAATTTTAAGGAATTCAAAATATTTATAGAAACAAAAAAATTGCGCCCGCTCGCTCCAATTTTGAAATTTCATTTTCGGAAGAACAATAAATCAAATTGGTATGGCTTAAACTGTGAATTTATAGGAATTGTGAGATAGATTTCCAAACAAATATACTTACCATCTAAACTATTCATTTTACATCAGCATGTACATGTATTTCAGAGTGAAACATCAGATCCTATGAATTTACTGGATTTTGCATCTTTGTCAAACTTTGCTGTGAATCCTGATGCCCAGAACAGAGAATTTGAGGTCAGTTTTAGTAATATTGTATTATAGCATCATGTACATGTATTGGTAGTTGGCTTCCAAGATTGCAAAAGTTGACTTAAGAGCAGGTGAGTGATTCAGGCCCATTTGGCCTCTTTGTATTTGTATCCAGATTTGATGGAATCAAATACTCTTCTTATGACCACAGCTCCCTGTTCCTGATTTGAGAACATGGCCTCCATTGAGAGGCAACAAATGTGTTGATATATAAATCTTAAAATATAAATGTTGCCTGGATTTTTCAAAACATGGGCCTCTTGTTCAGTGTTAAGACTGTTACAGTCTACTCAAAATTCCAGAATAAATCTGATGCAGTAAAATGCGTTATCTGAACTTGTATAATTCTCAAAGATAACTAAAAGTTTTCCTTTGGTTCTGTGAACTTTGAGATAACGAAGTTTGACTGTATATGAAACTCCTATGTAATTTACAGATGATTTTGAAAATATATAGTACACAATGTCATGTTTCATGTCATAGATGAAATCCTCCAGCACTTTTTGTTTCAAATGGATCTGAGATAAAATATGATCAAATCATTAAAAAAAATAGATATTGACTTTTGTAGACTTAAGCTTTTCATCATTTTCAGGCCCTGTCTATGGAATTGCCAAAACTGTCCTCTGTACCAGTTGGAGCTGAATACAAGAATAGATTTGCTAATGTGATTCCTTGTAAGTATTTTTAGCATTCTTGATTTATTATTTACTCTTCAGGTAAAAAGGACCAATGTAAGCTTATGCCATAATGTCCATCATTTGTCCCTTCATCAGTATTTCATCAATTTCTTCATAACCCCCAATTGAAATGTAACAAAATTTGATGAAAAGTTTTCATAGGAAGTGGAGATTCAAAATTGTAGGAATGGAGGAGTTGACACACAGGGTATTGAGGACTGTGGGCCAAAAATTGTAATTAGAGTTATGGTATTAGTGAAAGATATCAACAATTTGGTTGAAAGTATCCCTGGGTATGGAGGATTCAATTTTGAAAAATTGTTTTGGTCCAAATGGCTAAGGAGCAGATAACTAGAAATGGCAATTTTGGCAATTTGGTTTAAGTAACTTTTTCTCCAGCTACATATAGCATTGAATAATTTAAACTTTGTTTTGTCTGAAGTATCCCTAGGTGATTGAAGTTATACATTTTACAAATTGACAGGCTTAATTACCATCCCCTCTACCCGTCCCCTTCTCAAGGGTCTGGCCACAATCTTAAGAGCTTAGTTTCTGAGTTACAACTTGGAAATAGTTGAGATCCCAATCCCATACCCTTGGGGTCTGACCCTACCCCTGTGATAATTTTGGAGAATATTTTCTATGCTTAGATATTCAGGTAAGTGAAACAGGCCCTCGGGCTCAATTGGCCTCTTGTTAGATAAAGATTATATTATTATGTAAGTCTTGAAAAGTCTCAGATTGCTCAGGTGTGAACTCATCAGCAGAGGAACACATAAAGTTACGCTACTCATGCAATCTTATACCAAAATACATCAAGTAGTTTTGTTTCTTTGATGATTATTTGTAATGGCTTGCAAAACTGATAATCTATTATTTTTTTGTTTCGTTTTTTTTTCAGTTCCGCACAGTCGAGTCAAGCTTAAGAAAATACCGGAGGAGGATAACTCAGATTATATCAATGCCAATTATGTCTCGGTGAGTTTATCTATATTACTACCTTCAAAACAGCTGATTATTATCAAATTGAGAAAATAGATCGACCAAAGCCATTGTTCCTTCTCTGTTGGATAAATGGTTCCTAGGCCAGTTACTTGGTTGCTAAGGCCCCTAATCTAGGGAACCGAAGGTATGCAGGCATCAGTATAAGGGTAGTCAATTATAGGAGATTACCCACAACAGATAAGGCTAGAGTTCTAAATTTATTAATGTATTAACAAACTTAGGTTTCCTCCCACATTTAGGTCAAAAACTGAATAAAGAGACTGAAAGGGTACTGGTCAGCTGCCTGATCATAATGGTTTTCTGTGTACTACTGTAACAGTTTCCTCGCACTATAAGACCCATCGCACTTTAACATCCATGCCAACAAAAGTGTTCAATATAAGTTGGATAACTTATATTGAACATTTTATATTGTAAAAAAATGAAGTTTATATTATTATTAAGAGTCTAGCTGCTCTATGAAAGTTCTAAGGGTTTCTTAACCAATGAACAGGTAGTCTTATTTGATATTGAAATCACTATGTAGTTACATAATCTGTTGGTGTTTTAGGATTACAATCATTTATGTATGTTGTTACATAATCTGTTTCTGTTTAAGGATTATAAACGTTTACATATTTAGTTGCATAATCTGTTGGTGTTTTAGGGTTACAATCATTTATACATGTAGTTATATAATCTGTTGGTGTTTTAGTGTTACAATCGTTTATACATGTAGTTATATAATCTGTTGGTGTTTTAGGGTTACAATCGTTTATACATGTAGTTATATAATCTGTTGGTGTTTTAGGGTTATACAATCGTTTATACATTTAGTTATATAATCTGTTGGTGTTTTAGAGTTACAATCGTTTATACATGTAGTTATATAATCTGTTGGTGTTTTAGGGTTACAACCATTTATATATGTAGTTATATAATCTGTTGGTGTTTTAGGGTTACAATCGTTTATACATGTAGTTATATAATCTGTTGGTGTTTTAGGGTTACAATCGTTTATACATTTAGTTATATAATCTGTTGGTGTTTTAGGGTTACAATCGTTTATACATTTAGTTATATAATCTGTTGGTGTTTTAGGGTTACAATCGTTTATAAATTTAGTTATATAATCTGTTGGTGTTTTAGGGTTAAAATCGTTTATACATTTATTTATATATAAACTGTTGGTGTTTTAGGGTTACAATCGTTTATACATTTAGTTATATAATCTGTTGGTGTTTTAGGGTTACAATCGTTTATACATTTAGTTATATAATCTGTTGGTGTTTTAGGGTTACAATCGTTTATACATTTAGTTATATAATCTGTTGGTGTTTTAGGGTTACAATCGTTTATACATAAAGTTATATAATCTGTTGGTGTTTTAGGGTTACAATCGTTTATACATGTAGTTACATAATCTGTTGGTGTTTTAGGGTTACAATCGTTTATACATGTAGTTACATAATCTGTTGGTGTTTTAGGGTTACAATCGTTTATACATGTAGTTACATAATCTGTTGGTGTTTTAGGATTACAATCGTTTATACATGTAGTTACATAATCTGTTGGTGTTTTAGGGTTACAATCGTTTATACATGTAGTTACATAATCTGTTGGTGTTTTAGGGTTACAATCGTTTATACATGTAGTTACATAATCTGTTGGTGTTTTAGGGTTACAATCGTTTATACATGTAGTTACATAATCTGTTGGTGTTTTAGGGTTACAACAGTTTATACATGTAGTTACATAATCTGTTGGTGTTTTAGGGTTACAACAGTTTATACATGTAGTTACATAATCTGTTGGTGTTTTAGGGTTACAATCGTTTATACATGTAGTTACATAATCTGTTGGTGTTTTAGGGTTACAATCGTTTATACATGTAGTTACATAATCTGTTGGTGTTTTAGGATTACAATCGTTTATACATGTAGTTACATAATCTGTTGGTGTTTTAGGGTTACAACAGTTTATACATGTAGTTACATAATCTGTTGGTGTTTTAGGGTTACAATCGTTTATACATGTAGTTACATAATCTGTTGGTGTTTTAGGGTTACAATCGTTTATACATGTAGTTATATAATCTGTTGGTGTTTTAGGGTTACAACCATGCCTACAAGACATACATCACCACACAGGCCCCGCTACACAAGACTGTGAGGGACTTCTGGAGGATGGTCTGGGAACAGCAGTCACGGGTCATACTAATGCTCACTCCCATGCAAGAAAATGGACAGGTAGCTATAGACTGTGACTGCAATGTCAGCACCTCAGGCAACATTTCACCTCAGTTGGTTTTACTTGATTAAATCCTAAGTACCGTAAAACCCAACTTACTCGAACCTGGTTAACTTGAATACCCTTCATTTGTCGAACTGTTTGTTTGGTTCCCAACAAGTTATGTGTACATATACGACCAACATCAGATTACTCTAATACCATGTATTCCATGAACTTTTAAATAATGTCCCCAATGAGTTCTAGTAAGTTGGGTTTTACAGTACTTCTCTTGATTTTCCTTGGTTTCACTTACGACACATGTGGAAGTTTGGAATAAGCTCCCCTTCCCTCATTTCCGCTCTTTTTATTGCACTGAACACTTTGGTTTAACCCTGTACAAGACGGTATCACTAACAATCAATACTTTCTTTAACCCATTCACCCCTGAAGACACATTTTGAACTCTTCCAACTCAATGGCTGCAATAGTTCATTATGAAAATAAAGTTATGAATGAGTTAAAGTCAGTGGAACTAGGAATTTTAGCTATCATTTGAGATAGTGTTCTAACCTCTCACAAAATGCTTGCCAAATTATGAATGCTGAAATAGAATGTCTGCAGTGGAAAGCGAAATAAAAATAGTGTTGATAGAATGATATGTATAAAGAATTTTGTGTTCACTAGCCCAGCTACGAGCCATACTGGCCTAACATAGAATGATATAAAGGATTTTGTGTTTACTAGCCCAGCTACGAGCTGTACTGGCCCAACATAGAATGATATAAAGGATTTTGTGTTTACTAGCCCATGCCAGCTACGAGCCGTACTGGCCCAACATAGAATGATATAAAGGATTTTGTGTTTATACTAGCCCAGCTACGAGCCGTACTGGCCCAACATAGAATGATATAAAGGATTTTGTGTTTACTAGCCCAGCTACGAGCCGTACTGGCCCGACACAGAAGGTATGGACTCCTGTCTACAGTTTGGGGATATCACCGTGGTGCTGAAGAAAAAAGATGTCCAGCAGGAGTACACCACATATATACTTCAGCTCAAGGATATTGAGGTAGATACTTACATTATATTGTAGCCTTATTAAATACTAGCTGTGATACCACTCGGCTAGAGGAATCATTCCTTTAGGTCAAATGGTTTAGCCTTTACCAGGCAAAGGCAAAAACAACATTTAACTCATTCACCCCTTATTTTTCATAATGAACTCTTCCAATCTTTGAATTGGAAGAGTTCAAATGGGTCTTCAGATGTTAATTAGTTAAAGCAAAAATCATTTGGCAATTCATATTTTTTCAAAAATGAGAACAGCTTGTGCCTGAAACTTAAATTACAAAATGAAATCCTCTTTCTCAAGGGCTACTACGTATACGTATATGTACATATCAAGTAAAGATATATTTGCCAAGTTGTTTAAAGAGGAGAAGTAGTTTTTAGGTCATCTTACCCAAAAGGTCAGGATGACCTATAGCCATCGTGCACTGTCCGTTGTCATTCACTGTGCGTACACTTTCCCTTTAAGCAACATTTTCTCAATAACCGAAGGGCCCAGGGTGCTGATATTATACATATACCATGCTGGGATGAAGGGCTTCCAAGTTTGTTAAAATGAATAACCTTGACCTACTTTCAAGGTCACAGGGGTCGAATATGTTATAATCTTTTAGCAATTTCTTGTTACTGATATTTCGCCTGTAGCCTGCTGGGATGAAGGGTTACCAAGTTTGTTCAAGTGAATAGCCTTGATCTACTTTCAAGGTCACAGGGGTCATACATGTCAAAATCTTAAAGCGACTTCTTCTCAATAACCAAATGACCCAGGGTTCTGATATTTGGCTTGTAGCATGCTAGGATGGCTCATTCCCCGAACACCAACTCTGGTAACTTGAAAGAAATGTGTTTATATAGGAAACCCTTTGAAGTTTAAGTTATGGTCTGTTTCAACTAAGAATGTATGATACTTAGTCAGTATTAAATGAAATTAACAATTTGGAAATATTCTCATGTATTACAGCTTCAAGTAATAGAAAATGATAAAAATGGAAAGTAAGAATTAAATTATATTACTTGAAAAATAAATATCCTTATTAAAATCGAATTATTTAAAGCATATTGATGATAAAATAAAGTTTCTATTCATACATGTATGATATACAAAATGTACAATAACAGACATTAAACTGATGTCAGACAAATCTGTACAAGTTTAACTTTTATATTCTGTGATATAAATAAGGCATTTGACAGGGTTCGGCATGTAGGTATTTGTATAAACTTTACAAAATTGGTATAAAAGGAAAATATTTGAGTGGTTAAGAGCTTAATTAATTGATGGATATACCAATCAAATACTTAATCCATATCTTCAGGAGTTCCTCAAGGATCTGTTCTTTGTCCCTTTTTATTTCTACATTTATTGATATAACAGCTGATGTAACTTCTTATATTAACTTGTTTGTAGTTGATACTTCTCTATATGTTATTGAAGATAGTGATGGGGACCTTGATACACCTGCTGATTAAATAAATGATGATATTTCATCGATCCCTGCGTGGGCTTATCAATGAATTGCAAATTATTTTTAATCCAACTAAAACAGTAGCATTAACTTTTACTCTAACGATATAGTTCAAAATAACTGCAACTTTATACAATAGGTTTGAGTTGAGAGGAACTGTGAGTGAAAGTCGTCTTTGTAATGTGGTATCTAAATTGTGTTTTGTGTAATTCCTGATATTGATAAAGCAAAAGAAAAAAAACTTTTACTCTAAATTTTTCTAATCCTCACCCCTCTTTTCTTTAATAACCATACTATAAAACAGCATGACTGCCACAAACATATTTTTTCTATATGATCTTTTAGGCTAAATTAATTTAGATGTCTTTTCAATGGTGTATTTGGTATGTCAGATGAAATAAATTCAACTATACTTAATTATACTACCTCATACATTTACATATACATTGTCTATAAAGCACTAAAACACTCTAAATGTATAAGTAATTCATATTTTAGTAAGGTAGTTCTAAAAATGTAATATAAATCATAATAAAGGTATGAGAGTGATTGAGAAAGGGATCTTTAATTGATCAAACATACTGCTAAGTTCCTACTCCATCTACATCGAAATAAAATAGGATACTGGTTATCTTTGTTGGGAAAGATTTAAAAAGGCTCAACCTGCTGTCTAATAATATTATTGATACATGTACATTTGTATACTATTTCCTTTTTAGTACTTGTTTATAAATCTTGTATAAATGATAAAAAATTTTGAAATTAAATACATTGGTGTATATTACACTAATTTACACAAATCTGAAACTTAAATACATATCAATAAATAAATGATAATTTACACATACATATATCGGAAAGAAGGTGTAATAAATCATTAAAATGATGATTTGTGCAGCTGTTTTATGCAATCCTATTTATCATTAGTTATTGAGTATCTGATTACTTACCAGAAGTTGATTTACCTGTACAACATTTCTGCTATAGACTATAACTCACTATCATCACAACTGACCACCTAAATAAACATGTTTTTATAAGCAGAGTTGGTGTTCGGGGAAGTCCCCGCCCAATATCCTCTATTTATCACATAACTGACCCGTTCAGTCAAGTCATACGGCCATGTCATAAAAATGGTATTACACATGTAATAACACTATTGTGACGTCATAAACAAATGACGTCTGTATGACATCATATGATTGTCTCGGTGGTGAAAATCGTACTGTCACAGAAGAAATTTGCCTTTCTTATAGAGAATCAATTTGAGAATTTTTGTGTATTTTCTCATAAATATAAGTTATGTGATAAATAGACTCTTGACACTCGTGTCAATGAAATATGGAATTTATTAAACTCGTTAAAGAATTTAATTTTAAAGGCTTGTGACATATTAAATTATCCAACTACGGTTGGTAGACAAAGTACATGAACGCTGTATGAATTACTCCATTAGTTACTGATACATAAGTGCTCTCTTCCTTTACAGAACAACTTGATCCGTGAGATACATCATTTCTGGTACACCTCCTGGCCGAGGAATGGAACACCAGAGCCTATATCACTGGTCAAGTTTATCCTGGACACTCGTCCACACTTTGAAGATAGTGGAGCACCAGTTGTCATCCATTGCGGGTTTGTAGTTCAGTTAGAATGTTAATTGTTGTTATATTCTTCAGTACAATTCCTTCTTTACACAAGGAACTCCCAGAATACTAATCCATAAAAGTTTCTGAAATCAAATAAAAGAAAAGTTAGAAGTTTGTATTTCCTGCTTAAGTTGCTTTTGTTGCAACAGTATATTTTTTTTGTCATAGGAAACAAATTATTTCAATTAACTTTTAGACTTTTTGAAGGACTAAAATTGCACTATTAGTCAATTACAAAAATAATTGATAAGAAAAGATGATGATAAAAATGACAAATTTTTATCTCTTTCAATTGCATTATTTTTAACCAAACTCGAATGTATCTGACTATACCTGTTATGATGGCTTGTGCCTGTGTCTTTTTGTGATACATTGAGTCTACAAAATCCAATAAGACCAGCACTTTTATGAAATATCACAATATACCGAACAATTTCAGAACTGCTAATTCAGCATAGGGGCGCGTGGCCGAGTTGTTAAGGTGTCCCCACATTCTACCACTAGCCCTCCATTTCTGGGTTGCGAGTTCAAAACCCACCTAAGGCAGTTGCTATGTACTGACCATAGGTCAGTGGTTTTTCTTTTGGTACTCTTGCTTTCCTCCACCTCTAAACCCTGGCATGTCCTTAAATGACCCTGGCTGTTAAAAGGACGTAAACAAAATGAATTAAACCAAACCAGCCAATTAAGCTTGCCTGTTGTATATTTTCAGTCCTGGTACTGGGAGGACTGGCACGCTGATAGCTATAGACATCTGTATGAGGTCGTTTGAAGACAGACGGAAGGTGGACGTTCTCAACTGTGTACACTGTATCAGAGGAGAGAGAGCTGGAGCTGTACAGACCAAGGAACAGTATCATCTTATCTATAATGTAAGTACAAGGACCAGTACCGTCTTATCTATAGTGTAAGTACAAGGACCGGTACCGTCTTATCTATAGTGTAAGTACAAGGAACAGTACCGTCTGATCTATAGTGTAAGTCCAAGGAACAGTACCGTCTTATCTATAGTGTAAGTACAAGGACCAGTACCGTCTTATCTATAATGTAAGTACAAGGACCAGTACCGTCTTATCTATAGTGTAAGTACAAGGACCGGTACCGTCTTATCTATAGTGTAAGTACAAGGAACAGTACCGTCTTATCTATAGTGTAAGTACAAGGACCAGTACCGTCTTATCTATAGTGTAAGTACAAGGACCGGTACCGTCTTATCTATAGTGTAAGTACAAGGAACAGTACCATCTTATCTATAGTGTAAGTACAAGGACCAGTACCGTCTTATCTAGAGTGTAAGTAGAAGGACCAGTACCGTCTTATCTATAGTGTAAGTACAAGGACCAGTACCGTCTTATCTATAGTGTAAGTACAAGGACCAGTACCGTCTTATCTATAGTGTAAGTACAAGGACCAGTACCGTCTTATCTATAGTGTAAGTACAAGGACCGGTACCGTCTTATCTATATACTAGGACCAGTACCGTCTTATCTATAGTGTAAGTACAAGGACCAGTACCGTCTTATCTATAGTGTAAGTACAAGGACCAGTACCGTCTTATCTATAGTGTAAGAACCAGGACCAGTACCGTCTTATCTATAGTGTAAGAACCAGGACCAGTACCGTCTTATCTATAGTGAAAGTACAAGGACCGGTACCGTCTTATCTATATACTAGGACCAGAACTGTCTTATCTATAGTGTAAGTACAAGGACCAGTACCATCTTATCTATAGTGAAAGTACAAGGACCGGTACCGTCTTATCTATATACTAGGACCAGTACTGTCTTATCTATAGTGTAAGTACAAGGACCGGTACCGTCTTATCTATAGTGTAAGTACAAGGACCGGTACCGTCTTATCTATAGTGTAAGTACAAGGACCGGTACCGTCTTATCTATAGTGTAAGTACAAGGACCAGTACTGTCTTATCTATAGTGTAAGTACAAGGACCAGTACTGTCTTATCTATAGTGTAAGTACAAGGAACAGTACTGTCTTATCTATAGTGTAAGTACAAGGACCAGTACCATCTTATCTATAGTGTAAGTACAAGGACCAGTACTGTCTTATCTATAGTGTAAGTACAAGGACCAGTACCATCTTATCTATATCTATAGTGTAAGTACAAGGACCAGTTCTGTCTTATCTATAGTGTAAGTACAAGGACCAGTACTGTCTTATCTATAGTGTAAGTACAAGGACCAGTACCATCTTATCTATAGTGTAAGTACAAGGACCAGTACCATCTTATCTATATCTATAGTGTAAGTACAAGGACCAGTACCGTCTTATCTATAGTGTAAGTACAAGGACCGGTACCGTCTTATCTATAGTGTAAGTACAAGGAACAGTACCATCTTATCTATAGTGTAAGTACAAGGACCAGTACCGTCTTATCTAGAGTGTAAGTACAAGGACCAGAACCGTCTTATCTATAGTGTAAGTACAAGGACCAGTACCGTCTTATCTATAGTGTAAGTACAAGGACCAGTACCGTCTTATCTATAGTGTAAGTACAAGGACCAGTACCGTCTTATCTATAGTGTAAGTACAAGGACCGGTACCGTCTTATCTATATACTAGGACCAGTACCGTCTTATCTATAGTGTAAGTACAAGGACCAGTACCGTCTTATCTATAGTGTAAGTACAAGGACCAGTACCGTCTTATCTATAGTGTAAGAACCAGGACCAGTACCGTCTTATCTATAGTGAAAGTACAAGGACCGGTACCGTCTTATCTATATACTAGGACCAGTACCGTCTTATCTAGAGTGTAAGTACAAGGACCAGAACCGTCTTATCTATAGTGTAAGTACAAGGACCAGTACCGTCTTATCTATAGTGTAAGTACAAGGACCAGTACCGTCTTATCTATAGTGTAAGTACAAGGACCAGTACCGTCTTATCTATAGTGTAAGTACAAGGACCGGTACCGTCTTATCTATATACTAGGACCAGTACCGTCTTATCTATAGTGTAAGTACAAGGACCAGTACCGTCTTATCTATAGTGTAAGTACAAGGACCAGTACCGTCTTATCTATAGTGTAAGAACCAGGACCAGTACCGTCTTATCTATAGTGAAAGTACAAGGACCGGTACCGTCTTATCTATATACTAGGACCAGTACTGTCTTATCTATAGTGTAAGTACAAGGACCTGTACCATCTTATCTATAGTGAAAGTACAAGGACCGGTACCGTGTTATCTATATACTAGGACCAGTACTGTCTTATCTATAGTGTAAGTACAAGGACCGGTACCGTCTTATCTATAGTGTAAGTACAAGGACCGGTACCGTCTTATCTATAGTGTAAGTACAAGGACCGGTACCGTCTTATCTATAGTGTAAGTACAAGGACCAGTACTGTCTTATCTATAGTGTAAGTACAAGGACCAGTACTGTCTTATCTATAGTGTAAGTACAAGGAACAGTACTGTCTTATCTATAGTGTAAGTACAAGGACCAGTACCATCTTATCTATAGTGTAAGTACAAGGACCAGTACTGTCTTATCTATAGTGTAAGTACAAGGACCAGTACCATCTTATCTATATCTATAGTGTAAGTACAAGGACCAGTTCTGTCTTATCTATAGTGTAAGTACAAGGACCAGTACTGTCTTATCTATAGTGTAAGTACAAGGACCAGTACCATCTTATCTATAGTGTAAGTACAAGGACCAGTACCATCTTATCTATATCTATAGTGTAAGTACAAGGAACAGTACTGTCTTATCTATAGTGTAAGTACAAGGACCGGTACCGTCTTATCTATAGTGTAAGAACAAGGACCAGTACTGTCTTATCTATAGTTTTAGTACAAGGACCAGTACCATCTTATCTATAGTGTAAGTACAAGGAACATTACTGTCTTATCTATAGTGTAAGTACAAGGACCAGTACCGTCTTATCTATAGTGTAAGTACAAGGACCAGTACTGTCTTATCTATAGTGTAAGTACAAGGACCAGTACCATCTTATCTATAGTGTAAGTACAAGGAACAGTACCGTCTTATCTATAGTGTAAGTACAAGGACCAGTACCGTTTTATCTATAGTGTAAGTACAAGGAACAGTACCGTCTTATCTATAGTGTAAGTACAAGGACCAGTACCATCTTATCTATAGTGTAAGTACAAGGACCAGTACTGTCTTATCTATAGTGTAAGTACAAGGACCAGTACCATCTTATCTATATCTATAGTGTAAGTACAAGGACCAGTTCTGTCTTATCTATAGTGTAAGTACAAGGACCAGTACTGTCTTATCTATAGTGTAAGTACAAGGACCAGTACCATCTTATCTATAGTGTAAGTACAAGGACCAGTACCATCTTATCTATATCTATAGTGTAAGTACAAGGACCAGTACCGTCTTATCTATAGTGTAAGTACAAGGACCGGTACCGTCTTATCTATAGTGTAAGTACAAGGAACAGTACCATCTTATCTATAGTGTAAGTACAAGGACCAGTACCGTCTTATCTAGAGTGTAAGTACAAGGACCAGAACCGTCTTATCTATAGTGTAAGTACAAGGACCAGTACCGTCTTATCTATAGTGTAAGTACAAGGACCAGTACCGTCTTATCTATAGTGTAAGTACAAGGACCAGTACCGTCTTATCTATAGTGTAAGTACAAGGACCGGTACCGTCTTATCTATATACTAGGACCAGTACCGTCTTATCTATAGTGTAAGTACAAGGACCAGTACCGTCTTATCTATAGTGTAAGTACAAGGACCAGTACCGTCTTATCTATAGTGTAAGAACCAGGACCAGTACCGTCTTATCTATAGTGAAAGTACAAGGACCGGTACCGTCTTATCTATATACTAGGACCAGTACTGTCTTATCTATAGTGTAAGTACAAGGACCTGTACCATCTTATCTATAGTGAAAGTACAAGGACCGGTACCGTGTTATCTATATACTAGGACCAGTACTGTCTTATCTATAGTGTAAGTACAAGGACCGGTACCGTCTTATCTATAGTGTAAGTACAAGGACCGGTACCGTCTTATCTATAGTGTAACTACAAGGACCGGTACCGTCTTATCTATAGTGTAAGTACAAGGACCAGTACTGTCTTATCTATAGTGTAAGTACAAGGACCAGTACTGTCTTATCTATAGTGTAAGTACAAGGAACAGTACTGTCTTATCTATAGTGTAAGTACAAGGACCAGTACCATCTTATCTATAGTGTAAGTACAAGGACCAGTACTGTCTTATCTATAGTGTAAGTACAAGGACCAGTACCATCTTATCTATATCTATAGTGTAAGTACAAGGACCAGTTCTGTCTTATCTATAGTGTAAGTACAAGGACCAGTACTGTCTTATCTATAGTGTAAGTACAAGGACCAGTACCATCTTATCTATAGTGTAAGTACAAGGACCAGTACCATCTTATCTATATCTATAGTGTAAGTACAAGGAACAGTACTGTCTTATCTATAGTGTAAGTACAAGGACCGGTACCGTCTTATCTATAGTGTAAGTACAAGGACCAGTACTGTCTTATCTATAGTTTTAGTACAAGGACCAGTACCATCTTATCTATAGTGTAAGTACAAGGAACATTACTGTCTTATCTATAGTGTAAGTACAAGGACCAGTACCGTCTTATCTATAGTGTAAGTACAAGGACCAGTACTGTCTTATCTATAGTGTAAGTACAAGGACCAGTACCATCTTATCTATAGTGTAAGTACAAGGAACAGTACCGTCTTATCTATAGTGTAAGTACAAGGACCAGTACCGTTTTATCTATAGTGTAAGTACAAGGAACAGTACCGTCTTATCTATAGTGTAAGTACAAGGACCAGTACCGTCTTATCTATAGTGTAAGTACAAGGAACAGTACCGTATTATCTATAGTGTAAGTACAAGGACCAGTACCGTCTTATCTATAGTGTAAGTACAAGGAACAGTACTGTCTTATCTATATTGTAAGTACAAGGAACAGTACCGTCTTATCTATAGTGCAAGTACAAGGAACAGTACCGTATTATCTATAGTGTAAGTACAAGGACCGGTACCGTCTTATCTATAGTGTAAGTACAAGGAACATTACTGTCTTATCTATAGTGTAAGTACAAGGAACAGTACCGTCTTATCTATAGTGTAAGTGCAAGGAACAGTACCGTCTTATCTATAGTGTAAGTACAAGGACCAGTACCATCTTATCTATATCTATAGTGTAAGTACAAGGACCAGTACTGTCTTATCTATAGTGTAAGTACAAGGACCAGTACTGTCTTATCTATATTATAAGTACAAGGACCAGTACCATCTTATCTATAGTGTAAGTACAAGGACCAGTACTGTCTTATCTATAGTGTAAGTACAAGGACCAGTACTGTCTTATCTATAGTGTAAGTACAAGGACCAGTACTGTCTTATCTATAGTGTAAGTACAAGGACCAGTACCATCTTATCTATAGTGTAAGTACAAGGACCAGTACCGTCTTATCTATAGTGTAAGTACAAGGACCAGTACCATCTTATCTATAGTGAAAGTACAAGGACCGGTACCGTCTTATCTATATACTAGGACCAGTACTGTCTTATCTATAGTGTAAGTACAAGGACCGGTACCGTCTTATCTATAGTGTAAGTACAAGGACCGGTACCGTCTTATCTATAGTGTAAGTACAAGGACCGGTACCGTCTTATCTATAGTGTAAGTACAAGGACCAGTACTGTCTTATCTATAGTGTAAGTACAAGGACCAGTACTGTCTTATCTATAGTGTAAGTACAAGGAACAGTACTGTCTTATCTATAGTGTAAGTACAAGGACCGGTACCGTCTTATCTATAGTGTAAGTACAAGGACCAGTACCGTCTTATCTATAGTGAAAGTACAAGGACCGGTACCGTCTTATCTATATACTAGGACCAGTACTGTCTTATCTATAGTGTAAGTACAAGGACCAGTACCATCTTATCTATAGTGAAAGTACAAGGACCGGTACCGTCTTATCTATATACTAGGACCAGTACTGTCTTATCTATAGTGTAAGTACAAGGACCGGTACCGTCTTATCTATAGTGTAAGTACAAGGACCGGTACCGTCTTATCTATAGTGTAAGTACAAGGACCGGTACCGTCTTATCTATAGTGTAAGTACAAGGACCAGTACTGTCTTATCTATAGTGTAAGTACAAGGACCAGTACTGTCTTATCTATAGTGTAAGTACAAGGAACAGTACTGTCTTATCTATAGTGTAAGTACAAGGACCAGTACCATCTTATCTATAGTGTAAGTACAAGGACCAGTACTGTCTTATCTATAGTGTAAGTACAAGGACCAGTACCATCTTATCTATATCTATAGTGTAAGTACAAGGACCAGTTCTGTCTTATCTATAGTGTAAGTACAAGGACCAGTACTGTCTTATCTATATTGTAAGTACAAGGACCAGTACCATCTTATCTATAGTGTAAGTACAAGGACCAGTACCATCTTATCTATATCTATATTGTAAGTACAAGGACCAGTACCATCTTATCTATAGTGTAAGTACAAGGACCGGCACCGTCTTATCTATAGTGTAAGTACAAGGACCAGTACTGTCTTATCTATAGTTTTAGTACAAGGACCAGTACCATCTTATCTATAGTGTAAGTACAAGGAACATTACTGTCTTATCTATAGTGTAAGTACAAGGACCAGTACCGTCTTATCTATAGTGTAAGTACAAGGACCAGTACTGTCTTATCTATAGTGTAAGTACAAGGACCAGTACCATCTTATCTATAGTGTAAGTACAAGGAACAGTACCGTCTTATCTATAGTGTAAGTACAAGGACCAGTACCGTCTTATCTATAGTGTAAGTACAAGGAACAGTACCGTCTTATCTATAGTGTAAGTACAAGGACCAGTACCGTCTTATCTATAGTGTAAGTACAAGGAACAGTACCGTCTTATCTATAGTGTAAGTACAAGGAACAGTACCATCTTATCTATAGTGTAAGTACAAGGAACAGTACCATCTTATCTATAGTGTAAGTACAAGGAACAGTACCGTATTATCTATAGTGTAAGTACAAGGACCAGTACCGTCTTATCTATAGTGTAAGTACAAGGACCAGTACTGTCTTATCTATATTGTAAGTACAAGGAACAGTACCGTCTTATCTATAGTGCAAGTACAAGGAACAGTACCGTATTATCTATAGTGTAAGTACAAGGACCGGTACCGTCTTATCTATAGTGTAAGTACAAGGAACATTACTGTCTTATCTATAGTGTAAGTACAAGGAACAGTACCGTCTTATCTATAGTGTAAGTGCAAGGAACAGTACCGTCTTATCTATAGTGTAAGTACAAGGACCAGTACCATCTTATCTATATCTATAGTGTAAGTACAAGGACCAGTACTGTCTTATCTATAGTGTAAGTACAAGGACCAGTACTGTCTTATCTATATTATAAGTACAAGGACCAGTACCATCTTATCTATATTGTAAGTACAAGGACCAGTACTGTCTTATCTATAGTGTAAGTACAAGGACCAGTACTGTCTTATCTATAGTGTAAGTACAAGGACCAGTACTGTCTTATCTATATTATAAGTACAAGGACCAGTACCATCTTATCTATATTGTAAGTACAAGGACCAGTACCGTCTTATCTAGAGTGTAAGTACAAGGACCAGTACTGTCTTATCTATAGTGTAAGTACAAGGACCGGTACCGTCTTATCTATAGTGTAAGTACAAGGACCAGTACCATCTTATCTATAGTGAAAGTACAAGGACCGGTACCGTCTTATCTATATACTAGGACCAGTACTGTCTTATCTATAGTGTAAGTACAAGGACCGGTACCGTCTTATCTATAGTGTAAGTACAAGGACCGGTACCGTCTTATCTATAGTGTAAGTACAAGGACCGGTACCGTCTTATCTATAGTGTAAGTACAAGGACCAGTACTGTCTTATCTATAGTGTAAGTACAAGGACCAGTACTGTCTTATCTATAGTGTAAGTACAAGGAACAGTACTGTCTTATCTATAGTGTAAGTACAAGGACCAGTACCATCTTATCTATATCTATAGTGTAAGTACAAGGACCAGTTCTGTCTTATCTATAGTGTAAGTACAAGGACCAGTACTGTCTTATCTATAGTGTAAGTACAAGGACCAGTACCATCTTATCTATAGTGTAAGTACAAGGACCAGTACCATCTTATCTATATCTATAGTGTAAGTACAAGGAACAGTACTGTCTTATCTATAGTGTAAGTACAAGGACTGGTACCGTCTTATCTATAGTGTAAGTACAAGGACCGGTACCGTCTTATCTATAGTGTAAGTACAAGGACCGGTACCGTCTTATCTATAGTGTAAGTACAAGGACCAGTACTGTCTTATCTATAGTGTAAGTACAAGGACCAGTACTGTCTTATCTATAGTGTAAGTACAAGGAACAGTACTGTCTTATCTATAGTGTAAGTACAAGGACCAGTACCATCTTATCTATATCTATAGTGTAAGTACAAGGACCAGTTCTGTCTTATCTATAGTGTAAGTACAAGGACCAGTACCATCTTATCTATAGTGTAAGTACAAGGACCAGTACCATCTTATCTATAGTGTAAGTACAAGGACCAGTACCATCTTATCTATATCTATAGTGTAAGTACAAGGAACAGTACTGTCTTATCTATAGTGTAAGTACAAGGACCGGTACCGTCTTATCTATAGTGTAAGTACAAGGACCAGTACTGTCTTATCTATAGTTTTAGTACAAGGACCAGTACCATCTTATCTATAGTGTAAGTACAAGGAACATTACTGTCTTATCTATAGTGTAAGTACAAGGACCAGTACCGTCTTATCTATAGTGTAAGTACAAGGACCAGTACTGTCTTATCTATAGTGTAAGTACAAGGACCAGTACCATCTTATCTATAGTGTAAGTACAAGGAACAGTACCATCTTATCTATAGTGTAAGTACAAGGAACAGTACCGTCTTATCTATAGTGTAAGTACAAGGACCAGTACCGTCTTATCTATAGTGTAAGTACAAGGACCAGTACCATCTTATCTATAGTGTAAGTACAAGGACCAGTACCATCTTATCTATATCTATAGTGTAAGTACAAGGAACAGTACTGTCTTATCTATAGTGTAAGTACAAGGACCGGTACCGTCTTATCTATAGTGTAAGTACAAGGACCAGTACTGTCTTATCTATAGTTTTAGTACAAGGACCAGTACCATCTTATCTATAGTGTAAGTACAAGGAACATTACTGTCTTATCTATAGTGTAAGTACAAGGACCAGTACCGTCTTATCTATAGTGTAAGTACAAGGACCAGTACTGTCTTATCTATAGTGTAAGTACAAGGACCAGTACCATCTTATCTATAGTGTAAGTACAAGGAACAGTACCGTCTTATCTATAGTGTAAGTACAAGGACCAGTACCGTCTTATCTATAGTGTAAGTACAAGGAACAGTACCGTCTTATCTATAGTGTAAGTACAAGGACCAGTACCGTCTTATCTATAGTGTAAGTACAAGGAACAGTACCGTATTATCTATAGTGTAAGTACAAGGACCGGTACCGTCTTATCTATAGTGTAAGTACAAGGACCAGTACTGTCTTATCTATATTGTAAGTACAAGGAACAGTACCGTCTTATCTATAGTGCAAGTACAAGGAACAGTACCGTATTATCTATAGTGTAAGTACAAGGACCGGTACCGTCTTATCTATAGTGTAAGTACAAGGAACATTACTGTCTTATCTATAGTGTAAGTACAAGGAACAGTACAGTCTTATCTATAGTGTAAGTGCAAGGAACAGTACCGTCTTATCTATAGTGTAAGTACAAGGACCAGTACCATCTTATCTATATCTATAGTGTAAGGACAAGGACCAGTACTGTCTTATCTATAGTGTAAGTACAAGGACCAGTACTGTCTTATCTATATTATAAGTACAAGGACCAGTACCATCTTATCTATATTGTAAGTACAAGGACCAGTACTGTCTTATCTATAGTGTAAGTACAAGGACCAGTACTGTCTTATCTATAGTGTAAGTACAAGGACCAGTACTGTCTTATCTATATTATAAGTACAAGGACCAGTACCGTCTTATCTATATTGTAAGTACAAGGACCAGTACTGTCTTATCTATAGTGTAAGTATAAGGACCAGTACCATCTTATCTATAGTGTAAGTACAAGGACCAGTACCGTCTTATCTATAGTGTAAGTACAAGGACCAGTACCATCTTATCTATAGTGAAAGTACAAGGACCGGTACCGTCTTATCTATATACTAGGACCAGTACTGTCTTATCTATAGTGTAAGTACAAGGACCGGTACCGTCTTATCTATAGTGTAAGTACAAGGACCGGTACCGTCTTATCTATAGTGTAAGTACAAGGACCGGTACCGTCTTATCTATAGTGTAAGTACAAGGACCAGTACTGTCTTATCTATATTATAAGTACAAGGACCAGTACCATCTTATCTATATTGTAAGTACAAGGACCAGTACTGTCTTATCTATAGTGTAAGTACAAGGACCAGTACCATCTTATCTATAGTGTAAGTACAAGGACCAGTACCGTCTTATCTATAGTGTAAGTACAAGGACCAGTACCATCTTATCTATAGTGAAAGTACAAGGACCAGTACCGTCTTATCTATATACTAGGACCAGTACTGTCTTATCTATAGTGTAAGTACAAGGACCGGTACCGTCTTATCTATAGTGTAAGTACAAGGACCGGTACCGTCTTATCTATAGTGTAAGTACAAGGACCGGTACCGTCTTATCTATAGTGTAAGTACAAGGACCAGTACTGTCTTATCTATAGTGTAAGTACAAGGACCAGTACTGTCTTATCTATAGTGTGAGTACAAGGAACAGTACTGTCTTATCTATAGTGTAAGTACAAGGACCGGTACCGTCTTATCTATAGTGTAAGTACAAGGACCAGTACCGTCTTATCTATAGTGAAAGTACAAGGACCGGTACCGTCTTATCTATATACTAGGACCAGTACTGTCTGATCTATAGTGTAAGTACAAGGACCAGTACCATCTTATCTATAGTGAAAGTACAAGGACCGGTACCGTCTTATCTATATACTAGGACCAGTACTGTCTTATCTATAGTGTAAGTACAAGGACCGGTACCGTCTTATCTATAGTGTAAGTACAAGGACCGGTACCGTCTTATCTATAGTGTAAGTACAAGGACCGGTACCGTCTTATCTATAGTGTAAGTACAAGGACCAGTACTGTCTTATCTATAGTGTAAGTACAAGGACCAGTACTGTCTTATCTATAGTGTAAGTACAAGGAACAGTACTGTCTTATCTATAGTGTAAGTACAAGGACCAGTACCATCTTATCTATAGTGTAAGTACAAGGACCAGTACTGTCTTATCTATAGTGTAAGTACAAGGACCAGTACCATCTTATCTATATCTATAGTGTAAGTACAAGGACCAGTTCTGTCTTATCTATAGTGTAAGTACAAGGACCACTACTGTCTTATCTATAGTGTAAGTACAAGGACCAGTACCATCTTATCTATAGTGTAAGTACAAGGACCAGTACCATCTTATCTATATCTATATTGTAAGTACAAGGACCAGTACCATCTTATCTATAGTGTAAGTACAAGGACCGGCACCGTCTTATGACTCTTATCTATAGTGTAAGTACAAGGACCAGTACTGTCTTATCTATAGTTTTAGTACAAGGACCAGTACCATCTTATCTATAGTGTAAGTACAAGGAACATTACTGTCTTATCTATAGTGTAAGTACAAGGACCAGTACCGTCTTATCTATATTGTAAGTACAAGGACCAGTACTGTCTTATCTATAGTGTAAGTACAAGGACCAGTACCATCTTATCTATAGTGTAAGTACAAGGAACAGTACCGTCTTATCTATAGTGTAAGTACAAGGACCAGTACCGTCTTATCTATAGTGTAAGTACAAGGACCAGTACCGTCTTATCTATAGTGTAAGTACAAGGAACAGTACCGTCTTATCTATAGTGTAAGTACAAGGACCAGTACCGTCTTATCTATAGTGTAAGTACAAGGAACAGTACCGTCTTATCTATAGTGTAAGTACAAGGAATAGTACCATCTTATCTATAGTGTAAGTACAAGGAACAGTACCATCTTATCTATAGTGTAAGTACAAGGAACAGTACCGTATTATCTATAGTGTAAGTACAAGGACCAGTACCGTCTTATCTATAGTGTAAGTACAAGGACCAGTACTGTCTTATCTATATTGTAAGTACAAGGAACAGTACCGTCTTATCTATAGTGCAAGTACAAGGAACAGTACCGTATTATCTATAGTGTAAGTACAAGGACCGGTACCGTCTTATCTATAGTGTAAGTACAAGGAACATTACTGTCTTATCTATAGTGTAAGTACAAGGAACAGTACCGTCTTATCTATAGTGTAAGTGCAAGGAACAGTACCGTCTTATCTATAGTGTAAGTACAAGGACCAGTACCATCTTATCTATATCTATAGTGTAAGTACAAGGACCAGTACTGTCTTATCTATAGTGTAAGTACAAGGACCAGTACTGTCTTATCTATATTATAAGTACAAGGACCAGTACCATCTTATCTATATTGTAAGTACAAGGACCAGTACTGTCTTATCTATAGTGTAAGTACAAGGACCAGTACTGTCTTATCTATAGTGTAAGTACAAGGACCAGTACTGTCTTATCTATATTATAAGTACAAGGACCAGTACCATCTTATCTATATTGTAAGTACAAGGACCAGTACCGTCTTATCTAGAGTGTAAGTACAAGGACCAGTACTGTCTTATCTATAGTGTAAGTACAAGGACCGGTACCGTCTTATCTATAGTGTAAGTACAAGGACCAGTACCATCTTATCTATAGTGAAAGTACAAGGACCGGTACCGTCTTATCTATATACTAGGACCAGTACTGTCTTATCTATAGTGTAAGTACAAGGACCGGTACCGTCTTATCTATAGTGTAAGTACAAGGACCGGTACCGTCTTATCTATAGTGTAAGTACAAGGACCGGTACCGTCTTATCTATAGTGTAAGTACAAGGACCAGTACTGTCTTATCTATAGTGTAAGTTCAAGGACCAGTACTGTCTTATCTATAGTGTAAGTACAAGGAACAGTACTGTCTTATCTATAGTGTAAGTACAAGGACCAGTACCATCTTATCTATATCTATAGTGTAAGTACAAGGACCAGTTCTGTCTTATCTATAGTGTAAGTACAAGGACCAGTACTGTCTTATCTATAGTGTAAGTACAAGGACCAGTACCATCTTATCTATAGTGTAAGTACAAGGACCAGTACCATCTTATCTATATCTATAGTGTAAGTACAAGGAACAGTACTGTCTTATCTATAGTGTAAGTACAAGGACCGGTACCGTCTTATCTATAGTGTAAGTACAAGGACCAGTACTGTCTTATCTATAGTTTTAGTACAAGGACCAGTACCATCTTATCTATAGTGTAAGTACAAGGAACATTACTGTCTTATCTATAGTGTAAGTACAAGGACCAGTACCGTCTTATCTATAGTGTAAGTACAAGGACCAGTACTGTCTTATCTATAGTGTAAGTACAAGGACCAGTACCATCTTATCTATAGTGTAAGTACAAGGAACAGTACCATCTTATCTATAGTGTAAGTACAAGGAACAGTACCGTCTTATCTATAGTGTAAGTACAAGGACCAGTACCGTCTTATCTATAGTGTAAGTACAAGGACCAGTACCATCTTATCTATAGTGTAAGTACAAGGACCAGTACCATCTTATCTATAGTGTAAGTACAAGGAACAGTACTGTCTTATCTATAGTGTAAGTACAAGGACCGGTACCGTCTTATCTATAGTGTAAGTACAAGGACCAGTACTGTCTTATCTATAGTTTTAGTACAAGGACCAGTACCATCTTATCTATAGTGTAAGTACAAGGAACATTACTGTCTTATCTATAGTGTAAGTACAAGGACCAGTACCGTCTTATCTATAGTGTAAGTACAAGGACCAGTACTGTCTTATCTATAGTGTAAGTACAAGGACCAGTACCATCTTATCTATAGTGTAAGTACAAGGAACAGTACCGTCTTATCTATAGTGTAAGTACAAGGACCAGTACCGTCTTATCTATAGTGTAAGTACAAGGAACAGTACCGTCTTATCTATAGTGTAAGTACAAGGACCAGTACCGTCTTATCTATAGTGTAAGTACAAGGAACAGTACCGTATTATCTATAGTGTAAGTACAAGGACCAGTACCGTCTTATCTATAGTGTAAGTACAAGGACCAGTACTGTCTTATCTATATTGTAAGTACAAGGAACAGTACCGTCTTATCTATAGTGCAAGTACAAGGAACAGTACCGTATTATCTATAGTGTAAGTACAAGGACCGGTACCGTCTTATCTATAGTGTAAGTACAAGGAACATTACTGTCTTATCTATAGTGTAAGTACAAGGAACAGTACCGTCTTATCTATAGTGTAAGTGCAAGGAACAGTACCGTCTTATCTATAGTGTAAGTACAAGGACCAGTACCATCTTATCTATATCTATAGTGTAAGGACAAGGACCAGTACTGTCTTATCTATAGTGTAAGTACAAGGACCAGTACTGTCTTATCTATATTATAAGTACAAGGACCAGTACCATCTTATCTATATTGTAAGTACAAGGACCAGTACTGTCTTATCTATAGTGTAAGTACAAGGACCAGTACTGTCTTATCTATAGTGTAAGTACAAGGACCAGTACTGTCTTATCTATAGTTTTAGTACAAGGACCAGTACCATCTTATCTATAGTGTAAGTACAAGGAACATTACTGTCTTATCTATAGTGTAAGTACAAGGACCAGTACCGTCTTATCTATAGTGTAAGTACAAGGACCAGTACTGTCTTATCTATAGTGTAAGTACAAGGACCAGTACCATCTTATCTATAGTGTAAGTACAAGGAACAGTACCATCTTATCTATAGTGTAAGTACAAGGAACAGTACCGTCTTATCTATAGTGTAAGTACAAGGACCAGTACCGTCTTATCTATAGTGTAAGTACAAGGACCAGTACCATCTTATCTATAGTGTAAGTACAAGGACCAGTACCATCTTATCTATATCTATAGTGTAAGTACAAGGAACAGTACTGTCTTATCTATAGTGTAAGTACAAGGACCGGTACCGTCTTATCTATAGTGTAAGTACAAGGACCAGTACTGTCTTATCTATAGTTTTAGTACAAGGACCAGTACCATCTTATCTATAGTGTAAGTACAAGGAACATTACTGTCTTATCTATAGTGTAAGTACAAGGACCAGTACCGTCTTATCTATAGTGTAAGTACAAGGACCAGTACTGTCTTATCTATAGTGTAAGTACAAGGACCAGTACCATCTTATCTATAGTGTAAGTACAAGGAACAGTACCGTCTTATCTATAGTGTAAGTACAAGGACCAGTACCGTCTTATCTATAGTGTAAGTACAAGGAACAGTACCGTCTTATCTATAGTGTAAGTACAAGGACCAGTACCGTCTTATCTATAGTGTAAGTACAAGGAACAGTACCGTATTATCTATAGTGTAAGTACAAGGACCAGTACCATCTTATCTATAGTGTAAGTACAAGGACCAGTACTGTCTTATCTATATTGTAAGTACAAGGAACAGTACCGTCTTATCTATAGTGCAAGTACAAGGAACAGTACCGTATTATCTATAGTGTAAGTACAAGGACCGGTACCGTCTTATCTATAGTGTAAGTACAAGGAACATTACTGTCTTATCTATAGTGTAAGTACAAGGAACAGTACCGTCTTATCTATAGTGTAAATGCAAGGAACAGTACCGTCTTATCTATAGTGTAAGTACAAGGACCAGTACCATCTTATCTATATCTATAGTGTAAGGACAAGGACCAGTACTGTCTTATCTATAGTGTAAGTACAAGGACCAGTACTGTCTTATCTATATTATAAGTACAAGGACCAGTACCATCTTATCTATATTGTAAGTACAAGGACCAGTACTGTCTTATCTATAGTGTAAGTACAAGGACCAGTACTGTCTTATCTATAGTGTAAGTACAAGGACCAGTACTGTCTTATCTATATTATAAGTACAAGGACCAGTACCGTCTTATCTATATTGTAAGTACAAGGACCAGTACTGTCTTATCTATAGTGTAAGTACAAGGACCAGTACCATCTTATCTATAGTGTAAGTACAAGGACCAGTACCGTCTTATCTATAGTGTAAGTACAAGGACCAGTACCATCTTATCTATAGTGAAAGTACAAGGACCGGTACCGTCTTATCTATATACTAGGACCAGTACTGTCTTATCTATAGTGTAAGTACAAGGACCGGTACCGTCTTATCTATAGTGTAAGTACAAGGACCGGTACCGTCTTATCTATAGTGTAAGTACAAGGACCGGTACCGTCTTATCTATAGTGTAAGTACAAGGACCATTACCGTCTTATCTATAGTGTAAGTACAAGGACCAGTACTGTCTTATCTATAGTGTAAGTACAAGGAACAGTACTGTCTTATCTATAGTGTAAGTACAAGGACCAGTACCGTCTTATCTATAGTGAAAGTACAAGGACCGGTACCGTCTTATCTATATACTAGGACCAGTACTGTCTTATCTATAGTGTAAGTACAAGGACCAGTACCATCTTATCTATAGTGAAAGTACAAGGACCGGTACCGTCTTATCTATATACTAGGACCAGTACTGTCTTATCTATAGTGTAAGTACAAGGACCAGTACTGTCTTATCTATAGTTTTAGTACAAGGACCAGTACCATCTTATCTATAGTGTAAGTACAAGGAACATTACTGTCTTATCTATAGTGTAAGTACAAGGACCAGTACCGTCTTATCTATAGTGTAAGTACAAGGACCGGTACCGTCTTATCTATAGTGTAAGTACAAGGACCGGTACCATCTTATCTATAGTGTAAGTACAAGGACCGGTACCGTCTTATCTATAGTGTAAGTACAAGGACCAGTACTGTCTTATCTATAGTGTAAGTACAAGGACCAGTACTGTCTTATCTATAGTGTAAGTACAAGGAACAGTACTGTCTTATCTATAGTGTAAGTACAAGGACCAGTACCATCTTATCTATAGTGTAAGTACAAGGACCAGTACTGTCTTATCTATAGTGTAAGTACAAGGACCAGTACCATCTTATCTATATCTATAGTGTAAGTACAAGGACCAGTTCTGTCTTATCTATAGTGTAAGTACAAGGACCAGTACTGTCTTATCTAGAGTGTAAGTACAAGGACCAGTACCATCTTATCTATAGTGTAAGTACAAGGACCAGTACCATCTTATCTATATCTATATTGTAAGTACAAGGACCAGTACCATCTTATCTATAGTGTAAGTACAAGGACCGGCACCATCTTATCTATAGTGTAAGTACAAGGACCAGTACTGTCTTATCTATAGTTTTAGTACAAGGACCAGTACCATCTTATCTATAGTGTAAGTACAAGGAACATTACTGTCTTATCTATAGTGTAAGTACAAGGACCAGTACCGTCTTATCTATAGTGTAAGTACAAGGACCAGTACTGTCTTATCTATAGTGTAAGTACAAGGACCAGTACCATCTTATCTATAGTGTAAGTACAAGGAACAGTGCCGTCTTATCTATAGTGTAAGTACAAGGACCAGTACCGTCTTATCTATAGTGTAAGTACAAGGAACAGTACCGTCTTATCTATAGTGTAAGTACAAGGACCAGTACCGTCTTATCTATAGTGTAAGTACAAGGAACAGTACCGTCTTATCTATAGTGTAAGTACAAGGAACAGTACCATCTTATCTATAGTGTAAGTACAAGGAACAGTACCATCTTATCTATAGTGTAAGTACAAGGAACAGTACCGTATTATCTATAGTGTAAGTACAAGGACCAGTACCGTCTTATCTATAGTGTAAGTACAAGGACCAGTACTGTCTTATCTATATTGTAAGTACAAGGAACAGTACCGTCTTATCTATAGTGCAAGTACAAGGAACAGTACCGTATTATCTATAGTGTAAGTACAAGGACCGGTACCGTCTTATCTATAGTGTAAGTACAAGGAACATTACTGTCTTATCTATAGTGTAAGTACAAGGAACAGTACCATCTTATCTATAGTGTAAGTGCAAGGGACAGTACCGTCTTATCTATAGTGTAAGTACAAGGACCAGTACCATCTTATCTATATCTATAGTGTAAGTACAAGGACCAGTACTGTCTTATCTATAGTGTAAGTACAAGGACCAGTACTGTCTTATCTATATTATAAGTACAAGGACCAGTACCATCTTATCTATATTGTAAGTACAAGGACCAGTACTGTCTTATCTATAGTGTAAGTACAAGGACCAGTACTGTCTTATCTATAGTGTAAGTACAAGGACCAGTACTGTCTTATCTATATTATAAGTACAAGGACCAGTACCATCTTATCTATATTGTAAGTACAAGGACCAGTACCGTCTTATCTAGAGTGTAAATACAAGGACCAGTACTGTCTTATCTATAGTGTAAGTACAAGGACCGGTACCGTCTTATCTATAGTGTAAGTACAAGGACCAGTACCATCTTATCTATAGTGAAAGTACAAGGACCGGTACCGTCTTATCTATATACTAGGACCAGTACTGTCTTATCTATAGTGTAAGTACAAGGACCGGTACCGTCTTATCTATAGTGTAAGTACAAGGACCGGTACCGTCTTATCTATAGTGTAAGTACAAGGACCGGTACCGTCTTATCTATAGTGTAAGTACAAGGACCAGTACTGTCTTATCTATAGTGTAAGTACAAGGACCAGTACTGTCTTATCTATAGTGTAAGTACAAGGAACAGTACTGTCTTATCTATAGTGTAAGTACAAGGACCAGTACCATCTTATCTATATCTATAGTGTAAGTACAAGGACCAGTTCTGTCTTATCTATAGTGTAAGTACAAGGACCAGTACCGTCTTATCTATAGTGTAAGTACAAGGAACAGTACCGTCTTATCTATAGTGTAAGTACAAGGAATAGTACCATCTTATCTATAGTGTAAGTACAAGGAACAGTACCATCTTATCTATAGTGTAAGTACAAGGAACAGTACCGTATTATCTATAGTGTAAGTACAAGGACCAGTACCGTCTTATCTATAGTGTAAGTACAAGGACCATTACCGTCTTATCTATAGTGTAAGTACAAGGACCAGTACTGTCTTATCTATAGTGTAAGTACAAGGAACAGTACTGTCTTATCTATAGTGTAAGTACAAGGACCAGTACCGTCTTATCTATAGTGAAAGTACAAGGACCGGTACCGTCTTATCTATATACTAGGACCAGTACTGTCTTATCTATAGTGTAAGTACAAGGACCAGTACCATCTTATCTATAGTGAAAGTACAAGGACCGGTACCGTCTTATCTATATACTAGGACCAGTACTGTCTTATCTATAGTGTAAGTACAAGGACCAGTACCGTCTTATCTATAGTGTAAGTACAAGGAACAGTACCGTCTTATCTATAGTGTAAGTACAAGGAACAGTACCATCTTATCTATAGTGTAAGTACAAGGAACAGTACCATCTTATCTATAGTGTAAGTACAAGGAACAGTACCGTATTATCTATAGTGTAAGTACAAGGACCAGTACTGTCTTATCTATATTGTAAGTACAAGGAACAGTACCGTCTTATCTATAGTGCAAGTACAAGGAACAGTACCGTATTATCTATAGTGTAAGTACAAGGACCGGTACCGTCTTATCTATAGTGTAAGTACAAGGAACATTACTGTCTTATCTATAGTGTAAGTACAAGGAACAGTACCATCTTATCTATAGTGTAAGTGCAAGGGACAGTACCGTCTTATCTATAGTGTAAGTACAAGGACCAGTACCATCTTATCTATATCTATAGTGTAAGTACAAGGACCAGTACTGTCTTATCTATAGTGTAAGTACAAGGACCAGTACTGTCTTATCTATATTATAAGTACAAGGACCAGTACCATCTTATCTATATTGTAAGTACAAGGACCAGTACTGTCTTATCTATAGTGTAAGTACAAGGACCAGTACTGTCTTATCTATAGTGTAAGTACAAGGACCAGTACTGTCTTATCTATATTATAAGTACAAGGACCAGTACCATCTTATCTATATTGTAAGTACAAGGACCAGTACCGTCTTATCTAGAGTGTAAATACAAGGACCAGTACTGTCTTATCTATAGTGTAAGTACAAGGACCGGTACCGTCTTATCTATAGTGTAAGTACAAGGACCAGTACCATCTTATCTATAGTGAAAGTACAAGGACCGGTACCGTCTTATCTATATACTAGGACCAGTACTGTCTTATCTATAGTGTAAGTACAAGGACCGGTACCGTCTTATCTATAGTGTAAGTACAAGGACCGGTACCGTCTTATCTATAGTGTAAGTACAAGGACCGGTACCGTCTTATCTATAGTGTAAGTACAAGGACCAGTACTGTCTTATCTATAGTGTAAGTACAAGGACCAGTACTGTCTTATCTATAGTGTAAGTACAAGGAACAGTACTGTCTTATCTATAGTGTAAGTACAAGGACCAGTACCATCTTATCTATATCTATAGTGTAAGTACAAGGACCAGTTCTGTCTTATCTATAGTGTAAGTACAAGGACCAGTACCGTCTTATCTATAGTGTAAGTACAAGGAACAGTACCGTCTTATCTATAGTGTAAGTACAAGGAATAGTACCATCTTATCTATAGTGTAAGTACAAGGAACAGTACCATCTTATCTATAGTGTAAGTACAAGGAACAGTACCGTATTATCTATAGTGTAAGTACAAGGACCAGTACCGTCTTATCTATAGTGTAAGTACAAGGACCATTACCGTCTTATCTATAGTGTAAGTACAAGGACCAGTACTGTCTTATCTATAGTGTAAGTACAAGGAACAGTACTGTCTTATCTATAGTGTAAGTACAAGGACCAGTACCGTCTTATCTATAGTGAAAGTACAAGGACCGGTACCGTCTTATCTATATACTAGGACCAGTACTGTCTTATCTATAGTGTAAGTACAAGGACCAGTACCATCTTATCTATAGTGAAAGTACAAGGACCGGTACCGTCTTATCTATATACTAGGACCAGTACTGTCTTATCTATAGTGTAAGTACAAGGACCGGTACCGTCTTATCTATAGTGTAAGTACAAGGACCGGTACCGTCTTATCTATAGTGTAAGTACAAGGACCGGTACCGTCTTATCTATAGTGTAAGTACAAGGACCAGTACTGTCTTATCTATAGTGTAAGTACAAGGACCAGTACTGTCTTATCTATAGTGTAAGTACAAGGAACAGTACTGTCTTATCTATTATGTAAGTACAAGGACCAGTACCATCTTATCTATAGTGTAAGTACAAGGACCAGTACTGTCTTATCTATAGTGTAAGTACAAGGACCAGTACCATCTTATCTATATCTATAGTGTAAGTACAAGGACCAGTTCTGTCTTATCTATAGTGTAAGTACAAGGACCAGTACTGTCTTATCTATAGTGTAAGTACAAGGACCAGTACCATCTTATCTATAGTGTAAGTACAAGGACCAGTACCATCTTATCTATATCTATATTGTAAGTACAAGGACCAGTACCATCTTATCTATAGTGTAAGTACAAGGACCGGCACCATCTTATCTATAGTGTAAGTACAAGGACCAGTACTGTCTTATCTATAGTTTTAGTACAAGGACCAGTACCATCTTATCTATAGTGTAAGTACAAGGAACATTACTGTCTTATCTATAGTGTAAGTACAAGGACCAGTACCGTCTTATCTATAGTGTAAGTACAAGGACCAGTACTGTCTTATCTATAGTGTAAGTACAAGGACCAGTACCATCTTATCTATAGTGTAAGTACAAGGAACAGTACCGTCTTATCTATAGTGTAAGTACAAGGACCAGTACCGTCTTATCTATAGTGTAAGTACAAGGAACAGTACCGTCTTATCTATAGTGTAAGTACAAGGACCAGTACCGTCTTATCTATAGTGTAAGTACAAGGAACAGTACCGTCTTATCTATAGTGTAAGTACAAGGAACAGTACCATCTTATCTATAGTGTAAGTACAAGGAACAGTACCATCTTATCTATAGTGTAAGTACAAGGAACAGTACCGTATTATCTATAGTGTAAGTACAAGGACCAGTACCGTCTTATCTATAGTGTAAGTACAAGGACCAGTACTGTCTTATCTATATTGTAAGTACAAGGAACAGTACCGTCTTATCTATAGTGCAAGTACAAGGAACAGTACCGTATTATCTATAGTGTAAGTACAAGGACCGGTACCGTCTTATCTATAGTGTAAGTACAAGGACCGGTACCGTCTTATCTATAGTGTAAGTACAAGGACCAGTACTGTCTTATCTATAGTGTAAGTACAAGGACCAGTACCATCTTATCTATATCTATAGTGTAAGTACAAGGACCAGTTCTGTCTTATCTATAGTGTAAGTACAAGGACCAGTACTGTCTTATCTAGAGTGTAAGTACAAGGACCAGTACCATCTTATCTATAGTGTAATTACAAGGACCAGTACCATCTTATCTATATCTATATTGTAAGTACAAGGACCAGTACCATCTTATCTATAGTGTAAGTACAAGGACCGGCACCATCTTATCTATAGTGTAAGTACAAGGACCAGTACTGTCTTATCTATAGTTTTAGTACAAGGACCAGTACCATCTTATCTATAGTGTAAGTACAAGGAACATTACTGTCTTATCTATAGTGTAAGTACAAGGACCAGTACCGTCTTATCTATAGTGTAAGTACAAGGACCAGTACTGTCTTATCTATAGTGTAAGTACAAGGACCAGTACCATCTTATCTATAGTGTAAGTACAAGGAACAGTACCGTCTTATCTATAGTGTAAGTACAAGGACCAGTACCGTCTTATCTATAGTGTAAGTACAAGGAACAGTACCGTCTTATCTATAGTGTAAGTACAAGGACCAGTACCGTCTTATCTATAGTGTAAGTACAAGGAACAGTACCGTCTTATCTATAGTGTAAGTACAAGGAACAGTACCATCTTATCTATAGTGTAAGTACAAGGAACAGTACCATCTTATCTATAGTGTAAGTACAAGGAACAGTACCGTATTATCTATAGTGTAAGTACAAGGACCAGTACCGTCTTATCTATAGTGTAAGTACAAGGACCAGTACTGTCTTATCTATATTGTAAGTACAAGGAACAGTACCGTCTTATCTATAGTGCAAGTACAAGGAACAGTACCGTATTATCTATAGTGTAAGTACAAGGACCGGTACCGTCTTATCTATAGTGTAAGTACAAGGAACATTACTGTCTTATCTATAGTGTAAGTACAAGGAACAGTACCATCTTATCTATAGTGTAAGTGCAAGGGACAGTACCGTCTTATCTATAGTGTAAGTACAAGGACCAGTACCATCTTATCTATATCTATAGTGTAAGTACAAGGACCAGTACTGTCTTATCTATAGTGTAAGTACAAGGACCAGTACTGTCTTATCTATATTATAAGTACAAGGACCAGTACCATCTTATCTATATTGTAAGTACAAGGACCAGTACTGTCTTATCTATAGTGTAAGTACAAGGACCAGTACTGTCTTATCTATAGTGTAAGTACAAGGACCAGTACTGTCTTATCTATATTATAAGTACAAGGACCAGTACCATCTTATCTATATTGTAAGTACAAGGACCAGTACCGTCTTATCTAGAGTGTAAATACAAGGACCAGTACTGTCTTATCTATAGTGTAAGTACAAGGACCGGTACCGTCTTATCTATAGTGTAAGTACAAGGACCAGTACCATCTTATCTATAGTGAAAGTACAAGGACCGGTACCGTCTTATCTATATACTAGGACCAGTACTGTCTTATCTATAGTGTAAGTACAAGGACCGGTACCGTCTTATCTATAGTGTAAGTACAAGGACCGGTACCGTCTTATCTATAGTGTAAGTACAAGGACCGGTACCGTCTTATCTATAGTGTAAGTACAAGGACCAGTACTGTCTTATCTATAGTGTAAGTACAAGGACCAGTACTGTCTTATCTATAGTGTAAGTACAAGGAACAGTACTGTCTTATCTATAGTGTAAGTACAAGGACCAGTACCATCTTATCTATATCTATAGTGTAAGTACAAGGACCAGTTCTGTCTTATCTATAGTGTAAGTACAAGGACCAGTACCGTCTTATCTATAGTGTAAGTACAAGGAACAGTACCGTCTTATCTATAGTGTAAGTACAAGGAATAGTACCATCTTATCTATAGTGTAAGTACAAGGAACAGTACCATCTTATCTATAGTGTAAGTACAAGGAACAGTACCGTATTATCTATAGTGTAAGTACAAGGACCAGTACCGTCTTATCTATAGTGTAAGTACAAGGACCATTACCGTCTTATCTATAGTGTAAGTACAAGGACCAGTACTGTCTTATCTATAGTGTAAGTACAAGGAACAGTACTGTCTTATCTATAGTGTAAGTACAAGGACCAGTACCGTCTTATCTATAGTGAAAGTACAAGGACCGGTACCGTCTTATCTATATACTAGGACCAGTACTGTCTTATCTATAGTGTAAGTACAAGGACCAGTACCATCTTATCTATAGTGAAAGTACAAGGACCGGTACCGTCTTATCTATATACTAGGACCAGTACTGTCTTATCTATAGTGTAAGTACAAGGACCGGTACCGTCTTATCTATAGTGTAAGTACAAGGACCGGTACCGTCTTATCTATAGTGTAAGTACAAGGACCGGTACCGTCTTATCTATAGTGTAAGTACAAGGACCAGTACTGTCTTATCTATAGTGTAAGTACAAGGACCAGTACTGTCTTATCTATAGTGTAAGTACAAGGAACAGTACTGTCTTATCTATAGTGTAAGTACAAGGACCAGTACCATCTTATCTATAGTGTAAGTACAAGGACCAGTACTGTCTTATCTATAGTGTAAGTACAAGGACCAGTACCATCTTATCTATATCTATAGTGTAAGTACAAGGACCAGTTCTGTCTTATCTATAGTGTAAGTACAAGGACCAGTACTGTCTTATCTATAGTGTAAGTACAAGGACCAGTACCATCTTATCTATAGTGTAAGTACAAGGACCAGTACCATCTTATCTATATCTATATTGTAAGTACAAGGACCAGTACCATCTTATCTATAGTGTAAGTACAAGGACCGGCACCATCTTATCTATAGTGTAAGTACAAGGACCAGTACTGTCTTATCTATAGTTTTAGTACAAGGACCAGTACCATCTTATCTATAGTGTAAGTACAAGGAACATTACTGTCTTATCTATAGTGTAAGTACAAGGACCAGTACCGTCTTATCTATAGTGTAAGTACAAGGACCAGTACTGTCTTATCTATAGTGTAAGTACAAGGACCAGTACCATCTTATCTATAGTGTAAGTACAAGGAACAGTACCGTCTTATCTATAGTGTAAGTACAAGGACCAGTACCGTCTTATCTATAGTGTAAGTACAAGGAACAGTACCGTCTTATCTATAGTGTAAGTACAAGGACCAGTACCGTCTTATCTATAGTGTAAGTACAAGGAACAGTACCGTCTTATCTATAGTGTAAGTACAAGGAACAGTACCATCTTATCTATAGTGTAAGTACAAGGAACAGTACCATCTTATCTATAGTGTAAGTACAAGGAACAGTACCGTATTATCTATAGTGTAAGTACAAGGACCAGTACCGTCTTATCTATAGTGTAAGTACAAGGACCAGTACTGTCTTATCTATATTGTAAGTACAAGGAACAGTACCGTCTTATCTATAGTGCAAGTACAAGGAACAGTACCGTATTATCTATAGTGTAAGTACAAGGACCGGTACCGTCTTATCTATAGTGTAAGTACAAGGAACATTACTGTCTTATCTATAGTGTAAGTACAAGGAACAGTACCATCTTATCTATAGTGTAAGTGCAAGGGACAGTACCGTCTTATCTATAGTGTAAGTACAAGGACCAGTACCATCTTATCTATATCTATAGTGTAAGTACAAGGACCAGTACTGTCTTATCTATAGTGTAAGTACAAGGACCAGTACTGTCTTATCTATATTATAAGTACAAGGACCAGTACCATCTTATCTATATTGTAAGTACAAGGACCAGTACTGTCTTATCTATAGTGTAAGTACAAGGACCAGTACTGTCTTATCTATAGTGTAAGTACAAGGACCAGTACTGTCTTATCTATATTATAAGTACAAGGACCAGTACCATCTTATCTATATTGTAAGTACAAGGACCAGTACCGTCTTATCTAGAGTGTAAATACAAGGACCAGTACTGTCTTATCTATAGTGTAAGTACAAGGACCGGTACCGTCTTATCTATAGTGTAAGTACAAGGACCAGTACCATCTTATCTATAGTGAAAGTACAAGGACCGGTACCGTCTTATCTATATACTAGGACCAGTACTGTCTTATCTATAGTGTAAGTACAAGGACCGGTACCGTCTTATCTATAGTGTAAGTACAAGGACCGGTACCGTCTTATCTATAGTGTAAGTACAAGGACCGGTACCGTCTTATCTATAGTGTAAGTACAAGGACCAGTACTGTCTTATCTATAGTGTAAGTACAAGGACCAGTACTGTCTTATCTATAGTGTAAGTACAAGGAACAGTACTGTCTTATCTATAGTGTAAGTACAAGGACCAGTACCATCTTATCTATATCTATAGTGTAAGTACAAGGACCAGTTCTGTCTTATCTATAGTGTAAGTACAAGGACCAGTACCGTCTTATCTATAGTGTAAGTACAAGGAACAGTACCGTCTTATCTATAGTGTAAGTACAAGGAATAGTACCATCTTATCTATAGTGTAAGTACAAGGAACAGTACCATCTTATCTATAGTGTAAGTACAAGGAACAGTACCGTATTATCTATAGTGTAAGTACAAGGACCAGTACCGTCTTATCTATAGTGTAAGTACAAGGACCAGTACTGTCTTATCTATATTGTAAGTACAAGGAACAGTACCGTCTTATCTATAGTGCAAGTACAAGGAACAGTACCGTATTATCTATAGTGTAAGTACAAGGACCGGTACCGTCTTATCTATAGTGTAAGTACAAGGAACATTACTGTCTTATCTATAGTGTAAGTACAAGGAACAGTACCGTCTTATCTATAGTGTAAGTGCAAGGAACAGTACCGTCTTATCTATAGTGTAAGTACAAGGACCAGTACCATCTTATCTATATCTATAGTGTAAGTACAAGGACCAGTACTGTCTTATCTATAGTGTAAGTACAAGGACCAGTACTGTCTTATCTATATTATAAGTACAAGGACCAGTACCATCTTATCTATATTGTAAGTACAAGGACCAGTACTGTCTTATCTATAGTGTAAGTACAAGGACCAGTACTGTCTTATCTATAGTGTAAGTACAAGGACCAGTACTGTCTTATCTATATTATAAGTACAAGGACCAGTACCATCTTATCTATATTGTAAGTACAAGGACCAGTACCGTCTTATCTAGAGTGTAAGTACAAGGACCAGTACTGTCTTATCTATAGTGTAAGTACAAGGACCGGTACCGTCTTATCTATAGTGTAAGTACAAGGACCAGTACCATCTTATCTATAGTGAAAGTACAAGGACCGGTACCGTCTTATCTATATACTAGGACCAGTACTGTCTTATCTATAGTGTAAGTACAAGGACCGGTACCGTCTTATCTATAGTGTAAGTACAAGGACCGGTACCGTCTTATCTATAGTGTAAGTACAAGGACCGGTACCGTCTTATCTATAGTGTAAGTACAAGGACCAGTACTGTCTTATCTATAGTGTAAGTACAAGGACCAGTACTGTCTTATCTATAGTGTAAGTACAAGGAACAGTACTGTCTTATCTATAGTGTAAGTACAAGGACCAGTACCATCTTATCTATATCTATAGTGTAAGTACAAGGACCAGTTCTGTCTTATCTATAGTGTAAGTACAAGGAACATTACTGTCTTATCTATAGTGTAAGTACAAGGAACAGTACCGTCTTATCTATAGTGTAAGTGCAAGGAACAGTACCGTCTTATCTATAGTGTAAGTACAAGGACCAGTACCATCTTATCTATATCTATAGTGTAAGTACAAGGACCAGTACTGTCTTATCTATAGTGTAAGTACAAGGACCAGTACCGTCTTATCTATAGTGTAAGTACAAGGAACAGTACCGTCTTATCTATAGTGCAAGTACAAGGAACAGTACCGTATTATCTATAGTGTAAGTACAAGGACCGGTACCGTCTTATCTATAGTGTAAGTACAAGGAACATTACTGTCTTATCTATAGTGTAAGTACAAGGAACAGTACCATCTTATCTATAGTGTAAGTGCAAGGGACAGTACCGTCTTATCTATAGTGTAAGTACAAGGACCAGTACCATCTTATCTATATCTATAGTGTAAGTACAAGGACCAGTACTGTCTTATCTATAGTGTAAGTACAAGGACCAGTACTGTCTTATCTATATTATAAGTACAAGGACCAGTACCATCTTATCTATATTGTAAGTACAAGGACCAGTACTGTCTTATCTATAGTGTAAGTACAAGGACCAGTACTGTCTTATCTATAGTGTAAGTACAAGGACCAGTACTGTCTTATCTATATTATAAGTACAAGGACCAGTACCATCTTATCTATATTGTAAGTACAAGGACCAGTACCGTCTTATCTAGAGTGTAAATACAAGGACCAGTACTGTCTTATCTATAGTGTAAGTACAAGGACCGGTACCGTCTTATCTATAGTGTAAGTACAAGGACCAGTACCATCTTATCTATAGTGAAAGTACAAGGACCGGTACCGTCTTATCTATATACTAGGACCAGTACTGTCTTATCTATAGTGTAAGTACAAGGACCGGTACCGTCTTATCTATAGTGTAAGTACAAGGACCGGTACCGTCTTATCTATAGTGTAAGTACAAGGACCGGTACCGTCTTATCTATAGTGTAAGTACAAGGACCAGTACTGTCTTATCTATAGTGTAAGTACAAGGACCAGTACTGTCTTATCTATAGTGTAAGTACAAGGAACAGTACTGTCTTATCTATAGTGTAAGTACAAGGACCAGTACCATCTTATCTATATCTATAGTGTAAGTACAAGGACCAGTTCTGTCTTATCTATAGTGTAAGTACAAGGACCAGTACCGTCTTATCTATAGTGTAAGTACAAGGAACAGTACCGTCTTATCTATAGTGTAAGTACAAGGAATAGTACCATCTTATCTATAGTGTAAGTACAAGGAACAGTACCATCTTATCTATAGTGTAAGTACAAGGAACAGTACCGTATTATCTATAGTGTAAGTACAAGGACCAGTACCGTCTTATCTATAGTGTAAGTACAAGGACCAGTACTGTCTTATCTATATTGTAAGTACAAGGAACAGTACCGTCTTATCTATAGTGCAAGTACAAGGAACAGTACCGTATTATCTATAGTGTAAGTACAAGGACCGGTACCGTCTTATCTATAGTGTAAGTACAAGGAACATTACTGTCTTATCTATAGTGTAAGTACAAGGAACAGTACCGTCTTATCTATAGTGTAAGTGCAAGGAACAGTACCGTCTTATCTATAGTGTAAGTACAAGGACCAGTACCATCTTATCTATATCTATAGTGTAAGTACAAGGACCAGTACTGTCTTATCTATAGTGTAAGTACAAGGACCAGTACTGTCTTATCTATATTATAAGTACAAGGACCAGTACCATCTTATCTATATTGTAAGTACAAGGACCAGTACTGTCTTATCTATAGTGTAAGTACAAGGACCAGTACTGTCTTATCTATAGTGTAAGTACAAGGACCAGTACTGTCTTATCTATATTATAAGTACAAGGACCAGTACCATCTTATCTATATTGTAAGTACAAGGACCAGTACCGTCTTATCTAGAGTGTAAGTACAAGGACCAGTACTGTCTTATCTATAGTGTAAGTACAAGGACCGGTACCGTCTTATCTATAGTGTAAGTACAAGGACCAGTACCATCTTATCTATAGTGAAAGTACAAGGACCGGTACCGTCTTATCTATATACTAGGACCAGTACTGTCTTATCTATAGTGTAAGTACAAGGACCGGTACCGTCTTATCTATAGTGTAAGTACAAGGACCGGTACCGTCTTATCTATAGTGTAAGTACAAGGACCGGTACCGTCTTATCTATAGTGTAAGTACAAGGACCAGTACTGTCTTATCTATAGTGTAAGTACAAGGACCAGTACTGTCTTATCTATAGTGTAAGTACAAGGAACAGTACTGTCTTATCTATAGTGTAAGTACAAGGACCAGTACCATCTTATCTATATCTATAGTGTAAGTACAAGGACCAGTTCTGTCTTATCTATAGTGTAAGTACAAGGAACATTACTGTCTTATCTATAGTGTAAGTACAAGGAACAGTACCGTCTTATCTATAGTGTAAGTGCAAGGAACAGTACCGTCTTATCTATAGTGTAAGTACAAGGACCAGTACCATCTTATCTATATCTATAGTGTAAGTACAAGGACCAGTACTGTCTTATCTATAGTGTAAGTACAAGGACCAGTACCGTCTTATCTATAGTGTAAGTACAAGGAACAGTACCGTCTTATCTATAGTGCAAGTACAAGGAACAGTACCGTATTATCTATAGTGTAAGTACAAGGACCGGTACCGTCTTATCTATAGTGTAAGTACAAGGAACATTACTGTCTTATCTATAGTGTAAGTACAAGGAACAGTACCATCTTATCTATAGTGTAAGTGCAAGGGACAGTACCGTCTTATCTATAGTGTAAGTACAAGGACCAGTACCATCTTATCTATATCTATAGTGTAAGTACAAGGACCAGTACTGTCTTATCTATAGTGTAAGTACAAGGACCAGTACTGTCTTATCTATATTATAAGTACAAGGACCAGTACCATCTTATCTATATTGTAAGTACAAGGACCAGTACTGTCTTATCTATAGTGTAAGTACAAGGACCAGTACTGTCTTATCTATAGTGTAAGTACAAGGACCAGTACTGTCTTATCTATATTATAAGTACAAGGACCAGTACCATCTTATCTATATTGTAAGTACAAGGACCAGTACCGTCTTATCTAGAGTGTAAATACAAGGACCAGTACTGTCTTATCTATAGTGTAAGTACAAGGACCGGTACCGTCTTATCTATAGTGTAAGTACAAGGACCAGTACCATCTTATCTATAGTGAAAGTACAAGGACCGGTACCGTCTTATCTATATACTAGGACCAGTACTGTCTTATCTATAGTGTAAGTACAAGGACCGGTACCGTCTTATCTATAGTGTAAGTACAAGGACCGGTACCGTCTTATCTATAGTGTAAGTACAAGGACCGGTACCGTCTTATCTATAGTGTAAGTACAAGGACCAGTACTGTCTTATCTATAGTGTAAGTACAAGGACCAGTACTGTCTTATCTATAGTGTAAGTACAAGGAACAGTACTGTCTTATCTATAGTGTAAGTACAAGGACCAGTACCATCTTATCTATATCTATAGTGTAAGTACAAGGACCAGTTCTGTCTTATCTATAGTGTAAGTACAAGGACCAGTACCGTCTTATCTATAGTGTAAGTACAAGGAACAGTACCGTCTTATCTATAGTGTAAGTACAAGGAATAGTACCATCTTATCTATAGTGTAAGTACAAGGAACAGTACCATCTTATCTATAGTGTAAGTACAAGGAACAGTACCGTATTATCTATAGTGTAAGTACAAGGACCAGTACCGTCTTATCTATAGTGTAAGTACAAGGACCAGTACTGTCTTATCTATATTGTAAGTACAAGGAACAGTACCGTCTTATCTATAGTGCAAGTACAAGGAACAGTACCGTATTATCTATAGTGTAAGTACAAGGACCGGTACCGTCTTATCTATAGTGTAAGTACAAGGAACATTACTGTCTTATCTATAGTGTAAGTACAAGGAACAGTACCGTCTTATCTATAGTGTAAGTGCAAGGAACAGTACCGTCTTATCTATAGTGTAAGTACAAGGACCAGTACCATCTTATCTATATCTATAGTGTAAGTACAAGGACCAGTACTGTCTTATCTATAGTGTAAGTACAAGGACCAGTACTGTCTTATCTATATTATAAGTACAAGGACCAGTACCATCTTATCTATATTGTAAGTACAAGGACCAGTACTGTCTTATCTATAGTGTAAGTACAAGGACCAGTACTGTCTTATCTATAGTGTAAGTACAAGGACCAGTACTGTCTTATCTATATTATAAGTACAAGGACCAGTACCATCTTATCTATATTGTAAGTACAAGGACCAGTACCGTCTTATCTAGAGTGTAAGTACAAGGACCAGTACTGTCTTATCTATAGTGTAAGTACAAGGACCGGTACCGTCTTATCTATAGTGTAAGTACAAGGACCAGTACCATCTTATCTATAGTGAAAGTACAAGGACCGGTACCGTCTTATCTATATACTAGGACCAGTACTGTCTTATCTATAGTGTAAGTACAAGGACCGGTACCGTCTTATCTATAGTGTAAGTACAAGGACCGGTACCGTCTTATCTATAGTGTAAGTACAAGGACCGGTACCGTCTTATCTATAGTGTAAGTACAAGGACCAGTACTGTCTTATCTATAGTGTAAGTACAAGGACCAGTACTGTCTTATCTATAGTGTAAGTACAAGGAACAGTACTGTCTTATCTATAGTGTAAGTACAAGGACCAGTACCATCTTATCTATATCTATAGTGTAAGTACAAGGACCAGTTCTGTCTTATCTATAGTGTAAGTACAAGGACCAGTACTGTCTTATCTATAGTGTAAGTACAAGGACCAGTACCATCTTATCTATAGTGTAAGTACAAGGACCAGTACCATCTTATCTATATCTATAGTGTAAGTACAAGGAACAGTACTGTCTTATCTATAGTGTAAGTACAAGGACCGGTACCGTCTTATCTATAGTGTAAGTACAAGGACCAGTACTGTCTTATCTATAGTTTTAGTACAAGGACCAGTACCATCTTATCTATAGTGTAAGTACAAGGAACATTACTGTCTTATCTATAGTGTAAGTACAAGGACCAGTACCGTCTTATCTATAGTGTAAGTACAAGGACCAGTACTGTCTTATCTATAGTGTAAGTACAAGGACCAGTACCATCTTATCTATAGTGTAAGTACAAGGAACAGTACCATCTTATCTATAGTGTAAGTACAAGGAACAGTACCGTCTTATCTATAGTGTAAGTACAAGGACCAGTACCGTCTTATCTATAGTGTAAGTACAAGGACCAGTACCATCTTATCTATAGTGTAAGTACAAGGACCAGTACCATCTTATCTATATCTATAGTGTAAGTACAAGGAACAGTACTGTCTTATCTATAGTGTAAGTACAAAGACCGGTACCGTCTTATCTATAGTGTAAGTACAAGGACCAGTACTGTCTTATCTATAGTTTTAGTACAAGGACCAGTACCATCTTATCTATAGTGTAAGTACAAGGAACATTACTGTCTTATCTATAGTGTAAGTACAAGGACCAGTACCGTCTTATCTATAGTGTAAGTACAAGGACCAGTACTGTCTTATCTATAGTGTAAGTACAAGGACCAGTACCATCTTATCTATAGTGTAAGTACAAGGAACAGTACCGTCTTATCTATAGTGTAAGTACAAGGACCAGTACCGTCTTATCTATAGTGTAAGTACAAGGAACAGTACCGTCTTATCTATAGTGTAAGTACAAGGACCAGTACCGTCTTATCTATAGTGTAAGTACAAGGAACAGTACCGTATTATCTATAGTGTAAGTACAAGGACCAGTACCGTCTTATCTATAGTGTAAGTACAAGGACCAGTACTGTCTTATCTATATTGTAAGTACAAGGAACAGTACCGTCTTATCTATAGTGCAAGTACAAGGAACAGTACCGTATTATCTATAGTGTAAGTACAAGGACCGGTACCGTCTTATCTATAGTGTAAGTACAAGGAACATTACTGTCTTATCTATAGTGTAAGTACAAGGAACAGTACCGTCTTATCTATAGTGTAAGTGCAAGGAACAGTACCGTCTTATCTATAGTGTAAGTACAAGGACCAGTACCATCTTATCTATATCTATAGTGTAAGGACAAGGACCAGTACTGTCTTATCTATAGTGTAAGTACAAGGACCAGTACTGTCTTATCTATATTATAAGTACAAGGACCAGTACCATCTTATCTATAATGTAAGTACAAGGACCAGTACTGTCTTATCTATAGTGTAAGTACAAGGACCAGTACTGTCTTATCTATAGTGTAAGTACAAGGACCAGTACTGTCTTATCTATAGTTTTAGTACAAGGACCAGTACCATCTTATCTATAGTGTAAGTACAAGGAACATTACTGTCTTATCTATAGTGTAAGTACAAGGACCAGTACCGTCTTATCTATAGTGTAAGTACAAGGACCAGTACTGTCTTATCTATAGTGTAAGTACAAGGACCAGTACCATCTTATCTATAGTGTAAGTACAAGGAACAGTACCATCTTATCTATAGTGTAAGTACAAGGAACAGTACCGTCTTATCTATAGTGTAAGTACAAGGACCAGTACCGTCTTATCTATAGTGTAAGTACAAGGACCAGTACCATCTTATCTATAGTGTAAGTACAAGGACCAGTACCATCTTATCTATATCTATAGTGTAAGTACAAGGAACAGTACTGTCTTATCTATAGTGTAAGTACAAGGACCGGTACCGTCTTATCTATAGTGTAAGTACAAGGACCAGTACTGTCTTATCTATAGTTTTAGTACAAGGACCAGTACCATCTTATCTATAGTGTAAGTACAAGGAACATTACTGTCTTATCTATAGTGTAAGTACAAGGACCAGTACCGTCTTATCTATAGTGTAAGTACAAGGACCAGTACTGTCTTATCTATAGTGTAAGTACAAGGACCAGTACCATCTTATCTATAGTGTAAGTACAAGGAACAGTACCGTCTTATCTATAGTGTAAGTACAAGGACCAGTACCGTCTTATCTATAGTGTAAGTACAAGGAACAGTACCGTCTTATCTATAGTGTAAGTACAAGGACCAGTACCGTCTTATCTATAGTGTAAGTACAAGGAACAGTACCGTATTATCTATAGTGTAAGTACAAGGACCAGTACCGTCTTATCTATAGTGTAAGTACAAGGACCAGTACTGTCTTATCTATATTGTAAGTACAAGGAACAGTACCGTCTTATCTATAGTGCAAGTACAAGGAACAGTACCGTTTTATCTATAGTGTAAGTACAAGGACCGGTACCGTCTTATCTATAGTGTAAGTACAAGGAACATTACTGTCTTATCTATAGTGTAAGTACAAGGAACAGTACCGTCTTATCTATAGTGTAAATGCAAGGAACAGTACCGTCTTATCTATAGTGTAAGTACAAGGACCAGTACCATCTTATCTATATCTATAGTGTAAGGACAAGGACCAGTACTGTCTTATCTATAGTGTAAGTACAAGGACCAGTACTGTCTTATCTATATTATAAGTACAAGGACCAGTACCATCTTATCTATATTGTAAGTACAAGGACCAGTACTGTCTTATCTATAGTGTAAGTACAAGGACCAGTACTGTCTTATCTATAGTGTAAGTACAAGGACCAGTACTGTCTTATCTATATTATAAGTACAAGGACCAGTACCGTCTTATCTATATTGTAAGTACAAGGACCAGTACTGTCTTATCTATAGTGTAAGTACAAGGACCAGTACCATCTTATCTATAGTGTAAGTACAAGGACCAGTACCGTCTTATCTATAGTGTAAGTACAAGGACCAGTACCATCTTATCTATAGTGAAAGTACAAGGACCGGTACCGTCTTATCTATATACTAGGACCAGTACTGTCTTATCTATAGTGTAAGTACAAGGACCGGTACCGTCTTATCTATAGTGTAAGTACAAGGACCGGTACCGTCTTATCTATAGTGTAAGTACAAGGACCGGTACCGTCTTATCTATAGTGTAAGTACAAGGACCATTACCGTCTTATCTATAGTGTAAGTACAAGGACCAGTACTGTCTTATCTATAGTGTAAGTACAAGGAACAGTACTGTCTTATCTATAGTGTAAGTACAAGGACCAGTACCGTCTTATCTATAATGAAAGTACAAGGACCGGTACCGTCTTATCTATATACTAGGACCAGTACTGTCTTATCTATAGTGTAAGTACAAGGACCAGTACCATCTTATCTATAGTGAAAGTACAAGGACCGGTACCGTCTTATCTATATACTAGGACCAGTACTGTCTTATCTATAGTGTAAGTACAAGGACCGGTACCGTCTTATCTATAGTGTAAGTACAAGGACCGGTACCGTCTTATCTATAGTGTAAGTACAAGGACCGGTACCGTCTTATCTATAGTGTAAGTACAAGGACCAGTACTGTCTTATCTATAGTGTAAGTACAAGGACCAGTACTGTCTTATCTATAGTGTAAGTACAAGGAACAGTACTGTCTTATCTATAGTGTAAGTACAAGGACCAGTACCATCTTATCTATAGTGTAAGTACAAGGACCAGTACTGTCTTATCTATAGTGTAAGTACAAGGACCAGTACCATCTTATCTATATCTATAGTGTAAGTACAAGGACCAGTTCTGTCTTATCTATAGTGTAAGTACAAGGACCAGTACTGTCTTATCTAGAGTGTAAGTACAAGGACCAGTACCATCTTATCTATAGTGTAAGTACAAGGACCAGTACCATCTTATCTATATCTATATTGTAAGTACAAGGACCAGTACCATCTTATCTATAGTGTAAGTACAAGGACCGGCACCATCTTATCTATAGTGTAAGTACAAGGACCAGTACTGTCTTATCTATAGTTTTAGTACAAGGACCAGTACCATCTTATCTATAGTGTAAGTACAAGGAACATTACTGTCTTATCTATAGTGTAAGTACAAGGACCAGTACCGTCTTATCTATAGTGTAAGTACAAGGACCAGTACTGTCTTATCTATAGTGTAAGTACAAGGACCAGTACCATCTTATCTATAGTGTAAGTACAAGGAACAGTACCGTCTTATCTATAGTGTAAGTACAAGGACCAGTACCGTCTTATCTATAGTGTAAGTACAAGGAACAGTACCGTCTTATCTATAGTGTAAGTACAAGGACCAGTACCGTCTTATCTATAGTGTAAGTACAAGGAACAGTACCGTCTTATCTATAGTGTAAGTACAAGGAACAGTACCATCTTATCTATAGTGTAAGTACAAGGAACAGTACCATCTTATCTATAGTGTAAGTACAAGGAACAGTACCGTATTATCTATAGTGTAAGTACAAGGACCAGTACCGTCTTATCTATAGTGTAAGTACAAGGACCAGTACTGTCTTATCTATATTGTAAGTACAAGGAACAGTACCGTATTATCTATAGTGTAAGTACAAGGACCGGTACCGTCTTATCTATAGTGTAAGTACAAGGAACATTACTGTCTTATCTATAGTGTAAGTACAAGGAACAGTACCATCTTATCTATAGTGTAAGTGCAAGGGACAGTACTGTCTTATCTATAGTGTAAGTACAAGGACCAGTACCATCTTATCTATATCTATAGTGTAAGTACAAGGACCAGTACTGTCTTATCTATAGTGTAAGTACAAGGACCAGTACTGTCTTATCTATATTATAAGTACAAGGACCAGTACCATCTTATCTATATTGTAAGTACAAGGACCAGTACTGTCTTATCTATAGTGTAAGTACAAGGACCAGTACTGTCTTATCTATAGTGTAAGTACAAGGACCAGTACTGTCTTATCTATATTATAAGTACAAGGACCAGTACCATCTTATCTATATTGTAAGTACAAGGACCAGTACCGTCTTATCTAGAGTGTAAATACAAGGACCAGTACTGTCTTATCTATAGTGTAAGTACAAGGACCGGTACCGTCTTATCTATAGTGTAAGTACAAGGACCAGTACCATCTTATCTATAGTGAAAGTACAAGGACCGGTACCGTCTTATCTATATACTAGGACCAGTACTGTCTTATCTATAGTGTAAGTACAAGGACCGGTACCGTCTTATCTATAGTGTAAGTACAAGGACCGGTACCGTCTTATCTATAGTGTAAGTACAAGGACCGGTACCGTCTTATCTATAGTGTAAGTACAAGGACCAGTACTGTCTTATCTATAGTGTAAGTACAAGGACCAGTACTGTCTTATCTATAGTGTAAGTACAAGGAACAGTACTGTCTTATCTATAGTGTAAGTACAAGGACCAGTACCATCTTATCTATATCTATAGTGTAAGTACAAGGACCAGTTCTGTCTTATCTATAGTGTAAGTACAAGGACCAGTACCGTCTTATCTATAGTGTAAGTACAAGGAACAGTACCATCTTATCTATAGTGTAAGTACAAGGAATAGTACCATCTTATCTATAGTGTAAGTACAAGGAACAGTACCATCTTATCTATAGTGTAAGTACAAGGAACAGTACCGTATTATCTATAGTGTAAGTACAAGGACCAGTACCGTCTTATCTATAGTGTAAGTACAAGGACCATTACCGTCTTATCTATAGTGTAAGTACAAGGACCAGTACTGTCTTATCTATAGTGTAAGTACAAGGAACAGTACTGTCTTATCTATAGTGTAAGTACAAGGACCAGTACCGTCTTATCTATAGTGAAAGTACAAGGACCGGTACCGTCTTATCTATATACTAGGACCAGTACTGTCTTATCTATAGTGTAAGTACAAGGACCAGTACCATCTTATCTATAGTGAAAGTACAAGGACCGGTACCGTCTTATCTATATACTAGGACCAGTACTGTCTTATCTATAGTGTAAGTACAAGGACCGGTACCGTCTTATCTATAGTGTAAGTACAAGGACCGGTACCGTCTTATCTATAGTGTAAGTACAAGGACCGGTACCGTCTTATCTATAGTGTAAGTACAAGGACCAGTACTGTCTTATCTATAGTGTAAGTACAAGGACCAGTACTGTCTTATCTATAGTGTAAGTACAAGGAACAGTACTGTCTTATCTATAGTGTAAGTACAAGGACCAGTACCATCTTATCTATAGTGTAAGTACAAGGACCAGTACTGTCTTATCTATAGTGTAAGTACAAGGACCAGTACCATCTTATCTATATCTATAGTGTAAGTACAAGGACCAGTTCTGTCTTATCTATAGTGTAAGTACAAGGACCAGTACTGTCTTATCTATAGTGTAAGTACAAGGACCAGTACCATCTTATCTATAGTGTAAGTACAAGGACCAGTACCATCTTATCTATATCTATATTGTAAGTACAAGGACCAGTACCATCTTATCTATAGTGTAAGTACAAGGACCGGCACCATCTTATCTATAGTGTAAGTACAAGGACCAGTACTGTCTTATCTATAGTTTTAGTACAAGGACCAGTACCATCTTATCTATAGTGTAAGTACAAGGAACATTACTGTCTTATCTATAGTGTAAGTACAAGGACCAGTAGCGTCTTATCTATAGTGTAAGTACAAGGACCAGTACTGTCTTATCTATAGTGTAAGTACAAGGACCAGTACCATCTTATCTATAGTGTAAGTACAAGGAACAGTACCGTCTTATCTATAGTGTAAGTACAAGGACCAGTACCGTCTTATCTATAGTGTAAGTACAAGGAACAGTACCGTCTTATCTATAGTGTAAGTACAAGGACCAGTACCGTCTTATCTATAGTGTAAGTACAAGGAACAGTACCGTCTTATCTATAGTGTAAGTACAAGGAACAGTACCATCTTATCTATAGTGTAAGTACAAGGAACAGTACCATCTTATCTATAGTGTAAGTACAAGGAACAGTACCGTATTATCTATAGTGTAAGTACAAGGACCGGTACCGTCTTATCTATAGTGTAAGTACAAGGAACATTACTGTCTTATCTATAGTGTAAGTACAAGGAACAGTACCATCTTATCTATAGTGTAAGTGCAAGGGACAGTACCGTCTTATCTATAGTGTAAGTACAAGGACCAGTACCATCTTATCTATATCTATAGTGTAAGTACAAGGACCAGTACTGTCTTATCTATAGTGTAAGTACAAGGACCAGTACTGTCTTATCTATATTATAAGTACAAGGACCAGTACCATCTTATCTATATTGTAAGTACAAGGACCAGTACTGTCTTATCTATAGTGTAAGTACAAGGACCAGTACTGTCTTATCTATAGTGTAAGTACAAGGACCAGTACTGTCTTATCTATATTATAAGTACAAGGACCAGTACCATCTTATCTATATTGTAAGTACAAGGACCAGTACCGTCTTATCTAGAGTGTAAATACAAGGACCAGTACCGTCTTATCTATAGTGTAAGTACAAGGACCGGTACCGTCTTATCTATAGTGTAAGTACAAGGACCAGTACCGTCTTATCTATAGTGTAAGTACAAGGAACAGTACCGTCTTATCTATAGTGTAAGTACAAGGACCAGTACCGTCTTATCTATAGTGTAAGTACAAGGAACAGTACCGTCTTATCTATAGTGTAAGTACAAGGACCAGTACCGTCTTATCTATAGTGTAAGTACAAGGAACAGTACCGTCTTATCTATAGTGTAAGTACAAGGAACAGTACCATCTTATCTATAGTGTAAGTACAAGGAACAGTACCATCTTATCTATAGTGTAAGTACAAGGAACAGTACCGTATTATCTATAGTGTAAGTACAAGGACCAGTACCGTCTTATCTATAGTGTAAGTACAAGGACCAGTACTGTCTTATCTATATTGTAAGTACAAGGAACAGTACCGTCTTATCTATAGTGCAAGTACAAGGAACAGTACCGTATTATCTATAGTGTAAGTACAAGGACCGGTACCGTCTTATCTATAGTGTAAGTACAAGGAACATTACTGTCTTATCTATAGTGTAAGTACAAGGAACAGTACCATCTTATCTATAGTGTAAGTGCAAGGGACAGTACCGTCTTATCTATAGTGTAAGTACAAGGACCAGTACCATCTTATCTATATCTATAGTGTAAGTACAAGGACCAGTACTGTCTTATCTATAGTGTAAGTACAAGGACCAGTACTGTCTTATCTATATTATAAGTACAAGGACCAGTACCATCTTATCTATATTGTAAGTACAAGGACCAGTACTGTCTTATCTATAGTGTAAGTACAAGGACCAGTACTGTCTTATCTATAGTGTAAGTACAAGGACCAGTACTGTCTTATCTATATTATAAGTACAAGGACCAGTACCATCTTATCTATATTGTAAGTACAAGGACCAGTACCGTCTTATCTAGAGTGTAAATACAAGGACCAGTACTGTCTTATCTATAGTGTAAGTACAAGGACCGGTACCGTCTTATCTATAGTGTAAGTACAAGGACCAGTACCATCTTATCTATAGTGAAAGTACAAGGACCGGTACCGTCTTATCTATATACTAGGACCAGTACTGTCTTATCTATAGTGTAAGTACAAGGACCGGTACCGTCTTATCTATAGTGTAAGTACAAGGACCGGTACCGTCTTATCTATAGTGTAACTACAAGGACCGGTACCGTCTTATCTATAGTGTAAGTACAAGGACCAGTACTGTCTTATCTATAGTGTAAGTACAAGGACCAGTACTGTCTTATCTATAGTGTAAGTACAAGGAACAGTACTGTCTTATCTATAGTGTAAGTACAAGGACCAGTACCATCTTATCTATATCTATAGTGTAAGTACAAGGACCAGTTCTGTCTTATCTATAGTGTAAGTACAAGGACCAGTACCGTCTTATCTATAGTGTAAGTACAAGGAACAGTACCGTCTTATCTATAGTGTAAGTACAAGGAATAGTACCATCTTATCTATAGTGTAAGTACAAGGAACAGTACCATCTTATCTATAGTGTAAGTACAAGGAACAGTACCGTATTATCTATAGTGTAAGTACAAGGACCAGTACCGTCTTATCTATAGTGTAAGTACAAGGACCATTACCGTCTTATCTATAGTGTAAGTACAAGGACCAGTACTGTCTTATCTATAGTGTAAGTACAAGGAACAGTACTGTCTTATCTATAGTGTAAGTACAAGGACCAGTACCGTCTTATCTATAGTGAAAGTACAAGGACCGGTACCGTCTTATCTATATACTAGGACCAGTACTGTCTTATCTATAGTGTAAGTACAAGGACCAGTACCATCTTATCTATAGTGAAAGTACAAGGACCGGTACCGTCTTATCTATATACTAGGACCAGTACTGTCTTATCTATAGTGTAAGTACAAGGACCGGTACCGTCTTATCTATAGTGTAAGTACAAGGACCGGTACCGTCTTATCTATAGTGTAAGTACAAGGACCGGTACCGTCTTATCTATAGTGTAAGTACAAGGACCAGTACTGTCTTATCTATAGTGTAAGTACAAGGACCAGTACTGTCTTATCTATAGTGTAAGTACAAGGAACAGTACTGTCTTATCTATAGTGTAAGTACAAGGACCAGTACCATCTTATCTATAGTGTAAGTACAAGGACCAGTACTGTCTTATCTATAGTGTAAGTACAAGGACCAGTACCATCTTATCTATATCTATAGTGTAAGTACAAGGACCAGTTCTGTCTTATCTATAGTGTAAGTACAAGGACCAGTACTGTCTTATCTATAGTGTAAGTACAAGGACCAGTACCATCTTATCTATAGTGTAAGTACAAGGACCAGTACCATCTTATCTATATCTATATTGTAAGTACAAGGACCAGTACCATCTTATCTATAGTGTAAGTACAAGGACCGGCACCATCTTATCTATAGTGTAAGTACAAGGACCAGTACTGTCTTATCTATAGTTTTAGTACAAGGACCAGTACCATCTTATCTATAGTGTAAGTACAAGGAACATTACTGTCTTATCTATAGTGTAAGTACAAGGACCAGTACCGTCTTATCTATAGTGTAAGTACAAGGACCAGTACTGTCTTATCTATAGTGTAAGTACAAGGACCAGTACCATCTTATCTATAGTGTAAGTACAAGGAACAGTACCGTCTTATCTATAGTGTAAGTACAAGGACCAGTACCGTCTTATCTATAGTGTAAGTACAAGGAACAGTACCGTCTTATCTATAGTGTAAGTACAAGGACCAGTACCGTCTTATCTATAGTGTAAGTACAAGGAACAGTACCGTCTTATCTATAGTGTAAGTACAAGGAACAGTACCATCTTATCTATAGTGTAAGTACAAGGAACAGTACCATCTTATCTATAGTGTAAGTACAAGGAACAGTACCGTATTATCTATAGTGTAAGTACAAGGACCAGTACCGTCTTATCTATAGTGTAAGTACAAGGACCAGTACTGTCTTATCTATATTGTAAGTACAAGGAACAGTACCGTCTTATCTATAGTGCAAGTACAAGGAACAGTACCGTATTATCTATAGTGTAAGTACAAGGACCGGTACCGTCTTATCTATAGTGTAAGTACAAGGAACATTACTGTCTTATCTATAGTGTAAGTACAAGGAACAGTACCATCTTATCTATAGTGTAAGTGCAAGGGACAGTACCGTCTTATCTATAGTGTAAGTACAAGGACCAGTACCATCTTATCTATATCTATAGTGTAAGTACAAGGACCAGTACTGTCTTATCTATAGTGTAAGTACAAGGACCAGTACTGTCTTATCTATATTATAAGTACAAGGACCAGTACCATCTTATCTATATTGTAAGTACAAGGACCAGTACTGTCTTATCTATAGTGTAAGTACAAGGACCAGTACTGTCTTATCTATAGTGTAAGTACAAGGACCAGTACTGTCTTATCTATATTATAAGTACAAGGACCAGTACCATCTTATCTATATTGTAAGTACAAGGACCAGTACCGTCTTATCTAGAGTGTAAATACAAGGACCAGTACTGTCTTATCTATAGTGTAAGTACAAGGACCGGTACCGTCTTATCTATAGTGTAAGTACAAGGACCAGTACCATCTTATCTATAGTGAAAGTACAAGGACCGGTACCGTCTTATCTATATACTAGGACCAGTACTGTCTTATCTATAGTATAAGTACAAGGACCGGTACCATCTTATCTATAGTGTAAGTACAAGGACCGGTACCGTCTTATCTATAGTGTAAGTACAAGGACCGGTACCGTCTTATCTATAGTGTAAGTACAAGGACCAGTACTGTCTTATCTATAGTGTAAGTACAAGGACCAGTACTGTCTTATCTATAGTGTAAGTACAAGGAACAGTACTGTCTTATCTATAGTGTAAGTACAAGGACCAGTACCATCTTATCTATATCTATAGTGTAAGTACAAGGACCAGTTCTGTCTTATCTATAGTGTAAGTACAAGGACCAGTACCGTCTTATCTATAGTGTAAGTACAAGGAACAGTACCGTCTTATCTATAGTGTAAGTACAAGGAATAGTACCATCTTATCTATAGTGTAAGTACAAGGAACAGTACCATCTTATCTATAGTGTAAGTACAAGGAACAGTACCGTATTATCTATAGTGTAAGTACAAGGACCAGTACCGTCTTATCTATAGTGTAAGTACAAGGACCAGTACTGTCTTATCTATATTGTAAGTACAAGGAACAGTACCGTCTTATCTATAGTGCAAGTACAAGGAACAGTACCGTATTATCTATAGTGTAAGTACAAGGACCGGTACCGTCTTATCTATAGTGTAAGTACAAGGAACATTACTGTCTTATCTATAGTGTAAGTACAAGGAACAGTACCGTCTTATCTATAGTGTAAGTGCAAGGAACAGTACCGTCTTATCTATAGTGTAAGTACAAGGACCAGTACCATCTTATCTATATCTATAGTGTAAGTACAAGGACCAGTACTGTCTTATCTATAGTGTAAGTACAAGGACCAGTACTGTCTTATCTATATTATAAGTACAAGGACCAGTACCATCTTATCTATATTGTAAGTACAAGGACCAGTACTGTCTTATCTATAGTGTAAGTACAAGGACCAGTACTGTCTTATCTATAGTGTAAGTACAAGGACCAGTACTGTCTTATCTATATTATAAGTACAAGGACCAGTACCATCTTATCTATATTGTAAGTACAAGGACCAGTACCGTCTTATCTAGAGTGTAAGTACAAGGACCAGTACTGTCTTATCTATAGTGTAAGTACAAGGACCGGTACCGTCTTATCTATAGTGTAAGTACAAGGACCAGTACCATCTTATCTATAGTGAAAGTACAAGGACCGGTACCGTCTTATCTATATACTAGGACCAGTACTGTCTTATCTATAGTGTAAGTACAAGGACCGGTACCGTCTTATCTATAGTGTAAGTACAAGGACCGGTACCGTCTTATCTATAGTGTAAGTACAAGGACCGGTACCGTCTTATCTATAGTGTAAGTACAAGGACCAGTACTGTCTTATCTATAGTGTAAGTACAAGGACCAGTACTGTCTTATCTATAGTGTAAGTACAAGGAACAGTACTGTCTTATCTATAGTTTTAGTACAAGGACCAGTACCATCTTATCTATAGTGTAAGTACAAGGACCAGTACTGTCTTATCTATAGTGTAAGTACAAGGACCAGTACTGTCTTATCTATAGTTTTAGTACAAGGACCAGTACCATCTTATCTATAGTGTAAGTACAAGGAACATTACTGTCTTATCTATAGTGTAAGTACAAGGACCAGTACCGTCTTATCTATAGTGTAAGTACAAGGACCAGTACTGTCTTATCTATAGTGTAAGTACAAGGACCAGTACCATCTTATCTATAGTGTAAGTACAAGGAACAGTACCATCTTATCTATAGTGTAAGTACAAGGAACAGTACCGTCTTATCTATAGTGTAAGTACAAGGACCAGTACCGTCTTATCTATAGTGTAAGTACAAGGACCAGTACCATCTTATCTATAGTGTAAGTACAAGGACCAGTACCATCTTATCTATATCTATAGTGTAAGTACAAGGAACAGTACTGTCTTATCTATAGTGTAAGTACAAGGACCGGTACCGTCTTATCTATAGTGTAAGTACAAGGACCAGTACTGTCTTATCTATAGTTTTAGTACAAGGACCAGTACCATCTTATCTATAGTGTAAGTACAAGGAACATTACTGTCTTATCTATAGTGTAAGTACAAGGACCAGTACCGTCTTATCTATAGTGTAAGTACAAGGACCAGTACTGTCTTATCTATAGTGTAAGTACAAGGACCAGTACCATCTTATCTATAGTGTAAGTACAAGGAACAGTACCGTCTTATCTATAGTGTAAGTACAAGGACCAGTACCGTCTTATCTATAGTGTAGGTACAAGGAACAGTACCGTCTTATCTATAGTGTAAGTACAAGGACCAGTACCGTCTTATCTATAGTGTAAGTACAAGGAACAGTACCGTATTATCTATAGTGTAAGTACAAGGACCAGTACCGTCTTATCTATAGTGTAAGTACAAGGACCAGTACTGTCTTATCTATATTGTAAGTACAAGGAACAGTACCGTCTTATCTATAGTGCAAGTACAAGGAACAGTACCGTATTATCTATAGTGTAAGTACAAGGACCGGTACCGTCTTATCTATAGTGTAAGTACAAGGAACATTACTGTCTTATCTATAGTGTAAGTACAAGGAACAGTACCGTCTTATCTATAGTGTAAGTGCAAGGAACAGTACCGTCTTATCTATAGTGTAAGTACAAGGACCAGTACCATCTTATCTATATCTATAGTGTAAGGACAAGGACCAGTACTGTCTTATCTATAGTGTAAGTACAAGGACCAGTACTGTCTTATCTATATTATAAGTACAAGGACCAGTACCATCTTATCTATATTGTAAGTACAAGGACCAGTACTGTCTTATCTATAGTGTAAGTACAAGGACCAGTACTGTCTTATCTATAGTGTAAGTACAAGGACCAGTACTGTCTTATCTATATTATAAGTACAAGGACCAGTACCGTCTTATCTATATTGTAAGTACAAGGACCAGTACTGTCTTATCTATAGTGTAAGTACAAGGACCAGTACCATCTTATCTATAGTGTAAGTACAAGGACCAGTACCGTCTTATCTATAGTGTAAGTACAAGGACCAGTACCATCTTATCTATAGTGAAAGTACAAGGACCGGTACCGTCTTATCTATATACTAGGACCAGTACTGTCTTATCTATAGTGTAAGTACAAGGACCGGTACCGTCTTATCTATAGTGTAAGTACAAGGACCGGTACCGTCTTATCTATAGTGTAAGTACAAGGACCGGTACCGTCTTATCTATAGTGTAAGTACAAGGACCATTACCGTCTTATCTATAGTGTAAGTACAAGGACCAGTACTGTCTTATCTATAGTGTAAGTACAAGGAACAGTACTGTCTTATCTATAGTGTAAGTACAAGGACCAGTACCGTCTTATCTATAGTGAAAGTACAAGGACCGGTACCGTCTTATCTATATACTAGGACCAGTACTGTCTTATCTATAGTGTAAGTACAAGGACCAGTACCATCTTATCTATAGTGAAAGTACAAGGACCGGTACCGTCTTATCTATATACTAGGACCAGTACTGTCTTATCTATAGTGTAAGTACAAGGACCGGTACCGTCTTATCTATAGTGTAAGTACAAGGACCGGTACCGTCTTATCTATAGTGTAAGTACAAGGACCGGTACCGTCTTATCTATAGTGTAAGTACAAGGACCAGTACTGTCTTATCTATAGTGTAAGTACAAGGACCAGTACTGTCTTATCTATAGTGTAAGTACAAGGAACAGTACTGTCTTATCTATAGTGTAAGTACAAGGACCAGTACCATCTTATCTATAGTGTAAGTACAAGGACCAGTACTGTCTTATCTATAGTGTAAGTACAAGGACCAGTACCATCTTATCTATATCTATAGTGTAAGTACAAGGACCAGTTCTGTCTTATCTATAGTGTAAGTACAAGGACCAGTACTGTCTTATCTATAGTGTAAGTACAAGGACCAGTACCATCTTATCTATAGTGTAAGTACAAGGACCAGTACCATCTTATCTATATCTATATTGTAAGTACAAGGACCAGTACCATCTTATCTATAGTGTAAGTACAAGGACCGGCACCATCTTATCTATAGTGTAAGTACAAGGACCAGTACTGTCTTATCTATAGTTTTAGTACAAGGACCAGTACCATCTTATCTATAGTGTAAGTACAAGGAACATTACTGTCTTATCTATAGTGTAAGTACAAGGACCAGTACCGTCTTATCTATAGTGTAAGTACAAGGACCAGTACTGTCTTATCTATAGTGTAAGTACAAGGACCAGTACCATCTTATCTATAGTGTAAGTACAAGGAACAGTACCGTCTTATCTATAGTGTAAGTACAAGGACCAGTACCGTCTTATCTATAGTGTAAGTACAAGGAACAGTACCGTCTTATCTATAGTGTAAGTACAAGGACCAGTACCGTCTTATCTATAGTGTAAGTACAAGGAACAGTACCGTCTTATCTATAGTGTAAGTACAAGGAACAGTACCATCTTATCTATAGTGTAAGTACAAGGAACAGTACCATCTTATCTATAGTGTAAGTACAAGGAACAGTACCGTATTATCTATAGTGTAAGTACAAGGACCAGTACCGTCTTATCTATAGTGTAAGTACAAGGACCAGTACTGTCTTATCTATATTGTAAGTACAAGGAACAGTACCGTCTTATCTATAGTGCAAGTACAAGGAACAGTACCGTATTATCTATAGTGTAAGTACAAGGACCGGTACCGTCTTATCTATAGTGTAAGTACAAGGAACATTACTGTCTTATCTATAGTGTAAGTACAAGGAACAGTACCATCTTATCTATAGTGTAAGTGCAAGGGACAGTACCGTCTTATCTATAGTGTAAGTACAAGGACCAGTACCATCTTATCTATATCTATAGTGTAAGTACAAGGACCAGTACTGTCTTATCTATAGTGTAAGTACAAGGACCAGTACTGTCTTATCTATATTATAAGTACAAGGACCAGTACCATCTTATCTATATTGTAAGTACAAGGACCAGTACTGTCTTATCTATAGTGTAAGTACAAGGACCAGTACTGTCTTATCTATAGTGTAAGTACAAGGACCAGTACTGTCTTATCTATATTATAAGTACAAGGACCAGTACCATCTTATCTATATTGTAAGTACAAGGACCAGTACCGTCTTATCTAGAGTGTAAATACAAGGACCAGTACTGTCTTATCTATAGTGTAAGTACAAGGACCGGTACCGTCTTATCTATAGTGTAAGTACAAGGACCAGTACCATCTTATCTATAGTGAAAGTACAAGGACCGGTACCGTCTTATCTATATACTAGGACCAGTACTGTCTTATCTATAGTGTAAGTACAAGGACCGGTACCGTCTTATCTATAGTGTAAGTACAAGGACCGGTACCGTCTTATCTATAGTGTAAGTACAAGGACCGGTACCGTCTTATCTATAGTGTAAGTACAAGGACCAGTACTGTCTTATCTATAGTGTAAGTACAAGGACCAGTACTGTCTTATCTATAGTGTAAGTACAAGGAACAGTACTGTCTTATCTATAGTGTAAGTACAAGGACCAGTACCATCTTATCTATATCTATAGTGTAAGTACAAGGACCAGTTCTGTCTTATCTATAGTGTAAGTACAAGGACCAGTACTGTCTTATCTATAGTGTAAGTACAAGGACCAGTACCATCTTATCTATAGTGTAAGTACAAGGACCAGTACCATCTTATCTATATCTATAGTGTAAGTACAAGGAACAGTACTGTCTTATCTATAGTGTAAGTACAAGGACCGGTACCGTCTTATCTATAGTGTAAGTACAAGGAACAGTACCGTCTTATCTATAGTGTAAGTACAAGGACCAGTACCGTCTTATCTATAGTGTAAGTACAAGGAACAGTACCGTCTTATCTATAGTGTAAGTACAAGGACCAGTACCGTCTTATCTATAGTGTAAGTACAAGGAACAGTACCGTATTATCTATAGTGTAAGTACAAGGACCAGTACCGTCTTATCTATAGTGTAAGTACAAGGACCAGTACTGTCTTATCTATATTGTAAGTACAAGGAACAGTACCGTCTTATCTATAGTGCAAGTACAAGGAACAGTACCGTATTATCTATAGTGTAAGTACAAGGACCGGCACCGTCTTATGACTCTTATCTATAGTGTAAGTACAAGGACCAGTACTGTCTTATCTATAGTGTAAGTACAAGGACCAGTACTGTCTTATCTATATTATAAGTACAAGGACCAGTACCATCTTATCTATATTGTAAGTACAAGGACCAGTACCGTCTTATCTAGAGTGTAAATACAAGGACCAGTACTGTCTTATCTATAGTGTAAGTACAAGGACCGGTACCGTCTTATCTATAGTGTAAGTACAAGGACCAGTACCATCTTATCTATAGTGAAAGTACAAGGACCGGTACCGTCTTATCTATATACTAGGACCAGTACTGTCTTATCTATAGTGTAAGTACAAGGACCGGTACCGTCTTATCTATAGTGTAAGTACAAGGACCGGTACCGTCTTATCTATAGTGTAAGTACAAGGACCGGTACCGTCTTATCTATAGTGTAAGTACAAGGACCAGTACTGTCTTATCTATAGTGTAAGTACAAGGACCAGTACTGTCTTATCTATAGTGTAAGTACAAGGAACAGTACTGTCTTATCTATAGTGTAAGTACAAGGACCAGTACCATCTTATCTATATCTATAGTGTAAGTACAAGGACCAGTTCTGTCTTATCTATAGTGTAAGTACAAGGACCAGTACTGTCTTATCTATAGTGTAAGTACAAGGACCAGTACCATCTTATCTATAGTGTAAGTACAAGGACCAGTACCATCTTATCTATATCTATAGTGTAAGTACAAGGAACAGTACTGTCTTATCTATAGTGTAAGTACAAGGACCGGTACCGTCTTATCTATAGTGTAAGTACAAGGAACAGTACCGTCTTATCTATAGTGTAAGTACAAGGACCAGTACCGTCTTATCTATAGTGTAAGTACAAGGAACAGTACCGTCTTATCTATAGTGTAAGTACAAGGACCAGTACCGTCTTATCTATAGTGTAAGTACAAGGAACAGTACCGTATTATCTATAGTGTAAGTACAAGGACCAGTACCGTCTTATCTATAGTGTAAGTACAAGGACCAGTACTGTCTTATCTATATTGTAAGTACAAGGAACAGTACCGTCTTATCTATAGTGCAAGTACAAGGAACAGTACCGTATTATCTATAGTGTAAGTACAAGGACCGGCACCGTCTTATGACTCTTATCTATAGTGTAAGTACAAGGACCAGTACTGTCTTATCTATAGTTTTAGTACAAGGACCAGTACCATCTTATCTATAGTGTAAGTACAAGGAACATTACTGTCTTATCTATAGTGTAAGTACAAGGACCAGTACCGTTTTATCTATATTGTAAGTACAAGGACCAGTACTGTCTTATCTATAGTGTAAGTACAAGGACCAGTACCATCTTATCTATAGTGTAAGTACAAGGAACAGTACCGTCTTATCTATAGTGTAAGTACAAGGACCAGTACCGTCTTATCTATAGTGTAAGTACAAGGAACAGTACCGTCTTATCTATAGTGTAAGTACAAGGACCAGTACCGTCTTATCTATAGTGTAAGTACAAGGAACAGTACCGTCTTATCTATAGTGTAAGTACAAGGAATAGTACCATCTTATCTATAGTGTAAGTACAAGGAACAGTACCATCTTATCTATAGTGTAAGTACAAGGAACAGTACCGTATTATCTATAGTGTAAGTACAAGGACCAGTACCGTCTTATCTATAGTGTAAGTACAAGGACCAGTACTGTCTTATCTATATTGTAAGTACAAGGAACAGTACCGTCTTATCTATAGTGCAAGTACAAGGAACAGTACCGTATTATCTATAGTGTAAGTACAAGGACCGGTACCGTCTTATCTATAGTGTAAGTACAAGGAACATTACTGTCTTATCTATAGTGTGAGTACAAGGAACAGTACCGTCTTATCTATAGTGTAAGTGCAAGGAACAGTACCGTCTTATCTATAGTGTAAGTACAAGGACCAGTACCATCTTATCTATATCTATAGTGTAAGTACAAGGACCAGTACTGTCTTATCTATAGTGTAAGTACAAGGACCAGTACTGTCTTATCTATATTATAAGTACAAGGACCAGTACCATCTTATCTATATTGTAAGTACAAGGACCAGTACTGTCTTATCTATAGTGTAAGTACAAGGACCAGTACTGTCTTATCTATAGTGTAAGTACAAGGACCAGTACTGTCTTATCTATATTATAAGTACAAGGACCAGTACCATCTTATCTATATTGTAAGTACAAGGACCAGTACCGTCTTATCTAGAGTGTAAGTACAAGGACCAGTACTGTCTTATCTATAGTGTAAGTACAAGGACCGGTACCGTCTTATCTATAGTGTAAGTACAAGGACCAGTACCATCTTATCTTTAGTGAAAGTACAAGGACCGGTACCGTCTTATCTATATACTAGGACCAGTACTGTCTTATCTATAGTGTAAGTACAAGGACCGGTACCGTCTTATCTATAGTGTAAGTACAAGGACCGGTACCGTCTTATCTATAGTGTAAGTACAAGGACCGGTACCGTCTTATCTATAGTGTAAGTACAAGGACCAGTACTGTCTTATCTATAGTGTAAGTACAAGGACCAGTACTGTCTTATCTATAGTGTAAGTACAAGGAACAGTACTGTCTTATCTATAGTGTAAGTACAAGGACCAGTACCATCTTATCTATATCTATAGTGTAAGTACAAGGACCAGTTCTGTCTTATCTATAGTGTAAGTACAAGGACCAGTACTGTCTTATCTATAGTGTAAGTACAAGGACCAGTACCATCTTATCTATAGTGTAAGTACAAGGACCAGTACCATCTTATCTATATCTATAGTGTAAGTACAAGGAACAGTACTGTCTTATCTATAGTGTAAGTACAAGGACCGGTACCGTCTTATCTATAGTGTAAGTACAAGGACCAGTACTGTCTTATCTATAGTTTTAGTACAAGGACCAGTACCATCTTATCTATAGTGTAAGTACAAGGAACATTACTGTCTTATCTATAGTGTAAGTACAAGGACCAGTACCGTCTTATCTATAGTGTAAGTACAAGGACCAGTACTGTCTTATCTATAGTGTAAGTACAAGGACCAGTACCATCTTATCTATAGTGTAAGTACAAGGAACAGTACCATCTTATCTATAGTGTAAGTACAAGGAACAGTACCGTCTTATCTATAGTGTAAGTACAAGGACCAGTACCATCTTATCTATAGTGTAAGTACAAGGACCAGTACCATCTTATCTATATCTATAGTGTAAGTACAAGGAACAGTACTGTCTTATCTATAGTGTAAGTACAAGGACCGGTACCGTCTTATCTATAGTGTAAGTACAAGGACCAGTACTGTCTTATCTATAGTTTTAGTACAAGGACCAGTACCATCTTATCTATAGTGTAAGTACAAGGAACATTACTGTCTTATCTATAGTGTAAGTACAAGGACCAGTACCGTCTTATCTATAGTGTAAGTACAAGGACCAGTACTGTCTTATCTATAGTGTAAGTACAAGGACCAGTACCATCTTATCTATAGTGTAAGTACAAGGAACAGTACCGTCTTATCTATAGTGTAAGTACAAGGACCAGTACCGTCTTATCTATAGTGTAAGTACAAGGAACAGTACCGTCTTATCTATAGTGTAAGTACAAGGACCAGTACCGTCTTATCTATAGTGTAAGTACAAGGAACAGTACCGTATTATTTATAGTGTAAGTACAAGGACCAGTACCGTCTTATCTATAGTGTAAGTACAAGGACCAGTACTGTCTTATCTATATTGTAAGTACAAGGAACAGTACCGTCTTATCTATAGTGCAAGTACAAGGAACAGTACCGTATTATCTATAGTGTAAGTACAAGGACCGGTACCGTCTTATCTATAGTGTAAGTACAAGGAACATTACTGTCTTATCTATAGTGTAAGTACAAGGAACAGTACCGTCTTATCTATAGTGTAAGTGCAAGGAACAGTACCGTCTTATCTATAGTGTAAGTACAAGGACCAGTACCATCTTATCTATATCTATAGTGTAAGGACAAGGACCAGTACTGTCTTATCTATAGTGTAAGTACAAGGACCAGTACTGTCTTATCTATATTATAAGTACAAGGACCAGTACCATCTTATCTATATTGTAAGTACAAGGACCAGTACTGTCTTATCTATAGTGTAAGTACAAGGACCAGTACTGTCTTATCTATAGTGTAAGTACAAGGACCAGTACTGTCTTATCTATATTATAAGTACAAGGACCAGTACCGTCTTATCTATATTGTAAGTACAAGGACCAGTACTGTCTTATCTATAGTGTAAGTACAAGGACCAGTACCATCTTATCTATAGTGTAAGTACAAGGACCAGTACCGTCTTATCTATAGTGTAAGTACAAGGACCAGTACCATCTTATCTATAGTGAAAGTACAAGGACCGGTACCGTCTTATCTATATACTAGGACCAGTACTGTCTTATCTATAGTGTAAGTACAAGGACCGGTACCGTCTTATCTATAGTGTAAGTACAAGGACCGGTACCATCTTATCTATAGTGTAAGTACAAGGACCGGTACCGTCTTATCTATAGTGTAAGTACAAGGACCATTACCGTCTTATCTATAGTGTAAGTACAAGGACCAGTACTGTCTTATCTATAGTGTAAGTACAAGGAACAGTACTGTCTTATCTATAGTGTAAGTACAAGGACCAGTACCGTCTTATCTATAGTGAAAGTACAAGGACCGGTACCGTCTTATCTATATACTAGGACCAGTACTGTCTTATCTATAGTGTAAGTACAAGGACCAGTACCATCTTATCTATAGTGAAAGTACAAGGACCGGTACCGTCTTATCTATATACTAGGACCAGTACTGTCTTATCTATAGTGTAAGTACAAGGACCGGTACCGTCTTATCTATAGTGTAAGTACAAGGACCGGTACCGTCTTATCTATAGTGTAAGTACAAGGACCGGTACCGTCTTATCTATAGTGTAAGTACAAGGACCAGTACTGTCTTATCTATAGTGTAAGTACAAGGACCAGTACTGTCTTATCTATAGTGTAAGTACAAGGAACAGTACTGTCTTATCTATAGTGTAAGTACAAGGACCAGTACCATCTTATCTATAGTGTAAGTACAAGGACCAGTACTGTCTTATCTATAGTGTAAGTACAAGGACCAGTACCATCTTATCTATATCTATAGTGTAAGTACAAGGACCAGTTCTGTCTTATCTATAGTGTAAGTACAAGGACCAGTACTGTCTTATCTATAGTGTAAGTACAAGGACCAGTACCATCTTATCTATAGTGTAAGTACAAGGACCAGTACCATCTTATCTATATCTATATTGTAAGTACAAGGACCAGTACCATCTTATCTATAGTGTAAGTACAAGGACCGGCACCATCTTATCTATAGTGTAAGTACAAGGACCAGTACTGTCTTATCTATAGTTTTAGTACAAGGACCAGTACCATCTTATCTATAGTGTAAGTACAAGGAACATTACTGTCTTATCTATAGTGTAAGTACAAGGACCAGTACCGTCTTATCTATAGTGTAAGTACAAGGACCAGTACTGTCTTATCTATAGTGTAAGTACAAGGACCAGTACCATCTTATCTATAGTGTAAGTACAAGGAACAGTACCGTCTTATCTATAGTGTAAGTACAAGGACCAGTACCGTCTTATCTATAGTGTAAGTACAAGGAACAGTACCGTCTTATCTATAGTGTAAGTACAAGGACCAGTACCGTCTTATCTATAGTGTAAGTACAAGGAACAGTACCGTCTTATCTATAGTGTAAGTACAAGGAACAGTACCATCTTATCTATAGTGTAAGTACAAGGAACAGTACCATCTTATCTATAGTGTAAGTACAAGGAACAGTACCGTATTATCTATAGTGTAAGTACAAGGACCAGTACCGTCTTATCTATAGTGTAAGTACAAGGACCAGTACTGTCTTATCTATATTGTAAGTACAAGGAACAGTACCGTCTTATCTATAGTGCAAGTACAAGGAACAGTACCGTATTATCTATAGTGTAAGTACAAGGACCGGTACCGTCTTATCTATAGTGTAAGTACAAGGAACATTACTGTCTTATCTATAGTGTAAGTACAAGGAACAGTACCATCTTATCTATAGTGTAAGTGCAAGGGACAGTACCGTCTTATCTATAGTGTAAGTACAAGGACCAGTACCATCTTATCTATATCTATAGTGTAAGTACAAGGACCAGTACTGTCTTATCTATAGTGTAAGTACAAGGACCAGTACTGTCTTATCTATATTATAAGTACAAGGACCAGTACCATCTTATCTATATTGTAAGTACAAGGACCAGTACTGTCTTATCTATAGTGTAAGTACAAGGACCAGTACTGTCTTATCTATAGTGTAAGTACAAGGACCAGTACTGTCTTATCTATATTATAAGTACAAGGACCAGTACCATCTTATCTATATTGTAAGTACAAGGACCAGTACCGTCTTATCTAGAGTGTAAATACAAGGACCAGTACTGTCTTATCTATAGTGTAAGTACAAGGACCGGTACCGTCTTATCTATAGTGTAAGTACAAGGACCAGTACCATCTTATCTATAGTGAAAGTACAAGGACCGGTACCGTCTTATCTATATACTAGGACCAGTACTGTCTTATCTATAGTGTAAGTACAAGGACCGGTACCGTCTTATCTATAGTGTAAGTACAAGGACCGGTACCGTCTTATCTATAGTGTAAGTACAAGGACCGGTACCGTCTTATCTATAGTGTAAGTACAAGGACCAGTACTGTCTTATCTATAGTGTAAGTACAAGGACCAGTACTGTCTTATCTATAGTGTAAGTACAAGGAACAGTACTGTCTTATCTATAGTGTAAGTACAAGGACCAGTACCATCTTATCTATATCTATAGTGTAAGTACAAGGACCAGTTCTGTCTTATCTATAGTGTAAGTACAAGGACCAGTACTGTCTTATCTATAGTGTAAGTACAAGGACCAGTACCATCTTATCTATAGTGTAAGTACAAGGACCAGTACCATCTTATCTATATCTATAGTGTAAGTACAAGGAACAGTACTGTCTTATCTATAGTGTAAGTACAAGGACCGGTACCGTCTTATCTATAGTGTAAGTACAAGGAACAGTACCGTCTTATCTATAGTGTAAGTACAAGGACCAGTACCGTCTTATCTATAGTGTAAGTACAAGGAACAGTACCGTCTTATCTATAGTGTAAGTACAAGGACCAGTACCGTCTTATCTATAGTATAAGTACAAGGAACAGTACCGTATTATCTATAGTGTAAGTACAAGGACCAGTACCGTCTTATCTATAGTGTAAGTACAAGGACCAGTACTGTCTTATCTATATTGTAAGTACAAGGAACAGTACCGTCTTATCTATAGTGCAAGTACAAGGAACAGTACCGTATTATCTATAGTGTAAGTACAAGGACCGGTACCGTCTTATCTATAGTGTAAGTACAAGGAACATTACTGTCTTTTCTATAGTGTAAGTACAAGGAACAGTACCGTCTTATCTATAGTGTAAGTGCAAGGAACAGTACCGTCTTATCTATAGTGTAAGTACAAGGACCAGTACCATCTTATCTATATCTATAGTGTAAGTACAAGGACCAGTACTGTCTTATCTATAGTGTAAGTACAAGGACCAGTACTGTCTTATCTATATTATAAGTACAAGGACCAGTACCATCTTATCTATATTGTAAGTACAAGGACCAGTACTGTCTTCTCTATATTGTAAGTACAAGGACCAGTACTGTCTTATCTATAGTGTAAGTACAAGGACCAGTACCATCTTATCTATAGTGTAAGTACAAGGACCAGTACCGTCTTATCTATAGTGTAAGTACAAGGACCAGTACCATCTTATCTATAGTGAAAGTACAAGGACCGGTACCGTCTTATCTATATACTAGGACCAGTACTGTCTTATCTATAGTGTAAGTACAAGGACCGGTACCGTCTTATCTATAGTGTAAGTACAAGGACCGGTACCGTCTTATCTATAGTGTAAGTACAAGGACCGGTACCGTCTTATCTATAGTGTAAGTACAAGGACCAGTACTGTCTTATCTATAGTGTAAGTACAAGGACCAGTACTGTCTTATCTATAGTGTAAGTACAAGGACCAGTACCATCTTATCTATAGTGTAAGTACAAGGAACAGTACCGTCTTATCTATAGTGTAAGTACAAGGACCAGTACCGTCTTATCTATAGTGTAAGTACAAGGAACAGTACCGTATTATCTATAGTGTAAGTACAAGGACCAGTACCGTCTTATCTATAGTGTAAGTACAAGGACCAGTACTGTCTTATCTATATTGTAAGTACAAGGAACAGTACCGTCTTATCTATAGTGCAAGTACAAGGAACAGTACCGTATTATCTATAGTGTAAGTACAAGGACCGGTACCGTCTTATCTATAGTGTAAGTACAAGGAACATTACTGTCTTTTCTATAGTGTAAGTACAAGGAACAGTACCGTCTTATCTATAGTGTAAGTGCAAGGAACAGTACCGTCTTATCTATAGTGTAAGTACAAGGACCAGTACCATCTTATCTATATCTATAGTGTAAGTACAAGGACCAGTACTGTCTTATCTATAGTTTAAGTACAAGGACCAGTACTGTCTTATCTATATTATAAGTACAAGGACCAGTACCATCTTATCTATATTGTAAGTACAAGGACCAGTACTGTCTTCTCTATATTGTAAGTACAAGGACCAGTACTGTCTTATCTATAGTGTAAGTACAAGGACCAGTACCATCTTATCTATAGTGTAAGTACAAGGACCAGTACCGTCTTATCTATAGTGTAAGTACAAGGACCAGTACCATCTTATCTATAGTGAAAGTACAAGGACCGGTACCGTCTTATCTATATACTAGGACCAGTACTGTCTTATCTATAGTGTAAGTACAAGGACCGGTACCGTCTTATCTATAGTGTAAGTACAAGGACCGGTACCGTCTTATCTATAGTGTAAGTACAAGGACCGGTACCGTCTTATCTATAGTGTAAGTACAAGGACCAGTACTGTCTTATCTATAGTGTAAGTACAAGGACCAGTACTGTCTTATCTATAGTGTAAGTACAAGGAACAGTACTGTCTTATCTATAGTGTAAGTACAAGGACCAGTACCATCTTATCTATATCTATAGTGTAAGTACAAGGACCAGTTCTGTCTTATCTATAGTGTAAGTACAAGGACCAGTACTGTCTTATCTATAGTGTAAGTACAAGGACCAGTACCATCTTATCTATAGTGTAAGTACAAGGACCAGTACCATCTTATCTATATCTATAGTGTAAGTACAAGGAACAGTACTGTCTTATCTATAGTGTAAGTACAAGGACCGGTACCGTCTTATCTATAGTGTAAGTACAAGGAACAGTACCGTCTTATCTATAGTGTAAGTACAAGGACCAGTACCGTCTTATCTATAGTGTAAGTACAAGGAACAGTACCGTCTTATCTATAGTGTAAGTACAAGGACCAGTACCGTCTTATCTATAGTGTAAGTACAAGGAACAGTACCGTATTATCTATAGTGTAAGTACAAGGACCAGTACCGTCTTATCTATAGTGTAAGTACAAGGACCAGTACTGTCTTATCTATATTGTAAGTACAAGGAACAGTACCGTCTTATCTATAGTGCAAGTACAAGGAACAGTACCGTATTATCTATAGTGTAAGTACAAGGACCGGTACCGTCTTATCTATAGTGTAAGTACAAGGAACATTACTGTCTTTTCTATAGTGTAAGTACAAGGAACAGTACCGTCTTATCTATAGTGTAAGTGCAAGGAACAGTACCGTCTTATCTATAGTGTAAGTACAAGGACCAGTACCATCTTATCTATATCTATAGTGTAAGTACAAGGACCAGTACTGTCTTATCTATAGTGTAAGTACAAGGACCAGTACTGTCTTATCTATATTATAAGTACAAGGACCAGTACCATCTTATCTATATTGTAAGTACAAGGACCAGTACTGTCTTCTCTATATTGTAAGTACAAGGACCAGTACTGTCTTATCTATAGTGTAAGTACAAGGACCAGTACCATCTTATCTATAGTGTAAGTACAAGGACCAGTACCGTCTTATCTATAGTGTAAGTACAAGGACCAGTACCATCTTTTCTATAGTGAAAGTACAAGGACCGGTACCGTCTTATCTATATACTAGGACCAGTACTGTCTTATCTATAGTGTAAGTACAAGGACCGGTACCGTCTTATCTATAGTGTAAGTACAAGGACCGGTACCGTCTTATCTATAGTGTAAGTACAAGGACCGGTACCGTCTTATCTATAGTGTAAGTACAAGGACCAGTACTGTCTTATCTATAGTGTAAGTACAAGGACCAGTACTGTCTTATCTATAGTGTAAGTACAAGGACCAGTACCATCTTATCTATAGTGTAAGTACAAGGAACAGTACCGTCTTATCTATAGTGTAAGTACAAGGACCAGTACCGTCTTATCTATAGTGTAAGTACAAGGAACAGTACCGTATTATCTATAGTGTAAGTACAAGGACCAGTACCGTCTTATCTATAGTGTAAGTACAAGGACCAGTACTGTCTTATCTATATTGTAAGTACAAGGAACAGTACCGTCTTATCTATAGTGCAAGTACAAGGAACAGTACCGTATTATCTATAGTGTAAGTACAAGGACCGGTACCGTCTTATCTATAGTGTAAGTACAAGGAACATTACTGTCTTTTCTATAGTGTAAGTACAAGGAACAGTACCGTCTTATCTATAGTGTAAGTGCAAGGAACAGTACCGTCTTATCTATAGTGTAAGTACAAGGACCAGTACCATCTTATCTATATCTATAGTGTAAGTACAAGGACCAGTACTGTCTTATCTATAGTGTAAGTACAAGGACCAGTACTGTCTTATCTATATTATAAGTACAAGGACCAGTACCATCTTATCTATATTGTAAGTACAAGGACCAGTACTGTCTTCTCTATATTGTAAGTACAAGGACCAGTACTGTCTTATCTATAGTGTAAGTACAAGGACCAGTACCATCTTATCTATAGTGTAAGTACAAGGACCAGTACCGTCTTATCTATAGTGTAAGTACAAGGACCAGTACCATCTTATCTATAGTGAAAGTACAAGGACCGGTACCGTCTTATCTATATACTAGGACCAGTACTGTCTTATCTATAGTGTAAGTACAAGGACCGGTACCGTCTTATCTATAGTGTAAGTACAAGGACCGGTACCGTCTTATCTATAGTGTAAGTACAAGGACCGGTACCGTCTTATCTATAGTGTAAGTACAAGGACCAGTACTGTCTTATCTATAGTGTAAGTACAAGGACCAGTACTGTCTTATCTATAGTGTAAGTACAAGGACCAGTACCATCTTATCTATAGTGTAAGTACAAGGAACAGTACCGTCTTATCTATAGTGTAAGTACAAGGACCAGTACCGTCTTATCTATAGTGTAAGTACAAGGAACAGTACCGTCTTATCTATAGTGTAAGTACAAGGACCAGTACTGTCTTATCTATAGTGTGAGTACAAGGACCAGTACTGTCTTATCTATAGTGTAAGTACAAGGAACAGTACCGTATTATCTATAGTGTAAGTACAAGGACCAGTACCGTCTTATCTATAGTGTGAGTACAAGGACCAGTACTGTCTTATCTATATTGTAAGTACAAGGAACAGTACCGTCTTATCTATAGTGCAAGTACAAGGAACAGTACCGTATTATCTATAGTGTAAGTACAAGGACCGGTACCGTCTTATCTATAGTGTAAGTACAAGGAACATTACTGTCTTATCTATAGTGTAAGTACAAGGAACAGTACCGTCTTATCTATAGTGTAAGTGCAAGGAACAGTACCGTCTTATCTATAGTGTAAGTACAAGGACCAGTACCATCTTATCTATATCTATAGTGTAAGGACAAGGACCAGTACTGTCTTATCTATAGTGTAAGTACAAGGACCAGTACTGTCTTATCTATATTATAAGTACAAGGACCAGTACCATCTTATCTATATTGTAAGTACAAGGACCAGTACTGTCTTATCTATAGTGTAAGTACAAGGACCAGTACTGTCTTATCTATAGTGTAAGTACAAGGACCAGTACTGTCTTATCTATATTATAAGTACAAGGACCAGTACTGTCTTATCTATATTGTAAGTACAAGGACCAGTACTGTCTTATCTATAGTGTAAGTACAAGGACCAGTACCATCTTATCTATAGTGTAAGTACAAGGACCAGTACCGTCTTATCTATAGTGTAAGTACAAGGACCAGTACCATCTTATCTATAGTGAAAGTACAAGGACCGGTACCGTCTTATCTATATACTAGGACCAGTACTGTCTTATCTATAGTGTAAGTACAAGGACCGGTACCGTCTTATCTATAGTGTAAGTACAAGGACCGGTACCGTCTTATCTATAGTGTAAGTACAAGGACTGGTACCGTCTTATCTATAGTGTAAGTACAAGGACCATTACCGTCTTATCTATAGTGTAAGTACAAGGACCAGTACTGTCTTATCTATAGTGTAAGTACAAGGAACAGTACTGTCTTATCTATAGTGTAAGTACAAGGACCAGTACCGTCTTATCTATAGTGAAAGTACAAGGACCGGTACCGTCTTATCTATATACTAGGACCAGTACTGTCTTATCTATAGTGTAAGTACAAGGACCAGTACCATCTTATCTATAGTGAAAGTACAAGGACCGGTACCGTCTTATCTATATACTAGGACCAGTACTGTCTTATCTATAGTGTAAGTACAAGGACCGGTACTGTCTTATCTATAGTGTAAGTACAAGGACCGGTTACGTCTTATCTATAGTGTAAGTACAAGGACCGGTACCGTCTTATCTATAGTGTAAGTACAAGGACCAGTACTGTCTTATCTATAGTGTAAGTACAAGGACCAGTACTGTCTTATCTATAGTGTAAGTACAAGGAACAGTACTGTCTTATCTATAGTGTAAGTACAAGGACCAGTACCATCTTATCTATAGTGTAAGTACAAGGACCAGTACTGTCTTATCTATAGTGTAAGTACAAGGACCAGTACCATCTTATCTATATCTATAGTGTAAGTACAAGGACCAGTTCTGTCTTATCTATAGTGTAAGTACAAGGACCAGTACTGTCTTATCTATAGTGTAAGTACAAGGACCAGTACCATCTTATCTATAGTGTAAGTACAAGGACCAGTACCATCTTATCTATATCTATATTGTAAGTACAAGGACCAGTACCATCTTATCTATAGTGTAAGTACAAGGACCGGCACCATCTTATCTATAGTGTAAGTACAAGGACCAGTACTGTCTTATCTATAGTTTTAGTACAAGGACCAGTACCATCTTATCTATAGTGTAAGTACAAGGAACATTACTGTCTTATCTATAGTGTAAGTACAAGGACCAGTACCGTCTTATCTATAGTGTAAGTACAAGGACCAGTACTGTCTTATCTATAGTGTAAGTACAATGACCAGTACCATCTTATCTATAGTGTAAGTACAAGGAACAGTACCGTCTTATCTATAGTGTAAGTACAAGGACCAGTACCGTCTTATCTATAGTGTAAGTACAAGGAACAGTACCGTCTTATCTATAGTGTAAGTACAAGGACCAGTACCGTCTTATCTATAGTGTAAGTACAAGGAACAGTACCGTCTTATCTATAGTGTAAGTACAAGGAACAGTACCATCTTATCTATAGTGTAAGTACAAGGAACAGTACCATCTTATCTATAGTGTAAGTACAAGGAACAGTACCGTATTATCTATAGTGTAAGTACAAGGACCAGTACCGTCTTATCTATAGTGTAAGTACAAGGACCAGTACTGTCTTATCTATATTGTAAGTACAAGGAACAGTACCGTCTTATCTATAGTGCAAGTACAAGGAACAGTACCGTATTATCTATAGTGTAAGTACAAGGACCGGTACCGTCTTATCTATAGTGTAAGTACAAGGAACATTACTGTCTTATCTATAGTGTAAGTACAAGGAACAGTACCGTCTTATCTATAGTGTAAGTGCAAGGAACAGTACCGTCTTATCTATAGTGTAAGTACAAGGACCAGTACCATCTTATCTATATCTATAGTGTAAGTACAAGGACCAGTACTGTCTTATCTATAGTGTAAGTACAAGGAACAGTACTGTCTTATCTATATTATAAGTACAAGGACCAGTACCATCTTATCTATATTGTAAGTACAAGGACCAGTACTGTCTTATCTATAGTGTAAGTACAAGGACCAGTACTGTCTTATCTATAGTTTAAGTACAAGGACCAGTACTGTCTTATCTATATTATAAGTACAAGGACCAGTACCATCTTATCTATATTGTAAGTACAAGGACCAGTACCGTCTTATCTAGAGTGTAAGTACAAGGACCAGTACTGTCTTATCTATAGTGTAAGTACAAGGACCGGTACCGTCTTATCTATAGTGTAAGTACAAGGACCAGTACCATCTTATCTATAGTGAAAGTACAAGGACCGGTACCGTCTTATCTATATACTAGGACCAGTACTGTCTTATCTATAGTGTAAGTACAAGGACCGGTACCGTCTTATCTATAGTGTAAGTACAAGGACCGGTACCGTCTTATCTATAGTGTAAGTACAAGGACCAGTACTGTCTTATCTATAGTGTAAGTACAAGGACCAGTACTGTCTTATCTATAGTGTAAGTACAAGGAACAGTACTGTCTTATCTATAGTGTAAGTACAAGGACCAGTACCATCTTATCTATATCTATAGTGTAAGTACAAGGACCAGTTCTGTCTTATCTATAGTGTAAGTACAAGGACCAGTACTGTCTTATCTATAGTGTAAGTACAAGGACCAGTACCATCTTATCTATAGTGTAAGTACAAGGACCAGTACCATCTTATCTATATCTATAGTGTAAGTACAAGGAACAGTACTGTCTTATCTATAGTGTAAGTACAAGGACCGGTACCGTCTTATCTATAGTGTAAGTACAAGGAACAGTACCGTCTTATCTATAGTGTAAGTACAAGGACCGGTACCGTCTTATCTATAGTGTAAGTACAAGGACCAGTACTGTCTTATCTATAGTGTAAGTACAAGGACCAGTACTGTCTTATCTATAGTGTAAGTACAAGGAACAGTACTGTCTTATCTATAGTGTAAGTACAAGGACCAGTACCATCTTATCTATATCTATAGTGTAAGTACAAGGACCAGTACTGTCTTATCTATAGTGTAAGTACAAGGAACAGTACTGTCTTATCTATATTATAAGTACAAGGACCAGTACCATCTTATCTATATTGTAAGTACAAGGACCAGTACTGTCTTATCTATAGTGTAAGTACAAGGACCAGTACTGTCTTATCTATAGTTTAAGTACAAGGACCAGTACTGTCTTATCTATATTATAAGTACAAGGACCAGTACCATCTTATCTATATTGTAAGTACAAGGACCAGTACCGTCTTATCTAGAGTGTAAGTACAAGGACCAGTACTGTCTTATCTATAGTGTAAGTACAAGGACCGGTACCGTCTTATCTATAGTGTAAGTACAAGGACCAGTACCATCTTATCTATAGTGAAAGTACAAGGACCGGTACCGTCTTATCTATATACTAGGACCAGTACTGTCTTATCTATAGTGTAAGTACAAGGACCGGTACCGTCTTATCTATAGTGTAAGTACAAGGACCGGTACCGTCTTATCTATAGTGTAAGTACAAGGACCAGTACTGTCTTATCTATAGTGTAAGTACAAGGACCAGTACTGTCTTATCTATAGTGTAAGTACAAGGAACAGTACTGTCTTATCTATAGTGTAAGTACAAGGACCAGTACCATCTTATCTATATCTATAGTGTAAGTACAAGGACCAGTTCTGTCTTATCTATAGTGTAAGTACAAGGACCAGTACTGTCTTATCTATAGTGTAAGTACAAGGACCAGTACCATCTTATCTATAGTGTAAGTACAAGGACCAGTACCATCTTATCTATATCTATAGTGTAAGTACAAGGAACAGTACTGTCTTATCTATAGTGTAAGTACAAGGACCGGTACCGTCTTATCTATAGTGTAAGTACAAGGACCGGTACCGTCTTATCTATAGTGTAAGTACAAGGACCGGTACCGTCTTATCTATAGTGTAAGTACAAGGACCAGTACTGTCTTATCTATAGTGTAAGTACAAGGACCAGTACTGTCTTATCTATAGTGTAAGTACAAGGAACAGTACTGTCTTATCTATAGTGTAAGTACAAGGACCAGTACCATCTTATCTATATCTATAGTGTAAGTACAAGGACCAGTTCTGTCTTATCTATAGTGTAAGTACAAGGACCAGTACTGTCTTATCTATAGTGTAAGTACAAGGACCAGTACCATCTTATCTATAGTGTAAGTACAAGGACCAGTACCATCTTATCTATATCTATAGTGTAAGTACAAGGAACAGTACTGTCTTATCTATAGTGTAAGTACAAGGACCGGTACCGTCTTATCTATAGTGTAAGTACAAGGAACAGTACCGTCTTATCTATAGTGTAAGTACAAGGACCAGTACCGTCTTATCTATAGTGTAAGTACAAGGAACAGTACCGTCTTATCTATAGTGTAAGTACAAGGACCAGTACCGTCTTATCTATAGTGTAAGTACAAGGAACAGTACCGTCTTATCTATAGTGTAAGTACAAGGACCAGTACCGTCTTATCTATAGTGTAAGTACAAGGACCAGTACTGTCTTATCTATATTGTAAGTACAAGGAACAGTACCGTCTTATCTATAGTGCAAGTACAAGGAACAGTACCGTATTATCTATAGTGTAAGTACAAGGACCGGTACCGTCTTATCTATAGTGTAAGTACAAGGAACATTACTGTCTTTTCTATAGTGTAAGTACAAGGAACAGTACCGTCTTATCTATAGTGTAAGTGCAAGGAACAGTACCGTCTTATCTATAGTGTAAGTACAAGGACCAGTACCATCTTATCTATATCTATAGTGTAAGTACAAGGACCAGTACTGTCTTATCTATAGTGTAAGTACAAGGACCAGTACTGTCTTATCTATATTATAAGTACAAGGACCAGTACCATCTTATCTATATTGTAAGTACAAGGACCAGTACTGTCTTCTCTATATTGTAAGCACAAGGACCAGTACTGTCTTATCTATAGTGTAAGTACAAGGACCAGTACCATCTTATCTATAGTGTAAGTACAAGGACCAGTACCATCTTATCTATATTGTAAGTACAAGGACCAGTACCGTCTTATCTAGAGTGTAAGTACAAGGACCAGTACTGTCTTATCTATAGTGTAAGTACAAGGACCGGTACCGTCTTATCTATAGTGTAAGTACAAGGACCAGTACCATCTTATCTATAGTGAAAGTACAAGGACCGGTACCGTCTTATCTATATACTAGGACCAGTACTGTCTTATCTATAGTGTAAGTACAAGGACCGGTACCGTCTTATCTATAGTGTAAGTACAAGGACCGGTACCGTCTTATCTATAGTGTAAGTACAAGGACCGGTACCGTCTTATCTATAGTGTAAGTACAAGGACCAGTACTGTCTTATCTATAGTGTAAGTACAAGGACCAGTACTGTCTTATCTATAGTGTAAGTACAAGGAACAGTACTGTCTTATCTATAGTGTAAGTACAAGGACCAGTACCATCTTATCTATATCTATAGTGTAAGTACAAGGACCAGTTCTGTCTTATCTATAGTGTAAGTACAAGGACCAGTACTGTCTTTTCTATAGTGTAAGTACAAGGACCAGTACCATCTTATCTATAGTGTAAGTACAAGGACCAGTACCATCTTATCTATATCTATAGTGTAAGTACAAGGAACAGTACTGTCTTATCTATAGTGTAAGTACAAGGACCGGTACCGTCTTATCTATAGTGTAAGTACAAGGAACAGTACCGTCTTATCTATAGTGTAAGTACAAGGACCAGTACCGTCTTATCTATAGTGTAAGTACAAGGAACAGTACCGTCTTATCTATAGTGTAAGTACAAGGACCAGTACCGTCTTATCTATAGTGTAAGTACAAGGAACAGTACCGTATTATCTATAGTGTAAGTACAAGGACCAGTACCGTCTTATCTATAGTGTAAGTACAAGGACCAGTACTGTCTTATCTATATTGTAAGTACAAGGAACAGTACCGTCTTATCTATAGTGCAAGTACAAGGAACAGTACCGTATTATCTATAGTGTAAGTACAAGGACCGGTACCGTCTTATCTATAGTGTAAGTACAAGGAACATTACTGTCTTTTCTATAGTGTAAGTACAAGGAACAGTACCGTCTTATCTATAGTGTAAGTGCAAGGAACAGTACCGTCTTATCTATAGTGTAAGTACAAGGACCAGTACCATCTTATCTATATCTATAGTGTAAGTACAAGGACCAGTACTGTCTTATCTATAGTGTAAGTACAAGGACCAGTACTGTCTTATCTATATTATAAGTACAAGGACCAGTACCATCTTATCTATATTGTAAGTACAAGGACCAGTACTGTCTTCTCTATATTGTAAGTACAAGGACCAGTACTGTCTTATCTATAGTGTAAGTACAAGGACCAGTACCATCTTATCTATAGTGTAAGTACAAGGACCAGTACCGTCTTATCTATAGTGTAAGTACAAGGACCGGTACCGTCTTATCTATAGTGTAAGTACAAGGACCAGTACTGTCTTATCTATAGTGTAAGTACAAGGACCAGTACTGTCTTATCTATAGTGTAAGTACAAGGAACAGTACTGTCTTATCTATAGTGTAAGTACAAGGACCAGTACCATCTTATCTATATCTATAGTGTAAGTACAAGGACCAGTTCTGTCTTATCTATAGTGTAAGTACAAGGACCAGTACTGTCTTTTCTATAGTGTAAGTACAAGGACCAGTACCATCTTATCTATAGTGTAAGTACAAGGACCAGTACCATCTTATCTATATCTATAGTGTAAGTACAAGGAACAGTACTGTCTTATCTATAGTGTAAGTACAAGGACCGGTACCGTCTTATCTATAGTGTAAGTACAAGGAACAGTACCGTCTTATCTATAGTGTAAGTACAAGGACCAGTACCGTCTTATCTATAGTGTAAGTACAAGGAACAGTACCGTCTTATCTATAGTGTAAGTACAAGGACCAGTACCGTCTTATCTATAGTGTAAGTACAAGGAACAGTACCGTATTATCTATAGTGTAAGTACAAGGACCAGTACCGTCTTATCTATAGTGTAAGTACAAGGACCAGTACTGTCTTATCTATATTGTAAGTACAAGGAACAGTACCGTCTTATCTATAGTGCAAGTACAAGGAACAGTACCGTATTATCTATAGTGTAAGTACAAGGACCGGTACCGTCTTATCTATAGTGTAAGTACAAGGAACATTACTGTCTTTTCTATAGTGTAAGTACAAGGAACAGTACCGTCTTATCTATAGTGTAAGTGCAAGGAACAGTACCGTCTTATCTATAGTGTAAGTACAAGGACCAGTACCATCTTATCTATATCTATAGTGTAAGTACAAGGACCAGTACTGTCTTATCTATAGTGTAAGTACAAGGACCAGTACTGTCTTATCTATATTATAAGTACAAGGACCAGTACCATCTTATCTATATTGTAAGTACAAGGACCAGTACTGTCTTCTCTATATTGTAAGTACAAGGACCAGTACTGTCTTATCTATAGTGTAAGTACAAGGACCAGTACCATCTTATCTATAGTGTAAGTACAAGGACCAGTACCGTCTTATCTATAGTGTAAGTACAAGGACCAGTACCATCTTATCTATAGTGAAAGTACAAGGACCGGTACCGTCTTATCTATATACTAGGACCAGTACTGTCTTATCTATAGTGTAAGTACAAGGACCGGTACCGTCTTATCTATAGTGTAAGTACAAGGACCGGTACCGTCTTATCTATAGTGTAAGTACAAGGACCGGTACCGTCTTATCTATAGTGTAAGTACAAGGACCAGTACTGTCTTATCTATATCTATAGTGTAAGTACAAGGACCAGTACTGTCTTATCTATAGTGTGAGTACAAGGACCAGTACTGTCTTATCTATATCTATAGTGTAAGTACAAGGACCAGTACTGTCTTATCTATAGTGTGAGTACAAGGACCAGTACTGTCTTATCTATAGTGTGAGTACAAGGACCAGTACTGTCTTATCTATAGTGTGAGTACAAGGACCAGTACTGTCTTATCTATAGTGTGAGTACAAGGACCAGTACTGTCTTATCTATAGTGTGAGTACAAGGACCAGTACTGTCTTATCTATAGTGTGAGTACAAGGACCAGTACTGTCTTATCTATATCTATAGTGTAAGTACAAGGACCAGTACTGTCTTATCTATAGTGTGAGTACAAGGACCAGTACTGTCTTATCTATATCTATAGTGTAAGTACAAGGACCAGTACTGTCTTATCTATAGTGTGAGTACAAGGACCAGTACTGTCTTATCTATATCTATAGTGTAAGTACAAGGACCAGTACTGTCTTATCTATAGTGTAAGTACAAGGACCAGTACTGTCTTATCTATAGTGTGAGTACAAGGAACAGTACTGTCTTATCTATAGTGTAAGTACAAGGACCGGTACCGTCTTATCTATAGTGTAAGTACAAGGACCAGTACCATCTTATCTATAGTGAAAGTACAAGGACCAGTACTGTCTTATCTATAGTGTAAGTACAAGGACCAGTACTGTCTTATCTATAGTGTAAGTACAAGGAACAGTACTGTCTTATCTATAGTGTAAGTACAAGGACCAGTACCATCTTATCTATATCTATAGTGTAAGTACAAGGACCAGTTCTGTCTTATCTATAGTGTAAGTACAAGGACCAGTACTGTCTTATCTATAGTGTAAGTACAAGGACCAGTACCATCTTATCTATAGTGTAAGTACAAGGACCAGTACCATCTTATCTATATCTATAGTGTAAGTACAAGGAACAGTACTGTCTTATCTATAGTGTAAGTACAAGGACCGGTACCGTCTTATCTATAGTGTAAGTACAAGGAACAGTACCGTCTTATCTATAGTGTAAGTACAAGGACCAGTACCGTCTTATCTATAGTGTAAGTACAAGGAACAGTACCGTCTTATCTATAGTGTAAGTACAAGGACCAGTACCGTCTTATCTATAGTGTAAGTACAAGGAACAGTACCGTATTATCTATAGTGTAAGTACAAGGACCAGTACCGTCTTATCTATAGTGTAAGTACAAGGACCAGTACTGTCTTATCTATATTGTAAGTACAAGGACCAGTACCGTCTTATCTATAGTGCAAGTACAAGGAACAGTACCGTATTATCTATAGTGTAAGTACAAGGACCGGTACCGTCTTATCTATAGTGTAAGTACAAGGAACATTACTGTCTTTTCTATAGTGTAAGTACAAGGAACAGTACCGTCTTATCTATAGTGTAAGTGCAAGGAACAGTACCGTCTTATCTATAGTGTAAGTACAAGGACCAGTACCATCTTATCTATATCTATAGTGTAAGTACAAGGACCAGTACTGTCTTATCTATAGTGTAAGTACAAGGACCGGTACTGTCTTATCTATATTATAAGTACAAGGACCAGTACCATCTTATCTATATTGTAAGTACAAGGACCAGTACTGTCTTATCTATATTGTAAGTACAAGGACCAGTACTGTCTTATCTATAGTGTAAGTACAAGGACCAGTACCATCTTATCTATAGTGTAAGTACAAGGACCAGTACCGTCTTATCTATAGTGTAAGTACAAGGACCAGTACCATCTTATCTATAGTGAAAGTACAAGGACCGGTACCGTCTTATCTATATACTAGGACCAGTACTGTCTTATCTATAGTGTAAGTACAAGGACCGGTACCGTCTTATCTATAGTGTAAGTACAAGGACCGGTACCGTCTTATCTATAGTGTAAGTACAAGGACCGGTACCGTCTTATCTATAGTGTAAGTACAAGGACCAGTACTGTCTTATCTATATCTATATTGTAAGTACAAGGACCAGTACTGTCTTATCTATAGTGTGAGTACAAGGAACAGTACTGTCTTATCTATAGTGTAAGTACAAGGACCGGTACCGTCTTATCTATAGTGTAAGTACAAGGACCAGTACCGTCTTATCTATAGTGAAAGTACAAGGACCGGTACCGTCTTATCTATATACTAGGACCAGTACTGTCTTATCTATAGTGTAAGTACAAGGACCAGTACCATCTTATCTATAGTGAAAGTACAAGGACCGGTACCGTCTTATCTATATACTAGGACCAGTACTGTCTTATCTATAGTGTAAGTACAAGGACCGGTACCGTCTTATCTATAGTGTAAGTACAAGGACCGGTACCGTCTTATCTATAGTGTAAGTACAATGACCGGTACCGTCTTATCTATAGTGTAAGTACAAGGACCAGTACTGTCTTATCTATAGTGTAAGTACAAGGACCAGTACTGTCTTATCTATAGTGTAAGTACAAGGAACAGTACTGTCTTATCTATAGTGTAAGTACAAGGACCAGTACCATCTTATCTATAGTGTAAGTACAAGGACCAGTACTGTCTTATCTATAGTGTAAGTACAAGGACCAGTACCATCTTATCTATATCTATAGTGTAAGTACAAGGACCAGTTCTGTCTTATCTATAGTGTAAGTACAAGGACCAGTACTGTCTTATCTATAGTGTAAGTACAAGGACCAGTACCATCTTATCTATAGTGTAAGTACAAGGACCAGTACCATCTTATCTATATCTATATTGTAAGTACAAGGACCAGTACCATCTTATCTATAGTGTAAGTACAAGGACCGGCACCGTCTTATGACTCTTATCTATAGTGTAAGTACAAGGACCAGTACTGTCTTATCTATAGTTTTAGTACAAGGACCAGTACCATCTTATCTATAGTGTAAGTACAAGGAACATTACTGTCTTATCTATAGTGTAAGTACAAGGACCAGTACCGTCTTATCTATATTGTAAGTACAAGGACCAGTACTGTCTTATCTATAGTGTAAGTACAAGGACCAGTACCATCTTATCTATAGTGTAAGTACAAGGAACAGTACCGTCTTATCTATAGTGTAAGTACAAGGACCAGTACCGTCTTATCTATAGTGTAAGTACAAGGAACAGTACCGTCTTATCTATAGTGTAAGTACAAGGACCAGTACCGTCTTATCTATAGTGTAAGTACAAGGAACAGTACCGTCTTATCTATAGTGTAAGTACAAGGAACAGTACCATCTTATCTATAGTGTAAGTACAAGGAACAGTACCATCTTATCTATAGTGTAAGTACAAGGAACAGTACCGTATTATCTATAGTGTAAGTACAAGGACCAGTACCGTCTTATCTATAGTGTAAGTACAAGGACCAGTACTGTCTTATCTATATTGTAAGTACAAGGAACAGTACCGTCTTATCTATAGTGCAAGTACAAGGAACAGTACCGTATTATCTATAGTGTAAGTACAAGGACCGGTACCGTCTTATCTATAGTGTAAGTACAAGGAACATTACTGTCTTATCTATAGTGTAAGTACAAGGAACAGTACCGTCTTATCTATAGTGTAAGTGCAAGGAACAGTACCGTCTTATCTATAGTGTAAGTACAAGGACCGGTACCGTCTTATCTATAGTGTAAGTACAAGGACCAGTACCATCTTATCTATATCTATAGTGTAAGTACAAGGACCAGTTCTGTCTTATCTATAGTGTAAGTACAAGGACCAGTACTGTCTTATCTATAGTGTAAGTACAAGGACCAGTACCATCTTATCTATAGTGTAAGTACAAGGACCAGTACCATCTTATCTATATCTATATTGTAAGTACAAGGACCAGTACCATCTTATCTATAGTGTAAGTACAAGGACCGGCACCATCTTATCTATAGTGTAAGTACAAGGACCAGTACTGTCTTATCTATAGTTTTAGTACAAGGACCAGTACCATCTTATCTATAGTGTAAGTACAAGGAACATTACTGTCTTATCTATAGTGTAAGTACAAGGACCAGTACCGTCTTATCTATAGTGTAAGTACAAGGACCAGTACTGTCTTATCTATAGTGTAAGTACAAGGACCAGTACCATCTTATCTATAGTGTAAGTACAAGGAACAGTACCGTCTTATCTATAGTGCAAGTACAAGGACCAGTACCGTCTTATCTATAGTGTAAGTACAAGGAACAGTACCGTCTTATCTATAGTGTAAGTACAAGGACCAGTACCGTCTTATCTATAGTGTAAGTACAAGGAACAGTACCGTCTTATCTATAGTGTAAGTACAAGGAACAGTACCATCTTATCTATAGTGTAAGTACAAGGAACAGTACCATCTTATCTATAGTGTAAGTACAAGGAACAGTACCGTATTATCTATAGTGTAAGTACAAGGACCAGTACCGTCTTATCTATAGTGTAAGTACAAGGACCAGTACTGTCTTATCTATATTGTAAGTACAAGGAACAGTACCGTCTTATCTATAGTGCAAGTACAAGGAACAGTACCGTATTATCTATAGTGTAAGTACAAGGACCGGTACCGTCTTATCTATAGTGTAAGTACAAGGAACATTACTGTCTTATCTATAGTGTAAGTACAAGGAACAGTACCGTCTTATCTATAGTGTAAGTGCAAGGAACAGTACCGTCTTATCTATAGTGTAAGTACAAGGACCAGTACCATCTTATCTATATCTATAGTGTAAGTACAAGGACCAGTACTGTCTTATCTATAGTGTAAGTACAAGGACCAGTACTGTCTTATCTATAGTGTAAGTACAAGGACCAGTACTGTCTTATCTATATTATAAGTACAAGGACCAGTACCATCTTATCTATATTGTAAGTACAAGGACCAGTACTGTCTTATCTATAGTGTAAGTACAAGGACCAGTACTGTCTTATCTATAGTGTAAGTACAAGGACCAGTACTGTCTTATCTATATTATAAGTACAAGGACCAGTACCATCTTATCTATATTGTAAGTACAAGGACCAGTACCGTCTTATCTAGAGTGTAAGTACAAGGACCAGTACTGTCTTATCTATAGTGTGAGTACAAGGACCAGTACTGTCTTATCTATATCTATAGTGTAAGTACAAGGACCAGTACTGTCTTATCTATAGTGTGAGTACAAGGACCAGTACTGTCTTATCTATATCTATAGTGTAAGTACAAGGACCAGTACTGTCTTATCTATAGTGTGAGTACAAGGACCAGTACTGTCTTATCTATATCTATAGTGTAAGTACAAGGACCAGTACTGTCTTATCTATAGTGTAAGTACAAGGACCAGTACTGTCTTATCTATAGTGTGAGTACAAGGAACAGTACTGTCTTATCTATAGTGTAAGTACAAGGACCGGTACCGTCTTATCTATAGTGTAAGTACAAGGACCAGTACCATCTTATCTATAGTGAAAGTACAAGGACCAGTACTGTCTTATCTATAGTGTAAGTACAAGGACCAGTACTGTCTTATCTATAGTGTAAGTACAAGGAACAGTACTGTCTTATCTATAGTGTAAGTACAAGGACCAGTACCATCTTATCTATATCTATAGTGTAAGTACAAGGACCAGTTCTGTCTTATCTATAGTGTAAGTACAAGGACCAGTACTGTCTTATCTATAGTGTAAGTACAAGGACCAGTACCATCTTATCTATAGTGTAAGTACAAGGACCAGTACCATCTTATCTATATCTATAGTGTAAGTACAAGGAACAGTACTGTCTTATCTATAGTGTAAGTACAAGGACCGGTACCGTCTTATCTATAGTGTAAGTACAAGGAACAGTACCGTCTTATCTATAGTGTAAGTACAAGGACCAGTACCGTCTTATCTATAGTGTAAGTACAAGGAACAGTACCGTCTTATCTATAGTGTAAGTACAAGGACCAGTACCGTCTTATCTATAGTGTAAGTACAAGGAACAGTACCGTATTATCTATAGTGTAAGTACAAGGACCAGTACCGTCTTATCTATAGTGTAAGTACAAGGACCAGTACTGTCTTATCTATATTGTAAGTACAAGGACCAGTACCGTCTTATCTATAGTGCAAGTACAAGGAACAGTACCGTATTATCTATAGTGTAAGTACAAGGACCGGTACCGTCTTATCTATAGTGTAAGTACAAGGAACATTACTGTCTTTTCTATAGTGTAAGTACAAGGAACAGTACCGTCTTATCTATAGTGTAAGTGCAAGGAACAGTACCGTCTTATCTATAGTGTAAGTACAAGGACCAGTACCATCTTATCTATATCTATAGTGTAAGTACAAGGACCAGTACTGTCTTATCTATAGTGTAAGTACAAGGACCGGTACTGTCTTATCTATATTATAAGTACAAGGACCAGTACCATCTTATCTATATTGTAAGTACAAGGACCAGTACTGTCTTATCTATATTGTAAGTACAAGGACCAGTACTGTCTTATCTATAGTGTAAGTACAAGGACCAGTACCATCTTATCTATAGTGTAAGTACAAGGACCAGTACCGTCTTATCTATAGTGTAAGTACAAGGACCAGTACCATCTTATCTATAGTGAAAGTACAAGGACCGGTACCGTCTTATCTATATACTAGGACCAGTACTGTCTTATCTATAGTGCAAGTACAAGGACCGGTACCGTCTTATCTATAGTGTAAGTACAAGGACCGGTACCGTCTTATCTATAGTGTAAGTACAAGGACCGGTACCGTCTTATCTATAGTGTAAGTACAAGGACCAGTACTGTCTTATCTATATCTATATTGTAAGTACAAGGACCAGTACTGTCTTATCTATAGTGTGAGTACAAGGAACAGTACTGTCTTATCTATAGTGTAAGTACAAGGACCGGTACCGTCTTATCTATAGTGTAAGTACAAGGACCAGTACCGTCTTATCTATAGTGAAAGTACAAGGACCGGTACCGTCTTATCTATATACTAGGACCAGTACTGTCTTATCTATAGTGTAAGTACAAGGACCAGTACCATCTTATCTATAGTGAAAGTACAAGGACCGGTACCGTCTTATCTATATACTAGGACCAGTACTGTCTTATCTATAGTGTAAGTACAAGGACCGGTACCGTCTTATCTATAGTGTAAGTACAAGGACCGGTACCGTCTTATCTATAGTGTAAGTACAATGACCGGTACCGTCTTATCTATAGTGTAAGTACAAGGACCAGTACTGTCTTATCTATAGTGTAAGTACAAGGACCAGTACTGTCTTATCTATAGTGTAAGTACAAGGAACAGTACTGTCTTATCTATAGTGTAAGTACAAGGACCAGTACCATCTTATCTATAGTGTAAGTACAAGGACCAGTACTGTCTTATCTATAGTGTAAGTACAAGGACCAGTACCATCTTATCTATATCTATAGTGTAAGTACAAGGACCAGTTCTGTCTTATCTATAGTGTAAGTACAAGGACCAGTACTGTCTTATCTATAGTGTAAGTACAAGGACCAGTACCATCTTATCTATAGTGTAAGTACAAGGACCAGTACCATCTTATCTATATCTATATTGTAAGTACAAGGACCAGTACCATCTTATCTATAGTGTAAGTACAAGGACCGGCACCGTCTTATGACTCTTATCTATAGTGTAAGTACAAGGACCAGTACTGTCTTATCTATAGTTTTAGTACAAGGACCAGTACCATCTTATCTATAGTGTAAGTACAAGGAACATTACTGTCTTATCTATAGTGTAAGTACAAGGACCAGTACCGTCTTATCTATATTGTAAGTACAAGGACCAGTACTGTCTTATCTATAGTGTAAGTACAAGGACCAGTACCATCTTATCTATAGTGTAAGTACAAGGAACAGTACCGTCTTATCTATAGTGTAAGTACAAGGACCAGTACCGTCTTATCTATAGTGTAAGTACAAGGAACAGTACCGTCTTATCTATAGTGTAAGTACAAGGACCAGTACCGTCTTATCTATAGTGTAAGTACAAGGAACAGTACCGTCTTATCTATAGTGTAAGTACAAGGAACAGTACCATCTTATCTATAGTGTAAGTACAAGGAACAGTACCATCTTATCTATAGTGTAAGTACAAGGAACAGTACCGTATTATCTATAGTGTAAGTACAAGGACCAGTACCGTCTTATCTATAGTGTAAGTACAAGGACCAGTACTGTCTTATCTATATTGTAAGTACAAGGAACAGTACCGTCTTATCTATAGTGCAAGTACAAGGAACAGTACCGTATTATCTATAGTGTAAGTACAAGGACCGGTACCGTCTTATCTATAGTGTAAGTACAAGGAACATTACTGTCTTATCTATAGTGTAAGTACAAGGAACAGTACCGTCTTATCTATAGTGTAAGTGCAAGGAACAGTACCGTCTTATCTATAGTGTAAGTACAAGGACCGGTACCGTCTTATCTATAGTGTAAGTACAAGGACCAGTACCATCTTATCTATATCTATAGTGTAAGTACAAGGACCAGTTCTGTCTTATCTATAGTGTAAGTACAAGGACCAGTACTGTCTTATCTATAGTGTAAGTACAAGGACCAGTACCATCTTATCTATAGTGTAAGTACAAGGACCAGTACCATCTTATCTATATCTATATTGTAAGTACAAGGACCAGTACCATCTTATCTATAGTGTAAGTACAAGGACCGGCACCATCTTATCTATAGTGTAAGTACAAGGACCAGTACTGTCTTATCTATAGTTTTAGTACAAGGACCAGTACCATCTTATCTATAGTGTAAGTACAAGGAACATTACTGTCTTATCTATAGTGTAAGTACAAGGACCAGTACCGTCTTATCTATAGTGTAAGTACAAGGACCAGTACTGTCTTATCTATAGTGTAAGTACAAGGACCAGTACCATCTTATCTATAGTGTAAGTACAAGGAACAGTACCGTCTTATCTATAGTGCAAGTACAAGGACCAGTACCGTCTTATCTATAGTGTAAGTACAAGGAACAGTACCGTCTTATCTATAGTGTAAGTACAAGGACCAGTACCGTCTTATCTATAGTGTAAGTACAAGGAACAGTACCGTCTTATCTATAGTGTAAGTACAAGGAACAGTACCATCTTATCTATAGTGTAAGTACAAGGAACAGTACCATCTTATCTATAGTGTAAGTACAAGGAACAGTACCGTATTATCTATAGTGTAAGTACAAGGACCAGTACCGTCTTATCTATAGTGTAAGTACAAGGACCAGTACTGTCTTATCTATATTGTAAGTACAAGGAACAGTACCGTCTTATCTATAGTGCAAGTACAAGGAACAGTACCGTATTATCTATAGTGTAAGTACAAGGACCGGTACCGTCTTATCTATAGTGTAAGTACAAGGAACATTACTGTCTTATCTATAGTGTAAGTACAAGGAACAGTACCGTCTTATCTATAGTGTAAGTGCAAGGAACAGTACCGTCTTATCTATAGTGTAAGTACAAGGACCAGTACCATCTTATCTATATCTATAGTGTAAGTACAAGGACCAGTACTGTCTTATCTATAGTGTAAGTACAAGGACCAGTACTGTCTTATCTATAGTGTAAGTACAAGGACCAGTACTGTCTTATCTATATTATAAGTACAAGGACCAGTACCATCTTATCTATATTGTAAGTACAAGGACCAGTACTGTCTTATCTATAGTGTAAGTACAAGGACCAGTACTGTCTTATCTATAGTGTAAGTACAAGGACCAGTACTGTCTTATCTATATTATAAGTACAAGGACCAGTACCATCTTATCTATATTGTAAGTACAAGGACCAGTACCGTCTTATCTAGAGTGTAAGTACAAGGACCAGTACTGTCTTATCTATAGTGTAAGTACAAGGACCGGTACCGTCTTATCTATAGTGTAAGTACAAGGACCAGTACCATCTTATCTATAGTGAAAGTACAAGGACCGGTACCGTCTTATCTATATACTAGGACCAGTACTGTCTTATCTATAGTGTAAGTACAAGGACCGGTACCGTCTTATCTATAGTGTAAGTACAAGGACCGGTACCGTCTTATCTATAGTGTAAGTACAAGGACCGGTACCGTCTTATCTATAGTGTAAGTACAAGGACCAGTACTGTCTTATCTATAGTGTAAGTACAAGGACCAGTACCATCTTATCTATAGTGTAAGTACAAGGACCAGTACCGTCTTATCTATAGTGTAAGTACAAGGACCAGTACCATCTTATCTATAGTGAAAGTACAAGGACCGGTACCGTCTTATCTATATACTAGGACCAGTACTGTCTTATCTATAGTGTAAGTACAAGGACCGGTACCGTCTTATCTATAGTGTAAGTACAAGGACCGGTACCGTCTTATCTATAGTGTAAGTACAAGGACCGGTACCGTCTTATCTATAGTGTAAGTACAAGGACCAGTACTGTCTTATCTATATCTATAGTGTAAGTACAAGGACCAGTACTGTCTTATCTATAGTGTGAGTACAAGGACCAGTACTGTCTTATCTATATCTATAGTGTAAGTACAAGGACCAGTACTGTCTTATCTATAGTGTGAGTACAAGGACCAGTACTGTCTTATCTATAGTGTGAGTACAAGGAACAGTACTGTCTTATCTATAGTGTAAGTACAAGGACCGGTACCGTCTTATCTATATACTAGGACCAGTACTGTCTTATCTATAGTGTAAGTACAAGGACCGGTACCGTCTTATCTATATACTAGGACCAGTACTGTCTTATCTATAGTGAAAGTACAAGGACCGGTACCGTCTTATCTATATACTAGGACCAGTACTGTCTTATCTATAGTGTAAGTACAAGGACCGGTACCGTCTTATCTATAGTGTAAGTACAAGGACCGGTACGGTCTTATCTATAGTGTAAGTACAAGGACCAGTACTGTCTTATCTATATCTATAGTGTAAGTACAAGGACCAGTACTGTCTTATCTATAGTGTGAGTACAAGGACCAGTACTGTCTTATCTATATCTATAGTGTAAGTACAAGGACCAGTACTGTCTTATCTATAGTGTGAGTACAAGGACCAGTACTGTCTTATCTATAGTGTGAGTACAAGGAACAGTACTGTCTTATCTATAGTGTAAGTACAAGGACCGGTACCGTCTTATCTATAGTGTAAGTACAAGGACCAGTACCATCTTATCTATAGTGAAAGTACAAGGACCGGTACCGTCTTATCTATATACTAGGACCAGTACTGTCTTATCTATAGTGTAAGTACAAGGACCGGTACCGTCTTATCTATAGTGTAAGTACAAGGACCGGTACCGTCTTATCTATAGTGTAAGTACAAGGACCGGTACCGTCTTATCTATAGTGTAAGTACAAGGACCAGTACTGTCTTATCTATAGTGTAAGTACAAGGACCAGTACTGTCTTATCTATAGTGTAAGTACAAGGAACAGTACTGTCTTATCTATAGTGTAAGTACAAGGACCAGTACCATCTTATCTATATCTATAGTTTTAGTACAAGGACCAGTACCATCTTATCTATAGTGTAAGTACAAGGAACATTACTGTCTTATCTATAGTGTAAGTACAAGGACCAGTACCGTCTTATCTATAGTGTAAGTACAAGGACCAGTACTGTCTTATCTATAGTGTAAGTACAAGGACCAGTACCATCTTATCTATAGTGTAAGTACAAGGAACAGTACCGTCTTATCTATAGTGTAAGTACAAGGACCAGTACCGTCTTATCTATAGTGTAAGTACAAGGACCAGTACCGTCTTATCTATAGTGTAAGTACAAGGAACAGTACCGTCTTATCTATAGTGTAAGTACAAGGACCAGTACCGTCTTATCTATAGTGTAAGTACAAGGACCAGTACTGTCTTATCTATAGTGTAAGTACAAGGACCAGTACTGTCTTATCTATATTATAAGTACAAGGACCAGTACCATCTTATCTATATTGTAAGTACAAGGACCAGTACTGTCTTATCTATATTGTAAGTACAAGGACCAGTACTGTCTTATCTATAGTGTAAGTACAAGGACCAGTACCATCTTATCTATAGTGTAAGTACAAGGACCAGTACCGTCTTATCTATAGTGTAAGTACAAGGACCAGTACCATCTTATCTATAGTGAAAGTACAAGGACCGGTACCGTCTTATCTATATACTAGGACCAGTACTGTCTTATCTATAGTGTAAGTACAAGGACCGGTACCGTCTTATCTATAGTGTAAGTACAAGGACCGGTACCGTCTTATCTATAGTGTAAGTACAAGGACCGGTACCGTCTTATCTATAGTGTAAGTACAAGGACCAGTACTGTCTTATCTATATCTATATTGTAAGTACAAGGACCAGTACTGTCTTATCTATAGTGTGAGTACAAGGAACAGTACTGTCTTATCTATAGTGTAAGTACAAGGACCGGTACCGTCTTATCTATAGTGTAAGTACAAGGACCAGTACCGTCTTATCTATAGTGAAAGTACAAGGACCGGTACCGTCTTATCTATATACTAGGACCAGTACCGTCTTATCTATAGTGTAAGTACAAGGACCGGTACCGTCTTATCTATAGTGTAAGTACAAGGACCAGTACCGTCTTATCTATATTGTAAGTACAAGGACCAGTACTGTCTTATCTATAGTGTAAGTACAAGGACCAGTACCATCTTATCTATAGTGTAAGTACAAGGAACAGTACCGTCTTATCTATAGTGTAAGTACAAGGACCAGTACCGTCTTATCTATAGTGTAAGTACAAGGAACAGTACCGTCTTATCTATAGTGTAAGTACAAGGACCAGTACCGTCTTATCTATAGTGTAAGTACAAGGAACAGTACCGTCTTATCTATAGTGTAAGTACAAGGAACAGTACCATCTTATCTATAGTGTAAGTACAAGGAACAGTACCATCTTATCTATAGTGTAAGTACAAGGAACAGTACCGTATTATCTATAGTGTAAGTACAAGGACCAGTACCGTCTTATCTATAGTGTAAGTACAAGGACCAGTACTGTCTTATCTATATTGTAAGTACAAGGAACAGTACCGTCTTATCTATAGTGCAAGTACAAGGAACAGTACCGTATTATCTATAGTGTAAGTACAAGGACCGGTACCGTCTTATCTATAGTGTAAGTACAAGGAACATTACTGTCTTATCTATAGTGTAAGTACAAGGAACAGTACCGTCTTATCTATAGTGTAAGTGCAAGGAACAGTACCGTCTTATCTATAGTGTAAGTACAAGGACCGGTACCGTCTTATCTATAGTGTAAGTACAAGGACCAGTACCATCTTATCTATATCTATAGTGTAAGTACAAGGACCAGTTCTGTCTTATCTATAGTGTAAGTACAAGGACCAGTACTGTCTTATCTATAGTGTAAGTACAAGGACCAGTACCATCTTATCTATAGTGTAAGTACAAGGACCAGTACCATCTTATCTATATCTATATTGTAAGTACAAGGACCAGTACCATCTTATCTATAGTGTAAGTACAAGGACCGGCACCATCTTATCTATAGTGTAAGTACAAGGACCAGTACTGTCTTATCTATAGTTTTAGTACAAGGACCAGTACCATCTTATCTATAGTGTAAGTACAAGGAACATTACTGTCTTATCTATAGTGTAAGTACAAGGACCAGTACCGTCTTATCTATAGTGTAAGTACAAGGACCAGTACTGTCTTATCTATAGTGTAAGTACAAGGACCAGTACCATCTTATCTATAGTGTAAGTACAAGGAACAGTACCGTCTTATCTATAGTGTAAGTACAAGGACCAGTACCGTCTTATCTATAGTGTAAGTACAAGGAACAGTACCGTCTTATCTATAGTGTAAGTACAAGGACCAGTACCGTCTTATCTATAGTGTAAGTACAAGGAACAGTACCGTCTTATCTATAGTGTAAGTACAAGGAACAGTACCATCTTATCTATAGTGTAAGTACAAGGAACAGTACCATCTTATCTATAGTGTAAGTACAAGGAACAGTACCGTATTATCTATAGTGTAAGTACAAGGACCAGTACCGTCTTATCTATAGTGTAAGTACAAGGACCAGTACTGTCTTATCTATATTGTAAGTACAAGGAACAGTACCGTCTTATCTATAGTGCAAGTACAAGGAACAGTACCGTATTATCTATAGTGTAAGTACAAGGACCGGTACCGTCTTATCTATAGTGTAAGTACAAGGAACATTACTGTCTTATCTATAGTGTAAGTACAAGGAACAGTACCGTCTTATCTATAGTGTAAGTGCAAGGAACAGTACCGTCTTATCTATAGTGTAAGTACAAGGACCAGTACCATCTTATCTATATCTATAGTGTAAGTACAAGGACCAGTACTGTCTTATCTATAGTGTAAGTACAAGGACCAGTACTGTCTTATCTATAGTGTAAGTACAAGGACCAGTACTGTCTTATCTATATTATAAGTACAAGGACCAGTACCATCTTATCTATATTGTAAGTACAAGGACCAGTACTGTCTTATCTATAGTGTAAGTACAAGGACCAGTACTGTCTTATCTATAGTGTAAGTACAAGGACCAGTACCATCTTATCTATATTGTAAGTACAAGGACCAGTACCGTCTTATCTAGAGTGTAAGTACAAGGACCAGTACTGTCTTATCTATAGTGTAAGTACAAGGACCGGTACCGTCTTATCTATAGTGTAAGTACAAGGACCAGTACCATCTTATCTATAGTGAAAGTACAAGGACCGGTACGGTCTTATCTATATACTAGGACCAGTACTGTCTTATCTATAGTGTAAGTACAAGGACCGGTACCGTCTTATCTATAGTGTAAGTACAAGGACCGGTACCGTCTTATCTATAGTGTAAGTACAAGGACCGGTACCGTCTTATCTATAGTGTAAGTACAAGGACCAGTACTGTCTTATCTATAGTGTAAGTACAAGGACCAGTACCATCTTATCTATAGTGTAGGTACAAGGACCAGTACCGTCTTATCTATAGTGTAAGTACAAGGACCAGTACCATCTTATCTATAGTGAAAGTACAAGGACCGGTACCGTCTTATCTATATACTAGGACCAGTACTGTCTTATCTATAGTGTAAGTACAAGGACCGGTACCGTCTTATCTATAGTGTAAGTACAAGGACCGGTACCGTCTTATCTATAGTGTAAGTACAAGGACCGGTACCGTCTTATCTATAGTGTAAGTACAAGGACCAGTACTGTCTTATCTATATCTATAGTGTAAGTACAAGGACCAGTACTGTCTTATCTATAGTGTGAGTACAAGGACCAGTACTGTCTTATCTATATCTATAGTGTAAGTACAAGGACCAGTACTGTCTTATCTATAGTGTGAGTACAAGGACCAGTACTGTCTTATCTATAGTGTGAGTACAAGGAACAGTACTGTCTTATCTATAGTGTAAGTACAAGGACCGGTACCGTCTTATCTATATACTAGGACCAGTACTGTCTTATCTATAGTGTAAGTACAAGGACCGGTACCGTCTTATCTATATACTAGGACCAGTACTGTCTTATCTATAGTGAAAGTACAAGGACCGGTACCGTCTTATCTATATACTAGGACCAGTACTGTCTTATCTATAGTGTAAGTACAAGGACCGGTACCGTCTTATCTATAGTGTAAGTACAAGGACCGGTACGGTCTTATCTATAGTGTAAGTACAAGGACCAGTACTGTCTTATCTATATCTATAGTGTAAGTACAAGGACCAGTACTGTCTTATCTATAGTGTGAGTACAAGGACCAGTACTGTCTTATCTATATCTATAGTGTAAGTACAAGGACCAGTACTGTCTTATCTATAGTGTGAGTACAAGGACCAGTACTGTCTTATCTATAGTGTGAGTACAAGGAACAGTACTGTCTTATCTATAGTGTAAGTACAAGGACCGGTACCGTCTTATCTATAGTGTAAGTACAAGGACCAGTACCATCTTATCTATAGTGAAAGTACAAGGACCGGTACCGTCTTATCTATATACTAGGACCAGTACTGTCTTATCTATAGTGTAAGTACAAGGACCGGTACCGTCTTATCTATAGTGTAAGTACAAGGACCGGTACCGTCTTATCTATAGTGTAAGTACAAGGACCGGTACCGTCTTATCTATAGTGTAAGTACAAGGACCAGTACTGTCTTATCTATAGTGTAAGTACAAGGACCAGTACCATCTTATCTATATCTATAGTTTTAGTACAAGGACCAGTACCATCTTATCTATAGTGTAAGTACAAGGAACATTACTGTCTTATCTATAGTGTAAGTACAAGGACCAGTACCGTCTTATCTATAGTGTAAGTACAAGGACCAGTACTGTCTTATCTATAGTGTAAGTACAAGGACCAGTACCATCTTATCTATAGTGTAAGTACAAGGAACAGTACCGTCTTATCTATAGTGTAAGTACAAGGACCAGTACCGTCTTATCTATAGTGTAAGTACAAGGACCAGTACCGTCTTATCTATAGTGTAAGTACAAGGAACAGTACCGTCTTATCTATAGTGTAAGTACAAGGACCAGTACCGTCTTATCTATAGTGTAAGTACAAGGACCAGTACTGTCTTATCTATAGTGTAAGTACAAGGACCAGTACTGTCTTATCTATATTATAAGTACAAGGACCAGTACCATCTTATCTATATTGTAAGTACAAGGACCAGTACTGTCTTATCTATATTGTAAGTACAAGGACCAGTACTGTCTTATCTATAGTGTAAGTACAAGGACCAGTACCATCTTATCTATAGTGTAAGTACAAGGACCAGTACCGTCTTATCTATAGTGTAAGTACAAGGACCAGTACCATCTTATCTATAGTGAAAGTACAAGGACCGGTACCGTCTTATCTATATACTAGGACCAGTACTGTCTTATCTATAGTGTAAGTACAAGGACCGGTACCGTCTTATCTATAGTGTAAGTACAAGGACCGGTACCGTCTTATCTATAGTGTAAGTACAAGGACCGGTACCGTCTTATCTATAGTGTAAGTACAAGGACCAGTACTGTCTTATCTATATCTATATTGTAAGTACAAGGACCAGTACTGTCTTATCTATAGTGTGAGTACAAGGAACAGTACTGTCTTATCTATAGTGTAAGTACAAGGACCGGTACCGTCTTATCTATAGTGTAAGTACAAGGACCAGTACCGTCTTATCTATAGTGAAAGTACAAGGACCGGTACCGTCTTATCTATATACTAGGACCAGTACCGTCTTATCTATAGTGTAAGTACAAGGACCGGTACCGTCTTATCTATAGTGTAAGTACAAGGACCAGTACCGTCTTATCTATATTGTAAGTACAAGGACCAGTACTGTCTTATCTATAGTGTAAGTACAAGGACCAGTACCATCTTATCTATAGTGTAAGTACAAGGAACAGTACCGTCTTATCTATAGTGTAAGTACAAGGACCAGTACCGTCTTATCTATAGTGTAAGTACAAGGAACAGTACCGTCTTATCTATAGTGTAAGTACAAGGACCAGTACCGTCTTATCTATAGTGTAAGTACAAGGAACAGTACCGTCTTATCTATAGTGTAAGTACAAGGAACAGTACCATCTTATCTATAGTGTAAGTACAAGGAACAGTACCATCTTATCTATAGTGTAAGTACAAGGAACAGTACCGTATTATCTATAGTGTAAGTACAAGGACCAGTACCGTCTTATCTATAGTGTAAGTACAAGGACCAGTACTGTCTTATCTATATTGTAAGTACAAGGAACAGTACCGTCTTATCTATAGTGCAAGTACAAGGAACAGTACCGTATTATCTATAGTGTAAGTACAAGGACCGGTACCGTCTTATCTATAGTGTAAGTACAAGGAACATTACTGTCTTATCTATAGTGTAAGTACAAGGAACAGTACCGTCTTATCTATAGTGTAAGTGCAAGGAACAGTACCGTCTTATCTATAGTGTAAGTACAAGGACCGGTACCGTCTTATCTATAGTGTAAGTACAAGGACCAGTACCATCTTATCTATATCTATAGTGTAAGTACAAGGACCAGTTCTGTCTTATCTATAGTGTAAGTACAAGGACCAGTACTGTCTTATCTATAGTGTAAGTACAAGGACCAGTACCATCTTATCTATAGTGTAAGTACAAGGACCAGTACCATCTTATCTATATCTATATTGTAAGTACAAGGACCAGTACCATCTTATCTATAGTGTAAGTACAAGGACCGGCACCATCTTATCTATAGTGTAAGTACAAGGACCAGTACTGTCTTATCTATAGTTTTAGTACAAGGACCAGTACCATCTTATCTATAGTGTAAGTACAAGGAACATTACTGTCTTATCTATAGTGTAAGTACAAGGACCAGTACCGTCTTATCTATAGTGTAAGTACAAGGACCAGTACTGTCTTATCTATAGTGTAAGTACAAGGACCAGTACCATCTTATCTATAGTGTAAGTACAAGGAACAGTACCGTCTTATCTATAGTGTAAGTACAAGGACCAGTACCGTCTTATCTATAGTGTAAGTACAAGGAACAGTACCGTCTTATCTATAGTGTAAGTACAAGGACCAGTACCGTCTTATCTATAGTGTAAGTACAAGGAACAGTACCGTCTTATCTATAGTGTAAGTACAAGGAACAGTACCATCTTATCTATAGTGTAAGTACAAGGAACAGTACCATCTTATCTATAGTGTAAGTACAAGGAACAGTACCGTATTATCTATAGTGTAAGTACAAGGACCAGTACCGTCTTATCTATAGTGTAAGTACAAGGACCAGTACTGTCTTATCTATATTGTAAGTACAAGGAACAGTACCGTCTTATCTATAGTGCAAGTACAAGGAACAGTACCGTATTATCTATAGTGTAAGTACAAGGACCGGTACCGTCTTATCTATAGTGTAAGTACAAGGAACATTACTGTCTTATCTATAGTGTAAGTACAAGGAACAGTACCGTCTTATCTATAGTGTAAGTGCAAGGAACAGTACCGTCTTATCTATAGTGTAAGTACAAGGACCAGTACCATCTTATCTATATCTATAGTGTAAGTACAAGGACCAGTACTGTCTTATCTATAGTGTAAGTACAAGGACCAGTACTGTCTTATCTATAGTGTAAGTACAAGGACCAGTACTGTCTTATCTATATTATAAGTACAAGGACCAGTACCATCTTATCTATATTGTAAGTACAAGGACCAGTACTGTCTTATCTATAGTGTAAGTACAAGGACCAGTACTGTCTTATCTATAGTGTAAGTACAAGGACCAGTACCATCTTATCTATATTGTAAGTACAAGGACCAGTACCGTCTTATCTAGAGTGTAAGTACAAGGACCAGTACTGTCTTATCTATAGTGTAAGTACAAGGACCGGTACCGTCTTATCTATAGTGTAAGTACAAGGACCAGTACCATCTTATCTATAGTGAAAGTACAAGGACCGGTACGGTCTTATCTATATACTAGGACCAGTACTGTCTTATCTATAGTGTAAGTACAAGGACCGGTACCGTCTTATCTATAGTGTAAGTACAAGGACCGGTACCGTCTTATCTATAGTGTAAGTACAAGGACCGGTACCGTCTTATCTATAGTGTAAGTACAAGGACCAGTACTGTCTTATCTATAGTGTAAGTACAAGGACCAGTACCATCTTATCTATAGTGTAGGTACAAGGACCAGTACCGTCTTATCTATAGTGTAAGTACAAGGACCAGTACCATCTTATCTATAGTGAAAGTACAAGGACCGGTACCGTCTTATCTATATACTAGGACCAGTACTGTCTTATCTATAGTGTAAGTACAAGGACCGGTACCGTCTTATCTATAGTGTAAGTACAAGGACCGGTACCGTCTTATCTATAGTGTAAGTACAAGGACCGGTACCGTCTTATCTATAGTGTAAGTACAAGGACCAGTACTGTCTTATCTATATCTATAGTGTAAGTACAAGGACCAGTACTGTCTTATCTATAGTGTGAGTACAAGGACCAGTACTGTCTTATCTATATCTATAGTGTAAGTACAAGGACCAGTACTGTCTTATCTATAGTGTGAGTACAAGGACCAGTACTGTCTTATCTATAGTGTGAGTACAAGGAACAGTACTGTCTTATCTATAGTGTAAGTACAAGGACCGGTACCGTCTTATCTATATACTAGGACCAGTACTGTCTTATCTATAGTGTAAGTACAAGGACCGGTACCGTCTTATCTATATACTAGGACCAGTACTGTCTTATCTATAGTGAAAGTACAAGGACCGGTACCGTCTTATCTATATACTAGGACCAGTACTGTCTTATCTATAGTGTAAGTACAAGGACCGGTACCGTCTTATCTATAGTGTAAGTACAAGGACCGGTACGGTCTTATCTATAGTGTAAGTACAAGGACCAGTACTGTCTTATCTATATCTATAGTGTAAGTACAAGGACCAGTACTGTCTTATCTATAGTGTGAGTACAAGGACCAGTACTGTCTTATCTATATCTATAGTGTAAGTACAAGGACCAGTACTGTCTTATCTATAGTGTGAGTACAAGGACCAGTACTGTCTTATCTATAGTGTGAGTACAAGGAACAGTACTGTCTTATCTATAGTGTAAGTACAAGGACCGGTACCGTCTTATCTATAGTGTAAGTACAAGGACCAGTACCATCTTATCTATAGTGAAAGTACAAGGACCGGTACCGTCTTATCTATATACTAGGACCAGTACTGTCTTATCTATAGTGTAAGTACAAGGACCGGTACCGTCTTATCTATAGTGTAAGTACAAGGACCGGTACCGTCTTATCTATAGTGTAAGTACAAGGACCGGTACCGTCTTATCTATAGTGTAAGTACAAGGACCAGTACTGTCTTATCTATAGTGTAAGTACAAGGACCAGTACTGTCTTATCTATAGTGTAAGTACAAGGACCAGTACTGTCTTATCTATATTGTAAGTACAAGGAACAGTACCGTCTTATCTATAGTGCAAGTACAAGGAACAGTACCGTATTATCTATAGTGTAAGTACAAGGACCGGTACCGTCTTATCTATAGTGTAAGTACAAGGAACATTACTGTCTTATCTATAGTGTAAGTACAAGGAACAGTACCGTCTTATCTATAGTGTAAGTGCAAGGAACAGTACCGTCTTATCTATAGTGTAAGTACAAGGACCGGTACCGTCTTATCTATAGTGTAAGTACAAGGACCAGTACCATCTTATCTATATCTATAGTGTAAGTACAAGGACCAGTTCTGTCTTATCTATAGTGTAAGTACAAGGACCAGTACTGTCTTATCTATAGTGTAAGTACAAGGACCAGTACCATCTTATCTATAGTGTAAGTACAAGGACCAGTACCATCTTATCTATATCTATATTGTAAGTACAAGGACCAGTACCATCTTATCTATAGTGTAAGTACAAGGACCGGCACCATCTTATCTATAGTGTAAGTACAAGGACCAGTACTGTCTTATCTATAGTTTTAGTACAAGGACCAGTACCATCTTATCTATAGTGTAAGTACAAGGAACATTACTGTCTTATCTATAGTGTAAGTACAAGGACCAGTACCGTCTTATCTATAGTGTAAGTACAAGGACCAGTACTGTCTTATCTATAGTGTAAGTACAAGGACCAGTACCATCTTATCTATAGTGTAAGTACAAGGAACAGTACCGTCTTATCTATAGTGTAAGTACAAGGACCAGTACCGTCTTATCTATAGTGTAAGTACAAGGAACAGTACCGTCTTATCTATAGTGTAAGTACAAGGACCAGTACCGTCTTATCTATAGTGTAAGTACAAGGAACAGTACCGTCTTATCTATAGTGTAAGTACAAGGAACAGTACCATCTTATCTATAGTGTAAGTACAAGGAACAGTACCATCTTATCTATAGTGTAAGTACAAGGAACAGTACCGTATTATCTATAGTGTAAGTACAAGGACCAGTACCGTCTTATCTATAGTGTAAGTACAAGGACCAGTACTGTCTTATCTATATTGTAAGTACAAGGAACAGTACCGTCTTATCTATAGTGCAAGTACAAGGAACAGTACCGTATTATCTATAGTGTAAGTACAAGGACCGGTACCGTCTTATCTATAGTGTAAGTACAAGGAACATTACTGTCTTATCTATAGTGTAAGTACAAGGAACAGTACCGTCTTATCTATAGTGTAAGTGCAAGGAACAGTACCGTCTTATCTATAGTGTAAGTACAAGGACCAGTACCATCTTATCTATATCTATAGTGTAAGTACAAGGACCAGTACTGTCTTATCTATAGTGTAAGTACAAGGACCAGTACTGTCTTATCTATAGTGTAAGTACAAGGACCAGTACTGTCTTATCTATATTATAAGTACAAGGACCAGTACCATCTTATCTATATTGTAAGTACAAGGACCAGTACTGTCTTATCTATAGTGTAAGTACAAGGACCAGTACTGTCTTATCTATAGTGTAAGTACAAGGACCAGTACTGTCTTATCTATATTATAAGTACAAGGACCAGTACCATCTTATCTATATTGTAAGTACAAGGACCAGTACCGTCTTATCTAGAGTGTAAGTACAAGGACCAGTACTGTCTTATCTATAGTGTAAGTACAAGGACCGGTACCGTCTTATCTATAGTGTAAGTACAAGGACCAGTACCATCTTATCTATAGTGAAAGTACAAGGACCGGTACCGTCTTATCTATATACTAGGACCAGTACTGTCTTATCTATAGTGTAAGTACAAGGACCGGTACCGTCTTATCTATAGTGTAAGTACAAGGACCGGTACCGTCTTATCTATAGTGTAAGTACAAGGACCGGTACCGTCTTATCTATAGTGTAAGTACAAGGACCAGTACTGTCTTATCTATAGTGTAAGTACAAGGACCAGTACCATCTTATCTATAGTGTAAGTACAAGGACCAGTACCGTCTTATCTATAGTGTAAGTACAAGGACCAGTACCATCTTATCTATAGTGAAAGTACAAGGACCGGTACCGTCTTATCTATATACTAGGACCAGTACTGTCTTATCTATAGTGTAAGTACAAGGACCGGTACCGTCTTATCTATAGTGTAAGTACAAGGACCGGTACCGTCTTATCTATAGTGTAAGTACAAGGACCGGTACCGTCTTATCTATAGTGTAAGTACAAGGACCAGTACTGTCTTATCTATATCTATAGTGTAAGTACAAGGACCAGTACTGTCTTATCTATAGTGTGAGTACAAGGACCAGTACTGTCTTATCTATATCTATAGTGTAAGTACAAGGACCAGTACTGTCTTATCTATAGTGTGAGTACAAGGACCAGTACTGTCTTATCTATAGTGTGAGTACAAGGAACAGTACTGTCTTATCTATAGTGTAAGTACAAGGACCGGTACCGTCTTATCTATATACTAGGACCAGTACTGTCTTATCTATAGTGTAAGTACAAGGACCGGTACCGTCTTATCTATATACTAGGACCAGTACTGTCTTATCTATAGTGAAAGTACAAGGACCGGTACCGTCTTATCTATATACTAGGACCAGTACTGTCTTATCTATAGTGTAAGTACAAGGACCGGTACCGTCTTATCTATAGTGTAAGTACAAGGACCGGTACGGTCTTATCTATAGTGTAAGTACAAGGACCAGTACTGTCTTATCTATATCTATAGTGTAAGTACAAGGACCAGTACTGTCTTATCTATAGTGTGAGTACAAGGACCAGTACTGTCTTATCTATATCTATAGTGTAAGTACAAGGACCAGTACTCTCTTATCTATAGTGTGAGTACAAGGACCAGTACTGTCTTATCTATAGTGTGAGTACAAGGACCGGTACCGTCTTATCTATAGTGTAAGTACAAGGACCAGTACCATCTTATCTATAGTGAAAGTACAAGGACCGGTACCGTCTTATCTATATACTAGGACCAGTACTGTCTTATCTATAGTGTAAGTACAAGAACCGGTACCGTCTTATCTATAGTGTAAGTACAAGGACCGGTACCGTCTTATCTATAGTGTAAGTACAAGGACCGGTACCGTCTTATCTATAGTGTAAGTACAAGGACCAGTACTGTCTTATCTATAGTGTAAGTACAAGGACCAGTACTGTCTTATCTATAGTGTAAGTACAAGGAACAGTACTGTCTTATCTATAGTGTAAGTACAAGGACCAGTACCATCTTATCTATAGTGTAAGTACAAGGACCAGTACTGTCTTATCTATAGTGTAAGTACAAGGACCAGTACCATCTTATCTATATCTATAGTGTAAGTACAAGGACCAGTTCTGTCTTATCTATAGTGTAAGTACAAGGACCAGTACTGTCTTATCTATAGTGTAAGTACAAGGACCAGTACCATCTTATCTATAGTGTAAGTACAAGGACCAGTACCATCTTATCTATATCTATATTGTAAGTACAAGGACCAGTACCATCTTATCTATAGTGTAAGTACAAGGACCGGCACCGTCTTATGACTCTTATCTATAGTGTAAGTACAAGGACCAGTACTGTCTTATCTATAGTTTTAGTACAAGGACCAGTACCATCTTATCTATAGTGTAAGTACAAGGAACATTACTGTCTTATCTATAGTGTAAGTACAAGGACCAGTACCGTCTTATCTATAGTGTAAGTACAAGGAACAGTACCGTCTTATCTATAGTGTAAGTACAAGGACCAGTACCGTCTTATCTATAGTGTAAGTACAAGGAACAGTACCGTATTATCTATAGTGTAAGTACAAGGACCAGTACCATCTTATCTATATCTATAGTGTAAGTACAAGGAACAGTACTGTCTTATCTATAGTGTAAGTACAAGGACCGGTACCGTCTTATCTATAGTGTAAGTACAAGGAACAGTACCGTCTTATCTATAGTGTAAGTACAAGGACCAGTACCGTCTTATCTATAGTGTAAGTACAAGGAACAGTACCGTCTTATCTATAGTGTAAGTACAAGGACCAGTACCGTCTTATCTATAGTGTAAGTACAAGGAACAGTACCGTATTATCTATAGTGTAAGTACAAGGACCAGTACCGTCTTATCTATAGTGTAAGTACAAGGACCAGTACTGTCTTATCTATATTGTAAGTACAAGGACCAGTACCGTCTTATCTATAGTGCAAGTACAAGGAACAGTACCGTATTATCTATAGTGTAAGTACAAGGACCGGTACCATCTTATCTATAGTGTAAGTACAAGGAACATTACTGTCTTTTCTATAGTGTAAGTACAAGGAACAGTACCGTCTTATCTATAGTGTAAGTGCAAGGAACAGTACCGTCTTATCTATAGTGTAAGTACAAGGACCAGTACCATCTTATCTATATCTATAGTGTAAGTACAAGGACCAGTACTGTCTTATCTATAGTGTAAGTACAAGGACCAGTACTGTCTTATCTATATTATAAGTACAAGGACCAGTACCATCTTATCTATATTGTAAGTACAAGGACCAGTACTGTCTTATCTATATTGTAAGTACAAGGACCAGTACTGTCTTATCTATAGTGTAAGTACAAGGACCAGTACCATCTTATCTATAGTGTAAGTACAAGGACCAGTACCGTCTTATCTATAGTGTAAGTACAAGGACCAGTACCATCTTATCTATAGTGAAAGTACAAGGACCGGTACCGTCTTATCTATATACTAGGACCAGTACTGTCTTATCTATAGTGTAAGTACAAGGACCGGTACCGTCTTATCTATAGTGTAAGTACAAGGACCGGTACCGTCTTATCTATAGTGTAAGTACAAGGACCGGTACCGTCTTATCTATAGTGTAAGTACAAGGACCAGTACTGTCTTATCTATATCTATATTGTAAGTACAAGGACCAGTACTGTCTTATCTATAGTGTGAGTACAAGGAACAGTACTGTCTTATCTATAGTGTAAGTACAAGGACCGGTACCGTCTTATCTATAGTGTAAGTACAAGGACCAGTACCGTCTTATCTATAGTGAAAGTACAAGGACCGGTACCGTCTTATCTATATACTAGGACCAGTACTGTCTTATCTATAGTGTAAGTACAAGGACCAGTACCATCTTATCTATAGTGAAAGTACAAGGACCGGTACCGTCTTATCTATATACTAGGACCAGTACTGTCTTATCTATAGTGTAAGTACAAGGACCGGTACCGTCTTATCTATAGTGTAAGTACAAGGACCGGTACCGTCTTATCTATAGTGTAAGTACAAGGACCGGTACCGTCTTATCTATAGTGTAAGTACAAGGACCAGTACTGTCTTATCTATAGTGTAAGTACAAGGACCAGTACTGTCTTATCTATAGTGTAAGTACAAGGAACAGTACTGTCTTATCTATAGTGTAAGTACAAGGACCAGTACCATCTTATCTATAGTGTAAGTACAAGGACCAGTACCGTCTTATCTAGAGTGTAAGTACAAGGACCAGTACTGTCTTATCTATAGTGTAAGTACAAGGACCGGTACCGTCTTATCTATAGTGTAAGTACAAGGAACAGTATTGTCTTATCTATAGTGTAAGTACAAGGACCAGTACCGTCTTATCTATAGTGTAAGTACAAGGACCAGTACCGTCTTATCTATAGTGTAAGTAGAAGGACCAGTACCGTCTTATCTATAGTGTAAGTACAAGGAACAGTACTGTCTTATCTATAGTGTAAGTACAAGGAACAGTACTGTCTTATCTATAGTGTAAGTTCAAGGACCAGTACCGTCTTATCTATAGTGTAAGTACAAGGACCAGTACCGTCTTATCTATAGTGTAAGTACAAGGACCAGTACCGTCTTATCTATAGTGTAAGTACAAGGACCAGTACCGTCTTATCTATAGTGTATAGTGTAAGTACAAGGACCAGTACCGTCTTATCTATAGTGTAAGTACAAGGACCAGTACCGTCTTATCTATAGTGTAAGTACAAGGACCAGTACCGTCTTATCTATAGTGTAAGTTCAAGGACCAGTACCGTCTTATCTATAGTGTAAGTACAAGGACCAGTACCGTCTTATCTATAGTGTAAGTACAAGGACCAGTACCGTCTTATCTATAGTGTAAGTTCAAGGACCAGTACCGTCTTATCTATAGTGTAAGTACAAGGACCAGTACCGTCTTATCTATAGTGTAAGTACAAGGACCAGTACCGTCTTATCTATAGTGTAAGTACAAGGACCAGTACCGTCTTATCTATAGTGTAAGTACAAGGACCAGAACTGTCTTATCTATAGTGTAAGTACAAGGACCAGTACTGTCTTATCTATAGTGTAAGTACAAGGAACAGTACTGTCTTATCTATAGTGTAAGTACAAGGACCAGTACCATCTTATCTATATCTATAGTGTAAGTACAAGGACCAGTTCTGTCTTATCTATAGTGTAAGTACAAGGACCAGTACCGTCTTATCTATAGTGTAAGTACAAGGACCAGTACCATCTTATCTATATCTATAGTGTAAGTACAAGGAACAGTACTGTCTTATCTATAGTGTAAGTACAAGGACCGGTACCGTCTTATCTATAGTGTAAGTACAAGGACCAGTACTGTCTTATCTATAGTTTTAGTACAAGGACCAGTACCATCTTATCTATAGTGTAAGTACAAGGAACATTACTGTCTTATCTATAGTGTAAGTACAAGGACCAGTACCGTCTTATCTATAGTGTAAGTACAAGGACCAGTACTGTCTTATCTATAGTGTAAGTACAAGGACCAGTACCATCTTATCTATAGTGTAAGTACAAGGAACAGTACCATCTTATCTATAGTGTAAGTACAAGGAACAGTACTGTCTTATCTATAGTGTAAGTACAAGGACCAGTACCGTCTTATCTATAGTGTAAGTACAAGGACCAGTACTGTCTTATCTATATTGTAAGTACAAGGAACAGTACCGTCTTATCTATAGTGCAAGTTCAAGGAACAGTACCGTATTATCTATAGTGTAAGTACAAGGACCGGTACCGTCTTATCTATAGTGTAAGTACAAGGAACATTACTGTCTTATCTATAGTGTAAGTACAAGGAACAGTACCGTCTTATCTATAGTGTAAGTGCAAGGAACAGTACCGTCTTATCTATAGTGTAAGTACAAGGACCAGTACCATCTTATCTATATCTATAGTGTAAGTACAAGGACCAGTACTGTCTTATCTATAGTGTAAGTACAAGGACCAGTACTGTCTTATCTATATTATAAGTACAAGGACCAGTACCATCTTATCTATATCTATAGTGTAAGTACAAGGACCAGTACTGTCTTATCTATAGTGTAAGTACAAGGACCAGTACTGTCTTATCTATATTATAAGTACAAGGACCAGTACCATCTTATCTATATCTATATTGTAAGTACAAGATCCTGTACCATCTTATCTATATTGTAAGTACAAGGACCAGTACTGTCTTATCTATAGTGTAAGTACAAGGACCAGTACCATCTTATCTATAGTGTAAGTACAAGGACCAGTACCGTCTTATCTAGAGTGTAAGTACAAGGACCAGTACTGTCTTATCTATAGTGTAAGTACAAGGACCGGTACCGTCTTATCTATAGTGTAAGTACAAGGAACAGTACTGTCTTATCTATAGTGTAAGTACAAGGACCAGTACCATCTTATCTATAGTGTAAGTACAAGGAACAGTACCGTCTTATCTATAGTGTAAGTACAAGGACCAGTACCGTCTTATCTATAGTGTAAGTACAAGGAACAGTACCGTCTTATCTATAGTGTAAGTACAAGGACCAGTACCGTCTTATCTATAGTGTAAGTACAAGGAACAGTACCGTCTTATCTATAGTGTAAGTACAAGGAACAGTACCATCTTATCTATAGTGTAAGTACAAGGAACAGTACCATCTTATCTATAGTGTAAGTACAAGGAACAGTACCGTATTATCTATAGTGTAAGTACAAGGACCAGTACCGTCTTATCTATAGTGTAAGTACAAGGACCAGTACTGTCTTATCTATATTGTAAGTACAAGGAACAGTACCGTCTTATCTATAGTGCAAGTACAAGGAACAGTACCGTATTATCTATAGTGTAAGTACAAGGACCGGTACCGTCTTATCTATAGTGTAAGTACAAGGAACATTACTGTCTTATCTATAGTGTAAGTACAAGGAACAGTACCGTCTTATCTATAGTGTAAGTGCAAGGAACAGTACCGTCTTATCTATAGTGTAAGTACAAGGACCGGTACCGTCTTATCTATAGTGTAAGTACAAGGACCAGTACCATCTTATCTATATCTATAGTGTAAGTACAAGGACCAGTTCTGTCTTATCTATAGTGTAAGTACAAGGACCAGTACTGTCTTATCTATAGTGTAAGTACAAGGACCAGTACCATCTTATCTATAGTGTAAGTACAAGGACCAGTACCATCTTATCTATATCTATATTGTAAGTACAAGGACCAGTACCATCTTATCTATAGTGTAAGTACAAGGACCGGCACCATCTTATCTATAGTGTAAGTACAAGGACCAGTACTGTCTTATCTATAGTTTTAGTACAAGGACCAGTACCATCTTATCTATAGTGTAAGTACAAGGAACATTACTGTCTTATCTATAGTGTAAGTACAAGGACCAGTACCGTCTTATCTATAGTGTAAGTACAAGGACCAGTACTGTCTTATCTATAGTGTAAGTACAAGGACCAGTACCATCTTATCTATAGTGTAAGTACAAGGAACAGTACCGTCTTATCTATAGTGTAAGTACAAGGACCAGTACCGTCTTATCTATAGTGTAAGTACAAGGAACAGTACCGTCTTATCTATAGTGTAAGTACAAGGACCAGTACCGTCTTATCTATAGTGTAAGTACAAGGAACAGTACCGTCTTATCTATAGTGTAAGTACAAGGAACAGTACCATCTTATCTATAGTGTAAGTACAAGGAACAGTACCATCTTATCTATAGTGTAAGTACAAGGAACAGTACCGTATTATCTATAGTGTAAGTACAAGGACCAGTACCGTCTTATCTATAGTGTAAGTACAAGGACCAGTACTGTCTTATCTATATTGTAAGTACAAGGAACAGTACCGTCTTATCTATAGTGCAAGTACAAGGAACAGTACCGTATTATCTATAGTGTAAGTACAAGGACCGGTACCGTCTTATCTATAGTGTAAGTACAAGGAACATTACTGTCTTATCTATAGTGTAAGTACAAGGAACAGTACCGTCTTATCTATAGTGTAAGTGCAAGGAACAGTACCGTCTTATCTATAGTGTAAGTACAAGGACCAGTACCATCTTATCTATATCTATAGTGTAAGTACAAGGACCAGTACTGTCTTATCTATAGTGTAAGTACAAGGACCAGTACTGTCTTATCTATAGTGTAAGTACAAGGACCAGTACTGTCTTATCTATATTATAAGTACAAGGACCAGTACCATCTTATCTATATTGTAAGTACAAGGACCAGTACTGTCTTATCTATATCTATAGTGTAAGTACAAGGACCAGTACTGTCTTATCTATAGTGTAAGTACAAGGACCAGTACTGTCTTATCTATATTATAAGTACAAGGACCAGTACCATCTTATCTATATTGTAAGTACAAGGACCAGTACCGTCTTATCTAGAGTGTAAGTACAAGGACCAGTACTGTCTTATCTATAGTGTAAGTACAAGGACCGGTACCGTCTTATCTATAGTGTAAGTACAAGGACCAGTACCATCTTATCTATAGTGAAAGTACAAGGACCGGTACCGTCTTATCTATATACTAGGACCAGTACTGTCTTATCTATAGTGTAAGTACAAGGACCGGTACCGTCTTATCTATAGTGTAAGTACAAGGACCGGTACCGTCTTATCTATAGTGTAAGTACAAGGACCGGTACCGTCTTATCTATAGTGTAAGTACAAGGACCAGTACTGTCTTATCTATAGTGTAAGTACAAGGACCAGTACCATCTTATCTATAGTGTAAGTACAAGGACCAGTACCGTCTTATCTATAGTGTAAGTACAAGGACCAGTACCATCTTATCTATAGTGAAAGTACAAGGACCGGTACCGTCTTATCTATATACTAGGACCAGTACTGTCTTATCTATAGTGTAAGTACAAGGACCGGTACCGTCTTATCTATAGTGTAAGTACAAGGACCGGTACCGTCTTATCTATAGTGTAAGTACAAGGACCGGTACCGTCTTATCTATAGTGTAAGTACAAGGACCAGTACTGTCTTATCTATATCTATAGTGTAAGTACAAGGACCAGTACTGTCTTATCTATAGTGTGAGTACAAGGACCAGTACTGTCTTATCTATATCTATAGTGTAAGTACAAGGACCAGTACTGTCTTATCTATAGTGTGAGTACAAGGACCAGTACTGTCTTATCTATAGTGTGAGTACAAGGAACAGTACTGTCTTATCTATAGTGTAAGTACAAGGACCGGTACCGTCTTATCTATATACTAGGACCAGTACTGTCTTATCTAAAGTGTAAGTACAAGGACCGGTACCGTCTTATCTATATACTAGGACCAGTACTGTCTTATCTATAGTGAAAGTACAAGGACCGGTACCGTCTTATCTATATACTAGGACCAGTACTGTCTTATCTATAGTGTAAGTACAAGGACCGGTACCGTCTTATCTATAGTGTAAGTACAAGGACCGGTACGGTCTTATCTATAGTGTAAGTACAAGGACCAGTACTGTCTTATCTATATCTATAGTGTAAGTACAAGGACCAGTACTGTCTTATCTATAGTGTGAGTACAAGGACCAGTACTGTCTTATCTATATCTATAGTGTAAGTACAAGGACCAGTACTGTCTTATCTATAGTGTGAGTACAAGGACCAGTACTGTCTTATCTATAGTGTGAGTACAAGGAACAGTACTGTCTTATCTATAGTGTAAGTACAAGGACCGGTACCGTCTTATCTATAGTGTAAGTACAAGGACCAGTACCATCTTATCTATAGTGAAAGTACAAGGACCGGTACCGTCTTATCTATATACTAGGACCAGTACTGTCTTATCTATAGTGTAAGTACAAGGACCGGTACCGTCTTATCTATAGTGTAAGTACAAGGACCGGTACCGTCTTATCTATAGTGTAAGTACAAGGACCGGTACCGTCTTATCTATAGTGTAAGTACAAGGACCAGTACTGTCTTATCTATAGTGTAAGTACAAGGACCAGTACTGTCTTATCTATAGTGTAAGTACAAGGAACAGTACTGTCTTATCTATAGTGTAAGTACAAGGACCAGTACCATCTTATCTATATCTATAGTTTTAGTACAAGGACCAGTACCATCTTATCTATAGTGTAAGTACAAGGAACATTACTGTCTTATCTATAGTGTAAGTACAAGGACCAGTACCGTCTTATCTATAGTGTAAGTACAAGGACCAGTACTGTCTTATCTATAGTGTAAGTACAAGGACCAGTACCATCTTATCTATAGTGTAAGTACAAGGAACAGTACCGTCTTATCTATAGTGTAAGTACAAGGACCAGTACCGTCTTATCTATAGTGTAAGTACAAGGACCAGTACCATCTTATCTATAGTGTAAGTACAAGGAACAGTACCGTCTTATCTATAGTGTAAGTACAAGGACCAGTACCGTCTTATCTATAGTGTAAGTACAAGGACCAGTACTGTCTTATCTATAGTGTAAGTACAAGGACCAGTACCGTCTTATCTATAGTGTAAGTACAAGGAACAGTACCGTCTTTTCTATAGTGTAAGTACAAGGACCAGTACCGTCTTATCTATAGTGTAAGTACAAGGAACAGTACCGTATTATCTATAGTGTAAGTACAAGGACCAGTACCATCTTATCTATATCTATAGTGTAAGTACAAGGACCAGTACTGTCTTATCTATAGTGTAAGTACAAGGACCAGTACTGTCTTATCTATATTATAAGTACAAGGACCTGTACCATCTTATCTATATTGTAAGTACAAGGACCAGTACTGTCTTATCTATAGTGTAAGTACAAGGACCAGTACCATCTTATCTATAGTGTAAGTACAAGGACCAGTACCGTCTTATCTAGAGTGTAAGTACAAGGACCAGTACTGTCTTATCTATAGTGTAAGTACAAGGACCGGTACCGTCTTATCTATAGTGTAAGTACAAGGAACAGTACTGTCTTATCTATAGTGTAAGTACAAGGACCAGTACCATCTTATCTATAGTGTAAGTACAAGGACCAGTACCGTCTTATCTAGAGTGTAAGTACAAGGACCAGTACTGTCTTATCTATAGTGTAAGTACAAGGACCGGTACCGTCTTATCTATAGTGTAAGTACAAGGAACAGTACTGTCTTATCTATAGTGTAAGTACAAGGACCAGTACCGTCTTATCTATAGTGTAAGTACAAGGACCAGTACCGTCTTATCTATAGTGTAAGTAGAAGGACCAGTACCGTCTTATCTATAGTGTAAGTACAAGGAACAGTACTGTCTTATCTATAGTGTAAGTACAAGGAACAGTACTGTCTTATCTATAGTGTAAGTTCAAGGACCAGTACCGTCTTATCTATAGTGTAAGTACAAGGACCAGTACCGTCTTATCTATAGTGTAAGTACAAGGACCAGTACCGTCTTATCTATAGTGTAAGTACAAGGACCAGTACCGTCTTATCTATAGTGTATAGTGTAAGTACAAGGACCAGTACCGTCTTATCTATAGTGTAAGTACAAGGACCAGTACCGTCTTATCTATAGTGTAAGTACAAGGACCAGTACCGTCTTATCTATAGTGTAAGTTCAAGGACCAGTACCGTCTTATCTATAGTGTAAGTACAAGGACCAGTACCGTCTTATCTATAGTGTAAGTACAAGGACCAGTACCGTCTTATCTATAGTGTAAGTTCAAGGACCAGTACCGTCTTATCTATAGTGTAAGTACAAGGACCAGTACCGTCTTATCTATAGTGTAAGTACAAGGACCAGTACCGTCTTATCTATAGTGTAAGTACAAGGACCAGTACCGTCTTATCTATAGTGTAAGTACAAGGACCAGAACTGTCTTATCTATAGTGTAAGTACAAGGACCAGTACTGTCTTATCTATAGTGTAAGTACAAGGAACAGTACTGTCTTATCTATAGTGTAAGTACAAGGACCAGTACCATCTTATCTATATCTATAGTGTAAGTACAAGGACCAGTTCTGTCTTATCTATAGTGTAAGTACAAGGACCAGTACTGTCTTATCTATAGTGTAAGTACAAGGACCAGTACCATCTTATCTATATCTATAGTGTAAGTACAAGGAACAGTACTGTCTTATCTATAGTGTAAGTACAAGGACCGGTACCGTCTTATCTATAGTGTAAGTACAAGGACCAGTACTGTCTTATCTATAGTTTTAGTACAAGGACCAGTACCATCTTATCTATAGTGTAAGTACAAGGAACATTACTGTCTTATCTATAGTGTAAGTACAAGGACCAGTACCGTCTTATCTATAGTGTAAGTACAAGGACCAGTACTGTCTTATCTATAGTGTAAGTACAAGGACCAGTACCATCTTATCTATAGTGTAAGTACAAGGAACAGTACCATCTTATCTATAGTGTAAGTACAAGGAACAGTACTGTCTTATCTATAGTGTAAGTACAAGGACCAGTACCGTCTTATCTATAGTGTAAGTACAAGGACCAGTACTGTCTTATCTATATTGTAAGTACAAGGAACAGTACCGTCTTATCTATAGTGCAAGTTCAAGGAACAGTACCGTATTATCTATAGTGTAAGTACAAGGACCGGTACCGTCTTATCTATAGTGTAAGTACAAGGAACATTACTGTCTTATCTATAGTGTAAGTACAAGGAACAGTACCGTCTTATCTATAGTGTAAGTGCAAGGAACAGTACCGTCTTATCTATAGTGTAAGTACAAGGACCAGTACCATCTTATCTATATCTATAGTGTAAGTACAAGGACCAGTACTGTCTTATCTATAGTGTAAGTACAAGGACCAGTACTGTCTTATCTATATTATAAGTACAAGGACCAGTACCATCTTATCTATATCTATAGTGTAAGTACAAGGACCAGTACTGTCTTATCTATAGTGTAAGTACAAGGACCAGTACTGTCTTATCTATATTATAAGTACAAGGACCAGTACCATCTTATCTATATCTATATTGTAAGTACAAGGACCTGTACCATCTTATCTATATTGTAAGTACAAGGACCAGTACTGTCTTATCTATAGTGTAAGTACAAGGACCAGTACCATCTTATCTATAGTGTAAGTACAAGGACCAGTACCGTCTTATCTAGAGTGTAAGTACAAGGACCAGTACTGTCTTATCTATAGTGTAAGTACAAGGACCGGTACCGTCTTATCTATAGTGTAAGTACAAGGAACAGTACTGTCTTATCTATAGTGTAAGTACAAGGACCAGTACCATCTTATCTATAGTGTAAGTACAAGGACCAGTACCGTCTTATCTAGAGTGTAAGTACAAGGACCAGTACTGTCTTATCTATAGTGTAAGTACAAGGACCGGTACCGTCTTATCTATAGTGTAAGTACAAGGAACAGTACTGTCTTATCTATAGTGTAAGTACAAGGACCAGTACCGTCTTATCTATAGTGTAAGTACAAGGACCAGTACCGTCTTATCTAGAGTGTAAGTACAAGGACCAGTACTGTCTTATCTATAGTGTAAGTACAAGGACCGGTACCGTCTTATCTATAGTGTAAGTACAAGGAACAGTACTGTCTTATCTATAGTGTAAGTACAAGGACCAGTACCATCTTATCTATAGTGTAAGTACAAGGACCAGTACCGTCTTATCTAGAGTGTAAGTACAAGGACCAGTACTGTCTTATCTATAGTGTAAGTACAAGGACCGGTACCGTCTTATCTATAGTGTAAGTACAAGGAACAGTACTGTCTTATCTATAGTGTAAGTACAAGGACCAGTACCGTCTTATCTATAGTGTAAGTACAAGGACCAGTACCGTCTTATCTATAGTGTAAGTAGAAGGACCAGTACCGTCTTATCTATAGTGTAAGTACAAGGAACAGTACTGTCTTATCTATAGTGTAAGTACAAGGAACAGTACTGTCTTATCTATAGTGTAAGTTCAAGGACCAGTACCGTCTTATCTATAGTGTAAGTACAAGGACCAGTACTGTCTTATCTATAGTGTAAGTACAAGGACCAGTACCGTCTTATCTATAGTGTAAGTACAAGGAACAGTACTGTCTTATCTATAGTGTAAGTACAAGGACCAGTACCGTCTTATCTATAGTGTAAGTACAAGGACCAGTACCGTCTTATCTATAGTGTAAGTAGAAGGACCAGTACCGTCTTATCTATAGTGTAAGTACAAGGAACAGTACTGTCTTATCTATAGTGTAAGTACAAGGAACAGTACTGTCTTATCTATAGTGTAAGTTCAAGGACCGGTACCGTCTTATCTATAGTGTAAGTACAAGGACCAGTACCGTCTTATCTATAGTGTAAGTACAAGGACCAGTACCGTCTTATCTATAGTGTAAGTACAAGGACCAGTACCGTCTTATCTATAGTGTATAGTGTAAGTACAAGGACCAGTACCGTCTTATCTATAGTGTAAGTACAAGGACCAGTACCGTCTTATCTATAGTGTAAGTACAAGGACCAGTACCGTCTTATCTATAGTGTAAGTTCAAGGACCAGTACCGTCTTATCTATAGTGTAAGTACAAGGACCAGTACCGTCTTATCTATAGTGTAAGTACAAGGACCAGTACCGTCTTATCTATAGTGTAAGTTCAAGGACCAGTACCGTCTTATCTATAGTGTAAGTACAAGGACCAGTACCGTCTTATCTATAGTGTAAGTACAAGGACCAGTACCGTCTTATCTATAGTGTAAGTACAAGGACCAGTACCGTCTTATCTATAGTGTAAGTTCAAGGACCAGTACCGTCTTATCTATAGTGTAAGTACAAGGACCAGTACCGTCTTATCTATAGTGTAAGTACAAGGACCAGTACCGTCTTATCTATAGTGTAAGTACAAGGAACAGTACCGTCTTATCTATAGTGTAAGTACAAGGACCAGTACCGTCTTATCTATAGTGTAAGTACAAGGACCAGTACCGTCTTATCTATAGTGTAAGAACCAGGACCAGTACCGTCTTATCTATAGTGTAAGTACAAGGACCAGTACCGTCTTATCTATAGTGTAAGTACAAGGACCAGTACCGTCTTATCTATAGTGTAAGTACAAGGAACAGTACCGTCTTATCTATAGTGTAAGTACAAGGACCGGTACCGTCTTATCTATAGTGTAAGTACAAGGAACAGTACTGTCTTATCTATAGTGTAAGTACAAGGACCAGTACCGTCTTATCTATAGTGTAAGTACAAGGACCAGTACCGTCTTATCTAGAGTGTAAGTACAAGGACCAGTACTGTCTTATCTATAGTGTAAGTACAAGGACCGGTACCGTCTTATCTATAGTGTAAGTACAAGGAACAGTACTGTCTTATCTATAGTGTAAGTACAAGGACCAGTACCATCTTATCTATAGTGTAAGTACAAGGACCAGTACCGTCTTATCTAGAGTGTAAGTACAAGGACCAGTACCGTCTTATCTATATTGTAAGTACAAGACCAGTACCATCTTATCTATAGTGTAAGTACAAGGATCTGCACCATCTTATCTATAGTGTAAGTACAAGGACCAGTACTGTCTTATCTATATTGTAAGTACAAGGACCGGTACCGTCTTATCTATAGTGTAAATACAAGGAACAGTACCATCCTATCTATAGTGTAAGTACAAGGAACATTACTGTCTTATCTATAGTGTAAGTACAAGGACCAGTACCATCTTATCTATAGTGTAAGTACAAGGACCAGTACCGTCTTATCTAGAGTGTAAGTACAAGGACCAGTACTGTCTTATCTATAGTGTAAGTACAAGGACCGGTACCGTCTTATCTATAGTGTAAGTACAAGGAACAGTACTGTCTTATCTATAGTGTAAGTACAAGGACCAGTACTGTCTTATCTATATTGTAAGTACAAGGAACAGTACCGTCTTATCTATAGTGCAAGTACAAGGACCAGTACCGTCTTATCTATAGTGTAAGTACAAGGACCAGTACCGTCTTATCTAGAGTGTAAGTACAAGGACCAGTACTGTCTTATCTATAGTGTAAGTACAAGGACCGGTACCGTCTTATCTATAGTGTAAGTACAAGGAACAGTACTGTCTTATCTATAGTGTAAGTACAAGGACCAGTACCATCTTATCTATAGTGTAAGTACAAGGACCAGTACCGTCTTATCTAGAGTGTAAGTACAAGGACCAGTACCGTCTTATCTATATTGTAAGTACAAGACCAGTACCATCTTATCTATAGTGTAAGTACAAGGATCTGCACCATCTTATCTATAGTGTAAGTACAAGGACCAGTACTGTCTTATCTATATTGTAAGTACAAGGACCGGTACCGTCTTATCTATAGTGTAAATACAAGGAACAGTACCATCCTATCTATAGTGTAAGTACAAGGAACATTACTGTCTTATCTATAGTGTAAGTACAAGGACCAGTACCATCTTATCTATAGTGTAAGTACAAGGACCAGTACCGTCTTATCTAGAGTGTAAGTACAAGGACCAGTACTGTCTTATCTATAGTGTAAGTACAAGGACCGGTACCGTCTTATCTATAGTGTAAGTACAAGGAACAGTACTGTCTTATCTATAGTGTAAGTACAAGGACCAGTACCGTCTTATCTATAGTGTAAGTACAAGGACCAGTACCGTCTTATCTATAGTGTAAGTAGAAGGACCAGTACCGTCTTATCTATAGTGTAAGTACAAGGAACAGTACTGTCTTATCTATAGTGTAAGTACAAGGAACAGTACTGTCTTATCTATAGTGTAAGTTCAAGGACCGGTACCGTCTTATCTATAGTGTAAGTACAAGGACCAGTACCGTCTTATCTATAGTGTAAGTACAAGGACCAGTACCGTCTTATCTATAGTGTAAGTACAAGGACCAGTACCGTCTTATCTATAGTGTATAGTGTAAGTACAAGGACCAGTACCGTCTTATCTATAGTGTAAGTACAAGGACCAGTACCGTCTTATCTATAGTGTAAGTACAAGGACCAGTACCGTCTTATCTATAGTGTAAGTTCAAGGACCAGTACCGTCTTATCTATAGTGTAAGTACAAGGACCAGTACCGTCTTATCTATAGTGTAAGTACAAGGACCAGTACCGTCTTATCTATAGTGTAAGTTCAAGGACCAGTACCGTCTTATCTATAGTGTAAGTACAAGGACCAGTACCGTCTTATCTATAGTGTAAGTACAAGGACCAGTACCGTCTTATCTATAGTGTAAGTACAAGGACCAGTACCGTCTTATCTATAGTGTAAGTTCAAGGACCAGTACCGTCTTATCTATAGTGTAAGTACAACGACCAGTACCGTCTTATCTATAGTGTAAGTACAAGGACCAGTACCGTCTTATCTATAGTGTAAGTACAAGGAACAGTACCGTCTTATCTATAGTGTAAGTACAAGGACCAGTACCGTCTTATCTATAGTGTAAGTACAAGGACCAGTACCGTCTTATCTATAGTGTAAGAACCAGGACCAGTACCGTCTTATCTATAGTGTAAGTACAAGGACCAGTACCGTCTTATCTATAGTGTAAGTACAAGGACCAGTACCGTCTTATCTATAGTGTAAGTACAAGGAACAGTACCGTCTTATCTATAGTGTAAGTACAAGGACCAGTACCGTCTTATCTATAGTGTAAGTACAAGGAACAGAACCGTCTTATCTATAGTGTAAGTACAAGGAACAGTACCGTCTTATCTATAGTGTAAGTACAAGGAACAGTACCGTCTTATCTATAGTGTAAGTACAAGGAACAGTACCGTCTTATCTATAGTGTAAGTACAAGGACCAGCATCATCGTATCTATAGTGTAAGTACAAGGAACAGTACCGTCTTATCTATAGTGTAAGTACAAGGAACAGTACCGTCTTATCGATAGTGTAAGTACAAGAACCTGCACCATCTTTTCTATAGTGTAAGTACAAGGAACAGTACCGTCTTATCTATATTGTAAGTACAAGACCAGTACCATCTTATCTATAGTGTAAGTACAAGGATCTGCACCATCTTATCTATAGTGTAAGTACAAGGACCAGTACTGTCTTATCTATATTGTAAGTACAAGGACCGGTACCGTCTTATCTATAGTGTAAATACAAGGAACAGTACCATCCTATCTATAGTGTAAGTACAAGGAACATTACTGTCTTATCTATAGTGTAAGTACAAGGACCAGTACCATCTTATCTATAGTGTAAGTACAAGGACCAGTACCGTCTTATCTAGAGTGTAAGTACAAGGACCAGTACTGTCTTATCTATAGTGTAAGTACAAGGACCGGTACCGTCTTATCTATAGTGTAAGTACAAGGAACAGTACTGTCTTATCTATAGTGTAAGTACAAGGACCAGTACCGTCTTATCTATAGTGTAAGTACAAGGACCAGTACCGTCTTATCTATAGTGTAAGTAGAAGGACCAGTACCGTCTTATCTATAGTGTAAGTACAAGGAACAGTACTGTCTTATCTATAGTGTAAGTACAAGGAACAGTACTGTCTTATCTATAGTGTAAGTTCAAGGACCAGTACCGTCTTATCTATAGTGTAAGTACAAGGACCAGTACCGTCTTATCTATAGTGTAAGTACAAGGACCAGTACTGTCTTATCTATAGTGTAAGTACAAGGACCGGTACCGTCTTATCTATAGTGTAAGTACAAGGAACAGTACTGTCTTATCTATAGTGTAAGTACAAGGACCAGTACCGTCTTATCTATAGTGTAAGTACAAGGACCAGTACCGTCTTATCTATAGTGTAAGTAGAAGGACCAGTACCGTCTTATCTATAGTGTAAGTACAATGAACAGTACTGTCTTATCTATAGTGTAAGTACAAGGAACAGTACTGTCTTATCTATAGTGTAAGTTCAAGGACCGGTACCGTCTTATCTATAGTGTAAGTACAAGGACCAGTACCGTCTTATCTATAGTGTAAGTACAAGGACCAGTACCGTCTTATCTATAGTGTAAGTACAAGGACCAGTACCGTCTTATCTATAGTGTATAGTGTAAGTACAAGGACCAGTACCGTCTTATCTATAGTGTAAGTACAAGGACCAGTACCGTCTTATCTATAGTGTAAGTACAAGGACCAGTACCGTCTTATCTATAGTGTAAGTTCAAGGACCAGTACCGTCTTATCTATAGTGTAAGTACAAGGACCAGTACCGTCTTATCTATAGTGTAAGTACAAGGACCAGTACCGTCTTATCTATAGTGTAAGTTCAAGGACCAGTACCGTCTTATCTATAGTGTAAGTACAAGGACCAGTACCGTCTTATCTATAGTGTAAGTACAAGGACCAGTACCGTCTTATCTATAGTGTAAGTACAAGGACCAGTACCGTCTTATCTATAGTGTAAGTTCAAGGACCAGTACCGTCTTATCTATAGTGTAAGTACAAGGACCAGTACCGTCTTATCTATAGTGTAAGTACAAGGACCAGTACCGTCTTATCTATAGTGTAAGTACAAGGAACAGTACCGTCTTATCTATAGTGTAAGTACAAGGACCAGTACCGTCTTATCTATAGTGTAAGTACAAGGACCAGTACCGTCTTATCTATAGTGTAAGAACCAGGACCAGTACCGTCTTATCTATAGTGTAAGTACAAGGACCAGTACCGTCTTATCTATAGTGTAAGTACAAGGACCAGTACCGTCTTATCTATAGTGTAAGTACAAGGAACAGTACCGTCTTATCTATAGTGTAAGTACAAGGACCAGTACCGTCTTATCTACAGTGTAAGTACAAGGAACAGAACCGTCTTATCTATAGTGTAAGTACAAGGAACAGTACCGTCTTATCTATAGTGTAAGTACAAGGAACAGTACCGTCTTATCTATAGTGTAAGTACAAGGAACAGTACCGTCTTATCTATAGTGTAAGTACAAGGACCAGCATCATCGTATCTATAGTGTAAGTACAAGGAACAGTACCGTCTTATCTATAGTGTAAGTACAAGGAACAGTACCGTCTTATCGATAGTGTAAGTACAAGAACCTGCACCATCTTTTCTATAGTGTAAGTACAAGGAACAGTACCGTCTTATCTATATTGTAAGTACAAGACCAGTACCATCTTATCTATAGTGTAAGTACAAGGATCTGCACCATCTTATCTATAGTGTAAGTACAAGGACCAGTACTGTCTTATCTATATTGTAAGTACAAGGACCGGTACCGTCTTATCTATAGTGTAAATACAAGGAACAGTACCATCCTATCTATAGTGTAAGTACAAGGAACATTACTGTCTTATCTATAGTGTAAGTACAAGGACCAGTACCGTCTTATCTATAGTGTAAGTACAAGGACCGGTACCGTCTTATCTATAGTGTAAGTACAAGGACCGGTACCGTCTTATCTATAGTGTAAGTACAAGGACCGGTACCGTCTTATCTATAGTGTAAGTACAAGGACCGGTACCGTCTTATCTATAGTGTAAGTACAAGGACCGGTACCGTCTTATCTATAGTGTAAGTACAAGGACCGGTACCGTCTTATCTATAGTGTAAGTACAAGGACCGGTACCGTCTTATCTATAATGTAAGTACAAGGACCGGTACCGTCTTATCTATAGTGTAAGTACAAGGACCGGTACCGTCTTATCTATAGTGTAAGTACAAGGACCGGTACCGTCAGATCTATAGTGTAAGTACAAGGACCGGTACCGTCTTATCTATAGTGTAAGTACAAGGAGTGGTACCGTCTTATCTATAGTGTAAGTACAAGGAACAGTACCGTCTTATCTATAGTGTAAGTACAAGGACCAGTACCGTCTTATCTATAGTGTAAGTACAAGGAACAGTACCGTCTTATCTATAGTGTAAGTACAAGGAACAGTACCGTCTTATCTATAGTGTAAGTACAAGGAACAGTACTGTCTTATCTATAGTGTAAGTACAAGGACCAGTACCGTCTTATCTATAGTGTAAGTACAAGGATCCAGTACCGTCTTATCTATAGTGTAAGTACAAGGACCAGTACCGTCTTATCTATAGTGTAAGTACAAGGACCAGTACCGTCTTATCTATAGTGTAAGTACAAGGACCAGTACCGTCTTATCTATAGTGTAAGTACAAGGACCAGTACCGTCTTATCTATAGTGTAAGTACAAGGACCAGTACCGTCTTATCTATAGTGTAAGTACAAGGACCAGTACCGTCTTATCTATAGTGTAAGTACAAGGACCGGTACCGTCTTATCTATAGTGTAAGTACAAGGACCGGTACCGTCTTATCTATAGTGTAAGTACAAGGAACAGTACCGTCTTATCTATAGTGTAAGTACAAGGACCGGTACCGTCTTATCTATAGTGTAAGTACAAGGACCGGTACCGTCTTATCTATAGTGTAAGTACAAGGACCGGTACCGTCTTATCTATAGTTTAAGTACAAGGACCGGTACCGTCTTATCTATAGTGTAAGTACAAGGACCGGTACCGTCTTATCTATAGTGTAAGTACAAGGACCGGTACCGTCTTATCTATAGTGTAAGTACAAGGACCGGTACCGTCAGATCTATAGTGTAAGTACAAGGACCGGTACCGTCTTATCTATAGTGTAAGTACAAGGACTGGTACCGTCTTATCTATAGTGTAAGTACAAGGACCGGTACCGTCTTATCTATAGTGTAAGTACAAGGACCAGTACCGTCTTATCTATAGTGTAAGTACAAGGAACAGTACCGTCTTATCTATAGTGTAAGTACAAGGACCGGTACCGTCTTATCTATAGTGTAAGTACAAGGACCGGTACCGTCTTATCTATAGTGTAAGTACAAGGACCGGTACCGTCTTATCTATAGTGTAAGTACAAGGACCGGTACCGTCTTATCTATAGTGTAAGTACAAGGACCGGTACCGTCTTATCTATAGTGTAAGTACAAGGACCGGTACCGTCTTATCTATAGTGTAAGTACAAGGACCGGTACCGTCTTATCTATAGTGTAAGTACAAGGACCGGTACCGTCAGATCTATAGTGTAAGTACAAGGACCGGTACCGTCTTATCTATAGTGTAAGTACAAGGACTGGTACCGTCTTATCTATAGTGTAAGTACAAGGAACAGTACCGTCTTATCTATAGTGTAAGTACAAGGACTGGTACCGTCTTATCTATATTGTAAGTACAAGGAACAGTACCGTCTTATCTATAGTGTAAGTATAAGGAACAGTACCGTCTTATCTATAGTGTAAGTACAAGGAACAGTACTGTCTTATCTATAGTGTAAGTACAAGGACCAGTACCGTCTTATCTATAGTGTAAGTACAAGGATCCAGTACCGTCTTATCTATAGTGTAAGTAGAAGGACCAGTACCGTCTTATCTATAGTGTAAGTACAAGGAACAGTACCGTCTTATCTATAGTGTAAGTAGAAGGACCAGTACCGTCTTATCTATAGTGTAAGTACAAGGACCAGTACCGTCTTATCTATAGTGTAAGTACAAGGACCAGTACCGTCTTATCTATAGTGTAAGTACAAGGACCAGTACCGTCTTATCTATAGTGTAAGTACAAGGACCAGTACCGTCTTATCTATAGTGTAAGTACAAGGACCAGTACCGTCTTATCTATAGTGTAAGTACAAGGAACGGTACCGTCTTATCTATAGTGTAAGTACAAGGACCGGTACCGTCTTATCTATAGTGTAAGTACAAGGAACAGTACCGTCTTATCTATAGTGTAAGTACAAGGAACAGTACCGTCTTATCTATAGTGTAAGTACAAGGACCAGTACCATCTTATCTATAGTGTAAGTACAAGGACCAGTACCATCTTATCTATAGTGTAAGTACAAGGAACAGTACCATCTTATCTATAGTGTAAGTACAAGGAACAGTACCATCTTATCTATAGTGTAAGTACAAGGACCAGTACCGTCTTATCTATAGTGTAAGTACAAGGACCAGTACCATCTTATCTATAGTGTAAGTACAAAGAACAGTACCGTCTTATCTATAGTGTTAGTACAAGGACCGGTACCATCTTATCTATAGTGTAAGTACAAGGACCAGTACCGTCTTATCTATAGTGCAAGTACAAGGAACAGTACCATCTTATCTATAGTGTAAGTACAAGGACCAGTACCGTCTTATCTATAGTGTAAGTACAAGGACCGGTACCGTCTTATCTATAGTGTAAGTACAAGGACCAGTACCATCTTATCTATAGTGTAAGTACAAGGACCAGTACCGTCTTATCTATAGTGTAAGTACAAGGACCAGTACCGTCTTATCTATAGTGTAAGTACAAGGACCGGTACCGTCTTATCTATAGTGTAAGTACAAGGACTGGTACCGTCTTATCTATAGTGTAAGTACAAGGAACAGTACCATCTTATCTATAGTGTAAGTACAAGGAACAGTACCATCTTATCTATAGTGTAAGTACAAGGACCAGTACCGTGTTATCTATAGTGTAAGTGCAAGGACCAGTACCATCTTATCTATAGTGTAAGTACAAGGACCAGTACTGTCTTATCTATAGTGTAAGTGCAAGGACCAGTACCATCTTATCTATAGTGTAAGTACAAGGACCAGTACTGTCTTATCTATAGTGTAAGTACAAGGACCGGTACCGTCTTATCTATAGTGTAAGTACAAGGACCGGTACTGTCTTATCTATAGTGTAAGTACAAGGAACAGTACCGTCTTATCTATAGTGTAAGTACAAGGACCGGTACCGTCTTATCTATAGTGTAAGTACAAGGAACAGTACCGTCTTATCTATAGTGTAAGTACAAGGACCGGTACCGTCTTATCTATAGTGTAAGTACAAGGACCAGTACCGTCTTATCTATAGTGTAAGTGCAAGGAACAGTGCCGTCTTATCTATAGTGTAAATACAAGGACCGGTACTGTCTTATCTATAGTGTAAATACAAGGACCAGTACCCGTCTTATCTATAGTGTAAATACAAGGACCAGTACCATCTTATCTATAGTGTAAGTACAAGGAACAGTACTGTCTTATCTATAGTGTAAGTACAAGGAACAGTACCGTCTTATCTATAGTGTAAATACAAGGACCAGTACCGTCTTATCTATAGTGTAAGTACAAGGAACATTACTGTCTTATCTATAGTGTAAGTACAAGGACCAGTACCGTCTTATCTATATCTATAGTGTAAGTACAAGGACCGGTACCGTCTTATCTATAGTGTAAGTACAAGGACCAGTACTGTCTTATCTATAGTGTAAGTACAAGGACCAGTACTGTCTTATCTATAGTGTAAGTACAAGGACCGGTACCGTCTTATCTATAGTGTAAGTACAAGGACCAGTACCGTCTTATCTATAGTGTAAGTACAAGGAACGGTACCATCTTATCTATAGTGTAAGTACAAGGAACAGTACCATCTTATCTATAGTGTAAGTACAAGGAAAGGTACCGTCTTATCTATAGTGTAAGTACAAGGAACAGTACCCGTCTTATCTATAGTGTAAATACAAGGACCGGTACTGTCTTATCTATAGTGTAAGTATCACATAAGGCTTCCAAGATTTGTAGGGAAAGGTACAAGATAAATACTGTTTATTGGTCTATGGTGACAATGATATTAACCCCTTTGACCTCCAGTACAGCTTTTTATTTGCCCGCCAAATTGACAAGACATTTTATGGTATGACGTTGTCCATCCATCTCAAACTTTTATTTGTCCAAAGGTTTCCTCCTACAATTTTCAACTGATCTCTTTCAAGCTTAGTAGGCTTAATCACCATAACATGAAGTTGTGTTTTCCTTAATGGTGGTTGGATTCGACAATATTTGTTAGAGTTATGGCCCCTTGGGACTTTGTATCTGCTGTTATTTCGGGCATTATGTGGAAAAGGTCCATTTTTTTGTGCATTTTCTTCAATTCCTTTCAAATTTCGTATACTTCAAAAAGTTGTGACATTTAACCCATCCTCAAGGAAGCATAAACAGTTTTCATCCTACTTCTTTAAGCATCTTTTGAGAGTACTGTTTTATTTTAGGAAATAGAAATATATATATATGTACTGGGTATTAAAATTCTATGTGCCAGTTCAGGTTTAGCCTCACAGTGGCCTTGAAATGTTGTCCACACACAGGATAAGTTTTGATAAAGTTTTTGACGTTTTTGGACATTTGTAAATGTAACAAAGGTCATTATTATATCAATGCCTCCGCTAGGATTTGAACCCTGAATCTCTGGCTATTTGTCTTATGCTCAACCGATTGAGCTAAAGAGAAGAATAGAGCAGTATATTTCAGCTAGTATTTACCAGGGTTACATATATATGTTCATTAGTTTGCATACTTGTTGTGATTGAGATTGATGCCTCAGCACTCACTATGAGGATAGGACCTTTACATGGCGCAGATCATTTCATTCTCTTGTACTCTTTCAAAAGTCTCCATGTAAATCTTTTCTTTGTTCATATTTTGTCTCGAGTTAAATCACTTTTGAGTGCAGATTATGGTTTTTGGCATTTCAGTATTCTCTGTAATAAAAAAAAATCAATTTATTTACTATAAAATGTTGGTTTCCTGCAATTTAAATTAGAATCACTGCCATAACCTTTGTTTGGGATCACAGAATGTTATCCTCATGTCATAATGTGGTAGTTTTACTGCAGAAACCTGAAGTTTGTGTTTCATTTATTTCAGGCTTTACATGAATATGCCACGATTGTGACTAGTCCAAAGGTCTCCATTTCCTCAACTGCGGAGGCCTTACACAACATGCTGTGATCTTAGTTCTTTAACTCTAGTGTGAGAACCACATGACCTTTGTTGACCAATGAGATGGTTCTCATCATACGAATCATCCTAAACTAAACTTGTGTTATATATGAATTTCCACATCCCTTATATTCATGGGTTACACTCACCTATACTCTCTACAACCCTGGATGATATATCAAGGCAAAAATGAAAACACACTCATAAAAAACTGACCAATCGCTAGGCTACGATGCCAGTCTTTTGAAGATTCCAAAGAGCCGCACCGACTTCAAAGCCTATCAATTTTTACCGTTATGTGACCACGAGATTCTTTTGATGTACATCAGAGGATCAAGCCAGTTTTCTTGGCTCATCAACAATGTGCTGCACAGAGAGTCTTTGGTTTTGCCAGGATATATATTCTAGGGGTGTAGAGTGTAGGTGAGCATGATCCCTGGATATCCAAGATAGAAATTCCAGTTTGTTTGTGATATCCAGTCAATATTAAATGATGTATGTTTAACATGTTTGTCATAATATCAACAGTCTTTATTTCTACCTGACTGTTGATATTCATTTTATTACATTCCCTGTTGATCAAAGAGTAAAAATTTACCGAGTAATTAACTTGATGTCTAAAAGACTGAACTTGAATGATTAGGACAAAACTTCAGCTTTTTGATGAACAGAATATCATACTTCTACTCACATCCAAGGCAGGAGAGTTTCAGACACAGTAACTTAGGTCAAATTTGGAAATATTCCTTTATTTACAAATTGCCTTATATCTTTGTTCACTTTAATTTGTGCACATTACATTTGGTGTGGAGAAAAAATACTGTGAAACCTGCTTGTAAAACCACAAACATTTTTTTTGGTAAGACTAATTTCAGTGCTCCCAAGTGAAGTATGTAATTGGGTTAAAATGTTTTCAAATGAATCAGTAGATAGAAAATGATTTTTTTCACATGTGCTATTGCACAGTTTGAAGTATTACCATGATGTATATGTGTAAAAAAAAAAAGTTAGTGCAATAAATTCTATCCTCAAATATTTTATGTATTTCTATACAAACCTTCACCAGTATTATACATGTGTTTAGTATACTTTAACCATATTGTACCACCAATAAGCCCATGCCTGTTAATAAGCCCAGTCTCCTTTCTTCTCACTTTCCATGCATTGGCATAAGGGTGCATAGGATTAACTCATTCACTCGAAATGAAATATTCTAACCATTAATTTGGAAGAGTTTAAATGCCTTATTAGGGAAGAATGAGTTCAGCCAAATTTCCTTTGCAGATGACAAGTAGAGAAATTCATTTATCATTGAATCTGTATATTTTTGTTGTTTATCATTAACTTCTTTGGTGTGTTCACTACAAACCTACTGATTGGCTGTGATAAAAAGATTTGATCTTAAAACTGTTGATATATTAAAATAAGCATTAAATCATCATAAATTTTTTGTTAAATTCTAAAGCATACATTTTACAATATTTACATTGTTTTGGTTAGTTTGATAGAGTACCAAAGTCACACCATTTTTGTGTCGCCTGAAAAGGCAACATATAGGGATCACTATGTCGGCGGCGTCTGCACCAACAGTTTCCGTGATATAACTTGAGTTTCCTTGGGCCAATCAAACTCAAACTTCATACAGTGCTTCCTTACCAAAAGTGCTTGCTTGAGATTGCTTTCCAGGGTCAAAGGTCAAGGTCACTGTTGCTATTAATAGAAAATCGGTTTCCGTGCAATAACTTGAGTTTCCTTCGGCCAATCAAACTCAAACTTCATAGAGTGCTCCCTAAACAAAAGTGCTCACTTGGAATTGTTTTTCAGGGTCAAAAATCACTGTTGCTATAAATAGAAATTCTGTTTCCGTGCGATAACTTGAGTATCCTTGGGCCAATCAAATTCAAACTCATACAGTGCTTTCTTACCAAAAGTTCTCACTTGGGATTGCTTTTCAGGGTCAATGGTCAAGGTCACTGTTGCTAAAAATAGAAATTCTGTTTTCGTGCGATAACTTGAGTTTCCTTGGGCCAATTAAACTCTAACTTTTTACAATGCTTCATTACCAAAAGTGCTTGCTTGGGATTGCTTTTCAGGGTCAAAGGTCCAAGAACAAGGCCACTGTTGCTATTCCACTTGGAACTGATACAATGCATATCCATAGCTAGCTCCTAAAAACTTATCTCCCAACTTGCTGCGCAGGCGTAAGTCATGTTGGAAAAACTGTAATTATCCTTACTTATACTGTTGTAAGTACCTAATGTATCACAAAGCCCAACTCCCGCTGAACATAACCCAAACTTTCTGCACATAACCCCCGGGCCTATCACCAGGACACCACAGTATTATAATGTGGTTTGGCAATATCATACTGTGATATAGTACAACAGATTCCCTTTAATATAACTTTGTTTAATATAACATTTCTGTTAATATCATGTTTTTCTAATGCTTTTCCCCCTCTACCCGGTATTTTGTAAGTAATTCAGCTGTTTGATATAACCTCTTATTTTCATGCTACATTAATTGCCAGTTTTCAGACATATCACTAATAAGATTTACCTGTATAGACTGAAGTAACTAAAGGCCCAATATACGTAACTTTGGGAAATTTTTCGTGATTCTGAAAAATTCTGAAAAAAAATCCAGTTGATAACCATGCAAAAATAAGCCTAAAACAAAGTAAACCTGAGCGGTAACTAACAAGAAACTTTTAGAAGAAAAATCCAAAGAATTGAAAATAATTCAGGTGGGGCCCACTTCAACAACAAGCCGATGTTAGAAGACAGTTCAAAATGGACACGTGTTTACAAATACCGATTTTCAACTGCTTCTGTACCGGTAACCGCGAAATAATTCACCTTGAATATTGCTGATATCAGTTAATCTTAACTAAATCCATAAATACAATAGTTATTAGGCTTGATTTTGTTTTCAAGTTTTACCAAAAGTTACGTATATTGGGCCTTTAAAAGCAGTGCTGAGCTTTCTTATAGTTGCCTAACTGATTCTGGTATTTATAAACCACTTGAAATCTTATAGAAGCTTACGCAGAAATAATATGTCACTACTAATGCCTTATTTCACATAATATTTCACTTTATATTCGATTTTCTTTGGCAAATAAAGCATGACAGTAAATGGAATACACTGTTGAATAATAACTTCCCTGAAGTATATATTTTACCCTTACTCTGTTATACAATATTTTGTTTCAAATATTGTTATGTAGGTTGGCAAAGTGCAATATTTCAATGTTATAAAATAAAGATGTGATTTATTTCATTTTCATATGTATATAAAGATATTATATGTAAAGTTACTATTAAAACATGTTATATGAAAGTATAAGTACCTTATATATCCAACAAATAACCCATGCTTACTTCAATATCCCCACTAATCTGTGTTGTATTTCAGAGGAAATGCCACAGGAAATACAATTTCATTGTCCTGTTGTATGCCAGACATCCTATTCTATGTGTAGTTAGCCCCTAGCTGAGTTTATAACTGTAGGATAGGGTATTTCTATAGTAGTGGAAAGTGAAAGTGAAAATTACCTATACTTCATTTGACTTGATAGTGCTCATGCCCTTTTAACCAAAGGATGAGTAGGCTAATTAAAACCTGTAAAAAGTCTTTAACTTCACTGATCTGCCAATCCTCAATATTTTGACCTAAAGACTCTATTTCAAATAAAAAGGTTAAGTTGAATACAATACTTCAAAAACAATTCCTTATTATCAAGGTATAAAAGAGGAGCAGAGTCCAGGTTTAAAATGATCCTGCCGACATGTTTAGGTCATCAGGGCACAATTTATCAGTGAGACTGTTACATTTTGAAGATGAATAACAATTCCTTATTACGTAACAGAAATTTTTTAGAGGAACCACATTTTATGATTTAAAAATTATTCAATATACAGCAAGATGTTGATATAATACCTTTTGTTTTATTTCCCACTGACTTCGTAAGCCCCCCCCACCCCCCCCACCCCCCCCACCCCCCCCACCCCCCCCACCCCATTTCAATGTCTCTTACACCTGTTTTCTGAAGATTTCCTTTATACAATTACAACTGCCCTATATAATGCTGGAAAAGTATATACATAGAGGCATTTGTTGCATTATGATCAACAAATGCAGTGTATTTTACTTAAATGTTTAAATTCCTTAGTAGACTAACTCAGAAAAAAAATATGACCATAATGTAATTATTTATTTGTTGCATACTATACCAACAAAATGGCATATAACTTAAACCTGTACAATCTTTACAGAATCATTAATTCATCCAACCCTGGAGTTCCATAATGAATTATTCCAACCTTTGAATCAGAAGAGTTTAAATGTGTCTTCAGGGGTGAATAAGAGAAAAATTTGGCTGCTACTACTCATTACACTTCTTCATTGTTCAGCGAAGAAAAAGGTACATAATTCTGTAACAGATAAATATAACTTTAAGTTATGTTTTATCGTATTACATGTATGATCAAATTTAAATGTTGAAGTGTTGTCACTTCAGAGTAACTGTTTAAAACTATTATAGTCTGGTTGTTATAATGACTGCCAATATGTATGTACAATTGTAATATGTATTGGATGTTTGAAGTCGCCCTGTTTACATTGGGGACAAGCAAGACTAATGGAAATAATAAAGAATACAAACTTTAATCTGATGTTGTGTGCTACATGGTATGAGTGGCAGACACTTATTTGGGATAAACTTCTACCTACCACAGTAATTAGCAAAATGGACAAGATCTTTCACAGTGAGCATCAAATAATAATGATAATAGTAATATGAGGTTCTTATATATTGCTTTATCACAACGTAGTTCAAATTTTGTCTTAACGCCGTTCACAAATAATTATCAGTGGTTATAGGGCCTTTGCAACCAGTCCCTATCTTTCTCAAATTCCCTGGGGAACATGCACATTTTGGCCCTTACAGCTAGTATTCTACAGTCTCTAGCACTGCATGCCCATGCAACCAAGTTGAGTAGACTGGAACAAGCAGAGTAACGTATATCTTGCTCAAAAATACAACAAGTTGCTGTTCTCTGACTTGAACCCCTGACCCTTCAGTCATGAGCCTGGCTTCCTACCACTAGTCTGGCATGCCAACACTTACATTGTGTTGTTTCATTCATCATCTGTCCATGGTGTGTAGTCTGTTGTACTGTTTTTCAATACGAGAGGAAAATACTCCCAAGGCTAGTTTTTCCAACAATGCTGTGTGTGCCCCAGACCACAGTTGCTTGAGTTTCTGTCAGTAATTAATAAATATATATGTGTGAAATGAGCTTCCTATTACAGTAATCTGTAATGGTCCGCGGCTCCATATATATAAACATTTTTTATATACTGACAGAAACTCAAGCAACTGTGCCCAAACGAACTAAAAGTAGATGGCATGACCTTCAGGAGGGCTGAGGGACATGGTCAAATTGCATGATGTTTTAGCTCGCCTTCCTGAATGTCAACTTCTCCCTTAAAACACAACTTTTCCTGAATTGCTTAATACATGTGGATTTTAGCTAAACTTCGTCTGGATCATCCTGAGGCCAAGGGCATTAGCAGTGGGTGAAACCTACTTAAAAATTTAAGTTGCTTCCCTTGGGGTAGAGAGGTGGGGCCGAAAAGGTTAAATAGAGATAAACATTTAAAACCCTTCTCCACAATAGGGATAAAAGGATTTCATCACAATTCAGTCTGTAGCATCCTTGAGGGAATAGCACTCAACTTTATATAAACCCCCTTGCTGCAATGTTCAGAGGCCAGGCCAGTAAGGAAATCGAAGGTTTAAATATTAAGAATTCTTTTATTTTTGTACCATCTCCTCTCAAATCACTGGACATATTTCAACCAAATTGTGATGATACCGCCTTGGCATACGGGGATCAAAGGATTATGGTTCTGAACCTTCTTGCTTCTGAGTTACAGTGTCAAAAGAGGTGAAATTGGTTAATTTATTTTCAAAGTCATTTTTATCCAAATTACTGGACAGATTTCAAATAAAGTGTGATGCTAGCAATAGTTTCTAATAGAAAAAACTATCCGAAAAATGGGCCAAAATTAACTAAATCGTCAAATTTCCCTAATTTATGCATATTTGAGAATTGTTACCATGACAACCAGAGTTGGAACGAAATAATTATTGTTTCAGTATTATCAGGGAGTTTAATAATCAGTTTCAAAATTTGATGATTTGAGGGCAAAAAAAGGTGCAAATAATACATAGTCCTTTTAACGTCTTAAGAGTGGTATCAAGAGAGGTTCAAACGAGTTGTCTGCATGGAATAACCTCTTTTCCCAAACTAATCGGCAGATTTCAACCAAATTGTGGCGGTACTAGTAGTATCTTGAAAAAATCAGAGAATTCCTAAGCATCAACAAAACCATAATCAGAATTCAAAATCTATTAAAACATTGGCAAAATATGAAAAAGGGAAGATTCACCCGGAGATTTAAAAAAGGAATACCAGGTGTTCAGGAGGAGTAACCATTTTCTGCTTCGAAATATGGTTGTTTGGATACTTACTGAATTTCTTTCCTGATTACACATGTACTGGACAGCTTTCAACCCTAATCCAAAAGCATTTGTCGTGCAGCATTGAAAAGAAAAAAGAAGCTGAATTGAAACAAAAACCGGTAATACAAGTAGGAGTTCAATGGTTTGTTATCCTCAAAGAAATGTTCTAGCTCTGTTTTCACGGCACTTTCATTGAACAGCATAGTCTTCATCGTCGGAAACCCACGGTACACTTCTCTGACGATGCAAACACGTCAGAGACCCGTGGGTTTCCGACGATGCATAGTCTTATGTGTCACTTGTTCTCGATCCTTTCCTTGAATCTCTTGAACGTGAATTTCTATTGTTAAATCAATTAACGATTTCACATAGATATTTCGGGGCGTTTCTTCACATTGTGCATAGCGTCTTTGCCTAAATAATCCATATGATCCTACATGCTGTGCATCTAGAATCTACCAGCAGGATCAGTCGACCTCCGGAATATCTTCAGCAATCTGTGTTCCTTGTACTTCGCATGTTGATCAGTGAAAAGCTTCGGCAGCATAAGTCTACTTTACAATATTCAAGTGAAACACTAACTAAAGTCTGTACTAGGCCTATCTTACTTAGATTGTGGGAATCTAATATATACATTAAATGCTTATGAGCTGCCTTAAAGTTAAAATCAATGCTGTAAAATGATGGTTTAGTTTCTGTGGTGCATATTATACGGCAAAGGTGTCCTTATTAAAGCATTTAACTGTTGCCGAATTGGTAGCATAGAGTCGATATGGATACAATTTGGGTGACAGATTAATAGATAGGGCGACAGCATGGTATCGGAAACCCACCGGGTACACTTCTCTGATGTGATGCAAACGTCAGAGAAGTGTACCGTGGGTTTCCGACGATGGGTATAGGGGAAACAGGAATACCCGGCGCGGTAAAATATGTATATATGTCAAAGAAAATTTAAGTTGATAAAAGAAGAAGACTAATCCGGTCTTTTGATTTTATTCAAAATTGCACTAGCAGATCCAGAGTGGCAGTGGGGTCCTGACCCCCCCCCCCCCCCCTCCCCCCCCCCCCCCCCCCCGCCCCCTTTTTCGATGGAACCCCTCCTTTCGAAAATCCTGCATCTGCACCTGAATTGGACAGATTTTTACCAACCCGAGACTAATATAATAGCTATTTTCGATTCCAGAGATGTAATCTGATTAAAATACAGACCCTTTTATACATACGATAGTAATAGTGAGAATCTGTATTTTAATCAGATTGCCAGAGGTGTAGAGAGCGTTAAAAATGAGCGGTCACTCCTTTGAATACCGTGAATATCTGATCCGCTAAATAATGGGTGTTCCTGGCGGGGTCGATACATCGGTAACGCCAATATTTAGCGTATCAGATGGCCAGAATCTGAAATGAGAGGAGTTGAGTTTCCTTGTCGTGGGGAGACAGAGAAGCAATATGGTGTGTTCGTTGACTAGACACGAGTGCCCCCCGCTGAGAACTAAAGACTCTACATCGTCGGTCTTACCATTTTATTTAAATGTTTAACAGTAAATCGTCACCAAATCAGAACTGGACCTGCATATGATTATCATACAATTACATCCCGAATTTAAGTTAAATATGTAAATATAAGCGAAACGAAAAATATGTCCGAATGACGGCCGAAGGCAAGAGGGCAACACTTACCATATACATGTCCCTCCGGGGGGGGGGGGGCATAAACATAGTTCTAAAATAGAATATGGTTCAATGGTTCAACAAACCCCTTAAATGTTTTAGTTGTTCGGACTATGTATGATTTTGTCTATTAAATTTTGAACTCTTCAATCGTTTTATTTTTAAATATAAACTACATCCCTCGTGCAATTATAATAATATTTATTTAACTTTATATTACTCCTCAAAATGTAGTAAAAGTGCCCACATATTCTCATTTGATATGAAGTTTGTTCAAGAATGCGCTCAATAGTTTCTAATAGAAAAACTATCCAAAAATGGGCCAAAATTGACTAAATGGTCATATTTCCCTAATTTATGCATATTTGAGAAGGTTGCCATGACAACCAGAGTTGAAACAACAAATGAGTGTTGTTTAAGTTTCATCAGGGATGTATTCCACATTTGAAATACATTGATTTTAGAGTTTAATAATCAGTTTCAAAAGTGATGATCTGGGGGCCAAAAAAGGCCCAAACCATACATAGTCCTTTTAACCCCTGGATAAGGCTTATAATAAACATCGATATCGAGATTGGGCAATATATCCCAAGTGTACTGCCATTGCATTCTTTACGCCTGAGTTATTAACATTTCGGAAGAATCCAACTCAGTAGTGGAAGAAGAAGAAGAAGAAGAAGAAGAAGAAGAAAAAGAAGAAGAAAGTTTTCATAATGATAATGAATGACGACTGTGACCCAGAAATAATGCACATTTGATTAGAGTAATGTCCAAAAGATCTGAACTTGATTGAGCCCTATCACGACAGTAAACATCACACAAAACAAAAAGAAATTCAACAAAACAAAAAAGACTCGCGAAGTACAATTTGTACCTCGAAGTCGTCAGCTTCAACTGGGAAAATCAATTTTATTATATTCCATTTAGTCTGGTGGCAGGGACCGATAAGCATGCAATACGGTCCGTACAAAGTTTTTTTGCTGTTTCTATACCTCTGAGATGTGCTCTTTAAGAATCTGAATGATGCCACTCTGTCATCATTGGGCAATCCGCGTAATATGCAAATTAAGGTCGCCATTACTGAAAATCATATTTTCGTAAATATCTCAGTAACAATGCATGGTATCAAAATAATTTTGGTGTCTATCCCCATGTTTGGAGGGGTAACGAATAAGATTAAACCATTTTAGTAAAGATCACACTTAAAGGTTGTGCTGAATAGCCATATTTAGACCGCCATTACTGAAAATCTCGTTATCGTCAATATCTCAGTAACTATTCATGGTATCAAAATAATGCTGGTGTCTATCCCCATGTTTTGATGGGTAACGAATAAGATTAAGCCATTTTAGTAAAGATCACACTTAAAGGTTGTGCTGAATAGGCATATTTAGACCGCCATTACTGAAAATCTCATTATCGTCAATATCTCAGTAACTATGCATGGTATCAAAATAGTTTTAATGCCTAACCCCGTGTTTTGAGGGGTAAATAATCTGAATAAGTCATTTTAGTATAAACCACACGAATAGGTTGTGCTGAATAGGCATATATAAGCAGCCATTACTGAAAATCTTGAATTCCTCAATATCTCACCAACTACATATTGTATCAAAATAATTCTGGCGTCATACACATAATGTCAGGGATAAAAAATCTGATTAAACCATTGCAGTTTTTTTTTTTTTGCAAAGTCGTCACGTGCACAGAGCATACTTTTTACTAATGCTAATACATGCCGTAACTGCTAATTTGTCTCATTCCGCAGGGCCGCTGTGGCCGAGTGGTTAAGGTGTTCCAACATTCTACCACAAGCCCTCCACCTCTGGGTTACGAGTTCGAATCCCACGTTCCCACGTATACGTAGGGTAGTTGCCAGATGCTGACCGTAGGTTGGTGGATCTTCTCCGGGTCCTGCGGCGTTCCTCCACCTTCAAACCTGGCACGTTAAATGACCATGGCTGTTAATAGGACGTAAAACTAAATAAACCAAACCAAATGTCTCATTCCTCAAACAAATCACTTTCAACAACATTGTAATTCATCAACCCGTCGGGTTTGCCCATTCTGGCGGTGTGCTTCCCGGTGACATCCACTTATCAGTGTGCATGGCAAGTGAGCTGTATAACATCCATACATCCTTGTCCAACAGGATGTATTCATAGCACAACCACATTTGATCATTTTCAGTACCTCCGGCGGAGCAACACTAACGTTTGGATGCAATGCTACTGGAATCAAGCATCTAGTGCATTCCCCAAGTTCCAATCCGAACTCGACAGAATCTAGTGGTGGAGGTTCTGAGCTGAGAGCTGATTTCCAAAAAGAAGTCTAAATGTGCACCCACTTTATGTTCTCTTTTAATGTTTCTTAAGAAGGTGGGGTGTCTTAAGCTCTGGAGCCTTTGCCACATTTTCCCACCCATCAATCTGCGACCAGACGTCTCTCCGGACCTCAGACATATTTGATGTCACCACGCTTTGACCCTGTAGTAGGTAGCCATGAATACTGTCGCTTCTTCAATGATATCCTCAGATAAAATGCCCCAGTTGTGCAGTTCTAGACCACTCTTAAGGACTTTGATGACAGTGATTTTTTGTACTCCAGAGCACTGAGCCACATTTCCACAGCCTGAGAGGGCATGGGCTGCTGGCAGTTGTGGAAGCAAGTGTTCATCTGTTCAATTGCAGTTGCCCCAATGTCTATATCAGTTCGTACGGCACTTGGTCCTTCCATTGTAAGACGACAGGTCATGTTTAACTATGCGTAGAAATGCAACAGGAGGACAAAAACGTTTGTGTCCTCACATATGATGTTGATTCTTTTTCATGCTATTTTCAGATGCCTTAACCATCTGCAGTCTGTTTATTGTATCTGCTTTTTCGTGGCAAGTCATGAGGTCTTCCCTGTGGAAGACAATACCATCCTGAATTACAACTAGTACATAGTCAGTAGAGGTAATGACCAGACTTTTGATTGGGTTCGTCCTGTGCTTTCTAAATCAAATTCTGACATATCGGGGCCGTATTCATGAAACCGTTCTCATGCTCAAGCCAGCTTACTCATGTCGAAGAGTCAAAAAGCCAAGGTAAATGTTGAAAACAGTTTTTGGCTTCGTGTCTCTTTAACTTTTTTCCTAAACTTTAGCAAAGTTAGATTTTTTAAATAATTTATAGCCAGAACAAGAAATAAGGCTTAAGCACGAGATCCATGCTTGAGCATGAGAACGATTTCATGAATACGGGCCAAGATCTATGACCTCTACCTTATTCTCAGTTACTCTACTGAGTCTGCACCAGTTGTAATCCAGGATGGCATTATCTTCTCCAGGGAAAATCTCATGACTTGCCATGAAGAAGTGGATGTAATAATCATACAGCAAAAGGTTAAGGCAGCTGAAAGAACAAAGATGAAACCATTGAAGAAGCGACAGCATTCATGGCTGCCTGCTACAGGGTCCAAGCTTGGTGACATCGAACATGTCTGAAAGTCCGTAGAGAAGTCTGGTCGCGAAGGATTGGTAGAAAAAATGAGACAAATGCTCCAGAGCTTAAGTCACTCCAACCTTCTAAAGAGGCATTCAAACAGAATGTAAAGCCGGCTCACATTCAGGATGAGGATATCCGACGGGTTGATGATTGTGACAATATTGTTGAAAGTGATTTGTTCGAGGACTGAGTCAAATTAGTCGTGGCAACATGCATTAGCATAAGTAAAGGGGATGTAGGCTAGTTCTGTAACGACTCGGATATACACAGACGTTGATTTTTTGTATATTTTGGTGTGATCAATATTGAAATGGTTTAATCTGGCCCTGGTTTCATCAACGTTCCTTAACTAAGGAAACTCCTTAACTTAAAAATCTCCATAGGAAAGCATTACATAATTTAAGGGGAGAAATCCTTAGCTAAGGAAATTTCCTTAAATTCTGTAATGCTTTGCTATGGAGATTTTTAAGTTAAGGAGTTTCCTTAAGTTAAGGAACGTTGATGAAACCGGGGCCTGATTGTTTACCCCTGACAACATGTGTATAGACGCCAGAATTATTTTGATACCATATGTGGTTGCTGAGATATTGACGAAAACGAAAATTTCAGTAATGCCTACTCAGTACAACCTTTAAGTGTGATCTTCACTAAAATGGCGTAATCTTATTCGTTACCCCTCAAAACAAGGGGATAAACACCAAAATTATTTTGATACCATGTTTAGTTACTGAGTTATTGACGAAAATAAGATTTTCAATAATGGCGACCTTCATTTGCATATTGTACGGATTGCCCAATGATGACAGAGTGGCATCATCCAGATTCTTAGAGAGCACACCTCAGAGGTATAGAAACAGCAAAAAAACTTTGTACGGACCCTATTGCAAGGTTCTCCAAAAATCTGGGGTTTGGCAACCGGACTAATTTTGAAAATTGGCTACCCGATAATATTTTAATGACCATAAAGTCATGTCAAATTAAATAAGAAGTTGATGTAATCCCATTCAAAACTAGTCGTATATGTAATACATTTACGCTAATGATCTGAAATTTGGGAGCTCACGGGTGGGGGGCTTTATTCGCCCCCCCCCCCCCGACCCACCGAGACCCCACCAGGGCTTTCTATCAATACGAAGAAGTAGGATAGATGCAGCTGAGACAATGTTTTGCGTCGTTGGGCAATCTAATTGGTGAAAATATATACAAAATACAATTAAATTGTATTGGCCCATATGATCTTCAGTGGATATATAAAGTCGGCCACCTACGTTCTCTACACCCCTGGAATATATCATAGAAAAACTTGAGGCCTGTGTGCACCACAGGGACCTGAGAATTTGTTACAGTCAGTTTTGGACCTAAAATAGGATGTTTAGCGTAATTTTACACATTTGGGGGGTTAAGATCAATTTTCGATAAAAATGCCCCCTCAGTATAGCTTTTATGACTACCGAGGGGGCATTTTTATCGAAAACTGATCTTAACCCCCGAAATGTGTAAAATTACGCTAAACATCCTATTTTAGGTCCAAAACTGTCTGTAACAAATTCTCAGGTCCCTGTGGTGTGCACCACCTTGTTGATGAGGCAAGAAGACTGATTTGACCTTTTAATGTGTATCAAAATAATATCGTGGTCTCATAACGGTAAAATTTGACAGGCTTTGAAGTCGGTTGCGGCTCCTTCATAATGGACAATCCAGATTATCAGTTTTTATTAGGTAAGACTGTGTGTTTTCTATTACGTAGAAGGAGAATATTTGTAAATTGTATTTAATTTAATGATACATTTTATAAAAAAAAATTGATAAACAATGGAGCTTATTTTAAAGATTTAGAGTGTCTCATAAGTCATAAATGGCTGGATGTTGATATACAATAATGTAGTTTTATGTTTATATTCTCAGAGTATTGCTTTAAAGTAATGTATTAACATGTGACTCTTAAATAAAATAAATGATTGATTGATTGATTGATTGATTGATACACACACGGTCATAATCTTCAAAGGACAGACATGCAGACTAGCGACTGGTCAGGATTTTAAAATTAAAAATTCAATATTGTGTTTTGTTATTTATCTTCCAAAAAGTCAGTTAAACCTATGTCTACCGAAGCCGTCAGCGTTGTGATAGTAAGTACCTGTGTTGTTTCAGTGAAGATCACCTATTCCACTCTGGCCTACTTTTTTCCCTACCTGTTTCTCACTTAAAATCTCAAAAGTTGGCTACACTGGAAGACACCGGATTTCGTTTTACCTGAGCGTGCCTCAAATGAATTTACACTATGATAAGGCAAAAATAATAATCCGTCGTCGGCAGGATTCGAACCTGCGCGGGGAGACCCCAATAGATTTCTAGTCTATCGCCTTAACCACTCGGCCACGACGACTACGTGATGTGTATACAAAGAGCAAGTTCTGGTGTAAGACACAATCATAGAGCTACATTACAACAGAGACGTATATAACGTCTCTGATTACAATAACTTTATGCTCTTTACAAATATTTCACGTTTTCCTTGAAATCTGTTACCTTACGAAATAAAACCCCGAGGTGTATCTTTTAATGAAATGCGGATATGTGCAAGTTTCTGTTGATTAACTACAGAGCTCAAATACATTAGGCCTAGTTAGTATCGTCGAATATTTTTTCTATGTTTACTACGAATTATTTAAATAAAATCAATTAGACTTCAAACTAAAAATATACAAAATAATCATGCAAAAAATCAGGCTTTGACAATTCGTCCATGGTAGAAATGTACGTATTACACGAGAAAAACATAGAAAAGTGGAAAATCTATATTTGTGTGATAAACTGGGCGAATACATTATTTTGGCAAATAAAATCTTCAGATCGGAAACTGGTTGCGGACATCAGTTTTAGATCAATTGTCGATTTATCATCGATTTTAATCGGTGCAATCCCATTCAAAACTAGTTGTGATATATTTGCTAATAACCTGACCCCCACCTCCACCAGACCCTACTACTGGGGGTCTTATATTAGCGGCTCGAGCTCCCAGACCCCTCGCCAATTATTTTGCGTAAACACCATATTCTTTTTAATAAGGCGACTGTGGTCGGTGATATCGTTTAAATACATATCCTGTTTAAGTCAATTACGTAAGAAACCTTACTATAAATATTGAAGATGGTAGAATGTGATACTGGCTAATTTCGCGGAAATGGCATTCATTTCGCTAGCAGTTTACATTTTAAAGGTTTTCAAAATGTCTTGCCCCCTCACTTTTTGAGAACTTCACACGCCGCTGTACATGTGTTTGGATATGGCGAACAGAATTATAATACGCCAATGAACACAATGTAACGAGTTCACACTAGAATTATTAGCTTAATAGCGTTATGACATGTACTTTTCTTTATAAACTAAATTGAATTCTTCGAAATTACATTTATTTTCCAGGGCTTTTCAGGTAGACCTGAACAAAGATTTTAGTCTTTAGACTTGTGAAAGTTTATGACCGTGTTTGTCAGTGTTGTAATGAACAAATTGGACATGTTATATATAAACTAAATTGAATTCTTCGAAATTATTTTCATTTTCTAAGGCTTTTCAGGTAGGCATGCCAATTTAATTTCAGTCTTTAGACTTGTGACCGTATATGAACGTTTTTAACAGTGTTGTAATCATAATAATTATTTCACATCATTTACTTCAGCACTGGGTCAAAATGGTGGTGTTTTATATTTAAATGGTGTATAAAAATTGAAGCTTTACACGAAAAAATAACATAAGTTTTGATAATGTGATATGAATTATCTCACGTTCGTTTATAATTCATATAAAAATGTATACTCATATAAGATCCCACATTTTTTAACCTGGCTAGCTTTACATCATCCTCGATATCCAGGGGTTACGATCACCTACGCTCTCTACACCCCTGGCTAGCTTTACATCATCCTCGATATCCAGGGCTTACGATCACCTACGCTCTCTACACCCCTGGCTAGCATTACATCATCCTCGATATCCAGGGCTTACGATCACCTACGCTCTCTACACCCCTGGCTAGCTTTACATCATCCTCGATATCCAGGGCTTACGATCACCTACGCTCTCTACACCCCTGGCTAGCATTACATCATCCTCGATATCCAGGGCTTACGATCACCTACGCTCTCTACACCCCTGGCTAGCTTTACATCATCCTCGATATCCAGGGGTTACGATCACCTACGCTCTCTACACCCCTGGCTAGCTTTACATCATCCTCGATATCCAGGGGTTACGATCACCTACGCTCTCTACACCCCTGGCTAGCTTTACATCATCCTCGATATCCAGGGGTTACGATCACCTACGCTCTCTACACCCCTGGCTAGCTTTACATCATCCTCGATATCCAGGGGTTACGATCACCTACGCTCTCTACACCCCTGGCTAGCTTTACATCATCCTCGATATCCAGAGGTTACGATCACCTACGCTCTCTACACCCCTGGCTAGCTTTACATCATCCTCGATATCCAGGGGTTACGATCACCTACGCTCTCTACACCCCTGGCTAGCTTTACATCATCCTCGATATCCAGGGCTTACGATCACCTACGCTCTCTACACCCCTGGCTAGCTTTACATCATCCTCGATATCCAGGGGTTACGATCACCTACGCTCTCTACACCCCTGGCTAGCTTTACATCATCCTCGATATCCAGAGGTTACGATCACCTACGCTCTCTACATCCCTGGCTAGCTTTACATCATCCTCGATATCCAGAGGTTACGATCACTTTCGCTCTCTACACCCCTAGAATCACCCTTGATATCCAGGGGTTACGATCACCTACGCTCTCTACACTCTCGAAATTCGGGGGTTACAATCACCTACGCTCTCTACACCCCTGGAATCACCCTCGATATCCAGAGGTTACGATCACCTACGCTCTCTACACCCCTGGAATATATCTTGGCAAAACTGAAGGCTCTGTGTGCGCCACCTTGATGATGAGGCAATAAGACTAGTTCGACCCTTTGATTTGGATCAAAAGAGTCTCGTGGTGACATAACGGTAAAAATTGCCAGGCTTTGAAGTCGGTTGCGTCTCCTTCGTAATCTTCAAAGAACAGGCAGATCCTAGCAAATGATCAGGATTTCGTTTTGCCTGAGCGTGCCTCAAATGAATTTACACTATGATATGACAAAAATAATATTCCGTCGTCGGCAGGATTTGAACCTGCGCGGGGAGACCCCAATAGATTTCTAGTCTATCGCCTTAACCACTCGGCCACGACGACTTCGTTGTGTATATAAACAGAGCAAGTTCTAGTGCAAGGCAAAACCACAGCTACATTACAATAACTGTATGCAATCTTAGGAGTCAAAATGCAGGTTTTTGTACATCAGGGAAAACCCTGGACAGATGGTGTGTATCAGTTTTAATTTAATTTTCGATTGATTATCGATTTTAATTGATTTTTTTCTAGAGAAGTCTGTTTCCTTAAAAATAATATTCTGTCCCATTTATGATATTTCAAATCTTTAAATCATTAAAATCTAAAAACTGTTTACGTTATTTATGTCACATGCTAATGTGAAACAGTACGTAGTATTTCAACAATCCACAGCACTAAAATGAAAATGTTTCTTTTTTTTTTATTAAAACTATCACAACGTTACACATTGTTTACAGTGTAAATTCATTTCGAAATTTTCACATACAAAAGCTTATACTTCGAAAGCCTATAAGAATAATTTTTTGAACGTAAAAAAACCCCTGAAAATTGCGTTATTACTTTTGAATGGCATTTTATGCTTTATTCGATAAATAACGGGATTTGATTTTTATGGGTTTTTTTAACGACCATGATGTGACCCTGCTGAGCTTCCGTATACTTATGTAAGAGTTCCAACTCATGACCTACAAGTAGCAAACAGCATCGATTCTAGCATACATCTCTTTTACATCTTCAAGATTTCTCTGTCAACCCCTATAGGGTATAACAGATAACACGAGCTGACAACAATGGAATTACGTCACGTCAACAGTATAATGACGTCACGACAACAATACCATCACGCCAAGTCAACAATTCAATCACGTCACGTCAGCATTGTGTTGCATTGATACTTCCGCAAAACAAAAACAACAAAAAAAACCCCAAAATGATGGAAGGAAAATGATCATATCCTATCTTGATGTTGTGACCGAGCAATTTCCAACCCTCGGGTTAATATTCCTGATTGTCTTAAGTCAAAATGCAGAGCATTGGGTAAGACAGTCAAAAATATCACCCCTTGAGTTGGAGATTTCTCTGTCACCTTCAAAGAACATATGATTATATGACATCATAACAACAATACCATGACGTCACGGGGACAATGCAATGACGTCATGTCGACAATCCAATCATATTACATCAAATTGTCTTGCATTGATGCTACGTCAATATTTGATATATAAGAGGTTTAACAGAGTATGAGACAAATAATCAGTTACCAGTTGGGGAATCTCAACACTGGGGTAAGATTCTTTAGCTGCCAAACACTCGGCAAGACTCGTGTTGGACAACTTAAGAATTCTGTACCCATCGGGTTTAAAGACCCTTGTCTCATCCCCAAGGGGGGTGAACGATTTTTTTAATCCTTAACTTTATAAAGCCTTCAACCGGGTGCCGCACCAACGGTTATAAAAAAGAGTTAAAGTTTCCCGAAATGTTACCACTAGCCTTCCATCTCTGAGTTGCAAGTATTAATGTAACATACATATATTTAATAAGTATGACTTAGTAATCAGAAAGTATCATACAAAGTAAAGCAATTAAAATATTGTTATGATTTTAAAAACGGTTAGTATTTTTTATGTACTCTTGAACTGTCAAGCGTGTATTTTCATTATCTTTTTGACTAAGTTTATCAGAGCCAAAAAAGTATCAAATTCAAATTAACATCAACATTATACATAGCCAATTTTCTCAAATTATACAACACGATAATCATTAAATTGGTTACATTTGAAAAAATAGTGGAATACATTTTCTACAGGAAAAGAACAATTACAAAATGGATACATTATGACATTAAAGGTCGGCATTTCAAAATACTCCATCCATGCCTAAGTCTTGTATGTATGACATCGAGTTTTCTATTACCAACTGCCAGTCTAGTTACAGTTTTTTTTCGCGTTTAATTTGATTTTTGAATTTTTATATTGTTTCTAAAGATCTAACGGAAATGACTAGTGAATTCCAAATTTTAACAGTGTACTAGGAAGAAATGATTTTATAGGCATATATATTTTTATATGCAGTACTAGTGCATCCTATTTTATCTGAACTGTACATAGCTGTTTTAGAAGAGAAGAATAATAATAATAAGAATTCCCATTAACCACTGGAAGAGCTGCATGCGTCGGCTGGGGTTGCCCAATGGGCCGCTTCGGTAGACGCATTGGTCGAACTGTTGGTCATGAGGTCAGCTAAGATCACACAACAAAATTAAAAAAATATATACATATGTACACGGTTTACATTTAAACATTTTGTTTATAAACTGTATTTTTTTAACATGTCCGAAATCTTTTGGAAATAACGCTACGCTACACCGTATAACGCAATCGCGACAACTCGAGGAAATTTCATGTAATCTTCGATGGCTTTCATTATTTATATAAAGTTTAAAGATGAAATTGTTATTTTTGGGTGAAACTTTCTGTAAAGGAAATTCTCACATTGAACAAGTTATGTAAAATGGTACATTTGTCAAGACAGGTAACGAAGTGCATTACACATGTTAACAAAACGAATCTTAATGGGTTATTTTCTTAAAACAAATACGATTGATGTTTTCAACATTTCATCTTATACATTGACACAATAAATACGTTCGTCACTTTATAGACGCAATTTATTAGTGCTGTGCCACCTCAGGACACAGCAAGGTTATTTTAGAGTTATTTCCCCTTGAAGAGCTTTCTTCTATCCTTATTTTTCAAGGTGCGCTGACACTTCTAAATTTCTTTAAAATATACAAAAGAAAAAACATTTTGAGTCTAGATATTACAAAATATCAATAATCTTTATTTTTTTAATCGATCTCCGTCCAATTATTAAAATAAAAGATTAAACTTTGTGTTATTTAGACTTTTTTGACAGTCGATTCATATATGCATTTTGAGACGGCCCCCGATGAAAACCCCTCTGTGATCAGACCTAACATGGCAGCGCTGGCAGAAGGCCGCCAGTATGGGCTCTCATCGTCAATTTCATCTCAGGAGCACAAAACTGTGGTCCAAGTAAAGTTAACAGACTCAGCCCTTAAATCTATTGACGAATTCCTCAAAATCAAGGTAAGTTTCATGAATTTCCCTGCAGTTTGGGAGTAATGAATGTGAAAAGTCATAGGCACATATCGGAATGATTTTGCAAAGTCGACAAAATTGTTTTTGGTATTATCATTTTTCTGGCCAGGATTTGGTTATATTCTACATTTATCAATGAAAATTGTTAGTTAATGATACACGGCGACCAGCTACAAACTTCATTTGAAATAGTATTTAATATTTAGACGAGAAAATCGACAAATATATCGGAAATATCTGCTCAATATGGTCAGCCTTATGTCAATATTTTGCGTCTGTTATTCGCTCCTGAACTTCAAAATATATAAGAATCATCATACTTCTCGGCTAAAAACATGTAAGACTGGAATTAATTTAATAAAGTTGTATGTCCCGATATGGTAGCGGATACAATGATATGCAGTAGTAGTCTACCTGTTGCCAACTTAACCGTTACGTTACTCAGTAGTCCTAACATATGTTCTTGATAAGTATGATCGGTGGGCCTCCAGATTGTCATATAGCATCAACTCAAATGTTATAGAAGATAAGTATTTGAACGAATACCAGAAAAAACAATTTGATTCTCCCTGATGAACTTGGACATGAAGTAAACAAAACTTTTTGCTCAAGTTCTCCATTTCACAAATATTTTATGTTGATAGTTGCTACAGGTATAAACCCATCACAGAAAGCTGTCAAATTGTGTCGAGATACAACAGCATAATGTTATTATAAGCTGTGTGTGAAATTAACAGTTGCCCCAATGCCACAGCTGTGAGTGTGATAATGTAGAGGTCCATGATAAAATATATAGTAGTATACATTTATACACTGAAAGTATAGAGCATTAAAAGTACTGTTACATTTATTACCAGAAAGGATAGCCGTGCAGAACCAGTAGCTTTTAAAATATCTCCGTTATAAAAGTCCCCCCCACCCCCCACAAACACACTGACTGTCCCCTGTTCAAATCTTCTGATCCTAATCTTATATAATATTGATGACATACATTAATAAATGTACTCTTGAAGTAAAACTATATTTTGTTTCTTTGATGCAAGTGTAGTAAGCAAATTCTTATGTATTCAATGTTGACGTATTCAATGTTGACGTATTCAATGTTGACGTAACAACTAGTAAATGTAATTATACATTTGTAGTTTAAGTAATTGAGCCGTTGTGGGGGAGGGGGGGGGGGGGGCTTTCGCCACAAAGGACACTGTCAGATATTTATTTCAAATGCTAACATCGGGAAATACAAAACGAACCATCCACCAGTTACTAATTATAGGTTACCAATTCTAGCACAGTTTGTTGTTGCATTGGTTATGGAAATTTATCTGGCTACTGTAAATGGCCATGATCAGGTGAGGAAACTGATCTAACTGTTTGTGGTCAAGTGAGGAAACTGATCTGACTGTTTGTGGTCAGGTGAGGAAACTGATCAGATTTGTTTGTGGTCAGATGAGGAAACTGATCTGACTGTTTGTGGTCAGGTGAGGAAACTGATCTGACTGTTTGTGGTCAAGTGAGGAAACTGATTAGACTGTTTGTGGTCAAGTGAGGAAACTGATTAGACTGTTTGTGGTCAGGTGAGGAAACTAATCAGACTGTTTGTGGTCAGGTGAGGAAACTGATCTGACTGTTTGTGGTCAGGTGAGGAAACTGATCTGACTGTTTGTGGTCAGATGAGGAAACTGATCTGACTGTTTGTGGTCAGGTGAGGAAACTGATCTGACTGTTTGTGGTCAGATGAGGAAACTAATCAGACTGTTTGTGGTCAGGTGAGGAAACTGATCTGACTGTTTGTGGTCAGGTGAGGAAACTAATCAGACTGTTTGTGGTCAGGTGAGGAAACTGATCTGACTGTTTGTGGTCAGATGAGGAAACTGATCTGACTGTTTGTGGTCAGGTGAGGAAACTGATCTGACTGTTTGTGGTCAGGTGAGGAAACTAATCAGATTGTTTGTGGTCAGGTGAGGAACCTGATCTGACTGTTTGTGGTCAGGTGAGGAACCTGATCTGACTGTTTGTGGTCAGGTGAGGAACCTGATCTGACTGTTTGTGGTCAGGTGAGGAAACTGATCTGACTGTTTGTGGTCAGGTGAGGAAACTGATCAGATTTGTTTGTGGTCAGGTGAGGGAACTGATTGGACTGTTTGTGGTCAGGTGAGGAAACTGATCAGACTGTTTGTGGTCAGGTGAGGGAACTAATCAGATTGTTTGTGGTCAGGTGAGGAACCTGATCAGACTGTTTGTGGTCAGGTGAGGGAACTAATCAGATTGTTTGTGGTCAGGTGAGGAACCTGATCTGACTGTTTGTGGTCAGGTGAGGAACCTGATCTGACTGTTTGTGGTCAGGTGAGGAAACTGATCAGACTGTTTGTGGTCAGGTGAGGAACCTGATCTGACTGTTTGTGGTCAGGTGAGGAAACTGATCAGACTGTTTGTGGTCAGGTGAGGAAACTGATCAGACTGTTTGTGGTCAGGTGAGGAACCTGATCAGACTGTTTGTGGTCAGGTGAGGAAACTGATCAGACTGTTTGTGGTCAGGTGAGGGAACTGATTGGACTGTTTGTGGTCAGGTGAGGAAACTGATCAGATTGTTTGTGGACAGGTGAAGAAACTGATCTGACTGTTTGTGGTCAGTTGAGGAAACTGATCAGACTGTTTGTGGACAGGTGAGGAAACTGATCTGACTGTTTGTGGTCAGGTGAGGAAACTGATCAGACTGTTTGTGGTCAGTCAGGTGAGGAAACTAATCAGACTGTTTGTGGTCAGGTGAGGGAACTGATCAGATTTGTTTAATTTGTGGTCAGGTGAGGACACTGATCAGACTGTTTGTGGTCAGGTGATGAGGAAACTGATCACACTGTTTGTGGTCAGGTGAGGACACTGATCAGACTGTTTGTTGTCAGTTGAGGAAACTGATCAGATTGTTTGTGGTCAGGTGAGGAAAATAAATAGACTGCTTGTGGTCAGGTGAGGATACAAATCAGACTGTTTGTGGTCAGGTGAGGAAACTAAATAGACTGTTTGTGGTCAGGTGAGAAAACTGATCAGACTGTTTGTGGTCAGGTGAGGAAACTGATCCGACTGTTTGTGGTCAGGTGAGGAAACTGATCCGACTGTTTGTGGTCAGGTGAGGAAACTGATCTGACTGTTTGTGGTCAGGTGAGGAAACTGATCAGACTGTTTGTGGTCAGGTGAGGAAACTGATCAGACTGTTTGTGACCAGGTGAGGAAACTGATCAGACTGTTTGTGGTCAGGTGAGGAAACTAATCTGACTGTTTGTGGTCAGGTGAGAAAACTAATCTGACTGTTTGTGGTCAGGTGAGGAAACTGATCAGGCTGTTTGTGACCAGGTGAGGAAACTGATCTGACTGTTTGTGGTCAGATGAGGACACTGATCAGACTGTTTGTGGTCAGGTAAGGAAACTGATCAGACTATTTGTGGTCAGGTGAGGAAACTAATCTGACTGTTTGTGACCAGGTGAGGAAACTGATCAGACTGTTTGTGGTCAGGTGAGGAAACTAATCTGACTGTTTGTGACCAGGTGAGGAAACTGATCAGACTGTTTGTGGTCAGGTGAGGAAACTGATCAGACTGTTTGTGGTCAGGTGAGGAAACTGATCTGACTGTTTGTGGTCAGGTGAGGAAACTAATCAGATTGTTTGTGGTCAGGTGAGGAACCTGATCTGACTGTTTGTGGTCAGGTGAGGAACCTGATCTGACTGTTTGTGGTCAGGTGAGGAACCTGATCTGACTGTTTGTGGTTAGGTGAGGAAACTGATCTGACTGTTTGTGGTCAGGTGAGGAAACTGATCAGATTTGTTTGTGGTCAGGTGAGGGAACTGATTGGACTGTTTGTGGTCAGGTGAGGAAACTGATCAGACTGTTTGTGGTCAGGTGAGGGAACTAATCAGATTGTTTGTGGTCAGGTGAGGAACCTGATCAGACTGTTTGTGGTCAGGTGAGGGAACTAATCAGATTGTTTGTGGTCAGGTGAGGAACCTGATCTGACTGTTTGTGGTCAGGTGAGGAACCTGATCTGACTGTTTGTGGTCAGGTGAGGAAACTGATCAGACTGTTTGTGGTCAGGTGAGGAACCTGATCTGACTGTTTGTGGTCAGGTGAGGAAACTGATCAGACTGTTTGTGGTCAGGTGAGGAAACTGATCAGACTGTTTGTGGTCAGGTGAGGAACCTGATCAGACTGTTTGTGGTCAGGTGAGGAAACTGATCAGACTGTTTGTGGTCAGGTGAGGGAACTGATTGGACTGTTTGTGGTCAGGTGAGGAAACTGATCAGATTGTTTGTGGACAGGTGAAGAAACTGATCTGACTGTTTGTGGTCAGTTGAGGAAACTGATCAGACTGTTTGTGGACAGGTGAGGAAACTGATCTGACTGTTTGTGGTCAGGTGAGGAAACTGATCAGACTGTTTGTGGTCAGTCAGGTGAGGAAACTAATCAGACTGTTTGTGGTCAGGTGAGGGAACTGATCAGATTTGTTTAATTTGTGGTCAGGTGAGGACACTGATCAGACTGTTTGTGGTCAGGTGATGAGGAAACTGATCACACTGTTTGTGGTCAGGTGAGGACACTGATCAGACTGTTTGTTGTCAGTTGAGGAAACTGATCAGATTGTTTGTGGTCAGGTGAGGAAAATAAATAGACTGCTTGTGGTCAGGTGAGGATACAAATCAGACTGTTTGTGGTCACGTGAGGAAACTAAATAGACTGTTTGTGGTCAGGTGAGAAAACTGATCAGACTGTTTGTGGTCAGGTGAGGAAACTGATCCGACTGTTTGTGGTCAGGTGAGGAAACTGATCCGACTGTTTGTGGTCAGGTGAGGAAACTGATCTGACTGTTTGTGGTCAGGTGAGGAAACTGATCAGACTGTTTGTGGTCAGGTGAGGAAACTGATCAGACTGTTTGTGACCAGGTGAGGAAACTGATCAGACTGTTTGTGGTCAGGTGAGGAAACTAATCTGACTGTTTGTGGTCAGGTGAGAAAACTGATCTGACTGTTTGTGGTCAGGTGAGGAAACTGATCAGGCTGTTTGTGACCAGGTGAGGAAACTGATCAGGCTGTTTGTGACCAGGTGAGGAAACTGATCAGACTGTTTGTGACCAGGTGAGGAAACTGATCAGACTGTTTGTGGTCAGGTGAGGAAACTAATCTGACTGTTTGTGGTCAGGTGAGGAAACTGATCTGACTGTTTGTGGTCAGGTGAGGAAACTGATCAGGCTGTTTGTGACCAGGTGAGGAAACTGATCAGGCTGTTTGTGACCAGGTGAGGAAACTGATCTGACTGTTTGTGGTCAGATGAGGACACTGATCAGACTGTTTGTGGTCAGGTAAGGAAACTGATCAGACTATTTGTGGTCAGGTGAGGAAACTAATCTGACTGTTTGTGACCAGGTGAGGAAACTGATCAGACTGTTTGTGGTCAGGTGAGGAAACTAATCTGACTGTTTGTGACCAGGTGAGGAAACTGATCAGACTGTTTGTGGTCAGGTGAGGAAACTGATCAGACTGTTTGTGGTCAGGTGAGGAAACTGATCAGACTGTTTGTGGTCAGGTGAGGAAACTGATCAGACTGTTTGTGGTCAGTTGAGGAAACTGATCTGACTGTTTGTGGTCAGGTGAGGAAACTGATCAGGCTGTTTGTGACCAGGTGAGGAAACTGATCAGGCTGTTTGTGACCAGGTGAGGAAACTGATCTGACTGTTTGTGGTCAGATGAGGACACTGATCAGACTGTTTGTGGTCAGGTGAGGAAACTGATCAGACTGTTTGTGGTCAGGTGAGGAAACTAATCTGACTGTTTGTGACCAGGTGAGGAAACTGATCAGACTGTTTGTGGTCAGGTGAGGAAACTAATCTGACTGTTTGTGACCAGGTGAGGAAACTGATCAGACTGTTTGTGGTCAGGTGAGGAAACTGATCAGACTGTTTGTGGTCAGGTGAGGAAACTGATCAGACTGTTTGTGGTCAGGTGAGGAAACTGATCAGACTGTTTGTGGTCAGGTGAGGAAACTGATCAGACTGTTTGTGACCAGGTGAGGAAACTGATCAGACTGTTTGTGACCAGGTGAGGAAACTGATCTGACTGTTTGTGGTCAGGTGAGGAAACTGATCAGACTGTTTGTGGTCAGGTGAGGAAACTGATCAGACTGTTTGTGGTCAGGTGAGGAAACTGATCAGACTGTTTGTGACCAGGTGAGGAAACTGATCAGACTGTTTGTGGTCAGGTGAGGAAACTGATAAGATTTTTTGCTTTTCCTAATGATGAGGAATACCCTTACAATTCATTAGAGCTATTCCAAGTCAAAGCTTTGAATGGTGTAGTATGACATTTCAGGGTTAATCATCAACTTAATGTCTCAAAGAGTTAATTCTGGTTTTACATTTTAAACTAGAAGTATATACATGCTCAGCGGCCAAAAAATGAAAATACTGATACTAATGCACTGTTAAATATTCCCAATTTTGATGATAGTCTGACAGTTAAAACATCAATATATATATATACAGAAAAGTTGTAATGAAACCCTACACAGGAATGCCCAACCTTTCAGTCTAATTGTGCATGCTGTGACAGAGACCTCTCTTGACTACCACATGTTACAGTTAATGAAGGGACTTATCATACATACCATCTCCCTGTAAACAAACATGCCTTCAAACTGAGATATATGCATACATAAACTGGAATACTGATATGATCTCTTGATGATGCCTTATATATGCAGCACCAGAGGAACTCCAAAGGATCCTGATGATCCATCATTATCCTTCGAAGTTCGCTGGTACCTGTGGCCTGACCATCATGACCTTTGGAGTTCAAGTTCCAAGTTTACATAAATATATCATTATCAGCATTATACTTGACTCAAGTTCACTTGTACCTTGGACCTGACCATGATGATCTTTCGAGTTCAAGTTCCGAGATTATTTTATATAATATATAATATCATTTCTCCAATGACCCACCCCCAGGTGGCCACAACAATAACACCCATAGGTTGTTTAATGTGGTGAATGCCTAATACAGTGTAATTCAGTATGGAGGGGAATGTTTATTTCTTCAGTAAGAGATGGCTCTGAGGGGAATGTTTATTTCTCCAGTAAGAGATGGCTCTGAGGGGAATGTTTATTTCTCCAGTAAGAGATGGCTCTGAGGGGAATGTTTATTTCTTCAGTAAGAGATGGCTCTGAGGGGAATGTTTATTTATTCAGTAAGGGATGGCTCTGAGGGGAATGTTTATTTCTTCAGTAAGAGATGGCTCTGAGGGGAATGTTTATTTATTCAGTAAGGGATGGCTCTGAGGGAAATGTTTATTTCTTCAGTAAGGGATGGCTCTGAGGGGAATGTTTATTTTTTCAGTAAGGGATGGCTCTGAGGGAAATGTTTATTTCTTCAGTAAGGGATGGCTCTGAGGGGAATGTTTATTTCTTCAGTAAGGAATGGCTTTGAGGAGAATGTTTATTTCTTCAGTAAGGGATGGCTCTGAGGGGAATGTTTATTTTTTCAGTAAGGGATGGCTCTGAGGGAAATGTTTATTTCTTCAGTAAGGGATGGCTTTGAGGGGAATGTTTATTTCTTCAGTAAGGGATGGCTTTGAGGGGAATGTTTATTTCTTCAGTAAGGAATGGCTTTGAGGAGAATGTTTATTTTTTCAGTAAGGGATGGCTTTGAGGGTAATGTTTATTTCTTCAGTAAGGGATGGCTTTGAGGGGAATGTTTATTTCTTCAGTAAGGGATGGCTTTGAGGGGAATGTTTATTTCTTCAGTAAGGAATGGCTCTGAGGGGAATGTTTATTTCTTCAGTAAGAGATGGCTTTGAGGGGAATGTTTTTTTCTTCAGTAAGGGATGGCTCTGAGGGGAATGTTTATTTCTTCAGTAAGGAATGGCTTTGAGGGGAATGTTTATTTCTTCAGTAAGGGATGGCTTTGAGGGGAATGTTTATTTCTTCAGTAAGGAATGGCTCTGAGGGGAATGTTTATTTCTTCAGTAAGGGATGGCTTTGAGGGGAATGTTTTTTTCTTCAGTAAGGGATGGCTCTGAGAGGAATGTTTATTTCTTCAGTAAGAGATGGCTTTGAGGAGAATGTTTATTTCTTCAGTAAGGGATGGCTCTGAGGGGAATGTTTATTTCTTCAGTAAGAGATGGCTCTGAGGGGAATGTTTATTTCTTCAGTAAGGTATGGCTCTGAGGGGACAAAGCAGAAGGTTTGGGCACAATCAAGTCAGAATTGAACATGTAAAGGATCTAATTATTATTTGTTTACAGAAAACTTATCAAAATGGAAATGGTCAGTGTACAGGTACATACTTATTCCCAACTCACCACATTCACCCCTGAAGACACATTTTGAACGATTCCAATCCAAAGGTTGGGAAAAGTCTTTAGAAATATCAGGGTTGAAAGAGTTAAACATGGGTGTAATTCGGGTTGTTTATCTAGAGCAAAACTTTGTTATCAGCAGACACCTTATAACAATGAACACAATAAGCGTTGTACATATTGTGACAGTTTACAGTTGTATGGCTTGTTGTAGAGGTCCATTTGTAAGTAAAAGGAAGTTTATGGAATAAATTTCAAGATTAAAAACAAAAACACAATGTAGTTGTACAGGATTTATTTTAATGTCCATTTAAATATTTGTTACAAAATATTAAGATAAATGTTGAAACAAAAAATAATGATTGTTAGAAAAAATACAATATTATGTTCCTTGATCATGATCATGAAGCAAAAGAAATCTTTAAAAAAAAAACACAAACAAACAGACAAGTGTGTCAAGACTTTAAAATCAAACTGAAAATGTTTCAACTAATAAGTAAACCAAGATCAAATAAGCAACTGATGTTTATATACACCAGTATTCTGATAATCCAAAAATAGCCTTTGGAAAGGTGCAAAGCTATTAGAAGTAAGAATGTTTAGAATACCTGAGGCCCTCTGGCTGCCAATGTTTTCTACCTGTACACCTATATGTAACTTGTCACTGCCAGCTGGTCGTTATGTAACGGTGCAGCAGCTTGTACATGTATGTATAGAACTAAGGTTATGGTTGTTCATCAAGGTTGAAAGGTGTCTTATTCCATTTTAGGAGACAATTGACTTGGTCTACCTGGAATATTGTTGTACTAATGTACAAGTGCTTACATACAGGGATCACTCTGGGGCGAGATTTGGGGATTTTTACCCATATTTTTTCCTGAAAATCTCATTAGAAATTCAAAATTGAATTACTTTATAGAGAAAAATCTCATAGAAATTTTGCTAATCCCATAAAATCCCTCATATTCTCTCATAGGTTTTAAGAGCCAGAATTATCCCTGCTTACAATTTATTAGAGTGTCTTATCTAGCTAACTTAAGCCACTCTTATATAAACCCTTTATATACATTGTGCATACCTGGTAAACACAATTTGTATAACAGTTGGTAGATACATTGATTAATTAATACAATCTTCTGTAAGCTAGCTCCCTACATCAGTATATACAAGAGTGTATATACCAACTCCAGCACATGCAGTGAAACACCTCTTAAATGGCCTTGGCTTTAAATAGAACCTTGTAAACACTAATTACTGTATTCAATCTACGTAATAAGCACAGTCTGTGACATTAACATTTTCAAGCACTAGTCCGGACAAGCAAAATGCAGTGTTTATTACATTGTATAACAAATATATTGAAATTCAAACTAATTTCAAGGAATTTCCGCTAGTCAAAACCAAAATTTACTAGTCGTGGGCATAGGACCAGTGGCTAATGTCGCAGCCTGTAATAAGCACACAACGAAACCCAACCTGTATGGATACAAATTCCTTACTTTACTGATCTACCAACACAATCTCCAGGTTTTTGACCAAAGACTATTCCAAAGAAACGGAAGTGTACTTTATTTCTAAAATTTCAAATGAGGAAAGTTTTTCCTTCTCCATAATTTTATTATAAGCGCATCCCTTTTATTAAAGGGGCATCCCGGGGAAGTCTACAATGAAGTTCTTGAATGTACATGCTGCCTGCACTACCAGATACATTTTCCTGTTATTTCAATATTCAAAGTCCACTTAAAATGTGTTTATTAGCCACTTGCAAAATTGCATTCCTCGGGAAAGACCGATAAAAATAGCGCTGATCACGTGACAAGTGACAGCGTTCTCGGTCAATTTGACGAAGGGGCCCAAGAGGGGACGCGTAATGTATTTACACATGTACGTCCGATGATGAACCAGACAAAAAGTCCGTGTATAAATTTATTGAATCACATTCACATTAATAATCAGACGTTAATTACACACGATATTCATATGAAGAAATTTATGTCGACATCTCTGCATCATTTACCGACATCAGTACCTGACTGAAACCGCGATGCAAATCGCCAGAAACCCACACGACACTGCACTCTTACATTGTACGTTTAACAGTGTCATGTGAATTTCCGACGATGACAACCATAGGGCAAACCTTAATTTCTGTAAAAAGTTATTTTCACGAAACCTCATTTAGAACCATTTCACTAAAGGTGTGCATGCATTGTACAAAAATAAAATGAAATTATTCCGATTTTTTTTTTATACAACTCGATGTCTTGAAGATTTTTTTTCAGACTATCTATATATTCTATATTCATCTAAAATCTATCCAACTTTCAGCGTCAACATACTTTAACACTTACAATTATATATGTATCACGGAAGTGCGTGCACTCATATGACGCACCGGGCACTAAACATGTAGAATACATGTATAATATATATATCAAATTTGGAACTTGTCGAGAAGATAATTGTCCAATACTTAATCCATTTATATATGTTATGATTAATTTTACTTTTTTATGTAAATTTAAAGGTTCGTTAACATTTTCAACACAACTGCAGACATGGGACATCCATGTATATGATTTTTTTTTTATGAATTAATGACTTCACTTATAAAATGCATATATTTTGATTCATATCAAATTTATAACCGGGGTCCAAACCCGATCATATTTGTACAATCCGTATTTTATAGATTAGGTATGACAAGATTTTTTTATCCGCACATGATGACATAAATTTATTCATTTTGTCCAAATTGAATCTGTATACATTAAACTCAATCGCCGTATACCGGCGTTTTACAACGTAACCCCCCCCCCCCCCCATACGTTTTTTCTTGTATGTGAAAAGGTCTTTCTCTTCAGATATATATTTCAATAAGCCGTTTTACTGGAATATTATAAAGGGAATATTACAATACACGCTTTCAAGTTTTACACACGCATTTCATGTAACGGAGGAATGAAAGAGTTATCCCTTGGGAGGCCCCAAAACCAAATAAAAACTGTGTCACCGGCAATCGAGGAGAAAACTGTAACATGCAAACAATTGGGCTGTTCGTCTCTCCCTTGAATACTTCCCATCCCTCATTATGCTTCCGTAACATAATCCTTACGTTAAAGTTTGACGATTTGGCCACTTTTCGCTTGGTAGTTACATGTAGGTCACGCGGATCGCCATTTTTTGTTAACCGATGTAGCTTGTTATGCGCATGCGTTATCATATGTGATGCAAAAAAATTTACATGTCCAAATCGTTGATCAACGAATAGTGATTCCCTTTTTTAATTATTAATTAAAATTTTTGAGAACATATTTCAGCGTAAATCGCCCATTAATTTTCCACAAGAGTATACATTTAATTCATATATACAATAATTCTAAATAAGCATAAAAAAATATAGTTTTACCGTGATGCCTCTTTAAGTGCAAAATGGCTAATTATGTTAAATATGGGACCAAAGTCAACCCGTTTTGGAAATAAAAATGTAAGATGTTGTGAAATTTCATCTATATGTTATAATGTTCACTTCAAATTATCATAAACTTCTTACAGTTGATGGGTATATTGGTATAACTTTAAACAGAGTTTCCAATCTTAAACATGCTTATTTACAGTTATTATTATGATCAAATAAATACATTTGAAAGTTAAAACCAAGTTAGTATTATATCTTTATTGAAGGATTGCTTTTGATGTAGAGATGTTCTTGCAGAAGGGTTGTTGTTGTTGTTGTTTTGGGAGCCATTTGGGTTTCTCTTGGGCCTACTTTTCATGGTTTTCCCATTACTTGGTAAATGAACATACAGGCGTTTTTATATGGTCATTTACGGGCACTTTTCATTTCTCTTAATTTCAATTCATATTTGTGTTTTGCTGAATTTATCTGAGTTTCTTTAGTTCAGAAATCCCCATTATCCATGCAATGGGGCTGCGGTGGCCAAGTGGTTATGGTGAACCCAACATTCTACCATGGCCACTAGCCCTAGGTCCACCTCTGGGTTGCGAGTTTGAAACCAATGTGGGGCAGTTGCCAGGTACTGACCGGTAGGTCGTTGGTTTTCTTTAGGTACCGGCTTTCATCCATCTCCAAAACCTGGCACGTCCTTAAATGACCATAGCTGTTAATAGGATGTAAAACAAATAATCCAAATGCATTTCCCTGCGATCCATTGACTTAATGTTAAAAAATCAAATAAATATAAACTTATTTAGTATTGAAATATAATGAAAAATTAAGCTAACAGTTCACCAATTATTTCCATCAATAAGAAAATTACATTCTTCATTGTAATCCCTATAGAACAGACCTCTTTATGTAAATGTTATTTTACACAAACAATTAATGTACATGTTTTTTATGTGATGTTTGATCCTTAGTACATGATATACCTTGTCACATTTATCAGACAAATGATAACAAGCAAGGTGATGCACACAAAAGTGTAAATTGTTTACGAGTTAATAACAACAAATTGGGTCAATTTTGTCTATGCTGTTAGTACGTACAAGTTTTCCCACTGTAGAAATACCTGAAATTAAGAAATTACAGTATTAAAAGTTAGTTTCCCTTTAAACAGTGTTTAATTTGGATTTATCCTGATATGTATGTGTTAAATATTCCTGTCACCTTGATCAGGTATATATGGGTGAACATTGGCTGCAGTACAGTGTGACATCTGACATTGCGCCCCGTGGTTTTGTGTCTTCGTCTAGAAGATATATATCCTGAATTATTAATTAGGCCTGCCTATATATATACTTACAGCACAGTGCTTCCCAAAGTGTCCTACCTAACATATACTCTAGGTCTTACACCATAGCATGCTGGCTTATACAAACATTAATCTGTCATGGCAATAAATTTGACATGTACTTTTCATTAACACATATACACATGTAGCTGTGTATATACATTGTATGTATATGCATGGATCTACACCACAGTGGTTCATGTTATGTTATGCTGTGTAATATCCGTTTTATGTTACATGTTAAATATAGACATGTATTGTACATACAGGGGTTTAATAAACAGTCACTTCAGGTCACCAACCTGAACCCACCTGTTCCAGGTTGTATACATATAAATTACAATTTGTGCCAAAATAACCACTTGGAAAATAAAAAGACAAAAGATACCAAAGAAAAATGAAAAAAAGAAATTAGAGAAAGATCTACATTGTATGCATTACATTTCGCACAATATTATTTGAAGGGGGGGGGGGGGGGGGGGGTAAGAGGGTTTAATGTATAAATTTAATCTAAGTGGTGTTTAAAATATTTGCTCAATTATCAAATCTTTAATTTGTACAAACTGATTTATTCAATTTTCTGTACTGTACAGAAAAATGTATGCGAGTGAACAGATTCAATAGTCAAGAGTTAAGATAGTGTTCATTGCTTGGTGGTGTTTCACAGCAAATATGATAGTTTGGGTATCGTCAAATAAAATGTATAAATATGCAAGGATGCTTATGCTACGGTATGTATACATAATTAAGTGCTTATAATAGACGGTACAATTATGACAGATATAATATGAAATACATTGTATATGGGATAAACACACACCATTGTATATATGATATACAGACTACACTGTTTATAATAATTAGCCCCCTGCCCAACGAAGTTGGGCGCTGTGACCTGATTGGCTGATTGCTTTCCACGCAATATCTTTTGAAGGAATTATCAATTTTGATAAAACTTGCTTGGTAGACTTATTACCAAAACCCTCGTTCAAGTTTGATAACCTGCATATTTCGCGCATATTTAATGAGGCTGCTGTGACCTGATTGGCTGATTGCTTTCTGCGAAATATCTTTTGAAAGAATGATCAGATTTTGATGAAACTTGCTTAATAGACTAATTAGTATTACCCAAACCCTTACTCAAGTTAAATTATCGGCATATCCTGCGCAGATTTAATTAGGCTACTGTGACCTGATTGGCTGCTTGCTTGGTAGACTTTTTACCTGACCCTTTGGGCCAAGTTCGAGTAACTGCTTATATTGCGCATTTTTAATGAGGCTGCTGTTTTTCTGCATTATGCCCACTTTAATGTCATGCATTTTACATATTTGCATTGGGGGGGGGGGGGATTTTGACAACTATAATTATTGTCATTGTTCAGTTCTGGATCACAAATTATTGGGGAAGAAAATTAACTTTGTAAGCATTTATATGTTATACTTTAAGCCTGTCATCCCTAGTATTTATTCCAGGTGATATGATCCAACAGTTTTGTGACACACTGTGTGTACATTCTTAGCATTTAGCCAACAAAAAAAACGTAAACAAGTGTTGCAATTTTTAAAAACATTGTCCATTTGTCAGTGACAATTTCATATTTTTTCAAAAATACCTCAAGTCATGGGAGGTCAGGGGATAATTTTCAAAAAAGAATAAGAAGTTATTTTTCTTTCATTTTCACAATTAAATTAAATGGTATTCATACAATTATCCACCGTCAAAAACAAGAGTCAAAAATACATTGTTGAAATGTATACATAAAAACATGAAATTGCAAAAACTTCTGTTTTGAGGATTTGAATTGTATGAAAACTTGTATATTTACTTTCAAAAATAACAAAACATAAACAAAAAACATCATAAGAAGTTATGACATATAAAAAAATTGCAAACATCAAAAAATTTGCTTTGTTGAGTTTTAAAATATTTTCTTTAGAAAGTGTATCATAACTTTTGGATGACAGTGTACATGTAGTGCAATGTACCATTAATAATTATATTTCACATGTGTTCTAAAATTTGTTCATTGCAGGGTGGCAGTTCTCGAGGCCAACCGACCATCCAGTTCCAGGGAAACACAGGAGTAAGTCTTACTTAAGGATGTATGCTACCTAATTACCAGAGCCTACTGAACATTTTAAAAATATGGAGAGATTTTGGGAAAATAAATAGCCCCTGCTAGGACAATTAAGCCACCCTTATTCCTATTGTAAAAACAGCAAAAAAAAAATCACTTAGTAGATAATTATGATATACGAATCTGAGGGAGCCTACTTCAGAAGTACAATAGGAAAAGATGGCTTCATATAGTCTCCAGTGTGTGTGTTGGTGAATCTGAGTAGGGAAGGCCTATGTTTTGATTACATTTAGACATTTCTTTTCCTAGATAATGTATTTATTCAGGATGTAGATTGATCCACAAACAGATTTGACAAATAACACTTTGCCCTTCCTACATGTAAATTAGATGTTTACGATATCATATAAGTACTGTACTGAAAGTTTTCAGATGTCACTACTACATAAAAATATCCTAGTGTGTACATCCTTTTATGTGAAAAACGTTAATGGAGGGAAGTGGAGTTTCTGTTGATATTTTTTTCTTTTTCACAACTGCGGATTGTAACAATTTCCTAATTAAATAAACACAAACTTTAGGAAGCTGCGCTATGAACTAACCACATATTACTGGGCTTTGTCTACAAGTGTATTCTGTGTGTATACAAAATATGTACCATGTACACACATCCTGAGTCTTGTAAAAACCTGATTGTCAGCTTAACACAAAACTATCGTTTTCAATAATCAGATTCATAAATTAAGTTTCATACAGGTATTGATAAAGTAGGAACCTCTAATTATATAATGACATAAAACCTCACAAATGTATATTTACATACATGTATATTTGTAGAATTTGTCCATTAATTGCATTTTGAACATTTGTATTAAAGACAATATTTGAAGCTGGTCTGTCTTGTCACGATAATATATATATATACAGTAAACACTTGTGATGTACTGAATAGATACATGAATGTATAGAATCAAATAAAATTACTATAAAACCTGTCTTACTAGTAGAATACACATTGTAATGAAATAAATACGGTTATATACTTTGTATAAAATTTATAAATTGTTCCTTAATATACACTGTGGATAGTAACTTTATAAATACATTGTAAGAGTGCAGTGTATTTTTGTACACTTGATTAAATATCCAGGGGAGTGGCTTTTCGTGGTACATATATTTATATTTGTGTATAATGATTAATTAGGTATTACAATACATGATTGTGAATAACAGAATAGCACCCCTTAGACATTGGAGCTGCATAATATTCTCCCTAAACAGTTTAATGGAGACTTTTGAAAATGAGAACCATAACATGTACAGGTTTAATGTAAATTGCAAAAGAATATTCATATTGTCTTATTGAAATTATTACATACAAATCTGTATGAGTGTACAAAAAGTACACAGTGACCTTGATTGAAACGTCAATGCATTTAACTGTAATGAGTATTCACAGGGTTAGAAACTAACTTTTTCAATATATTAGTCCAAAGGACTTGTAAATTTGTTAAGGTATAAGTCCTGTGGTATTGTGACTATCGGTAGTCCTGAGGGCTTCAGCCTCAGTTGAAACACTAATTAGGGACCAACAACAAATCGAGAAGCGCTGAGCTGGCGGGCTAGTCCAGAAAGGACTAACAGACTAGTGTTAGTGCCGAACCCTGATACATGATATGTACATACAGCTAATTAAAAGTATGACATAAAAATAGTTCAGGGTTATTAAGTCATAAAAGAAATTGTTTTAACAATTACAAAATATTTTGATATTTTTCATTTGAAAATCTACATGTTTTTATGTTATATATATAATGAAAAATAAGGAAAATATATAGGTAGGGAAAATATATATACATTTGGTCAGCATTAACAATTATCATCGCACTTAAGAAAGGTTTTAGTGAAAATTAGTGTAAAACCATGCATGTAGATTCTTGTATATTTTGAAGTCACTTCAAGTGGTTTCAGGCTTCAGCTTTTCTGACAAGTTTCCAATTTAACACTTGATTACAATCTGTTCTTTATATGAAATGTTCGCTAGTAACACTTAACATTTCACCCATTGTTTCTATTTTGAAATTCCCAAAATAGATTTTAATTGCATTGGGTCGTGTTTAACGGTTTATGGTCGGATATGATATTTACTATATGCATATATTGCATTGAACAAATTTTAACACCCATAAAACGATATTTAAGGATTATAAAATAAAAAAAAAATCATTACATGTGCTTTATGACCATCTTGAAATATATTTACCAAAAGACTCGGGGTATAAAAAGTGATTAAAGCAGTCACCAAGGGCAAGTCGGCATTAAAAAAGTATTTCTCAAATTGAAAGCTACCTGTCCCATTTGTTTGTTGAAAAAGAAAACATAAATATTACGAACATTCCCAAGGTTAAAGTTTGGTTGCCCGGTCTTCAGACAAGTGGATTTTTTAAAGCCCTATAAAGGCTGAATTGATTCAGGGCTGGCTGTACCTGGATATAAAGGATTTTAAATCTCTCTGCTCTCCATTTAGTGACCTACATGTTGTACCAGTTTTTGCAGCTTCCCAACATATTTGCAGGCTATTTTAATTTAGACACTCTGTATGTGTCAAGGTTCCTAAATTAAAGCTTTTCGTCATTTCTCAAACTAATTAAAAAAAATAGCAGTTTTCATTATAAAATTAATGAAGATATGAATACAGAATGTTAGCTTGGGATTTTTCTTCAAAAATATACATTTGTATATATATTGGTTTATATAGGGCAAGGTATATACAAAGGTAGGGCAAGGGTTTGATAGGCAAGGTGGCCGAGTGGTTCAGGTGGCCCAACATTCTACCATGGCCACTAGCCCTCCACCTTTGGATTGCGAGTTCAAAACCCATGTGGGGCAGTTCCCAGGTGCTGACCGTAAATCAGTGGTTTTTTCCAGGTTCTCCAGCTTTTCTCCACCTCCAAAACCCGGCATGTCCTTTAATGACCCTGGCTGGTAAATAGACATAAAAAATAAAAAATAAAAAAATAATAATAATAAACCAAATCAAGCCAGGGTTTGGTTCCAACAGTGTAGACAATATGGTGCTGTCAAATTGTCGGAGCAATATACGCTTTATTAAAGGCCCAATATACGTAACTTTCGGCAAAACTTGAAGAGAAAATCTAGCCTAATAACTCATTATATTTATAGATTTAGTTAAGATTAACTGATATCAGCAATATTCAAGATGAATTCTTACGCGGTTACCGGTACAGCAGCAGTTGAAACTCGGTATTTGTAAGCACGCATCCATTTTGAACTGTCATCTAAATTCGGTTTGTTGTTGAAGTGGGCCCCACCTGAATTATTTTCAATTCTTTGGATTTTTCTCTGAAGAGTTTCTTGTTAGTTACCGCTGAGGTTTACTTCGTTTTAGGCTTATTTTTGCATGGTTATCAGCTGGATTTTTTTTCAGAATTTTTCAGAATCATGAAAATTTCCTGAAGTTACGTATATTGGGCCTTTAAGACACAAAGAAACATAATACAATTACATTACATAGAAACATGTAAGAAGTATAAAAAGATGTGAGTTAATTAATGTTTGAATCGATAAGCAGCAGCCCTTCGGCTAGCATTATAAATATAACCACAGACCTACAGTACTAGTCTTAAGAATTTATCAATAACATGCTGATTTGTTTTCTTGTATATCACTATCATCTTGGGACGAATCGCCATGCTGTTATTTCAGCTTCAGCATCGTCACGCCTCAGTTGTTCCGGGAAATTTAATCTCTTTGTCGTTGTTCGCACACAGAGTGTACTCGGTGGGCGATGACACAGACATTCTAAATTCTGCCTTCGGTTAACACTAGCCGATCGGGCTTATTGATTTAAAATTTATTCTTACACTTTCAGTATTATTGTTTTTATGTAATGTAATTATTTCATGTTTCATTGTGTGTTGACAAAGGAGCGGATTGCTCCGAAAATTTGACAGCACTAGTTTGTCTACACTGTTGAAATTACTTCTTTTATTTGCCCTTTATAGTATGTTACTGTTAATACACAATTTGAATGAACATGCTATTTCTAGATTATTGATTTTCTAGGTTAGAAAAACAGTTTTGCCATATGATGATCATCTGTCAAAGTGCGAATGATGTGATGGTACATTTTGCACAGGTATATAACAGTATGGTGATCACGAGGTGATTTCTGTCTGTTCTTCAAACCTCTTTATAATTTGATTACTCAAATTAATTCTTGTTGAATACCAAAGTGTTGGTGTCATGTTTTTGGTTAGCATGTCAAATATACTGTTAAACTATCCTGATATACATGTAACTTGGTGATATAGTTGGTAATACTAAGATGATCGGACATATATGGAACAAAGTATTTTGTTCATAATAACTAAACTTACAATAGTTTATTAATGCATTGGAGCTTTTAAAAAACAAATTTTTATAACAATTTACAATGTTGAAATTCTTTTTCTATTGTATAGTAATATAATACACTTTTATGGAGACCAATTCACAACAGTGTTTATGTCAAATCCAGTGTCGCTAAAAGCAAAATACCTAAAAGTATCCAAAATTCATTAAGTTTATTTAACCAATTACTTAATTGGTTATTTAATTGATCAGACGAACCGATTCTAACCGATGACGGATTTCCCAACTCTAGATGATAGCCTGATGGACATTGGGAATCTCAGATGCTAATCCATTTATGCGGGTCACTAATTTGATGATGAGGCATATACATTTGACTATTTAGATGATTTCTTTTCGTGTTGGGAGCCCACGTGGTTAAGGGAATAACCGTTACATGGATATAACAAGATCACACCCCCCACCCCTGCGACTTTCAGGTCTGGTCCTATCTGAGGTGTACTACCTTCTTAACATAGGTACAATCTGCATGCGGCTATTGTGTACAACAGTCATAGTTACTCCTGCCATCAGTATTCATAATGCTATAATTAATTTTCCATCAATTGTATGCAGAATGCAGCTTTCTGATTGGTTGAGATTTTTTTTCATACCTCTATGAAACAAAAAATATCAGAAAATGACAAGAAAAATTTGATGTCACAATGCAGCAATTGACGTTGCGGATTGATTTGTTAAAAGTAATCCATTGTTAGATCAGTCAAATTGTACATAAACATGTTTTAAATGTGAAAATAAGTTTCAAAATTAATTATAAGCTTTCATCTCAATTATTTTTGAGCTTCCAAGGGTTATGAAAAAAGAATTACTTGCAAAGTTTTCATACCCCAATGAAACTAAAAAAAGTTGTCATCAATGCTTAAGTATCATTCAACTTTATTTACAGATAATCTGTATACCTAGCAATAATGCAAGTGATCGAGCACGGACATTCCAGTTCTCACTGTCCCCATTGGTCGACTCCAACACCAGCGACTGTGCACACCAGCCCGACACAAAGTAAGTAGAGTCCTTGGTTACCATGTTAAACCCATGGCCACCTCGCTGTGGTCACGAGTCAGCCGATATTGTTCTTTTAGATACTTAATGGCAGGTGATTCTAAAACTCTTTGAGATATTCAAAACTTAGTTTACAGTTAAGTACAGGTGATAAAGTTAAGGGAGGCATGAAGACAAATATTGTATAATGTCTGTAATATTTTTCATCAGGATACAAATGTTTGGAATTCTACATTACCGGGTAGTATTTGCAAAAAAAAGATAATTTTAAACCCCCAGATCACAGATTTAAATGAATTCATTTTAATTAAGACATTGCCAAAAAAAAAAAATGATGATCTGAAATATTTAGTTTCACAAAGGTGGCTTTAGAGGAAGGGACTTAACTTTTATATGGCAGTGAAAAAATATTTAATAATTAAATATTAATTCAATAATTCTCATGTTTGGCCAGTTAAATATGACATTTATAACCTCATTCTGTGATATATTTACTAATAACAATTTTTGGCTGTGGTGTGATAAAATAGATAAAATCTAACTGTACGTACATGTATGTATACTAAAAATTCCTTGACCTCTTTATGGTTTGACCCTTTGTAGACATGGCAATCATCTCAATATGCTGGGTACCATGTCCCAGAAAATCGCAATCCACGCCACCAGTGATGTTTTCCAGGCAACAAAACAGCGCATGACCCAAGCAATAGCCGACACTAACAGTGTGTGGTAAGTACATCAACTATCACATGACCCAAGAACTGTTTACATATAGAATTTAGCGGTAAACTTATTTTAGCCAGAAAATAAATTAAGAGAATACCGAAGCTTTAACAAAATCATAATCCGAACTCTAAATCGATTAAACAGGGGCAAATTGAAAATATGAACAAAGTAAAGATTTACATGGAGACTCTTATTAAAGTACAACAGAATAAGACCATGTGTTCCGTAAGAGTAAGCGTCTTCTGCTTCATTGACGACACCTCCCATGTAAATCTTTGTCACATCCAAGTAAACATCAAGTTCTCAAAATGAGAACCGAGTATCATTGTCAATCACAACAAGTAAACACACTAATGAGCATACTCAAAAACATCCATCTTCATATCACTTAAAGATACAGAATATTTCTCAATGAGACAAAGATGGCGACCATAAAACTTGCCCATAGTTCTGATTAACGTGCATCTCTCGAATCCTTGTGTTGTTAGTTTGTTTGTCAGCAGTCGACATCGGTTACGAAAATCACGATATTTAGAGCAAGCCCTGGAATACCGAATAAACTGCAACATGTAAACACCATAGGTTGGGTAAGCAGGGATGGAAGAAATCAAGAAATGGAAAGGTCACGATTGGAAAATTGAGATCATCACGTTAATCGTATAGCTTAGTAGTAAGCTGTCCAAGAAAGCATTCCGCTAAATTATTGTTGCACTTATTACCGTTTCTGTATATTGCTTTCTACAGGAAGTATAGTGAAAGTGCCTCTCCAACATTACGCTAAATTGTTTGATTTTCGCATTACGGAAAAAAATTGAGTGTGAAAAATAAATATTTACAGTAATAGCTATGACACAAACAGTGTGTTATAAGTACACTAAACAGGATAGAAAGTTCTTAAAATATTCAATTTCTTCAGTTTTGTGTAAGGATTGTAGAAAGGTTCTTGTACAACAACCAGTGAGTGTTAATTTTTCATGTTCAATGACTTGTGCAATATGTGTTCAGAGACCTTCGTGGGATAAAACATGAAACTTTACTATGCTTTATAAGCACAGCCAATTGTCTTGAGGACAGATACAGATTACATTGGTACCAGTCAGCAAAACTTCACACTTATATACACTTCATTCGGCATACTAAAACATTTATAACATTCAGGAGATTTCTGAAGAAACAAAAGTCTTACAAGCAGTAGTTAACTGGTATAGGGGCCGCTGTGGCCGAGTGGAAAAGGTGTCCTGACATTCTACCACTGGCATCTACCTCTGGGTTGCTACCTCAAATTATTGTGAGAGAGTGCTTCCAAGAAACTTTCTTTACCAATATTAAAGTTAGAATGTGTAGACTTTGTTAAAGCTCAATCAACATAAGGTTCATCTAATCCACCACAAGGCCTTCTCTTAATACTTGGACCATAAGCCTACTTGGATGGTTTACCACAAGCTATGGGTTGAAAACTTAACTTTCTTTTCCCTTGACCAATATTAAAGGTCACAGGGGCTAGTCTAGATTTATTGAAGTCCTTGGAAAACTTCTGTAGAACCAAATTAAATAATGATCTAGCTAGTGTTATGCTATTTGGGTAGTTACTCTGTATGGTTTTCTAACTGTGAGTCACAGTTTTACATATAAAAGAAATGGCAGCAATAATTTAGGTTCTATATGTGTCAAAACCCTATATTTTCATTGTGTTTTGAAAACAGGTCAAACATAAAAAAACACGTTTTGATTTCTTTGTGTCAAGAATTTAGCAATATGTCAAATATGTACCTGCAAAGAATGTGACAGATTCACGTAGGCTAGGAAAGGCCTACGTCATCAGGACATGAAACTATGCTATGAAGACTTCCTGTGTATGAGGTGCATTGTAATATAAGACATATATTTATGAGTCATGCATATTTAATTGTATTAATTTTCTGAATTAGTTTTTTCCTTGTTAACTTTGTGGTTCATTTGCACTTATCATTTCTGCGGTAATGAATAGTCGTTGTTTTGTCATCTAAATAACATTTGTGTTTTTAGATAAATTCTGCATTAAATTTATGCAAATTATCATTTCAGTACGCAAGAAATAAAGCCAAGTGGTCGTCACATTGGACGCAAAATCAAGAGAGTGAAAGTTGGCTTAGATCTAAGTACGAAACCCACCCCCAGTTCAACAAAGCAAACAAAGACTGCTGTAGTGTCATCCTCTCATGCTCCCCACGCCTCGTCTGTACGCCCGAGCTCCCTGCACACGACATCCCTCTCCATATCACCCTACCAGGGGAGTCATGACTCTGTGCCCAATTCTTCCAAGGTGACATCTTCGTCTGTATCGTCCTCATCGTCTTCACCGTTGTCCAATCACCCGTCATCATCTTCGTCCACCCCGTCATCTGTTCCAGCCAGCAACAAAGCCAAGCCTATCAACCCGGCCATTGTTGGAGTGCCTATACGGTGAGTCGGACATTGTGGTTGTTCTTCTGTTGTTCTTTTAGTGCTCCTCTCCTTACAATGCATTCTGAATCAGTCTTAATTTACAATTTAGCCCAGAAAATAAAATGACTGAAGAAACTATTCCAAGGTGTAAAAAATATAAATATAACAGTTGTATTGTGATAAAAAAACCTTTATTTTTCAGAATCAAAGTGGACAGTTACATTGTATTACAGATAGTGCTACACACTCATGAAAACATAAAAAAAATCTGCCATACTCATGAAATATATTTTATATTAAACGGCAAACCATTGAATATCCTCTATTTATTTTTCAGAATCAAAGTGTAATACATTTACAGTTACATTGTATTACAAATAGTAGCTTCGTTTCACAATTCAGTTTATACTTTCAACAACTTTTCTGACATGTGTACAGATTTGAATAATGTATACACTTTTCAACAGGCATTAACGTTAACCCACTTGCTATAAATGCTAGACGTAGTACAATAATTTTGTACTCGCAATTTCAGAAATCGACTCGCATTTGGCGAGTGCGCGAGTGTTAAATTCAAACCCTGCTTATGAGGTAATATAGAGTGGGATTGAGTTTGGGGTCGAAAGGTCAACTACAAAGGTCACTGTTGCTAAAAATAGATATGTTTATCAAATTTTTGTTTCCAGATGATAACTTCTGAAAGGATTAATTGATTTGATTGTAACTTTATAAAACGTTAGCTTATCAGGTAATATAGAGTGGGATTGAGTTTTGGGTCAAATCGTCACCATATTTTTATTTCACACTCAGCCTCATTAAACAGTTAAGAAATGATTGTTACAATGATACATCTGTTTAATGCTGTCAAGGTCTATATTGCTTAGAAAATTGAATTGAAGGCAGGGAACAAGTGTTTTGAGTGTTGGATGAAATACTAACTGTAAACTTGTTAAATTTTATTTTGTCTTGACATTTTAATCTGTGAATATTCCAGTATGTTTGTAATTTTATCATTGTGTAGGTTTACTACATAATATGTTGTTGTTTCTTTTGAAAAAATGCCTGATCATGCAATTTTTGATACAGCTGTTGATATCTGCCGTGTTTAATGTTATCACATTGTCAGGTAACGGATCACTACATGAACAGCTGTGTTGGTCCTTATCACACCTGTATTAGTACTGCTCATACAATGTACATACAGTTTACTAAGTACTAGTATAGTCACTAGTGCTAGATGCAGATATGTGTGTGAATATAAAAAAACCTACGTATACATGTACAATTATCACAGAGTGTAGACATCTATGTCTTACTTAGATGTGTAGGGCAAGTTTTTTGAACAATGAAAATTAGATTTATGATACATAATATCCATTCTGTACATTCATGAGGATATGATTTGAAAAAAAAAAGAGAGTAATAATAATTTGGGGTTATCATACATAATATACATTCATATGGATAAGTATTTGAGCAAAACACAAATTTGGGAGAGGAGGTTAGAGAGGAACAGCTATATAGCATTTTTTTTTTTTTTTTTATTTATTTATTTTTTTTATGAAAAGTTCAGATCCACATTCAGGGTTACAGGGATGAATTCCTCAAGCAACTTCTAATTAATGTACCTCGAGACTTGTCTTTAAGTCAACTGTCATTGTACCTTTCTTAGATGGAAGGGCAGATGTTTTTCATAGTAAATTTACCTTTATCTTCATTCATGGTCACAGGCATAATGTGTTTCAATTTTTAAAAACTTCTAACAAACCAGTGGGGTATAGAGTAATGACAATATGACCTGCATTTTTCTGAAGTTTTTTCCAATAAAATTTGCTTTCTGGAGTTTTCGTGTATTGTATTTCGTCTTTCACTTACATGTATATGTAAAATGGACTCCACTTAATATCACCCCTGTTAATATCACATTCCTCTTTATATCATGTTTTCCCCAAGCACCATTTTTCTCTCTATATAATCTATGTAATTTGATTTGGTTAATATCATGTATTTTGTGGTGAATTCCTCTTAATATCATGTTTTGTTTAACCAATCACATAAAATATCCAGAAAATGATGCAATTTCTATGATTTCAGATACAACTTGTACAAAATGTTGCATAGAAAATAAAAAATAACCCCCAAAATAATTTTAATTGAAATAATGTGATCTATATATTGAAACATCTTCATATGGGTCAAAGAAGTAATATTAACGGCAGTTTTCCAAATAACACTGGATCCTTACAAATGGATATTTATAGGATGCGAATTACTTAAAATTTTATAAAGGGCAAAGAAGTAATTCAAACAGTGTAGACAAACTGGTTTTGTCAAATTTTTGGAGCAATCCGTTCCTTTGTCAAGACACAAATTAAAGAAACATAAAATAATAACAAAACATAAAAACAATATTGAAAGTGTAACAAAAAAATTGTAAATCAATAAGCCCCTTGGCTGGAAACATCTTCATATGTACATTGAATAGCTTACTTTTAGTTATGGAGATTGGAAATGCACTAGATTTAGTGGAAAAAAACATGTTTCTCTTAATGTCACATTCCTGTTAATATCATGTTTTTGTTTGACAAATGCAACATGATATAAAGAGGAGTGCACTGTATAATGAAGTGAAATAGATAACCTTCATTCCCACTTTATTTATCCATTGTATTAAAGGTTTAATGTGTTATAATGATGATGTTGTTTGTGATTCTCAACAGAGACCGGATTATACACCTTCTGGCCTTACGACCTTACAAGAAACCAGAATTACTGCTGAGGCTAAAGGCCGGTAGGTATCTTTCTGTTGTTTAGGACTATATGGTACAATATCAAATAAAGGATGATTATTGTTTTGAAAGTGTATAATAATGTAAAGGAAATCTACTGATATGGTTCAGTGGGTAGTGTGTTCCAATTGTTAAATGCTAAGGAAATATAGGATATCTAACAGTGTCTTCAGTTATACCAAATATATTTCACGAGTAGGGCTAATATTTTGATATTTTTCATGAGTGCGCAGCGCGAGTGAAAAATATCAAAATATTAGCCGCACAAGTGAAATATGTTTGATATTACTGAAGATGCTGTGCATTCTAAAAGACTTCATTGTGCATTTAAACATGTAAACCAAACAGCTAGGAAAATCCACCTGTTGGACAGGAGAACCAGTATCTTACCACATTTGGTTGGAAAATCTGACGGTTAACATCTTATTGAAAAACGACTGCACTCTCCACTCAGGGTTTTCCGTGGGACCCTCAAATTTAATAAATTAAGGGAAATATAATAGATAGTACAACTTTATCCATTTTGGGAGTCCTTTGGCAATTTTAGGAGTCAAAATGCAGGTTTTTGTGAGTCTGGGAAAACCCTATCCACTTTGTTCACTGTAGAAGCTAGCACTATTGATGTAGATGCAGTTGTTATAAATATTGTACGTTGTGTTTTGTTATCTTCGTAGATGGGATCCTGGAAAAAGACAAAGACACCATTACTTCTGTACTACAACAAGTGGCAACGTTTATCCCCCGTGATAACAAATACTCGCTGGGTCGTCATGCTTTTTCCGATATACGCACAGACTGGAAGTTCTATACCGAAGCTGACAAGGAACTCGTGAAAAAGTAAGGTCACCCTGTCATCAAGAAGTAAGATTATCAGTGAATGCCTGTCAAGAAATAAGTGTTTTTTGTATAGGTCATTTTAGTGAAGTTTAGTGAAATGCATATATGGTGAGTTAAGAAAAATAACTTCATTTTCAGTGATAGACTTTGTCTTCTAATAAAAAATATATTTCTATTGTGCTCTTTTTTCCCTCCAGAAAATTGGACAACCTGTCACCAGCCTCATCTCCTGCCTCAACTCAAAGATCCCCAGACAGCCCTGTCAGCTCTCAGGTATGTAAGGTGTTGGGGGGGGGGAGGGGGGGGGGTCAGACAGCCCTGCTATATCTCAGGTACGTAAGGTGGGGGGGGGAGGGGGGGGCAGACAGTCCTGTCAGCTTTCAGGTATGTAAGGTGTTGGGGGGAGGGGGGGGGGGCAGACAGCCCTGCCATATCTCAGGTATGTAAGGTGGGGGGGGGGGCAGCCCTGTCAGCTCTCAGAATCAGGTATGTAAGGTGGGGTGGGGGGGTGGGGGGATGGGGGCAGCCCTGTCAGCTCTCAGAATCATCAGGTATGTAAGGTGGGGGGGGGGGGGCAGCCCTGTCAGCTCTCAGGTATGTTAGGTGTCAGCGTGGGGGGCAGCAGGCAACCCTGTTAGCTCTCAGATATGTAAGGTGTCGGGGAGGGGGCAGGCAGCTCTTAGGTATGTAAGGTGTCGGGGGGTGGAAGAGAAAGGCATTTCCGCTCTCAGGTATATGTAATGTGTTTGGTTGGGTGGTGGGAAGCCCATTCACGATCAGCTCTCAGGTGTGAAGTGTGTTCTGGAAGGGGGGGGGGGCAGACAGTCCTATAGGCTCTCAGTTATATGTGTGTGTGTGTGTGTGGGGGGGGGGGGGTGTTGTATTCATGGGAGGATTGGTCAAGTGGTAACACTCCAGCTTTCCAAGACGTATTTCACAAACTGAACCCAACACATATAACTCTACAACTGACTTTTATGGGTAATTTATGGATATAAAACTTTGTGGACAATTTCTGACTATAACTTTGCAGACCCACAACACTTCACAATTCATTCACACTGCCTCCTGTTTGATCTGTATACTGACTTTGATTTGTCAACATATGTAGGGAAGATACAGTAAAATTCATAAAATCTTAAATATCTTAATCAAACTAGAGTGGACTAAGCATGTGTGATAGTTTATATTGCTGAAGGGCCAAGTTACCACAACTTGGTATGTTATGGTTTCACATTCAGTGTGTTTGTTTCTGTACTCTAGAAACGTTCCAGTGACTCTGTGCTAGATCTTCTTCCATCCAAAAAACAGCGCATCTCCCACGCCACGGCCAAACCCAAGAAAGAAAACAAACCTTTGATTGGTGAGGTCCTCAAACGAGACCAACACCTCACTGTCAACGGCCAGGACCACACACACAAAAAGGAAAATATCGATGGTACAGTGTTTTAGATCTTTACAAATGTATTTGAATGCTTATTCGTTCTTTTATCCAAATCTCATTCTTGAGGGGAAAAAAACAAGTGCCATTTGTGTGCTGCATGACAAAATCTCTGATAAAAAGATTGTTTCCATTGAACATTTGAAAATTGTAATTGAATGTTGTCTTGCAAGCTTCTTTATACAATGTATTAGTGGAAACCATGCTCTTCTACATAATGAAGGCAAACAACTTAACAAAGCGGGAAAGGCGAGACATATAATTACATGAAATTCTTGCATTTTTTTTATGCATATTTCATGAAAATTGATGCATAAAATATGAAAATAAATTATCTGGAACATTGTTATGAGTAAATGTTACCTTTTTCAACTTTATAAAATGTTTGTGCTTCTTAATCGAGAATAATGTTTAGATGCTTTTAATACTGTGATCAAAAGAAATTTTTGAACAAGTTACTTTAGAATTGGAATTTTCTAACATATTTTGTGAAGGAGTATATCACTGTGGTATAACAGAAGACCATAAGAATACACTGTTGCTCATGTGTGGTACTGTATTTACAGAACGAGTCCAAGTTGCCACCTCCACATCCGACAATCCTGATTATATGAAGTAAGACATTTACTTATAGATGTAAACAATAGCCTACTTCTGTTGTTCATTGTTATAGGTTCTCAATTGTACTGCACTGTACTATTATTTTGATATCAAAGATGTCAACTTTGATCAAGATGTTTTCAAAAAAATCTCATTGTGTGGATAGAGCTTAATAATGACGTCACAATGGCTTAACAATGACGTTACAATAGCTTAACAATGAAGTCACAATGGCTTAATAATGACGTCACAATGGTTTAAAAATGATGTCACAATAGCTTAACAATGACGTCACAATGGCTTAATAATGACGTCACAATAGCTTAACAATGACGTCACAATGGCTTAATAATGAAGTCACAATGGCTTAAAAATGACGTCACAATTACTTAACAATGACATCACAATGGCTTAACAATTACGTCACAATGGCTTAAAAATGACGTTACAGTAGCTTGACAATGACGTCACAATGGCTTAATAATGATGTCACAATGGCTTAACAATTACATAACAATGGCTTAACAATGACATAACAATGACGTAACAATAGCTCAACAATGACGTCACAATGGCTTAAAAATGACGTCATAATAGCTTAACAATGACATCACAATGGCTTAACAATGAAGTCACAATGGCTTAACAATGACGTCACAATGGCTTAATAATGATGTCTTGAATACGGTAAAGAGAAAAAGGCATTATGAATTAAAAACCTTTCAACAAAATTTCAACTGTAAACAGAGAGCTGTAATTATTTTGTATGTGCAAACATTGTTTGCAAATATGAGTTTACTAACCTCGATGACTGATCGGTTTTCGTTAAAATACTCAAGCTATTTCCAAAATGACAGCCACTCAAATAGTATTTGGTTAAAGGCCCAATATACGTAACTTCAGGGAAATTTTCGTGATTCTGAAAAATTCTGAAAAAAAATCCAGTTAATAATCATGCAAAAATAAGCCTAAAACGAAGTAAACCTGAGTGGTAACTAACAAGAAACTCTTGACAAAAAAATCCAAAGAATTGAAAATAATTCAGGTGGGGCCCACTTCAACAACAAACCGAAGGTAGAAGACGGTTCAAAATGGACGCTGTTTACAAATAGCGTGTTTCAACTGCTGCTGTACCGGTAACCACGAGGGAATCTATCTAGGATATTGCTGATATCAGTTAATTTTAACTTAATCTATAAATATAAAAAGTTATTAGGCTTGATTTTGCTTCAAGTTTTGCCGAAAGTTACGTATATTGGGCCTTTAAGGTAGTTGATATGAGAGAAAAATACTCTTGAATAACCAAACGTTAAAGGTAGGGAAAATCCTACATCAGGATTTTCAAATTTGACAAAACTCTTGGCAAAGCCTTGTGGTTTACCTAATTTGAAAACCTCTTGGGTGGATTTTTCCTATCCTACACCCTTGGTCATATTATAAGAAAAGGTCTTATAACTTCTGATAAAGAAAATAATGTTTCCTTGGGAAAGTGGTAGGAGGTATTGTAATGTGAAGTGTTTCAATAAATTAGAACTTGGGTCTATGACCATCACAAAGACTCTCAACAAAAATAAATTCTAACTAACTGTTTATACTGCAATTTATCCTATACATTTAAGAATTAACTTGAATCTTTTTATGTTATAGGGGTATAACACAAAAAACGGAGTTGACTCTAAATAAATTGCGAAGCGGTTTATGATGAGAGTACACCCCGGTTTTTGTGTCGCCTGAAAAGGCGACATATAGGGATCACTATGTCGGTGTCTGCACCAACAGTTTCTGTGCGATAACTTGAGTTTCCTTGGGCCAATCAAACTCAAACTTCATGGAGTACTTCCTTACCAAAAATGCTCGCTTGGGATTGCTTTTCAGGGTCGAAGGTCAAAGGTCAAGGTCACAGTTGCTATAAAAAGAAATTCTGTTTCCGTGCTATAACTTCAGTTTCCTTGGGCCAATCAAACTCAAACTTCATGGAGTACTTCCTTACCAAAAGTGCTCGCTTGGGATTGCTTTTCAGGGTCGAAGGTCAAAGGTCAAGGTCACTGTTACTATAAATAGAAAATCACTTTTCCTGGGCCAATCAAATTCATACTTCATACAGTGCTTCCTTACCAAAAGTGCTCAATTGGGATTGCTTTTTAGGGTCAAAGGTCAAAGTTCAAGGTCACTGTTTCTATTCCACTTGGAACTGATACAAAGCATAACCATAGATAGTTCCTAAAAACTTATCTCCCAACTTGCTGCGCAGGCGACACATCCACTTCCGTGGAATTCTTGTTTTTATTATAACCCCATAACATAAAAAAATAGATTCAAGTTAATACTTATAATTTAATATATACCTTTCGAAAATAAACTATATTAATGGACCCTTTTCTCTTACCAATCATTACTTTGCTGCATCAGCCAATCAAAAGCGATGTTATTTTTTACGTTATGGGCTGATAACATATTTTTTTAAGCCAATGAAAATGCTTGTTTCAAACAAAATTAAATTATTCTACATTAGTTATTCAGTTTCATAAAATTCATTCATTTATTTGCCAGTACCTACCACCAGATCTCGACTGCTGAGCAGCGCCAACGCTACAAACAGGAGTTTAATCATGAGTACGAGGAGTACAGGGGGTTACACATGAATGTTGAGAAAGTGTCAAAGAAGTTCATGGACTTCGAGGTCATGCTTAAAAAAGCTGAACCTGGGTCTGACAGTTATGAGGTAAGACTGAAGAATTGTGTGATATTGCCAGTAAAAACTGGTTAACAAAATGACAGTGATCATGGTTTTAGAAATACCTTTCCTTTACAGAATCCTACAGAAACAAACTCGCCACCCCCAACCCCACCCCACCCCACCCCACCCCACCCAACCCAATAAATATTGGAAACAAAATTTCAGGGCAGTGTTGGTGAAAGAGTGGGTAATTTCTCAGGAAATCTGCAGAGTAGTGTGTTTCCCTGAAGTAGGACAGGGGTTGGGGGGAAAGCAGGTTTATTCTGTAAACAGCTATTGATTGTTGAAGAAATAATATAATGACTATTGTGATTATTGAGACCAATGCCAGGGAGAAGTGTTTACATTAAAACGGGACGGGACAATACATTATTTCCGAGATACAACTTTACGAAACAAAAGTCCCATGATTAGGCAGTCATGTAAAAAAAGGGAAGCATGTATACTTCTGGTGTAGTAGTAAATCGGTAGTTAACCAACTTTGTTGAGCTAAAACGTCGGCAAATTTGGACAAAAATGGCTAAAAGTTAGCTTTCTGTAAAAAAGAAAACTGGCAGATTACAAGACTGATACCTGTCTTTACAGATGAGTGTCACTTGACTTGAAAGCTGGTCAATCTCACCGATATGCTGCCATGTGATATTTTGATGTTCATCAAACTAGACTTGTATTGTGAACGAGATTGTTTGCACTTAGCTTTTAATTTTCCCTCAACAATATTCAAGGGGAGAGAAAATATAAGTTTAGTGGATCACTTAGAACTTTAAGGATTTGAAGTATATTTCATCATGATGTATGTTTTGTTGGAACTTTTGTTTATGTCTTTTCATAATTCTGTGTTGATGTTTTTTTCCAGAATTTGAAGAACAAGATTCGAAAGGAATACAAACTGCAAAAAAGTGATGTAAAATACATTGATCAAAAGAAGAGGTTTGACTATTTACACAAGAAACTTGGCTTCATAAAACAGCTCATCCTGGAGTATGACCGGCTGCAGACTAGTGGCGACTCCTAGTGGAGGCTAAAACCCTCAAATATTGCTCAAATCTGGTCTCCGTACACTTTGGATTATTTGATCTCCGTCTTTGAGATGGAAGACCTGGCTCGCCTCAGGACCTGTGTTTAAATAAGATCTGTGCAACAGCTGTAGTTGTTAACCTACTAGGCTCAGTTTAGGGGGAAATAACATGTCTGCCTGGGAAACTTCTCTATATAGGGTAATTATGTCTCACCATTACGGATATGAGAACAAACCAAATAGTAGATTTCTCTAAATTTGTGTGTCGGGCATGTCTTCTGGAATCATGTAACTAGATTATAGTTAGATTGGCATAAAAACAAAACAAAAAGTCTTATGTGTTCATTTAACCTTGTACAGTATTTCTCTCAGTTTGTCCCTGTCGTTGAGTGCCTCTGATACCTCCAATGAGGCATTCCCGATATCCAGGGGTTACGCTCACCTACGCTCTCTACAACCCTGAAGGCTCTGTGTGCATCACCTTGTTAATGAGGCAAGAAGACCGGTTCGACCCTTTGATGTACATCAAAAGAATCTCATGGTCACATAACGGTAAAAATTGACAAGCTTTGAAGTCAATTGCATTGCGGCTCCTTTGTAATCTTCAAAGGACAGGCATCAGGCTAGCAATTGGTCATTTTGTTTTACCTAAGCTTGCCTTCAGTTTTGCCAGGACATAGGGGTGTAGAGAGCGTAGGTGATTATAACCCCTGGATATCAAGGATGCTACGTAGGTATCCCAACGTTATAAAATAAGACAAAAATTTGGATTTGAATTTGCCTTATGCTATGTTATGATGCCATACCCTACTTTCACAAAAATTTGTGACTGTTGAATCAGTAATGGCTTAAAATATCGAAGTATAATGCGATAAATTTTAAATTTCACATTCATAACAAGGCATTTTCTTATGACTTGGTGATGAAATTAGAGCTTGTATTATGATATGCCCTGATTTATTTTTCTTCAGAGATTGTAAAATACAACATATTCTTGTCTGCAGATGAAGATTGTATCATTTGAAAATTATTTATTTTGAAAAAGTGCAAAGTTTATGAAAACATTATAAGTACTTTGAAAAATTGTTTACATGTAGCAACTGTGCATTTTGTTTGAAAGTTTTACAAGGAAGTGAGAATGTGTACTGTGGATTTTCATTTCATGTATATGATTAAGTTATATGCATATTAATTTATTGTTCAAAAAACTTATTTATTATAATATTGATATTTATACGGAATCCTTTAAATATGAATTATATTGTTTCATTCTTATTAGCTCACATGTCTTACTTCGGCCAGTTTCCCTTATGCTGTGTGGTGCAACATTCCTCCTTTTAAAAGACTACTACTCAAGAACTGTTACGCAGATTAGAAGTTGGGATGGACCAATAGGCAAGGCTTAAAAGGGAAAAGAGTGAATATGTTAAGTCCATTGTTTGTTATTTAGAAGTCATAGTACGAGGTCAGAACAGATTTCTACTTAACATAAAATATGGCATAATTGGCAAGGGAAATCTTTGTCTGAGAGCGTAACTTTGTAATATTTGTCTGAGAGCGTAACTTTGTAATATTTGTTTGAGAGCGTAACTTTGTAATATTTGTCTGAGAGCGTAACTTTGTAATATTTGTCTGAGAGCGTAACTTTGTAATATTTGTCTGAGAGCGTAACTTTGTAATATTTGTCTGAGAGCGTAACTTTGTAATATTTGTCTGAGAGCGTAACTTTGTAATATTTGTCTGAGAGCGTAACTTTGTAATATTTGTCTGAGAGCGTAACTTTGTAATATTTGTCTGAGAGCGTAACTTTGTAATATTTGTCTGAGAGCGTAACTTTGTAATATTTGTCTGAGAGCGTAACTTTGTAATATTTGTCTGAGAGCGTAACTTTGTAATATTTGTCTGAGAGCGTAACTTTGTAATATTTGTCTGAGAGCGTAACTTTGTAATATTTGTCTGAGAGCGTAACTTTGTAATATTTGTCTGAGAGCGTAACTTTGTAATATTTGTCTGAGAGCGTAACTTTGTAATATTTGTCTGAGAGCGTAACTTTGTAATATTGGAATTGTATGAAATGTGTAGTTGGCCAAATTGAATTTTTTTTTTTTATTTGACACACAAAAACATGATTATTTTTTCCACCCAAAATCAAGGTAGTGTAGATTTGTCTATGTGGAGTACAGTTGATCATGAGTTGTATACTTACAAAACAGATTGTTAAACATATCATAATAAGTAGTCTAAAGATGGAGTCGAGGGGATACATGTATATATGGAGACAGGTTGTGAGAATCCTGATGGAATTTGTGTACAATCAAGGCATTAGCAACTATATTTTTGTTAAGATAAATATACCTTAATGCCTTAATATGGAATTGGATATGTAACTTTAATATCAAGAGTATTTAATTTAATATATCAAAGATACCAACCAAGGTAGCTTTAAAATTGTCAGGAATATAATTAATTATAATTCATGCTTGTGAAAGTCATTCACCATTTGACATTGTGAAAGTCATATCAGTAATTATATCGTATGAACTTGTGAAAGTCATTCACCATTGAAAATTGTCAAGAATATTGTGTCAAAGACATAACGTAATAATTTCAAAGAAATAAACCATGTAAACTTGTGACAGTCCTAGGTGGTGTAAACTCGTGAAATTCATAAAGTAACACCATGTTAACCTGTAAATGTCATACACCATGTGAACTTGTGAAAGTTGTACACCATGCAAACTTGTCAAAAATACTGTGTCTAAGACCTCAGTCATATACATTTCAGATTGATAAACCTTTTGAAATTGTTAATGTCATTCGCCATGTATGTGAACCTGTAAAAGTCATACACCATGTGAACTTGTGAAAGTCATACACCATATGAACTTGTAAAAGTCATACACCATATGAACCTGTAAAAGTCATACACCATGTGAACTTGTGAAAGTCATACACCATATGAACTTGTGAAAGTCATACACCATGTGAACTTGTGAAAGTCATACACCATATGTGAACTTGTGAAAGTCATACACCATGTGAACTTGTGAAAGTCATACACCATATGTGAACTTGTGAAAGTCATACACCATATGTGAACTTGTGAAAGTCATACACCATATGAACTTGTGAAAGTCATACACCATATGAACTTGTGAAAGTCATACACAATTTGAACTTAAAAAATAGCGTCCAAGACATTCATCCATTTAAATTTCAGATTGATAAACCTTGTGAAATTGTAAATGTCATATACACCTTCTGAAAGCCATACAGCATTTTAACCTGTTAAGTCTAACACCATGTGAACCTGTCAATTGTCAGACAATACCAAACTACACGAACCATACAATGTTTTGCTGTTGAATAAGACCAGTGCTACACACAGTGCTAATAGTGAGTGTATATATGTCAGTGTGTTCCGACTGAAAGTGTTGGAAACTAAATTAAGATGGATGTGAGCAGTCTTACACACAGTTGCTACATGTGACAATTAGACCTTTTCTGTTCAATTTTTCAGGGTTTTCTGAAGTTGACCTTTTTTTCTGCTAATAGTAAATAAACATGCAACTCATTATTTATTTATTGTGCTATGCCAATATATATATGCTAAGGTAGACAGTTGAACAAGAGGTATTTTTTTTTGAGATGACCATTTTGACACCAATCTCTAGTAAATATATAGTAATATATGTAACCATAAATAAAGAATTGTAGATGTTCTGCCATTGTTGTGTAATGGTACGATCTACAAGATTGAACGAAATTTGGTAATTTTTTTTCATTGGTACACATGCTACCTTTATAGTTATCTTAACTAATTCATCCCTGAAGTTCTTTTTTGAACTTTTCCAACCATTGAATTTTGAAGAGTTCAAATGTGTCTTAAGGATGGATTAAAAAAGCTGAAATAATTCCAAACGAAAGTTTCGTGAATGCAAATTTTGTCTTGGTTGATGCAAGACTGAAAATATCCACGAGTGTAAACTCAATGTTGCTCTTGATACACGACCTCTTCTGAATTAGGCCAAACAAAACAAATTCTAGGTTTCCACATTTTGCAAAAAAATCCAGTGCAGTTTGTGAAATCTAGTGCAAATAAGACAAGTGAAATTATTTTGTCTTTTTTTTTTTTTTTGGTCTTATCAGAATGTTTATTTGAAATAAAGGAGAGAGTTACGCAATAGTAAGATATAACTTATAAGTTAGCATATCCTTTAAAAGAAGTTCATGTTCATCAATTTACAGACAAATTCAAGTCGTTAATGCTTCATTTCAGCTGTCGCTATAAATTTTTGTCCGTCTAAACTTATTTATTTAATTCAAATCTGTTGCTCTCTGATGTTTTATTATTTGTACACAACAGCTGTTGCACAGTTTCCTACAAATTGTTCAATTTCATATAATGAAATGTTTATGTATAATTAATTGCATAGCATTGTAATTGCCCTTCCACTTTAATTGAGAACTGTTTTGTTTTAATTTTATGAAATGTTTCCTGGACAAATGTAATTGTATGTTGACCTGTGTGGGTGTGTGAATGTGTAACATGTGTAGTGTGTATTTATGGTGAAAATCTTCGCATCATAATATCTTAAATGGGTTCTTATGATTAAACATGATTCAAACATATTTTCTTCGCAATGAAATAAAATCTCTTCTACTTGGTTGAAGGTTGAATCATTTTGAAGAATTTTCTGTAGTTTCATAGATATGTCAGTATTTCTGGGAAATCTGTCACAGATTTGATATTCTGTTTTATCATTAGTTGGAATGCAAAACAAAATTAAGATTCCCCCCAAATAGCAATCAGTATACATGTAAATGGACAAGGTTTTATAGAAAACATGTACATACATGATTAAGGTGTAATACAACAAAACCAAACTATTTTTTGTTTTTTAAAACATTAGTTTGCCAAGACCGTCATTAAAGAAGGGAGATAACTGGAATAGCTGACTTAAAATATATGAGATTCCCTACCAAAGGGAGACAACTTCAACAGGTTTATATGAAATTCCATGGTCTGGTCTGTTGGATGCAATCTGGTTTAAAATCAGATCTGAATTCCACTAGGTAAGAAACAGGAATGTACTTGTACTGTACGGAGTGGACTACATATCTGGTTTTAATCAGGTTGTGTTGGATGAGAATCAAATTTTACGTAAGTTCCTGTACATGAACAGGGTATTGTCTGTGATACATTTAACTGTAATATCATTGATACTGCTTTACAACTCCACAGTGAACTTGATACAGTGGCTACCAGGCTAGTCAAGAGTTTGATCACCATTGCTGCAGTTTGCCCGACTATCCATAGTTTCAGGTTGTTTGCAAACGTGCCACTCTGCTGCTCAATCTGAATGTAGTACATTTGTATAGCTGCTGTTCAGAATAGACACAAAATTTTAGTTATGCTTACACAAGACCTACCTTGATAGTTATGCTTACACAAGACCTACCTTGATAGTTATGCTTACACGAGACCTACCTTGAGCCCCAGTTTATTACAAATGAACACATAAGTTTGAGGTTAAAAAATTTCCTTTCATACAGAAGGGTAGAATTGTGGTATTCATGGTTGAAAAAAAAAAAAAATAATTTGAAATTTCTCTTTTCATGTGATCATAGTTTTTTGTTACTAGTAAATTTGATGCATTTTTATGAAGATAAATATGTCAATTACAATTTTCTTCTGATAATAAAATGTAAAACCACAATTTACTACAAAAGTAAAACCGATGAACTTGCAAGCAAATGATTAAATCCATGGAATTAATCAGATAGTACTGTTCCTAAATACATGTACATGTTCACAATACGTGGTTCAAAAACGAAGAATAAGGAAGTATTGATACAGGTTATTTGTCAATAAAATTTATTACAAGCGAAATGATTTAATGTCAATCAAATCATGTTTTTCACAGGGTATGTACAATTCAATCTACTTGCGAGGAGATTTTACGTTAATTATCTGTCAACGAGTAATGATGTATACAAAACAACATATATTACTAGGAGCAAATAATGTTAATAAAAATGTCATCTGGGCCCAGTTGTTTAAATGATGATAAGCTTAATCAGTGATAAGCGAAAATTTCAATTCTCCTAAAACTTTTAAACCAAACCATTGAATAATTACAGCTTGCCAGATATCAAATATCTAGTAATGTCAATTTATATGCAAATTGTCGGATTGCACCTTGTATATTGACAGAGAAATTGAAAGTTGAAAAATGTTGTTAAAGGCCCAATATACGTAACTTCAGGAAATTTTTCGTGATTCTGGAAAATTCTGTAAAAAAATCGGGTTGATAACCTTGCAAAAATAAGCCTAAAATGAAGTAAACCTGAGCGGTAGCTAACAAGAAACTCTTGACAAAAAAATCCAAAGAATTGAAGATTATTCAGGTGGGGCCCACTTCAACAACAAACCGAAGGTAGAAGACGGTCCGAAATGGACACGTGTTTACAAATAGCGTGTTACAACTGCTGTTGTACCGGTAACCGCGAAGAATTCATCTTGAATATTGCTGATATCAGTTAATTTTAACTAAATCTATAGATATAATAAGTTATTAGGCTTGATTTTTGCTTCAAGTTTTGCCGAAAGTTACGTATATTGGGCCTTTAAATAGTGATGAAGCTCATCATCTTTTGAACAGCTGGGCCCTGGTGTTAAAGTTATATTGAACTTCTTCCACAAAAGTCAAATCTGTGCCATGTTCTTTAAATTTGAGAATTTTAACAAGTATCGAAGCTTTTAGTACCTATTCACCCCTTAACTTTCAATTGAACCTTTCTAAATCAAAGACTTGGTGAGTCCAGTCTACATTTGTAGGGGTGAAAAAGTTCATGTTTTAGTAAAGCTAAAAAGGAGTTTAATAGTGCAGTTCAGGATTCGTATCAAATTGTAGTATAACTTGTGAGATTTTCATATCATTAATGTGAAACTACAACACGCTTGTTCACAAGTTAAGATTTATCTGTATGAGATATCTTTGACACAATATAAATAAACAGGAGGAAAAAAAAAATTTAAAAAAAATGAAAATTAAGTGTCATGGACTTTATAAATTCTGACACAATCTTTCATCTCTATACTTATTATTTGTCCAAAAACTTGTCGAGGGGAACATTGAGTGTTATAATTGTCGCATAATTTCATGTATGTTTTGATCTAGTCTGATCTGGCAGAAAACTGATGCTAGGTAATGCTTGTTTCATTTGTCTTTGTGGGAAGAATCCGTGAGAGAAATAAAACTATTAATGATCTGTGTAACTCTGTCAAATACTTAGTAATCACTAAATGTGGAATATGTATCTACAATCGGTGTCTTGTGGAGAGTGTGGACGCTGTTTTCTATGTCCGCCTGTTACTTTGTTATTGCTAACCAAATCATGGTATAGTGATGTTATTGTGTTCATTCAACAACTCTTAATGTAATAATGAAATACTTAAGGCTGTATGCTAACTTACTGTGACAAGTAACCTGTCATTTTTATGATGAAAGAGTTTTGACACATATACAGTGTCCAAGAAATGGTAATTACTATTTGGTTAATAGCTGATGAAATGTTATGATATTTACTCAATAATGCACTGATTTTATTGAAAAAGTTAAATCCTTTGTAAGGTATACTGCCTTGATGTGTAAGGTAGGATACTGCCTTTATGTGTAAGGTAGGATACTGCATTAATGTTTAATGTAGCATACTGCCTTAATGTGTAAGGTAGCATACTGCCTTAATGTGTAAGGTAGCATACTGCCTTAATGTGTAAGGTAGCATACTGCCTTAATGGTAAGGTAGCATACTGCCTTAATGTGTAAGGTAGCATACTGCCTTAATGTGTAAGGTAGCATACTGCCTTAATGTGTAAGGTAGCATACTGCCTTAATGTGTAAGGTAGCATACTGCCTTAATCTGTAATGCCAGCACTGAAAACCCTTGCTACTGGCTGTGTAATTTAATTTTAATAGATTTTTTTAAGGGGAATGTCTAAAAAGCTTTGAAAAGGTATGTGCATTTTTTTTCCCCAGCAAAATGATGCGGGGAAAAAATCCACAGAGTTCGTGAACAACTTGAAATTGGATGGTTTTAATGAAAGTTTTATTAATGTGCTTACATGACAGTATTTTGTCCAAAGACTTGCAATCATGACAACACTTTATGTCCAATCTAATGCCATATATGTGGACTGACAGTAGGCCTGTGCTGGTAGTCTGTGTCAGTGTTGGTGTTGTTTGAGTACATACAATGTACACTATTCTACTCTGTATCACATCTATTATAGGCGAGATGATCCGTAGTCTGGACAGCAGAGCTCAGATATTGCATCTTTTTTCGGAATACTTATTATAAATCTTCATGAAAGCCATTTCTATTCTTTTTATTTTGGTATTTTTGAATTTATTCAAAGAATTTTAGAACTGACGATTGTTTTTTTCTGTTCTTTTTATTCCTGAAGTTTTATTAAAAATTGTGCTGAGTTAGGTCCCGTTGTCATGTTAAATCTGGAAAGGAACAGGTTGGGTTTCAGCATCGTCAGAAATGCATGCGACAATTCCCTTACATTTGTGTCGCTAACATTAGAGCAGTGTCAGACGATGGGGTTTCTTTGGATATTTTAATCATTAAGTTTTTATGAAGAAAAAATTCATAAATATTTAGCGAGTAATCTGGAAATAAATGCATTATTGAAGTTTTAATGTTCAGACTGTACTTATGCCTATTGGTGCTCTGTTCAAGACCAGTTAATATGTAAAAAGGTGAAAGGTCATTTTTATGCATGTTTCAGATCCATTCCTTAGATATTAATAAGTAGAATAGTCAATATTACTGAAAGCAAGCATTCCAATGACAAACAGTAAAAAGATTCTGACCAAGAAGTATATGTTGAGGAGAAACTGGAGCATGAATGCATTGTACATTCATGATGTGCACATTCTGATGGATGGATAAATGGAGGTATGAAGACATGTTGGTTTCAATTAATATCAAAATGTTGGACTTTTGTGTGTACTGTATATAACACAACACAGAAAATTCATGTGTTTTATGATGAATGAAATAAATGTGATGCAAGTTTGTGTGTGATGATTATACATAAAGTTTTGGTATATTCATGTGAAATTGTGTATTTTAAAAAATTACCAATAGTGTGCCAACACAGGTTTTTGAAAACCTGAATTTGATTGGTCGCTGTTTGGATCACATGGTCTGCCCACTTCCTGATGCCTTACGGATGTAACTGTATACTGGCAAATATTTATCGCAAATTTTTTACCCTTCCATATTTGGTAAATTTCAGATATATATCATGACAACAATAATAATGAGTAAACCATTGACTACATGTGGCATTTTCCTGAATTGTCAAAGTTAACACTCGGCAAATTGGAAACTTTTTCCAAGGATGAAAATTTGACTGCGATGAAAATTTGCCAATATACAGTACAAGACTTGTACAGTGTCATGTAGCTTCCATGCAGTAAGTACTATATATATATACATGAATATATAAATTCAATAAATCAGCGTTGCAAAGCAGTACTGGACTTATTGTTTTATCTTTATAATTAATATAATATTAAACCTAACAGCAGCATGCATATTTTTGTTCCCTGGCAAGAAATTTTCTGCAGAGGCCCGGATCATGATCATGGTATACAATAAAATATTTTCAGCCCAAGGCTCCCTGGGTTTATCATTACATAAACATGTTTTACTGTAAAGAGAAACTCTCCCAGTAAAAGGAACAATTCAGGGAGATAAGGTTTTGAAATTGGGGACCTCCAAGCTACAAATAAACAATTAGATTTTCCTGTCAAGAATAGCATGGAAACAAACCAAGATTTGAGTAGCTTCTGTACAGTTTTACCTTATTTTGACTCGTTCAACCCTGCATTTTCCTAATGAACTATTCAGACCTTTGAATGGGGAAAAGTTCAAATATGTCTTCCAAGGTGAATGAGTAAAAATCACCATGCGCTGCTTTCAGAAGCCTTATTCGGGAATGGACTTGTAGTTTGCTAACACAGACCTGGACAAAGTTCGCCAACAAAAATGACCTTGACTCATTTTCAAGGTCACCACTCAAATAAGTAAAAAAATAAATAAATATATTAACTTTATGGAGGACGGCAAACCAAAATACCTCCAGTCTCCTAGTATCTTCGTGGCATTAAGCCTATCAAGTATTTGAAAAAGAATGGCCATGAGTGACATACCTTGGTACAGTATGTTATAATGTGTAAATCACTTTAATAGTAAATTAAAGAAGCCAAAGCGTGATTATAGTTGGCCAGTGCCATTTTGTTATGGACTTAAAAGGACCATCAAGTTGTTGAAACAAGTGACCTTGAAAAGACCGTTAAGTTGTTGAAGCAACTGACCTTGAAAGGACCATCAAGTTGTTGAAGCAACTGACCTTGAAAGGCCACTAGCATATATTATGGTTGATTAGATAAATCCAGTTTTTCCCAGTGTATGACTTTTGACACATTTTCAGGGTCACAGAGGTCAAATCAGTTTAACTGTACCAACTAATTATAAGAGACAAAGGGATCTCGTATATATTTTACAGAAACGAAACATTACCATTTTTGTGTAATGCAAAGTTTTTTCTGCAGAAAGAATTATAATTTGTATTATTAGTCTACCTGTCTGTATAACATATGTTCATCCCTATTTTTATTCCAATTAGCATAACAGTGTAAAGGGCTGTAGAATGAATTACTTTGACCTGTCTAAAAGCTAGTCTTCCAAGAAAAGCTATATTATCTAAGAGCCATCATGCATACTAGGAGATCAGAATTGCAAATCTCTTCCTCCATGAAACATTCTTTGTTCTGGTTAAAAGGCCAACTTTGAGTGCTGGCTGAGGTCTAAGATTAACAGCTATCGAAATTTCTACAAGTTCCATACAGCCTTTTGGTGTAAGATCAGGATATTTAATTGACACATACCAGGTATGCATCTGGTGAAAAGTCTTTGACCTACCTTCAAGGTCACAAAGATCAAATATGTTGAAAATTTCAAGTTACATTTCATGTGTACAAAATCATGGTTTCTATCCATTGACAAGGAGGAAGTCCTGAAATCAACATTACTAATCACATTTCTCTGTTGACTGCACACTTCAGCCTTCCGTTATTGGGACAATGACTGTTTTTTGTGAATAAAAAGAGAAAACAACTGTTTAACATATCGTGTTTTTTTTAATTTCATAGAATATTTTTATAAGGCAAGCATAACATACCAAGATCACAGATTTTTGTGTTACAACAAATATCATTCACCCAAAGCCCTGAGCAAGCATACGCCATGGTGCAGTAATACAATTCACATACTAAATTCAACCTTAAAAGCGCACGGTGTGCTTATGAAAACAGAAAAGGGGTTAGCTTAAAAAACTGTGTACCCTGGGAAAAATTTTCACTCGAAGCTGTCGAGATTGTATTGGCAGATTAGTTATGTAACGGACTTTGTTATAGGTTTGTAATTATAACACACTCACCCTCTTTCCCTTAAAAAAGGCGGAGTATATGTGCTTACAGTAAAATAGGTTTATAACAAATTCATGGTTATATGGTGTTTTCATTCCCTGACAAAATGCTCTATTATTTCTATGCAACAACTATACTTTTAACAAACTTATTTCCTTGGTCGAACTATACTTATAGCAAACTTATTTCCTTGGTTGAACTATACTTATTACAAACATATTTCCTTCGTCCCCAGAGATTTGTTTACTGTACACGGGTAGGTGCACTTTTTAGGTCCAATACAGTATATATATAAAACAATATTTATTTGACACTGCAGAGATTCTTGAAACGGAAATGAGGTTTTAATGAAAGAATATTTCTAGATTTTAGAAAAGCAAAGCTATTAATTAAATAAGGGATTAATCAAAAGATTAACAAACTAAAATGAACAGTTATGGAAGAGGTGGTATAAGGCTCCTATAAATCAAATATAATGTACAACTGTCAAATCTATCCCACTCCTGTAGGTAGATAATGGCCAGATAAACGGAGAACTGTTCTGAAGGACACTTGACTTCATATACCGTAATTTCCTGTGTATTACCCGCACCGGGGTATAGCCCGCGGGATGTAAATTAAGGCATTTTGGAGGCTTTTGTAAACTTAATTCCAGATAACCTGAACTGGCAGATTGCCTGCGGGTTAAACGTTGAATGTATACCTAGTGAGTACGAGTGTGCTTTGAATGTGACTTAGTGATTTATTGTTTTGAATGCTGGAAATCAAAGACATATGATCGAAATATTGTAAATATATATGTTTATGTGTATAATTAAAGATATATATAAACTGATCAATGATATTTTTTGCTTACAAAACCTTAGACCTACATGCTGATAAAAGTGGAAACATTTAACAACGTAAAGCCTATATTTTTTTTATAATTTTGTAAAAATATTCACATATAGTCCGCATCAGCAGATAGCCAGCACTAGGCTACATCTGATGTAAAAAATTCTATAGCCCGCGGGCAATACACAGGAAATTATGGTAGATATCAAGGTAGCAGGACAACTCAACTCAACTGCTTATCAAAGGAGTAGAATATTTCACCGCCAACTCATCACAACTATATCAGATGTATTACAACAATCATATAATATATACACCATATGTAGAACAACAGAAACTTTGGATTCCAAGTAAATTTTTTAAGGTAGAATCCAAATATTTAATAGGTAATAATTCAGACTTTAACAGTTAATTTTCTCTCGTACAATTCTGCGGACTGAAGCTTGTATAATATTTGAGAGAACTGATCCACTCTCATGGATATTAAATATTATAATCTGAGGACAGCCACCATCTTTGTATAGTTTTACAGTCACCACAAGCCAAATTATATGCAAATTAATACAATTCAAAATTAAACACAGGTTTGAACTGATTGCCTTAATAAACTTTAAAAAAAAAAAAAAAAAAACAAGTTTTGTTCTTGAGCATGGCTATACCTAGGACATGATTGTAAACAGTTTAATGATTAGCTAAGTGATTTACATACAACCTGCTTGAACTAGGTAATCCCCCTCTAAATCTTAGATTTCAATTTAATTCTTTTTATTCAGATCTCCAATTTGAAAGATCTCCAGTTAATAACAAGGCAAAAGTCTCCATTGGAAATTGGAAACACTTGATTTACCCTGCTGCTCCCAAGTCTAGTGGAGGGGAGTTTGGGGAGGGGCACAGATCTAGTTACTTCAAAGGTAATACAGTCAATATGCACCAGAGACAAACTTCTTTTAAGGCCGAAGTCAAAGGTTAAACTTAAGTCACAATGACCTTTCTGTTCTCCGATGCGTTGATAGAAAGAGATTGAGAATTTTCCTTTTGCTAGGGGGATTAAAAGTGTGGGTAGTCCACTCTTTTAGCAAGTCACTGTTAACTTCTGAAAACACAATCTGCATTAGTTGCAATGTAACTAATCCACCACAGAATTAATTTGTTACAAAATATATTGGGCCAGGTGAATTAACACATGAAAGCTTTTGATCGATTATGTAAGGAATATATATTACATTTCATACAACCAATTGAAAATACCGGTATAAAAGCACAAAATATTTGATAAGAAAATTATGTTTCTAAGTGTTAATATGGCAACAACAGTACACATAGAATCATACAATATAACATCTACTCAAGTCACGTCTATGGCAGTATAACACTCATCCTCGGTACTCCAGGGGTTCATTTAACCCTCAATCTACAGGGGCCTGATGCACTAATAGTATGTGTATATACTATGATAGTGTTTTACATCAGTTTGTCTAGCACCAGTGCCTCAACTTACCTCCCCTGGAACACAGGCACTAGCCTCGTCTGTCAATATAGGTGTTCGATAGACGAGGCTAGAGGCTGTATTTATCCAGCACCTTAACTTACCTCCCCTGGACCCCTGGAACACAGGCACTAGCCTCGTCTGTCAATATAGGTGTTCAATAGACGAGGCTAGTGGCTGTGCCTGGAATATGTCATAACAAAATTAGATCTTCAGTGTGTGCCACCTTGTGGCCAAGAATGGACGACTTGTTTGATTCCTTGCAGTGCACCAAAAGAATCTCCCTCAACACAAGGGTAAAATGAACTGGCTTAACAGTCACACATCAGCCCAGCAATTGGCAATATACCTGCATGTAAATTTTCATTGGAGATACCTTTAACTTTGCTGCAACATATTCCGTGGGTTCATAAAGTTTGGGGATCATGATTCCTGAAGAATAGAGGATGTTAAAAACTTTTTAACAAGATATATATATGCACAATGGGCAAAATATTTTTTTAACCTGATTAAAAATATTTCATTTAAACGTAAAAACATGTTACATTAAATTCGGTGGACCACATCAATTAGGATATGAATGTTCCCAGAAGGTTTTGGGTGATGAAATAAGGATTTCTATAAGTTTGCATATAATGGTATACTAAAGAATGGACCTCGTTAATAAATTCAATTGACCCAACTTCATGTCTCAATGTACTTGTGCTGTAAAGCTGGCACTTAAATAACTAACTTATAATTTTTTTAAATATCAAGTACCGTATTCCCCGTAATTAGCACTCAGGTTGTCTTAACAAATTGGTTCCAAAAGGGCACTTAATAAGATAACAAAACTCGGATCTGGAAGCAAATGATGTGTGACATTATTGTCATCAATTCAGACAATTTGAATTCAGATTACTGATGTTTGTGTTTTTTTATTTTCTTGTAAACATGGGCACAGTAAGGTTTTCCGTATCGGTAACTAGAATAATTAAGTCGTCACAATTAGTAGGTGTACTTATATAATTTTTACACCTGTATAGGAGGGGAAGGGGCGCTAATTACGGCGAATATGGTAAATATCATTTCATACGCATCTTGCCTGCTGTAATTCTCTGAACAAGCTGGTCCCATGAGCTGGTAAGCTTGTCATAGGCCACATAAGAATACATATTTCAATTAAACCAATGCTCTACATATATTAATGACCTGCTCTGGACACCTTAGAGATGTTTAATCCAAAAATAAGAAAAGTTGATGTAGACAATTTGATTGCCACTAATTAGCAAAAGAAAATGAGACAAACAATAATATATGAGCAGCAAATCCTGGTCAACTCAAAATATTATAGTTCCATTCACAACATTACACGTCCCAGTAAATTGTAGTCAGCTTGAGTCAGAGATGATGTGTTGGCACCACAGGCTTAATACAGAGAAGATTAAGTTATTTCTACTGGTACAAAATTCAAGTACATTCATCAGACAGAAAATAATGTTGAGAGATGCACCACGTAATTTTCAGTTCAATATACATGTGGTAAATCAAGTACCATACAAATTTAAAACATATATGTGATTACCATTGTTGCCATTTGCATGATACATATTTGCAATTTTACAATGGTGTTTGTTATTTAAACCTCAGGCTGCAATTACTTTGGCACCTGCAAATCATACAAAGCTTATCAAGAAAATTCAAACTCTTGACAAGAGAAGTAACTCCAACCAAGATCAACATACAATTGCAAGTGAGAATTTTCTAAAGAGGAATATATAACACTCACTCACTGAGCTTAACTCTTCACAATGATAACCAGTACTAAAGCTGTGGTACACTTTACCTTAATGTTCATCCTTTATTTTCTTCCTTACATTATGAAGACAGATCTAGCATGTTGGTGAAAAATAAATACTGGCAATATCACCATGCATAAATCAACGAGGGACAAAATTAATCCTAGAGAATATGTACGATTTTACTGATGTACACGGTAACACTGAATCTACACAACCACTTGTAGTATACATTAATAAGTTAACAGAGAATCTACACAGTTTAATTTCTCAGAATAGCAAATACCATTTTATCTGTATATTTATTGCATATTATACTTTGCGAAAAAAATATTAAAATTTCTCAACACTACTTCTATAATTTTGTTACTTGCATATTGTATACATCTATATATATACAGCATCTTGTATTTTCCCTTAGAATTTAAATAGGCCTTCCTTCAAATAATTTGCATAAATATTAATGAAGAAATATATTACTACATGCTTTTATATCTTCTCCAATTGTAAGCATTTGTTCGTTTCAATACATACTAACTGCCGTGTATTCATTTCCATTGAATTATGATACTTAAATTGACATACAATACAAATGTTAAAACACACATATCAACCCAGTATCAGCTTGTTAAGGAATGTTCATTTCATAGAGCTCATGTATCATTACCGTATTTTACCGGGAATAAGCCCCCTCCCACGAATAAGCCCCCTCCCCACTTTGGCAAAGGTTCTTGGAACAGGGTGGGAGCCTGGGAATAAGCACCCACCCTAAATTTTGTCTTTCTCTCAATAAAAAGCATGTTACTTTCTTTTTAATTTTGTCTCTGAACATAAAATATATCAAACTGTGTGCAAAAAAAATATCTATAAGGCTAAACTTGAAATAAAACATTGTTAAGCTGGTGTTAAGAACACCATACTTTCATGTTTGAACTGGTTGTGCATTTTGCAAACTTTGAACAAAAACGAAATATTATTCTTGTACTTGATCCATTATATGCAAGTCTGTATTGAAAAAGAAAATAAAGAAAATATATTTTATAGTGATAAAGCAAAAGTAAATTCATTTTGGAATAGTTTGTTGCCAAGTAGATTGTTTCAAATCTAACCTTTCTGTCAATATCAGTTCGTTAAAATTGTCATTCTGAAATTTGTATCAACCGGCTCTCTGAGAAAACAAGATGGCTGCCTTCAGATGGCCTTAGCGTTGTTTGGAAGACTTTTATTCATAAATACATGTCTCTTGCTCTTAATGCTTCCAGACTCAATGCAGATAAGTTGGTTTGTTGTTTTTGTATGATTCATGCATTGGTTTTGTGTTAATTTTACCTTGTTTACTCAAATTTCTTAAGCTATCTACTGTTAACAGCACCAATCAATCGGTGAATGGCATCATTTTGTAGTGACTGTTTTTAAATATTCTGAATGTAAATTGCTATTTTAACAAAACAAACAACTAGAAATACATTACTGGTATAGTGTGGACTGAGTTCCTAGATCAAAACAGTAGAATATCCAAAATGGCGGACTTATGTGAACAGGGGTGTATTCGGGAATAAGACCCCTCCCTACTTTTGATCAATTATTTTTCTCAGGGGGTGGGGGCTTATTCCCGGTCAAATACGGTATACGCAACAAGTATTTGAAATAGAGAAACTGTAAAATTAAGGTTTAGAAATTTCATCAACAGATTATTTTACTCCAGAAATTATGTGGTATATCAAATTAAATCAACACCACAAAATAGTAAATAAATCATACTTATTAAATGAACAAAACAGTAATTAAATCTGAACTACACTGTAACACAAAAATTGAACCAGGAGAAATCTTCTTTAAATTGAACAAAATCTATATTTATATTAACCATTAACTATATAAATTGATTACTAAGGAACTAGTTAAGAAATTATTTAATGACTGAACTGAAGAAATTGTATCATTATCAATATAGAACAAAGAGTCCATATTATGGTCCAAGTACCGAAATCAGATATTTAGGAACAAAAGGATCAAAAGAAAGACACTGTATTAGCTCTGATTATATTATCTGAACTAAGTTATATTTTAATACTTTTCAGTTTTGTAAGCTCTAGCCCTTTTCAAAAGCTTGGTCAGATGCAGGCAATAGTATTTAATACAGGAAAGTAATTATATATATATATATATTTTCATTCCCCGTTAAGAAAAAGTTTTATAGTTCAACTTTATGTGAGTGATTATATAACACAACATTGTACAGTAAAACACGCTTATAACGAACATGCTTACAACAAATTTCATGGTTATAATGTAGCGTTATTCATCCCCCCCATCAAGCATAATATCACCTGTATGTTATACACTAAAACCGAACTTACTCGCATTCCAACATATTCAACCAACCTCAGACTACTCAAATACAATGTATTCTTTAAACTATTGATCAGGTCCCCATGAGTTCGAGTAAGTGGAGTTTTTCGGTACATGTATAACAAACTATGCTTATGATGAACCAATTTCCTTGGTCCCCAGATTAGTTATAAACGTGTTTTACTGTACATGTGTTTCTGAAGGTTCAAGTTCAGTCTCTCAATCATAAAGTTTTATGATGATGTCTGTACACACGCATGCTATGGTCTGTAGTAAGATCTACCACTACCGTAGCTTCCGTACACAGAGCTACTGGAATAGGAGCTCGGGTTGTACCGGCCATAGGATGATGATGATCCGCCGTACGTACCGCTCCCATACTTTGCATAAGATGTACTGTAGGTGGTAGTCGATGGACTAGCAGGTTTCGTAGTCTCAATCTGAGTATAGGTATCTACTTCCCCGAAATTCTTTATTCGGTTTGACAGATATTTCTCGTCCCTGTCATTGAATGAAAACTGAGTTTGAACACATGAATCAACATCTACATCTAAGGGTGGCATATCTTTAACAATTTTGGTCTCCTCTTGAGCCTTATATAGTTTCTCAACATTTTTCTCTGCTTTAGCAATCTGCAGTTCCTCACATTTTCCATCGATGACTTTGCACCTGTTTTCAATTTCGACTATTTTGACTTTCAACTTTTCCTTTTCAGTACTTGCAGTTACTTCAGCCATTTCAAGTATTTCTTTCTCTCTCTCCTCTAAAAGTTTTCTTAGTCGACTGAAAGACTCTCGTATATTTTCCGTCAACCCTACTTCCGCCTTACTTATCGTATCTATTGCTTTTTCAACAGTAACACGTTTCTCCTTCAGTTCTGCGTTCTGCGACTGTAGCTCGGCCATGGTGTTGTCTAAGGTTTGGACGTATTTATTTACCGCTGTGTCAATGTCTAGAACGATGTGACCATCACTCTCTTTATGATCAAGTATGGTACAATCTCGACACACTAAATAGCAACAGTGTTCACAGAAGAAGTTGAGGTGCTGGTGTTGATGTTTTGTACAGTACTGTATAGTTTGAATGTCGGTGTTCCTTACGAAGTCAATAAGCTGTATCACACGATGGTCGGTCGGAAGCTGACACAGCCCTTTTTCCTGGGAGATGAAGTGTTTTCGGCACGTTGGGCAGACAACACTTACAGCTACGGGAACAAACCCACGTGTCTGTCCCTTCTGGTAGTCTACTTCCCCTTGATACAGTTTCAGAGTACACTGTAGGCACAATGTGTGGTGACAAGGCAGAATCTTTGGAGGTCTATCAGAAATGTCATACAGCTCTCGGCAGATCAGACACCGCAGAAATGTTTCAAGGAAATGCTCCTCCTCAAGGAAAATATTTCTCTTTTCTACACTACTAGTGGGTCCCCCGAAGGACTTCAACAGATGAAACTGTTTTTCTAGTTCTGAAATATGACAAAGTTCATGAAATTAATAATTTTTAACATGGGAGTAACTGCAAAAATTGCTTGCATTGAATCCATTATCCACTAGAGTTTGGCAGACCATGGTTTCAGTGTGCGAAAGTAATGATAGACCGATAGACCGAGGCCACAGAAAAACCTGTCGGTCTATGCAAAAAGGCTATTACAGTTGACCTGATGTCTAAGCAATTTAATTGCTCATGAATGTCGAAAGTATCAAAACTGTTTGAATAAATCATATCAATTGCATTTCTCTTGCATGTTGTTGATTTCCTGGTTTATTTGGCTGAATTTGTCGTTGCAAATCAATTTTTGTTCACACATCAGTTGAAGGAGGGGAGATCACTCTGTTCTAAGCGGTTCATTAATTGACACTGATAGAAAAATTCAATCTACAGGTTTTTTGTTTGGTCTATGCAATTTGAAATGTCCATAGACCTATTGTCTATGGGACTTAATGAATTACTTTCGCACACTGCTGGTTTTAATTTGTGATGTTACAAATATATATGCACCGTGCAGATTAATTCCAATGTGTTATTTTGTTTTTTTTTGCTGATCATTTTATATATAATCATATTTAAGAAGTGATAATTGATAAAATAACATGGGGCACTCAGAGGTGTAATTGATGGGGAAAAAAATGAAACTAAAATGGATATATATGTGGTTAAGTATTGCAATCAGAACTGGATGAACTACTGAACTTTAAACTGAAATTATTCCTAGGTTGAGGAGGGGAACTGAACCTATATACATTACCTTCAGCACTCCTGTGTAATGGCGACAGAACTTTGGTTGATTCCCCCTCAGAATCTTCAACGGAGGCCATAAGACAACTTGTTCCCAGTCTGCTCTCGAAATTCTCTGCAAAGCCAGATTACACAAGTTTACAGAAATATCATAGCGGAGAGATTTTAGCACCCAGGTATAGAGATTGCCTTGGTCAGGGTAGGACCAATAAGTGATCAGTGTTCTCAGTAAGTTTTGCAATAATTGGTTGACTTCAGAAGAATAACCGGTTTAATTTTCACATTCTGTAATGTTGACATAATAAAATTCTGAAAAATACCCGGTTGAAAGTTTATGAATAACAGGCTACTTTTGCCGGCAACCGGCTTTTAGTGAGAACCCTGGTGATGGGAAAAGGTTCAAAATTAAATTCAATATCCGTCTTGTAATCAGAAGAAGTAAACCAACTGATGATAATTTCTTGCGACTAAACATAATAAGTCACTAACTAAAGTGACAACTCTTATGTAACTTGAATAAACTGTTTCTGTTATATAATCGGTCACTGATTTAAAGATTAAATATAAAACAATAATCTAGTTGTATTCTGTCAAACAATTCTAAAGAAGTCATTAAAATTTTAAAAAATCAAATTACCTTGTTTATTATGTAAACTCTCCTGCCTGAAGTCACATCTGACCATGATTGAAACAAAAGCTTACCTTAATCCACTGATTATCAAATCTATTTTGCAACAAGCCAATTTCCCCCCGAAAATAATAATTCAATTTCAAAAAAGACTCTGGTCAGCTCTCAAAGTTAACCTTAGACCTGAACACTGAATCAAACTCTCTAGATTCCAGAAGTTTGCAGGAAATGTTTGTTTGTATTTCTTACCTAAATATTTGTTTGTTTTTCTTACCGAAATGACTCCCTTGCATATTAATATTAGCTCAATGTCAAGGTGATTCGTTAGAATAACTTTGACATTCTTCCAACTTAACCAATCTTGTACTTTTCAAATAAAATCATTAGCCTTACATATTTGTGAAAGATGTATTAAAATATTTGACCCCTTTGACCTTCCAGAAAGGTCAAGGTCATTTACAGGAACAAATCTGATAGTTCTCCATTTTCAGCTATGGAGTACTGGCCAGAAAAATATCAAGACCCTAGACTTTTTTAACTTACACATTTCACCCAATGTGACCTTGAAAGAAAATTAAGGTCATTAACCTTGAAAACAATGTAAATTGTACCAATGCCAGCAACAACCTTCAAGTTCCTTTTACAAGCTGATACAAATGTAGTTTTGAATGTTTTTACAGGACATAAAATAAACTGTCAGTAATTTCTTGGTGTCCTTTTAGTTTGTGCACCAATACATTTATGGAATATATTTCAATATTAAATTGACAATCAAGGTCAAATGCATAGCCATAAACTATTGACCAATGGACATACTGATGCTAACAAATTATCACAAATAACTCGAGTTCCCTCTAGGCCTGTTTACGACACCAAACTTTGAAGAACTTAGATGGTGTCAATGCTTACCCTTGTGGAATGCCTGGTCTTATTTTCTTGTTCTTTTTTCAGTAAAGGATAATTGTGTAAATCTCTCTTTTTTATATTTTGTCAAGTCTAATCAATTTTGAGTTCGGAGATTTGGTTTATTTATAGTCTAAATTTTTTAAAGACTATTTTTTTTAAAGATAAAAGCTTGGGGTTGGCTCTACAGACTTTTTTGGCCTAAATCATCGAAATAAACTCATTTAGAGAAGTCAAAAACATGCCTACGCATTAGGTCTACTAAAACCTAAGGTGTGGGAAATCGTGTATTGTATCTTACGTACCGGTATATGTGTATGTACGTAAACATGTACATATACATGCTCTGTATGCTAAACCTGTTCTGTAAGTCGAGAGCCTCTCGATTACCCAGAGGCCATTGAGCGCGATCATTGGTGGGCCATATATAATGTTGACAAATCACAATAAAGTGGCTTTTTCATACTTCGTAACATTTCTAAATGTCTGAATGTGAACCAGCGGACCATGTCAACAGGAGTTATCATCAAAATTGCTTAACAATTTAATGGCAATATATGTATGTCTATAATATATATATATGTACACAAACCGTTGTGTTTTAAAGCTACCAATGAGTATACGTATGACTATATAGGTGAAAGTGAAAATTTGTGAGAGTCCCCGAAGGTGTTATTTATACACAGACAGTATTAGGGTTTTCTCAAGGGCCAACGACATTAGTTTGTACGAAGTAAGACTCCGTCGTTGTGATTAATGATCCGTCATTTGTCCAGTTGGCAACAAATGGTCACTTCAAAACGTGTCGTTACCTACCTGTGTAGCTGGAGGACAGGGTAGCGCTCACCATCCAAGTCGGGCGGCAACCTTAGCACCGCAATGATATACTGAACCTGCCATGGAAAATGTCGTCTGCCCGTGGTTCATAATACGCTGCGCGCGACTATCGCCCATGACCTTGTTTCATCTCAACTGCGCATGGACAAGTATTTTAAAACTAGACGCTATGGTTGAACAACTTCAGCACAAATTTAAAGCACAAGAAAAAAAGCTTCCGTCTGCTGAACAAAGACCTGGTTTTAGGTTGTTATTCGTCGTGTATTACATGGAAAATCACCCCGTGGCGTTTGACCGCACTATCGATTTACTAGGGCCTAACAGATTTAGTTGCTTAGCTCAGCTTTAATATGAAAAACGCTTATCGTCACTTCTCTCTTCTATAAAGATAGTTTCACTTGGTGAGTTAATTCTGTAATATGTGTATAATATAAAGTTCAATGACTTTGTTACGGGTGAAATGGGTATAGGGCTATAAAAGTAATGTTCGGCCTAAATGCCTTGAATAAATACACGACGATCCATGGTTATTTACCTGAAATCTCCGGTTCGTTTGATCTAGGTTTAAAAAATCAATCAAAATTAAAAGGAACACTTTATAAACAGAGAAAGTTCAGTCACGGAGCAAATTGACGGATAACTTTGTGGGAAGAACGTATATAAGTTTTTGGCGCCATTTCCCGACTTTTTGGAGCCGGTGTTGTTGGACTTTTGAGCAACAAAAAAAATGAAATTTTTGTCTTCAAAATAGCTTTCAAGTTATAACCTGATTGTTTTTTTCGTCTTCTGCTTACCTGCTGTTAATGTAATTCGAGTCTTGACAACTATAATATTTCTTTAAATTCGCGCCGGCAATCTACCCGCCATTTGAATATATACGTTCGGTACATGCGTTTTCATCCTTTTGATCCTTCAACATAATGGTACCATGATTGATATACATGTAATCGTCATACTATGTTGGCTCCTATTATTTCATCCTTTTTTTTAAATCCTGTTCCAAGAAATAGCAGGAAAGATTCCTTCAAGATGGACCGTGCAGAATATACAGATTATTCCATAACCCTGGACTGTATCAGAATGGCCACAGAGAAGACGAAACAAAGGGTTGCAAATGAGGATGTGGAATTTGGGCCACCTTGTTCAATTTAATACAGAGGTTTTGTTTTCACTTTTTACGTCCTATTTAACAGAAAGGTCATTTAAGGACGGCCTCTCGGTGTTCGCTATATGCTTTGGAGGCTGGGGTATGTTTGTTTACTAGCTACATGTATCATCCTTGCGATAGAATGAAAATGAAGCATGTCAAATCAATATACACTACTTGATGGGTGTGTGCACCTATGTGACCTGGATACACTTAATTATGCATCTGTGTCATACCTATGTGAAGTATACGTTCGTAGATCTACTATATTTATACCTAATTAGTAATGCATCGTGTCTTCGTGTCTCTGTTGATTTCCAATGAAGTCCTCCGCCAGTTGACGCTGTGGTGTATTGCTAAATTGTATGTGTTCAAAACTTGTTATGATATATTTCATCTATATGTCGGAACCTTGTTTACTTTTTGCCGTTGTATGTTGACATGTTGGTATATTTTGTCGTTATGTGGTTGCACAGTCAGTGACATACTTTGACATTTTTGTTGACGGTATTAACTATCTTGCTTTTCACTGTTAACTGAAAAAATACTTTTGCCTCTGACATGCCAAAAGGTGTCTTTGATTGGGACAACACTTATTTTTTTTTATCCTAACAGGACTTTCTTTTTTAATTTGGAATGCACACATTCTCTTTGGAAGATAGCATTATCATCAACACAACATGAGGAGTTTGCCGTGGGTTTCCGACGATGTCTAATTGTTTACTTTCTTAATATTTATTTTGCGTTTTACATTCGCCAGTAAATCTACCTTTCGTGTTGTCGACTGAGTGCATTTACCTCATGGCCAGGATTTTAATTTCAAGGACGTTGCATTTAAAAATGTGCAACGCAAGCGTGCACATATAAGTACGATTTTAAAATTCAAGGTCCCGAGGCAACGAACATGAAATATGACTCCGACATCCTGTGGTCTTTTTAATCATTTTTATTTTGGGGGGGGGGGGGGGGGGCAGATATAGATAATAGCGAGAGAGCACGATTTCGCACTTATTTCAGAATATCAAATATCACCATGGCATTTGATATTTCGAGCTTCAGTCTCGGTTCAAAGAATATTAACCCTACGTCAACCAGTGAAGAGTTGGTACGGAAGCCCGGAGGAACATTTTCATCTACCACTTATTAGTTATTACTTATTAATTATAAGTAATTACGTATAACCAATTAACAAAACCCACAAATAACAAATAATGAATAGATATGCATGCTCGATGTTTCCTGCCATTAATTAAGCAATTTCTAATAAGTTGAAAGAGTAAAAGTGTCCCTCCTGGGCTTCCGTATTTGTCTGGTGTAACGGCTTATGTGATGGTCGGGATATGTGACGTCACAAAATTACACGTTGTACACTTTATGCAAAGATGAGAAATTATGAAAAAAAATGGGGTTTTTTTGTCTGGGATGAAATTCAATATAGAGTATAAAATAAACTTACCTCTGTATGAGCGTATTTATACATTCGGTGACTAAACCCTCGATCTGATTGATTTTAAAGGCCGATTCTGATCAGAAACAGGCCACAGGGACCTGAGAATTTGTTACAGCTAGTTTTGGACCTAAAATAGGGTGTTTAGAGCTTTTTATGACCATTGAGGGTGTATTTTTGTTTTATTGAAAATTGATCTTAACCCCCCAAAAGAGTAAAATTACTCTAAACACCCTATTTTAGGTCATAAACTAGCTGTAACAAATTCTCAGGTCCCTGTGAAACAGACCACCACCGATACAGGACCAATTCCCTCGTAATGCTCTTTGATTCTTCATATCATTAAATAGTTTAGACCTCAGTCAAACTTCGAATCAATTTCAGCAGTTCTACATCATGCTTTTCTAAACAAATAACTGATTTTGACAATTTCTCTTATAACGTCCTGCATAGGAAGTATCAGATTTATAGACATTTGGAAACTGGACTTTAAGAATGATAACTGGAAGGGGTGATAAAAACAAAAGGAGAGACACATATAGGAACTGAGGACACCAAAACAAAAGGAAAGGCAACAACAGGATCTGAATAGACACCAAAACAAAAGGAGAGACACATATAGGAACTGATAAGACACCAAAATAAAAGGAAAGACAACAACATTAACTGAGGAGACACCAAAACAAAAGGAAAGACAAAAACAGGAACTGATGAGACACCAAAATAAAAGGAAAGACAACAACATGAACTGATGAGACACCAAAATAAAAGAAAAGACAAGAACATGAACTGAGGAGACACCAAAACAAAAGGAAAGACAAAAACAGGAACTGATGAGACACTAAAACAAAAGGAGAGACACATATAGGAACTGATGAGACACCAAAATAAAAGGAAAAACAACAACATGAACTGATGAGACACCAAAATAAAAAGAAAGACAACAGCAGGAACTGTTAAGACACCAAATAAAAAGAACCAACATTAGGAACTAAGGACACATCATAGGAAAAGGAAATCACCAAAAGGAACTGAGGAGACCCCAAAACAAAACAAAAGGTAACAACATGAACTGAGGAACCGCAAAACGAAAAGGAAAGACAACCACAGGAACCATGGAGACATCAAAAGAAATTGGAAAACGACAGCAGGAACTGAGGAGACACAAAAACTAAAGGAAAGACAACAACAGGAACTGAGGAGACACCAAAACCAAAGGAAAGACAACAGCAGGAACTGAGGAGACACCAAAACTAAAGGAAAGACAACAACAGGAACTGATGAGACACCAAAATAAAAGGGAAGACAACAACAAGAACTGAGGAAACAACAAAACAAAGGAAAGACAACAACAGGAACTGATGAGACACCAAAACAAAAGGAAAGACGATATTAGGAACTGGAGAGACACCAAAACTAAAGGAAAGACAACAGGAACTGAGGAAACACCCAAACAAATTGAAAGACAACAAACGTATTCACACCATAAATCCATTACGACCATCATCTCACTTTAATCGTCGTCGTTGGAAGCGTGTTGGTTCATTGTAAACAGCGTTGGCATCAAAATTCATTGGTCAGCTAATGTAAGACAAAATCACCGAATTTATCTACCACCAACACCTTCCGAGACTTATTTACAGGTGACCTACCTTAGCTTGTATTCAATAAGCAACAGGTAAAAGAGACACAGATATAATGGTTTAATTATGTTTTAATGATAACATTCTGTACTATTCAGATAAAGAGGCTACAACAAATTACTTTATTATTTTTTAAAGATGTAGTTATTATTTTATAACAAAATGTATTAGAAAGCTTCCCATGTGACATCTACTTAACGCAGTCAGTGATAATAAACAATTTATGTTGATACCTTTCACATAACACCTTCAATACTCTATCACAATATCTATAAGTAAATATATTTATATATACAGATTGTACGCTCTATCATAAGCGGTTAAGTAGAACGTTTAAAAGAGACATATGCACTGAAATCTACATCATTTGAATATCGATTTTAGTTTCTGTACTTTCTAAGGATGTTTATATCATTATTCTTAGTTTGTCTTGCTTTCTACAACGACAAATTAGTTTTTTGTCAATATGCGTCTCCTTATTCTATATTTTAAGTACTTATAAACAAACAATATGTTTTCAAGTGTAAAAATAGTGAATACCGTATGAATATTTTCAAGTGAAATTCCCGGGAAATTAATGTGACATTTTATTCTAGTTATTTTTTAATGCTAAAAACATTATATGGTTTTCAAATGAATTAAATGTGAATTTATAATAAAGTTGATTTTTACATGCATTTTGTTTCGTTTAAATTTCATATAATACAATTAATGTGAAATAATGTGAATTTCACGTGAAAAAAAAATTCATGTGAAATTCACGTGAAACTTTTGTAAGACTTGTTTCCCTCCTATTCTTTCTCGTGTCTGGATATGCGAAAGATAAGGATATTGTGCTAAATGAGCCTTAAAAGGAACGTATTGAGTAAATAATTCGTCGAGAGACCTTAAACCTCGAGGTGTCAGACGACCAAATTGTAACCATAAAGACTGGTGTGTTCAATTTACGGAACACGCAATCTCCAAGTTCGTGAGTGCATATGTCTCTTAGGTTAAACATTGTATCGAGTTTAACATTACAACTTAAGAAATTTTATTATTTACGTTTGGTCTACAGCTGTAGTTTGGACTTTCAGTTATCGACATAACATCTGGGCTAAAAACGCAGCATGAAGGTGGTAAGTAAATATAGTACACAAGTCCTTTATTTAAATACCACGACGGTAAGGTGGGCCTAGTGTGTAGGTGGTATGTTGATAGTAAATCATGGTGAGGAGGGCGTTGTTTACAAGTTGAATGCAAATAAAAACAGTTTATTTCTTTAATATAACGATAATATGTATAGTATGTAGGTGGTATAGGCTTATATTAGTCTTCTGTAAAACATTTTGACAGCTGTTAGAAACAACGTACTAGTCAGGTCCATAAAGAGGCAGTTTCTCAAATTGGTAAAAGTTACTAGTTTCATTAAACTCATCCACCCCTGAAATTTCATAATGAACTTTACCAATCTTTGAATTGGAAGAGTTTGGTTGTATCTTTAGGGGTGGGTATTTCAAACAGGGTTTTATTCCCTATTAATAGCACTTTTTACGTTTATATAGATTTACAGCGATTGGAAAACAAGCTTATTTTCTTATAGACAAATATAGTTAAATTATAAAAATGATTGAATGTATTACTTTGGTATTAAGTATATGTAGTTTTCAATACGTCACAAATAGGAGTGCCAACGCAGGTATGGCATATGCGGAAGGTGTACAGGTATATATGAAAGATGACATAACACACACAAATTTAGTCATATATGCAGTATGCCGAAAAAATGAATTATTCTTCATCATACAGCTGTTTCGTCCTCCTAGGACTCTTCATTGATGCCAGGGGCCAAAAGGCGGGAATCCAAAATGTCTAAACTAATGTAGAAGCAGAAGGGTCAGGTGCATAAAACCCGTTTAATTTATTAATGTAGAAGGAAAATTTAACTAGTTCTTTATAATTTCAAATCGTGTACTACGAAAATGTGTATATTATGTACCGTGCCATGTTACATGTGTATATCATTCAGATTTTATGTATTATGAACTCTAAATAATTATAAAATTTGTATTTCATAAAATCCTCATTTAATATGAAGATATAATTTGTATACCGCTTCAGGATAGTCATAGATATTACTAGAGATATTTATGTCATTATGGTAATATTACTTAAACTTAAGTAGTAGCAAGTAGGTAAATTACTATATATGTGTTTAAAAATATAGCAGAATAGTGTCGTCGTCTGCATGTAAGACCTATGTAATTAACCTAATATAGGTTAACTGTATATGTTTTATATATATAAGTAATACCCGGTATATTCACCAAGTTGGAGTTATGTCATTAATTTAACATATGTTTGCCGTATGTCCTACACTATGTAAGTAATATATTTACAAAGTTGGAGTTATGTCATTAATTTAACATATGTTTGCCGTATGTCTTATATGTAAGTAATATATTCACCAAGTTGGAGTTATGTCATTAATTTAACATATATAAGAAGTATATTCACTAAGTTGTAGTTATGTGAATTATCTAACATATATTATAAATAAGTAAATAATATATTTACCATTTTGGATGTATTAAATTAACATACCCGGCTGTTTGCCGTATGTTACATATATATGGTAGTAATATATTCACTACGTTCTCGCCTAAATTGTTTTGCATAGGAATATGAAGCATATATGCATTTAATAATGATAATATTTAGCGTTTGATATATATCATGTTACGATTTTGTAAATAAAGTGGAATGATTTCACAATAAAAAACTTTTCTACAAAGACATTTGTAAAGTCGACAAGATAAATGTTCCAAAAGTCTATTGCCACCGGATTTCTGACATCACGAAAACGCCATTTCTAAAAATTATACAATATCAGTGAAAATACACGAACGAATACATCAATACAGTTTTAGCAGTGACAGATTAATCTCATGTGTATTTATAGGAATCTACGAAAATCCGAAACGAATAATTCATTCAAAAGAATATCCATTCACTGAACAGTGCATAAACAATTGGCAACACGTATATGAAAGACACTTAATTTTGTTCGAAAATGCACATTCACAGATAACTGCCAGCAGTTCCTATATCCAAGGTGTCCCTGACTTACGACATTTTGAAGGATACGTCACCAAGTCCAGCTATACTGGCTTTGATGACGTTTTCTTGGCGACTATTGAACTGAAAGCTGACCGCGAAGTCCTTGGAGGAAGGCGATGGGCCGGGGATGTGAACTTTTTTCTCCAAAGTCTCCCGCGCCGTTTGATGGGTACTAAACATAGCACTAATGTTTTTATCCTCCCGCGCACTATTTAGCCGGTCTTTCTCTGCCGTTAGTGATTCCTGTCGGCTTTGAACAATTTGAAGTTGTTCATCTATCTCCCCTCGCTTTCGGTCAATTTCAGATTCGGACATTTTGAACAACTCCCTCTCCCGTTCATCAATTGCGTCGCGCAGACGGTCAAATGTTTGACGAATCTGGACTGCCAATTCGCGCTGTATTTGTTCAATATTGTCGGCCGCTTTCTCCAGCGACTGTCTTTTATCCAGTAAAGCTTGTTCGGCACTCTGCAGATCTGCCAAAGTCTCGTCTAAAACTGGGGTATATTTGCCCAAAGCTTCCTCTACATTCATCACACGGTGACCATTTTTCTCCTTGTGATCAATCACGGTACAGTCACAGCACACTGGCAAAATGCAAGGCTCACAAAAAAAGTTCAGTGGCTGCATTTTATGTTTTGAACAGTACTGTACATCTTTTTTGCCTGTGGACCTGACGAACGACAGCAGCTCGAGGACAGTGTGGTCGTTTGGTAGGCGGACGATCTCTGCATCTGACAATATGAGAGCTTCGCGACATGATGGACAACAAATTTTTACCGCCATGGGCATAGCACGAAACGCGGACGATAAATTTTGACGAAATTCTCCTTCTACTCGGAACATCTGTCGTAAGCAGTCAAGGCAGAACGTGTGATGGCAAGGCAGCATTTTAGGAGCTTTCTCAGTGTCATCAAAGTTCTCACGGCATATAAGACATTTAAGGAATGTGTCCTCGAATCGCTCCTCGTCAAACACCAGATTCCTCTTTCTGTCAGCAGCGTCCTTTGGTTTGACCAACTCTTCCATGTTGTTACTGGTACCTGGGATGATAAAAGGAAAGTTAAACAAGAGGCCCATGGGCCTTAACGGTCACCTGATGTTTGATATGAAAGAGAAATATGGGAATGTTGAGATGAATATTTATAACAATACATTGTAGCATATCTGGGAGTGGAAAAAATGAATTTTTGAAATTATGTCAATTTGACCCTTTTAGGCCCCACCCCTCAGGCACCTGGGGGTCAGTCAGTGTCAACATGTGCGTACTACTCAAAAGTCATGTCATATTGATAATTTCAAACAAATTTGCATCATTTCTTATAGAAATTAAACAAATAATGCAAAAAAAAATTTTTTTCTGCCAATATACTATAGTAAACTTAACCCCCTCCACAGCGGGAGATGCAAGACCCCAGAGTCATGAAATTCACAATTTTGGTAAAGAACCTTAAAACCAATCCATCTATGAAGAGTATTTGATTCTACCATATCTAAGAGTAGAGAAGTAGATTTTTGAAATTTTTGTAAATTTGACCCTTTTTGGCCCTGCCCCGCAGGCCCCTGGGGGTCAACTAGGGCCAACATGTACATACCATCAAAGTGTCATCCCATGCTGATAATTTGATACAAGTAAGAATGAATTCCAATACAAATCCAACAAAAAATAGTCAAAAATGTGATTTCCCTATATAAACTATAGTAAAGTTTACCCCCTTCCCAGGGGCAAACATGAGACCCCAGGGTCATGAAATTCACAATTTTGGTAAAGCACCTTAAGACCCTTCCATCTATGAAGAGTATTTGATTCTACCATATCTGAGAGTAGAGGAGAAGATTTTTGAAATTTTTGTCAATTTGACCCTTTTTGGCCCCGCCCTCCAGCCCCTGGGGGTCAACTAGGGCCAACATGCCATACCATCAAAGTGTCATCCCATGCTGATAATTTGATACAAGTTAGAATGAATTCCAATACAAATCCAACAAATAATAGTCAAAAATGTGATTTCCCTATATAAACTATAGTAAAGTTTACCCCCTCCCCAGGGGCAAACATGAGACCCCAGGGTCATGAAATTCACAATTTTGGTAAAGCACCTTAAGACCCTTCCATCTATGAAGAGTATTTGATTCTACCATATCTGAGAGTAGAGAAGAAGATTTTTGAAATTTTTGTCAATTTGACCCTTTTTGGCCCCGCCCTCCAGTCCCTGGGGGTCAACTAGGGCCAACATGCACATACCATCAAAGTGTCATCCCATGCTGATAATTTGATACAAGTAAGAATGAATTCCAATACAAATCCAACAAATAATAGTCAAAAATGTGATTTCCCCATATAAACTATAGTAAAGTTTACCCCCTCCCCAGGGGCAAACATGAGACCCCAGGGTCATGAAATTCACAATTTTGGTAAAGCACCTTAAGACCCTTCCATCTATGAAGAGTATTTGATTCTACCATATCTGAGAGTAGAGAAGAAGATTTTTGAAATTTTTGTCAATTTGACCCTTTTTGGCCCCGCCCTCCAGTCCCTGGGGGTCAACTAGGGCCAACATGCACATACCATCAAAGTGTCGTCCCATGCTGATAATTTGATACAAGTAAGAATGAATTCCAATACAAATCCAACAAATAATAGTCAAAAATGTGATTTCCCCATATAAACTATAGTAAAGTTTACCCCCTCCCTAGGGGCAAACATGAGACCCCAGGGTCATGAAATTCACAATTTTGGTAAAGCACCTTAAGACCCTTCCATCTATGAAGAGTATTTGATTCTACCATATCTGAGAGTAGAGGAGAAGATTTTTTGAAGTTTTAGTCAATTTGACCCTTTTTGGCCCCGCCCCGCATGCCCCTGGGGGATGGAGACCATATAATTCACAATTTTGGTTCACCCTCAGCCATGGAAGCTTCCTGCAAAATTTCATTGAATTTGGTTCAGCGGTTTTGGAGAAGAAGTCGAAAATGTAAAAAGTTTACGGACGCACGACGCACTACGCACGACGCACGACGCACGACGGACGACGGACGACGACGGACAAAAGGCGATTAGAATAGGTCACTTGAGACTTCGTCTCAGGTGACCTAAAAATGTATCTCATCATATATTGTAAGGTAACAGTACTTCATCAACACACCTGGACAATAACCACTTTATATATACACTATTAATAAACAATGGCAAAATATGTCAGAGTGACAGAAAACAAGAACAACCTCTAACGCAACCTTGTTTGTTTTGATACCAGCTAACGACTATCAGCAATGAGAAGAAAACCACCACAAGAAATTACGCCATCTTCACGTAAACACGAAGCCCGAGACAAATCATATCCTTTGATAATGTTTGGCGTTTCTTATAAAACATAACACACCCATTACTTTTAAGTATCATATCCGATTTACATGCATCTATATATATACATTACCTGTATCACGAAAGTCGCGAAAAGTGCTTATTAAAATAGAATTTGAGTTTTGCGAAAACAATATCATGTATCTGGGGAAATAACATCTATGGATTAATCTGATAGAAAAACTGCCCAATAAGTACAAGTTCTAAAAAAAATGCATTTACAGCATAAACATCTTTTTATAACCGAAATTCTGCACACACCTGTAAAAATCCGAGATATCCAATACCGCACAAAAATCATAACGAGAACAATAAGGGACAGCATCCCGTCTCCTGTAAGCATACGTCTCCGCTCCACAAGGTATTTATCACAACCAATCAATATTATCAAAGTTTCCTCTAGTTTTATCCATGTACTTCGTCCCGTGTCAGGAAATTAATGAATGTTTTTGATGTTTGTTTTACAGAGATTCACGGCTCCTTGAAGATCCACGTTTTGGTGTAAGATGTAACGTTAATTACTATGAAACGTCCCCCTTGGGCTTCACCTTACCTATTTGTATTTGAAGTTAATTCCTGTCCCTCCCCTACCACCTAAGGACATTACTGACCTATATTTACAGTTAATTCCTGCCCCCCCCTACCACATCACGACATTACTGACCTATATTTACAGTTAATTCCTGTCCCTCCCCTACCACCTCAGGACATTACTGACCTATATTTACAGTTAATTCCTGTCCCTCCCCTACCACATCAGGACATTACTGACCTATATTTACAGTTAATTCCTGTCCCTCCCCACCATCTCAGGACATTACTGACCTATATTTACAGTTAATTCATGTCCCTCCCCTATCATCTCAGGACATTATTGACCTATACTTACAGTTAATTCCTGTCCCCCCTCTACCATCTCAGGACATTACTGACCAATATTTACAGTTAATTCCTGTCCCTCCCCTACCACATCAGGACATAACTGACCTATATTTACAGTTAATTCATGCCCTCCCTACCACATCAGGACATTACTGACCTATATTTACAGTTAATTCATGCCCTCCCTACCACATCAGGACATTACTGACCTATATTTACAGTTAATTCATGCCCTCCCTACCACATCAGGACATTACTGACCTATATTTACAGTTAATTCATGCCCTCCCTCTACCACATCAGGACATTACTGACCAATATTTACAGTTAATTCATGCCCTCCCTACCACATCAGGACATTACTGACCTATATTTACAGTTAATTCATGCCCTCCCTACCACATCAGGACATTACTGACCTATATTTACAGTTAATTCATGCCCTCCCTACCACATCAGGACATTACTGACCTATATTTACAGTTAATTCCTGTCCCTCACCTACACCCCAGGACATTACTGACCTATATTTACAGTTAATTCCTGTCCTCCCCTACCACATCAGGACATTACTGACCTATATTTACAGTTAATTCCTGTCCTCCCCTACCACATCAGGACATTACTGACCTATATTTACAGTTAATTCCTGTCCTCCCCTACCACATCAGGACATTACTGACCTATATTTACAGTTAATTCATGCCCTCCCTACCACATCAGGACATTACTGACCTATATTTACAGTTAATTCATGCCCTCCCTACCACATCAGGACATTACTGACCTATATTTACAGTTAATTCATGCCCTCCCTACCACATCAGGACATTACTGACCAATATTTACAGTTAATTCATGTCCTCCCTACCACATCAGGACATTATTGACCAATATTTACAGTTAATTCAAGCCCTCCCTACCACATCAGGACATTACTGACCTATATTTACAGTTAATTCATGCCCTCCCTACCACATCAGGACATTACTGACCTATATTTACAGTTAATTCATGCCCTCCCTACCACATCAGGACATTACTGACCTATATTTACAGTTAATTCATGCCCTCCCTACCACATCAGGACATTACTGACCTATATTTACAGTTAATTCATGCCCTCCCTCTACCACATCAGGACATTACTGACCAATATTTACAGTTAATTCATGCCCTCCCTACCACATCAGGACATTACTGACCTATATTTACAGTTAATTCATGCCCTCCCTACCACATCAGGACATTACTGACCTATATTTACAGTTAATTCATGCCCTCCCTACCACATCAGGACATTACTGACCTATATTTACAGTTAATTCCTGTCCTCCCCTACCACCCCAGGACATTACTGACCTATATTTACAGTTAATTCCTGTCCTCCCCTACCACTTCAGGACATTACTGACCTATATTTACAGTTAATTCCTGCCCCCCTACCACATCAGGACATTACTGACCTATATTTACAGTTAATTCCTGTCCTCCCCTACCACATCAGGACATTACTGACCTATATTTACAGTTAATTCCTGCCCCCCCTACCACATCAGGACATTACTGACCTATATTTACAGTTAATTCCTGTCCTCCCCTACCACATCAGGACATTACTGACCTATATTTACAGTTAATTCCTGTCCTCCCCTACCACATCAGGACATTACTGACCTATATTTACAGTTAATTCCTGTCCTCCCCTACCACATCAGGACATTACTGACCTATATTTACAGTTAATTCCTGTCCTCCCCTACCACATCAGGACATTACTGACCTATATTTACAGTTAATTCCTGTCCTCCCCTACCACATCAGGACATTACTGACCTATATTTACAGTTAATTCCTGTCCTCCCTACCACATCAGGACATTACTGACCTATATTTACAGTTAATTCCTGTCCTCCCCTACCACCCCAGGACATTACTGACCTATATTTACAGTTAATTCCTGTCCTCCCCTACCACATCAGGACATTACTGACCTATATTTACAGTTAATTCCTGTCCTCCCCTACCACCCCAGGACATTACTGACCTATATTTACAGTTAATTCCTGTCCTCCCCTACCACCCCAGGACATTACTGACCTATATTTACAGGTAATTCCTGTCCCTCCCCTACCACCCCAGGACATTACTGACCTATATTTACAGGTAATTCCTGTCCCTCCCCTACCACCCCAGGACATTACTGACCTATATTTACAGTTAATTCATGCCCTCCCTACCACATCAGGACATTACTGACCAATATTTACAGTTAATTCATGCCCTCCCTACCACATCAGGACATTACTGACCTATATTTACAGTTAATTCATGCCCTCCCTACCACATCAGGACATTACTGACCTATATTTACAGTTAATTCATGCCCTCCCTACCACATCAGGACATTACTGACCTATATTTACAGTTAATTCCTGTCCCTCACCTACACCCCAGGACATTACTGACCTATATTTACAGTTAATTCCTGTCCTCCCCTACCACATCAGGACATTACTGACCTATATTTACAGTTAATTCCTGTCCTCCCCTACCACATCAGGACATTACTGACCTATATTTACAGTTAATTCCTGTCCTCCCCTACCACATCAGGACATTAATGACCTATATTTACAGTTAATTCATGCCCTCCCTACCACATCAGGACATTACTGACCTATATTTACAGTTAATTCATGCCCTCCCTACCACATCAGGACATTACTGACCTATATTTACAGTTAATTCATGCCCTCCCTACCACATCAGGACATTACTGACCAATATTTACAGTTAATTCATGTCCTCCCTACCACATCAGGACATTATTGACCAATATTTACAGTTAATTCAAGCCCTCCCTACCACATCAGGACATTACTGACCTATATTTACAGTTAATTCATGCCCTCCCTACCACATCAGGACATTACTGACCTATATTTACAGTTAATTCATGCCCTCCCTACCACATCAGGACATTACTGACCTATATTTACAGTTAATTCATGCCCTCCCTACCACATCAGGACATTACTGACCTATATTTACAGTTAATTCATGCCCTCCCTCTACCACATCAGGACATTACTGACCAATATTTACAGTTAATTCATGCCCTCCCTACCACATCAGGACATTACTGACCTATATTTACAGTTAATTCATGCCCTCCCTACCACATCAGGACATTACTGACCTATATTTACAGTTAATTCATGCCCTCCCTACCACATCAGGACATTACTGACCTATATTTACAGTTAATTCCTGTCCTCCCCTACCACCCCAGGACATTACTGACCTATATTTACAGTTAATTCCTGTCCTCCCCTACCACTTCAGGACATTACTGACCTATATTTACAGTTAATTCCTGCCCCCCTACCACATCAGGACATTACTGACCTATATTTACAGTTAATTCCTGTCCTCCCCTACCACATCAGGACATTACTGACCTATATTTACAGTTAATTCCTGCCCCCCCTACCACATCAGGACATTACTGACCTATATTTACAGTTAATTCCTGTCCTCCCCTACCACATCAGGACATTACTGACCTATATTTACAGTTAATTCCTGTCCTCCCCTACCACATCAGGACATTACTGACCTATATTTACAGTTAATTCCTGTCCTCCCCTACCACATCAGGACATTACTGACCTATATTTACAGTTAATTCCTGTCCTCCCCTACCACATCAGGACATTACTGACCTATATTTACAGTTAATTCCTGTCCTCCCCTACCACATCAGGACATTACTGACCTATATTTACAGTTAATTCCTGTCCTCCCTACCACATCAGGACATTACTGACCTATATTTACAGTTAATTCCTGTCCTCCCCTACCACCCCAGGACATTACTGACCTATATTTACAGTTAATTCCTGTCCTCCCCTACCACATCAGGACATTACTGACCTATATTTACAGTTAATTCCTGTCCTCCCCTACCACCCCAGGACATTACTGACCTATATTTACAGTTAATTCCTGTCCTCCCCTACCACCCCAGGACATTACTGACCTATATTTACAGGTAATTCCTGTCCCTCCCCTACCACCCCAGGACATTACTGACCTATATTTACAGGTAATTCCTGTCCCTCCCCTACCACCCCAGGACATTACTGACCTATATTTACAGTTAATTCATGCCCTCCCTACCACATCAGGACATTACTGACCTATATTTACAGTTAATTCATGCTCTCCCTACCACATCAGGACATTACTGACCTATATTTACAGTTAATTCCTGTCCCTCCCCTACCACATCAGGACATTACTGACCTATATTTACAGTTAATTCATGCCCTCCCTACCACATCAGGACATTACTGACCTATATTTACAGTTAATTCATGCCCTCCCTACCACATCAGGACATTACTGACCAATATTTACAGTTAATTCATGTCCTCCCTACCACATCAGGACATTATTGACCAATATTTACAGTTAATTCAAGCCCTCCCTACCACATCAGGACATTACTGACCTATATTTACAGTTAATTCATGCCCTCCCTACCACATCAGGACATTACTGACCTATATTTACAGTTAATTCATGCCCTCCCTACCACATCAGGACATTACTGACCTATATTTACAGTTAATTCATGCCCTCCCTACCACATCAGGACATTACTGACCTATATTTACAGTTAATTCATGCCCTCCCTCTACCACATCAGGACATTACTGACCAATATTTACAGTTAATTCATGCCCTCCCTACCACATCAGGACATTACTGACCTATATTTACAGTTAATTCATGCCCTCCCTACCACATCAGGACATTACTGACCTATATTTACAGTTAATTCATGCCCTCCCTACCACATCAGGACATTACTGACCTATATTTACAGTTAATTCCTGTCCTCCCCTACCACCCCAGGACATTACTGACCTATATTTACAGTTAATTCCTGTCCTCCCCTACCACTTCAGGACATTACTGACCTATATTTACAGTTAATTCCTGCCCCCCTACCACATCAGGACATTACTGACCTATATTTACAGTTAATTCCTGTCCTCCCCTACCACATCAGGACATTACTGACCTATATTTACAGTTAATTCCTGCCCCCCCCCTACCACATCAGGACATTACTGACCTATATTTACAGTTAATTCCTGTCCTCCCCTACCACATCAGGACATTACTGACCTATATTTACAGTTAATTCCTGTCCTCCCCTACCACATCAGGACATTACTGACCTATATTTACAGTTAATTCCTGTCCTCCCCTACCACATCAGGACATTACTGACCTATATTTACAGTTAATTCCTGTCCTCCCCTACCACATCAGGACATTACTGACCTATATTTACAGTTAATTCCTGTCCTCCCCTACCACATCAGGACATTACTGACCTATATTTACAGTTAATTCCTGTCCTCCCTACCACATCAGGACATTACTGACCTATATTTACAGTTAATTCCTGTCCTCCCCTACCACCCCAGGACATTACTGACCTATATTTACAGTTAATTCCTGTCCTCCCCTACCACATCAGGACATTACTGACCTATATTTACAGTTAATTCCTGTCCTCCCCTACCACCCCAGGACATTACTGACCTATATTTACAGTTAATTCCTGTCCTCCCCTACCACCCCAGGACATTACTGACCTATATTTACAGGTAATTCCTGTCCCTCCCCTACCACCCCAGGACATTACTGACCTATATTTACAGGTAATTCCTGTCCCTCCCCTACCACCCCAGGACATTACTGACCTATATTTACAGTTAATTCATGCCCTCCCTACCACATCAGGACATTACTGACCTATATTTACAGTTAATTCATGCTCTCCCTACCACATCAGGACATTACTGACCTATATTTACAGTTAATTCCTGTCCCTCCCCTACCACATCAGGACATTACTGACCTATATTTACAGTTAATTCATGCCCTCCCTACCACATCAGGACATTACTGACCTATATTTACAGTTAATTCATGCCCTCCCTACCACATCAGGACATTACTGACCAATATTTACAGTTAATTCATGTCCTCCCTACCACATCAGGACATTATTGACCAATATTTACAGTTAATTCAAGCCCTCCCTACCACATCAGGACATTACTGACCTATATTTACAGTTAATTCATGCCCTCCCTACCACATCAGGACATTACTGACCTATATTTACAGTTAATTCATGCCCTCCCTACCACATCAGGACATTACTGACCTATATTTACAGTTAATTCATGCCCTCCCTACCACATCAGGACATTACTGACCTATATTTACAGTTAATTCATGCCCTCCCTCTACCACATCAGGACATTACTGACCAATATTTACAGTTAATTCATGCCCTCCCTACCACATCAGGACATTACTGACCTATATTTACAGTTAATTCATGCCCTCCCTACCACATCAGGACATTACTGACCTATATTTACAGTTAATTCATGCCCTCCCTACCACATCAGGACATTACTGACCTATATTTACAGTTAATTCCTGTCCTCCCCTACCACCCCAGGACATTACTGACCTATATTTACAGTTAATTCCTGTCCTCCCCTACCACTTCAGGACATTACTGACCTATATTTACAGTTAATTCCTGCCCCCCTACCACATCAGGACATTACTGACCTATATTTACAGTTAATTCCTGTCCTCCCCTACCACATCAGGACATTACTGACCTATATTTACAGTTAATTCCTGCCCCCCCCTACCACATCAGGACATTACTGACCTATATTTACAGTTAATTCCTGTCCTCCCCTACCACATCAGGACATTACTGACCTATATTTACAGTTAATTCCTGTCCTCCCCTACCACATCAGGACATTACTGACCTATATTTACAGTTAATTCCTGTCCTCCCCTACCACATCAGGACATTACTGACCTATATTTACAGTTAATTCCTGTCCTCCCCTACCACATCAGGACATTACTGACCTATATTTACAGTTAATTCCTGTCCTCCCCTACCACATCAGGACATTACTGACCTATATTTACAGTTAATTCCTGTCCTCCCTACCACATCAGGACATTACTGACCTATATTTACAGTTAATTCCTGTCCTCCCCTACCACCCCAGGACATTACTGACCTATATTTACAGTTAATTCCTGTCCTCCCCTACCACATCAGGACATTACTGACCTATATTTACAGTTAATTCCTGTCCTCCCCTACCACCCCAGGACATTACTGACCTATATTTACAGTTAATTCCTGTCCTCCCCTACCACCCCAGGACATTACTGACCTATATTTACAGGTAATTCCTGTCCCTCCCCTACCACCCCAGGACATTACTGACCTATATTTACAGGTAATTCCTGTCCCTCCCCTACCACCCCAGGACATTACTGACCTATATTTACAGTTAATTCATGCCCTCCCTACCACATCAGGACATTACTGACCTATATTTACAGTTAATTCATGCCCTCCCTACCACATCAGGACATTACTGACCTATATTTACAGTTAATTCCTGTCCCTCCCCTACCACATCAGGACATTACTGACCTATATTTACAGTTAATTCATGCCCTCCCTACCACCCCAGGACATTACTGACCTATATTTACAGTTAATTCATGCCCTCCCTACCACCCCAGGACATTACTGACCTATATTTACAGGTAATTCCTGTCCTCCCCTACCACATCAGGACATTACTGACCTATATTTACAGTTAATTCCTGTCCTCCCCTACCACCCCAGGACATTACTGACCTATATTTACAGTTAATTCCTGTCCTCCCCTACCACATCAGGACATTACTGACCTATATTTACAGTTAATTCCTGTCCTCCCCTACCACCCCAGGACATTACTGACCTATATTTACAGGTGATTCCTGTCCCTCCCCTACCACCCCAGGACATTACTGACCTATATTTACAGGTAATTCCTGTCCCTCCCCTACCACCCCAGGACATTACTGACCTATATTTACAGTTAATTCATGCCCTCCCTACCACATCAGGACATTACTGACCTATATTTACAGTTAATTCATGCCCTCCCCTACCACATCAGGACATTACTGACCTATATTTACAGTTAATTCCTGTCCTCCCCTACCACATCAGGACATTACTGACCTATATTTACAGTTAATTCCTGTCCTCCCCTACCACCCCAGGACATTACTGACCTATATTTACAGTTAATTCCTGTCCTCCCCTACCACATCAGGACATTACTGACCTATATTTACAGTTAATTCCTGTCCTCCCCTACCACCCCAGGACATTACTGACCTATATTTACAGGTAATTCCTGTCCCTCCCCTACCACCCCAGGACATTACTGACCTATATTTACAGGTAATTGCTGTCCCTCCCCTACCACCCCAGGACATTACTGACCTATATTTACAGTTAATTCATGCCCTCCCTACCACATCAGGACATTACTGACCTATATTTACAGTTAATTCATGCCCTCCCTACCACATCAGGACATTACTGACCTATATTTACAGTTAATTCCTGTCCCTCCCCTACCACATCAGGACATTACTGACCTATATTTACAGTTAATTCATGCCCTCCCTACCACCCCAGGACATTACTGACCTATATTTACAGTTAATTCATGCTCTCCCTACCACCCCAGGACATTACTGACCTATATTTACAGGTAATTCCTGTCCTCCCCTACCACATCAGGACATTACTGACCTATATTTACAGTTAATTCCTGTCCTCCCCTACCACCCCAGGACATTACTGACCTATATTTACAGTTAATTCCTGTCCTCCCCTACCACATCAGGACATTACTGACCTATATTTACAGTTAATTCCTGTCCTCCCCTACCACCCCAGGACATTACTGACCTATATTTACAGGTGATTCCTGTCCCTCCCCTACCACCCCAGGACATTACTGACCTATATTTACAGGTAATTCCTGTCCCTCCCCTACCACCCCAGGACATTACTGACCTATATTTACAGTTAATTCATGCCCTCCCTACCACATCAGGACATTACTGACCTATATTTACAGTTAATTCATGCCCTCCCTACCACATCAGGACATTACTGACCTATATTTACAGTTAATTCCTGTCCTCCCTACCACATCAGGACATTACTGACCTATATTTACAGTTAATTCCTGTCCTCCCCTACCACCCCAGGACATTACTGACCTATATTTACAGTTAATTCCTGTCCTCCCCTACCACATCAGGACATTACTGACCTATATTTACAGTTAATTCCTGTCCTCCCCTACCACCCCAGGACATTACTGACCTATATTTACAGGTAATTCCTGTCCCTCCCCTACCACCCCAGGACATTACTGACCTATATTTACAGGTAATTCCTGTCCCTCCCCTACCACCCCAGGACATTACTGACCTATATTTACAGTTAATTCATGCCCTCCCTACCACATCAGGACATTACTGACCTATATTTACAGTTAATTCATGTCCTCCCTACCACATCAGGACATTACTGACCTATATTTACAGTTAATTCCTGTCCCTCCCCTACCACATCAGGACATTACTGACCTATATTTACAGTTAATTCATGCCCTCCCTACCACCCCAGGACATTACTGACCTATATTTACAGTTAATTCATGCCCTCCCTACCACCCCAGGACATTACTGACCTATATTTACAGGTAATTCCTGTCCTCCCCTACCACATCAGGACATTACTGACCTATATTTACAGTTAATTCATGCCCTCCCTACCACCCCAGGACATTACTGACCTATGTTTACAGGTAATTCCTGTCCTCCCCTACCACATCAGGACATTACTGACCTATATTTACAGTTAATTCATGCCCCTCCCCCTACCACCCCAGGACATTACTGACCTATATTTACAGTTAATTCATGCCCCTCCCCCTACCACCCCAGGACATTACTGACCTATATTTACAGTTAATTCATGCCCCTCCCCCTACCACATCAGGACATTACTGACCTATATTTACAGTTAATTCATGCCCCTCCCCCTACCACATCAGGACATTACTGACCTATATTTACAGTTAATTCATGCCCCTCCCCCTACCACCCCAGGACATTACTGACCTATATTTACAGTTAATTCATGCCCCTCCCCCTACCACCCCAGGACATTACTGACCTATATTTACAGTTAATTCATGCCCCTCCCCCTACCACATCAGGACATTACTGACCTATATTTACAGTTAATTCCTGTCCTCCCCTACCACATCAGGACATTACTGACCTATATTTACAGTTAATTCCTGTCCTCCCCTACCACATCAGGACATTACTGACCTATATTTACAGTTAATTCATGCCCTCCCTACCACATCAGGACATTACTGACCTATATTTACTGTTAATTCCTGTCCCTCCCTACCACCCCAGGACATTACTGACCTATATTTACAGTTAATTCATGCCCTCCCTACCACCCCAGGACATTACTGACCTATATTTACAGTTAATTCATGCCCTCCCTACCACCCCAGGACATTACTGACCTATATTTACAGTTAATTCATGCCCTCCCTACCACCCCAGGACATTACTGACCTATATTTACAGGTAATTCCTGTCCTCCCTACCACATCAGGACATTACTGACCTATATTTACAGTTAATTCATGCCCTCCCTACCACATCAGGACATTACTGACCTATATTTACAGTTAATTCATGCCCTCCCTACCACCCCAGGACATTACTGACCTATATTTACAGTTAATTCCTGTCCTCCCCTACCACATCAGGACATTACTGACCTATATTTACAGTTAATTCATGCCCTCCCTACCACATCAGGACATTACTGACCTATATTTACAGTTAATTCATGCCCTCCCTACCACCCCAGGACATTACTGACCTATATTTACAGTTAATTCATGCCCTCCCTACCACCCCAGGACATTACTGACCTATATTTACAGTTAATTCCTGTCCTCCCCTACCACATCAGGACATTACTGACCTATATTTACAGTTAATTCATGCCCTCCCTACCACCCCAGGACATTACTGACCTATATTTACAGGTAATTCATGCCCTCCCTACCACATCAGGACATTACTGACCTATATTTACAGTTAATTCATGCCCTCCCTACCACCCCAGGACATTACTGACCTATATTTACAGTTAATTCATGCCCTCCCTACCACCCCAGGACATTACTGACCTATATTTACAGGTAATTCCTGTCCTCCCCTACCACCCCAGGACATTACTGACCTATATTTACAGGTAATTCCTGTCCTCCCCTACCACATCAGGACATTACTGACCTATATTTACAGGTAATTCATGCCCTCCCTACCACATCAGGACATTACTGACCTATATTTACAGTTAATTCATGCCCTCCCTACCACCCCAGGACATTACTGACCTATATTTACAGTTAATTCATGCCCCCCCTACCACATCAGGACATTACTGACCTATATTTACAGTTAATTCATGCCCTCCCTACCACATCAGGACATTACTGACCTATATTTACAGTTAATTCCTGTCCCTCCCCTACCACATCAGGACATTACTGACCTATATTTACAGTTAATTCCTGTCCCTCCCCTACCACATCAGGACATTACTGACCTATATTTACAGTTAATTCATGCCCTCCCTACCACATCAGGACATTACTGACCTATATTTACAGTTAATTCCTGTCCCTCCCCTACCACATCAGGACATTACTGACCTATATTTACAGTTAATTCCTGTCCCTCCCCTACCACATCAGGACATTACTGACCTATATTTACTGTTAATTCCTGTCCCTCCCCTACCACATCAGGACATTACTGACCTATATTTACAGTTAATTCCTGTCCCTCCCCTACCACATCAGGACATTACTGACCTATATTTACAGTTAATTCATGCCCCCCCTACCACATCAGGACATTACTGACCTATATTTACAGTTAATTCCTGTCCCTCCCCTACCACATCAGGACATTACTGACCTATATTTACAGTTAATTCCTGTCCCTCCCCTACCACATCAGGACATTACTGACCTATATTTACTGTTAATTCATGCCCCCCCTACCACATCAGGACATTACTGACCTATATTTACAGTTAATTCATGCCCCTCCCCCTACCACATCAGGACATTACTGACCTATATTTACTGTTAATTCATGCCCCCCCTACCACATCAGGACATTACTGACCTATATTTACTGTTAATTCATGCCCCCCCTACCACATCAGGACATTACTGACCTATATTTACAGTTAATTCCTGTCCTCCCCTACCACATCAGGACATTACTGACCTATATTTACTGTTAATTCCTGTCCCCCCCTACCACATCAGGACATTACTGACCTATATTTACAGTAATTCATGCCCTCCCTACCACATCAGGACATTACTGACCTATATTTACAGTAATTCATGCCCTCCCTACCACATCAGGACATTACTGACCTATATTTACAGTTAATTCCTGTCCCCCCTACCACATCAGGACATTACTGACCTATATTTACAGTTAATTCATGTCCTCCCCTACCACATCAGGACATTACTGACCTATATTTACAGTTAATTCATGCCCTCCCTACCACATCAGGACATTACTGACCTATATTTACAGTTAATTCCTGTCCCCCCTACCACATCAGGACATTACTGACCTATATTTACAGTTAATTCCTGTCCCCCCTACCACATCAGGACATTACTGACCTATATTTACAGTTAATTCCTGTCCCCCCTACCACATCAGGACATTACTGACCTATATTTACAGTTAATTCATGCCCTCCCTACCACATCAGGACATTACTGACCTATATTTACAGGTAATTCATGCCCTCCCTACCACATCAGGACATTACTGACCTATATTTACAGTTAATTCATGCCCTCCCTACCACATCAGGACATTACTGACCTATATTTACAGTTAATTCCTGTCCCCCCTACCACATCAGGACATTACTGACCTATATTTACAGTTAATTCATGCCCTCCCTACCACATCAGGACATTACTGACCTATATTTACAGGTAATTCATGCCCTCCCTACCACATCAGGACATTACTGACCTATATTTACAGGTAATTCATGCCCTCCCTACCACATCAGGACATTACTGACCTATATTTACAGTTAATTCATGCCCTCCCTACCACATCAGGACATTACTGACCTATATTTACAGTTAATTCATGCCCCCCCCTCCCTACCACATCAGGACATTACTGACCTATATTTACAGTTAATTCCTGTCCTCCCCTACCACATCAGGACATTACTGACCTATATTTACAGTTAATTCCTGTCCTCCCCTACCACATCAGGACATTACTGACCTATATTTACAGTTAATTCCTGTCCTCCCCTACCACATCAGGACATTACTGACCTATATTTACAGTTAATTCCTGTCCTCCCCTACCACATCAGGACATTACTGACCTATATTTACAGTTAATTCCTGTCCTCCCCTACCACATCAGGACATTACTGACCTATATTTACTGTTAATTCCTGTCCTCCCCTACCACATCAGGACATTACTGACCTATATTTACAGTTAATTCCTGTCCTCCCCTACCACATCAGGACATTACTGACCTATATTTACAGTTAATTCCTGTCCTCCCCTACCACATCAGGACATTACTGACCTATATTTACAGTTAATTCCTGTCCTCCCCTACCACATCAGGACATTACTGACCTATATTTACAGTTAATTCCTGTCCTCCCCTACCACATCAGGACATTACTGACCTATATTTACAGTTAATTCATGCCCTCCCCTACCACATCAGGACATTACTGACCTATATTTACAGTTAATTCCTGTCCTCCCCTACCACATCAGGACATTACTGACCTATATTTACAGTTAATTCCTGTCCTCCCCTACCACATCAGGACATTACTGACCTATATTTACAGTTAATTCATGCCCTCCCCTACCACATCAGGACATTACTGACCTATATTTACAGTTAATTCCTGTCCTCCCCTACCACATCAGGACATTACTGACCTATATTTACAGTTAATTCCTGTCCCTCCCCTACCACATCAGGACATTACTGACCTATATTTACAGTTAATTCCTGTCCTCCCCTACCACATCAGGACATTACTGACCTATATTTACAGTTAATTCCTGTCCTCCCCTACCACATCAGGACATTACTGACCTATATTTACAGTTAATTCCTGTCCTCCCCTACCACATCAGGACATTACTGACCTATATTTACAGTTAATTCATGCCCTCCCCTACCACATCAGGACATTACTGACCTATATTTACAGTTAATTCCTGTCCCTCCCCTACCACATCAGGACATTACTGACCTATATTTACAGTTAATTCCTGTCCTCCCCTACCACATCAGGACATTACTGACCTATATTTACAGTTAATTCCTGTCCTCCCCTACCACATCAGGACATTACTGACCTATATTTACAGTTAATTCCTGTCCTCCCCTACCACATCAGGACATTACTGACCTATATTTACAGTTAATTCATGCCCTCCCCTACCACATCAGGACATTACTGACCTATATTTACAGTTAATTCATGCCCTCCCTACCACCTCAGGACATTACTGACCTATATTTACAGTTAATTCATGCCCCCCCTACCACATCAGGACATTACTGACCTATATTTACAGTTAATTCATGCCCCCCCTACCACATCAGGACATTACTGACCTATATTTACAGTTAATTCATGTCCTCCCCTCTACCACATCAGGACATTACTGACCTATATTTACAGGTAATTCCTGCCCTCCCTACCACATCAGGACATTACTGACCTATATTTACAGTTAATTCATGCCCTCCCCTACCACATCAGGACATTACTGACCTATATTTACAGTTAATTCCTGTCCTCCCCTCTACCACATCAGGACATTACTGACCTATATTTACAGGTAATTCCTGCCCTCCCTACCACATCAGGACATTACTGACCTATATTTACAGTTAATTCATGCCCTCCCTACCACATCAGGACATTACTGACCTATATTTACAGTTAATTCCTGTCCTCCCCTCTACCACATCAGGACATTACTGACCTATATTTACAGGTAATTCCTGCCCTCCCTACCACATCAGGACATTACTGACCTATATTTACAGTTAATTCATGCCCTCCCTACCACATCAGGACATTACTGACCTATATTTACAGTTAATTCATGCCCTCCCCTACCACATCAGGACATTACTGACCTATATTTACAGTTAATTCCTGTCCTCCCCTCTACCACATCAGGACATTACTGACCTATATTTACAGGTAATTCCTGCCCTCCCTACCACATCAGGACATTACTGACCTATATTTACAGTTAATTCATGCCCTCCCTACCACATCAGGACATTACTGACCTATATTTACAGTTAATTCCTGTCCTCCCCTCTACCACATCAGGACATTACTGACCTATATTTACAGTTAATTCATGCCCTCCCTACCACATCAGGACATTACTGACCTATATTTAAGGTTTCCTCCTCCAACTGCTTTCTCTTCTCCTCCGCTTTCCTTTGTTCGTCGTCCATTTCGTCCTCGGGCGATCGGAACAACTCTCTTTTTACTGGTAGCGCCTGGTAACCAAATTAATGATAAGTTATTTAAACTACAAATACTTAGTTTAGTGCAAAGGTGACATGTATTGTGGTTTTGTGATATATTTGATTAAAAAATTATTAGAGAATACCCCGAAGCGTCAACAAAACCATAATCCGAACTCAAAATCTATTGAAGGGGCAAAATAGGAACAAAGGGGAAAATGGGAGACCCCTGCAAAAGTACAAGAGACCAAGACCAGGTGTTCCGACAGAGTAAGCGTCTCTTGCTAAATCGACGACACCCACCTTGTAAATCTTGGTTATATCAAAGTAAATATCAATATTAAAAAGAAAAATAAATAAATAGACATCAGACCCACAGGGTGGTACCAATCCGGTCCAAAAAAAGAACGTTTCATTCATATAAAATACAAGTGGGTACTCCATTACTGCATCGTCTGTATGACCATTATAATGTCTAATTGTAAGGTATGACCATTATAATGTCTAATTGTATGTTATTGTAAATTGTACGGCTTAACACTTATAGTCAACTATAACAGTATACTAGATAGAGTCAACATTCTTGTGCATAAACTTGGCACTAAATTCCCATTCAATTTCTGGTTCAGACTGCTTTAGCATTTTCACCACAATGGTGTTATGCACATTTCATCGAGTCAATGTTCAAAATGATGGTGCTCTGTACAGTACAGTGTTTGTCCCAATGGTGCTCTCTACAAGACGCATTTTGCTCAAATGGTGCTCAGAATAAAATAAAGACGCAATGTTTGCTCTGATGGTGCTCTGTACATATGTTTACAAGACCATTTTTATCCCGTTGAAGCTTTGTACACGCGTCAACGTTTTCCCTGATGGCGCTCAGTACATTACAACGAAGCTATAAGGTAACGTTCACCCCGGCGGCAACTTTATCGAGTATCACCCATTGAACGCCCCGCCATCACCTCATGTCAGAGAATATGAAATGAGGTCTGTCGCCGGGAAATCAATGGAGTTATGCAAGACCACATTTAAAACTGCTTCCACTGCATAACAGTTGGAGATGTCCATTTATTACACCAATATAAACGATGTTCAGACGAACCACTGATATAATACAGATACAAGTGTAACACTGCCAGACTTAGCACAATGCTCATTCCACTCGACAACCTAAGTCTATCCTACTTCATCTCGGTCCTAGTTTCTCAATATTTGAGATTACAAATTGGGGAATAATTGAGCGTCAGGGTCAAGGATTCAATAATGTTATGCTTGTTTTGGCTAGACGAACTGTTATTTTGGGACAAGTCGACACGTTTCGTGTGGGCTGGGCCGTTCTACTTGATCGAGTTTACACGTTTCGGATGACTAGGCCAACCGTTCTACTTGATCGAGTTGACATGTTTCGGATGACTAGGCCAACCGTTCTACTTGATCGAGTTTACACGTTTCGGATGGCTAGGCCAACCGTTCTATTTGATCGAGTTGACAAGTTTCGGATAGCTAGACCATTCGTTCTATTTGATCGAGTTGACATGTTTCGGATGACTAGGCCAACCGTTCTATTTGATCGAGTTGACATGTTTCGGATGACTAGGCCAACCGTTCTACTTGATCGAGTTGACATGTTTCGGATGACTAGGCCAACCGTTCTATTTGATCGAGTTGACATGTTTCGGATGACTAGGCCAACCGTTCTACTTGATCGAGTTGACAAGTTTCGGATGGCTAGGCCGTTCGTTCTCCTGTAACATCCGATCATATAGCAGATTGTGTTTATATTCCTTTGGTAAAGATGGAATACTGATGTATCCTATTCCTACATCCGCTCCGACTAACACATACGGAAAGTTGGATCCCTGTATTAAACCAATATATTTTCTTTTTATTCTTTAACTTAATGCCGATGCCAGGCATTCAATCTATACTTGTTATTTGTACAATTTAGCGTCATGACTATTCTCGAGTGTCACGTGTACGAACATGTTTCGAATTTAGATGTTTATTTTCGAATATAAATTTAGAATATGTATTATTTTATGTATAGGAAAACATTTTATCACATAGTCTGTTTCATCAGATAGCCATCTGACGGGTTTTCGATGTTTAAAATCGTATAGCCTGCGGGCAATACGCAGGAAATTACGGTATAGGACAAAAACACATTTAAAGCAAATATAAAAATATTTTCATACTGAACAGTACTGAAATCTATGATAGGACTATTTATATTGAACATTTTCAGTTCCGAAATTTTTCTTACATTTAACAGTCAGAGAGTGTTTTCAGATAAAAATCGTAAATCAAATGCTTTGTATTTTCATTGGACGACCTGAAAAGCAAAACAATATCATCACTATGAAAATGGTTTGCGCCCTTCTCTACAGTAAAACCAGCCTAAGCACGATTTCTACCCGTGGAATAACTATTAAGAAAGTAGACGTACAAGCTCCAAGAGTATGTGGTCTCAATTATTTTGAAAAAGAGAACATATTGTTTCTTACCGTTTTTGTGGGTTTGGTGCAGCTAGCACTGTCGATATTTTAGAACTGGTCTTGCCTTGTCTTAGTTTCTTGTTTTAACAACTCACGTCCTGCAAATACAGAAAAAGCGAAGTGTCAATAATAAAGTTAAAGATTCGTGCGATCTATTACAAACTATTAAAGGGAAATATGATGCATTTTACGAGAAATCATTTTTGAGAAGAAAAAAAATGCGTAAATTTCGCAAATTCAAATCATTGATTTCCTGAAAGAAACGTCACGAACATGTATATCAAGCATGAATACCTAAGTTAAGTTGAGTTAAAATGTGTTCCTTTTAATGTGATAATACGCCATATAGCTTAGAAGAAACTTCTCAGTTTTTCTTAAAGCTTTTCTTTAATTTTAGTAGTTTGAAAGGTTATGAATCGAATATCCCTCACAATGTAAATCAATTGGTTTGGTTTCATTGCTTTTACATCCAATTGACTGCTGAGGTCATTTAATGACGGCCTTTCGGTGTATGCTATGTCAACCGGTGTGTGTGTTGAGTGACTGTGTATTTGAGAGGCTGAGGTATATTTGCCGATTTAAAGTGCTTCCACACTGACTGTATACTGCCGAAGGCCTCAAACAGAACAGCCGTACCGGTCCTATTATACGACGACAACGGGTGAACCAGTTGTTCCACTCCCATAATGCTGAGCGTCGAGCATGGAGTTACTACCATTTTTTGAGTCCCTGGTATGTCTCGACCAGGGGGAGCACCCAACGTCCATTAGAGGGGCGAACGCCCAACTAAAGGCCAAAAGTGAAGTTGTGTCAAGGGAGACATTAGAAAGAAGAGAAAAGTAAAGGTCCCCAATTTAGTCGCATCTTACGATCATGTAATGGGGGCAGTAGGTAAAATTCGAACGTCCTACCTGTAGGGCGCCATCTTTGTCTAATTGAGAAATATTCTGTTTCTTTCAGTGATATGAAGAGAACTTGATGTTTACTTGGATGTGACAAAGATTCACATGGCGGGTGTCGTCGATGAAGCAGGAGACGCTTACTCTTCCGGAACATCTGGCCTTATTCTCTTTTGGAGAGTCTCCATGTAAATCTTTCATTTGTTCCTATTTTGCCTCTAGTTTAATCGATTTCGAGTTCGGGTTGTGGTTTTGTTGACGCTTTGGTATTCTCTGATTTTCTTTTTTGTAATGTATACGAAAAAAATAAATAGTTTTTGTTTTACGAATCCATTGTCTTATCAAGTACACGTTACAGGGCACTAAAGTGAACAAATCTTGTACACTTAGTACTTGTCACAACCTATCCACTGGCTACGGAGACAATAATTATGAAGCCTTGTTGAAGGTACCAAACCGTCTACTCACTAGCCAGACAGGGAAGCCCCTGTACACAATCTGGTACCAAGGACAAGAGGAAAGTTATCTGCAGCGATTTTGCGGAATACCTCCCACCAGCTTTAGCAAATAGTCTGTGTTCCTTCAAAAAGAGTATTAAACCAACTTATTTTTAATTAACTTTCGGCCGTCATGACTATTGTTTAAGTATCATTTAAACATTTGTTTGTTTTATTAGGAAGCAACCCCCATTATAGTAATTTAATCTCAATGAATGTATTCAGTTAATGAATAATACAAAATATGTAGGTTGTTTTGATGAACTTTTTAAACATTCCCTTTTTAAATGAAATGCAGGGCCATACCATATTAATTTTTGTATTTATATAATAATTTCCCTGTCCAGTCGACGTCTCGACGAAAGTTATCAAATGGAAACAAAAGAAGGTTTGTTTGGTGCAGCAGAATGACCTAATGTGGACAACCTCAACATTCCATGCCAGACATATAATCATATAAAACAGACAGGATATTGTAGTTCATAAAACTGTATGGACGCATGGACCGAGTGTGATAACACAGAAGGAGGTGTTGAATTCCGGAGTTGTGAAGTATAACTGTTGGTGGGGGCGGCATATTTAAGACATAAACGCCAGCATACTTTGTTGTAATTCATACATTTAAGGCCTATACTACGTCATACGAGAAGCCGTTAAACTAGACAAGCCGGTTTAAACTCAAATTTAATCCCAATCTGTGCTGTCCCTACTTACCTAGCACATAACTCACCGATGCGCCGTACTTTTTATGACATGCTTTTATAAGTGACATCAGCTGTTTGTTATGACCTGACGAGGGCGTTAAGTCTTGTAGGTGTGTTTTGTGCATACGCAAGGTAAACCATATACAGCTCATGTTCCCAGTCAAGGACTTTCTCGAACAGTCAATGTGCACGTGTTTATCAACCGTAAATGGAATATAATGACTATATTTGCATTCGCTCTGCATCCTTTCATTGTCCTCAATTTATAGAGAATGTTATGAGACTTATACAATCTATTTTTTATTGTAATCGTCATTAATCTCTATCGTGACGTAATCAATTAATCAATTTCATTGTTGGCAACATTTTATTTGCTGTTAAAAATCTGTTCGATAAAAATCATTACTACTCTGCCAAATGGTTATTTACTAAACATAGGTAATGCATGTTTCAGTAAGTATTGTTTTGGTCCTACACTTACATACAGCAGGACTTTATCAAGTTTGTCATCATCAGCAATGTGTGTTATTAGGACCATAACAATATTTGCAAAAGCAATTATTGCTTAATTATGAGATACAACAAAACATATTATATATTGTTAACTTAAGTGTTTTGTAATATGTAAATAGATAAAAATGATCAGCCCCCGCCCCCTAACCCCCGTTTTTTTTTTATAATAACCACATGTGTATTCTAGGGAGAACTCAGAAACTGAAAGTAAAATATGGTACGTTAAACATCAATCCGTTGAGTATTGTACTTCTATTATGTGAATAAAGATAGCCCCTAGCATTTCACACTTTTTTTAAAAATGAATATTCAAAGTATGGATTTTTCCACTTGAACGGGAAGTGTTTTCTTATATTGAGGGAGAATCAAAACTGCCATGATTGTAGCTAAATTCACAAATGTATTGGTTCTTTAACGGATGCCCTTTTTATGAAACAACTTTCCTTTTGTTTCTGAAGTGGGAACAAAGTTTAATTTAGGAACCGAATGGAAAACTAGTTCAAAGCCAAACTAGTTCATTTGCAACAAATGCACCTTTAAGCTACCTTCACTAACAGAAGAGTTCCACTAGAGCGTATCAACAAAGTGCAACGGCGGCATGAACTACCTCACTGGACTAAGGCGGATTCAAACCTTTGCCACGGTCCAGGTGAAACGGTTAACCCCGAGGGACATTTATGATCTAATCGCCCTTGCATTCTTCCTGTCTCCTTTGTGTTTCATTCCCATTTTTTAACCGTGACACTCTGTCGCACGTGCTTGGCGGGCTTCCATTATGACGTACATAAGCTATCATTTTGTATGCATTGCTACATCCCATGTCTGTAGGCCATGGAAGTCACGTGACTCATTCGTCATCGTGAAGATTATATTTGAAAGCAAACGTCGACGAAACTATTCATTTGTGTATCACTGCGTCACACCTAGTGGCGATTTATACCGCTTAGCCAATCATTTGATTCAACGAGATTTTTAAATATCAAATAACGGACGCTATTCGCCAAAACATTTCAAAAGATAACGGACGTTATATTTTTATTTCTTAACCTGTGAGAGCACCTCTTAATAATCATTATCAACAGTTGTAAGGCTGAAAATAATGGGCATGAGCTTTATAATCAAATTTAAATCATGAAATAATAATTTGCTGAAATTATCATTTTTGACCAGAGACGCATCTTAAACGGGTTTTTATTTGAATTTCAACGACAAACTTGTAATTAACAGGTATATATATTTCTAATCGCTCTAAATACGTATTTTTTTAAATTGGTTTCCGTCCTGCACGCTGTCCTGTCTGATAGCAACACTAATCTGGTTTTAAGTGTCTGCAAGTTATTGACTCTTTCAGCCATAAAATTGCATATTGAATCATTCGAACCTTTGAACTGGAAGAGTTAAAAAGATGTTTGTAGGAGTGAAAAGTCAGGATAATTTAGACCAAACCACCCTTGTCCCTGAAATCCTTTTATACTTTGAGGTAGGTAATTGCGCGTGTCAATTATTGTAATAATCACTATGGTTATTCAATATTCGCGATTCGCGGTGGCTATACAGAACAATTATAGTTGTAGCTTTACTCATTTTAGGCGCATTGAAATTTTTGCGCATAACCGAATTTTAATAATATCAGCGCAATTATAAATTGGCAAAACCACAATACGTGCAATAGAAAACTCGTAACAGCAATTGCAATTTGCGCAATCAAGATTTAGCGAAAAGTTTCTGTGCAAAAAAAAAAACCGATACAATGAATTTCCGCTAAAGTATGTAGATTTACAGTATTTCTTTATACGATTTTACCTTTTAAATCAAAATTTGCGTCAGGAATGATTTTATTTTAGAAAGAAATAATACAAACTAGCACTAGTCTGCAATTTAGGTAAGGTTTGTCTCAACATATTTGCTTGAGTTTCTGTCGGTAAATAATAAAAAAAAGTTGTATAACAAGACAAGGAGACACCCATTATAGAATATTCTGTAATGTGCGGCTCCTTTATTATATGTATTATTTACTGACAGAAACTCAAACAACTCCGCCGAATTTTTCGGAGGTCAGCCTCGGTTTAGATAATTTTATGTGCCTGGTACACTTCCCTATGAAATGTGTAAAACATCAAGGAAATGTGGTTATTTTAAGGATATATTCAATTATTTCCTTCACGTCCTCGATTTCACCTTTGACCTCAGGCATCCCAATAAACAAAGACAGCAGGATGGGGGAAACTATTTTTCAGACCTTTATACATGTTAACAAGAATAGTACAAATGTATCATACACCTGTAGGATTCTGAGCTGAAAGTAGCGTGCAACTTATGTACGGGGAAATCCTTTTTTCATGACAACCACCGTAAAATGTAAAGTTATGGATAATTTTCCACATTCATGAACACAGAACAAAAATATGCTAATTCAGCAATAAAACTACCCTATAGTTACACAGCGTGAAATTCCATCGACAACAGGAAGTTAAATATTCCAACCCAGCCGAAATCTGTTCGAATCATGTGGTCTATACACACACCATAAAAACTCCTCAATGATATTTTCCAGACTTGATGTTTAGTAAGTGTCAAATCATGTAGGCGGATTAAAATACATCGACTCATCGAATTTCACGCAGACGACCGGATTTAATTTATCTGAGATTTTCCTGGCAGGTTTTATATACATGATAGTACCGTCGCTGGGGCTCGAACTCGCGACCCTTGGCTCTCCAGCCCGAGGCTCTACAGATAAACCAAAGGAAAATTCCCTACGGTTCACATTTGTAAGGAACATAATCAATGAATATCTTTTACACAAATGTATTCCCATAGAATTCTCCATGAGCTCAACCGGAAACGGAAGTATACACTTCTTTGACAATTCACTTACTGTGACCGGTTTTTTTTTCTATCATGGAACTGCTTGTAATTGTATAAGTTCAAAATAGTTTTTCCGAAATTTTAAAACATACGTTTCGACCTTGCTTTACATATCACTAACCAAGTGAGAACTGGGAAAATGAGAAAGCAGGCTTTGTAGCCGAGTTTCATTTCTATAATTATATGTTACCGATTTAATATGCTTTGTATGTTTTTGTCGTGTTAATCAGCATTTAGTTTCGATTGCGAATTTAAGATATAAAAACGTAAATTAGGCCGTGCATACACGTAATTCAAGTTCAGAAGATCGCAATAATGATATAACTTCGATTGTGAATAATAAAACTGTCCTACCATTTGAAGCCAAAGTCGTAATTTTAGCGGAACATTTACAGAATACGATGACAGGCCTTACTATACCCCCAGGACCCTAACAGCGCTTTGAGGGAAACGCAAATTCCTTGCGAATTAGCAAAGAGGTTTACCAAAACATTTAGCGCGAAGTAAAAAGTCTCTAAAGTGATCTGCATCACTGTCGTCTGCAAGTCACAAATTAGCTATACGACATACATAGACAGGTACTAAGATAGTGATAGTATGTACAGTTGTACACCATCGACAAGGGTTGTTACGTACACATCCACACATGTGTTTTGGCGCCACAAATCTATTATCTGTGGAATCAGAGCGTGTGGTTAGGTCTATGTTGTTACATAATTTATCTAGTCAGTGCAGATCAAAGGTTTCACTGCTTCGACCTGTTACAATCTACCATCATCTCCCTTTTAAGGGATTTTATATATATATTAGCGAAAAAGATGACACAATTTCATCGTCTGCTGGGCAATGGATTGATTTTTAAAGGCGGGTACAGTCAACAAAATACACGAAATACACATATAAAATGTCACTTCAGTTTAAAATGCTGATCGAGTAATGAAAATCTAATATCTACCTCAATAGGGAGATCAAAACGATGCTAATAATGTTGATTGAAACACAACGTATACTTAAACAGAAAGGTGAGAAAATGTCCCGCCAAATCGATATTAAGTTAAAAACGGTTAAACCATTCTTTAGAAGTAGTCATTCGAAGAAGAATCCCTAGTTCGCTAATAAGCCAAATTTTCTTCTGTTGCAGTGAGTGATTTGACAGAACCTTTATACATACAAAACTAAATATACCAAAAAAGTACTAAAAAGACACAAGGACTTGTTCCGGCTTTATAAGGACCTATACGGTGGTTTTCAGAGTTAAGTTGCATATTTTAGGAAGTTACTTCATCTTTTGTTATATTATCCAAAAATCAGAGAATCCCTATGCGTCAACAAAACCATAATCTGAACTCAAAATCGATTAAACTAGGGGGGAAATATGAACAAAGGAAAGATTAATATGGAGACCCTTGTAAAAGTACAAGAGAATAAGACCAGGTGTTCCGGAAGAGTAAGCATAATCTGCTTCATCGACGAAACCCGCCAAGTAAATCTAGGTCAGTCACCAAGTAAATGACATGGCCTCAAAGTGAGAACTGAGGCATAATTCTCATTGTGATATACTATAAACTAAATGGTCCAAATGAGCTGAGTATTTCCCCATTCGACCTGCCCTTCTATGTGGTAGATCCGTCCGTGGTTGCTAGAAGATTAGAAGATTGAAGCTGCACTAGACATGTTAATCAATGGGGCTGAACAAGAGATGATAAATTTCCCTGTCACAATAATGTGCTGACTGGGCTTTTTTTTAAATCCAGAAAGATATTCACAATTGATTAAAACCAGACAAGATATCAAAAGCAAATGTCGATTTCTCCATCCTACATATAATTATAGATATTGATCAGAAAACTGCACAGTGGAAATATTTTCGTTGCAGCGACAAAATAAGTAAAAAACGATTTTCAGAAGTGGTCATTTTTAAAATGCCTAACGCTTGTTAATCTGTCTGGCTGGGCGTGGGTTAGATCATCAATTCTCATTACGGTATCACAGACACGTCAAACACCCGGTAGTGGTTATACACGGTAATATGTTATTCAGATATGTATCGCCTTTCTATAACACAAATCACATTTTTAAACTGAAGATCGTGAGTTATGTAATACATATTGACGAGTAGACTTATAAAACGGGATTTTCTTGAGAGGTAGTTTGATGGAAAGACCATAAGGAACTTTTATAATCGTTATTATCATGACATCAAGGATAAAATCTTTGCTTATTTTTTCTTGTGAATTGTCCTGTTCTCGCTTCGAGGACATGACATTTTAACTGGTTCGTAACAGATTTTTCTGACGGGTGTCATCGAATAAACAGAGCTTTGTTTCATTATCTGACATTGTACTTTTCAATGATCTCCATATAGATATTTTGGTATATAAGTTTAATCAATCCAAGTAAGAATTTCAGTCTTACGATTACTTCAGTATTATCCGGTCATAGAATAATTTGATAAAACAAATAAACATACGCGGCGCGTTGAAGAAATACAGCAAAACTATAGACCGGTGTGAAAAAGATGCATATTCCTATATCATAATCATGATTTCAAAGATCATAAAATAATTAAATTACACATATTCTTCTTTACAAAAAGGTAAGAAAATCTTAATTCATTACACTTGATTTGTTTTGATAATTTAAATATCGAGTCCAGAGTCAAACATTTCCAAATATAACTTCCGTCAATTTGACGATCATGAATTCAGAGTTCGATGGGTTGTAGATATTTTTATACATATATATATACATTCGCACACATATATACAGTAATACTTATATTCCATAAATGGCATAATCAATTTCCATTTCTGAAACGTGACCCGAATGATATTCATGTCATTTTCAATTGTATGCGACCTGCTGAACCATTTTAGTTTAGCTCGCCATGCCTTGCCAGCAGGGACCTGAGAATTTGCTAGAGCTAGTTTTGGAACTAAAATAGCATGCTTAGAGTAACTTTACTCTTTTGGGGGGTTAAGATCAATTTTTGATAAAAAATACCCCCTCAATGGTCATAAAAGCTTTCATGACCATTGAGGGGGGTATTTTTATCGAAAATTGATCTTAACCCCCCAAAAGGGTAAAGTTACCCCTCAATGGTCATAATAGCTTTTATGACCATTAAGGGGGGTATTTTTATCGAAAATTTATCTTAACCCCCCAAAAGAGTAAAGTTACTCTAAGCATTCCAGTTTAGGTCCAAAACTAGCTCTAACAAATTCTCAGGCCTCTGTGCCTTGCCTGAATCCTGCCCATGTCCCCCGGCAGAATATAAGCACAGCCAGTAGTGCGTATATAAGTAGTTTCCGCCTAGTTATTGTAGTTTATCTTGGGTCAGAACAGTTACGTAAATAATCAGCAAATGTTAGTTCGGATCACTGGTACAGGGTTAAATTGCCCCTCCCCAAAAAAGTCTTGAGCTTGAGCAAGACTACGCCCTACGTAAAGACAAAGCCTTGCTCAAGTCCGAATTGATTAAGCAAAATCCAACATTACCAGATTATTAGAACTCAATATGTATCTTTCTTATCTGATGTACATTTAAGAAATAAATGTTTCAGCAAATGTTGTTACAGTCCTATAAGACACGTTGCTTTTGATAACAAACTTAAAAAAGCCCGGTAGAGCTGTATGTACTGTAAGTTGGTCATAAATAGCAATGTGTGTTATTGGACTGTACCACTATTTGCTAAAACATTCATTACTTTATATATCTGCATTTTGATAGAACTATTAAGCTTTATTTACATGTAGTAAGTTCAAACCTTTTTTGAACAGCAAATCTAGTGCAGACACAAATGGTTTGGTTTATTTTGTTTTAATCCTGTGACAGCCAGGGTCATTTAAGGACGTGCCAGGTTATGGAGGTGGAGGAAAACCGGAGTACCCGGAAAAAGCACCACCGACCTACGGTCAGTACCTGACAACTGCCCCACGTGGGTTTCGAATTCGCCACACAGAGGTTGCGGATTAGTGATAGAATGTCGGGACACCTCAAATCACCAATGAAACGTTTGACGTCACACTTACAACATTTTCCTTCATACTGCATTACAATGGAAGGATGCAGAGCAAATGTAAATATATTCATGTAAGTGCGTGACTGCGTGCATTGCTCAGCAACGATTTTCGCAAGCTAATAGATGATACAATAAACTTTTCCTGATTGCCATAAAATACATCGATCGGAGAATATTGAGTTAAGTTAGCGTTTCCTAATACTGACGTAGCTACATAGTCTGGCAAATAGAACAGGATTTATGAGTTATTGCTCGACCCTTCAGCACTGATAAAATCCAAACATCGTACGGCTAAAGAAGATAAACCCTTCCCTCCAATCTCTGCTGCATATTGATGAAATGTTTCTGTACTATAGATGCATACAGCGTGTTAAATTGTTCCGTCCAATTCAAGTATCCCGGACTTGAGCAAGGCTATATAATTGTATTGATCCCCGGTGCTGGACACGACACGATATCCCCCGAGAACTCAGTATATATATATATACATATATAACAAAGGGTCTCTACGAGCACGTCAAGAGCCACCGTACCAAACTACTTCCTTCCTTAGATTACATTTGATACCTCTGGATCAATAAACACCGACCGCGTTCATTTCCTCTGTAGTAATATTCTGTATTACCATAGTAGTTCAACCGTAAATTAAGATAAAAAAGTTCAAAATAAACTCGACGCTTTCTGAAGTTGTTAAGCAATCTTTTGATGATAAAGGCACAGGCACTTGTGGCCAGGAGAATAACTATCTAATATAGCGAAATATGAATAATTAAAAAAAAGATATAAAAATATTGCAATTTTCTTTTATGTTATTATCATCTAAAATCATAATGAAAATAACTGCCAAATTTCAGCTTGATACGTCAAGCGGCTACATTTCACACAAAAAATCGACTATCAGACACTGAATTCTTTTCCAGTATGTATGATAGTTGATTTTTTGTGAAATTTCAACAAAATCAAAACATGTCCGGAAATGGTCAAAACCATCTATAGGTCAATTGTGTTTTACTGGTCCATTGTTACACTATTACAGTGGCCCGAGAACAATTACAATGAAACAAAAACAAATCTGAAAAAGTAAAAATAAAATATCAACCTGTGTCGGACAGAAAACTAGCTAACCAGACAAGCCTCCTTCTGGAAACGGATTAATATAAGTTTTTTTAAACTTGTTTCCAGATCCTATTCCTGCATATTCTCTGTCTATAATGTTGTATATATACTGTTGGAATGAAATAAAGTTTATATAAAGCCTCCTTCTGGTTATGACGAAGCAAGAAGATCAACGACTGGCAAGTCTACAACTAATTAGTCTTCCTATAACAGTTTATCCCCTAAACTGTTGAGATCAACCCCCGAAGATGTTATGATCAACCTTATTATTCATGGGGCGATTCACTTCGATTTAGTTGTTGGCCGATCTAGCATGGATCTACAACTAACTGTTGGCCGATCCAGCATGGAGCTACAACTAACTGTTGGCCGATCTAGCATGGAGCTACAACTAACTGTTGGCCGTCCAGCAGGATGATACAACTAACTGTTGGCCGATCTAGCATGGAGCTACAACTAACTGTTGGCCGATCTAGCATGGAGCTACAACTAACTGTTGGCCGATCTAGCATGGAGCTACAACTAACTGCTGGCCGTCCAGCAGGAAGATACAACTAACTGTTGGCCGTCCAGCAGGAAGATACAACTAACTGTTGGCCGATCTAGCATGGAGCTACAACTAACTGTTGGCCGATCTAGCATGGAGCTACAACTAACTGTTGGCCGATCCAGCAGGAAGATACAACTAACTGTTGGCCGATCCAGCAGGAAGATACAACTAACTGTTGGCCGATCTAGCATGGAGCTACAACTAACTGTTGGCCGATCTAGCATGGAGCTACAACTAACTGTTGGCCGATCCAGCATGGAGCTACAACTAACTGTTGGCCGATCCAGCATGGAGCTACAACTAACTGTTGGCCGATCAAGCAGGAAGATACAACTAACTGTTGGCCGATCCAGCATAGAGCTACAACTAATTGTGGCCGATCTAGCATGGAGCTACAACTAACTGTTGGCCGATCTAGCAGGAAGATAAAACTAACTGTTGGCCGATCTAGCATGGAGCTACAACTAACTGTTGGCCGATCTAGCATGGAGCTACAACTAACTGTTGGCCGATCTAGTATGGAGCTACAACTAACTGTTGGCCGATCTAGCAGGAAGATACAACTAACTGTTGGCCGATCTAGCATGGAGCTACAACTAACTGTTGGCCGATCCAGCATGGAGCTACAACTAACTGTTGGCCGATCAAGCAGGAAGATACGACTAACTGTTGGCCGATCTAGCATGGAGCTACAACTAACTGTTGGCCGATCAAGCAGGAAGATACGACTAACTGTTGGCCGATCTAGCATGGAGATACAACTAACTGTTGGCCGATCTAGCATGGAGCTACAACTAACTGTTGGCCGATCTAGCATGGAGCTACAACTAACTGTTGGCCGATCCAGCAGGAAGATACAACTAACTGTTGGCCGTCCAGCATGGAGCTACAACTAACTGTTGGCGGATCTAGCATGGAGCTACAACTAAATGTTGGCCGATCCAGCAGGAAGATACGACTAACTGTTGGCCGTCCAGCAGGAAGATACGACTAACTGTTGGCCGATCCAGCAGGAAGATACGACTAACTGTTGGCCGTCCAGCAGGAAGATACGACTAAGGTCAACAATAGTTTAATCAAATGTTCGTACTATGGAAGGACAAAATACACAAGATTAACTGCAATAAAAAACCCTAGTGAAATACCCGGGACTTTGTAATTACTATCAATACCATGTAGATATTAGCTTGGAACAGAAAAGGTATTATCTAATTTGAAAATATGGAGGTGTTTGCAAAGTATGAATAGACGTGCAACGATCTTTAAATATATGTACAGGAGTTAAAAATCTTAAGCAAAAAAAGTTTGCATACTTGTATATGAGTCCATGCAGCGTTTTAGGAAATACAGCTTTCCAGTTATTACTTCAGCAAAACGCGTTGTGAATGATGCTAACATGATCACATTTTCCCCCGACAACTTTCACATTTTCGTCTCTCAAACCACACAATTCGATTGTGTACTATCGTTTGTCGTGTGGCTCCATTTTTATACGACTTCAATATACGTTTATGGGCCATACAATTTAACAGACAATAAAACGTCCACTGTAATGAATGTCGCTGCTAATAGAGTGTAAGTAGTGACCAGTGAAGGGTATACTACTAACACTATAAGTGTAGTTAGTTAATCCTGACTCACGTGTTATAAAGTATAGTTACATCTTGTAGTTTATCCTGATTTACGTGTTAAAAGTATTGTTAGTTTATCCTGATTCACGTTTTATAAAGTATAGTTAGTTTATTCTAATTAACGTTGTATAAAGTATAGTTAGTTTTTTGCCGATTTACGTGTTATAAAGTATAGTTAGCCTATCCTGATTTACGTGTTATAAAGTATAGTTAGCCTATCCTGATTTACGTGTTATAAAGAATAGTTAGCCTATCCTGGTTCACGTGTAATAAAGTATAGTTAGTTTATCATGATTCACGTGTTATAAGTTATAATTAGCTTATCCTGATTTACGTGTTATAAAGTATAGTTAGTTTTTTCTGATTTACGTATTATAAAGTATAGTTAGTTTATCCTGATTCACGTGTTATAAAGTATAGTTATTTTATCATGATTCACGTGTTATAAAGTATACTTAGTTTATCCTGATTTACGTGTTATAAAGTATAGTTAGTATATCATGATTCACGTGTTATAAAGTATAGTTAGTTTATCCTGATTCACGTGTTATAAAGTATAGTTATTTTATCATGATTCACGTGTTATAAAGTATATTTAGTTTATCCTGATTCACGTGTTATAAAGTATAGTTAGTATATCATGATTCACGTGTTATAAAGTATATTTAGTTTATCCTGATTCACGTGTTATAAAGTATAGTTAGTATATCATGATTCACGTGTTATAAAGTATAGTTAGTTTATCCTGATTCACGTGTTATAAAGTATATTTAGTTTATCCTGATTCACGTGTAATAAAGTATAGTTAGTTTATCCTGATTCACGTGTTATAAAGTATAGTTAGTTGATCCTGATTCATGTGTTATAAAGTATAGTTAGTTTATCCTGATTCACGTGTTATAAAGTATATTTAGTTGATCCTGATTCATGTGTTATAAAGTATAGTTATTTTATCCTGATTCACGTGTTATAAAGTATATTTAGTTGATCCTGATTCACGTGTAATAAAGTATAGTTAGTTTATCCTGATTCACGTGTTATAAAGTATATTTAGTTGATCCTGATTCACGTGTAATAAAGTATAGTTAGTTTATCCTGATTCACGTGTAATAAAGTATAGTTAGTTTATCCTGATTCACGTGTTATAAAGTATAGTTAGTTGATCCTGATTCACGTGTTATAAAGTATAGTTTGTTTATCCTGATTCATGTGCTTTAAAGTATAGTTAGTTTATCCTGATTTAACTGTTATAAAGTTTAGTTAGTTTATCCTAGTTTACGTATTGTAAAGTATAGTTAGTTGATCCTAGTGTGATAAAGTATAGTTAGTTTTAATATGCTTACCTGTTATGGTTATTTCAAGTTTACTTGTTTCATGTAAGTTTATAATTCACAAGAAATTCTGTTGAGATAGAAAAATATTCGTACACATATGAGGAGACTTAACATCTTTGTTTATCTTGAGAGCGAAAGTCTCTCTCGTAGATATATCTATATCGACGTCGTATACATGGTCTTGAGCTAAATCTTCTCTGACCTACCTGTAGGACAATGGTGACTATTTCAGAGGGCTTATACAGGCTATTCAGAGTTGAACGAAAACATTTTATGATCGAATGGACATATAAATATGATCCAACCTCAACAATCTTAGCTGTGTTGCTTTAATGTTTACTCTGGGATTGTTGAGTAACAAGTAGGTATGTATGACTAATGATAAAATATTTATGAAAAATCTAAGACCAGCTTTATTGTCGATATCTTCACACTTAGAAAAGTTCAGTCGATATGAAGGCAATATAAAACAGTGATTATTTGTGTTCACATTCCGAGAATATCTGGTAATTTTGGGCATGAAAAACAAATCAAATAAAAGTCAAAACATCGAAGAAGAGTGGCATTAAAAGCACACTGTTTTTGAAGGTGTACACACGTGTGTACTTTTCTCCAATAGTGTAATGTAAGGGTTTTGAAGGTCCTTGAATTCAATCTCATGCCCCTGTGATCTGTATCGAATACAAGGAATAGATTGAGGATATGTTTTGTCACATATGTCAAACTTACACATGTGCATACCTAGGTGTACCATACAGTCCGTCCCTACACACATGTATTATAAGAGTGCAGTGTCTATGGTATTTCAAATCTTACCTTTTCTCCGGGATCCGTGAAAGTCTGTCGACCATATCAGTATAATACTGTCCGGCGGGGAGACTATGCGAATACACGGTCAACACGCGGACAAGTGTTGGTTTTAGTAGGTATCTTTACATGATTCAGACACAACAACGGCTCAGCTGTGTCTAAGTTGAATGTATCGTGACTTTTCATTGGGCGGCTCGACGAAAAGCAGGTCGTAACTTATACATCACAACCAACCGCCACCGGCGGCCATCTTTAAATGTCTGACTTGAGGCTCCGGACGAGGGAGGCGTCGCGAGAATCGATGGTGGTTGTTGATAAATTACTTGCTTGGTAGACGAATAAAAGACTATACACACATCACATGACATAGATCTGTTTATACGTACAATGGTTTACGTATAAATGCGTTTTGCATAGAAGATACATTGTATATCAAGTGGTCACAAAGGTCCATTAGTCCGAAATCAGCCAGAAACCTCGCTAGTCCGAAAATTAAGCTAAAAATCAACATCCAGCGATTAAATTAGTTGGATGCTATACTTTAATTATTTTTCTTTTTTTTTGGCACAATTTTACAATCGTCTTGTTTCTTTTGATCGCTATATACACTGCTTCCACAGGGACCTGAGAATTTGTTACAGCTAGTTTTGGACTTAAACTAATTATGTGATCATAGGGTAATTTTATACTTGGGGGGTGGGGAGGTTTTAGATTAAATTTCGATAATTTTCCCCATACATTGTCATAAAGGCTTCCACTGAGGAGGCATTTTTTATCGAAAATCGATCTAAACCCCACAAACCAAACAATTACTGTAACCTAATTTAGGTCCAAAACGTAAAACACGTAAAAATTCTCAGGTCCCTGTGACTGTTTCCTCGCGCTCTCGATGGTCCGTGTCGCGCCGAGCTCTGACATAACTTTGGAATTATCGGTTACATTAATTCAAGCGACTGGCATATAAACATGCATTGTTCGATACTGGTACGTGTACATATACGAAATCTTACAGTAATGTATGTGTACACAGTATTCAGTAAGCGCGGTCCACGAACAATTTTTTTGCATTGACTCAATTTGTTTTAGCTGTTTGTTTCCAGCGACAATATCAGATGATTGCAGGACCGCGAAAGTCAGAATACCAGGGGTCAGCCCCCCCCCTCCCCTTCCGTCCAGGAACACCCCCCCCCCCCCCCCATTTATCAGAGTTTGAAACTTTTTATAGCCTTAAAAAAAGGAAGTTTTTACCGTTGTATCATTGAAAAACCGTCAGCTGGACCTTCCTTTCGAAAATCCTGCATCCGCGCCTGATTGTAATTTCATAAGCATATATTCTTCTCTCTTAAATGATGTTGACTAATAATAGGGCCAACACATAAACCTTCGAGGATTGAAAAGCATTTTTTGAACATGTATTATTGTATGCAGCATAATTCACGACGCTTGGTAGCAAATATCATTACATTTTGCCGTTGTTTGTGGTTTCCTTTGTTTCGAGATTTTGAGATACGTTTTAAGTTTTAAATCATTTGAAAGAACAGATGCATTTAAAAGTAAATCGTGCTTTCTACGGTTAGTCCGGAAACATTCGGAAATTTTGGCCCGGACCTGGGCCCGTATTCATAAAACCGTTCTCATGCTCAAGACTGGATTTTGTGCTCAAGCCCAATTTCTATATTCCGGATATAAATAAATAATGAAATGGTATTTTGCCAAATATTTGGAAATAATTTGTAGATAGTGAGAGCCAAATGCTGTTTTCTATGTTTACAATTTACTTTTTGATCGTTGGACACGATTTAAGTAAGCTACAAGAAAGCTCACTTCAGCACAGAATCCATGCTTGAGCATGAGAACGGTTTCATGAATACGAGCCCTGGCTTCAATCTGCCTCATGGTAACGTCCTGACTTCATAACCCAATATTTACATTTGCTCCACATTTTCCCACAGACACAATGCTAAGAGGCAGATTTGCCACCATACGCCTTTAACCCCTAGTACCTCAGACTAAAACAGCTGTTGCTTTTATGACGTCATCAATCCCTATCGTGACTTCATCGATTTCATTGTTAACATCACTTTAATTTGCCGTTTAAACTGTTCGAAATAATTAAATAAAGCACATTGTCCAGTTCTAATCAAAATATAAATATAGGTAATACATATTTTATCAAATATAGTTATTGCCCTATACCACACAATGCTATCGCGGACAAACTTGCCTTTATTCAGTATGTCATCAATAGAATGTTTACTGAAATGTTTATTGCATGACCACCGGTTTGCGCATCACTTTTCTCATTTGTCTCTTCGCAAAATTTAGTTTCTTACCCTTGACAGGGTCATTGTGAGTTGTAATTTACTACAGCTCCTGGTCCCAGTTTCATGGTTTTATTTGTTTGTTTACGTTTGTGGCTTTGTTCGTAAGACACATTTCATATGTAACAGTCGTTTCATATCGCGACAATAAATATTTCAAAATTGTTTACTCTCGGTATATGAACTGTTACCCTCCGCCTTTAGCGTCACCCGGTTAAATCAACCACTTCGGAGAAATACGTTTTGAATGTTCATTATCCAGTTGATAGGAGGCAACATACTATTTCTAACACTTTTCCTATTTACACTGTTTTCAACTCATGATGTTGTAGGTAAAAGTCTTAAAGATTCGACTACCCGGTTGTAAAATTTAAAGTTACCATATCCGAAAGTCTTTCATTGTGAGCGCAAAGCAGGGACGTATATGGCGCAAAGTAACGAACATATTTTTTCAAAAATTGTAATTTATATTTTTTTTCATATTCATTAAACACTTTAAAAATACAGCAAAATAAATATACATCACATAAATTACACTAAGATAAATATTAAAGGCCCAATATACGAAACTTCAGGGAAATTTTCGAGATTCTGAAAAAAAAATCCAGTTGATAACCATGCAAAAATAAGCCTAAAACGAAGTAAGCCTTAGCGGTAACTAACTAGAAACTCTGGACAAAAAAATCCAAGAATTGAAAATAATTCAGGTGGGGCTCACTTCAACAACAAACCGAATATAGAAGACGGTTCGAAATTTCAACTGCTGCTGTACCGGTAACCGCGAAAGAAATCGTCTTGAATATTGCTGATATCAGTTAATCTTAACTAAATCTATAAACATAATAAGTTATTAGGCTTGATTTTCGCTTCAAGTTTTGCCGAAAGCTACGTATATTGGGCCTTTAATTGTAAATTGTCATTGAGATTAGTAAACTACCAGCAAGCAACACATGTCGGTGTACCTATGGTCTAAGGGGAGATAATCCCCTCTATTGTGTTTGGTACGATGGTATATATATAACATTTAACGTAGAAGGGTGAACGTATATTTTATTTACTTAAAAATATTAAAAGTTAATATCATTGTTTAGTTTATAATACTTAATATAATCTTTGTATTTGAAATGCCTTTGGTGGTCATTTTCTAAATTCAACACGGAGCCTGTGTTTTCTTTCTCCTTGGTAATAAGAATATCACAAATCTTGGAGATATTGCATAAAAAGTACTGAAGATTTCTTTATGAAATATTTTCCTGGTAAGTTTTTCATGGACTCACCGAATTCATCAAAAATAGATACTTGTCGATATTGTTTAGTAACCATGTACAAATATATACTAGTAAGAACAATGGCAAATATTACCATTTATGAATAAAAAATGCAACATTATTGATGTTGTTTTTTTCGTAAAATAATTTGTTGCTCAAAAAGTTTTTTTTCTGCACAACCACACTTGTAACGTTATAAAAATGCTGCGTACTTTTCTCGCCAGGTATCCGTCCAAAGACTTAATGATTCAATACACATAGTAACAAACAAATAAACAAACAAATGAACAATGGATTCAATAAAAAAATGCGTTATTCTAATATAACTAAACTTCATCCTACTACGTCTAATATCAGAAAAAGGCTTGTCGATTCAAAATGTCCTTGACTGACAACTGCCGGAATGAAGTATCTAAAGATAGATAACTCGTGTCGCAGTTTCTGGTACAGCAGTGTAATGATAGATCGGTTTTCTGTGTTTTCCCAGTACGACAATGTTGACGGGCCATATTTAATACGTCCTATCAACAGTAAGGGTGAGGATTCGGTATGCTCGTTTGAGATTCCGAATTTAAAGTGCTATTATCCTGAAGTATACTGCCGAAGGCCAGTGTCGTTTTCGTTTAGGTTAAAATGATTAGTTCAAAATTTTCCGTTTATTTAATTAGGCCGGATTTAGTAATATGACGCTGTTTTCAGGCGAGCATTGAGAAGGTCTTGTAAGGCCTGTATAAACACCAGGATTTTTACCCGTAAATGTTACATCTAAAAGTGGGAGAACCGGTTTGTCTGCCATAAACGAAAACGGCTCGGGTGAACCAGTCATTCCATAATGCTGAGCGTCAAGCAGGAAATAGAAGCTACCATTTTTTTGAGACTCTGGATGTCTCGGCCTGGAAACAGAGCCCAAATCCTCAATATAGTTGCGAACGCTCACCTAAAGGTTAAAAGTAAGGTAGTGGCAAGGGAGACATAAGGAAGGCAAAAGGTGTTTGTTATTCTCTGTTATTTTTTTTAATAAATTCATAGATTAAAGGGGTTTTACGCACCTGATCTTTCCGCTTCTACAATAGTTCTATAATTTCTATTTCCACCTATTTGGTCCCTAGCACCAATGACGAGTCCTAGAAGGACGAAACAGCTGTGTGATGCAGATTAGTTCACTTTTTCGGCATACTGCAGTATATATATATATATATGTGTGTGTGTGTTTTACGTCATCCCTCTTGCATCTCTCCAAGGCTTTTGACTGTATTCCTCTTCGACTGCTCCCTGAAAAGCTGACTGCATATCGGCAAGATGAGATCTCTGTTTTAGGACCTGTAATTTTAAGTTTGTTTTATTGAGGGTTACGTTGCAACAACAATAATCAGAACTTTTAACTTATCATATTTTCATTTGAAAAGAATGAACACCGTGGTCTGTAAAGCTTTAACATCAATGCAACGTAATAACTGAGAGCCTTTCTTTTTATAACCCCAGGAGAGAAAGGCAGTTGGAGATACCCAGAGGTATATGTCATGGCAAAACTGAAGGTTCTGTGTAATACCATTTCCTGATACCTTTGTTGTATCATGGATAGAAATTTCATAATGTTGTTGACCAGGGCAGAATTTCTATTTATTGCATAGAAGTGAAGATTGGTGCATTTACTATGTTTCGCAAAAGTTGTTTTGAATGAAAAATACCAAAGCGTAAACAAAACCGTAATCAAATTAAACCAAGTGCAAAACACGAACAAAATATTTACATTGACCATTGGGAATATACAAGAGAATAAGACAACAACCGCCATGTAAAGGTCACATCTAAATAAATGTCATGTCCTCATAGTGAGAAGTATTAAAAAAAAACCATAACATCACACACTTTATGGATATATTCAAAAACGTCCTCCTTCATTCATATCAGATAAGGATTTAGAATATTTCTCAATGAGATTATCATTGCGACCATAAAACAACAATCCCATGTCTACCCCTTGAGATAAAATCTGAAAAGAACATGAAAAAGACGTACTTCGACAAACAAGGATACAATCTGGACATACGTCATGAAATTATACCTAGGAAAACACGAATAAAAGAGAAAACAGCATGGATATTGTGAAAATACTTCGTTGGAATTAAGGCGTTCACCTCATAGAGAAGTGGTCAAGATGTCAATAACGTTTGTAGATCTGTGCTCATTTAATATTTGCATTTGTTTAAAATACCATATCCTCAGGCTTCGTTTACTTGGTTTTTTTTCAAATAAAATCAATTCACAAACGTGTATGGTGATAATAAAAGTGTATATTGTTTCTCTTTTGTATGGATAAAAAACTGGGAAGTATTGTGAAAGAACCTATTGTGAAATTTCCATGTGCTTTACTATCGGGACAAAAACATAACATCATGCCTAAAAAGATTTGTTCCGAGGTCAAAACCGCAAATAAAAGGGAAAGGCACCAAAAGCTTAACAAAAAGACATCTTAGTATAACATATACAGTTTTGTTAATGGACAAAGTTACGATGTATGGATTCGAGAGATGTATGTTGATACAGACAATGGTCGCAATATTGGTCTAAAAAAAATCAGAGAATACCAAAGTGTCAACAAAACCATAATCCGAACTCAAAATCGATGAAACTAGGGGCAAAATAGGAACAAAGGAAAGATTTACATGGAGACTCTCGTAAAAGCATAAGAGAATAAGACCAGGTGTTCCGGAAGAGTAAGCGTCTTCTGCTTCATCGACGACACCCGCCATGTAAATCTTGGTCACATCCAAGTAAACATCAATCCTTAAAATGAGAACCGAGTCATCATTGAGAGATTATCTGTATCCATGAAGGTGGATGTTTAAAAAAGAAATGCTCATTAGTATGCCTTTTTGTTGTGACTTAGAATGATACCATGTTCACACTTGGAGGACGTGACATTTACTTGGATGCGACCAAGATTTACACGGCTGATTTTCGATGAAGTAGAAGACGCTTACTCTTCTGGAACACCTAGTCTTATTCTCCTGATCGTTTTTCAGTGGTCCTCGCGTAAATTACTCATTTTATCGACTTTGTGTTCGGATTAGGGATTTTTGACTTTTCAGAATCCTATGATTGCTTTTTTATGTGTAAGAAAAAACTGTTTTGAATATTCAAACTTTATTGCTGTATTCTAAATATTAGGTCCCGCCTTCCTCGAACCACACTTGCTTGGGTTTCTGTCAGTAAATAATATAATTATATGTATAAGGAGCCGCCGATAATGGGCGGCTCCTTATATTATGATATAGGCCTAAATATTTTGGTAGTTACTGACAGAAACTCAGCTGAGCTTTAGCAAATCTAATAAGGCGTGATTGAAAAATAGTAAATCATAAAATTTGTTCTCAGGCCCACGGTAAACCTTGGTTCCGATCCAAGTTCTACGTTATCAGGTCCAATTTCCTAATCCAATACATGTACACTACATATCTACTTTATATCGATCGCTTAAAGATTAACAATTCCAATCGATAAGGGCAATCAATTCCAATCGATAAAGATAAATAATTCCAATCGATACAGCTTTACATTTTCAAACTGCCGGTGAAAGAGCTTAGGATATATATTCTGTTTTTTTTGTTCCTGCACTTTTCTACTTCATAAAGAGAAAGGATGGTTGAAAAACAAAACAGTTTTGTTAAGCTTAGGGTTGCTTCCCCTGTCAAGATATTAATATCATAGCAACACCGACTGTTATGTAGGCTACATAATTTAAAGGTCTTATTTGCGGTCCCAGTATTTTATTGTTATTTTTCTCTCTTTGTTTTGTTTACTTTCAATCTTGTTTTCCAATTCTCGTAACTGAACAGCTGCAGCTCGTACATCACAAGACAGGAATTCAATGACTTTGACATTTGTAATCAAATACGTTATCTTCGTGTTACTCATTATTGTCATAAATCTCACATAAATGTAGTATTATAATACGACTCAATTAAACAAACGATTTCAGTCATTTTAATACACCGTTCAACAATGTAAAAATAACTGGGACAAAAGTTCTTCATAAAGTTATATACAACACATGTAGTCGTATAAAAATAATCCATGATCATATGATGACATAGCCAACTTTGCATCCAGAAAATTGTATGATATGGACCTATTTATCGTTCATGTAAGATAGCAAAGGAAAACTATAGTGAATGGGGTCCTAATAAAATGAAAGATAAATGAAAAGTAGCAAATTCATTGATTAATCGTTCTTTCCCCTGTAAGGTAAGTGGTAACGCTGATAGTCCTTGATAACTAGTGAAGTGTGTCGGAGTGTGAATCTATAATATACACTTTGGTATAAATCCCGTTCGTATCTTGGTCACACACTGTTCCACCAATCAAATTTTGTAACGTAAACGATAAAAATCGTGTTTGTGTATTGAAATATACTGTAACACACATTCAGTCTATATATTATATCATCTTTTATAGTGCTTGCCAAACAAGTCGTTAAGAATAGATGTAAGATTACAATTTAGAGTTTAATGGGTTTCCTTGTTCATTGTTTTTAAATTTCGATGAATTCTTAAATGCTCCGAAATTGCCCTACTATCCAAGCACCTCTAATGTGGGATGCCCACTGTCGTGCCGGTACTTCAGGGACGGATTGGATAGTTCCTGTTCATAATTGTGCCATTGATTTAGCCGTTTCGAAATTCAACCTCGGTATTTAGAAAAGAATGTCAGTGAATTTTCTCTGTTTCTTCGGAGAAGTATTCCATATCAAGAAACCATGAATTTACTATCACATGACTTTTGTTCGCAAAGTAATATTTACATCAGCAGTTGAACAGTGAAAGGCTGAAAGGTGTTGCTTTTATATGATCCCTGTTAGGATTGATCCAAGTGAGGTCTCCATGGATGAAGCTTTACATGACTTCTGTTCACAAAGTAATATTTATATCACCATTTATAACAGGTGGAAAGGAGGTGTTGAGCACTTGTATATGGTTCCTGTTAGGCTTTATCCAAATGAGGTTCCTATTTTTTTTTTATTAAAAGCTGGACATTTTGATGGACACATCGCCTCCTCCTGTCTGGTATCGGTTTTGTTTTTGGACACGATTGTGTCTGTATATCGTGAAGATAATGATAACAATAAGGACTAGACCAGCTAGTGAACTAAATATGATAACCAAGTCTTTGTCATAGGGAAGATCATCACCTTCTGTATCATCCGTCTTTGTCAGTGTTTTTGGCGAACCAGTTACACTAACAATTGAGGAAGTGCCGATAGAGGGCGTTGTCAGTGAAGGGGTACTTCCGGAAACTGTGTGTGACGTAGTACCATTTGAAGGTGGCGGCCTGGAAGAATGCGTTTTGGCATGAGTTGATGGTGCCGATGAAGGCTGTGAAGAAGGTGAAGCGGTTCCATGCATTGGTGGCGTGGCCATGGGTACTGTTGGTGTGAGGATAACTGTCGTTGTTGGTTGTGGAATAATCGCCGCTGTTGTATTGGTTGGTGGTGAAGTTTGGTTTGTTGTCGGTGGTGAAGTTTGGTTTGTTGTCGGTGGTGAAGTTTGTTTTGCTGTTGTTGTTGAAGTTTGTTTTGCTGTTGTTGGAAAAGTTTGTTTAGCTGTTGTTGGTGAAGTTTGTTTTGTTGTTGTTGGTGAAGTTTGTTTTGGTGTTGTTGGTGAAGTTTGTTTTGGTGTTGTTGGTGAAGTTTGTTTTGGTGTTGTTGGTGAAGTTTGTTTTGCTGTTGTTGGTGAAGTTTGTTTTGCTGTTGTTGTTGAAGTTTGTTTTGCTGTTGTTGGTGAAGTTTGTTTTGGTGTTGTTGGTGAAGTTTGTTTTGCTGTTGGTGGTGAAGTTTGTTTTGGTGTTGTTGGTGGTGAAGTTTGTTTTGTTGTTGGTGGTGAAGTTTGGTTTGTTGTCGGTGTTGTAGGTCGTTTTGTTGTCGGTGTTGAAGTTGGTTTTGCTGTCGGTGAAGTTTGTTTTGCTGTTGGTTGTGATGTGATTATGTTTTGTGCTGACGTTGTTCCACCAGCCATGGTCTGAAATAGATATTATTTTAATTGTAACGATAACGAAAGAAAAAAGGTATACTAAGACTATCACCAAGTACATGTATCTTAAAAATGGTCATAACATCACTATAAATCGAGAAAAATATCGATCAATTCAGAAATACAAGAACAACAAGGATATAAGAGCTTTAGTTTACTAGTGTTGACTGCATGTTCACAACTACATGAATTATAAAGTAATAACATATTGTAAAATCAGATAATTTAAATTCAATGACTATATTAAACGATGTGGTATCTATAGAAGACATTAACATATCGCTAAGTGATTTTATACTGAACATACGTAGCATCACACGTAAAAGATATTACAGTTTTCGAGGCTGTGAAAACAATAAAGGATGGATGTATGTTTTAAAAGGCACATATATAGTTTATATTGTCTGAAGTTGGTATTCTAAAATATATATTATTATTCATCCTCAATATACGTTGATGTTGAAAGTTTTCAGATACAAAATGGCGTCCTCAATAAATCTATCATAAATATTGCAAAAAAGGGGTTGGGGTGAGGGTAGAGGAGAAAAAGTTATGAGAAGTATTACGGAAGTAGATCTAATATCAATAATATATACTGACCGTAGAAGGAGCCGAAAACGTTGTTTGTACATTATGGAATACAGCCAATATAAGAATCAAGCACCATAAGGGCTTCATGGTTATTGTTCTGGAATGTATATCCGGATGGTCCTGCCTGGGATATTCCACGTGTAAGACGGGTAGGGCGATGTACAGACTGTACAAGCCCTTATCTTAAACATGTAACATTCATGAAGATAACGGAACACTGATACGTCGCCTGGATCCGAGCTCTGATTGGTCGCCAGGTTGCCTTAACCTGTAAATACTTGACATATTGGTCAGAGTTTAATTTTTATCTGGGTACATGTATAATGCCGTCTACTCAGAATAGTCTACATGGCTTGTGAATGATAAATCGTTATATCGATTGTTCGATTTTTTTAAACGCATATTTTCGATCAAATTCCTTTGTTATAATGATTGGTAGTTTGTCACAACGTAACTTATAATGTATTAATCAAATGTGGTGACAGTGGCGTTTCTGGGTAACTACAATTACACCATGCAGTCAATGTGTCATGTGTTTACATAAAACGAGATTGCATAACGTGTGATGACGAAAGGCGTCAAGATGGGTGCGAAATGAAAATCATACTCCTTCAGCCACTCGCCTCGATTCTGATATTTTGTTTCATTGGAATGAATGCTTTTTGTTGTAAATGGCTATTCCTACATTGATGCATTAACTCTATATCTTTAAGCAAAAGAATGTAGAAACAATATATATGTTTTAGATGTTAGTTTATTTTTGTCCCATAATGTTATTGAACTCGTTCGATTTTGAAAGTTTTATAATACAAAAACAAGAAATTTTTATGAAACAACAGCAACTTTTTTTAGAACAAGCTATTTAACCATGATATTCAAAAATAAAATCATAACTAATGTATACACTAAACTTTATTATAAACACACAACACCACGAGTATGGTGAATGGCAAATAAACATTGAAAATACAGCGGTGTTTTAAATTGTATGCAAGTATATTTTACTTATGATTATTGTATGTAAGTATATTTTACTTAAGATTATTGTATGTTAGTATATTTTACATGAGATTACTGTATGTAAGTATATTTTACCTATGATTATTGTATATAAGTATATTTTACCTATGATTATTGTATGTAAGTATATTTTACTTATGATTATTGTATATAAGTATATTTTACTTATGATTATTGTATGTAAGTATATTTTACTTATGATTATTGTATGTAAGTATATTTTACTTAAGATTATTGTACGTAAGTATATTTTACTTAAGATTATTGTACATAAGTATATTTTACTTATGATTATTGTATGTAAGTATATTTTACTTAAAATTATTGTATGTAGATATATGTTTAGATATTACAGACAACTTGGGACAAAAGAGATAAAGTGCCCCGTTATTAGCTTCTTCTCTTTCCTACTACATGATGTTTCCGCGTAAGGCTTAGCAATTGTACTATTCGCTTATTTCCTACCTATGGTTCTGACCCTGTATAACCTCATGCCTTCCAGGTCGTCAAGACTTTGGCACTCACATCTTCATGGATGTGACGGGATGAGCGTGCGTTGAGACCGGGTGTGTATGTGTTGGGTGTTGTTTGTGTTTGAAGATAATGCATTACTCAATCTTTACACAGTTATCTTGGGTGTTAGCTGGTAAACCGTTGACGGCTATCTTGTAAACAAATACATATATCAATAGATATTGCATGCCTTCCTTGACGACGTGCTCACCGTGCAAAATATGGGTGACGACAGGCATTCCTTCATTTTAAAGGAAACACGTATTGATGGTCACCATTCATCATACTGGATGACGTAATGGTAGCTGGTAATAGATATATTCTTGTCAAACCCATTATTTGACAAAAGTAAACGTTAGTTTTATGGAAACAAGTTCCCATTCTAAAGACGATACAGTAATACCTCGATACAATGGTTTCAAGCATATTTTCATGAGCCTTTCTCTAGTTTTCTTAAAATTTCCTTCATTTTCATGAGCCTTTCTCTAGTTTTCTAAAAAAATTCCTTCATTTTCATGAGCCTTCCTCTAGTTTTCTTAAAAATTCCTTCATTTCCATGACCTTTCTCTAGTTTTCTTTCCTTCAAATTTTCTTCATACATTTCCCTTATATATAGCAAAACCCTATTTAACGGCAAACGTTGTGGCAGTGAAAAGCGGATTTGCTGCAGTTATTGCTATATGAAAAAAATGACACTCTGAAACTCGATAACCTTAAATGATCATAAACCCTCATAAATCGAACCATATCAAATAAGAATAATTTTCTGTACGTTACATGGCATTCGTTTGTACATGACGTAGGTCACCAATGACCTGAAGCATATTTAACAAGGGACTAAGCAGTGACAATGTCAGTCAAATCCATTCAGGGAAATCGAATAATACTAATCACTGTATTTTAATGATTATATATAATACGAAACAAAATATATGTATAAATAAATAAGATTTAATCTATATAAGTAGAATTTGTATAATAAGAGCAGGCTAAAATTAAACGCTATGTGTGTGTCACTAGGACAACTTAGGATATCGGAGGCTGTGGAAGATAATAGATTACTCGGATTTTATTTATCTCTGTTGTACTTACATGTGACCGTTAGTCATACACTCTGATGTATATTGCGAAAGAAATATCTAGATTGATCAATGATAAGTTTCAACGTAATGTTCTAAGTAAACAAAATCATGCATTCCGAAAGAGTGAAGTTTTCTTGAATATATGTGTCAGCATCCCCGATATCAAGGGGCTACGCTCACCTTCACTCTCTTCACCCCAGGAATATGTCATGGCAAAAACAGTGTGTGCCACCTTGTTGATGTGGCAAGAACCCTTTGATGTACATTTGATGTGGTCAAAAAAAGGTAAAAATTGACAAGCTTTGAAGTTGGTTGCGGCTCCTTGGTCATCCACAAAAGGCAGGCATCATACCTGTCTTTTGAATATTAAAAAGGAGCCGAAACCGAATTCAAAGCCTGTCGATTTATTTCCGTTATGTGACCATGAGATTCTTTTGATTTTCATTAAAGAATCGAATTAGTCCTATTGCCTCCTAAACAAGGTGGAGCTCACACAGCCTTCGGTGTTTGCCACGACACTTTCCAGGAATTTAAAGAGAGTAGGTGAGCGTAACCCCTGGAAAATTAGAATGACAATACTATTAAGTTATAGAAGAATGCAAGCAGATGTATGGCAAGGTTGCATTTTGTTTTAGTTTACTGTATATATCACTAGATTTTATAGGCCAATGACATGCATTTTGCTAAAGTTTATCTTTGAAGCTTTTGTATATCTATTTTAATGTTTTCTTTAGCTTCATATTGTGTCTTATCACTCGTTTAGATATGTGTCCCTCGCCCTGCTATGACACTGCAATCACAGTCAATGGTATTTATATATCAACACCTACATGGTTGTTCGTTGTTTACTTTTCCCTTTCTGTTACAAGTCGATATTTTAGGCACGTGGTTTTACAAATGGAATGCAAAATACTATCGGGTTACGATGTACCCTGAACCGCATATACTTTACCAAGAAAGGGACACCTAGCAAGTTTGGCAAATTTTGGGGATAAAAATTTTCAGAAAAAAACATGCATTGAAAACTGTTTCTGATGGCATTTCTTCAACAAGCTAGCATTGGTTACGACAAAAAAAAAACACCTTTGAAAATGATATTCAAATGATAATATGAGTTTTGTTTTGGTTATTATTCTTACCTTGAATTTGTTCAGGTAACAATCATTATAATCCAATAAAACTAATGTATACTTGTCAAAGCAGTATTAACAAATGCACACTGTTTACATAATAAGTATTTGTTTGCACTGCAAGACAGTCAAGTTTCTAGCGCTGTTTTCTCAAAAGTGCTACGATTTGGGTACGATGTATATGTTTTATGGACTTAAATTGCCTTTCTGTGAAAATGACACCCAAATCAATATAAAATTGTATTTTGATTAAAAAAATTATACATTGTATGTGGTTGCCCCCCCCCCCCCCCCCCCCCATACAATCTCTTTCATATATAACGAAATCAAGTACAATTTTATTCAAAAACAAAAACAATGGTAACATCATATTTATACCCTCAACGCGATAAAAGAGTGTCTTATATGTCTTTTGAATATAATGTGTTCTCCTGAAGACATACTGAAATCAGACACACGTATTACAGAAATTGCCACTCTTTCCGAAATCAAAGTTTTGTTTTCATGGTATTTGCGGGAGCTTACCAAAAATTTCATATTGGTTTAGATTCATTGCAGTTGTTTGCTTTCTATTTGTGTCTTATAGACTTTCAGTTCTGACGTGCCATCCTCGCTATCAAGAGGTTACGCTAACATACGCTCTCTACACCCCTGGAATATGTCATAGCAAAACGAAAGGCAAGCTCAGGTAAAAACAAATGAACAATTGCTAGGGCGATGCCCGTCTTTTTAGGATTACAAAGGAGCCGAAACCGACTTCAAAGCCTGTCAATTTTTACCGTTATGTAGACCATGATATTCTTTTGATGTACATAAAAGTGCCGACCCAGTCTTCTTACATCATCAACAAGATTTTTCAATGCGTGCACGCTCTGTTTGCGCATTGAGTTGTGCTTTAAATAGAAGATGTAGAGAGCGTAGGTGAGCGTAACCCCTGGATATCGACGATGCTGGTGTGCATGTGCCTTGTGTTTTACAATTTTCTTTCTACTTCAGGCAGTTTAATAATAAATGCGACGTTCTCACCCTTAGATTTGATTATTATCGCTGTTGAATATATGCCATTTAATTTTTTCATATTTGTTTTTATACATTTTATACTGAAAATAACAAAGCATTGTTAGTCAAGACACTGTTAGACGTATCAAACATTCGCGGTCTCCTATTCTATATTCAACCATAAATTATATGCTTTTTATGACATGTTTTCATTTTCAATAAGAAAACGAGATATATATATAAATCTTAAATACTTCAATTGCAATAAGATTTTTGATAATATTGTTCTAAAGAAGACAGGTCAAACCTGTTTTTTTAAAATATTTTTAGCGTCACTTATAAGCAGGGAACTATATACGTTCGCGAAAAGTGCGGACGGTTTCCGATTGACAGAATCCCCTGATCCTCTATGGGGTCACAAATCGCTCCTTCAGATAAGCCTTCGTGAGATACGACAGCCCTATGTTTCCCCAAACCTGTGTTGCTACCGAGAGTATAAAAAGTCAACGCTTATCGCTACCGGTAAACAAATCCAAAAACCGAAACGGAAACTAACACTGCGGAAGAAAAATAACCTCATTCAAAGACAAATATAGCACCTGTAAGGATATCGCCTGTCAAATCTAGGAAGACACCTATATGTCACAAATAACTTAACAGTGTATGTTCGCATCGTTGAGACTAAAGACACATAAAACCAGGTCAATATAATGTAGTAAAACCCGCTTCTACTGTAAAAGTGGAATTATTCGCGATGAGGAAATTTTCGCTTATTTCGCTGGCATTAAATCTTCGAAGAAATATTCCACACACGAACTCATTTAACACACTCAAACTCGATGGATAGGAGTATTATACACAGTGCAAAGTAGCATGACTGACAGCACGAAAATGCAGCACACCGCGAACAGTTTGCAGACTGGCTAAACCAAAAATTTCACGTGCAAACATATTGGCTTTTACAGTATATAAAATAATGACAAAATAATTTATTGCTAACATATAGACCATTTACGTACAAAATCCTTAATAGTATAAACTAAAATAATATCTGATGTAAAAAAAATCTAAACACCACGTCATGGAGTAGATAGTCCGGGTCATAGAGTAAAACTCTTTCATAGCTTTAGTTCCATCCACAGATTATAATCTGAGATGTAAATCCCTATGCAAATCATCAGGTTGTACACATACTTTAATATAAAACCCAACAGGTGAAATGTCCCAATCGGATGGAATGATACAAGCTGGAGGAATGTTCCCGCGGATGAAGCGTCTCCCTCAGGTGAAAATTCCCCACTGTGTGGAATGTTGATATTGTTCACCACATTTCTTAAAGTGTCTCAGTTTTGATCTCCTCACAGGTGCGTGAAAACTACATACACTCTAAACAGACATTCTTATGAGTTTATGTATATAAACTATACTCTAGATCTGCTCCCCTTAAAAATGAACACAAACCATAACTGATAAATAGAAAACAACTTTTATTCGACCACAACACATTCATGCCAACTTCTTGCACCATTTTTAACGAAAATATCATCTAATAAAAAGTGAAATGTTAAATATAAATAGTGGTACCCAAATCAAATTAAACAAGGTTAAAGTTTTTTTTGCTTTGTTTTTTTTTTTTTATTATTTTTCTAATTTAATAAAGCAATCTTGAACCAGCTTTGAATGACAATATTACAGAACAAATGTAATGCTACAATTGGATGTTTAAACAATATAACGAATATTGAGTACACATTCATCCTTCTTCATTGATTTGTTTTAATAGATTCTAAATAAGTATTTTCTCACCGATCGTTTGTGTTTTACTATCAAAACAATATTATACTTTATCATTTTATGTCCTTTTATGAACTCTATGTGTTCAACAAAGAAGTGGCGAAGATTTTGGTATACTTTTCAGGCTAGAATCTTCTTAAAGCCATTTTAGAATAAAAAACATAAGAATTCGACGATAGAGAGCTAGGGGAAAAGCCAAATCTTAATTTCGTATATACCTTTCTAATACGGCTTATGGAAAAGAGAAAATATATTTTTCTAGTATGCGTTAGAAATATCCTACACAGAGTAAAAAACTAGATTATCCTGTTCAGAACAGAATCGAAATTGAAATAGTTTACAATAAAATCAATGGAACCGTGGAAATTTGATTTCATGCAATGGTTTCTGGTTTTTCAGATATAGTGTGAAGAAAGACCAGGGTTCCGGAACATAAACTAACCCGGGGTATTTTTGCCTTAACACCGGGTCGTTCCACAGCAAAGCCACCCAAACGGCCACCAATAGAAGAGTAATGGTGAAGGTATGAAATAGGAATCGTCCGTTAATATCCAGTACATGACCTCTCGCCTTTTCCTTCAACCAGAAGATAACTATGGCAACGTACGTAAGTATATAAACATTGAAGATTTGTCCCTCAGTAACCAGGTACCTGCAAAAATAGAATAATTATCTTATTTTATGTAATTTAGAGAAAAATGACCTCGGATCATTAGTTTAACATAAAATGTACTACTTGCGCTCTGCAATAAAGGCCTATAAGAACAAGAATATCCACAACAAAAACGGAATTCAATTTACGCTATACGTATAAGGTAAACAATAAAATGAATTTTTAGATTAAAGCGAAATCGAGATTAATTGCCCGTTGATGTATCTTAAAACTCAATACAAGCTATGGCAATCAAGTATCACAATCATTTTGGTTTGAATCAACAAACCTAATAAAAAAAACAACACAGCAGATCGTTATAAAATTTTTGTATAGAGAAAACAACTGTCAATTTTGCATGTAAATAGATAAGGTTTTGATGAGTTGCAGGCAAGATGAGATCTTTTATTCAAATAGGTAGATCTTATTTATCACCACACTATCCAATAGTGTAGTTTATATTTACCATACCGTATTACACGCATAGGTCTCCTACGTAAAACAACAAATTTAGGTTGGATGCGTATTACTTAAAAGACGTATGACCAACTAAGTAATAACGACAGTGTAAACAATGAAATCAATATAGTCTTCAATCTTATCTATAATGGCACACAGGAATCGCACTGTATTTTATCCTCATTTCGTCAAATGCAACTGTTGTATTACCAATAGTAAAGTCCACTGAAGGCGATCAAGAACCACCAGGCCGGGCCGGCTTTCACGTTCATATGCTCGTGCTTTCTCTTGAAACAGCCAGTGAAATACAGGAAGAAACAAATGAAGAATGGAATGTACCTAAAAATAGAAAGTAAACATATATGCTATAAATAAACTAGTTCATAGTTATACAATTTATCATACAATGCATTTGGTTGTGTTTTTTCACATGAATCCAGATAGAATATCAAAATAATCTATCCACCATGTAGAATCTGAATTGGTGAAAAAGCATCCAGTTCTGATAAAAAAAAATCAAAGTACTGAAAGTACTGGAAGCTAAGGCGAAAAAACAGTATTGATATGATGTTTTGGATGGAGCACACAGTATACATATGTAATAGAAATAAAATGGTATTCAAGATTAGCAAAAGTTGACTTTTCATCCACCACAATGGAAAAGTAGAGAGTTGTCGATAAAACTCAGCATGGTCGGTCAAAACTCAGTGTTCATTGAAAAGTCAGCGTTCCCAAAGAAATTAAAAGAGTTTTATAGTTGCCAGTTTCACGGCATTATAAATCAAACAATCAGAAATTACCAAAAGAGAATATGATAGTTCACATAACAAATTCATTTGTGCAGCTAGTCAATGTAAGATTTGTATGAATCTTCATGTTGGTGATACAGGGCTCACCCTGATAATATTGAACCTTAAAAAAAAACCAAGAGATCCCAGCGGGATCTTGGTGCCCGCCATCAATGATTTTTTAATATCAAGGGGAACCTACAAATGAAATTAGAGAAAGATCCATCCAGTAGTCAGAAATAACAAACTATTACTCTCGACAAATCGAAAATGACCACCTGGCGACCATATTGTTTATCAGATTGGTTCGTAAATGAAATATGCAAAACTAAGCATCAATGGGAAACAACAAATGAAATTTGAGAATGATCCATCCAGTACTTCTCAAGAAATAGTGATACAAACTTTTACTCACAAATACAAGATGGCCACCTGGCGGCCATATTGTTTTTCGTATTTGTCCAAAAATGGAATATGCAAAACAAGGCAGCAAGGGGAACCAACAAATGAAATTTGAGAATGATCCATCCAGTACTTTCCCAAAAATAGCGATAACAAGAATTGTTTAAGGACGGACGACGGACGCAGCATGATTTGATAAGCCCACCATCTGATGATGGTGGGCTAAAAAAGGCCAAGTGTGATTTTCAGTAGCCACTTATTTTTATCAGTAGTGTTCTTTTCACAGCCACCAGTCAATCCCGGCTCGTCATTCCTCCAAATGCTATCAAGTCTGAATTGCAACATTCAGCAGCAAATAGTTATATTTTTTCATAATCATTATTTTTAATTTAGACGTATAATGACCAAGTTTTAGAATTAATATTTTCAGATGAATGGCTGTTACTTTCAAGAAACAAACAACATATATCAATACATGATGAACAATACACTTTATTTTCAAATTCAGCAATAAATACCATCAATACAACAATTATACTAACCGTAAAAATTAGAACTTTCTTTCCAGGTAAAAATCTGTCAATTTCTCAAGATCATCTCAAGAATGCTGGTCACTTTCATTATCTGTTAATTTGTTCAAGTATGAATTTGGCACATTATTTAACACTTTCCAGGATTGAAAGTATAGTAGAATTTTATATCATAAAGTTTGTTGAAAGATTTATACACCGTTGTGGATTTTTTAAACTGTCCATTTAGCATTTCTTTATTACATTTTGTTGCAGCTCTCTTTCTTAATGTAGTTCCATGGCTGGTTGTGGATTTTTTAAACTGCCCATTTAGCATTTCTGTATACATTTTGTTGTCGCTCCTTCTCAATGTAGTTCCATGGCTGTTGTCACCTGTAAATTAAATGATTTGATTCAATATCATGTAGATTTACTGGTTAGTAATATAACGATGGTTTACATCATGCGACATAACTGTCACACAATCTTGGTTGATGTAATTTCCTTATTGACTTTAAAACAAGAAATTAAACATTTCAAAAACTTCTTCAGCATTAGGCTACATGATTTGGTTACAAACTTAATAACTCTCTAGCTCTAGCTTGTGATAGTGCTGACAGACTTCAGTGGACAGACAACGAGGAAATTATAGTCCCCACACGTTTCACAAACAATGTGAGTGAGCAATCTTACATAAAGTGCAAGAAACATGTGATTTTTAAATTGACATATTTTGTGTATGATAACTTTTTATATTGTGCTTGGTGCCAAAATACACATGAAAAAACAGTATATTTCCATCTTGATGTAATTGAAATGAAAGAGATCGTACTTCTTACAAATATAGTAAAATCAAATTGATGTGAAAGGAAACATCATAAGAAAGAGTCTAATTTACATGGCAATAATTGTTTTTGTGATCAGTACAAAGCTTTTAACACAAACAAGTAAGGATATATGCAAAAATCATTATTTTACAAATTGACAGGTTCACACACCCCTCCCCCTCAGTCTAAGGGTTGGGGACAAAATAATGCTTACAGAATTTAGTTCCAATCCCCACTCTTAAACATATACCACTGATAATCAAATTATACCCAAATTACACAATTGTCTGATATCATGTGATGTATCTTTGTTAGAAAGCATTTGAGTATCTTGATATAGGATTCATATTTAATTTAATTGAACTAGTGAGACCACATTTCAATATTCCTTGCAAACCTAAAGACATCAACTTCAATGAGAATGTGCACAGAGCAACATATGTAGCTACAACCTGGCTTTCATGATCTGTCAGGCTTTCATGATCTGTCAGGCTTTCATGATCTGTCATATATGGAATATGAATATGTACCAATAAGTTGGTGATAATGAAGGCATATTTGGGTCCATTCTCTGGGAAAAATGTCAATAAAGATGTGTTTGCACTCCATTTCGGTGACGAAAGTCGTGGCGTGAATTGCGTAATTTTGAAAAATGAATTTAAAATATTTTTGGATAAAATACACCCTCGACCTTTTGCATATACCCCAATGTAATGATAAAGAATGCATATTTAGGTCCATTCTCTTAAAATAATACCCTTTTCAAATTTCAAGCCAATTCTCCTACTTTTCGGTAATTCAATTATTGAAGTCTATTCCGGTAAATACCCAAACCTAGCTGCGATAACGTAGCTCTTCACGACGAGACGATTTTTATATATTCGCCAGGGCAGAGCCATAGGAGGCCGGGTATTAATATTAGTACTAACCCCAACCGGGCTTAATCCCATTCTTTATTAAATTCATTCCCGTACTTGGTGTTAATTGACACCCTCGTTCTTCCCAATCTTAATTGAAATTTCATGCACACGTTCTCGCATCTTCATCATATAAACGAATACTTAAACAATCAATTATGGCAATTGTTTAATTTACTCGATCTGTATATTGACGTTACGGGCTGTTGATTCAACATCAAAACAAATAATGAAAACCACTGTTTTGTCAAAATGCAAGGCAAAAAAGCATAACAATGGACAAACAATGATAGATGAAACATTCTAGAAACGCATACTTACACTTGTTATTGCCGATGGTATTAACTAGACAAGATGATAATGGATATGTTGGAGGCTTTCGAGGAAACAGCAATCGATCAGTAATGGCGATGAATGTAAACATCCGGTTGCATCATGGGTATTTTTAGAAGTCGGAGATTCACGAAATTCACCGAATGTTTGAATAAAAGTTTTCAACTGCCTATTTCATAAAAAGACATTAAAAAGCTACTTCGCAAATTAATTTTATAATTCGACAAAAATTACGTCAGGGTCTTTCATTTCTCATTATCCAATACGTGAATTTTATATTGGCACCTCAACCGGAAGTTGCGCGACTGGTATGCAAGTTAGCATTGATACAACGATTTTTTGGTTTTGTAGATAAACGGTACACATTAAAATAAGCTTACATGGAAATGAAGGTTTATGATAGATAGGTTTAGCTCACACAACGGATTAATGTGTGCACCTAGTTGTTGTCAGGTTTGTATGGATTACGATATTATAATAGATTTCATGTCAGATTGAAGCCAATAACGTCCGCCAGAGGTCATCGTAGGCGGAAAGGAAAAAATTGTTTCCGGTTTCTGACTGGCGACAATACGCTGTAGGCGTATACGCCTTAGCGTAAAAACCCCAAAATTAATTGATGACGATAAATTAAAAACTTCCAAGCGGATAAATTACAGATCTTGACAATAGGACGAAATATAGTTAAGTCTATGCACACAAAATAATGGGTTTTGGCTTGGTTTGATTGTTTTTGCGTCCTATTAATAGCTAAGGTAATTTAAGGACGACCTACCTGGGTGTGTGGCTACGATATGTTCGTGTAAGCCTTCTTCCGAAAGTTCAGATTTGTTTTCCGATTTGAAGTGCTACCACACTACAGTATACTTCAGAAGGCCCCCAGCAGATCAACCCACTCGATCATATTATACGGACAACGGGTGAACGACTATTTCACTCTTATAATGCTGAGCGTCAACCAGAGAGAAGTAACTACTATTAAGACAAGAAATACTGAAAGATGACGTAACACACACAGGCTGCACTTTTTAAATATAATAATAGATATAGTATACCGGAAACATGAAATAAACTGCATCATACAACTGTAGCTGAAACGTAGCAGAAAAGGGTATATCGCAACGTTTGTTATCACATTCACTTAATTGTCCATTCACTCGTGTGTACATATCTGACTAGTCATGCATTACTGAACAATCTTCCTTCCTAGGCACAGATTGCGACTAATAATGGTAGCCAAAACAGAAGTTTTTTTTCGAAATTCATATGAAATGGTTTATGCAAATGCTCCTCTGTTTGAACTAACAGAACCCGCTTGAAGGTAGGGGGTAAGAAAGTGTAACTGCTGCCATTAGCAATATTCGTAAGAGGCGACTAAACTTGGGAACTTATCTATTCTCTTCTTTCTTAGAAAAACTACCCCCTTCCTAATATCTACCTTGACACTACCTCACTTTTGGCCTTTAGTTGAGCTTCGTCCCTGTAAGGAATGTTTTGGGTTCTGACCCCTCCCCCCCATCCCCTCCAAGGCCGAGACATATCAGACTCTCGAAAAAGCTAACTAATCACCGCTTTACGTTATCAGACTCTCGAAAAAGGTAACTAATCCCCGCTTTACGTTATCAGACTCTCGAAAAGCTAACTAATCACCGCTTTACGTTATCAGACTCTCGAAAAAGGTAACTAATCCCCGCTTTACGATCAGACTCTCGAAAAAAAGGTAGCTATCCCTTTTTTACGTTACGCACGATGGGAGAGGAACGACTGGTTCATCCGTTGTCAGTGTAATGTGACCAGGTGGGGTTTTCTGCTAGGGGCCTTCGGCAGTTTACCTCAGTGTGGTAGTACTTAAAATCGGCAAACGATCCAGCTAACGCAGGGCAGTTTATCTGAAAATAGTTCAAATACACTCAACACGCACACTTACATCGCATACACCGGGAAACCTCCTCTAATGACCTGAGCTGTCAATAGAATGTAAGTCAACACAAAAAAAAACCCCAAACAGGATGAAACAGTTGTACTATGAAACAGTGACGTCACTTACCACATTAGGTGTCCGATAACTTCATCGTAATTGTAAAGGAGTTCAAAGGAGTCTACCTAAAATTAAACCGTTCATCATTTTATTGAAATAATACAGTCTCTAGACACCTTATATAATCAAATAAAATATTTATCCAGTAGTAACCTTGTAAAAGGTTTAGATCTTTTAGTAGTTACGTAATATTATGTACATCTATATACTAGTATATTAGTAGCATGTATATTATTACAGGAGGTTAGCTCTCATACGGGTACTCTGATTTAAGGTAAACCAAAGTTAGAGAGTAAAACCCCTTTTGATTGGATAATGACAGGTACCTTTTTGTGTAGGAGTTGGTTTTCCCTGGGTTGGGGTATAAAAGGCCTTGTCCCTTACAGTTCCAGCGAGTCGAAGACTTCCTTGTAGCTCTGACTTCACCTCCCCCCCTAAAGCCTCCATCTGGCTGTTCCCTTCCCAAAAGCCTCCATTTAGCTGAGATTTCACCTCCCCTCCCTAAAGCCTCTATTCGGCTGTTCCCCTCCCTAAAGCCTCCATTTGGCTGTTCCCCTCCTCGCTGAGGTTACTTTATAGAGTATTAGGGTTCCTTTCTCTCCCTATAGCTATCATTAGTGTATACACCTGTAGTTGCTGGGGCGAGGCAGTGATAAGGTATTACAATGTGTGTAGGGGCTAGCAGCAGGTACCTAGCTAGGCTGATGATCGAGGGAACAGGTAATTAATCAAGTCTACTTGTAGGCAGGCAGGGACACTATTAGGTCGAACACATATCTTGAGTATACAAAAATGTTACCGAACAGCATGACATCCAGACTCACTATAATAGATAACGCTACTTGCCAGTTCTTTTGGTTGCAGTTTTTGCATGATAGGATTGTCCCTGACCGACAGGTGGAGTTGGTAACCAATGGTGACCAGGCGATGATTGATGGAATCCCCCACTAGGTGTATACTACTGCCCATGACGAAGACGATCACACACAAATGGGTCAAGGTCGGCGACAACTTCCGGGAGCTTCTGTCGATTAGCTGCATAAATATAAACTTGTATATGAAAAAAATCAATTTGTAGACTTATAAATCCTTTAATTATCCTTCATCATTTTGAGAAAGTAAGCGGGGGATCACAAATGTATATCCCTCCACCCCTCACAAGTGGTTTTGACATTTGACCTTGTAACTTTGACTTATGACCAGCAAAGTCTTCTCATATGTAGAACTTGATGTTAGCATAGTATGACGTAAATATGATATTGATAGAATTGTTATGGTTTCTTTTTGCTGTGACCAAGTGTGACCTTTGACCTTTCAACTTAAACCAACAACCACCAAAATACAATCAGGTGTAGCACGTTATGTTATGATGGTGTAGATATGAATTAAATCTGCCAAAGAGTTCCCGAGATACCTTGTACACTAGCGTTTTATTCTAATATCTTGTTTGGTAAACCCTAACACTTCCGGTTTTGACCTTTAACCCTGACCGATGACCACAAAAAGCTAAGAAAATGTTAAGCCTTAGGAGTGTGATGATATCGTGTAAATACGAATTAAATCTACCAGGACGGTTATAAGATATCGTGTACACAATCTTTTTATTATCAGATCTAAAGTTGTCAACGGTGACCTTTGACATTTAACCTTGACCGATGACCACCAAATTATAGTCAAGTAAGAATTCTTATAGTGTGATGCTATACAATGAATATGAATGAAATATGCAATACCTTATACACAACATCTTCATTCCCCAAAAGATGAAGATGAACACACAAATTAGGGTCTGGTGACGTTACCTTAAGAATACAGTAGGGCGTGATGACGTTGTATGCCATATGGAAGTAATCACCGATACTGGGCTGGTTAAGGGGGAACCACTCTACCGGTACAAACAACTGTAAAACAAAAATACCTTATCATACAATCTGACTAAAATCATATCTTAATCTCCGCGCCGTTCCGTAATCTTCTCTTTGCTGCGTTAAGATCTGAGAAAATCCCATAGTGGGTCATGTCTCGATGACCTTTTGCTTTAGCTAATCAAATTACAACTTTTAGAATCTTGACAGTGAAATTTTGGGGTGACAAAGCTGCATAAACGCATTTGTCTGTTGAGTCATTTCGTCACAAAAAGGTTCATGTGGAATAATATGACGAAATGACTTGCTGCAAGATGACAGGTCATTGGAAAATTATTTTAGTGTTAAGTAAAGAGGCGACAAAGGTCATCTGAATGTGACCTCATATGGGATGTTGTCAGATCTTTGTAAAACGGAGTGAGAACAAGGATCTGAATTTTAATCAAATTGATCATTTAAATTGTGTAAATTTTTGTCCTCATGATGGAGTATATTACAGCAATTTTGAAACTGATTTTTTTGCCCATATACAGAATTTTCAATTGGCCGATTATGGTTTTGACTACAATATGAAATATTCAGAGGATGTCTAACAGTGTTTTAAGTAATACCAAATATATTTCACTAGTGTGGCTAATATTTTGATATAGTGGTGCCCACTTGTGAAAACAATTGTTACTAGTAAAGACACTGTTAGATATCCTCCATTTATTACAGGGCAGCTTTTTTTTCAATTTCGGTTTGTGAGCAGTGTTTTGATTGGTTGAATAAAAAAGTGATATTTTTCATTAGTGAAAAAAATCTCACAAGTAAAAAGATATCACTTTTATAGAATGAATCATATTCGATGTTTCACTGGTAAACATAAAATAAATGTCACATAAGATTGCTTTCCATGTGGTGCAATGGACAAGCTCTCTTTATGAATAAACCAACTGGAAACAATAAACACTTGGCTATAAATAGAGTATGAAAACATTCATTCCCGGTCAAATTATGACGTAATCTTAATCTTGATCAATTAAAGTCTTGTCGCTTCATTTCGGATACTATGAAGAACAACCCGGTGTGAAACGCTCAAATGACTTAAGTATAATCACCGTGTATGACCGAATCCGGAAATAGCTACTTTTCCTCTCGCTTCGCCCTAAACGGAGACATGAACACGGTAATAACAACGTTTTTTTTCAGTGTTACAGCGTATACAAACATGTATCAATTTGCCTCGTAATTATATATTAATCAAACTATTCATAAGATACAAGATAAAGTGGCAAGCGCTGTTAATTTAATAACAAATGATTAATTTGGTTACCTAGTACCTGACAAATCTGGTGTACATTCACGTTCAATAATTAATTATATGATTTTATTAACCTTTCCTTACCGATTTTTAAGGTGTTATATAATCTGTGTTAGTCCCCCAGGCAGACTGCAAAACAGATTGTATGAAAGATCTGTTAGAAATACGTAAAACTTAACAAAACAGTTTCCGCTGGTGTACGGGGGCTGGAAAGAGAAACAGAATAAGATGTACGGGCGATAGTTTTTTCTCTGTACGGGGGATAGGCATATAATTTATTGTCTGTAAAAAGGGAAATTGGTCTCACTTGAAGCACAGGGGTATGTCACTATATACAATTTGGCTTTGAGTTTGAGTTGTCTGTTTATCGCGTGAGTTATTGCAATTATGACTGAAATACATGTAGATATCATAATTATAACAGTCTGTGACATTAATATTTTCAAGCACTAGTCCAGATAAGCAAAATGAAATGTTTATTTAGCAAATGTATTGAAATTTAAGGACTTTCCACAGGTCCAAACCAAAATTTGCTAGTCATGGGCATAGGACTAGTGGCTAAAGTCGCAGACTGTTATAATATAATATTGCCTATAGTGACCTGCGTCAGTGCTTAAAGCCTGTGAAGTTTTTGTCTATGCAATAGTTCACACATGTTTTGTTTTTTCTCAACAAACGTCCATTGTTTGCGATTGACTTTTTATAAATCGTTATGATTCTTTCTCTTGAGCTACAATCATATAGGACGTTGAGGTAAAGGACATTGGTATTATAACTGACAGTTCAAATTCAAAGCACACAATATGCTCATGAAATCGACCACAGTACTTCTTAAAATCTGTATCTAGACTACCTTGTCTTAATATATTGCCACGTGTAAACCTGTCTCCAAATAAGCAATGAAGCATTGCAGGTAACGCGTCGCTCACCATAAACAACAATACTAGGACGGCCTTCTTTGATTAGACGTATCTGCTGTTGAGGAAGTAGTAACATCTTCTGAATCATTACATCATGCTTGTCCTGATTGTAGATACACGACAAAAGATAAAAGTAATTATACAAAGCATCGTAAGAACGTGCATGGGGTAGGAAAAAAGCAACCCGTCACAAGTACACCTTTAAAGGAAGTTGAAAAGAGCCCTAAATACATCTGTGAAACATGTGGCAAGAGCTACAAAACCTCCTACAGCTTAGCCTTCACACAAAGAACAAACACTCCTTGGTATTCAAACATATATACACTGTATGTAATAAAGGATTCAACCAAACTACCCAATACAGATGCCACGTTTCATCACATCTTCAAATTCCGCTTCGCAAATGCAAGTTGTGTAAGGCGGACCTTTTTGGGCACAGCTCAATCAGCCGTCATCTAGAGGTTTGTCCATCAAAAGAACCCAAGACAGCGTTTGTATGTGACATCTGCCAAGCCGCCTTTTCCAGAAAATACAAGATGGTCGAGCATATGAAAGGCAAGCATGGTGCGCCTACACATTCCTGCCCTTGTGGGAAGCGACACATTATCCCTGCCCTTGTGGGAAGCGACACAATTGGCGTTCATCTTTGAAATCCCATAAAAACATTTGTCAAAATAAGGTTAAATAAACCGTCAGAAAAAATTACTCTTTTTCCAATGCCAGTTGATTAAAATTGGCCTCTAGTTATACTTCATAAACTTTTTTTGCAATCCGTCCTTCGCCAGATAGGCGACTATTCTGCAGGTGGCGTGTTCCATAGACAGACTACTTTTGAATCTGGTGGTTTGTTCAATCCAGTTAGCTAGTCATGACTTTTGTTACACGTCTGTGATTCTTATGCACAAAGAACAACGTTAAATTATTTCATTTATTTTTATTTTGCCAAGCAGCGATTGTGCTTTTGTTTAAATGCTTAGTAATTAATATACGTGTAGTTCATGAACAGTCTACGGTTGGTTTCAGTTTAAGTATTTTACAAAAATATGCTAACAAATAATAATAAATTTAATTTGAGACGAGTATGTACATGTATGAAAACCGTTATAGAAAAAAATGCGTTCGCTATAACCCGTACGCCTTCGAGGTTCCCGATGTTGCTATACCCCGTACACAAAAACCCTATCCCCCGTACACAACTCCATATTTAAAAAAAAAAAATTTTCTCATTAATTGGATGATCGAATTGACAACTGTAAAACCATTAGTTTTTATCACATTAAGTCTTTCAGAACATAACAAACAAAGTTTTGACAGTAAATTATTTTCTTCATGGCTTAAAAAAACAAATCGCACCGGCAAATGCCAGGTACTAGGCAAGCAACTTTGCTTTTTTCATCGATATTTGTTATACATAATTGTTAACTTTAACATTATACTGTTACGGGATTAACTCACGAACATTCATACAAAGTGTCAATAATATAAACCTAATTGAAGTATTCAATTCAGTAAAAACTCACTCTGCCCCGTTATCTTGAGGCGCAAATGCCTCGCTTCAAAAGTAGCTATTTCCGGATTCGGTCATACACGGTGATAATTATTGGCGCCAATTGTATTCAAATTTGGGCTGCTCCGCCAATGTCGTTTAAGAGACGACGAAAATACAACCCCTTTTTATTCATTACTTATTATTTAAGAAATAATGAATAGGATTAAACAATTGTTTCATAGAAAAAAATAAATGTAAATATATGGATTGAACGATGTTTTTCTTTTTAATTTGCATGTCAGCGTGATTTTTTTTTATTTAAACATATGTTATTTGTATAAGATATATACAATGGCATTGGGCACAGGTTTACTAAGTTAAATTTATATGAAGCCCTTTCCCAATAAAATATCAGCGTGAATGCAAATCGGTTACATCAAGCCTTAGCGATGTTCATTCATATAGGCATGAAAAAACCATGAGCGTAAAATAAATTAATAACCTACGTTTCCACTTGAGATTCATTAAAGATCGTCATGAATCTTGCATGTTTACGATCCTCTGGCATTTAATGGAAGGCATAATGTAGGGTTATGTATTACGTCATATATTACATAATCAGGAGGAGAGGAGATTTTATGTTATAAAGCTATATCACTACCGCTACTAGACACTTATAAGTAACAAATGTGTAATCAATGTACATTTATTTTCCCTTATGGTAGTGTTTTGTATTTCGTCCGCTATTCCCCCATAGGGGCCGATTCGGAGAGTACAGATAGGTTACACAAATTGCTGTAATGGATTATAATAGTTAATAGTAGGTACTTTTATTGTAGAATGTAGATACACGATGTACTACGATAAAATCCATCTGCTGTTAGATAAACACGCAGCATAAACAAATAAACATGTCCGAACATGTCCGAACATATTAATATAATGCAGAAAAATCTCTGATTTAATCGGAAACCGTCGGCATTTTTCGTAAATAAGTTTTTTCGTTTACGGAAAACGCCGACGGTTCCCGATCGACTCTGAGTGAGTTTCAAACCAAATCTTAATACTCATTTAACAAGTTACTCTTGGAACTCTCATGAAAAAAAATCGCAAAAAGGTATCATCAGCCTTAACTATCGTGAATAATAAACGTTAGATCTGGAAACTTTTGCAAAATAATTACAATGAAGCATAAGTTTGCCATTTTAGTATCCTTTAACTTCTTTTGCCATTACTCATGGCCTTTTTTCAGATTACAAAAGAGGCACAATGGGCCTGCATTGCCCATCCGCTATTACGATACCACATTTATCATCTTAAAGAGTAAAATAAAAATAAGAGGTAAAATATAGGTGGCTATCTTCGGAGTTATTCATAAGGATCGCTTAAAATATTTAAACGGTAAAAAAAAAAAAAATGATATGAACAAATGTTTGATTCCTACACAAGTGACCAAAGGTGTTCTTGGTAAAATCACATTCAACAGACTTGATAACTTTTTATCGGAACATGATTCATGTCTTTGCATTTTGTTTCTTCCGAAAAAGTTGTTTAAAGGTTTTTAAAAATGTGTGACCGACGTGACCTTGAAGAGAGGTCAAGGTCATTCATTTCGACAATCTTAATAGCCCTTTATTCCCAGCATAAGTTTCTGGCCAAATATTATCACACTATATCTTTTGCTTATCCGAAAGCTATTGTTTAGAGGTTTTAAATATATTTGACTACTTTGATTATAAAATCGGTTATTTGAACAAACTTTGTAGCGAGACCTTCATCCAAGCATGCTACAGACTTTAAAACATTTGACCCCGTGACCTTGAAAAAGGGTCAGGTTCATTCATTCGAACAAGTTTCCTAACACTCAAAACAAGCATGTTAATGCTCTAATATCAGTACCATGGCGTTTTAGTTATTGAGAAGTTGTTTGAAACCTTTAAACACGTATGACCCTTGTGAAATTTAAAGTAGATCAAGGCCATTCATTTGAACTAAGTTGGTAACCTTTCATCCATGCGTGCCGCATGTCTAATATCAGCTATCTTGGCCTTTTGGTTGTTGAGTACCTTCGGGCAGGTAAGTTAATAAAATGAAACAGTTAACATACTGCAGCTATTGGGCGTCCGAAGTCAAATATCCAATTTTCCAATGCCAATAAAAGCCATATATCCCAGTGGAATTTGTCCGACTTCCGGGCTGGTACGTCATCTCTGGAAAAAAAAAAACATTCAAAGGGGCACAGTTGCATCTTTGAAATAGTTAATGAAGTAAGGGCAGTGTCAAATGTCAATTTCTTCATCAATCCCATTTTCATCTATCAAAACCTCATTATCCAGACCACGATGTTAACCTTTACTTAAAAACATTTAAAAACTTTTCTTGATTTGTTTCAATACATCGATATAGAGCTATTATATACATGACTGTACATATATTTCATTCCATGATTCAAACACTCTTGTCCTTCAACATGTCAATGTAGTCAACGCTCTCGATAAACTTGTTCACTTGGCAAAATATATAAAAAATACCCCTCTCTCCTCCCCCCCCCCCCAAAAAAAAGAGATCGCAAATGAGAATTACATCTGGTCCCGTATCCACGAAACCGTTCTCACGCTCAAGCATGTATTTTGTGCTGTTCAGGGCCTTATTTCTTCTTTCAATTTTGAATTATTTAAAATATCTGTATTTGTCAAGTTTTTGCCTTAAAAATGGAGAAGTATGCCGAATTATATTTTCGACATTTACGACTGACTAAGTTGATCGGCGGTTTGAGTACGGAAACCATTCTTGAGTATGAAAACGGTTTCATGAATACATCGAGGATGGTTGTGATGCAAGTTATATAGTAATGATTTAATAAAAAGGAAGATTAATTTAAACCATTCGTAAGTAATACTCCGGTATGTTTCTGTTTTGATGCATAGTTCTGTTTAATTATTATTATATTCCTATGCAATTAGTTGTTAATGTGCAATAATATAAGCAATATATTATATTGAATAATAATAAAATTAGTCTGAAATTGAATATTGGTTACAGATTGTTATTCAAAGATATGCATTTAATAATTAATATTTAATTAGGTCAATATTGTTTATTTGACACACTTTTAAAGTGTACACAACCACGCTAGCTACCCCACAGCAGATTATAGTTCATTATCAGTTTAGTCCTTCTCAATGGAGTAAATACTCTGACTTTAGTTAACATAGATATATTATTATCGAATCTAAATATAGCATTGGAGTGAGAAATGCCACAGACCCCCTTCCCTTGTTCCTTGCTCTTAAATACCATCAAAGAAACACACAACAGTATTTTGCACTGTAAGACAAAACAATACCTGTCTATGACGATATCCGGTTCTTCTAGGTCGTAATCTTTACCTGCTCGTTTTCGCACGTTGCCGTACATGTCGGCCATCGCTGACCTGCCCGAGAACGAACTTTGATACCGAGAGTCGGGCACCTGTTGGTAGCTGGATCTAGAGTATTCGCTTGTGATACGGCGTTATCACAAACAGCTGCATCACACAGTGACGCGTGGCGTCTTGATATCGGCGTTAGTGACAATCCGTATCGTTTACGTACGGGAAAGACCATTCAGGGTTAGGTGACCCAAACCCGATCATTATTCTATAAAAACATCACTCGCGCATATTAAACCTTACATTTTTAGCTCACCTGGCCTGAAGGACCATTAGCTTATGTAATGGTGCGGCGTCCGTCGTCCGTCGTCCGTCAGTCCGTCCGTCCTGCGTCCGTCAACTTTTTCCTTAAAACGACTTCTTCTAAAATACCAAAAGGCCTAGTAACATGAAATTTGGCTGGCAGCTTTCTTTGGAGAAACTGAACAAAGTTTGCGAAAAAAATCACTTTGACCTACTTTCAATGAAGCCGAATAAGTTTGCGAAAAGAAACGACCTTGACCCATATTCAAGGTCCTAGGGGTCAAATCTATTATCACCTTTAAAAATCTTCTTCTAATAAACCTTAACCCCTAGAAGTATGATATTTGGCTGAAAGGTTCCTTTGGATGAAGCCCACCAAATTTTAGAAAAGAAATGACCTTGACCTTTATTCAAGGTCACAGAGGTCAAATCTGTTAAAACATTTAAATGACTTCTTCTGATTAACCAAAAGGCCAAGAGACATTATATTTGGAAAGTAGATTCCTTGGATGTAGCTTGACAAAGTTTGCGAAAGAAAATGACCTTGACCAATATTAAAAGTCACAGGTGTCAAATCTAATAAAAACTTTGAGCGACTTCTTCTGATAAACCCAAATGCCTAGAGACATGATATTTTGCTGGTAGCGTCCTGGTATGAAGCCAAAATTTTTTTGAAAATGAAAATGATGGCCACGCCGGTAAAAGTTGTTTAAATCTAAACTTGTTCCTCTAAATGTCTTACAGTAAAAGATTTTAGGGTTACACTAAAATATAAGTCAGAGATTGATACCAGGTGAGCGATGCTGGCCCATTGGGCCTCTTGTTAATTAATATATATATATATGAGTTTAATATTAGTTACTTTTTAAGGAAAAAAGCTCATATTACGCGTTAGTTTCGCGGTATATTGCAAAAGTTTTGCGATATTATATGCCTTAATTTCGCGAAGAAAAAACTTCTTTTCTTGTACGAATAGGCTTTCGTATGAACAATACATTATGCAGGTAGATATTATATTTCTGTTTTTTCCCTTTTACGAAACATCAAACATCGTTTGTACACGTATGAAGCTTTGCAAAAGCTATCCGATTGACTGAAAGGCACAAAAAGATCACGTTATAACAATTGAAGTGGTTTAAAAACTATTGAAGAAGAAGGAATGATGTTTATTGTTGTGGGTCTGGGACCCATCCTCGATATCCAGGGGTTACGATCACCTATGTAATCCACAGGGGCTAGGCACGGACCTACATGTATGTCACTATGAAATGATTGTCAGATATTTTTTTTACCTTTCTCGAATATAGCCCCTCCCACTACTATATATCTGTGACAAGGGAAAGAACTAGCCTCAACGAGAAAATCGACCTATTTTCACTCTAAGCTTGTTTTCGTCACTGAATGAAGTCCTACTTTTTACATGCATGCCTCATTTTAAAGGTGAAACTTTTATCTTTCAGCCGATACCAAATATATCCCGCTACACGCATGTAAAAGCTCACTTGGCTGTCTAGAATCCGAGGTTTTGCATGAAAATCGTTAGGTGGGCACTTCCGTGTCCAGTGCTTCATACCTTGTCTAACCATGGGTATAGCTTTATTAACGTGGTGATTACTGAAAACGGCTTTGCAGTTCCATCACTAATGCTAAAGCACGTTATCCTACCTTGAAGTCGAATGTTTATCGCTATTGTAATCCAGGTCATCCGAGGTTAAATTTACGGTTCACTGAAGATGTGAACTTCATCCGCCATTTTTCAAGTTCACATATTTTCGGAATCCATCTAGATTTTCCCACTACTCATGTAGACCGACAAACTCCGAACAGTTGCACTGGACACGGAAGTGCCCACCTAACGATTTTCATGCAAAACCTCGGATTCTAGACAGCCAAGTGAGCTTTTACATGCGTGTAGCGGGATATATTTGGTATCGGCTGAAAGATAAAAGTTTCACCTTTAAAATGAGGCATGCATGTAAAAAATAGGACTTCATTCAGTGACGAAAACAAGCTTAGAGTGAAAATAGGTCGATTTTCTCGTTGAGGCTAGTTCTTTCCCTTGTCACAGATATATAGTAGTGGGAGGGGCTATATTCGAGAAAGGTAAAAAAAATATCTGACAATCATTTCATAGTGACATAGGTCCGTGCCTAGCCCCTGTGATGTAATCTACACCCCTGGAATATATCATGGCAAAATTGAAAGCTCCCGGGTCTGCCACCTAGCGGTCGGTGTGCGTTGTGTCCCTTTGAATCACGTAATCACCGACCAATCAAAATTGCGGGTAACAAAACGGCTTCTGCAATGAATGTAAACAAGGAAGAACATCTCATTCGGTTGATCTATGAAAAATTCAAGCTTGATCAAATTAGACAGCATCAGGAAACGGCGATCGACGCACTGAGTCCTTGCCGTAAATGTGTCGTTGAAGATTGTTCTTCTCTGTTTTACTGGTAAAGATCCACGACACAGTCGACACTGTGCCATGTTTGTTTACATTTTTTTCTGTCCCATTAGAAGAGCGCGTGATCAAATGTAAGGTGCGCTCTGATTGGACGCAGCCAGACCTAGCTGCATCCAATGAAAATTCTCGTCGCGGGATTTACGAAATGTGGTCTATATATGCCAAGGGTGAAGATGAGTGTGCGGATCGTAACCCTTGGCTAGCGAAGATGTCCGGGACCCGACATGGACATACAAGTTTCTCAATGTTATACAATGTAAAGCACGACATATCAGCTGTCAGATCACATGCAGTGACGTAACTAGGGGTGTTTTTGAAGTGTACGCAGATTTGGTGCCGAAGACAGTACCCTAAGCGCTAGGAGGAGGTGTGTACGGGAGGGGGATACGGCCATCCCCCCCCCCCCCCCGGAAGGGGTGTCTGGGGTGTCCCTAAAGAAAAAAGATTTCCTAAAGGTCTTTGGAGCATTTTAACGTGTTCTAGTGCCAATTTTCAGGTTAAATGAATTAAAAAAGTAACACGCTCATTTTCTTGTACAATATTCTCATGTTTATTACAAATGTATTTTAAATATTTCTTTTTTATGAAAACTGTGTGAACGCACTAGCGTACTCATGAATAGGAATGTAACCCTGGTAAATACTAGCTGCAATATACCGCTCGGCTATAGACATCTTCGGTTGAGCGTAAGACTAGTAGTATAGCCAGAGGTTCCGGGTTCGACTATTGGCGGGGGCATTAAATAAACAATGACCTCTGTTACATATGGCGCCTACGTAGTGACCCGGGAATGACATGCCACTAGGAATACTTGCAAAGGAATCCCTTTGACCCCCTGAAAACTCGGGACGAGTTCCTTCCTGGAGGGGGAGTATGTCACCCTGTTAAATACTAGCTGCAATATACCGCTCGGCTATAGAGATATTCTCTTCTTCTCTTTAGCTCGATCGGTTGAGCGTAAGACTAGTAGCCAGAGGTTCCGGGTTCGACTTCTGGCGGAGGCATTAAATAAATAATGACCTCTGTAACAGGAAGCTACGCCACTGACCTGTCCGGTCAAACGTCATACACAGACACGGAGAGGTTATACGAGTAAGGCTAAACAGTGGTTAAGGCCTAACATATCTTATAAAAAGATCTTATACATGTATCTCAAACTGATCTAAATTACAAACGGCTTGCAAATATATATATTAAAAGATTTTGGTTCTCAAAATCAACTTACATGAAATACATTTAACAATCAACAAGGACACCATGACCTACTTATTAACTAGCATCGAAAAAACATGCATCAAAAGTACGGAGGAAGCTTCCCAAACTAATAAACTGTTTTGCCAAAATATTACCCCAATTACAAATTGTTCTCCCACTTCACCACCTCAAGTCTCGGAAAGGTTGAAATGGTTGAGTTTTTAATTTAACATCACGACGGCAAAACATATTCATGCCGGTGAACGCTTGTCGGTTACATCCATATTGCATGAAGCCCGGTAGGTCTGTCATCTATATTTCAACGATAACGTCGATAAAAACTCCAAATTGCTCCAAAACGTCAAATACCTTTTATTCCGCTAGCAAATGCCATTGAATTGCCAGTATAAACGACTATTTATGACCACCATAGTAAAGGTTTTTGTTAGGTCCACGATACAGTCATATATAATACATATATAAGAAAAGCCGTCGGGGTCAAATTAGGAGTGCTAAATTTGTTATTCTATTTGACCTTGATGGCTTTATATTCAGTCTTTAGCCATAAGTGTTGTAGTTCTGTTAAAATGAGTTGTAGACGTAGTTTCCTGGCCCTGGTTTCATCAACGTTCCTTAACTTAAGGAAATTCCGGCTTAACTTAAAAATCTCCATAGGAAAGCATTACAAAATTGAAGGAAAGTTCCTCAACTTAAGATTTTCCCCTTGAATTCTGTAATGCTTTCCTATGGAGAACTATTAATTTTTAAGGAACTGACGAACAGTCACACTAGACTTCCCCGATTTCTGTATCACGAACATACCATGTGGTTCACGCAAGACTTTTGATACTCTTCACGGTATTGATGACGTGGCACAAACTCGATTCGTAATTCAGCATCAGATGGAAAAAGATTTTTTTTAACATGTCACCGACACAAAAAAAACACACGTTGACACAAGGTCGTAAATCCTATCACATCATCGAAAAGTAGTTGAGAAGGGGGGTGTCGTAACTGGCAACCAAATAGAAATTAGACGTAAAGTTTAATGAGATTTGCATCCACATGTAATTTCCAGATAGGTATATGAGGGGGAAATACTGCCTAACTGTCAAACTGGTTTTCCTAGTCATAAGTATACAGTATAACCCAGGGACCCACTCATGATAGTTTTAAATAAGAGTTATGGTGAGCGCGGTCAGTAGTTGGATTGGTGACGGCCTGTATGTTACACAAATAACAAATAAATAGGCGCTTTATTTATAGGCCGCACCTTTACTCATAAAAAATTGCACTTTTAAAATGTGTTAAATCTAGAAAATAAGTAAAATATACATTCGGCCATCGAAGAGATGAGTCATTTTCCGCCAATACCTTGTAGTGTCATTTTCTCCGAGTAAACAGAGCTTGCTGTCGTATAAGGAGGTGTCAGGGTTGAACCAGAGAAGTGCAGGGAAAAAACAATTATATCAATTTGGATGCGAGTGTAAAGATACTGACTCTACCTTCAGAAGTCTACGCTTCAAAATAAATGGCTGACGACATCACTTTAGAAAGAATCAGCAGTTTGAAATCAAGAATGAAAGCGGAACACATTTCATACGTTCTGACCTGATGTCGTCAAACTCAACGATATATGTATGTTATGTACGTGGTTGCGTCAGCAAAGCACGTCGACTTTAGGTTGCAGACTACAAAATCAATTTCCCGAATGCTGGTTAATACATAGAAGACAGAAAAGCGTCGGATTCCGAAACTACACAACAGCGTTGAATTGTTTGCTCTGGGTAGCTTTACAAAGATGTGATCCAAGCTTTTCACTGTCATATTCAACACCATTAATAAAATATTGATAACCGCCACACCACATTCAACATTGACCTCTTCCTTCTCCAATATGAAAGCTTTCTATGCCAAGTATGTCATAAAAAGATGTTTTTCGGTTGCGAACTATTACGGCAAAGATGAATTATATCGAGGATGAAAATTGCTTACTTGGAGTCTTCGAGAAAATTCAACGGCGAAAAAGATCGGGTCTCCCATAAGAGTTAGCGTCTTCTGTCATGGACGTGTCCTGTCATATAAGTATGTAGGTCAAACAGACGTAATCATTGTAACGTCCTCCAAGCGAGAACCGTGGTATTGAAAAGAGAGGAGGAACACACGGCAAATAAAGGATTACCCCAACCATGACGAAGTTGATTAGCGACAGCCTGCTTCAAGAAACAGGTATCTTCTCGGTATGTGTGCCTCGATGACCAATATATTGTTATTGCTTTGCTTGTGAGTGTGTGTGCGTGTGTTTTTAACAATATTGGGTTTTCTACAAGAGGTTTAAATCTAACAAAAACTGAGAATAAGTCTCACAGTACTCTTGATAATTCCAACAGGACTTTACGGTGTGTAACATCATTAAAGGTGTTGTCGGCGAGGAGGGAGCTTATATACATGTAGGCTACATATGTTGCTCAATCCCGTTGTTTCAGGTTTGAGCAATAACATGTATCCAAAACGTCTTCACTATGGGCCTGGACTTGAGCAGAGACGTCATGACCTGGTGTGGTGGAAACGTGTCGCCATTTCGTGGATACCGCTCCCCGTATTTCTGAGTGTTATTTCATTCTAATCGAGGTCAGATCTCGACACTTTTTTTTATTGTTATTTGCTTCCATTGTTAAGTGCTCTATCCGTTTAAAACTTAATTTAAATCCCCATAAAGTTTGAAAGAAAAAAAAGAAAAAGAAAACGCAACATCCTTAGAAAGTAACAAACAAATATATAATTTCAAATACATTCCATTTCAGATACAAATGCTATATTCAATACACAATTTAGGCTTCAGACATTTCGCTAGGTAATACACATGTCCATCATTAAACTTAAAAACTTGAATTTAAAAAAAAGACTGAGGTGCCATACTGTTTAACTTAAAATAGGCCAAATTCTTTCAGTTCAATAATTCAATATATGAAAATAAGTACCTTATGCATATATTTGCTTCTTAAATGACATACCGCTAGCATTACCCAACACGATGTCATCACTGGTGCATGTCAACATACATGGTTGCCAATGACAACGAAACTGAATGTTATCTAGCTACACGTGTGGTTTTCAGTTGCAATAAAACTGCTAGTGTTGCTAAGCAACAAGTGATAACCACTTGTTGCTTACGAAACTGTTAAGTGTTACTAAGCAACACGGATGGATGTCAGATGCAACAAATCTATCAGTACTGTTATGTAACACAAAAAGCTATAAATGGCAATGTAACTGAAGTGTTGCTAAGCAAGAAATATGGTAGTCCCTAGCAAAGAAACAATCGCTAAGCAACCCAGGTGGTTGTCAATGGCAATGAAATGTCAGTGTTGCTAAGCAACCCAAGTAATTGCCAATGGCAACAACCTATCTGTATTTCTAGGCAACACATGATGTTGCCAGTGTCACTGCTTTTGCTGTTGTCACCACCATGTTCTTGCAGCTGAGGAATGCAGATGGTTGGCAATGCAATGATACCAGCATTATGACGCTGGTCACAAAAGAGCACAGGTAACACCAGCGGTTTTATAAACAGTGTCATCCCTCTCTACATGAATGAATTAAACACCTAGTGGTATACCTCTTATACATATTAACTCATATGCTTTATATACTGTCATCCTTCTTAACATGAATGATTTAAACACGGAGTGGTATACTTATTGACACCCTACCCTCCCACGTGACCTATTTATTTGGTATGCTTTTAATCTCTACAGCAGAACGTTGATCTTCGATAATTCAAATGTATATAAATGAAAAATACAGAACTGTATGAAAAAATATTCTGAAAGAGTGTTTTCTTTTTGATTTCCTGAAAATTCATACCAATGCATTCAAGTACTGTATCAGAAAAGTTTACAACTATAAATGTTTAAAATTTACAATATAGACATTGAACTGTATAATTGGACTAGTTCAAAAGCTCCCCAACTTAAACCCAATGACTAAACTACCTACAACACTACAGCCTTATACCCCACTACATCTACAATGATACAGCCAAATAGTATATATACAATCTACATACAGTATCTATATAATCAGGTCTAATATTCTTCTCGATTGCCAGGGCTACACTCACCTACGCTCTCTGCATCCCTGGAATATGTCATGGCAAATCTGAAGGTACTGCGTAAGTCACCTTGTTGATGAAGCAAGAAGACAGGTTCAACCCTTTAATGTTCGTCGAAAGAATCTCGGGGTCATAAAGCGGTAAAATTGACAACGGTGGTGGTTCCTTTGCAATCTTCAAAAGACAGACATCAGCCTAGAGATTGGTCAAGTCATTTACCTGAGCTTGCCTTCAGTATTGCCATGACATAACCCAGGGGTGCAGAGAGCGTAGGTGATCGTAACCCCTGCATATGGAGAATAGTCTAAAACTTTGGAATTTAAACTAAATAATTGATGGAGTTCGTAAGACTATACATTCCCTGACTGTTAGGTCAGTGAAGGGGTTAACAAGGAAATTTGTATACGTCATTCAAATCACTCTCATAACATCAAATGTAAGACGAGAAAAATCACAAATGAAACACAATCCCCCCAAAACTGCAGCCTGAACCACTCACCTGAACAATTCAGAATATCTCTTTAATTCACCTGAAGTTTTGTTAATGAGAGCCGTGGGGCCATTAAAAGGAATACCTTCATGTTTTTTCTACATTTGATATGCTGAGAAACAATAATGATATTAACGAGTAAAACAATAAACATACTACACTATATTGGTCATACCTAAACAATATGATATGTTGACACAGAAAATGAGGTCTGAGGAATGAACTATTGAAATATGCCATTAACCCATTCACTCCTGAAATCCCATAATGAACTATTCGAACCTTGGATTTGGAAGAGTTCAAATGTATGTTCAAGGGTGACTGAGTCATCAACACCTGGTACTGGTTCCTTTCACTGTTCCAAACAGATTAATCGTGTGCTGATATAGACACCAAACTTGGGGGAAGTCCAAAATCTCTTTTTTCTTATTAATATGCAGATAATCTCTTTTACAGGTTCAATTTACAAAGAAATTACTAGTCTCCTAATACAGTTTAGTTTCACAATGAAACCAGTTTTATTGGAATCATTTTACAGTGGCCTTTTTACAGTGGTCTCTTAACACAAGAGATCTCCTAACACAGGTGTAATTATTTGGAAACAGGGAACATTAAAGGTGGTATCATGATACAGGTGGTATGCTAAGGGAGGTGTTAAAATTATTTTAAAGGCCTAATATACGTAACTTTCGACAAATCCTGAAGCGAAAATCAAGCCTAAAAACTGATTATATTTATAGATTTAGTTAAGATTAACTGATATCAGCAATATTCAAGATTAATTCTTACGCGGTTACTGGTACAGCAGCAGTTGAAACTTGGTATTTGTAAACACGCGTCCATTTTGAACTGTCTTCTCACTTCGGTTTGTTGTTGAAGTGGGCCCCACCTGAATTATTTTCAATTATTTGGAATTTTCTGTCAAGACTTTCTTGGTAGTTACCGCTCGGGTTTACTTTGTTTTAGGCTTATTTTTGTATGGTTATCAACTGGATTTTTTTTCAGAATTATCAGAATCACGAAAAATTTCCTGAAGTTACGTATATTGGGCCTTTAAAAGTAAGAGTTAAATGACAAAGTTGATACACTGACCAGATGAAAAACCAACAGACTGGTGTGCCATGTCAAAATCTCATCTGGACATCCAGACGAGCAAATCAAAAGTAAGACACAATTCAAATAATTAAAATTTAACAAAATCAATGCACACCTGAAAAAAATCATAAATGCATATATTTTCATTAAAAAAATCACATACACAATCAGCAGTGTGTTAAAAAAAAACTCAGTAAACTAAAACTAAAATAATCATTGCCTTATTGCTTGGTTTAGACACATTTTTTAAATGCATAGTTCTGTATGTTTTTATTTTCAAACAAGCAAAAATGTCATTCAATGTTCCAACCATCACAACCACACTCACACAGCTATGTCATAAATAAGAAAAAAACCCAAATCTAATCAATTAGCTAGGGTGTTAACACAAAATACAGATTTTAGACCAAATTTAATATTCTGCTCTCAGGATAAAGTTCCACCGGTTTACTATATACATATACATCCAACCTTAAATTTTGTAATGATCATTTAACACTTGCACTCAGATCCATTGTGAATAAAAAAAAAAAATAAAATATTTCCCAGACAAAAAACTATTTTTAAATCCAAATTTGAACTCGAAATATTTTTGTAATCAGCATTACATTATAAAACAAAATTCTTATGTGCATGCTTGATAGATGTACCTTTAAAACAGTATTCCCATTGGTTTTCATATACATTCAATTATAATGTTTGTAGCGAATAAAAAAAAAAAAAAAACACATTTTCAGTGTATCATAAAAACTGAAATAAGAAAATTATTCAAAAAAGATGGGTTGACAGAAAATGTTTTTAGACCGAACATTTCAAGATCCAATAAAATATTTTTGTTCAAAGAGAAAAACTAAATTCTGCTGTACTTTAGTTTAAGAAGTATCTTTAAAATATATTTTCATACACTTACTACATACACAATATTTTCATACACTTACTACATACACAATATTTTCATACACTTACTACATACACAATATTTTCATACACTTACTACATACACAATATTTTCATACACTTACTACATACACAATATTTTCATACACTTACTACATACACAATATTTTCATACACTTACTACATACACAATATTTTCATACACTTACTACATACACAATATTTTCATACACTTACTACATACACAATATTTTCATACACTTACTACATACACAATCATTAACTTCTATACAATGTTCTAATTAACACAGGCACACAAACCAAGATCCTTAAAAATAAACTTATAAGAAAACAAATTCAAATTTTGCTAGGACAGAAAATATTTTAGACCCCACATTTAACTCTACAAGGCCACACAGTGATAGAGGGATAGGCAACAGTAGAATCACAAAGAAAACATTTAAATAACAAGATCTGCACCTTTAAAATTTTATTATTTGATAACATATCACAGAACAGGACTGGCAATGAAAAATACGACTAAGCAAGCACCGTTACGAAACACATTATGTACAAACATAGGCCATGTCAAATACGAAATAGCAAAACAGCTGTAATTAAAGAACACAAAGCATTTTAAAATAATTCCTAGATGGTTGATATAATATGCATCGTCGGATATCCACGGTTGATCTCGCTTTGCTAACTCACTCATCACCCGTGGGCAAACTCGCCGAGAGATCCTCGTAGGTAATTAATATGTATGAAGCATTTGATTGGTTCCAGTGCAGTTTCGCGATGGGATTTTAAACCAATCAGAATTAGCGTTATATAATCTATACGGAAGCATAACTTAGAGAAGTAGCACTGTATTGCTCTTGACTTGTTTTTGAAGTCAAAGACCAGTAAGACTTGTCTCATATTATTTTTAAACAAAATTCACAAGACTTAATTGGCGCCGCCATCGTTGTGAACACGTCTTCTACTCGTCGTATACACGCTTTCTCATGGGCGCAGCCATTGTTGTGTATGGTTTACCACGAAACGGGTCTTCAAACTGGATAGTTCCGAATTACATATCGGATTTTTTTATTGGTCCGTTCTGATAATACGAATTACCATATTTTTACGAGAATTTCTCGGCGAGTTTGCCCACGGTTGATGAGTGAGTTAGCGAAGCGAGATCAACCGTGGGTATCCGACGATGTATAATATGATGTGTTTAAGTTTATAACTTAGTTCTGATGTTTTTAAAGAATTATCTTCCAAACTTTCTCAAAATATTTCTCAAAATATTTAAGATATACTTTTATACACCAATTTGCAAACCTTGAGTTCAAACTGGTGAAAATTCAGGAATGTAAACTTGAACATTGAATTGGATTTTTTTCGGGTCAAGAGAAACTTGTGCAATTGAAACACTACATTTCCTTGGAACCACAAGAACAAATCTGCATGGACTTCGGGATATCACATTTTTTTTTATAAATAAATATTATATAAATTTAGATATTTACTAAATCAGAAATTAAAAAAAAACATCTTTATTGACCATTAAGACCTTTTTTCATATTTTATACAGTTTAATTTAAACGGCATTGCTTTATTAACATTACAGAGAAATAATGAGTAAAATAATAACTCTACAGCAAACATTCTGAAACTGCAAATTTCGATCACTAAAGTTAAAATAAACAATTGATCACTAAAGTTAAAATAAACAATGTATAAAATTACGACTGTATACAGTATAAAATTATCACATTACTTTTGATATTCTTAGCATTGCTTAAAATTGTCACATTTTCTACTGCCATGGTAACTTATTCACCACTTAAGACACATTTGAGCTCTTCCATTCAAAGGCTGGAATATTCCATTTTGAAATTTCAGGGGTGAATGAGTTAACAAACTTTGATACCGTGTCAACTGTACAGTTAAGTATGAAAAGTCCCCCTATTCCAGTCACGTTTCAGTTTCACCAAACTGCATCCAGTCATTGTATAAAATTTAGATACATGTATCAAGGGAGGTATCTGTCTGGAAAAAACTAATTTCTTATTTTTGCCAGCAGTGGGAGATGGACCCTGAACTCATTCACACCTGAAATTTCATAATGAACTATTTCAATCTTTGAATTGGAAGAGTTCAAATGTGTTTTCAGGGGTGAATCAAATGGCTCCGTTAAAGTTTCATGACATTTTCCCCTTGTTAACACTAGTGGACTGGCCCATATATATATTTGGATTAGTCCATTTATGGTTTCCAGTGGTGAAAGGGTTAACACATTTGCTTGATTTACTTTATGAGAAGGAAATCCAGCAAATAATACCATATTATGGGATATTATTAAACAATAATCATGATGGAAAAGGTTTTTTACTATAGGGTTTAATTTTTTTGTTTTCAATTAAAATTAATAATTTAAGTGAACAAAACAGATTTGACATGAAAATGATACTTTTTATCACATTTATCCCTTAAAATGCATTTGAACTCTTCCAATTCAAAGGATGGAATGGTGCATTATGAGATTTCAGGGGTGAATGAGTTAAACAGTTGGTTTGTTGAGAAGTGCCATTTTAAATGTCTTCAGCTAATCAAGTGTATATAAAAAGTATTCCCAAACAGGTCACACGATAATATTGGGACAAATCTGGGATACATATAACAAAAAATTGGAACTTCAAAAATTGCTGCAGTGAGCCACTGTAAGTTGAAAGAAAGAGAAAAACAGAATAAAAAAATCCAAAAAAATCAAGGAATGAAAAAAGAAAAGTTATATACATATAAAACGAAAAGTCTGTAAAAAGTATAAATCTATATATGTCATATGTACTTCACAATGCCTTAACTGACAAAAATGAATGATGATGAATGGTTTAACTTTATAATCAAAATCATAAACGATGTGGAGATCAATAAAAATGGCCTCTATAAATGCAATGTAAAATATTCTGATTATATTGGTTTTCTATACGTTGCAGTCAAATGCCCAGCATGCAGACAGATATCATATTTACAATGTACATAATGAATTTCTTGAAATATTTCTCAAAAATGAAATATATGTGTTTCCTTTCAACTTGTTGCATTCATCTCAAAACCTGAAACGCCCAAAGTTTAAAACTGGCCCCGCATTTCCTTGATATTCATCAGTCAAAAGTTCATCAAAGTTAATTTTTTTGATATTTTGTCAAAATTGAACAACACTATTGTATTTGTATCTTATTTTGCATATACAACACCAACAGATTTAACAATTTGAAATAATTCTGTTTTCTGTAAAATTCCTAACCAGTATTTCTGCCGCTGTTGTTTTATTTTCCCGTCGATCTGCTAAGTGATCTCATATACAAGATCTGTTAAATGCGGACTCCAGGTTTAGTGGCCATGCCTTAATTTTAACGTAAGCATGGCCTAATTTGTTTTCAATCTACAAACTGTATTTGTCAGGGAAATAATTTAACAATACTGTGAATTTCAATGTTTTAAAACCCTGCAAAAAAAAACCTCATTTACCTCTCAAGACACATTTAAACTCTTCCAAATCTAAGGTTGGAATAGTTCATTGTGAAATTTCAGGGCTGAATGAGGTAAAGTAAATTAAACCACTTTTTAACAGTCTATGTAATTAATTTTGGAGAAGATATAGGTACGTTTGCCTTGAGAATAAAACTCTTCATGAAATAACTTCCTAAGGAGGCAAGGGCTAAAGTAAATAACTTTCAAGCTGCCAACATCAGTCACAAATGGCCTTCGTCAATTGTCAGATTCATGGTCCTGTCATACCTAGAGACAATAAACGACTTTGACATTATTATCGGTCATAACAAGGTACACATCAGCATCTGTACACACTGCCATCTGTACACACCGCCATCTGTACACACCGCCATCTGTACACACCGCCATCTGTACACATCGCCATCTGTACACATCACCATTTGTACACATCACCATCTGTACACATCACCATTTGTACACATCACCATCTGTACATATTGTCCTCTGTACACTTCATCGAATCAACTGGGGTCCTCATCGTAAACGTTGTCATCGTCATCCTGTGAAATGTCGTCTTCCAGCGACGATTCCTCATTCATGTCGTCGATGTCACCATCGCCACCTCCGAAGTTATCATCATCTCCTATACTGTCACCAAGATCTTCCCTGAAATTCACAAAACAAAATTTGATTATTTACCGTCATCTCTATCTTGTTTCAGAGATGAAGTAGAAACATATCCTAAAACATTAAAAAAAAGAAAACCGTATTGTTCATACAGGAAAATATTCAAAAGGCACTCTGCATCGAATACACTACCTGTTTGCGCAAGAGCCTGAATTAGCAATTAAAAAACTTAAAACTCTGTAGCTTACCCTCTAAGCTCAAGCTCCTGTACCAGTATCTCTGTAGCCTACTTTCTAAGCTCTAGCTCCTGTATCGGTACCTCTGTAGCTTTCCCTCTAGCTCGTGCTCCTGTACCTCTGTACCTAACCCTCTAACTCGTGCTCCTGTACCTGTACCTCTGTACCTAACCCTCTAACTCGTGCTCCTGTACCTGTACCTCTGTACCTAACCCTCTAATTTGTGCTCCTGTACCTGTACCTTTGTACCTTACCCTCTAGCTCGAGCTCCTGTACCTGTACCTTTGTACTTTACCCTCTAGCTCGAGCTCCTGTACCTGAACCTCTGTAGCTTACCCTCTAGCCCGAACTCCTGTACCTGTACCTTTGTAGCTTACCCTATAGCCCCAGCTCCTGTACCTGTACCTCTGTACCTTACCCTCTAGCTCAAGCTCCTGTACCTGTACCTCTGTAGCTTACCCTCTAGCTCGAGCTCCTGTACCTGTACCTCTGTACCTTACCCTCTAGCTCGAGCTCCTGTACCTGTACCTCTGTAGCTTACCCTCTAGCCCGAGCTCCTGTACCTGTACCTCTGTACCTTACCCTCTAGCTCGAGCTCCTGTACCTGTACCTCTGTAGCTTACCCTCTAGCCCGAGCTCCTGTACCTGTACCTCTGTACCTTACCCTCTAGCTCAAGCTCCTGTACCTGTACCTCTGTAGCTTACCCTCTAGCCCGAGCTCCTGTACCTGTACCTCTGTACCTTACATTCTAGCTCAAGCTCCTGTACCTGTACCTCTGTAGCTTACCCTCTAGCCCGAGCTCCTGTACCTGTACCTTCGTACCTTACCCTCTAGCTCGAGCTCCTGTACCTGTACCTTTGTACTTTACCCTCTAGCTCGAGCTCCTGTACCTGAACCTCTGTAGCTTACCCTCTAGCCCGAACTCCTGTACCTGTACCTTTGTAGCTTATCCTATAGCCCGAGCTCCTGTACCTGTACCTCTGTACCTAACCCTCTAGCTCGAACTCCTGTACCTTCGTACTTACCCTCTAGCTCGAGCTCCTGTACCTGTACCTCTGTACCTTACCCTCTAGCTCATGCTCCTGTACCTAACCCTCTAGCTCGAGCTCCTGTACCTGTACCTTTGTACTTACCCTCTAGCTCAAGTTCCTGTACCTGTACCTCTGTACCTTACCCTCTAGCTCGAGCTCCTGTATCAGTACCACTGTAGCTTACCCTCTAGGTCGAGTTCCTGTACCTGTACAACTGTAGCTTACCCTCTAGGTCGAGTTCCTTTACAACTGTAGCTTACCCTCTAGGTCGAGTTCCTGTACTTCTGTACCTAACCCTCTAGCTCGAGCTCCTGTACCTGTACCTTTGTACTTACCCTCTAGCTCAAGTTCCTGTACCTGTACCGGTACTTACCCTCTAGCTCTAGCTCCTGTACCGGTACTTACCCTCTAGCTCGAGCTCCTGTACCGGTACTTACCCTCTAGCTTGAGCTCCTGTACCTGTACCTCTGTACCTTACCCTCTAGCTCGAGCTCCTGTATCAGTACCACTGTAGCTTACCCTCTAGGTCGAGTTCCTGAACCTGTACAACTGTAGCTTACCCTCTAGGTCGAGTTCCTGTACTTCTGTAGCTTACCCTCTAACTCGAGCTCCCGTACCTCTGTACCTTACCCTCTAACTTGAGTTCCTGTACCTGTACCTCTGTAGCTTACCCTCTAGCCCGAGCTCCTGTACCTATACCAGTACTTACCCTCTAGCTTGAGCTCCTGTACCGGTACTTACCCTCTAGCCCGAGTTCCTGTACCTGTACCTCTGTAGCTTACCCTCTAGAATCGAGCTCCTGTACCTATACCAGTACTTACCCTCTAGCTTGAGCTCCTGTACCGGTACTTACCCTCTAGGTCGAGCTCCTGTATCTGTACCTCTGTAGCTTACCCTCTAGCTCGAGCTCCTGTACTGGTACCTCTGTAACTAACCCTCTAGCTCGAGCTCCTGTACCGGTACTTACCCTCTAGCTCGAGCTCCTGTACCGGTACTTACCCTCTAGCTCGAGCTCCTGTACCAGTACTTACGCTCTAGCTCGAGCTCCTGTACCTGTACCTCTGTACCTTACCCTCTAGCTCCAGCTCCTGTATCAGTACAACTGTAGCTTACCCTCTAGGTCGAGTTCCTGTACCTGTACAACTGTAGCTTACCCTCTAGGTCGAGTTCCTGTACAACTGTAGCTTACCCTCTAGGTCGAGTTCCTGTACCTCTGTAGCTTACCCTCTAGCTCGAGCTCCTGTACCTGTACCTCTGTAGCTTACCCTCTAGCTCAAGCTCCTGTACCTGTACCTCTGTAGCTTACCCTCTAGCTCGAGCTCCTGTACCTGTACCTCTGTAGCTTACCCTCTAGCCCGAGCTCTTGTACTTATACCAGTACTTACCCTCTAGCTTGAGCTCCTGTACCGGTACTTACCCTCTAGCTCGAGCTCCTGTACCTGTACCTCTGTAGCTTACCCTCTAGCCCGAGCTCCTGTACCTATACCAGTACTTACCCTCTAGCTTGAGCTCCTGTACCGGTACTTACTCTCTAGCTCGAGCTCCTGTACCTGTACCTCTGTACCTTACCCTCTAGCCCGAGTTCCTGTACCTGTACCTCTGTAGCTTACCCTCTAGCCCGAGCTCCTGTACCTATACCAGTACTTACCCTCTAGCTTGACCTCCTGTACCGGTACTTACCCTCTAGCTCGAGCTCCTGTACCTGTACCTCTGTAGCTTACCCTCTAAGCTGGAGCTCCTGTATCTGTACCTCTGTAGCTTACCCTCTAGCTCGAGCTCCTGTACTGGTACCTCTGTAGCTTACCCTCTAGCCCGAGCTCCTGTACCTATACCAGTACTTACCCTTTAGCTTGAGCTCCTGTACCGGTACTTACCCTCTAGCCCGAGCTCCTGTACCTGTACCTCTGTACCTTACCCTCTTACTTTTGCTCCTTTACCTGTACCTCTGTACCTTACCCTCTAGCTCGAGCTCCTGTATCAGTACCACTGTACCTTACCCTCTAGGTCGAGTTCCTGTACCTGTACAACTGTAGCTTACCCTCTAGGTCGAGTTCCTGTACAACTGTAGCTTACCCTCTAGGTCGAGTTCCTGTACTTCTGTAGCTTACCCTCTAACTCGAGCTCCCGTACCTCTGTACCTTTACCCTCTAACTTGAGCTCCTGTACTGATACCTCTGTAGCTTACCCTCTAGCTCGAGCTCCTGTACCTGTACCTCTGTAGCTTACCCTCTAGCTCGAGCTCCTGTACCTGTACCTTTGTAGCTTACCCTCTAGCTCGAGCTCCTGTACCTGTACCTCTGTAGCTTACCCTCTAGCCCGAGCTCCTGTACCAGTACTTACCCTCTAGCTTGAGCTCCTGTACCGGTACTTACCCTCTAGCTCGAGCTCCTGTACCTGTACCTCTGTACCTTACCCTCTAGCTCGAGCTCCTGTACCTGTACCTCAACCTCTAGCTGAAGCTCCTGAACTGGTACCTGTACATTATTGTATCTTTTGTGGCTTACCCTCTAGCCCGAGCTTCTGTACCTGTATTTTTTGTGGCTTACCCTCTAGCTCAAGTTCCTGTACCTGTACCTTTGTACCTTACCCTCTAGCCAAAGCTCCTGTACCTGTACCTCTGTACCTTACCCTCTAGCTCAAGCTCCTGAACTGGTACCTGTACATTATTGTATCTTTTGTGGCTTACCCTCTAGCTCAAGCTCCTGTTCTGGTATCTGTACATTATTGTATCTTTTGTGGCTTACCCTCTAGCTCAAGTTCCTGTACCTGTACCTTTGTACCTTACCATCTAGCTCAAGTTCCTGTACCTGTACCTTTGTACCTTACCCTCTAGCTTGAGCTCCTGTACCTGTACCTCTGTAGCTTACCCTCTAGCTCAAGTTCCTGTACCTGTACCGGTACTTACCCTCTAGCTCGAGCTCCTGTACCTGTACCTCTGTAGCTTACTCTCTAGCCCGGCCCTGTACCTGTACCTCTGTAGCTTACCCTCTAGCTCGAGCTCCTGTACCTGTACCTCTGTAGCTTACCATCTAGCTCAAGTTCCTGTACCTGTACCGGTACTTACCCTCTAGCTCGAGCTCCTGTACCTGTACCTCTGTAGCTTACTCTCTAGCCCGAGCTCCTGTACCTGTACCTCTGTAGCTTACTCTCTAGCCCGAGCTCCTGTACCTGTACCTCTGTAGCTTACCCTCTAGCTCGAGCACCTGTACCTGTACCTCTGTAGCTTACCCTCTAGCCCGAGCTCCTCCTGTGGCTCCCATATCTAGCTGCGAGGTGCTGGAGCTGGGAAGAGATGCCACCACATCGTAACCTCCATACTTGGAACGAATCCTCAGCAGAGCCTCACAGAACTTCTGGCCCATGTCTTCCAACATGGTGGTAGAGATATGCTGATCCTGTCAGAGAAATCATTTAATTTTAATATCTACCATAAGGGTATATACAACCTTTTACTGAATATACATGATTTACTCCCTATGAAAATCATGTAATAAATTTGCATAAATGTGGTATTATCAAATATGTTCTTGTGTATTTTTCAAACGATCATGTCATCAATTCATGTGTTCTTTTCAAATGTGTCATCAAGTCTTGGGTCCTTTTCCAATTTGTCATTAACTTTTGGGTACTTTGTCACAAAGTACTATGTGTCATCTACCGTATTTTGGAAACATTTTTCAACTGCTTGATTAATTAAATTGACTTAATCCAAACCACAACACACAAGAAGCATTTTACTGATTTCTTTATGTGGCTCTTTTGTAAAGAAGGTTCATATGACAACAAGACGATAAACTGATATTTTCTATCGACCCACCTTGTACTTTCCGTCTTTATCAATCCCGCAGTAGGAACTCTCCATGGTATAGGACCTGATCACGCCAATCTGTCGCCAGACCACCATTCGAGCTGTCGTCTCCTTGGCTTTCTCTACCACAAAGCTGCAGTTCTGCCAGGAAAACACTGACGAAGTCAGATGTAGTATCCGTGGTAACGTCTAAACAATACAGAAATAAAATATGTCTGGGTCGTAAATTATGCGGGCGAAGTTACACATTTATAACTTATAAAGGTATTCAAAATGTTTCACAAAATAAGCCAAACAATGTTTATGACACTCTCTAAATTTTGCAGATTTGAAAAAAATTTTCAAATTTTGTGAGATCTGTTAATTGAAAATTTCAGGTCTAGTAGCCATGACACCCAGTGCCAATTGTGATCAAGGATCACTTTGCTATGGAATTTGTATTATATTTTTTGCATAAAAAGTGTATTACTAGGAACTATTTTTCAAGCAAAAATCTTTACTCAGAAATATTTTGCACTAAAAATATATTACAGTTGATTCCACTTAATATCACTCCTGATAATATCACGTTCCTTTTAATATCATGTTTTTCCCAAACACCATTTTCCCTCTTTTGATATAGAGGGGAAATGGTGATTGGAAAAACCCTCTATACATATAATTATTTCCTCTCTATATAATTAATGTAATTTTATTTGGTAAATTTCATGTATTTTAAGGTGCTTTTCTCTTAATATCTTGCTTTTTTAACCAATCAAATAAAATATCATGAAAATGATGTTGATTTCAGATACAACTTGTATAAAATATTACCTATAAATTGAAAGAACTTCATACATACAATGAATAGATTATTTTTAGTTATAGAGATTGAAAATGCACTAAATCTAGAAAAAAAACATGTTTCTCTTAATGCCACACACCTGTTTATATCATGTTTTTGTCTGACAAATGCAACATGATATAAAGAAAAACGCACTGGGAAATATCTTGCACGAAAGATTTAATACTAGGAAATGTTTTTCACAATATTTACCCGGAAAACTGTTATTTGAAGAAGCTCAAGAAACACATTAACGATTACAGCCATAGTGACGGCCTCACCTTGAAGCTGTTGTCCTCTCCTCTGTTGCCCGTCACGGCTGGGTTCTGTGTGTCGTTTGGGATCCAGGACATGGTCGGACTACAGCCATACAGAAAAATGTTTTTCCTCCGAGAATGTCCATGGTAGTCACAATAAACCTGAAAATCCAGACCAAAAATTGAACAAAACATAAAACAATGCTTGGTGTACATTTTTACATGGCATTAATGAACGATATCAAAAATGAAAACATTTCTCATTCAACATTTTTTGCATCATTTATAAAAATATAATTATAGAACTGAGAAAATCTAACAACAAATATTGATTTCCACCTTTGTTTTTATAGAAGGAGGCGTGTCTTCCTTGGAGAGGACATTATTTATACGTTTTAATTGTCCTTGTCCTATAGGAAAAAGTCTCGAAAAATTGCTCAGTAGTTTAGATACAGTTATTCACCCTCAATTTTGACTTTGGCTATAACTGGATGAACATGATTCTTGTATGGCAAGATAGCACTTTCACTTTATTATGTCACTTATAAAGTGAAAGTTTGGAACCTGCCATTGAACGAGAATTTTTGCCAGAGTGGAGAGTGGGGCAAAGTGGAAGAACAAGATGCCATAATGGTTTGAGTCTTGGTTTCATTGCGGTTTTGATAAAAAGTTTTGTAATAAAATAAAATGCTTTATCAAAGATTAAGTGTATGATTACAGTTAATGACAGTTGTATGGTACAAACAGAAATTTTCAAGGTGGGGATCTCTTTTTTATGGAAGGAATGCCTTGTCTTTTTATTTAAACATGTTAGCAGTATGACAGTAAACCTGATGTTTTTTTAGTCAGCTTTACATATAGACTCTTGAACGAGAGTACACATTGTTTGCATTTCAAACATATTTGACACCCTGCAATCAAAGAGAAATTCAATGTGGAAGCTATTTTTAGATACTTGTATTGATACATCTTGTTTTAAATAGAGGAATTTTTTGTTTTGTTTTTTTCTTACCAGGGGGATCTTGCTGATCATCTGCATATACTGAAGCATGCCCTTGGTGTGGTAGATGGTTGGGTGTAGCCGGGGACAGGGGTTGTCCCAGCGCCTGTTCAGGTCTTCTGCCGCGACAGAACATCTGTGGCTGGAATGTTTAAGATGAAAATAGAGATGAATGAAAAATATCCGTTAATTAGGGCTTTTCACCATGTGGTGAAAAGACCTATTGTTTCTGTTCTGTTTATTATTATTATTATTATTATTATTATTATTCTTCTTCTGCATTTCATTTTTGGCACACTATTATGCAAAAATGGTAAGAGGTATGCCAATTCGGTTAAGCCCATTGTATATGGCATGAGTCAAAGGGGTGACAGCAACATAACGAAGTAGGTCCAAAATCCAAGATGGCCGCCATGACGTCATAAGTTAAAAACTTTAAAATAGCCATATTTCAATGACCGTTGGCTGTTCAGAGTTTCTGTAATGATATTATTGTAGACATAAGCCATATCTAACTTTTTTTGTCACACATTTAGGTACTTTGGAGTTGAAATAAAAAAGTTCGCCATTGGGTCAAAAATCAAAAAAAAAATTTTTTTTTTTTTTTTTTTAATTTTAATTTTTTTTGAAATTTGTTTTGACCAATCTATACACAATGTCATTCTAATGAATTTGATGTGTTTAGTTTTTATGTAACACATGTGGTTTCCGGTATACGCCATATGTAATTTTCCCCTATATAATCTATATAAAAAACCGTTTCACATTTTAAACTTCTTCTCAAATTCCAACTGTGGGATTCAGCTCAAACTTGTCTAAAATGATCGTGGGATAGTCCCGACTAAAGTTTGATATTTTTAAATTGATTCAAAATCCAAGATGGCCGCTATGACGTCATACTTTAAGATGTTTAAATGGCTATATCTGAATAACCGTTTAATGTTCAGATGTTTCAAAGGTATATTATTGTAGATTACATCTGGGGACAACTTTTTTCTTCTATAAGTTATAACAAAATATGTCTCGTAAAAAAGCGGGGCAGAGGTCAAAGTTAATCTATTTTTAGAAATTTTTCATTTTTCATTATTTTTTAAAACTTTTTCTACAGATCAATAGAGTATGACATTCCGATGATATTGATACCTTCGGTGTCTTGATAGCACTTCCGGTTTAGGAATTACGCTATTGAGAATTTTCCCCTATATAATCTATATAAAAAACCGTTTCACATTTTAAACTTCTTCTCAAATTCCAACAGTGGAATTCAGCTCAAACTTGTCTAAAATGATCGTGGGATAGTCTCGACTAAAGTTTGATATTTTAAAATTGATTCAAAATCCAAGATGGCCGCTATGACGTCATACTTTAAAATGTTTAAATGGCTATATCTGAATAACCGTTTAATGTTCAGATGTTTCAAAGGTATATTATTGTAGATTACATCTGGGGACAACTTTTTTCTTCTATAAGTTATAACAAAATATGTCTCGTAAAAAAGCGGGGCAGAGGTCAAAGTTAATCTATTTTTAGAAATTTTTCATTTTTCATTATTTTTTAAAACTTTTTCTACTGATCAATAGAGTATATCATTTCGATGATATTGATACCTTCGGTGTCTTGATACCACTTCCGGTTAAGGTATTACGCCGTTTTGCATTTTCCCCTATATAATTTAATATAAAAAACCGTAATTTTGGAACTCTCCTGTGTTTTCTTTATACTCCTTGGCAACAGTAAATAAAAAGTTGCATATACACACATCCCGATCGACTGTTATTCCGGTTACTAATTGTATGTAGATAGTTTTCATAGATAAAGCAGATTTTATTGTACGTCTAAGGATATTCGTACATTTAGTTGGTAACTTTTTATACAGTTTTATATTGTACAGTGCAATATGATCTTTAGGCCTATCGTTGCTACGACGGCCGATCACAGCTGGACCGATAGAATGAAAGTTGATGGCTAACGCGAAACTTATTGTATTTCATGAAACTAAATTCATATCTGGTATTGTTTGATATTATACTATATTATCTCATCAATCTAAACATAACAAAGTCATCGCAAACGTTTAAAAAAAAACAACAAAATAAGTCTACATGTCAGCCAGTACAAACATACCCGCGGGTCACTGTAAACATTGTGACATCATCGGAATGTATAACTTGCAACACTGTATCTTTTTTTGAATACACTAATGAGCGACAGAATGAGAAGCAGCATTAACTTCCATGCGTACATGACAAAGGCTTCAAGGGACATTTTATGAGGAGTTTACTGGCATATAAGCTTGCTACAGGCGTCTGCTTCGGACAACTGGAAATTTACATGTCAAACCAGTGAAATGGGACGGGAACATTCTCTGACATTTGACCCCATATCAATCCGCAATCACATATCAAAATCTAGCAAAAGTATACATTTTTGTAAAGTTAAATATCTGTAGATTTCATTCAATGCAGAATATGTCAACAATTATCTATCTAGATTACTCAGAATCACTGTACTTAACCAGAACAAATTTTCAGTAGGGACTACAAACGTATGAAACACGCCGTGATAGGCTGATTTAGTTGTGCGAGTCCTTAATAGTGTAAAATACGGTCTTTGTTAGTGAATTAACGGATGCCCATTACAACTAGCCGCTTTGGCTCAAATGGTAAGGCTATAGTTCATTACGATAGAGACCCGGGTTCGATTCCTGGGCGGAACACTCAGCAGCATTTTTTTTTTTAATTTCTTCTTTTTTTCGTTGTAATACATCTATACACGTTATTATCGAGACATCGTAGCAGAAATATCTCATTTGATTATCGGGACATGTTTAAACAAATCTCATTTGATTGTCGGAACATATGAAACTGGAGGAGAGATTTTCCCATTGTCGGGACAAGTGCTTTTACGACCGGAAGATACTGAAAATCTGTTAACATTTGATAATTGGGACATACATTTCTCAGCAAATATATATATCACTCTCTGATCATTTTGTGCGCTTTAAACGAACCGTAATTAGGGCTTAAACTGAGGAAATGTAGTGGTATTATTGGCTTAACAAAACCTTTTTAGCGACTTTGAAAAGCTTTTCAAATGCTTACACTTAATTTTGCATTGAACAGCTTTCAGCGGGCATTCATATTACCTTTGAATGCAAACTTAACGCAGTTCAATACTCATACTTACCATTTTAAGAATCTGTTCATCCCATCAAATTTTAAATTAATTGATCCTGAGATAGTCCCGACAAAAGTGTGCAATTTTAAAGTTGATTCAAAATCCAACAGAAATGATATAGATTATAGGTGAAAAGCCCATCAAATTGTTAGCCAACAATTTCTAGTTTCCTTAGGTTTATTGTAAACATTTTACTGTCGATAATAACTTACTTATGCTGGTTCTGATCAGAGTTTTCCGTAATGTGCTCATTTCAGATCATCTTAATTTTCTATTTATTACACTATCTGAACTCTCTGCTTTTCATTGGTCAAAATTGGTCACCTGACAGCGTGGATGAAATCGACTGATTTTTCGTTACTAACTTGTACACACAATTTACACCTTCATGTGAATACGCTTTGCTGGTCATTTGTCTGATGATGGTGACAGGGCACATAACATACTAGTCATACAAAAATCATACTTTTCAACCGGAAGAAATGTTTACAAATGTAGTGAACTAATGATGTGTAATATTTGTTTTCATTAATACACACTCAGTTAATATGTCAAGGATCCCCCCCCCCCCCCCACCCTCAAGCTAAAATTGGGGCTTTTTCCTCATTTCACACAGGACAAGCTGTTTTCAGGCTATACTTACTTTCCGTTGATAACACCATCTGGGTTTAACATTGGGACGACCTTGAAGATGTAGGTCTCTCTGAGGACTTGAGCAGACGGCTTCTTACTTAATAGGTAGTCAATGGTTCCTGTGGAACAAATAACAAATCAAATTCACGCTTTACACTCCTGTACAAAACTGCTGTATAAACTCTGTATAAGGCTGTCTGTTAATTCAAAATGGCCAGTTTGCCAACTACTTATTTTATATTTTTGGGTATCAATTATGATGGACCTGCAAATGTTGAGGCTTTATCGAAGCTTGCCTTAAAACAACATTTATATACTTATCAATTAATGTGATTTATTTAAACTACAATTGTTAGTTTGACACTTGACATTAAATATAGGTCATGGTGACCTATAAACAAACATGACATCGTACCTTTCATAACCCAACTTGCGTTACTTTCTCCAGGATGAACTCTTCCTGATATGAATATGTATGGTCTTGATTCTGCAAAATAAAAATTAAAAACCCTCAGGAAACATTTCTTCAAATTGATGAAACTGACATGCTGCATAAACGGGAGTGGGTAAAGGTGACTAGGGTTGCTATGCTGATTAATTATGAGGTCTTTTCTAAAAGAAACTTAATCTTGAGCTATATGAAGTAACAGGTACTAAAGTATCAATATTTCACACTCAAAGAACACATCAAAATACAGTTTAACTTGTCTAAACTGGCACAGTTTAATTATGAACCCTGTATGAATTGGGCTTATTATTTGGTCCCAGCATTTCTTTCTTATATCCTACCTCTACAAAATGGACACCTTTGTAAACTGACTGACAAATTTTGGTCCCACTGACTTCAAGTTTAGACAAGTTATACGGTATCAACTCATGATTAATCAAGCTAATTTGTAGATTTTCCTGAGCCATGCTGAAAGCTTTGTCTATTTCAAAGAAACTTTTTCCAACCTGGACCCAGAGTACTTACTCAGTTCTTCCACATGTTCCCGGCTGTAGGTCTTAGGCTGTGCTGTGATGGTCAGTACGGGAACATTGTTACCGGTCATTGTCTGACATAGGTCCTGTTTCCTGAAGAAGATGGTCCTATTGTCAACCATTCTCTCCCAAACACTCAGATGAGTCTGCAACAACAAAATATTTCACGTAAACTTTATTCCAGGCTTTCTAAGCTGGACATGATGTTATCTCCTAACTGTAAAGTCAAGACATTCTGCTCCTTCAAGAAAGTTTCATGCTTTTAGAAGAGTTTGTTTTGTCAAATATTTTCAATTCCCTTTGTATCTAAATCCACTTGAAATCTAAATGAATTTTCCAGATTTCATCTTTTATACAACTAATTAATATTTCTCAAGAAAATGCTGCACCTTCATAGAAACAATTTCAGTATATGTGTTTGCTTTTTCTTGACACATTAAACCAGCTACCACATAAACGTTAAGACATAAAACAACACAATAACAAAAGCATCAAAAATGAAACAAGAAGCCGTAAAGCGTGGCAGTACCCCCCTCAATATGTTGTATCCCGGAAATCCAATTTTGTATTTCCAAGTGATTGTTTCTTCCCAGGAAACAGATAAATAGTAACAGAAAATTAATACCTTGGAAACAGTTATTTGTTTCTGTGGTAACCAAAAAACATAAAAATTTAAACCTCGCAAATAGCAAAAGGTGCAACTAGGGTACTAGCCTTACAAATATCCAAAGTTTTGTCAAGATCTGTTGAAGAGTTTTCAAGTTACAGCAAGGAAAAGCTAGAAAACACTAATTTCGTATATCTGACTTTGTTTCCATGGTAACAGGAAAAATGACTATTAGAAAAAGGCACAACAAGTGCTAATTGTAATGGGGTACCATTACAGATGTCCCCCAAACTACCCCTTTGGTCGGAACTGATGAGCCCAATGAACTCACAATGGAAATATAGCTGACACCCCATATAGGAAATAGCGGCCATGTTGACGAATCACGAAACGGAGGTTACGACAATGTCCGTGGTGTCCTACTACAGTTACAAATGTATATATAAAATTTCATTGAAATCGGACAATATATAAATTTCGACCAATCAGAAGCCAGGAAATAGCGGCCATGTTGACGAATCATGAAACGGATGTGACGACAATGTTGTTGGTGTAATACTACACATATATATTAAATTTCATTGAAATCGGACAATATATAAATTTCGACCAATCAGAAGCCAGGAAATAGCGGCCATGTTGACGAATCACGAAACGGAGGTTACGACAATGTTGTTGGTGTAATACTACACATATATATTAAATTTCATTGAAATCGGACAATATATAAATTTCGACCAATCAGAAGCCAGGAAATAGCGGCCATGTTGACGAATCATGAAACGGATGTGACGACAATGTTGTTGGTGTAATACTACACATATATATTAAATTTCATTGAAATCGGACAATATATAAATTTCGACCAATCAGAAGCCAGGAAATAGCGGCCATGTTGACGAATCACGAAACGGAGGTTACGACAATGTTGTTGGTGTAATACTACACATATATATTAAATTTCATTGAAATCGGACAATATATAAATTTCGACCAATCAGAAGCCAGGAAATAGCGGCCATGTTGACGAATCATGAAACGGATGTGACGACAATGTTGTTGGTGTAATACTACACATATATATTAAATTTCATTGAAATCGGACAATATATAAATTTCGACCAATCAGAAGCCAGGAAATAGCGGCCATGTTGACGAATCACGAAACGGAGGTTACGACAATGTTGTTGGTGTAATACTACACATATATATTAAATTTCATTGAAATCGGACAATATATAAATTTCGACCAATCAGAAGCCAGGAAATAGCGGCCATGTTGACGAATCATGAAACGGATGTGACGACAATGTTGTTGGTGTAATACTACACATATATATTAAATTTCATTGAAATCGGACAATATATAAATTTCGACCAATCAGAAGCCAGGAAATAGCGGCCATGTTGACGAATCACGAAACGGAGGTTACGACAATGTTGTTGGTGTAATACTACACATATATTTTAAATTTCATTGAAATCGGACAATATATAAATTTCGACCAATCAGAACCCAGGAAATAGCGGCCATGTTGACGAATCATGAAACGGCTGTGACGACAATGTTGTTGGTGTAATACTACACATATATATTAAATTTCATTGAAATCGGACAATATATAAATTTCGACCAATCAGAGGCCTCCATTTTCGTTTCGGTGGCAACCAAACTTTACGAAAATGTTACCATGTTATTCAGCATCCCTTAAAACACCCATGTACCAATTTTTACTGAAATCGGAGACTGAATTTTGAAAACCGGAAATTAGCTCTGGCGGCCATCTTGGACTTCCGGTCGCGAAAAAACAACCCGTTTTCACACACCCCGCCCCTAATGAGTATGTGTGTGAAGTTTCGTGAAGATCCGTCCAGTAGTTTTTGAGAAAACGGTCGGAAACCTCCGCGGCGGAAGAAAGTGGAAGAAACAAGAATAATAATAATAATAATAATAAGAATAATAATAATAATAATAATAATAAGAAACCGAGCAAAAACAATATGTCCCCCCACTTCGTTTGGGGGACATAATAAGAGCACTAGCCTAACATTTTGAGAAACTTTGGTCTAAATCTGCCGAATGGTTTTGTAGTTACATCTCAGGAAATCCCTCTGCTAGACAGACGGAGCCCTACAAACGCGTTTCGCAAGGGATAATTAAAACAACATGAGTAGGCTACCTGTAAAGTTGTGTAGGTGTAGGGGTAGTGATAGGCCAGGTAACACACATCTTTGTTGTGTTTGAACTTGACTGTGAAGGTCGTTGTGTAGTACGTCTTTCCCTTGACTCCGCCTGTCGCCTGGGCACTCCGCGTGAAGTGGTTTCTGTAGTAACAGATGTCTGACCCAACTCGTGACCAGCAAGGTTTACCGTCCAGGGCTTCAGAAACGGAGAACATGACTGGCCTCATACCTGTAATGTCACAAAACATACAAAACAAATTATAACAATATGTCACAGTAGTGCCGATATAGACAAGTCCCTACAAATGTACTTGACTTAAGGCAGGAAAGATAGGCTGAGAACAAAAGTGACAGAAAGACACTAACATGGCTACCTCTGTTTTTTGGAAGATTTGTTTGTGTTTTACATTGTGTTAACAGCTTTAAGGGTCATATAAGGACATGCCAGGTTTTTAGAAGTGGAGAAAGCTGAAGTTCCCGAAGAAAAAACACAAACTTATGGCCAGTACCTGGCAACTATTACACATAAGGTGACTCAGGGGTGGAGGGCCAGTGCTAGCAGAATGCCAGACACCTTAACCATTTGGTCACCTTGGCAACGAAAAATTATTATACAAGGTCATGATATACTTTTCAGTAAGATAGGGATTAATGTTTTCTTTTAAATCTCCACTCTTTTGTAGTCTACATCTTGCTTTCTCATGTTAAGATCTAGAGTAGGAAAGTCCAAATTGATATTTGATGCTAGCCAGATATATTAAGCCAGAGACAGTAAAAGCTTTTATACAAAGCTGCCCACTGAAGGACATGATGCAGCAAGAGAAAGGGGACATATTTGAAAAATCGGAATTCAAATAAGGTGGACAACTTGAAATATTGTTTGAAGAAAAATAATTACTGAACGATACTTCAAATGCACAATCTTCCAAAAAGTGTGACTGATTTTACTTTTTTGGTAAGAAACAAAACAAAACATCATCTGAAAAGGTTTTGTTCACCTCTACCGTCAGACTTACCGAAGATGAACTGGCTGTTGAGTTTGTGTCAGACTTACCAAAGTTGAACTGGCTGTCCAGTTTGTATCAGACATACCAAAGTTGAACTGGCTGTCCAGTTTGTATCAGACTTACCAAAGTGGAACTGACTGTTGAGTTTGTATCAGACTTACCAAAGTAGAACTGGCTGTCCAGTTTGTATCAGACTTACCAAAGTTGAACTGGCTGTCCAGTTTGTATCAGACTTACCAAAGTTGAACTGGCTGTCCAGTTTGTATCAGACTTACCAAAGTTGAACTGGCTGTCCAGTTTGTATCAGACTTACAAAAGTTGAACTGGCTGTCGAGTTTGTATCAGACTTACCAAAGTTGAACTGGCTGTCCAGTTTGTATTAGACTTACCAAAGTTGAACTGGCCGTCCAGTTTGTATTAGACTTACCAAAGTTGAACTGGCTGTCCAGTTTGTATCAGACTTACCAAAGTTGAACTGGCCGTCGAGTTTGTATCAGACTTACCAAAGTTGAACTGGCCGTCAAGTTTGTGTCAGACTTACCAAAGTTGAACTGGCTGTCGAGTTTGTATCAGACTTACCAAAGTTGAACTGGCTGTTGAGTTTCTCACAGTTGATGATGTTGAACCTATAGGGTACATCGGCTACCATATTGCTGACCTCGAAGTAGAACCATTGGTGATGGTGATTAGTGTTGACATCTGGGTTCAGGATGAGGTCGTACTCAAACTCCCGTACCTGTAAAACAAACTCTGCAAAATTAGATCACGGCTGTCAAAAGCTTTGGTTACCTCGTACACATAATGGTAGAACACTTGTATTGGATCACCTTTCTGCTGTCTATATAAACCTTAAAGGCCCAATATATGTAACTTTTGGCAAAACTTGAAGCGAAAATGAAGACTATTTACTTTTTATATTCATAGATTTAGTTAAGATTAACTTATATCAGCAATATTCAAGATAAATTACCGTTACAGAAGCAGTTGAAACTCGGTATTTGTAAACACGGGTCCATTTTGGACTGTCTTCTAACTTCCACTTGTTGTTGAAGTGGGCCCCACCTGAATTATTTTAAATTCTTTGGATTTTTCTATAAAGAGTTTCTTGTTAGTAACCGCTCAGGTTTACTTTGTTTTAGGCTTATTTTTGCATGGTTATTAACTGGATTTTTTTCAGAATTTTTCAGAATTACAAAAAATGTCCTGAAGTTACGTATATTGGGCCTTTAAACAAATATGTGACTACTGAATTCTCAGATTTCATCATAAAGTTTACTTATATTTACCCAAATAGCTTTGCGCAGATTTCCACTCTCAAACTGAGAATTAAAGCGGAGAGAATTGGCTCCAGTCACGTCCAGCTGGCTCCCTATTCTGTAAATTAAGAAATGATACTTGTGGTTATACAACCTGAATGGTACTAAACCTGCCATATAGATAAGTTTAACCTGATTTAACTCCAAAATACAAGTTTAATTGACAATAATTTACAACACAATAATGACTATAACATTGAATTTAGTTGGAAAAGAGCTATAATTCACCATGTGACATTCCATAATTTAAACCTATATAAGTTGGAGCTACTGTTTCAGACAAACTTTGGAATGAAAATATGAACAAAGGGTAATAAGTGTAGAGTCTGGACCTTATTTTATGCAGGCTTCCAAAACGTAAAATATCTCCCAGATTTTCCATAAACTTTGAAGAGTGATGTTTTACTTTCAGTCAAATGCAAATCTGAAAAAGAGCTTTAAATCTGAAATAATATTTCATTAAAACAATTTTCAAGGAAACAACAGTTTTACCTCATAGGGTCTCTGTTAATAAGGTTGTGGTTGGGGATCGTGTAGGCTGACCCTGTCCGCTTAATTAGAGCGTCCAGATCGTACACTTCCCTGTCTATCACATTCTCCGGGTGAATCATTCGATCTATGTCCTCAAACACCTTCGCCCTGAAATCATATTCAATTCAATAAGATCATCTCAATAAAAACTTTTAAACTTCCACTCTCAGTATTGAGGATTCGGAATTCATGCTGAGCTTCCCTGGCCTGAGTAAATATGTACAAACAGTGATAGACAATGATAGTGCTAGTCATTTCAAAAGTAAGGTACCTAGTAAATAAATACTGTATACCAGCAAACATTTACCAATCAAAAACTGTAATAAGACCCCTCGTGCACTAACATCCGTGCCAACAAGAGTGATTGATATACAGTCAAACCTCGATTAATCGAACTTCGATGATTCAAATTTCTTGATGTGTCAAACTTTTTACAAAGTCCGATTATTTTTCATTACATAACACTATTGATTTACTTTTCATGAATCAAACTTCTATGAATCAAATTTTTCGCTGTATTTAAGTTTTAATCTGACCCGTTCGTTATGGAAACTGATGATTGAAAAGTACAACTAATAAATCGAAGTTAAAATTTTACCTAAGTAAGTTGACAACCAAAACAATCTTACAAGATTATCACGTTACAAAATTACAGTGTGTTTTTTAGTATACTATTCTTTATAAATGTGAATCTACGATTTCTTAGCCTATGCTACGTTACACTAGCACCGCATCGGTTCCTCTTATGTACAGAACATACAGTTATTTGACATGTACTTTGAATATACATATACATTTTAATGTTCAAAATTCATGAGTCAAAGTCCCAATGTTTTGAAGTTTTCATGACGGTCCCACAAAGTTTGAAACATCGAAGTTTGACTGTAAGTTTTACAACTTGTTTCATAATTGTTGTAAAATAAATGAAGTTTATATCAATCAAATACTGTAAACATACATATTTTGGGGCAATCAAATTTTAGAGCAAAATAAAATCTAAACAGATAAGTGATGAATTAGCACACTAAAAATTCCTGCTATAGAAAACAAGTCCAATAATGTTTTGCGGAATGCTGTAAGTGCAAAAATCGCTAAAATAAGATTACCACTAAAATAAGATTACCACTAAAATAAGATTACCATTAAAATATGATTACCACTAAAATATGATTACCACTAAAATATGATTACCACTAAAATAAGATTATCTCAATAAGATCACCTCTAAAATAGGATTACCACTAATATAAGATTACCACTAAAATAAGATTATCACTAAAATAAGATTTCAACTAAAATGTGATTACCACTAAAATAATATTACCACTAAAATAATATTACCACTGAAATAAGATTACAACTAAAATAAGATTACCACTAAAATAAGATTACCACTAAAATAAGATTACCACTGAAATAAGATTACCACTAAAATAAGATTACCTCTAAAATAATATTACCACTAAAATATGATTACCACTAAAATAAGATTTCAACTAAAATAATATTACCACTTAAATAAGATTACCACTAAAATAAGATTACCACTAAAGTAAGATTACAACTAAAATATGATTACCACTAAAATAAGATTACAACTAAAATATGATTACCACTAAAATAAGATTATCTCAATAAGATTACCTCTAAAATAAGATTAACACTAATATAAGATTACCACTAAAGTAAGATTACCACTAAAATAAGATTACAACTAAAATAAGATGACCACTAAAATAATATTACCACTAAAATAAGATAACCACTAAAATAAGATTACCACTAAAATAAGATAACAACTAAAATAAGATTACCACTAAAATATGATGACCACTAAAATAAGATTACCACTAAAATAAGATTACCACTAAAATAAGATTTCCACTAAAATAAGATAACAACTAAAATAAGATTACCACTAAAATATGATGACCACTAAAATAAGATTACCACTAAAATAACATTATCTCAATAAGATTACCTCAAAAATAAGATTATCTCAATAAGATTACCTCAAAAATAAGATTACCACTAATATAAGATTACCACTAAAATAAGATTACCACTAAAGTAAGATTACCACTAAAATATGATAACCACTAAAATAAGATTACAACTAAAATATGATTACCACTAAAATAAGATTATCTCAATAAGATTACCTCTAAAATAAGATTACAACTAAAATAAGATTACCACTAAAATAAGATTACAACTAAAATATGATTACCACTAAAATAAGATTATCTCAATAAGATTACCTCTAAAATAAGATTACCACTAATATAAGATTACCACTAAAATAAGATTACCACTAAAGTAAGATTACCACTAAAATATGATTACCACTAAAATAAGATAGCAACTAAAATATGATTACCACTAAAATAAGATTATCTCAATAAGATTACAACTAAAATAAGATTACCACTAAAATAATATTACCACTAAAATATGATTACCACTAAAATAAGATTATCTCAATGAGATTACCTCTAAAATAAGATTACCACTAAAGTAAGATTACCACTAAAATAAGATTTCAACTAAAATAAGATTACCACTAAAATAAGATTACCACTAAAATATGATTACCACTAAAATAAGATTACCACTAAAATAAGATTACCACTAAAATATGATTACCACTAAAATAAGATTATCTCAATGAGATTACCACTAAAGTAAGATTACCACTAAAATAAGATTACCACTAAAATAAGATTTCAACTAAAATAAGATTACCACTAAAATATGATTACCACTAAAATAAGATTACCACTAAAATAAGATTACCACTAAAATATTATTACCACTAAAATAAGATTACCACTAAAATAAGATTACCACTAAAATATGATTACCACTAAAATAAGATTACCACTAAAATAAGATTATCCCAATAAGATTACCTCTAAAATAAGATTACCACTAAAATAAGATTACCACTAAAATAAGATTATTGCTAAAATATTTAAGTTTACAGCATGCGCCATCTACTGATAATACATTCAGCTTTTATACATTTTGCCCTGCATATGTTCTCAAAAGAAAGTATGCTCAGTATTAATAAAAATAGTGAGGAAATAGGAGGAAACTGAACTGGCATAAAATATGTAACTGTATACAGTCATGAAACACATAAGACTTTGCAAAAAATCTCAAAACATTTTGGGACTCATCCTATCTTCTTTGGCTTATAATGGATATAAAAGCCAATTTAATTTGATTGATCAGTGAATGAAGAGCTTGTTTGAACTATAAACAGTTGTACCATACCTTTGGACACCAAACTTGCGATGATACAATCCCTCATTAGCCTGTAAACTTTTCGCCCCTATGAGATCTGGATAAGCTATTTTCTCAAATCTGTAAACACTTTTAGTCTCTCTTGACATTTCCTGGAAGATAACCGTGTCATGTAAACATCCCTCGAGGTCTTCCTCCTCGCTACTGGAGCTCATTAGGGTGCGGTCAATATCGTCTATCGACTCTCGGACTGGGGCCGGCGTTATACACAGTGCGTTCACAAACTCCGATTCCAGTTCTGCCGTTTCACGGATAGTTGACGACGCCATAGAACTAGCTAGACTGGAAGAACTCACTTTTTTGGTAGATTTTTTGTCTTTTTGTGATTTTTTCGAACTTTTTGATTTCTTATTGCTGGACAATGTTGTATTGGATTTAAGCACCATTGACGGTTTCTTCAAGGCACTTTTGCTTGGCTGCATTGGCTGTGGCAAATCAAGTGAGAAAACACTGGTTCCCGTTTTAAGGTTGATTGCTGTGGCCGAGTCACACCTTTCCATCGGGTAATTATCGGGGTATTCGCCCACATCACAGTGTAGCGAACTGTAACCACTACTCTTAGAACTTGTGTAGCTCATGGTACTGGCCATGCGATACATGCCTGCCGGACACGACATTTCGCGTTCTCCCATAGCTGGCACTCGGGGGTACGTCTCATAAGTTCCTGTAGGAATGTAGATAGAATTCGGGGGTGGCAAATCGTCTTCTTCATCATCTACCTGTAAAAGTTGTGAATCAAAATAAAGACACTGTACAATACTTGACACAAAACTCAGAGGGCAGGGAAAACAGAAGTTTCCAGCATACTACCTTAAATGTTTGTATTTATACAAGGTAAAACTTTTCACTTTTTTCAAGAAAGTATTAGCCCCTGGAAAAATGTGTCTGCAACTTTATTAGAAACTTTTCCGTCTTTACAGTAATGCTTTGTGCCATCTCACGGTTTTTTTTACCAAACATTATAATTCACCTCACAGCTATTTCTTCATTGACTCCCTAATGATGTCACGAAAAGAACAAATTTCTGTTTTGTATTTCCTAGATTAAAGATTACGCTTCCTCACCTCAATTTCAAAAAGCTCGGGGAAGAAGGTGTCATACATTCTGAGATCTTCCGCCGTGCGTTTGAAAGGTACAGGTGCCCCTCCTTGGTCCTCCTCAACCTGTCAAACAAAATCATAACAGTGTCATCAGAAGGATAAGCATATTCAGGGACAAAAAAACAAATTGCCAGAATGATGACCATGAACTGGTTGACCAAATTAAATAATATCTAAGTGATGGGGTATCCTTGACCTTGACCTCTGAAAAACAAACCCATTTGAGACATCCATTTCAAAATAAAGTCTACTGAAACTAAATCAGGAATGGTATGTGATATGAGGGCCGATCGGGTTATTGGAGGCTGGACTAACAAGGTGGAACTCTTTTGTCCTATAATTACCTCCTCCGGGGGATCTGTCTTGAACCGTTCATCGTCGCTGTCAATGTCATCGTCATCTTCAAGTGAGCTGTTGTCACTGTCCTGCGACTCCCCGGAGAAACCGAACACATTGGACGTGGAGTCTGAAGAAAAGTGATAGTCTTGCTCAAGTCAAAATTACATAAAAAGTACATCATTTTTTTTTTTTGTAATCTAAAGGTATCTAATGACTTCTGTAACCATGAATATCAATTTAAGCATGGAAAAACTGCAGAAAAACAAGGAAAAGAAATCCAAATTACAGTCAAATCTTGTTCTTTTGAACCCATGTGACTTGAAGACCATGTTTAATTTGAAGTACACTGTACAAGTGTATTTCATTAGTCCCCACCAGATTTCACATTAAATAAATCGACCTCACTTAACTAGAATACTTGGAAACCTCAATTTTTTTTGTGATCCTGTCGTATTCAAGTTTAGGAGGTTAGACTGTTTCATTTTTCAATGAAATGTTGCATTATTTGGACAAAAATTACACAGGACCTCATGTAATTCCACAAGCTTTTACTATACCAGAACGCCAAATTAAGTTTGTTCATCGGCTACTGTGCTCCTGTAGATTTCCAAATTTCCTTTCCATGAATTAGAAATCAGCCTTACCCTGCCTGCTAGACTCCGGGTAGAGATCACTCTCTGGGAGCTCGTACGCCATTGGACACTTGATGTTGTTGAGCGGGAGTTTATTACGTGGACAACATTTCCGCATGATGACACTGGCTAACAGGATGAGACTTTCCATCTCTCGGCAGTCGATGACCTCCTGTGAGCTGTCGTACAGGATCTGTATACCATTGGCATCCGCTAACGCCTTCCTTCCTGACTCTGTACACACAAACAGGAGTAATGATTCTAACAATGTACATACTAATATCTTATTTTAACTGTCTACCTGACTATCACAGACATAATCCAGGTCCCTTTTTCTCCTTGTTTTGAAAATTTCTTTAAATGTTTTCCACAATTTCTCGCCAAAGCTTTTCTATAATGCCAAAAATTTTCGTAACTTGGCAGTGTAACAATGTTTTGTTGTATTAATAACAACCATCAAAAAGGATGTTGAAATTTTCAATTTTTTGGTAGTGTTGAATACACTTTGAGTTCTTACATATTGACAATTACACTGTATCTAATTAAGTATACATTTCAGGTTTTTAATTTTTATTTATTTCAACATTGCAGAGTATATCTTCATTGAGTACTAAAGTAACAGAAATTTGTTATATTTTGACAATAACACTATATCTTATAATGTTCACTAAAAGATTTTTTTCCAAAAAATGTTAACAATGTACAGTATAGGCCTATCTCAAAAGTGTTGTTATCTCCCTTGTTTGCCAAATCATGGCTTCACTGGAAAGTGTTTTTAAAACAAATTCCCGCCATGTAATTATGATGTCATAATGGAAATAACATCATCTGATTGTCACATGGTGCCAAATCATCACAAAAACACTTCCCGGAAGTCCGTCTTCTATCCACCATTTTCGCTAATCAAGGGGAGTAACAACACTTTTGGGAAAGGCCTATACCTTCTTTGTGTACTAACTGAGATTAGCTACATAATGACAATTACACTATATCTAATAATGTAAACTCACTGTGATTTTTTCATTTTAATTTTACAATGTAGAGAATACCTTCTTTTTGTACTTACGGTAGGGTTATTCCATAAACTAATTGTGTAGGGGAGGTGGGAGGCACCTGTTTTGATATATCAAGGGACCGACATGTTGGGGTTAAAAGTTAAAACCAGATTGCCATACTATTTCTTTAATAAATCTCTAATATTTGATGGATGTGGTGGGGGTCTCTGAAAAAGTGCCTCTCGTCCCTTTGACATGGTTAATTCTGAACAGCCTCAGATTAGTTATATTCTTGATGATTTTGAGTATACTATTTTTGAGTACTTACTCAGATTAGTTATATTCTTGATGATGTTGAGTATATTATTTTTGAGTACTTACTCAGATTAGTTATATTCTTGATGATGTTGAGTATATTATTTTTGAGTACTTACTCAGATTAGTTCTATTCTTGATGATGTTGAGTATACTATTTTTGAGTACTTACTCAGATAAGTTATATTCTTGATGATGTTGAGTATATTATTTTTGAGTACTTACTCAGATTAGTTCTATTCTTGATGATGTTGAGTATACTATTTTTGAGTACTTACTCAGATTAGTTATATTCTTGATGATGTTGAGTATATTATTTTTGAGTACTTACTCAGATTAGTTCTATTCTTGATGATGTTGAGTATACTATTTTTGAGTACTTACTCAGATTAGTTCTATTCTTGATGATGTTGAGTATATTATTTTTGAGTACTAACTCAGATGAGTTATATTCTTGATGATGTTGAGTATACTATTTTTGAGTACTTACTCAAATGAGTTATATTCTTGAGTAAACTATTTTGAGTACTTACTCAGATTAGTTCTATTCTTGATGATGTTGAGTATACTATTTTGAGTACTTACTCAGATGAGTTATATTCTTGATGATGTTGAGTATACTATTTTGAGTACTTACTCAGATGAGTTATATTCTTGATGATGTTGAGTATACTATTTTTGAGTACTTACTCAAATGAGTTATATTCTTGAGTAAACTATTTTGAGTACTTACTCAGATTAGTTCTATTCTTGATGATGTTGAGTATACTATTTTTGAGTACTTACTCAGATTAGTTATATTCTTGATGATGTTGAGTATACTATTTTTGAGTACTTACTCAGATTAGTTATATTCTTGATGATGTTGAGTATACCCTTGCGGACAGACACGTGGCGGTGTTTGGTATCCAGTATGTGCCACTCGTGGTACAGAGAGAGGAGGTGTGGCACATGATCCCCCCCTATTGTACGGGCCGCATTGTTTCCTGTGGGAATGAAAAATTTATATATAAGTTATCTCCCTTGTTATTTACATTTACTGGTATGGAGCAAACTTTGCAATATTTTAAAATCTTATTGATATTATAGACAAGTCTGCGATTTCACTTGTAGGAAATTTCAAATTATAGCCATTTTCATAAGCTCTGAGAGAGATCACAGAGAGTGAAAGCTCTCCATTGTCAACCCTCTGGAAAGAGACACTTAGAGATCTGGATTTAGATCTGCCATGCGTGCAGCTAGCCAGCTATCTGGAAGGGGGACCACTGTTGCAGACTATGCTCCTGCACCTGTATGTAAGTTAAAAAGAACCGATCCAATGACAACCAATCTGATATCCACAAATTTATAGAGAAGCTGATTTTACATGTGGTTAATATTACAAGTGAAAGGAAACTGTTCATGCTTCCAAAACTTTCAAACCTTCCATTGGGTTTTGCAGGTTCGGTATTAAAAGTGTTTATAAAACTGATCAGAAAAAAATAAAGCTTTTACATGCCATCTTTTGAGGGCCTGGACCATAGGGAAAATGTAGCAAATTCCCAGCTGGAAATCATGAGTCTCCCTACACTAAACTTACGTGACTTTGTAAGGTTGTTTAAGATGTCAAGGGCCAGTTTTAGCATAGTGATGTGTTTCCGTCCACACTGCTGTATGACCCGGAACATCGGAGGAATAGCATTGTGTTTCCCGAGGTAAGACGCATTCACACCTGTGTGAGAACCAATTATACTGTAAATTTGTACTGTCACCGCGACATCAAATATCATGATTTTAACAACAAATTTGCAATAAACATTCAAAATAATTCAGACATAAATCAGAAACCGTTGTTCTTTCACTATTTTTCTAACTGTGACTTGACTTCCTCTTTATTCCCAATACAACATTCTAATATTCATTCTTTTCCAAGAGTAATTGAAAAATTGGCTAAAGGTCGACAGTGCTTTTAAAAATATCAAAATTGAATTATCTATTGTTGCTTAGTGTAACAGCAACAAATCTTTATTTCATTTATTTGAACCATTGATTCATAGATGTTATCCTCTGAAACTTTCAAAGGGGGAGAACTCCCTCATTTCACATTTTCAATGATTCAAAATGCATTGCTCAAATTAGCATTCCCTTATTACGCATCACAATAACTCTAAGAAACATTCATTTGATCCATACACACATACCCTGAAGTAACTAGGAGCTCATTTGACGACAGGATGTAGCTTTTGAGTTTGTGTGAGTTTGGATTTAAATGAGGTAGATTTCGAGGAAGATTGGTAAATTTTTATGAAAATGAGGGAGTCTCCCTCCTAATGAGGAAGGGGGAATGGGTATGCTAAATTTTGTTATTATAACCAGCGACATTTCCCCTTATACAACTGATCAAGGTATTTGTTTAAAACCTTAAGAATATTTTACAGCAAAATCATGGAAAATAAAGTGTGTTCTTCTTAGTAGGATTCATAATGGAGGCAAATATAACAAACTGACAGGAGAACATTTTTTTAAGGCTGTCAGGATCTCTACAACTCTTGTCACTAAGCTGTATGGGTACGATACTCACTGTTGTTGGTGTAGTACTTGAACACTTGTAGGTAAGTCTGTAGATACTTAAAGTTACACGAATTGTTTTTTATTAAACTCAGGGTAATGGGTAAGGCACGATTCAGTCTGGCTTTCAAAGCAATCTTCCGATCTATAACAAGAAATTCAGAGAATTAAATGAGATTTAGTGAATCAGGAGACAAAAAGGTTGAAAAATAAAATCTTAATCATAAAATAAATATAACAAAAATTTCAGAGAATTATATGAGATTCAGGGTATCAGGAGACAAAAAGGTTGAAAAATAAAAGCTTAATCATAAAATACATGAAGTGCTTGTCATTGACAGGTATGAAAACAAAATTTTTTGATTTTTTTTATCAATTTAGAATTGTTATTTATAAATACTTATACACTTTTAAGAGTATCATTCATTTTCAATCATTAATGGGTACCCCAATTTTCACCTTGACCTTGTAGAACATTAAAATCAAATTTCTTCATGTTCATGAGTGAATTCAAAAAAATCTAAAGAACAATTTGATATCAAATCGTAATGATAAAGATAATATTTTAGCTATTCCAACAAAGGTCTTTCCGTACCTTTCTGAGCCAGCTTGGCCAGGACCTGGTGAGCGCAGAGCAACAGATCATCGCAGGTCGCCTGTTCCTCTGACTCCCGCACGATGGCCCCCAGAAGTACACTTGTGGTGTTGGCATTGACCAGGACGCTTGTCCTTTTTCCAACCTCTGAAATCACAATCATAAAACATCAAGTTCCCATAGATTATTTTTATATCATCATAAGATTAAAATTTCAAAAATCAAAATATAATGTTAGAATCACTCTTATTTGATGAGGTTTAGTTGGTTTGATATTACAGTGGACTCCACTTAATATCACCCCTGTTAATATCACATTCCTCTTTATATCATGTTTTTCCCAAGCACCATTTTTCTCTATTTATAATCTATGTAATTTTATTTGGTTAAAATCATGCATTTTGAGGTGAATTCCTCTTAATATCATGCATTTTTTAACCAATCACATAAAATATTGAGAAAATGATGTCATTTCCATTGATTTCAGATACAACTTGTAAAAAATGTTGCATAGAAAATTCAAAAAAAAAAAAAAAATGTTTTTGATTTAAATAATGTTATCTATTTATATTGAAACATCTTCATATGTACATTGAATAGCTTACTTTTAATTATGGAGATTGGAAATGCACTAGATTTTGTGGGGAAACATGTTTCTCTTAATGTCACATTCCTGTTAATATCATGTTTTTGTCTGACAAATGCAACATGATATAAAGAGGAGTGCACTGTACTATGAATGAAATAAAATAAATCTGATTATCCAATCTCATGTTTAATTGATTTTGGAGTCTCATTATGTAAGTTTTATGCAAATTCAAATTTGGGGTAAGACATGAACTGTTATTTCTCTGTGGTTTAAACGACTAGTTAAATACATTATTTGCTACGGTAGTCCTTAAAGTCAATGTAACTGAGATGAAAGATTTTCTGAAGGAAACATTACAAGTATAAAAGGTAACTGATTGTAGCTTCAGGACAAGGTTTTAAAGTCTCAAACCCTAATGATCAGAATGCTTCACTGAATTTCCACAATCACAACAATCTTGACACACAAAGATACAATATTGTTTTATCCACTGAAAGACTATTAAATAAATCTAATTTTCTTAGTCTGTTATTAAGTCTGTATGCAGAGTAAAATTAATATGTCTAATTTGATCAATTTTAGCTCCAAACTAGAAATGTCTGTGAGACATAAATGCCCCCTGCCCCCATATGAAATTAATTCTTCATGCTTAGTAAGTATGCAAAGTTTGATAACACTCAGATCAGTAGTAATTTAAATAAGCTGGTTACATTACCATGGGACAGGATGGGTCGGGACGCAATGGGACGAACATGGGTAACACTATATGCCCCCCATTTCATGGCGGGGTCATAAATATGAATATGAAAGTACATCCCTACTGTCAATGTTCAGTATAAAACATCAAAGATTTCATTGGTTAAGAACATGATTAGACAGAAAGAGAATTCATACAAAAATTTCAAAACATACTGCTCTTTTTCAGGTAGCATATAACTGAATTCAGTTGAGACACTAATGAAATGTGTTGTTGGACCCGGTGTTGACTTACGTGTTTTCCCGATCAGTTCACCAAGGCAATGTAGCACGTTGAGGACTATGGTCCGATCACTGGAGTTCTGAAAACAAGAACAAAATAAAGTCTGTATGACATGATTGCTCTCGTCATGGGACTTAAGATTCAGTGTTTGATGTTCAATAAACTGAAACAGGTAGTGACAACCACTTGATCTTGTTATCCTGAAATCATCCTCAATATCCAGGGATTACGATCACCTACGCTCTCTACACCCCTGGATTATGTCACGGCAAAACTGAAGGCACGCTAATGTAAACAAAAACCTGACCAATAGCTAGGCTGATACCTGTCTTTTGAAGGTTACAAAAGAGCTGCACTTCAACTTTTTACTGTTTTATGACCACAAGATTCTTTTGATGTACATTTTGTACATCAAAGGGTCGAGCCATGCAGTCTTCTTGCCTCATCAACAAGTTGGTGCATACTGGAGCCTTTAGTTTTGCCATGACATATTCCAAGGGTGTAGAGAACGTAGGTGAGCCTAATCCCTGGATATTTAGGATGCCCTGAATGTACACTTGTGAACCATGCTATCTTCGTCTCATATAGCTCAAAGACCCGTTTAATTCGGGGTATTTTGTCAGCCCCTGTCTAACTTTGTTTCAAAACCTTCAACGTAGCTAAACTCAAAAAATCGGCTAACTTGATATTTTCCCATGTTCATGTTGAATTCGAGATAACAGGTTAGACTATATTATCATACTTCAACTTGATTAAAAGTGGAAATGTCAGAGGTACTCTCATACTTGACTTTGGTAAAAAAATCTTGAAATCCTTAAAAATTTATTTCGAAACATTTTCAATAAGACCACGGCAGCAAGTTTACCATCTCTATGTGACTTATACCTATTTGTGACAGAGGAGTTTTACCTTTAGTGTAGACAGCAGTAGATCTATGTGACTTAAACCTATTTGTGACAGAGGAGTTTTACCTTTAGTGTAGACAGCAGTAGATCTATGTGACTTATACCTATTTGTGACAGAGGAGTTTTACCTTTAGTGTAGATCTATGTGACTTATACCTATTTGTGACAGAGAAGTTTTACCTTTAGTGTAGATCTATGTGACTTATACCTATTTGTGACAGAGGAGTTTTACCTTTAGTGTAGATCTATGACTTATACCTATTTGTGATAGAGGAGTTTTACCTTTAGTGTAGACAGTAGATCTATGTGACTTAAACCTATTTGTGACAGAGGAGTTTTACCTTAAGTGTAGATCTATGTGACTTATACCTATTTGTGACAGAGAAGTTTTACCTTTAGTGTAGATCTATGTGACTTATACCTATTTGTGACAGAGAAGTTTTACCTTTAGTGTAGATCTATGTGACTTATACCTATTTGTGACAGAGGAGTTTTACCTTTAGTGTAGATCTATGTGACTTATATCTATTTGTGACAGAGGAGTTTTACCTTTAGTGTAAATCTATGTGACTTATACCTATTTGTGACAGAGAAGTTTTACCTTTAGTGTAGATCTATGTGACTTATACCTATTTGTGACAGAGGAGTTTTACCTTTAGTGTAGATCTATGTGACTTATACCTATTTGTGACAGAGAAGTTTTACCTTTAGTGTAGATCTATGTGACTTATACCTATTTGTGACAGAGGAGTTTTACCTTTAGTGTAGATCTATGTGACTTATATCTATTTGTGACAGAGGAGTTTTACCTTTAGTGTAGATCTATGTGACTTATATCTATTTGTGACAGAGGAGTTTTACCTTTAGTGTAGATCTATGTGACTTATACCTATTTGTGACAGAGGAGTTTTACCTTTAGTGTAGATCTATGTGACTTATACCTTTTTGTGACAGAGGAGTTTTACCTTTAGTTTCGACAGTAGATCTATGTGACTTATACCTATTTGTGATAGAGAAGTTTTACCTTTAGTGTAGACAGCAGTAAGTCTATGTGTCCACTGTTCTTTAAAACACTATCCCGGTGGATTTTCTCTGGAACAATAAACAACAACAAATTCATCAACAGAAATATTCACACTTACTCTTGAACAGCACAGAACAAGGGTTATATCAATAAACTTAAAAAAGACTTTTTGAAATTGTAGTATGAACAATGAACAATGGAAAATGGTTTAAGTTTAACTGGAAATGAATTTTTTTCTCTGTATACTTTCTTGTTGTCCATATTTTTATTTTCATTCTTGAATTGAAATTTTAGATGATTGTTAAATTCTCAATACTGCACAATGTACCTAATACATGTCACTACCAGTATATACACTGTAGTTTCTATGTATTCCTATTTGCTGATGTGCTAAATATTGGTTGTCATATTTTTGACATTCATTGGTGTATAACATACATTGGCGCACCTACATATTGAATGGTGCCCGCTACTAGTGCACCATGTTGAATATGTAGGTTAGTCATTTTTTGTTAACCAACATACAGTTGAAGCAGACAAATAAACTTAGTACTAGTAAGAGCATGTTTTCACGTCAGGGTAAATCCAGAGAGAGAACAGCCACCAGTTGACAGTGGATCAGCAGTAAAGTCAACAATGTTACAATTATGATATCATAAGCTAGATGATGACACATTTGGCATAGTAGGTTCCTCTAGTCTCTGAGCAGTGGAAATATAAATATTTAGGAATTAAAATAATTCCTTTGTACTGCAGACAAAACACTAAAGAAAACTCTAATTACAGCAGCACTATATTCTAATCGAGGTACAGGGTTCAAACCCTGGTCTGCACCCTGTAGATTATTTCTCTCGAAGCACAGTTATTGGCATCTCATTAACTCATTCACATCTGAACTATTCCAGTTTAAAGGTCGGAATACTTCATCGTGAAATTACAGGCCTGGGGTGAGCGAGTTAGTACAGGTTAATTTCATCTTTATCATTTCCCGACTGATTTATTAAAGCTATTGACATGCTGGTAAAACAGGTATTAATTCCTAGTAACAGTTTCTGGCAGTGGTACTGTGGGGATCCTTAAACTCAAGCCTGGCTTGATAGGTTCTCAGGTGACAATACAGCCAGGAGTCAAAGTCAATGATTTATAATCTTAGCATTATTGAATTTTTTATAACTTAATGTAAATATTTCCTGCAGTATTCTTTATGTGATGGTCTATCAGTGTTACTGCATATCAAAAGAAACTGTTAAAATATTTGATTAATCTCAAGTGAAAAGTGGACTTTGTAAACTCAAACAAAAGAGATTTAAATGATTTATAGAAGCAATGTATGACAATACAGTCCATATACTGATACAAATTTGTTTAAGGATATTCACTACCTGACCCATTATGCCTATTATTTATGCAAAAATGACTTACTTAAAATCTCTTAAAATTAGAAATTCTTAATATTTGAGAGTAATCTCAGTGTGTACTTGAAGCATCGTTGGAAACCCGGCGCCATGTGACACTGCTCTAAAATTTAACAGACAGAATCTCGTATTCTCACTACAATAGTAACCAATCATATTGCTTCTTCCATCGGTGGCTACATCTGAACAACATAAGGGACAATAAATCCTACCGGACATTGACATCGGCGTCATACCTACAGAAGGTAAATGATCTCACCGAGTGCCATGAGAAAGGATCATTTTGATTGGTCAAAATCTCTGAATAAACTTCTGTTCCAGAGAACGAGATTATCCGTCTGTTCTAGCCCAGGAGGGGACACAAACGTCAGGGCAGTGTCATGGGGGTTTCTGACAATGTACTTTAAAAGCACATATACATATGTCATCAATCAATGTACCAAACTTAAACTAACTTTTATTAAGTTTTTTCTACAGTTTCTAAGCAATGCCTCTTGATGAACTTGTTTGGAATACAGATGCACACTGAAAGGTAGCGTACATCCTTAAGTTAGTATCGGGATACATCAATATAAATTGCTCTGCAGATAGGGCACAAAATCTGTACCTGCTGCCCTCATTGCATGATTGTAAGAGGCGACTAATTTTGGGATTTTATCTTTCCTATTCTTTCTAAATAACATTCTCTTTCCCTTAAAACTACCTCACTTTGGCCATTAGTTAAGCATTCACTCCCATGAGGAAGGCTTTGGGTTCTGTTTCCTGGCCGAGATACATACAAGCTAGTCTTAAGCAATGGTAGTAACCTTTCTCTGCTTGATGCTCAGCATTATGAGATTGAAACGACTGGTTCACCCGTTGTCGGTATAATGTGATCAGATTGGGTGTTCTGCTGGGGGCCTTCGGCAGCATACTTGAGTGAGGTAGCACTTTAAATCGGTAAAATATCCGGACTATTGCAAGGAGGCTTACACGAACATACCGTGTCCTCCCAAATACAAATGCATTCAACACACACACATCGTATACACCGGGAGGCCGTCCTTAAATGACCCTAGCTGTTCATATGACGTAAAAACAATCAAATCAAACCAATCTCTCCTGTGACATCGAACTTACCTTGTGTGTTTAGGATTTGGAATATTTTGGATGTTACATATCGTAGCTGCTGTAGATCTTCCCCACATGGCTGACCCTTGGCAGACTTCCCTCCCAATTTATCCAGCTGCTGGAACAAGCCCTGCAACCGAGACCTGAAAAGGCAAAACATTAACATTCTCAATTAAGGATTTTTTCTGACAAAGAGCCATAACTCCGTTAAAAAGGTCAGAATATTAAATAATAATAGTACCTGGATTCACAACAGCTGGTGGTATCTACCATATCTGATTAGTTTTGTTAATATTGGCCTAGAAGTTTCTGAAGAGTACTTCAGTATGGCATTCAATTACCAAAATTACGTACCCCCTGGGCTTACTGTGGCATGCATACAGTAACTAAACTGCACATGCCATATACAAATGTACATGTTTTATTTTGAAAAAGCCATTCTATAATTTTAAAAAGGCCTGACAGGTCCACAATATACTTCTACCCCCCCCCCCCCCCACCTAATTAATTTGCCCTATTCCTCTGAAACAAGATTCTTTAATTATTCAAGAGAAACTCCACAAATACAATGTATATATAGTATAAATATCCATTGTTTGTTTAACTACTTTTCCTCTAGTTATATATCATCCTTTAAATACATATATCTCTAATTACACCTGTATTGCTCACCTGTCATTTAACGATCGAAAACCTAGATAGGCAGTTTGTAAGTCATTAAAACCTCAAATACCCCACACAGACATCGGCGGTATTTAAATCAACTTAGGATTTGACATTGGTTCAGTATTTAAAATGACCCAGGTTTGACAATGTATATAAATTGTAAAGCGATAACTTTTGTTAATTTCTATCCTTTGAAAGACTCTGAGTTAGACTGTCCACACATGTAACCAATAAATTGACTTCTACAAAATATAAAGATTAGAATTAGGATAACACAGCTTAACGCTTCATATCAATTAACAAAACTGTAAAGTTATTTAATTTCATTAGGCCAATATATTTCTTGGCTGTTTCAATTAGAAGTTATTTTGTGGAGATTAAATTTTGTGCTAGGTACATTGCCTGGTAAAACATTTTCGTTCAAGTAGTGTAGTTTTATCTTTTGTTGATAAGATTTATTTCAGGAATGTTTAATTAAAATAACCTAAATTGCGACATTGGTGTTTTTATCTCCATTACTCGACAGTAAAATGCAAACAAAGCTGTTCTTTTATCTTAGATTATTCACGGTATTGATATTTACCAGGATTCATGCTCTTGTATAACCTGTCTAAACCAGAAGTTCTTTGGACCAAAATGATTTTGGCCAGTTTATACAGGTATCCTAAGCTAAAAGGGATTTGCCGGAACCAAACAGTAAGACCAGAATATACAGTTTCTGATTAGACAGGTGACTGCTAAGACAAGTTGCACTGTATCTTGGTGACAAAGAAACTGGTAGAATACAGTGAAATTACCCTCCTCCCCCCCCCCCCCCCTTCCCCGCTCCAGAATTATCAATTACCAATTATAAAGAATGTTAGCACATGTAATGCGGAAGTTTGTTTAGTATGGAGTATCGGTGTACATAAGAAATGAAGACAGACATTAACTAGTCATTCACCCCTAAAATTTCATAATGAATTATTCCAACCTTTTAAAGTGGAAGAGGTCAAATGAGTCTTTAGGGGTGGATGAGTCAATAGTGTCAATTACCATTAACCTATAGTGATTTTCTAATTAATTCATTTTGTTGACTTTTTATCAGTTAATCAACAGATTAATTGACTATCCTACATATCACAGTCAGAATAATGGTATGTAAATATTATTGAGTTCTCTGTATTGGATGATATAAGATCTCAAGCCTACAGCAACTCCTTATATAGTACATGTAAATGTGTGTACAAACAAAAGTCAATGCATCCACCCCTAAAGTTTCATAATAGACTAATCCAGACTTTGAACTGGGAGAGTTTAAACATGTCTTCAGGGATGAAAAAGAAATCTCCTGATGTTAAATATTACCTGCTGTTTGGCTTCGTTCAGCTATATAAATTACCACAGTTCTGACTTTAAGGACATGATATTTATGAGTTGCTTATCCTTCTGAAACATCTGGGTTTGTATATATGAAATTGTTCTCAAGCCAGCTTTCTTGTTATTCGTTTAGATCATGTCAAACAATCAAATGTGAAATGTAAACATTTAAAACAGTATTTGGCTTAAAGTGTTTTCAATTTCTTTTCAAATTAATGGCAAAATATGATTTATTATATTTAATTATACAATGTAATCTTATAAATGAAACAAGAAATTAGGCTTGAGCACTAAATCCATGCTTGAACATGAGAAAGGTAAGTTCATGAATACAGGCCCTGGTCTTATATGCTCTCTTGTACCTTTCAAGAGTCTCCATGTAAATCTTTACTTTGTTCTTATCTTATCCGTTAGACGTGTAATCAATTTTTAGTTTGTTATTTGGTTTTCTTGACCCTTTGGTATTCTATAATTTGTTTTTTTACAGATGCATTTCACTTTAAAATGAGATATTTGTTCTAATGCCCATTAACAACAGCATGGAAGATTTCTCAATGTTTTCGTTTTTAAATGATTATCGATCTATTAAGAAAGTAAATAATAATCAAAGATTGACCATAAAATTTTGAACAGATTCCATACATATTAGCCTCATTAAGCAAGCCTCGAATTTAACACTATATTACTTGCTATTTGCAAGTACATATCTGAGAATAGCAAGTAGCAATAATAATATGCATCTGCCTTTTTTCAGCAAGTGGCTGCATAAGATGTAAACTGTTACAATTACAGAACCACTTAATAAAACTAATGATGTTCATAATTAAAACATAACCTTACATAATAATAATAATTAGCTCGTGTTAGGACCAATTTCTAAATGAAATACATTTTCTGAAGGCAAATGTTATTCTAAGAAGGAAAATCAAGGTTTCAGTTGTGTCAATTTACCGGAAAGTACCTTAAAACGGCATTTTTCGCTAAATTTGGTACTCGTCTGCTCAATTTCGCCACCGCCATTCGACTAATTATAGGAATCTCAACATGGTACGACATGAAACATTTTCTATAATGTTTTTAACCTTAACAGTTTAGATGATCAAATAATACTACATTTATTTAATATCAAGATTTATTATTTAGCACATCTGTGCCATAGTTATATTTTTATTATCATTTCTATGTCAAAAAAACATTTCTGATGTTTTCTTGCGAATCGGCACGGAACCGGGAGCAGGACAGTGGTCACATGATTCGGAAAAAATCACGTGATTGTTCATACAAAAATAGAACCGGAATCGCAAATGTCACAATAGCAGCGGTAGACAAATATTGGCTGACGAAAACAGAGTTGACAGTTGCTTTCGGAAAAGAAAAACGTACAGCTGAAACGTCTACGTTCTTCATTCTCGTACACTGTAAGATTATGTTCGGTAAAGCTTGTAATATACAACTTTCATAATGAATGAAGCAAAGTAATACACAAGATAAATAACTTTATTCATAACAAAACACATTATTTGAATATTGAGATTTAATATCAAGCCAAAAGTTAGCAGATACAAATTTAGGGCACTTGTTGACTTAAGCAAGTGACATAAAATGTTAAATTCGAGGCCTGATTAAGTAATGAAAACTAGAAACTAGTAAGGGTAGTCAAAAAGTCTGCGACTCAAAATCTCAAGATGGATTAATATTAAGTGGCTCTGAAAACTGCTAGCCCAACTAACTAGTCAAAATTTGACTTCTTACCAGTATCATGATGATTAATATTGTGTTTAAGGAGTTTATACATCTATTAAACAGACTTGTAAAATTGGAAACTTAAATTAGCTTGACACACCAGTAGTTTTCAAATCAATATTTAGCCAGTTGAACCCACAATATATAAAAATCAAAATCTCCTCTGTGAATACTCTTATAAGAGTGTAACAAAATATTTGGTATGGTTTATTTCACTAAAGTTTACCAGTGGTACTTGTTTTGTGTTTTCTGAATTATAGAAAGTGACGTTGTAGTCCTTGAGGGCTGTTTGTAATCTACATGAAATAAACATCAGGATCAATTTCTATTAGCTCAAATCACCGAGAAAGGTTGTGTAAACACATGTACTTGTAAGTAATATCACGTGTACATCGTGTACTTCACCAATCAATAACCAAATACGAACCTGTTAAATTTGAACTTTGATATATTGAAATACCGCTTAATTTGAGAATAAATAAAATCCCCATTCCAATATTTTCTTTGTATTTATCCTCCTGTTATTTTGAAATCAAGGTTACGGTAAACCTTCAGTCAGTTCGACCAAAATTAAATAAATATTGTCAATGCTGTTCGAATTATACAAAATTATAGCTGCTGGAATAAAGAGGAGTTCGAACTATCCAGGTTGACTTCCGAGAACTTTGACATCAGCAAAAAAATCAGGGCAAAACAGTCAAATCGTTGTTCCTCAAGCATTTTGACTTTTCCTGATCGTTTCAATTAATGACCACAAGTTCTACTGTGGTTATATCATACTAATTATATGAAATACTTACATGATGAAAGTTTATCAAATCTTACATCCATGTATAACTCCAACAACTTTCACAAAATCACAATCTGACTTTAAATCCATCCGAGATTTTATAAAGCTCAATTCACAATGAAAAATAAACTCTACTATAAATAAATACAAGAAAATCTTTCTTCCGACGACTTGTCTGCGAGTTTCCGTTACATACAAGTCAACACTCAGCAACCTGTGTGTATTACAGAACCTCACAGTCGCTTTTACTTATACACAGGTATATATACACAACTCAGACCATTATATTGACAGTGAGCTGGGAAATACAAACAGATTGCTATATATATATACCTATGTATGTAATGTATACATTATCATGCATTCATGTAAAACCTTTACTATAGTACAGTTATTTAAAAGTCGGACTGGGTTACACCTCCGGTATATTTAGTCGTAAAGACACTTTACAAAGGTAAGTAATTATGCCTACAATAACAGTCTATTTGCTTTTCCATGCAGAGTATGTGAAAAAAATACTGTAAGCATGTGACACAATTTTGAACAAATATACATATTTGCTCATGAATATCAATACAGTGCTAATGTTTAGAACTAAAATACCTAATACGGTTGCTAATAACCTGACTTTGTATTTATTTGCTACATAAAGGAGCAAATACATTATATTTTCAACTAGATACATAACAAGACGATTCATCGAATTACAGTCCCCAACTAATGCGACTGCCTCATCAAGATATCTAAATAACCCCAGGATGATGTTCCAGTGACTCAGTAGTGTAGGAGATAAGAGCCTGACAATTTTGTTTTTTTTTATGTAGGTCAAAGGTCAAAATGTAGGTCACAGCAACCTACTTTTGATACATGACACACCACCTCACCAAGGTTAACTCATAACCCCAGTATGAAGTTCCTTCAAGCTGTAGTGTTTATAAGTAGAGCAAGGACAAAGTTTTTTTTTATGTAGCTGTCATCTGTCAAAAAGTACCGTAAGTCACAGTGACCTATTTTTGAAACATGACTTGCAATTCTGACACCAGGGTTAACACATTACCTCAATTAAATGAAGTTATAGTGACAAGTAGTGTAAGAAATAAAGCCTGGACAAACTTTTTATTTGATGTAGGTCAAAGGTCAAAATTGAGGTCACAGTGACCTACTTTTTGATCCATGACACACCAAGGTGAACCCATGTATATCCCGAATATGAAGTAGAGCCCGGACAAGAAAGTGGATGGACAGACGAAAGGACGGAAGGCCACGTGCAACAGAAAATTATCCTGGTGGGGGGCTAATAACAGCCATGTTGAAAAAATTCATAACGATTAAAATAAAAAAGGGTTAAACAATGGAGTCGGGCAAAACAGAAACAGATGAATGTTGGCCTTTGACTAAGGGCTGATGATAATTGAAAACAGACTGGTTTGCCCAATACAATTCTGCTTTATATCATTACAAAATCCATTATCACTTAAACTGGTCGATACTGAACTGAAATGTCAAATGTATATGGATTGGACATAAAATGTATCTTATTTTGTTGACTTCTAAAAGGATTCATCTATCATACTGAAACAAACACAATTCGATTACAAATATTCCATGAATGAAGCCAACTAGCTGAATCCCTATAGTATTTCACACTAAATATGTGTACATGTATCAGGTATGTAAATGGCATTCAATCCTCTTACTGTATTCACATTTTTATTTTTCAGTTTTTATTGACCAAAACTCGGAGATTACCTCATTACAAATAAGTTTCCGGGAAATGATTTAATCATCCAAAATTTGGCTTCCTTAATAATAATTGTGACTCAAATTAATTAAGGCAGAATTAAGAGAATCTCACAATGATGCTGATCCAATTGCATTCAAAGCCTTATGAACACAAATTGTTAAGGTATTGTCTGAACTTGAAGTGGTGAAAAAAGTCACTTTATAAAGTGCATAAATGTTGGTTGTAAAATAAAGAAGTGTAATTGTTTGCTACATGTACAACAACCCTGTCTATACACTATAAAGTGGTGTTCTTACTTCTTGTGGGTAATAAATGCCATAAAACTATAAACTGGTTACATGTATATATGCATGCATTCAATCAGTTTACTATTTCCAATTTCAAACCAATTTAAAATCTAACCCATTTTAAACTTTAAGCGCTCATCGCTATTTTGCCTTCTGTACCACAAAACCGAAATATGCATTTTCTAAACAACCTGACAAAAATGAACAAAGAGAAATTTGTCATTGACAAACTTGGATTTTGCTTTTGACATTGTGTAGAAAGATATTTTCAAAAGGAAGAAGATGCAATTTTGTTATCGGATGTGAATAATATGTATAATATCACGGACTTAGATAGCTCTAAGCCTGTAATACTATTGATGCTAGACTGAAGTCTTGCTGCTCTTGGTGCATACAGTTGAACCACAGAAATGATATAAATCTGCTACATTAAAACACAATCTTATCCTACCCATTATTTAACTTATACCTGTAACTAATCTGTGCTCGATAAGCTGTGCTATAATAAGTACAGTAGCTAAGTAGAGTGTTGTAACAAACATAGCCTTACGGGCTATAGCGTGACAGATCCTGCTGACCAAGAAACTAATCTGTCACAGAAAAGCTTTGTTTGTCAGAAGCCAATCAAGCATGACAATAGCCTGACTGTCTGAAGGGTTTGTTACATACAGAGTTATTGCCCCTTGTTTAAATTCTCTAATTCTAAGGTGATATAATATGAGATTATTTCCATATATAATTTCTTTATATCTGAAGCAGGGGTTTTTGATCTAAGAATAGAAATAGCCATTAAAGCTGTGTTTAACGTACCTTGTTTTTCTCGTGTACCATATTTGTCTTAATTACAGCGGTCAGGGTGCAGAAAAAAATGGTTACAAAGAGGGCACTTATTAGGAAAACAAACCTACGATCTGGAGGAAAAAACTTATTTCTATGAAGTCAATAAGCATGATTTATTGTGATCAGAATGGGTAGTAATCATGATGTGTGACATTGTTATCAATTTACAATTTGTACATAAATGAGTCACATGTTTTTAAACCATAATTTCAATATTTGTGGGGGATTTTCTTATAACATGTTTGTACAGAGGTTTAAGATACCAAAAACATAGAATGATTTAGTTGTGTCACAATCAGTAGGGGCCCTTTTATAATTTCAATACCTCTGCAGAAGGAAAAGGACGCTATAATTATGGTAAGTATGGTTGCAAACTAGATTAAGTGCCTAGAATCTATCAATTAGTGACAAACACTGAGAAAGAATTGAAGAAACAGCTTTTAATTGCTGGGATTTAAACCTAAGTTGGACTTCATTTGCATTTTTCGTTTCAAGTCACATTTACGGATTTTCCTTTTTGCTATGGGTCCCTGGATTGGGCCACAATCACTAGTTTGCTCTCTGACTTCATTGCATTGGCCCGCTGGGCTTATCTTTTGTGGTATGGTAAGGATCCATTAGGAATCCGAGAACTTGTTGCAGCTATATGATTTCACATGTTTTAAGGGTACACTGATCAATTTTAATTAAACATTGTAACCCCATTGGTTGCATGTAAAAAGAAAGAAAAGCTCTAAATGTTGAAGAATCATGCAACCCTGGCATTTAATATAAATTGCTTACACCAAAAAGTGGCTGAAGGGTCTTAGGGGGGGGGGGGTCACCTGAGTAAAAGATATAGGTACTGCTAAGCTCAGATCTATTTCATTATGTTGAGATATGATGAGGAAATCAACATGTAAACAAAGTGAAATAAAAACTTGCAAATATTCAAACAACTTGATTATTTTACAACTAGTAGGAAGGCCATCAACAAGTAAGAATGAGTTCCTCCTGAAAATGTTCAGAATGAACCAGTATACCCAAAAGTGTTATTTCCCTATATAAACTATAGAAAACTTCATCCCCTTCCAAAAAAGACAACGAACAGCCCGGGGAGGGGCCCGGGTGCTGGTTACCCAGAAATTTCAACCTAATTATCTTTTTATTCATGCAAGGTAATAGATTGTAGCAGCTTTGAGTATGGTGACTATGTCAATTAAGTTTTAGAATCCCTTTAGGGCTCCACTCAAGCCCCTGCAGTAAGGACAGGAATCCTAAGTTAACAATTAACTGATCTTTTTCCAAGGATGATTCTCACTAGTTAGGGATAACTTACTACTGAAAATGGACAAAATACACCCAAAAGTGATATATTTCAATATCCAGACTATAGTAAATTTATCACCTTCCCAAAGGAGAACAAATTGCATAAACAATGCTCCTGATGATCTTTCAATCCATGATTCAGAGATATAGACTGTGGTACCTCTGAGTCTAAAGAAGCTTTTTGAAATACTGATGAATTTTCCCTTTGAGGTCCTGCTCTGGCTCCTACGATTGCGTCAAGAATCACAATTTAACAATTTTTTTTGTATCTTGATCATCTACAAAGGATTAATTTTGCCATTTTTTTTTTTATTAGCAAACAGTATGAACATGACCTTTACATATACGTCAAAACATTATAAATGTGTGTCATTTTCCTGCTTTTCCTGGATTTAACCATACATTAAATTACAAAGTGTGTAACCTGCAAAAGTTACAACGACATAATAACAAGTTTTATTTTTGGCTTCTGATAATCCAATACATGGGATTTAGATTTCTCACTAGCATGTAGGAAAAGAGAAATCAGCAAATAGTTAAATGACAAGGATGACTTAAGCTTTAGAGATAAGAAAAAGTGAAAATTGTTGGTTCAGCTTTTCCAATCTCACTCCAATGATGTCTGTTTGATTCAGGTAAGTGTGTAAATCTAATAACACAAATTGTAGTAAGTTAATACTTGGATAACAAGACACTGTAATGGAATTGGATTATAAGATTCAAGTAAATTAATTTTTTGCAGCTGCATAATTTGACTGTGAAGATGTTTTTCTTACAGGCCATCTGGAGCACTGGTAGTGCTTCTTGCCAAAATAATTTGGCTTTGACATAATGGAGCGTAGTACAAGCATTTTTGGATATCAATATATTTCTCACACCTTTTTGGGGTCATTTTTGGATATCAATATTTCCCACACCTTATTTTGGGGTCATTTTTGGATATCAATATTTATAGCCACTACTGATCCCAAATTCTAAACCTTCAGATAGAATTTCCCTATCTCACATTTATATAATTATACCACCATTTGATGGACTATTACGACATACGACACAATCAAAATAAGTCATTCTTCAGTTCCCAGGAAACAGGAAAATCTTAAAATGGTTCAGTAATAATTACTAGGTACGACTGCAACAGTAAAATGTTGTGTTTAAGTGAATATCCTTATCTAAAAGAAAAAGACTAAATTGTTTTTGCTTTTGTCTTCATTTTCGTCATTGACTTAATTGCTACAAGGTTAATTTATTAAGTCATAATATTGATCGTTTTCTTTTTGTACTGCATGGCCCACAGCTTTTGGTCCTGAGCTACTTGATGTATTGATATTTAACTTTGCCTTGGGCCAATATAGCAGGCATTGAGCCAGTAGTTCAATATTATTAAAACATCACACATACCATATAAGCCATTCAAAACATCCAAAAAAAATTCTTTTATTTGCTTAACTGGATGAACATGAAAGAAAACACCACACACAGATCTGAACCACGGCTAAGACCCTAGGAAAATTTGGCAAATGTACACTGAAGAGTGAAGAAGTATCCAGGGTTTGCGTTGAAGCCGTCCCTATATCTTTTTCAACCATAAAAACTGAAAAGGACCCCACTTATTTTAAGGATTCCCATTTGAACTATGCATTTATTTAGGAAAGGACCCCATTTATAAAATACACAGTGCAAACCCAGTGGTATCGTGACCTGACAGAAACTTAAAATTGTGAATAGTGTTGCTAGTTTGTGCTATGTCAATCCAGATACAGATTTTAAAGGGGCAATTGAGCGAAGTTTACTTTTTTATAATACAGTTGTATCACCAAATATTTTATGAAATTGTAGTTCGGTAATCCTTGTGAACTATTCATACCGATATTTTGACAAAACTTGATGTTTTCCATACGTTTTTCAATTAATAATAGGGAAATCCTTAATCGTCCAACCCATGCAAATGAGACATTTATAAACATGCATATTTCAGGCTAACAAATTTTCCTTCAGAGGGTCTCTGTGTGTACAAGCTTTCAATAATATCTGCTTTTGGTAAGTTTGAAGTATTAACCAACACCATTTCTAGTGAGATCTGATAATAATCATATATATCATGATTGTTGACAATATATTCCGTTAATCTAACATACCTTGAAAGAAGTACGTATAAAATCAAACTCCTTGTGTCCTTGCGTCCAATTGTTTAAAACACACATACATGCAGTCGTGCCAGGTGGCACGGTTATTTCGTGCTATATTTTGATGTCGCTATATATTTGGCATGCCTTTCCCAATAATCAAACTGACCACATCAGACATCGGCTACATGGTATCTTATTATCAAGTACAGATTCCTTTGTCTGAATATAAGTATTTTTCATTCTAGTTGATTTTAAAAAAAGCGGGTTCTCTAAATTACCTCTTCTAAGAAACTGTGTATTTTTAGCAGTGCCTATATACATTGGTCCAAGAGTCAACTCCAAATGTGAGAGTTACCTCCCTCCAATATACCACAAAACAGTCATATTATTGGTTGGATTACATTTAGAGTTAATTGTACAGAAAGTGTCAGCCAAGCAAAGCACAATATACAACTTGATTAAGCAGAAATTTCACTCATCTTTCAACTTCGTATTATTATTAATCTTTGTAAATAGTGCATTAATCTAAAATAAAGCAAAAATTACCATGTCAATTGATCTCGACATAATTATTTATATAAGACCAGCCATTCTAACATTTAAATGAATCAACTCTCATTATAAGATATGAAAATAAGACTACAGGATGATCTAGATCTCAACCCAGACCTCAGACTGACTGTTCGACAGTTTGTTGACATCGACAGACAGACAGTCGTTTCAGAAACTCTGACGGACAACAAAATTGTGGACACGGTGACAAGCCTGAATTCTAGCAATCAAAACGAAGATGATGACGACGAACCACCACCTGTCCCTCCAAGTGCGTCCGAGGCAAAAGCAGCAAAGGAAACAGTTATTCAATTTTTGGAAACTTCCGGTAAAACAACCAAGTGTGACTGGAGTAACTGTAGATTAATTTCTAACAAAGTTCAGGAAATTATTACCGAGGGCATGCGACAGAAACATAATAATGATTACTTTAAAAACCTAAATTTGTGACATTGTAGTTAGAAACATTGTATACAATTCAGTGTGTGTTTAATAAAATAAACAGTAATCTGTTTAACAATTTCTTGGTTATAATTTCCATAATTCGATACTATCACCTCCCTCGTTATACCACCATAATTGCCGTGGACAAAAGGTGGCAATATAACAAGGGTACACTGTAGATAGAGGCAGTTATTTTAAGCCTGCATCCATTATATTTTTTATCAACTATCACTTTAGTATATATATAACATATTAGTACAAATATAATTAACTTATAAACTGAGCACTGGGTTGAAATCTAGTCATTATTTAAATTGACTTTATGATTTATTAAAATATAACAATGATCTGTATTTTAAAGATAACTGTGAAACTTCAACTTACGCAACACTTCGGTCCATTTCTGACAATGTCTGAACACTGAAACTTGATCTAAAGTTCTGATTCCTGTCTCTTCGTATTTTAGATTTACACTAAAAAAGATAAGATGAAACAAATAAAAAACAGTGTTAATATATTTTACAACAATAATGAACAAGTTAAACAACTTAATACTGACTATTACAGTGTATATCAATCGCTCTTGTTGGCCCTGATGTTAGCACATGGGGTCTTATTGGGGGAGGAAACTGGAGTACCCAAAGGAAACCCACATTGTCTAGCAGGTTGCCAGACAAGTACACTATCCACTGCACCACCCAGCCACCAAATATAGTTTGTAATTCATATAAATGCTGCAAAAAGAGACGGTGCAATAGATAACAATGGGTGTCAATGTGCTATCCTTTCACCATGACCAAATTTAATTCTGAGATTGGACATGAAATGAAATTAAATGGGGGGGGGGTTAACTATACAAGAGTAGACCTCGTAGGTTTTCTACACCATGACCCTACTTTAAGACTATTAGCCGCTTGCACAATTTTCTCTGGCCCTGACATCAAAAATGTCTAAGTCTGGTGACTAAGGGACAGAGGAACTCATGGCTACATCTAGGCCAAAAAGAATGATATAAATAAAATTGCTTCATAACTAGTGTATGATATGTCATAATCACATCAGATTTATAACTTTACTTCCAAATTAATTAATGGAACAGTTAATGGGATTGCATGTAGATATTCTATCACCTCAGGCACATAATTTAATTCTCCCATTAACAAAATCCTTCCTAACTTAAATAGTCTCCCTTTGCCCCTTGTTCATGTTGTTGGACACACTGAATTTGTTTTCCCAATTTAAATGATACATGACATTGGGTGTCACGGATGCAGACATGTATATATAATTGCTTTATAATTGATTTCATTTTATTTTCATATAAATTATTATCTTATTTGCCGTAATCAGCACCCAGGGCACCTAAAAATTGGTTCCAAATGGGTCGCTTAATAGGATAATAAAACTAGCTTCTGGACAAAAAATGTTGTTTTTATAAATACATGTATGTATGATGTATTATGACAAGAATGGGTAGTAATTAATATGATGTGTGTCATTAATGTCATCAATTTTTGACAGTTTGAATACAAATATTACCTATATATGTTGGTCTTTTTCTTGTAAACATGCATACAGTGAGGTTTACGGCACCATAACATAGAATTATTTAGCTGTGTCACAATTAAAAGGGGTGCTTACATAATTTTAATACATGTACCTCCGTAGAATGGAGGGGACATCGATCACCTATAGTGGCAGGGGCACTAATTACGGTGAATACATTAAGTGATTATACATGTTTGCCTCTGTGACCACCCATGTATACAACTTACAAGAAAAAAGTGGATAATAAATACATTTTATCAATCTGAATTCCTTAAATTAATTCTGTTGTCAACAGTTTGTTTATAGTTAAACAATAATAATTTCTGTTTAATTTCCAAGATTAAGCTATATGATCATTTGGGGTGATCTGATGTGGTAAATTTTGGGACAATGTGGCAAAATGATTTGAGATATTGTGGCACTGGGCAATCTGGCATGGGGCGAATAGATTCAGTTTGCCCCCAATATAGGGGCCATTGTGACATATCATTTGGGACAATTCAATAAAAAAGGGGGTGATACGAAAAAAATGGGATATTGAGGCATGGGGCAATGTGACATTGGGGCAAATCGTCTGGAACCCACTATCCTGTTTTAGCATATATTTAAGCTTTTATCCTAATTGACTTAAATATAGGACTTGAGCAAGACTATCACTTTTACAAATAAATAGTGGGAATATTTTCTGCTCAATCTCGACAATGCCTTAAACAGGGAAGGGAGCAATAAAGTTATTAATTAACCTGTTCTGCTCACGGTGTTGTATAATGTCCTAGTACTTCAAACCAGTTAGCCAAATGTTATTGACGTCATCAAATCACAATAAAAAATGTCCGGAAACCTAACATAATGCATATTGTTTACAGTAACTTTAAAAAGTACCATGATGCCCTTATCTAACATTGCTAAAACCTTATGTTACACCACACATTTACATGACAGAGAACAAAGTAACATATTTTGGAACATTACGATAATCCCTACCTGATATTGAGAACTATTCTCCTCTTCTGACACTTCGATCAACACTTGTCAAACCCAGGTTTCAGGTTTCACAACGTCAAAAGTGACGACTCCCATAGTTCGTTCTTATTGAAACGGAATATGAAGTATATGAATATACACAGCCACATGTTGATCTTTAAATTTGAGCAGCTGAATACAAAATCAATAGTTTTGTCTACCTACACGTATTGATTGTTATTGTGTGCTGACGCTGACCATGAGCGTCCGACATGTTGTTTGCAATCGGTCACCAAGTGTGGCGCTGACGTTAGAGTTACCCCCCTTTGGACTCTGTGTGTATTGCTGTCACATTATTTGGTTGTAACGGGTCGGTTTCCCCACCAGTCACTAGGCCTAACGAAGGATGGGACCTAAACGTGTCTTAAAGTTATTCATCACAAACATAATGCATACATATTTGTAAAAAAAAATGCTGTAAGTCTGAAAACGGCGTACGAATTTCAATGGAGGCAAATTAAGCATTAAAATCGATACATTAGGCCTAGATCTATTTTTTTTAATTTTGTATCTAAAATGTATTTAACATATTGCTATCCGTGAGTTAACTAATAAAACTATTCTCATTATTTTTCTTGGTCTCAAGGAGATCAAGAATTATTTTCGAAGGGTTTGATATTTTCTGTTAAAGATAAGGTAATAATTATAACATATTAATTGTGTCCTCTTTCCAATCAAACTATATCCTGACCCAGAGGGTTACGTTCACCTATCCTCGACATCCAGAGGGTTACGTTCATCTATATACGCTCTCTCGTTGGTGATCGTATAAATCGCTGGTCTACCTCGATAGAGCTCCTGAGCTCTATCGAGGTAGACCAGCGATTTATATGAGGGATTTAAAACAGCCACCCGTTTGGGTGCAACATATACATGTCCGAGGAAGACAGATCATTTTTGAAAAAAACCGGGGTCGAAATGTTGTTTATTACTCAGTTCATTGTAAGATTGTCTATTGTTGCACAAAAATCCTGCATATGTTTCAAATAAAAATTCCGTGAGTCAAAGATAATTTTGCCTTGCTAAATATTTGCCCATGCACATCCTCGATATCCAGGGTATACGATCACCAACGAGAGAGCGTTTATAGAGGAACGTAACCCTCTGGATGTCGAGGAAAGGTGAACGTAACCCTCTGGATGTCGAGGATAGGTGAACGCAACCCTATGGATGTCGAGGATAGGTGAACGTAATACTCTGGATGTCGAGGATAGGTGAACGCAACCCTATGGATGTCGAGGATAGGTGAACGTAATACTCTGGATGTCGAGGATAGGCGAACGTAATACTCTGGATGTCGAGGATAGGTGAACGTAATACTCTGGATGTCGAGGATTGGTGAACGTAATACTCTGGATGTCGAGGATAGGTGAACGTAACCCTCTGTATGTCGAGTATAGGCGAACGCAACCCTCTGGATGTCGAGGATAGGTGAACGCAACCCTCTGTATGTCGAGTATAGGCGAACGCAACCCTCTGGATGTCGAGGATAGGTGAACGCAACCCTATGGATGTCGAGGATAGGTGAACGTAATACTCTGGATGTCGAGGATAGGTGAACGTAACCCTCTAGATGTCGAGGAAAGGTGAACGTAACCCTCTGGATATCGAGCGAGGATGCTTTGCCCGGTAATGTCATATATATATAGGATCAGACACACTTTAATATTCATTACACTATTTAAATAGAAATGTCACAGATGCCTATAGATAGGTTCAAGGATGAAAGCAAATACAGTTGTCTGTCGATAGTTAGATTTTGTATTTTCTACACAGATCTATATATGGTATCAGAGACGTATATATACTTCTCTGATGGTATGGACTTCACATATTAAACAAGAGATGCGAAAGAATTCTTGGTGCCAACAACGACAATCTCGAAGTCATTTGTTCAAAAAAAATCCCGCCATTCTCTTCGTTCCTCTTATTTGCTCTAATTATATGAAAACTGATGATTCCATGGTACACAGTAGCCGAATTGTTAGAATTGGTGGAATATTCGTGATCTTCAATCACAGTCACATAACAAGTACATGCATGTGACAACATATCAACGTATACCATTACCACACGTTGTGTCTCAATTCATGGACACTACTGCTGTTCAAATCATAACCGTCTTCCCGGGACAACTGCCCTCTCACTTTTTGGAGTGTGTGTGGGTGGGGACTGCAAACATGTGTTTTTGCCCACCAATCTTTATTATCTAAAGTTAAAAAAGTATACACTATTTCCGTCTACAAACAATATGTTCACATTCTCAGCTTTACACCGGCGTGACATATCCAATTTTGCTATCTATAGTCAGTTAAAAGGAGATAGACAGCTATTTTGGACTTTATGTTCTCAAAGCAAAGGCATCTTTATCACACCATGAACTGTCACCCAGTGAATACATGTAATATTTCTTTGCGTATTAACCCATGTAATATGACCAATCAGACCTGTGATTGGTTGTAAGTTTCAATATTGTGACGCTACGCCTGGGACAAGTAGATGACGTCACGGAGTTAAGATGACGGCTTCTTACAATACATGGTTGCATGGAAATTGTCGTTTTGCACGAATAAATGACACAAACCTTAGTATTTGATAAAGATCTAATATCGCACACTCGTTTTCAATTCATATGGAATATTATAAAACTCGTCAGAATTTTTTTTAAATTTCAGCTTGCCAGATGCTCGCTAAATTGAAAAATGCTTAGACTCGTTTCATGAATCCCAAATAAAATGGAAACTCGTGCAAGAATTTGTATATATATCTGATGGGGGATTTTTCCACATTTCTGTGTGGTTAAACAGCATATTAAACAAAGTTGTATCTTATAATATATAATAGTTAGCAAACGCTTGCAGATGTTTCTTTTATAACTGAGCACAAAAAGGCACCATGCAATTTGTCCGACATTACAATAGGACATTTTCAGAATAGTACGTTCTTACTATACGCTCCTCTCCGAAGTGGCGGTACTTACCACTTCACAACGTACATTTACATCAGCTGACCTCTCTATCGTGACGACTTGGAATTTCGATATTGAAGCATGGGGATGTTCAGTCACAGGGCCCAATGTGTTTACGTTTTGCTTAGGCTGTAACTGATGGTTCATCAAGTAGGTGTCGTCATTATATACGCATTTATAAAAGCGGTACTATATATATATATATGTACTGTGACGCCCATATTGATGCTATCTATGAGTTCTACCTACACATACATCTTTATAGGTACATGATTCAATGAAACATCCGTGTCTCGGGGTCAAAGGTCAAACCACTTTACAGCTCAACTAGAGCGCTTCTTAATCAGACTAGGGTTTAGAGCGACGTGGTTGAATCGAGTGAATTTTTGAGAAAATATCGATTTTTTTTCATGATTTAAGGTCCAATCCGACGGCGGGTAAACACTTTAGGATTTTCCTTTAGATAATTAGTTGTTATCATATAAACTTAACAACAATTACATGTATTAAATAAATTTGTTTTTCAGCTTAAATAAACGACTACTTTTGGATCGGATTTTGACGTACTAGGGTATTTTTTGGGAGGAAACAGGAGTACCCGGAGAAAACATACCTGGTCGGCAAGGCGACCCCATATATTTTCCTGTCCGATTCGATGAATCCTTTATCTCGACCCAGAACTCCGAGCCCCTCATCTCGATTCAGAGCTCTCTGACCCCCAAGCATCTCGATTTTGAACTTGATGAACCCATCTCGATTCAAAACACTATGTTCACCCTCATCTCTATTCAGAACTCTTTGAACCTCCTTTTTTCGAATAAGAAATTTAAGAGCCTCTCAGCTTGATTCAGAAGTCCATAACCCCTTCAACCCGATTCACAACTCTTTGAACCCCCTCATCTTGATTTTGAACTCTGAGCCCCACAAGCTCGATTCGGAACTCTATTAGCCCCCACTCATCTCGATTTTGAACTCTTTGAGAACCACTCGTCTCGATTCAGAACTCTAGGGGTACCCTCATCCCGATTTCGAACCCCCTCATATCGATTCAAAACCCTCAAGCCCCAACATCTTGACATTGAACTGTACGAGATCCCTCATAGAGTTTTACAACTCTATGAGCACTATTATCTCGATTTAAATCTCTGTTAGAGTCCCTCATCTCAATTCCGTACTTTATGAGCTTCCTTATTTTGCTTCAAATCTCTGAACCCCCTCAACTCGATTCAAAACTCGTAGAGCCCCCTCAACTCGATCTAGGAGTCTTGATTCAGAACTTTATGAGCCCACAATCTCGATTCAGGTCTGGCCACTGCGGAATATTCAGATGAATAAAACACTTTATCCTTCAAGCAGATTACTCTGTCATTGTCCCTCACTTTGGAATTTATTCCAGTCCATAACTGGATTTGCTGTGTGGCAGGATCTGTGTTTATCGACATGTTGACCTGGGACTTTGCCTCCATTCCAATCAAACGTAGTTCTGAGGTTTTCATTGGACATCCTATCCAAATGAGATTGTGTGAAACATAAAACACATAAGATAATTGTTTGAATGGCTTGTTAGTACTGTATGGGGACCTGCTTCTACCCATGCCCACTTTGTTGCTGATGTTGTTAGGGTGGGAGGATAACTAGAAGTTGGTAACTGTCAAGACATATGTACTGAAGGGACATGACAGAGAACAGAACAATGCAACACAATGTTGTTGGTTTTAATGTACATATAGTAATTTTATTAGGTACACATTTCATTATCAATGACTATTCACACACTCAACAAAATGTAACATTGTTATAATTTGAGGAGGACAGACCTCATCAGATTTCTGTACATAATCACACTGTTTAACAGCAGTATAACACAATACCGTGGACAAAACTCCCCGACTACGATAGGCTCAAATCTCCCTCGCTACCATTATAAAGACAAACTCTACGATAGACTCAAATCTCCCTCGCTACCATTATAAAGACAAAATCTACAACAGGCTCGAATCTCCCTTGCTTCCATTATAAAAACAAACTCTACGATAGACTCAAATCTCCCTCGCTTCCATTATAAAAACAAAATCTATGGTAGGCTCAAATCTCCCTCACTGTCATACAGACAAAATCTAATAGGCTCACTTCTCCCTCGTAACCATAAGGACAAAATTTAGATAGACTCCAATCTCCCAAACTACCATAAAGACAAAATCTATGATAGACTCAAATCTCCCTCACTGTCATAAAGACAAAATCTGTGTTAATCTTCAATCTAAAATCTAGGATAAGCTCCATTTCTCCCTCACTGCCATTTTAATGACAAAAACTACGAAAAACAAAACATCCTCGCTAGCAATTCACTTTGTACACGTAAAAGTGTATCCGTAGTATCACCAGAATGTATCACATGCTATAGAACTGAAATATACTGCAACATCAACTTATGTACATTTCTATAATTCTACAGCACTTGACATGTCCCTGTGCAGAATACCATGTAATGAATCTCTCCGAAAAAAACCTTTACAAAGATATTTCCCTTAACTTGAATTGTTACTGCTTAAGTTAAAGATCGCAGCCTTTTTAAACAACATCACAGAGTGTATATGTCGTACTATATTTAGTGGTAGTGTATGACTTTGTAAAGTCAGTGAGGCTACCAGCCAATTAACATTACTAATAAGTGGTTTATGGGGTCACAAACATGGAAAAGAACAGATGATTTAATTTTCTTCTTCAGCAAATAAATGTAAGCAGAACTAAAACAGAAATTTACAAAAAAACCCACAACATTAAGGGATCAACATTTGAACCAATAGTACATCATAAAAGTTCTGAATTACTTTTCTCGTGATGTATAAAAATGAACACATTTGAAAACGATCAAAACCTGAAGACCAAGAACTCGCAGGATGATTTCTGCAACTGATGTAAACAATTACCATTCATTAAAGTTCCCCATTTAATGTTTAATTTACTTATTTTATATTTTAATACCAAGGCCCAGTTGTTTAAAGGTGGTTAGCTTAATCAGTGAATAATGCAAATTTTAATTTCTCCTGTAACTTTTAAAACCAAACCATTGAATTAGTTACAACTTCCCTGGTATCAAATATCTAGTAATGTGAATTTACATGTAAATTGTGGGACTGCACCTTGTATATTCCCAGAATTATTTAATTTGAATAATACTGTTAAATAGTGATTAAACTAATCACCTTTTGAACATCTGGGCCCTGGACCTCATTTCATGCCACATTTTCATTGAAATGTCAGTTTTCACACCACAATAAATTATGGTTCTGTGTAATGGAAAAGTTCACCTGACTTAAATCCTGTGTTATCTTGAACAAATCAAATGTTGTAATTTATGGTCATGTGGAAAAATAATTTAAATGATGTTTTGAAGAGAAAATGGCATGAAATGACGTCCAGGTATTAAAATTCCTGTGGCATCGGCTGTGGTTATCAATCTATATCAAAGGCTGCCAAGTGTTATATACAAATTAAGATGAAATCTTGATAATTAACCAGCTGATTCTGATGAGGTTAAACTACAAACATTATGAGAATCACAATGCATAATCTCAAAGCATGAAATGAAGCAAGTCGAAAAAGAAGAGTTTTTAAGAATTTAAATAAGGATGCGTTTTACTTGAAAGAATGGCATTGAATTTAAAGCAAATGAATAAGCAAAATAGTTATTAAGGAAATAAATAAATATGGATACTTTTTAAAGCACAGTCCACAATCTTTTCCTAAATTTCATGATCTGATAATAACTCTGAACAAATGTTTAATATCAAAGCAGAGAAAAGCCATAACACTCATATACTATTACCTTCTGACAGTTTTAACAATACATGTATAAGCAAGTAGCATTTTCCTAGGAAGTCTTCACCAACATCTACAGCACAAAAAATTATCTTTACATAAAATCAGAACAGGCTGATAAATTAAAACATCACACGGTCACAAAATAGTTTTTTTTGGCATTGCACTTTAGTTTACCTTGTTGGTAATCATGAAACACATAGTATTCCTATTAAGATTCTTGCTGCTTCTTCAATATCATAAAATCTCCATTATGCAGAACTTCTATAATTATGATGCAAAAACCGAGAAAAAAAGTAAAGAACAGTAAGAAATATTACCTATAACCTTATATCCCTTTAAAACACATAGTTTTCTCATCTGAGGTTCATAAACCTGTTTTTTTCTTTTGGTTTTAAACACAATTTAATCCTCAATCATTTTTTCATGGTTATCACACTTCCAATTCCCCAAACACTTTGCGACACCAAATGACCTTTGTCTTCCTGGGACGATCATTGCGTTGCAGTCGTTTGACCTCCATCGGCAGTAACCTGTTGAACGCTTGTCTGTATTCCCTATCAAATGCATCTGGAGGAAAAAGACGGGTGTGTTAGCAGTGTATTTGGGATCTGGAAACATCTAGAAGCTTCTTTAATCCTATTTCCAATCATCAACTCTATCATCTAGCTTCCTGGTTACCAATATCTTTCAGCCCAGATGAACTAAAACAGTACTTAAATGATAACATTTAAGGTTTTTTAAAATCAATTTATACTATTTTTTAACAACTTTTGCTCATCAATAGGATACCGATATAAACTTTTCTTTGATAAAACAAATAAACAGAAAAACAAATTCTTTAATACAGAGCTAACCAATTAAAAGATCTGTCTCACCTCAGGATTACAAGTTTTGATTAGCGGTAAGACCCATTCAAACAGTTTTGAATTTGCATAGAAAAGGCAAGAATCACCAATTCATGCAAATAATGATGAAAGATCTTATACCTCCACAGAAACCCCTACCATGTTTTCACTGGGACCTTACACCTCCACAGAAACTAGGGCTGTAACGGTTACCCGGGTGACCCGTTACGGGCCGCGTTTGAGTGCAACCCGGGTTGGAAAAAATGTACCCGAACCCCAAAACATGTGCTTAGTACTTCTAACTAAATACAATGAAATTATAGAAAGATTGAAGCATCGACAGACTTGCCACTTCCTATTAACACAATCCTTCTGTGTACTTTATTTTGTTTGTGTATTTGTAAAACTTTTTTAGACACTGTTGCAGCGACATGTCAATAGATAATGCGGAAAACTTGACCCCGAATGCATTCAAACCTTAAATTCATTATTTAGGTATTTCAGACCTGTTTACGTTTTCTCGGACAATGTGTAGTGAATGTTTCAAAAATGTGTAATTTTTGCAGTTTATGTGTAGTGTTCAACACATCTGTTACTGACATGCAGATCGCGGATTTAGGTTCGGTTTGGAGGGGTTGATCTCTTCTCCTGATTGAAATTTAGAATAAATCTATGTAAAATGGTGACATCTTAGGCTTATACAAGTTTATAATTTATATATAGAAGACATGTAACATCAGATTGATTTATTATGGCTATTATATAGTCAAATGTACAAAATTCATTTACACATACATGTATTGAAAATATTTTTATGTGAAATGTACAGTACCCTGTGAATTTTAATATAATTTCATTTAATCAAACATTTACAACAAGATTGTAAGCACGTTTCCAATAACAAAACAGCTTGTTTGTAAATAATAATATAGATGTAATTTTAGGCCAAGAATAGGAACGAGAAAACAAATAGAAAATTTATGATGATTTTGATGACCTGCCTTTGACAAATTTAGAATCCGAAAACTCGCTTTGAACGATGGTTCATTGATCAATTAATGTTTACCAACGACGACCAACTGATCATCCTGGCCAAAAGATAATAAATTCTGGATATTAGCCTACTAAAGATCAGTTTCGCACACATCGTTTTACTAGCTGTATCAATTTTAAGATCTGCTGTAGATCTAAAACGTCCAATGGTCTTGTATGTTTCGGGTTTGTTTTTTTCGTTTTTCGTATTTCATCAATACTGGCGACAATAAGTGCAGCCGCTCGCTTTGAAAAACATGGCATTTCTCCATTCTGACGGTTTGAGGAAACTCCATTCATCAGTATATGCCGTTATGAAAGTTTGAGATGTTTTTTTTTTCAGTATCGTTCTTTCGTCAATATCATAGTTTTTCTGCTTTGCCATAAACACAAACCGTCAGCGTCAGGCGGGAAGCAAGCGAGGTGTTCACATTTTATGCTTTCGGTTATCTGGGCGCTTTCGAAGAGGACAACAATGACTATATGCGCAGGTGCATTTGAGTAGGGAAATTTATACCGCGTCAAATTCGTAGTTTTTCCAATCGATGCGTAGTTGCGCAATGGGGGTGTGAAATTCGTAGTTATTACGCCAAATGTGTAGGGGTAAACAGGTCTGGTATTTTCATGATCAGTTACTGAAGAAAGTAAAGCGTCATTAACAAAATTGTTCATTTCATCCAGTTTTCACTAGGCCTAGTACTAGTTCTTTTATTGTGAACGTAGGCCTATTTTTAGAATATGGTTCATGTACGTTTCTGGTCATGTGCAAAGCGTATACAAACAATAGTGAAGGGGTTCTGTCTGAGCAAGATGTTGGACTTGATCGTCACTCAAAATAAAGATGGTTGAAATAACATCTTAGTGCACTTATACTAGCTGTCACTGTTGGCTATGTGAGGATGATTTGCAAGGTACATGTAGTTTCTTTCACCATACTTTGTGAATTTGAAACACGAGAATGAACAGTAAACTTACGGATAACTGGGTATGGGTCGGGTTGCAAAGGTCAGGTACCCGGGGCAGAAATTTTGTACCTGTGACAGCCCTAACAGAAACCCCTACCATGTTGCCACAGGGACCTTATACCTCCACAGAAATCCCTACCATGTTGCCACAGGGACCTTTTACCTCCGAGAAACCCCTACCAATGAGCCACAGGGACCTTATACCTCCACAGAAACCCTTACCATGTAGCCACAGGGACCTTATACCTCCACAGAAACCCCTACCATGTTGTCACAGGGACCTTATACCTCCACAGAAACCCCTACCATGTTGTCACAGGGACCTTATACCCCCACAGAAACCCCTACAATGTTGTCACAGGGACCTTATACCTCCACAGAAACCCCTACCATGTTGTCACAGGGACCTTATACCTCCACAGAAACCCTTACCATGTAGCCACAGGGACCTTATACCTCCACAGAAACCCCTTCAATGTTGCCACAGGGACCTTATACCTCCACAGCAACCCCTACCATGAAGTCACAGGGACCTTATACCTCCACAGAAACCCCTACCAATGAGCCACAGGGACCTTATACCTCCAAAGAAACCCCTACCATGTAGCCACAGGGACCTTATACCTCCACAGAAACCGCTACCATGTTGCCACAGGGACCTTATACCTCCACAGAAACCCCTACCATGTAGTCACTGGGACCTTATACCTCCACAGAAACCCCTACCATGTAGTCACAGGGACCTTACACCTCAACAGAAACACCTACCATGTTGCCACAGGGACCTTATACCTCCACAGAAACCCCTACCATGTAGTCACTGGGACCTTATACCTCCACAGAAACCCCTACCATGTAGTCACAGGGACCTTATACCTCCACAGAAACCCCTACCATGTAGTCACTGGGACCTTATACCTCCACAGAAACCCCTACCATGTAGTCACTGGGACCTTATACCTCCACAGAAACCCCTACCATGTAGTCACAGGGACCTTACACCTCCACAGAAACCCCTACCATGTAGTCACAGGGACCATATACCTCCACAGAAACCCCTTCCATGTAGTCACTGGGACCTTATACCTCCACAGAAACCCCTACCATGTAGCCACAGGGACCTTATACTGCCACAGAAACCCCTACCATGTAGTCACTGGGACCTTATACCTCCACAGAAACCCCTACCATGTAGCCACAGGGACCTTATACCGCCACAGAAACCCCTACCATGTAGCCATAGGGACCACATACCTCCACAGAAACCCCTACCATGTAGTCACAGGGACCATATACCTCCACAGAAACCCCTACCATGTAGTCACAGGGACCTTACACCTCCACAGAAACCCCTACCATGAAGTCACAGGGACCTAACACCTCAACAGAAACACCTACCATGTAGTCACAGGGACCTTATATCTCCACAGAAACCCCTACCATGTAGCCACAGGGACCTCATACCTCCACAGAAACCCCTACCATGTAGCCACAGGGACCTTATACCTCCACAGAAACCCCTACCATGTTGTCACAGGGACCTTATACCTCCACAGAAACCCCTACCATGTTGTCACAGGGACCTTATACCCCCACAGAAACCCCTACCATGTTGTCACAGGGACCTTATACCTCCACAGAAACCCCTACCATGTTGTCACAGGGACCTTATACCTCCACAGAAACCCCTACCATGTAGCCACAGGGACCTTATACCTCCACAGAAACCCCTTCAATGTTGCCACAGGGACCTTATACCTCCACAGCAACCCCTACCATGTAGTCACAGGGACCTTATACCTCCACAGAAACCCCTACCAATGAGCCACAGGGACCTTATACCTCCAAAGAAACCCCTACCATGTAGCCACAGGGACCTTATACCTCCACAGAAACCGCTACCATGTTGCCACAGGGACCTTATACCTCCACAGAAACCCCTACCATGTAGTCACTGGGACCTTATACCTCCACAGAAACCCGTACCATGTAGTCACAGGGACCTTACACCTCAACAGAAACACCTACCATGTTGCCACAGGGACCTTATACCTCCACAGAAACCCCTACCATGTAGTCACTGGGACCTTATACCTCCACAGAAACCCCTACCATGTAGTCACTGGGACCTTATACCTCCACAGAAACCCCTACCATGTAGTCACAGGGACCTTACACCTCCACAGAAACCCCTACCATGTAGTCACAGGGACCATATACCTCCACAGAAACCCCTTCCATGTAGTCACTGGGACCTTATACCTCCACAGAAACCCCTACCATGTAGCCACAGGGACCTTATACTGCCACAGAAACCCCTACCATGTAGTCACTGGGACCTTATACCTCCACAGAAACCCCTACCATGTAGCCACAGGGACCTTATACCGCCACAGAAACCCCTACCATGTAGCCATAGGGACCACATACCTCCACAGAAACCCCTACCATGTAGTCACAGGGACCATATACCTCCACAGAAACCCCTACCATGTAGTCACAGGGACCTTACACCTCCACAGAAACCCCTACCATGTAGTCACAGGGACCTAACACCTCAACAGAAACACCTACCATGTAGTCACAGGGACCTTATATCTCCACAGAAACCCCTACCATGTAGCCACAGGGACCTCATACCTCCACAGAAACCCCTACCATGTAGCCACAGGGACCTTATACCTCCACAGAAACCCCTACCATGTTGTCACAGGGACCTTATACCTCCACAGAAACCCCTACCATGTTGTCACAGGGACCTTATACCTCCACAGAAACCCCTACCATGTTGTCACAGGGACCTTATACCTCCACAGAAACCCCTACCATGTAGCCACAGGGACCTTATACCTCCACAGAAACCCCTTCAATGTTGCCACAGGGACCTTATACCTCCACAGCAACCCCTACCATGTAGTCACAGGGACCTTATACCTCCACAGAAACCCCTACCAATGAGCCACAGGGACCTTATACCTCCAAAGAAACCCCTACCATGTAGCCACAGGGACCTTATACCTCCACAGAAACCGCTACCATGTAGCCACAGGGACCTTATACCTCCACAGAAACCCCTACCATGTAGTCACTGGGACCTTATACCTCCACAGAAACCCCTACCATGTAGTCACAGGGACCTTACACCTCAACAGAAACACCTACCATGTTGCCACAGGGACCTTATACCTCCACAGAAACCCCTACCATGTAGTCACTGGGACCTTATACCTCCACAGAAACCCCTACCATGTAGTCACTGGGACCTTATACCTCCACAGAAACCCCTACCATGTAGTCACAGGGACCTTACACCTCCACAGAAACCCCTACCATGTAGTCACAGGGACCATATACCTCCACAGAAACCCCTTCCATGTAGTCACTGGGACCTTATACCTCCACAGAAACCCCTACCATGTAGCCACAGGGACCTTATACTGCCACAGAAACCCCTACCATGTAGTCACTGGGACCTTATACCTCCACAGAAACCCCTACCATGTAGCCACAGGGACCTTATACCGCCACAGAAACCCCTACCATGTAGCCATAGGGACCACATACCTCCACAGAAACCCCTACCATGTAGTCACAGGGACCATATACCTCCACAGAAACCCCTACCATGTAGTCACAGGGACCTTATACCTCCACAGAAACCCCTACCATGTAGTCACAGGGACCTAACACCTCAACAGAAACACCTACCATGTAGTCACAGGGACCTTATATCTCCACAGAAACCCCTACCATGTAGCCACAGGGACCTCATACCTCCACAGAAACCCCTACCATGTAGCCACAGGGACCTTATACCTCCACAGAAACCCCTACCATGTTGTCACAGGGACCTTATACCTCCACAGAAACCCCTACCATGTTGTCACAGGGACCTTATACCCCCACAGAAACCCCTACCATGTTGTCACAGGGACCTTATACCTCCACAGAAACCCCTACCATGTTGTCACAGGGACCTTATACCTCCACAGAAACCCCTACCATGTAGCCACAGGGACCTTATACCTCCACAGAAACCCCTTCAATGTTGCCACAGGGACCTTATACCTCCACAGCAACCCCTACCATGTAGTCACAGGGACCTTATACCTCCACAGAAACCCCTACCAATGAGCCACAGGGACCTTATACCTCCAAAGAAACCCCTATCATGTAGCCACAGGGACCTTATACCTCCACAGAAACCCCTACCATGTTGCCACAGGGACCTTATACCTCCACAGAAACCCCTACCATGTAGTCACTGGGACCTTATACCTCCACAGAAACCCCTACCATGTAGTCACAGGGACCTTACACCTCAACAGAAACACCTACCATGTTGCCACAGGGACCTTATACCTCCACAGAAACCCCTACCATGTAGTCACAGGGACCTTACACCTCCACAGAAACCCCTACCATGTAGTCACAGGGACCTAACACCTCAACAGAAACACCTACCATGTAGTCACAGGGACCTTATACCTCCACAGAAACCCCTACCATGTAGCCACAGGGACCTCATACCTCCACAGAAACCCCTACCATGTAGCCACAGGGACCATATACAGTAAACTCCACTTAATGTCACGTCGGTTAATATCACTTTTCGGTTATTATCACGTTTTCTTCATGCACCGTTTTTCCTGCTATATAATCTATGTAATGCCATTCTTTTAATATCACTTGTTTCCAGGTGGATTTCGGTTAATATCACTTTTTTTGGCCACTGTCACACAAAAATTACAGGTAAATGTTAGAAATACTTTCATATAAATGCCCCAGGGACTCGAGTTTCACACCTGAAATCGCTATGTAAACAACGCCGTGGTCAGCTGCGTCTTTTTCACACCTACCTGATCACTGCCGTACTAGTCGAACAATAGATTGACTTGGCATACCGGAGCAATGATTACACCTTTGGATGAGGGAACCCATACTTTTGTAATCTTATATAACGCCATGTGTGATTTAATGAGTTCCTAACACGAGTTCCATTTCGTCTTAGATCGAATTCACGTTGTCGTGAAGAAGGCTTACAAGTGGATGGTCTTCCGTAAACATGACGAAATATTTATTGAAATTAAAATAAAAAGTGTCTTTTAAACAATAAGTGTCCAATTAATTAATTTAAGCTAATGTTCACGTAAAATGCAGAGATATCGTCTTTGTTATGATTTTTAAATAGCCAAAGCGACTCCGACATGCCGTGATTCTAGGCCGGCTGGTGAATAAATATAAGTGCCGAGACTAAATCTTATCGCGTGGTTGTTTTATTTGCATAGAGGTCATCCAATGAAACGTCACGTTTCAAAGGTAAAAGTTCATTTCGCGGTAGCGTTATACAACCGACAAACTCTGTGAACACGATGTCGCACTTGCAGCGAATATCTAAAGAAATTAAACAAACAACAGATTTCACAAGCGAAAAACCAGTATACATATCAAGATAACGGTAAATATTTACGGAGTGTCATGATTTCAAAACACGAATTTGATGCAGAATACCAGCCACTTGTATGCCTAACGTTACGTCATTACAGTAGGCCTACTGCAGTAAACAATCGTAGTACGTTTCGTCCCTGGTTTCGTGTGAAGCTAGCCTACTGATAATATTACGTACGAACAATATATCTGAAAATAAGTGCATTCCAGAATAAAACCAAAGATTATACTGTCACTGGAGTGAAAAAAACATTGTTAGTGATAAAATATCTTTATTCAACAATCTTCTCTGTTGAGTCACAGCACTACGACATTTAACCAAGTCCACTTCCGGTTTTGAGGGCTGAAAAATGTCAGAAAATACGTTTTCTTTTAATATCATGTTCCGGTTAATATCATGTTTTCCCCGGACAAATGAGAAGTGATATTAAGCGGAGTCTACTGTACCTCCACAGAAACCCCTACCATGTAGATATATAGTCACAGGGACCTTATACCTCCACAGAAACCCCTACCATGTAGTCACAGGGACCATATACCTCCACAAAAACCCCTTCAATGTTGCCACAGGGACCTTATACCTCCACAGAAACCCCTTCAATGTTGCCACAGGGACCTTATACCTCCATAGAAACCCCTTCAATGTTGCCACAGGGACCTTATACCTCCACAGAAACCCCTTCAATGTTGCCACAGGGACCTTATACCTCCACAGAAACCCCTTCAATGTTGCCACAGGGACCTTATACCTCCAAAGAAACCCCTACCATGTAGTCACAGGGACCTTATACCTCCACAGAAACCCCTACCATGTAGTCACAGGGACCTTATATCTCCACAGAAACCCCTACCATGTAGTCACAGGGACCTCATACCTCCACAGAAACCCCTACCATGTAGTCACAGGGACCATATACCTCCACAGAAACCCCTTCAATGTTGCCACAGGGACCTTACTCCACAGAAACCCCTTCAATGTTGCCACAGGGACCTTATACCTCCACAGAAACCCCTTCAATGTTGCCACAGGGACCTTATACCTCCACAGAAACCCCTTCAATGTTGCCACAGGGACCTTATACCTCCACAGAAACCCCTACCATGTAGCCACAGGGACCTTACACCTTCAAAGAAACCCCTACTATGTAGTCACAGGGACCTTACACCTCCACAGAAACCCCTACCATGTAGCCACAGGGACCATATACCTCCACAGAAACCCCTACCATGTAGTCACAGGGACCTTATATCTCCACAAAAACCCCTACCATGTAGTCACAGGGACCTTATACCTCCACAGAAACCCCTACCATGTAGTCACAGGGACCTTATACCTCCACAGAAACCCCTACCATGTAGCCATAGGGACCTTATACCTCTACAGAAACCCCTTCAATGTTGCCACAGGGACCTTATACCTCTACAGAAACCCCTACCATGTAGCCACAGGGACCTTACACCTCAACAGAAACACCTACCATGTTGCCACAGGGACCTTACACCTCCAAAGAAACCCCTACTATGCTGCACCAAAATCTAACAGGTTGTTGTCAAAAACTATCATGTTGCTACAGAGACCTATGATGTTACCTATGGAGATCTACAATGTTGCTATAGAGAAGTACGTTGTTACCTATTGAGATCTACCAGGTTGCTATAGAGACCTACAGTGTTACCTATGGAGATCTACAATGTTGCTATAGAGAAGTACGTTGTTACCTATTGAGATCTACCAGGTTGCTATAGAGACCTACGATGTTACCTATGGAGAGCTTCCACCTTGCCAATAAAACTTACCATGATCAATGTTTTCTCTGCCACAAGCAGTGAAAGCCAGGAATAACATGTCACGATATAAACTCCTGTATTTCGGCCTGCGCAGTCTGTGTCGACGCCGACAATTCCCGATCATTTTGATGGGTGACAGGACGTCGTTACACTGAATATTGGTTATAATCTGATGAAGTGTTCTGTTGAAATGAAAGAGACAGAAAACTTAATTTCATAATATGTTTGAAAGAAATACTGTAAGCATACATATTTGAGTGGTAATCTTATTTTAGCAATTTTTGCGCTGAAATGATCATTTTAACTACGCTTACTTCAGCTTCAATACAAGTTAGTTTTATAATTGCAAAAATTCATCATTTCACTTTAATATCTGTTATGTGCTGAAATTTTAGAGTGCCAAAATAACTAGGTTTACAGTAGTTCATCTGCTAGTTTCCATGTTTTTAAAAATTAATTAACTGCTACTTCTAAATATCCAATCCAAGGGTATCTTAGCAAGAACATGGGACATTTCAAACTGAGTTTCTAAGGTCAATTTTATGTTTGGATACATTAAGATTTTGTTTTTAAAGAATTCAAAAGTTATTAAATAATACAAGATGACAATATAAGGATTTAAATACAACTTTTTGAGACAAGCTAAAGCTTGTCATTCATAATCAATTTCATCAAGAACAGGGGTCAGTTAGGTCAATAGCGTCAATACAAATCACAAATCCTACATCCAAAGCAGGTGGGACATTTGTAGTAAGTACACTGTGGTAACTCGTACCAATGAAAACTGACCAATCAAATGCTGTGTAACATCTCAAATAAATTAGAATTATACTTACGCTCTGTTAAATGGCTGTTGCTCTGTTATCAAGGCATCTACAGTATGGGAACTGTGACCTGAAATGATACATTTCTTAATAAAGGACCATAGCTTTAAGATTATCCCAGACAAGACCAGGGCCGTTTTCGTTTAGGTGGTTGAACCGGTCGAACCAAAGTTGTTCGTTTATGTTATAAGGTCGGACCTGGTAATCTGATGTTGCTTTCAGGCAAGCCTTGAGAAAGCCTTGCCGGGCCTGTATAAACATTTGCAGGTCCGCCAGGAGTTCTACCAAAAATGTTACATTTAAAAGCGAGCAAACAGGTTGTTCGGCATAAACGAAAACGGCCCAGATTGTCTATTGATAATTATTACATCAAGGATCATATAGTTTAGAAGGAAGCTGAAACACCACGGCGAATGCGTATGCACATGCCGAAGTGCAAAAGTGATAAGATGGTTGTAAAGCTTTGCTGAATTTGTTTTTACAACTCAAAGGGAGTCCAGAATCTTTGCAATGTAAATTAAAGGCAAGAAATATCTTAAATCTTAAAGTTTAACTTTTCTTTTGAAAAGATCTCCAAAAGGAGAAGTGGTAAAGACTATGCTTCAGGTAGACAGAATGACTGACAACCAGATCTCAATGTAGTGAGTATGTTCCTGGGATCGTAACAGCTTGAATCTTCTTCCAATATTAGCACAAGAAAATTCCAGTTTCTCCCAATATCAGCACAAGAAAATTCCAGTTTCTCCCAATATCAGCACAAGAAAATTCCAGTTTCTCCCAATATCAGCACAAGAAAATTCCAGTTTCTCCCAATATCAGCCATACTTCCAATATCAGCACAAGAAAATTCCAGTTTCTCCCAATATCAGCTACAGTAGAAATATTTGAGTAATACAGGAAAGAGTTTTACCTTCATTCCAAAGCTTGTACATGGGGAGTCCCACCTCGTCATGTATACGAATGTTGTCCCACAGCGGGCGAATTAACACGTGTTGACTCGTGTACACAGCTGTTGACTTAACCTGACACAGAAGGATCAAATTAGACAGACAACATCTCATGAATTCGTTTGTCTTGTAACAACTTTGTTCCAGTAAAAATGCTACATAATATAAAAACTTTTTATAGTTCAGACCTCATTTTTCTTCACAAACAAAACATAAGAATTAGGCTTGATTATAGTTTCGCCTTTTCGGCTTTTTCAATTACCAGAGGTAAGTCAAAAGTCCATTCCGGGTATAGTAGTATGAAAAAATAAGATTTTAGTGGATAATTGTTTAACAACCCTTCAAAAGTCATGTTTTTAAAGCCCAAATTGGAGAACCTTTGGTTAAACATTCTCACAATTGTGGTTGTGTTCAGTATGATGGCATTAGTAACTTGACCAAGTTTCAGTTCAATCAGATATCAATATTAACATAAAAGTGGTTATAAAACACAAATTCTCAAAATTCTGATGTTTTTATCCCAAAATACCAGAACTTGTAAAACAATTTCCTGAAAGTTGGGGTTAGGTGCTCACTATGGAAGTTTAAGTAACATGACTAAGTTTGAATTTAATTGGATATCAATAACACTACAAAAAGAGGATTTTAACAATGCCACCGGAAAAGAAATACCTTAATCGTATTGGGACATACAAAATTACTTCTGAGTTTCAATTGTTTGTTTAGATAGGGGGCATATATATGTAATTAATCAAGTTTGCCAGCAATAGGAATGCATGCAAAAAAGTTCAATGACAATATTCTTATGTTAAATTTGCAATTTGCCTGAACAAAACCTTTTTTTTTGCCTATGAAGCAAGCTTTAATAATTGTTATTTCACCAGCTGACAATAGTGTATAGATAGGATTTAACTGATTCAGTTATATTTAGCCTGTGTTAAGAAGCTATTTATGAGACAGACATTAATTTCTTGTGTAAGTGAACTTCAGTTGTTGATGAAAATGTATACTTACTGTTTTAGCGTTGGTAGATTTAGATGTTAATAACAATCCCGGCATATGACTAGGTACTTCTATCCTCTTGAAATACCAAACCTAAATAGTAATAAAAATAATTACAAGTCAACTACTTTCAAAGAAAGATTTCAAATATTGCATTTTTAGTACACATAATCATCATCAAAAGTTTCTTCAAATGTTTTTTCCTCTTGACAACTAAATTTTCAGAGCTCAAGTCAATAAAGTCAGGAGCATTTTGGAGAATGTGAATTCTAATGAGCTGGTTTCGGGACAGCAACATCTGGTATCTTATCAGAATTGTAAAGACGTTGTTGAAATCAGAAAAATTAGTATAACTGTCTGAATTAAGATATACTTCAAATTCAGTTAACTGCTGCCAATGCAATGTCCTCAACTAACTTCATATTGGACACATCAGCAATTGTTCAAGTTTTTATCAAAAGGTAATTTCTTTTATGGAAATTCAGAAAAATACTGCTTTTCTTACTCAATTTTAATTAGAGAAGAAACATAGATCACATATATCACAAAGTCGAACCATGTTACCTCGTAATCGTAAAACCTAAAGATTCTGTTTAACTCGAAGTATTTTTTCGGTCAGGACCAGACTTCGCACCTAGTATTATAACTCATTTAACTCAAATATTTTTATAACTTGAAGTTTTCCAACAGTACCGCTGACTCTCAGATAACGAGGATTGATTGTATATTTATTTCTCAATATTTCAGTTTGTGATACTGGGACAGGATGAACAGTATAGAATCTTACCAGGTTCCAGAATATTATGGGATGTTCATCAAGGAAGACGTCTACACTGAGTGACATATCTCCCTCGCTATTGAGTATGTTTTCCAGCTCTTTCCTCAACACCAAAGGACTCAGGTACGGCACAGTGATAGGGTCCATGGATGTCGTACCCCTGTAACACAACGATTGGCACATCTAGTTAACACATGCACACGAACCGACTGAGAATCATAATAGCATAACAAGACAACAGGATAATTAATAAACATAACGATAGTGTGATAGGGGTCAATGGACGTCATACCCCTGTAACACAACGATAGGCACATCCAGTTTACACATGTACAAAGACATTCTTATCTAATGGTAAGGGAATTATAATCTACAGTAACAAGACAACAGGATGACTCATTCTTCTGTTGGGAACAGATGTCATACTATTAACTCAGTAATACATCTAATTCCAAAACACACGATTACAGGCACAATACATATTAGGAAAGAATGCCAAACTTCACTTATACATCTAATTCCAAAACACATAATTACAGGCACAATACATATTAGGAAAGAATGCCAAACTTCACTTATACATCTAATTCCAAAACACATAATTACAGGCACAATACATAAAAGGAAAGAATGCCAAACTTCACTTATACATCTAATTCCAAAACACATAATTACAGGCACAATACATATTAGGAAAGAATGCCAAACTTCACTTATACATCTAATTCCAAAACACATAATTACAGGCACAATACATAAAAGGAAAGAATGCCAAACTTCACTTATACATCTAATTCCAAAACACATAATTACAGGCACAATACATAAAAGGAAAGAATGCCAAACTTCACTTATACATCTAATTCCAAAACACATAATTACAGGCACAATACATAAAAGGAAAGAATGCCAAACTTCACTTATACATCTAATTCCAAAACATGTGATTAAGAAATTGTCCTTGCCCGGGAAAACTTTCTTGGAACATTACACATATCAAGTCGCTTTATCATATTCTCCAAATTAACTTTTATACATTTGCTAAGAGGTTGAGATACCTGAGGTGTATAATTCAAATGGAATATTTATTATTTTGGGATAAGAGTACTTGCCTCTCCATGAAATCCTTCTTCATCTCTGGTAGATCTGACGGGCGGGTGGGTAGCTCATTATCCTCCTCTATAGAGATGTTGAGAGGGGAGCGTATAAACTGATTCTGAAAGTTATCCATTGAGTCAAACGAGGTACCAAACATCATGTCTGTAGCACTGGTCAGACATTCACTTGTACATCGCCGACGAGAGGTTACGTCAAACTCCGAGCTACCACTTGTACCTATAACAAACAATGATAGTTGATGATAACGTCAGTTAGTTACATGGCACAGTGACCTTTTTACAGTCCACCTCACATCGTCAGTGGGTGATGATGCTAATCTTGTGGATTAACATGGCACAGTGACCTTTTTACAGTCCACCTCACATTGTCAGTGTGTGATGATGCTAATCTTGTGGATTAACATGGCACAGGGACCTTTTACAGTCCACCTCACATTGTCAGTGTGTGATGATGAAGAATCTTGGGGACTAACATGGCATAGTGATTTATTGACAGTCCACTTCACATCGTCTTGGGTACTTAATGAAGCAGACATAATGGAAGATTTATCAAAATATTCTTTTAATTAATTTTGCCCTAAAATTTCATAATGAACAATTCCAGCGTTTGAATAGGAAAAGTTCAAAGGTGTCTTCAGAGATGAATGAGCTTTTGCCAGTAAAGGTTTAAAAATTACAGCAAGAAGTTATCATTAGAACAAAAGAAACAATAATATCCGAAAATATCTCCCTTCAATAAAGGTTACATTAATACTGATCAAGATGAAGATCACTGTAAAAACGTTTTTAAGACTACCTGACGGACTTGAGCAACGAGCAGCTTCGGCCAGATGGGCATCCTTCCGTGCAGATGGATGAGACTGGGCAGGACTTGCATGACCATCACCGTCCAGACTGTCTTCCCCGGGGAAGAAGAAATTGTTATTTTCCACGCTACCCAGGGATGAGGTGTCCTGGAGAACCCACGGATCATTTGTCGAAGTCTCTGATACAGAGTCCCGATCATGATCTCTCGTTTGCATATGGTGCTCTTCTACTTTGTCTACAAGGTCGTTCATGTCCATGTCGTCCACATCTGTATTGCGGCTATGGTCTCTCCAGTCCTGGCATCAACATATATAATATCCACATCATTGTCTGTATTACTGATAGAGCTATCAAGTGCAATAAAACTGTTTTACAATGCACCTCACTGGTAGACAAATTGATAATAATTTTACAGCAAAATGTCGGAGACATAAAGCATACCAAAAACGAAGACAAAGATCCTGGGTAAGTTGGCGAATATGACTACAAGATACTATGTTTATTGCTGCACTTTTATGGATTTGTCAACTTCTCGCTATCTATTGGCCATTTTTACCACATACACTGGAGATAATTTATCACACTTCAATTTGTGTTGTACTCAAATAGTCCAAGATATATTTCACTCTTACCTTGACATAAATCTGTAGTCTTGGTACAATCTTTGTCTGACAAAATACACACCTACACAAGCAGAAAACAAAATCAGAATATATTAAGTTTGATGCATATTATCTGGATCCTGAAATGAATCAATGTTACAAGTAATGGCTGAGCTATGAAATTACCTAAAATATATCTTCAACAGTTTGATCTTTTTCCTTTATGTCGCTTCTTTCCGTCATTTGCTCCAAGCTATATGAAATTTAAGAATTTTTCTAGGTAGCAATAACTTTAAATGTCAAATCAAATATACTCGTCAGGCAGCAACCTACATATGAAAATTGAGAAAGGTCCATTCTGTAATTCTCAAGAAACAGCGATAACAAAATATCATTGTCAAAATTTAAGATGGACACCTGCCAGCTATTTTGTAGTTCTGATCAGTCCCAAAATCCAAAGGGGCACAATTATGGACAAAAGGGAACCTACATACGAAATTTAAAAAGATATATCCACTACTTCTCAAGAATACTGATTGCCGCATGTCAGCCATATTGTTTTTCTGATCAGTTCTAAAATTAAAAGAGTAAAACTTCGGACCAAAAGGAACCGTCAGAAAGATCAATCCAGGACTTCTCAAGAAACAGCGATACCAATTGGGAAGTGATATCGATAACAAGAATTGCATAAGGATTGAGACTTAATGGCAGATAACGAGCGGGGGCAATTTGAACGACCCAACATCTGATAATGTTGGACTAAAAACCCAAACATAATGTTGAACTGAGGTATCAATGGAAAATGTGCTGCATGATTATGTAACAGCTAAAGGCCCTAACATCAATGCAACATAATGTTAATACAAAGCTTACGTGGAGTTAAGATTGGAGTCGTCAGCCAACCAGCCACTCATGATTTCCTCATCATACAACAGAGATTTACACCGCGTACAGCGGCAACAACTGCTGATTTCTGTCTCTATGGCGATGTCATTCAGTGATGGAGCCAAACTCGCGAAATGTACCGATTTCTGCTCTCCGAACTCCTTCAGGGGAATGTACTGCTCCATGAATGACGTAGACGGCATGAAACTTCCTACAATATATCAAATATAAGCACATATTGTAAAAAGAATTTTATCATGGTATTTACCTCCTTTATAATGCCATGTACATGTATAGTACCATAATACAATACCCTATATGACAATATTATATAGTTATACCGCAGTACCTTAATACTATACCCAGTATGGTTATATGATATAGTTATACCGCAGAACCATAATTCCATACCCAGTATAATCATATGATCTAGTTATACCGCAGAACCATAATACTATACCAAGTATGGTTATATGATATAGTTATACTGTAGTACCATAATACTATAACCAGTGTGGTTATAATTATATGATCTAGTTATACTGTAGTACCATAATACTATAACCAGTGTGGTTATATGATCTAGTTATACTGTAGTACCATGATACTATAACCAGTATGGTTATATGATATAGTTATACTGTAGTACCATAATACTATAACCAGTGTGGTTATAATTATATGATCTAGTTATACTGTAGTACCATAATACTATAACCAGTGTGGTTATAATTATATGATCTAGTTATACTGTAGTACCATAATACTATAACCAGTGTGGTTATATGATCTAGTTATACTGTAGTACCATAATACTATAACCAGTGTGGTTATATGATCTAGTTATACTGTAGTACCATGATACTATAACCAGTGTGGTTATATGATCTAGTTATACCGTATTACATACCACAATACACATACTAGTATCCCTTGTTATAACATTACATAATTTCTTTATACATTTATAGTTTAACCTCAATAATAACAGTTCTGTACAATAATGCCAGCATGATTTGTATCATTTGGAGCAAAGCCTAGTTGTGTAATGATAACCGAAAACAGTGATTAAATCGAGCTTGACATCGGATCGATTTGATAATCTGTTGAACATATAAAAGATCCATTTTGAAGTTTTGCCTTAAGAAGATTATTTCTGTAGGTTTGTCATGAAGAACTGAAATTCTGAAATTCAATCAGATATACACATTGTTTCATGTTTAATACTAAATAAGTCCCCTTCGTCAGTCTTTGTTTGAACCATGTCAGCATTCATGTGTGGAATCATAGTCAGTGTAGTGTTTGACTAAATCCGCACAATTTAAGTGCCTGTCTGCCTCTAGTACACATACCTGGAACAGCCTTAGTCACATTTCAAAGACAATTATATGACAAAAACTATCTGTTAAACCGACTATAATTCAGTGTTCAACTATATACTTGGGCCTTTAGCTACATAAAATGATTTTTTTTCTAATCATGACAAAAATGATCAGTGTAGATATGATTGTTACTTACCAACAGGCAATGCAGTGGCTGTATCTTTGGATTCATCGTGTGCATCACTGCGCCGTACATCCCTGTCGGAGCCCATGCCAGTCTTCCTAGGGGGTACATCCAGCGCCCCCTTGTGGTGTGCGAGTCCGTCCTCGCTGTGTAGACTGTCGTTGTCATTTGTATGTGACAGCGACGTGTTTGAACCTGTCTTTGTTGGGGTGCTCATCGTCTGTTTAATCTCGCTGAACTTGTTTGCAAGAGCTCCAAATCCAGACTTTAACGCACCACTTAGGCGTTCATTATGCTTTCGAAAACTTCCTACTTTTCTAGGCCCCCCGGAATCTGGAGTTCTTGCTTGACTAGATTCTTGTTTTTCATCCAAGGAATCATTAGATTTTTTTAAAGATGATGATAAAGACTGTAAATAGCCCTTTACAGGCCAAAACCCACGTCCAGGTTTCTCCGTGTTGTCCAAGGATCCTGGAGAGCTATTTGTCCTTCCGATATCCATCAACCTCTTTCCAATTTTTTCCACAGGGGAAAGAGGTTGGGAACCAGTACTTGTAACACTGACAGCATCCAAGCTCTGAGCTGATCCTAGACAAAACACATTTTTATTTTCACTGTTTGATCTAGTCCTTTTCGCATCTTCACCAATATTGCACTCGTGAGCAGTGATGCCAGAACTTGAAACAGTTTCATTAAAATCAAATTGATCACTAGATTCTGGCAGTGTACTAATCTCATATGGAGGTGAGACACACTTGGAAAACGTCACATTCGTCTCACTGGAAAGTTTGGACTTAGAATCAGACGGGGGCATATTTCGAGTGTCGTCCATGAACAAGCCCAGGGGGTCATTTGTTGTGACGGGGGTACCAATGGAATGTAGTATAGGGGACGGGTCAAGTGTCTCTGGTGCACTGACCGAGTTGGACATGGAAGACGATTTCATATCTATAGGGATAGATATAGGCCTGGCCGAGCTAGTCCGAGTATAATTATTGTCACTAACCTGTACACGACACTCATCTAGCACTACCCCACTATCCTTGGTGTCATCACTAGTCCGTGCCTCATCAGACAGACCACTGTCCTCAGGTTTATCCAGCTCCACTTCAAATATGTCGTCATCACTGTGCTTCCCTTCCAGTTCACTAAATTTGAGGAGCAGGCGGTCCTCTCCGCTGACGTGACGCGGGCGCCAGTTCTCGCTGACACTATGAGAACGAGGCTTGTTGTAATCCCCGGCACTCTTGTGTCGTTTTCTCTTCCCATTGTTATTGTCGAAAGATAGCTGTCTTTGAAAATCATTTGGTCGGACGTTTTCATTTACCATTATCAATCCAGTGGATGACAAACTCACTGAAATGAAAAAAGAAAATTTCTTGAAAATGTATTCAAAACCAAAACATAAATATTTACAAAAAAAACCCCAAAAAACTGACAAAACAAAACAACGGCAAACAAAAAATTTTGCATGACATGTTTAGCAATTTCTCCATCTTCACTTCATGTAAAGTGTCAAATTGATGTCTTATTGAAATGGTATCACTTTCATAGTGTTAAATCTGATGTCACACATTATATACTGAAAAAGAGTAAATTCATGTACTTTAATAACTGCATCAAAACCACATGATGTTCTGAATGATAAAAGAAGAGAGCTAGGAATTTTACCCCCATTCTACCTGTTTTGAATTCCTTCCTGCTGGCTGTAGTTGTTTTATAACTCTTCAATGTTATTAGTATGTATTGTAAAACCCATCCTTGATATCTAGGGGTTACGCTCACCTATGCTCTCTACATACCTGACATATTAAAGGCCCAATATACGTAACTTTCGGCAAATCTTGAAGCGAAAATCAAGCCTATAAACTGATTACATTTATAGATTTAGTTAAGATTAACTGATACCAGCAATATTCAAGGCGAATTCTTACGCGGTTACCGGTACAGCAGCAGTTGAAACTCGGTATTTGTAAACATGCGTCCATTTTGAACTGTCTTCTCACTTCGGTTTGCTGTTGAAGTGGGCCCCACCTGAATTCTTTTCATTTCTTTGGATTTTTCTGTCAAGACTTTCTTGTTAGTTACTGCTCGGGTTAACTTCGTTTTTGGCTTATTTTTGCATGGTTATTAACTGGATTTTTTTCCATAATTTTTCAGAATCACGAAAAGTTTCCTGAAGTTACGTATATTGGGCCTTTAACAGGTGTGTAGAGAACGAAGATGAGTACAGTACCCCTGGTTAGCAAGGATGTGTGAAATCTTGTGCCATATCAAACATACTCAGACTGCCTTTTAATGTTTCATGACTACCAATACTGCCAATACTGCCAAGCGATTTCCGTACAATGCTTCCGACTCGGGATCGGAATGCAGTGGGGTCAGCATCACTGGCAGGAAACTCCAAGTCTTTTTTTCCTGTGAAGAAATATTTCAGTATTCTAAATTTCTGTAACATTTTCTTAATTCCATTTAAGTTTCTTTAGATCATATACCTTCAGTATTTTATTTGCCAAGATGAAAGAAAGATTTGGCCCAGATACCAAGCTTAATCTGTATAGAAATCGTACCAATCTGGACAGGACTAATACCCCCAAATAAAGCTTGTGTATAATTCCAAATTTGACACCATTCATTGAAATGAAAGAAAGAAGCTTTAATTGAAAACCTGATGTCCGAGTTGAATTGTGTTTCCGCGGCAATGTGAAGCGGAGTGAGGACTTGTTTTCCTTTTTCACTTTCCCCAGCTCCTTATCCTCTTGAATGGTCATCTCGGACACCCCTTGAACAATGATTTTAGCTTCATCATATGTCATGGAATTGTAGCCACGGTCAGAAACCATTCCTGGTGAAATCCATGAAAATATGTTAAAAATTCAGATTTTTTAATGAAATTCTAAACTATTTAAGAGAAAATTCACAAAAAATATTTGAAACATTCAGCTAGAATTCAAGGTTATCTTAAATCATTGAAGATTATCAGGGTTGAACAAATAAATTATTAAAATAAATACAGCTGTTCAATAAGATTAGGGTTCAAATGATTGCTAAATGATGTTATATATTTTGTCATTCAATATTGATTTGTGGGCTCACAAATGTCCAAATGAACAGAAACAGAAAATTTTGATCTTGCATCCATTTTTAATCACAAGTGAAACTAATTTAAGGAATATTGTTAATTGGGACTTGAATATACATTTATTACATAGTTAGAGCACCTGTTTCACTAACATATTACCTTGAATAAGGCACTGCCAAAAAAGGCATATCCTAAATATACTCCCTACCTGAACTGGCACTCTCCTCGCTGATAATCGATGTCACAGTGGGGATGTCGCTGCTCACACCGGGCGTGTCGGAGACCACGATGTCAGACTTAATGATACTGTTTTGTTTCTCTCCAGTATCCTCCAAAAAACTGTCTATACTAGTTCTACTGATCTGATCGTAGTCGCTCCCTGAATTCGAACATATAGATATGCTCCGTCGACGAATGGCACGGCGAAACTGAGCAACACCGATTATCACATTCCGTACTTTCTTCCAAAGCACAGCCCCACGGCTTTTAGATGACGGCCATGTTCCCTCAAACACCGCCTGAGATGAAGGATGAAATGGTTTTTAAATATAAAATTATGAGATGAAATTAATCGTTGTTTTAAGAAACAATGTAGCATTATGATTGCTTGGCACAGGAGTTAAGAAATCTATTTCAAACATATGTATAGAAAAAAATCTCCAATGGATATTAACCTTGAGTATGTCTACCAAAAATGTTTGTTTGTTTACATAATTATATTACAAAAAGTTGGACTTTTAAGAAAGGTAAGTTGTAATGATGACCCTATTTCAGGAATGACAGAAATATATGTTTTGGTATCTACCTTTGTGATATCTGTATTAAATGGCAAATACCTTGTTGTAATATCCGTACGTTATGGCGTTAGGGTGAACTCCGGCCATCTTCATCTGGGAATGTACTTTGACGGCCAATACTGGCATATTATATTGGCCACATAACTGTAGCATCACCCTGTAACATACCTGTTGAGAAAAAATTCAGATAAGACACTCTTAATTCACAGCATATTGTAAACTTATGTTGGTGTCAGTAGCTCAAGATATTGATAATTAAAGAAATATGTTTGATATTTCTGAACAATTTGGGGGTCACTGGTGACAGTTTTGCTTTCATATGAGGATCGTCAGCATTACAGACTTGTGTACTTGTCCAGTTTATGATAAGTCAGAGCAACACTTTGTCTCCTATTATAAACACTTTCAATACCACATACCTGGTACATTTGACAGGAGCTTATCAACCTTATTCTGAATTACTTTAAGGGCTGTTTCAGAATTAAACATATGAGAGGGGTCGGTTACACTTTTTCGGAGACCCCATCACCCATCAAATATGAAATTTAATACAAAAAATAGCATGCAGATCTGGGTATAACCCCACTATCCATCCATGATATATTAAAACGGGTTGCTTCCCACCTCCCACATACGATCAATTATAAAATAGCCCTAATTTAATACTTCTAAACAAAAATATATTGACAGACCTCATCTGGAGGTTGGAGTTTAGCGAGCTTCATTTTCTGTAGTACATCATAGGCTGCCTTCAATGCCTTGTTTTTGGACGGACTAGCAGCCACATACGCTGGCAGGTGGATGAACCACAGACTGTAGCAGTGACTCAGCAGACACCTGGAACGGAGGTCAAAGGTGAGGAAAGGAAAGATGACTTACATGCAGTATATCTCCATGGCATTACCTCTCAGATGTAACGTGAAAGTGAGGTGTACTCATCAGAACTTTGGCTTTGGGGTACATTTGGGCTACCGTTTGAAACATTTGAAATGGTTGAACCCAATAAAAAACAACAGGCACAGATTTGGACCGAGGCTGACCTATCGAAAATCTGGCATGTGTGTTTTGAGCAGTCCAGAAGTACCTGGGCAAAACCATTGCTAACTATTGCTAGTTTGTGTTATTTCTGTATAAAACAATGTAAATCCAGGTGCAGATATTAAAGTATGTCGTATAATTTAGTGAAAGGTCATGTTATTTTTAATATGTGGTTATTTATCCTTCAAAACTGGATTTTCAGCTCTGCCTATAATTCAGTCCAAGTGTGTTTGTTTATCATGGAATATTTCTGTGCGGGAGTGTGAATGCAGCCTTGGTGTAATATTTTACTAACATGATACAATAGCTTTTATAATCTGAAATAGTACGAAGTTAGTTACAAAACATGTTTTTTGATAATGAACACATAAAAATTGTATGACATCTCTCATAAAGCAAGAACTCAAAATTGTTTGATTTTCATTTTTTGAAGAATGGGATGTTTTACACTTACTTTGCCCACAGCATTGGATCGGTAGAATTTTGCACAGCATTCTGAAAACAAAGAAACATATTTTAGTCCAGAAACTTAGACTTCTGTTTTAAAACATTGAAATAATGTCTTTTTCCCTTTGACATAAATTTTTGTTGACAGATGTTAACTGTTAAACCAAAGTGATCTAAGTCAATCTTGAGCAACTATTCAAAAGTATGTAGAAGTTTATATTGGACCTTATCTTTCTAATACAAAATGTACATCAGATTAAGAAAATTGCCATTTTTCTATTTGTGAAAGGACATTTTTACGCCCCTAAAACATACCACAAAAAGAAACTAAATAGTAAAAGAAATCAGTCAAAGGAGAAATGTTTGTATAGAAATAAGAAAACAAACATATATTGTATAGAAATAAGAAAACAAACAAACATTGTATAGAAATAAGAAAACAAACATATATTGTATAGAAATAAGAAAACTAACAAACATTGTATAGAAATAAGAAAACAAACAAATATTGTATAGAAATAAGAAAACAAACAAATATTGTTAAGAAATAAGAAAACAAACATATATTGTATAGAAATAAGAAAACAAACAAGAGATCCCAGAGGGATCTTGGCGCCCACCATCAAATGATCTAAGTTTGTTTTTTGAAAGATGGTTCTTTTCTCTTCTTTCGATTGTCTCTTAGGTGTTGATTAAGTGTGAGCAGAGACTCTGGTGGGACACAGATGCATTTTTTTGTTTTTTTTTGTGAATTACATTGTCGTTTCCTTATTCTTAGCATAGCTAGGCACCAGGAGGAACCTACATATGAAATTTGTGAAAGTTCCCTTCAGTATATTCTCAGAAATAGGGATAACAAACTTCAATTGTCAAAATCCAAGATGGCTGCCTGTCGGCCATGTTGTTTTCCGATCTGTCCAAAAATGGAATATGCACAACTAGGGACCAAGGTGAACCAACAAATGAAATTTGAGAAAGATACCTTCAGTACTTTCTTAGAAATAGCGATAACAAACTTCAATTGTCAAAATCCAAGATGGCTGCCTGTCGGCCATATTGTTTTCTGATCTGTCCCAAAATGGAATATACACAACTAGGGACCAAGGTGAACCAATACATGAAATTTGAGAAAGATACCTTCAGTAATTTCTGAGAAATAGCCATAACAAACTTCAATTGTCAAAATCCGAGAAGGCTGCCTGTCGGCCATGTTGTTTTTGGATTGGTCCCAAAATGCAATATGCATAACTACACACCAAGGGGAACCTACACATGAAATTTGAGAAAGATCCATTCAGCACATTCTCAGAAATAGCGATAACAATGTTCAACTGTCAAAATCCAAGATGGCTGCCTGTCGGCCATGTTGTTTTCGGATTGGTCCAAAAATGCAATATGCATAACTAGGCACCAAGGGGAACCTACACATGAAATTTGAGAAAGATCCATTCAGTACATTCTCAGAAATAGGGATAACAAAGTTCAAATGTCAAAATCCAAGATGGCTGCCTGTCGGCCATCTTGAATTCAGATCGGTCCCAAAATGGAATATACACAACTACGGACCAAGGTGAACTAACACATGAAATTTGAGAAAGATACCTTCAGTACTTTCTCAGAAATAGGGATAACAAACTTCAATTGTCAAAATCCAAGATGGCTGCCTGTCGGCCATGTTGTTTTTGGATTGGTCCCAAAATGCAATATGCATAACTATACACCAAGGGGAACCTACACATGAAATTTGAGAAAGATCCATTCAGTACATTCTCAGAAATAGCGATAACAAAGTTCAACTGTCAAAATCCAAGATGGCTGCCTGTCGGCCATGTTGTTTTCGGATTGGTCCAAAAATGCAATATGCATAACTAGGCACCAAGGGGAACCTACACATGAAATTTGAGAAAGATCCATTCAGTACATTCTCAGAAATAGGGATAACAAAGTTCAAATGTCAAAATCCAAGATGGCTGCCTGTCGGCCATCTTGAATTCAGATCGGTCCCAAAATGGAATATACACAACTAGGGACCAAGGTGAACCAACACATGAAATTTGAGAAAGATACCTTCCGTACTTTCTTAGAAATAGCGATAACAAACTTCAATTGTCAAAATCCAAGATGGCTGCCTGTCGGCCATGTTGTTTTTGGATTGGTCCCAAAATGCAATATGCATAAATACACACCAAGGGGAACCTACACATGAAATTTGAGAAAGATCCATTCAGTACATTCTCAGAAATAGCGATAACAAAGTTCAACTGTCAAAATCCAAGATGGCTGCCTGTCGGCCATGTTGTTTTCGGATTTGTCCCAAAATGCAATATGCATAACTAAGCACCAAGGGGAACCTACACATGAAATTTGAGAAAGATCCATTCAGTACATTCTCAGAAATAGGGATAACAAAGTTCAAATGTCAAAATCCAAGATGGCTGCCTGTCGGCCATCTTGAATTCAGATCGGTCCCAAAATGGAATATGCACAACTAGGGACCAAGGTGAACCAACACATGAAATTTGAGAAAGATTCCTTCGGTACTTTATGAGAAATAGCGATAACAAGAATTGTTTACGGACGGACTAACGGACTGACGGACGGACTGACGGACGGACTGACGGACGGACGACGGACCACGGACGCAGGGCGATTTGAATAGCCCACCATCTGATGATGGTGGGCTAAAAACTAGTTGTGTGAGATACAGACCTTCTGTGCTGTCCTCACTTCCTGCTTGGTGCGCCGGGAGATTGGGCTGTTAGGACAGACGGGACCTTTTGAAGGGAGGGACAACTCGGACACGTTTTTCTTCATGAACAACTCATGTTTCAGTTCTGGGAACCCATTATAACTGCAATACCATGTGTATACATCAAAGTATGCTAAAGTACATAAAATTTAAAATAAACATGAAATTTTAGTGTTTGAAATCTCGCATAGATAACGGTTTCGTTTCTTTTCCTTTTGTACGAGTCATCTACAATACACTTACCACTTACTGAGTCAATTATAAACAAATAAACAAAGATAGACTTCCTGTTTACCTTTGTTTATGATGTAACTGCCCCAACTCTAATACTTGACTGTATCTTTTCATTTAATATCAACAATACAATTTATTTCTAAAGTTCATTATCAGAACAGTTTTCTTATCTCTGTATTGATATTCACACAGATTTTCTTGAGAGGAACTTTTCTGGCAAGGAAAAAGATATGCAGTAGCATATTAACTAACCTAAATACAATGTTTACAGCCTATAAGATATGAAACATACCTGTACTTGACTGTATCCTAAATACAATGTTTACAGCCTATAAGAGATTTAACATACCTATACTTGACTGTATCCTAAATACAATGTTTACAGCCTATAAGAGATTTAACATACTTATACTTGACTGTACCCTAAATACAATGTTTACAGCCTATAAGAGATGTAACATACCTGTACCTGACTGTACCCTAAATACAATGTTTACAGCCTATAAGAGATTTAACATACCGAAATTTCTCGCGTATAGTGCGCCCTTTTTTAGGGAAAATCGAAAGTGTCAAGAAGGGGGTGCGCACTATACGCAAGAACAAGCAAAAACCTTGACTTGGTCGCGATCATGTATCGTTAATTTTTCGGAGATTTTCAGAATAACCTGAAATATTCTCGCGGTAGTTAACAGTTGATATTTTGTTAAATAATTCCTGATTTGCATTATCTTTTTTCAGTCGACGCTACATTATCACAAGGCATATAGTGAAATATACCGAAGAATTAGATCGTTGTTAGCACTCTGATGTTAAAGATACTGTTCTTGTGTAAAATCATACTGTACAATTCAATCCTGACGGTAGAAATGTGTCGAGAACGACTTGGAAGTTCGCCGGTTTGTGTATTGCAAAGAGTGAAGGTCACGTAATATTAATACCCGACAGTAACAAACAGAGTCGCAAACAAGCGAGTTGAACTGGTAACAATAACAGTTAGAGTTTGGAAAATAAACATTTAGGGACTCAAAACAGTCCAATAAATATCCATATTTTCTTTTCAAAGAAAAAATGCTGAAATCACAAAGGGTTTGTGTTTTTTTATATCAAACAAATTTGGCTGTATGCGGTCCTCGTCGGACCTGATTGAGTGACTGCTTTTAGTACACCCGTCAACCCAGTACACTGCCGACTAGATGGCTAACGTTAGACGCACAGAGACTCCACAATTGTTTATTTTATAGAAAACCTGGAAGATTAAGTCTTATGTAACATTTAATTGAATAATTTATGAATGATATTGCTGTGAAAACATCGTTTATTTCAATTATCTGTATTGGGCCTGTGCCTTCGCTGGTGTCAACAGATCTTCACCGTAACTCGCGCGAGGTGTCAATCAATGTCAAGACTAATTAACGAGGCATTGTGTTATGTTTTCAAAGTTTCCTATTCAAAGGTGTTTGTTTATATACCCTTTAATGGCGACTTACCTGGTTGGTGCTATCATTCCGACTTGACGTTTTTTTTCACAAAAAACTTTTTTTTTCAAAGATTTTTTTTTTTTAATTTTGGACCCCAAAAAGTACCTGCGCACTATACGCGAGAAATTACGGTACCTGTACTTGACTGTACCCTAAATACAATGTTTACAGCCTATAAGAGATGTAACATACCTGTACTTGACTCCTTCAGGCAGTCCTACCGGCTCCGGGGGCAGGATAAATACGGTTCTCTCACTTAAATAGAAAACAAATAGAAGACAATATACAGTCAAGTTCCGCCTTTTTCTTCATGATTTACAGATTCAATTTATGTATGATGATTCTAACAAAAATAGCTCCAACACCAATTCTTTTAACTCTTTCCTTGCTGCAACTCCGGTCCGGGATAGGTACCGTCAACTCTGGTCCAGGATTTGTACCATCAGCTCCGGTCCGGGATCAGTACCGTCAACTCCGGTCCGGGATCAGTACCGCCAACTCCGGTCCGGGATCAGTACCGTCAACTCTGGTCCGGGATCAGTACTGTCAACTCTGGTCCGGGATCAGTACCGTCAACTCCGGTCCGGGATCAGTACCGTCAACTTCGGTCCAGGATCAGTACCGTCAACTCTGGTTCGGGATCAGTACCGTCAACTCTGGTCCGGGATCAGTACCATCAACTCTGGTCCGGGATCAGTACCCTCCACTCTGGTCCGGGATCAGTACCATTTAGCCATAAAAGACAGCTGCTGAATCATCCTGAATTCTACCGAGACATCTGATGACAACCATGTCCTTAGAGAAATTTCCTACAGTGAATTTATCATTGCAGCTCTGTGCCAGTTGCGAAATTAGAAGAGCAGAACATTATTACAATCAATTCTACTAAGACATTCACTCACAACCTATATCCCACATACTGGTAGTGATGTAACAAAATCTACCGGGATATCCAATCAGAACCATGTTTGTAGAGATTTCCCACATAGATTTAAAATCTCAGGCAATCGTTGATCTATTTTAGTTTGCAGCTCCGAGCTTGTTTAAGGATTTGAAGAGCAGAAAAGTATAATGGTAAAAGTAAATTTTATTACCTATTCTGAGAATCATCTATTTCTATGAGCTTTGGTTCTTCTTTTGTTTCATCCACCTGAAATCAAATACGTTTTGCATTATGCATCCATTTGATGAATAATAATTACCCATGTGCACTGTTGCAAAAGATAACAGACCAACCCAAGGACATGAACAACTTATTATTTGTTCTTTTATAAATTTCATTGTATATCAAAAGATTGATCTCCTGTATTATTACTGCTGCAAAGAAATAAATTCACAGGTTTCTGTTCATTTGTCACTCCTGTGTACCTTAAAGGCCCAACATACGTAACTTTTGGTAAAACTTGAAGCGAAAATCAAGCCTAATAACTTATTACATTTATAGATTTAGTTAAGATTAACTAATATCAGCAATATTCAAGGTGAATTCTTTCGCAGTTACCGGTACAGCAGCAGTTGAAACACGCCATTCGTAAACACGCAATCATTTCAAAACGTCTTTTACCTTCGGTTTGTTGATGAAGTGGGCCCCACCTGAATTTTTTTCAATTCTTTGGATTTTTTTGTCAAGAGTTTCTTGTTAGTTACCGATCAGGTTTACTTCATTTTAGGCTTATTTTTGCATGGTTATCAACTGGATTTTCCCCCCGAATTTTTCAGAATCACGAATATTTCGCTGAAGTTACGTATATTGGGCCTTTAAGTAATTGAAATGAGATATGTGTGCATCTTAATCCTTTCTACCACAATACCCTGTGCTATTCCACTCTCAGACCATTGTATAAATGTGCTGACAGTTGGATAAATATATGTAATATACCACTAGTGGAATACGACCTTCCAGACTTTTGATTGGTTGAGAAGTTGTGGTTCAATGCAACATGCTGATTGCTGACGACGTCAAAATTTGGAGGGAATACATACCAGATGATGTGTTTTCGTGCAAATATTCCGTGGTTTACAGAAAAAAAAACACTGCCACAGTAACTTAATATTGTTGTGGTAGAAACAGGTCACACAACTCGGGGTTATTGGATATGGAATTTATTTCACTCTTGTTAATTATTTTTTGAAAGTTACAAAAGACACTCGCTAAAGCTTGTGTCTTTTGTAACTTTTAAAAAATAATTAACTTGAGTGATATAAATTCAATATCCAACAACCACTCGTTGTGTAACCAATATTTATTCACATATGATGTCAGAAACTATATATAATATCTCTTTTAATTCTGTTATCAATAACTGTTAATTATTAAACAAATAATCTCTGCTGAATCTTTCAAATAATTAACCAATTCCTGATTTAAATATCATTCATAAAAGATATAAACAAGTGTAACAGGAAAGAGAATAGTGTGCTTTAAACAGGGAGATCTCCAGGTTCCCATTTAAATGCTGCAATCACTGAGCTAGAGGGAATGTCAGATTCTGAGAAGGATAATATGTCTGTAATTGAAACATAATAGACTCTAAACTGCGACAGTATGTCATAATAGGTCATTAATTGCCAAAGCTCTGTATAACTTTAAGACAAAGAACCTTCATTGTTTCAGTAAATTTGCTGGCTTCTGGGTCAGCATATTCATTGGAATGGTAAAAAAGTATCTTATAAATGCAAGATAAGTGAAATCTATCTAAATTCTATGTTTAAAAAAAAAAAATGTTCACAAACCTTTTCTGTGCATTCATCAAAGAAAGCAAGACTAGCATCTTTGTCGGATACAAAAGATCGCTCCTCAATGAATCGGATGAATGTCTGCGTTTTCACTAGCTGGTTGTAAAACTTCATATTAGCTTTATCTCTGCTCTTTAAAAAACCTGTAGAAAGAAAAATTAAGAGTATTAAACTATTTGTCTCACTTTTCTAAATTTACCTGACCCAATAATGTCAGAATATGATACAGTAATGTAGTACAAGAAAACACAAAGTATATTGGTATAAATGCAAGTTCTCAAATTTTGAAGTTTTTTATCTAGATATACCAGAAAGCTGCAAAAGTTTTAGTTCAGGATAACACTGTGAAAAGTGGACTATAACACAAATATTGCTGCGGCACCTCCAGAAAAGCCACATTTTCTCAACAATTAGAAGGCAAGACAAAAAGAATAAATAATAATCGATTCTTCATTATTTAAACCCATTAGTTTCCAACTAATCAAAGGAAATTGGGCGATTTCAAATTACGAACGCATATATTGTCCATGGTTCTTCCCTGCCTTTCCTTATTAATGCTGCTTGAAGAGGTGCCCTTACCCAACAGTAGGAGACACAATATATATCCAGGTAAGACCTAAGACTTACAGAATACAAGTGACAGAACAATTAGGTATACCACAAACCTTGCATGTCAAACAGAGAAGTGGCGTCGGTTGTACTCTGAGTGGGAGCACGGGTGATTGGTTTTAGGAATTGTTTGTAGCCCTTTAATAGGCAGGCCATGAACCGCAGGAAGGCCTCTTGAATCTGTAGCTCCATCAGGGTCTGAAACAGAAACAAAGTACCAATTTACAGAATATATCTCTATTTCTATCTTACAAGCTAAAAACATGTACAAAGATATCATACATATGTTAAACAATTATGCTTCAAGGGAATATTTATTTGTCAGTATAAAGAATCTGTCTTTAATATCATCTGTCCTTATAAAATACCTTTTTATAAAGACCACCTGTCTATAAAGATCGCTTGTCTAAAACAACCATCTTAAAACCATTAATACTGTTTGATATACAACCACCTGTCTAAAACATCTTTATTTTTGGTCTATACTATTATGGTAACTTTTATCTTAGCTAACAGGTTTAGCTAATTATACTCCAGCTGTTGTGTGGGTGTGTACCTCTTTGCGTTTGCGTTTGAAGTCATGGTCAATGGGAGCCATCTCCAGTGAGATTTCGTCTATACTGTGTGTGTGTGAGCGCTGGGCACACAGCTCGTCAAACAGTCTGTGTAGTGTGTTATATAACACACGGGCGGCTTTCTGTAAAACACACAATTACAAAATAAATGTAGTTGTAACTGAAATCTAGGTTTATCTCAAATCTTTCTTCCACCAACATTAGTCAAACTCTGAGTAACATTTTTCAGAAAAATACTTGCATAATTAGTGCCAGGGGACCAAATATAACACTTTACTGCTATATACTTAATTTCTTATAAATTTGAAAGGAAAATTGTAAAGAGAATATGTTACCATGTTGAGGATGGCATAAAGGCATTACTAGTTACTGTTGTGCGGTAAATGTGTTTAAGAGAAAGTAACTTTATTAAATACACATTTATCTAATTCATGTTGACAATGACTTTGATCAGATATATTCATTAAGGCAAAAAGTCGACAAAACTTCAGCTGTCGGTAATTATCCAGAAAATAATTGCCCACCTACCAACTGAAGTAGATAATTTGTAGTGTCTTTCATCTACCAGTGTGACATATTTCTTACCTTTGGAAACTGTTTGTATGATGAGTTCTTTCTGTCATCAGGACTAGAAAACACAATCGTATCAGAAAGTTACTCTAAACCGTAACATAATAATACCTGTTCACAATAAAATGACAGTAATTTAAATCTAATCTAGAAGTATATCTATTCTAGGTCCTGATGAAGACTCGCTCTAAGAGTCGAAACTAGTTGACCAAATTAAAACCACTAAACTGGTAACGCCTGAGCCGTGTTGTGATTGGAACCCCACGTCTATTATATTTCCATATTTGATACCAATCGGCCTGCATACCTTTAGGTATCCACCCTCAGCGTGAAGTGCCCCACTGATAAACCCACCTACACAACATTAAGACGTTGGCTCTACATTTTTATGTAAATCTATTCTAGGATGATGCAGTACTAAATAAAATGGATCAAATAAACTGGAATTTAGAAAATGTTGACGCCATGGTCATTTATATGTATAAATAAAGGCAAGTTAAAGGAAGAAAAGAGCATACTTACAGGAATATTGCGATTGTGTCGAGATCTACACAGATCACCTCAGGTGGTGGATCGTACAGGTCAAAGTAGCGAGTGTCAACACCTACAAGGCAATGTGTGAAGAAATAACGACCTTGACATGGCAATGATGACATAATTATCTGGTACTTTATGCTTAGTTTAATCTGTAATGGCGCTATGGGCACTTTCTGTATTTCTAAGTATCAACGATTATTCAAACCATAGGTACCTTTAATAAGTAAACAAACTTCATTTCTCAACATTTTACTTTCACTTCTATTTTGAAACAAATAGTTTTCTCTTGTAACTCTTTGTAACTTTATAACTTCATCAACCAAAAAGAAGGAGGGGAAACGGAAAAAACATTTACGCACGACGGACCACGATGGATCGAAAGCTCTGACAAGCTATTATACCACAAAGGTTTGTCATACACTTAATTCCTTTAATATTTACACAGAACGACTTAAGCAACATTTCCTTATCCCCATTTTGGAAGTCTGAAACAACAGATACACTTTTATTGTAGATTATCCATGTACATTATTACACAATTTTTATAGTGGAGTATCCTCTGTTGTTTTACTTACCAACAATAAATGGAACTGGTGCACTCAGGACATAGGAGAGACCCAGAGGACACAGAGGAATGTAGGCACACTGCCAGTGTAGGGGAAACAACATCTGTTGGTAAACAGAAAATGGGTTAATAGGAGGATCATAGAGAAATGCTGAAATACAAATGTTTATTTCTTCCTTTAATCAAACAACCAAAACATTACACACATGTTTTATTTTACTCTGTCATATACTAGATCATGTGATAATGTATAATTCATCACTATTTACCATAATGAATGGAGAAATCCTAATTAGCATCATATAAATTGATCTTAAAGGCCCAATATACGCAACTTCAGGAATTCAGGAAGGTGGGGCCCACTACAAACCGAAGTGAGAAGACGGTTCGGAATGGATGTGTGTTTACAAATATCGAGTTTCAACTGCTGCTGTACTAGTAATTGCAAAAGAATTCATCTTGAATATTGTTGATATTAGTCAATCTTAACTAAATCTATAAATATAATCAGTTTTTAGGCTTGATTTTTGCTTCAAGATTTGCCGAAAGTTACGTATATTGGGCCTTTAACCCTCTTTCCAACATTCCAGTGATATTGTTTTCAATCAGATCTGTTTCTAATGCGGACTACTTACATTTGCCACGGACTCTGCTACCCCTGTGAGAACAGCGGGTCGTAAGGAATGGAGGAGGATCTTTTGTTCCAGCAGTACATGTAACAGGAGGTTCATACAGTTCTCTGGACCCAGGTTCTTCAGCATTGTAATATAGGAAGCTCCACTAAAACACACATAAATATCTGATCAGGTGTATAACTGATAGTGTGACACTATGGTGTAAATATGCATCATATCTTGTACACAAGCTTATCACTGACACACAGACGAAGTGATATAACTCCTCCTCACCTTGGTGTGGGGTATGATTATAAATTCATAATATCCATCTTTTTTGTTTCTGACTGTGTCATAGGATATTTACCTTATTTGAATAATCATTTACTTCCAATTACTTAATAAAAAGGTGCTATAAGTTTTAGCTAGGTAGACAGGTCTTTTATGTAGACTACACTGTATGTTGTGTAAATCTTTTGGAGTCAAGATCAAAATTTGATCAATGTGGCACATGATCAGGAGAAATGGAGTGTTTGTGTAGCCTACGACTCACCTTTGTGGTAACGGAGAATCCTCTGGCATGGACAGACACAGGGCCTCGTGGTTCAGCTGATAATCAAATATACAATCAGATTAATTCAGGACATTTATCTTAGCACATGACAACTCCCTACTGGTAATCATTGTACAACAAGGAAGACCATTCAGCTTATCACTACATAGATGTGCTAAATTATACACAGTATTTAAGGTGATTGTGTACTGTTGAATCTAGGAGGAAACAAGAATTTCACTGAAGTGGATGTGTTACCTGCGAGGCCAACAGTAGAACTTTTAAATTGAGAATTTTTTTTCCCACAAGAACCATAATTATAAAGGCCCAAGGGAACTCAAGCTATTTCACCGAAACCTTTGTGTAAAAGTTAGTTTGTCTATAGCTTTGACCTTTAGACCTGAAGAGCAATCCAAAACCAGGACTTTCAGAAAGTTTGATAGGCCAAAGGAAGTTACTGCACAGAAATCTTTCTCCAGACGCAGTGACAGACAACAAAGTGATTCCTATAAGTCACATTTTCAGGTGACGCGATAAAGTTTACCATATTGTGATAAGAGTAAATACCGTGATGATGATGTCCTCTTTCAATTGTTTGTATACACGGACTCATTTTGGAGAAACAGAAGATCATCAGGCGACAATTGTGAGTAGCAATGAAGTTTCTCCAGCATTGTAACAGTTAAAACTTACTTTGCCGCCATCATGGAATTTGTACTAGGCAAGATATTATGACACTTGGTTATCATATCACCATTACATTCATAAAATGAATGGGAGCTGAAAACTTTGTTTTCTGGAACTTGAGAAAACTATGTATTTTGTTGGGAAACCAAAATAATACTAAAACTAACAAATTATTTTCTGCTGGTGCCTTTTTACCTATCAATGTTGGTGAAATAGATGATAAACTCATTCACCCTGAAATTTGATAATGAACTATTCCAAACTTTGAATTGGAAGTGTTCAAATGTGTCTGCAAGGGTAGATGAGTTAATGAGTTAGATGAGCGAGTCACTGACCTGGACCAGGATACGGGGCCGCTGAGGAGAGGGGTACGGAACATCATACATGAAGTGGGAAATATGTCTGAAACAGCAAGTCACACAAATCAGTATAGGAACAGACCCTAATGATCTATACAAATATCAAAATCATGAAATATTTCTGATTTGACAGATTCTATTTCTGATTTTGACAGATTCTATTTCTGATTAGACAGATTCCATTTCTGATTTGACCGATTCTTACTATCTAAACAAACAAATAAATCTGATTGTACCTAGAAACAAGGGCAAGGTTGTTGAAAAAGTATTTAGCTTATTTAGTGATCACCACAAATATTAATTATCCTGTAACTTTAAAATGAAACTATAGACTTAGTTACAACTTTACAGATATCACATATCTAATCGTGTCAATTCACATGCAAAATTGTAAGATTTAAACTGTATATTGACAGAATTATTTAAGGCTGGAAAATGTTGTTAAATAGTTATTAAGCTTACCGTGATTAAATATACGCTAACCATCTTTTGAACGACTGGGCCAATATTTATGCATTTTGGATTTAATGATGAATTCATTCTCTTTGGCCACCAATAAACAATTGGAAAGTCAGAACTGATAATGTAGGTCAAATTTAGGTATCTGAATTTAGCTGTTGACAGGACACTCAACAAAACTGAATTTAGTAACAATAGCTATATAATATCACGCAACAAGAAGATCCCACATAAAACTCACCAAAATCAGTATATCTTACGATAGCTATAACCAGAAACATCCTACGTCAATATCTTACCTCTCCAGGGGAACCGAGTGGGGCCCGGTGATTGAGATCCGGTACAGATAAGTCAGGAACTTACGGAAAGCATCAAAGAAGGGCCAATGAGAAAGCAAGCAAATACTTTTGTGAGCATGCACAGTCTTTAGGATACGATACTGTTCTCTGATGTGTTTGTTCTTCAGGCCCAGGTGACGCTTTTGAAGATCTGTGAGCCTTTCTTCTGGAAATTCTTCATAAAATGTCACAGCGGCACCATAAAGCTTAAATACAAAATCAATCAAATATCCCTTTTTAGTTACATAATGAATATTATATGCTGAAAAGACCTGATTGATGAACCATGTGACCCTGATTATAACACAGGGCTGTTCCATTATTAACTATATGGGAGGGGGTCGAGGCACTATTAAAAAAGACCCAACCAAACATCAGATCATTATTAAAATAGACATATAGTGATCAATCTAAGTGCGAGTCCCGGGTCCAGTACTCATAAAATTATGAAAGGACTCATAGAAATTCTGGAAATGCTTCAATTTAACACTGTGGGACCCATAGTTTTCAGCAATATTTACAAAAAGGACCTATTGAAAATAATGTCACATAATATAAGGTAGGCAGATCTGGTTTTAACCCTTTACCCATGATATATCAATGCAGGTGCCTCCACCTGTCCTACACGATTAAATACGGAGTAGTATTTAAAACCGTTATACATGAGTTTGATGCGAGGCTATGACACGTTTTCAGGTTATGATAAAATACAGGATTTTCATTTGGTTTTGGCATTTGATTTTGATAATGGGGATAGGGCCAATAATATTTTTTTTTCTATTGGGTTTTTATGGTAACGGTTTGACATCAGACTGAGAATAAATACTAGTTCCTCACATTTGTACCATATTAACTCATCCACCCCGAAGTTTCATGATCAACTATTCCAAACTTTGAATGGGAAGGGCTCAAATGTGTCTTCAGGGGTGAATTAGTAAACTGTGAGTACCTGCTCCCCAGCTGACCCGGTCAGTACAAAGGTGGAGAAGACGGGCAGAGGATGCTGGGCCTTGGCCGACCAACACTCTATGGAGGCCCCCATAGGTAGACAAAATAGAGGTACCGAGTCAGGGAGTGGGAAACTCAGGTAGTCCTCCCTCGGATACCGGTCCAAACAGGCTGCAAGACAAATTAAGATCCATGTTTTAGGGGTTATATTGTTTTAGTGATTTTGAATTGAAAGCATTCTGTTCAAATATGATTGTGTTTATTGCAGTTTCTGTATATTGCTTTCTACAGAAAGTACAATGAGTGTGCTATTTCATCGTTGGTCTTGCCAGTTTAAATTTGGTGATACATACAAATTAAGTATGTTTACACCTTTACAATACCTTAAGTCGTTTTCTGTGTTTTGTATAATTACCACAAGTTGAACTAAAACTTTAACAACATGGATTTCATGGTGAAGAACAAATATTTCAATAGACTAATAATTCCTGTCATAAAGCCTTAATAGTGAAAATACATCAAGGCAACAGAACTAGTCCCAGATACTATCAAGTGTTGCAGTACAGTAAGTAAACAGTAAGTATAGATAAATCCCAAATCTTACATGGCTGATAGGCCAAGACGTCCATCTTGGTCATCGCCTTCTTGTAGCACAGGTAGACATCTGATCCGACCTACGAACAAAAACAACGATATAAATCCCCAACATACAGCTTCAAACATGAGAACAAGAATCTACAGCTGTAACACTTACAATTGTAATCTTAATTTCTAAGGGGAAAGGGATCAGTGAAACTGCGGAGGAGAGAAGGTTTTGTTCACGAGTCAATGAATATTAGTGTTTATTATACAAGATGAAGAATTACTGAGGGTAGGTCCATAAAACAAGCTACCATCCATCCCATGCGATCAATTTAAGAATAGCTTTTAAAGTATACTACCATGGGTAGATGTCCTATGAAGTCCTGAAAATGTTGTGGAGGAGGGGGGGGGGGGGGGGGGGAGATTTAAGTACCATAGAATCCAATTGAAAAATGATATGTCGTGTAACTGTAAGACTTAATTAAGATATGTTGCTGTCCATTCTAATATTTTTGTTTGTTACAGTTCACATTGCCTTCAAGTAACTATATAATAATGCATATATACCCATTTAATTTAATTGAAGTTTGATCAAAGATTACTCAATCAGCACAATATACACTGACTATTGAGCAATTGAAGGCAAATATAAAGGCTATCTTACTGAAATACAGATGGTAAAGATAACACGACATACTATTGGGGACATTAAAGGCATCTCAGAAGCAACATGGAGAAACGACCACGAAAGAAAGAATGAGTAGCTATAGGACTGAAAAAACAAGTTTTTCCATTTGTAAAATATTTTAGTGTACAAACCATTCCTCTGTTTAGGTTCTTCTCTATTCTGTGGTAAGCATGAGGTGGAATTTCTCCCTGTAATTAAACAAAACACCTTATATTTACCACATTCATTTACCAATCATATGAATGGTATAACAGGCGAAAATTAATTTCTTTTTATAGATTTTTTGCTTAAGCTTTCATTCAAAATGACGGGAAGGGCACCATTTCAAATCTGTGTTATTTTAATCCAAAATGACCTGGCCTGCCTTTTCCTTGGACTGAATAAACAAATTGAACCCAATACTTCTGACGTTCAATTTGCTGATGCCGTACCTTGTTCGTGAGTATAACACATACATCCACCACAGCCAGAGTGTCGCTGGCTGCCGTATCTTTAGCTCTACGATACGTGATGTACGTACGACCATTACTGCTGTTGTTTACATTAGCTGGACTACCAAACGGTGTGGTATGTACCACCTCACACTCCGCCATCAGACGTTCTTTCCCTTCGTACAGCACACTGCAAGTACCAAACAAATTCTTATACCAGAGGTACAATGCACTAGTGATTTATCAAATTAAGACTTAAAGCTTTTTCAATACACCAGTAATTATTGGTTTTTCATTGATATTTGTTGGCTGTTATGTGCTTGATCGAAACTTATGCAGTATTTTAAAGATGATCCTACGAAAATTGTACATCACGGGTATAAACATTTACAATGCCATAATTAAAGCAACTCAAATGAAAATATTGGTTACAGTAAATGAACTATGTCACTCAAATTTTTCAAAATATTAAAATTCTTGTGTTAGGTCTGGTTCTTGTCAATGTGTCACTTAACCACTCGGCCATCGCAGCCCTACTGTTATAGCAGGAAACAGAATGACGTTAACTTTTAATCAATGGCATGAATTGATCATTATAGAAAGCTGTTACTTTAATATCATTTCATTAAATATACATGTGCAAAATGTAAAACATAAATCCCTTTATATATTTATATTCATTTTTTATAAAATTATGTTTTGTCTGCATTAACTATCATGCATGGCTGACATATACTTATAATTAAGCCAGGTAATTTTAATAATGCCATTAAACCATGAAGAAACTTACCCAACATCAGTGAGAGGTGTTTTCTCCCTACTCCTGCGGTAACACACATACATTTCAGCACAGCGTAAGCTACCATGGTTGAGATCAGCGGGGAAACCATCCACTGTTCTTTCCAGACAGGTGAACCCCTTAGGAACCTTCTCTCCGAGGGTTTTATTGATGACACTTATATCAGTGATAGGATCCTGTTTGTAGGTAGGTTTTATGACCGCCTCGTTAGCATATTCCTCCAGTGGTAAAGGGTTCTCCGGTAACCCTGCCACAATGAAGTAGTCTGCAACTCGTCGCTCGTCCATTGTCTGTGTCAATATATAAATAATAAGATAACATTCATCTGCTTGCTCAGTGCTGTCTGATTCTATGTACCAGTAACTGTCTTATTGCAAAGCTGTATTTTTTTTTTTTTTTTTTAATTTTAATAAGCGATTTTGAATGAAATCTCTGTTGAAAAAGTATTAATATAGTTGCAGCAAAGTTTTGAGGAAATTATAGAAACATGCTCAAGTTAGTGAAACTTATCATCCAAAACCATCTGGCATCTACATGAATATATATATGTAAACATGATTCATATGAGAACTTTAAGCAGGTCCTGATCAGGGTCAGTTGAACACCATTAACTCATCCACTCATGCAATTTCATACGGTAATGAACTATTCAAACCTTTAAATCAAAAGGCTTCAAATGTGTCTGCAGGGGGTGAATAAGTTAATTCTGACAAGTAATATAATCTCTCAATAAAATATTTGCAACATTAGTAAGTTTTGGGATGAATGTCCTTGTGCCATGAAAGCAGGAAATGCCATTATAACTTATCAATCAGCTTCTGTGCTACTCGTGTTAAGAAAAATGATTTAATATGGTAATTAAGTTTTAGAAAATTTTCTTTATGTTAAATAATTTAAAACTTACTTTATGTTCTTCTGTAGAGTTGAGTGTACACTAGGGTGAGACATCCATTCTCAACCAACAAATAGTTAACAATGTTTATACCATTTATTACAAATGTATATTTGTTTCACATCTTGAAACTCTGTGAAGCTTCAATTTCATATGCTGTACATGCACAATCCAATTTGGAATTCAGCCAAAAGAGGAAGCTGTGTTCCTATGGACTGCTACCATTGCGCCATCTTGAAGGAAAATCAACAGCTTACAGTTCTTTTGTTTTGTCTGAAAATACATGAAAAGAGAAAATGATTGCACAAACTCAAAGTGAATATTAGTATACTGCAACAATTGGAAAAACATTGCTTCTTATGTCATAGCTATATAAGTTCCCTAAAGCATTGAGATGATAATATTGTATTTTACATTATTAAGTAATTTTATCAAATCAAGCTTTTATCAGCATGCTATTAATATATATAGTCTATGAAACTAAATATAATGTATAATTATAACTGATTTCAAGATATCATCAATAATTTAACATTTTTTTCCTAATTACATCAGTATGCAGTTACAGGTCTTATTATAGAAATCTTATTTTCAAACATTTTCTCGCTATTTCAGTCTGCGCTCAGTAAGCTAGTTACTAGTTTTGAATGCAGAAAGACATTTTAAGAAAATTTGAAATTAATAAGTACAGTATGTTTTTCTAAGATAAGTACACATACAAGTACTTCTAAATGATTTTCTTTTAATAGTTTCACATAACCAACGAAACATGAACATGGTTATATGATATGTACTACAAAACATATATATAAATTACATACATCTATCAATAGTGGAAGCATATATATTTGTAATGGAAATATTTGGTTTGAAATCTTCATGACTTAAAAAGTTTAACAAAATTAACTTTTTTTTTATTGATAGATGTCACTTGCAATGTTTTAATGGATGTGCAGGGTTTGCATTGGGTATATTTTATGAATGGGTCCTTTCCAAAATAAATAGGGTCCTTCTGCATATTTTAAATGTGAATCCTGAAAATAAGTTGGTACTTTTCAGTTTCTATCCTTGAAAACATATTAATAATTTGATATTGAGGGACATTATTTTTAACAAAGCTACTATTTGATTTACTGCCTGGCTCTTAAGTGATGCACAAAGCGGTGACAAAATGCAAGTGAAAAGTTAATCTATGAAAGTTTCCCAAGTGAGAGACCAAACAGGGCTTTTTCTGGGTAAATTGGGAAAAGGCCCCTGAGTGAAATTGGGAAAAATTAACGACGAATCGACAAATAATACAATGTAATTTAATCAGATAAAAGCAATAAAATGACAATATTTCTTTTCAAATAGCTTCTTTTTCAACTGATGCAGATCTTCAGTTTGAAAATGCAAAAAAAAAAAACCTTTTTTTTTTTTAAGTTGTAACATCAGATTGGGAAAAAAGTCCTTTAATTGGGAAAAATGAAACCTAAATCTCATTTTTTTTCACAAGTTTTTCACAAGACATACATATTCAGCTACTTTTGTTTTATTAAAATAAAGGTTATTTGTAGAGCTGGGATGATACAGTGATGCCCAAGCCGATATGTATCATGATACCATGATCCGATACATACATGTATCAGGATACTTACATTGTATAGGGAAAACATATTCAAACATTCAGACATTAATTTTAAATTAAAAAAAAACAAAGTATGCTTTGTAGAGAGAATGAGTTATTATTGACATTAATACAACTGACCAGCTGCAGGCCAGCCATATATTGAGTTCTGTCACTTTAACAGAAGAAGAAAGCAGAATCATCAACCTGAAGACTTTTCTTCAGGAAAATTCATTTATCAACAACCTCAGGGAGCAGACAGACTATATTCCAGGACGAAAATTTCTAATATTTTTTACTTAGTATTTTAATATTCAGGGTAGGTATGCGTAGTGCAGGTCGTGAACTTACACTAGGGGGTTGCGTCGCGCAATATGTTTAAATATATTAGTTGTATTACCTGTATGCTTAAGCATGAAATTGTACAGCCTACAAACAGATTATGTCTCATCTGTCCACCAGGTTTTATCATTGTTTTCATAGACTGGCAAGCCGAATGTTTTCCATACGACCAATTTCGTCCCGGGAGGCGATTTCAAAGTTACCCACTCAATTTTGTCCGCCATGATGTTTGGTGGGTTGTGAGCTACTATTTGTAAAACCCTTTCTGATTGGACTACTGCCACCCGCATCAACCAATCATCTGACTCCTATCATTTTCAGAATAGCTCTGGGTTTCCCGGAAATTGATAACATTTCTGTTTTCAAATATAGCTATTTAATTTGGATTTAAGTCATGTGGAATTTAATGCATTTATGTTTCAAACAAATAAACCAAAAGAACAAGACATAGGACCGATACAGGTATCGTAAAATTGCATTTTGATCGATAATTGGTATTGTAGTGAAAATGATTGTGATCCATTGGTGTATCGCCCGGCCCTATATTTATTTGTGTCTACATATTTCATAGCTCAAAACAAAATCATGGTTACTTGGTTTTGGTTTGGATACAGCAACACTGTTATCCAACCGTCATTATTTCTAACCGTTACAGGCCAACCTGTGTTACATGTCAACCTGCAAACAATTTTGTCAATGTAAACATTAAAGATATTGAACAAGACAATCCTTCATAATATTTTGATAGATCATCCACACTAGCTAAATGCATGTGGAAAAATACTTTGCGTTTGATTTCTTTGACTAGAAAACATTGAAATTAAATCAGGCAGAATGCAATGTAATTGTACATATAGTGACTCATTGACAGTGAACTTTGGATCACACGAATGCACCATGCAAAATATTGGATCTCACTATAGGTGCATGTTGATACATCTATTTCTGATATATTCCATACATATATGTGTGTAAAGTTGTAAACATGGCCTGGAATATCACACAAATCCAACACACTGGTCAAAATTATTTTCAGCATCAGAATCAACTAAGTAGGACATTGAAATTGATAATATTCCGGAGTTTTTGAAATTTTACTAGCCAATGTATGTGCGACACTAAACTATCAACAATAATATGAACAAGAAAGGCCTAGAGCAAGGAGTTGGGTACTTAAGTGTACCTAATCAAGCATGCACTAATGCGACACGTAGCTATAGTGAGCATCAGATGCGTGGTCATGAGTTTGTTTTTATCCCAGACAGGGCATTTAGCGAATGACTGAAAGTCGTATTTTTCCAGAGGCCATGTCAACAAAACATGCTATTCTTGTGCACTAAGCAACCCTGCAACAGAAAGCATTGTATAAAAGCCAACATTGTCACGTTGTGATATTTTAAAGTGCACCTCATGTTGTCTGACAACCACAGAGAACAGTGTAGCAGACACAGTATACTTACAAATATTTAGAAGGTTTGTCATGCACATATATTCCGCCATGTTGAATCAATATTCCTACGCGCAAATAGTCCACTTGTGACATTTAAATCTTGAATTCCATTGGAAGATAAATTCACAGCCAGAACAAGTTTTTATCAAATAGTGACACATTGTTTTATTTATTTATGACAATCCAAATAAAATGCATGTCATAGAGTAAATGTATAGATCAAAAGTAAACAAGAACTATATTCTTTCCATTTAATGCGGAAACATCGACAGGTGGTAGAAGGGAGTTGTCTTGCGTTGACACCTCCCTGCCTCATCAGCCCCAATAATGCAAATATTTACATATAGGCCTAAGCAAATGTTAAAATATAAATGACATCACTAGCAATGAGTAAAAGATAATTTGGAAATATAATTTTTGATTATTATAAGCTGGGACGTATTTAAATGCATATTTCTGAGTTTTTTTGCTAAGCTTAAATCCTGTTTGAGAAAATCCCAAACCAAAAGACTGAAAAGAAATTTAAGAAAAAGACCTACTCTATTTCAGTTTAAACAAAGTTTGTAGGTGTTTTTCCAAATTGATAGGTTTGTGGTAGAGGGGAGGTAACTCTTATAAAAATACATATAGCCACGTGGATTTCAATGCCAATATTGCTGAAATATTTTGATTTACATTAAAATCGTGAAGATATTTTGATTATACTATCATGATCACGTTATAAAGACAACTCAAAATCACCCATCTACAAACAAAAACTAAAAAAAGTGCTGGATCCAAAGCTGTAGACGATTCTGAAAGGTTTTGTTTCAATGTACATTTTTTTCTTGAAGAACTACAAAATCAACATGTTTAAATAATTCTTTAGATGCTAATACTCTGGTTAAAGGCACACATACTGTAATATTACAAACAACAAAAGTTGACACATGAAAGAGAGAAATTGGTGGAGAAAATGGGATTACGAAAATCTTAACATATATATTTCAATTAATTGCACATATTCAATTGAATTGAACCTATACCTATATCTTCAATTATCTGAAGATAGGTGCAATTAATCGAATATAGATATTTATTTGGTATTCCATATCAAACTTGATTTTTAACTAAACATTCCATTCCTTACATCTTGACAGTGCTGGCTTATCGTACAGAAACATTCGTCATCCAATGGCCTAAGCTCTGTCTTCCGTTCTTTCTCTCGTTTTTTCACTCCGACCAGATTACATCTCCGTCCTGCCGTCCGTTCTTCAATGTCCTCTTTCTTTTATGTCATGTTGTAGGTAGGAGCATGCAAGCAGATGTACAGATATAGAGTGTTTACATTTGTATATGTGTGTGCACATGCGTATGTTCGTAAATTATTTTTTGCTATAAATTCTCAAGTTCGCAGTTATGACATTGGTGTTCTTGCTACCAGGGTATAAATGCTGTATGAAGACGACGATGATGACTTTCATGATGAATTTCATTGGGCGATACAAATAATTTTTATCGCCCAATGAAATTGTTAAAAAAACCCATCATCATTTAATTTAGATGATGATATCGATGATGACAAACTCGATAAAACTAGGGCAGCTTTTGAAAAAGACTATGACACTTTTGGAAAAAAGAGTAGAGACCTAAATTGAGATATGTTACGTCCATTAAGCAACAAACTAATTTTAAAGATCTTTATCAGCAACATCGGCCTTCAACACAATACATGTATATAATATATCCTAATACGAACTTTTGATGCTAAATTTGTCCGGACCATGAACTTGTTATTTTATGTGAGCTTCCAAATCGAATATTGCACTTTCTGTTACAAAGTTCCCCCTTTTTATGTATAGGAATTAAGATTTTCAATTTTCTGACTAGACATATACAAATATACTAAATATATAAGACATATATAACACAGAAACACAAGTGACGACAGAAGACAATTTTTGACTCGTGACGTCCTGCCCGGGCCTCGAGCTCACGATCTACGGTACCAAATTTCTACGGCTGCACCAACTCGACATCCCTGTCGACAAATGTCTTCCTTCGTCATTTGTGTGTCTGTGTTATTTATCTTAATATTAAACACAAAGTGTACATAATGTTGTTGAAGGTTAAAATGTGAATTTCCTGTCCTAATCGTACCGCGTTAAATTTTCTGGATATGATATCATATCTAGATTTAGCGAAAACACATTTAAATTTTCAAATCATAAATTCATACTTACTAAAGGAAAACCTCAAAAAAATATATATATAGTTACTTACTCGAACCTAAAGCAGCTACTTTCAAAAAATGGCCATATAAAAGCTAGAGAAATTCAGTTTCCGTTTGATAACTCTTGAGTTCGCTTTGGCAGATAAAACTCAAACTTCATACAGTGTTTTTTTAACCAAATGTGTTTGCTTGAGATTGCTTTTCAGGTTCCAAGGTCAAAAGTCAAGGTCATTGTTTCTATCAATAGAAAAGCGGTTTCCGTGCTATAACTCGAATTCGCTTTGGCCTATCAAGCTCAAAGTCCATAAAGTGCTTCCCTACAACATGTGCTTACTTGCATCACATTTCTGGTTCGGTGGCCAAAGATCAAGGTCACTATTACTATAAATAGATATTCGGTTTCTATACGATAACTCGAGCTCGCTTTGGCCGATCAAACTTAAACTTCATGCAGTGTTTCCTAACCAAAGTGTTTTCCTGTCATTACTTTTCAGGTTCGAAGATCAAGGTCTCTGTTACTAACAATAGAAAATCGATTTCCGCGGATAACTTGAGTTCGCTTTGGCCGATAAAAATGAAACTTGATGCAGTGTTTCCCTACCAAAGTGCTTTCCTGTCATTACTTTTCAGGTTCGAAGATCAAGGTCTCTGTTACTGTCAATAGAAAATCGATTTCCGCGGATAACTTGAGTTCGCTTTGGCCGATAAAAATGAAAATTGATGCAGTGTTTCCTAACCAAAGTGTTTTCCTGTCATTACTTTTCAGGTTCGAAGATCAAGGTCTCTGTTACTAACAATAGAAAATCGATTTCCGCGGATAACTTGAATTCGCTTTGGCCGATAAAAATGAAACTTGATGCAGTGTTTCCTTACAGAGAGTGTTTGCTTTGGATTGTTGTGCATGTTGTCTCATAACCACGTGGTAAAGTAAAGTGAGAGCGGCTGACTTACGTCGTCATTTCTAGCTGTCAAAGCCGTGCGCAAATAAAAATAGTATGAATGTAAAACTAGACGCAAATCTCTGTAGAATGTTAAACTTACAACTTTTAGCAAAACAATTGAAGTCTGTGCAAAATGAAAAATTCCAATGGTGTTAACACGTCCAGTGATTGTTGTATTCTATTAATAGGGGTGTATCAGATTCCCTTATCCACCAACACGTGTATGTCGTGGCATGGTTATACTGTCGAATATTGGGTTTTTACTGGCGACGCGGATGAAACTACAGGGACCTGAGAATTGGTTACAGCCAGTTTTGGACTAAACTGAGGTGTTTAGAGTAACGTGACACTTTTTGGGGGTTAGAAAATTTTTCGAAAAAATACCCCCTCAATGATCATATCCTTTATGACCATATTACACCCAAGTTTAATCCCAAACTAGCTTTAAACAATTTATCAGGTCCATGTGGATGAAGCCAGTATAAAGGATGTTGGCGGCAGTAAAATCATAATATATCGCCATAAGGTTCGGGGCTTTCATATCGCTGTCATGGTCCAGGGTTTTAAGCAAGAAGGACTTAAGATAATTACGAGGTTGGCGTTTTGTCTTCAAGCATACTTTGTCATAACTTTCATTTATAAGCAAATATTGTCCATGGATTTCAACACGACGTCGATATAGTGCTTTGTGTAAGAGTTATCTCCCTTTTAACAGTTTTTTTATAACCTAGCAACACTGTCATTTTGTTCGTATCCTCTTTCTACCTTCTTACTATGGAACGCCAAATTAACATATACTCAGTTAATTGTACCTTAATTGAAGATAGGTTCACTTTAATTGAAGATTGGTACAATTCAATTGAAGATAGGTCCAATTATTTGTACATATCTTTATTTTTTTAAAGATAGGTACAATTAAATTGAACCTATCTTCAATTGAAATAACCTATCTTTAATTGAATTGTTCCTACCTTCAATTAAATTGAACCTATCTTCAATTGAATTGTACCTGTCTTCAATTAGTTGAGTATATGTTAATTTGGCGTTCTATATCTTTCCCTTTTAAACTTTTCTGTTCTTGTGTGTTCATTTTACGAACGATTAAGTCGATTATAAATATGAATACATTGTGCTACAGCTATTTTTGTAGATCTATAAAAGCACACGTACGTGTACATGGTCTTTCAATGGGTAGCTCATCGGTGGAAACCCACGTGACACAGCTCGTTTAACGTTAGATGGTTATAAACAAACAGTTCCTCCGTATATATGAAGTATTTTCAGCAAGACCATGCTCAGAAAGCTGAGAAAGCTCCACAGAGGGTATACCAACTTAGTACAGTATAGTAATTCGCTACAGAATAACTTAAGAATAATCGCCCGTGGTGAGATTTTCCACAGGGACCTGAGAATTTGTTACAGCTAGTTTTGGACCTAAAATAGGGTGTTTAGAGTAATTTTACACATTTGGGGGGCTTAAGATCAATTTTCGATAAAAATGCCCCCTCGATGGAATCCTGTGAGATTTTCTGTTGACAACACGCATGAATAATATATGTTTCTTTGTTTCTTTCTTAAAATGCAACACGACATCAAAAATGAAATATGTGACGTGACGTGTTTTGCAGAACCATAGCACGTGGGCTATCTTGATAATGGTATATATATGCTTTTTAATTTAGTACATTTTCATCAAAACAAACAATCATACGTATAATCACAACGTTGAATTCTCATCTTAGTTAAATAATATTTATTTCGTTCAAAATTGGAACATTGATACAATGCATCAAATACATATCAGAGGGATTGGAAAAAGAGCATGAAACCTATGTAAAGCCTCCTTGTTTTAGGGGTATCATTATACACCAAATATCAGACGGGCGCTACGAAAGTCTCCGGTTTGGCGAGTTGCATATTTATATACAAAGACAAGTAATTCCGATAACAAACTAGGCCTAAGGCGTCTTGAGGCATTATCTACCAAGATTTTAAAATGGATACGTAATTATAACTTCGTTGGCATAACAAGTTTCATGTAAAATAACAAAAGTTTATATCAAAACATGTAATGAAGTTTATGCAGTTGGAGTGTCGTTCTACACTAATAAGAGTTACTTCCTTTGGAAGAAAATATTGCTTCCAGCATTTCGTTATATTTAACCACATACTAGATACAATATGGGTAGCTTGATAATTATCGTACTTGAAATACTGTACATAGGTAGTTGGTGAGGCTAATTTAAGGCTTGAAATAATGTTTTCTATGGCAGCAAAATGTGATTTCAAATACATTTAACCACAAATCGATATAACATGGATAGCTTAATAATTATCTGTATTTGAAGCAATGCTGGTGGTTGGTGTAGCTAATATAGGGCTTGAATTAAAGGCCCAATATATATAACTTCAGGAAATTTTCGGGATTCTGGAAAATTATGAAAAAAACCCAGTTGATTACCATGCAAAAATAAGTCTAAAACGAAGTAAACCTGAGCGGTAACTAACAAGAAACTCTTGACAGAAAAATCCAAAGAATTGAAAATTATTCAGGTATGGCCCACTTCAACAACAAGCCGAAGTTAGAAGATATAGCTCAATATGGACGCGTGTTTACAAATACCGCGTTTCAACTGCTGCTGTACCGGTAACCGCGTACGAATTCATCTTGGATATTGCTGATATCAGTTAATCTTAACTAAATCTATAAATATAAAAAGTTATTAGGCTTGATTTTCGTTTCAAGCTTTGCCGAAAGTTACGTATATTGGGCCTTTAATGTTTTCTATGGACAGCCAAACGGGAAAAATTTACATTAATGCAAAAAAGAAAACGTCTATCTTTGCAGTGGACAATTTAACCAGACTTTTAACTAACTCTGGATTTCTCACAGATGGGCAACGATATGGCGTAATTTATGGTTTAGATGTTTTCTTTTGTGATGATGGAAATATGACAAAAACCATCGACGAATTATCAGCGACTTACAGTGAATACATTGTATATTGTTCTAATCTTTGTTTTGTGATAGTGTGTTTTACACTGATAAAACTGACATTTCATTTGAAATTCTGTGAATAAAATATGGTAACATTTGTCACAAAAGACAGCGACTTACAGTAAATATATTGTATATTGCTCTAATCTTTGTTTAATGATTTGTGTGTTTTACACTGATAAAACCCACATTGCATCTGAAATTCTTTGAATAAAATATGGTAACATTTGTCCCAATAGAGATACCTTTTATCTCTGTCAATTTTCAATGAAGAGTACGTAGTTAAGATATGGTGTGTGGTAATATCATTAACGTACCCACATTTTTTCTCCATTTCTAATTGAACATTTCTGACTTCTTTGGAAAGCCAGTCTGCATAAAAGCCACATCAAGAGAAACAATATTTACATTCTGTGTTGCCTTTGCCTACATATCATTACTAAACCAAATTGTAATATATGACACTGTATACTACAATTTGCAATCCACATCACATGACGTTACATGTATTTCTGACGCCATGTTGGACTATGTTATATCAAAGCTTTGCACTCCGCCTCAGATAGCATGTATGATGGCTTTGAATCAATCGCTCAGATGACACTGATTTAAATCAGGTTATTGTGACGTCATTTCTGACGCCATGTTGGACTACATGACGTCAACGCTTTGCACTCCGCCTCAGATAACATGAATAATGGCTTTGAGTCAATAGCTCAGATGATATTGATTTAAATCAGACTCTTTCAGTAAAGAAAAACACATGGAAAAATGGAGAACGTTTACCGACTTTATCCAAAAGATATAGATACAGGCAAATTTTAAAATTACCAGAAATGTAAATATAAGCATTGAACTGTTACCAGATGTAGTATACAGTCGATATGAATACAATTTGGGTGACAGATAAATAATCATGTCGCCCTAACGGGCGACATTCTATTTATCTGTCACCCAAATTGTATTCATATAGATTGTATACTACATCTGGTAACAGTTCAATGCTTAATTGTACCTCCAATCGGAAACCGTCGGCGCTTTCTGTATACGAGAAAGGAAATGTATTTCCTTGTTTACGGAAAGTGCCGACGGCTGCCGATTTGGGACACCTCAAATCGGGGGATGTCGGGGATATCACTTCAAAGGGGCATAGCTCTACTAACAATACATGTAAAACGTAGACTTTTTATGGTTTATTTGTATCGTTTGTTTCAGAAATGTGCACTGGCTAAAAAGAAGGAGAGCAATGAATAAGAACAGCACACCTTTTAACCTGATACGTCCTGTTGCCGACAGATGTTTAAAGTAGAATGTTAATAAGTGACACAAGGAACAATAACTTTGTGAATGAATGTGGATAATTCCTCAGGAAAAGTAATGTCAAATTCTACTGTTTGGTTGCGAGAACACAATGTTCCTAACCAGTCTCCTTTCATTATATAAAACCATACCAGTCTTATACCATACATGTAAATAAAAGCAAATTTCAAACGTGTTAATTGTTCAAAATCCAGTCTATGCAGGTATATGTATTGCGAATATAATTTATCACTTGTGGAATATCAAAATTGAAAAAAATAAAAATGAAATAAAATAAAATAAAAGAATCGTCCTGTCGTTGAAACAACAAGCAACTTATGAATGAGTATTGGTTATATATAGATCCAAGAATAACAACAGAGAGGTTTGGTTATGAGCAGGTCCTGCAGCACTTTTTCCGGAAACTGCCGCTGTCACAGAGGCGCATTATCTTCACAATACTACAGTAGTCCGACTCGTCTACACACTCTGTAACGGGAAAACACAAAACGTAAACAACGCTTTCCGGAAGTACAGGAGTAACAGTATGAAACGGAAGTGAAGGAACATAGATGCGAACGGAAGTACAAAGGTAATGATGTAACGGAACTTCACAGATAATCTGATGTAACGGAAGTGCCGCAACGGAAGTGAAGAAGTACTTAGTGATATAACGGGAAGAAGAAATCACACATTATGATGACGGAAATACAGAAAGACATAGTGATATGACGGAAGTACAGAAATACATAGTGATATGACGGAAGTACAGGAATACATGGTGAAGAAACGGAAGTACAGAAATACAACGTGATGTAACGGAAGTACAGAAACACAAAGTGATGTAACGGAAGTACAGAAACACATAGTGATGTAACGGAAGTACAGAAACACATAGTGATGTACCGGAAGTACAGAAACACATAGTGATGTACCGGAAGTACAGAAACACATAGTGATGTACCGGAAGTACAGATATACATAGTGATGTACCGGAAGTACAGAAACACATAGTGATGTACCGGAAGTACAGAAAAACATAGTGATGTAACGGAAGTACAGAAATACATAGTGATGTAACGGAAGTACAGAAACACAAAGTGATGTACCGGAAGTACAGAAACACACAGTGATGTTACGGAAGTACAGAAACACATAGTTATGTAAGGGAACAAATGTACATAGAGAAAGATGTTAAAAAGAGACACTGTTTCCCCCCGTTTTTACTGACAATGTTTCCCCCCGTCTTACTGATGATGTCCCCTCCCGGTCTTATTGACGATGTTTAACTGCAAAAGACTGCCTCTAAAATTATGTTTTGACATAGGATTACATAATACCTTACCGTTAGATCATTTTTGACATAGGATTATATAAAACCTTACCATTAGAACATTTTTTGACACAAGATTTTCTCGTCCTCGGTCTGCGAACCCCTTCACAGTGTTGCCTGGCCGGAAGTCCGGTGTTGGACCATATACAGTTCAGCATTCTCGCTCTAAACCCCTTCTCGCCACATGCACCCATGCACTGAAATGAAAAAAATATATTCGAAAGTAACTACATCTTCCAGGGTAAGGAATGTTGTTAGCTTAATCAAATCAGTATTTAATGTTTGCAAATGCAATATGGACGCCATAGGTAATCAGTATAAGGTGACAGTACCCAAATCGGATCAGTACCCACATCGGATCACTTTTTTTAAAAATACTTCTAAATCAACAACAGTGTCAACAGATTAATTATAACAATAATATAGTCTTAGAATACATAGTCACACACCATTTTATGTCCACATATCATAAGTTTTTTAGTTTAAATATGCCATAAAACATTATTGAATCTAAAAACTTTGCGTTTTGTTACGTTTCTGAAAAAATTGGCGCGTGCAACGACTGTGCGGTCTGTTTTGAACTATAAAAATAAATCCACCCTATAGAAATACTTGTTTTCATATAAATTCTAAAGGACCTAATTAAATGTTGATATGATATAACAAAAATATCAATTTGAAATGTAAAATACTGCAAAACTCAAGTCTTGATCCGATTCGGGTCCCCGAATTCGCAAAATCTCGAACCGCTGATTGGTGACGTCAGAGCGTTCTATAAATATCCAACGTGAACCTCGAGTGCTATTTTTTTTGTAAGAATACCCAAGTATGTTCTTCTTTTGATGCAACCTTTAATGGATATAATTCATCCTCAGATTATTTAATGAATGAATAAAATGATGGTTTGGTGATCCGATTTGGGTACTGTCACCTTAGAATATTTCTCAATGAGCCCAAGATGGCGACAATAAAGCTTGCCTATAGTCTTCAACAACCTTCATCTCTCGAATCTCTGTGCCACAAGTTTGTTAGGTAGCAGCTGACATTTATCACGAAAATCTCGATATTCAGAGCAAGCCCTATATTAACGAATCAGCTGCGACATGTAAACACAATAGGATGGAGAAGCAGGAATGTTACCATCAAGAAAGGAAAATCGAAATCGTCACGTTTATCATAAAGCTTAGTACTAAGCTGCCCGTGTTGGTCATAGTTTAAATAAAGGTAGGAAGCTGATGAAGGAGATATTGTCAACCAGGATTTCAATCATTCGTACTATATCTACTCACTACAGTATATTTCATCCAAGGTTTTGTTGTGTTTTTTCACGAAGTATGCTCCAAGATAGCTCACAACCATGCATTTATATCGTCGTCCGTCTTTCTTGGATAACAAAGCTCTCATAAGTTGAACTAAAACAACTTGGAAACAAATTGCAGAAGTCGATGTGCAATTTTCCGGATTTTGTTTGCTCAATTTAAATTTTGTCTGTCTATTTTTTGTTTATTCTTTTCGAAAGTGACCTTCAGATGCAGTGTACATAATGTGTATTACAATAAGATATGGGCAGTTTTCAAACCAAGAATCATCCAAAGAATAACTATATACTCATATTAATGCTGACACTTGCTTTCCTTTCTGGTTAAATGGTGAAGTTGTTTCGTCCCACCTAGAATGTTTGGAAAGCTAACATTCATAACATTTAAGCACATATCAAATGACGTACTTCCAGCTTAACCACAAAACGCATAATACACTTTACCGATATTTTCAAGTCTTTAACCGGTGACGTATTTCCGGTTTAACCTCAACATGTGTGACGTATACTTACGTCAGACCACGCGGAAGTGTTCCATTTAGCGGTACAGTTCACGTTGATGCATTCCCTGATGGGATGCGGCCCTGCCATCGGTCCCTGACAGTAGGTCGAATTGATGGGAACTGTTTCGTCCTCTTCAGAAACACAGATCACAGACCTTTCCATCACAGAAAACATATTTCTCGTACACTTCGATTGCAGACACTGAAACATTACAACAATGAACCCCAAATTAAGGCATCTGCTATTGAATTACATTATTGCATCTATTTATTTGATTTTCCGGTTGTTTGACTTGATGTATACAAAAAATGACAAAATTTATTTTTTTACCGGTCTTTAGGCGAATGTGACACTTATTTTAAAACAATGTGTAATTCTTCCCTTAAAACGGGAATGGGAAATTACTTATTCAAATTTCATCAGAATAATTGATTTTTTTATTGATAATGAAATTTTAACAGTATTTGAAATACATATATGCAATGCAAAAAAGGTGAATAAAATGACTTTTATAATTGTATCAACTGTTATCTCATCAACAAACACCATATGGACATATTGATAAACACAAACTTGTGATTTTGGGTACTGGATTTTTTTTGTACTCATAGCTACTTTACAAAACACTTATATAACACCGAGGGAAGGAAATGGAAAATGATCCTGGAAAGTCATAAACATCCGAAAATTACCTCGGACCAGTCGCCAACTTTCCAAAAGGTACAAGGCATGAGACTGCAGCTTCGTATAAGTTCTGGTTTCGGATATCCGGCTTTTATACAAGTCCGCATTGGAAACATTTCATAATAGTCATTGGTTATAAGTTCACACGTGACATTTCTATTCTGTAGTCCGCCACCGCACGTAGCTGAGCATGCACTCCAAGGCACTTCCACAAGATACAAAGGTCGTATTGTTCGATCCAGAGGATCCTTTTGAAATGTTGTCATGTTTTTAGCACGTGATTCTGCCAGCATTTCTGACAGATAAGATTCCCGAATAACTGTCTCTTGGAAAAGGTCATAAACTGTGCTGAACAAAAGCGTCATATTTGCACGCACATGACCATATTTACAGGAATAAATACCAGAATCCACTCCCGGTCGACTTTTCCTTAATTTTAATGCGTAACGTTGTGTCAATTTCACTCGTGACGTCATGTAAAGCCGACGTCCATTTTTGAACCACTGAATCGACTTTTTATTAACTCCCTTGGCAGTACATTTTATTATCACTGTTGTCCCTGGCAACACATATGCTTTCATTCCAACACTGAGTCGAATCTTTTTTATTTTATTCAGTTGAAAAAATATGGCGTCAACTGTTTTGATTTTAGGTATCGGACATTTTGTCATGTTACACTGATAAAATCTATCTGGCTGCAAGATGTTCCAACATTCATCATACGTAACGTTAACTATTCGCCCATTGGCTAATTCCCTCACACAGAACACATCACGTGACCGGATGCCAACTCCACAGGACATAGAACACTGAAAATGAAATAAAACAAAAAATTATGTTTGTATAAGTTGAATAGTTTCAGCACCGTTTAAGGATTACCTCACGTGTTTCATTACGACAGAAATCATTTCATTTGCCGAAAAGGAACATGGAAGCTGAACCTTTTGCTGTTTTCTCTTTAAAGGAAGTGGGTAAAACATGTCCATAACAAAATTCGTCAAATACACTGTACAATGTGCAAAAACAATCCACATAACAATTAAATACGCAAGGCTATGCGTTTTATAAAATGCACTTTCATATGACCTAATTTGAACTAAGAACTGATTACAGTAAAACTGGAAAAAATCATTCTTTTCGCCGATCAATAGAAGGGTGAATTTAGGACGGGGCGAATATTTTTTCTAACCTCAGACTAGCGACTCATATTACAACTGTACACGTATATGAAATATTTCTACTTTTGAGAAGAAGATTTCAAGACAGGACGAATTAAAGTCTTTTCATAAGAGGGTGAAATAGTATACCGGTATTTGGAGGAAATTGTATATATTTTGTTATCACGAAATAATACAAATCTCGGCAGTTTTCATGAATTTTCAATAAAGTATTCTGCTATTTCATAGAAAGTCAACATCAGTGGAACGTTTGTGACGTATGTGAGTCTTCACTACCTCTGACCAGTTGGTAACCACCCACTTGGCGGGACAGTCGATTCGGTTACAGTGCTGACGCCGGGGTGGAGTGGGCTGGTCACACATGAAGTCTGGCAGGTGGAGAAGGTTGTTTCTACCGGAAGTAAACTCCTGGACACATGACACATTTCGTAACATGAACCCGCCACCGCACGTTGCGGAGCAACGCTGGAAATAGCCGACTTTCCATCTGCAAAAACAAAGAAGTACCACGTACCATATAAAGTGAGGTTTAGAACATTGTCTAAACAAATAAACCGTGCGTAACAACAGGTTTTTCTACAGTAAAATATAGCGTCTCGTTAGAATAAATTAAATAACGGTATAGATTTCAGCAGAAAACAACGAGGCCGAAGAGGCTAGAATCCTTCATTAGAGTAAGTATCTCATTTTCACTATTAAAAGTGAATTTCAATAGAGCTACAGGCCAAAGACCAGTTTCTAAGATCTATGGCATAAGCTAACTTGCCTTTGGGCAGGAGAGTTGAAACACAAGAAATAGAAATGTCAAAAATACATTGTTTCCAAACGCCTTAAAATTTGGGAACCTTGATTCGAACGATAGTTAATCTTACCTTTGTGGACATGGGAAGTCATTGCAGACCTTTCTTTCTATCGGGATCGATTCCGCTTCCACGCAGAGCCTTTCCGGTGCCACTTCATCTGTGAACTTGTTGACACACCGCAGGATCGATTCTTTTACACCTGTTGTAGCAAACAACACGAACAAATCTCAAAAGCAGCAACAACAAAACCATATATAAAGAGTGTAATGTATATGATCATATTTTCATGTTGAATTTTATGACAAAGGCGTCTGGACGACGTCAATCCAACAATATTGTTTATTTCGTCCTTTCTTATTCGTCAAAGCAATGATAAGTTTCCTCTTCCTTGGTTCTTTCATTTTTAACACCAAACATCACAACTAAAATTAACTCCCGGTTGGAACATATTAAGACTGTAACAACCAACATCGTTAATGAGATTTTAAAAATAATCATGCGTTTTTGGTATAAACTGTGTACTGTAGTTTGGTTTAGTCACTATTGATGACTTGCCTCCTAGGCAACTTCTGCTGCACTCGGTCTCGCCAATGACCCGGTACTCATAGTGGGCCAAACACGGTTCGCCTTCACACGGACCATCCTCCGGCGGCTTCACATCTGTAACAGCAATTTCAAATCAAGTAATCGCGAATATGCTCGCAACGGTCTACTCCCGAAGATCTGAATTTGCCAATTGAATATAGGCGTAATCTTGAGACCGATGTTGCTCATTCATCTGAGTCTGAAGATATTATCGTAGCCTCTGAATTCACAATCGACTGTACTCAACATGTGAATTTCGGTAAGTACACAGCATCAGCTTTCTCCCTTACACACTCTCAAAACATTTTTTTTCTCGCTCGCTGTATTTCTATGACCGCCCCTGTATCATTGCCGCCTTCTGTCTAATTCTAGATATCCTACTTCCTGCATATTTGTACCATTGTCGTACTATTATGTTTTTTCTTCCCTCTGCTTATCTTGCTCATTCTTTCCCTCTTAAACTACCCTGCAACGCCTGATTTGTTTGCTCGTATATATGATCCGTTCCTATCTTTTTATCGCGCTTCCTCCACTTATTTAGTTGCAGCTTCACCCTCCTTTTCAGAGAACTTGAATAATATTCTTAAACGTACACATTTGTCATGACTTTCTTAAAATCGATCGGAAACCGTCGACACTTTTACGGAAAGTGTCGACGATTCCCGGTCGTCTTAAAATGTATCGATAAAGATAACATGTCTATCGGATACCTTGGCAGTCGGAGTCGGACAGATCCGTCAGGGTGTCCATGAAAGACAGGAACACTTTACAGCGGACGAACCTAAATCTGGTTCCTTTCCCACAAGATGTACTGCATGGTCCCCAGTGACTGACTACAAACCTGGCAATGGGAATAACGAGGTTAAATATGGTCAAAGTAAAGCCTAACAATGACTAACCACAAACTTGGCAATGGGAATAACGAGGTTAAATCAGGTCATAGTAAAGCCTAACAATGACTAACCACAAACTTGGCAATGGGAATAACGAGGTTAAATCAGGTCATAGTAAAGCCTAACAATGACTAACCACCAACTTGGCAATGGGAATAACGAGGTTAAATCAGGTCAAAGTAAAGCCTAACAATGACTAACCACCAACTTGGCAATGGGAATAACGAGGTTAAATCAGGTCATAGTAAAGCCTAACAATGACTAACCACCAACTTGGCAATGGGAATAACGAGGTTAAATCAGGTCAAAGTAAAGACTAACTACAAACCTGGCAATGGGAATAACGAGGTTAAATCAGGTCATAGTAAAGCCTAACAATGACTAACCACCAACTTGGCAATGGGAATAACGAGGTTAAATCAGGTCAAAGTAAAGACTAACTACAAACCTGGCAATGGAAATAACGAGGTTAAATCAGGTCATAGTAAAGCCTAACAATGACTAACCACAAACTTGGCAATGGGAATAACGAGGTTAAATATGGTCAAAGTAAAGACTAACTACAAACCTGGCAATGGGAATAACGAGGTTAAATCAGGTCAAAGTAAAGACTAACTACAAACCTGGCAATGGGAATAACGAGGTTAAATCAGGTCATAGTAAAGCCTAACAATGACTAACCACAAACTTGGCAATGGGAATAACGAGGTTAAATATGGTCAAAGTAAAGACTAACTACAAACCTGGCAATGGGAATAACGAGGTTAAATCAGGTCAAAGTAAAGACTAACTACAAACCTGGCAATGGGAATAACGAGGTTAAATCAGGTCAAAGTAAAGCCTAACAATGACTAACCACAAACTTGGCAATGGGAATAACGAGGTTAAATCAGGTCAAAGTAAAGACTAACTACAAACCTGGTAATGGGAATAACGAGGTTAAATCAGGTCAAAGTAAAGACTAACTACAAACCTGGTAATGGGAATAACGAGGTTAAATCAGGTCAAAGTAAAGACTAACTACAAACCTGGTAATGGGAATAACGAGGTTAAATCAGGTCAAAGTAAAGACTAACTACAAACCTGGCAATGGGAATAACGAGGTTAAATATGGTCAAAGTAAAGACTAACTACAAACCTGGCAATGGGAATAACGAGGTTAAATCAGGTCAAAGTAAAGACTAACTACAAACCTGGCAATGGGAATAACGAGGTTAAATCTGGTCAAAGTAAAGACTAACCACAAACCTGGCAATGGGAATAACGAAGTTGAATCTGGTCAAAACAAATACTAACAGTGACTGACCACAAACCTGGCAATGACAATAACGAGGTTAATTATGGTCAAAGTAAAGACTAACAATGACTAACCACAAACTTGGCAATGGGAATAACGAGGTTAAATCAGGTCAAAGTAAAGACTAACCACAAACCTGGCAATGGGAATAACGAGGTTAAATCAGGTAAAAGTAAAGCCTAACAATGACTAACCACAAACTTGGCAATGGGAATAACGAGGTTAAATCAGGTCATAGTAATGCCTAACAATGGCTAACCACAAACTTGGCAATGGGATTAACGAAGTTAAATATGGTCAAAGTAAAGACTAACTACAAACCTGGCAATGGGAATAACGAGGTTAAATCAGGTCAAAGTAAAGACTAACCACAAACCTGGCAATGTGAATAACGAGGTTAAATCAGGTCAAAGTAAAGCCTAACAATGACTAACTACAAACCTGGCAATGGGAATAACGAGGTTAAATCAGGTCATAGTAAAGCCTAACAATGACCAACCACCAACTTGGCAATGGGAATAACGAGGTTAAATATGGTCAAAGTAAAGACTAACTACAAACCTGGCAATGGGAATAACGAGGTTAAATCAGGTCAAAGTAAAGACTAACTACAAACCTGGCAATGGGAATAACGAGGTTAAATCAGGTCATAGTAAAGCCTAACAATGACTAACCACAAACTTGGCAATGGGAATAACGAGGTTAAATATGGTCAAAGTAAAGACTAACTACAAACCTGGCAATGGGAATAACGAGGTTAAATCAGGTCAAAGTAAAGACTAACTACAAACCTGGCAATGGGAATAACGAGGTTAAATCAGGTCATAGTAAAGCCTAACAATGACTAACCATAAACTTGGCAATGGGAATAACGAGGTTAAATCAGGTCAAAGTAAAGACTAACCACAAACCTGGCAATGGGAATAACGAGGTTAAATCAGGTCAAAGTAAAGCCTAACAATGACTAACCACAAACTTGGCAATGGGAATAACGAGGTTAAATCAGGTCAAAGTAAAGACTAACTACAAACCTGGTAATGGGAATAACGAGGTTAAATCAGGTCAAAGTAAAGACTAACTACAAACCTGGCAATGGGAATAACGAGGTTAAATCAGGTCAAAGTAAAGACTAACTACAAACCTGGTAATGTGAATAACGAGGTTAAATCAGGTCAAAGTAAAGACTAACTACAAACCTGGAAATGGGAATAACGAGGTTAAATATGGTCAAAGTAAAGACTAACTACAAACCTGGCAATGGGAATAACGAGGTTAAATCAGGTCAAAGTAAAGACTAACTACAAACCTGGCAATGGGAATAACGAGGTTAAATCTGGTCAAAGTAAAGACTAACCACAAACCTGGCAATGGGAATAACGAAGTTGAATCTGGTCAAAACAAATACTAACAGTGACTGACCACAAACCTGGCAATGACAATAACGAGGTTAATTATGGTCAAAGTAAAGACTAACAATGACTAACCACAAACTTGGCAATGGGAATAACGAGGTTAAATCAGGTCAAAGTAAAGACTAACTACAAACCTGGCAATGGGAATAACGAGGTTAAATCAGGTCAAAGTAAAGCCTAACAATGACTAACCACAAACTTGGCAATGTGAATAACGAGGTTAAATATGGTCAAAGTAAAGACTAACTACAAACCTGGCAATGGGAATAACGAGGTTAAATCAGGTCAAAGTAAAGACTAACTACAAACCTGGCAATGGGAATAACGAGGTTAAATCAGGTCATAGTAAAGCCTAACAATGACTAACCACAAACTTGGCAATGGGAATAACGAGGTTAAATATGGTCAAAGTAAAGACTAACTACAAACCTGGCAATGGGAATAACGAGGTTAAATCTGGTCAAAGTAAAGACTAACTACAAACCTGGCAATGGGAATAACGAGGTTAAATCAGGTCATAGTAAAGCCTAACAATGACTAACCACAAACCTGGCAATGGGAATAACGAGGTTAAATCAGGTCAAAGTAAAGACTAACTACAAACCTGGTAATGGGAATAACGAGGTTAAATCAGGTCAAAGTAAAGACTAACTACAAACCTGGTAATGGGAATAACGAGGTTAAATCAGGTCAAAGTAAAGACTAACTACAAACCTGGTAATGGGAATAACGAGGTTAAATCAGGTCAAAGTAAAGACTAACTACAAACCTGGCAATGGGAATAACGAGGTTAAATATGGTCAAAGTAAAGACTAACTACAAACCTGGCAATGGGAATAACGAGGTTAAATCAGGTCAAAGTAAAGACTAACTACAAACCTGGCAATGGGAATAACGAGGTTAAATCTGGTCAAAGTAAAGACTAACCACAAACCTGGCAATGGGAATAACGAAGTTGAATCTGGTCAAAACAAATACTAACAGTAACTGACCACAAACCTGGCAATGACAATAACGAGGTTAATTATGGTCAAAGTAAAGACTAACTACAAACCTGGCAACGGGAATAACGAGGTTAAATCAGGTCAAAGTAAAGACTAACTACAAACCAGGCAATGGGAATAACGAGGTTAAATATGGTCAAAGTAAAGACTAACTACAAACCTGGCAATGACAATAACGAGGTTAATTATGGTCAAAGTAAAGACTAACTACAAACCTGGCAATGGGAATAATGAGGTTAAATCAGGTCAAAGTAAAGACTAACTACAAACCTGTCAATGGGAATAACGAGGTTAAATCTGGTCAAAGTAAAGACTAACCACAAACCTGGCAACGGGAATAACGAAGTTGAATCTGGTCAAAACAAATACTAACAGTGACTGACCACAAACCTGGCAATGACAATAACGAGGTTAATTATGGTCAAAGTAAAGACTAACTACAAACCTGGCAACGGGAATAACGAGGTTAAATATGGTCAAAGTAAAGACTAGCTACAAACCTGGCAATGGGAATAACGAGGTTAAATCAGGTCAAAGTAAAGACTAACTACAAACCTGGTAATGGGAATAACGAAGTTGAATCTGGTCAAAACAAATACTAACAGTGACTGACCACAAACCTGGCAATGACAATAACGAGGTTAATTATGGTCAAAGTAAAGACTAACAATGACTAACCACAAACTTGGCAATGGGAATAACGAGGTTAAATCAGGTCAAAGTAAAGACTAACTACAAACCTGGCAATGGGAATAACGAGGTTAAATCAGGTCAAAGTAAAGCCTAACAATGACTAACCACAAACTTGGCAATGGGAATAACGAGGTTAAATCAGGTCATAGTAAAGCCTAACAATGACTAACCACAAACTTGGCAATGTGAATAACGAGGTTAAATATGGTCAAAGTAAAGACTAACTACAAACCTGGCAATGGGAATAACGAGGTTAAATCAGGTCAAAGTAAAGACTAACTACAAACCTGGCAATGGGAATAACGAGGTTAAATCAGGTCATAGTAAAGCCTAACAATGACTAACCACAAACTTGGCAATGGGAATAACGAGGTTAAATCAGGTCAAAGTAAAGACTAACCACAAACCTGGCAATGGGAATAACGAGGTTAAATCAGGTCAAAGTAAAGACTAACTACAAACCTGGCAATGGGAATAACGAGGTTAAATATGGTCAAAGTAAAGACTAACTACAAACCTGGCAATGGGAATAACGAGGTTAAATCTGGTCAAAGTAAAGACTAACTACAAACCTGGCAATGGGAATAACGAGGTTAAATCAGGTCATAGTAAAGCCTAACAATGACTAACCACAAACCTGGCAATGGGAATAACGAGGTTAAATCAGGTCAAAGTAAAGACTAACTACAAACCTGGTAATGGGAATAACGAGGTTAAATCAGGTCAAAGTAAAGACTAACTACAAACCTGGTAATGGGAATAACGAGGTTAAATCAGGTCAAAGTAAAGACTAACTACAAACCTGGTAATGGGAATAACGAGGTTAAATCAGGTCAAAGTAAAGACTAACTACAAACCTGGCAATGGGAATAACGAGGTTAAATATGGTCAAAGTAAAGACTAACTACAAACCTGGCAATGGGAATAACGAGGTTAAATCAGGTCAAAGTAAAGACTAACTACAAACCTGACAATGGGAATAACGAGGTTAAATCTGGTCAAAGTAAAGACTAACCACAAACCTAGCAATGGGAATAACGAAGTTGAATCTGGTCAAAACAAATACTAACAGTAACTGACCACAAACCTGGCAATGACAATAACGAGGTTAATTATGGTCAAAGTAAAGACTAACTACAAACCTGGCAACGGGAATAACGAGGTTAAATCAGGTCAAAGTAAAGACTAACTACAAACCAGGCAATGGGAATAACGAGGTTAAATATGGTCAAAGTAAAGACTAACTACAAACCTGGCAACGGGAATAACGAGGTTAAATATGGTCAAAGTAAAGACTAACAGTGACTGACCACAAACCTGGCAATGACAATAACGAGGTTAATTATGGTCAAAGTAAAGACTAACTACAAACCTGGCAATGGGAATAATGAGGTTAAATCAGGTCAAAGTAAAGACTAACTACAAACCTGTCAATGGGAATAACGAGGTTAAATCTGGTCAAAGTAAAGACTAACCACAAACCTGGCAACGGGAATAACGAAGTTGAATCTGGTCAAAACAAATACTAACAGTGACTGACCACAAACCTGGCAATGACAATAACGAGGTTAATTATGGTCAAAGTAAAGACTAACTACAAACCTGGCAACGGGAATAACGAGGTTAAATATGGTCAAAGTAAAGACTAGCTACAAACCTGGCAATGGGAATAACGAGGTTAAATCAGGCCAAAGTAAAGACTAACTACAAACCTGGTAATGGGAATAACGAAGTTGAATCTGGTCAAAACAAATACTAACAGTGACTGACCACAAACCTGGCAATGACAATAGCGAGGTTAATTATGGTCAAAGTAAAGACTAACTACAAACCTGGCAACGGGAATAACGAGGTTAAATATGGTCAAAGTAAAGACTAGCTACAAACCTGGCAATGGGAATAACGAGGTTAAATCAGGTCAAAGTAAAGACTAACCACAAACCTGGCAATGGGAATAACGAGGTTAAATATGGTCAAAGTAAAGACTAACTACAAACCTGGCAACGGGAATAACGAGGTTAAATCAGGTCAAAGTAAAGACTAACTACAAACCTGGCAATGGGAATAACGAGGTTAAATATGGTCAAAGTAAAGACTAACTACAAACCTGGCAACGGGAATAACGAGGTTAAATCAGGTCAAAGTAAAGACTAACTACAAACCAGGCAATGGGAATAACGAGGTTAAATATGGTCAAAGTAAAGACTAACTACAAACCTGGCAATGGGAATAACGAAGTTGAATCTGGTCAAAACAAATACTAACAGTAACTGACCACAAACCTGGCAATGACAATAACGAGGTTAATTATGGTCAAAGTAAAGACTAACTACAAACCTGGCAACGGGAATAACGAGGTTAAATCAGGTCAAAGTAAAGACTAACTACAAACCAGGCAATGGGAATAACGAGGTTAAATATGGTCAAAGTAAAGACTAACTACAAACCTGGCAACGGGAATAACGAGGTTAAATATGGTCAAAGTAAAGACTAACAGTGACTGACCACAAACCTGGCAATGACAATAACGAGGTTAATTATGGTCAAAGTAAAGACTAACTACAAACCTGGCAACGGGAATAACGAGGTTAAATATGGTCAAAGTAAAGACTAGCTACAAACCTGGCAATGGGAATAACGAGGTTAAATCAGGTCAAAGTAAAGACTAACTACAAACCTGGTAATGGGAATAACGAAGTTGAATCTGGTCAAAACAAATACTAACAGTGACTGACCACAAGCCTGGCAATGACAATAACAAGGTTAATTATGGTCAAAGTAAAGACTAACTACAAACCTGGCAACGGGAATAACGAGGTTAAATATGGTCAAAGTAAAGACTAGCTACAAACCTGGCAATGGGAATAACGAGGTTAAATCAGGTCAAAGTAAAGACTAACCACAAACCTGGCAATGGGAATAACGAGGTTAAATATGGTCAAAGTAAAGACTAACTACAAACCTGGCAACGGGAATAACGAGGTTAAATCTGGTCAAAGTAAAGACTAACTACAAACCTGGCAACGGGAATAACGAGGTTAAATCTGGTCAAAACATATACTAACAGTGACTGACCACAAACCTGGCAATGACAATAACGAGGTTAATTATGGTCAAAGTAAAGACTAACTACAAACCTGGCAACGGGAAAAACGAGGTTAAATCTGGTCAAAGTAAAGACGAATTACAAACCTGGCAATGGGAATAACGAGGTTAAATATGGTCAAAGTAAAGCCTAACAATGACTAACCACAAACTTGGCAATGGGAATAACGAGGTTAAATCAGGTCAAAATAAAGACTAAATACAAACCTGGCAATGGGAATAACGAGGTTAAATCTGGTCAAAACAAAGACTAACAGTGACTAACCACAAACTTGGCAATGGAAATAACGAGGTTAAATCAGGTCATAGTAAAGCCTAACAATGACTAACCACAAACTTGGCAATGGGAATAACGAGGTTAAATCAGGTCAAAGTAAAGCCTAACAATGACTAACCACCAACTTGGCAATGGGAATAACGAGGTTAAATCAGGTCAAAGTAAAGACTAACTACAAACCTGGCAACGGGAATAACGAGGTTAAATCTGGTCAAAGTAAAGACTAACAACAAACCTGGCAACGGGAATAACGAGGTTAAATCAGGTCAAAGTAAAGACTAACTACAAACCTGGCAATGGGAATAACGAGGTTAAATCAGGTCAAAGTAAAGACTAACCACAAACCTGACAATGGGAATAACGAGGTTAAATCAGGTCAAAGTAAAGACTAACTACAAACCTGGCAACGGGAATAACGAGGTTAAATCTGGTCAAAGTAAAGACTAACTACAAACCTGGCAACGGGAACAACGAGGTTAAATCTGGTCAAAACAAATACTAACAGTGACTGACCACAAACCTGGCAATGAAAATAACGAGGTTAATTCTGGTCAAAGCAAAGACTAACACAAACATGGCAATGAAAATAACGAGGTTAATTCTAGTCAAAGCAAAGACTAACAGTGACCTACCACAAACCTGGCAATGACAATAACGAGGTTAATTATGGTCAAAGTAAAGACTAATAGTGACTAATTACAAACTTTGCAATGGAAACAACGAGGTTAATTATGGCCATATGAAATACTAACAGTGACTGACCACAAACCTGGCAATAAAAATAACAACGGATTCTATTTATAACAAAAAATATTAAGATGAAATGCATTTTTTCTGGATTCCATTGCTAAAGGCGTGCTTACTTTGGGACCGCTAACAGTTCCGTGTCTATATCGTCATCATAGATGACGTCAGCTGTGTAAAACGAGTCTCGCTGTTCCCCGTCATAGACCTCTTGTACGTCATCTTAAAAATAAAAAATATGTGATTGTGGGCACATAAACAGGTAGGATGCTACTTTATATATACTTTATTAAACATTTAAAATTATTTCCGTTACATGAAGTCCCCTTAAAGTATGGAAATGCGCTAATCCAATGCGACCATTTTTTTTTAAAAAGATATCAAAACAAGGTAAAGCTTCATGCTGTGCTGTACATGTTATGTCGTCTTTCTTGAGTTCAAAATTTCGTGTGTTGGTATCAAGAATGCTAGCATTATGTTTTCATTTCACGTTAACAATTTGTAGAAGATGCTTTGTACTAATGCATGCTGTATTTGTATTATTTTATCCTTTCAAACCTTAAGTGTGAATTTTGAGGTCTTATTTTATTTATCAACTTTATTATAAAACATGCAAAAAATTCGCGAGATTAATATCTTTGCCTTTATTAGCAATTGTAAAAAAACATGTACAAACTGTTCTTAACAACGCCATTTCAACAGTTACCTAGCTGGTTGATATCAAGAACCCTCGGCACTTTCCGTAAGCGAGAAAATATTTTCTCGTTTATGGAAAGTGCCGACGGTTCCCGATTGGACCTAGTTGTTGTTGATTTGGTCTGACAATCTCCTGTTCTCACCAGTGTTTGACGAACATGGGATATTCGTTGAGCAGTTTTTCCTGGTTTCGGGTTTTCTGTCAGCTTGGCAGAACTGAATCCCGATATGTCGACAGACAACATCTCGATCTTGGAAGCCCGGTCCACACGAAACACTGCACTGTAACCAAACGTACACATAATGGAACATCGTTATCACGGCCCAAGGATGCTTATTATCCTATTTATCTCGAACTTTTATATTTATCGTCATGGACATTTGTTTTATTACCAAATATTTTATTTTCATTCAAAAAGCAACAGAAGCAAAACTAGTGATTAACACTCAATAATTGAACGGTAACGCATTTTGTTTAATTCAAATTTACTAAATTAGGATCTGATTAAAGAGGAAAAATGTCATGATATATAACAAAACTAATATCTGACCACCATTTACCCACACATACTTGAATTATTTGGACATTAGATTAATTAAGGTGTTAAGAGTAATTAAGATACAGATAGTCATATATACTGACATATAGGTAGGTACTGACATAAACGTAGGTCCAAAACCAGCCGTAATAAAATTCTCGGGCACCTCAGTGTTTTCCACTCTACGGAAGGGCGGTAACTCGTCGGTCCTTGGAGTCAACTTGGTCATGATTTCAAAAGTTTATATTTGCATCACATAGCGTTTAGATAGGCAGAAGGATGCATCGAAGCCACTCTCGCAACTCGGCAGATTAAATATACCCCCCCATCGATAATCACACTCTTGAAGAACTCACGGAGTCACGCTCACTTATGCTCTTGAAAAGCTTTTGGAGTTACCCGTATTTACGCTAAGAACTCAGAGTTACCTAACTTACAAGGAGTTACCCTCACATACGCTCTCGGAAAACCCAAGGTGTAAAATCTCATACGCCTTTAGATAATCTAAGGAGTTACGCTTACATACGCTCATAGATAACTCAAGGAGTTGCGCTTACATACGCTCATAGATAACGCAAGGAGTAACGCTTAAAGACGATCATAGATAACTCCAGGAGTTACGCGTACATACGCTCATAGATAACTCAAGAATTTACGCTTACATACGCTCATAAATAACTCAAGGAATTACGCTTACATACGCTCATAGATAACTCAAGGAGTTACGCTTACATACGCTCATAGATAACCCAAGGAGTTACGCTTACATACGCTCATAGATAACTCAAGGAGTTACGCGTACATACATTGTACGCTCATAGATAACTCAAGGAGTTACACTTACATACGTTCATAGATAACTCAAGGAGTTGCGCTTACATACGCTCATAGATAACTCAAGGAGTGACGCTTACATACACGTTTGAAGAACGTAAGTGAGTATCATGATGTATCCCAGATGTTTGCCATTAGTTACCTACCGGTGTCCACTCTCCAGCATACCATTTCGGACAGAGGATGTTCCCACAGGACTTCCTCGTGGACGGTTTTGGGTTAGAGCATTCCGTATCCTTCAGCACCCTCTGTGTACCGTCCAGGAACGTGTCCACACAAATAACGGTCCTCCAGGCGAACCCCCCTCCACAGGTCTGTGTACAGTCGTACCAGGGCCCAACACGCCAGCTGTAACGGGCAAATAGAGATTCTTTACATATTGTACTGCACCGTGCCAGAAGTGAATCAACACTTGTTTTAATTTGCAAGTGTATATTCTTCGTATTTACAACTGTTTTCAATTAATTTTCTTGACTTTGCTTATGGATAGATTTTGACAATATTTGGTCAGTTTGTATAGAAAATATCCATAGTCTCATAATATTTGTTTATTTTTTCGTTGTTAATTTACACATAAAACGAGAATTAATATTTCAACACCAAACCTCCAAAACCCTCTTGAGATTCATTCAAAATGTCTGAAATACTTTTTTGTCTATCAGAATACCCCCCCCCCCCCCCCACCCCCATTACCTATTACTAACTACACTGTATTTCTATTTAATATTTCTATTTAATTCCGGGACAACAAGCTTTCCGTCAGTGAACAGATATCAAACGTAATTCTATCATTTTTATTTATGTTTTATAGATCTGATATTTCTTACTTTGGAAGGCACTTCCTGCTGATGCACTTCCGTCTGACGCGTTCGATGACGTCACTTCCGTGACAGTTTTGGCTGCTGACCAATCGTCTTGTTCGGCTATCTTGACAAGCTATTCTGCGTTCTTGAAAACCTATCAACATAATGAGAAAAACGCATAATCATAATATTGTATAAGTAAATTGACAATGTATACATTATGTGTGACGTTGTTGATAAATCACGTTTTCAACCACAAGACAGTGTTATAAACTAATACGATCTTCTTTTTTATATTTACCTTCAATATGGCATTGTCACTATAAAACCCTACAAATTCACTTGTCATTCAGAAATATTTACCATTGGGTGGCATTGCCACTATATTTCCCTACCAAATTCAGTTGGCATTCATCAGGCCATGAATGCCAATGACCGATTGTTGACGTCATCATTATTATGACGTCATAATTGTTACGTTGGATACCATTGACCGTCCCCGGGCGATGGCTGTTCTTTTCATTGAACAAGCATATGCGACAAATATATTTATTGAGCTAAATGCTGAGAAATAAAATGTGTTATTGACTGTTTTATGACATGAGCAGATTCTAAAAATGGTAAATATAAGTATTGAACTGCTTTCAGTGGGCATTCATAGGCTATATGAATGCCAAATGGTCAAAGGCAAATCCAACATGAAGCGCTATAGCGCGCTTCATTGAATTTGCCTTTGACCATTTGGAATTCACATAGCCTATGAATGCCAACTGAAAGCAGTTCAATGCTTAAATAAGTGCCATAGACCATTTGTTGACGTCATGGTTATTATGACGTCATAAGTGTTACGTTAGATTCCTCTGACTCCGGGCGTTTTTTGTTATATATGCATTGGAGAAGAGCAATACACGACAGATACAATGTACATTACTTGAACTAATTCTTGAATAATAATAGCGCAAGCGAGTTTCATTGAATTTCAAGTTGTCCAATTGACATTCATATTGCCTTTGAATGCCAACCGAAGCTGTTCAATACTTAAATGGCAGCGGCTTCATTATATCATAAATATATATATTTTTTATAAAATTGCCAGGTAATGATTATAGAATATTCCCTTTGTGTGCCTGTATTATATAGATCGACTTCACGATGTCATGTGACGTCATGCGTATTATCTTAATTATTATCATATTGAGTGCTACTGCAGGAGGTACATGTAACACGATGATGATGTGCGTATATATCGTATAACATGGTAGAAAAGTGATGACATCTACAGTTATGCATGTACCTGTAAATGATAACAACTTTAATTAGATACGTATTACGATCCAAGATAAGTTGAGTTAAGCAAATGCGTTTCATTCGTTTTTTTATCAAAGAGAAAGCATCGCAATGCCCCAGGTGTCTAAAATTATGAATTAAAACCAAGTGCCCCAATATGCTTGAAGTAGCATCTCCAGGACGGACTTTCATGATACATTCGATAAAAAAATAATACAAAACTGATAAAAGACACAATAAAAGGGAGATAATACTATACTGTTACAAAAGGGAAAGTAATTGATGTTACCTACACCACAGGTCTCCGAACAAGGTCCATATCCGGTATTGATCCATCTGTACCACGTGTTTCCGGTTTGATGTACACAGGAGTTATTTCCTCCGCATACTCCACAAGAGTCCAGATACGTTTTAGAGCCAAGGACTTTATCACAACCAACAGGCTAAACCGGAAAATATTACGCCATATTAAAATATTTTCATGTCAGACAGTTTTGTTATTTGTAACTACATGTACATTTTCATTTCATGTATTTTTCAAAATAAAAAGCTTGGTAACTTCTGTTTATAACTTCACTAGTTAACTTCTTTCATTAAAACATTGATTCATTAAAGAAACGCATTGAACTTGTGTACATAAAAACAAACAAGTGTGTGCCGAGATATACTGAATAATAAGACGCTGCCTTTTTGCAAAACAAAGTAATGAATGGTCATAATAACGGCATCTTCGATACTTCAGGTTTACGCTCCCTGCAAAGCTGTGATAAGTCTTAAAAACATAAAAACTCCTTGTGAATAAGATAAAAAAAAACCATTTTAATCCTTCGGTGTACATCAAAACAATCTCGCGGCCGCGTAACGGTCACATTCATAGGCTTTGAAGACAACTGATGTTCCTCTGTAATCGTCCAAGGTGTTAGCCGAGCGATTGGTCAGTGGTTTGTTCTTACCTGAGAGGTTCTGACATATTCCAGTGTAACGAGAGCGTAACCCTTGGAGTATTGAAGAACAGCAGTGATATTATTATCTGATATCATTATCGATCATACCCAACATTTTCCATTAATACAGATATCGAGGACATCATCCCGACATCGCGTTCCGTCCAGGACTTTAGGGCTGAATCGTCGGATGGTGTTCGAACCCACAGCCTGGCAATAAAGCGCACAGGGGCTTGTCGAATCATGGTATGGCACCCATTTTAAATTGGTCACCTGGTGGCGATCATCGTTGTGCGCAGCACATTGCTGCATCCGGAAGTCCACACTCCCGCGAGGGCATTCCTGTAGAGTATATATTTGTCAATTAGCAAGTAGTAATGGTTTAGAAAAGTCACCCTTAATCTGATTAATGAACAAGGGACTGACTGGCATTAACGGTCATCAGAGTTTTGATATGTATACCCATAACATTTGTTGATGCATCCTTACACTGTTATTATTATTAACCCCAACCCAGTATGAAGTAGAACACTGACAGGTAAAGAACGGCCCCGTTTAAGGCTACAGATCTCCCTAAAGTATCAATACTCGAGCTTTGGACCCAATGGTCAAACCCAGTGATTTTGATCTTTTCTCAAAATTGAAAAGTTTCACACGATTTCTTTGACCTTTGAACTAGTTACGAAAACATCCTGGACCCCGTGACCCTGCACTTTTTGTAAGTTGGCTCTTTGTTTCATTCCGAACAACTTTGCTTCATATTGTCAAAATAAAATGTTCTTCAGTGGACAGCTACCTAATTTGACCTTCACCTTTGACCGGGCGACCTTGACTATGGTCAATTGAGTCTTTGCTTGATTCTGACAACCTTTGCTTCAAAATGTCATAATAAATGTTAATCAGCAGAAAAGGCTAAAATAAATGTTTGTTTAACGAATAACTAGAGGCAGATACCTTCGTGTTGCATGTCGAGTACCGGATGTGCTCGCCATCACAACCGCGCGCGAACCTCCTGCTTCGCAGACAGCGCCTCAGCTGGTACGCCGCCCCGGAATCGCACGTGCGGGAACATTCGCTCCACTCTGTCCATATTGACCAGTAGTCGGCGGCTACAACCTGGCATGTCTGAAAGTAAATAAATATATCATCAGAAAAAACTAAAGAATGGTAGGACGAAAATAAGTTTTGTATTGTCAAACTTCGACGGGGAGGTTGTAACCCCGTGACCTTTCGCGTGACCATAGACCGGATATTGGTCATATTATGGAAATTATCATATCAGCTGTAGCAGTCACTACATTTCCTTTACTGAAATTGCAGTAAAAATATGTGTTGGAATTGGAAAGAGCCGGTCGCTTATGGGATATAGGAAATTGATATTAGGGTAGGTCAGAACATTTTTCTTAGATATAAGACTGTATAGTAAGGCAAAGATGACGTTTTTCCAATGTTCTATCTGAACGTTTTGGCTAAGAAAAAAAACCCTTAACACAATAGATAAAATATACCGAACCCGCCCTTAACATTCTCAAATACCAACCTGAAGTGTCAATAAAACCATAATCCAAGCTCAAAATCGAAATTTAGACGGGGACCCTTGAAATAGTATAAGAGAATACGACCAGGTGTTTCGGAATAGTAAATGTTTCTGCCTCCTCCATGATGTAAACACCCGCCACGGAAATCTAGGTCACATCGAAGTTAAATTCCTCGGAGTGAGAAGTGGGGTTATGTTCCAAGCTTAGCAACATGGCAAATCGATAATGTCACAAAAGAATATTGAATATTTTTCAATGAGATCATGGTGGCGTCCATGAAACTTGCCCAGAGTCTTCATCAACTTGATTTTATCTTCCAAATCCTTATTTTGCAATTTAAGCAATGAAAAAGGAAGTTATTAGATTTTTTCACAATATGACATTATAATCTATTTGTGGAGACGAGAAAAGTATTAATTGCATCTTGTTTGACTTTGACACCAATTGACTCTCTGTTACGGAGTAAAATCTGTGATAATCGGCTACTTTTATTTTCCGTATACTATAGTAATATGATGATTCGCAAGTTGCATATACGTCGCTATGCAAAGTATTAGGGGATGGACCTACTGTATAGCAATGGGCTATTGCAATCACACCTCAATTTACAAGATACAAAACTATTACAAAAATAGCTGGACGATCTCTGAAAAAGTTATCATTACAAAATTCTAGACGTAGACATATCTCCATAGATAATACTAGTACACAACATTCAAATCATACTCGAGTGGCGACAGAGAATACAACGAGTTGAAAAAAACACATTTGCATTGGGGGCGACTGGCTATCTAGAATATTTCTAACAGCTACTGTGCCTTATATATATTGTTCGTGTCATACAAACTATCAAATTACAGATTCTCGGGCGAAATATAAACAGCTCGGGCTCTGATATAAAACAGGCCCCGAAAACTTTCTAGTGATGACCATCGCCGTCAATCTCGTGTTAGAATGAGTCCAAAACATCTGATTATACGATAATTCAGCGTGATCTTGAAGCCTCGTGGCTTGGATTTTACGCTTTATAATGTCAAATAGTAAGCCTAGATATAACGGACTAGACGCATCATTATCTCCTGTAAATGGCACATGTTAGCTTCTACAATTAGTGTGGGTTTAGATCAAACGGTTTTCTGTTTCTCGCCAGAACAATAACTGTCTAAGAACAGAACCGAATCTCTCTTTTGTCGGAACAATTACTATTACGAGGCATCATCGGATAGTGAGATACACTCGAGAGATATAACCAACCCGACAACACTACCTGTGGCTTCATAATGGTCTAAACCGTGGAATGGATTTCTACAAGTTGTATGTTGTGGTTCTGGTCCCGAGATCAAGAAACAACCTTAGACTTACTGTTACCATAAGGATTCGGTCACATCGTATTCTTACGATATACTTCATGCATTTTAACAATTTTTCTACTATAAAATTTTTTTTTACTTTTTTATTATGGAATTTATTGAAATTTTACACACATGTAGATAATTATTTGCTAATTTCTCCCATAGTATTTTTATATTTTGTCGCAGCAGAACTCCAGAGATATTTACACATTGATAGTTTTAAAAAATTTAAATACATATCAGATGAAAAATCGAACAATTGCTTACAAACGTATGGAGTTTCAACGAAATCCATCAAAAATCTACGTCCTAAAAACATCATTGAACATTTTTTTTCATAATGCGTGGAATGAATAGCGAAAATATCATGTGTCCGAATACTTATTGCACCCAACTGCAGTTTTGGCTTAGCCAATCACGTATGACGTTACTTTTCGTAACATTATTTCTGATTGGCTATGGACGTTATTTTTTGTAACATTATTTGTGATTGGCCGTCAAAACTTAAGACAAATTTAGACTAAAGATTATGTCATGATCCTTTGGCCTGGTGAAACCATACCTATATGATATATATAAATATCATATCTACACGGAGATATAGAGATGTGGAATAATAACAGACAGACGGGCGGACACATAGGGGAAAATTTATACACACTACTTTTATCATCCCATCTTACATATCAATCAAACGAATTTTATAGCGTATTTTTGCCATGGGATATTTTATTTATTGCCCTTGTGCTGTTCTAGGGTAAATCTAATCTCTGCTCCCCCGGGGTTGATCATAATTCGTAATGGCGAAGTATCCTAAAAGACAAATCAATATTTTATTATGTCGAAATATTGAAAAGTAAAATGAAATTAATTAGCCAATGTAACACTGTTGTAATATACATTGACATTTTTAGTGACACTCCGAATAAGAGAAGTTGGTGCGGGGGTGGGGGTAAAACTGTTGAGATGATGACCTATTTTCCAGTCATGTGATCAATATAACCAAATCAGATAAGGTGTTATATAGATTAGACATAATAATAAAGTTACTACTACATTACACTGACATTTCTGACATAAAAATATGACTCAATACACTTTGTCGTCAACAATATGAAAAGTCTGGAGAATTTCCGTAGACATGCTGCATCTTAAAGGATTTCGTAAAGGTTGCCGAGTCGGTAAATTAAGGTCTTAAATTTTGCCACGCTACACTAGCCCTAAGTGATTAGATCGCGGGTTTGAAGCCTACGTGGGACAATCACCAGGTACTGGCCTTTGGTCAGTGGTGTTTATCCAGGAACTCCAGCTTTTCGTACCACTAAGACCTGGTACCTCCTTACATGCATGTAGTTGATATAGAACACAAAATATTATCAAACAAAAAAGGATGCCAGAAGAAGCCACTAATATATTAGTATTTTGTATATATTGTGATATGGACTTGGAGGCTTCTAGCCTGCGTCCATTATGTTCCATTAAATCCATTAAATATACCCTCGAAATGTCATAAAATGCGATTGATGCCGTAAGAGGCGACTAGTATTGGTCCTATGGATTGCCGTAAGAGGCGACTTATGTGGGCCCACGTGGAATTCCGTAAGAGGTGCCAATATGGGCCATGTGGATTGAAAACAACTGTGAGCCCGTGTGGATTGCTGTAAGAGGCGACTTGTGTGGGCCCCGTGAAATTACGTAAGAGGCGACTTGTGTGGGCCCGATAAATGATGTAAAAGGTGACCAATGTTGGTCGCTGTGGATTGCTGGAAGGGGCGACTAATGTTGGGTTCCGTGGAATGTCGTATGAAGCGACTAATGTTGTCACTTGTGGAATTCCGGAAGAGGCGACTTATTTTGGCACCGAGGAATGATGTTAGAGGCGACCAATGTGGGCCATATAGAATAGAGTTTCTTTCCAAAATATAACTTCTGCTTTCAATGCAGCACTTAAGATGTGCCTCATTTCGGCAGTGTATTCAGTGCACCCGTCTTTATATGACTCTAACTATTACAAATTCTGGCGAAATATTGTCTCCGAATGTCTTAATCATTAAAACTCCTTCCTTTTCCTTACCCCACATATATGCATTTAACCTATTCTACTCATTAAGTCACAAATCAACGACTGAGCAAGTTCACTTTAGATACTATGAAGGGGTAGATGGCTGAACTCAACCATTCCTGGAATATCTGTATTTAATCTCGCCTAAATGTTATACAGCCAGTCCATATGTTAAGTACTGTTATACTACATAATTATCGTTACTCTGGCCTGCTGATACGGCAGGTGGTAAATCACAATGGCGGCTACCCATATTTTGACCTTTGGGCAGTCATGGAATTTCTGATCTCCGACAGCTGGATCGGTCTGTATAAACATCTGGGGGAAGATGTACAAACACTACTGTATTCAGTGACCTCAAACTTAATGCTGCCAATGTGATGTGATGAAAAAAACACTTCATGTTAATAATAGTCCTAAAATGTACATATATTCATGTACACTGCTGTTGTTTTCAAGACTAAATGCGTCGCTTGTTTGAATTTTGGACCACTGAATCATTAGGGATTTTCAGTTCAAATCTAATGTTGACAAAGAAGCAATGAAAACGCTTTACTAGTAATTTTTATCTTTTCTTTCCTTTCTTAGCTGGTCGTTCGGTTGTGATTCTGACACATGGGTGTGGATGCCTCTAGTCCGAGTTTCCTCTGGGCCCTACACCATATCTGGTTTTGGGCTAGTGCGCACTTCTATATGAAAACGTGGAATTCAGGGAGTGACTAATTAACAGATATGAACAAGTAAGAAACACGGTCCGGAAACCTTCTTAACAAGAACATTATCTGATTAGTCACCCCTGGCCCACTTACGAGGTAAAAAAAAACACGGAGACCGCCCAGGTGGGAAATTTCAGACAGAAATTAGGAACTGTTGGATTAATAGATAATCCATTTGACGATATATATGAGGTGTATGTTGTGTCATATCAAAATTCTCAGCCACCAAACGATGTCGGAAAAAATCACGTTTTCATATAGAAGTGCGCTCTGGCCCCACTCCAGATGTGTATCTGTGAAAATGTCCATGTCCAGTGCCAGTGGCAGAGGAAACTCGTGCTAGGGTACCTCTAACACCGTCAACATATGACCATAGACAAAAATAACTACAACATTACTTTCCAAGACCTTAACAAGAGACCATGTATTGACATTAACCTTTATCATGTAACTGTAACCGTGCATTATTTAGACGACCAGTCACAGCAGTAACCTTGACCTTTGACCTGACCCATCTCGACCTTCACCTCGTAGCCTCGTTATGAACAGTATGATGACATCGCCTATCATAAGGTTATCACTAACATCGAAGAAAATAATTTGTGCTTCTACTGTTTTATGGTTTGTTAATTTTTTTTTAAATTGATACTCGTTGGTTAAGAACCCAAATGGGTTATAATTGTTAATGGTCTATCATTGCTAATGGTCTATCGTCGTTAATGGTTTATCATTGATAATGGTTTATTATTGTTAATGGTTTATTAGTGTTAATGGTTTATCGTTGTCAATGGTTTATTATTGTTAATGGTGTATTATTGTTAATGGTTATCATTGTTAATGGTTTATCATTGATAATGGTTTATTATTGTTAATGGTTTATTATTGATAATGGTTTATCATTGTTAATGGTGTATTAGTGTCAATGGTTTATCATTGTTAATGGTTTATTATTGTTAATGGTTTATTATTGATAATGGTTTATCATTGTTAATGGTGTATTAGTGTTAATGGTTTATCATTGTTAATGGTTTATTATTGTTAATGGTTTATCATTGATAATGGTTTATTATTGTAAATGGTCTATCATTTTTATTGGTTTATCATTGATAATGGTTTATTATTGTTAATGGTTTATTATTGTAATGGTCTATCATTGCTAATGGTTTATTAGTGTTAATGGTTTATTATTGTTAATGGTTTATTATTGATAATGGTTTATCATTGTAATGGTCTATCATTGATAATGGTTTATCATTGTAATGGTCTATCGTTGTTAATTGTTTATCATTGTTAATGGTTTATTATTGCATTGGTCTATCATTGTTAATGGTTTATCATTGATAATGGTTTATTATTGTAATGGTCTATCATTGATAATGGTTTATTATTGTTAATGGTTTATTATTGTTAATGGTTTATTATTGTTAATGGTTTATCATTGTTAATGGTTTATTATTGTTAATGGTTTATTATTGTTAATGGTTTATTATTGTTAATGGTTTATTATTGTTAATGGTGTATCATTATTAATGGTGTATCATTGTTAATGCTCTATTACTGTTAATAGTTTATCATTGCTAATGGTTTATCATTGTTAATGGTTTATTATTGTAATGGTCTATCATTTTTCATGGTTTATCATTGATAATGGTTTATTATTGTTAATGGTTTATTATTGTAATGGTCTATCGTTGATAATGGTTTATTATTGTTAATGGTTTATTATTGTTAATGGTGTATCATTATTAATGGTGTATCATTGTTAATGGTTTATTATTGTAATGGTCTATCATTTTAATGGTTTATCATTGATAATGGTTTATTATTGTTAATGGTTTATTATTGTAATGGTCTATCATTTTTAATGGTTTATCATTGATAATGGTTTATTATTGTTAATGGTTTATTATTGTAATGGTCTATCGTTGATAATGGTTTATTAGTTTTAATGGTTTATTATTGTTAATGGTGTATCATTATTAATGGTGTATCATTGTTAATGGTTTATTATTGTAATGGTCTATCATTTTAATGGTTTATTATTGTTAATGGTTTATTATTGATAATGGTTTATTATTGTAATGGTCTATCATTGCTAATGGTTTATTATTGTAATGGTCTATCATTGCTAATGGTTTATTAGTGTTAATGGTTTATCATTGTTAATGGTCTATCATTGTTAATGGTTTATTATTGTAATGATAAATGATTGACTATGGAGAATGGTTAATAATCGCCGTTTACATATATTGGTAGGTTTTTATCAATCTGTGGGGAGAGGAATTTATATAAGTTTTCAGCTTGTTTTCTAATCCCTAATGTACTTTATTATTTTGGTCAATTGTGAACTTTTTGGAAATAAAGTACTGTTTATACAAATATATGTCTAAATTGAGGAGCATCAGCGTATAGAAATATACATCTTCTGGAATAGTTCTATTCCGAAAATCCCAACTCATTTCATGTTCAAACACTGCGTGGAAACATACTTTGTTATTCGATTTTCTCGAGGCCATTATCTACATGAAAAAATACGTATCTGCATACGAAATGCATGTACAGATATATATTCTATCAATCACAAACGTATGTGCGGATTCTTTTCATCTTGTAATGATAACATACCTACGTTATAAACTCACTGTTTCTACTTATAATATACATCGAAAAGCACATGTAACACCTTCATATAGTTGGTCTATACACTAGAGCTGCCAGACAAAACTAATTGGTCTGATAAATTTTTCACGTTGTGAAGCCACAAACCTGAATTTAAACTGCCAATTGATTTCGCACTAATTTCAGATATTGACATTTAAAATAAATGGCAAATAATGAATTTCAAAATGAAACATATCCAAGTCTGAAATGGAATACCTTGATATAAGCGAAACAAGACATCAAGTAAATCTGATTCTTCGTCATAAATAGGTCAAATAAAACGGTACGTATGTTTTCAATTACCCTCTATATATTTTTTCTATTTCAGTCGACCCTATTTACAGCTTTTTTTTGACATATTAGTTTTACTACTGTTGTATTAATAGACGTTAGTATCTCGAATTTCAAAGTAAAATAATCGTTTAGATTTCACGGGAAAATGATATCTTAGAATCGTATGAACGAAGATATGTTTTTGCTTAGCTTCCAACGCATCAATATCCTTTGTGTTCTTAAAATAACTTGTAAAATCCATTTCCTGTGTATTACATAATAGACAGAGTAAGAAAAGAATCTGTATGTTCCGGAATCAGTACTAATTACGGTACTGCTGGTTACCCAAGCAACGGGAATATAAATGGCGATCTTATCTCTGAAATGGCCGTTAAGGTTCATGCTACTTTAAATATGTTATTGCCAATTAAATTGAACAAAGGGTTAGACACAATTTATTATATAACAATAACGATAGACATACACGTGAAGTGGTTTTACAAGATGAAAATTGTAAATCTGATGTAATTTTTCAGTGTTTTGACCTTGAAGTGCATTGGTTGGAGATGGGGCGGCAAAATTATAATTCGCTAACGGAAAACATAAGGTCTCTGATGGGGCGGGGGTTATCTTCGAGTTCAAGGGACAGTTGAAGAGAGCCAAACCACTTGAATTTTCGAGGTAACAGAAAATAGCCTTAAAAGAGTAATGTCATCAAGAAAAGATTTTTACATTGAAAATAAGTTATGGTGAAACTATTTGGATGGTTTCCCACGTTAACTACAGCTTTCAATACGGTTTCAGATTATTTGGTGTTTCAGCTAAACCTTGCATAGAGTACCATATAGTACCGACATTTAATGAAATACAGATAAGGCCTCCACATTGAAATATGAGTAGTCTATTACTAAAGGCCTATTATCAATACCTGTCAAAAATGAGTTTTTTCTCAAACAGACAAATCAACTAATTACTCATGTATACGGTGTTTTTGACGTTAGCCCACACATTATTGATAAACCACCAGGGTATAAGCTTGGTGCATACTAATGGTAGCATTCTTACCGGGAAAAAACGTGCCAAGTCGACCAATACATTTACCTCTGGGTCACATTATTGTAAACACTGGTGCCAACGAGTTTCTCTCCCCCCCCTTCACTCATCTTCGTCAAATGCAGGTCGTCATGAATTAGATCACATCGGATGTGGCGTTGGAGAGTAGCAATAGAACATCTGTCGTTTATTTTTTGTGCTTACCTGGGCAATAAACCGCCTGCTGATAAAAGACAGTTTGCATTAATCTTAAAATTTGTACTTACAGTATCGTAAACGTTTTTTTTTTTTGTAGCTTGATAAGTTGCTATGAAATTAATTATGATAAATTGTATGGAATAGCCACTGTCTACCCTGATATATAACTCCTTTCTCTCTGCAGGGAATAAACCATAATCTTTTCAGTTGGCTTCAAGAAATATATTATTGAGTCTACAGTGGTAAAAATGTCCCGATATTCTACCAGCATAGCCCTTCTCCTCTGGGTTGCGAGTTCGAAACCCTCGTGGAGGCAGTTGCCAGGTACTGACCGTAGGTCGGTGGTTTTTCTCCGGGTACTCCGGCTTTCCTCCTCCTAAACCACGGCTGTTAATAAGACGCAAAACTAAATAAACCAAACCAAATTATGTGTGTCAATTGATAAAAAATAATTGATTATGTCAAGGGGCCCTTATTCCATCATTATCCTTCCACAAATGTTGTTTTCTGCAATGTATTTTTGCGTATTTAAATCAGCCGTAGCGAGTGTAACCTTACACTTATAAAGCCAAATATGATAAAAACCCCACTTGCTATGGTCCAGGCGCTGATATATATTATCTATGTCCTAAGGCCCTCGCCGATACCAACTCGGGTTAGATTCATCAACTGCCACCAGATCATCTTTGTTTTGGTACATGTTTTATTTTAAAGGCCCAATATACGTAACTTTCGGCAAATCTTGAAGCGAAAATCAAGCCTCATAAATTTATATAAAATATATTTATAGATTTAGTTAAGATTAACTGATATCAGCAATATTCAAGATGAATTCTTACGTGGTTACCGGTACAGCAGCAGTTGGAACTCGGTATTTGTAAACACGCGTCCATTTTTGAACCGTCTTCTCACTTCGGTTTGTTGTTGAAGTGGGCCCCACCTGAATTATTTTCAATTCTTTGGATTTTTCTGTCAAGACTTTCTTGTTAGTTACCGTTCGGGTTTACTTCGTTTTAGGCTTATTTTTACATGGTTATCAACAGGATTTTTTTTCTGAATTTTTCATAAACAAGAACAAATTCCTGAAGTTACGTATACTTGAACCGTTCGTACAAAATTAGAGATACGTTCTATCTATGTTATCTTTCTCTAATCTCTGACGGCGAGCCATTCCACGGTTGGGTGGTTTTGTTTAATCATCCGTTGGATTATTCTCTAATCAGGTATGAGATGGTCAGTTTGGTCGTATAGGCCTTAATCTATATACTACTTACTGTCTTTCACGGTTGAATGGGGTTTTTTTTTATTAGTTTCATATGTGTGTATCAAGTATGATGATTAAGGAGAATTTGGATACCGTCCATTTTTAAGTTAAATCCAAGTTAGATAAACTTACTTATTCTGACTTGTATGATTTTTCTTTTGACTCAAAGTTGCAAGATAATTATATTGATAAATAATAGACTTTTGTTGAGGTTGACATGCGGTTATATAATCCTTGAAAAGTGATATTAACCGAGACGATCTTTTCAATATCACTTTCTCGGGTTGATATAATAACCAAAATAAAAAGATTGTTTTTAAATTGTTATATTGAATGTTGAATAATTTTGTAAATAAAACTTCATTGTACTTTATTTCAAACAGATGTTTGGTAATGAAATATTTTACCAAATAAAAGTACCAGGATGGATTCGATCATTTCATTTTGGGGTCTTACATGTACTTTTTGTATACAGGGTTTTGAATGGTGTCTGATTAGTTAGAGTCAAATTTGGTCAGCGACAACATAATTCTTTTGTCACATTAAACTTTAAGAGCAGATTTTTGTCACATTCAACAAATTCAAGAGCAGGATTTTTTTTTTATTTTTTAAGGTATTGATTCAATAAAGACGAAAGAAAAGTTTCCGTTCATATATGGAGAGAGTAAATCCACATCACGCTCATTATAAATTGATCTGAAAGTTGTTTAATTGTTCGCGAGGTAATGAATATTGATGTAATGATATGGAACAAACAAACACGATTCCAAGACGGAACCCTGAGGTGTTCCAGTCAAAATATAACTTTATTTTGATTTATCGCAATATCTGATTGCACTCAGTTTTTTAATTGATCAGGAAAATTTTAATCAAATTGCCATCTGGCCAAATACGTTTGAATGAAATTTAGTCGGAGTGAAACATTTTTGAAACTGAAAGTTCAACGTTAATAAGATAGAGTGGTGTAACAAATGTCGGAAAAGACAAGCTTAAATTATAACACTGCTAGGTCTACACAAGTTAAGTCTATGGAAACTTTAAAAGACAAGCTTAAATTATAACACTTCTAGGTCTACCCAAGTTAAGTCTATGGGAACTTTAAAAGACAAGCTTAAATCATAACATTTCTAGGTCTACCCAAGTTAAGTCTATGGGAACTTTAAAAGACAAGCTTTAATCATAACACTTCTAGGTCTACCCAAGTTAAGTCTATGGGAACTTTAAAAGACAAGCTTAAATCATAACACTTCTAAGTCTACCCAAGTTAAGTCTATGGGAACTTTAAAAGACAAGCTTAAATCATAACACTTCTAGGTCTACCCAAGTTAAGTCTATGGGAACTTTAAAAGACAAGCTTAAATCATAACACTTCTAAGTCTACCCAAGTTAAGTCTATTGGAACGTTTTGAAGGTTTACATAATATTTATGCAGTATCATCTTAGAGGATCATATGGAGCAAAATCCTGAACATCGGCGACTTTTGTAGTTACTTTTGTTTCCTTAAAATTTCATTAAAACGTTTTTCTTGTACACTTTAAGCATTTTAAGCACAGCAGTAACTTTCAAAACGTACTTTACATCATTTTTTTGTTAGCACTTAACCTTAACCTTGAGATTCTTATATTTGTCATCACGTCTGCGAACGTTGTTCCCCACCAGATATGCTGGCTATGCATCAAATCGTCGGTTGATTCGGAATGGCACGTCGTCTCATACCCATCCAAGCTAATGTAGAGGCACGGCGATTAATCAAACTACAAATGCCAACAGTTGAAGACCCCGGACGTAAGATTCTAGATGAGAGATTGTCAGATTTTGCCGGGTCTGACATTTGGTATTTGGTACTGGTCTTGTGTGATGTCGAGCTAAAGTACAGTCGGTGATACCTTGGACGAAACAAGAACGCACTCTACGTGTGGTGGCAAGCGTCGCGAATACGTGGAATATCTTTCTAAGCCTTTCTTTGACCAGGACCACATGTGTTATTTAGACATTAATGTACATGTATGACATATATCACATTTATCGATGACGTACAACACGTCAACTGTGACTTGTACGACGATTAATGATGATGCTAAGTCATATAATCCAGGGTTTTAAATTTATATTTATGCTACATGTATCATACATGTAACCCCATTTCTGTGGCTTCATTTCCCAAGCACAAAGCAATTTGTAGGAATAACTCCATAGTGTCGTAAAAATAACAAAGGAACAGCCATTTTTGCTTTCGAATTAGCACTTAATTTTCGAAATGGCACATTTTAAGTCACATTAGTACATATACTACGTCACAAGGAACTACTTTTTTCATTGAGAGTGTAAATGGAGCATGTGCTATATGTAGAAGATATTCAACACATAGCATCCCTACTCCAAACCCGTTACATGCACATTAACCCTGTAGACGTACCGCAAACTTGCTTATTTTAGAATTTTGCATATTTTAATGCTATTTTCATGTTCTGCTAATTAATTTTTAACGTTAAATGCAGAAGCGGATGTTCTCTGGAGCATATGCGTTCCACAAAAATACTCCATGCCTCAATGCAACATGTTGTTTACAATAAACAAAACTTATGATCGACGGCTTTAGAAACCAGGCGGGTTTAATGTTTGTTTAGATAGAAGTAGGCATTTGCAACATCAAGAACGAAACATTTTGATAGAGACGAGCATTTTTGTCAATGTAATTCAGACATACACCATATCTTCACATTAACTGACAGACATAGGATCATTTTCACTATTAGTACACGTAGCATTTAAAATAAAATTTAAATTTAACTTTGAAAAAACTATCATGATGTGCATTTGACTGTACTGCTATCGTTTGTTTGTCATTTGTTTGTCCAACTATTTATATAATCCTCGTGTGCTATTTAATGTTTTTAACAGAACCGGAAGAGGGATCAAAGGTCGGTTTGGAATAAAACATTTTTGCACTATAGTCATACAGAGGTTAAAATGCCAGTTTGTGCATGAATGGCATTTTGTGTGTGTGTGTATTTGGCAGTTTTGACTTGTCCTGCAGTATACAGACACTTTCTAATTAAAGTATTGAAAATTACATTCACATTCGTAATTTACCACGATTCATACCGATATATCGCAACACACAATTTACCAAGCTATACCACATCTGTCAATCGTCCGTATATACCGCCCGGACACTTCGCTAGTCGGACGCTACTATAAAAGAGTATATTCAGTATAAAGTCGGTTTCCTTATTCTGGACCTTTTCTGGTATCAGTTTTTGACTTGCACAAATAAGTCAGTTGATCAAAAAGTGTTTCATCGTCGTCATTAACTGAAACTGCCCTACAGGTAGGGCGAAAGTGTTGTACCTGCTGCCCCAATTGCATGAATCGTAAGAGGCGACTAAATTCGGGATCGTCTCTTTTCATTCTTTTTCCTTTCTAATACCTCCCTTGACACTGCCTCAGTTTTCCGTTAGTTAACATTCGCCCTTGTGAGGAAGGGTTAAAGTCCTGTCCCCTGGCTGAGACATACCAAAGTCTCAAACAATGGTAGTTACTTTTCTCTGCTGGAAGCTCAGTATTATCGGAGTGGGACGACTGGTTCAGCCGTTGTCAGTACATGTATATTGACCGAATGAGGCGTTCTGCTGCGGGCCTTCGGTAGTATACTTTAGTGTGGTGATACTTTGAAGTCGATATCAGTTCTGCACTACCGTAAGGAGTTGACACGAATAAACTGCAGCCTCCCAAAATACACACATTCAGCACACACACTCACCTCGCATCCTTAAAATAACTTTAGTTGTTGAAGGGACGTAAACTTAACATATTTACAACAAACCAACACTGCTTAAAATTATTTCGGCTATACAAATGCCACTGAAAAAATAAAATTGAATCGACTTTACATTGAACGAAATATAAAGATATAAAGTTTTAACTTTAACCAACAATGTGTACTTTGGGTAGATTTTAAAATGTGATGGCGGATCTATATGGGGTCAGGGGCAGCGGTTGCCGAGTGGTTAAGGTGTTCCGATATTCTACCAATAACCCTCCATCTCTGGGTTGCGAGTTCGAATCCTAAGCGGGGCAGTTGCCAGGTACTGACCGTAGGTCGAGATTTTTTCTCCGGGTACTCCGGCTTTCCTCCACCTCCAAAACCTTGCATGTCCTTAAATGACCTTGGATGTTAAGAGGACGTTAAACAAAATTTAAATAAATCAAACCTATATGATGTCAAATGTTTTGGGGTGTTTCCGTCCCACTACACCGGTTTGGTTTGTAAACTTCCGGTTGTCAAAAGCAGACGCATGTTACGCTCTTGTCGTCGGTTTTTGCCACCCTTCCCGCCAAAAATGCCCTTTGAAGCATTTTTCCTGTAAGTATTTATGTATTGAGACCGATGTCACTAGTGTTAAACTTGAAATATTTAAGACACAAATAGTTCCTTATTTAGTCGTGCGAGTTTCTAAGGAACTATCGTTTTCAGTATCTGTTCTTGTAAATTATAACTGGATTTATAATTCGTGACAATGAAGAATAATTGAAACCTCAAAGGCAATTTGGTCCTCATATTCTTATCTGCTGTTAATTTTCTTTTATTAGCTAACCAATGTTTTGTTGACATATTCCACGTAACACCCATAAAGAGTATTAAACTAAAGCTAGCTATGACATGAAGCAACGCGTTTACATTCAGCAACAGCTAGCGTTTTGCGCATTATTATCTTAACTGCTGAAATACGTATATTATCAGTCATTACGTTTTCAATCGGTAAAAGGATACAATGTAGAAGTAGTTAGACAAAAAAAGGACGCTTCCGCGATAAAAAGTAGTACACCCAACGCACCTCTATATTATTATCTCACTACTTGAGTTGGCGATAATGGAGATGTCTTAAACGGTTGTGTTTTTAAAGTGCCAGTTTTTGTTATCTTCAGGTTACATAAAATATCTTTTTACTTTTTACAATCATGCTGAAAACGTTCTTTCATCACCGGAAGTGACGCATACCATTTCTTTGTCTTTAGAAATGCCAAACAGTAGGTGAAGTGTATATAACTTACAATTTCAAAACGTTCTTTCCAGGTCTCGTTTCACGTGTTTGTAATATAAGACAACACGAGCAAATTAAGATATCTACACGTACACAAGCCTATTTATTTCCATTACTTCGCAAATATTTCGACAGCTGAAGACAGATATGATCTGCCAAACGTTTTAGCTTTGTAACTCTAATCGTTACTTGGCGGTGATGGATGAGGGAATCGTTGTTATCTTAATCAAGATTGTGTCCGTGAAAATAATCCGTTTCATGATTAAGAAGATTTTAACAAAGATTCAAATAGTGAGTTCAGATTAATAAATTTTTATTTGATATATTTAAGAGAAAAAAATGTTATTGTGAAATTCTACCCAATCGTTTGTAAAAAACGCCCAAGGCTTTAAGAGGTTTTCCGACTCGTATACAAAGCCAATATTACTGAGTGATTTATCAATGGCTACTGTTGCATTTGTAATTCCAGTGGCGTTCTGTTTATTTTCAAACTTGTGATCCTGGTTAGCGTCAATTAGAAGCGTTTCATGGTGCAATTCTTGCATTACAGGCAATCTTTTAAGTGCGTGGTAAATTCCGTTCATGCCAAGTCTTCATTCATGCTGTGAAATGAACATTTATTTATGTACACAATGTCTAGCAATATATTCTGAAAACTCACCTCGATATCTCAAGTGGTGGTGCGTCCGCCCCGCACGCGGAAGGTCGTGGTTCGATTCAGGTCACGTCAGATGCATAAAATTGTTTCAGCTGACGCTCCTACACTTGGCTCTGAGTCGGGACAGGGTTTTAGGATTGGTGTTTGTTTACAATCCCGTAACGTTTCATTTTGGCGAAAATAAGGTTTCGTGATTTTACCCTTAAATAGATTTACACGAGGATTTCAACCGGCCGTATTATTGGATCTCCTAATTATAATGACTTAACAGCGTGTTTTAATAATTACCAAAATTATAGGTACCATAAACAGTATAACAGCCTTGCTCAAGTCCGCTTTAACTAAATTTCGAATTTAGATAAATGTATTGTCGATATTGTGTTATTGAAAGGAAAGGACTTAATATAAGTTGTATAACTTGTGCCCAATCTTGTTGCATTTAAGGCAAGATAATATGTTTAAAAAAAATGAAGAAAAAAATTAAATACTAATTAAGTTATATTGTCGACGTTCACTAAATATTTAGACGTAGAAACAGTATATATGTTTTGTTTCTAGTTATACCTTCTGAAATATATAGTTTTAAGATCTTCTCGAAGAAAGCAATCATTTCCCGGTTCGACAAAGATTTCGTCACTTTTGGTCAAAAATATGAGTATGCGTGACTCTGGGTGGATATAATTAATAATAAACAGCATAGAATATTAGCGAGTGTTAAACCGGAAGTTACGTATAAAACTTGTATCGATCCTTTAGTTAAGTAATACGTCATCGTTGATCATGTTGAATGACTCGCTGGTTTCTTTCTGTGTTTTCTTTGTTTAATTAAATGAATTTCAACAAATAAATAAATAAATAAAAAGAATTGTTCTGAAAATATTTTTGATTTACGAAGTACACGTCTATTTTTAATGGTCAATTGGTCTTTGAAGGAATTTGAAGAGAGAACAAGGAGCGTTCCGTTTTAATTTGTTTTGGAGTAGGGGACAAAGTCCATGCATCCTTTGAAGGAGCTTTTTAGTTGTCTGTTTCTCGGTTTACGAAAATTTAGGTTAACAGATTAAAATCTCTTTGGGTGGAAATTTATCAGCCTGTTAAACAGTAAACCATCTTAAAGATAAGCAAAGGACATTTAAGTTGAAACCCACAGCATAGTAGCTCTTCAAAGTTCATTTTTGATCCTTAATCTAAAACTTATGGCGGAGAAATTGAAAGTGCGAAACTATAACGTTAATAGTTGTGTTGGCAGCCTACTTGCCAAACATTCAAACTGCAGCACTACAATACAGATTAAAGGTTAAATACATGCCAAGATAACTCAGATAGAGTTTTCTATTCTTCCTCCTGAAAAGTAAAACTGGTGCAATCGTAATTGTAAGTATGGCATATGATATCATTTCCTGTAAGGGTGGTTGAGGGGTGCAATGGATAGCATACTTGTCTTTCATCAAGGCGGTCGGGTTCGATTCCCCGATCGGACGTAAACAGGTATGGGGTCACCTACCCGATCACATATATAGGTTTCGTTCGGGTACTCCGGTTTTCTCCCACAATAAGACACTCCCCCGCGCTTACACCTGGGCCAACAAGAGTGATTATAAGCTATATAACTAACTTGTCCAATACTAATTATTGTGAAATATGGTAAATTTTATATTTTATTTTTCGTTCTGTTTGGTTACCCTGTTGTGAGTTAATGTTGACTGGCATCTTTAATTTCATACTTTTTATTTTTGTTAAAATTGGAAACAATGTATTTTTTTTTACTAAGATACGGAACCATAGTTTCGGTGTAAATAATCGTTCCAGCATTACAAGTCATTTTTATGAAAAAGTGTATGTGGCCATTTGGGCCCAATAGGCCTTCATCGCTCTCCTGGTATTAATCTCACATTTGTAATCCTAACAATGGCAGGCAAAATATCACGGTTTCAAATTCAACAGAACCTATGTATTTGAACACAAAAGGCCCCTAATATGTTTATTCCGGATAAACATTAAAATAAACTTACTAACACTTCATTGCAGCAAGTAACTGGCAATTTTAACTATAGGCTTTTTGGTTATTGAGAGTTTAATGGTTTTAGAAATATTTGACCCCTGTGACCTTGAATAAAAGTGAAGATCATTGAATTGAACAAGCGTGATAGCCCTTCATTCCAGCATGCTACTGGCCAAATATCAGTACCATGTGCCTTTTGGTTATTGCGAAGAAATTGGTTGAAGATGTCAACACTTTTGACACCCGTGACCTTGAATGTAGGCCAAGGTCATTAATTTAACTAACTTGTTATTCCTTAAACCAAAATTTGCTACATGTCTTATATTAACTGCCTGCCCGAGCCTTTTGGTTATTTGGAAGAAGTCGGTTTAGCATACTTAACCAAATGACCTTGAATGCAGGTCAAGGTCATTTGGGTCAGGGGTCAGGTCTCTGTGTCTCATTTAGCGTCGTCCCACGTTCACTTGCCCTTCTGGCAGGTGAGATAAAAAATAGAGTCTTCATTTAGAAATGCAATATGCCATGTCATATCAAAGCGATTTACGAAACACTGGTACACATGTGAATGTTAGTAGTAATTTCAGTATGGCCCACAAAGTCCCGCCATTTGACGCGAGAAGCGGACTTCCTGTGTTTAATTCAACAGTATAAAGGTTACCATGTCATCAGTATGGCATTAAAAATAACATGTTTGCATTTGAAAATAGAGAAAGACTATTTGGGGTCTGATTGTATTTCACGTCCTATTAACAACAAAGGTCAACAAAGGTCAACGAAGGACGGTGTATGCGATGTGATCCGTGGTGACGCCGACAGTACACCGCGACTATATACTCCCATATTTGCATTTTGGTGGAAATAAATGTAGACCATAAGCGTATATGTTGTCTTTTTCACTAAATATTTTTGAATGATATTATATTTTGAATAATAAAATATCAATAACAATTAAAAATTGCTAGGCGATATGAAGGGAGCTCTCCTTCAGCGATGTTTGTTTCATTTACAGGACCACTGATACAAGGCTCTTTTCTGACACCGGAAGTCACCCCGCACCTAATACACGCGGGTTCAAACACTCATAAACGTGACAGACCTAAGGGTCAGCTGGCATTATTTAAGGAATAAAAGTTATCTTCACTTTAAATATTTTTGAATTAATTGTAGCGATTTGGATTTAGTCTTATTTATGTTCGACTTTTGTTTCAAGGCTCGATGCCACAGCAAAACGATAACGAAATAATTCCCTATTACACATTTTCGTGTATATTAATTTGTTTTATCAAATTCAAAATTGTGCCAGCCTTTGATTTATTAACAAATGTGAAGCTCTTTTCGACTGGACATACATTTCATAGAAAAGCGGCATACTCCGGATCCCTTACTGAAGCCGTTTCTGTAAAGTCGTTTTTGGAGTAAAACTCTATCATTTCATATCATAGACTTATTTCTTTGTGTGTGTCGTGTTCCTGTATTCACATACACGATCCCCGTGCATTTCTCATGGTTACGGGGCTTGGCCCTCAAATTGCTCAAGTGGACAAAAATTTAAGTCGCTTAAATCTACACGTGGACGGCTAGTGGTTCAATGACTGTTAATATATATATTGTTTCCAACGCGTAAAAATATCCCGAATAATGAAATCCCAATTCATGAAATAACCATTTAAATCCCTTTGGGGAAATCCGTTTTCAGGTAGCTGTGCTGGTAAGAGATTCGTCTGTTATTATAACAGATTGATTCTCGAAATTCGATATATTTTTATCGCACTTAGTTTAATAACATTTTCACGTGAATTGCCGCCAACAATATATTTGGTAAAATATGACATCGTCAAATGCAACCATATTCAGTAATTTTGATAAGTGTATGGGTCCCCCCTATAACCGCCGCGATTCGCTCAACAGAAGGTAAAAAGGGATTAGTACATCACCAATCAGCCGATAACTGTAGTTAATAGTGTGTTTACATACTGACAAATCAACCACAAGCGGTAACTTAACCGGGGTTAACAAGCCACAAACCAACCGATAAAATGCCTGCTTCACCATGTACAATATACAGACCAAGGTTTATCCCGAATTCAAAGAGTGAATTCTATATGGATGACGGCCTGGTTAGAATGCAAAATTATTCAATATATTTATACAGATATCTGACGGTGTTACAGAAAAACAGCATGACATTGACACGGTTCGGCTATTTCGTGTCAAAACATATTTAAAAACATCATTCGGAGTTATAAATAAGATAAATATATTCGCACTAATCCTATATAATGCTTTTCAGAGTTTATATCCAATATGATAAATGTATAATGTTAAACGTCCCGCGGGAATTCAATAGGCTGGCCTAGATTTAGAATAGACCCAACACAAAAGTCTGCGGTTTCAAGTTCGGGATAATTTAGGTAATCCATGCAAGCCGCATTCCTGAATTCAAGAAGAATACTCCTCCCCTTTAAAAAAAAAACATATCGACGACCTTGCGCAAAAACCTGTACATATCATATATGCGCTTGGAAACCGAACAGACAATGATGACATTATACACAGTAAAAATCGATACATTGACCCTCGTTTGAATGACACCTCGCTTACCGACAACGTATATTTATAAATGATTCTTTACTGATGTATTTTGAATTGTTTGACCGACAAAGGTTATTTATATTTAGATGCATACTTTGTCTTAAAAGTAGGTAAAATAAGATTCCGGATAGATTTGAATATGGCGCCAAAGTATACCCATCATGCACCGGGAGAGGAACACATGATCAGTCATGTTTGATGGTAAGTAATCTCTACGTATACCCGCAGACGATTCACACACTCTTCCTTTGCATAACATTAATAAACAGCAAAACAAACAGGCAAACAAACAAAGCATATATATATCCCATGTGATATATCATAGCGCGGATAGATGTATAAATAGCTACTTTCCGAGACTCTCTGGCAACTCCTGCACCAATTGTTAAATTATGAAAATATTCTGAAGTTCAGACAAACATGTTTAAACTTTAAAGTTGATGAAAATAATGAATTAGTGATAAATAGTAATGTTGTTTAGAAATCTAGGTTTGGAACGATTTCTTAAAGCTTTGCATGTGCTGAAACTGTTTTATCTACAATCACTTTATGCTTAACTCTTTTATATAATTTTCGTTGATTAGTGACATTTTCACCCAGGGAAGTTTTTTTAAAGCTAACCATTCTTCAAAGAATTACACGAAGACCATTATATTTTCACGTACAAACCCCGTGTTTTAGTGATTTATACACCTTTTTACAAATCTCTGATGGTTCTTAACACGCCCGACACTATAATAAACGTGTCAGTGGTTTTTAACATGTTACATGGTAAATGCAGAAAATTTTATCCCTGAGGACGAAGCGTCTGATTTCATAATACAGTATCATCTTCCGTAGTTTATATATGTAAATGCCTCCATTGTTGTAAGTAAATAAATTATGCACTGCACATGCTACTTGGTATCAGGTGTTATATACCTGGAGCGTAGAACGCGACATTCCTTACATACCTTCACAGGTAGCAGATGTCTACGTACATAATGCAGACTTCTTGCATTATTAACACACCTGGTAAGGTATAATCTAACACCCTAAGTAAACGTCCCAGAGTTTCTTACATTCAAATCATGTATTGATCAAAATTCGATAATTTGTTGTACGAATTCCGAATACTAAACAAATCTTATTCAATTCCAATTCATTGTACTCTGTTTAAAAACAGGACATGTATTTCACAATAGATAAATAAATAAATAAATATATTTACTTACCAGTAGTAGATATAGACACGAACGAACCCCGAACGTCATTGGGGATATAACCGGTTATTTCCCTAGAAATCTGACGTGTTCCGAATCCATTGTAAACTGTCTTCTGTTACAAATTTACTTTCCTCTGAGCACTGTAATTCCTAGATTGCATTTCCAAGTCCATAATCTTCGTGCTTTCTCTGTAATCGTCATCAGCTGCAGTTTTACTGCAAATACTCCTGATAACTTTCCTTTTTAAAGGCAGACACAAAACGTATACACACTGGGAAGGTTCCAGTATTCCTCTAAGGTTAAGAAACTCCCGTTGTTTATAAGATAATTATTATATGAATTGCATTCCTGTCTCTAAGAACGGAATCCCGGGAATGCAATTAACTGTGTCCAAACATTCTTTTCCTGCCCACAAATAAACTCTTATCAAATCAGGTTTCAGATGGCTTTAAACACTTTCGTCTATCCTGAATTATAGAAAAAAAAGTGGACGAACAGAAAATTCATATATGTCTGTCTTCCGTCTGTGTCTCGCCGCTGTGTCCTCTCCAGGGACGTTTGGACAGACAGCGCCACTAATTCCGTGCTGGACTTTGATTTGTGTAAAGCTAAAAGCAGACCTACGTACGTGTGTTACAGAATGCCTTTGCCCAATTCATTCACATGACTTACGGTGTCAATGTTACGCTGAACGTTTTGTGTTTTAGTATGACAGTAAAAATAGACGAACAGCCGTAACAATAGCCAAGCCGACTTGAAGACATAGAGAAAACAGCGCGTGAAGTAAACAAATACGCTGTTAATACCCCATAAAACTTCACTGTTCAAACTAAATAAATCCCAGTCATACAAATCTCACAAAATTGCCTTTGAAATTCACTCGAGCAGACGACAGAGGTATACGTAAACAGCTTCCGTTTGGAGTTGGCGGGACCTATTCATGAAGCGTATAAGTACACGCTTGTCGGTCCACTGGCGGCCTAGAGCTCTCCATGGCTCAGACAGTTTTTCATTATATACATACATCTTTTCTTTCGCTATATATAATTGGAACCATGGTAGCTAGTTTAAGATTATACAATACGCACTTATAAAAAAACGTTGCTCTCATTTTGTGCACGTGTATTTCCCGTTAGTGCTTAAATTGCATACTATAAAAAAAGAAGAATCGTGTATTTTTGTAAACATTTGCTTTCACTTGAAGGAATATGGGTATTATTATCGACATGCTGAAATCTGACGTAAGAATATTATCATTTTTTCCCAATAGACCATCATATATATAAGTGACGGTGAAAATATTGGCAGAACGTTTACAGTTTACGCCGGGGCTCGGGATGGAGATTATTAATACAGGCGAAACGTTTGTGATCATAGGTCCGGACCATCTGTGTTGTGTCAGCGCTGAGCTATATTGTGTACATGTATAAACTAGTGTAAGATGTAGAAAAGTCCGAATGGCCTAAAACAGACTAAATGGTGCGGCTCGTTTCGACACAAGCCGGTTGAACTGCAGGACAGCCGGTCATGTGACCGGCACGTTTTCTAATCGAGTGTGCCGGAAAGCATGCAAGATGGCGTTTTGTCCTATAGTCTTTGCAATGTTTGAAATGTATTGACAGCGAAAGTAATTTTATAAAGAAATAGAATGCTTAGCTGAGGCGAAACTGCATCTTACACAGTTAGTATAGACTGTATATCCTAGAGACATGTTTAAGCTGACCTTTTCACCAAGCAGTAAACATTACTAACACAACAATATTTTCCAGTAACTCTGCCTACCCTTATATGCTATGCCTATCTCTAACTGTTTAAGACATTTTTCAAACAAGTCATGTTAAAGTAAAGATGTCTCCCCTATATAAATTATATATACTAATGCATTGTTATTTATTTAGCCTACCTACCCACCTTCACTATTGTTTTCCAATGTCTTACATGAAACACATACATCTTTTTTGTTTGGCCTTTGTCGGGTTTTTTGACAGTTTATTTAACTACTTTTTAGTATTCGTGTCATGGTTTGTCAATAGCCGTTTAGATTACGAGAAGAACGAAAACAGAAAGAAACAGTTCAAAACTATTTACCAGAAGACTTTATTATATTTAAGCCGCCATCTTGTGTTGATTGTCCCGCTCAAAATTTTCTGGGACCATTGGAACGTCCCTACCTACTCTATTACAGATTACCGAACTCCTGTATTGTATAACATACTACCGAACTCCTGTACTGTATAACACACTACCGAACTCATGAACTGTATAACAGACTACCGAACTCCTGTACTGTATAACAGACTACCGAACTCCTGTACTGTATAACAGACTACCGAACTCCTGTACTGTATAACAGACTACCGAACTCCTGTACTGTATAACAGATTACCGAACTCCCGTACTGTATAACACACTACCGAACTCCTGTACTGTATAACAGATTACCGAACTCCTGTACTGTATAACAGACTATCGAACTCCTGTACTGTATAACAGACTACCGAACTCCCGTACTGTATAACAGACTACCGAACTCCCGTACTGTATAACACACTACCGAACTCCCGTACTGTATAACAGATTACCGAACTCCCGTACTGTATAACAGACTACCGAACTCCTGTACTGTATAACAGACTACCGAACTCCTGTACTGTATAACAGACTACCGAACTCCCGTACTGTATAACAGACTACCGAAGCCCTGTACTGTGATACAGACTACCGAACTCATGTACTGTGTTACAGACTACCGAACTCCTGAACTGTATTGCAGACTACCGAACTCCTGTACTGTATAACAGACTACCGAACTCCTGTACTGTATAACAGACTACCGAACTCCTGTACTGTATAACAGATTACCGAACCCCTGTACTGTATAACAGACTACCGAACTCCTGTACTGTATAACAGACTACCGAACTCCCGTACTGTATAACAGACTACCGAACTCCTGTACTGTATAACAGACTACCGAACTCCTGTACTGTATAACAGACTACCGAACTCATGTACTGTATTACAGACTACCGAACTCATGTACTGTATAACATACTACCGAACTCCCGTACTGTATAACATACTACCGAACTCCCGTACTGTATAACTGACTACCGAACTCCCGTACTGTATAACAGACTACCGAACTCCTGTACTGTATAACAGACTACCGAACTCCTGTACTGTATAACAGACTACCGAACTCCCGTACTGTATAACAGACTACCGAACTCCCGTACTGTATAACAGACTACCGAACTCATGTACTGTATAACAGACTACCGAACTCCCGTACTGTATAACAGACTACCGAACTCCTGTACTGTATTACAGATTACCGAACTCCCGTACTGTATAACAGACTACCGAACTCCTGTACTGTATAACAGACTACCGAACTGCTGTACTGTATAACAGACTACCGAACTCCCGTACTGTATAACAGACTACCGAACTCCTGTACTGTAAAACACACTACCGAACTCCTGTACTGTATTACAGACTACCGAACTCCTGTACTGTATAATAGACTACCGAACTCCTGTACTGTATAACAGACTACCGAACTCCTGTACTGTATTACAGACTACCGAACTCCCGTACTGTGTTACAGACTACCGAACTCATGTACTGTGTTACAGACTACCGAACTCCTGTACTGTATAATAGACTACCGAACCCCTGTACTGTGTTACAGACTACCGAACTCATGTACTGTGTTACAGACTACCGAACTCTTGTACTGTGTTACAGACTACCGAACTCCCTTACTGTATAACAGACTACCGAACTCATGTACTGTAAAACAGACTACCGAACTCCTGTACTGTATAACAGACTACCAAACTCCCGTACTGTATTACAAATTACCGAACTCCCGTACTGTATAATAGACTACCGAACTCCCGTACTGTATAACAGACTACCGAACCCCTGTACTGTGTTACAGACTACCGAACTCATGTACTGTGTTACAGACTACCGAACTCTTGTACTGTGTTACAGACTACCGAACTCCCTTACTGTATAACAGACTACCGAACTCATGTACTGTAAAACAGACTACCGAACTCCTGTACTGTATAACAGACTACCAAACTCCCGTACTGTATTACAGATTACCGAACTCCCGTACTGTATAATAGACTACCGAACTCCTGTACTGTATAACAGACTACCGAACTCCCGTACTGTATAACAGACTACCTAACTCCCGTACTGTATAACAGACTAACGAAGCCCTGTACTGTGTTACAGACTACCGAACTCATGTACTGTGTTACAGACTACCGAACTCCTGAACTGTATTGCAGACTACCGAACTCCTGTACTGTATAACACACTACCGAACTCCTGTACTGTATTATAACAGATTACTGAACTCCTGTAGTATTAACATATAACTTAACTTTCGTTCTGTGTTGACTTGAAAGTAGCACAGGAACCTGAGATTTTGTTACAGCTAATTTTGGACCTAAACGAGGATGTTTAAAGTAATTTTACACTTTTGTGGGGTTTAGTTCAATTTTCGATAGGAATGCCCCCTCATTAGCCTTAAGACCGGTCGAAAAATTGTTCTGAACCCTCCAAAAACGTAAAATTACTCTAAACACCCTAGTTTAGGTCCAACACTAGCTGTAACAAATTCTCAGGTCCCTGTGGAATGAAGTGGGATAAAGACGAATGTACATTGTTACCGTATGGGTTATATACCGACGAATCAAACGAACATTTCATCTCAAGCTCTTTGGCTACAGAGATGTGCAGCGCTGTGTATGTATATCCGGCAGTAATAAATACTGAGTTGTTTGTTTGTGGTTTAAAGGCCCCGGGATAGATAATGTCCCATAAAGATGGGAGCCTTGGGGGACATCGTCGTGAGGGAAGCGTGATTGAGATAAGATACATATTTCACGTGTTTTGATAGGGACAGGTTAGCTTTGCACACAAAGTATAACTTCTTAAAGAAGTGTTAAGGATTCCCTTTTACCATTACCTGTGAAAAAATTCCCTTTGGGATGGGGAGGGGGATAGGGGTATGGGGAGGAGGGGGTGAGAGTTAGGTAGGGTTAAGGGGTTACCAGCTAACTTTGAGTGTTGTCGATCCCATGAATCTTATTTTGATAGACAAACACGTCCGTGAATAGAAAATGCATTTTACGTGCACTACGGAGGTTTAAACCCCCCCCCCCATCTTTCCAATGGTACATGTAGCAAGCATTTTTTGTGCATGAACTAGAAATGTAGTTTTTGATGCAAGAAGCTTGTGCGAGGTCGATTCATGACGCCGAGTGCTTTCCATCATTCTCGTGTACGCTATATAATTATTGGGGTGGCACTGTAACGAAAAGTCGATATAAAGCCCTAAAACATGTAAAATTTCTCTTAACTTAGTTTATGTCCAAATATAGCTGTGCTATATTCTCAAGACTCTGAGAGCTATAGGCATAGGGCACACCAAAACGTTCCTCACAGAAGAAGGGGTACTTTCAGTGACATTTCAATGGTGTCATTCCTCGACACTCCATTCGGTTACCGAATTATTCCCACTTAGCGTGAGCGAATATGACAGTAAATTCGGTATGACAAGGTCATGGGTTCTGCGAATGTTTGAAATACTACTGCTAAAATCGAGTATTGTTACATGAAACCTCAACTTGGAAACTCAAAGAGTTACAGAAAGAGAGAACGAAACATCACAAACGTTATTGTGGCTGCAACGGATTTAGTTGTTATAGAATTATACATAATTTCATCACTGGTCAGGAAGATTGAAATACATTTTTAAAGTTCATTATATACTTCGTTTATAAACTCCGGACAGGCTTCCGTTTTGTAATTTAGAATGGGAGTCTCGATTTCCGGAAGAAAATGAAATAATGCAGTGTTTGTAAAAAAAGGTATTTCTACAAATTTCCTGAAGTCCCGGGACAAAGCGAAAATACAGTTTGGTCGCTCTTGTGCCCTTAGTAGAGCTCAGAACAGAAAATCCGCATTCTACTGGGGGTTACCCTCATTGGTGGTGCACGTATTACTAGTATTTGGTCTGGGCCTGATTGGCAAGGCATTATGGTCATTAATCAAAAAAGCCTTTCAGCGACTCCTTCTTTAGATTCTAATTAATAAGCATCCCCTTATCCCATTTCTTCTAAAAACTACAAATAAAAAAAAATATTGTGATTAGACATAATTGGTTTCTTATACAGTTTTTTTGTATTTTCATCTCCAAGGAGTGGTCGTATTTCACCTCCATCGATAAAATCTACACGTCGGAAAACGTTATGTTTTGAGAAAAATTTTGAAGTAAGTTATATTTTTTTATACAACTATTGTAATATTTACGGTAAAACATGATATGATAAGATCGTTTTGGGTAACATAGCTTTTGTCTTATCGCTCGTGCAATTTCTCCGAGTGAACAGGTTGTTACGATAACCGTGGATGTATATATTTACCCCCAGAAATCGGGTTATCTAAGGCGCGTGCTGTACGTGTAAATTATCACATATCTCTAATCTTCTCGTACACATCTTGACGTACTACCATATAATTATTGTGATGATGTACAAGTATAAGGTCCGTTATTTCCCCCTCAAATTACTTATAAAGGTAATTAATCTTTGCCTCACCTATTCCTACCCATCTACGCCCCACCCGAGGTGCTAATCTCTTCTCCGCCCAATATTTACACCCTACCCTACCCCATCACCTTATATTCCCTGTCTTCAGCAGGTTTCTGTCCACGTGGTAAAGCCCGTTCCACCTAACTCTCATTTAACCACTTTTCATCCCTTCCGTCAGTATATGTAGCTAGTTACGCCCCGATAGTTAATCAAAGTACTGAAAGTACTGAAACGCTAAAACTTCTAACACAATTATGTATTTTTTAACAGCTATTGAAGTGATTTTGTTGTGTGGGTTACTAAGTTTCGATATCAGAAGGTTTCAGAATAGGGATTAGGTTAGTAAGTATTTAGAGTAAACATAATTTACACGCAAATTGTTTAGATTGACGAGTTGTTTTCAATGTACATGTACAATTTAGTGCAGTGCTTTTACAAATTTTTTTACATTTTTTTTTTTAATTTTGAAATGAATATTGATCAATTTACAGGGAAGCGAATGTGTTTCTTTTAATATATGCATTGAAATAAACGGTATTAGTTTGTTAGACACAAAATGAAGCTTTATTTCATAAACCTTCCCAGCAAAACTTAAAACAATTTTAGCAAAAAATCACACCTGAGATCCAGTTGGAAATGCAAAATGAGGATTAATTACGGGAGCAATGGCAGCTCAAAGTTGAAACGACATATACTGGTTTGTTTTGATAATAAAATGTTTGTTTGTAAGGTAAATAACAGTTTGCATTATGAAGTAGACATATCATACCAACCTCCTAAAAGTACGATTAATGAAAACGGATGTAATGTAGCAATTTAAACATTTCGTTTCATTTCATTCTATATCATACATATGTACATGTATATCTCATAAAAGATTTAAGATATGATGTCGTTTGTAGAAAACCAAATGCGACATTAACTTTTGAACATATATATAAACTATTAAGTCTTATAAACATTTAAGACATCGGATAAAGAATATTCCTTGCATCAGAGACATTAACGTATGCACATACATAGTAAGTCAAACATATCTGTATGAACATTAAACGATAGGTCCCAGAAGGATCTTGGTACCCACCATAGACTATCTTCATTTGTTTTTTTTAAAAAGTTGGATTTTTCCTTTCTTTTTTTCTTCTTAAGAAAAGGCATTATCAACTGAAAGATGGTATTCTGTGAGCTAAATGTCCAAGATGGCCTTCGGTCAGAAATCAAATCAAAACCTGGCCCCGGTTTCATCAACGTTCCTTAGCTTAAGGAAATTCCTTAACTTAAAATTCTCCACAGGAAAGCATTACAGAATTTAAGGAAAGTTCCTTAGCTAAGGATTTTCCCCTTAAATTCTGTAATGCTTTCCTATGGAGATTTTTAAGTTAAGGAATTTCCTTAAGTTAAGGAATATTGATGAAACCAGGGCCAGGACTGTTGGCTATGAAGCGATTATATAATCAAAGTTTAATACAAATTCCATGACAGTACATACGCACCTGTTAGCGATGTGTCTGGGACATACCACGATCCGTACATAGAGTGTATATATAGCACCGATCGCGAGAGCCCGAGGTTATATATGGTGTGTGTAGCTATACACCGGGAGGTTATGTATACACAGATGGGTCAAACTAAGAACCTCTACGTAATATTTAAATGAGCTGTGGGAGTGAAAAAATGATTTCTTTGTTACAAATTGCATATAGATTCTTAAAGTCATCATAATTATCAACAATACCATGGGAACATCATTTCCTTTAATGTCATATATCATGCAATTGGTAGTTATTCAAGCTTTTCCGGAGCGGGAGGGGGAAAATGACATGGGTCAAAAGGTCCCAGAATAGTGGCAGCAATAGACGCCAAAACTACTCGTAGTTTTAGCGCTAAAAACCATTCTATACACCTTTGCCCCGCTAATTTACCAGTTTACGTCCCCGCCTAACTAGTTAACCAACGTATACCTCCGCCTGCTTATTAACCAATCTACTTATCTGCCTGCTGGTGTTAACAATCCTATGTACATTTTATTTTACAACAAATATGAAACAATTTACTAGTATATAACTTGTAATGTTCACTCTTGTTGGCTCGGATGTTACAGCGTATTGCCCTTCTACGCCCCCGCCTACACAGCGAACAGCTGTTCAATTAGGCTTGTCGTTAACCACATTTAATTTCCAAGTTATATATATATTGTACAATGTACTGGAGAATATGCCAAACGTCTATTTAATTTGTTATATTCTAACTTTCTGTTTGCTGACAGCCAAATTGTATTGTGAAAACTGCGATTGTCAGGTGACGTCTTACGTTCGAATTCCGGCCTTGCTCCGTCGCATTTTTTTACACTAAGACCACTTCTGTTTATATTACTTCTGTTTATATTACTTCTGTTTACATTACTTCTGTCTACATTACTTCTGTCTACATTACTTCTGTCTACATTACTTCTGTTTACATTACTTCTGTCTACATTACTTCTGTCTACATTACTTCTGTCTACATTACTTCTGTTTACATTACTTCTGTCTACATTACTTCTGTTTACATTACTTCTGTTTACATTACTTCTGTTTACATTACTTCTGTCTACATTACTTCTGTTTACATTACTTCTGTTTACATTACTTCTGTTTACATTACTTCTGTCTACATCACTTCTTTTTACATTACTTCTGTCTTCATTACTTCTGTTTACATTACTTCTGTTTACACTACTTCTGTTTACATTACTTCTGTCTACATTACTTCTGTCTACATTACTTCTGTCTATATTACTTCTGTCTACATTACTTCTGTTTACATTACTTCTGTTTACATTACTTCTGTCTGCATTACTTCCGTTTACATTACTTCTGTTTACATTACTTCTGTTTACATTACTTCTGTTTACATTACTTCGTTGATTTCATTTCTATTGTAATTTTGTATCTTAAAGATGTCTCAGAAAGTCATGTTCGGTACTCAAGGTGTTACGCTCATCTACGCTCTTTGTCTGCACACAGAGAGCGTAGATAAGCGTAACCCATGGCTAACGGTGCAGAATTGCTGTTGTCAGGACGGAGAAAGGTGAATCCTTTAACAGTGTCCAGCAAAAACTAGGCCTATAGTGTAGTTTCAAGCTGGCCGCATCACCTCACAGAAAAAAACTCCATGCCACTACCCGCCTGAAGCAGGGATGCTGGGATGGTCCTCCGCGCATTCCTCGGATGAATTGTTGGCGGTTACCATTACTGTCAATTACGGTTCTCGTCGCGGTGTTCCTCGCGCTCATTTACTTGTAATGCGGAAGGAGAATTTTTATCTTTTCTATCAGCAAACTGTTCCAGGAGCGTACATTATTGGGAATCTTGTTGGTTATCCATACCTTGTTATCATATTCATATCGGAGCTGATACACGGTAGCTCACTTCAAAACTCATTACATTGCGGTGTTTAGTGATTGTTTTTACGTCTTATCTGTACAATAAATAAAAATATGAACACAAAAATCACTGTTGTTTAAACACCAAAATAAACCAGATTATTGAAACAAGATTATCGCTTTATAGAAGCATAATATAATCCGCGTGTAATATTAAGTTGATAATCTAAATTTGACGAAGTCGTATTTAGGAAATTCTGTGGCACACACAACTTGATAATGTATACTTCGTAGAAACTGCAGGAAGTATAAACACCAAGCCCATCAAACTGAGGGTCACTAACAATATGTCTTTTTCAACATTTCTTCAGCTTTTGAATTTATTGAATTCCTGTCTCCATATATCAATATTTTTCTTTTTTTTTCAGAACCCCTTTTTATCTTTTAAAATTGATAATTCAATTAATGCATATAAGTTGTCATTTTAGGTAAATAAATCCAGTGTCGGGTCAATCGCAACATTTCGGGGAAATTTCCGGTAGTCTTCGGAAATCAACATTTATTTCTGAAGATAACAAAAAAAAATTCACAAGATGTTGCGATTGATATCCTATAGGAGATTTTTCACCTAGAGTAGTCTCCCTTCTATATATCATAATTGAGATTTTCTGACTTACAGAAACTTCCAATATACTGTTATTTCCCCGATTCTTAATTAGACACAGCGCATGTGTAATTCCTGCATGGAAACATTATTAAGCATGGGTCTTGCACGAAATGTGTAGAGTTTTGATTTTAACCTTTATTTTTGTTTCTTGTTTTTATTTCATACACCGGCACTAGCCTCGTCTGTCAAACACTTGAACTATATTATAGGTATTTGACAGACGAGGCTAGTGCCTGTGTTTCTTACTCCTATATAAAACAACCAAATTTCGAACCATTGCAACTCTGTCAAATACATACATGGCGGTATTTGAGTTTAACCAATTATTTCAGGCTTTACAAAAATAAAATGCATATTCTACAATAGTGATAATGGCGTGCAACTTTTTGATACTCTTTATATTTTAAAGGTGAAAAGAGTTATAAGTAGCGTAGCTTCCGTGCATGCTTGAGCTGCAAAAAATAAACATTGTAATAATTTTCCGTCAGCTTCACGAGGGTTTCTCCCCCCAGACCCCCATCGGGACTTCACCCCCGGACCCCCAGGCATGCATATCCCTTAAAGGCCTAATATACGTAACTTCGGGATTTTTTTCGTGATTCTGAAAAATTCTGCCAAAAACTCCAGTTAATAACCATGCAAAAATAATCTAAAACGAAGTGAACCTGAACGGTAACTAACAGAAACTCTTGGCAGAAAAATCCAAAGAACTGAAAATAATTCAGGTGTGGCCCACTTCAACAACAAACCGAAGGTAGAAGACGGTTCAAAATGGACGCGTGTTTACAAATACCGAGTTTCAACTTCTGCTGTACTGGTAACCACGTAAGAATTCATCTTGAATATTGCTGATATCAGCTAATCTTAACTAAATCTATAAATATAATAAGTTATTAGGCTTGATTTTCGCTTCAAGTTTTGCCGAAAGTTACGTATATTGGGCCTTTAATATCTAGCTATGCCACTTGTTATACGGAAACTTAGAATACTAGAAATCGTAAGATTAGCTCGAAATATACCGCAGTACCCGATACATATTTTCTGTTACAATTCAAAACAATTCAATATTGTAGAGACGGAGACCTGTAGATTTTTCCAGGAGCAGAAACTGTTTTATCTTAGATTAACCTTTCCCTACATACATGTACCTCCCCCCCCCCCCCCCCACCGAGCCAGGCTTTTTGTATATATACACATGTCATGGGTTTCTCCTGTTTTTCAAATTGCCGAACCCTCTTTATCTAAAGCGAAAACGGAGAATCGGGATTTTTGGTCCATCCCCATGTTCAAAAGTTAATCCATTTTAAAATAAGTGCGATATTTACCACACAAGCGTCGAACAAAGGAAAGCCTTTAATCTAAAACAGAATATATACAAGTAAGTGTAAGTTATCTCAGACTCTAGCGAACATTCAAGAGGTTATTCCGAATGATGATAATAAACAGTTTTTGGACTCCAACTACTCAATAAATTACATGTAGTGTTATCTACTTCTTTAAAAAACACATAATATCGCTTTCGTTCTTCATAAGCGTATTTGTATGTACTGTACATAACTAGACCAGGGTTTCTAGCTGATTTCATTTGTCTGGACGTGACTAAATGTTAACTGCAAAAGGAGTCGAGCCAAAGCCTACGTATTCGTGCCCACTCCCCCCCCCCCTCCCACCCCTCTTAATGAGCAAAAAATTTAATATATATTTAATATTTAACACAGAATTTAATAAGTCAATCAAAATAATAATTTATGACAATTAAACCACGAATTATATTCACGAGTTTCTCATACGCATATTAAGTCTGGATGGTGATTTTGTATGACGGTGCTCTGCTTCACTTTGGATATCCCAGACTCTCAAAAATATCCTAAAAATAGTGTTTTTTTCTCTCGCTGATATGAACTCAATATAAACTTTATTTATTTTAAAATAATAATTAAACAGGATATACAACTTATGTTAATCACTGCTGTTGACCCGGATATTAGCGCGCGAGAGGTCTTTTGTGGGAGGAAACCGGAGTACCCGGAGAAAACCCACGAGGTCGGGCAGGTGACCCCATACCTTTTCACGTTTGGTCGGGGATTCGAACCCCGGCCGCCTTGGTGTGAAAGGCAAGTGGCGTCATCCACTGCACCCCCCATCCCATGAACCCGTACTCATATGATATGGATTAGAATGAGGACGACTTTACTGTAGATGGGGTATGTAAAAAGGTCGATTTCCGTTAATTTGACGGAATAGATGGACTGCGTACCATGTTTATGTTCAGATGATGGCGGATTTTATAAATCAGATCAAGCGCATTTTGCCTAAGAGTCGTCTGCCTTTCTTTATAAGTAATGTATGATCTATACGCATGTATCTCACAAATATGGTGATAGGTAAGCGGTGTTCAAATTAATCTCTTGGAAGGAGGAAGCGTAGCATTGCAACATACACATTTGAAGCATGCAAGATAAACGTACTAACTCCATTGTTCATAAGTGTTCCGAACTGAAATTATTCAAGTATTTTCGTCATTAAACGTTCAATTATTGTATTGGCTGAAGGAGTTGATAGGCAATAATTCCAAATGCATTATAATCCAAAAATAACTGTAAATATACCAAGAATAGGTATTTATACTTTCTATTGTGTGTTTAATGTTGAGGCTGAGCAAAATTTTACATGCAACTGATGGACTTCCGGTATTCTCAGCGCTATGCACAGTGCATGTACAGCAAGCAGCACAGTTGGATATGATAACACAATTTTAAAATTATTTACTGGTATGTAGCTTTAAACACTTGTTTCCATGCATATCAAATTTGGTGCGTTTCTGGCGATTTTAAAGGCAGACCATCTTAACCGAAACATCAAACAAAGTGAGCTCTGGCACATTACCTTCAATTTACCATATCAAATCGGTATTTCCGCTTCTCCTTCAGAGCTAACGTTTAACGTATATAACGGCGAGAGAATAGACATATGCAGGGAGGGCTTCGTTCATGTATATAAGCTCATGTCTAGGTGTCGGCTAGTTTGACCACTCGAATCTTTTAGTAGACTGGCTCCCGTCTTTAGAATTCGTCTGTTATATATGTATCGAATTATTCAGAAAAAAATAATCTAATAATTTTCATCACTTGGAAGTCTGATTCCTTTCTGCACTCATAACTATTCCGGGGAGTGCTTTTTCAGATTTGACCAGGCCCTGGTTTCATCAACCTTAACTTAAGGAAATTCCTTAACATAAAATTCTCCATAGGAAAGCATTGCAGAAGTTAAGAAAAAAATCTTAGGTTAAGGAGCTTTACTTAAATTCTGTAATGTTTTCCTTTGGAGAATTTTAAGTTAAGGAATTTCCTTAAGGAACGATGATGAAACCGGGGCCAGAACCTACGTTTGAAAGTAGGGGGAGATAAGCTAGTAGAGAAATTTTCCATAAAAAATAACTTAGTATCTGGTAACCAGTCGAATCTTTTAGAAAGAGGCAAAAAAGAAAAAAATTGAAACTATTTGTTTTAGGTAACATGCCTGGAAAAATAGGGTAGGTCGGGGTAAGCAAATCATTTTATATTTATTTTCGTGAATTGATAATATGCTAAGTTTCAAAACTTTTAATGCATTTCAACACATTACAGTTGCTAATAGGTTGTTCAGAATAAGGCCAGACTTCCAGAACAGGACGAAAGCACATTTTATTGACTTGCTGTGGCAGGCTCATTAATTGATGTTGGATACAAGATGGTGATTAAACAGCTGATCGACAGTAAAATCTAGATAGGGTCGGGGGTCCAGAAACACACATATTTTTGTTTTTGGCCTATACATGTATTTTATAAAGAAGGCTACAACATGGATAACTAAAATCCGTCATGGTCCATTCCTCGATCTATATGGTAATTAGAACACTATATAAAAACGGACATTTTTTCTTGTAAATATCTAGTAACTAAATGATTTAAGATATTGTTTTTGTTCACAATGTATTTAAGCGTAAAGTAAAGATATTACGTTGTTAGCTATGTAATGCTCATGACGATCAATAGTTAAAAAAACCCGATCTTCATAACTGATTCAACACTATCTTTGAGAAACCCGATCTCAATAACTGCTTCAACACTATCTTTGAGAAACCCGATCTCAATAACTGCTTCAACACTATCTTTGAGAAACCCGATCTCAATAACTGCTTCAACACTATCTTTGAGAAACCCGATCTCAATAACTGATTCAACAATATCTTTGAGAAACCCGATCTCCATAACTGATTCAATACTTTCTTTGAGAAACCCGATCTCAATAACTGGTTCAACACTATCTTTGAGAAACCCGATCTCCATAACTGATTCAACACTATCTTTGGGAAACCCGATCTCCATGACTTATTCAACACTATCTTTGGGTATCATTGCATATTGTATGTCGTGTATTTTTGCTTTTAAATGTTTTATTTCAGAAATATGCTCACTGTATAATTTTTTCCACGCCGCATGAGAATAAAAAAGAATAATGAAATAAAAACACAAAGTTTTTACATTGTGCTGATATTTTTCAATCATGTCCGAACTTCGTATTACATTTGTGTAGCGAACCTTATCATATGAAGACGAGAAGGTTGAGATCGTGTCACGTGACCCTCGTTCATAAGATTTAGTTAAAGATGACGGATATAATGAATAATTTAAAAAAAAACAAGTCCAAAATCAATTCTTAAACATGTGTTAAATTAAAACATTTCTTTGGGTAGATTCTCAGTGATCGCTGTTTTAAAATGACAAGAAAAAAGAAGTAAATAAATGCGACTTTGTTTACAAACATAAATATATTTCATCATGATCATGATCATCATCATCATCATCATCATCATCATCATCATCATCATCATCATCATCATCATATCATCATCATCATCATCATCATCATCATCATCATCATCATCATCATCATCATCTTCATCATCATCAACATGCTACACACAACCATAACATCATCATCGTGAAGTCTAAACTTCTATGTTAGGAAGGGATGCTACTGGAGTATTGACTCTGCGACTCCTTCTCAATTCCTCAATTTTTCTTTCCTTTTTCTCCCATTTCTCCCTTTGTTCTGCTAATCTTTTCTCTCTCTTTTGTCGAGCCCGTTCCAACTTTTCCTCCGTTGACATCTTGTTTGCTTTTTCTGTCCTCGACACTCTGGCTAGTTTTGCCTCGGTTCTTGTTTTTATTTCTTCTTCTTTTAATTCTCGGTTGATCTTTGCTTCTTATCGATTTCGACTTCTTTTTGTAAGTCGTTCTTCATCATCTTCTCTTCCAATCGAATCCGCCTTTCTCTCTCTTTTGCCTCTCGTTTGGCTGCCGCTAATTCTCGTCTGTGATCAGATAAACGCGCCATCTTGCCTTCGTAACACATCATGCTTCATCATTTCTACGTCAGACTCTCGTCGGTCGGGGGCTATTTTGTATGTAACACTTCTGGTGACAAGGGGAGGTAACTTATGTGGTCTTTTTGGAATTGTTTTCTTAGTACCTCGTGAACTTTGTGGCACCCCAGGTAATTGAGAAAATGCCGCGTCTGAGGTTGACCGGCCCGGAGTTTCCTCCCCATATTGATGGTGAAGGCCACGCCTCCTGCTCCCTTATTAGGAATGATTCCCTCCTCCCGGAGCTGCATTAGTACAGTCTGTTCCGTCTTCCGTGCCAGATTCAACATGGGTGTGCCTTCATTGACAGGGACTCCTACGGGGTCTCCGATAGGAATGGTTTGAACCTGTGTAAGGAAATAGATAAAAATAAATTATGGTGGCTGATTACGGCCATTTCGTGTTGTCGTGTTGTCACCTGTCGTGTTGTCGTGTTGTCGCTTTGTCGCGTTCATTTACTGCGACAACACGATATTAAGTAGATAACATGTCGTCTTGTTGCGTTTTCAAACCGCGACAAGGCGACAACACGACAACGTGACAAGGCGACAACACGACAACACGACATTTTCGACACGCTAATTAGCGCGTACGGAATCTCAGGTTGTTGCGGTAAAATGGCGTGTTGTCGGGTTGTCGTCTTGTCGTCTTGTTGCGTCGTCGTCTTCCTGTTACACATGCGCAGATCATATTTAATAGCCGGTATGACAGAAAACGTTGTGCCTATGACAACAAGTAGCTAAACATTCGTTTATGAATGCGTCAACATTTCAGGTGGGCATGCAAATGGAATATTTGATACTTGCAACGGATAGTTTCACTATTTGTATACTAAATCAATTTTTAAATGAACCTTAACAATGAAAAATGTGTTTTATAAGTCAAAATTAAAACAATCCAAGTCTTTTTCGATTATCACAAATTGCTTAACTTCCTTATCTAGCCTAGCAAACAAAATTTATGAAGTTGCTACTGGAAATCGGGAACGTGAAAATATTCCTCATATGGAACCAATAAAACATTGTAATCTAATATTCTAAGATGAATTCTATAACACTTACCAAACAGTTTTCACCGAATCTATTTGAATTATAGGGAATATGGAATTTTTTTTCTGGGAAATAAGAATGTTTTGTTGAATTCATCGAATTATTTCCATCGGATCAAACTGCACCAAAACAGGTTTTCAAAAGCTTTCATAGACAGCGTTTATTTCTAGGAAGAGAGTTGTTTATACAATTCTAAAGTAAAACGGGAATTTCCCATATGGAAACAAACTGTCAAGCGCAAATTGATAATATAACGTAACAGCTTAAATTCAAAACCATTCAGCGAAGTATTTCCATTGGATCAAACTATAAATCTTAACGGACTTATTCATTTGTAAATTTAAAAGAAATTCCGTAAAAATTGAGATGGCTTATACAAGCACGGGAACGATTTGTAATGTATCAAGCAACAACTATTTTCTTTTAAATGAAATTTAAATAATAAGGATGCTTTTCAACACTGAGGGGATAAACACGAATATGAAGTTAGTTGGTGAGTGGGGAAAACTTTTATATACATGTAATAATTTACAAGCAAAAACTCCCGCTACCCTTTACCCCGCTGTCGAGGGTGATCCCTTCTTCGATATAGAATGTGACCATTACTCTTGTAATATCCTGCTGTAGACAAACATGTACACTTTTAACAAATATACGTTGAGTAATATGATCAGGATATATACCTCAAACACGTGCATTCCGTTCTAGAATGTGTCCTTCACCAAATACACTGTGTCTTCATGTACCTTCTATTGTATGGTGTACCCACCCCACGCATGATATATACTATGAAGTATGATAGTATAAAAAGTGATACTCCCTGTTCTAAAGTATGGTCGAACACCAAATATATGAAAAAAAGTTCGTTTAAAGAGTTTGACTCTCCCATTACAGAGTGTGACACCCCGTTAAAGAATGTGACCCCAATATATAGCGTGACGCTCCCAGTGAAGACTATGCCCTACAGTTTTAGCATGTGACAGTATCGTTATGGAGTGTGACCCCCATTATAAAGAGTGACCCTCGCGTTGTAGCGTGTGACCCTTCAGTTATTGAGTTTGACCGTCCCATTGTAGAGTGTGACCCCCATTGTAGAGTGTGACCCTCATGTTGTTGAGAGTGACTCTTTCGTTGTAGAGTTCGACCCTCCCGTTATAGAGTGTGACCCTCTCGTTGAAAAGTTTGACAACCCAGTCAAAGAGTGTGACCACCGTTATGAAATGTACCCTCCCGTTGTAGAGTATGACCTTCGAGTTTAAGTATGACACCACTGTTAAAGAGTGTGACCATCCTGTTGTAGAGTTTGACAACCCCGAATAAGAGTGTGACCACATTATAAAGTGTGACCCTCCCGTTGGAGAGTGTGACACACGTATTAAAGAGTGTGGCCGCCCTTCATAAAGTGTGACCCTCCCGTTTTTTAGTGTGACCTTCGAATTTTAGTAGGTGACACCACCGTTTCAGAGTGTGACCCTCCCATTGTTGAGTGTTACCCTCCCGTAGTTGAGTGTTACCCTCCCGTGGTAGAGTGTGACCCTCCCGTTCTAGCATGTGACCTTCGAGTTAAAGTAGGTATCACCACCGTTATAGAGTGTGATCCTCCCATTGTAGAGTGTGACATACCGTTAAAGTGTGTGACCCCCGTTAAAGAGTGTGACCATCTCTTTGTTGATTGTGACTCCCCGATAAAGAGTTTGACTACCATTATTGAGTGTGACCCTCCATTGACCTTAGAGTTTTAGTATTTCAAACCAGAGAGTGACCCCCCAGTTGTCGAGTGTGACAACCCCGTCAAATAGTGTGACCGCCCTTCATAGAGTGTGACGCTCCTGTTTTTTAGTGTGACCTTCGAGTTTTAGTATGTGACACATTTGTTAAAGTGTGTGACCAAGATTGTAGAGTGTGACGCTTCCGTTGTTGGGTGTGACTCCAAGTTAAAGAGTGTGAACGCCATTATAAAGTGTGACCCTCCAGTTCTAGATTGTGACACCCCCGCTTAAGAGTTTGGAGTGTTTTCCTCCCGTTGTAGAGTGGACACCTCCGTTAAATATTGTGACCAACATTATAGAGTGTTACTCTCCCCTGTTAAAGAGGGTGACCCCCCTTTTTTGAGTGTGACCTTCCCGGTGAAGAGTTTAACCTTTTAATTGGTCGCACTGTATAATGGGATGTCACATCCCATTATACAGTGCGACCCTTCCGTTGTAGAGTGTGACTCCATGTTAAAGAGGGTGACCACCATTTAAGCAATGAATGTTTTAGAAAATGTTGTTACAGTCCTATAACACACATTGCTATATATTGATGACAAACTAAATAAAGCCCGGTAGGTTTATGTAAGTTTATCAGTATTAGCAATGTGTGTTATAGGACTAAAAGAACATTTGCTAAAACGTTCATTAATTATGTGTACATATTGATAGAATTATTGTACTTTATTTAGTTTTTTTCGGCCCGATTTTGAGCAGGAAGCTAATTGAAGTCTGGGACATTCTGTGGCCAAATAATTCATGGTAATAGCTGTTATTGAGAATAGTTCGAATGATTGCACAAATATCCAGGTGGACGATACATTCCCTTTAGGCCTCTTATTGATAATGCCAACACATATGTTCTGCTGTTTTGTTGTTATCACCTCCCCCCCCCCCCCCCCCCCCCCCATTCTCCATTTGTCTAATACATTGACCAGATATGTCTCTAAGGAAAACGAGATATATTGCAGTAATAATCCAACTTTGTTCTGGAGACAGCAAGATATCTATTTTCACTTGTGATGAACTCCTCACAGTGATTATTGTCTCATATTAATTTTTTTTTAATTAATATGTTGTTTAGACCATATATGTCAAGAAGTATAGCGACCAGCGGTCCGCCAATAAGGCGTCCCAACTTCATTTGTGGAGGAAAACCGAAGTTTCTGAAGAAACACCAGCGACGTAGTGTCTACCCTACGAGAGAAAGCTTCGAAATGAGAACTGTGTTCACGTGCACGTGACAACACCTGAATGTTTTTGCGACACGTCATGACGGCATAGCAGGTTTTATAAACGACTAAAATCTCACCGACACTCCTTTTCATTTAAAATGACCGATTGTGCAGTAATAGAAAAATATGTTAATTTTATATTTCAAAATTATTTAAATATGTTTATCTGTCCGTTTATTTGTATGAACAACCTTGCGTAGGGGAGATATTAGTTACAGTAATAGTCAAACGTACAGCCTACGTCCGCAGGTTGCGGCAGGGGAGATAATACTGAAGGCAATAATTGAAGTCAAAACATAATTAAGTTAAAACTTAAATAGCTTAAACCGACATTTCAGGTTCAGCAATTCAACAGAAAAATGAAGTCAGTTGATTCTAAAATTAACGTGATATGTATTATCACTTGCAGATTCTTTATTAAACTTTTTTTTTGTTAATTTGATACAAGGCAATATATGCAAATGAGTTTACACCAAGGTTTTCGATATCCACAATTTCCTTATAAGAAGTGTCTTAAGGTGGATGGTGGGGTAGACCAACATGTGGAAAAAGAAACGTTCGTTTGGATTGAATGGAAGGGAACATGAGAACTCTTGCTAAGGGTGTCAACAGACAAAGCCCCGACTGACTGTGGATTCACTCAGAATAAACCTGCTTGAGCACTGTTAACCGATCAGAGATGACCACTAAAGCCTGGCTCTTCACCTTGTGATATAGAAAAATCTGTGGTGACGCAGATTATGAATATTTTGCTGATGATTAATAAATTGTTCGATGATGTTAAACAAATAATCAGGGGTCAAGTGATTTATTATTTTATACATCAAGATTAATTTGTTCTTATGACGCCTATATTCTAATTTGTCTATACCTGTTTCTTGATACATGCAATTTATAATTGTTCATAATATACGTTGTTGCTTACTCACATGATGAAGACGGAACAACCCTAATCGATATAAAACCTAGTCTGTCAGAGTTTACAGGTTTGGTTTATTTTTGTTTTACGTCCTATTCACAGACAGTGTCATTTAAGGACTGCCAGATTTTGGAGTTGGAGGAAAGCCGGAATGCCCGGAGAAAAACCACCGGTCTACGTTCCGTACATAATAATGTACCTGGCAACTGCCCCACGAGGCGGAGGGCTAGCGGTAGAATGTCGAGACACCTTAACCACTTGGCCACCGCGGTCCCTCAGAGTTTACAGTTAGTTAAGGCGATCGTATTACACTAAATAAGACCCAATGTGTACATATGTTATCATCCCAAAAAGCTTCCAAATGGAAGAATCGTGAGAATAGTGTTTTTAAATTACCGTTCTGTAATATACGATACACTTTTCATTGCTTTTATATTGAACAGTGCACATGTAACATGGTACACTTTTGGATGATACACTTTTCATTACTTTTATGTTTAAAAGTGTAACCATGGTACACTTTTGTGTGGTACACTTTTATCAGTTTTATAAACAAAATGAAACCATGTTGCACTTTTGAACATAAAAGTAATGAAAAGTGTCTGGTCGCTATCGGCCATCGTAGTAATATGGTGTAATCCATTTGTAAAAGAACTGTAACGTGCAGGCGGTCACCCATCCAACTACTGACAACGCTCACCGTTGCCTTACTAGCGTGAACGGGTCCCCATGTTAAACCGCATGACTGAAAAAGCTAGCTTACCAGTTAAGCAGTATTTCCCCTCATATACCTAGCTGGACATTACAGTACAAGAGAATAAGACCAGGTGTTCCCGAAGCGTCTTCTGCTTCATCGTCGATACCCGCCATATACATTGAATTTTCGAAATAAATATATTTAATGCATTTCCCAATCTATCTCAACAGTAATTTTGGCCAAATTGGATTTCCAACAGTTCTGACCGATAAAACATCTGTATGATGCAGGGTAGTCCGTTATTGCAGTCCCCTCCATTAGTGTCACCCGGTTTAAGATCGGCTAGCGTTGCCCTTTCAAGCCTTCAAAAATTAAAAGCACTCCTCAGCTCTTTGGAACCTTTATAAGTGATATCACAGTGGTTAACTATAGCGATTTGTTTAACATCACCCGTTGCTGTAACTGTTTTACATTAATATTGATTTTTACAAAGTTTTTGATAACATACCATAACCTATCAAATGAACACTGGAGGTTGAAGGGGCCTGGATAACACACATCCCGAAAATCTCACCATCCTTTCTCTAAGACACTCACTCTCTACAAAACTTTTAACATACACAATCTCCTTTTCGAATCATAAACTGGTACAAGGAGTATCCAACTAGAGGCATACACCCTTCTCCTTGCACCAGTCTCTGATCAGATGGCCGTGAACTTACACGTGTAGATGAAAAGTGCAGTGCTTATACACGTAACATCACACACGGCAGTTCATATCACCATTTAAAATACGTACCGGGCCAATCAGGGATTAGGGGAGCTTTGATTACACATCAGCGCACTAATGGACACCTTGTGTTTGAAACAATAACAAATTTCGGTTGGAAAAACGTTGAATTTTATATAAAATCAAATCGATTTAATCAGATGTGCAGCAATTATAAAATTGAACATCAGAGAACGGCCTCGTTTCTGCTAGTAGTCAATTAAAACAAAATATTTCTGATTAAGTTTTTGAAAATTCAATATTAATTATATTTGAAATGGTTAAGTTAAAACATCAAAATTTGTTTTTTCTTGTTGATTAAAAGGTAAGTAAGACGGTAGGTAACTCTTGAGTTGTTCTATACCTTCTTTGCTAAATCCCCCAAGTACCGCTAATAGTCTATATATTGATCAGTACTAGAACTGAGAACTGTTTAGACCAACGGTTCACCGAACATCTTGCGAAACGGGAAAGGAAGAAAAACACACTATATGTGATTATTGCTTCAATATATCTCGTTTTTCTTAGAGGGGTCACACTCTACAACTGGACGGTCAAACTCAATAACTGAAGGGTCACACTCTACAACGCGAGGGTCACTCTTTATAATGGGGGTCACACTTTATAACGATACGGTGAAACGGTGGTGTCACATAATAAAATTCGAAGGTCACACTAAAAAACGGGAGGGTAACACTTTATGAACGCGGCCACACTCTTTAATACGTGTGTCACACTCTCCAACGGGAGTCAATATTGGGGTCACATTCTTTAACGGGGGTGTCACACTCTGTAACGGGAGAGTCAAACTCTTTAAACGAACTTTTTTCATATATTTGGTGTGCGACCATACTTAAGAGCAGGGAGTACCACTTTTTATACTATCATATTTCATAGTATATATTAGGCGTGGGGTCACACCATACAATGGAAGGTACATGTAGATACAGTGTATTTGGTGAAGGACACATGGTATGCCCATGTATGCACATGGTATGCCCGCAGTTGGCAACGAACATATTCTATGGTGCGCGTTAGCGCTCCATAGTGAATATGTTCGTTGCCAACTGCGGGCATACTACCGTATACGCAGTCAAAATGAGGTACAATCCTTATATTTACACTATTATTAATGTTCAAGTGCTATACAAAGAAAAAAACATTCGAAGCGGGTTGCTAGAATGGTAACTACGATGGCCGTGGTTGGTAAGATAATATAGTCCCATTGGATTTCATCAATATATTGGTAGATTTAGAAAATACACTGTGAACGACACTATTTTTCTTCATAACATCATATGTAAATTTGGTATTAAATAATATTTCTACCGAGTCGAATTTATTTCTTCATTTATAACAGTCGTTATGAACACGTATTGACACAGTGATCTGGTTGTGACGCGGTCCGACGTCAGACGTCACAACTGCAGGGCGCCGCCATGTTTGCGTTACCGTCAAATAATTTCGAATGCGCATCATTTGTAATCAAAAGTTTGCTAGAAACTATTTATTGTTTAATCAAAAGAAATTGATTCCATATATGTTCCATGTTTTAAAATCTTGTAGGAACCAAACAATGGCCAACTGCGAATACTTTTTTTCTGAAGCGTGAACGACGCCATATTTGAACAAATATCAATTCGCCGAGCCTTTTTTCACTGCGTATACGGTCATATATTCGCAGTCAGAGTTTACTAAGCACAAGAAGGGAGAGGTGTAAATATAAGTAAATATTTGTTGCTTGATACAATACAAAACGTTCCCGTGCTTGTCTAAGCCATCTCAATTTTTATTGAATTTCTTTTAAATTTACAAATGAAGAAGTTCGTTAAGATTTATAGTTTGATCCGATGGAAATACTTCGCTGAATGGTTTTGAATTTAAGCTGTTACGTTATATTATCAATTTGCGCTGGACATTTTGTTTCCATATGGGAAATTCCCGTTTTACTTTAGAATTGCATAAACAACTCTCTTCCTAAAAATAAACGCTGTCTATGAAAGCTTTTGAAAACCTGTTTTGGTGCAGTTTGTGTTATAAAATTCACCTTAAAATATTAGATGACACTTTTTTATTGGTTCCATATGAGGAATATTTTCACGTTCCCGATTTCCAGCAGCAACTTCATAAATTTTGATTGCTAGGCTAGATAAGAAAGTTAAGCGATTTGTGATAAACGAAAAAGACTTGGATTGTTTTAACTCTGACCTATAAAACATATTTTTCATATATTCCATTTGCATGCCCACCTGAAATGTTGACGCATTCAGAAACGAATGTTTAGCTACTTGTTGTCATAGGCACAACGTTTTCTGTCACACCGGCTATTAAAGGCCCAATATACGTAACTTTCGGCAAAAACTTGAAGCGAAAATCAATCCTAATATCTTATTATATTTATAGATTTAGTTAAGATTAACTGATAACAGCAATACTCAAGATTAATTCCTACGCGGTTACCGGTACAGCAGCAGTTGAAACACGGTATTTGTAAACACGCGTCTATTTCTAGCAGTCTTCTACCTTCGGTTTGTTATTGAAGTGGTCCCCACCTGAACTATTTTCAATTCTTTGGATTTTTTTCTCAAGATTTTCTTGTAAGTTACCACTCAGGTTTACTTCGTTTTAGACTTATTTTTGCATGGTTATCAACTGGATTTTTTTTCATAATTTTTCAGAATCTCGAAAAATTTACTGAAGTTACGTATATTGGGCCTTTAAATATGATCTGCGCATGTGTAACAGGAAGACGACAACGCGACAAGATGACAAGACGACAAGACGACAACCCGACAACACGCCATTTTCCCGCAACAACCCGAGATTCTGTAAGCGCTAATTAGCGTGTTCAAAATGTCGTGTTGTCGTATTGTCGCCTTGTCGCTTTGTCGTGTTGTCGCCTTGTCGCGTTTGAAAAGGCAAAAAAGACGACATGTTATCTACTTAATATCGGGTTGTCGCAGTAAATGAACGCGACAAAGCGACATGACGACAACACGACAGGTGACAAATGGACAACACGAGATGGCCGTAATCAGCCACCATAATAAATAGATAAATAAATACAAATAAATAAAAGCTGTGTTGTTTTTTGGTGTTGAAATTAATTTGTTTTTCAATTTATGTATTCTTTCTAATTACGTATGTTCAGAGTAAGTACGTTAATTGATGATAGCAGAAAGATAGTATTTCCTGAAGTGCGATGCTAAGATTTTCGGTTCAAAGGTGTTCGTGTACATGAAGGCGATTAGACACATTGCGAGAACATGTGTTGGTATGATTGTTTTACGTCCTAGAACAGCCAGAGTCATTTTAGGACGGTCAACCGGTGCCTGCGATATGAATGTTTGTGTTGACATCCTGGGTACCGAGGGGTTACGATCACTTACGCTCTCTAAACCCCTTGAATATGTCATGGAAACACCGAAAGCTCCGTGTGTTCCACTATGTAGATGAGAGAAGTAGACTGGTTTGACACTTTAATGTCCACCAAAAGAATTTCGTGGTCACATTACGGTAAACATTGACAGGCTTTGCAGACGGTTGCGGCTCCTTTGTTATCTTCAAAGACAGGCAGGCAGCCTACCGATTGGTAAGATTTTTTTTCACCTGAGCGTGCTTTCAGTTTTACCATGACATATTCCAGGGGTGTAGAGAGCGTAGGTGATCGCGACCCCTGGATATCGAGGATGGTGTGTTGAATGGGTGTGTTGAAAGCTGCGGTATGTAACTGTATGTTCTTGGAAGCCTCCTCACGATAGTCCGGATCTTTTGTCGATTTAAAAGAAGGCCCCCAACAGAACACTCACCCAGTCAAATTATACTGACAACAGGTAAACCAGTCTGTTGGTTACCTGAAAGTGAGACTTCGAATTTGGATTATTGAAATACAAAGTATGCGTTTAAGAAGACACTTTTATATCCAACAACATTTGTATTTGAACTACGCCAACTCAATTCATAACGTTAATATAATCAATTTATTATACCCCCGTCATGAAATGGGGGTGGGGGACATATAGTGTTACCCATGTCCGTCCCGTTCCGTTCCGTTCCGTCCCATGGTAATGTAACCAGCTTATTTAGATAACTACTGATCCGATTGTCATCAAACTTTGCATACGTAACCATTAAGAACTAATTTTATATGGGGGAAAGGAGCATTTATGTCTCACAGACATTTCTAGTTTTTAAACATCGGTTTTCTATGGATCTGTGCAATTATCTTTGTAATGAACTCTCATAAATTACCAGAACTCATATAAGTAATATTTATAACCGATTACATGTACTAATGTAGCTTTAATAATTGAGCTGACAGCAAAGGAAATTTTAATATCCTACAGTCAGAATAAATCTGTGTATCTGTGTTAAAAGTACTCAGAAATTGTCTTTTTTCTTAAGTTTGGTAGATCTCTAGGTAAGGTATATGCCATGCCGAAGCTTCCTTTATTTACAACCAGGGCGGCGGGAACCTTCAACCTTACCTTGGTCCGTCTGTGATCCCGGCCAAACAGCGTCCGTAATCGGCCTCGTTTTGGTTTCTGCTTAAATTCGATCGTCTTTGCGTAAGTACATCCCATTATATCTGGTGAATTGTTGTACACAGCTTTCGCGAAATGGACGAAACGTACATAGAAACCGGGCATTGTGACGTCATAATAAAGATGAATCATTGACGTCATAATGAGATTATCGATCTTCTTTTTCTGTGTATTCGTTTAGTTTCCCCGATGATTTTGAAACAACAACATGTGTAATAAGGGCAGCAGTGTGTTTCGACTGGGAATCGAACCAGTGACCAACAGTGCCCACTCAGCTTCATTACTGATTAGATAATGGGAAATTGATTGAGGACAAAGCTGGAATCAACTGTGACCACAGGGGCGTAAGAGTTAGTTACAGCTATATTTAGATGTTAAGAGTAAGGTTACAATGTTGGGTATACAAACCAATTTTCGATAAAATGCCCCACCCTAGTGTAGGTCCTTAATTATTTAGCTATTACAAGTTCTCAGTTCCCTGTGACCACGGTCCTTATTTAGCTATAGCAAGTTATCAGTCCCCTGTGACGGTGGTCCTTATTTAGCTATAACAAGTTCTCAGTCCCCTGTGACCGTGGTCCTTATTTAGCTATAACAAGTTATCAGTCCCCTGTGACCGCGGTCCTTATTTAGATGTTTCAAGTTATCAGTCCCCTGTGACCGAGGTCCTCATTTAGCTGTTACAAGTTCTAAGGCTTCTATGACCGTGGTCCTTATATAGCTATAACAAGTTATCAGTCCCCTGTGACCGAGGTCCTTATTTAGCTGTTACAAGTTATCAGGCCCCTATGACCGTTGGTCCTTATTTAGCTGTTACAAATTCTCAGTCCCCTGTGACCGTGCTCCTTATTTACATGTAGCTGTTACAAGTTCTCAGGACCCTGTGACCGAGGTCCTTATTTAGCTATAGCAAGTTCTCAGTCCCCTGTGACCGTGGTCCTTATTTAGCTATAACAAGTTCTCTTCCCCTGTGACCGAGGTCCGTATTTAGCTATAACAAGTTCTCAGGCCCCTGTGACCGTGGTCCTTATTTAGCTATAACAAGTTATCAGGACCCTGTGACCGTGGTCCTTATTTAGCTATAACAAGTTCTCAGGACCCTGTGACCGAGGTCCTTATTTAGCTATAACAAGTTATCAGGCCACTGTGACCGAGGTCCTTATTTAGCTGGTACAAGTTCTCTGGCCCCTGTGACGGTGATCCTTATTTAGCTGGTACAAGTTCTCAGTCCCCTGTGACCGTGGTCCTTATTTAGCTATAACAAGTTCTAAGTCCCCTGTGACCGAGGTCCGTATTTAGCTATAACAAGTTATCAGGCCCCTGTTACCGTGGTTCTTATTTAGCTATAACAAGTTCTCTTTCCTTGTAACCGTGGTTCTTATTTAGCTATAACAAGTTATCAGTCCCCTGTGACCGTGGTCCTTATTAAGCTATAACAAGTTCTCAGTCCCCTGTGACCGAGGTCCGTATTTAGCTATAACAAGTTATCAGGCCTCTATGACCGTGGTCCTTTTTTAGCTATAACAAGTTCCCTTTCCTTGTAACCGTGGTTCTTATTTAGCTATAACAAGTTCTCAGTCCCCTGTGACCGTGGTCCTTATTTAGCTAAAACAAGTTCTCTTTCCTTGTAACCGTGGTTCTTATTTAGCTGTTACAAGTTCTCAGGCCCCTGTGACCGTGGTCCTTGTTTAGCTGTTACAAGTTATCAGTCCCCTGTAACCGTGGTCCTTATTTAGCTATAACAAGTTATCAGGCCCCGGTGATCTTGGTCCTTATTTAGCTATAACAAGTTCTCAGTCCCCTGTGACGGTGGTTCTTATTTAGCTATAACAAGTTATCAGTCCCCTGTGACCGTGATCCTTATTAAGCTATTACAAGTTATCAGTCCCCTGTGACCGTGGTCCGTTTTTAGCTATAACAAGTTATCAGTCCCCTGTGACGGTGGTCCTTATTTAGCTATAACAAGTTCTCAGTCCCCTGTGACCGTGGTCCTTGTTTAGCTGTTACAAGTTATCAGTCCCCTGTGACCGATGTCCTTATTTAGCTATAACAAGTTCTCAGTCCCCTGTGACTGTGGTCCGTATTTAGCTGTTACAAGTTATCAGTCCCTTGTGAACGATGTCCTTATTTAGCTATAACAAGTTCTCAGTCCCCTGTGACCGTGGTCCTTATTTAGCTGGTACAAGTTCTCAGGCCCCTGTGACGTTGGTCCTTATTTAGCTATAACAAGTTCTCAGTCCCCTGTGTCCGAGGTCCGTATTTAGCTATAACAAGTTCTCAGGCCCCTGTGACCGTGGTCCTTATTTAGCTATAACAAGTTCTCAGGCCCCTGTGACCGAGGTCCGTATTTAGCTAAAACAAGTTCTCAGGCCCCTGTGACCGAGGTCCTTATTTAGCTATAACAAGTTCTCAGGCCACTGTGACCGTGTTCCTTATTTAGCTATAACAAGTTCTCAGTCCCCTGTTACGGTAGTCCTTATTTAGCTGGTACAAGTTCTCTGGCCCCTGTGACGGTGATCCTTATTTAGCTATTACAAGTTCTCAGTCCCCTGTGACCGTGGTCCTTATTTAGCTGGTACAAGTTCTCAGGCCCCTGTGACGGTGGTCCTTATTTAGCTATAACAAGTTCTCAGTCCCCTGTGACCGAGGTCCGTATTTAGCTATAACAAGTTCTCAGGCCCCTGTGACGGTAGTCCTTATTTAGCTATAACAAGTTCTCAGGCCCCTGTGACCGAGGTCCGTATTTAGCTATAGCAAGTTCTCAGTCCCCTGTGACCGAGGTCCTTATTTATCTATAACAAGTTCTCAGGCCCCTGTGACCGTGTTCCTTATTTAGCTATAACAAGTTCTCTGTCCCCTGTGGCGGTGGTCCTGATTTAGCTATAACAAGTTCTCAGTCCCCTGTGACCGAGGTCCGTATTTAGCTATAACAAGTTCTCAGGACCCTGTGACCGATGTCCTTATTTAGCTATAACAAGTTCTCAGGACCCTGTGACCGAGGTCCGTATTTAGCTGTTACAAATTCTCAGTCCCCTGTGACCGTGAACTCTGACATTCGTTTCAGGACCCTGAAGAATCAACTGCGATTTTCGTACTGATGTTCAAAGAAAATCTGATAAGGTCAGCAAATAGGTTAAAATCTACACAAAAACTGATACTTGGAGGGGAAAATACCTATGATCGAGTTCAAAGATAGACAACTCGTATGGGAAAAAATCTCTGTCATGGCATTTTCTTAGCTCTCCGCTGAGCTTCGTTTTTTACTTGGCGTAATCCAATATTTTGGTTTGCAATATAAACAGTTTCATTGGTAGCATGTTATTGTTAAGATTGCTTTTACATGCGAGTGGTTAAAATAATCTGAGGTAGTATGCGCTTGAATCAATCTGATTCGTTAGATATCGAGATTGCTGGCGGTCGGTGGTCAAAATGCCTCTCTATATATGAACGCAGCAAAAGTCGCAAAGTATGCAATGTTTTATAATATTTAAAATTTTATGATAATTACATAAAAATAAAATAGTAATGGAATTTTCCTACTAACATGCGCATTTAATAAAACCACATGTTGCCTCCCTTTTCTAAAAAAAAACAACACCGGAAAATGATCGGCATACTTGAGGGAGGAATGACCCAATATGACGCCGCACAGCGTATCAATGTGCATGGGAATAACATACAGTCTTTGGTAAGACGGGTAAGACCGCCTTCAGGACGACCGCGTGTGACGTCACGTCAACAGGACAATCACATACGGCTAACGTATCTTAGAAATCATTACCAAATGGCCACTTAAATGTCTAGAAACATTCCTGGACTAAGAAATATCTACCCGAGAGCCGTCCGTAACCGCTTGAGGGAACACGGAATCTGGCCGCGACGCCCCAACATACGTACTGTATTGCTTCACCGCCATCACCAAGCACGATTAGCGTGGTGTCGTAGGTATATCAGATTCAGATTTTATTGTACACTCAGACACACATATGTGTGTTACAAGAGGTCACATATACAAAGTAAAATTTTCACATGGCGGAACACAACAATATCACTACTTTTTCAAATCTTAACTCTTCATCTTTAGTATTTTTTCAAGTTTTTCAACAAACCTACTTACATTTGACAAAACACGAACATTACACAGAGAAAATAAACCTTTCATTTTTGCCATATTTGGATATGTAAAATAATACTTTGGAATTAATGATTTTCGAATTTGGCATACTGATTCATAATTACAAAAAAATAAATAATGATACTCGTCACAAACACCATCACAACACAAAGGACAAATTCTATCATGATGAGGTATACCAGCCCATCGTCCTGTTTCTATGGGCAAATGCAAATTTGATGTACGGAATTTTACTATATTAATTCTCTCTCTTTCATTTAATTTAAAAAAATAATCTTCAATTTCAAATTTATATTTAAAAATGGAGTATATCTGCCCCCTAGATGACAAATTTATATCCTTAAACCATTTCTGGATAAATTGGTCCTGTAGTCTTTGTTTTAGAACAAATTTTAAATTATCTTTAGTTAATGTACATGTTTCCTGTAAATTCCATAAAAAGTTTAATCCAGCATCGGAGAATATAGCTTTCACATAATTTATCCATTAAAAGCTCGTATTTCCATTTTCATGTAAATGGTACATTAATCTATACATATTACTAGACAACTTATTAGCCGATATTAAGTTATACCAGAACATAGCCATTCTACATTTATTTTCAATACTTAAAGGATATCTACCTAGTTCACCATAGACCATAAAATTTGGCGTGCTACATCTCAATTTCAAAATACGTTTACAAAATTGCAATTGGACTTTCTCAATAACATTTGTGTTTTCAAAGCCCCATATTTCAACTGAATATAGAAGTATAGGTTGTACAAGAGAATCGAAAATCTTTAATTGTAAGTCAACTGGTAATGCAATGTTCCTTATCTTTTTATAAACACCAAACAAAGCTTTTTTGGACTGTTCTGCCAATTTACTCCTTGCTTTGACAAAAGTGCCATTGTAGTTAAATATAACTCCAAGATATGTAAAAGATTCCAATATATCCAACTCTTCGTTACAAAGTGAAAAACGAACGTTTGCATTAAATTTTCGTTTTGAAAATATAACAATTTTAGTTTTTTGAGTGTTAACCTTGAGTTTCCATTCATTACAATATATCTCAAACATGTTCAACGCAGATTGTAGCCCCTCTGCTGATTCGGACATAATAACCGTGTCATCTGCATACAAAATAATAAATAACTTTATATATATCCCAATATTATCGCCCAGTCTTTGAATTGTTTGAAGACATTTAGTATCATTCTCTAGGAAAAAGTCTTCTAAATCATTCAGATAGATTGCAAATAAAAATGGGGATAAATTTTCACCTTGCTTTACCCCGACGTTACAATTGAACTATCCTGATAATTCGTTGCCCCTTTTAACACAGGCTTTAGTGTCAGCATATAGATTTATTATGACTTTCAAAATTTTCCCGGTTATGTTACTTTTTTGAATTTTTTTCCATAATCCTATTCGCCAAACAGAGTCAAATGCTTTTTTGAAATCTACAAAGGAGCAATATAATTTTTTTCCAAGCGAGAAATAAATAGATATAAGAGAATGTAATATAAAAATATTATCAGCAGTAGAATGTTTTTTTCTAAAACCGGCTTGTGCACCTCTAATGAGGTTAATTTCATCAGATAAATTGTTCAGTCGATTATTTAAAATAGACCTGAAAACTTTTCCTAAACAGGATACCAGACTTATTGCTCTGTAGTTGTCTAAGTTTTTTGGATCTCCCTTATTTTTATACAAAGGCTTTATTACGCCTAATTTCCACGACTCCGGAATATGTGCAGTATTTAGTACAATATTAAATAATTTGTGATAAACATGTATAAATAAATCTATAGTGGATTTCATATATTCATTTATAATTCCATCGATACTGCTTGCTTTATTATTACTCAATCCTTTAATAGTTTGTTTGATTTCATCGAAAGAAATTTCATCATTTAAAATTTCATCAGATTTTCCATCATTTATACCATCAATATCAACACTTTCTTCAGCATTATCTCCCTTGTTGAGATCTTTGAAATATTCATACATGTCATCAAGTTTAATTTCATCACTTTGCTTTTTTGGAAATCCTTCGATTTCATTAAGTATTTTCCAGAATGTTTTCGGATCAGCCTTGGCTGTTCGTCTTATTTCATTCTGCTTCATTTCTTGGTACCTCATAAACTGTCTATTTAAAGTATTTCTATATGTTTTACTTGCATGTTTAAGCGTTTTTTAAGTTTTACAGTTAGCATATTTACGTTTTGCTATGTGAAAATCTTTTCTTTTTTCATGACAATCTTTTGTAAACCAAGGTTTAAAAATGGTTGGTTTAACTGATTTTGATACCTTTTTTGAACCGAATACATTTATCGCTGATGTTTTAAAAATATCACTTAGATTATTTACAACATCATTTATATCTCTATCTGTGATAGTGCTATGCTCTTTAACAGCTAAGGATTCTAACATTTCACTAATTTTCCTTAATTGTCCACTTGTATCTTCATGTATATGATTATAAAAAGATTGTTGTTGATCTGCTCGCCATTTAACATGATCAGTATCGCTAGACATGTTAGAATTATCCTTTTCATGCAAGTTATGGACATTATTCCTGTTATTTAAACAAAATTCAAGCCTACAATGTACATCAGAAAATAATGGATTGAAATCGACAATATCAAAATGTGTAATAAGTTTGAAAGTATTAGATGACACTATCAAGTAATCGATCACACTTGTGTCACTGCATGTAGTTTTTCCGATTAATTTGTCTTTTCCAACTCTGCCGTTCACAATGTACATGTTATTTTGTTTACACAAATGAATTAATTTATTACCATAGTTATTTACCTTACATTTGCAATGACTGGCTCTCAATAACGGAACACCAAGTTGTTCTAAGTTCTTAAAATCATACATAAAGTTAGAAACCTCATCGTTTTTATCAATATCTAACACATTCATGAGGGTATCATCAGGCTCTATGAAATCCTGTAAATCTTTGGTTTTGGAATTAAAATCACCAACTATCGCTATATAATCTTCAGTGTTTTGCAAATCACACATTTCATTCTCAATTTCATTAAATGCGTCTGAAGACGAATATTTGGAATTCTCAGGTGGAATATATGCACATCCTAATATAAGATCATGTTTTAGGCAAAGAACGGTTTTGTCAATTTAACCCATTGTATAAACTCAGATTTCGTATTATAAAAATGTAAAAATGGTTCAACTTTTTTTTATACACAAAAGATTTATTTTTCGCTTTTCTACGATTTTTTTGCAAAATACATATAATCAGTTGGTACTTGCAATGTATCTAGATCATCCGTCTTACTTTCAGCAAATACCAAAATATCATACGACTGTATCATCGTAACAAATTCTGGAAAATTAAGTTTTGATTTTATACCACACACATTAACAAAAGTTACTTTCAAATCGTTCGTTTTAGAAAAGTCTGGGTCATTGGGTCGACTTCTCGTAGCGTCTTCCTACGGACGGTTGTTGCGAGGGTGCCGTGACTCCCGTCCATCAGATGTCACAGAATGGCTATCACGCTGGTATCCCCCCGGGGACACATGAGGTCCATAGTGGTATTGTCTTCCGGGTGGCTGACTTGACCATCCTCGGTCCCGAGATCTGGAGTGATCCTGGCGTGGGTCACGTGGACAACCTCTCTAACAGGATCATGTGACGGATTGTATAACACTCCGTCAATGTAGAGCTTATCTACCTTCATTCTGGCAGTTTGTCCGCGCCTACGAGCTTCCTTAAACACAGGATAAAGGAGTCGTCGTCGGTCATTGACCTCAGGAGGATATTGCTCGTTGACAGAAAATTGAGGCTTTCCGACAAGTTTCGTAGGAGCAGCGTTTAGGACAGTGTCGCTGTCTTTCCTATTAGTAAATTTTGCTACTATGGAGCGGGGTTTACCATCCGGACGTTTTCTCAGTCGGTGGACAACCTGAAAGGGCGTATCGTCCTCAACACCAAGCTCTGACTTAATAAAGTCTTTCAGTACCGCCTCTGAGTCCTCAGCTTGATTTATCTCGGGGATACCACTAAATAGCAGGTTGTCCTTCATGGACCTAGTTTGGAGTTCTATAATTCTCTCCCTTTGATATTCACACTCTTCTCGTGCCCGATCTCTTTCAATTTCAACCTTGCTGAGCCTTTCCTCCAGTATCGAATGGTCAAAGTCGACCCCCTCCAACTTATCACTATGTACTTTTAATTCCTGTTTAAGTTCAGTTATGCTGCTTTCCATGCACGCGAACTTCCCCTCAATAACGTTGAGCCTACTCACGATGACGTCTAGTGTGTCAAGTTTCGAAAGTTTGTTGTATATATCTTGTAGTATATTGTCCATGTTGGGAGGGAATGGTTGTGGAGAGGGTGGTAACACGGGATTGGAGGTAGAAACATTCTGAGTTTGGGCCATCAGTGGTTGGTGTTGAAAATATATTGGATGTGAGGTTGACATACCAATAGGGGCAGTCCCGTACAGTTCTCTCTGAGCACTCGTAATAATATCACTTGTCCCTCTCCGGCCTGTTGTCACACCTGTGGACGAGTACGTGTGTCCCGTGTACGTACTTGGGTTTAGTGTACCTGTAGCTGTCACGGTCGACTGGTCAGCTATTTTTTTAATGCTTTTCTTTCCCATTAAATATATTTACATCTCTTTTGTGAATATATAGTTCATATGGGCATATATATGCGTAACAAATACAGTATAGTTACACACAGGTATGTCCGATAGAAAAAGACAGTGTATACCTCCAGCGAGTTCAGACGTGCTTAGCTCACGTGCACTGAGTCACAGGTAAGTGAACACGGGCAACAACGGAATTTGATGATTTCACAAGTCAAATTTTGACAGAATAAAGAATACATTCAAAGTTTTTATGTTACCGTGTTGCTGTAACATCAAAATGCTGTCCTTCGTGTGGTTCTGAAGTAGTTCCATCCTGTGGTATACCCGAATTCAACAAAACAACACAGGAGGCGACTTACACGTCAGTCCTGTGTTCCGCCATCTTGCCATTCTCCGATACACCCAACGCCAATGGACGGTTATTTTATTACCTGATGAGTCAATATGTCACTTAGAAAGCAGTGACGGCCGTAGCAGTGTGCAACGTCGTGTGGAAGAAATATTCCGAGATGCCTGTGTCGTAGAACAACGTTCATTTGGTGGTGACAGTGTCATGGTTTGGGGAGGGATCATTGTCTATTGCATAACCCCTCTTGTGTTAGTCCAAGGTAATTTGACTGGAATTCAATACAGAGATGTAATTTTTGCAGAACATGTTATGCCCAGATTTGGCACCAATCGAGCATGTGTGGGACGAGATGGAACGTCGTCTACGTCAACTGCCTAATCAGCCATTGATGTTAAATCCACTCGGTCAAGACTTAATAAGAGTGTGGAACAATATTCCCCAACACTTCTTCGGCACGTTATTTTGCTCCATGATACGGGATGACGGGACATTTACTTGGATATGACCAAGGAGTACATTGTTAACCCAATACAAACAAATTAAAACGTATATATACTTATTGTTTCCAGGTCACTGGTTACGGCCAGAATACGCTTTTAATGATATCTCGCTTTAACAACAACATAATCCGAACCCAAAATCGATTAAACAATGGGCAAAATATGAAAAAAAGATTTACATGGAGACCCTTGTAAAAGTACAAGAGAATAAGACAAGGGGTTCCCGAAGAGTAAGCGTCCTCTGCTTCATCGACGACATCTGCTTTGTAAATCGTGGTTCAATGCTGAATTCAAAAGCTAATATAAAACAAAAAAAAGGAAAGATATTACAAAATTGTATATATTTTTATATTTTCTAAATTTAAGATTATAGCTATGGAAACAGGCTAAAACGGTATAACTTTGTTATCGCTTTTATTGATGAGTGTAGAAGCACAGATATAGGCCAAGCTATTTTTTGAAAGCAACACAAGGGCGTCCTATTATCATTACATTAAAATTTACAGTTATAGAAGCCGAAGCGTTTTGATAGAGGTAGATATAATAACCCAGTGAGCAAATGAGCATGTAAATGTAATGCATTTTTTCCCTCTTAGTGCTATAAGTTCTTATATGTTTATGACAGTTTATGAGCATAATCATAATATTTCCATCAATACATTTCTTCTTTTAAATGCCCAATATACGTAACTTTAGGAAATTTTTCGGGATTCTAAAAAAATATGAAAACAAATCCAGTTGATAACCATGCAAAAACAGGCCTAAAACGAAGTAAACCCGAGCGGTAACTAACAAGAGAGTCTTGACATAAAAATCAAAAGAATTGAAAATAATTCAGGTGGGGCCCACTTCAACTACAAGCCGAAGCTAGAAGACAGTTCAAAATGGACGCGTGTTTACAAATACCGTGTTTCAACTGTTGCTGTACCTGTAACCGCGTAAGAATTCATCTTGAATATTGCTGGTATCAGTTATGCCATGGCCACAAGGATCGGCCGGTATCCGGGGATAGGGGGTAACGGGAGTACACCGCTGGTTTTGGCCATTTTTCCGACATCGGACAACACCGGTCAAAAAATTTGTCACACATCATTTACATAAATGGCACCGTCCGGAGGCCGTGCGGAAGCCGTCCGAAGACCGTCTGGTAATCGTACGGCGTCTGTTTCCAAAGAGAATCTTTTGGGGGACGGCGAGGCAGTGAACATCTAATATTTATCGGCCGATTATTCTATGATGTCCGGGCGATAACCGGCCTATTCACCGGACTTCGTACAAATATCGCCCGAGTATCCTACGGACAACGAACGATGCGCTATAATGTTGTACACGGCGACTGACGGGGGCTAATATAGTCCGGCCGATGCCCGGCCGATGTCCGGTTCTAGCCGGCCGGTGACAGGCCGATGTCTGTAACATATCTGGTCCACACCGGTTTAAGCCGATCGGACATCGGTGGGTTACTTTCCAATGTGTAAACAGACATCGGCCGGATATCGGCCCATGTCCGGTCCCAAAAATTGCTCCTCTGAGGCTACACACACCGGCCGATTACCGCTCGGTATCCGGCCGGTTATCGGACAATACTTAAACGATGTGTGAAGGATATGTGGCCGATTATGAAAATCTACGGGACACCGGAGAAATTTTAATTTCGAGTTAAAACTCTTCGAACACCTCCCCGATGCTGCCCGAGAGCCCCGGCCACCGGCCGGCCATGTCTGGTGTCCGGTCGGGGACCAGGCCAAAATGGCTAAAAATCATGCCGGGAGTACATCCTAAGCCTAATCGGAAGTGGATGCGACCAAAGCATTAATCTTAACTAAATCTATAAATATAATAAGTTATTAGGCTTGATTTTCGCTTTCGTTTTGCCGAAAGTTACGTATATTGGGCCTTTAAACAATAAAAAACTCACCTGTATTACATATATATAGTTTACACAAAACCTAGCACAGGACCCTTAATACTGTGAAAACCGCTCTAAATTTACTGAAACAATGTCAACCTAAGTAATTTTATGTAAATATCCTCTAATCCTCGACTCCAGTCTCTCGCTGACTTGATCTTTGTCGTTTTGATTGTCTTTTTAGCTTTAGACGTAGCGCGCTATACCCGTTTCTCGTCCTCAGAATCAGAGGCTATACATTCGCTATATATTCATCTACCGCTTTCCGTCCGTTTCCTAAGGTATCTGCTAACTTCACCAACTTTTATCTGTAATTTATCGGACCAATACCTTCCGAGACCTTAGCGGCGACTACCCCAAGACCTAACTCTGCAGCTTGACCGACCTCGTTTAACTTCGTATGAATCTTTGTGTTGAATTTGTGCTGGTTCTTGCAGCCCTTCTTTGTGAGATACAGTTTTGTTCATTTCATTTCAATACATTTTATTGACATATAGATGTTAAATTGTCAAAGGGATTGGGCAACAGGCACAGCCTATGTAAGCCCACTCCATATAAAGATGACGTAACACACACATCTGCTCCACCTTTGAAATTTAGTGATAAATACAGCATGCCGAAAAAATGAATTAAACTGCATCATACTGCTGTTTCGTCCTCCTAGGATTCTTCATTGATGCTAGGGTCCAAAAGGTAGGAATCCATAATTTCTAAACTAATGCAGAAGCAGAAGGGTCAGGAGCGTAAAACCCTTTTAATTTATGAATTAAGAAGTGAAATTAAACTAGTTCTGTATAATTTGAAATCGTACTACGAAAATGTGTATATTATGTACCGTGCCACTACTCAAATGAGAATGAGTTAGCAATACAAGATAAGCAAAATTGGATATGGAAATATATATATATTAATAAATTAAGTACGTCATAAAGTAGCCAATTAATGAAACAGTCAATAGATCTATTCGTTTTTGAATGATAATTATGATAACTATTTACTGAAATGAAAGTTATGTAATGTTGTGGCCGAGCCGGGAATTGAACCCGGGACTCCCGCTTGGAAGGCGAACGTTCTTTTTTTCTCTTAAAAAATAATTTTTAATATCCCATACATAGGGCCTCAGGGGTTGGGGCCCCTGAAGTTCCGCACAATTCAACAATATAATATATCACAAGTATATCACAGATCAGTATATCAGTTTATCATTCTTGTCACAAAAGGTAAAAAATTATATTAATGCATGTATTATGAATGCGAACGTTCTAACCATTGAGCCAAGTCAGGACGTTACTCTCGAGGGCCCAACGTTGCCTAATTATACCACACTCCTCCCCATCTCAATTTTGAGGTCCTTTTTATCTCTTCGAGATCATACCCGTTCGACCCGTAGCTACCACACGTCACCGAAATGACGGTGATCCATGCATAGGGCAAGGACAGTCATCACCAGATGGGGCGGAAATATACGTTTGCTCGTGACGCCATTGTTGTGGCATGGCCGGGAATCGAACCCGGGACTCCCGCTTAGAAGGCGAACGTTCTTACTATTGAGCCAAAAGTCCGGACGTTAGGCTCCAGGGCCTAACGCTGCCTAATTATACCACACTTACTACAAACAAGCAGTAGCTATGTTAAATATATTGGTTATGGAAATATACTCTTATAAATTAAGGCTAATTAATTATTTAGTATGAGATCAATAATTCTGGACCAGCCAGAAGACACAGAGTGTAGGCTGCACTGTAAATGGTTTCACTTAGATCACTACATCTAGTCACTGGCTGGCAGATAAAAAATGAACTATAAATATACCAAGACGTTATTAGGAGGAATTGCATTTAAGACTTTCCATTTAATATATAATAACATCATATTGAGTGTGAGCTGTATAAGAATAGATACAGTACAACCTGTCCAAACCAAAAGTCAGTGGGATCAAATACTATGACCGGTCCATACAGGTGTCTGGAATGCCAAGGCAGAACATGGTTAGATTAAGAAAGCAATGCCCGGATTAGATTGTAAGGCCAGTATATATAGGTTTTCGAATTGTGAAAGTTTCGGTTTAGACAAGTTATACTGTAACTTAAGGACTGGAACTCAAGACCAAACATACAAAGATGTAAGATAACTTTCATTTAAGTATGATTATCGACAGATATTGAGATAGTTTTGACATAAATAGGGGAAGAAAAATAACTAAACAGATTACAGCGCAAATTCGGGAAATCTTCTAGTGCTTTCGATGTATGTAACAATATGTCTGAATATTGAGATATGTATTGCATCCACAGATGCAACTATATAGAAGTACTGATAAATTAAAATGATCATGAAGTATACAATTTTGTAAGTTTTCTCTCAATAAGTCTCTTTCTGTATCAAAAGTAGGGCAGTGGAAAAAAAATGTTGTGCAGTTTCTTGTTTATACCCTTAGCCACTGGTAGGTTTTATTTTAAATGATCTTTAAAAAATTCATACTTCAAATTACTGCAATAATTTCTAAGTTGACAAATGATAATACTACATTTTCTATACATATAACTTTTAAAAATTGTAGTCACTTCATTTCAACCATTATCATCATTGGATACTGAAATAAGATAATTAATTTTGCAAAAGATTGATCCAGACAACATCAGCATATTCTAATAATGGTGTGATATAAGATGTATACAATTGTGTTAGTGAATTTCTACTTAATCTATATTTCATGGCCCTAAGTAAGTTTATTCTTTTATTTGCCTTTTCAAAAATAGTTTGTATATGAATATTCCAAAATCCAGTTTCATGAAGTGATACAACCAAGGTGCTTATGATGGGTTACATTAGAAATAATTTCATTTTGAAAAAAGATTGGAGGTATAATGGGATATTTTCCCCTTGTAAACAACACTGATTTTGTCTTATTTGAATTGCATTTAATATCCCACATTCTTGCCCATTGATTTATCCTTTCCAAATCATGAGTTAGTCTGGGATGCTTGTACAAAATCATCATCAATTATCACATATAGTGAGGTATCATCGGCAAACAGTTTAATCTTACTTGACACCAATTCAGTTATATCATTAATATAAAAGAGAAATAAAAAGGACCAAGAACTGAACCTTGTGGAACACCAGCATTAACTTATTTGTACAAGCAAAAGAAACCTTAAGGAACAACCCTTTGTTTTCTATTAGAAAGATAATTTTCACCACGTCCTCTGACAGCACCTGAATCACGCTAGTCACAGCCTCCTTCATTTTATCAGAAATGAAATGATGGATATCGGAACCTAACTGGTCTTTCTCAATAGCTTAGAAATATCTCATATATAAGCAGTTTAAGAATGATAATAATAATAATAAAACAGAAACCGTGCGTCCCGATTAGGCGACTATAGAAATGGCCATCAAAGCAACACCTATCACCTGTGTACTCTAGAACACGCTACAGCCTTCTGGTGCTCGTGCCGATTGAGACACATTATTCTCGCTTTTACCGCAGTTTGCTACTATAAGAGCCCCAAGGACGGCTAATTGTATGCTTGGGTGTCATGTTCATATTCATGGTTTGATCTTTACAGACTGTTTGGCGTTCACTAATGGACCCGAGGACGAACTCCTTTATTGGTCCCGTGTCTGTTGAAGGTTTGAAGTTAAACTGAACTTTCTTGACCTGGTCATTCCAGGGTTGTGGAAATGCCGAAATATCTACGTATCTTTTATGGAAGCCTGATATTGTTCGAACCTGTTGGACATTGCTGCCGTAATTCAAAGTTGCCAACATATCATTCATGAGTCTCTTTCGAACAGCCTGTTCGTCTTCCAACTGCTTGATGATGACAGAAAAGTCTCTCGTTTTAGCTGTGATAAGCTGAGTCAGTTCTTCATTTAAAGCTTTTGCCTTTTGACCAATACAGTCTTGGAGATATTTCGAAAAAGCATACAACTTTTCACGAGATGACTCTAACTGAGTTACGAGTTCCATGTGAAATCTGTTGTAGTTGGATATCCTTTCACTAAGCTGGGATACTGCTGAACCTTGATCAGCAATACATTGTTGTAAATGTTTCCGTACGGACCTGACAAATGTCGAAATCGTTTCGGTATCATGTGAGGCATGGTATTTACATTTAACACAGTATGTCTCCTTGCATGTCTTGCAGTAGGAAGTGACGATATCGGCGTGTGTTTGACAGCGGTTGTTTCTCTCAGATGAATCCAATACTTCTTTGATTCTTGCATTTTTTGTTTTGTCAACCGGTAGCACTGTGTGTTTAGCCATCATTTCGAATTTGTGATGCATCTCTGTGCAATTCTTGCACATATATTTGTTGCACTCAATACAGAATGTAACTGACCGTTTATGTCGATGTGAACTACATTGTTTAATTTCCTCCTCATTTTTTTGACAAATTTGAATGAGATTGTCAATCACAGAGCTGTTTGGGAGTTTTCCTACATCATGTTCAGACAATATAAATTTCTGTCTGCATCCTATATCTGTGCAGGTCCTACAGTTCTGACCATCGTTTGGAATGGGCACTTTTTTCAAACATTCGCGGCAAAAACTATGCCCACATGGTAAGATTTTAGGATTATTGTAACGACGTAGACACCTCGGACATATTATCAGCTCTTCAATGTCTTTCATCATCGAGTGAAGTTGATCGTCTTGTTCCATTTTCGTTCTCAGGTGTTGCTTGTAAAATAAAGAAAACAAGTAGAGGTCATAGTTCATATATCTTCAATACGAACAAGAAACACTGCATCATTGTGGGTTTATATTAATTTAATAAAGATATATTTTACTGTATAACAGTTTACAAGGGCGTCACTAACTGGTTTAAATCCCAGGTAACAGAACAACTAAATAACATTCTGTGATTGATTGACGTTTTAACTGACCTGTTACTGACAAGAGTACCTGTATTTTAACACCTAGACTAGTGATGTAAGTACCCCGGGCGGGACAAAAATGGTAAAAAAATAAGACAAAACCTGTACGTTGATAGACCCGATGACAAATCAACCTGAAAGAGAACGTGTGTATTTGTGTAAAAAGTTTACATGTGTCTATTTGGAAGAAATATTTGTGTTGCTGTAATATATATATATATAAAAATGCTTAAAACCTCAAGTACGAAACCGAATATATTGCTAAGCCAACTCTCAAGTTACACCAACCACGATTGTCACCGGTCAACGTCAGTTTATCGTCGGAAAACATTTGCGCTAGTAATAATCGCCCATGTTTTTATAGTTATCACATCGTGCACACATTGTGCGGTCCAACGACAGTAGTGTTGAAAACAAAATTATTTTTCATGCTATGTACATTTTTTGTACTCGATTTCAAATATATTGCGTGTTCATTTCATGCTATGCATTTTTTTTCATTGTAGGATATGCTAATTTTCATTGTAGTTTCGACTCCACACCTTTCTGGATCATCCTATTGTGTTTATATGTCGCAGTTGATTTATTATTGTTGGGCTTGCTCTGAATATCGAGATTCTCGTGATAGATGTCAGCTGCTTACGAACGACACAGGGATTAGACGGATGCGTGTTGATGAAGACTATGGGCAAGTTTTATGGCCGCTATCTTGATCTCATTAAAAGGTTTTGGCCACGATTTTGGAAATCTTGTAAAAAGTTATGAAATTTGTTGTTCATTTCAATAAATACTGATTTCGACATGTAAGTCGATCTTGATTGTTGTTTAATTCTATTGATTAACAAATAAAATACCTTGAAAAAATTATAGATATGTAATTGTAAACTTAAGAAAGGAAATAGGAAATGCCATTTAAAAACATCGTGTTGTGAGTGTGTATTACACATCCACCACATCCTAACAATAATGCTTCTACAAAGGACCACGGAATTAGTAAAGCCTGTGAAAGGACTATATGATTTTTACAGACACGTTACAAATTGGTTTTATAGATAGTATATGAAAACAGCAGCAACAGAGGTATATTACAGACGGAGCCATTTTCTTTAAATAGCAGTTTTTTTTCAAACGTTTGATTGTATACACTTTATTAAGCTGGAATTAAATTAAACAGCATACAGTACTGAATCATGAATATGTGTTCCAATATGTGTACCCACAACATGAAAAATCTTCCTTGATTGCATATTATATATGGTGTCTGGTAATATACTCCGTGTTAGATCTTGGTGATTTCAAAATCATGTGATTTGCTTATACAAACTGTTTACGCTGTACAATCAAATGTTTTCGTTAATACTTCAGAAGTAATATCTTTTATGGTATGATTTGTGGAGATGGAGTAAATAAAGCCACGGCGAGTTTATGTTTTAGTGTCCGGCAAACCCCCACCACTCTACAACATATATATACTGTACAAGTGTAGTGCAGCATGTATATATGGAATGCAAAAAAAAAATACTTCAATTTTTGAACTGTGCACGTAAACAAACAATTTCTGTCTGATTTCAATAAAGCAGAAAATGTCACATATAGATGTTAAAACATGACAGTCTGAATTATTTGTGTTAAATTGAAATATTGTTTAAAATTTGGACTGAAATCGGTTTGCAAAAATAAAAAGCTCTTCCTGACTTTTTATTTCCCTTAATTCAGTAACACACCAGTCTATTTGTGTGGAATAATTATAAATATTTTCCAAGGATAAAGTCTGGTCATGATTAAAACAAATAACATACGCTAATGTTTATTGAAAGAATATTTTGAAAAAAATGTTCTCCTACGATTACTGCATACATTTTTACATCTCTTAGTCACCCAGTTTTGGGTTGAAGTGGTTGCAGTTTGAAATAATTACTCTCAATCGTAGCGCAGAAAAATACTGTGCCATATTCTTTGAATTGTACTAGAACAGGCACAGGATTCTAGATATACGTGAAATTAAATGAATTTTGTTAAGCTCACTCCAGTTGGTGATATTCATTTCAACTAGGACTTAAATTATTAGACAAGTTAAATCTTGTTTTTTATACAGTTTTCATAAACAAGATCTGGATAAATTTGGGTTTTTATCTGAAAGTAGAAGTGTGTCACATTAACGCATCTAAATTCTTGGATCCGCCCTGAAAATACATCATAAATCATAAAAGGACACATATACGTTCCTGATAAATCCAATAACCAAATGTTTATGTTGATATTTTAAAATTTGCAATAACTTTTAAAAAAACGTCAGAGTATCAGCATCACCATTTTTACAAAAATAATAAAACTTAACAATTTAGAAATTTCAGAACATCGTATATATGTTATACAAATATAGTTTAACCTAATTAACAGTGTCAAGTTTTGCCAAGATTACTAGCCTAATGTTAAATACTGATAAAATATTATTTGATGTTGAAAACTCCTGTAATCATTTTTAATAAATAGTTTTTCTTACAACACTGGGGACGGCTAGGGATAAAAATAATTGTGCCGGTGTATATTGCTATTTAGAGGATTGGTAATTATATTAGCATGGATGCCCTTCGAATTCACTGGCCATTACATTACACCTCTTGGTAATTACAGGGCAATTAGTACACCTGCCACAACTCACAGGTAGTTACTACAAATGCCCTTTGGCTAGTATATGTATGACAGGTAAGGCTACAGGTAATTTACATAGCTGTAAAATCAGTGTTGTAAATTGTATCACTGTATCTAAGCTTGGAGTTGCTGAGACGTCACGGACTAGATTCTAATTGAATGCAGTTTATGCAAAAATCGGAAAGTTTTATTTTTCTGACAAGATCATTAATGACGATTGATAATTTTAACCACATGACATGTATTGGTTGCTGTCATTACTTGCACCAAAAAATTAGATAAAAGTCAATCTTTACACTCACAGATAATGCACAAATATGTAATGGGCGTGTACAGGTATCAAATACGTTGTGCCTCAATGACGTCACACATCACGTGACCTAGAATCCCGGTCAAAATATGCATATTCACTAGGCTCATAGAAATTGGGCGTCACCTAGCTTGCGTATTTTCCAAACACCGAAGGAGACGGGGTATCGGTCACTACACGTGTTGTTGCATCAAATGAGATCAAAATTTGAAATTATGAAAAATCGTGGCCGAAACCCTTTAAGAATATTCTGTGTCTTTGTGGGATGAGTATGCTCATCAGTGTGCTTACTTGTTGTGATTGACAATGATTATTCGTTTTATTTTGAGAACTTGATGTTTATTTGGATGTTTACATGGCAGATGTGGCCGATGAAGCAGAAGATGCTTACTCGCCCGGTCTTATTCTCTTTTGCTTTTACGAGAGTCTCCATGTAAATCTTTCCTTTGTTAATTTAATCGATTTTGAGTTCAGATTATTGTTTTGTTGACGCTTTGGTATTCTCTTACTGTTTTGTAATAAACTTTTATTCTGTGTAGATTTGAAACTGCGAAGCAATGAATAAAGAAAAGAATGCAGTCAACAGCACGGGGAATGTTAGCTATAAAATGAATTGAAATGCATGCGAACCAAAATTGTTTGCAGTTCTTTTTCTTGAATAACGGGTTTACTTTTGCAAAACTTTCATTTCACCTGGAACATTTTTAGTAATGATAAATGACTGATATGAACTGTAATAGGCACTTTCAAAATGTCTGCCACTTTTATGTAACTTGAGCACTTCCTTCTTTCTAACAATATTTTAGCAAGTTACAATCTGGATTCAAAAGTTGAATTGATTTTGTAACTTGTTTCATTCACTTAATTGATGATATTTTAAAACAAAATACCAGAGGGTTATTTATAGGAACGATAATGTTTGACTTGCAGAAATCTTTCGACTCAAGTCAATTTCATTTCAACAAATTGTATTGACACATAGATGTTAAATTGTCAAAGGGATTGGGCAACAGGTACAGCCTATGTAAACCCTCTCCATATAAACAATACACTGGTGGCAAAATGGTATACGGAAATTTATATATTAATAAGTTAAGTATGTCATAAAAAAAACAATTAATTAAACAGTCAATGGATCTAATAGTTTTTGAATGATAATTATGATTAATATTTACTGAAATGAAAGTTACAACTAACATATATACAGCAGCTCTGTTATATCTATTGGTTATGGAAATATAATATTATAGATTTAGGCTAAATAATTATTTAGTATGAGATCAATAACTCTGGAACAGCCACAGTGTAGGCCGCACTGACACACGTGATCACCATATTCTTTGTTACAAACTGGAAAGCTATGTTTCAACTTACATAAATAATATACGTAAACTTAATTCGTATGTTGTGAACAGTACAACTTGACTGATCCAAAATTCATATCAATAAAAAAGATCAGGTGTTACAATCAAGTTCTGAATAGCTAGTTGGTGTAACAACTAATTTAGACGAAAAAAATAGAGAATACCGAATCGTCAATAAAACCATAATCCGAACTCAAACTCGATTAAACTAGGGTCAAAATAAGAGAAAAGGAAAGATCCAGATGGAGATCTTTGTAAAACTACAAGGGAATAAGACCAGTGTTCCCGAAGAGTAAGCGTCTTCTGCTTCATCGACGACACCCGCCGGGTAAATCTTGGTCACATCCAAATAAACATGAGAAATGAAAACCGAGTCATCATTGTCAATCACAACACACTAATGAGCAATCTCAAAAACGTCCATCTTCAAAGATACACAATATTTCTAAATGAGACAAAGAATGCGACCATAAAACTAAGGAATTGTAAGTTGTGTTCCATAGCCCTCTCGAAAACCTTCATGTTCAGCCTTAATCCAGTGTCACTTTGATTAAAAGGACTTCCTGACACTCAAACTGCAGGCCCCTCAAAATAAATGTCATTAGATGTATTAGATTATAATTGATTGCAATAGATTTAAAAGTCTTAAATATGATTAACAGAGTAAAACGACTCCGAATAAGTTATGCTTTATTTATTTTATGATATCAAATGTTTTTGATATCTAAAAACTGATTTCAAAAGACAAATACAACTTCGGCCGCATTACAACAGATCCAGGAAACATATTGTTATATTCCATATGTAATAGGGACAGAATCTACATCATTTTACTACAATACTGCTAAATATTAGAAGTCGTTACTGAACAGTATCGGGGTCATCAAGAGCAAAGCATCTTTAAAATTGCAATAAAAATGTATATGTGTCAACATCTAAAAGAAAAAAAACAAGATTAATTTTAAACTTATTTTTTCTATCTTAATTTGTCTGATGTTGATTAAATCTGTATCTCCGGTATTCTCTTAATGTTTTTCTGATGAATGACAAAATATTGTATACTGTTTCATGATTTGTCATTCGTCAGAATAAAATAGAGAATACCGGAGCGGCAACAAAACCATCAGTACTCAAAATCGACTAACCCAGGGACAAAATATGATCAAGGAGATGATTTACACGGAGACCCTTGAAAAAGTACAAGATGATAAGACCAGGTATTCCAAAATGGTAAGCGTCTTCTTCTTTATCGACGACACCCGCTATGCAACTCTAGGTAACATCCACGTAAATGTCGCATCTACAAAGTGAGAACTGAGGCGTCATTCTCAATCACAACAAGTTGGCATCTAGAAGTAATTAAGTTGCTAGTATGTGTCCTAGTTTAAGCAGAAATCAAGATAAGCAGCTGATGTAGAAGAGTCTGTAGTGTCCTAGATTTCAAGTTCATTAGAATCGATCAGGTTAGCAAACGCCCTGTGATTTATGGATAGTACATTGTCAATATGGCATTTAGGTAGGCTGTAGAGCGGAGCCTAATATAAGAAAAGTAACTTCCTTAGATCATTCTTAGAATACTCCTCTTAGACAGAACTTGGCATGTATGATAATCAAGGTAACCCCACTTACACATTGACAGGTTTTTCGACAGATGATATATTATCTAAATATACATCGGTATTGGAATCTTCCGAAATACCAGAGAAAAACGCTGACCTACCCCATTCAGGTTGGATGCCAAAATTGCACAAAGATCCTTAAAAGCAACGTTTCTTCTCTGGCTCTGCTAATTGCTCAACCAAACCTTTTTTCAAAACGTTTTCCTACCATTCATTGTACCATTGGGCTCCATTGTGACACTGTATAATCCAGAAGTGAAATCAACGGGATGTGAATTTAGATAAACTCGAAATATCTCCATACCAATCTTGAGCATCCCTTCCTCAAAAATGTATTTTTTTTCTATAAAAACATTTGATTTTTCTACACTGTGCACTACCGAACCCAATAAAAAAAAACTCGTTATGAGTGCTTTCTTATCCAAAAAACATGTTGTGAGCTATCTTAAAACAAAATTTGTCTAAATCATGGCAAAAGCTGCGAGGAAGATACAGTACGAACGATTGAATTTCTAGTTGACACTACCTTGATTTAGATGAAAGACTTTCAAGCAGATTGTTTGTGTCCCATGGGAACAAATGTGTCCTACATGTACTTTTAGCTGACTTGTTTTTGTTTTTATAGAACTGGATTTCAAGAACTAATCAGAACGGGTGACAAAAACCTTGCCGATTCTTTCAATTTCACTTATAGATATATCGACGGAGCATTTACTTTTCTGAAACACCCGGATTATCTTGTACTTTTACAAGGTTCTCCATGTAAATCGTTCCTTTGTTGAAATGTTGACTTTAGTATAATCGATTGCGAGTTGTGAGACATTTATATTGAAGCGCCGGTATTGTCTGATAATTGTGTCGCCTCAATAGGCAAACTTTATACATTGCATCCTTACCAAAAATGCTTGATTGTTTTTTGGTTCGAATGTCAAAAGTGAAGGTCACTGTTACTATAAATAGAAAATTGGTTTTCGTGCGATAAGTTGAGTTCGCTTTAGCTGGTCATGCTTAAACGTCCTACACTGCTTCCTTGGGATTGCTTTCCAGATTCAAATGTCAAAAGTCAAAGGCGGATGTTCAAGGTCACTGTTATTATGATTAGAAAATCAGTTTTCGTTGTGATAACTCACTTTGGTTGACCAAGCTCAAATATCATACACTGCTTCCTTACAAAGTTTGCCTTCTTTGAATTGCTTTACAGATACAAAGGTCAAAGGTCAAGATCTCTTTTACTTTAAATAATATCGGTTTCCGTGGGATAATTTGAGTTTGCCTTTGCTGATCTAGCTTAAGCTAGATTATATATTGTGCTTACTGGTTTCTGTATGAAAGTCCTGAATTAACACTAAACATATACTACAAAAGGTTAAAAATCAGACAAATGTATCCATAATCTGCAAGTTTATTCATTGCATTGGAATCCATAAGGCAAAATATACCAATTAAACTTCGAATTAATTCATTAAATATCAATAGCTAGTTTCTTAAACCTCATGAACCAGCTTGCTTCCGAGGCGACATATCCACTTCCGTGGAATTCTTGTTTTTCATTAATAAATTCAGTGCCTTCCTTATATTATACATATAAATACATTTTAACATTAAAAGAAAATTGCACATCTGTGTAATTGTTTATGATTGACGCATTGACATTATCTCTAAAAAGAAAATGCCACGAACTTAACACATCTGCCTTTATGTAAGTGGTGAGGTAAAATTGCAAAAGGGGTTTCACAAAAAAATGTTAAATTATCCAACGACACTTTTTTGTATTTGGTTTCGGTTTAAACTGCTCTACGCGCAGTTTGGATCAGTACTCACATTCTGGTTATGTGATGATTTTCCGGACATGAGCGAGACTAATAATGTACATGTGATATATTAACTATTGATCTAGCTTCCGGAATGAACAAGCTAGATATTTGTAAACGAGTGCACCTATACAAATGTGCATATCATTAGAATTACACACTTATCAACGAAGGAAGTAGGGATTTATTATATAAAGAATAATTATTGCTGTGATATACTACTAAACCGGCCACTTTCATATCTACTTACCTGCTGTGAAATGTGACGTGTTGGCCCTTCGACAGAAAACTTGAGACTGACCGAGAATTTGACGTCCGCTTCACTACCAATTAATTCGGTAGTTAAGAAGACACTTGTTTTGTGTATAACCAGATTATTATATTACAGAATGCATATACATATACACAATTCACGGTTGAGTACACCTGATAAAGACTGACTATTCACTGGGTTTGATATACAATTAACAACGTCAATATACCTTCACACTATTATAAAAGAAAACGTACTGATTTTTAAAGAAGCATTAGCTCACATAAGAATATGGTCACACATACAAGGTCATGATGATTTAGACCCTGACTTGAAATACCATATAGTAAGGGCTTTTGTTCGATAGACTACCTGTCTGGTAGGTTTTATGTTCTCGAGTCAGACTTAGTTTAAACGTAGACGTGTCGATAGCAATAATGAGCCTGTGAGACCTTCGATTTACATGTTGCTAATCCTTCAAACTACATAAACTGTACTAAAAGAATCTTTTAATATATATTTTTTTGTGTTGACCTTTCACTCTCAGTCACTTTGTCGGCTTCGTCATCGGTCGACCGTTGCTTCGTCCAAAAAAAGGTTGCCGTGCGATAACCCGAGTTCACTTGGACCAATCTTTACTGAAGATTCGAAAGTCAAAGATAAAGGTCACTGTTACTATGACTAAAATCCACGTCGAAACAAGGTACCATTATGTTAAGCAAGCCATGTATAAACCTATCACAATGAGAAATTCTTTTACGCTGGTGTATATGCAAAATAATTGGCGCAGAGTCCGGGGGGGGGGGGGGGGGGGGGGGTTAGAGGCAAGGTAGGGGCCCAGATTTTAGATAGTTAGCACATATATTTCGACTAGTTTTAAATTAAATTGCTCCGATTTTTAATTGTTATTTTACATCGCTGTTTGGCGATCTTTCATAGATCATAATACTTATCATACAATAATCTGGACCTTCCCTACTGCAGTGGAGAAGTTCGAGCTTTTTATTTCACGAGTTTTTGTTGTGATATTTACTGTCTTCGTGATATGTTTTTTTTGTCTCAGTCGCCATTCATTAACATGGAAGTTTTTTCAAAGAAAATAGATACAATTTTGAAACTTGAATTATGTCAGTATGACGTTGAAAGCCGCTCACCGCACAAGGATAATTGTTTGAGTAACGTTTGAATGAAAGTCAGGATATTGAAACATTTTAATGAGTATGTCTAATAAAAAGTTTGTGTAACTGCAGGACTAATAAAACATTTAAATTGTCCACACCTAAACCCAAGATCAGTTTACATAACATGAAAACTTGTGACCTAGTTTTTTAACCATGAAAAGTTTGAAACTTGAACTCATACAAGCGATGATGTTTGTGAGTGCCCTTTAATATTAAAAATACAAAATGAAAAACGAAATGTTGAGTGTTTAGATAAGACATATTTTATAATCCGATATGCGTCCAGGGTGAGTGTTGTTTTAATGATGGCGCAGAAATTCTATTTCTAGTACAATGACCTAGTTTTTTTACCATGAAAAATTTGAAATGTGAACTCATACAAGCGAAGATGTTTGTGAGTGCCCTTTAACATTAAAAATACAAAATGAAAAACGAAATGTTGAGTGTTTAGATAAGACATATTTTATAAGCCGATATGCGTCCAGGGTGAGTGTTGTTTTAATGATGGCGCAGAAATTCTATTTCTAGTACAATGACCTAGTGTTTTTACCATGAAAAATTTGAAATGTGAACTCATACAAGCGATGATGTTTGTGAACACTTGTGTGAAGTTTTATGCCAATCGGTTGAGAAATGCAGCCTGTCGAGAGGTGAAGTCCAAAGTTCAATTTATAATAAAGGTGACATAGTTTATACTAAGGATGACCTAGTTTTTAACCACAGAAGCTTCAAATGCAAGCTCGTACAAGCAATGATGTTGTGTTGTGGACACTTGTTTTAAGTTACATGCCAATCGGTCGGAAATGCAGCATGTAGAGTGAGATGTCAAAAGTGCTTTCACTATCTATTTATAGTAATAGTGACCTAGTTTTAGACCACGGCAGGTTGAAATGTATACTCATACAAGAGAGGTCGAGAATTGCAGCCTGTAGAGCGCTGGCTTCAAATTTTAAAGCTTCTATTGATAGTAAAGATGACCTAGTTTCAAATTTTTGTCAATTTCTATTTATAGTAAAAGTGACCTTTTTGTTTATAATATTTTGTGAACACCATATGTAAAGTTTCAAACTAATCGGCTGAGAAATGCAGCCAGTAGAGTGGTGACGTCGTTTCGGATATGTCAAATTCTATTTATTGTAACGGTGGCCTAAGCAAGGGCGCTAAGCACGGCAGGTAAATTGCGTCGCCATTTGCACCATGTATCATCTATGCATGTGGTACTACTTGCATCTTCCAATGTTTTAAAGCTGTCAATTCATGATTTCATTTATCAAGGAACTGAGATAAACTGAAATATCATTTTACTCGATTAGTCTTTCTGTCCCCCCCCCCCCAATTATCCTTCCCTAAATATGGTAAGTTTTTTTCTTTCTCTCTCTCTCTTCTGCAGAGCCCGATCAACCTTTCCTCCGTGGCTATCTTGTTTGCTTTTTTTGTCCTCGACACTATTTTTGCCTCGGTTCTTGTTTTTATTTCTTATTCTTGTAATTCTCGGTTGATTTTTGCTTTTTGTAGGCGCTCATTGACCCTAATCTTATCGATTTCACCATCTTTTTGTAACTCGTTCTTCATCATCTTCTCTTCCAACCGAATCCGCCTTTCTCTCTCTTTTGCCTCTCGTTTGGCTGCCGCTAATTCTCGTCTGTGATCAGATAAACGCGCCATCTTGCCTCTGCTTCGCAATACATCATGCTTCATCATTTCTACGTCAGACTCTCGTCGGTCGGGGGCCATCTTGTGTGTAACACTTCTGGTGACAAGGGGAGGTAGTTTATGTGGTCTTTGTGGAATTGCTTTCGTAGTACCTCGTGAACTTTGTGACATCCCAGGTAATTGAGAAAATGCCTCGTCTGAGGTTGACGGGCCCGGGGTTTCCTCCCTCATATTGATGGTGAAGGCCACGCCTATTGCTCCCTTATATGGAATGATTCCCTCATCCCGGAGCTGCATAAGAACCTGTGTAAGGAAATAGATAAAACTAAATAAATAAATAAATAAAAGCTGTGTCGTTTTTTTAGTGTTAAAATTGATTTGTTTTTCAATTTACGTATTCTTTCTAATGAAGTATGTTATAAAGTAATTACGTTAATTGATGATAGCAGAAAGATAGTATTTCTTGAAGTGCGATGCTAAGATTTTCGGTTCAAAGGTGTTCGTGTACATGAAGGCGATTAGACACATTGCGAGAACATGTGTTGGTATGATTGTTTTACGTCCTAGAACAGCCAGAGTCATTTTAGGACAGTCAACCGGTGTATGCGATGTGGATGTGTGTTGACATCCTCAATATTCAGGGGTTACGATCACCTACGCTCTCTTCACCCCTGGAATAGGTCCTTATTTAGCTGTTACAAATCCTCAGACCCCTGTGACCGTGAACTGTGACATTTGTTTCAGAACCTGAAGAATCAACTGCGATTTTCGTACTGATGTAGAAAGAAAACTTGTAAGGTCAGTACTCTGAAGAAAAAATACCTACGATCGAGTTCAAAGATAGACAACTCGTATGTGCAAAAAAGAACAAAGAATTTCTCTTTCGTCGGCCTTTTATGTCCAAATCTTCTTAAATATTTAGTTATTTTCGATTTTCCCTACATGATTGGAAAAATGGTATATATAAAACGTTTTATTGATGGGCGGTGACAAAAGAAATCGTGACCTCATTTGAATACGACACTTTTGTACAGAAGGACAGAAAAAACAATTAAACTATGTCAGAAATAAACTACACGTTAAGAACGTTGAAAATGTATTAAAAACAAATCAGAACAGTTTGTTTACTAGTAAATGTTAATATTAAAAAGTCTCGTAGGGACAGTTTGTAAACGTTAATGAGCTTTTAAAGAAATCTGGTTGGTTCACTCGAGCTGTAGTTGATTACGGGGTGGATGATACTGAGATATTCATATAAAACTCTGATGTTGTCAATCAGTGGCTCCAGATTTTGCGAATGTTAGGACCCAAAATTGGGTCAAGGCTTGAATTTCGCAATTAATTTTATACTTCAAATAATAATTTTTGTCAGTTTGTTTACATTTTATTAAAACCTTTGGAACCAAATATTACTGTTGGGTAAATATTTTGCAACCGCTCAAGACAGACAACATGATTGAAAAATATTCACCCTACAGTAGTATTTGTGTTCATGTAAATTCCAGGGGTCTTCATAAAATATCAACAAACTAACAGAAATATTTAAAACGTACTCACGGGTCGTTGAACCTCCCCCAATGAATACAAATGTGAGATTTAATAGAGATGGCACATTTTGATATTATTTAAATAGACCATGGGATAATATTGGTTCTTTAATTCTGCACAATACTGAATTACTTTGTATTTAAAGGCCCAATATACGTAGCTTCAGGAGCAATTTTTCGGGATTCTGAAAAAATTATGAAAAAAAAATCCAGCTGATAACCATGCAAAAATAAGCCTAAAACAAAGTGAACCTGAGCGGTAACTAACAAGAAACTCTTGACAAAAAATCCAAAGAATTGAAAATAGTTCAGGTGGGGCCAACTTCAACAACAAGCCGAACGTAGAAGACAGTTCGAAATGGACGCGTGTTTACAAATACCACGTTTGAACTGCTGCTGTACCGGTAACCGCGTACGAATTCATCTTGAATATTGCTGATATCAGTTAATCTGAACCAAATCTATAAATATAATAAGTTATTAGACTTGATTTTCGCTTCAAGTTTTGCCGAAAGTTACGTATATTGGGCCTTTAACTAGTGATATCTAAAACCACTTACACCACTTGTGTAATTACTGGATGACTTCTTCTGACTTTGCATCAATTGAAATAGACAGAAGCGTTCCCAAAAACCCAACAGATGCCATTGTTTACAAATATTTATAATGACGTTTAATCATCATCATCATCAGCAGCAGCAGCAGCAGCAGCATAATTAGCATCTCCTTAATCTCTTAGTTCATCATCATGTTATGGTACGATATGAATGAATGATGAAATGATGAAGATATGACAAAGAGGAAATAACTCGTCTGGTCAATCTATTTTGGAACTCTTTTGTATTCGAAGTTATGATAGTGATTGCAGAATAAAAAGATGGAATGGAACGACAGGTGTGTTGTGGTTGCTCAACTCTACCATTGCATTCCCCAAGTTTTATGCTACACACAACCATAACATCATCATCATCATCATCATCATCATGAAGTCTAAACTTCTATGTTAGGGAGGGATGCTACTGAAGTATTTACTCGGCGGCTCCTTCTCAATTCCTCGGGTTTTCTTTCCTTTTTCTCCCATTTCTCCCTTTGTTCTGCTAATCTTTTCTCTCTCTTTTGTCGAGCCCGTTCCAACCTCTCCTCCGTTGATATCTTGTTTGCTTTTTCTGTCCTCGACACTCCGGCTAGTTTTGCCTCGGTTCTTGTTTTAATTTCTTCTTCTTTTAATTCTCGGTTGATCTTTGCTCTTTGCAAGCGGTCATTGACCCTGATCTTATCGATTTCGACTTCTTTTTGTAACTCGTTCTTCATCATCTTCTCTTCCAACCGAACCCACCTTTCTCTCTTTTTTGCCTCTCGTTTGGCTGCCGCTAATTCTCGTCTGTGATCAGATAAACGCGCCATCTTGCCTCTGCTTCGCAATACATCATGCTTCATCATTTCTACGTCAGACTCTCGTCGGTCGGCGGGCATCTTGTTTGAAACACTTCTGGTGACAAGGGGAGGTCTCGTCTGAGGTTGACGGACCCGGTGTTTCCTCCCTCAAATCGATGGTGAATGCCACGCCTCCTAACCCCTTATTAGGAATGATCCCCTCCTCTCGAAGCTGCATTAGTACTGTCTGTTCCGTCTTCCATGTCAGATTCAACATGGGTGTGCCTTCATTGACAGGGACTCGCACGGGGTCTCCGATATGAATGGTCTGAACCTGTGTAAGGAAAAAGATAAAAATAAATAAATAGAAAAGAAAAAAAAAAACATTGTAAATCAAAACAGTTCGCACATACAGTTTAAACATATACAACTTTGAGGACTTCGCGAGAGCTGCCTTACCATGCGCTAACTACTGGTCCTATGCCACCTGGCTAATACCTTCCTACGTGTGTATGCTTGCGTGTGTGCTCGCGACGTATTGTGTTCTGTTGGTAGTTGAGCCATGCTTCCATCGGCATTTTTTTCAGTGCCACATCAATTGGGTGCTACAACACAGATACCACATCGCTCACCCTAGACAAATTTATACCCACCTAGTTGTTGGGGGTGTGTGGGCGGGAAAAACGTTTTGTCTAAAAATTCAATGCTTACGACGAATTTTGGAATCGAACCCCGGCCACCTGCATGGAAGACTGGCATAATAATTCTAAGTTCTTATATACCGCTTTATCATAACCGACATTTGTAGTTCTTAGGTCGTCTTAAAGCGGCTCACAAATTATCAACTGTGGTTATACGGCCTTAGCTACAAGACAATATCGTTCTCAACTCCCGGTGCTGCTATTTCGGCGTCACAGCTAATATTTTACCATTTCTAGCACTGCCCAACCACGTACCTATTTACAGTTGAGTAGACTGGAACCACAGGGGCTAGGCACGGACCTATGTGACTATGAAAGGATTGTCAGATATTTTTTTATCTCTCTCGAATATAGCCCCTCCCACTACTTGGCCCTATATTTCTGTGTCACAGATATATGGTAGTGGTGGGAAGGGCTATATTTGAGAGAGGTAAAACAAAATCTGACAATTATGTCATAGTGACATAGGTCCGTGCCTAGCCCCTGTGACTTGAACAAGCGAGGTTAAGTATCTTGCTCAAAGATACAATACTGCGTCGTGCCGTGACTCGAACTCGTAACCTTTCAGTCACGAGCCCGGCGTCCTACCACTACACAAAATGCCTGCATAAAAGACAAGCACGATTTAATGTATTGGTATCTTAATGGAGAAGGAGGAGGAGGAGTAGGAGAAGGAGGAGGAGGAGGGAAGGAGGAGAAAGTAAAAATGAAGGAAGTTTAACAGGCCATCGCACACATATCATTACAGTTCTGTAACTGCAGGATCTCTTAGACCATACGATAAACGTATACATGTACCTTTAAAACATAAAAAACTATTGTTGCAAATATTACACCTGAGCTCAAACCAAATCGTCGGAAACCCACGGTACACTTCTCTGACGTTTGCATCCCGGATGCTTACGTGGGTTTCCGACGATGCTCAAACCCAGGACCCTCAAATATGTAGACGTAAGCTGTGAAATTTGGACTGTCTGGTCGCTTCCACTACGGAAGTGAAGACGTTGCTGTATTCTAAATTACCTTGGTCCGTCTGTGATCCCTGCCAAACAGCGTCCTCAATCGGCCTCGTTTTGTTTTTTGTTCAAATTCAATCGTCGTTGCGTAAGAACATCCCATGAACTCTGGTGACTTAATGTAAACAAACCCTTTCCGGTTTGCGCAGATGACCCTTCGGACGTGTTCCTGAGAGCTCCGCCAATCCAACTGATAATGTGATCAACCTGGAGCCATCAAGCTTAGTATCCTTGTCAAAATGAATTTATAACCCCTATCAAATGTTTTGATGTTAATATTTGGCGAATTTTCGCCACCAAAATGTACCTAATGGCTGTTTATCTAACAATCTTTTTCGACCCTCATGTAGCAGGGTGACGCCATCTTGCTTTTTCCTCATTCTTCCCTGTCGGAATCTGAATTTGCAGACACAATCCATCTACTGACAAGTCATGTAGGATGAAAATTATCTACTCGAATTAATTGCAATCGTATTGAGCTATGTAAATTACGCTACTATCAACCATCATTATATAACATGTAAGATTACATAATAAAATGCCCAACTGATAATGTGATCAACTTTGAGCCATCAAGCTTAGTATTCTTGCTATAATGAAATTATAAACCCTATCAAACGTCTTGATGTTAATACTTGGCGAATTTTCATCACCAAATGTACCTAATTGAAGCATATCTAAAAATCTGTTTTTTTTTACCCTCATGTAGTAGGGTGACGCCATCTTGTTTATTCTAATTCTCCTTGTCGGAATCTGTAATTGCTGACACAATCCATCTATTAACTAGTCATGTAGGATGAAACCTTACTGCTAAAACAAATTACAACCTTATTTGTTACGTAATCTACACTACTATTGACAAATATTATCTAACATGTAAGATTACATAATAACCGACATCCGTCTTTCTGACGGCCTTTATTCGGGCGCCAATGATACATTCAATACGAGTAATCAAGCGGCCGTAATACAGCTAGATTTACTGATATCAACATGTATAACCTATAATCCCAGAATGTCGTAACTTATATTAAAAATCATGCAAACAGGATAGTAATAAGTATAGATCTAATGTGACATGATATCGCAATCTATTATGTTCCTAGCAGTATTCACTTCTAGGGTATACACTTGTACTATCCTTATTACTGTACTATGTTCCATAAATACCGCTTTTTAAATATTGTCTGTATATTGAACTCTGTTGTGGTTGCCATATTGGTCTTGTATAATATAATACTAATGTCCAGTGCTAAACTTACGAAGTTCAACGCCAAGTATAGTGTCGAGGTCTCAAACGCTGGGCCAAGAAAGACCGTTCGTACTGCTATTATAATTACGGACAGTAAAGGCATATCGGTCAGAAACCAAAGTTCTCAAAAATTATACGTTGAGACATGGAATCATCCAGGTGCGACAACTAAAGACCTGGTTAACATCTTGGAGCGTAGAGTCAAGAAGACAGTAGAAGAGAAAGGAGCAGTGCTATTCTATCTCTGGGCTGGCACCTGTGATCTCTCAAAGAAAACGGGAAACACTCTAGCATTACAATGTTGGGATGACACCATTGTGGATGATGTTATTGAACAATACAACAGGGCTATTGCGATAGTCGAAAAGTACAGCAGTGCCTTCATAAAGTTTGTTGACTGCCCACTATTCTCCATTGAACGATGGAACAAATATAAAGGTGTTGTTGAGGCTACAGCAGCGGGGACCGACAACGAACTAAAGAGACAGGTCTTAAGTCTTAACTGTCACATTACAGACTTAAACAATCGACTAGCAGAGAGTAGCATCCATCTGAACAACTATATTCAACGCAGCAAAGGTGGTAGGAAGAACAAGTCTTCTTGCAAATACTCATACAACTTGAATCTGTACCGTGACGGTATCCACCCCACCCCCAAACTAGCCACTGCCTGGTCGATATACTTAAGGAACGACATAAGCAGAAGCTGCGAAGTACCTGAAGGCGACATCCTAGTGGTTCAAGAAGAAGAGGAGGATTTGTATTGAAAATCAAATCAACAAAATGCCTTCCTGAAAGCTAATCATGTCCGCATGGAATCCGTGCTGACAAACAAATAATTAACTAGTGAGGTGTATATGTATACATTACCTTCATATGTGGCAACCACAGCTAAGTCCCATAATTTAACTATTTTAAGGTATTAATATCAGAACAGGATTATTTTTACTCTTTGTATAGACCTTAAATCCACTGTATGACAAACTAGACCTTTCTCATTACACGATTTTGTTCTAAACCACATAACACTACTCAATATTATGAGTACATGTACATTATACAACCACTAAGTACTGCATGGATTCCGTGCTATCACATTAGTGGTTCTTGAATTAGATGAGCCAATAATCTCATACTAGACAAATATGATAGTAATCGCATGGACTCCGTGCAACTATCCACTTGTCTAGTACCCCAAGCTCCGTAACCTCGTTAGCATAGTATCAAATCAAACATGGCGATCGCTCACCCTGTAGACAAACGCAGACGCGAATCCATACCAGACTGTTGTGCCATATGTAATGCGTCCTTAGACCAAAAGTTGTTTATCGTATGTAATGGATGTGAACTAGCATTCTGCAGAACTTGTTCAAATCTAAGTGCTGGAATTATTGAAGGTATCAACGATGGTGAGATGGATGGTCTATCTTGGGCATGTAAAAGTTGTAAAGCCAAATTACCAACACTCAACAAAATAAATGAAAGCCTTCATGAGCTGAAAACCTCTAATGAGTCTAGGCTATGCGCGCTTGAGAACAAGGTAATAAACCTGGAACATAATCAGGATGTCCAGATAACAAAGAATGTAAATGCAATGAAGGATTCCATCGTACAAATGGTAGGGGGAGACATCAACAACTTAGTAGATGAACGTTTCCGTGAAATGGAAGATCGGAAAAGAAGAGAGCTCAACCTGATCTTTTTCCATATACCAGAAAAAACCATAGGAGTTGGATTAGACAAAAAGAAAGCGGATGAAGTTGACCTCCTAACCATTGCCAGATGCATAGGGATAACCAATATTGACATCATAACACACTTCAGACAGGGTAAATATAAAACGGACAATACCCGCCCCTTGAAGGTTATCATGAACAACAAGCAACAGAGGAAAAAAATTCTTGAAAATGTTGGCGAATTAAAAACCAAATGCCCTTCGCATTTGTCCAAGGTCATAATATCTAAAGATCTGACACCAACCCAACGTACGGAGAAAAGGGCTAAAAACCAAAAAAACAAAACCCTCGAGCCCTAAGGGTCCCCGAGGATATTGAAACAACTATCACCCAACAAGACCTGGACAGTAGCCAAACCCTGATTAAAGAAAGGCTCCACTCCATTCAGTGCAACTCCATGCCCGGTGAATTGGATACAAACTCTCTTCCTGCCATAGGTCCTATTGGGAGTCCATACAAAGCCTCAATGATGAATGAGATGGCACACCTCAACCCATTGTCAACGAGTAACATGTCTCATTACTTCCATATGGATACCATCGTCAACTCGGACGATATGGATGTTACTGTACCTGGTGGAATCCCTCAAGCCCAGTCTCAAACCTCAAAGTAGGATGTAAGTTTTAACCACAATGTAAATATAGTTTTTAATGATCTGCAGGTCTTGTACTCAAATGTCGACATACTCACGGTGAGCAAGAAGGAAGAGCTGAATATGGTCATCCTTGAAAATAAAACTGATATCATCGCACTAACAGAAATTCATCAAAAAAAGAAATTATTACCTCATGATAATACCTTCTATGACATCCCGGGATTCAAGAGTTATATCAATGACAACAACGGTAGAGGAACCATTTTGTACAAACAGATCTGGATTGTAGCTTTTCGGAGTACATCGCAGTGTCAATTCATTCTGGGAAATACGAACAACTCTTGGTGGTGAATATATATAGAAGTCCAAATGGTATTCAGTCCAACACTGAGGAAATCAACTTGCTACTCCACTCCATGACGTCACGTAACAACAACCAAATATTACTCATAGGGGATTTCAACATGCCTGAAATTGACTGGGAGCATGAAAGGAGTAGAGTATCAGAACATCATCATTCAACAATTTTTCTTGAAACCATTAGAGACCATTTTCTCCATCAACATGTAAGCAAGCCGAGGCGAGTTCGGGAGGGACAGAATCCCTCGATAGTAGCTTTAGTCTTCACTAACGAGGAGGGTATGATCGAACACTAACGAGGAGGGTATGATCGAACATATAGACTCTCTCCCAAGTATTGGGAAGAGTGATCACCTGATTTTATCTTTTAAACTGTACATAAAACACGAGAAACAAGAAACGAAGACCAGGAAAAGGAACTATAAAAAAGGCCATTATAACACCATACGTAGGCGGATAAGTGACGTAAACTGGCAAGAAGTCCTAAGTAAACGTTCCACCTCGCAAACATGGAATACCTTGGTTAGCAAAATAACAAATATATTAGAAGACACCATACCAGAAAACAAAGTAAACCAGTCAAGAGCTGTATGGAAACCTACTATTGACAGAGAAGTCAAACAGGCGTTACGTCTTAAAAGACGAGCTTGGATCAGATACCAACATTGTAAAACTGAAACTAACCAGATACCAACATTGTAAAACTGAAACTAACCAGATACCAACATTGTAAAACTGAAACTAACCAGATACCAACATTGTAAAACTGAAACTAACCAGATACCAACATTGTAAAACAGAAACTAACCAGATACCAACATTGTAAAACTGAAACTAACCAGATACCAACATTGTAAAACTGAAACTAACCAGAAGAAAGACAAATCCGCCCGTAACTCAGCTACAAAAGCCACTAAGAAGTCGCTATACTTGTATGAAAAACACCTGGCCGAAAGCATAAAATGTGATAACAAGCTGTTTTGGAAATACGTCCGCTAAAAATCTCGAACAACTGTTTTTGTTACTAACCTGGAGAAAGATGATGGGACATATACTTTGACAGACCTGACACAGCAGAATAACTTAACAACTATTTCAGTACTGTGTTCAACCCCCACAGCGACGAAGCCATTCCAGCCTTTCCAAGAAGACCGTGTAGCACCATCCTAACAGACGCAATAGTCAACAGGACCAAAATACCTGAGGCTATCGAGAAACTTGATGCCAATAAGTCACCAGGACCAGATTTATTCCATCCAAAATTATTGCTCGAAACTAAGGAACAATTAGCTGTGCCCTTAGAAATCTTGTTCAATTCATCACTTATCGAGGGTATAATTCCAGACGACTAGAGGACGGCCCATGTCACCCCTATTTACAAAAGTGGCAAACATTCCAAGGTGGAGAACTATCGTCCAATCAGCCTAACATCAGTAGTTGGAAAAATCTTACAACGAATTGTCCGTGATACCCTCGTCAAACACATGGATGACAATAATCTGTTTTCGGAACATCAGCATGGATTCCGTGCTGGTAAATTCTGTACAACCAACCTACTAGAAGTCATGGAGCACTGGGCAACAATCATAGACAATGGAGAGAATGTTAACGCAGTATATCTAGACTTCAGTAAGGCATTCGATAAGGTCCCCCACAAACACTTACTAGTAAAATTGAGAGGTTATGGAGTGGAAGGTAATACCCTAAAATGGATTGAAAATTTCCTGTCTGACTTGAGACAATGTGTTATCGTCAATGGTGAAAGGTCTGGTTATGTCAATGTCACAAGTGGGGTTCCTCAGGGGAGTGTTTTAGGCCCTGTTCTGTTTCTTATTTATGTAAACGATATTCCTGATATAGTGTCAAGCATGGTAAAATTATTTGCGGATGACTCTAAACTTTTAAAGTGTGGTTGTCAAGTAGAAGAACTCCAGAGTGACCTAGACAAACTTGTAGATTGGACTATGAACTGGAAAATGGAACTAAATATAACCAAATGTAAACACATGAACATAGGTAATCTGAAACAGAACCCAACCCTAGTCTTGAAAACGAAAAACGAAGAAACTGTGACAAAAAAAGTTGATAATGAAAAAGATCTAGGTGTAATATTTGACAACAAGCTCAAATTCAGTGAACATGTGAACATGTCGGTCAATAAAGCCAATAGGAATTTAAGCCTTATATTCAGGACATTCACTTATATGGATGAAAATATGTTCAAGTGTCTATACAAAAGCCTTGTTAGGCCAATGTTAGAGTATGCCACACAAGTCTGGTCCCCGGTGTTTAAAAAAAACAAGATATCAGTGGAAAATGTCCAACGTAGAGCCACCAAAAGGGTCATAGGTCTAGAAAGTCTTTCCTATCCTGAAAGACTACTCAAACTTGGCATTCCAACACTTGAATATAGGAGACTGAGAAATGACATGGTGGAAACCAACAAAATACTGAATTATATTGACATCCTAGATAAGGATAAGCTATTTACGCCTGTAAGTTTAAATAGAACTAGAAGAAACACTTGTAAATTATTTAAGAAACAGAGCAGGACCTCCATGACACAGGGAACCGATCACTGGAATGCCCTACCTGATCAAGTAGTTGTAGCACCCACCCTGAACTGTTTTAAATCTCGCTTAAACAGCCATCAAATTTTATCCTAGTTTTTTAAACTCTGCGCAAACTGTAAATAGTAAAACTAATGAAGAAGCGCCAACATAAGCGAACAGTTAACTATCGGTGTCGACGAAAAGGTAAAAGGTAAAAGGTAAACAGCTTTCGCAATATGGACGAAGCGTACATAGATTCCAGGTATTGTGACGTCATAATATGTAGACAGTGTGCATGTATGAACCTATGACGTCACAATAAGGTGGTTATATAACCTATCTTCTTGTTTGAGGTATCGTCTAGTCTGATGATTTCGATAAAATATCATTTTAATCGCTACGATGTAAGTTAACACCCGTAACAGGAGTGAGAGTGGCGGTTTTTTCCAACTGGTATCGAACCAGTGACCTACAGTGTTTAAGTCAGCAGCTCTACCGATAGCTAAAAGTTAAGTACAAGTGACTGACCGATGATCAATTACAATAGAAAACAGATCGGTTGGACCTTCCTAAATCCGATTATTGATTACAAATTCCAATATCGATATAATCCGTTCTTCAATGAAATCAAAGAGTTGATATTTTTCCAAGTCAGAAATACAACTGTGTATATTGAAAGTCATACATTCTTAGGACTTTTGATATATGATTGATAAAACAGCGTTGGAATTGCTTGAGATCGATTCAGTACAAAGAACGATAGTTAAAGGATTTGTGCAACGAAAAATGAAAATTTTATATTTGGTAAAAGTAGTATTGTAAAACCATAATAAAATGCCCTGACGATCGCGCGGGGTCTGTTTTTCTTGCATTGACACGAAATTCGGGTCATACGCCTTGGACCTCTCAAGCGAAACTAGAGATAATGAGGTCGTTGGTCACGTAATCGCGTGACGTCATCTTAGTGCAACGACTCCTCAATCTTACCTTACCGGCTTACATTCTTGTATTAGGTCCGCTGATTACCGACCTAAAATACTGTAATTTTGGCAACATTCAGCATGCCAGAAACATATATAGTGATGTAGTTGGTAACATTATAGAGTTTGCCTTGATATTTTATGCACATAATAAAACATGTTTATAGAGATACAGAATTATTTGTCGCTTTCAGAGACGGACAAGTAGACATACCAGAGAAAGCGACATCAGCACAGAAAACATTGTCACAACGCATATGTTACTTCGACAATACAGGAAATACAATCTAACAATCTAAAATGCTATTGTAAATTCTACATGTATTTGGTTTAAATACCAACAAACGAAATCAGAACCCCATAAATATACATTATATATTACATCATGTTTATATTCACACGGTACAATTATGACAGGGAATTCACAACATCTATAATAATATGTATCATGTCTTTTTACGGAATTAAATTACAATGTTGGGATCACAGTAGATAAAATTAATGTTAGTACGAAAGTATAGGTATAAATGAAAGATTTTATTATTCAGTCAGAATTTTTTAAAAAAGCGATGTCGACTGGATGGAAGGAAACACTTCCTTCAGTTAAGAAATTATTGATCTCTGGAACAGTCTTTCACTGTGGCACAAGATATGTCATCAAAGCAGAAACTGTTTTTCATTTTGAAATCCAGTTAGACAAATTTTGGAAAAATACTCAATTTTCGTAGGAAGACTTTTATCCTTCAAATGCTACATGTACATTGCACCAAAATGATATGATTTAATATATTTTTTGTAATTCATTGATATCGACATAGAGGCTACCAGCCTGCGTCTATAACTTATCCTAATAAAAGTGCAAAATTACTCTAAACATCTTAGTTTCGGTCCATAACGTCCTGTTACAAATTCCCATGTCCCTGTGTGCTAGCACAGAAGTAAATATCACATAGAATACATATTAAAAAGTAAAAAATGTTAATGGACAAAGTGGAGTTATTACCAAAATAAATACATTTAAGATGTGTGTACTGTATAGTTTGTATGATCATTTATTATTCTCTGAATATTAATCAATTAATATCCTATTTGTGGTTGGTTTTTTTTTGGGGGGGGGGGGGGGGGCAGGACAGTATAAAATGGACTTATTGCGATGTAAACAACTAAATTAACTGAACTCCATCGGCCCGGTGACATGACCTAAATCCGGGAAACATAAGATTTTGACATAACCGTTCAAGATATCTTGACGGGAGTGGCTTTGATCGACAGAAAAATAATTTCCCTTTAATTTAGTATATAATATACTATGTGTCATGTCGTATAATTTCCTGTAGAAGTCATGAAACAACAGAAAACTGTCAAATTTCAGTTGGTCGGGCACTGAGCACTGCATGTCCACAGAAAACACGCAAATTCCTAGTGGGTATTTTCTAAATCACGGCATATGTTTACAAAATTCAGCCTCAATACCATGTTACAATAATAAAAAAAAACGAACTGACTTGTATGCACCACGAGTATGCAGTCGTTTGCTAAAGGTACTAAACTGTCAAACCATGCTTCTCTAGTTCGTTACTGAGGTAAACAACGTGGTAATCGATACCGGAAACGAGATTGTTTGATAGCACGCAAGCGCAGTACAGGTAAATTGGCTCCAGCGAGAGAGTTACAGGTCGTCACGGTTCGATGCACAAATACAAGAGATGGACAATACATACGCTAGATGACAGTGGTGTTGCCAACCCTGCTATCTAAGTCCGTGCCACCACCACCACAAAAAAAATAAATAAAGAATTTCCTTAAAAGTTATTATTCGGTTATTTGCTTTCTATTACCCACATATAAACATACAACAACGGACCTAGATAGCAAAATATAATCCAATTCCGTGATATATTTGAACACTAAATAAAACTAAATAAAATAATGTTGGATTTATATTTCATCCTATTTTTGGAATCTTCTACATGGAATTTTCAATACACAGAGTACAAATACAAATAAGGCCCCGATTACATACTATTTTACACGTACCGTAAAATGCGAAAATAATTTGGAAATAAACATTAATTCTGGTTTTTTTTCGTCAAATTGGTATAAATATAAAGTTGGTTGCCTCGTGTACGTGTGTATCGTTTTTATGACTCTGGTACGGGTTTCGTCGTCCTGACTGATGTCAGTATATATAGCAGTATAAAGGTAAATTACTGCATACTTCCCAACTCTCACAAAAGAAAAGTGTGCACGATTTCTCATCACTCGGGACTTATTACACCCGAGCGAATTCACTGACCAATCAACTAATTAGTGTCACGCTTGTGTTAGATCACTAATCCCCTGTGAATGGCACGCCCGTGATTTAACTCAAGGTTAACACTCAAAAAACTAAAATTGTTATATTTTCAAAACGAAAATTTAATGCAAACGTTCGTTTTTCACTTTGTAACGAAGAGTTGGACATATTGGAATCTTTTACATATCTTGGTGTTATATTTAACTACAATGGCACTTTTGTCAAAGCAAGGAGTAAATTGACAGAACAGTCCAAAAAAGCTTTATTTGCTGTTTATAAAAAGATAAGGAACATTGCATTACCAGTTGACTTACAATTAAAGATTTTCGATTCTCTTGTACAACCTATACTTCTATATTCAGTTGAAATATGGGGCTTTGAAAACACAAATGTTATTGAGAAAGTCCAATTGCAATTTTGTAAACGTATTTTGAAATTGAGATGTAGAACGCCAAATGTTATGGTCTATGGTGAACTAGGTAGATATCCTTTAAGTATTGAAATTAAATGTAGAATGGCTATGTTCTGGTATAACTTAATATCGTATAATAAGTTGTCTAGTAATATGTATAGATTAATGTATCATTTACATGAAAATGGAAATACGAGCTTTAAATGGATAAATTATGTGAAAGCTATATTCTCCGATGCTGGATTAAACTTTTTACGGAATTTACAGGAAACATGTACATTAACTAAAGATAATTTAAAATTTGTTCTTAAATAAAGACTACAGGACCAATTTAACCAGAAATGGTTTAATTAAGGATATAAATTTGTCATCTAGGGGGGCAGATGTACTCCATTTTTAAATCTAAATTTGAAATTGAAGATTATTTTTTTAAATTAAAAGAAAGAGAGAGAATTAATATAGTAAAATTCCGTACATCAAATTTGCATTTGCCCATAGAAACAGGACGATGGGCTGGTATACCTCATCATGATAGAATTTGTCCTTTGTGTTGTGATGGTGTTGGTGACGAGTATCATTATTTATTTTTTTGTACTTATGAATCAGTATGCCAAATTCGAAAATCATTAATTCCAAAGTATTATTTTACATATCCAAATATGGCAAAAATGAAAGGTTTATTTTCTCTGTGTAATGTTCGTGTTTTGTCAAATGTAAGTAGGTTTGTTGAAAAACTTAAAAAAATACTAAAGATGAAAAGTTAAGATTTAAAAAAGTAGTGATATTGTTGTGTTCCGCCATGTGAAAATTTTGCTTTGTATATGTGACCTCTTGTAACACACATATGTGTGTCTGAGTGTACAATAAAATCTGAAATCTGTGATTTGTAATGTTTCGACAGGGTGTCGATCTCTTGACTACTATATTCTTCGGGATGACGAACGGATTAGCGTTCAAATGTCCCACAAAACACCATTTTGGCCAATACAAGTGAAAATAATGCATGGACTTTCGTTTTAAAAAGTATATTCTACGTAATGTATGTATCAGTATGTAACTATCACAACAATATTTGCTGTTATACACGTTATACATATACAAGGTTTATGTAAACAAACAGTGTAATATGGCGATAGCTTAATTTTCCCGGACTAAGATGACGTCACAGGAGGAGTGGCCTCGTTCTGGGTCACAAAATATGCATCTTTAAGAGGTCGGTGAAAATGACCTAATAATCGTGTCACCACAAAGTAACCAGACCACGCTTGCAAGATTGAGTGTTCGAATATGGTTTTAAAACATGACTTTTACCAAATATAAAATTTTCATTTTTCGTTGCACAAATCCTAACATCATTCAGATATTCAGTCCCATAAAATTATGAACCGATAACGTAATCAATCATCGATTATACCAGGGACATATACGTCCCTGATTATACTATCTAATCTGATTTCACATTGCTAGAATCCGTAATAAAATATTGAACTCGACCGCAGCCTATAGTTTCTATCTGCATGTCAGCACTGGGAGGATCATCATTTAATTTGTTACAAGATAAGAAAAAAAAGACATCGGTGGGCATTTTCTAAACGAATAGCATGATCTCCGACGTGCATATAAAATATTTTCTTTAAAAAACTGACCAAGGCAAGTCTCTAGGCCAGCCGCGCAAGGATCGAACTTAATGAAAATTAATAGCATTCTGTTTTCAAGCAAGTATTACTTTTTGGATTCCCACCTTTTGGCCCCGCAGCATCACTGATGAGTCCTAGAAGGGACAGCTGTATGTTGCAGTAATTATATTTTTTTCGGCAAAATGTATCTATTACTATATTCAAAAGGTGCAGCATATGTGTGTGTGTTACGTCATCTTTTATAACGGAGTAGATTGGTTAAGGGGGAATAACTCGCCGAGAGACTCGGCCCATACTTTGTGAGAGAATTGTTTTATAAAATGTGCATGCATTGTGCAAGTATTTATTCTACGTGATGTTAGCAAAAATGTAAAACAAATCAAACCGAAGCCTTTATTCTTAGGCTGAAAAAAGTATCCTAGATCAAAAACGTTAAATGATTAAATAAATTGCCACTGATAAGGTTTGACAAGTAAAACCACACATGGGTCTGTAAATTGGTTACAACTAGTTATGGACCCGAACTAGTGTTTAGATTAGTTTAATACTTTTGGGATGTTAAGATTAATTTTCGATTAAAGTGTGCTCAATAGTCATAAACCATTAAGGGAGACATTTTTTCCGAAAATTGATCTAAATATACCAATAGTATAGAATTGCGCTTAAAACCTTACTTTAGGTCCAAAACTAACCGAAACAAATTAGCAGGCTCCTGTTGGAGACAATACTAAAGGGAAAATTGAGAAAAGGGAGATATACAGATCCAAAGCGATGCAATAAGGCATATCAGCTCTGGTGCTTTGTTTGATTTTTAAATAATATTTCCTTCGAAAAATACACAGAGGAAACCTCATGGAACCCACATAAAATAAATATCGCCTGGTAACATGTGTGGGGGTATACCGTGCTAAAATATGCTTTTCATGCCTGTGTATGTTAATATTTGGCTTTAAAATTATTATCCGAGACTTATTTAGAAGTTGACTAGGTTAAACATTATCGATTATTTTACCAGTAGCAAAATAACTTTTATTATCTCATTTTTTGAAATTACTCATACTGGCCTACTTTTGTCGTCATATCCTTGTATTATCTGAATTAAGTAAAAATAAGTTGAAACTCAAGATAGATATTTGTAAACGTGTTAACTTTTGTTGAGCGGTTTGAAATGAGATGTCAAAGAAGCTATGTGGAGCACAGGTCTAATGATAATCATCGGATGGGGCTTTAAAATTTACAAGAGTTATCTCTCTTGCATTGCGCTGAGTATACAATTACAACCATACCAAAACACCAGTCAACAATGCCATATACTAATGTTAAGAACTACAAGTTAACACTTACGAAATGTCAGTGTTTCAATGTTAATATAAACACACGAATACATAAGAGCATAGCATTTTGGTGTTAATAAATAAAAGCGAGCACAATTATACATCAGTTCATCCATGTTAAGCAAAACAACAATGAATACAATTTACAACAAACACATGAATAAGCGAACATAAGAAACAAACTATACCATGCTTTACATTCGAAAACTGGTGATGTATATATATGATATCTTGTTATTTATGCTCAATGTCTTATGAACGTGAGATGTATGTTCAAAATCTTGTAATATAAATAGACACTCCCTTCTATCACACACTTCCTCCCTCACACTCACTTATAATTGAAGTACTGACATACAATTGTACTTGTAAATCACAATTATGAGTAAATTAAGACTGTCTGTCTACCTCTCCTTAACCCCTTTCATACCCCTCCTCTCACTCTCTCACATACTCCCTCTCCTAACCCCCTGTCATACCCCCTCCTCTCACTCTTTCACATACTCCCTCTCCTAACCCCCTCTCATACCCCCTCCTCTCACTCTCTCACATACTCCCTCTCCTAACCCCCTCTCATACCCCCTCCTCTCACTCTCTCACATACTCCCTCTCCTAACCCCCTCTCAAACCCCCTCCTCTCACTCTCTCACACAACCTCTCCTAACCCCCTCTCATACCCCCTCCTCTCACTCTCTCACATACTCCCTCTCCTAACCCCCTCTCATACCCCCTCCTCTCACTCTCTCACATACTCCCTCTCCTAACCCCCTCTCATACCCCCTCCTCTCACTCTCTCACATACTCCCTCTCCTAACCCCCTCACATACCCCCTCCTCTCACTCTCTCACATACTCCCTCTACTAACCCCCTCTCATTCCCCCTCCTCTCACTCTCTCACACTACCTCTCCAAACCCCTCCCATACCCCCTCCTCTCACTCTCTCACATACTCCCTCTCCTAACCCCCTGTCATACCCCCTCCTCTCACTCTTTCACATACTCCCTCTCCTAACCCCCTCTCATACCCCCTCCTCTCACTCTCTCACATACTCCCTCTCCTAACCCCCTCTCATACCCCCTCCTCTCACTCTCTCACATACTCCCTCTACTAACCCCCTCTCATTCCCCCTCCTCTCACTCTCTCACACTACCTCTCCTAACCCCCTCTCATACCCCCTCCTCTCACTCTCTCACATACTCCCTCTCCTAACCCCCTCTCATACCCACTCCTCTCACTCTCTCACATACTCCCTCTCCTAACCCCCTCTCATACCCCCTCCTCTCACTCTCTCACATACTCCCTCTCCTAACCCCCTCTCATACCCCCTCCTCTCACTCTCTCACATACTCCCTCTCCTAACCCCCTCTCATACCCCCTCCTCTCACTCTCTCACACTACCTCTCCTTACCCCCTCTCATACCCCCTCCTATTACTCTCTCACATACTCCCTCTACTAACCCCCTCTCATACCCCCTCCTCTCACTCTCTCACATACTCCCTCTCCTAACCCCCTCTCATACCCCCTCCTCTCACTCTCTCACATACTCCCTCTCCTAACCCCCTCTCATACCCCCTCCTCTCACTCTCTCACATACTCCCTCTCCTAACCCCCTCTCATACCCCCTCCTCTCACTCTCTCACATACTCCCTCTCCTAACCCCCTCTCATACCCCCTCCTCTCACTCTCTCACATACTCCCTCTCCTAACCCCCTCTCATACCCCCTTCTCTCACTCTCTCACATACTCCCTCTCATAACCCCCTCTCATACCCCCTCCTCTCACTCTCTCACATACTCCCTCTCCTAACCCCCTCTCATACCCCCTCCTCTCACTCTCTCACATACTCCCTCTCCTAACCCCCTCTCATACCCCCTCCTCTCACTCTCACACATACTCCCTCTCCTAACCCCCTCTCATACCCCTCCTCTCACTCTCTCACATACTCCTTCTCCTAACCCCCTCTCATACCCCCTCCTCTCACTCTCTCACATACTCCCTCTCCTAACCCCCTCTCATACCCCCTCCTCTCACTCTCTCACATACTCCCTCTCCTAACCCCCTCTCATACACCCTCCTCTCACTCTCACACATACTCCCTCTCCTAACCCCCTCTCATACCCCCTCCTCTCACTCTCTCACACTACCTCTCCTAACCCCCTCTCATACCCCCTCCTCTCACTCTCTCACATACTCCCTCTCCTAAACCCTCTCATACCCCCTCCTCTCACTCTCTCACACTACCTCTCCTAACCCCCTTTCATACCCCCTCCTTACACTCTCTCACATACTCCCTCTCCTAACCCCCTCTCATACCCCCTCCTCTCACTCTCTCACATACTCCCTCTCCTAACCCCCTCTCATCAACCCCCTCCTCTCACTCTCTCACATACTCCCTCTCCTAACCCCATCTCATACCCCCTCCTCTCACTCTCTCACATACTCCCTCTCCTAACCCCCTCTCATACCCCCTCCTCTCACTCTCTCACACTACCTCTCCAGACCCCTCCCATACCCCCTCCTCTCACTCTCTCACATACTCCCTCTCCTAACCCCCTCTCATACCCCCTCCTCTCACTCTCTCACATACTCCCTCTCCTAACCCCCTCTCATACCCCCTCCTCTCACTCTCTCACATACTCCCTCTCCTAACCCCCTCTCATACCCCCTCCTCTCACTCTCTCACACTACCTCTCCTAACCCCCTCTCATACCCCCTCCTCTCACTCTCTCACATACTCCCTCTCCTAACCCCCTCTCATACCCCCTCCTCTCACTCTCTCACATACTCCCTCTCCTAACCCCCTCTCATACCCCCTCCTCTCACTCTCTCACATACTCCCTCTCCTAACCCCCTCTCATACCCCCTCCTCTCACTCTCTCACATACTCCCTCTCCTAACCCCCTCTCATACCCCCTCCTCTCACTCTCTCACATACTCCCTCTCCTAACCCCCTCTCATACCCCCTCCTCTCACTCTCTCACATACTCCCTCTCCTAACCCCCTCTCATACCCCCTCCTCTCACTCTCACACATACTCCCTCTCCTAACCCCCTCTCATACCCCCTCCTCTCACTCTCTCACATACTCCTTCTCCTAACCCCCTCTCATACCCCCTCCTCTCACTCTCACACATACTCCCTCTCCTAACCCCCTCTCATACCCCCTCCTCTCACTCTCACACATACTCCCTCTCCTAACCCCCTCTCATACCCCCTCCTCTCACTCTCTCACATACTCCTTCTCCTAACCCCCTCTCATACCCCCTCCTCTCACTCTCTCACATACTCCCTCTCCTAACCCCCTCTCATACCCCCTCCTCTCACTCTCTCACATACTCCCCCTCCTAACCCCCTCTCATACCCCCTCCTCTCACTCTCTCACATACTCCCCCTCCTAACCCCCTCTCATACCCCCTCCTCTCACTCTCACACATACTCCCTCTCCTAACCCCCTCTCATACCCCCTCCACTCACTCTCTCACATACTCCCTCTCCTAACCCCCTCTCATACCCCCTCCTCTCACTCTCTCACATACTCCCTCTCCTAACCCCCTCTCATACCCCCTCCTCTCACTCTCACACATACTCCCTCTCCTAACCCCCTTTCATACCCCCTCCTTTCACTCTCTCACATACTCCCTCTCCTAACCCCCTCTCATACCCCCTCCTCTCACTCTCTCACATACTCCCTCTCCTAACCCCCTCTCATACCCCCTCCTCTCACTCTCTCACATACTCCCTCTCCTAACCCCCTCTCATACCCCCTCCTCTCACTCTCTCACATACTCCCTCTACTAACCCCCTCTCATTCCCCCTCCTCTCACTCTCTCACACTACCTCTCCAAACCCCTCCCATACCCCCTCCTCTCACTCTCTCACATACTCCCTCTCCTAACCCCCTGTCATACCCCCTCCTCTCACTCTCTCACATACTCCCTCTCCTAACCCCCTCTCAAACCCCCTCCTCTCACTCTCTCACACTACCTCTCCTAACCCCCTCTCATACCCCCTCCTCTCACTCTCTCACATACTCCCTCTCCTAACCCCCTCTCATACCCCCTCCTCTCACTCTCTCACATACTCCCTCTCCTAACCCCCTCTCATACCCCCTCCTCTCACTCTCTCACATACTCCCTCTCATAACCCCCTCTCATACCCCCTCCTCTCACTCTCTCACATACTCCCTCTCCTAACCCCCTCTCATACCCCCTCCTCTCACTCTCACACATACTCCCTCTCCTAACCCCCTCCCATACCCCCTCCTCTCACTCTCTCACATACTCCCTCTCCTAACCCCCTCTCATACCCCCTCCTCTCACTCTCTCACATACTCCCTCTCCTAACCCCCTCTCATACCCCCTCCTCTCACTCTCACACATACTCCCTCTCCTAACCCCCTCTCATACCCCCTCCTCTCACTCTCTCACACTACCTCTCCTAACTCCCTCTCATACCCCCTCCTCTCACTCTCTCACATACTCCCTCTCCTAACCCCCTCTCATACCCCCTCCTCTCACTCTCTCACACTACCTCTCCTAACCCCCTCTCATACCCTCTCCTCTCACTCTCACACATACTCCCTCTCCTAACCCCCTCTCATACACCCTCCTCTCACTTTCTCACATTACCTCTCCTAACCCTTTCTCCTACTCTCCCTCTCATAGCCCCTCTCATATTCCCACATCTCATCCCCCTTCCTACTCCATCACTCCCTCTCTCATACTCCCCCCTCTCTCTCTCACACACACACACACACACACACACACACCTCCTCCTCCCTCACACTCACCCACAATTGTATTACTGACATACAATTGTACATATAAATCACAATTATGTGGAAATAGAGACAGTCTGTCTCCCTTTCATACCCCATTCTCATACTCCCCTCTCATACCCTCTCATATCACCCTCTCATACTTCCCCCTCCCACCCCCTCTCTCACCCACACACTCCCTCCCACACACTCACAGACACTCAATCCTTCCCCCACCCATTCCCTATCTAATTCAAACTCCCTTCTCACCCCCTCTCCCACACACACTCCCTCGCACACACACTCACACACACTCACACACACTCACAGACACTCAATCCTTCCCCCACTCATTCCCTATCTAATTCAAACTCCCTTCTCACCCCCTCTCCCACACACACTCCCTCGCACACACACTCACACACACTCACACACACTCAATCCTTCCTCCACTCATTCCCTATCTAATACAAACTCCCCTCTCACTCCCTCTCATACCCACACACTCCCTCCAGTTAGTCGAGCTTTGATTACACACTAGCAGTTAGACACTTCCGTGTTTGAAATGAAGACCGTAACACGAGGGGAAAACTTATTATAGTAAATAAAATCGATTATTACAGGTGTTCAAATTTTATAACATTAAATAGCATACAACAACGATATTCTCTTACTGTCAATCAATTTAAATGAAGACAATTGAGCGCGTCTTAAAAATTACATTTTAATAGAGCTTTATTTCAAACTATGATATATTTTGGCTAATTCCAAGGTGAGTAAAATCACTAAAATGTTAGATGATTCTTCATATATTTTTTTCTATATCAGGTTGACTATTACAGTTAATCACTCTCCACATACTACTTCAAATACAGCTTCCTCTTAAACACTCTACCGATCTGGAACTCTCTACCGCCAGACATTGTTTCTATAGCCATTTTTTAAACTGAAGCTAAGAACTACTATTTAATTATACCAAAACTTTATCATCTGTATCTTTTAACTTTTTAAACTATTTTTTTGTTATTATATTAGTACTCATCAAGCTTTATCAGCCTGTCCATGCCGTTGTGCAATCATCACTTTAGTGATGACTTCATCGTATGTAGATCAGCATGCGATTTCTCGATTATCTCCCTTAGTGCGTTATTTTCATGGATTTACATTGTAGTTTATAATTAGTAGACCATATAGTATATCTTTCTTACCCCTATAGTTTATATACCGGTTTATATTAGGTTATAATCTGGTTATAATTAGGTAAATATTAGGTTATACACTGGTTATAATTAGGTAACTACCTGGCTATATTTAGGTAACTATTACGTTAAAATACACAGAACGATTTTGGACTTAATAATATAAAGCTATAACAGGGGACTATACCATGTTGTTTGCCTTTCCTATTACATAAACCTACCGCATTGGACTATATCATGTTGTTTGCCTTTCCTATTACATAAACCTACCGCATTCGACTATATCATGCTCCTTCTTTGGTTCTCCTGTTATAACATTAACTTACCACATGGGTCTGTAGTACGGTTTTTGCCCCCCCCCTCCTCAATTATAATAAAAATCTACCACAGGGGACGGTATCATGCAATTCGCCTCCTAATTATTATAAAAAGCTATCACAGGGGTATGTAGCATTCTACCACTAGCCCTCCACCTCTGGGAACGGTAACCAAGTGGTTAAGGTGTCCCGACATTTTACCACTGGCCCTCCACCTCTGGGAACGGTAACCGGGTGGTTAAGGTGTCCCGACATTTTACCACTAGCCCTCCACCTCTGGGAATGGTAGCCGGGTGGTTAAGGTGTCCCGACATTTTACCACTAGCCCTCCACCTCTGGGAACGGTAACCGGGTGGTTAAGGTGTCCCGACATTCTACCACTAGTCCTCCACTTCTGGGCACGGTGGCCGGATGGTTAAGGTGTCCCGACATTCTACCACTAGCCCTCCACCTCTGGGCACGGTGGCCGATTAGTTAAGGTGTCCCGACATTTTACCACTAGCCTTCCACTTTTGGGCACGGTGGCCGAGTGGTTAAGGTGTCCCGACATTCTACCACTAGCCCCCACCTCTGGGTTGCGAGTTCGAAACACACTTGGTGTAGTTACCAGGTACTGACCATAAGTTGGTGGTTTTTCTCCGGGTACTCCGGCTTTCCTCCACCTTCAAAACCTAGTACGTTTTCTTAATGGCCCTGGCTGTTAATAAGACGTAACCCCCCCCCCCAAAAAAAAAACAAAAAAAACAAAAACAAAACCAAAACTTAACCAAAACTTAACCAAAACAATGACACTGTTAAATATCCTGACAGACGCTCTTATGTAATCAGAGCCAAAACAACAATTTGTACGAATCCTTATCACAACCGTATTCTGGTGTCAATGTTTACAAACCCATAAAACGTCAGTATTTATGTGCCACAAGCTGTACATAGTCACATATAGATCGCTTCTCTTTAGCGTGGGTTGTGACCCACACTGATAAAATGGCACGGACAAAAACAGATTCATTTGAGGATGAAAGATATTGATAGCCGACACATACAAAGCTTCTCCACTTTGTCCTTAAGGGTTTTCTGTAATTAAGCATGAGCTACTACATTAATATAAAGCTTCACATGGCGAAATGACCTATTTCGCTATCGGTCTATTAGTTTATCCACGAGTGATCTCCCCTTGTTTACGCTCTTTAGACATAATTCGTGTGCAGACATTTTTCATCTCCTTGGCGATATTTTGGACAGTTACAACAAGATAACATTGATGCAAAGCATCAAATCGGCCGCAATCGTTTGTCAAGTTTGTGTACATGTAATTATATAAAGAGAATTAAGAGGTATTGTAAAATGAGATTTTTTTTATTTTTCAAATTATTCAAACATATCAAATATTAGTAACTCAAATGAAAATATTTGATAAGGTGTTGGACAGAAAAGAAATGTTATGAAATGAAGAATTATTTGGCTCTGAAAAAAGTACACTGTAAAGTATAGAAAAGGAATGTTATGAAATGAATAATTATTTGGTTCTGAAAAAAGTACAGTATATTTTACTGAGGTTGGAATGAAATACCGGTACAAATAATGGTAATAAGAAAAGCATGTTTTAACAATTGGACATTCAAGGAAAGTTCAAATATCTTCAAACATATTAAACGAATGACAACTTTGTTAATTGACATCCTTGAAGTTCAAAGTACACTGATACTATGATATGTGTTTATAATGAAGATATAAAACTACTCTACACATAATGTACTTTACTCAAAAGTACAATAACAGATGTTTGCAATACATATAATGGTAATAAGAAAACCATGTTTAAACAATTGGATATTCAAGGAAAGTTCAAATATCTTCAAACATATTAAACGAATGACAACTTTGTTAATTGACATTCTTGAAGTTCAAAGTACACTGATACTATGATATGTGTTTATAATGAAGATATAAAACTACTCTACACATAATGTACTTTACTCAAAAGTACAATAACAGATGTTTGCAATACATATAATGGTAATAAGAAAACCATGTTTAAACAATTGGATATTCAAGGAAAGTTCAAATATCTTCAAACAAATTAAACGAATGACAACTTTGTTAATTGACATTCTTGAAGTTCAAAGTACACTGATACTATGATATGTGTTTATAATGAAGATATAAAACTACTCTACACATAATGTACTTTACTCAAAAGTGCAATAACAGATGTTTGCAATACATATAATGGTAATAAGAAAACCATGTTTAAACAATTGGATATTCAAGGAAAGTTCAAATATCTTCAAACAAATTAAACGAATGACAACTTTGTTAATTGACATTCTTGAAGTTCAAAGTACACTGATACTATGATATGTGTTTATAATGAAGATATAAAACTACTCTACACATAATGTACTTTACTCAAAAGTACAACAACAGATGTTTGCACAAATAAGGAGTTTTAAGATATATGTGTGTGCAGTACCAACAGAACATGAGATTTGGTTAAACACTGGTAAATGCTCATTATATGATAAGTGTATGCATATAGCACTTTAAGTAACAATAAGATATAATCTAGTCTAATCAATATTGTTATGAAAATGTTTGCACTAAGTGAACTAAGTAATTAGGAGGTGTTATTGTTTCTAATCTACTCTACATTATTCTACTCTAGATTAAGATAACAACAAATTGCACATACAAAGAATTGGTTTTGTTTATAGTACATGTTCAGTACTAATAGAGCCGAAAGTTGGTAAACATTGGTTAATGTTAATTAGTATCAGTTTATCAAGACTCCAATATATCCAATGAACAGTAAGCACTTATATGTAGGCTAATGAACATTGTAATACAACATGTTTGCAATAAGTTCACTAAATACAAGTTGTTTTCATTCAAAACTGTGCAATATTGACAAAGTACCGGTATGATTAATTGTCTGCACTAAGTTTGTTTTTTTTTTGTTTTTTTTACTTTTTCACCTCAATGTCATACAACTTCTTGCTTAGAAGTTTTGCAAAGAAAGTAACTGGCAAGTCATTGCACATAGCCGTTGTTAACTTTTCTACAGATTCTATCTCTTGGTTCCTGCAACTTTGGAACAGCGCAAAGACATCATCTTGGAAAAGTGTTAATGTTGTTGATTCTTCCGGTTTTTCTTTTCGGAAAACGTCCAAGATGACTCTACACGTTTTCATTCCTGTATCTGTCAACCCACAAATTACACATTTTCCATCACGTAGCTTCTTCCTCCTGCAAGCTGAAAGACAAATTATGATATTATAGGCATTTAAATATGAAATTTGAATTGGTAAGGCCAATTTTATTACTATCTATAGGCTTAATAAGCTAACAATGAGCCTGAAAATACATACATGTATACATACAGTCAAACTTGTATTAAGCGGTCACCTAAGGGACCGACAAATATTGGCTGCTTAAGACAGGTGGCTGCTTAAACCAGGTTCGCCAAAAACATTTATAAGGCTAATATTGAATTTAAAGGTATTCATACAGCATTTCTTTTCTTAATTATCAATGTTTCGGAGACGTTCATATTCGTCAATGACATCATTCGGTGGCAAGACGACTTTTGGATCAAATTTAATTAAATGTAACCCATTAATACTGCTTACTCTGCTTAAACCAACATATGCCATTCCCTTTTCAAACACATTGGAACCAATATCAAGAGACATTTCCTGTAGTGAGAGACCCTGTACTTTGTGAACGGTGCATGCCCATGCTGTTACAAGTGGGAATTGTTTTCTTACAATATGTCTTCCACCAAACACAAAATAAGCTTCAGACCTTTCAATTGCAATCGAATTTTGACCTGAACATTGATGTGATAATTTACCTATACTTGAATTGTCAAACAGAATATTTATTTCAGTTATTTCGTCCTGTACAATGGTAAATGATTCGACTGAACCAATAGCTCCATTTACTAAACCGTCATTTGTATTGATGTTCTTTATAAGCATGATTCTACAATTTAAACTTAATTCTAGACAATTCAATAAACCACCTGCATCACGTTCATCTTTTGGTATGATATTTGTAGGTACATCAGCGCCTGGATTCACATCGGCAGTTGAAAAATAATGTATTGCGTTTATAGTTATAATGTCCTCTTGTAATTGACTCAGCATTAAATGATTGTACTTTTTTACATCTTCTCTCAAAGGAAAGACATGAAGACTGTTGTAATTATCATTGTGAAGTCTTGTCATCAGGAGTTTCATATCATTTTGTGTCAATAATCCAACTCTTGCTCTATTCAGTAAATCTGCATATTGTTTATCTTTTAACTGTCTCATGTTTTCAGTGAGAAAAATAGGTTTGAATAAATGCCATATGAGTGTATTGTGAAAGGCATATTTCCCCCGTATAGGTCTCAGTTGGAAGAAATCTCCCACTACAATCATATTCATGCCACCAAAGACGGAGTCATTTTTCTTAATTTGAGACAATCTTCTACTAATATATGTTAACATTTTATCGCTTACCATACTAATTTCATCAATTATCATTGTGTGAATATTTTGGAATTTACGACGTAGTTTTGTCAGCATAAAGCTTGACAATTCCTCATATTCCATGTAATTGTTGACAGGTATGCTAAGGAGAGAGTGAATTGTAATTCCTTTAATAGATCGTGCTGCAGTACCTGTTGGTGCACATACTACTGGGTTCAAGCCTGTAATTGAAGTAGTGTGCATTTCCAAAAATGCTATTATTAACTCTGTTACAAAGGACTTTCCAACTCCAGCACCCCCAGTTATAAAAAAATGAAAAGGATGTGTTTTTTCTTCCGTACCTCGATGAGAAAAATATCTCCGTACACAATTCAATGCTGCTGTCTGACATCTGGTCAACGTTGTCAAATGACTTTCGAATTGACTTACTGACATTCTACACGATTCCAAATTGTGAAGATGTGTTGTTTTGTCAAGAATTTCAATTGGATCATTTTCTAGAACAGAAGTATTGTCTACCTGTATGTTATTGAAATTCAACTCCTGATTTAAATTTATGTTTGAATCATTTTGAGAGCCTTGACTTTCATTATCATTTGAAAAATATACTGCAGCATTAAAATTAGCTTCATGTTCGCATATTCTGATTCTGCGCATAATATTTTCAATCTGCTCAGTTATTGAAGTAAACTGAAAATTGAAGCTGAGGTCGAATAAGGGCCTTTTTGCAAAAAAAGCATCTCTGGCATGTTCAAATCCTTCCATCAATTCAGAATTCTCATTTCGATGTGGTAAAAGTAACAACAAGAGACCGTAAAAATAATCTTCGCTGTAAAGAGAAAAATGAGGATACCTCAAAACTACAGGCTTAGTTCTTTTTCTCATCCAAACATCATAATTTTGTATGTAAATAAAATTTGAATTAGTTTTTTTTGGAGCTGGACATTTCTGAAACCATGATGAAAATTTGTAGAATGACCATTGTTCTAAAGACTGCGGACGGTTATGATAATAGTCTAAAATGTTTGAATGGTATCTGAATCATCCATTAGTTCAATAATTTTTTTATTCTTCAACATTTTAAATCTTTTGCTTGGAATTCTGGTATTCACATAAACAACTGTACGAGAACTATGCATTAAATGCAAATTTCCTAACCTATAAGCAGCTTCTTGAGCACTCATTCTTCTATGTCTCAATACACACATTCCAATTTGCAGTAACTTTTGGTATTTTGATAAATTTGGTTGTTGTTTGAAAACAGAATGAATTAGAGTTCCCAATGCATTTTTTAGATCATCTGGTTCTGATTTACATAAATATGAACAAACATAATAAGCAGCACCTTCTGCATTTTTTATAACTTGTATGTCCATGTTTGCACGCCAGTGACGTAAAATAATTGGATTGTAGTCATTCACAAATATGCTGGTCTTATTTCGTTTTGTTTCATAAAATTTTCCTTTCGTTTTTGAAGAAAAATTCATATTTGTCTTAATTTTTGTTGTTCTCGACACCAGTCGAGGGAATCCAAACCTGCAGCCTGATCTAAATCCATGGCTGCAATACGAAGAATGATGATGAGTTTGTAATCTTTTGACAAGATCATACAATTCAGGGTCATGATCAGAATCAGGCAAGTTTGAGTTTACAACTTTGTCTATGTATTCAATAAATGTTGCTGCTGTATTATCATTTATATCTCTTGGAAGATCACCTATCCATAAAAACATGTGTATGTGTGGGCTCCCTCGATTCTGAAATTCAATCCTAGCAAAATAGTCTAAAACTTTACCTAATGGAGGATTAGATTTATTCATGAGAACATGCTTCATAAGTAATTTGAACCTACGATCAAAGTGAGTTGCTGTCATTAATGGATCATTTTTCATAGAAGAAAAACATGATTGACCAAATGCTTCCTCAAATTGCATGTTATTCAACGACATTGCAAGTTCAGGCCAATGGAGATCATCTGCAGAGAGAGTCATAAAGAGTGTTGGAGGACCAAGACTTTGAAACATAGCCAAAAGATCATAAAGCATATTACGAAAATATGCAACTGTACCTTTGATATTTTTCATAAACATATATGAATTTTCAAGCATATCAGAATTTTGACCCATGGTTTTGACATCTCCAGCATTGAAATATTGACCGGAATTAGAATGAATATTCTTTTGTATTTTTAAATGAACATTCAATTCCTGTTTTAGTAAGTTAAAATCATAAGATGAAGCACTGTGTAAGAGATAAGTCATATTTTTTCGAAAATGTCCATGTTTATTATAAAGCCTTGTTTTGAAGTACATAGATGGTGATATTTTTATTGGACGATTGGAACATATACCATTTCGACCATAAGGATACAACCATGGAAAAGCCATTTCTTCACCAGATTCGCATGTAAATATATTCACTGGGTCATTTTTGCTTCGTGGGACATTAACAGATTTTTCATTTAAGTCATTATTAGAATTCATAGTATTGTCAGCTGGAATTAGAACTGCTTGATCTAAATGCTCTTCTTCAGTGTTGCCTTCCAAATTGTTATAATCGTCATCAATATTATTGATATTGGTAGCATCACAATCATATGTTACATTGTTATACAATCTGTTGTTTGTTTTTAACCATAACAAAGCTTTCACATAATGTTCTACCCTAATTTTATGACGTCTTTGTACTGTTGGGGTACCATCACTATTTTCAAATTGAATTTGCATGTGAGGACATAGGTCATAATTAGAAGGAATTTGGTTGACAATATCTTGTATATTTATTGGAAGATCTAAAATCAACCCTTTTTGTGCATACTGACCCCCAGGCAATAATACCAATGTCATAAATACATTAACTTTAGAGAGCATCTTTTTTTCTAGGAGTGTCAACCCTTTGAGTTCATTTGGAATAGGTCCAGAATCAAGTTGATTTCCTTTTATACTAATGCTAGGAATTTTCCCAACTTTTAAAGCATTTTTGCATGTACAACATAAAGACGCACCTGTCACAATGCCAAGGCATTTAGTGATATTGTTTTCTGATGACAGACGCACTCTTTGCTCTGGGTACATTAACCTTTCGCAGCACACACACCATTCTGTTGGCGGAACTCGCAAATCATTTTCATATTGAACATTGTGGTTTTCTAAATCATTATAATTCCAAAATGTAATTCTTTCTGCTGTCGACACCTCACACGTTAATGCTATATCTGTCATATTAAAAATTACAGAATCATTTCCAACTTGTGCTTCGTATTCTTCCATTTGCTCACCGTTTGGTAATTGCTGTTGTAAATTGTTAACTCTTTTTTTCCTTTTGAATATTCTTGATTTCGGTTTTTTAGTGCGTGTTTTGCTTGAAACTCTTTGCTCTGGGTACATTAACCTTTCGCAGCACACACACCATTCTGTTGGCGGAACTCGCAAATCATTTTCATATTGAACATTGTGGTTTTCTAAATCATTATAATTCCAAAATGTAATTCTTTCTGCTGTCGACACCTCACACGTTAATGCTATATCTGTCATATTAAAAATTACAGAATCATTTCCAACTTGTGCTTCGTATTCTTCCATTTGCTCACCGTTTGGTAATTGCTGTTGTAAATTGTTAACTTTTTTTTTCCTTTTGAATATTCTTGATTTCGGTTTTTTAGTGCGTGTTTTGCTTGAAAAATATGTATGATCATTTCTGTTATTTACCAGAGGTTGTGCATATGTATCGCAGTTATTTGAAGTTGAACTAGAATTACGCATATTGCATCTATGTGTATTTTGAATCAAAGATGCATGGCAGACAGGTGTCAGGTCAAAGGAAAACAAGCTGTAGTTATCATTTATATAGGAAAATAATTCATCGAAACTTTCAAATAAAAGAATAACTGCACGTCCATTATCATCTACATGACCGTTTTCATTTCTTTGATGGGAGTCGAAAATAATGAACTCATTTCTTTCGATATTAATATGCAAAGCTATTGTGAGTTGATTCACAGTCAACAATAAATTTGGGGAGATCAGGACAGCCTGACTTAAAGAATCAAAAAATGACATTTCACCAAAATGTGCCCTGTTATTGTTTCCAATCACTCCATAATACATATCCAAGAAATACTCAACTGTGTAAGTTGTATCATGCATTGATAGAGTATGTGGTAATTGGTTATGTCCTAAATATCCAACATACTGAAGACTGTCGGACACACTTGTATACAGACTGGTACCGTTCATCAGAATGGTGTCAAGATCCTCTCGGGACCAATATCTGTTCAGTGACTGATCATTGGTGTTATTTTCATTCATAAATGTTAACAATGCAACCAAAGCGATGGCTGTACACTGAACGCCATTAACTGGGGAAAACATTGCACACCCTTGGTGATAATTAGCTAAAAAACCTCTTACCATGACGTTTCTGTTGCGTAGTCAGCTCCTCCCTTCTGCAAAATATCCCCGGGATTAATCACGTGACGATGCAGCTGCTGATACCTTAGGGGCTGATATGTCACGTGACGATGCAGCATCCGAAGTGCTACGTGTGTCCCATACATATACTCTACCTGTGCACAGCCTCCACTCTACTCACACGTGTGTATAGCTGAGTAAACAATACGGATACCGAAAGTAGCATGCATGTCAAAGTACTGATTTCTATGAGATATTTAACAATACAGTATAGATTATACCTTATTGTCAATTTAATTATTTCACTGGAGCCAATATTAAACATAATGACATAACTACGCCAAAAGCTTACAGCGACCCACTTTAGCCTTTATCTACTGGGTCTGAGGCTATTTGCAGCGAGGCTATATATAGAATGCACTGCCTGTCCCAAGGAGCGGCCAGCGTAAATCTAGGTCAGTCGCCTGGGATTAACTACCTGAATACATGTGAAGAAAACGTTATTTGTAACAACACAGCTGCCGATAAATAACATAGCAACACTTGAATGATGATTATATAATTCTTTAAATAAAATGAATTGAAGCAAAATATCACATTTTCTAAAACAGAATATAAAAGCCTAGACCGGATTTTTTCACACGGCATCTTTCCATTCTTAGTGTTACTTCCGGTTAGGGATAATCATTATTTGATCAAAACAATAATTATCAATAACATGTTTTTATATTGTTAAACGTTTTAAACAATATATGTATTGTATAGTTAATTGAATACAAATCTTTTCTGTTTTTTATTATTTAAATTTCATTTAATACAATAATAAACAATCCAACTCACCTTTTCCAAATAACAACTACTCAATTACACACTTGCTTTCACGATAACAACCACAAGTATATCGGCCGCTTCTGCGGCCGATAATAAAGTACGGATTGGTTATTACTCATAATTGAATTAGGACAATGGGCTTCTCTGTTAATGTAACGTTATATTTATTGTGTGTATAAATGTGTCAAACTAAAACACATACTAGGTCGTGATTGCCTGGATAGATTTTACTCTCACAACCAGTTGGTACACACAGAATAACAAATGTAGGCCTATTTGGTTTTTTCCCCGGTTCTATGGTTTTGAACCGAAATAGTTTTTATCTACAACATTTACATACGGCCGTTATTGCCCATTGCCAAAATATGGTCATATAGGACATTAGGATGGGACCTGAGTCCAATGATAATGTGTCAGAGGAAACATTGAAGATAAAAACCTGAGCTGCTGAAATGATTGATACGAAATCGTGACCGGCTGATCAATTCATAGGGGTCAGTGTTGGTCACCGCACATGCTCATGCAGAGGTATTTATAGGCCTAGTAGGTCTATCGTTTTCTGTACCCTGTCGAATGCCATCCTTGATATGCAGGAGTTACGCTCACCTTCGCTCTCTACACCCCTGGTAGATGTCATGACAAAACTGACACTTTAGCGTTTGTCCCCTTGTTGATGAGGCAAGGAGAATGGTTCAACACTTTGATGTACATCAAATAAGCTCGTGGTCACACAGCGGTAAATACTGACAGGCTTTGAAGTAGGTTGTGGCTCCTTTGTTATCTTTCAATGACATGCATGCAGCCTAGCGTTTAGTCAGTTTTTTTTTAGCAAAGCGTGTCATGTTGCCATGATATATTCCAGGGATGTGGAGAGAGAAGGTGAGTGTAATCCCTGGATATCGAGTGATGGTCGAGTGCTGGAGAGTAGAACCTACACTCTACATTCCTGGAATATATCAAGGCAATACTGAAGAAACGCTCAGGTAAAACAACCTGACCAAACGTGAACGTTACCCCTGGATATCAATGATGATAGTTTGGAGAATTTTTCACCCCCAGTGATAGCCAAAAATCTCTTGAACGTCAAATATTTGTTTTAAAAGTCGATTTAAACGAACGATTTCATTATTTTAGATCCAAATATAATTATTTAGGTTCATAACTTAGCTGTGGTTACATATTCTCAGATCCTAATGTAACAGATTCTCTATTTGGTGACGTCAAACACCATTATAACCAAGATATACCCACGCCATTTAAATAATGATGATATTTATCAAAACCACCATTTTATACCTTCTCATATTGTTATTGATAAAATTAATATACATGGCGTAAATCCTGTTAAAACATGCACCCTAACTAGACTTTATCTTGACATTTTTTCACGACAAAGCCAATTATGGGAAATGTGAAATCCACATTGTTTAGTCTGGAAACCCTTCCACGGTATAAGATGCACTAGGTGGCTCTTCATATTTCATTGGCCAGGGGATGGGTTAATATAAAAATCAGCATTGAAAAAAAATGCGAAGCAGATATTTTTTTGCTAAAAAATTGAGATGGATTTTGCAAATTGCGTCATTTGACTCATACAGGATTGGCCAATAACACAGTTTCTACAAAATTGCGTTTTAGATATGAAACGCAACAACATCGTGTCATTAGTTAGGCTGCGTACATCTCAAAATGGCGCTGTGCTGCATGCTTACTTAGTACGTGTGTGTACTGACTCTCCTCTCGTTATACAAGGAATTGTCATATCATGTCACGATATCTTTGGCTTTACCAGTCTTTTAACGATACGCGATCTCTGGCTGACACAATAATAAGTTCAACTCGATATTTGAGAACGCAGTGACATATATCTAACCTGCTATGCGAGTTTCTTAGTAACACGATAAAAACATTCTGGTATGTAAAGCATCCCTTTGACGAGTCTATGGTGCACTGAATATGGTAGTAGACAAGACCTATAGTTTAAACGCTAGTTTTATCAATAATATTTACCGTTAAAGCATCTTTCACTTAGAAAAGAACATTTACATTTATAAACTTTATTCATCTTATAACAATTATAAAACAAGATATTTAACTTATATTCGTCACTCTTGTCGCCCCGGATGTTAGAACGCGGGATCTTAGGATGGGGGATACCGGAGTACCCGGAGAAACCCACGTGATATGGCAGATGGCCGTTTTCTTTTTGGTAATCGAATCCTGGCCACCTTGGTAAAGGCAAGTCCTTTACCCATAATGCTATTCAATTCCAAAATAATGATTTGCGGAATTAATGAACTTGTTTGATTGTGTATATTAATATGTACATACTTCATATCGATTAAGAATCCGAAAAGAGAAATAATTAGCGAGCTACATGTCGTTGCCCAATCCATCGCAAAATGCGACTAATATGGACTCCATTAAAACCGAGGCTGTTAGGGGCTACGGTAGCCACGTATAAGGTGTCTGACATTCTGCTACCACTAGCCCTCCACCTCTGGGTTACGGGTTTGAGGCCTACGTGAGGCGGTTCGCCAGGTACTGGTCGTAGATCTGTGAGTTTTCTTCGGCTTCCCAACATCAATAAAACATGGCACGTCCTCAAATTACCAAAGCTGTTTATAGGACGTAAAATATCCTTTACCAAATCGACGTTTTTACTATTCGTCAACAGCTTTTGAAACATTTAATGTACTGCGATTGGTTTTGTGTATCCTTAGGGATCTATAGTTTGTCCCTTTCGTTTCTGCCTATGATGTCTCCCTTAATACAAACTGGTATGCCTGTTTTTCTGCTGTGTTTTTGTCTCTCACTAGAAGGTATATAAACCTGTACAGATATTCACCTCGTACATTTGCAATTAATGAAGAACTACAAATTTCTGCATTACGAAATGTTCATTATGCAAATTCTAGGTTAATCATATGATAAAGAATTTGTTTTACGTACATATTCTTTTAATGGCAATTTTTAAATTTTCTTTCGCGAGATTTTTCTACTCGAAGCAGTAAAAAAGGCAGCAACACAAAAAGATATCGCGCTTTTACGAATCCAGGACTTAAGCGAGCTATACGATACGTAAGTGGGGGATTAACCTGTTCACAAAGAAGGGATGCTCAGACAAGACAACAGGCATTCTGAAACTAACATCCAGCAGATTTATCGACCGAGTATTACTTATAGCTGTTTGGAGTGTAATATAGGCCTATATACTACGGTATTATATTGTCAGGATAACAAGAACGACAGATTGAAGATCATTCGACATGGAGAGCCGTTCCCGTATTGGTGTCCCTAAAGTACCCGCCATCAATCGGTTGTCAAGTTAAGTGCGCGCGAAAGGAAATCTGTGGTGGCCTGTCACTGCCGTTACTAGGGAAACCATGGTTTATGTACGCATGCGCATGGTGTGGGTAATAAAAACTGCTCGTATTTTGTTCTGGTATGTTCTTGATAAATGTCTGAAGATTTAAATGCCATCCGTTCGATCTGCTTTTAACTACCTTTGTCTACAGTACGTGTAACGCTGATACATCTTGTATGAGTATATGTTTGTATCTACGTTTAACTGGCCACAGTAGTCAGACCAATTCAACGGTCAAGGGCAATCACAAATTGAGAGATCGTTTTTATTTGCCTAAAATGGGAATGTTAGGCAGTCTCTGATTGACCAGAACTAGGAATGAAAAAAAACCTAAATTACACCAAAGTATCAACAAAACCATAATCCGAACTCAAAATCGATTAAATTAGGGAGAAAATAAGAACAAAGGAAATATTTACATGACGACCCTTGTAAAAGAAAAAAGAGAATAGGACCATGTGTTCCGGAAGAGTAAGCGTCTTCTACTTTCATCGACGACACCTGCCATGTAAATCTTGGTCACATCCAAGTAAGCATCAATCCTCAAAATGAGAACCGAGTCATCATTTTCAATTACAAAAGTCAACACACTAATGAAAATATTCAAAATCATCAATCTTCATATCACACAAGGATATAAAATATGTCTCAATGAGACAACGATGGCGACTATAAAATTTGCTCGTAGGTCTCATCAACCTACATCTCTCGAGTTCCTGCGAAGTAAGTTTTGTTTTTCAGCAGTCGATATGGTTATACTTTGCCAAATATAAACAGAATAGTGTAATTATGATTGGATTTCCCCGAACTGTGACATTATGTGTACTTGCTTCAAAGAAAAGCCGATCACTTTTCCAGCTAATCAAATTATTTTGATATTATAGAAAGACAAAATAAATAAGCCCAAATCTAAAACATAAATGAAAATAAATAAAATTGAAGGTCAATTACATCACCTCTCGGTTCTAATTTACAGTCAAACTTCGATGTTTCCAACTTTGCGGGACTGTCGTGAAAACTTCGAAACATCGGGACTTCGACTTATGAATATTGAACTTCGAACAACGACATGTAGGCCTATATGTATATATGAACTGCTAAGAAGAACCAATGCGGTCCTAGTGTAACGTAACACAGGCTAAGAAATTGTAGAATTATATTTATGAAAAAATAGTATATTAAAATACACACTATAATTTGTGTAGTACTAATATTTATACCCGGCCTCCTATGGCTCTGTATCTATTTTCTTCAATATTTCCAAGATAACGACAGTGGAGCAAGTGCTCCGCCTTGTGTAGGCGACGTAAAGTTAATTCTTATAGAATTCTGCAAGGAGAAGTACTGTCTCCTTTTTTAATAATAATAATATACAACATTTGTTAATTTCGAAAAAAGCTCAAGAATTTCAAAAGGGCCACACTCAAGGAACTCAACTAAACTTAAAAGCACACATCTTCATTTGTATCAGATACAATAGTGGGTATTTATGATGGTTTTGACTAGCCAGGGCAAACCTGAAAGAGTTCAGGTTGGATTCCTGCGCTAGTGAAGAGATCCAATCAAATTGACCGGATGGTGGCCCCTAACTAGTAACAACTATCTATGTAATGTGTAATGAGTATGGATGTTTATTTGATTTTTCTTTCTGGAGATATTAATGATAAAACTTTTTTTTTTTCATTGAAATTCTTTTGCCATTTCCCCCCCTCTCAGATTTCTACAGTTTTCAAATCTTGATATAATTTGTGGCGGTCCTCCATGGAAGATATTTCAGTTTAACGGAAACAGTCATATGCACAAAATTCAACATTACAGGAAATTCACTTTAATGACTTTTCAGCGGTTCCTTAATTTGTGGACATCGTCGCCATCTTATCTCGGTGGATGCAATGTCACAAAACCGAAATAAACAATCGTTTCGAGGACTTTGATGCTGAAGTTTGGTGGTATAAAGTTTGGTTTTAAACAATATTGTATTAACTATCATGCCCAATACAAGATTCAATATATACAACATTTTGATACAAGAGGATTTGGCAATAAGAGGTCACTCTAATAGTCAGCCCTCACCCAATGGTGTTAATTTTGTCTATTCGTAAGGAAGAGTTGCTCCCTTTTTGGTAGAAATATAGGTCATTAATGATAATAATAATATTTATCCAGGTAAAAGGTAACAAAAACATTATGTAGTTAAGTTTATGAACGATGATAATGATGATGATGATGATGATGATGATGATGATTATGATGATTATGATGATGATGATGGTGATGATTGAGTTATGATGAGGTGGTGACAATGACAGTAAATATGATGATGATGATAATGATGATTATCTCTGATGATGATGATGATGATGATGGTGATGATTGAGTTATGATGAGGTGGTGACAATGACAGTAAATATGATGATAATGATAATGATGATTATCTATGATGATGATGATGATGATGATGATTGAGTTATGATGATGTGGTGACAATGACAACTTTTGTGAAGTTAGTACGATGATGATGACTATAATTTTTATCTATTCATGTATTGATATATTCATGTGATGTAAGAAAAAAAAATAACAAAAAAAATAACAAAAACATTCCATAAATCACATTTAGATGGACATACATTTTGTTTTATCACAAATGGCGATGTACCTGCGAAATGAGGGCTCGTCCGGGATGTTATGCATAGGCATAGCCATGTCTCTGTACGTAACAAATACATTTGTGTACATATCGACTCCAATCTACACGTGTAGACAAAAGAACAAATCAAAGCATGTTTACAAAATGATGAAATAAAAAATGCAATTACTATTTTTCCTTTTGTAAAATGTGCCATCAGTCTAGTTTTAACGATCAAGACAGCAGATTTCGTGGACGATCCACCGATATTTATAATATGTCTTTTTTGGAGCTGAGGAGAGATAACAAAACCAATCAAATTTTGCGTTAAACACCTTGGTTTCCTTGTTATCACAGCAGAACGATAGATTAATCTATAACGAACGTTCAAAGCCCTGTTGATATATTCTTGTCTTTCTACAGCTCATCAAAGACATACAAATACAATTACAACATGTCATAATGGGCCGACTATCGGCCTCCAAGTTGTCGTTCCCATTGTAACTATCCGAAAATTATATCTTTATTTCGCTTGCAGTACCCACTAGGGAATTTCCTTTCTAGGCAGTCGGTCTTATATCTCTCCTGCTAAGCATTTTTTTTCCATTTACCGATAAAGACAGATTTCTGAGTCGATATGGTGCTTTGTTTCTCCCAAATGATAGAATTCATAAACGAGTTTAAGACTTAGTGGCGTTCTGGAAATTAACAGATTAGATAGGCACATTATGAGAAAATTCGATTGAGATAAGCAAACCGTTTATCGACAAAACCAGTCAATATTTTACGCAAGCATTTAAGAATATTGTTATGACTACCGATCGACGGCTGTGATGATTAAAATACTGTTTTATGTTCACTTGTGGTATTAACGGCGTGTGATATTGAAGTAATAAAGGTTTAATTAGACTTTAAGATAAAAGTTTGTAGAATACAGCTTTTTTATGACCCATACATCATCACAATAAACTAGAACCATATTGACTCCGTGACGTATTGATAATTTTTGTCTAAAAAGTTATAAAATTCCTTGTTAAATAAATTTGAGATTTAAAATGGCTATTTCCGAATCTAGATGATTGGTAAGGAATCTGCAACATAATAACCAGTATGTTCTGGTTATGAAGAAAAAGCGTTCCTTTTTGACCTCGAGCAATCTGCAAGCGGGATTTCCATTGCAAATTTCCCGGATATTTAATGTATTTTGACGTGAAAACCAAGCCATTTTCCAATATGTTTGCTACCGATGTAAGTTCTCCATGAATAATTTATCCGGAGACGTTCTTCCTTGCTAGGGTGTCCTAGACGAACTAGAATGACTTGGGCCCGCTGCGCGAGATCAACTCCGATGGCGGCTCCGTACAGATGGACGGGATGACGTATAGAGACATTTCAAATGATCAGTAGATCCCCATTTGGTGGAGAAGATATGGTGACGTTTACTATCGAAAGGTCACAGAGTTCAGCTAAGCATACAGCAAAGCTAATCATGGATTACCTGCATAAGGAAACATAGCTATCAAACTTTTAAACATGGCCGCCACCTATCGACTTCTAACCCATTCTGTTTCATTATATCGACGGTCACGTTTAACTTGAGGTGTATGGGGGTTCCATGCATCGGCAGCGTTAGAAATGCCAAAGATTCACAACTGTTTTTACTGCTAGGTTTCCTTGCAATTATATCCTAAATATTTGATATCTTTCGCCTATGCATTTGAAAACTTGGCATCCCGTTGTCGTTAGCCTGTCTGCACTTCGTTCAACCTACATCCCCTCTTATTTACATATGATATTTGAAGGAACAGCTTTTAAAAGGTCACTCACTTCCGGTGAAATACCAGGTGGCGCTGCACTACAACTGTACTTGATAGTCAGCTCATCCATTTTATTTGTCTACTACCGAGTATATATCTAACCAGGGACATATACGTCCCTTATCTAACAGTTCACTTTATTAGTTATATTGTCTTTTTAAGAAATGAAACGATTTTGTATTAACGTCACAGAAAATACATATATCAGAATACGACCTCTACACCTTGTGGTTCGAGTTATAAATAATGAATATCGCACGAAAATAAGGAATAATAAAAAAAATCAAAAAGCGATATATTGCATCAAATGTTCAAAACAATACCAAAAATACTTCAAAATAGAAGTAACAAAATGAATGACGTCTTAAACGGCATACATAAGTAAAATAATAAATAAATAACTTGTTGATCAACACGAAAAGAGGTCAATCTAGTCTTTGATCGCCATTGTTTATAAAAGGGTATGTTACTTATAGACGTTTAACTATTTATGATAATTTGACAATAAGGACCAAACGAATCAGACACGAGCAAAACTATAAGAAAAACGATTTATCACGTTTAAGAACAGAAAAATAAAAAGTGACGTAACAAATGAGCAGACGATCTCAAGGTTTAAGCGGTAAAACATATCCACCAAGCTAATCACATGCAGTTCAACAATTGACCGGGAAAATATAATTAACACAGGGAACGCAATCAAACTCGGAAATAGTAAGAAGCAATGAGCACAACTTGTGTAAAATTAGACACAAATTCAATTAGTTTCATAACTGCTCACGACCAATTCCGCGTTTGGGTTTAATTTTAGTCGACTTCCGGTTATATAACACGCGGGGACCGACGATGTTTAACGATGTGTTAAAAAGTCCATAATTGTTTCTGCTTTAATTGAATGTCAAGGCAATGACTGCTCCCCTTATGAAATGTCATCGGAAAAGAGGGTAACGGTTGCACTGTGTTAGCGACATGAAACCGCGCTTATGCCTAGGTCACACATTCACGGATTTGACGTCGGATTAGCTACGGATACGATCCGGCACCATTCGTTGCAATCTGTATTGGTCTGTATCTGTGCGAATTGTAGCGTTTCTATATTCGTGATGATTTTTGAGCATGAATCGTAGTATAACCTTACTTAACCGTATTAGAACGTATTGATCCGTATCAATCCATATTAATGCGAATTTATTACTAATACTAGTTACACCATGTATTTGCTAAGAATACAGTACGATTTGTTACGAATTTGTCACGGAACGACACGATCGCGTTACGTTGCATTGCATATCGTTCCGTTGCAGTTCGTAATATTCCCTATCAAACCTATACCGTAGCACCGTATTTATACGCAGTGCAAACGCCCTGGCACGTGTCGTTCCGTATAAAACTATATGATTTCTGTATTAAACCGTATCATACCGTAACAAACCGCATCAATCATGGCGCCAAACGGCCCCTTTCCTACCTTATCCTTGGTAGATACGTCGAAACCCGTAGTCACACCGTTGTGCATCCGTATCGGATCCATATCGGCCACAGAATTTGGCATTTCTAGGGTCATCAGTGAAATTTAATCCGAAGTGGAACCGGCGAGGTATTCCGTAAATATATGACCAAGGCATTATAGAGACTTAATACTTTCTTGTATTACCAATGACTATCTTATTCAATCGCTATCAAAACAATGTATTCCAAAGTACTTTTCTAGAGAGAATATTACATAGTAAAATTCATACCACATGCCATATCAGCCCGATGACCCAATATAACACCAAATGACAGAAATATTGTATGTAACACATATAGTCTAAGTGTTTTAAAACGTGAATTTAATAACATATACTTTAATATATATGGAACAAAACAAAACATGTCCTTACTGCAGTTGAAAGAAATATTCATTGAGAATTTCAGAGATTCGATATTACTTCAATTAAACACTCGTGCAATGATTGCCGTTAATTGAGGTGAACAATAGAAATTGTTAATACGTTGCACATTAAACATGGACCGGACTTAAGGAAACTTTTGATTTGTATTTTTAATGACGGCAGGGCTACGTGTTTTTTAATTATGTAGAGTGTATGAAAAATCTGTGAAGATTTTCCGCCCAATAAAGGGTCGGGATTGGTCACTTATCATTTGTTCTTTGTTCTGGGCCCAGCCTCGGATCGTTGTGGAATATTAAGTTTGATTTTTACGCTCTATCGTTGTTTGTTCTTTGCCATAGACCCAATCCCTGGAAGTCACTGAACTTAAATCTAAAAAATCATGATGGATTGATGCATGTAACGGTTACCAGGTTTGGCAAGAAGGTCTTTAACTTAATGCTTTCAGTCAAGTATTCAAAAAATGTGTATTTTTTTATTTGGTGAAGTAAACATAAACAATTTTATCAACTCTAAATTTAAATTCTTAAGCACAGGTCAGATATATTTAGTTTTCAAGGCACAACAATGAAAATATCACCAATGTTAAGAATGCGTCATAAGTTGAATGAGAACGTACGTACAGACAAGTATTGATGTGGTGAGTTATTTCCTGCTTCCATTAGTAGCCCATTATGTAATAATCTTGCTTGTGTTATTTTGTAATTAAATTTTTTTCTTGGTTAACGACCTTTTAAAATTAAAAACATTCATTTGTGATTCATTCAGTAATTTTCCAAGCCACCTGATAATCTCGGGTTGGGTTTTCTACAATGATTGAGTCACAAACTCATTAACACTGCCCAGTCAATATACATTGCAGTCTGTTGTGATTGGCGTGCCGTGACTAACCTTAAAGGCCCGACCTTGGATGTGGAACGAGGCACAATCGGCCGTGTTGAACATATGTCGATAAATTGATGGATTGGGTTGTTAAACATGGAAAAATAGCCGAGTGTTAATTTTCATGTACAGTTTTCTATAACATTAACACCGCCGACAGTGTCTCTAATTGAACGCCGGTCCCGTTTCTGCGGTCGCTGCTTGATGAGGAAGCAGGTGGTTTAAATGACTATCAATACATGATTCATATTTAAGTTGTAAAATGTGTCATTTTGTCTAGTCACCAACCTAATGTACCCGGGCGCCTGGTATAGGTTCAATATGAGTTTTGCGGAAACAACTTGTCACCCCCTAACCTTGGTTAGTTTGTGTTTTGCATCCTTCTAACCGTTATGTTCATATATTTTCATTTGCCCCGCATTTACACAACGCTAAGAGGCAGTTGCCACCATACTCCTATAACACCCAGTGCTCAGACTATACAATGTAACAACATTTTCTATTTTGATTTCATCAATCTCGGTTTTGATGCCATTCATTTAATTGCTAACAACACTTGATTTGCTGTTCAAAATCGGTTCAAAATAACTAAATAAAGCACAATAGTTCTATCAATATGTAAATATATGTAATAAAAGATTTAGCAAATGTGGTTACAGTCCTATAACACACAATGTTATTGCTGACAAACTTATACAAAAGCCCTACAGGTTTTTATCAAGTTTGTCATCAATAGCAATGTGACGTGTTATTGGACTGAAACAACATTTGCTAAAACATTAATTGCTTAATAATGACGTACCAGGCTATGAAGGTGGAGGGGAGCCGGAGTACCCGAACACCGCATCCACTCGGGACAATAGCGAACATACTTTCACCTCACAGATGTTTGCTCGTTCGCCCACTTCCTCAGCCAAGCACTCGCTATGTTAGATACAACAAAAATATACCATGTAACATTTCAGTTTTGACATGGCGCCTATCGTTCTATTTCCGTCAGCCTCTATTCTGTTTATCCATTTCATGTTATGGTTTTCTCTTAGTGTCATAATAATTTATTAATTATCTAAGCGTCTTTCATAGTAAATCGTGAAACTTATAACGCCATTCTGTGTTTAGTATAACGAGGTTTCAATGTCCTGTGGAGGAGGACGAATCCTCTAGTAAACACACATCAGCTGTTACTATTGTACGACTTCGGTGTCGTCAACACAATCCACATTTTATGTCAATAATCCCCGCTGTCGTTTTCAAATAATTGTCAACACGCACCTTTGACTAGTTTCCCAACGGATGTCTGAATTACAAGTTTGCAAGACATCAATAGTATTGAGATGAATACGTACTAAATGTTAACTTTCATCAACATCACGGAATGAATACCGGATTAATTTCATATTAATCATAAATAAAGGAAAACGTTTGATCAACGTAATCAATAACTACAGGAGCGTTAACAACAACGAACATAATACAAAAAGCGCTTTGTTGTGACTCAGATATGACCACCAGCAGCGAAATCAAAACCGGAACCGTGGAACATTTTAAACAGGAAGCGGATGTTCGGTATCAAATGTGAAATGTGAATCAATCATATTCGCTCTCTCTTCATCAATTCACATGGACGCTTGATATGTTGCACACATTTCATCAGTTGTTTCACACGTTTTGATGCTGTTTATTTTCTATAAGCGCCAAAGGAAATTACACTTAACAGGGCAAACTGTGCAATGCTAAAATGCCTTTTTTCTTTAAATACTCATCAATCATGTGGCTACATCAGATTAAAAAAAGTACAACTATGATTTGAAGGGAGTAGATAAGAGCCCCTTTCCAGATCACTGAAGCCTTTTAATTTTGTTTGAATCATAAAAGCTCCAGTATGTGTGATTGTCGTTATATAACTGGGTTGGTCAAGTGTCAAGCGTCTTTTACAATTAGATCACTGGATGCGTTCATGAAGTATGATAGTGTTGTTTATGCTAGGCTCCTGTTTAAAATAATCTGACTTTTCTCTTAAGTTTTTTTTTTCAATTGCAAGCTATATTCAAAGATCATGCTGTATAAGGCAATCGCGCAGCGTTTTCGTATGCTGCAAAATTCCATTTCAACAGGCTTAACACTATGAGGGTCGTACAGATTTTAATTCTAATAAAAATCTTAGGCTTCATTTTAGAATATTTATTGTCCATATCTTCAATACAGCCGAAAGTGGCAACAGGTAAAGCCTGTCAATGCCCCTTTCTAAAGCAATAAACACTTACACACATCGTATTAAGAAGGAAACAAATAAATTTTATATTTAAACAGTTAATTGCAAGCTTATTATGTTGTCGATGTTGATACCGAGACAGATTAATACAAACAGCAGGCAAATGATGCTGGTATATGTGTATATTGTTTTGAAGACTAATTTTGCTAGTATATATGTTTTTTGTTAAAGACTACGTTTATCCCACTTTTCTCGAATCATACATTATTATTCCGAATTGCCACATCTTAGACATATATAACATGTACGAAACGTTCCTGGTTGTTTCTTTTATCTGTAAAATTCAGTGTCCTCCAACACTCCTTCAATACACCACGTATTCCCGGGCCCACAATTAAATGATATTTTGGAAAAGATTTGGAAATAGTGTGAAGAAAGTGAAGCAAGATACTGTTCCAATATTTAAATTTTACGTTTTGAGCGTTCGATACGATTTAAGTTGTTTACAAGAAAGCTGACGTGAGCACAAAATCCATGCTTGAGCATGAGAACAGTTTCATGAATACGGCGGGCCCCGAAGTTTCTGAAGCTGAATGTACAAAATATACCACTGATGTCAGCGATTCAACTGCGCGCTTACTGATACATTGCTAAACTCTCTATACATGTGGTTTGGCTGTATTTCACACACAATGTTTTGTTTTAAAAAGGAGCAATAAACAAATATTTTGAAAAGGTAGCCCCTCGATCAATTCAAACTACATATATACCAAATGTAGGAGTTACCTCCCCTCTCATATAAGGAAAGTATTGCTTCATATCGGCCTATTACTTTTGTCAGTGGGGTTTGTTACCGATTCGCGTTTCATTCTTGTACATATTTGTGAAATGTATAATTCACAATAGCAATCTGCAACCCTGGATGCTAGTGTGAGTGTAAGTCAGTAGAGTAAAGATGATGCAGGCACACGTATAACAATGATTCCATTCTCACTTTAACAAAGTAGTTGATATTTAAAATCAGGATCTGTCCTGGTAGATATTTATACTTTATCAACTTACTTATTTGTTGTACCCAAGGTTGAACCTTCGGTTCAAAATAAACACACCTCTCCGACCTGAGTCGCTTTTGATAAAAAAAAGTACCAAAACAAGAAGGTTGCGTTGTATTTGATATGTATTATTGTAGGGTTCTAATCTTGCTGTGTTGGACAATAGCCAAGACAAGTATGAAAATAATATGATACTGTTTGGTCTGCCCTATTCTATATTGTACAAAATGTCAAAGGCATCTCAATAACAGAATGTTAATGCAACTTCGTCTCCGTTTTTTTTTTCAAACGTATTGTTCCAAAGGGATTCTTGTGTATATGGAAGAAATCCTAAACTATCCTAGTATTTACAAGTGGACAGCAGCTTCTACTCCGAGACAATCTGTGTTAACAGACCACTTTTACTCAGACACAACCTGTGTTAACATACCACTTTTACTCAGACACAACCTGTGTTAACATACCACTACTACACAGAGACAACCTGTGTTAACAGACCAATACCACTCAGACACAACCTGTGTTAACATACCACTTTTACTCAGACACAACCTGTGTTAACATACCACTTCTACACAGAGACAACCTGTGTTAACAGACCACTTTAACTCAGAAACGATCTGTGTTAACAGACCACTACTACACAGAGACAACCTGTGTTAACAGACCACTTCTTCACAGAGACAACCTGTGTTAACATACCACTACTACTCAGAGACAATATGTGTTAACAGACCACTTTAACTCAGAAACAATCTGTGTTAACATACCACTACTACTCAGAGACAACCTGTGTTAACAGACCATTACTACACAGATACAACCTGTGTTAACAGACCAATACTACACAGAGACATCCTGTGTTAACAGACCACTTCTACACAGAGACAACCTGTATTGACAGACCACTACTATTCAGAGACAACCTGTGTTAACAGACCAATACTACACAGAGACAATCCGTGTTAACAGACCCCTACTACACAGATACAACCTGTGTTAACATACCAGTTCCACTCAGATACAACCTGTGTAAACATACCACATCTACCCAGACACAACATGTGTTTACAGGCCACTACTACTCAGATACAATCTGTGTTAACAGACCCCTACTACACAGATACAACCTGTGTTAACATACCAGTTCCACTCAGATACAACCTGTGTAAACATACCACATCTACCCAGACACAACCTGTGTTTACAGGCCATTACTACTCAGATACAATCTGTGTTAACATACCACTTCTACACAGACACAACCTGTGTTTACAGGCCACAACTACACAGAGACAACATGTGTTAACAGACCACTACTAAACAGACACAACCCGTGTTAACAGACCACTTCTACACAGAGACAACCCGTGTTAACAGACCCTTACTACACAGATACAACCTGTGTTAACAGATCACTTCTACACAGAGACAACCTGTGTTAACAGATCACTACTACACAGATACAATCCGTGTTAACAGACCACTACTACACAGAAACAACCTGTGTTAACAGACCACTGCTACACAGATACAATCTGTGTTAACAGACCACTACTACACAGAGACAACCTGTGTTAACAGACCCTTACTACACAGAGACAACCTGTGTTAACATACCACTTCTACACAGAGACAACCTGTGTTAACAGATCACTTCTACACATAGACAACCTGTGTTAACAGATCACTTCTACACAGAGACAATCTGTGTTAACAGACCACTACTACACAGAGACAACCCGTGTTAACAGACCCTTACTACACAGATACAACCTGTGTTAACAGATCACTTCTACACAGAGACAACCTGTGTTAACAGATCACTTCTACACAGAGACAACCTGTGTTAACATACCACTACTACACAGAGACAACCTGTGTTAACAGACCACTTCTACACAGAGACAATCTGTGTTAACAGACCACAACTATACAGAGACAACCTGTGTTAACAGACCATTGCTACACAGATACAATCTGTGTTAACAGACCACTACTACACAGATACAATCTGTGTTAACAGACCACTACTACTCAGAGACAACCTGTGTTAACAGACCACTACTACACAGAGACAACCTGTGTTAACATACCACTTCTACACAGAGACAACCTGTGTTAACATACCACTTCTACACAGAGACAACCTGTGTTAACGGACCACTTCTACACAGAGACAACCTGTGTTAACAGATCACTTCTACACAGAGACAATCTGTGTTAACAGACCACTACTACACAGAGACAACTCGTGTTAACAGACCCTTACTACACAGATACAACCTGTGTTAACAGATCACTTCTACACAGAGACAACCTGTGTTAACAGATCACTTCTACACAGAGACAACCTGTGTTAACATACCACTACTACACAGAGACAACCTGTGTTAACAGACCACTTCTACACAGAGACAATCTGTGTTAACAGACCACAACTATACAGAGACAACCTGTGTTAACAGACCATTGCTACACAGATACAATCTGTGTTAACAGACCACTACTACACAGATACAATCTGTGTTAACAGACCACTACTACTCAGAGACAACCTGTGTTAACAGACCACTACTACACAGAGACAACCTGTGTTAACAGACCACTTCTACACAGAGACAATATGTGTAAACAGACCACTACTACACATATACATTCTGTGTTAACAGACCCCTACTACACAGATACAACCTGTGTTAACAGACCACTACTACTCAGAGACAACCTGTGTCAACAGACCACTTCTACACAGAGACAATCTGTGTTAACATACCACTTCTACACAGAGACAATCTGTGTTAACAGACCCCTTCTACACAGAGACAACCTGTGTTAACAGACCACTTCTACACAGAGACAATCTGTGTTAACAGACCACTACTACACATATACATTCTGTGTTAACAGACCACTACTACACAGAGACAACCTATGTTAACAGACCACTTCTACACAGAGACAACCTGTGTTAACATACCACTTCTACACAGGGACAATCTGTGTTAACATACCACTTCTACACAGAGACAACCTGTGTTAACATACTCCTTCTACACAGAGACAATCTGTGTTAACATACCACTTCTACACAGAGACAATCTGTGTTAACACACCCCTTCTACACAGAAACAATCTTTGTTAACAGACCACTACTACACAGAAACAATCTTTGTTAACAGACCACTTCTACACAGATACAATCTGTGTTAACAGACCCCTTCTACACAGAGACAACCTGTGTTAACATACCACTTCTACACAGACACAACCTGTGTTAACAGACCACTACTACACAGGGACAATCTGTGTTAACAAACCACTTCTACACAGAGACAACCTGTGTTAACAGACCCCTACTACACAGAGACAACCTGTATTAACAGACCACTAGTACTCAGTTAAAACTGTGTTAACATACCTAAACCTTGATAAAAAGACCATCGCATTAAGAGACCACATGCTGAAATGCTGAAGTATTGTGTTTAAAAACAAATTTTACAATAATGACGAATATTACCAAACCCTGAAGGGTACCGATAGTACGGAGAGCTGCGTTCAAATCAGGGTATTTAAATGGATACCTCAAATGGACAAAAAAAGGTCGTTCTAGAACTACATTGTACATGTGACGTGAGTTGATGTGTTTTATGGATTTATTCTTTTCCAGTAATTTATACATATAAAAAAATCAATAAAATTGTCTAGATTAAAACATGTCTATCATAAACTGTGTAATTACGTCACGTGATGCGGATATATCGTCTGTCATCACGTGCTAGATTTAACACACCCGGATGTTCGCCAGTCAATGAAGAGATGCGATCTATTTGAATTCGACTTTTATTCATTAAATTAGCTGAGTACCTGGAGAGCCTTCCTGTCAGATATGTGTCGTCTGTTGGTTAATCAAGCATGGCGATAATAACATTTCCGCCGTCCCCGAGAAGCCGGCAGTAATTAATTACTAAAATAGTTCGAGATTAATCTAAGCATTGCATGTTAGAAGTGCATAAGGCTGCGGCGGAACGGCTGTCATTGCCATCGATGCATTTCAGTCTGGCCTCAAAAGTCCCTCACCCATCGTCAATATTTCTTTGTTCAGTCAACGGAATTGTATTAAAGTAACGGTGTTCGAACATTAAAAACCCCTTTTTGTCCTTATTGCAAGAAAGATTAATCATGTGAACAGAAATTAATTGATTTTTTTTTCATGAATGGCAATGTCAAGTGACAAAACACAGGGACCTGACATGTTATAATATGCCTCGTAGTATTATTATTTCGGTAGATATTCTTCCATATATATCTGTATGAATAAAGGTTTCTGGTCCCTATGCCAAATACAGTTTTCCCTTTCTTCCTTTAGGTGATAAGTTCCTACACTAATTGGTTGTCCGATTAAATGACCTGGCTATATTATAACACGTTTGGTGTTGTAAAGTATTTTCCCATCACCGAGCATGGATTTGTCATTTGGAGTCCATCTACTTTTTCTAACAACAGCAGACTAGAATAGGTCAAGCGGAAGACAGCCAGTAATGTAAAAAAAGGGGCGATTTCAGTAAATAAAACAGTGTCAAAATGATGCTATAGACACTCGGCTGTAACACCCTGCAAAAGGGGAGAATCAAGGCTCAACAGGTGATGCTGTTTAAATCATGCACCGACATATTATCATTCATCCAGAACCATATCTACTGCTTCCACCAGCAACAGCAAGGATCAGAGAAAACGGCAACCGGTACGTCCAACCTTCTTCAGGAGCGCAGGCGTACCAACATTTATTCTTTCCAACCCAACAACAGCAAGTACCAGAGAACATGACAGCCGATCAGTCAAAATTACATTAAGAACGCAGACGTACAAATATACATATGTACTAATTTCATCTGCAGTGAGGACGTGGAACTACTATCGTCAGTTGTGACAGCATCACCTGCTGATCCACCTGACATCACTTCTCAACCAGGCTTAAGAATTGTTTTTAAATTGTTTTAATTCTACAAAGGTTATTTTTGATAGTTTTTACATCCAGCTATGTGGTTATTGTGCCATAATATTCGAATGAATGATCCACCATAACAATACGCCTGAGCTCCTGATACTTAATCTGTCTACCATGCCTTACTAAGTTATATTCAATTACCTTTGACATTTTATGTATGGTAAGTGTCTGAAAAAATGCCTCCCACCCTCCCGATATGGTTAATTCTGGAACAGACCTAAGTTGCTATGCAAAAATGCATGTTGCTATGGCAAAAAAACATCATAATGAACTATTTGGTATCGTAAAAACCACAATAATCAAATGGAAATCATGCAATACTTATTTACTTCTTATTGAATATAAATGAAAATGAAAATATGTATCAAATAAACTGTATGTGTATATTTAAGTGATTTGTATGTATATATAAATGTAAAGTATGTGCGTTGCTATGGAAAATGTCAGTTGCTATGGCCAAAATCATCTTTATACACTATTCATTTCTTAAAAAACACATCAATCAATTCAAAATCACGTATTGGAAGTTGACTTATTACTGTATCAATTAAATATGTGTATCTTCTAGTGATTTGTGTATGCAAACCATGTGTTAATATTGTAAGTTGCTATGCAAAAATGCTTGTTGCTATGGCTAAAATAGCCGTAATGTAGTATTTGGTTTGTTAATACCACAATAATAAAACGGAAATCACAGAGTAATTGTTTACTCCTTATTGTACATATATGTATGTATCAAATATGTGTAAATTGTAATGAATTGTATTTAAATAGGTATGAATAATGTTAGTTGCTATGCAAAAAGTCTTGTTGATTTGGTCAAAATCAACATATTTTTCTTTTTTTTTCTTTCAATAAATAAACATAAACTGTTAAACTGTTATCATTAATGCAATATTTATGGAAGAAAAATATAATGGATAGTTCAGAATGTTATGTTACATAATGTAATCATCAAATGTTGTCTCTTGAACCCTGAGCTGATTATGGTACTATGACCCGTTGCTATGGCCCGTTGCTATGGAATACAACCAATAAACATTTTAAATTTGACTGAAATTTGTTTGTGTTTGGCACTTTTAATTGTTAGAAAAATAAGGAGAAAATGCATGGGGCCAAAAACACCCCTTAGGTCACTCTATCTCAGAAAACACCCTTATGTCTCAACAAATATATGTGTACCGTCAAACTTTCATCAGAGTAAATGACCCTCCGACCCTTAATTAAGTCGTTGAATTGAATTGAAGCGAATTGACCCTTAATTAAGTCATCCAGACTTAAGGGCTGTGCCCTTAACCAGAGCATAGAGGATTCTCCGACACTGTGGTCGTATCGGTGTAAAAAATGACTGGAAGTTCGCAAAAAAACATGTTTTATATAACTCGAATTGGATCAGCTAGACGAAGTGATATTTATTTGAAGATTCACAACAATATTTTGCATGTTAAATGTGGTTGGCATTTATCTTATAGCTCTATAGAAGTACAATAACTGGAGTATACTCGTATCCCTTTCGTGTGTCATTCTCAATTCATTATTTTATAACAAAAAAAACCTACACAATTTGCTTAAAACCGTATCATTTAGATGTTGTATGAATAAAAAGTGTACTTTAAGAAATTAAACAGAAACACATCGAACAATCTAAAAAGTAAAGTTATGACCCTCGGTAACAATATCTCTTTTCAAAATGCTGTTTAATATCTATTTGATATCGCACTTTTCTGCAGATTTTCACCTCACCAGTAACCCGACACGAATTTTCGTCGAAGAGTACAATTGACTACGACTTCTTAATCTCCGAAACGCTTGTAATACATTTTTTTTGCTGTTTCCGGAATTGATTTATGTATGAAGGTGTAAACTGCGCGATAGTAATTCTAATGAACATGATGTTTATACACAAAACCGGAAAGGATTTATTGTCTTAGTAAAATAAATCGTAAATAATGAAGCTGTACAGATCGTGTGTTTAATTTTAGGATTCTGTAATTATCTGCTGCAGAAACTGCCGTTTTTAAATATTGACTGTAGTAATTCTAAGCGGGGTACGTTATAAGACAAACATGCAGATTAGAAGCACATCTGTCGAGAGCTATAGGGGATCTGCAAACATATAGATCAGGGAGAATTAACTCTATTTCCGGGGGGCAAGCGGAGATAACTCTACCAAAACATATTGGGCTGTATGTAGATCAGGACGTAGGTTTATGACACCAGTTAAACTAACAAATACCTGATCCCGTTATCGCGATAATATAAACTCGGTGTTATTAATGGATTACGAAGTATGTGGAAATCATGAAATTCACGTGCATGTTTTCGATAACAAAAATAAGAACTAATCCGGCAGGCTCATAGTTATCTCACCTCTAATCAACATTTTGAAAATAGTTTGGTTGATTGTTTGCTAAGAACATATTAACATTTCGTACCACAGAAATCTTAAAAAATATAACATCCTACTAAGCTAAGGTTGGGGGCTTATGGCTATTTCACTTTTTGTTATTCTTTCACACTTTTTCTTCGTCTTTATTTCTCTGTCGGGAATCTTACAACTTTTATCGAAAACTGCATTTCAGCAGAAACAAAACATGACGTTGGTTTTGTGTATAAAAAGCTATTAATAAATGATTTTCCGTTTTTCTTTGGTTCTATTGTTCAACATGGCCACTACCGACTCTCATAGGTTGATGTTGACCAAGTTCGCCCAAATTAGGTATGCAGGTGTACAAATTAGGTATGTATAGGTATGCAGGTGAACAAATTAAGTATGCAGGTGTACAAATTAGGTAAAAACATGAAGCGAAATGTTGTCGGGAAGGACAGAGTTTTCGTTTGTCAATAAAAATACATTTTTAATTAAAAAAATCGGAAACCTACACTACGTAAGCAATACTTCCCGTGTTTGTATCCCAGTGACGTCATTTCCAGGTTCTCGTTAGATGAATGGCTTTTTTATGTCCCCGAGTAAATCACCAGTGACTGTGTTGTAATTAAGTTTGAGGACTTTCAGTTTGAGAACGTCATTAACAAAGAGATGACAGGAACCGCTCCTGACAGTTCTGGAGCGACTCATAAACGTCATGCTAACTTCCGTTTTAATGCCGAAGTGATGGATATACGCACTTCCGGCTAGACGCATTTCCTCATTAACATGTTCTAGTTGGTACGTTTTGTTTTCTTGGACATCACAAAAATGTCCTTTGTTTCATGATCGTCATGAAAATAACCAGCATCAAGTGAGAAAATAAATGACATATACGAGACACATTTATTGGAGTTTCCCTCTGTTTAATTCTCCTTCGTCAATAGCTGCCACATTCGTATACCGGTATACGTAAACAAGGTGACAGGGAAAATAGGACACACTGTACATGTGGTACCGGCTTAAACTTTTTATTTTATCACATGGACATGACATTGTATACGTGAATTCATAGCGAGATATATTTATTTGCCGATGATGGACGTATGTTGGACCCCGTTTTCCTATTTTTTGAACGATTAAAACATCCTTTTATTCATTTATCAATGTTTCCGTTGCCTTCAGTTTCATTAACCTCTAGTATCGGTATATTGATTGTTATATTCATATCATTTCCTTTGATATGTTACGATATTTAAAACATCTTATCCTACATTGAACTTTTGTGTGGAACAAGAGAGCCCATTTGTTATACTTAAAAACGGAAATCCCTAAATACCCAAGACGTTGATTCTCAAAAATTTGTTTTGTCTTCAAGGCAGACAGTTTTCAGAATTCTGATTTATAAAACTTCTGAAATAATCATCTTTAGTCATTGCATAAGTATGTGTTGAGCTTACAGAAATACCAGTTATCATTTTGTTTTTTTATATAATTTCCAAAATTTAGATTTTAGAAGAAGTCTGATACGTGTACTTCGATTTTTTACATTAGTAGGGATAGGTCGGATATTAAGGTGATAGTTTGATGGGTGTTCTCTATGCTATTAAGCTGCACTCTGTCCTAGATAGTTTGAAGTGGATGTCAGGATGAGCCGAAAGTTGAAACTGTTAATACGAGACTACAACGAGATTTAATTATAGCGCGTCATCCCTATAGAACGTGGCCTATCACGTGTAGCATCAACCCTTCGAACCTGTGGGAGGGGCAACGTCTACCACGCCAAGATCAAAATCAATAAAAAATTCAATTAATGACTGTAAAAAATGAGTTTTCGTCAAAAAACTTCCGTGGAATATTTTCTCCGTGTCAAATATTTTGGTATATGACGTCCATCACGATTCGACTGAACTTTACCCTTTTGGTGTGTCTAGATACATGTTCAATTTAGAGTTTTTTTTCTCGAGACTTCTTGTTCTTTCTCCATGTGTATGTCTTTTTGTCCTCAAGTGATTTTAGTATTGCTTCGTTTTACAGAAATCATCCTTTACCACTGATACTTCTAAGTTCTCTGCACTATGTCATAACCTATTCGTATCTTACGTCCTTGGTATGGACATTCTTGTTCCTAATGACAAAACTAAAAATTTAAATCGATAATCACTAATTGATCAAAAATCGATGTTTACTTTGCACCACGACACTTGTCCACCCATTCCCTTACCAGCCATCCTTAATCTCCCCAACACTCAATTTTCCTAAATAAAAATGTTCCCTTGACCTTCGACCTTGAACTTTGACCCGATGTCTCCTAATATGTCCAATTGACATGTCTGAAAGGCCGTCCACTGATTCTCTATGGAACCACTCCCTTAGTCTACAACTTCCCAGTACTTTGCGACCCTCGACCCCTACCGCAGAACATTTCCCTGACCTAAGTTCTCAACGGTCGCCACGAATAGCTCAACCGTCTATACACTCAACCGAAAAACCCGGAATGATATTTCAAAAGATTGTAAAGATATTTAGATATAGCGTGTTTGGATAAAAACTGTAGAAAAGAAATGTCTGCCTTAATGTTTACAGGTACCAACAGGATCTGAGGAGACGCCAAAATAAAAAGTAAGCCAGTTAAAATAAGTGAGTAGACAACGAAACAAAAGAAAAGAAAAACTGAGGAAGCATCAATACAAAGGAGAGACAACAGAAACGTAGATGATATTAAAACAAAAGTAATGACAAACTAGGAAATGAGCAAACAAAAAAGGGAAGACAAAACAGAAACCGAGGAGACACCAAAACAAAGGGAACGACAAAAACAGGAACTGAGGAGACACCAAAACAAAAGGAAAAACAATATCAGGAACTGAGCAGACAATAAAAAGGGAAGACAAAAACAGGAACTGAGGAGACACTAAAACAAGAGGAAAGATAACACTAGGAACTGAGCAGACACCAAAAAGGAAAGACAAAAACAGGAACCGAGAAGACACCAAAACAAAAGGAAAGACAAAAACAGGAACTGAGGAGACACCAAAACAAAAGGAAAGACAAATACAGGAACTGAGGAGACATCAAAACAAAAGGTAAAACAACATCAGGAACTGAGGAGACACCAAAACAAAAGGAAAGACAACATCAGGAACTGAGGAGACACCAAAACAAAAGGAAAGACAAAAACAGGAACTGAGGAGACACCAAAACAAAAGGAAAGACAAAAACAGGAACTGAGGAGACACCAAAACAAGAGGAAAGACAAAAACAGGAACGGAGGAGACACCAAAACAAAAGGTAAAACAACATCAGGAACCGAGAAGACACCAAAACAAAAGGAAAGACAAAAACAGGAACCGAGAAGACACCAAAACAAAAGGAAAGACAAAAACAGGAACTGAGGAGACACCAAAACAAAAGGTAAAACAACATCAGGAACTGAGGAGACACCAAAACAAAAGGAAAGACAAAAACAGGAACTGAGGAGACACCAAAACAAAAGGAAAGACAAAAACAGGAACTGAGGAGACACCAAAACAAAAGGTAAAACAACATCAGGAACCGAGAAGACACCAAAACAAAAGGAAAGACAAAAACAGGAACCGAGAAGACACCAAAACAAAAGGAAAGACAAAAACAGGAACTGAGGAGACACCAAAACAAAAGGTAAAACAACATCAGGAACTGAGGAGACACCAAAACAAAAGGTAAAACAACATCAGGAACTGAGGATTTGGTTGATTGATTTAACGTCCTGTTAACAGCCATGATCATTTAATGACGGAGACATCGAAACAAAAGGGAACACAAAACTGGAACTTAGGAGACACCAAACAAAAGAAAATAAACAAAGCTGAGGAGACACAAAAGAAAGGAAAACTAACGAGGAACGGAGGAGGTGACGGCAATTTGAGAAACAGTATGTTATTGTGAAAGAAGGAATAGAAACGGAACAGAAAGGAAATAAAATTAGAAGACACAACGGGTAAAAGGATATCAAAATAAAAGGAAACGCATCATGAACGCCTAATTGAAATCGAAAGTAAAAACCATACGACATGAACATGACTCAAAGAGGGAAACAAATCCATACTTTCTATTATAAAATGAACGTGATATTCCATGTTTATTTCTTTCTTGCCTTGAGAGAACATAAACGAAGGGATGGTACAAGTTTGGTAATACCCGAGGCTTTGCCGATCTTTCAATTGAAAATCTCGAGGTTGAAATGCCCTTTCCTAACAACTTTGACCATGAAGGTATTTCTTTCCCATTCTTACTTTCAGCGTACTCTGAAAAAAACCCCAACCCAATGAAACAACGTTTGGGTTGGATTTCATTTCAAGATATCCACGAAAACGAATCTGCTAGTCAGATTAAACAATTTGAAACCTCATGCTTGCATGCTTACTAAGAAAAATAATCTTATCTTTCTAGTGTGTATGATACATATACAGTAAACGATTTTAATGTCATTACATCGCCTTTGTCGCATTGCGGCATGGGGATTTGTGACGTCACGTCCTTGGTCAGCCATTGCTACGTAACGTCACGCGGAAATCTGTGCAAGTACGTAATCTGAACAGCTCGATCTTCACAGACAGAACTGTCTCTAACACAACTGGGTTCAATCAGACATTTTGTTTACTGTAAAACGGGAAATTTTCGCCCTGATTTTATTTCGCCCTCTGATGAAAAGATTGGAATTCGCCCTGTCTTAAATTCGCTCTCACAAACTTAAGTCCTTATCGTAATTGTAATATGAGATACAAGCCTGTGTCTGGAAAAATATTCGCCTTGTCTGAAATTCGCCTTTGGGCAAAAAGGGTGAAAATAAAATGAGGGCGAACTATTTCAGTCAGCATTTTCTTATTCACACTTCTCTTAACTGTAAGACATTCCTCATTATAGAGAGTATTACAACAGTCCTACGTAGTGATCGTTGGGACCACGTGCTCGTTAACCGGCTTTACGTCACTCTCTGGGAGGTTTTTTATTGACACTTACAGGTATAAGGCGTTTCTGATATGAATCTATTAATTACAGTTCTGCAGTCTCACATCTGCGCGCTATCTCTTGTCGTAACTAAAACAGACGATTCCCTTCAATATCTGTACAACACTTCATCGAGGTGACAGACAGGTGCATACATATACGTATACACATATGACACCTCACATACGAGTCTGTATGTTTCCATTTAAAATAAGGAAAAATGAAAGATCCCTTTGTCTTGTTACTAAAATAACCAGACTTATTTTGGTTGATATAAAGTTCTTCGGTTATAATTGTAAATTCGTTCTTTATTATTGCCTTTATGTGGAATAACATCATGTTTATGTCTGAATTATGACATCATATGTACGACAAAGCTTTAGAATTTAGAAAATCCTCCATTGTCCTTGTTAGCGACAATACAGATGGCACAAGAACAACAAAGGTTTTCATCAACACACACGTTGACAGGACATTTCATGACAAAAATTTATGTTTATTTGATAACAAATAATCCCAAAATGTTCCGCTCAAAAATGGTTTCATAATTTTTTTTTTCAACACAATTTTACAGGTTTGTTTTGAACTTCAAGTGAGATGCCATTGCGCTCGTATGATTCTTGTTTAAATGATACGGGACTTTGATTCCATCACAACAAAACCAATGCGACATGTCATTTCTACGCCTGTCGTGTGCCTGTAATAGCACATGAGATTCGTGTATGCTTTTATTTAAGATACCCCTGGCTTTTTATGCAGTTACAGAACCTCATGTCCCTTGTAACATTGACATGTCGCTATCAATTAATGCTATCACGGCAGAAACAACGGAAAACCAGCGATATCTGATACCACGAAATGACAAGACAATAGTCGCGCCGCCTTTTAATGCTGCAGGTCTTTGAAATCCCATTGCATGCAAACTTTCAAATAAAGGATAACATGTTAACACTACAGACAGGTATATAGAAACGAGGTTCTGTATTTCCTCATTTTACAAAAGATTGCAAGTGCCATGAAATATGAATATTTGCGCAGGAAAACCGGGTGCTATGAACTCTCGTATTCAAGACCCAGTGAAGCATTTTCATTTGTGGCAATTGCAAGTTGTGACTTGATGTGTATTGCGCAGACGCAAGCTCACTGACAACGGTCAAAAATGAAAATGCCACAAAAAAACATAACTTACTGAAAAAAGAAATAGGCTACCTAATGTTGATCGACTATTTTATATAATGACTGAGATAAGAAATTCAGGATCAGTGGTGTCAGACGGATAAACAAAGTCGAAAGATATACAGATGTAGATACTTTAAGGTTTAGGTCTGGATTCAGATTTCTGGACCAAATCCAAACATCATTTAGGTTCGGTGAAGAGCGCAAATAAGGTTTATGATGACAACTATACACGTGACCGTAAGGCGGCCATTTTTGACCAAATCGCCCATCAGAGCGTTGTATTTGAATGGTATGACTGGGTACAATATCTATAAACAATTGTTTGATTTCAAAATGGATGGTCTTTAATGAAATGTGCTCAGATTAGATTAGACAGGCTTTGTTTTTTCATTAATAAATTACTGCAGCCTTCGAATTTCATGTCAAGTTTAATCATTCTGAGCTGCATTTGATCCCAGTGAAATTAGATTTTTGATCATTGTTTTTTCAACAAAGTGTTTACAATGCAAAGCCTTCAATTGTAACGATTGCAATGAAGAAATCGTGCATTTCTTAAAAACTAAGACAATGGAACTATATTTCCGTGGCGGCGACGCCGATGACGAGGACTAGGGGAGGGATGTTTTGAAAGAGGCTAAACAATAGAGAACGTCCATGATGCTTTATCAACAGAAATAATCTTAAGTCATGAAAAGTGATGTCACGTGATAGTTGAAGACAAAACGTGAGTCTAGATCTGCTTTCGTTCTTCCTGTTGCCATTTAAGATAATTTTGGGCGTGTTTCATGTGTTAAGTGTATGTGAATCTACTGGAGACGCCATTTTGGTGCAATTGGCTCCTTTTGATGAAGAAAATCAAAAGAATTACATGTGCATATATCATCTATGTACACCAATTTATTTATTTGTAGACACTGCAGTAAAAAAGTGGAGAATGGACAGATTAAAGTTACATACAGAATGGACAAAACCAATCTACATAACGTTTATATTTATAACATTTTATAGCTTTTTTATAATTAACTATCTTCATATACATGCAATATATACCAACATTGCACAGAAGCTGCTGCGTGATTTCTTATATTATGTATCCTTTGATTACGGCATGGTATATTTCAGGGATGTAGCCTATTATTTGTACAGATTCCTTGATTTTGATTCTTTGGATTTAGAAATTGGTGAAGATGAACGTCAGGATAAATTCTGACCACGATTCATCGCTCTTTGCTAAATTAATAGACGAAAATAGTCGCATATATATGGACAACGATCGCCAACCGTTTCAATTTTTATTTGTTATAGAAGGGAAAAAGTCAGAGAATACCGAACTGTCAACAAAACCATAATCGAAACTTAAAATAGATAAAAACAGGGACAAAGCAGGAACAAAGGAAATGTTTACACTGAGACGTTGAGTAAGAGAATGAAGCTAGCGTCTTCTGTTTCATCGACGACACCCGCCGTTTAAATATAGTTCGCACCCAAGAAGATGTCATGTCCTTAATGTGAAAACTTATGCAAAAACCAAACTTGCATATCGAGCATATCATACAAGGGCGACCATGAAATTTGCTCATAGTCTTCATCAACCGACATTTCCCGAATCCCTGTGTCGTATGTTTGTTTGTTTGTTTGTCAGCCAACATCTATCACGGAAAAGAACGAATTAACTGCGACAATTAAACACCATATGTTGGAATCGTGACATTTGACCCCTTGTTCGTATTTCACGTAAGATGAACATGTGCATATATATTTATTTGTATGCCGAAACTATATTATTTTTTATTTCTTTTACGTCTATGGCGTCTAATAATTCTATGTACGTATAATAATGGTTTTAGAATCGTCATTTTGCACAAACAGGACATCCATAAACGGTTATTCAGGGACATACTGTAACTATTACTGAATTCAAAAGGTGCAGCATGTGTGTGTGTGTTACGTCATATTTCATTAATATGCCTTTTGGTTGTGATTGAGACTGATGCCTAAATTCTCGTTCTGGTGACGTGACTTTGACGTTACCTAGATTTACATGGAATGGAGCCAGCTATGAATCAGAATACGATTACACTACCAAAACACATTGTCTTATCTTAACATGTACAGGAGCGCTTGATCTTACTTCTTGAAAATTACCTTTTAGTTTTTTTGCTTTTTATGTTGTTTTTTCGTCTTTAAGTCAGATATATTACACACTACGAGGATTGGTTTGGCTTAAAACAAGCATTTACGCCGGTGAAGATTTCATTAAAAGCATTTCACGTTGCCAATTTGTCGTAAAAACAATGTACGTAAAAGTTCAATATTATCTATGGCCTCCCCGAAGACTCTTTTGTTCTCAAATTCAACCATAACGTATGCGGGTGACAAAATTTTCAACGTTTATCATTTTTAAGTTGCTTGAACTATGTATTTTTTTCTGATTTTACCTTCTTCGAACAGCTTAGGTAACATGAAGACAGTGTTTACAGATTATCGGGGCCGTTAAGGGCCACTGTAGGAAGAAATGACTCCAGCATATTAAAACATGAACACAATAATAAGACGTTTCTCCATTTAACAATCTGACAACGAGTCGCAATTCCCTCTTGAGACCAGTTATGCTAAATGTCAAGCAAAATGTTTAAAGACTTTTTTTGTGTCGGTAAGAAGCCCATATTCTTCTTCTCATGGGGGAATGCTTTGTTCAACATCAAGCCTACAACAATGTACAACATCAAGCCTACAACAATGTACAACATCAAGCCTACAACAATGTACAACATCAAGCCTACAACAATGTACAACATCAAGCCTACAACAATGTACAACATCAAGCCTACAACAATGTACAACATCAAGCCTACAACAATGTACAACATCAAGCCTACAACAATGTACAACATCAAGCCTACAACAATGTACAACATCAAGCCTACAACAATGTACAACATCAAGCCTACAACAATGTACAACATCAAGCCTACAACAATGTACAACATCAAGCCTACAACAATGTACAACATCAAGCCTACAACAATGTACCATTAATAACGATTTAAGGAAACGGAATTAAAGTTAACAGTTAGAAGAGATAGCACACCATGATGTTTTGGGGCGTCCAACAATATTTCGAGAGGTACATCTAATGTGACAAAACCTCCAACAGCGATGAGAGAGTTGGTGTGACGAAAAGTCCACCAGTAAACAGAGAGTTGGTGTGACGAAATGTCCACCAGTAAACAGAGAGTTGGTGTGACGAAAAGTCCACCAGTAAACAGAGAGTTGGTGTGACGAAATGTCCACCAGTAAACAGAGAGTTGGTGTGACGAAACGTCCACCAGTATTTAGAGAGATGATGGGTGCTGTGACGAAACGTCCAACGGTATTTAGAGAGATGATGGGTGCTGTGACGAAACGTCCAACGGTATTTAGACAGATGATGGCTGATGTGACGAAATGTCCAACGGTATTTAGACAGATGATGGATGATGTGACGAAATGTCCAACGGTATTTAGACAGATGATGGATGATGTGACGAAACGTCCAACAGTATTTAGAGTGATGATGTGACGAAACATTACCGTTATACAATCCTAGCCCCCTCCCACCACACACACACAAATGTTATAAAGATGCTTCTGAAGTCCTCTTTACTTGAATAGTAGCTGTTTATCACGAAAAAAAACAACTGTTTTGAAACCTTTCAATACTATGTATTGGACGTTTCGTCACATCACCACTCGAAACTTCGTCGAAATTTCTTCACAACACCGATATGACATTTCGCTCGCCCATCCAACAACATTTAGTCGGACATTTCATCACCGCTCTAAACACCTTTGAACGTTTCGTTAAATTACGATTATATTGCGTTCGTTTTAACTGATCAAGTGTCTCAATCAGGAAGTGACGCGATAACGCCACTCAATTTCACATGCTGACACCTCAAGATGGGAGATTAAAATTTGTTTTCTTTTAATAGTTTGTCCATCGAATGAGCGTATGACAGGTTGGTAATATCACCCACGTTCCGTCCGCCAGGGAAAGATAAGAATTGATTTTGACGAAAGATTTGTCATAAGTGTGAAGCTTGCATTTTACAGAATTCTTATGAGTTATTGACAGACCGACGGACATTGTATTTTATGAAGCGTTGATATAAAATAACGATAAATAGATTTTTATCGAAAGCTGAAACCATCGAGACACTAGCAGCGATGCTATTATTTTGAATAAAAAAAATGAAAAATGGAAAAAATTCTTTGAAATATCAGCATGTAAAATTCCATCAACTTAATGTAGTCCTGGTACGAATATGTCAATATTTTTTATGTATTCAGTATTATAATACTTAATCAAATACGTTGAATGATTTCTTTACATGGGAAATATGAGAAACAAGATGCCATTTAGTTTACTCAGTCTACGCCTTAAAACAAATATACAAGTTGAGGGTGAAATATTATTGTACTTTTAGACAGCCTGAAACGATAAAGGAAGGCTAAGTGTGCATATGGCAATGTGGAATACAATACCCGAATATAAATTTAAAGTCGCTCTCGCTGTGGGTGATAAAATGTTGCTTTATCTTTTACATGGAATCAAAGTGAAATAAACAACAAATTTAATTGACGTGGAATTTACCTAATAAATCTAATGTGATATGAAGATGGACGTTTTCGATTATGTTTATTAAGTTTGCAATGTTAGCAATGTTTGAGGAACTACTCCGCTGTAAATCAGTTGTGGTGGGGCTATGATAGAAATTGTAAAACACAAGCTATGAGCGCCGAAATGGCAGCACCGATTGTATGCTCCCATGGGAGTTGAGAACGATATTAGCCAGTTACTAAGGCCTTATAAACACAGATAATAATTTGTGAGACGCTTTGAGACGACCTACATGTACCAGGTTGTGATAAAGCAGTATATAAGAACCTCGAATTGTGAGACAGGAGACAGAATTGTTGTAGTCAAGAAATTACAAAACCCCCTTCCTACGATAATGACTATCGGAGGGAAATATCGAGCAGTGATTAAACATCGTGGTCAACCTAATGACAATGTCCATTGTTCCAACTGCCTGCAGACTGGTCACCATGCCAGAGACTGCACTAATGACAAAGTCTGTAGGCAATGCAAGGAAACCGGGCATATCAAAACTAATTGTCCACAATTATGGCAAAGCAATGACGACAGTGAAACCTCAGACTCTGATGAAGATTCTGATGAAGCTGATGAAGACGCACAAAAATCCACCGAGAAACAGGATGATGAACAGCAACGCGAGGAAAGTGCGTCAGCGCCTCCAGCCACCTGTGTCACAGCTGATATAAAAGATCATGATAATTCAAAACCTCCCAAACGAAGAAGCGCCCCAAAGAAAAACAAGAACAAAAAAAAGAACGCGGATGATGAGACAGTGAAAGGACAAAATCACGATAATCAAAGACGCATTGACACTTTTCTGAAAGACACTCCATCACGGAAATCTAGTCAGTTGTGTCCAAGTATTCGATCCCCTCTGGAGGACATTAACAATCCTCCAAAGAAGAGTAAGTAAAATATGACACAAAAAAAAAAATAAGTAAAGTGACATTTATTGAAAACAAACAATAACATACAATGATAAAAATACTATATATAATATATGTATATAACATATGTATATATGCATGGTACAATGTATGTAAGTATACCTACAACTATAAAGAGCATGATGCAAATAATATATATGTTATATACATGTATGTATGTATGCATGGAATATCTAAGTAGACATATACCTAAAACTATATGTAGACATATACCTATGACTATGAAAAGTATGAGGCAAATGATTTATATATTATATATGTATATATCCATGGAATACTTAAGTACTTTAGGTAAAAAGTATACCTGTAAATATAAAGAGTATGATGCAACAATTGCATATATTATATATGTGTACATGAAGAAATACTTGAGTACTTTAGTAAATAATATGTATAATATATATAACATATATATACACGTATATACATGAAATACTCAAATACTTCAGACAAATATTGTTATCATATATCTAAGTTAAAGTACACATGTACACTGCATATTTTACATGCAATACAAATTTTATATGTATATATATGCATAGGCTATATCGCTATCATATATATTTACAAGTCATACTTTTACAATAATGCAATAGTAAATCTATAAATTTAATCAAGGACACACCAAATGAACAAAATACACTGTATAACACTAAATACTCAAGGAATTGGGGATAAAGAAAAATGCAGAAGACTACAACAATGGATCAAACAACAGAGAGCGAACATTATATTTTTACAAGAAACACATCTTACTGAAAGAACACAATCACAAATAGACATGGAAAGTTACACAATACATAGTTTTGGAACGAGTCAAAGTAGAGGAGTTGCAATTCTAATTAGAAACTGTCTAAACCATGACATCATCAACACCTGGGTAGATAAAGATGGAAGAATTGCAATGATTAATACCAAAATAAATAATAATACATTCACATTAGTTAACATATACGCACCAAATGACAGACATCAAAGAAACACATTCATTGACAAACTCAAATTAAAAATAACAGAATTTTCACAAGGACTCATAATAACTGGAGGGGACTGGAATGAAATCCAAGACAATAATCTTGACAGAAAAACATTTAAGAAATCTAAACCATTAAAACCTATACATAACCTGAAATTGTTACGAAGAGAACATAAATTAGTTGATCCTTGGCGTGTAAAAAATCCTAATTCACTACAATATACATGGAGAAGAAAAAACTCTAATAGAGAAGCAAGCAGAATAGATTACTTCTTGATCTCTAAAGAAATAATACCCAAAGTCTCTAAGTCTGATATTAGACCAGCAATTATAAAACACACAGACCACCAAGCAGCCTCATTTACAATGGATACAGGAATCAATAGGGGTCCTGGCTACTGGAAAATTAACAATAGCCTTCTACAAAATGAAAGGTATAAAAAGATCATAGAAAATATCTTCAATAAATACACAACACTAACTGAGACAAATGACTATAACATTGAGAAAGCTTGGGAATTATGTAAAATAGAAATAAAAGAAAAAAGTATCTCATTTAGTAAACAAATAGCAAAAGAAAGAAAAGATGAAATAGAAGAACTTGAAGAAAAACTAAAACAGTTGTATATTCATAATAACTGTGAAGAAATAACTGAAACTGAAAACAAACTTGAAAACCTATATGAAATAAAAGCACATGGTGCACAAATAAGGTCTCGAGCCAAATGGTTAGAAGAAGGTGAAAAAAATACTAAATTCTTCCTCTCACTAGAAAATAAAAAACAATCACAAAAACTTATATCAAAAATAAAAAATGAAAATGGAAATGTACTTGATGAACAGGGAGATATCCTAGACAGACTCAAACAATTCTACGGTAAGCTATATAGATCAAAAAATATCAAACCATCAGAAATAAAAAACTACTTAAGGCAAACAGAATTAGAAAAAACCCTAACACTTGAGGAAAGTCAATCATGTAATGGCCCAATTACTGAAAATGAATGCATGCAGGCTATAAACTCTATGAAACTCAACAAATCACCGGGGTCAGATGGACTGACTGTAGAATTTTACAAAACATTTTGGACATATATCAAACTTCTTCTACCAAAATGTATAAATGAATGTTACAAAAATGGAAAAATGATAAAATCTCAACGAGAAGGTATGCTCTCCTTTATTTATAAAAAAGATGATCCATTAGATTTAAAAAACTGGCGTCCAATTACGCTCCTCAATGTTGATTATAAAATAATTGCTAAATGCCTAGCTGAGAGACTAAAAACAGTTTTACCAAAAATTATCAACTCGGATCAAAATGGTTTTATAAAAAATAGATACATAGGATATAATATTCGACAGATCCAAGATATTTTAGATAATGTAGAGAAGTTAAATATTAATGGTGCAATCCTATTTGTAGATTTTGAAAAAGCATTCGATACTATTGGAATTTCATTTATGATACTTTAGAAAAATTTGGCTTTGAAAAAATATTTATTGACTGGATTAAGCTACTCTATAAAGATATTACTTGCTCAATATGTAACAATGGCTGGATTTCAGAACAGATCAATATAAGCCGCGGAATACGCCAAGGCTGCCCCGCATCTGCTTTAATCTTCGTCATTACTGTAGAAATAATGGCAATTAATATAAGACAACAAAGAGAGATACAAGGAATAAAAATAAGCAATAAACAAACAAGAGGCCCAAGGGCCTTAACGGTCATCTGACTACCAATTGTGATACCATTATGGAATTAGTTTAAACAATATTTTATTTCCATCAGTGTACATGTATATTACATATATAGAAATTGTACAAATAGTGAGGATTGGAAAACAAGCTAATAGCTTATATAAATTCCTCTCCTCCAGGAATTAGTAATACAATCATGTAACAATATGCCACACGAATGTGGTTTTCAAGATGGTGATGATCAGTGATTCAGATTGGCCTGTCTTACTAAAGGACAGATGTCCTAAATGCTGAAATTTTCTTAGGCCATTTTGTCCGGAACTACAAAAAAGTTTAGGCCATTTTCAATTTGTTAATAACACAACTTTATTCACAAGTTTTACAATTTACAATTATAATTTGTTATTACTGGCAAAGTAGGACATGGCATAATACTGGCATGGGAAAGCAGCACCAAGTATCTCAATTGCAACTAAACATCTTCCTAGCAGTGCTGCTTTTCCATGCAGAAAAGGCCTTTTCATAGTCAAAGTCTTCATATTCATGTCCATTTATTTTTAATCTTAACAACAATTCCTGAGTTTCAGGGGTAAGCCTGTTTCTCTGTGGAGAGAGGATCTGATTCTGTGCAGAGAAACCTCTTTCACACCCTGCTGTGTTTACTGGACATATTAGGGCCATGCAAGCAAGTTTGAGCATGTTAGGGAACATGTCCTTGTGGAACTGATTAATTAGCTTCCACAAGATAACTATGGAGTCCCTTGGATACATTTGCACTTTAACAAGAGTTTTTAGTTCTTTCCATTCTTGTTTTGTTTCACTTGAGTTTACAAGGGGTGGAGAAGTTTTGGATTTTGGCTCCTTCTCCTCAGTCCATGTGTGTGTCTTAGATTCACCAAAATGGCTCAATATGACATCCAATTGTTCATTGCCCCAACTATCCAACTCTTCACTGGACAACAACCCAATTGGCCTCATGGACAGTATCCCAAATGCTGACAGGAGGTCTGTGTCTGGGAATCTGCAATAGAAAATTTCAATTTATTTAATGGTTTCTTTTAAAGTATCAGATTTAATTTTCCAGAAGGTTACCTTAAAGGAAATAAAGTTATGTGTAGCTGATAAACATGTACCACATGACTTTGGACATTGGGAATGATGTCTGTAGCCACTAAATCTGATTGAAGAACAAGACTAGAGCTTAAGTTCAAACAATAAAATAATTCTAATATTAAATAACTGAGTCTTAATTGTTATTGCTATAGAAAGCTTGTATAAAATGACATCATGGTTTTAAGTTGTCACCTTTTGAAGTTTTCAGGAGCTTATACTATTTTACATTACAGTACTTTTATGCAGCCTGCAGGCATGTTTTGCAAATACAAACCTTTTTTCAATGTTTTCAATCAGATTTGAAATGAATTTCTGTTTCACAGAGGTTATATCCTTCTCTGGACATTTGGAAATATGGTGTTCCTTGTACTGGCTATGATCCTGGGTGATGTCATTCTTCAGTAACTGTTGGTATGCCCCCTCATTGTCCCTTAACTGGCCCAGATCTTTCAGAGTATGGTCAATCTGAACCTGTACATAATACAATATGTATTAAGGAAACATTTAAATAAAAATCCAAGTCTGTCATATGTTGTAGCTGACCATACACAATATAATATCATGATCACAATGTATTAAGTTTTGTGTCAATTAAAACCATTGTTAAGTCTTATTCAAAAAGTTACCAATTAATACAGTAAAAAAAATTCAAAACTGACCTTGACCATGGCAATGTCTGTGAACTCCTTCTGGAAAAAGAGATTTAACTTAGAGACAACTGGAATGATGTCCATAAGAATGTATGTTAGGGAGACAAACTTCAAAGTTCCAATCTGAAAAGGAGAAAAGAAAATTACTGACTAGTGCATTTTTCTGCAAAATTTCTTAATCATGTTCACATCAGAATATCTATATTTTTTATTTTGTTCTGCTTTTTTTATTCATAATAAACTTTATCTTGATTGTGTTTTTTTTTTAATTTTTTTTTTAATTTTATATAAATCTAAAGAAGTAAACTGATTTCATTTTATTGAATAATTAATTCATTTTACCTATTTGTTTTACTTTTTACACTTAGTTGTGACTGTGTCATTGATTAAAGAGTAATAAGAACAAATAAAACATGGTTATGCTAAGAGTACAGAATTTGAGTTGAACTTTAAACAAATCAAAACAAGAACAAAAGAACACTAGTCTACCACTGTATTCTAAGCTAAAACTGAAAACAAACAATTAAAAAATAACAAGTTAAGTCATATATTGCTACAGTCTCATGATCTGCTACACTTAAATCAAATTTTGATAAATATGAACAAAAACAAATGCAGTAGCATTAGAACTTAGATGGTATGCTTTGAAATGAAATGATATGATTGTACCACTGTTTAACAGACTGACGACTGTAGCAACACAAAATCAACAATACAACTTTAGCATGCAAGAATAACAACTTTCATGAATGGAAATTAAAAAAAAAACCTTTTTCTTGAGTCCCTGTGCTTTTGGATCAGAAAGTTCTGCCTCAGCAAGGTATGTTAGGAGTGGATCCAAACACCTGTTCCATATTATTTTTAAAGTTAGACACTGTATAATCAAATTGATTCTCTTTGACTGTTAAAGACACCTTAATACCTAAATCATAGTAAAATTAAACTTATATTTGAGTCCAACCTGAGACAGTCCGACTCCAAGGAATTTGTAAATTATATTTACCTGTATATCGCTTCAAGAGCCGCATAAAAAGACATCCATCTCACAGAATGCACCTCCTTGAACTTCAGCTGAGGGGAGTCGAGCAGATCCTGGACCTGTTTTAGTTTGGCAACTCTACATGTGGAATACTTAAAGTAGTAAAATATGCTTGTAATAACCTCTTGGAAGGCTTTCACGGCTGGAATATTTTCAGCGGCTTGACTTGTACAAAGAGCTAGTCGATGAGCAATGCAGTGTACATTTATCAGATGTGGGTTCATTCGCAGCATCATACCTGTAGCACCTTTGCCTCTCCCTGAAAATTATCAAATATGAACTATTGCAATATTTTATTAAAAAGAGGCAGGTGTGAGTTCATATTTTTGCGTGAAAATGTTTGACCCAGGAACCAAAAATGTTATACACGACACAAATTGAGTTATGCTGATGACAATCATGAAATTTAATTGTTTGTTGGAAATCCATTATATTATTATTAAAATTATTGGTTATGCCATGTTTAAGATGTGACAATTAGTGCAAATAATCCATGCCTCCTCCTTGAGGACACAGCTTGCATGTATCCATGAAAACATAATATATAAGTTTATAACTATTGAAACTTTTTTTCACACATATTCATAGTTGAACTTGATTATTAAATTCTTAATTGGTTTCTACTTTCATTTTGTTTCTGATTAATTTTACCTGTCATTGCTGCTGCACCATCTGTGCCTAGTCCCATGATTTTGTTTGCTTCCACGCCACGTTTTGATAACTCAGAGTAAATTGCACCTGAGACTGCTGCCCCTGTACCAGAATCAAGCTGAATGTTGGTCAAAAACTGGGTTTTAGGCTCCATTGTTTCAAGATCAATAGTTTGGCAGTAGATGACAAGACGATGGGTTACTGTTCTGTCAGTGGATTCATCAACAAGTACTGTGACAAATGGAGAGTTCTGCAAGGCAGTTGCTGTATCAGATTCTATTGTATCAGATAATGCTTTTAAAAATTCATGTGCTGAATAGTCAGAAACATATGACACACCTGGGGACACTGTAAGGGCTGTCAAGTCTTCAACACCCACACTTTTCTGAAATTTAATGAAAGAATGAAACTTGCTCAAGGGAATGTTCTCTTTCGCCAACCAATATACAGAGCGTAATGCAACGAGTGCTGCCTTTTCCTTGGCTGTGTGCTGTTTCAATTTGATCCTCTGCAAGTCAGACTTTAAACCCGGCGATATAAGTGCAGTTTGATGGTCATTTGATTTGATATGGTCAGAAAGGGTGCTGGTTTTGAAATTATTGCACCCTTTTGTAAATACGTTATTGCGTGCAGAGTTTAAGCATAAATGGCAAGTCATTACGTCCTTATCAGGATCATACCTCAGCCATGTGTGTAGATTTAACCATTTGCCCTGAAATTTTCTAGGGGCCGTCGCCGTAGCAGTTTCTTCACTGCATTCCTCTAAAGCCTCTTTCTCTTGTGGAGGTCTGGATACTCCACAAGAAAACAACGTTTTCTGACCCTCTTGTAGCAATTTCCGTTTTTTAGGCCCCATGTTTTTTTCTGTATCTTCTGAACGCTTACAAAAGATTGTTACTATCGCAGCGAAGAACAAGCGCCCGAGTGATAGCAGTTATTTTTTTACATCGTCCAAACGTTTGTAAAAGCTTATATGACATAGAATGGTAACAAGCGCCCGAGTGATAACAGTTTGGTTATGCTTGATCACTGTGAAGTTCAGGAAATAGACAAACGATCGTATTTCGACAGATATTTTGACTTTAGACAAAAATACTTTCAGTTGTCTTTTGCAACTGATAAATCATCGGCCATTTTGTCTGATATGATAAAAAACTACCGGCCCTTATGTCCCATGAAAGATATTTTTCTCGGCAATTTGCATTTTCAATCGGCCATTTGCCGATGGCCGAGCCCAATCTGAATCACTGATGATCATGGATTTCTTCGGAACAGTGCGAAAAATAACATTTGGTCAGAATCATTTTAGGCAAGTTTCAGATCATGGAAAGTGTTAGATGTGGATGCAAAATGGGGGCTGTTGCAGCCATCTTGGATCTCTGACGGACTGGAGAAATAACAACATTTGGTTGGGACTATCTGGGGATCATTTTTCTATGAAAAGTTTTAAATGTGTATTAAAAATGGGGGCTGTGGCAGCCATCTTGGATGTCTGACGGAACTTGAGAAGAAGTTTGAAATGTGTTTTTCAAGATGGCGGCTCTGAAGGCCATCTTGGATTTCCGACCAACCTGAAAAATAACAACACTTGGTCAGGACAATCTCAGAATCACTTCAGCCAAGTTTTAGCTTAATCCCACAGGTAGAACTTGAGAAGAAGTTGGAAATGTGTTTTGTAAGATGGCGGCCATGGCGGCCATCTTGGATTTCGAACCGACCGAAAAGTAACAACTCATGGTCAGGACCATCTCAGGATAATTTCAGCCAAGTTTCAGCTTAATCCCACAGGTGAAACTTGAGAGAAATTTGGAAATGTGTTTTTCAAGATGGCGGCTCTGGCGGCCATCTTGGATTTTGGACCAACCCAAAAAATAACAACACTTGGTCAGGACCATCTCAGGATCATTTCAGCCAAGTTTCATCTTAATCCCACTGGTAGAACTTGAGAAGAAGTTGAAAATGTGTTTTTCAAGATGGCGGCTCTGGTGGCCATCTTGGATTTCGGACCGACCCGAAAAATAACAACGCTTGGTCAGGACTATCTCAGGATCATTTCAGCCAAGTTTCAGCTTAATCCCAGTGGTAGAACTTAAGAAGAAGTTTAAAATAGGTGTTGTTCAGGAAAACAGTGATTGCGCAATCATGTCACAAAATGGCCGCCATGGCACAAATGTCGAGAGTTTTTCGGACCCGAAAAATAACAACATTTTATGGGCTGCCCTTCCTGAACATCCCTACCAATTTTCAGCTCACAGGTACCAGTGGAACTGTAGAAGAAGTTTAATATGTGTTTTTCAAGATTTCGGCTATGGCGGCCATCTTGGATTTCGGACCGACCCGAAAAATAACAACACTTGGTCAGGACCATCTCAGGATCATTTCAGCTAAGTTTCAGCTTAATCCCACTGGTAGAACTTGAGAAGAAGTTGAAAATGTGTTTTTCAAGATGTCGGCTATGGCGGCCATCTTGGATTTCGGACCGACCCGAAAAATAACAACACTTGGTCAGGACTATCTCAGGATCATTTCAGCCAAGTTTCAGCTTAATCCCAGTGGTAGAACTTAAGAAGAAGTTTAAAATAGGTGTTGTTCAGGAAAACAGTGATTGCGCAATCATGTCACAAAATGGCCGCCATGGCACAAATGTCGAGAGTTTTTCGGACCCGAAAAATAACAACATTTTATGGGCTGCCCTTCCTGAACATCCCTACCAATTTTCAGCTCACAGGTACCAGTGGAACTGTAGAAGAAGTTTAATATGTGTTTTTCAAGATGTCGGCTATGGCGGCCATCTTGGATTTCGGACCGACCCGAAAAATAACAACACTTGGTCAGGACCATCTCAGGATCATTTCAGCTAAGTTTCAGCTTAATCCCACTGGTAGAACTTGAGAAGAAGTTGAAAATGTGTTTTTCAAGATGGCGGCTCTGGCGGCCATCTTGGATTTCGGACCGACCCGAAAAATAACAACACTTGGTCAGGACTATCTCAGGATCATTTCAGCCAAGTTTCAGCTTAATCCCAGTGGTAGAACTTAAGAAGAAGTTTAAAATAGGTGTTGTTCAGGAAAACAGTGATTGCGCAATCATGTCACAAAATGGCCGCCATGGCACAAATGTCGAGAGTTTTTCGGACCCGAAAAATAACAACATTTTATGGGCTGCCCTTCCTGAACATCCCTACCAATTTTCAGCTCACAGGTACCAGTGGACCTGTAGAAGAAGTTTAATATGTGTTTTTCAAGATGTCGGCTATGGCGGCCATCTTGGATTTCGGACCGACCCGAAAAATAACAACACTTGGTCAGGACCATCTCAGGATCATTTCAGCTAAGTTTCAGCTTATTCCCATTGGTAGAACTTGAGAAGAAGTTGAAAATGTGTTTTTCAAGATGGCGGCTCTGGCGGCCATCTTGGATTTCGGACCGACCCGAAAAATAACAACACTTGGTCAGGACCATCTCAGGATCATTTCAGCTAAGTTTCAGCTTATTCCCATTGGTAGAACTTGAGAAGAAGTTTGAAATGTGAAAAGTTTACGGACGGCGGACGGCGGACGGCTGACGGCGCACGGCGGACGACGACGGACGAAGCACGGTAACTATAGGTCATCTTGACCCTTTGGGTCAGATGACCTAAAAAGGCCACACAAGATATCACAACTTGCAGATGACACGACACTTTTTCTAAGATCTAAAGATGACATAAAGAAAGCCTTAAATATAATTGAAACTTTTGGTACATACTCAGGACTAATCTTAAATAGGGAAAAATCTAAAGGGTTGAGACTAGGGAACCAAACAACAATAAATGACAAATTTGAAAATATTGAATGGTGTGAATCATCAATTAAAGCATTAGGGATTTTCTTTGGGCTTCAAACAAAAAACATGTTAGAAAAAAATTGGCAAGAAAAAATAGAAAAAATCAACAAGACTTTAAATAACTGGAAACGAAGAAAACTATCCATTATTGGAAGAATACAAATAGTAAAAGCATTACTTGTGCCAAAACTAACATACCTTATTTCTGTAATTTACACTCCTCCGCAAATAATTACTCAATTAGAAAAACTAATTTATGATTACATTTGGGAAGGAAAGAGAGAGAAAATTAAACGAAAAACTATGATACGGACATACAAGGATGGAGGAATAAAAATGATTGACATCAGATCGCACATTAATACCATACGAATAAGCTGGGTAAAAAATTTTTTAGCATCCGATGAAGCACTATATGGAAAACAATACCCCAGTTACAACTGGATAAATTCGGATCGGATATGTTTGTTTGCAAAATGAATCTAGACAGCATGAAACACCTAGAAGGAAGTGATACCATCTCTCCATTCTATTATGAAATTATCTCAACTTTAATTACAATAAACTCAAACAGTCAACCACCGAAAAATTATAAGGACATTATGTCACAAATAATATGGGGAAATAGATTTATAAAACTCAATGGAAAATGTCTATGCTATAAAAACTGGATAGATTCAAATATAATAAGAATTATTGATATACTTGATAACAATGGGAAAATATGTGAACACACTATATTGGAAAAGCTAAAAATAAAACACAACTGGATAAGTGAAGTAAATAAACTGAAAACTGCAATTCCAAATACATGGATAAAGAAAATAGAAGACGAAAAAATTAAAAAAGAAAATATGCAGATAAAAAAGATACAAAACATCACAATGAAATTACCAAAAGAGCCTAAACTAGACATAACAAAAAGTAATAACCAGAAGATATACAAACAACTTATTCACATGGTGTCTGATAAACCCTCAGGTCATTTATACTGGGTTTATCATCTACAAATAACCACAGAACACTTAAAATGTGCTTGTGAATTTATATTTTATGACATTGAAGATAATAAATTGAAAGAATACCGATGGAAATTAATGAACAAAATTCTGCCAACAAAACAAATTCTATGCCAATGGAAAGTAAAACCTGACCCATTCTGCAATATATGCCCAAACACCATAGAAGATTATCAACATTTCTTCATAACTTGTCCTTATCTAACCAACTTCAAAACAGATATGAATAGAATCTTTTTAGAATTGGGATATAACAAAAATATGCTAAATTTAAAAAACCTTGTGATAGGATATAAAATCTCATACAGAAAATACTCTGATATCAACCAACTGTTGACAATCATGGGTTATTCTATATACAAAAGCTATTTCATGAGTGATGGGAAAACCACCCGAATTAACATACAGCCAATATTAAAAAAATATATGAAACAATTGGAAGACAACTACAAACACAGAAATAAACAACTCTCCTCTGTCTTCAAAACTGTGATGCGTTGTTTATCAGAGTAGAAATCCATCCCTCTTGTACTGCTAAACACTTTACAAAGTCTTTTCAGTTAGCCTTCCACTGTAAGTTTGCATCTGCGACATATATCCAGTCAACACTACAAATGTAAACAAATACCAAAACATCAATGACCTAGAATGTACATATTTTAAATCACGACAGTGACGACATCAGTGGGAAATCCCGAAGACAAATGTGACCTTCCGGGAAACTTCTGAGGTATAATTATTATAACTAGAACTGTAAGCCGATGGCTGACTAATACCCCCCCGCTACCTCTTATTAGAGGTGTCTGACATGTTTTTGAAAAAAACATGATGTAGTACAAGTTGTATATAACATGCATTATATAATGTCAACAGTCAGCAGAATTTTAAAAGCCGAACGGACAAATTTTAACCTGTGTATAGTAATCCTCAACATTACTTACTGCGAAGTTTCATTGAAAATGACCCAGTAGTTTAGAAGAAGTGGTCCAGACATCATGTTATTACGGAAACCTGTGTATAGTCACCTCATTACCATGGCAACCAAAATTTTGACAAACGAAACCCTGTATGCAAATCTATACATGGTCCCCAACAATACTGCCAAGTTTCACTGAAATTGATCCAGTAGTTTAGGAGGAGTTGTCCGGACAACACATTATAATGGAAACCTGTGTATAGTGACCTAGTTACCATGGCAACCAAAATTTTGACAAACAAAACTCTGCATGCACATCTACACATGGTCCCCAACAATACTGCCAAGTTTCATTAAACTCGATCCAGTGGTTTATACGAAGTTGTCCGGACAACACGTTATTACGGAAACCTGTGTATAGTGACCTGGTTACCATGGCAACCAAAATTTTGACAAACGAAACTCTGCATGCACATCTACACATGGTCCCCAACAATACTGCCAAGTTTTATTGAAATCGATCCAGTAGTTTAGGAGGAGTTGTCCGGACAACATTTTATTATGGAAACCTGTGTATAGTGACCTGGTTACCATGGCAACCAAAATTTTGACAAACGAAACTCTGCATGCACATCTACACATGGTCCCCAACAATACTGCCAAGTTTCATTAAACTCGATCCAGTGGTTTATACGAAGTTGTCCGGACAACACGTTATTACGGAAACCTGTGTATAGTGACCTGGTTACCATGGCAACCAAAATTTTGACAAACGAAACTCTGCATGCACATCTACACATGGTCCCCAACAATACTGCCAAGTTTTATTGAAATCGATCCAGTAGTTTAGGAGGAGTTGTCCGGACAACATTTTATTATGGAAACCTGTGTATAGTGACCTGGTTACCATGGCAACCAAAATTTTGACAAACAAAACCCTGCATGCACATCTACACATGGTCCCCAACAATACTGCCAAGTTTTATTGAAATCGATCGAGTAGTTTAGGAGGAGTTGTCCGGACAACATTTTATTATGGAAACCTGTGTATAGTGACCTGGTTACCATGGCAACCAAAATTTTGACAAACGAAACCCTGCATGCACATCTACACATGGTCCCCAACAATACTGCCAAGTTTTATTGAAATCGATCCAGTAGTTAAGGAGGAGTTGTCCGGACAACATTTTTCTACGGACAGACGGACAGACGGACAGACAGACAAGCTGATTCCAGTATACCCCCCCTAACTTCGTTGCGGGGGGGTATAATAAATACATTTATATTTATACTTATTATGTTGTTCTAAATAAAGATTATACCAATTATCTCAGTCAAATACAGTTTAAGCCTTACTGTACCATAAGCTTAGCCTACACAAAAACACGTGGTGTGCACTGTGCATTGATAAAGGCTATGCACCAAATAACCTTTCAGAACAACTTATATTATTACCATAAAACACAAGTAACGATAAAGATAAAATTCAATTATATAAGGAAAATACTTACAAATAACGATGTTATCCACACGAAGCTATAATTAATCCTGGAATAGGCCTACTCCACACGCGTCTCCACGCGTTACATTACACCGGAAACAGTAAAGTAAATGTAATATCTCAAGCCGGAATTAGCGGACGCGGATAAAGCGTGTTTGTTTTTCTATCTTTCTTTTCTTATCATAAAAAAAAACTATAGACACTATCTTTCTGATTAACTATAACATAATTACAATGCATCTGGTACTTATACAATTCAAATTAATATATGATTTTTTTTGTTAAATTACTTAATAAAATTTTACAGTACTTTTAATTATACCGGTTTATATGTACATGTATATAGACCTCTATGTAACTTTTTGTTCTTCTTCCTGCTTTACAAATCTCATAGCAACTAAATACTGTATTTATATATTTAATCTAAAATTAGCAAGATTATCAGTGTTTGTATGGTAAGAAATAGGTGGAAAGAATGAGTTATTTCCCTTTATTTTATATTTATTGATGGAATCATTTGTAATTAGCTCATCCAAATTACACTTCAAATCTAATAACACAGTTTTGTATATCCCAAATTTTACAGTTTTATTGTGTATCATGATTCTTATTCAAGAAAATATGATAAATAGTAGTATAATTGAAACTTTATATTTCAAAAGACTTTATTTAATATTCAATATATTATTCCAGTATTTATAACAGTTGACTATATTATTGTGTATGCAAGTGAAAGTGGAATTGTGGAATTATTGTGTATGCAAGATGAGTGTTGAATGGTAGTCCTATTGCATTAGGAAATTGTATTGTAAATTAAAATGTTGATCTTGAATAAAATGAACTGTATCAAAAAAAAAAAGAACCTCGAATTATGATAATTTTAAAATTATTATCCTAGAAATTATATAAGAGATTAAAAGCGGTATAAAATAGAATACTTCTGAAAATGTATACTGTGTACGTAATTAAAATGCATTAGGGCGGAACATATATGTCAAATAAGAAACAAATAATGCATTAGGGCGGAACATATATGTCAAATAAGAAACAAATAATCAGAAACATTTATACTACTTTTTAATAAAAAAATCAACGTATCTGTGTATATACAGAGAAATGTAATGATAAATGACAAAGGCTATTTGCGATCAGAATTCACTGTTTTCGAATTCCGGATGCTATCTTCAACTATCTTACAAAACAAACAAGTGTATGACATTAATTCTATCTAGAAACTCGTGACGAAGGTCTCCTTAATATCTAACCCAGTGTCTATTTTTAGTGATACTATTTTTTCAGTCGCCATTTCAGCGACATATTATCAATACGTAGTACTCGCGTTTTGTTTCATGACAGATACATATTCATATGAATCACTTCACTAACATCTCGACATCGCTCTTAAACAGATGAAATAAACATTTGGCAAATACAATGTATATAATCTCTTTATCAACTCACTTTGAAATAAGTTCAGCTGGACTTTTTGAACATAAGATGGCAGATTTTAAGTAGATTTAAATATCTAGACCATCTAAAAATACATACAAAAATAAATGTGGATAATTTCTTATTTACCGGTACATTTGAGTGGGAGGGTTTTTGATGAGGGTTGATCTGTTTGAAAAAAAAAACTCCTATCCGTATAGTCTATCGTCAATTACTTCACGATAATTAACCAATGGAAACTGCCGTGACATGCAAAACATGATAGAACATGTTGTATAAGATTTTTCACCGTATAGAAACCCCTATAGGTTTTTCTTCAGTTTACAAACCGTTTGTGTTGCCCCCTCTAGCTATTTGTTATTTTATTAATATCTATAATTTCATCTAACACTCGGGCGCTCTCAATTTATGTTTTTATCTGAGCTCACTGGAGCAATTATTTCGTATCACAAGGGGTTGCAACATTTGACGTCAATCCACATCAGCGTCTGTTGATGCTGATAACATATCCCAGAAGTCCCTGAAACAATATTCTCACGTTTTCACATTCCGAAATCACGTGTCACTGAGAACTTAAGGCCCAGGGTGCTTCAAGACTTGTTAACTTGAACCAATTGTTAGTGAAAAATCACTCAAATTGTTGATGATACGAAAAATAACTTTCATGGCAAAATAATTGTTCAAACATAATAATCTTGTTTACTTCGGCAAATATAAGCAAGTGAAAGGATTACTAACATTATCAGATTTGTGTATTCATTTTTTAATTTGTGCCGTGCGACTGGTTCACCCTTCCGAAGCTTTGTTCAACCGGGGTCAGTAAGTGCTAGCATTGTTAATAATTGAAATCTTGAAATCTTGGGAATATACGACATGAAACTCAAACGTGACTGCCGGGGGAGAAGAAGAGGGGGGGGGGGGGGGGGGGGTGTGGTATGAATGAATAAACAGTTCATGTTGTAAATTTCAGTGCGTGCAGCGGAATCGCGTGCAGTTCCCCAAACCCGGCTTTTCAGTACACATAATATATATATTGCTCTGTTCTGAAGCTGTGTGACCTGTGGCTAGATCAGAATTACCGAGGACAAACGAAATTATAAGCTTTTATTATTTCAAACTGTTAATAACAAAAAAAATTACAATACAATTTTAGTTTGGGATTGTTTAACCCACGGCATATTTGCATGTCACGCATTTGTTTGGATGAGAGAGAGTACAGAATTATATGATAGCGATATGAAATCAAAATAAACTGAATTTAACATGCTTATAATGCTTATGAAAACAAACAAACAAGCATTTACTTCGGAACGCAGAATCGTCGTTCGAATACAAATATAAGACATTCGGAGCACAGATATGGCACTGTAAATTTCAATAAATACTTTCAATTGAAAATATGTCATGCAGAGCATGGGTACATGAAGTATTAAACTGAAAAGATAATTCGGAAACTAAGATGTCAATCTTAACAGAAAAGAGAAAATTGGAAAAAGAATGTAACCTTACAAAAACACAATGATGCCTGTTTCTTATGGTTCCAAATTACACGCTGTTCGGACTGGGATGTGATCCATATTTACAATGCGGGCTTCGTAGATGAAGCAGAAGACGCCTACCCTTTTGGAACACCTGGTCTTGTTGTCTTCTAATTTCAAGGGTTTCGTATAAATTTCTCCTTTACTGGACGTAAAAACATACCCGACCACGTGGGTTTTCACTGGGTACTCAAGTTTCCTCCGACATTAAGACCATCGCATGCTAGTATTTTGGCCAACAAGAGTGATTGATATCTGCTAAAATAGCGTATTTCATTAAAGTGTTAAAATTTATAAAGTCTATATATAAACCGGTTCGCAAGCGTTTCGCTTTTGTTACATATACTTAATGATTAATGCTTAGTAAGACGTGGCTGCGCTGAATACAATGAGCCGCTAAATATAAAATGGCGAAGCGCTTCTTGACTTACACCAATGGTAGTTCAACAATCTGGTTTATATAGGCATATATCGGTAAGATATTTTAACTTTATTTATTGTAGATCTATGTACGTATCGTTTTTTTAATTCCAAATCGCGTTGCCGACTTTAGAAAAACCACCCAATCAATTATTGGAATATATGTGAAATTACAGTGTATACAAGTTTAAATCGGCATTTCTGCAGTAGATCGCTGTTTCACTGTCGACTTTCATGAATGTAAAATCTTTTATTTGCATAAGCTGACAAATTCTATCTTCAATTTCGCAATTCCGATTCGGCGTTGGAATTTCCGATGAAGTTCTTGGTGATTTTGTCACAGCGTGGTTAAGAAAGGTCGAAAGGGCCCCAATTTCAAACTAATTTGTTCGTTTTTAGGGAGAAATTTAGTTGCAAAATCAGATTGGCTACGTCGTGGAATCGTCGGTGAGTAATGGAAAGATGGAGTTGCACTTGTGTTAAACGAAACCATGGTAACCAAAGGTTAGAATTTTGCACTGGAATAACAAAAAACAACGGCAACCGGCGGCTGGCTTTAAAACATTACAGTGAAATAAGCGAAACAACGGTAACCGTCGGGATCTAAAACTTTACGGTGAAAAAAGCGAAACAGCGGTAACCGGCAGGTTCTGAAAACTAACAGTGAATAAAACCCCGAAACAACGGCAATCGGCGGGCTTTGTAATTTTACAGCGAGAAATAACGAAACAACGGTAACCGGCGGGCTCTAAAACTTTACAGTGAAAAAAGCAAAACAACGGTAACCGGCGGGCTCTAAAACTTTACAGTGAAAAAAGCAAAACAACGGTAACCGGCGGGCTCTAAAACTTTACAGTGAAAAAAGCAAAACAACGGTAACCGGCGGGCTCTAAAACTTTACAGTGAGAAAAGTGAAACAACGGTAAAGTATTATTATCGGTAATTAAAACAAATTTCGATTGAAAAAAAAACATGTATAATTCCGTACAGGTAAAACTGCTTGTTTCCATCGAAACATACAGTGAATACGCCGGAAATCTCCCCCACACAATGTGATTAGAACGATAATTTGGTCATTTGACTTTGTAATTTCGTCATACAAACCGAAATCAAGAAGTCAGAATCATTAGAACAACAAACAATCTACATCAGTAATACTACTTCCTGTCTTTTGATTGGTTGAGAAGTTGAACTTTGACCGGAAATCACGTGGGTCAATGCAACGTGCTGATTGTTGACGTCGTCACAATTTGGCGGGAATATATACGAGATGATGTGTTTTCGCACAAATATAATCCGCGGTTCACAGAAAACAACACTGCCACTGCGACTTAATAGTATTGTGGGAGAAACAGGTCACACGACTCGTGCTTAATGGATATTGAATTTATTTCACTCTAGTTAATTATTTTTCAAAAGTTACAAAAGACACTCGCTAAAGCTCGTGTCTTTTGTAACGTTAAACAATAATTAACTCGAATGAAAGGACCTCTTACAGGAACAATAGAATTTTGCCCACGAACCAATTTAAACTTAACTGAGTGTTATTTATAGCACATTGGAGGACTACCCATGAAATGTGTTTAAAAAATTCAAAAGGTCCCTATGGCCTGTGATGTGACCTATTTAGTGCCTCAACTATGGGTGTACGACAGGGTTCACTATTACATCAAACAAATCTATCGAAACAAAATGTTTCATTAATAAATGATTTCATTTTTGAATAAGTAGGATCGGCTGCATATGATAATTGCAAACATATATCAGAATATTGAAAGATAACAATTTTATGCAATCTCAAACATAAAAAATGTGAAATTTTTTGGCACATTTTCAGGAATGACAACTTTTCACGGAAGCGTTGCACTAACTTCCGGTTCTCGTACACCAAAATTATTTACACATTATTTGACCCATTCTATCAAGTATCTGTGGTGAAAATTTCAGGAAAAACCGGAACCGGTAAAATTGTCATTTAAAGGTCAAAATGTAGCAAGGACTGTTTCCAAGAAAATTCAATGACTATAGAACCATGCCCCTGTTTGGTAGTTGCTGAAATAACGTTGACCTAAATAAGTTTTTTTCTCTACATTAGTGGTGTTTTTCAAGTTTAACCTACTAGTGATACATCCTATTCTCGTTCTTTCACTCAGTCATATATTTTATATGATTTGTTGCATGCCTAGGGTGAATATTTTAGATAATTGGAGGACCAGTTTTGTCATTTAAAGGTGATTATTCTTAAATCTACTGTAACCAACTGGATTCATAATTATCATAAAATCTTATCAATAAGCTTTATTGATAATTAATATTTCTATTAGAATAATAAGTATAGTCTATAGAGCATTATGTAACTACAATAAGTTGAATTAAATACTTTGATGTTCTATGTACATTATAAGCAATGTAGTTTTTCATTAACCATAAGACAGTCTTATGGATGAATTAATTTTTCATAATTAACCAAAAGACTGACACAGAGGAGATGTATTTCTGCAAAAGTCATTCAACGGATTTAACGGTTTTGAAGTTTTCAATGTTAACTATTTTATTACATCTCCAAAAGAGGACAAACTCCCTGGATATAAGACAAACCTAGCCAGAGAGAACAATATTAAACTGACAGTAATTTGCACATTGAATCTAAAGACTTTAACGACAATATCAGTAACACCCTTAACTGTACTCTTAAGAGATATAATTGCAGTTTGGAAAATTCTATTCCATTTACTTTTCAGTTGTTGTCAATATAGTCGCTTTAATGATCGCAAGCACCCAAAGCATATAATCTAAAACTAGCCTGTAGTCTGAAAGACAATACATAGATATCGATGATAACTGTAAATCTTGACTCCCCACAAAATTCTTGGTTGAAGCAATTGCTTTTTATTGGGTTATCTGGCCCAAAGGGTCAGGATGACCTATTGTCATCGTGCTTCGTCAGTCGTCGTTTGCCGTGCGCCGTCCGTAAACTTTTCTTTAACACTCTTCTTCTCAATAACCAAAAGGCTCAGGATGCTGAGATTTGGCCAGTAGGTACCTTGGATAGAGTGCTACAAAGTTTCCTCATATTAATGACCTTGACCTGCAATGTACTTTCAAGGTCACAGGGGTCAAATGTGTTGAAAATATTTCAAGCAACTTCTTTTCAGTAACTAAAAGGCCTACGGTAATGATATAATACATGGAGCATGCTGGGATAAAGAGGCTACCAAGGTTGTTAAAATGAATGATCTTAACCTACTTTCAAGGTCACAGGGATCAAATATTTAGAACTTTTTAAGCAACTTCTTCTCAATAACCAAAAGGCCCAGGGTTATGATTTTTGGCCTGTATGATGCTGGGATGAAGGGCTACCAAGGTTGTTCAAATGAATGACCTTTACCTACTTTCAAGGCCGCAGGGGTCAAATATTTTAATATCATAAACAACCAAAAATATATACATTGTATAGTCAGATGACCGTGAAGGCCCGTTGGGCCTCTTGTTACATTCTGGTATAATTCAGGTATCATCCATATCTATGTACTGTCTATTAGACAACAGGCTAATTGGTTAGTTTTAGGAACAATCATTTAGACCTTTAAATGACAAAACTGGTTCTCCAATTATCTAATTTATTTCACCCTAGGCATGCAACAAATCATATAAAATATATGACTAAGTAAAAGAACGAGAATAGGATGTATCACTAGTAGGTTAAACTTGAAAAACACCACTAATGTAGAGAAAAAAACTGTTATTTAGGTCAATGTTATTTCAGCAACTACCAAACAGGGGCATGGTTCTATAGTCATTGAATTTTCTTGGAAACAGACCTTGCTACATTTTGACCTTTAAATGACAATTTTACCGGTTCCCGATTTTCCTGAAATTTTCACCACAGATACTTGATAGAATGGGTCAAATAATGTGTAAATAATTTTGGTGTACGAGAACCGGAAGTTAGTGCAACGCTTCCGTGAAAAGTTGTCATTCCTGAAAATGTGCCAAAAAATTTCACATTTTTTATGTTTGAGATTGCATAAAATTGTTATCTTTCAATATTCTGATATATGTTTGCAATTATCATATGTAGCCGATCCTACTTATTCAAAAATGAAATCATTTATTAATGAAACATTTTGTTTCGATAGATTTGTTTGATGTAATAGTGAACCCTGTCGTACACCCATAGTTGAGGCACTAAATAGGTCACATCACAGGCCATAGGGACCTTTTGAATTTTTTAAACACATTTCATGGGTAGTCCTCCAATGTACTATAAATAACACTCAGTTAAGTTTAAATTGGTTCATGGGCAAAATTCTATTGTTCCTGTAAGAGGTCCTTTAGTCCATATCCAATAACCACTCGTCGTGTAACCTCTATATGTATGCTTTATATGAAATCCCTATATAATGTACATGAGCTCATATATATATGATTTGTATGAAATCCCTATACAATGTATGAGCTGATATTTATATATGATTTGTATGAAATCCATATACAATGTATATGACCTCATATAAATACATGGTTTGCAAGAAATCCCTATGTATGTACCTGTATAATAGTGAAATGATTTTCTTGTATGTCAATGAAGCCGTTCCGTATTACTTCAAATATTGGCATACGTTGTGTATTTAAGGTCGTTTTATCCATGTAAAATTAGACTGGTGCGATTGTGTTTTCGCTTTTCCTTTCCTTTTTTCCCCAAATTGACGATCAAAATAACAAATTATTTGTACAGCTGTCTATTACCTTTTTATTTTTCTAGTCCCTAATTCTGCAAGTCAGTAAAAATCAGCTGGCGTTATTATTTATCGTTTGGTTTTAACTAAATGTGATTGTACAGATAACTGTTGGTAACACTGAGTTGGTTTGATTGTGTTCAAAGCAGCAACATTAATAAGCTTAGAACAGTGCGTACTAGATGGACAGTGGCTTCGACAAAGGAAAGCCAATACCTTCTTCTCCTCTAGACCCACAAGGGAATGGAACAAGCTCCCTGAGGAAGCAGTAACATCAGCCACACTGGAGAGGTTCAAGGCCATGCGCCGAGTTAATTACACTCCAGTGGAGGCAAACTCTAGATAAGGAAGAAGAAGAAGAAGGAATGAAGGAAGGAAGAATTAGAAGAAGAAGAAGAAGAAGTATTAACAATACAATACACTTTGTATGATAATTCCGTATAAAATGGTTTTCACCTTTTCCAGCCGTCCAATTATGTGATCAAATTCGGCAAACATATACATTCAGTATATAAATAAACCAAGCATATATATATAAATGAGTGTTTAACTGGCCACAAAAAAAAAAAAAAAAAACAATCCCCCTCCCTCCCCCCCCCCCACCCCCCCCCCAAAAAACTAGAAATATTAATAGTGTGCCATTGAGTACAGTGAAATCTGTGACTTCAATGAAGTCTTTCTTCAGCTTCGCAAATCCAACCCGGCTTTCAAGTTTCCACGGCGCGGTTTAGTTACATTATCAGAGAGATCAATGATGACCCAATTTTGAACATTTTTGTCGATGTTTAAATATAGCTTGTGTCTTTCTTCTGAAAAGATGGCCCTGGAGATATGTAATACATTGTACCTAGCCTCGTCACCAGCTAAACTACAATCTGAGCATGTCAGAATAGAACTTCAGAGACGTATTAGGTAATTATAAGTATGTATACGGATTACCGACACATAACGATGAATACTTGATCAGTTTCTTTAATTTTAACAGACACCAAACAGGGTTACTGGCGATCTTATGGAGACTGGCAGACGGCTTATTGTAAAAAGCTAACCCATTTCAAATAATACTGCGTCTCATGAGGCCGATTCAGAGCTGATAACAATCGCGTCATTACCGATTCTAACGAAATCTTCTTTTCAAGGTAAGCCGTTAGGACGAGAGCGTGAAGTTCATTGCTGAATGGGTACATACGCAACGAAACCCAAGGCTTTATACATACAAGCTACCTTAATGAACCATCTTTTCTCGAGGTAACGTCGTGGGAATGTGTCTATTAAAGGCCGATTTTATCAATAGTACTATTTTAAACTATATTTTATAATAAAAACTAGATAGCTCTGACGTCATATATATAACTGACGTCAAAGATGAAAGACATCGACGTGAAGCTACGTTCCAGTTGAAGACACTGCAATAAGCATTTTGTTAAATTGGATCGATCAACGAAGAATGCCATAGAGAAAAGACAAATCCAGTACCAGGAAAACATTTAGTGAAAAGGCAAGTCTTGATAAAAATAAAGTAGTGAACCGCAAAGCCAGGATTCGACTCCTCGATCGGAAAAAGGCATCGAGTTGTTTTCGTTAGAATGCACAGTGAAATTGTTTTGACAGAGTTCTCAAAATGAGGACATAGCACTACTTAGATTTGACCAAAATTGACATACCACATATAATCGATAAGGCAGAGACGTCCAGGTCACCTGGTTTTATTTTTAGTGTAGCACTTTGAAAAAAAATCTTAATGCAATGAAAATGGCTTTGTTGGCGCTTAGGTTTCAGTGCTAATTTTTGATAGCCCGGAGAAGTATCATATTTTTAGAGAAAAATCGAAATGATATAAGATAGGCAACATATTTGTAAAATTATTCAGAAATTACGATGAATAGAGGTATTGGGTGGCCGAAGAAAATTGTGGTTTGGCAGTGTCTTCGTTCGAGTTGGCTTTCCTTGTGATATCAGACATATTTAAGTATCGTTTCAAATGGACGTTATTTAAGTAACTATCTTCTACAGATAAAATTGAAATTTTGTTCCAATTACTTTAATTTCAGAACAGTGTGTCTACTCCTCAATTTTTTTACTTATTAGAGGAATGTTAATTATTCCAGGCGACACCATAAGAAATCCAGATCCAATATTGTCAATCGCAATTATTTATATTTGATAATCTCTCTGTCTGAATACAACTTCTTTTTACAATATTATCTTTACACGTACACAAGTACAATTTTTATATATCTTTCTGTTTATTTATAGCAACGCATTAATAAAAATAATTATGAAAAAAACTAGTCCCCAAAACCCATTGTCTAGGTAATTGTGAAATATTTAGAAGGGCATATTTGTACAAAGTGTCAAATGTGCTACCAAGATTATTTAATGTCAAATCGTATCGTTTGACGGAGCGAATCAGTGATAGTTCTGGTTCACGACAGAAAACAAGATTTGGTTCAAGGTAAGACATTTGTCGAGAAAACAGTTTAAGATTAAGTTAAGCTCTGTTACATATGGTAGCACAATTGGCGACGCAAAAACTACTACCAGTGTAGAGAATAAGTGTCAAAGGCGTGAGTGACGTCCCCCCAGGGAGGAAAGAACACGGAATACTGGTCACTTCTGAATAATTGATGGCCGTTATGACGTAGGTACTTCAATTTCCTAGATCATCTTCTCGTAATTAGCAAAAAGTACTACTTAGAAAAGAAGTTAATTAGTTTCTAATGTCATCAGCTAATGGCAGGAAAGCGGCACTGGAAATTGCAAAATTAGCGAAAATACTGGAAAGCGACATCTTAAGAAATATAGACAAAAGTTGTTTCCAGTAACAATGCGATTTTGGAAACATAAAAAAATCGTGTGTGTTAAGATCGTAATGAGTTATGATGGTACCACTGGCATAAGCACATAAAATGTGCAATGCAATTTCAATGATATTGACCGAGAACTCTACATGAAACTGATATAAATAACAAGTTCATATTGTAATTAATACAAAACTAAAATTATTAATTAAAAAGACTGTAGTCAATATGTATTATTTATTGCAATTGACTATGTGTGTGATGTATCTTATATTATACCTTTACATTTTGAAAAGTTGTACTTGAGGGAGTGGGTTGTCATCTTGAAGATACAGTACGAAGGGTTGATTCCTTGTTGACAATATTGTTGTTGAATTCGGAGGAAAGACTTGACAGTAGGCTGTTGGCATTCACAAGGGAACAAACATGCAAGTGTTTCCTTTGTTAATATTTTGCCCCTAGTTTAATCGATTTTGAGTTCGCTTTGGTATTCTCTGATTTTGTTTATTAATGTATCAAAATATACAATTAGTCAACAGCAATATGAACACAATGTTGCAACAAAGTGACTGAAATTGATCCTGCTTTTCCACTGTTAAGGTGTGGCCTCAATGCCATTCATGCCGGTTTGTGTGTTGCCTTTGGAATAAATATAGCAATCATATAGAGAGCCTTGTGTGAAAACCTATTTGTTCAAATAGCAAACCAGCACATGAAAATCTTTAGCTGTGTTTGCTCTACACTGAGTGACCACTGCCTTGACCAGTAACAGCCTTGACCTCACGTGTTACTCATATTTCAAACAATGAATACTTCAGGCGGTCCTGATTGAAACCAGGAAAGCCTGGCCTTGATCTTTACCAGTCTAAGCAAAGGGAAAGAATGTCAGTTTATGGGTATCATTGTCCTCTATAATAAAATCGATCTTTAGGAAGCTTTTAGTAATACGTCTTGTATATTGGCCGATTTGATTTCTGCTTACATAGATAACATTGAAAAGGGTAAGTAATGAAATAGTCTTGTGTTTTGTACTTCTCGTTGGAAATTGGCCATCCATCAAAGTTGAATAACCAGATGACTGTGTCATGACTGTTACATTGTCCTTTGTATAAGATTATCATGCTACATCCGTTCGAATTATGTAAACATTCAAATATAATAATTTGATTAAACAAAAGCGTGTTCAGCTAACTTGATGATAATAATGCTGAATTATGAAGGTTTTATGTTATGTTAAATTGCATATTGTCGGTTGCACAAAATCATCGATTCGCGGATTTGTATAAATTCGATAACGCGCTGAAATATGACACGCTCAAATAAGTACGTTCACGGTATTTATTAAGGATCTTACATAGGTGTCAATGTAATATGTAATTGATCAAACGAGTTCAATAATTTGAAATGTCACAAGCCTTTATAGGTGAGCGGAAAATTTTTTTTAACGCGTAGAATAAATTCTATGTTACATTGATACGAGTGCAAGATTCTATTTATCACATAACTGATATTCATGAGAATACACGCCAAACTCTTTTCACTAGGAGAGAGATGTTGTTCTGACGGTAAAATTTCACTTACGAGACAATCATGTGATGTTCTAAAAACGTTATTCAATTATGACGTCACAATAGTGTTATCACTCGCGTGCATTACCATGTTTGAATAAAATATGAACTTTATGTTTTAACAACAATTATAAAACAAGGTATCCAATGTATATGCATCACTCTAGTCTACGTTTGTTCTATGCGCACATGTTACTTACTTTTGTATCTTTTTGCCGTTGGATGACAGAGACATATACTGAAAACATTCAAACATCAGGGAAAGTCTTCTTAACCTATGGATGTTTTCTTAGCTTTACCCCCTGGATTAACACTCGATTCTCATAAATTCGAGGATTAAATGTTAATCCATTGAATGATGAGGAGATTGTCACCGTGAAGCCCAACACCTAAATCTTGCCTGTATATTTCTATACCGATGGATAATCGGTCAGAAACTAACTGTGACACAGTTTATGCTTGCCCCAGGAGACCATTACTCTAATGGCTGTACAGGTTGCACTTTGTCATTGTAAACACAAGCTTTCATTACATTTTGAGTGTCGTTGTTTCTTTGTTTAAAGGAATTCTTGAGCCTACTTAATCTTGACTCCTCAGATCCTTGTTAAGATTTTTTTTGAAACACTTTTTCAAAAAAAACCCAACAAAATCTTCTATTTAAAAGCAGTGGAACGAATTAAAGGTACCGTAATGCTACACGGTACATTACCGCACGGTCAAACCTTTCCATTTTTCCAGAACAAGATCGTCTTTGGCATACTCTGTCTCCTCCAAAATATGGATAGCCCTGTATTCGTTGTTCCTTGAACAAACGATCACGAAATGCGGTACAGCTCGTCTATACAAACAAATCGGTGCAAATATATTTGAAACGACATATTATTTTGACATATTATTGCATCAGATGTATTTAATATTTTAATGTCTGTACCATATTTTATTGTTAAATTCAAATTGTTTACCTTATGGACTGAAAATAATATTTGTATATTGTCAAATTTTAAGAAATTGTTTATTCCACCACCTGTCATGAATTTATAACTTGAATCAAGAAAACCACCATTCTCTAAAAGTTAACATCTGAAAGCTGCATATTGTCGATATAACGTAATTTTGTAGAATATACGGGTAGTAATTAGCTGTGTGACCTACTAAGTCCTAGAGAAGTTCTGACTCGTGTATTGCAAAAATGGTAGACAAAATAACAAAGTGGCAATAAAAATCAATGACAATAGAAAAAAAAATAGAAATCTTGACGCCAAATCAATAATTTTGTAATCCATTTTGCACTCAATTAATCATATGTTATCGACATTTATTGCTGGTATTTGAAAATATCAGAAACAACGTTGATTAGATTACTTTAAAGCTTATAAATTCTCCGTCAAAATTTGAAAGTAATCAAATGACAGGATAAACTGGAGGTAATCAAACATAATGGTTTTTAAATGTGAATGTTAATTATCAGAGGTAGTTTTAATACAAGAAAGCAATTAACTGAAATATATAAATCTAATTTTGTTTTAAGGTTAAAATGTGCCGTTGATATCATTTTTTCGATGGCTATTAAACAATTCAATTCTACGTCATTTTTGCGAATCACTACTAAAAGTATAAATTTTAGATAAGAGACGTCAATATTGTGTTAAGATAATGACTAATTAATTGCAAAATACATCCTAAATTAACGGCATGCTTCTGTAATTAATTCTCTTAACCACGGAATTGCAATGCAAAAGGACAAAGAAACGTGTGTAGATCACTTTTATTGCCATATTCTAGATGATTAACCGAACTATTAATACATAATTAATAAGCACCCCTCTAACTATGATTTTAATGACTTACAATGTTACCACGCATTAATCTTTAAAGGTATTTTAAACGCCCTGTGTTATCAATTACTTTCGCATTATATTCAAGTTTATGTATAATAATTTGATTTAAGAGTGCCCATCATCGTAAATACGCAATGCATATTCAGCACATTCTAAGGATTGTATCTCATTTTGACTGCGTGTACGGCAGTATGCCCGCAGTTGGCAACGAATATATTCTTTGAAGGGCGTTAGCACTCTATAGTGAATATGTTCGTTGCCAACTGTGGGCATACTACCGTATACGCAGTAAAAATGAGGAACAGTCCTGATATCTACATCATAAATAATATCTAAGGGAAAAAAACCCACAAACAATGAGGTGGGTTGTTACGATGGTAACCACGATGATCATGGTTGCTAAGACCATATAGTCCTTGCGAATCTACATCGATATAATATAACTTTTTAGAAGATACGCAGTGAACATTAATATTGTTTTCATTACATGTGAATTTTTAATTACATTTATGTAAGTAATGTTTAAAGCATTTCAAACAAATTATTCACTTACAACGGCCGTTATGAAGACGCATTGGTATACTAATCCAATAGTGACGCCGTCGAACGTCGCAACAGAAAGTCGCCAATTTTTGGTATTAACGTGAGATATTTTCGAATACGCTTCGATGGAATGAAAAGTTTACCACCATCCTTTTATTGTTAAATTAGACGTTATAGATCACAAATGTGTTCTACGTTTCAATATATTGAAGTTACCAAACAACAGCTGTCATTTAATAGTTAACGTACCGAAGCGTGACCGCCGCCATATTTGAAACAGAAATCAATCAATCGAGAAGGTTCACATTACGCCAATTTGTACATTTTTCGTGATATTTGTGGTAATGTTAGTTTTATCGATGGTATAAATTGCGATGCCATCCTCGCAAAGGATTCACCCGAAATGACTGAAATTGTTGATGGACCGTTAAACAGCATAAAAACAAAAACCAAATTCTAACCTGAGTCATTGCCTAACATCATAGCCGGAAGTGACGTATTGCCAAGTAGCAAGTGATGTATTGTCAAAAAAGGAGCAATAAAATAAAAGATAGACGTGAATAGAAAGAAAAATAAAGTTCGCAAAACTTACAATAGATAAAGAAGATTAGTTTTGAAATTTATGTGTCACAAACACGAGGAAACAAAAGCAACATATCAAATTATACTGATAGATTTGCAGTTCAAATATCACCCGTCTTTGAATGTAAATGCAGCTGGTAAGAGCTGTTGTATACTTTGCTCGATCCTCGGACTGCAGGATCTTCCTTGTTATGACAAAACAAAGAAAAAAAGCTGGAATAAACGAAGAAAAAAATATAATGCACTAGACATCTTAATTAACTCCAAAGAGAGCCGTCAGTCTGCGCATGCTTACAGATTCGACCAGATAAATTCCAGCTGCCGGCATATCTTGTCCAACATTTACCTGCACAACAAACCGTCGATGCCACACATGACTTCCGATGACAACCTGTCTCCTATTTCCTGAAGTACGCATGTCACGCCACCAACTCAGTGCTGCCATCTGTCTTCTTTTTATTACAAACGGAAATTTGAACGTTGGAGTTTATGTGCGTAGATGTTTGTTGAATGGATCGTGCTTATCACGAAATAAAAGCGTCAACCATCTTCGTCAATGACAGAGTATAAATAACTTGTGTAATTAATTGTCAATAGCTTCGGATTGGTTATTCCCCAATGGTTTGTTTATTTCATTCAAGTGCTTAATTTAACGTAACTGTCACTAAGATAGCAACACGTTTTTATTGAACATCATAAACAGTACAGATGTTTGTGCGTAGGGATACATCAGTGATGTTGTGTATATTCATGCCAAAAAATAGTGCTTGGCTTCCCGGTGAGAAAAAAAAAACAAAAAAAAACACCCACCTGTGGTCAGTATTTGGCAACTGACCCCACGTACGTGTGTAGTTCGTGAACCCGCGACCATATATTGGATGGCTAGTGGTAGCAGCATGTCAGACACATTCACCACTTAGTAACCGCGACTCAGAGATTGAGGGCTAGTGGGAGCAGCATGTCAGACACATTCACCACTTAGTAACCGCGACTCAGAGATTGAGGGCTAGTAGTAGCAGAATGTCAGACACCTTAACCATTTGGTCACGGCGACAAAGAGATGGAGGGCTAGTGGTTGCAGAATGTCAGACACCTTAACTACTAGATCACCACGAACTAAACGTGGTTTTGCATTCCAAATGTGAACTAGGAATAAGATAGATATGTATATAACACCAAGGTTACATAAATAAAAATCATCCAACCTTACTTAGAAAAGCTTTCTCAAGAAGAGGTGTGAAACCAAATAAAAACATCTCCAGTGCACCTGAAATATATTCAACCGGTGATACACGTCGATTAAACCACATACGGCATCTTTATTTCAGCATCTCTGAGGAGTTCACTATCACCGAAACCAAATTCCACTCTAGTTCCGGGACTGAAAATATTTCTAAGATAATTATAAAGAAATCGACAGGGAGATTGAAGTACGTCACCAGCTTGGCAAAAGTCACATAACGCAAAATATTATTATTATTATATTTTATGATTTCAAAACGATTTCTGTATGACGGAATCTTTCCCTTTGTGACCCCCCCCCCCTCCCCCTAAAAAAAAGCCCATAAAAAAAAAAATGAAAAACAAAAAAATTAAATTTTGAAGTTATCTTTTGTTGTGACATGTTATTTGATCTATGATGTAACTTACAGCTTGTGTAAAGTAAAACATATTTTACAGGATATCTTCATCTGTTTATCTATACAATCCAACAAATACCCGTTGTTAATGCAGACATGCTTGTCACATTTAATTTGAATATGATACGGCATTTACTGTAAAGGTAGGCATATTCTGAACCAAAAGTCTTTGGGGAGATACACCTTGTGAGAAAGATTGATGAAATCGGTAAGATTTTGTCCCAAGACATAAAGATAATTATACATCTGGTGACAGACAACTTATGATTTTTTCAGAGTATGATAAATAATAAATTATTCACAAAACAGTTGGTAGAATGTACAAAGGTTCAATGACCTCCACATACTAAGCTATGTTTAATGGTAGTTAAACCGCCATGACGTCATCAATGATTTCCCTTGACACGGATTAGAAAAAAAAATCTTCTCAAAGTTCAGACACTACCAAGGACATACATCACCAATTATCCATCGCTTCATATTTTGCAGCAAAATACACATAATTCGTTTCATTGCCGACACAAGTCTGTAAATAAGCCGACAAAGGTCATAGATTCCTCAATCATAATGTTGACTGAAAACCGGAAGTCAATATTTGACCTCGACGAATCATTGTCGAAACAACATTACATTTAATGGCTGCCACGTCTAGGAAAACATAGGATGTTAGAACTACGACGACAATGCTAACATTAGGCTAGGGAAAGTGATATAGAAACATAGTCTTTGTCAGTTTAAAGCTTTGTTTTAAGGAACTCCGAAATGTGACAATGATGGATGTTTCCTGATACAACATCGGGTTCGATACAAGCGTTTTATATACACAGACACGCGACACTGGGCATGCTGTATCATCAAGCACAACCCCCGTGTTTTTCACAAGTGCATAGATCGGTTGAACGTGTTGTAAATTCAGCTGACAAAGCAAGTACATACGAGTTAGTACATCACAAGCATGTAATATCTCGAAAGAGACTTAAAACAACGTTTCCTTATTTATCTTCCACAATATCAAACCGCTACTAATTTGAATGAGTGGTTTGATCCTTTGTGTACAATTAAAAATAGGTTTCGTAAATCCAGTCTCCAAATATGAAAATAATTCAAATACATCATTTTCGAAATCTACAACCATTTTCTAAGTACAACGCAAATGTTATCAGATTTCAACCTCAGTAAATAAGTGTAACGATTTTACTATTTTTAAAACTGAACACGTGTTGACATGGTATTTTCTAACGTTACAACACCGAAGTAATCAGTTTGACATTTCATTACGCAAGAACATGTCCAGAGCTCGGGGGTGCCAGAAACGGTGCATTAAATTTGCAGATTGTCTTTTTCACTCAAAGATATTGCAAGTTACTTCTGACATTTGGAGAAACCCCGCTTGCCGATTTAAACGCCAACAGCACAATGCTGTTTGTAAAATATTCATATTTAATTTTGTGCATGACGAAAAGAAAAACAACATTAAAACACAATGTACAAACACAAAGAAAATATTTGATTATTTTAAAGAAATGTAAATATGTTTTTTTTTCACATGGAACATTTGAAACTTCATTGTGTAGTTCTCAATATAGATGTACCCATTGTTTGTAAAGTCTGAAATGGTACCCAGCCTTAAGGAATGAATAGGCCAACTGTTCGAAATCCATTTGCATCTTTATGATGATATGCACCACAGAAATGTTGATTCGGTCATCTGACATTCTGCTACCACTGGCTCACAAACAATGGCTCGGTTCCGAATACACCATTTTTGTATGCACGTTAAAATGTTTCTTCTTGTTTTGATATTTTTTGCAATGCAAGTAATATTTTGAAACCTCGTTATACCGGGCAATGTATTTCGGCATCAAAAAAGCACCACCTTGAGGAATATGTGAGGAAAAACAACAACAATTAATAAAACTAATAAATACATATTATGGGAAGTTTGAAAATTTATTTTTGGCCTTTAGTGATGTGTCGTTTTAATCGAGGGACATTATCAAAAGGTTATTACAACGTACATTGTGAATATACAGAATCCCTATCTTACTGTATTTTTTTCTTTCATAAGTTGACCTCACTTCAATTTCGAATGTACAGGTTACTTAGCACAGTTTGGACAGATCAAGTTTGTTGACCATGTAATAGGACCTAGAAATAAGGTGAAAGGCAAGTCTGCTGCCAACTAACCAACCGACCTTCCAGCATTAACAGTAATTTTTATTAGTACTTTTAAGTATATCAGAGCATGTCTATAGTGTATAAAAGACGGCTTACCATCGACATATTGTAATCGTTTACGATGCAAGGTTGGTCATGAACCTTGGTCGTACAAGTAATTATGAATACTCCTAGTAACCGGCCCTGTGGCACTTCCTTTATATCAGAGCAATATGGAACATGCTTCGTGTGAACATCCCATTTGCTGCTCCTGCAGACATTTTAATTTCCCATAATTCTATAACATTGTTTACTTGCAGTAGGCACATTGCTATAAGTCATCCATTACTGTATTTGATGTGGAAATTAACACCAGGAGCAATGCCGATCCGCCAGGTCCCCTATGAAACCAGACGATGCAATATATACCTTACTAATGAATTATCGGCGCCGATGGATTTATCCAAATCTGTTTTTTTGCCACGTGTCATTGATATTGAATTTCCAGGACGATAGTTCCAAAGGGACAACGAACGTTTCGCACACGAATTGAATATCACGCTTGCGTATTTTGCAACGAAAAGATCTGGGGTGATCCGAGTCTGTCTTTTGTCCTTTCCCGCCATGTGGTAGGGTAGTAATAAAATCAGCGAAATAGGTTGGTCTGGATTTGCGATTGCGATATTGTCTGCAGTGACGAGTTATGGGGAGTTTACACTTTAGTCGAGGACATGTCAAATTAACGCGGGTTTCTCTCGTCTGGTAATCCCATCGAGATTAGTGAGCTGTCTGTCAAATTCAACAGTGGAATGACCGAAAGTTGAACTGGAATCTCTGACTTTCATTAAACTCACAACGACATAATACGGTTTGTTTGGAAGGACCATTTTAGGCTTAAGGAAAGCAACCCTCATACTATGAAAATATGCAGAGGATAACACTTCATCCGTAGAACACGAGATAACATGATTTTGAAAAAAGGAAGACGCTTTTTTACTTTGAAAAATTTCAATAAAATATACACGCAAGATTTTCTTCAGATTATCAAAAATGAAAACTCAGTTTATATTTCTTTGTTTTGTGCTTGTCGGACAGTACAAAATGAACGTTGACACACTATATTGGTATCCTAAAACATCCATAAAGCTCTTCATCTTATTACTAGAAAATCTCCATATCAGTCTTAAAGATTAACCGATCCCAGATATGCTTAATGACTATTTAGCAAAATCAGAAAAGTTTGAAAACAGTATAACTCACGTGCATCCCTTTAGTATGCACATGTGTAATACAATTTGTATAAGTTTCCTGTTTGTTAAGGGTGTTTATTACCATCGCCTTATTGATAATGTTATAATACTTGATAACTACACCACAGGCACTACTATACCAATCCTGTACACTTTACTTTACGCAGGTGGAGTGATCTGTAAGTGAAGATTTGGTATGCTTCATTGTACATTTCTATCACATGATCACATAATCGTTTTTAATTGGTTGCTAAAGTTACATGTAAAAACACATTAGAAATGTATACAAAAACTCAACCCCTGTTTATTTGTATAAAACAGCGGTACAGCATATTTCATTTCGAAAGTGATGTTACAATCAACACAACCTGACCATCTTAATTATCTGGACAAACTTTGGAATCCATCTTTCTTCCCCATCCAGTCGTATGATGAACGATGTATGTGGATTGGTATGTCAGAACTGAAGTGGTTCACCATTCTTTGCATCGTTTCAAAACCAAACACGATGACGTCTTACATTCCAGCTATGTAAGAACAGTCTTCTGCGTCTTCATCAGTCCGGAAGAGGTAGCCTGTCCTTTCTAGCATGTGTGCCCTGGTCTTCACAGGCGAAGACATGTCAGGAATCACTTTGCATTAAAACAACAACGAAATGGCATAATCATCAACAACAACAAAAAAGAAACACTATACTATTCAATTAAGAAATCCTTATCTTATCGTTATTATAGTGGATGTGGCAGGAATGGCAACTTGAATCCAGGTCTAACACCGGTGTATGGGTTACAAAAATGTCCACTTATCATATATAGGATTAGATGAGCACTAATATGTACTACAAAATGATCCTCAGATTTAATAAATTAATACGTTATTGGCTTTGTTTTCATAGGAAATGCGTCAGACTGAAGAAACGTGTTCCAAAGTGTTCAATTAAGCTTGGAGATGTCTGAAGCTTTGGTAAAATGATTCTGCTTGGCTTTATAACATAGCTCCTATGTAATTGAAACCCCTTTACACCATCGTTAACAAGCAATAGTACTGATTTAAACTATGATACACTGACTTTGTGTAGTGTGTCCCTCGTCAGCTTCCCCTAAAAACCATCATATAGAAACCGCAGTTTAAACCAAAATATGATTAAATTTGAAATTAATAATTCAATGATATGCCAGTTGCCTCCCTTCGGTCATTATTTACTCAAGCTAAGATTCTTTGTGATATTGCAGATATAACAGGACGGATACGAATAACGTTAACGGTTGTAAGCCCTAAACATATTATAAATACAGTTCCATGATTTTGCAACGATGGCGCATGCCTAGGAATCACCGCTGGGGGTCGTGAGTGTCGTCATACAAAAAGTGTTTTACATTTACATCCAACATAAGGAGTAGACATTTTAAATGAAGATATTTAAGCCAATTTAAGATGTAAAAAATTGTGTAGCTTGAAGAAAAAACAACCAGTGGCTTTAATGTAGGCAAATATGTAATACTAATACATATATTTAAAAATTATGGAACAAGTCGTTAATTAATAAATGAATTGATTGTTTCCAATCCTAAGTAATGGTACCCCATTGGAAATAACCCCATAAAGTTGACTGGATCTACCCCGGTTCATAATGTATAAGGGTCCAGTTATTAAATTCAAAATCTGTGATCCATACCCTCTGTGATAATTCATTGTCCATCATATCATTGATGTCATATATGTTACTGTTGCCTATATACCTGAATAAATATTATTATTATTCTTGATACTTTAAACGTTAAAATACTTACGTCGCCATGTATATTGTTGATAATGTCCCGTGGCGATATCACATTGACTTACCGTCTATTGTTCTCAATAAACTGTCGAATACGTCAGCGTGTATTCAAGCAATAGCATGTTAGATGTACGACTTTACTCTATAATTATGCAGGTTATATGTACGGGAGTAAAACTACACCAGTTAATTTAATGTCCAGAGATCTGGGATTTACACGCTCAAGAAACACGTCTCCCCTAGGTCTTTTCTTCACAAAGTCTTTTGATCATAAGTGGCGGTTAATACGCGAAACCAAAGAGCTTTTCTGCGACGTGGTCTCCTCTTTGGTGCTTCTGGGAACAAAAGAGTGGATTGCAACGGTTTGGATCCCTAATTTTGCTTATTTATATTTCATAGTCATATTCGTTATGACGTTGTCTTTCTAGACATAGCTGGTTAGCTATTGTCAACATAATATCAGTGACAGGGTTTTAGTGATGACAGTTATAACAGTCCTTTGGTTGGATATATTGCCTTTCAGCAATGTTTTGGAGCTGAAAGCTTGATTAGACAAAGTCATATCATACATAGGTGAACTGAATTGCACTTTATCTTTCTACACCGAAATGTATGCAGGTAAACCTATTGAATTTAAATTCAGTGTCAACCCTTGATTTTGTGATATATCTGTGTTTAAAGCCAAATTACTCCCTGACTATATAACGCCGTCTTGAGGCGCAGTGCACCCTTAAACAGTTAGCCCCATGTATAACTCTCAATTAGCGGAAGTGACGCAATACAGCACTCCTTAAAAGAGAATGACAGCACCTACTGTTCCACGTGCAGCAAATACCGTCACAAAAAGTAGAAGTTATGTTTTCCCTAACTACGTCCGATATACACTTTTACGGGGAGATTCCAGTTGATTCATTTACCTAGGAATGGACAGCCCGTGGTGGACCTAAGGTTACGGTCACTTTAAAAGTCCATTGCTCTCTCATAACATTCTTTTGATGGCGGAAGGATAATAAACCACCCCAGAAGAGTGTCTGGAACTTCTTGCTTGAATGCCACACTAAGGATATCGTTAGGGGCAAGAATTGGTCAGCGGAATAATAAACTCTTGAAAATCACGAATAACGTTATTTCCTAGTTTCATCCGGTTCTTCTTAACACTTGACCAACGGCTATTTCATTTGTTGAAAAGAGTTTCCATGACACAGACGATAGCCTAGCAGCGTGATGATCAAGTGTGATATTTCTCGATAGAAAAAAAGAGAAATCATATGTTATTGCTTTCTTCAGTTAAAGTACAGGCGCTCTCAACACTTCATACAGACGAGAGGTTGACACGTCTAACGAAATTACAAAAGAGAAAATCTTTTTGTACGTTTCACGCCTGAGAGATCCATCAATACATTGAAGTCATTTTACTTTCTTCATTAGCAATTATGAGCCTGGCCCTTAGGCCAATATACATATGCACCTATGTCCAAGATTGCCCTTTAAATGCATTGCATAGCTGAGCAATAGTTTTTCAACATGTTATATTTTGGATAACTTTCAAACGAAATGATGCATATTCTTATTTTTTTCGTTTGATTGTGTTGTTAGTTATTTGATATACATATTTATTATCATTATATCATAACGAAGACTTGAAAATCAAGTAAAGTGAACGGTGAAATATGACTTTTAAAGCTAACAAGGCTCGCGTAACTTTATCTTGATCGGCTTAGTGCAACGAAGCAAGCTAACTAACACCATATATGGGCATATGGACCGTAATTAATAATAGATCTAGCCGTAATAACCATTCTGGACAGTATCATTAATGTAATCATTGACGACGTCATCAAGCTTACTGGCCGTTCGATTTGGTTGACATTTATTATGTGTTTTAAACCTTATCCTATAAACTCAAGTCTCCTGACGAAGACACTCATCACGCTCCCCGAAATCTAGGGCGCTAGGGCCAAAATCGTTATGAAGTGCATATTTTGGAATAAGAAATATTAAGATCATTCTCCTCGCCTTTCGTCTGTATAATTGCCAGGCCTCATGTACTTTTATTGTTAATTGCGTATTGAAGAGGAAAACAGCCCTAATACATTGTATACTAACTTCATGCCTCTGAGATAGTATATAATCCCTAGGAAAGTGTATTTACTCAGGGAATGAATAGAATTAAAGAATCGTTTTTGTGGCACATGACCCTGCTTTTGTGGCTTAATGCCCTTGGAAATTTCTATTCTGTTGATTTATTTTACTTTTAATACCTCATGAAAATATCGATTTGGTAAAAATATCAACAAAAAGGTTCGTTTTATATAGACCTTCCGTGTTTATGTGGGTCCACTGCCAAAATCAAGGAAATAGTTTAATTTAGTTCAGCCTTCTCAGCTGATATCGTTCAAGGACATGCCTATTAAGTTCGTTGTATATGTGTGTACTTGAGACATGGTATGTTGGTGTATTGCCTCCTTGTGATAGCGCCAACTTTATAGTGCTATCGCACTGAAATTACATTCCGAAGGAACCCAATATAGCATCCCTCCCGGTCACATTTACCAACAACGGGTGAACTAATTGTTGTAGATGGGAACCACGTACATTGACAACGACTTCAGATTGGATAGACCTTGTTTTGTTTCAGCCAGGAAACATAACCCATAATCGCCCATACACACTTGAATTCTCAACTAAAGGCCGAATCAAACCGAATGTTCCTAAACTTTCGGCAGCAGACACAACCCCCCCCTACCTGCGAGACAGACCCTGTCTGATGCTGAAGAACCCACGATTGATCTGGATCTTCTTAAATTCTCTATCAGTTTCTTTGCACTTTAATGTCGACATCTACACAAATTACATTATAATGTCGACATCTACACAAATTACATTATAATGTCGACATCTACACAAATTACATTATAAACACGGATGTATGTTCTTAAGCGACCCCAACACACGCAACAGTTTATCCTATACGACAACATACGCAACAGTTTATCCTATACGACAACACACGCAACAGTTTATCCTATACGACAACACGCAACAGTTTATCCTATACGACAACACACGCAACAGTTTATCCTATACGACAACACACGCAACAGTTTATCCTATACGACAACACACGCAACAGTTTATCCTATACCCCAACACACGCAACAGTTTATCCTATACGACAACACAAACAACAGTTTATCCTATACGACAACACACGCAACAGTTTATCCTATACGACAACACACGCAACAGTTTATCCTATACCCCAACACACGCAACAGTTTATCCTATACGACAACACACGCAACAGTTTATCCTATACGACAACACACGCAACAGTTTATCCTATACGACAACACACGCAACAGTTTATCCTATACGACAACACAAACAACAGTTTATCCTATACGACAACACACGCAACAGTTTATCCTATACGACAACACACGCAACAGTTTATCCTATACGACAACACACGCAACAGTTTATCCTATACGACAACACACGCAACAGTTTATCCTATACGACAACACACGCAACAGTTTATCCTATACGACAACACACGCAACAGTTTATCCTATACGACAACACACGCAACAGTTTATCCTATACGACAACACACGCAACAGTTTATCCTATACGACAACACACGCAACAGTTTATCCTATACGACAACACACACAACAGTTTATCCTATACGACAACACACGCAACAGTTTATCCTATACGACAACACACGCACCAGTTTATCCTATACGACAACACACGCAACAGATTATCCTATACCCCAACACACGCAACAGTTTATCCTATACGACAACACACGCAACAGTTTATCCTATACCCCAACACACGCAACAGTTTATCCTATACGACAACACACGCAACAGTTTATCCTATACGACAACACACGCAACAGTTTATCCTATACGACAACACACGCAACAGTTTATCCTATACGACAACACACGCAACAGTTTATCCTATACGACAACACACGCAACAGTTTATCCTATACGACAACACAAACAACTGTTTATCCTATACGACAACACACGCAATAGTTTATCCTATACGACAACACACACAACAGTTTATCCTATACGACAACACACACAACAGTTTATCCTATACGACAACACACGCAACAGTTTATCCTATACGACAACACACGCAACAGTTTATCCTATACGACAACACACGCAACAGTTTATCCTATACGACAACACAAACAACAGTTTATCCTATACGACAACACACGCAACAGTTTATCCTATACGACAACACACGCAACAGTTTATCCTATACCCCAACACACGCAACAGTTTATCCTATACGACAACACACGCAACAGTTTATCCTATACGACAACACACGCAACAGTTTATCCTATACGACAACACACGCAACAGTTTATCCTATACGACAACACACACAACAGTTTATCCTATACGACAACACACACAACAGTTTATCCTATACGACAACACACACAACAGTTTATCCTATACGACAACACACGCAACAGTTTATCCTATACCCCAACACACGCAACAGTTTATCCTATACGACAACACACGCAACAGTTTATCCTATACGACAACACACGCAACAGTTTATTCTATACGACAACACACGCAACAGTTTATCCTATACGACAACACACGCAACAGTTTATCCTATACGACAACACACGCAACAGTTTATCCTATACGACAACACACACAACAGTTTATCCTATACGACAACACACGCAACAGTTTATCCTATACGACAACACACGCAACAGTTTATCCTATACGACAACACACGCCACAGTTTATCCTATACGACAACACACGCAACAGTTTATCCTATACGACAACACACGCAACAGTTTATCCTATACGACAACACATACAACTGTTTATCCTATACGACAACACACGCAACAGTTTATCCTATACGACAACACACACAACAGTTTATCCTATACGACAACACACACAACAGTTTATCCTATACGACAACACACACAACAGTTTATCCTATACGACAACACACGCAACAGTTTATCCTATACCCAAACACACGCAACAGTTTATCCTATACGACAACACAAACAACAGTTTATCCTATACGACAACACAAACAACTGTTTATCCTATACGACAACACACGCAACAGTTTATCCTATACGACAACACACACAACAGTTTATCATATACGACAACACACACAACAGTTTATCCTATACGACAACACACGCAACAGTTTATCCTATACGACAACACACGCAACAGTTTATCCTATACGACAACACAAACAACAGTTTATCCTATACGACAACACACACAACAGTTTATCCTATACCCCAACACACGCAACAGTTTATCCTATACGACAACACACGCAACAGTTTATCCTATACGACAACACACGCAACAGTTTATCCTATACGACAACACACGCAACAGTTTATCCTATACGACAACACACGCAACAGTTTATCCTATACGACAACACACGCAACAGTTTGTCCTATACGACAACACACGCAACAGTTTATCCTATACGGCAATTCTCTTACCAATACTTGCAATGAGACGCGATATATTTTAAAATTAATAGAGAACACCGCAGCGTTAATAAGTGTCTTATTAACGCTTATTAACTCAAATTCGATTAAGCCAAGGGCAAAATATGAACAAAGGAAAGATTTACATGGGGACCCTTGTAACAGTATCAGAGCATGTAAAGAAAATGATGTTTTTCGGGATCATTTTGATTATTTAGACAAAATCGTTTCACCATTACGAAAGAAATATGTTTCCTTTGCAAACTAAATCATGGATCGTACCACCTTGCTGTTTCCTCACACAGTAAATTCGCCTCTGCTGCCTTTATTGGGTTCATATTGATGTCTGTGTTTGTTTCGTTGTTGTCTTGTACGCAATGACTCTCGGACTTTGTGTGTTGGCGCTTTGATATTTAATGAAAACAAAAAATGTAATATTGTAACTTAACGGAATATGTTCAGCGCGAAAATCGCTACAATGAGATTACAACTAAAACATGAACTTCTACAGTAGGTGTATTACACAGAATACCTCTGCTATTTTTTCCATTCTGATAAAACGTATTTTGCCGATAGTATTAAGACCCCTTTACACCGCCATCTTCTTACCATTAATCCCGTACGGCCAGACTGATAATGTTCGATGTAAGTGGACACCAACGCGTTACCGAATGACAGAGAAACTCGGCCCACATATATACAGTATATCTTCTCTGTCACCAAGCTGTCCAATTAAATGTCTGGATGTGATGAAATGCGAGCAAACAGGTCGTAATTTAGCAGACATTTTGTCCTCTCCCTGATTGTAGCCAGTAAAGAATACCGTCTTGCCCTAGCTGTTCTGTTTTGATTTTGTCTTATTTCAAAATATTGAAAATATGTTTATGTAATCTCTATCTTATTTTTAACCTTTGGTTTTAAAAAGCTCGTGTCCGTACAGCAGAGTACGCTTTGAAATTGAAGGTGTCATGACTTTCCCCCTATTTTAAGTGATCGAAATGAAATTCGTTGGGCTTGTATTACCATTTAATTGGAACAGGAAACCCCATCACGGACAATGTCCTGAAGCTACGCTAGTAAATTACCAATCACTATGCCGTATGTGCTGTACCACGCGTACGGCTACAGCACAGGTAATATATAATTTACATACCTGTCAATTACGTGAATATGAAGTAATCATAAAAATTAACTATATAAAGACGTCATGTTCCATTTAATTTATTATTTACACCACAGGAAGCCTCGCGATCAATACGCTGATTAAAATAATATCATGTTTTTATTATTCATCTTTTTTTCTTGAGGAGTTCATGGGGTTTCCAATGCATAAATGAATTTAGAGAAAGTCCAAACCTCGGATGGTAGGTCAAGTTGATTACGTTTAGTTTATTCAATTATTATATTATTATAGTAATATCATTAGTTTTCTTTAGGGATTTATTTTATGAGATAGCCAATGGGCTCAGTTTATTCAAATGTCTATAAATTAATAAAAAAATCTATGACCTTAAGAGGCAGTTGCCACCAAACGCCTATAACGCCCAGTGCATCAGACTATGACATCATTTACGATGGTGACGTCATCAATCTCTATTTTGTCGTCATTGATTTCCCTGTTGTATTCGCCTGATTTGCTGTTCAAAATCAGTTTGAAATAACTAAATAAACCACAATAATTCTATTAAAATGTAGATATAAGTAATGAACTTTTTAGCAGATATTGTTATAAAGTCCAAAATTTACATTTGCTCTGTAATTTTCCATTGACACAATGCTAAGAAGCAGTTGCCACCATATAGGGATTGAAAGTCATTTTTTTAACTTTCATAGCGCTATGAAAGGTCAGCCGTTACATCCATATTGAATGAAGCCCGCTAGGGCTTCATGTTAATTATGGATGTAACGGCTGACCTTTCATAGCATTATAAAAGTTAAAAAAATGACTTTCAATCCATATATTTACATTTTTACTATTGAACAATTGCTTAACTTCATTTATATTTTTTCCAATTAATAGTTTATAACCTGCGTATGTATATGTGTCGTCATTTAAACGACTTTGGTGGAACAGCCCAGCTTGAATAAAATTGGCGCCAATGATAATAATTAGTCATTTGAGCGTTTGACGCAAGGGCATTCTCCATGTTATTCGAAGCCGCGCGACAAGACTCTAAATGAACATGCTTGATCTATGACATCATAATTAAACAACGTGCTACGTCTCGAGAACCATTGCTTTCATACTTTTATGAAAGGCATTTTTGCTGGTAATCTTCATATAGTGGGTTGCAGCGCAAATGTAAATATCCGTCTATAACACCCAGTGCCCAGAGTATAACAGCAGTTGGTATTGTGATGTCATCAACCTCTATTGTGACGTCATCAATTTCATTGTTGTCCTCACTTGATTTGCTGTTCAGAATCGGTGCGAAGAAACTAAATAAATTACAACAATTCTATCGAAATGTAAATATAAGTAATGAACATTTTAGCAAATATTGTTACAGTCCTATAACACCCTGCTATGGCTGACAAACTTACATAAAGCCCTACCGAATATAGCCCTAATAGCAATGTGTGTCCACCTAGATTTACATGGCGGGCGGGTGTCGCCGATGAAGAAAAAAAATACGCTTACTCTTCCGGAACACCTGTTATTTTACTTTGTCTTGTAATTTTTTAGGGTCTTCGTGTAAACATATCCTTTGGTAATATTTAACCTCTTGTTTAATCAAATTTGATTTAGGATTGTGGTTTTGTTGACGCTTTGGAATTCTCTGATTTCTTTTCTATTAAAAAGAACAAAAACATTTCAATGTACTAAAATGAGTTGGGATTAATTGCACAACGGCGAGTGATTTTTTTGCAGCTATTCACCCCCTTTTACGAGGAAATTGAATAGTTCTAATGTCTAAGACAATCCATTCAGGCTACACAACCTGAAAGGTAGAACCAAAAGATTAATGTGTTGCTATTTAATGTTGTTATGTAATATCCTAATATTAAAAATATCGAATGCTCTAACAAGAAATACAAATTAGTACAACAAGACAAGGCCATAACCAATTTTGAGACGATATTAGATCATATCATCTTTCCTTGTATGCCATAATGAGGCGCTTGCTCAGCTTTATTTTCTTATCAGTCTCATTGAAATATCGGTGTTGGTAATTCGAGTTATATCGTCAGTGCTGTGATAAATAACGGAACATGCTATTTTCTCATAAACTTTTATGAAACAAGCATTTGGTCAACATTAAGAATTTTTGACCTGACTAGATAAAATAATCCATTGAAGGTTGTTTGTATCAAAGACAAACTCATTACCCCTTAGGATTACTTAGAAGTGCATTGTAAGTACCTATGTGGTTTTAATCGTGCCTGTAGATTCTTTTCATTAGTGGAGATTATGAACATGAAAGACGTGATTAACTATATATCATGTGTTTTAAATGACCTGAAATCAAATTATATCTACGTCCAGTGCTCTTCCGCATATTTCAATATGTACGGCGGACAGTGACACTTTATACTAAGTGGTCAAATCATACATCACTACGGGCGGTCAAGCGGAATCGTTAGGCTAACACTTATCATAGTTTAGGGCAGAAATACTGTGTTTTGAAGGCCCAATAATGACGTCTTCATTTGTGTTAGTACTATCCTAGTTTGACTTCCCAGTATCACTAATGTTTCACTGTCAAGCTGCTGAAGCTGAAGATGAAAATGTTTTGTGTGTGTTATCAAAGTGAAGGATTTCCTTACAACCAGACAGCTGTTCTTCCAATACATTAGAAAGACAAGCATCACATGCGTTTTTGTATCTGTCTTACTTACAATCAAATACGGGGTTCTCGGTGACAGAGTGGTTCAGTTGTTAGACATTCTTTTCCCACTAGCGTTCCACCTCTGGGTCGCAGTTTCGAGGACTACTTTGGGCAGGTACTTAACAATTTAAAAAAAATTAACACGCCTATATTTTTAGAATTATGTCTTTATCGACAAATTCATGGTCCCACTAAATATTATTTGCTTTTTACGATAACCACAAAAGTTTAGACCCCATGAAATATATGGTTTCACAGTACAACTATATGATGGTGAACCTACTCTACCATGTCTGAAAGGTTATACACTACAGAAGCGAAACTTATATTGCAGGGCTAGTACAATTCGCCGGAGTCAAATCCTGAGAATATTGTAGTTAGATATACATCACAGAATAATAACTCAATCTATATCCATAATTTCAAGAAAAACAAAAATCTTAATTACATTGTGTTATGTTAAATGATGATGAGGGATTACTAGGCGCCTGTAACTTAAAAGTAGAAAATACATGCACAGTAACAAATATACTGTCAAATCACTGATAAACGGAGCTAATTAGCAGATTTAAGAGGAAGGTGAAAAATGTCTTAGGTTGATAACGTAAAGTACGAAGGAACAAAACCAAAAGTGCACGTTAACAACAGAACACCACGTGTAAAGTACACTCCTATGGGACACGTTCGATTATTATTTTATCGGTATTAAATCATCCTTCCTTACAACATAAACCTGATTCACAGTAAAGTTATGAGATGATTTTATAAAAAGGTTATGAGATAATCTTATAAAAAAAACACACACACACCCCCCCCCCCAAAAAAAAAGTTGCCATCAAATCTTACTGATTGATAGAGGATTTTGAGAATATAGGTGTATGTAAATATGTAAGTTTTAATCTAGATTCAATGGGGTATTATCAAGGTAGGATGTTTTCATTCGTTTCTGATGGATGTTAAAAATTTAGTTTGTGTGTGCTTTGCCTCCAATTAACATTAGTCATTCGAGATGTGCGGATGTCAGTGGCAGAGGAAAGCCAAAACTCCAGGAGAAAAACCACCAACATATAAATGTACAACCAGTAACTTGTGACTGCTCCATGCAGGCCCCGAACCCGCGACACAATGGTGTAGGGCTAGTGGTAGCGGAATACCAGACACCTTAACCACTCGGGTACCGCGACCCAGTATTGGAGAGTTACACAATGACGATTCTTACCACAGCATCGACACCATGAAAACTTATGTACATGTACCACAACCTGACTGCATGTACAACGTCAACACTAAAAGTACAACGTCAACACTAAAAGTACAACGTCAACACTAAAAGTTCAACGTCAACACTAAAAACACAACGTCAACACTAACAATACAACGTCAACACTAAAAGAACAACGTCAACACTAAACGTAGAACGTCAACACTAAAAGTACAACGTCAACACAAAATGTACAACGTCAACACTAAAAGTACAACGTCAACACAAAATGTACAACGTCAACACTAAAAGTACAACGTCAACACTAAAAGTACAACGTCAACACTAAAAGTACAACGTCAACACAAAAAGAACAACGTCAATACTAAAAGTACAACGTCAACACTAAAAGTACAACGTCAACACTAAAAATACAACGTCAACACTGAAAGTACAACGTCATTACTAAAAGTAAAACGTCAACACTGAAAGTACAACGTCATTACCAAAAGAACAACGTCAACACTGAAAGTACAACGTCATTACTAAAACTACAACGTCAACATTAAAAGTACAACGTCAACACTAAAAGTACAACGTCAACACTAAAAGTACAACGTCAACACTAAAAGTACAACGTCAACACTAACAATACAACGTCAACAATAAAAGTACAACGTCAACACTAAAAACACAACGTCAACACTAACAATACAACGTCAACAATAAAAGTATAACGTCAACACTAAAAACACAACGTCAACACTAAAAGTACAACGTCAACACTAACAATACAACGTCAACAATAAAAGTACAACGTCAACACTAACAATACAACGTCAACAATAAAAGTACAACGTCAACACTAAAAGTACAACGTCAACACTAAACGTAGAACGTCAACACTAAAAGTACAACGTCAACACTAAAAGTACAATGTCAACAATAAAAGTACAACGTCAACACTAAAAGTACAACGTCAACACTAAAAGTACAACGTCAACACTAAAAGTACAACGTCATTACTAAAAGTACAACGTCAACATTAAAAGTACAACGTCAACACTAAAAGTACAACGTCAACATTAAAAGTACAACGTCAACATTAAAAGTACAACGTCAACACTAAAAGTACAACGTCAACAATAAAAGTACAACGTCAACACTAAAAGTACAACGTCAACACTAAAAGTACAACGTCAACATTAAAAGTACAACGTCAACATTAAAAGTACAACGTCAACACTAAAAGTACAACGTCAACATTAAAAGTACAACGTCATTACTAAAAGTACAACGTCAACATTAAAAGTACAACGTCAACAATAAAAGTACAACGTCAACACAAAATGTACAACGTCAACACTAAAAGTACAACGTCAACACAAAATGTACAACGTCAACACTAAAAGTACAACGTCAACACTAAAAGTACAACGTCAACACAAAATGTACAACGTCAACACTAAAAGTACAACGTCAACACTAAAAGTACAACGTCAACACTAAAAGTACAACGTCAATACAAAATGTACAACGTCAACACTAAAAGTACAACGTCAACACTAAATGTACAACGTCAACACTAAAAGTAAAACGTCAACACAAAATGTACAATGTCAACAATAAAAGTACAACGTCAACACTAAAAGTACAACGTCAACACTAAAAGTACAACGTCAACACTAAAAGTACAACATCAACACTAAAAGTACAACGTCAACACTAAAAGTACAACGTCAACACTAAAAGTACAACGTCAACATTAAATGTAGAACGTCAACACTAAAAGTACAACGTCAACACAAAATGTACAACGTCAACACTAAAAGTACAATGTCAACACTAAATGTACAACGTCAACACTAAAAGACAAAACGTACCACATCGTCAACACACAGGGACAGATACACTTTAAAGTGTAGTGTCATTTTATAAAAAGTTTAATTAAACTTAAAACAGATACAGTAGAAAGCAAAATCTGACTGAAGAAAAATAAACTTCACAAATATAAATTAAAGACGACGACAGGTGCCGAGGAAGGATGCTCCCGGACAAGGTGTGACGTCTGTCACGACGGATTCAGTCAAATTCAGAAAAGAAGGTGTGTAAATGTCGTCTGAACTCATGCCAATAAACTTAACAAGAAACAATATACCAGTGTGCCAGAGCTCACAGTCAAAGCCTGAACTTAATGTCAATTCAAATAAAAGACACGAGGGACTTGGAATTCCCCATGACAAATATAGTGCCTTTCTTATATTAAATTAAAAACTTACGCTGAAATATCATACAGCAATTCTATGCAAGCCGGCTTTGTCTTGAATCTGTGTCACTATCATTATTGGTATGTTAAACCCATTTACTCCACAATTTTAAGGTTTAATATTTACAGGTATAGAATTGATTACATGTTTTAAATATGTCCCCGAGGAAAATAAAACAACAGTATAAATACGAAAACGATAAATCATGTTTGCAATATGCAAACCAGGAAGCCGTTGAAATATTGAGGTGTAATTACGAGAGATAGATACTGTAGAGGAAGCTTAGGGTTATTTTCTAAATTGTTTTGCAGATATGAAATAAAGCAAAGAAAATATGGAAACAAATACATATGTAAGAGCTCTATATCTACATTTGCTCTACCTCCTTTCATTGTAATTCATTGTGAAGGTAAATGTTGTTACAAGGCTGTAACAACATTTGATAATATGACGTCATTGAACTCTATTCTGACGTCATCAATTTCATTGTTGTCTTCACTTTATTTGCTGTTCTAAAACTGATGACATAACACACAAATGTGCTGCACCTTCTAAATTTAGTAATAGATACAGTATGCCAAAAAATGAATTAAACTGCACCATACAGCTGTTTCGTCCTCCTAGGATTCTTCAGTGATGCTAGGTAAATAAAGCACACCAATTCTATCAATTACTGTAAGTATAAGTAATGAGCGTTTTTAGCAAATGGTGTTACAGTCCTTTAACGTACGTTGCTATTGCTGACAAACTTACAGCCTATCCGACTTTATTAATTTTGTTATCAATAGAAATATATGTTATAGGGATGCAACAACATTTGAGTAAGTTCTACCAAACCGCTAATTGTCCATAACGTCATCCCATTGTGAAAAATTGCTCTCAAAAGTGTCTCCCTTGGTGGTGCCATGTCTATGTAGTTTAGGGGTTTTAAACTTGATAATCCTCATCTATAATTAAAATTGAATTACTATTTTTTTCGATCTGATACTGGTACAGGTAACGTAAGAGTCTAGATTTCTTAAACAAATTAATTGTGAGTAACGAAGATTTAATTTGGAGACGTCTTTAAGCCTAATAATTTGTTTAACTGAATTAATCCTGCCACCTGACGTCGCTAGCTTCCTTTAAACAAGCAAAAAGCTAGAACCGAATGTCAATCTGCTAGTCGGCTTTCATTGTAAGAAGACTCTTGGGAACTAAATGAAGGAAACCCCTCTACCCAAGCGATTCGAGAGTACAGAGGCAGGTTTCTACGAGATGCCAAAAAGCAATTTCTTTCTTCTCTACACAATCTCCAAATAGAATCCAGAAAGTTGTGTATTTTTTATTAAATTTACGTGAAGGAATCTTGTCATTAAAATGACATATGTATTGTTTCTTATCCATGACAATGATGGAAGGGTACTTTTCTCTACACCAATGTTGGTGAGTGTCTTTACCTACAGGTTACGTATGTACTAAAGAATGCTTAGGTAAATAAACTGGTAGAAGTTAGTTCCAGTATATACTTATGTTCCAAAGTATAAGTAATTATAGCGAAAACATTTTCCTGCATTTCTTCTTTACTTATTTTTGATATTTAACTTTTAAAAAGGAGTAAGAACAATTTACCTTTATTCTCAATTCAAGGTTTACCCTACCGTATTACATCGCAGTTGTACTTATGAAGTCGGGGAAACGACGTTGTCGAAATATAGATACTACTGCAATAATCAAATGTTTTGGCGATGTTAGAATTATTTATACCACTTACGACGTTTCTGATCAATGTTCAATATTTCTTTGCGACGGAAACTTGAAACATGTCGCTGGCAGTTCAGAAAAAAAGAATAAAGGGATGAAGCAGAAAGGTGGAATCAGTTTAAAGGGAAACTGAAGTTTAAATTAGATAAAGAACTGCCTATATTTCTTTTTGACAACGCATTTAACCGCTATAACTAGCTAAATTATCATTGACACAAAATAACCACTGTGAAATTAACCTGCACTACATGTACAATAGGATCATATAATTCAATCAATTCCCATGGCAGTACGTATATATATATATATCGTTTGTTTTATAGTAGCTCAATGTCTAATTATTGGCGAACACTTATAAGTTCACCTTATGGAGAATCAACACATATAAATGATACATGAGCTTTTACCGTAAACATGAAATTTTCGACCGCCGTTCGGCAACAATCTTGAATTAAACTAGAAATTGTTTCTGAACAATTTGACGGGCTTTTCACACCTATGTCAGATTTTGTCTTTGGTGAAAGGGAGGTAACTCTTACATATTTTAAGAACTATTTCTCTTTTACCACTGATAGACAGTAAACCTTTTTTATACAAAGAATATATAGGAAAATTTTCAAAATGGCGTACTACCTTAACCGGAAGTGCTATCAAGACACCGAAGGTATCAATATCATTGAAATGACATACTCTATTGATCTATAGAAAAAGTTTTCAAAAATATATAAAATTAAAAATTTCTAAAAATAGATTAATTTTGACCTCTGCTGTGCTTTTTTACGAGATATATTTTGTAATAACCTGTAGAAGAAGAAACTTTTCCGTATATGTAATCTACAATAATATACCTTTGAAACATCTGGACATTAAACGGTTATTGATATTTAGCCATTTTAACATTTTAAAGTATGACGTCAAAGCGGCCATCTTGGATTTTGAATCAATTAAAAAATATCAAACTTTAGCCGGGACTATCCCACGATCATTTTAGACAAGTTTGAGCTGAATCCCACTGGTGGAATTTGGGAAGAAGAAGTTTTAAATTTGAAACGGTTTTTTATATAGAATATATAGGGGAAAATTCAAAATGGCGTATACCGGAAACTGCATGTGTTACAGAAAAAGTGAAAACATCTTTTTGATTGTAATGACATTGCCTATCAGCTACAAAAAGAATTATTGAAAAATGATGAAGAATAAAAGAGTTTAAAAAAAAAAATGGTGACCTTTGACCCAACAGCGAGCTTTTTTATTTGACCTCTGACCTTATAACATGTAACGGGAAAAAGTTAGCCCCAGACATGATCTACATTTAATATAACTACATGTTTTCTGTATAATAAATACTTTTCGAGTTATGGCCGTTTTTACTTTTAAATTACAGTCAGACATGTTTACAAATCACCTAAGCTCTCTGAAGGCACGCTCAGGTAAAAAATTCATCAATCGCTGCATGCCTGTCCTTTGAATATTACAAAAGAGCGGCAATCGACTTCAAAGTCTGTCAAGTTCTACCGTTATGTGGCCACGAGATTCTTTTGATGTTTATCAAAGGGTCAAACCAGTCTTCTTGTCTCCTCAACAAGGGCGTACACAGACCCTTCAGTTTTACAATGATATATTCCAGGGTTGTAGAGAGCGAAGATGAACGTAACCTGTGGATATCGAGGATGGTTCACAAACAGCAATATTCAAATGACGCTATGCCAATATTCATGTAGGACGTCATCTTAAACAGCAGCGCTGATATAAATTATCAACTCTATCTATAAATGAAATCAATAATTATGCTTATTTATCGGTTAATTTCCCTTTCTTTTCCGGGAGTTGTGTATATTGAGTATTGATAAAGATCTATATAGTGTAAGTTCCAATTTCTTCTCATTCGTGATTTGTATTTAGAGATATTTTACACCGATTTTTATAGCTACAATCGTGTCACGTTCCGTGGTTGAACTCCTTGTACGAAAAAGAATGTACTACAAGACTGGACATGTGTAAAGGTTTCTCAAAAATGGTTAATCAGAAATGCAATTTTGATGCAAAAGTCTTAAAACTAATCACCCATGAAAATGAATAACAAGAGTAAACTTTTGAAAAGTCTTGCATTATACATTTAAAAAAAAAGGAAATAAAAAAAATATTTTTGCATTACTCATAGAATAAATAACGAAACAAAAAAACGAAATTTACCCGACATTGAACATGTTTATGCACTATTAGCTGATGATGTTAGTTTGTCCAGAAAACAGAACTTTCAGAGAGACCAGTCCATCGGGCCAGTCAACAACTTCCAAAATTTGTAATATTTGTATCCTTGAGCGCGTTGACCTAGCGGCTTGACTGATCCCTACCGGATCGGAAGATGCTCCGCCGGTGATAGTACGGCGTAAGCTCACATAGTCAAGGTCATTGTTTATAAGAAAATGCAAGCCTCTCACACCATAGCCGGGATAAATAATCAACCATAGAAAGGTTAGGAGATCAAGGAAGAGCCTATTATTTCAGAGTAAGAAACATCATTTCTCCCTGATCCAAACTCAAGAACCTTTTTTATAGAACGATTGTTTTAAAATTTGAGATATTTACATGCGCATTTTGTGACGGGGGTTTTAACGCCAGCTTGTAGCTTTCTGAAATATACACGAATATCTTTATTGAATATTGATGTTAAACTATGATCTTCGTTATTTGATAAGAAACCAATTCCTTTCCGATTGTGAAATGTCAAATATTTGTGACTATGGTCGTGCAAATCAAGTTAGTCTAGAATTAATAAGCTTAAAAGGAACGATTTTGCGAGTTTTGTTATCATGTTATATTAATATCCATTATTGTTTAATTAGCCAAACCTTGAACTGTCAACAGAAAATTGCCGCAGCATCTCGCAGATATTTCCATTTAGGATCCTTTCTTGAAAATATCCTGAATTTTCCTTATTGTTGCATAGTAGTAGTGAGAATTGGGCAAAGAAATAGTGCAATAACATGCATGGTAATTTTGATAGAAGACTGTTAAAAAATTATTTTGTCTCAAATGAGAGTTCAAACTATGTAAAGCTGACAGTACTTTACAAATATTCAGCGTATGCTCCAGACACAAAGAGATACATCGAAGTTACCTCAGGCTGTTCAGATCCCCCTCACTTCGACCTTTCATCAAAAAGATGATCAACAAAGCATTGTCAGTTTTCTACCAAAGAAACCATCGAAATTATGTATCAAATGGTATCCTTTCTTTTAATAGTTTTTATGAGGCTCGAGACATACCTTGACCAAGGCAGAAATGAGTCTTAGAATGACAAATGGAATAATTAGTCCTAGCTTGATAAAGAGACAAAAGAATTTTAGCTTGACAAGGGACCAATGGGTAATAGCTTTACAAAGGGGCCAAAGAATCACAGCTTGACAAGGAACCAATGGCTCACAACTTGACAAAGGGAACTATGAGTACTAGCTTGACAAAGGTGCCAGCGAGTCACAGCTTGACAAAGGTGCCAGCGAGTCACAGCTTGATAAGTAACCACTGAGTCACAGCTTGATAAGTAACCACTGAGTCACAGCTTGATAAGTAACCACTGAGTCACAGCTTGATAAGTAACAACTGAGTCGCAGCTTGATAAGTAACCAATGAGTCACAGCTTGATAAGTAACCACTGAGTCATAGCTTGATAAGCAACAACTGAGTCACAGCTTGATCAGTAACAACTGAGTCACAGCTTGATAAGTAACCACTGAGTCATAGCTTGATAAGTAACCACTGAGTCATAGCTTGATAAGTAACCACTGAGTCATAGCTTGATAAGTAACCACTGAGTCAAAGCTTGATAAGTAACCACTGAGTCATAGCTTGATAAGTAACCACTGAGTCACACCTTGATAAGTAACCACTGAGTCACAGCTTGATAAGTAACAACTGAGTCACAGCTTGATAAGTAACCACTGAGTCACAGCTTGATAAGTAACCACTGAGTCATAGCTTGATAAGTAACAACTGAGTCATAGCTTGATAAGTAACCACTGAGTCACAGCTTGATAAGTAACCACTGAGTCATAGCTTGATAAGTAACCACTGAGTCACAGCTTTATAAGTAACCACTGAGTCATAGCTTGATAAGTAACCACTGAGTCATAGCTTGATACATTGTAAGTAACAACTGAGTCACAGCTTGATAAGTAACAACTGAGTCACAGCTTGATAAGTAACAACTGAGTCACAGCTTGATAAGTAACCACTGAGTCACAGCTTGATAAGTAACAACTGAGTCACAGCTTGATAAGTAACAACTGAGTCACAGCTTGATAAGTAACAACTGAGTCACAGCTTGATAAGTAACCACTGAGTCACAGCTTGATAAGTAACAACTGAATCACAGCTTGATAAGTAACCACTGAGTCATAGCTTGATAAGTAACAACTGAGTCACAGCTTGATAAGTAACAACTAATCACACCTTGATAAGTAACCACTGAGTCATAGCTTGATAAGTAACAACTGAGTCACAGCTTGATAAGTAACCACTGAGTCATAGCTTGATAAGTAACAACTGAGTCACAGCTTGATAAGTAACAACTGAGTCACAGCTTGATAAGTAACCACTGAGTCACAGCTTGATAAGTAACAACTGAGTCACAGCTTGATAAGTAACCACTGAGTCATAGCTTGATAAGTAACCACTGAGTCACAGCTTGATAAGTAACAACTGAGTCACACCTTGATAAGTAACAACTGAGTCATAGCTTGATAAGTAACCACTGAGTCACAGCTTGATAAGTAACCACTGAGTCATAGCTTGATAAGTAACAACTGAGTCACAGCTTGATAAGTAACAACTGAGTCACAGCTTGATAAGTAACCACTGAGTCATAGCTTGATAAGTAACAACTGAGTCACAGCTTGATAAGTAACAACTGAGTCACAGCTTGATAAGTAACAACTGAGTCACAGCTTGATAAGTAACCACTGAGTCACAGCTTGATAAGTAACCACTGAGTCATAGCTTGATAAGTAACCACTGAGTCACAGCTTGATAAGTAACCACTGAGTCACAGCTTGATAAGTAACAACTGAGTCACAGCTTGATAAGTAACCACTGAGTCATAGCTTGATAAGTAACAACTGAGTCACAGCTTGATAAGTAACAACTGAGTCATAGCTTGATAAGTAACCACTGAGTCACAGCTTTATAAGTAACCACTGAGTCATAGCTTGATAAGTAACCACTGAGTCATAGCTTGATACATTGTAAGTAACAACTGAGTCACAGCTTGATAAGTAACAACTGAGTCACAGCTTGATAAGTAACAACTGAGTCACAGCTTGATAAGTAACCACTGAGTCACAGCTTGATAAGTAACAACTGAGTCACAGCTTGATAAGTAACAACTGAGTCACAGCTTGATAAGTAACAACTGAGTCACAGCTTGATAAGTAACCACTGAGTCACAGCTTGATAAGTAACAACTGAGTCACAGCTTGATAAGTAACCACTGAGTCATAGCTTGATAAGTAACAACTGAGTCACAGCTTGATAAGTAACAACTAATCACACCTTGATAAGTAACCACTGAGTCATAGCTTGATAAGTAACAACTGAGTCACAGCTTGATAAGTAACCACTGAGTCATAGCTTGATAAGTAACAACTGAGTCACAGCTTGATAAGTAACAACTGAGTCACAGCTTGATAAGTAACCACTGAGTCACAGCTTGATAAGTAACAACTGAGTCACAGCTTGATAAGTAACCACTGAGTCATAGCTTGATAAGTAACCACTGAGTCACAGCTTGATAAGTAACAACTGAGTCACACCTTGATAAGTAACAACTGAGTCATAGCTTGATAAGTAACCACTGAGTCACAGCTTGATAAGTAACCACTGAGTCATAGCTTGATAAGTAACAACTGAGTCACAGCTTGATAAGTAACAACTGAGTCACAGCTTGATAAGTAACCACTGAGTCATAGCTTGATAAGTAACAACTGAGTCACAGCTTGATAAGTAACAACTGAGTCACAGCTTGATAAGTAACAACTGAGTCACAGCTTGATAAGTAACCACTGAGTCACAGCTTGATAAGTAACCACTGAGTCATAGCTTGATAAGTAACCACTGAGTCACAGCTTGATAAGTAACCACTGAGTCACAGCTTGATAAGTAACAACTGAGTCACAGCTTGATAAGTAACAACTGAGTCACAGCTTGATAAGTAACCACTGAGTCATAGCTTGATAAGTAACAACTGAGTCACAGCTTGATAAGTAACAACTGAGTCACAGCTTGATAAGTAACCACTGAGTCACAGCTTGATAAGTAACAACTGAGTCACAGCATAAGTAACAACTTAGTCACAGCTTGATAAGTAACCACTGAGTCATAGCTTGATAAGTAACCACTGAGTCATAGCTTGATAAGTAACAACTGAGTCACAGCTTGATAAGTAACCTCTTAGTCACAGCTTGATAAGTAACAACTGAGTCACAGCTTGATAAGTAACAACTGAGTCATAGCTTGATAAGTAACCACTGAGTCATAGCTTGATAAGTAACAACTGAGTCACAGCTTGATAAGTAACCACTGAGTCATAGCTTGATAAGTAACAACTGAGTCACAGCTTGATAAGTAACAACTGAGTCATAGCTTGATAAGTAACCACTGAGTCACAGCTTGATAAGTAACAACTGAGTCACAGCTTGATAAGTAACCACTGAGTCATAGCTTGATAAGTAACAACTGAGTCACAGCTTGATAAGTAACCACTGAGTCATAGCTTGATAAGTAACAACTGAGTCACAGCTTGATAAGTAACCACTGAGTCATAGCTTGATAAGTAACAACTGAGTCACAGCTTGATAAGTAACCACTGAGTCACAGCTTGATAAGTAACAACTGAGTCACAGCTTGATAAGTAACAACTGAGTCACAGCTTGATAAGTAACCACTGAGTCACAGCTTGACAAGAGACCAATAAATCATAGCTTGACAAAGGGGCCAATAAGTCACAGCTCGACAAAGTGATTTATGAATTCTAATTCGACAAAGGGGCGAGCGAGTAACAGCTTAGTCGAGGGGCCGGTCGGTATTAAATGGTTGCGATATACGTATAATACGCCCCTTGTGTAGATAGTAAAACATTGATGTTACTATCGAAGTTGTTAAAGAATTTCAGAAATTTCATAACAACGTTATTTTGGTCCTTGGATTGCAGCGGTGTTTTGTTGTCAAGAATTTGTTCTTTATGGTGGCTGATTACGGCCATCTCGTGTTGTCGTGTTGTGACCTTGTCGTGTTGTTGTCTTGTCGCTTTGTCGCGTTCATTTACTGCGACAACCCGATATTAAGTAGATAAAATGTCGTCTTGTTGCGTTTTCAAACCGCGACAAGGCGACAACACGTCAAAGCGACAAGGCGACAACACGACAACACGACATTTTGGACACGCTAATTAGCGCGTACGGAATCTCGGGTTGTTGCGGTAAAATGGCGTGTTGTCGGGTTGTCGTCTTGTCGTCTTGTCGTCTTGTTGCGTTGTCGTCTTCCTGTTACACACGCGCAGATCATATTTAATAGCCGGTATGACAGAAAACGTGGTGCCTATGACAACAAGTAGCTAAACATTCGTTTGTGAATGCGTCAACATTTCAGATGGGCAATTTTATGACACTTACCAAACATTTTGCACAGAATCTATTAGAATTATAGGGAATATGGATTTTTTTCTGGGAAATAAGAATGTTTTGTTGGATTCATCGAATTATTTCCATCGGATCAAACTGCACCAAAACAGGTTTTCAAAAGCTTTCATAGACAGCGTTTATTTCTAGGAATAGAGTTGTTTATACAATTCTAAAGTAAAACGAGAATTTCCCATATGGAAACAAACTGTCAAGCGCAAATTGATAATATAACGTAACAGCTTAAATTCAAAACCATTCAGCGAAATATTTCCATCGGATAAAACTATAAATCTTAACGGAGTTATTCATTTGTAAATTTAAAAGAAATTCCATAAAAATTGAGATGGCTTAGACAAGCACGGGAACGTTTTGTATTGTATCAAGCAACAACTATTTACTTTTAAATGAAATTTAAATCATAAGGATGCTTTTCAACACTGAGGGGATAAACATGAATATGAAGTTAGTTGGTGAGTGGGGAAAACATTTATATACATGTAATATTATACAAGCAAAAACTCCGCTGTCGAGGGTGATCCCTTCTTCGATATAGAATGTGACCGTTACTCTTGTAATATCCTGCTGTAGACAAACATGTACACTTTTAACAAATATACGTTGAGTAATATGACCAGGATCTATACCTCAAACACGTGCATTCCGTTCTAGAATGTGTCCTTCACCAAACACACCGTATCTACATGTACCTTCTATTGTATGGTGTGACCCCACGCCTAATATATACTATGAAGTATGATAGTATAAAAAGTGATACTCCCTGTTCTAAAATATGGTCGAACACCAAATATATGAAGAAAAAAAGTTCGTTTAAAGAGTTTGACCCTCCCGTTACAAAGTGTGACACCCCCGTTAAAGAATGTGACCCCAATATATAGCGTGACACTCCCAGTGAAGACTATGCCCTACAGTTTTAGCATGTGATAGTATCGTTATAGAGTGTGACCCCATAATAAAGAGTGACCCTCGCGTTGTAGAGTGTGACCCTTCAGTTATTGAGTTTGACCGTCCCGTTGTAGAGTGTGACCCCCATTGTAGAGTGTGACCCTCACGTTGTTGAGAGTAACTCTTCCGTTATAGAGTTCGACCCTCCCGTTATAGAGTGTGACCCTCTCGTTGAAAAGTGTGACAACCCCGTCAAAGAGTGTGACCACCATTATGAAATGTACCCTCCCGTTGTAGAGTATTACCTTCGAGTTTAAGTATGACACCACTGTTAAAGAGTGTGACCATCATGTTGTAGAGTTTGATAACCCCGTTTAAGAGTGTGACCACATTATAAAGTGTGACCCTCCCGTTGGAGAGTGTGACACACATATTAAAGAGTTCGGCCGCCCTTCATAAAGTGTGACCCTCCCGTTTTTTAGTGTGACCTTCGAATTTTAGTATGTGACACCACCGTTTCAGAGTGTGACCCTCCCATTGTTGAGTGTTACCCTCCCATGGTAGAGTGTGACCCTCCCGTGGTAGAGTGTGACCCTCCCGTGGTAGAGTGTGATCCTTCCATTGTAGAGTGTGACCCCAATTATAGTGTGTGACCTTCCCTATATAGAGTGTGACAACCGGGGTTAAAGATCATGACCTCAATTATATAGTGTGACCTCAATTATAGAGTGTGACCCTCCCGTTCTAGCATGTGACCTTCGAGTTTAAGTAGGTATCACCACCGTTATAGAGTGTGATCCTCCCATTGTAGAGTGTGACACCACGTTAAAGAGTGTGACCATCTCTTTGTTGATTGTGACTCCCCGATAAAGAGTTTGACTACCATTATTGAGTGTGACCCTCCAGTTCTAGCATGTGACCTTAGAGTTTTAGTATTTGATACCAGAGAGTGACCCCCCAGTAGAGTGTGACAACCCCGTCAGATAGTGTGACCGCCCTTCATAGAGTGTGACCCTCCTGTTTTTTAGTATGACCTTCGAGTTTTAGTATGTGACACATTTGTTAAAGTGTGTGACCAACATTGTAGAATGTGACGCTTCCGTTGTTGGGTGTGACTCCCCGTTAAAGAGTGTGAACACCATTATAAAGTGTGACCCTCCAGTTCTAGATTGTGACACCCCGCTTAAGTGTTTGACCTCCATTAAATAGTGTTTTCCACCCGTCGTAGAGTGGACACCTCCGTTAAATATTGTGAACACCATTATATAGAGTGGCCATCCCGTTGTTGAGTGCGACAGCCCTATTAAAGAGGGTGACCCCATTTTTTGAGTGTGACCTTCCCGGTGAAGAGTTTAACCTTGTAATTGTAGAGTGTGACATCCCATTATACAGTGCGATCATCCTGTTGTAGAGTGTGACTCCATGTTATAGAGGGTGACCACCATTTAAGCAATGAATGTTTTAGAAAATGTTGTTACAGTCCTATAACACACATTGCTATATATTGATGACAAACTAAATAAAGCCCGGTAGGGCTTTATGTAAGTTTATCAGTAATAGCAATGTGTGTTATTGGACTGAAACAATATTTGATAAAATGTTCATTAATTATATGTACATTTTGATAGAATTATCGTACTTTATTTAGTTTTTTTTCGGCCCGATTGTGAGCAGAAAGCTAAGTGAAGTCTGGGACATTATGTGGCCAAATAATTCATGGTAATAGCTGTTATTGGGAATAGTTCGAATGATTGCACAAATATCCAGGTGGAAGATACATTCCCTTTAGGCCTCTTGTTGATAGTGCCAACAAATATGTTTTGCTGTTTCGTTGTTATCATCCCCCCCCCCAATTCTCCATTTGTCAAATACATTGACCAGGTGTGTCTCTAAGAATAAACGAGATATATTGAAGTAATAATCACACATAGTGTGTTTTTCTTCCTTTCCCGTTTCGCAAGATGTTCAGTGAACCGTTGGTCTAAACAGTTCTCAGTACTAGTACTGATCGATATATAGATTATAAGCGGTACTCGGGGGATTTAACAGAGAAGGTATGGAACAACGCAAGAGTTACCTACCGTCTTACTTACCTTTTAATTAACAAGAAAAAACAAATTTTGATGTTTTAACTTAACCTTTTTAAATATTATTAATACTCAATTTTCAAAAACTTAATCAGAAATATTTTGTTTTAATTGACTACTAGCAGAAACGAGGCCGTTCCCTGATGTTTAATTTTATAATTGCTGCACACCTGATTAAATCGATTTGATTTTATATAAAATTCAACGTTTTTACAACCGAAAATTGTTATTGTTTCAAACACAAGGTGTCCAATAGTGCGCTGATGTGTAATCGAAGCTCCCGTAATCCCTGATTGGCCCGATACGTATTTTAAGTGGTGACAAGGATTTGCCGTGTGTGATGTTACGTGTAACAGCACTGCACTTTTCATCTACACGTGTAAGTTCATCGCCGTCTTATCAGAGACTGGTGCAAGGAGAAGGGTAATGCTGATATTGGAGGACCCTTCCTCTGGTTGGATACTCCTTGTACCAGTTTATGATTCGAAGAGGAGATTGTGTATGTTAAAAGTTTTGTAGAGAGTGAGTGTCTTAGAGAAAGGATGGTGAGATTTTCGGGATGTGTATTATCCAGGCCCCTTCAACCTCCAGTGTTGAATCTCATTGGATAGGTTATGGAATATGTTATCAAATACTTTGTAAAAATCAATATTCATGTAAAACAGTTACAGCAACGGGTGATGTTAAACAAATCGATATAGTTAACCACTGTGATATCACTTATATGATAAAGGTTTCAAAGAGCTGAGGAGTGGTTTTAATTTTTGAAGGCTTGAAAGGGCAACGCAAGCCGACCTTAAACCGGGTGACACTAATGGAAGGGACTACAATAACGGACTACCCTGCATCATACAGATGTTTTATCGGACCAAGCTGTTGGAAATCCAATTTGGCCAAAATTACTGTTGAGATAGATTGAGAAATGCATTAAATATATTTATGCCTCCTAGGTCCTGTCACAAATAACTCAAAGAAAAAATGGTGATTGAAAATGGTCACCAAAATATATGGTGACATGTCATGTTTATTTAAAAAACATACATAATCAATCTAGGTTATGCAAGAATGACATGGCATAACATAAGCCATCTAATAACTAAAGAAATAAACATCCCAAAGAAAAATGGCACAACAAAAGCCTGAGTGGGGGTTGCTAAACACCCCACCTATATGTTTATATTAAGTTTAAAATCAAAAAGTTCCTGAGATATTTTGGGAGGTAGTGGGTGGGCGAAATACGATTAAGTTCAAAAAACTTGGAAAATATGAAAAATGTTTACAAAATTCACATGGCGCGCAGCAAAATGTCTCTACCCATAATCCTTTGCTGCATATACAAAGGGACATTACTGAGCTGACCAATTTCCCTATTAGCTAAAGGGAGAGAACTCTTATATCAATTATACACATTATTGTAATAAACTGATGTGCAGGCCTCTTGAGGCATAAATTAAGCTAAGTGCTTAGCTGCCTTTTATGCCTCCTAGGTCCTGTCACAAATAACCCAAAGAAAAAATGGTGATTGAAAATGGTCACCAAAATATATGGTGACATGTCATGTTTATTTAAAAAACATACATAATCAATCTAGGTTATGCAAGAATGACATGGCATAACATAAGCCATCTAATAACTAAAGAAATAAACATCCCAAAGAAAAATGGCACAACAAAAGCCTGAGTGGGGGTTGCTAAACACCGCCACAAAACCAAGATGTGAAACATTGCTGGTTTCCCCTTCAATGTACATGGCGGGTGTCGACGATGAAGCAGAAGACGCTTACTCTTCGGGAACACCTGGTCTTATTCTTTTGTACAGTAATGTCCAGCTAGGTATATGAGGGGAAATACTGCTTAACTGGCAAGCTAGCTTTTTCAGTCATGCGGTTTAACCTGGGAACCCGTTCATGCTAGTAAAGCAACGGTGAGCGTTAACGTTGTCAGTAGTTGGATGGGTGACTGCCTGCACGTTACAGTTCTTTTACAAATGGATTACACCATATTACTACGATGGCCAATAGCGACCAGACACTTTTCATTACTTTTATGTTCAAAAGTGTAACATGGTTTCATTTTGTTTATAAAACTGATAAAAGTATACCACACAAAAGTGTACCATGGTTACACTTTTAAACATAAAAGTAATGAAAAGTGTATCATCCAAAAGTGTACCATGTACATGTGCACTGTTCAATATAAAAGCAATGAAAAGTGTATCGTATATTACAGAACGGTAATTTAAAAACACTATTCTCACGATTCTTCCATTTGTAATATCTATTTAAAGTAACATCAATACTGTGTGCACTATATACAGATATCGCGTTTGTCTTACCCTTGCTAGCTTTTTGGGATGATAACAGATGTACACATTGGGTCTTATTTAGTGTAATAAGATCGCCTTGGCTAACTGTAAACGCTGAGGGGCCGCGGTGGCCAAGTGGTTAAGGTGTCTCGATATTCTACCGCTAGCCCTCCGCCTCTGGGTTGAGAGATCGAAACCCACATGGGGCAGTTGCCAGGCCCCGGTTTCATCAACGTTCCTTAACTTAAGGAAATTCCTTAAAATCTCCATAGGAAAGCATTACAAAATTTAAGGATAGTTCCTTAAGTAAGGATTTTTTCCTTATCTTCTGTAATGCTTTCCTATGGAGATTCCTTAAGTTAAGGAATGTTGATGAAACCAGGGCCTGGTACATTATTATGTACGGAACGTAGACCGGTGGTTTTTCTCCGGGCATTCCGGCTTTCCTCCAACTCCAAAATCTGGCAGTCCTTAAATGACACTGTCTGTTAATAGGACGTAAAACAAAATTAAACCAAACCTGTAAACTCTGACAGACTAGGTTTTATATCGATTAGGGTTGTTCCGTCTTCATCATGTGAGTAAGCAACAACGTATATTATGAGCAATTATTGATAAAAAAAAAGTATAAAAAAGAACGCCACCAAAAAGCTGAAGGCACGCTCAGGTTAAAAAAAATCCCTAAGCTTCATGCCTGTACTTTGAAGAATACAAAGGAGTCGCAACTAACTTCAAAGCCTGTAATTTTTTGCCTTTATGTGACCCGAAATTCTTTTGGTGTACATCAAAGGTTCGAACCAGTTTTCTTGCCTCATCAACAAGGAGACGCACACGGAGCCTTCAGCTCTGCCATGATATATTCCAGGAGTGCAGAGAGTATAGGTGATCGTAACCCCAGGATATGGAGGATGTCCGATTCATAGACTGGCAGTACTTAAGTTTTATTAAGAAGTTCTCTACTGAATTTTCTTATGATCTTCCCCTAAATTATAATCAGACAATCGAATAATCAAAATGGTTAAGGTGTTGTTTTTGTTTTGAGATAATTTGATATGTGTTTAATACTATTCTACAGACGGGACCAGTCTATCAGATTCTCAAAACAGCATCAGATTCAACTGTTTGGTACATCCGTGCAAATTGAAGTGGTACTTCCCGTTATAAAGTGCATGTATCAAGAAACAAGTATAGACAAATTAGAATCTAGGCGTCATAAGCAGAAATTAATCTTGATGTATAAAATAATAAATCACTTGACCCCTGCTTATTTGTTTAATATCATTGAACAATTTATTAATCATCAGCAAAATATTCATAATCTGCGTCAACACAGATTTTTCTATATCACAAGGTCAAGAACCAGGCTTTAGCGGTCATCTCTGATCGGTTAGCAGTGCTCAAGCAGGTTTATTCTGAGTGAATCCACAGTCAGTCGGGGTTTTGTCTGTTGGCACCCTTAGCAATAGTTCTCATGTTCCCTTCCATTCAATCCAAACGAACGTTTCATTTTCCACCTGTTGGTCTACCCCACCAACCACCCTTTGAGACACTTCTTATAAGGAAATTGTGGATATCGAAAACCTTGGTGTAAACTCATTTGCATATATTGCCTTGTATCAAATTAACAAAAGAAAGTTTAATAAAGAATCTGCAAGTGATACTACATATCACGTTAATTTTAGAATCAACTTACTTCATTTTTCTGTTGAATTGCTGAACCTGAAATGTCGGTTTAAACTACATGTATTTAAGTTTTAAATTAATTAAGTCTTGACTTACAGTATTGCCTTCAGTATTATCTCCCCTGCCGCAACCTGCGGACGTAGGCTGTACGTTTGACTATTACTGAAACTAGTATCTCCCCTACGCAAGGTTGGTCGTACAAATAAACGGACAGATAAACATATTTAAATAATTTTGAAATATAAAATCAACATATTTTTCTATTACTGCACAATCGGTCATTTTAAATGAAACGGAGTGTCGGTGAGATTTTGGTCGTTTATAAAACCTGCTATGCCGTCATGACGTGTCGCGAAAACATTCAGGTGTTGTCACGTGCACGTGAACACAGTTCTCATTACAAGCTTTCTCTCGTAGGGTAGACACTACGTCGCTGGTGTTTCTTCAGAAACTTGGGTTTTCCTTCACAAATAAAGCTGGGATGCCTTATTGGCGGACCGCTGGTCGCTATACTTCTTGACATATATGGTCTAAACAACATATTGATTAAACACATTTTAATATGAGACATAATCACTGTGAGGAGTTCATCACAGGTGAAAATAGATATCTTGCTGTCTCCAGAACAAAGTGTGATTATCATAGGCGGATCCAGGATTTTGGGTTAGAGGGGGCGTACATTTGTTCGGGAATGAACTTTTGTGTATAAGGTACAGATATTAGGTTCCACAACAACATCACAAATTGCGTCTTTGTTGTTTACACGAAGAGTGTTCGAAACTTTTGGCAAACGCACCGTATACCTGAATATCAAGTGATGTACGTGTATTAAACTAGTACGAACCTTAGGGACCTGAGAATTTGTTACAGCTAGTTATGAACGTATACTAGGGTGTTTAGAGTAATTTTACAATTGGTGGGGTGGGGGTGGCGGGGGGATAATTAGATAAATTTTCGATAAAAATTTCCCTCGATGGACAAAAAGTCTAAAGGCTGGAAGGCTTTCCAGGTCGAAAAATTCACCCTACCTACGTTTCTTGCATCAAAAATCACATTTCTAGTTGAGGTACGAAAATACGCTTGGTACCTTTGGAAAGATAGATAATTTTAGTTTAAAAAACGTGTAAATGCACGTCAAATGTATCCTCCTTCAGGAGAAATAATCTCGATGTCCTCCAAAAACACGCAAACCTTCATAGGATACCTATATTAAGAGGCAGACCGCTTTTGGTATTCTGCAATTGTTTTTATCCATTGACAGCGAAAGACTTAGCGCGTGCAGCAACGTCAAAACTCATTGCTATGCAGAAAATGGCATACCTATGGAACGCCAAATTTACGTATGCTTCATTAATTGTACCTGTCTTCAAATAATTGAAGAACGGTACAATTTATTGAAGATAGGTTCAAGTCCAATTATTTGTACCTATCTTTAATTATTTTAAGAAAGGTGCAATTGATTTGAACCTCGGTAAAAATATCACATGTCCTGAATTAAATTGAACGTTTCTTCAATTTAATTACACATATCTTTAATTTAATTGAATTTAGCTCCATAAATACGGTTAGACAGCTAACACGAGTGACAAACTTGGGTTTAGCACTAGTTCACTTCATTCTGAAGAAAATTCGCAAGGTTAGGAAACAAGTGATCGTTGGATCCAACATTTACTCACTGACGAGCAGAAACGTACACGGGTACAAATTGTGAAGAAACTGCTGAAGAAGTATCCAAAATATCCGAGAAGGGCATTAGATAGTATCATAATGGGTGATGAGACATTAGTGCATTTTTATGAGCCTAAGAGGAAAGTTGACAATAGAATTTGGGCTTTGAAACATGCCAAAATGCCCAGCATTGCTAAACGAACACTGACAACAAAGAAGGTGTTACACGCAATATCATTTAGAAATAGTGGACAAATCATGCAAATTGCTGTTCGAAAATGTAGGGCGTGTCTAGAAGCTTCAATAAAAATGTAGTTCTGAAAAATTGCGAACACCAATGAGAAAAATTCATCCTAAAACAGGTCTTAAACATGTCCAATTGTTACATGGCAATATCCCAGCCCACAAATCAGCAACTGTAGCCCAGTTTTTTAAAGTCGAAAAAGGTCAATGTCTTATACCACACCCTCAATTCAGCGCAAACCTGTATCTTTAAGTGCTATGACGATGGACGTTTTTGAGTATGCGCATTAATTAGTGTGTTTACTTGTTGTGATTGACAATGAAACTCGGTTCTCATTTTGAGAACTTGATGTTTACATGGATGTGACAAAGATTTACATGGCGGGTATCGTCGATGAAGCAGAAGACGCTTACTCTCCGGAACACCTGGTCTTATTCGCTTTTACTTTTACAAGAGTCTCCATGTAAATATTTTCTTTGTTCATATTTTGCCCCTGGTTAAATCGGTTTTGAGTTTGGATTATGATTTTGTTAACGCTTCGGTATTCTCTTATTTATTTTTTCTTATTAGTGTACCCAAAGAAAAGTATATAAATTCTTTCAAACGGGATTCTAAGATTGAAACGATGTGTTCACGTTTAAGGAGAACATTTTCTAAGGTAACTAGAACAATGCATTTAAATTTTGATAAGCGTCATGTCATTTGCAAAAGTTTTCGAACACCATTCCTATGACATCGTGTGATCATTATTAGCCAAATTCTAAGGAGAAAGAAACATGGAAGACGTGGGGAGGGGGTAGTTAATTGGCAGACGTATTTTATATATTACACTTAATTAATATATTATAAGTATCATAAACTGTATAAGTCTGATTTAGGGCGTAGCCCCGATTTTTTTATAAATATTTCTATCCAATATATGCTTTGCAATGCAATCTGATGATGGAATTATAAGTTTTAATTCTTGCAAAAAAATGGTAACTTGGCGGGGGGGGGGGGGGGGGGGGCCCCCTCTTGATCCGCCTATGATTATTACTACAATATATCTCGTTTTCCTTAGAGACACACCTGGTCAATGTATTTGACAAATGGAGAATTGGGGGTGGGGTGGGGGGGGGGGTGATAACAAGAAACAGCAGAACATATGTGTTGGCATTATCAACAAGAGGCCTACAGGGAATGTATCATCCACCTGGATATTTGTGCAATCATTCGAACTATTCTCAATAACAGCTATTACCATAAATAATTTGGCCACAGAATGTCCCAGACTTCACTTAGTTTGCTGCTCAAAATCGGGCCGAAAAAAAACTAAATAAAGTACAATAATTCTATCAAAATGTACATATAATTAATGAACATTTTCTCAAATGTTGTTTCTGTCCTATAACACACATTACTATTACTGACAAACTTACATAAAGCACTACCGGGCTTTATTAAGTTTGTCATCAATATATAGCAATGTGTGTTATAGAACTGTAGCAACATTTTCTAAAACATTCATTGCTTAAATGGTGGTCACACTCTTTAACATGGAGTCACACTCTATAACGGGAGGGTCGCACTGTATAATGGGATGTCACACTCTACAACTACATGGTAAACTCTTCACCGGGAAGGTCACACTCTAAAAAGGGGTTCACCCTCTTCAACAGGGCTGTCATACTCAACAACGGGAGGGCCACTCTATATAATGGTTGTCACAATATTTAACGGAGGTGTCCACTCTACAACGGGTGGAAAACACTCTTAAATGGAGGTCAAACACTTAAGCGGGGTGTCACAATCTAGAACTGGAGGGTCACACTTTATAATGGTGTTCACACGCTTTAACGGTGAGTCACACCCAACAACGGAAGCGTCACACTCTACAATGTTGGTCACACACTTAAACAAATGTGTCACATACTAAAACTCGAAGGTCACACTAAAAAACAGGAGCGTCACACTCTATGAAGGGCGGTCACACTATTTGACGGGGTTGTCACACTCTACAACTGGGGGTCACTCTCAAATACTAAAATTCTAAGGTCACATGCTAGAACTGGAGGGTCACACTCAATAATGGTAGTCAAACTCTTTATCGGGGAGTCACAATCAACAAAGAGATGGCCACGCTTTTTAACGGGGTCACACATTCAAACGGGGTGTCACACTCTACAATGGGAGGATCACACTCTATAACGGTGGTGATACCTACTTAAACTCGAAGGTCACATGCTAGAATGGGAGGGTCACACTCTATAATTGAGGTCACACTATATAATTGGGGTCATAATCTTTAACCCCGGTTGCCACACTCTATATAGAAAAGGTCACACACTATAATTAGGGTCACATTCTACAATGGAAGGACCACACTCTACCACGGGAGGGTCACACTCTACCACGGGAGGGTCACACTCAACCACGGGAGGGTCACACTCTACCATGGGAGGGTTACACTCAACAATGGGAGGGTCACACTCTGAAACGGTGGTGTCACATACTAAAATTCGAAGGTCACACTAAAAAACGGGAGGGTCACACTTTATGAAGGGCGGCCACACTCTTTAATATGGGTGTCACACTCTCCAATGGGAGGGTCACACTTTATAATGTGGTCACACTCTTAAACGGGGTTGTCAAACTCTACAACAGGATGGTCACACTCTTGAACAGTGGTGTCATGCTTAAACTCGAAGGTCATACTCTACAACGGGAGGGTACATTTCATAATGGTGGTCACACTCTTTGACGGGGTTGTCACACTTTTCAACGGGAGGGTCACACTCTATAACGGGAGGGTCGAACTCTACAACGGAAGAATCACTCTCAACAACGAGAGGGTCACACTCTACAATGGGGGTCACACTCTACAACGGGACGGTCAAACTCAATAACTGAAGGGTCGCACTCTACAACGCGAGGGTCACTCTTTATAATGGGGGTCACACGATACTGTCACATGCTAAAACTGTATGTAGGGCATAGTCTTCGCTGGGAGTGTCACGCTATATATTGGGGTCACATTCTTTAACGGGGGTGTCACACTTTGTAACGGGAGGGTCAAACTCTTTAAACGAACTTTTTTCATATATTTTTTATGTGCGACCATACTTTAGAACTGGGAGTATCACTTTTTATACTACCTTACTTCATAGTATATATTAGGCGTGGGGTCACACCATACAATAGAAGGTACATGTAGATACAGTGTATTTGGTGAAGGACACATTCTGGAACGGAATGCACATGTTTGAGGTATAGATCCTGATCATATTACTCAACGTATATTTGTTAAAAGTGTACATGTTTGTCTACTGCAGGATATCACAAGAGTAACGGTCACATTCTATATCGAAGAAGGGATCACCCTCGACAGCGGAGTTTTTGCTTGTATAATATTACATAAATGTTTTCCCCACTCATCAACTCACTTCATATTCATGTTTATCCCCTCAGTGTTGAAAAGCATCCTTATGATTTAAATTTCATTTAAATAAGGATTGCACCTCATTTTGACTGCGTATACGGTAGTATGCCCGCAGTTGGCAACGAGCATATTCACTATGGAGCGCTAACGCTAACGCGCTCCATAGTGAATGTGCTCGTTGCCAACTGCGGGCATACTACCGTATACGCAGTCAAAATGAGGTACAATCCTTATATTTACACCATTATTAATTTTCAAGTGCTATACAAAGAAAAAAACATTCGAAGCGGTTTGCTAAGATGGTAACTACGATGGCCGTGGTTGCTAAGATAATATACATGTAGTCCCATTGGATTTCATCAATAATATTATATTGGTAGATTTAGAAAATACACTGTGAACGATACTATTTTTTTTCATAACATCATATGTAGATTTGGTATTAAATAATTTTTCTAGCAAGTCGAATTTATTTCTTCATTTATAACGGTCGTTATGTACACGTATTGACACCGTGATCTGGTTGTGACGCGGTCCGACGTCAGACGTCACAACTGCAGGGCGCCGCCATGTTTGCGTTACCGTCAAATAATTTCGAATTCGCATCATTGTAATCAAAAGTTTGCTAGAAACTATTTATTGTTTACTCAAAAGAAATTGATTCCAAATATGTTCCATGTTTCAAAATCTTGTAGGAACCAAACAATGGCCGACAGCGAATACTTATTTTTCTGAAGCGTGAACGACGCCATATTTGAACAAATATCAATCCGCCGAGCCTTTTTTCACTGCGTATACGGTAATATATTCGCAGTCAGAGTTTACTAAGCACAAGAAGGGAGAGGTGTAAATATAAGTAAATAGTTGTTCCTTGATACAATACAAAACGTTCCCGTGCTTGTCTAAGCTATCTCAATTTTTATGGAATTTCTTTTAAATATAAAAATGAAGAAGTCCGTTAAGATTTATAGTTTGATCCGATGGAAATACTTCGCCGAATGGTTTTGAATTTAAGCTGTTACGTTATATTATCAATTTGCGCTTGACATTTTGTTTCAATATGGGAAATTCCCGTTTGACTTTAGAATTGTATAAGCAACTCTCTTCCTAGAAATAAACGCTGTCTATGAAAGCTTTTGAAAACCTGTTTTGGTGCTGTTTGTGTTATAAAATTCGTCTTAGAATATTAGATTACACTTTTTTATTGGTTCTATATGAGGAATATTTTCACGTTCCCGATTTCCAGGAGCAACTTCATAAATTTTGTTTGCTAAGCTAGATAAGGAAGTTAAGCAATTTGTGACAATCGAAAAGGCTTGGATTGTTTTAATTCTGACCTATACAACATTTTTTTCATTGTTAAGGTTCATTTAAATAATTGATTTAGTATACAAATAGTGAAACTATCCGTTGCCAGTATCAAATATTCCAATTGCATGCCCACCTGAAATGTTGACGCATTCACAAACGAATGTTTAGCTACTTGTTGTCATAGGCACCACGTTTTCTGTCACACCTGCTATTAAATATGATCTGCGCATGTGTAACAGGAAGACGACAACGCGACAAGATGACAAGACGACAAGACGACAACCCGACAACACGCCATTTTCCCGCAACAACTCGAGATTCCGTAAGCGCTAATTAGCGTGTTCAAAATGTCGTGTTGTCGCCTTGTCGCTTTGTCGTGTTGTCGCCTTGGCGCGTTTGAAAACGCAACAAGACGACATTTTATCTACTTAATATCGGGTGGTCGCAGTAAATGAACGCGACAAGACGACACCACGACAAGGTGACAACACGACAACACGAGATGGCCGTAATCAGCCACCATAGTTCTTGGATATTTATGTAAAATTCCATGTACAAGAAGTTTTTTTCCTCATATCGCACCAACATATAGAAGATAACCCCCCCCTTTTTTTTTAAAAAAAATTATAGTTTACCAAATAATAAAATAAATAAATAAAAACAAAAAATACGAGGCTATAAAACTAGCTTTGAAATCGCCAGTCTTTTAACAACAACCATAGAAATTAAAAAAAAAACTTTCCCTAAATAAATATTTTCATTTGATCAGGTTAATCTTAAGGTTAAATATCAAAAGCTGAATTTTATTCGTATCAAATTGGTGTAGGCATCCTCGAATGAAGAATCATTAAAACGGAGGCAACACTATTTGAAGTTAGTTCAGGACATATCCGTAATAAATCTTTTGGATTCATTTTTATTGAAATTGATCCAATTTTTAATCATTTGATCTTGTTAACAATTTTTTGTCAGAAACGGGGTTTTCAATGGAATTAGTTATCGCAGCATTTGAGTTTACTAGTTTTATCTAAAATTTATACTTCATATCATGATGGTTTATAAGAAAGGAACACTTTTATGCTTTTTTTAGGGAAAATATTAAGGTAAGTTATCAATAAGCACTCACGCACGCACGCAGGAAATGACCGATACAGAAAGGTACAAGTGACCACTCCTTATAATGAAGCATTTAAATGCATAAGGTCGTCCATTCACGGAAATGAATCAAGTAAAGATGACGCGATTTTACACAGGAAATCACTGGTAACTTCGGCCGACTCAAATTGACCAATACCACAATACGAGAGTGACCACAAGACGTTAAGCTTACAGAACTCCTCTGTGTAGCGCGTGCTCACGAGACAAGGCCAGGGCAAGATTAACTTCGTTACAACAGCAGACAAAGCGCATATCGAAATGATCATTGAATTTGGAATCGAATTATATTTTCTTTCATTAAGACTCCCCCCGGACACAGATGATTCATTTGACATGGTCAAGCCCCATAAACTAATTCCCACAGCGGTAATGCTCCCTATACCTCACAAATGACCAATGATCCGAGTCTTGACCCATATGGTCAAGGCAAAGGAACCCCAGAAAAATTTCAATAAAGCCCGATTTATGACGAGTCGCGCTAATTTGCGAGGTCGTTATGGGACGGCATCAAAGAAACCAAGATATGCTGATAAAGGGTTTCTATCATAGGACCATGACAGAAAACTGGAATTGGTGGGTTCGATTGTCAGGAATCTCGTCAAGGGGCTATAACTGGCTGAAGTCGTACTGCAATTGTATTTCACTAATGAAGCTCTAGTGATGCTAATTACAAAAATGACCCCTTACTCACCCGAGCCAAATGAAACACGTGTAGGAAGAACTCATATCATTAAAACTAAATGCGGACCACGGAATAAAAAGTACAAATATCTTTATTTCAAAGGCTTACTGACACTTCTGAAAAGACCTAAGGGGATTAAGTGGGCAAAAAGTATATTTTAGGAACATGGCTAATATTTTATGATAGAAAGGAGAACTCATATCATTAAAACTAAAGGCGGACCACGCAATAAAAAATGCTAATATCTTTTTTTTTCAAATGCTAACTGACACTTCTGAAATGAGCAAAGGAGATTAAGTGGGCAAAAAGTATCTTTTAGGAACATTGCTAATATTTCATGTCGGCGTGAAGGCGTCATATGAATGAGATGAAGATCACTCCGTAGCTATTTTGAAAATGATAAGTTTTGAAACAGATTAAGGTTTCATCTCTGAAGGCTTTGTTTTATCAAATGTTGGTTTCGTTATCCAGGTACAGGAAACAGTCTACATTGTACTGTTTATAATGACGTAGCGTCAAAAATCAAGAATATTGAGAATGAGCAAAGATTTAAACCTTACGTATAACCTATTTCAAATCAACATATTAAACGTATTAATATGATTCAGTGAACGTTGTACTTAATATATCATCCAAAATAATCCTTTTGAGATATTTTTGAAACAAAAAAAAATAATAGCCAGTGGAAATAACTTAATAATATAGCCGTACTCCAGTTACTCCGTAAGCAAGTTTTGAAGTTCGTGTCGCCTCGGCCAAATCTCGCGCCTGCGTAATCCCCAGGATGTCAAACGTCCTGTGTTCGGGGCTGGGAAAGCTGAAGAAACATATCTGAGGACTAAATATCACGATTCTTACAATTGTTAGAGGGTTAAAATGACATTTTTTTACAAGCATGAGAGGGAGATATAACGATTTTTTTTACAATTACGAAAGGGAAATGTTAATTGAACATTCGCGTATAATGTTGATTTCGCCTATTATAGACTACACTGACATTCACTCGATAACCATTGTTCCACAGACTATCATTATCACGCCATCACTGTACTCAAACACGTGTCGGAATTCAATGACGTCGAAAACAATACATGTTGGCGAAGCTATGCAAATCCTCCAGTTTGAAACACAATTGTGGGACGTCACCAACAATAAAAGTGGGCGGAGCTAACAACGATTTATGCAAAATTCACGCTGTTACATTTATTAAACCATTCTCACGTTTATTAATTTTTTAAATGAGATCTGTGACCAAAGATGTGACAATAATGAACAAAATTCACAGAAAGATACTGTAAATATAAGGATAAACTTTCTATTTTGTTTAGGTTAGGTTTACCCCGATAATCTAAACAAAATATAAAGTTAATCATTAAATAACCATTTTTGTACTTTGTATGATAAATGTTAGCTGTATTCTATTGTCCCCGTCGCGACATCTCCAACCGTGATACTGGAAGTAGGGAAGTTTAACTGCTGGGAACATTTCATTATTTACCCATAATGAAAATCGTCACGCCATCTTGTAACTGATATTCAATATAAATACATTTCGCTCTAAATCAATACAAACAAATCCAATCGACTTTCAGTTTGAATGAGATTAGTTTCAAAGAATAAATGTCCACTAATTATGGCAAAAGCTGATATCGATATCTTTGAAAGTTTAATTGTCCATTTATTCTGTTAATAGGAATCTTTGATAGTTCTCTACCGCATCATAGCAGTAAATTGTTCCGTAAACACATTACGGGGTTATACAAGCGATAGTTTTCTTCAAAGATCCAGAAAACTTGGCGACATCGCTGGCATTTTAACAAAATCAAGGGATATAAAATCGCAATCAGATGAAAATTCACACGAACTGAGCTAAAGAATTCCTAAAATCATACACGATATTTTTGAAAACGAGCTCTTTTCTTTTGGTATTGGGTTTACTTAAGTAAAGTTAGAATACCTTTATCAAGATTTATGATTTTGTGAAAAGGAAAAGAAACACAAAACCGAAAAAAAAAAGAAAAGAAAAAAAAATGGTTTTGAAATTTGATATTTTTGAGGCACATCTAGTCTCTCAATGCAAAAGAATGACATGAACAGAGGTCTGGGGGGAATTTCTGGGCTCACAAATTTACACCCGACATTTTCTTGAAACATCATCCTTCTTCTTTTTTTTTGTTTCTATCGATTTTGTTGGGAAACAGATTTTTCCCTACCAAGTCATTTCAATATTCATTACTAAAAATAAATCGCTAAGCTGTTTTGATAAACGTTGTAATTATGCAATATGTATGGGTTCCTTTGAAGATTACAAAGATAGATGATTCTTGAAGTTTTGTCATACTGTCAAAAGCATCGATTGTTTCACTCTTGGATTGTTTAACATGACATAGTTTTCAAAAAAAAAGGAAAAAAAAGAAGAAAAATGAGGATTGAAGTTTTATTACCAGTTTTATTCCTCGTGGGTCATGATTATTTTTTATATGGACGAAGATTTAGGGAAAGCATTCCAGTAAGCAGAGGTTGACGCGGCAGGTTTTCTGTTTCAAAATCTGAATGACAATTTATGGAGGGCGCAGCTGTCTCCCACGGCCGCGAAGCTCTCACTAATGGTAACACATGCGTACGTATATATCACTGTCATTTCAACATCAAACTGTATATATGTATAGGCTATGACTTTCAAAAACTTCGTACCGCGAAATGTCGCGCGCCTCCATATGGAGGCCGCCATCTTTGAATTAATATTCGGTATATTCCGGGATGTATTGGAGGAACAAGATTATTTTAATTATTTCCAGTCGAGCAATATACATGTATTTCATATTTCAACTTCCTTTTCATTTCAATGCTAACATAAGGTTTCCGAAGCTCGGCCATGTTCGGACGGATTGTTGTGTCGTCTGCGACCTGCATTGGTGCTTGTGTGACCATGTGACCTGCTGCTCTATTTTAAGAAGCTTTTATCAAAATCACATTTTTATTTGAGGTGATAACATTGGAAGGATGGATATTTTTTTATTTTAGAAACCTCCTAAATGCACGAAAAATGCAACCCCACTGAAGTGTAAAACTACACTTAACATCTAGATTAGGTCCAAAACTAGTTTTAATTAACTGTAACAAATTTCAGGTCCATGTGGTACATATAGGCCTATAGCTGCGCTCTCAATCACGGATAATTAGTTTACATATTATTTAAAATTTTCATTTTTATTATTTTTATATAGTTACATCAAAGAAAGGTACAACCTCGGCGGGATCGTTATGTTAAAATGATGTTATAGGACGGAACATGCAATGTCATAACAGGGACTTGTACATGTATCATGTATAATGACGTCATATAGCCACTAATAAGAGCGAATAGTAACACATGCGTGCGTAAACTGAGATGTTTCCCTTTGCCTTTGTTTCGTCCGGAAATAGCCCTTCTAGTGGGGAAACCGGAAACACGTCACACACTAACGTTACGGCACACTCAGCCTTCATCGGTTATTTCCGGACTGTCGAAAATAAGCGGAATATCTTTCAGCTGATATCTGTATTATTTATCTCTGTCGTTGCTTATGAAGCTGTTTTTTTTCGACTTTCCGACTTTTAATTATGGATTTTTTTTTATCTCTTTCTTAACCATATCATTACAACATAACAGGAGTTATATTGAAGGATGGTATCTAACTTTCGTCGATTAACTGAGTTGGTCTTGAATCAATTTAATTTAATTTGATCACTTCATATTGGTGATATAAGACCAAATAGATTCATCACGAAATTAAATAGACCAAAGCTAGATTCAATCAAGGTTTTCCCCCAATTATTTGAACTTGTTAAGTTTGTTCGTTTCCCTTTCGTTTTGGACCTTATGAAAGACATCAGAGAGCGTCGTGGCCCTATACAGGCACTTAAGGCGTACTGGTACATTGAACTGACACTAGAGAGTGCCGTGGTCCCCATACAGGCACTTAAGGCGTACTGAGGCTATAGAGCGCCGTGGCCCCATACAAGCACTTAAGGCGTACTGAGACTAGAGAGCGTCGTGGCCCCGTACAAGCACTTAAGGCGTACTGAGACTAATGAGCGTCGTGGCCCCCATACAGGCACTTAAGGCGTACTGGTTCTGACACTAGGGAGCGCCGTGGTCCCCATACAGGCATTTAAGGCGTACTGAGGTAAGAGAGCGTTGTGGCTCCATACAGGCACTTAAGGCGTACTGAGGCTAGAGAGCGCCGTGACCCCATACAGGCACTTAAGGCGTACTGAGGCTAGAGAGCGTCGTGGCCCCCATACCGGCACTTAAAGCGTACTGGTACTGACACTAGTACGCACTTAAGGCGTACTGGTACTGACACTAGAGAGCATCGTGACCCCATACAAGCACTTAAGGCGTACTGAGGTTGGAGAGCGTCGTGGCCCCATACAGGCACTTAAGGCGTACTGAGGCTAGAGAGCGTCGTGACCCAATACAGGCACTTAAGGCGTACTGAGGCTAGAGAGCGTCGTGGCCCCCATACCGGCACTTAAAGCGTACTGGTACTGACACTAGTACGCACTTGAGGCGTACTGGTACTGACACTAGAGAGCGCCGTGGTCCCCATACAAGCAAGTAAGGCGTACTGAGGCTAGAGAGCGTCGAGGCTCCCATACAAGCACTTAAGGCGTACTGGTACTGACACTAGAGAGCGTCGTGGCCCCCGTACAGGCACTTAAAGCGTACTGGTACTGACACTAGAGAGCGCCGTTGTCCCCATATAGGCACTTGAGGCGTACTGGCGCTAAAGAGCGTCGTGGTCCCCATATAGGCATTTGAGGCGTACTGGTACTGACACTAGAGAGCGCCGTGGTCCCAATACAGGCACTTACGGCGTACTGGTACTGACACTTCAGAGCGCCGTGGTCCCCATATAGGCACTTGAGGCGTACTGGTACTGACACTACAGAGCGCCGTGGTCCCCATACAGGCACTTAAGCGTGCTGATACTGACACTAGAGAGCGCTGTGGTCCCCATATAGGCACTTCAGGCGTACTGGCGTTAAAGAGCGTCGTGGTTACCATATAGGCACTTAAGGCGTACTGAGGCTAGAGAGCACCGTCGCCCCATACAGGCACTTAAGGCGTACTGAGGCTAGAGAGCGTCGAGGCCCCCATACAGGCCTTAAGGCGTACTGGTACTGACACTAGAAATCGCCTTGGTCCCCATATAAGCACTAAAGGTGTACTGAGGCTAGAGAGCGGCGTGGACCCCATACAGGCACTTACGGCGTACTGAGGCTAGAGAGCGTCGAGGCCCCCATACAAGCACTTAAGGCGTACTGGTACTGACACTAGAGAGCGCCGTGGTCCCCATACAGTCACTTAAGGCGTACTGGTACTGAGGCTAGAGAGCGTCGTGGTCCCCGTACAGGCACTAAAAGCGTACTGACACTAGAGAGCGCCGTGGTCCCGATACAGGCACTTAAGGTGTACTGAGGCTAGAGAGCGTCGTGGCCCCATACAAGCACTTAAGGCGTACTGGTACTGACACCAAAGAGCGCCGTGGTCCCCATACAGGCACTTAAGGCGTACTGAAGCTAGAGAGCGTCGTGGCCCCATACAAACATTTAGGGCGTACTGGTACTGACACAAGAGAGTGCCGTGGTCCCCATACAGGCACTTAAGGCGTACTGAGGATAGAGAGCGTCGTGGCCCCATACAAACACTTAGGGCGTACTGGTACATGTACTGACACTAGAGAGCGCCGTGGTCCCCATACAGGCACTTAAGGCGTACTGGTACTGAGGCTAGAGAGCACCGTGGCCCCATATAAGCACTTAAGGCGTACTGAGGTTGGAGAGCGTCGTCGCCCCATACAAGCACATAAGGCGTACTGAGGCTAGAGAGCGTCGTGGCCCCCGTACAGGCACTTAAGGCGTACTGGTACTGACACTAGAGAGCGCCGTGGTCCCCATACAAGCACTTAAGGCGTACTGAGGCTAGAGAGCGACGTGGCCCAATACAAGCGCTTAAGGCGTACTGAGGTTGGAGAGCGCCGTCGCCCCATCCAGGCACTAAAGGCGTATTGAGGCTAGAGAGCGTCGTGGCCTCATACAGGCACTTAAGGCGAACTGAGGCTAGAGAGCGCCATGGTCCCCATACAGGCACTTAAGGCGTACTGAGGCTAGAGAGCGTCGTGGCCCCCGTGCAGGCACTTAAAGCGTACTGGTACTGACACTAGAGAGCGCCGTGGTCCCCCTTACAGGCACTAAGGCGTACTGAGGAAAGAGAGCGTCGTGGCCCCATACAAGGACTTAAGGCGTACTGAGACTAGAGAGCGTCGTGGCCCCATACAAGCACTTAGGGCGTACTGAGGCGAGAGAGCGCCGTGGTCCCCATACAGGTACTTAAGGCGTACTGGTTCTGACACTAGAGAGCGCCGTGGTCCCCATACAGGCATTTAAGGCGTACTGAGGCTAGAGAGCGTCGCAAACCCATATAAGCACTTAAGGCGTACTGAGGTTGGAGAGCGCCGTCGCCCCATACAAGCACAAAAGGCGTACTGAGGCTAGAAAGCGTAGTGGCCCCATACAAGCACTTAAGGCGTACTGAGGTTGGAGAGCGTCGTGGCCCCATATAGGCACTTGAGGCGTACTGGCGCTAAAGAGCGTCGTGGTCCCCATATAGGCATTTGAGGCGTACTGGTACTGACACTAAAGAGCGCCGTGGTCCCCATACAGGCACTTACGGCGTACTGGTACTGACACTTCAGAGCGCCGTGGTCCCCATATAGGCACTTGAGGCGTACTGGTACTGACACTACAGAGCGCCGTGGTCCCCATACAGGCACTTAAGGCGTACTGATACTGACATTAGAGAGCGCTGTGGTCCCCATATAGGCACTTGAGGCGTACTGGCGTTAAAGAGCGTCGTGGTCCCCATATAGGCACTTAAGGCGTACTGAGGCTAGAGAGCACCGTCGCCCCATACAGGCACTTAAGGCGTACTGAGGCTAAAGAGCGTCAAGGCCCCCATACAGGCACTTAAGGCGTACTGGTACTGACACTAGAGATCGCCGTGGTCCCCATATAAGCATTAAAGGCGTACTGAGGCTAGAGACCAGCGTGGACCCCATGCAGGCACTTAAGGCGTACGGAGGCTAGATAGCGTCGTGGTCCCCATACAGTCACTTAAGGCGTACTGACACTAGAGAGCGCCGTGGTCCCGATACAGGCACTTAAGTCGTACTGAGGCTAGAGAGCGCCGTGATCCCCATACAAGCACTTAAGGCGTACTGGTACTGACACCAAAGAGCGCCGTGGTCCCCATACAGGCACTTAAGGCGAACTGAAGCTAGAGAGCGTCGTGGCCCCATACAAACACTTAGGGCGTACTGGTACTGACACTAGAGAGCGCCGTGGTCCCCATACAGGCACTTAAGGCGTACTGAGGACAGAGAGCGTCGTGGCCCCATACAAACACTTAGGGCGTACTGGTACATGTACTGACACTAGAGAGCGCCGTGGTCCCCATACAGGCACTTAAGGCGTAATGAGGCTAGAGGGCGTCGAGGCCCCCATACAATCACTTAAGGCGTACTGGTACTGACACTAGAGAGCGCCGTGGTCCCCATATAAGCACTTAAGGCGTACTTAGGCTAGAGAGCACCGTGGCCCCATATAAGCACTTAAGGCGTACTGAGATTGGAGTGCGTCATCGCCCTATACAAGCACATAAGGCGTACTGAAGCTAGAGAGCGTCGTGGCCCCATACAAGCACTTAAGGCGTACTGATGTTGGAGAGCGCCGTGGTCCCATACAGGCACTTAAGGCGTCCTGAGGCTAGAGAGCGTCGTGGCCCCCGTACAGGCACTTAAGCGTACTGGTACTGACACTAGAGAGCGCCGTGGTCCCCATACAAGCACTTAAGGCGTACTGAGGCTAGAGAGCGTCGTGGCCCCATACAAGCGCTTAAGGCGTACTGAGGTTGGAGAGCGCCGTCGCCCCATACAGGCACTTAAGGCGTACTGAGGCTAGAGAGCGTCGTGGCCTGATACAGGCACTTAAGGCGAACTGAGGCTAGAGAGCGCCATGGTCCCCATACAGGCACTTAAGGCGTACTGAGGCTAGAGAGCGTCGTGGCCCCACACAAGCACTTAAGGCATACTGAGGTTGGAGAGCGTCGTCGCAACATACAGGCACTTAAGGCGTAATGAGGCTAGAGAGCGTCGTGGCCCCATACAAGCACTTAAGGCGTACTGACACTAGAGAGCAACGTGGTTTTCATATAGGCACTTGAGGCGTACTGGTACTGATACTAGAGAGCGCCGTCGCTCCACACAAGCACTTAAGGCGTACTGAGGCTAGAGAGTGCAGTAGTCCCGATACAGGCACTTAAGGCGTAATGAGGCTAGAGGGCGTCGAGGCCCCCATACAATCACTTAAGGCGTACTGGTACTGACACTAGAGAGCGCCGTGGTCCCCATATAAGCACTTAAGGCGTACTTAGGCTAGAGAGCACCGTGGCCCCATATAAGCACTTAAGGCGTACTGAGGTTGGAGTGCGTCATCGCCCTATACAAGCACATAAGGCGTACTGAAGCTAGAGAGCGTCGTGGCCCCATACAAGCACTTAAGGCGTACTGATGTTGGAGAGCGCCGTGGTCCCATACAGGCACTTAAGGCGTCCTGAGGCTAGAGAGCGTCGTGGCCCCCGTACAGGCACTTAAGCGTACTGGTACTGACACTAGAGAGCGCCGTGGTCCCCATACAAGCACTTAAGGCGTACTGAGGCTAGAGAGCGTCGTGGCCCCATACAAGCGCTTAAGGCGTACTGAGGTTGGAGAGCGCCGTCGCCCCATACAGGCACTTAAGGCGTACTGAGGCTAGAGAGCGTCGTGGCCTGATACAGGCACTTAAGGCGAACTGAGGCTAGAGAGCGCCATGGTCCCCATACAGGCACTTAAGGCGTACTGAGGCTAGAGAGCGTCGTGGCCCCACACAAGCACTTAAGGCATACTGAGGTTGGAGAGCGTCGTCGCAACATACAGGCACTTAAGGCGTAATGAGGCTAGAGAGCGTCGTGGCCCCATACAAGCACTTAAGGCGTACTGACACTAGAGAGCAACGTGGTTTTCATATAGGCACTTGAGGCGTACTGGTACTGATACTAGAGAGCGCCGTCGCTCCACACAAGCACTTAAGGCGTACTGAGGCTAGAGAGTGCAGTAGTCCCGATACAGGCACTTAAGGCGTACTGACACTAGAGAGTGCCGTGGTCCTCATATAGGCACTTGAGGCGTACTGGTACTGACACTTGAGAGCGCCGTGGTCCCATATAGGCACTTAAGGCGTACTGGTACTGACACTAGAGAGCGCCGTGGTCCCGATACAGGCACTTGAGGCGTACTGGCGCTTAAGAGCGTCGTGGTCCCCATATAGGCACTTAAGGCGTACTGAGGCTAGAGAGCGCCGTCGCCCCATACAGGCTATTAAGGCGAACTGAGGCTAGAGAGCGCCGTGGTCCCCATACAGGCACTTAAGGCGCACTGAGGCTAGAGAGCGTCGAGGCCCCCATACAGGCACTTAAGGCGTACTAGTACTGACACTAGAGAGCGCCGTGGTCCCCATACAGTCACTTCAGGCGTACTGGTACTGAGGCTAGAGAGCGTCGTGGCCTCCATATGGGCACTTAAGGCGTACTGGTACTGACACTAGAGAGCGCCGTGGTCCACATACAGGCACTTAAGGCGTACTGGTACTGACACTAGAGAGCGCCGTGGTCCCCATACAGGCACCTAATGTGTACTGAGGCTAGAGAGCGTCGTGGCCCCATACAAGCACTTAAGGCGTACTGGTACTGACACCAAAGATCGCCGTGGTCCCCATACAGGCACTTAAGGCGTACTGAAGCTAGAGAGCGTCGTGGCCCCATACAAGCACTTAAGGCGTACTGGTACTGACACCAAAGAGCGCCGTGGTCCCCATATAGGCACTTAAGGCGTACTGAAGCTAGAGAGCGTCGTGGCCCCATACAAGCACTTAAGGCGTACTGATGTTGGAGAGCGCCGTGGTCCCATACAGGCACTTAAGGCGTCCTGAGGCTAGAGAGCGTCGTGGCCCCCGTACAGGCACTTAAGCGTACTGGTACTGACACTAGAGAGCGCCGTGGTCCCCATACAAGCACTTAAGGCGTACTGAGGCTAGAGAGCGTCGTGGCCCCATACAAGCGCTTAAGGCGTACTGAGGTTGGAGAGCGCCGTCGCCCCATACAGGCACTTAAGGCGTACTGAGGCTAGAGAGCGTCGTGGCCTGATACAGGCACTTAAGGCGAACTGAGGCTAGAGAGCGCCATGGTCCCCATACAGGCACTTAAGGCGTACTGAGGCTAGAGAGCGTCGTGGCCCCACACAAGCACTTAAGGCATACTGAGGTTGGAGAGCGTCGTCGCAACATACAGGCACTTAAGGCGTAATGAGGCTAGAGAGCGTCGTGGCCCCATACAAGCACTTAAGGCGTACTGACACTAGAGAGCAACGTGGTTTTCATATAGGCACTTGAGGCGTACTGGTACTGATACTAGAGAGCGCCGTCGCTCCACACAAGCACTTAAGGCGTACTGAGGCTAGAGAGTGCAGTAGTCCCGATACAGGCACTTAAGGCGTACTGACACTAGAGAGTGCCGTGGTCCTCATATAGGCACTTGAGGCGTACTGGTACTGACACTTGAGAGCGCCGTGGTCCCATATAGGCACTTAAGGCGTACTGGTACTGACACTAGAGAGCGCCGTGGTCCCGATACAGGCACTTGAGGCGTACTGGCGCTTAAGAGCGTCGTGGTCCCCATATAGGCACTTAAGGCGTACTGAGGCTAGAGAGCGCCGTCGCCCCATACAGGCTATTAAGGCGAACTGAGGCTAGAGAGCGCCGTGGTCCCCATACAGGCACTTAAGGCGCACTGAGGCTAGAGAGCGTCGAGGCCCCCATACAGGCACTTAAGGCGTACTAGTACTGACACTAGAGAGCGCCGTGGTCCCCATACAGTCACTTCAGGCGTACTGGTACTGAGGCTAGAGAGCGTCGTGGCCTCCATATGGGCACTTAAGGCGTACTGGTACTGACACTAGAGAGCGCCGTGGTCCACATACAGGCACTTAAGGCGTACTGGTACTGACACTAGAGAGCGCCGTGGTCCCCATACAGGCACCTAATGTGTACTGAGGCTAGAGAGCGTCGTGGCCCCATACAAGCACTTAAGGCGTACTGGTACTGACACCAAAGATCGCCGTGGTCCCCATACAGGCACTTAAGGCGTACTGAAGCTAGAGAGCGTCGTGGCCCCATACAAGCACTTAAGGCGTACTGGTACTGACACCAAAGAGCGCCGTGGTCCCCATATAGGCACTTAAGGCGTACTGAAGCTAGAGAGCGTCGTGGCCCCATACAAACACTAAGGGCGTACTGGCACTGACACTAGAGAGCGCCGTGGTCCCCATACAGGCACTTAAGGCGTACTGAGGATAGAGAGCGCCGTGGCCCCATACAAACACTTAGGGCGTACTGGTACTGAGGCTAGAGAGCGTCGTGGTCCCCATACAGGCACTTAATGCATACTGAGGCTAGAGAGCGCCGTGGTCCCCATACAGGCACTTAAGGATTACTGAGGCTAGAGAGCGTCGATGCCCCCATACAGGCACTTAAGGCGTACTTGTACTGACACTAGAGAGCGTCGTGGCCCCATACAAACACTTAAGGCGTACTGGTACTGAGGCTAGAGAGCGTCGTGGTCCCCATACAGGTACTTAAGGCGTACTGAGGCTAGAGAGCGGCGTGGTCCCCATAAAATGTATATGCACTTTAGGCGTACTGAGGCTAGAGAGCGTCGTGGCCCCATACAAGCGCATAAGGCGTACTGGTACTGACACCAAAGAGCGCCTGGTCCCCATATAGGCATTTAAGGCTTACTGAGGCTAGAGAGCGTCGTGGCCCCATACAAACACTTAGGGCGTACTGGTACTGACACTAGAGAGCGCCGTGGTCCCCATGCAGGCACTTAAGGCGTACTGAGGCTAGAGAACGCCGTGGTCCCATACAGGCACTTAAGGCGTACTGAGGCTAGAGAGCGTCGTGGCCCCATACAAGCGCTTAAGGCGTACTGGTACTGACACCAAAAAGCTCCCACGCCCCCATATAGGGACTTAAGGCGTACTGTTACATTATACTGACACTAGAGAGCGCCGTGGTCCCATATAGGCACTTAAGGCGTACTGGTACTGACACTAGAGAGCGCCGTGGTCCCCATATAGGCACTTGAGGCGTACTGGCGCTTAAGAGCGTCGTGGTCCCCATATAGGCACTTAAGGCGTACTGAGGCTAGAGAGCGCCGTCGCCCCATACAGGCACTTAAGGCGAACTGAGGCTAGAGAGCGCCGTGGTCCCCATACAGGCACTTAAGGCGCACTGAGGCTAGAGAGCGTCGAGGCCCCCATACAGGCACTTAAGGCGTACTAGTACTGACACTAGAGAGCGCCGTGGTCCCCATACAGTCTCTTCAGGCGTACTGGTACTGAGGCTAGAGAGCGTCGTGGCCTCCATACGGGCACTTAAGGCGTACTGGTACTGACACTAGAGAGCGCCATGGTCCCCATACAGGCACTTAAGGCGTACTGGTACTGACACTAGAGAGCGCCGTGGTCCCCATACAGGCACCTAATGTGTACTGAGGCTAGAGAGCGTCGTGGCCCCATACAAGCACTTAAGGCGTACTGGTACTGACACCAAAGATCGCCGTGGTCCCCATACAGGCACTTAAGGCGTACTGAAGCTAGAGAGCGTCGTGGCCCCATACAAGCACTTAAGGCGTACTGGTACTGACACCAAAGAGCGCCGTGGTCCCCATATAGGCACTTAAGGCGTACTGAAGCTAGAGAGCGTCGTGGCCCCATACAAACACTAAGGGCGTACTGGCACTGACACTAGAGAGCGCCGTGGTCCCCATACAGGCACTTAAGTCGTACTGAGGATAGAGAGCGCCGAGGCCCCATACAAACACTTAGGGCGTACTGGTACTGAGGCTAGAGAGCGTCGTGGTCCCCATACAGGCACTTAATGCATACTGAGGCTAGAGAGCGCCGTGGTCCCCATACAGGCACTTAAGGCGTACTGAGGCTAGAGAGCGTCGAGGCCCCCATACAGGCACTTAAGGCGTACTTGTACTGACACTAGAGAGCGTCGTGGCCCCATACAAACACTTAAGGCGTACTGGTACTGAGGCTAGAGAGCGTCGTGGTCCCCATACAGGTACTTAAGGCGTACTGAGGCTAGAAAGCGCCGTGGTCCCCATAAAATGTATATGCACTTAAGGCGTACTGAGGCTAGAGAGCGTCGTGGCCCCATACAAGCGCATAAGGCGTACTGGTACTGACACCAAAGAGCGCCTGGTCCCCATATAGGCATTTAAGGCTTACTGAGGCTAGAGAGCGTCGTGGCCCCATACAAACACTTAGGGCGTACTGGTACTGACACTAGAGAGCGCCGTGGTCCCCATGCAGGCACTTAAGGCGTACTGAGGCTAGAGAACGCCGTGGTCCCATACAGGCACTTAAGGCGTACTGAGGCTAGAGAGCGTCGTGGCCCCATACAAGCGCTTAAGGCGTACTGGTACTGACACCAAAAAGCTCCCACACCCCCATATAGGGACTTAAGGCGTACTGTTACATTGTACTGACACTAGAGAGCGCCATGGTCCCCATACAGGCACTTAAGGCGTACTGGTACTGACACTGAAGAGCGTCGTGGCCCCCATACAGGCACGTAAGGCGTATTGAGGCTAGAGAGTGCAGTAGTCCCGATACAGGCACTTAAGGCGTACTGAGGCTAGAGAGCGCCGTCGCCCCATACAGGCACTTAAGGCGTACTGGTACTGACACTAGAGAGCGACGTGGTCCCCATACAGGCACTTAATGCGTACTGGTACTGACACTAGAGAGCGACGTGGTACCAATATAGGCACTAAAGGCGTACTGGTACTGACACTAGAGAGCGCCGTGGTCCCCATACAGGCACTTACGGCGTACTGAAACTAGAGAGCGATAGTGTTTCCAAGCACAGGACTTGTATATGTATGCTGAAACGGGGAGATGTCATTTTTAACAGGTCAACACACCATTTATCTATAAACCATGAGGTGACCTACATGTTTACTGACAGCCAGCGAAGTCGCCATGAAACATTAAATTTGTGTTCCACGTGGCGATTGGTATTTATTACATTTAGCTTTGATAAAAAGACTGGGGAAAACTAGTGTAAACTGATTTAAAAGCGCCAATAATGTAATTCCTCACGACGTACAATTAAAAGTTATACTGGTATCAGTTCCAATTCATATTCAATACCTACTTGAACAGTCTAGATAAATATAATCAGATCATGCTAGAATATTGAATAATCTGATTTCGCTCATCGCCTTTCGTCAAGTCGATAGCAGAACGGAGCATTGATTTAATCCATCAATGTTCTTACATATGCACGCAAATGCTCTGGTGTCGCGAATCCGGAATTCCGATTCCGTTTCTAAAGGTTACATTCGTGAAAATGACGTCAGATTGAACAAAATCAAATCGTGTCTCATGACTATTTCATAAGCTCCCCGAGATTGCCTGTTTTAGAACTTTTCTCGAGCGAGCAAAATCCGTTTAACGGGGGATAAAGGCTGAAGGGTGTGGCATGAAGACGTCGAACATCGCCATATTGAATTAAATGTATTTTTTTTTCAATTTGCATCATTAAAACGAATGGTTTAACGAATCGCTGTATTTTATCATTGTAAGTGACCTTTATGTTCACATATTATTAATCAGTAATTACTCGATTACTGTCTACATCTCTTTAACGACCCGATACATCTCGTGAGGTCGACGTCAGTAACCTGCCCAGACTCGCAAACACAGCTCCAGACGCTTAACAGTGGCGGACTGATGGCCATTTAAATGTAAAACGGAAATAAAAATAGATAGGTAATTAAACTATTTCAATACATCACTGCAGTTTTTCTTTTCCTTTAAACATGGTACGTAATTGAACATGTATATATTTGTAGGTGTAACACTCTACATATCTTCAGTCAAAACTAAACAGGTTGTGTACAATATTTTAGGACTTTAATGGATAATGAACGTCGTAAGGTTTTATTCCAAATAAAACTTATATTTTGTCCAATTTATCTGTAATGAAAATGAAATGCACATTATCCCTATTGTTTTCTCAGAGTGTATCTAAAATATTTTGTTTGTATTTCGTACAAAAGTCGACCCTAATCCTTTCCTTGATCTAAAATGATACGAAAGTTCTTGAATTAAACGACTAGTACACCTGCCCATCTCGACTTCGACTTTTGTTTTGAACATTTTTGTATCTTCAGTGGGCTGCAAAGCTTCATTTTTTAAGAAACTTGCTTAGCATTACTGACGAGTCCTAGAAGGACGAAACAGATGTATGGTGTAGTATAATTCATTATTTGGCTCAACTGTATCTTCTAAATCATAAAGGTGCTCGTCTCTAGTGAGTCGTTTGAGCAATCCTAAACTAGGTAGGATGTCGATGACCAGATGTGTCTAGAAAACTAAGGTTTTTGATTGGATTTCTTGTTTGGCATATGTCTCACAAAATCCCCCAAAACAGCACACTGAACCACATCAACAAGGAACGAGGGCTAATTTGTTTGTGTATGTTCCCTCCTGAATAATAAAATATAATAATAATAATATACAATATTTGATATAGCGCCCTATCTAGCAAACATAAGCCACTCTAAAGCGCTTTACAGTACATAGATATACAATTCTTATACAATCAATACAATTAACACATACAGTTCTATCATATACAATTCTGAGGAGTTCACAGGAGCTACCTTATTGGGCGCTAACTACTTGCCCTATACCACCTGGCTAATATCTCCATATGTGTGTGTGTATGAATGAGTGTGTGCTCGAGATGAATTGTGTTCTGTTTGTAGTGGGATCGTGTTTCCAACGGCATCTTTTATAGTGCCACCACACTTGAATGCTACATCACAGATACTACAACAAATGCGAAGATGAGGCGGTCACAGTGTCAATAAAGAATATAGTACGGTCCTATTTCATTCGTTTTGTTTAATTTCAGAACGGTGCTATCTAAATCTTCAGCTAGAGTTAGTTCCAGCAACCATCAATCATTATTTCTATATATGTTGCAGTCAGCCCAGCTAGACAAAGTGCTAAATGTATATTGAGGGGTATTCTGTGCAACGATGTCCTTCCATGATGTCCTTGTTACTTCATCGACAGCGGAAACTTAAAAATGGTACATCTACTTTTACATAAATATTCGGGCATCATACTTTGTAAAACATTGCTATGTACATATAATTTACTGTTTAAAAAAAATTGATACATACAAACGTTAGAATTTGTAATAACCGTTCGAAGCCATAATTCAATAATTCCAAATATCCAAACATGCTATCGCGAGAAGATTCCAGATGAATTCATGATCAAGTCAGGGTCATAGCACGATAGAAGAAACAAGAAGCTCTATTTGTGGCCGAGTCAAAATGTGAATCATTGATGAGTGAAATAATTAGATTTTTTCCCTGAAAAGAGTCCGATTCTCAGGGGAACGGGGTAACCATTAACATCTATTTATCAATTTTACAGTTGATTTCTTCGCTTTTCTCCGTCTGTAAGACGAGGTAGGCCAGAACAAAAACACGTTAACCTCATCGGAACACACTTCTTTGTAGCTTCGCTAAGAAGTCGATTAGTTTAAGAAGTTTTCACCAAGCCTCCCGATCAGTAAACTCTGATCGGTTTTGTCTGTCTGAGCTTGTTTTGTTCGCTAATACTTGCAGTGTATTTCCAAAATGGGATTTCTGTTGGAAATTATAAGACTCGGAGAGAAGAAACCCCATAAAAACGGTCTCAAAAGTGAACTTGATGACACTGTACAGACTTGGTGGCTATTTTGACAGTTTACATGTAGTATTGAATGTTTTGTCATAAATATTGTGTACGTCTTCTTTGCTAGAACTGCAAGGCAGATGTGTAAAGAAGTCACGCTTCATTATAATGTATATTTCTCTGCATGGAATTAATTACGGAGACATGCTTCCTGACATTCCGCTGTATACTGTTAAATATTTATTCGTCATTTTTATTCTCTGTAGATCATTAAGGAGTAACTCTTCTTTGAATTTTATCTGTAAAATTCAGAGAGTAATAGTTTCATCTCATAGAACGTCTTTATATAGCGTTAAGGTGTCACTCTCCATTACATTTCTCTGTATAACGTTAATGAGTCATTATCCATTACATTTCTCTGTATAACGTTAATGAGTCATTATCCATTACATTTCTCTGTATAACGTTAATGAGTCATTATCCATTACATTTCTCTGTATAACGTTAATGAGTCATTATCCATTACATTTCTCTGCATAACGTTAATAAGTCAATCTCCATTACATTTATCTGTATAACGTTAATGAGTCAATCTCCATTACATGTATCTGTATAACGTTAAGGAGTCACTCTCCATTACATTTTTCTGTATAACGTTAATAAGTCAATCTCCATTACATTTATCTGTATAACGTTAAGGAGTCACTCTCCATTACATTTCTCTGTATAACGTTAAGGAGTCACCCTCCATTACATTTCTCTGTAAAACGTCAAGGGATCATTCTTCATTACTTTTCTCTGTATAACATTAAGGTACCACCCTCCATTAAATTTCTCTATATAGCGTTAAGGTGTCACCCTCCGTTTCATTTCTCTGTATAATGTTAAAAATCATTCTCCGTTACCTAGGTGTATTTGGACCGCGGTGGCCGAGTGGTTAAGGTGTTCCGACATTTTACCACTAGCCCTAGGCCTCCACCTCTAGGTTGCGAGCTCAAATCCCACGGGGAGCAGTTGTCAGGTACTGACCGTAGGTCAGTGGTTTTTCTCTGGGTACTCCGGCGTTTCCACCACCTCCAAAAACCTGGCACGTCCTTAAATGACTCTGGCTGTTAATAGGACGTTAAACAAAATAAACAAAACATAGGTGTACAGATAGGGATATTAGAAGTCCTCTTTCTCATTTCGTGCCTCGCATATCCTATCAAGCTAGTGTACTGGTATAAACTTTTCTTGTTAATTTAGGTGCTTTAGGATAGCAAGTTTAGCCAGCAATGAGCTGTATACAATATAACACCTTGGGCTTATCAGTACATCTGCACCAAGTGAATAACAAGCTTGCGTGCTGTGCTTTGATTCCTTTAAGTGTAGATATCCCGTCGCAATCGGTTTAGATTTAGTACTTTGTATCAAATCACCTCCCCTGATGTACATTATTGCTGTTTCTGTGCACCTAGCAGTTTAATTCGCCGCTTACTTCACCTTTGATTTTTGGAGAAAACCTTTCGCCATTGCTATTTTATTACATGTAAATTTCCGACTATAAGCTTTTTGAAAGTGGCAGTTTTACGTACTCTTATGGTTTAATCTTCGTTTCTATAACACGCGAGCAGACTAAAATAATCCTGACTTTCACCACCTCTTTGTACTACGGATGTACTGGAATATAATGAACAATTGAAAATATAAGAGTTGACCATAGGAAACATTGATGTAAGTAAAGTGCACATTTGTATAAAAAACAGTAAAAAAAAGATTACATCGGAAGATGCCTTATGCGGGCTATCTGCCGGTGCAGACTATCTGTGGATATCCCCCCCAAATTATTTTAAAATTGCGGGCTATACGTTGTTAAATATTTCCACTTTTATCAACATGTATATCTAAGCTATTTGTAAACAAAATATATCATTGCAAGGTTTATATATAGCTTAATTATACACATAAACATATGAAGTGGTTGATTCTTTGATAATTCTGTGGTTCAATAAATGATAATGTGTATATACTTGTTTTGAGTAATTTCTGTATAGTTCGGGAGTAAGAATATTTCTGATTAGTTAATAAAAGAAGGCCTCTCGTTGGCTGGCCAGGTATATAAATACAGGCTCCATCAGCTGGAAAGCTAGTTCGATGTTCTGGCAGTCGAAGTGGAAAGATCACTAAGGAAAAAAGGTAATTAGCGACCAAGCTGCATAAGTTTGGGCCTAGCTGCATAAGCTAGGGTTCCACCGTTCTCCTTTATAGATCGATGCCAAAATAAATCGTATTACTCGGTTAAGTGTACAGTCACAGGGTGTCAGAGTACAGGGCGACGTACTATTGATAGAGAGTGACAGTTACCAAGACACTGGTTTTACCAAGACTTCAGGGTTTACCAAGGCATAAGCTTCATAGCGTGTAGGGTGACTTGGTCAAAAGGTAGTCGCGGTAAAGGGTGACGGGGTCAAAGTGTGTCGCGGTCAAGGGTGTACACAGTCACTGTCTTGGTCAAGTTGTGTTGCGGTCAAGGTGTACACAGTCACTGTCACGGTAAGGGGTGACTTGGTCAAAGTGTGCCGTGGTCAAGGTGTACACAGTCACGGGTGTCGCAGTAAGGGGCTATTTACAAATGTACTGTTGATACAGGGTGACGGATATATTGTGATACAGTGTTTTATTTGGCTTTTGACTAGATTAGTGTTAGAGGAATATTGTGATAAATGTGAAATATCTACCGGGTGTAGTTTTGTTAATAGTTGTTTGAATCATTAGGCAATGATAATTCTAGTCAGTTAGACGGCCATTACTTTGTATATATTGTCGGCATTTATTTGTTTCAACATTGACTGGGTCCAAGATAACGAACTGCAGGCACGCAACCGTTACACATATATATTTACAAAATAAACACAATATTTCCATCATATCTCTCTCTCTCACAAGGTATACTTTCGATGTATAACCCTCAGGCAATCTGCCAGTGTGGGCTATCTGGAATTTATTTTACAAAATTCTCAAAAATGTCTTAATTTACTTCCCTCGGGCTATACCCCGGTGCGGGTAATACACAGGAAATTACGGTAGTTGTTCTGGACTTCGCTACCTTCAACACTCTGACGAACAAACAGACGGACGAACAGACAACAGACAACAGACATACATTGTACATACAATACAAGATAGATATATACATTGTACTAAATAGTGTTACTGAAGGCAGTGCAGATATTAATAGAAACAAAATGGAATGGATTTAATTTGATTTGTTTCGCTCATTTTGTTTCGTTTCGATTCTTATAAATCTACTTTCAGCAAAAGACATTCACATTATGCATGTACTATATAAGTACATAGTTTTAATTAGCCTCACCATACACAGGATTAATTTATATGACTTAACATATCACATGATTAACAGACACATTTCCGATATTCTACATTCAGATATCGTAGATCAAACTTATTTTGGCCGTGACTTAATACTGCGTTTTATATGAAACGAATATTTCGCGGTGATTTCATTTCCCGAATTTTAATCACCCTCGAAATACGCGAAAATAAGCTGATATACAGTAACCCTAGGTGGCGGTTAATTTAAGAAATAAACGATCGGTATGATGTAAATAATAGTTCATTCGGATAACCTCGGACTCTAACATTAAGAAATAAAACAACCAATATATTTCACAATTGTAAATGTGATCAGGAGTGAAGAAGCCTTCAGGCTATCTGCTTTAGATTACAAATTATCAAAGTAACAAGTAAATTAATGAAAAAATGTCAATTGTACTAGAACGTAATTTATTTCGTTCGGTTACGTTGATATTGATCTAAACCAGTATAAGACATTGAACGCAACATATTGTGAAAAGTGCCGTTTTCTTACAAGGAAATGACCGCTGTGCAGCCACACCGTTCATGAATATTTAAATGGGTTTCTTAAAGGGCTAATAGGAGAAAATGAAATCTGAATAAATGCATTTGGTCCCAAGGGAAATCACTTTAGCTTTGACCAACACGCGTCCCATTCTGTACCAACGTGGACAAATATGTGGATTCTTTTTTGCAAAACGACCCCCGTATTGTCTATTAAGAGACCCTAAATAACTTCATACTAAACGAAATGTCAGGAAAAAGATTAAATGTCGAACAGGAAAATTTAGAATGATGGAAAACAATGAATGTTGAAACTTATACTCGCAATACATATATAACCAAACAACTCGGAACAACTCTGGCTTCTGGTCGGACTCGTCAATTACACTACCGTTACACGTCTGCCTGAAAAAGCGCAGTGGCGTTTATATTTTTACGGCTTTATTTACCGTCTTTAACCAAGTAAGCAGTCAAGTCTTTTTTTACATGTAATACTTTCATAACAACGGCAAACAAATATCTTAGATGCTTCATATGCTGAACTTTACAATCAAGGAAATGTTCGATATGCCTTACTCATAGCACTTTGCTAGGGGCTGTATGTATGTTCTGATTATTATGTGTTTGTATTTCTAATAACTTAATCATGAGTAAATTCCATACCATAGGGATAATGCATCGAGAAAAATAAATTCAATTCATACTCCATTCTGATCAAATCAAGTTTTAGCGCCAAAGGTGACTGTCATGTTCCCACACAAAACCACTTCCTGTCGTCTGCAAATCCGAAACTGGAACTTTAGACCGTCGCCCTTCCAACTGTGTTATCTGGCTTTTAAGTACAAAGATAATTTATTTGTTTGACGTGAATCAACTTCAAATGAAATGTCTGAATTTTAAAAAACTTCATTGCATTTTTGCAGATGATTTGAATCGACGACCATTAAAGTAAACTGGTGCATTATGTGAAATGCTACCAAATAGGCTTATCTTAACAAATTAGAATATGTCACGGAAGAATACACTCTAGAACGCCATTTTGTTTTAAGTGTATCGGAAGATTTGAGCAAGTGTTTGACTCATACTTGCCCTATAATGGTGCATGCATTGGTTTTCGAATGGTGATATAGAATGGAAGCTCATCAATTGGATTTATAGCAGGAACGTGTTCCTAAACGAAAAGAGCGGATTACTGCAGGCGGCCTTCTGACATAATATATATATATTCTCGTAGTTTATCACGAGATCTAAACGAGAGCACGCCATCTTGTTCTCTGTCCTTCACTTTATTGTTTTAAATGCCTCAAAGCTATTTAGAGGTATTTTGCGGATAAGTGATTTATAAGTTAAATTTTCATTGTTTTTCATGTGAAATCATGTAGCTATCTCGAAATCGATTTCTATATCGCATAACACAGGGACAATTTCACAGTACTTAATCAAGTTAAATTAGATTAAACGACCTTGAATTTATACGATATCTTATTGGCCAAAGGGCACCAAATGGTTTTTCTAAACCGCAAACTTCTGTCATAGATAAAAAAAAAAGATAAATGTTTTGTTAGTTCAAAAATCAAAATGTTTATTAAATATTGAAAGAATTTATTGTCAAAATAAATAATATTATATGATAACGAAAAATTGTGATGCAAAAATGAATGATTTATTAATTTAGCAGACCACCCAGTGATTTCCGGTTCTTCAGTGTTATTTATGTGTTATGATAAGCAATGTGGGTTCGTTGTTTTGCTTGCCACTCTAAAACAATTGAAAACACCCACTCTGATGCGGATCATTCGCCCGTCTCCGTTCCCCTTTTTTGACATTAAGCAAGCGTATAACAAGCGTTTTATTGCCACAGATGAGCTTTGGTATTTCTTCCATTGCAGCAGATGCCTACTGCGGTTTTCAACACTGGCTTTTGTTTCATGTTATACCGGGACCAACAGGGAGGCTAGAGTATTGTTGAAGGGTCTGTGGTAGGATTTACTTTGATAAAACATGGTTTATCAATACTAATAAAATATTTAATCTCATTTTATGGAATTGGATACGCTTTGACATCTACTGAAAGATAGAAAGACTCTCCTGAGACGACGCCATGTGTTTGAAATGACAAAAACATCAGATACGAATTAATACGTCTGCAGTATGCTTCGATGTCTATACCACACAGCACGGTAGGACAGTCGAATCTAAAACACGGAACGGACACACAGACATAGCCGACCCTTAAATCATACCGTGTGATCAAAGGAATGTTTTTTACTGAGTCGATAAGTGCAATACGAAGATAAATCTCTCCTTCTAGCGAGTGGTATCTTACGTACAAGCAATATCATAAATGTGCATTGTGCAAGAAACGTTGGACAAGAAGGAACTCTTGTTTGTCGCAATGGCGGACGATTTATGTATATATGACGATTCTCAATAGTCATGGTTTGTCACTGATGTCTTATAAATGTTGGTATTGTAGGAATATTCAATGTTGTTCTGTAACTAAACGTATTGTATTGACATATTTTACTGAATGTGTCAGCTTTGGTCTGTTTCATATGTATAATTTTAGCCTTTTGCATTTTTTTCTCTCATTTAAAATGTATATAGTGAATACAGTGTGTACGTAGTGAATACTCTCTGTATGTAGTGAATACTCTCTGTATGTAGTGAATACATTCTGTATGTAGTGAATACATTCTGTATGTAGTGAATACTCTCTGTATGTAGTGAATACTCTCTGTATGTAGTGAATACTCTCTGTATGTAGTGAAAACTCTCTGTATGTAGTGAATACTCTCTGTATGTAGTGAATACTCTCTGTATATAGTGAATACAGTGTGTACGTAGTGAAAATACTCTCTGTATGTAGTGAATACATTCTGTATGTAGTGAATACTCTCTGTATGTAGTGAATACATTCTGTATGTAGTGAATACATTCTGTATGTAGTGAATACTCTCTGTATGTAGTGAATACTCTCTGTATGTAGTGAATAATCTCTGTATGTAGTGAATACTATCTGTATGTAGTGAATACTCTCTGTATGTAGTGAATACTCTCTGTATGTAGTGAATACTCTCTGTATGTAGTGAAAATACTCTCTGTATGTAGTGAATACTCTCTGTATGTAGTGAATACTCTCTGTATGTAGTGAATACTCTCTGTATGTAGTAAAATACTCTCTGTATTTAGTGAATACTCTCTGTATTTAGTGAATACTCTCTGTATGTAGTGAATACTCTCTGTATTTAATGAATACTCTCTGTATGTAGTGAATACTCTCTGTACATGTATGTAGTGAATACTATCTGTATGTAGTGAATACTCTCTGTATGTAGTGAATACATTCTGTATGTAGTGAATACATTCTGTATGTAGTGAATACATTCTGTATGTAGTGAATACTCTCTGTATGTAGTGAATACATTCTGTATGTAGTGAATACTCTCTGTATGTAGTGAATACTCTCTGTATGTAGTGAATACTCTCTGTATGTAGTGAATACTCTCTGTATGTAGTGAATACTCTCTGTATGTAGTGAATACTCTCTGTATGTAGTGAATACTCTCTGTATGTAGTGAATACATTCTGTATGTAGTTAATACATTTTGTACGCAGTGAATACAATCTGTACGTAGTGAATACAGTGTGTATGTAGTGAATACTCTCTGTATGTAGTGAATACATTCTGTATGTAGTGAATACATTCTGTACGCAGTGAATACAATCTGTACATAGTGAATACTATCTGTATGTAGTGAATACTATCTATAAATAGTGAATACCATATGTACATAGTAAATACAATCTGTACATACTGTAAACAATCTGTAAATAGTGAATACAATCCGTACATAGTGAATACAATCTGAACATAGTGTAAACAATCTGTAAATAGTGAATACAATCCGTACATAGTGAATACAATCTGTACATACTGTAAACAATCTGTAAATAGTGAATACAATTTGTGAATAGTGAATACAATCCGAACATGATAAATGCAATCCATACATAGTGAATACAATAGGTAAATAGATAATACAATTTGTGTTAAAAATGTGAATACAATATGTACATATTAAACACAATCTGTAAATGGGGAATGAAATATGTAAAAAGTAAATACAATCTGTACCCAGTGAATGCAATCCGTACATACAATAGTACATAGTAAATACAAGCTTTACATAATGAATACAATCTGTGTATCATATTGTATACAATCGGTACGTAGTGTATATAATCTGTAAATAGTGAAAATAATCTGTACATAATGAATACAATATGTTCACAGTGAATACAATCTGTAAATGGGGAATGAAATATATACACAGTGAATACAATCGGAACGAAGTGAAAACAATATATAAATAGTGAATATAATATGTGTACGAGGGGTGTTCCATAAATAATGTCATCTGTGCTTTATTTCGCGGAAATCGTGTAATTTATGCACAAAACCACCTCGTGTCGATTAAGTGATCACTGGCTCGTGACACAGGTAAATATCTCGTCCACACGTTCACTGGCCTCGGTACAGTGTACATCGTTTCATAGCCTATTCGTTAGACTAGACACAAAATGACAGGAAAACAAACTGAAAATGTTCTTGAAATTAGGGCCTATATAAAAGGTAGGTCATTACTCGGCATAAGGCTGTAGATATTCACCGCGAGGTGTGTGACATTTATGGTGAGGGCCAAATGTCTCACAGGACTGTTTGTAGGTGGGTAGGTAAATTTAGTGCTGGGCAGCAGCAACTGAAAGATGCTGCTCACCCAGGTCGTCCTGCAACAACTACGACCAAACGTAACATAGAAAAAATCCGAAATATCCTCCAAACTGATGCTCGATTCACCGTAAGACAATTGGCTCGAATGACAAACTTGTCGTTAGCAAGAGTTCATGCAATTTTGAAGAAATACCTAAAAGTTAGAAAGATAAATGCAAGATGGATACCCTATTTGTTAACGGATGAGCAAAAGAAGACGCGTGTAACAATGGCAAAAAACTTCTCAAAATGTACCTAAAATATAGTAAAAAGGCTTTTGATAATATAGTCACTGGTGATGAGACCTGGGTGTATTATTTTGAACCATAGCGGAAGGTTGCCAACCGAATATGGGCCACTAAAAATGCCAGACGCCCAAGTATTGCCAAACGAATACGAACGGTAAAGAAGGTTTTGTATGCTATTTTTTTCACTAATAAGGGTCATGCTATTCAAATCCCGGTGCCAAAAGGCAGAACGGTCACAGGCAAGTTCTATAAAAACATTGTTCTGAGAAAGATGAAGAACTACTACAAAAGTTGCCACCCCAAAACAGGACTTAAGTATGTCCGACTTTTGCATGATAATGCACCCGCTCACAAGGCGCGTATTGTGACTGACTTTTTGGAGTCAGAGAAGGTAACCGTCCTTCCGTACCCTCCGTATTCGCCAGACTTGGCCCCCTGCGACTATTTTCCCTCCCCAAAACTTAAATATCATTTATCTGGAAGGAGATACAATTCGAGAAATGCCCTTGGATCTGCTGTTTATCAGTGTCTGATGGGTGTACCCATTGAAGAGTATGAAAAATGCTTCCAAAAATGGATTGACCGGCTAAAAAGGTGTGTTCTGGCTGGCGGAAAGTATTTTGAAGGGCAGAGCAAATTAAAATGAACAAAAGCACTTCCGCTATATGAGCACCGATGCAAGTGACATTATTTTTGGATCACCCCTCGTATAGAGAATACAAACTGTACGTAGTGAATACAATCTATTCATAGTGAATACAATCTGTAAATAGTAAGCACAATCTGTACATAATGAATACAATCTGTAAATGGGGAATGAAACATGTACATAGTGAATACAATCTGTACATAGTGAATACAGTTTGTAAATGGGGAATGAAATATGTACATAGTGAATACAATCTGTACATAGTGAATACAATCTGTACATAGTGAATACAATCTGTACATAGTGAATACAGTTTGTAAATGGGTAATAAAATATGTACATAGTGAATATAATGTGTGCATAGCGAATACAATCGGAACGAAGTGAAAACAATATATAAATAGAGAATACAATCTGTACATAGTGAATACAATCTGTACATAGTGAATACAATCTGTACGTAGTGAATACAATCTGTACATAGAGAATACAATCTGTACATAGAGAATACAATCTGTACATAGAGCATACAATCTGTACATAGAGAATACAATCTGTACATAGAGAATACAATCTGTAAGTAGTGAATACAATCTGTACATAGTGAATACAATCTGTACATAGTGCATACAATCTGTACATAGAAAATACAATTTGTACATAGAGAATACAATCTGTACATAGAGAAAACAATATGTACATAGAGAATACAATCTGTACATAGTGAATACAATCTGTACATAGAGAATACAATATGTACATAGAGAATACAATCTGTACGTAGTGAATACAATCTGTACGTAGTGAATACAATATGTACATAGAGAATACAATCTGTACATAGTGCATACAATCCGTACATAGAGAATACAATATGTACATAGAAAATACAATCTGTACATAGTGAATACAATCTGTACATAGTGAATACAATCTGTACGTAGTGAATACAATCTGTACGTAGTGAATACAATCTGTACGTAGTGAATACAATCTGTACATAGTGAATACAATATGTACATAGAGAATACAATCTGTACATAGTGAATACAATCTGTACATAGAGAATACAATCTGTACATAGTGAATACAATCTGTACATAGAAAATACAATCTGTACGTAGTGAATACAATCTGTACATAGAAAATACAATCTGTACATAGTGAATACAATCTGTACATAGTGAATACAATCTGTACGTAGTGAATACAATCTGTACATAGAGAATACAATCTGTACATAGTGAATACAATCTGTACATAGTGAATACAATCTGAAAGTAGTGAATACAATCTGTACGTAGTGAATACAATCTGTACATAGTGAATACAATCTGTACATAGTGAATACAATCTGTACGTAGTGAATACAATCTGTTCGTAGTGAATACAATCTGTACATAGAGAATACAATCTGTACGTAGTGAATACAATCTGTACGTAGTGAATACAATCTGTACATAGTGCATACAATCTGTACATAGAGAATACAATCTGTACATAGTGAATACAATCTGTACATAGTGCATACAATCTGTACATAGAGAATACAATCTGTACATAGTGAATACAATCTGTACATAGTGAATACAATCTGTACATAGTGCATACAAACTGTACGTAGTGAATACAATCTGAACGTAGTGAATACAATCTGTACGTAGTGAATACAATCTGTACATAGAGAATACAATCTGTACGTAGTGAATACAATCTGTACGTAGTGAATACAATCTGTACATAGTGCATACAATCTGTACATAGAGAATACAATCTGTACATAGTGCATACAATCTGTACATAGTGAATACAATCTGTACATAGTGCATACAATCTGTACATAGTGAATACAATCTGTACATAGTGAATACAATCTGTACGTAGTGAATACAATCTGTACATAGTGAATACAATCTGTACGTAGTGAATACAATCTGTACGTAGTGAATACAATATGTACATAGTGCATACAATCTGTACGTAGTGAATACAATCTGTACATAGTGAATACAATCTGTACATAGTGAATACAATCTGTACGTAGTGAATACAATCTGTACCTAGTGAATACAATCTGTACGTAGTGAATACAATCTGTACGTAGTGAATACAATCTGTACATAGTGAATACAATCTGTACGTAGTGAATACAATCTGTGTATATGCAATCCGTACATGGTGTATAAATCTCTACATTGTGGATACAATTCGTACATGGTGTATAAATCTCTACATTGTGGATACAATCCGTACATGGTGTATAAATCTCTACATTGTGGATACAATCCGTACATGGTGTATAAATCTCTACATTGTGGATACAATCCGTACATGGTGTATAAATCTCTACATTGTGGATACAATCCGTACATGGTGTATAAATCTCTACATTGTGGATACAATCCGTACATGGTATATAAATCTCTACATTGTGGATACAATCCGTACATGGTGTATAAATCTCTACATTGTGGATACAATCCGTACATGGTGTATAAATCTCTACATTGTGGATACAATCCGTACATGGTGTATACATCTCTACATTGTGGATACAATCCGTACATGGTATATACATCTCTACATTGTGGATACAATCCGTGCATGGTGTATACATCTCTACATTGTGGATACAATCCGTACATGGTGTATAAATCTCTACATTGTGGATACAATCCGTGGATGGTGTATAAATCTCTACATTGTGGATACAAGCCGTGCATGGTGTATACATCTCTACATTGTGGATACAATCCGTACATGGTGTATACATCTCTACATTGTGGATACAATCCGTACATGGTGTATAAATCTCTACATTGTGGATACAATCCGTACATGGTGTATACATCTCTACATTGTGGATACAATCTGTACATGGTGTATAAATCTCTACCTTGTGGATACAATCCGTGCATGGTGTATACATCTCTACATTGTGGATACAATCCGTACATGGTGTATAAATCTCTATATTGTGGATACAATCCGTACATGGTGTATAAATCTCTACATTGTGGATACAATCCGTACATGGTGTATAAATCTCTACATTGTGGATACAATCCGTACATGGTGTATAAATCTCTAATTTGTGGATACAATCCGTGCATGGTGTATAAATCTCTACATTGTGGATACAATCTGTACATGGTGTATACATCTCTACATTGTGGATACAATCCGTACATGGTGTATACATCTCTACATTGTGGATACAATCCGTACATGGTGTATACATCTCTACATTGTGGATACAATCCGTACATGGTGTATAAATCTCTACATTGTGGATACAATCCGTACCTGGTGTATACATCTCTACAATGTGGATACAATCCGTGCATGGTGTATAAATCTCTACATTGTGGATACAATCCGTACATGGTGTATAAATCTCTACTTTGTGGATACAATCCGTACATGGTGTATACATCTCTACATTGTGGATACAATCCGTACATGGTGTATAAATCTCTACATTGTGGATACAATCCGTACATAGAGAATACAATATGTACATAGAAAATACAATCTGTACATAGAGAATACAATCTGTACATAGTGAATACAATCTGTACATAGTGAATACAATCTGTACATAGTGAATACAATCTGTACATAGTGAATACAATCTGTACATAGAGAATACAATCTGTACATAGAGAATACAATCTGTACGTAGTGAATACAATCTGTACATAGTGAATACAATCTGTACGTAGTGAATACAATCTGTACGTAGTGAATACAATCTGTACATAGTGAATACAATCTGTACATAGTGAATACAATCTGTACGTAGTGCATACAATCTGTACATAGTGCATACAATCTGTACATAGAGAATACAATCTGTACATAGTGAATACAATCTGTACATAGTGAATACAATCTGTACGTAGTGAATACAATCTGTACATAGTGAATACAATCTGTACATAGTGAATACAATCTGTACATAGTGAATACAATCTGTACATAGAGAATACAATCTGTACATAGAGAATACAATCTGTACATAGTGAATACAATCTGTACATAGTGAATACCATCTGTACATAGTGAATACAATCTGTACATAGTGAATACCATCTGTACATAGTGCATACAATCTGTACATAGTGCATACAATCTGTACATAGAGAATACAATCTGTACATAGAGAATACAATCTGTACATAGTGCATACAATCTGTACATAGTGCATATAATCTGTACATAGAGAATACAATCTGTACACAGTGCATACAATCTGTACATAGAGAATACAATCTGTACATAGTGAATACAATCTGTACATAGTGAATACCATCTGTACATAGTGAATACAATCTGTACATAGTGCATACAATCTGTACATAGTGCATACAATCTGTACATAGTGCATACAATCTGTACATAGTGAATACAATCTGTACATAGTGAATACAATCTGTACATAGTGAATACAATCTGTACATAGTGAATACAATCTGTACATAGTGAAGACAATCTGTACATAGAGAATACAATCTGTACATAGAGAATACAATCTGTACGTAGTGAATACAATCTGTACATAGTGAATACAATCTGTACATAGTGCATACAATCTGTACATAGTGAATACAATCTGTACATAGAGAATACAATCTGTACATAGTGAATACAATCTGTACATAGAGAATACAATCTGTACATAGTGAATAAAATCTGTACATAGTGAATACAATCTGTACATAGAGAATACAATCTGTACGTAGTGAATACAATCTGTACATAGTGCATACAATCTGTACATAGAGAATACAATCTTTACATAGTGCATACAATCTGTACATAGTGAATACAATCTGTACATAGTGCATACAATCTGTACATAGAGAATACAATCTGTACATAGAGAATACAATCTGTACGTAGTGAATACAATATATAAATAGAGAATACAATCTGTACATAGAGAATACAATCTGTACATAGTGCATACAATCTGTACATAGAGAATACAATCTGTACATAGAGAATACAATCTGTACATAGAGAATACAATCTGTACATAGTGCATACAATCTGTACATAGAGAATACAATCTGTACATAGAGAATACAATCTGTACATAGAGAATACAAGCTGTACATAGTGCATACAATCTGTACATAGAGAATACAATCTGTACATAGAGAATACAATATGTACGTAGTGAATAAAATCTGTACGTAGTGAATACAAACTGTACGTAGTGAATACAATCTGTACATAGTGAATACAATCTGTACATAGTGAATACAATCTGTACATAGAGAATACAATCTGTACATAGAGAATACAATCTATACATAGTGAATACAATCTGTACATAGTGAATACCATCTGTACATAGTGAATACAATCTGTACATAGAGAATACAATCTGTACATAGTGAATACAATCTGTACATAGTGAATACAATCTGTACATAGTGAATACAATCTGTACGTAGTGAATACAATCTGTACATAGTGAATACAATCTGTACGCAGTGAATACAATCTGTACATAGTGAATACAATCTGTACATAGTGAATACAATCTGTACGTAGTGAATACAATCTGTGTATATGCAATCCGTTCATGGTGTATAAATCTCTACATTGTGGATACAATTCGTACATGGTGTATAAATCTCTACATTGTGGATACAATCCGTACATGGTGTATAAATCTCTACATTGTGGATACAATCCGTACATGGTGTATAAATCTCTACATTGTGGATACAATCCGTACATGGTGTATAAATCTCTACATTGTGGATACAATCCGTACATGGTGTATAAATCTCTACATTGTGGATACAATCCGTACATGGTGTATAAATCTCTACATTGTGGATACAATCCGTACATGGTGTATAAATCTCTACATTGTGGATACAATCCGTACATGGTGTATACATCTCTACATTGTGGAAACAATCCGTACATGGTGTATACATCTCTACATTGTGGATACAATCCGTACATGGTATATACATCTCTACATTGTGGATACAATCCGTGCATGGTGTATACATCTCTACATTGTGGATACAATCCGTACATGGTGTATACATCTCTACATTGTGGATACAATCCGTACATGGTGTATAAATCTCTACATTGTGGATACAATCCGTACATGGTGTATAAATCTCTACATTGTGGATACAATCCGTACATGGTGTATAAATCTCTACATTGTGGAAACAATCCGTACATGGTGTATACATCTCTACATTGTGGATACAATCCGTGCATGGTGTATAAATCTCTACATTGTGGATACAATCCGTACATGGTGTATAAATCTCTACTTTGTGAATACAATCCGTGCATGGTGTATACATCTCTACATTGTGGATACAATCCGTACATGGTGTATAAATCTCTACATTGTGGATACAATCCGTACATAGAGAATACAATATGTACATAGAAAATACAATCTGTACATAGAGAATACAATCTGTACATAGTGAATACAATCTGTACATAGTGAATACAATCTGTACATAGTGAATACAATCTGTACATAGAGAATACAATCTGTACATAGTGAATACAATCTGTACATAGTGAATACAATCTGTACATAGTGCATACAATCTGTACATAGAGAATACAATCTGTACATAGAGAATACAATCTGTACATAGAGAATACAATCTGTACATAGTGCATACAATCTGTACATAGAGAATACAATCTGTACATAGAGAATACAATCTGTACATAGAGAATACAATCTGTACATAGAGAATACAATCTGTACATAGAGAATACAATCTGTACATAGTGAATACAATCTGTACATAGTGAATACAATCTGTACATAGAGAATACAATCTGTACATAGTGCATACAATCTGTACATAGAGAATACAATCTGTACATAGTGAATACAATCTGTAAATAGTGAATACAATCTGTACATAGTGAATACAATCTGTACATAGTGAATACAATCTGTACGTAGTGAATACAATCTGTACGTAGTGAATACAATCTGTACATAGAGAATACAATCTGTACATAGTGCATACAATCTGTACATAGAGAATACAATCTGTACATAGAGAATACAATCTGTACATAGAGAATACAATCTGTACATAGAGAATACAATCTGTACATAGAGAATACAATCTGTACATAGTGAATACAATCTGTACATAGTGAATACAATCTGTACGTAGTGAATACAATCTGTGTATATGCAATCCGTACATGGTGTATAAATCTCTACATTGTGGATACAATCCGTACATGGTGTATAAATCTCTACATTGTGGATACAATCCGTACATGGTGTATAAATCTCTACATTGTGGATACAATCCGTACATGGTGTATAAATCTCTACATTGTGGATACAATCCGTACATGGTGTATAAATCTCTACATTGTGGATACAATCCGTACATGGTGTATACATCTCTACATTGTGGATACAATCCGTACATGGTGTATAAATCTCTACATTGTGGAAACAATCCGTACATGGTGTATACATCTCTACATTGTGGATACAATCCGTGCATGGTGTATAAATCTCTACATTGTGGATACAATCCGTACATGGTGTATAAATCTCTACTTTGTGAATACAATCCGTGCATGGTGTATACATCTCTACATTGTGGATACAATCCGTACATGGTGTATACATCTCTACATTGTGGATACAATCCGTACATGGTGTATAAATCTCTACATTGTGGATACAATCCGTACATAGAGAATACAATATGTACATAGAAAATACAATCTGTACATAGAGAATACAATCTGTACATAGTGAATACAATCTGTACATAGTGAATACAATCTGTACATAGTGAATACAATCTGTACATAGAGAATACAATCTGTACATAGTGAATACAATCTGTACATAGAGAATACAATCTGTACATAGTGCATACAATCTGTACATAGAGAATACAATCTGTACATAGTGAATACAATCTGTAAATAGTGAATACAATCTGTACATAGTGAATACAATCTGTACATAGTGAATACAATCTGTACGTAGTGAATACAATCTGTACGTAGTGAATACAATCTGTACATAGAGAATACAATCTGTACATAGTGCATACAATCTGTACATAGAGAATACAATCTGTACATAGAGAATACAATCTGTACATAGAGAATACAATCTGTACATAGAGAATACAATCTGTACATAGTGCATACAATCTGTACATAGAGAATACAATCTGTACATAGTGAATACAATCTGTACGTAGTGAATACAATCTGTACATAGTGAATACAATCTGTACATAGTGAATACAATCTGTACATAGAGAATACAATCTGTACATAGTGAATACAATCTGTACGTAGAGAATACAATCTGTACATAGTGAATACAATCTGTACGTAGTGAATACATTCTGTACATAGTGCATACAATCTGTACATAGTGAATACAATATGTACGTAGTGAATACAATCTGTACATAGTGAATACAATCTGTACGTAGTGAATACAATCTGTACATAGAGAATACAATCTGTACATAGAGAATACAATCTGTACGTAGTGAATACAATCTGTACGTAGTGAATACAATCTGTACATAGTGAATACAATCTGTACGTAGTGAATACAATATGTAAATAGAGAATACAATCTGTACATAGAGAATACAATCTGTACGTAGTGAATACAATATATAAATAGAGAATACAATCTGTACATAGAGAATACAATCTGTACGTAGTGAATACAATATATAAATAGAGAATACAATCTGTACATAGAGAATACAATCTGTACATAGTGAATACAATCTGTACATAGAGAATACAATCTGTACGTAGTGAATACAATCGGTACGTAGTGAATACAATCTGTACATAGTGCATATAATCTGTACATAGAGAATACAATCTGTACATAGTGCATACAATCTGTACATAGTGAATACAATCTGTACATAGTGCATACAATCTGTACATAGTGAATACAATCTGTACATAGTGAATACAATCTGTACGTAGTGAATACAATCTGTACATAGTGAATACAATCTGTAAATAGAGAATACAATCTGTACATAGTGAATACAATCTGTACATAGAGAATACAATCTGTACGTAGTGAATACAATCTGTACGTAGTGAATACAATCTGTACATAGTGCATACAATCTGTACATAGAGAATACAATCTGTACATAGTGAATACAATCTGTACATAGTGCATACAATCTGTACATAGAGAATACAATCTGTACATAGTGAATACAATCTGTACATAGTGAATACAATCTGTACATAGTGCATACAAACTTTACATAGTGAATACAATCTGTACATAGTGAATACAATCTGAACGTAGTGAATACAATCTGTACGTAGTGAATACAATCTGTAATTAGTGAATACAATCTGTACATAGTGAATACAATCTGTACGTAGTGAATACAATCTGTACATAGTGAATATAATCTGTATGTAGTGAATACAATCTGTACATAGAGAATAGAATCTGTACGTAGTGAATACAATATATAAATAGAGAATACAATTTGTACATAGAGAATACAATCTGTACGTAGTGAATACAATATATAAATAGAGAATACAATCTGTACATAGAGAATACAATCTGTACATAGTGCATACAATCTGTACATAGAGAATACAATCTGTACATAGAGAATACAATCTGTACGTAGTGAATACAATCTGTACATAGAGAATACAATCTGTACATAGAGAATACAATCTGTACATAGAGAATACAATCTGTACATAGAGAATACAATCTGTACGTAGTGAATACAATCTGTACATAGAGAATACAATCTGTACGTAGTGAATACAATCTGTACGTAGTGAATACAATCTGTACATAGTGCATACAATCTGTACATAGAGAATACAATCTGTACATAGAGAATACAATCTGTACGTAGTAAATACAATCTGTACGTAGTGAATACAATCTGTACGTAGTGAATACAATCTGTACATAGTAAATACAATCTGTACATAGTGAATACAATCTGTACATAGTGAATACAATCTGTACATAGTGCATACAATCTGTACATAGAGAATACAATCTGTACATAGTGAATACAATCTGTACATAGTGCATACAATCTGTACATAGAGAATACAATCTGTACATAGAGAATACAATCTGTACGTAGAGAATACAATCTGTACGTAGTGAATACAATCTGTACGTAGTGCATACAATCTGTACATAGTGAATACAATCTGTACATAGTGCATACAATCTGTACATAGTGAATACAATCTGTACATAGTGCATACAAACTGTACGTAGTGAATACAATCTGTACGTAGTGAATACAATCTGTACGTAGTGAATACAATCTGTACATAGAGAATACAATCTGTACGTAGTGAATACAATCTGTACGTAGTGAATACAATATGTACATAGTGCATACAATCTGTACATAGTGAATACAATCTGTACGTAGTGAATACAATCTGTACGTAGTGAATACAATCTGTACATAGTGAATACAATCTGTACATAGAGAATACAATCTGTACATAGAGAATACAATCTGTACGTAGTGAATACAATCTGTACATAGTGAATACAATCTGTACATAGAGAATACAATCTGTACATAGTGAATACAATCTGTACATAGAGAATACAATCTGCACGTAGTGAATACAATCTGTACGTAGTGAATACAATCTGTACATAGTGCATACAATCTGTACATAGAGAATACAATCTGTACATAGTGAATACAATCTGTACATAGTGCATACAATCTGTACATAGAGAATACAATCTGTACATAGTGAATACAATCTGTACATAGTGAATACAATCTGTACGTAGTGAATACAATATGTACATAGTGCATACAATCTGTACGTAGTGAATACAATCTGTACATAGTGAATACAATCTGTACATAGTGAATACAATCTGTACGTAGTGAATACAATCTGTACATAGTGAATACAATCTGTACGCAGTGAATACAATCTGTACATAGTGAATACAATCTGTACATAGTGAATACAATCTGTACGTAGTGAATACAATCTGTGTATATGCAATCCGTTCATGGTGTATAAATCTCTACATTGTGGATACAATTCGTACATGGTGTATAAATCTCTACATTGTGGATACAATCCGTACATGGTGTATAAATCTCTACATTGTGGATACAATCCGTACATGGTGTATAAATCTCTACATTGTGGATACAATCCGTACATGGTGTATAAATCTCTACATTGTGGATACAATCCGTACATGGTGTATAAATCTCTACATTGTGGATACAATCCGTACATGGTGTATAAATCTCTACATTGTGGATACAATCCGTACATGGTGTATAAATCTCTACATTGTGGATACAATCCGTACATGGTGTATACATCTCTACATTGTGGAAACAATCCGTACATGGTGTATACATCTCTACATTGTGGATACAATCCGTACATGGTATATACATCTCTACATTGTGGATACAATCCGTGCATGGTGTATACATCTCTACATTGTGGATACAATCCGTACATGGTGTATACATCTCTACATTGTGGATACAATCCGTACATGGTGTATAAATCTCTACATTGTGGATACAATCCGTACATGGTGTATACATCTCTACATTGTGGATACAATCCGTACATGGTGTATAAATCTCTACATTGTGGAAACAATCCGTACATGGTGTATACATCTCTACATTGTGGATACAATCCGTGCATGGTGTATAAATCTCTACATTGTGGATACAATCCGTACATGGTGTATAAATCTCTACTTTGTGAATACAATCCGTGCATGGTGTATACATCTCTACATTGTGGATACAATCCGTACATGGTGTATAAATCTCTACATTGTGGATACAATCCGTACATAGAGAATACAATATGTACATAGAAAATACAATCTGTACATAGAGAATACAATCTGTACATAGTGAATACAATCTGTACATAGTGAATACAATCTGTACATAGTGAATACAATCTGTACATAGAGAATACAATCTGTACATAGTGAATACAATCTGTACATAGTGAATACAATCTGTACATAGAGAATACAATCTGTACATAGTGAATACAATCTGTACATAGAGAATACAATCTGTACATAGTGAATACAATCTGTAAATAGTGAATACAATCTGTACATAGTGAATACAATCTGTACATAGAGAATACAATCTGTACATAGTGCATACAATCTGTACATAGAGAATACAATCTGTACATAGAGAATACAATCTGTACATAGTGAATACAATCTGTACATAGTGAATACAATCTGTACATAGAGAATACAATCTGTACATAGTGCATACAATCTGTACATAGAGAATACAATCTGTACATAGTGAATACAATCTGTAAATAGTGAATACAATCTGTACATAGTGAATACAATCTGTACATAGTGAATACAATCTGTACGTAGTGAATACAATCTGTACGTAGTGAATACAATCTGTACATAGAGAATACAATCTGTACATAGTGCATACAATCTGTACATAGAGAATACAATCTGTACATAGAGAATACAATCTGTACATAGAGAATACAATCTGTACATAGAGAATACAATCTGTACATAGAGAATACAATCTGTACATAGTGAATACAATCTGTACATAGTGAATACAATCTGTACGTAGTGAATACAATCTGTGTATATGCAATCCGTACATGGTGTATAAATCTCTACATTGTGGATACAATCCGTACATGGTGTATAAATCTCTACATTGTGGATACAATCCGTACATGGTGTATAAATCTCTACATTGTGGATACAATCCGTACATGGTGTATAAATCTCTACATTGTGGATACAATCCGTACATGGTGTATAAATCTCTACATTGTGGATACAATCCGTACATGGTGTATACATCTCTACATTGTGGATACAATCCGTACATGGTGTATAAATCTCTACATTGTGGAAACAATCCGTACATGGTGTATACATCTCTACATTGTGGATACAATCCGTGCATGGTGTATAAATCTCTACATTGTGGATACAATCCGTACATGGTGTATAAATCTCTACTTTGTGAATACAATCCGTGCATGGTGTATACATCTCTACATTGTGGATACAATCCGTACATGGTGTATAAATCTCTACATTGTGGATACAATCCGTACATAGAGAATACAATATGTACATAGAAAATACAATCTGTACATAGAGAATACAATCTGTACATAGTGAATACAATCTGTACATAGTGAATACAATCTGTACATAGTGAATACAATCTGTACATAGAGAATACAATCTGTACATAGTGAATACAATGTGTACATAGAGAATACAATCTGTACATAGTGCATACAATCTGTACATAGAGAATACAATCTGTACATAGTGAATACAATCTGTAAATAGTGAATACAATCTGTACATAGTGAATACAATCTGTACATAGTGAATACAATCTGTACGTAGTGAATACAATCTGTACGTAGTGAATACAATCTGTACATAGAGAATACAATCTGTACATAGTGCATACAATCTGTACATAGAGAATACAATCTGTACATAGAGAATACAATCTGTACATAGAGAATACAATCTGTACATAGAGAATACAATCTGTACATAGTGCATACAATCTGTACATAGAGAATACAATCTGTACATAGTGAATACAATCTGTACGTAGTGAATACAATCTGTACATAGTGAATACAATCTGTACATAGTGAATACAATCTGTACATAGAGAATACAATCTGTACATAGTGAATACAATCTGTACGTAGAGAATACAATCTGTACATAGTGAATACAATCTGTACGTAGTGAATACATTCTGTACATAGTGCATACAATCTGTACATAGTGAATACAATATGTACGTAGTGAATACAATCTGTACATAGTGAATACAATCTGTACGTAGTGAATACAATCTGTACATAGAGAATACAATCTGTACATAGAGAATACAATCTGTACGTAGTGAATACAATCTGTACGTAGTGAATACAATCTGTACATAGTGAATACAATCTGTACGTAGTGAATACAATCTGTACATAGAGAATACAATCTGTACGTAGTGAATACAATATATAAATAGAGAATACAATCTGTACATAGAGAATACAATCTGTACGTAGTGAATACAATATATAAATAGAGAATACAATCTGTACATAGAGAATACAATCTGTACATAGTGAATACAATCTGTACATAGAGAATACAATCTGTACGTAGTGAATACAATCGGTACGTAGTGAATACAATCTGTACATAGTGCATATAATCTGTACATAGAGAATACAATCTGTACATAGTGCATACAATCTGTACATAGTGAATACAATCTGTACATAGTGCATACAATCTGTACATAGTGAATACAATCTGTACATAGTGAATACAATCTGTACGTAGTGAATACAATCTGTACATAGTGAATACAATCTGTACGTAGTGAATACAATATGTACATAGTGCATACAATCTGTACATAGAGAATACAATCTGTACATAGTGAATACAATCTGTACATAGTGAATACAATCTGTACGTAGTGAATACAATCTGTACATAGTGAATATAATCTGTACGTAGTGAATACAATCTGTACATAGTGAATACAATCTGTACATAGTGAATACAATCTGTACGTAGTGAATACAATCTGTGTATATGCAATCCGTACATGGTGTATAAATCTCTACATTGTGGATACAATTCGTACATGGTGTATAAATCTCTACATTGTGGATACAATCCGTACATGGTGTATAAATCTCTACATTGTGGATACAATCCGTACATGGTGTATAAATCTCTACATTGTGGATACAATCCGTACATGGTGTATAAATCTCTACATTGTGGATACAATCCGTACATGGTGTATAAATCTCTACATTGTGGATACAATCCGTACATGGTGTATAAATCTCTACATTGTGGATACAATCCGTACATGGTGTATAAATCTCTACATTGTGGATACAATCCGTACATGGTGTATACATCTCTACATTGTGGATACAATCCGTACATGGTGTATAAATCTCTACATTGTGGATACAATCCGTACATGGTATATACATCTCTACATTGTGGATACAATCCGTGCATGGTGTATACATCTCTACATTGTGGATACAATCCGTACATGGTGTATACATCTCTACATTGTGGATACAATCCGTACATGGTGTATAAATCTCTACATTGTGGATACAATCCGTACATGGTGTATACATCTCTACATTGTGGATACAATCCGTACATGGTGTATAAATCTCTACATTGTGGAAACAATCCGTACATGGTGTATACATCTCTACATTGTGGATACAATCCGTGCATGGTGTATAAATCTCTACATTGTGGATACAATCCGTACATGGTGTATAAATCTCTACTTTGTGGATACAATCCGTGCATGGTGTATACATCTCTACATTGTGGATACAATCCGTACATGGTGTATAAATCTCTACATTGGGGATACAATCCGTACATAGAGAATACAATATGTACATAGAGAATACAATCTGTACATAGAGAATACAATCTGTACATAGTGAATACAATCTGTACATAGTGAATACAATCTGTACATAGTGAATACAATCTGTACATAGTGAATACAATCTGTACATAGTGAATACAATCTGTACGTAGTGAATACAATCTGTACATAGAGAATACAATCTGTACATAGTGCATACAATCTGTACATAGAGAATACAATCTGTACATAGAGAATACAATCTGTACATAGAGAATACAATCTGTACATAGAGAATACAATCTGTACATAGAGAATACAATCTGTACATAGTGCATACAATCTGTACATAGAGAATACAATCTGTACATAGTGAATACAATCTGTACGTAGTGAATACAATCTGTACATAGTGAATACAATCTGTACATAGTGAATACAATCTGTACATAGAGAATACAATCTGTACATAGTGAATACAATCTGTACATAGAGAATACAATCTGTACATAGTGAATACAATCTGTACGTAGTGAATACAATCTGTACATAGTGCATACAATCTGTACATAGTGAATACAATATGTACGTAGTGAATACAATCTGTACATAGTGAATACAATCTGTACGTAGTGAATACAATCTGTACATAGAGAATACAATCTGTACATAGAGAATACAATCTGTACGTAGTGAATACAATCTGTACGTAGTGAATACAATCTGTACATAGTGAATACAATCTGTACGTAGTGAATACAATATGTACATAGTGCATACAATCTGTACGTAGTGAATACAATCTGTACATAGTGAATACAATCTGTACGTAGTGAATACAATCTGTACATAGAGAATACAATCTGTACGTAGTGAATACAATATATAAATAGAGAATACAATCTGTACATAGAGAATACAATCTGTACGTAGTGAATACAATATATAAATAGAGAATACAATCTGTACATAGAGAATACAATCTGTACATAGTGCATACAATCTGTACATAGAGAATACAATCTGTACATAGAGAATACAATCTGTACGTAGTGAATACAATCTGTACATAGAGAATACAATCTGTACATAGAAAATACAATCTGTACATAGAGAATACAATCTGTACATAGTGAATACAATCTGTACGTAGTGAATACAATCTGTACGTAGTGAATACAATCTGTACGTAGTGAATACAATCTGTACGTAGTGAATACAATCTGTACATTGTAAATACAATCTGTACATAGTGAATACAATCTGTACATAGTGAATACAATCTGTACATAGTGCATACAATCTGTACATAGAGAATACAATCTGTACATAGTGAATACAATCTGTACATAGTGCATACAATCTGTACATAGAGAATACAATCTGTACATAGAGAATACAATCTGTACGTAGAGAATACAATCTGTACGTAGTGAATACAATCTGTACGTAGTGAATACAATATGTACGTAGTGAATACAATCTGTACATAGTGAATACAATCTGTACATAGTGAATACAATCTGTACGTAGTGCATACAATCTGTACATAGTGAATACAATCTGTACATAGTGCATACAATCTGTACATAGAGAATACAATCTGTACATAGTGCATACAAACTGTACGTAGTGAATACAATCTGTACGTAGTGAATACAATCTGTACGTAGTGAATACAATCTGTACATAGAGAATACAATCTGTACGTAGTGAATACAATCTGTACGTAGTGAATACAATATGTACATAGTGCATACAATCTGTACATAGTGAATACAATCTGTACGTAGTGAATACAATCTGTACGTAGTGAATACAATCTGTACATAGTGAATACAATCTGTACATAGAGAATACAATCTGTACATAGAGAATACAATCTGTACGTAGTGAATACAATCTGTACATAGTGAATACAATCTGTACATAGAGAATACAATCTGTACATAGTGAATACAATCTGTACATAGAGAATACAATCTGTACGTAGTGAATACAATCTGTACGTAGTGAATACAATATGTACGTAGTGAATACAATATGTACATAGTGCATACTATCTGTACATAGTGAATACAATATGTACGTAGTGAATACAATATGTACGTAGTAAATACAATCTGTACGTAGTGAATACAATCTGTACATAGTGAATACAATCTGTACATAGAGAATACAATCTGTACATAGTGAATACAATCTGTACGTAGTGAATACAATATGTACGTAGTGAATACAATCTGTACATAGTGAATACAATCTGTACGTAGTGCATACAATCTGTACATAGTGAATACAATCTGTACATAGTGAATACAATCTGTACATAGTGAATACAATCTGTACATAGTGAATACAATCTGTACATAGTGAATACAATCTGTACATAGAGAATACAATCTGTACATAGTGAATACAATCTGTACATAGTGAATACAATCTGTTCGTAGTGCATACAATCTGTACATAGTGCATACAAACTGTACATAGTGAATACAATCTGAACGTAGTGAATACAATCTGTACGTAGTGAATACAATCTGTACATAGAGAATACAATCTGTACGTAGTGAATACAATCTGTACGTAGTGAATACAATCTGTACATAGTGCATACAATCTGTACATAGAGAATACAATCTGTACATAGTGCATACAATCTGTACATAGTGAATACAATCTGTACATAGTGCATACAATCTGTACATAGAGAATACAATCTGTACATAGTGCATACAATCTGTACATAGTGAATACAATCTGTACATAGTGCATACAATCTGTACGTATTGAATACAATCTGTACATAGTGAATACAATCTGTACGTAGTGAATACAATCTGAACATAGTAAATACAATCTGTACGTAGTGAATACAATATGTACATAGTGCATACAATCTGTACGTAGTGAATACAATCTGTACATAGTGAATACAATCTGTACATAGTGAATACAATCTGTACGTAGTGAATACAATCTGTGTATATGCAATCCGTACATGGTGTATAAATCTCTACAATCTGGATACAATTCGTACATGGTGAATAAATCTCTACATTGTGGATACAATCCGTACATGGTGTATAAATCTCTACATTGTGGATACAATCCGTATAGGTGTATAAATCTCTACATTGTGGATACAATCCGTACATGGCGTATAAATCTCTACATTGTGGATACAATCCGTACATGGTGTATACATCTCTACATTGTGGATACAATCCGTACATGGTGTATAAATCTCTACATTGTGGATACAATCCGTACATGGTGTATAAATCTCTACATTGTGGATACAATCCGTACATGGTGTATAAATCTCTACATTGTGGATACAATCCGTACATGGTGTATAAATCTCTACATTGTGGATACAATCCGTACATGGTGTATACATCTCTACATTGTGGATACATTCCGTACATGGTGTATACATCTCTACATTGTGGATACAATCCGTACATGGTATATACATCTCTACATTGTGGATACAATCCGTGCATGGTGTATACATCTCTACATTGTGGATACAATCCGTACATGGTGTATACATCTCTACATTGTGGATACAATCCGTACATGGTGTATAAATCTCTACATTGTGGATACAATCCGTACATGGTGTATACATCTCTACATTGTGGATACAATCCGTACATGGTGTATAAATCTCTACATTGTGGAAACAATCCGTACATGGTGTATACATCTCTACATTGTGGATACAATCCGTGCATGGTGTATAAATCTCTACATTGTGGATACAATCCGTACATGGTGTATAAATCTCTACTTTGTGAATACAATCCGTGCATGGTGTATACATCTCTACATTGTGGATACAATCCGTACATGGTGTATAAATCTCTACATTGTGGATACAATCCGTACATAGAGAATACAATATGTACATAGAAAATACAATCTGTACATAGAGAATACAATCTGTACATAGTGAATACAATCTGTACATAGTGAATACAATCTGTACATAGTGAATACAATCTGTACATAGAGAATACAATCTGTACATAGTGAATACAATCTGTACATAGTGAATACAATCTGTACATAGAGAATACAATCTGTACATAGTGCATACAATCTGTACATAGAGAATACAATCTGTACATAGTGAATACAATCTGTAAATAGTGAATACAATCTGTACATAGTGAATACAATCTGTACATAGAGAATACAATCTGTACATAGTGCATACAATCTGTACATAGAGAATACAATCTGTACATAGAGAATACAATCTGTACATAGTGAATACAATCTGTACATAGTGAATACAATCTGTACATAGAGAATACAATCTGTACATAGTGCATACAATCTGTACATAGAGAATACAATCTGTACATAGTGAATACAATCTGTAAATAGTGAATACAATCTGTACATAGTGAATACAATCTGTACATAGTGAATACAATCTGTACGTAGTGAATACAATCTGTACGTAGTGAATACAATCTGTACATAGAGAATACAATCTGTACATAGTGCATACAATCTGTACATAGAGAATACAATCTGTACATAGAGAATACAATCTGTACATAGAGAATACAATCTGTACATAGAGAATACAATCTGTACATAGAGAATACAATCTGTACATAGTGAATACAATCTGTACATAGTGAATACAATCTGTACGTAGTGAATACAATCTGTGTATATGCAATCCGTACATGGTGTATAAATCTCTACATTGTGGATACAATCCGTACATGGTGTATAAATCTCTACATTGTGGATACAATCCGTACATGGTGTATAAATCTCTACATTGTGGATACAATCCGTACATGGTGTATAAATCTCTACATTGTGGATACAATCCGTACATGGTGTATAAATCTCTACATTGTGGATACAATCCGTACATGGTGTATAAATCTCTACATTGTGGATACAATCCGTACATGGTGTATAAATCTCTACATTGTGGATACAATCCGTACATGGTGTATACATCTCTACATTGTGGATACATTCCGTACATGGTGTATACATCTCTACATTGTGGATACAATCCGTACATGGTATATACATCTCTACATTGTGGATACAATCCGTGCATGGTGTATACATCTCTACATTGTGGATACAATCCGTACATGGTGTATACATCTCTACATTGTGGATACAATCCGTACATGGTGTATAAATCTCTACATTGTGGATACAATCCGTACATGGTGTATACATCTCTACATTGTGGATACAATCCGTACATGGTGTATAAATCTCTACATTGTGGAAACAATCCGTACATGGTGTATACATCTCTACATTGTGGATACAATCCGTGCATGGTGTATAAATCTCTACATTGTGGATACAATCCGTACATGGTGTATAAATCTCTACTTTGTGAATACAATCCGTGCATGGTGTATACATCTCTACATTGTGGATACAATCCGTACATGGTGTATAAATCTCTACATTGTGGATACAATCCGTACATAGAGAATACAATATGTACATAGAAAATACAATCTGTACATAGAGAATACAATCTGTACATAGTGAATACAATCTGTACATAGTGAATACAATCTGTACATAGTGAATACAATCTGTACATAGAGAATACAATCTGTACATAGTGAATACAATCTGTACATAGTGAATACAATCTGTACATAGAGAATACAATCTGTACATAGTGCATACAATCTGTACATAGAGAATACAATCTGTACATAGTGAATACAATCTGTACATAGTGAATACAATCTGTACATAGTGAATACAATCTGTACATAGAGAATACAATCTGTACATAGTGAATACAATCTGTACATAGTGAATACAATCTGTACATAGAGAATACAATCTGTACATAGTGCATACAATCTGTACATAGAGAATACAATCTGTACATAGTGAATACAATCTGTAAATAGTGAATACAATCTGTACATAGTGAATACAATCTGTACATAGAGAATACAATCTGTACATAGTGCATACAATCTGTACATAGAGAATACAATCTGTACATAGAGAATACAATCTGTACATAGTGAATACAATCTGTACATAGTGAATACAATCTGTACATAGAGAATACAATCTGTACATAGTGCATACAATCTGTACATAGAGAATACAATCTGTACATAGTGAATACAATCTGTAAATAGTGAATACAATCTGTACATAGTGAATACAATCTGTACATAGTGAATACAATCTGTACGTAGTGAATACAATCTGTACGTAGTGAATACAATCTGTACATAGAGAATACAATCTGTACATAGTGCATACAATCTGTACATAGAGAATACAATCTGTACATAGAGAATACAATCTGTACATAGAGAATACAATCTGTACATAGAGAATACAATCTGTACATAGAGAATACAATCTGTACATAGTGAATACAATCTGTACATAGTGAATACAATCTGTACGTAGTGAATACAATCTGTGTATATGCAATCCGTACATGGTGTATAAATCTCTACATTGTGGATACAATCCGTACATGGTGTATAAATCTCTACATTGTGGATACAATCCGTACATGGTGTATAAATCTCTACATTGTGGATACAATCCGTACATGGTGTATAAATCTCTACATTGTGGATACAATCCGTACATGGTGTATAAATCTCTACATTGTGGATACAATCCGTACATGGTGTATAAATCTCTACATTGTGGATACAATCCGTACATGGTGTATAAATCTCTACATTGTGGATACAATCCGTACATGGTGTATACATCTCTACATTGTGGATACATTCCGTACATGGTGTATACATCTCTACATTGTGGATACAATCCGTACATGGTATATACATCTCTACATTGTGGATACAATCCGTGCATGGTGTATACATCTCTACATTGTGGATACAATCCGTACATGGTGTATACATCTCTACATTGTGGATACAATCCGTACATGGTGTATAAATCTCTACATTGTGGATACAATCCGTACATGGTGTATACATCTCTACATTGTGGATACAATCCGTACATGGTGTATAAATCTCTACATTGTGGAAACAATCCGTACATGGTGTATACATCTCTACATTGTGGATACAATCCGTGCATGGTGTATAAATCTCTACATTGTGGATACAATCCGTACATGGTGTATAAATCTCTACTTTGTGAATACAATCCGTGCATGGTGTATACATCTCTACATTGTGGATACAATCCGTACATGGTGTATAAATCTCTACATTGTGGATACAATCCGTACATAGAGAATACAATATGTACATAGAAAATACAATCTGTACATAGAGAATACAATCTGTACATAGTGAATACAATCTGTACATAGTGAATACAATCTGTACATAGTGAATACAATCTGTACATAGAGAATACAATCTGTACATAGTGAATACAATCTGTACATAGTGAATACAATCTGTACATAGAGAATACAATCTGTACATAGTGCATACAATCTGTACATAGAGAATACAATCTGTACATAGTGAATACAATCTGTAAATAGTGAATACAATCTGTACATAGTGAATACAATCTGTACATAGTGAATACAATCTGTACGTAGTGAATACAATCTGTACATAGAGAATACAATCTGTACATAGTGCATACAATCTGTACATAGAGAATACAATCTGTACATAGTGAATACAATCTGTAAATAGTGAATACAATCTGTACATAGTGAATACAATCTGTACATAGTGAATACAATCTGTACGTAGTGAATACAATCTGTACGTAGTGAATACAATCTGTACATAGGGAATACAATCTGTACATAGTGCATACAATCTGTACATAGAGAATACAATCTGTACATAGAGAATACAATCTGTACATAGAGAATACAATCTGTACATAGAGAATACAATCTGTACATAGTGCATACAATCTGTACATAGAGAATACAATCTGTACATAGTGAATACAATCTGTACGTAGTGAATACAATCTGTACATAGTGAATACAATCTGTACATAGTGAATACAATCTGTACATAGAGAATACAATCTGTTCATAGTGAATACAATCTGTACATAGAGAATACAATATGTACGTAGTGAATACAATCTGTACATAGTGCATACAATCTGTACATAGTGAATACAATATGTACGTAGTGAATACAATCTGTACATAGTGCATACAATCTGTACATAGTAAATACAATATGTACATAGTGAATACAATCTGTACGTAGTGAATACAATCTGTACGTAGTGAATACAATCTGTACATAGAGAATACAATCTGTACATAGAGAATACAATCTGTACGTAGTGAATACAATCTGTACGTAGTGAATACAATCTGTACATAGTGAATACAATCTGTACGTAGTGAATACAATCTGTTCATAGAGAATACAATCTGTACGTAGTGAATACAATATATAAATAGAGAATACAATCTGTACATAGAGAATACAATCTGTACGTAGTGAATACAATATATAAATAGAGAATACAATCTGTACATAGAGAATACAATCTGTACATAGTGAATACAATCTGTACATAGAGAATACAATCTGTACGTAGTGAATACAATCGGTACGTAGTGAATACAATCTGTACATAGTGCATATAATCTGTACATAGAGAATACAATCTGTACATAGTGCATACAATCTGTACATAGTGAATACAATCTGTACATAGTGCATACAATCTGTACATAGTGAATACAATCTGTACATAGTGAATACAATCTGTACGTAGTGAATACAATCTGTACATAGTGAATACAATCTGTACGTAGTGAATACAATATGTACATAGTGCATACAATCTGTACGTAGTGAATACAATCTGTACATAGTGAATACAATCTGTACATAGTGAATACAATCTGTACGTAGTGAATACAATCTGTACATAGTGAATATAATCTGTACATAGTGAATACAATCTGTACATAGTGAATACAATCTGTACATAGTGAATACAATCTGTACGTAGTGAATACAATCTGTGTATATGCAATCCGTACATGGTGTATAAATCTCTACATTGTGGATACAATTCGTACATGGTGTATAAATCTCTACATTGTGGATACAATCCGTACATGGTGTATAAATCTCTACATTGTGGATACAATCCGTACATGGTGTATAAATCTCTACATTGTGGATACAATCCGTACATGGTGTATAAATCTCTACATTGTGGATACAATCCGTACATGGTGTATAAATCTCTACATTGTGGATACAATCCGTACATGGTGTATAAATCTCTACATTGTGGATACAATCCGTACATGGTGTATACATCTCTACATTGTGGATACAATCCGTACATGGTGTATAAATCTCTACATTGTGGATACAATCCGTACATGGTGTATACATCTCTACATTGTGGATACAATCCGTGCATGGTGTATACATCTCTACATTGTGGATACAATCCGTACATGGTGTATACATCTCTACATTGTGGATACAATCCGTACATGGTGTATAAATCTCTACATTGTGGATACAATCCGTACATGGTGTATACATCTCTACATTGTGGATACAATCCGTACATGGTGTATAAATCTCTACATTGTGGAAACAATCCGTACATGGTGTATACATCTCTACATTGTGGATACAATCCGTGCATGGTGTATAAATCTCTACATTGTGGATACAATCCGTACATGGTGTATAAATCTCTACTTTGTGGATACAATCCGTGCATGGTGTATACATCTCTACATTGTGGATACAATCCGTACATGGTGTATAAATCTCTACATTGTGGATACAATCCGTACATAGAGAATACAATATGTACATAGAAAATACAATCTGTACATAGAGAATACAATCTGTACATAGTGAATACAATCTGTACATAGTGAATACAATCTGTACATAGTGAATACAATCTGTACATAGTGAATACAATCTGTACATAGTGAATACAATCTGTAAGTAGTGAATACAATCTGTACATAGAGAATACAATCTGTACATAGTGCATACAATCTGTACATAGAGAATACAATCTGTACATAGAGAATACAATCTGTACATAGAGAATACAATCTGTACATAGAGAATACAATCTGTACATAGTGCATACAATCTGTACATAGAGAATACAATCTGTACATAGTGAATACAATCTGTACGTAGTGAATACAATCTGTACATAGTGAATACAATCTGTACATAGTGAATACAATCTGTACATAGAGAATACAATCTGTACATAGTGAATACAATCTGTACATAGAGAATACAATCTTAACATAGTGAATACAATCTGTACGTAGTGAATACAATCTGTACATAGTGCATACAATCTGTACATAGTGAATACAATATGTACGTAGTGAATACAATCTGTACATAGTGAATACAATCTGTACGTAGTGAATACAATCTGTACATAGTGAATACAATCTGTACATAGTGAATACAATCTGTACATAGAGAATACAATCTGTACGTAGTGAATACAATCTGTACGTAGTGAATACAATCTGTACATAGTGAATACAATCTGTACATAGAGAATACAATCTGTACGTAGTGAATACAATCTGTACGTAGTGAATACAATCTGTACATAGTGAATACAATCTGTACGTAGTGAATACAATATGTACATAGAGAATACAATCTGTACGTAGTGAATACAATCTGTACGTAGTGAATACAATCTGTACATAGTGAATACAATCTGTACGTAGTGAATACAATATGTACATAGTGCATACAATCTGTACGTAGTGAATACAATCTGTACATAGTGAATACAATCTGTACGTAGTGAATACAATCTGTACATAGAGAATACAATCTGTACGTAGTGAATACAATATATAAATAGAGAATACAATCTGTACATAGAGAATACAATCTGTACGTAGTGAATACAATATATAAATAGAGAATACAATCTGTACATAGAGAATACAATCTGTACATAGTGCATACAATCTGTACATAGAGAATACAATCTGTACATAGAGAATACAATCTGTACGTAGTGAATACAATCTGTACATAGAGAATACAATCTGTACATAGAAAATACAATCTGTACATAGAGAATACAATCTGTACATAGTGAATACAATCTGTACGTAGTGAATACAATCTGTACGTAGTGAATACAATCTGTACGTAGTGAATACAATCTGTACGTAGTGAATACAATCTGTACATAGTAAATACAATCTGTACATAGTGAATACAATCTGTACATAGTGAATACAATCTGTACATAGTGCATACAATCTGTACATAGAGAATACAATCTGTACATAGTGAATACAATCTGTACATAGTGCATACAATCTGTACATAGAGAATACAATCTGTACATAGAGAATACAATCTGTACGTAGAGAATACAATCTGTACGTAGTGAATACAATCTGTACGTAGTGAATACAATATGTACGTAGTGAATACAATCTGTACATAGTGAATACAATCTGTACGTAGTGCATACAATCTGTACATAGTGAATACAATCTGTACATAGTGCATACAATCTGTACATAGAGAATACAATCTGTACATAGTGCATACAAACTGTACGTAGTGAATACAATCTGTACGTAGTGAATACAATCTGTACGTAGTGAATACAATCTGTACATAGAGAATACAATCTGTACGTAGTGAATACAATCTGTACGTAGTGAATACAATATGTACATAGTGCATACAATCTGTACATAGTGAATACAATCTGTACGTAGTAAATACAATCTGTACGTAGTGAATACAATCTGTACATAGAGAATACAATCTGTACATAGAGAATACAATCTGTACGTAGTGAATACAATCTGTACATAGTGAATACAATCTGTACATAGAGAATACAATCTGTACATAGTGAATACAATCTGTACATAGAGAATACAATCTGTACGTAGTGAATACAATCTGTACGTAGTGAATACAATATGTACGTAGTGAATACAATATGTACATAGTGCATACTATCTGTACATAGTGAATACAATATGTACGTAGTGAATACAATCTGTACGTAGTGAATACAATATGTACGTAGTGAATACAATCTGTACATAGTGAATACAATCTGTACGTAGTGCATACAATCTGTACATAGTGAATACAATCTGTACATAGTGAATACAATCTGTACATAGTGAATACAATCTGTACATAGTGAATACAATCTGTACATAGTGAATACAATCTGTACATAGAGAATACAATCTGTACATAGTGAATACAATCTGTACATAGTGAATACAATCTGTTCGTAGTGCATACAATCTGTACATAGTGCATACAAACTGTACATAGTGAATACAATCTGAACGTAGTGAATACAATCTGTACGTAGTGAATACAATCTGTACATAGAGAATACAATCTGTACGTAGTGAATACAATCTGTACGTAGTGAATACAAGCTGTACATAGTGCATACAATCTGTACATAGAGAATACAATCTGTACATAGTGCATACAATCTGTACATAGTGAATACAATCTGTACATAGTGCATACAATCTGTACATAGAGAATACAATCTGTACATAGTGCATACAATCTGTACATAGTGAATACAATCTGTACATAGTGCATACAATCTGTACGTATTGAATACAATCTGTACATAGTGAATACAATCTGTACGTAGTGAATACAATCTGTACATAGTAAATACAATCTGTACGTAGTGAATACAATATGTACATAGTGCATACAATCTGTACGTAGTGAATACAATCTGTACATAGTGAATACAATCTGTACATAGTGAATACAATCTGTACGTAGTGAATACAATCTGTGTATATGCAATCCGTACATGGTGTATAAATCTCTACATTGTGGATACAATTCGTACATGGTGAATAAATCTCTACATTGTGGATACAATCCGTACATGGTGTATAAATCTCTACATTGTGGATACAATCCGTATAGGTGTATAAATCTCTACATTGTGGATACAATCCGTACATGGTGTATAAATCTCTACATTGTGGATACAATCCGTACATGGTGTATAAATCTCTACATTGTGGATACAATCCGTACATGGTGTATACATCTCTACATTGTGGATACAATCCGTACATGGTGTATACATCTCTACATTGTGGATACAATCCGTACATGGTATATACATCTCTACATTGTGGATACAATCCGTGCATGGTGTATACATCTCTACATTGTGGATACAATCCGTACATGGTGTATACATCTCTACATTGTGGATACAATCCGTACATGGTGTATAAATCTCTACATTGTGGATACAATCCGTACATGGTGTATACATCTCTACATTGTGGATACAATCCGTACATGGTGTATAAATCTCTACATTGTGGAAACAATCCGTACATGGTGTATACATCTCTACATTGTGGATACAATCCGTGCATGGTGTATAAATCTCTACATTCTGGATACAATCCGTACATGGTGTATAAATCTCTACATTGTGGATACAATCCGTGCATGGTGTATACATCTCTACATTGTGGATACAATCCGTACATGGTGTATAAATCTCAACATTGTGGATACAATCCGTACATAGAGAATACAATATGTACATAGAAAATACAATCTGTACATAGTGAATACAATCTGTACATAGTGAATACAATCTGTACATAGTGAATACAATCTGTACATAGTGAATACAATCTGTACATAGAGAATACAATCTGTACATAGTGCATACAATCTGTACATAGAGAAGACAATCTGTACATAGTGAATACAATCTGTAAATAGTGAATACAATCTGTACATAGTGAATACAATCTGTACATAGTGAATACAATCTGTACATAGTGAATACAATCTGTACGTAGTGAATACAATCTGTACATAGAGAATACAATCTGTACATAGAGAATACAATCTGTACATAGAGAATACAATCTGTACATAGAGAATACAATCTGTACATAGTGCATACAATCTGTACATAGAGAATACAATCTGTACATAGAGAATACAATCTGTACATAGTGAATACAATCTGTACGTAGTGAATACAATCTGTACATAGTGAATACAATCTGTACATAGTGAATACAATCTGTACATAGAGAATACAATCTGTACATAGTGAATACAATCTGTACATAGAGAATACAATCTGTACATAGTGAATACAATCTGTACGTAGTGAATACAATCTGTACATAGTGAATACAATCTGTACATAGTGAATACAATATGTACGTAGTGAATACAATCTGTACATAGTGAATACAATCTGTGCGTAGTGAATACAATCTGTACATAGAGAATACAATCTGTACATAGTGAATACAATCTGTACATAGAGAATACAATCTGTACATAGTGAATACAATCTGTACATAGAGAATACAATCTGTACATAGTGAATACAATCTGTACATAGTGAATACAATCTGTACATAGAGAATACAATCTGTACGTAGTGAATACAATCTGTACGTAGTGAATACAGTCTGTATATAGTGAATACAATCTGTACGTAGTGAATACAATCTGTACATAGAGAAAACAATCTGTACGTAGTGAATACAATATATAAATAGAGAATACAATCTGTACATAGAGAATACAATCTGTACGTAGTGAATACAATCTGTAAATAGTGCATACAATCTGTACATAGTGAATACAATCTGTACATAGTGAATACAATATGTACGTAGTGAATACAATCTGTACATAGTGAATACAATCTGTACGTAGTGAATACAATCTGTACATAGAGAATACAATCTGTACATAGAGAATACAATCTGTACGTAGAGAATACAATCTGTACATAGAGAATACAATCTGTACATAGAGAATACAATCTGTACATAGAGAATACAATCTGTACGTAGTGAATACAATCTGTACATAGAGAATACAATCTGTACATAGTGAATACAATCTGTACATAGAGAATACAGTCTGTACATAGTGAATACAATCTGTACATAGAGAATACAATCTGTACATAGAGAATACAATCTGTACATAGTGAATACAATCTGTACATAGAGAATACAATCTGTACATAGTGAATACAATCTGTACATAGTGAATACAATCTGAACATAGAGAATACAATCTGTACGTAGAGAATACAATCTGTACATAGTGAATACAATCTGTACATAGAGAATACAATCTGTACGTAGAGAATACAATCTGTACATAGAGAATACAATCTGTACGTAGTGAATACAATCTGTACATAGAGAATACAATCTGTACATAGAGAATACAATCTGTACATAGTGCATACAATCTGTACATAGAGAATACAATCTGTACATAGAGAATACAATCTGTACATAGAGAATACAATCTGTACATAGTGCATACAATCTGTACATAGAGAATACAATCTGTACATAGAGAATACAATCTGTACATAGAGAATACAATCTGTACATAGAGAATACAATCTGTACATAGAGAATACAATCTGTACATAGTGAATACAATATGTACATAGAGAATACAATCTGTACATAGAGAATACAATCTGTACATAGAGAATACAATATGTACATAGAGAATACAATCTGTACATAGAGAATACAATCTGTACATAGAGAATACAATCTGTACGTAGTGAATACAATCTGTACATAGAGAATACAATCTGTACATAGTGAATACAATATGTACATAGAGAATACAATCTGTACATAGAGAATACAATCTGTACATAGAGAATACAATCTGTACATAGAGAATACAATCTGTACATAGAGAATACAATCTGTACGTAGTGAATACAATCTGTACATAGAGAATACAATCTGAACATAGAGAATACAATCTGTACGTAGTGAATACAATCTGTACGTAGTGAATACAATCTGTACATAGTGAATACAATCTGTACATAGTGAATACAATCTGTACATAGTGAATACAATATGTACATAGTGCATACAATCTGTACATAGAGAATACAATCTGTACATAGTGAATACAATCTGTACATAGTGCATACAATCTGTACATAGAGAATACAATCTGTACATAGAGAATACAATCTGTACGTAGAGAATACAATCTGTACATAGATAATACAATCTGTACATAGAGAATACAATCTGTACGTAGAGAATACAATCTGTACATAGTGAATACAATCTGTACGTAGTGCATACAATCTGTACATAGTGAATACAATCTGTACATAGTGCATACAATCTGTACATAGAGAATACAATCTGTACATAGTGCATACAAACTGTACGTAGTGAATACAATCTGTACGTAATGAATACAATCTGTACGTAGTGAATACAATCTGTACATAGTGAATACAATCTGTACATAGTGAATACAATCTGTACGTAGTGAATACAATCTGTACATAGAGAATACAATCTGTACGTAGTGAATACAATCTGTACATAGTGAATACAATCTGTACATAGTGAATACAATCTGTACATAGAGAATACAATCTGTACATAGTGAATACAATCTGTACATAGTGCATACAATCTGTACATAGTGAATACAATCTGTACACAGTGAATACAATCTGTACATAGTGAATACAATCTGTACATAGAGAATACAATCTGTACATAGTGAATACAATCTGTACATAGTGAATACAATCTGTACATAGTGAATACAATCTGTACATAGTGAATACAATCTTTACGTAGTGAATACAATATGTACATAGTGCATACAATCTGTACGTAGTGAATACAATCTGTACATAGTGAATACAATCTGTACGTAGTGAATACAATCTGTACATAGTGAATACAATCTGTACGTAGTGAATACAATCTGTACATAGTGAATACAATCTGTACGTAGTGAATACAATCTGTACATAGTGAATACAATCTGTACATAGTGAATACAATCAGTACGTAGTGAATACAATCTGTACATAGTGAATACAATCTGTACATAGTGAATACAATCTGTACGTAGTGAATACAATCTGTGTATATGCAATCCGTACATGGTGTATAAATCTCTACATTGTGGATACAATTCGTACATGGTGTATAAATCTCTACATTGTGGATACAATCCGTACATGGTGTATAAATATCTACATTGTGGATACAAACCGTACATGGTGTATAAATCTCTACATTGTGGATACAATCCGTGCATGGTGTATACATCTCTACATTGTGGATACAATCCGTACATGGTGTATACATCTCTACATTGTGGATACAATCCGTACATGGTGTATACATCTCTACATTGTGGATACAATCCGTACATGGTGTATACATCTCTACATTGTGGATACAATCCGTACATGGTGTATAAATCTCTACATTGTGGATACAATCCGTACATGGTGTATACATCTCTACATTGTGGATACAATCCGTACATGGTGTATAAATCTCTACATTGTGGATACAATCCGTACATGGTGTATAAATCTCTACATTGTGGATACAATCCGTACATGGTGTATAAATCTCTACATTGTGGATACAATCCGTACATGGTGTATACATCTCTACATTGTGGATACAATCCGTACATGGTGTATACATCTCTACATTGTGGATACAATCCGTGCATGGTGTATACATCTCTACATTGTGGATACAATCCGTACATGGTGTATAAATCTCTACATTGTGGATACAATCCGTACATGGTGTATACATCTCTACATTGTGGATACAATCCGTGCATGGTGTATACATCTCTACATTGTGGATACAATCCGTACATGGTGTATAAATCTCTACATTGTGGATACAATCCGTACATGGTGTATAAATCTCTACATTGTGGATACAATCCGTACATGGTGTATAAATCTCTACATTGTGGATACAATCCGTACATGGTGTATTAATCTCTACATTGTGGATACAATCCGTGCATGGTGTATACATCTCTACATTGTGGATACAATCCGTGCATGGTGTATACATCTCTACATTGTGGATACAATCCGTACATGGTGTATAAATCTCTACATTGTGGATACAATCCGTACATGGTGTATACATCTCTACATTGTGGATACAATCCGTGCATGGTGTATACATCTCTACATTGTGGATACAATCCGTGCATGGTGTATAAATCTCTACATTGTGGATACAATCCGTACATGGTGTATAAATCTCTACATTGTGGATACAATCCGTACATGGTGTATAAATCTCTACATTGTGGATACAATCCGTACATGGTGTATTAATCTCTACATTGTGGATACAATCCGTACATGGTGTATAAATCTCTACATTGTGGATACAATCTGTGCATATTATTTTCACAAGGTAAGAACAGCATTAAACAAATTGTTACGGAAATGTAAACGTAAATGTAATTTTATTTTCACAAAACTCCGGTTCTAGTTTCATTCACCATTTGCCTTCACCTTATACATTGCTGGCTTTTGTTATAGTTTTAGTTCACGTAATGCGGTTTCTTCGACATTTCTAAATGTTGATCGAAGCGTTTTACCTGTCATATTCCGTGATTTGTTTCTCTTAGTGTCCATATATCAAATAACTTCGACAGATTTCATTAATATTGGAAATATATGTATGATGTGTGTCATCAGATTTCAGTATCTTCAGTTACAAGTTTTATCTTTCTTTAATATTGATACACCTAACTTTTCTACGTTTTTCTCCGATGACAGTTTATATCTCAACGTCTCTCACAGAGATTATATGTCTCGTATGACACAACTTGGCGGGAAAAATGATTAACCCGGGTTACCATGGCAACCGTTTAGGTTTATGTTCTAATGAATAACAAAAACTAGTTTTCTTTCGGCGGTTTTGGTTTGGTGTTTCTAATGTACATCTACGTCAGAAACTATGTTGTATGTTATTTTAATGGTAGATATTATATTTTATTACCTATACATATATCACTTTATCATGGTAACTTTGAGTTTATATATACGATTTTTATTTGAAATATATAAGTACAAACTGTACATTGTATTTTCCTGGTGATTGTACATAGTACAGTTTTTAACATGTTATCTTTGATGAGAGTCTGTACTTTTACGTAACCATGTCAATAAGTAATTGTCAGTGTCATTTTGTCGCTATTTCCTCGCCTTACCCTATAATAGGATCATCGTTAGAAGCAAACATTTCGGTGACACTGTTCCGAAAAACGCAGTTTGCACCTTCATAATCGAAACAGTAGGCACTACAGTGTCTAATGCAGGGGTCTGAACCGGTGACTATGAATCCGGACGATGAACATATTTTTTAGAATTTAAATATTTTCATCACTAAGGTCTTATTTCATAGTATGGAGGAATGTAACTATACGGAGAGAGACCGATGTAAAGCAATGACGTCATCATAATTTATTTTTTCAGGAAATACAAAATGTAGTTTAAAATGGTATCACATAATGTACAGTGATATCCACTAAAAATTACATTTTGTTTGTGTTTATTAAGTCATGTCATATGACCTGTCAGCCCTGTGTTTGGTTGTAGTGATATCACTAAAAAAGTACCCGACGTCACTGACTTATGCTAAAAATGGCGGATATTTACATTTAAAAAATGCGTGAAAATTGTCGCTGGACACGAATTAATGCCACGAATCTAGTTTTTGCGATAAAAAAGGATTTCATATTTAATCATTTCAGCTCACCAAAGGCCCATTGAAATATAGATTCGTTTCATAAATCTGATATGAAATTGAAACCCATGTAATCCCCTATACATTGTACTATACGTATGTATAATACTAAATCCGGAACCGCGATAACCGACTAATATATGTGTCAGTGTACACAGCCAGAACAATAAAAGGTTAATAACGGTAAAACAATAAATTTGAATAAATCGAGAATGAGACTAGAATGCACTTTGTATGGACGTTACTTGTCGTGCGGATGTGATGCGTCATCACGCGGCACGGCAGAAAAATGTCTCTGTTACTTCCGGTTGATAAACGAGAGAGCATTGTGAAGTATCACGAAGTCTTGTAGAAAACGAAACCCAAAAGCACCGGCAAGTCACTAGAACAATTTCTGTCATAAGAGGTATAAAACGAAGGAAAAAGAGCTAAATTGGTAGGAAACATGAACCATTTATAATCAATTTATAAATCTTATTTGATAAGGAATACAGCGCTGTAAGTCACGACGGTCTTGATTCATTCGCCAATATGGCCAAAGGCTGAACAGCGGGAAGGAAGCAATTCAGATTCAAGAACTATTAAATGTGCTGTATGCAGCGAGCGACAATCACGCCTCAATCAGAAATGTAGATTGCAAATTGAGCAATTGATGTCAGGTTAAACCTTTGAGGACAAAAAGCAATTCATTTGAGGCTTTTTCAATTCGGTTTCTTTATTGACATCTTTGTACCGGCTTTCTTTGAAAGTGCTGTTTGCTTGGTTTACATCCAAAATTAATTTTAGACAATTTCGGAAAAGATTTTCAGACAAATCCAATACCTGTTTCACAGCAGTTGTTAGGGTTACGATGTTCAATATTAGAGACTAAATCCTTTCCTAAACAGACCTGAATCTCAATAATGTGGGATTTCTAAAACAACGTTGGACAAGCAATGAAGAAACAGCTCTCCAGATAAATGGATTGTTGTTTGCCCTGAAACAATTTAGAGATTAAATATTTGGAAGATTTTGTAAATAGAGTTTTTATACAAACTTGTTAAAAGCAGTTTGGCATGTACAAAATGTACTTTAAGCTTGTAAATACACGGGCTGTATGTCTATGCCAGGGACCCAAAATTAATGCCTTATTTCAAATCCGGTAGTCAGTGATAATATTAATCGATATTGCCTTTATTGAATAATGAAAATGATATTATATAAGTTTCCCTAGAATGATATTTTCAAATGCCATGCCGACCCGATTAAGACCTATCGTTCGGTTTTCAATATAAGAGAAAATCTCGTTTAGAATAAATAACGAATTAGCCGTGGGCTATAAGACTGGGATTACGTACTGCTATTAAATGATATTCTGCAAACAACTTCAATAAAAATATGCACTTACAAGGCGGATGTAATCACATGGGAATGTACTTTAGAGGCGAGGTGAATGTCACGAAAGCTGTAAGGTTCTTGAAGGTTGATAGTGACAGTATATATGCAGGATTACCCTCCCATTTAACGACTCATAATGATTTTTGTGCGTGTATACTATTACATTCAAATCAGGATGATTCCGCTTGATAACAAAACACGTAAAACTCTAGTGTTTAATCTTTTAAAATATAATCGATTTTATTTTGAGTCTAAATTTGAATATCATTTAAATACATATAAAATTGTTTAATATTGAGCACACTTACAGCAATGCTTCGTTGTGGCTGGGTGAGTGGATTGCGCATTTGCCTTTCACCAAGGCGGCCGGGGTTCGATTCCCGAGCCGGACGTGAAAAGATATACATTTTATTACAGTGAATGCGGTCACCTTCTCGACCACGTAGGTTTTCTCCTGGTACTCCGGTTTCCCCACACAATAAGACTCCTCGCGCTACCTTCCGAATTGACAGAGGACTCCCAAAACTGATAACGTTTAACTCTATGTCATGTGTGATTTGTGTCCCACTACTAATAAAATTATAAAATTTGAGGGTCCATTGGAAAACAATGTATTGGATTGATTTAGCTACGGTAGTTACATGTATATATTAAACACATACACGATTGTGACGTACACAGGTTCACTGTTATGTAAGTAACCATGTCAGGACGGGTACAAACTTTCAGGCTAATTGGTACATCACGAATCTGCAATGAAACATTTCCAATTAATCATAATTATCATAGAATAATTAGAACAAATGTATAACCACATCGAACAAAAGAAAACTGAACAATATAACAAACCATTTAACGAGACCAATACATAAAAACCCTTGTGAATATCTATTTGGAACTTTTGTTGCTAATTGTGTCTATCAAAGGTGAGATGTGTTCATGTTGGGTTTTATTTCAATGCCAGACTTCAATCAACGGCAATGTCCGGCCAAATCCCAGCATATGGTCAAGACAATTGGTAAATGTGTTTTCAATGTTATAACCGAACTTTCGCATCCACAACAAATAAACGGCAAATCTACAGCAATCGTGTAGAAGGTTTCTTTGAAGGCGTTTGAAGTTAAAGATAATTTGAGTAAGAATATGCTGTTCTTCGCTCTCTTCCTCCAGAAACTAACACGGAAACAGCACCAGCATTCCAGACTAACACGAATATCTTGCCAGCATTCGTATTTGCCAAACGCAGAAAGCCGGTTGAAGTTCTCGCCAAACAAGGCCCATTGGGCGATAAACATGCACATTAGCTATAATATGGCTTTCATTAGGTCTTCAAAGAGGGTCCAGCGTCGCCTTTGGGAGAAACTTTATCTTTTTCAGACAGCGGGGGTGTAAGTGCCAGATAACTGCCGGGTAAACATTGGTAACACTGTAACAGGTGGTATGTGTGTGTTCGTATACAGCCGCCATGGTGTAGGTACATCGACAAGTTTTCTTTAAAATCAAATGTCTTCCTTTTTATCACGGCTTAATTGGCAGTGTCTTGGGGCAACATTTCTAAACGAGTTGTTACTTAGACGTCTGTTTGTGGGTTTTGTTGGTTTTTGGGGAAGGGGTTTCATGTTGTTCAGAATTAACATAACTGATTTATTGTAAACGTACTCGATTTAGCACTCTGGAATTTAAGCGAAAAGCCGATTTTAAATCGATGAGCGCCATGATGAATTAGCACACTCACATTTCTTACTGTGTTAAGCAATACATTAAGACTTTAATTAGCGCAATTTTTATTCATCAAAATGCTTTTAGTAAAAAATAAGATTACCGCTAAAATAAGATTATCGCTAAAATAAGACTGTTTACAGTAAGTGTACTGTTGGATGTACATGGTCAACAAATAATTTAAACCCGTATCACATCGAGTTTCACAAGTGGTAAGAAAAAGGATTGTCTTGAGATTTAGCTATCTCATCGTAATATTTCGATGTACAGTATATTATATTAATCATTTTATACTTTAATATTAATCATTAAGACGTGTGTCTAAACATTTGAGTTAATACCAAACGTGAACAGTATTTTGCCGTTCATCAAATCACTAAAATCGGGATTTATAGTTGCACCTCTTCATCTCGAACTCGTCTAACCCGATGACCCCGTTTAATTCGAAGTATGTTGATTGTACTAGCCTAGATTAGCACTAAACATCTGAACTCGCTTATCACGAATAATAGGATAACTGGAAGTCCTGCCACGTTTCCCGCCGACATCGTGGAAACAAGTTTCGATTTCATACATTTGAAGAATAACAAACATGTACGACAGTTACCATATATCTAGTGAACTGAACTTCTCAGTAACAAATACAGATAATGGATTGGTTTTTAAGGTTATTTATCTGTGATAAACATTCTTTTGTCGCCCGCACTCCTGTAAAATACAATCTAGCATGTATTTTACAACTTTTATGGACATTAAATCTCGCCCTGAGTAATATTGTATGACTCCTCACCTAAACCAGCCGCTGGCTTCGAGGGCTGCATTTAACACAAGCGTGTTAATTTGTTCCTCTGTTTTCCGATCGAAACCAGGCTTTTCCGTTTTAATCACTTAACTGATCACATAAATGCGGTTTTCAATTTGTAAATACGAGAACATGATGTTTTTCGTAAGCATACGTATTTATATATATATAGCATTTTTACATATACACAAATCCTACTCACTTGAACTATTGACATGAACGTATCAAATTGCATCAGTTTCAAGCGTTGTGTTGACATGTACAAAAATGGCGCTTCATTTTTATACTTCAGTGCATTTACTTTATTTTCATTTTTTTTTCTAAACATATTTCTTTCATGAATTAAGGGTTTAGATATAACAATAAAACTGGGAGGTATAACAGTGCTATTACAATGTAAAAAGGCGTTTTCATGTTTCAATAACGATTAAAGGACGATAAAGAAAAAGAGTAATCTTTAACGCAATCCATTTGTTATGATGACCGGCTACATGAGTTTTGCATCATGTATCATAACGCTAGACCAAGTCGAGTTGTGTGTAGTATCAGAATACGGTGTTTCTACTTTGATAGATCTAAACACATTTCTTTATAAACAAAGTTATTCTTCCTTTCGACTTGCCTTTGCATAGCGTTTGGTTCCACAGAACCAGCGAATTGATGTCTTTGAAAACGATTACGCACTGAGAAAAATTGTACAGAAGGCGTGATACGACCTATGTAGAGGGGGCGTGGCCAAATACGTCAGCGTCCTCTGCTGGCTCCGCAGTTTCGTTTTTTATCTTCATAAAAATCCGAAACCATGGAGTTTATGAACTGCAGACATTATAAGTGCATTCTAGTGTTAAAAGGGTCTTATTGTTTGAGCTGAAGTTCTCTGGTGTTTTATGTCTTTCACATGTTTATTAATCCGCGGTGATTAGCGTACGAAAGGTGCTGGACTTTAGATCACATACATTCGTGTGTGGGTCATGTACGCTTGGCACCGTGCTAATAGCTGGGGAGGATGTGAACGAACGGAAATACAGGAAAATGTCAAGCATGGCACATTTAAAAAAAAAAAGGTGTATAAAACACAATATTCAATCCAATTTAAAAAACACAATTTTACATATACACTTAAGCATAGAAAAAGGTACTAATTATATAAGAAGTAAAAAATAAAATGATAGTAATAATAATAATAAAAATATAATGAAAATAAATTTTTCCTTGTTACGTTCACAGCTAGATTTGATATGATAAGAACTATCTTGAAATTTCGAATTAGTAATATGAAATTTTCAGTTATTAATTTGAAGTTTAGAGCTTTTATCTTGAAATTTTCAGTCAGGCAGGCTTGCCTCGTGTTTGGCAGCTTAAGAATCTCAAAGGGTTGAGATCTCTTGTATCACTATAAAGAAGTGAATGCTTATTTTTCTCTTAAACCCTGTTAAACCTCATATATTTCATTCTGACGTTATATCAATGCAAGACAATGTTGATGTGATGTGATTGAGGTATCGACGTGACGTCATTATATTGTTGTCGTAACGTCATGGTAATGTTGCTATGACGTCATACAATTGTTGAGAACGAGCAAAAAACTTGTCTCAAACCTAGGGTGAGATTTATAGATTATCACACTGCATTTTCAGGGTTTGTCGTGAGAACAATTTTCTTATCGCGAGCACGTGGATAAAATCGAGAGGCCACTACAGGTGGACTCGAGATTTTATCCACGTGTGAGCGATGAGAAAATTGTTCGAATGACAAACCCTGAAAATACACTGTAATAAACTGTTATCATCTATATACTACTACCTTATATATTTCTTAATTTAAGAAACGATTTCTAGGGTCATCGATCGCGATCTGTCTCTGGCAAACGTTAATTTGCGCGGAGGAATACAATGTACCATGAACAGTAAAATTATGTGAAATATAATACTAATTTGAAAACAAAGATATCGCCATTGGCTTTCTTATATGCATATTTACGCTTGAAATATTTTACATTAAGGAAATGTGGAAGAAAATAATCAATCAATCAAACATTACTTAAGTCAAGGAAAGTTCCTTTAAAAGATTCCCCCCTTAACTTCTGTAATGCTTTTCCATGGAGTATATTAAGTTAGGGGGTTAACTTAGGTTAAGGAACTTTGATTAAACCGGGGTCTGGTTTCATCTGGTGGTACGGTGTATAAAAAGACAAGTTCCTTGATATTCATATCAGATGACAGAAAAGTTAGGCTCCGCAAAAGTTTTATCAAATGCCAGAAAAGATAGGCTCCTTAATATTTGTATGACAGGAAACACAGGTTCCACAGTAGTGTTATAGGATGTCAGAGATGACATGAGACACGTTATTGAGCGCACAGCATGTGTCATTGAACAATGATGGGTGGGTGGTCGGGTGGTGCAGTGGATAGCGCACTTGCCTTTTACCAAGGCGGCCGGGGTTCGATTCCCTGGTCGGATGTAAAAAGGTATGGGGGTCGACCTGCCCGACCACGTGGATTTTCTCCGATTACTCCGGTTTCCTCCCACCATAAGATCCCTTGCGCGCTAATATCCGGGCCAACAAGAGTGATTTATATAGATTTGATAACCTGTTTCATAATTGCTGTAAAATTAATAAAGTTTATATTATATTGAACAAGGTGTTACAGTTATTCTTGACTCTGCAACAACTTTGAATAAGAATATAAAGCATATTTTTAAACTTTAAAGCAAAAACGATTTATATCTTCTAACAAATTGTCTACCATTCGCAAAATCTAATGAAAGGTACATGCATTTATGCGATTTACTGTAATTGGTAATTGAGGTTACTTACGGAATTTCACACGTTAGAAAGCGCGTTTCAAATTAATACAAGAAAGGGGTAATACCATTATACAATTTCAGACTTTGATGAGTTGATAATAGGTTTTATAGACCAATAACTTTAAATCATATTAATCAGTTTGAAGGAAAGGCGTGTTTTAAAAGCAGAAATGGATGGTATCTGTATATATGCGTTATTATCATAGCACCCATCTCAATTATGTTTGATAATTGCTTAGGGTATGGAAAGTGAACATATGTTACCATGGTTACGTCACTAGGCCTGCATTTAATGCAAAACAACGGTACGAATTCCAATTACAAAATCACGTGCATACATCTTAAACTTGTTCTTCCTTAACACGTAACAGATAATATGATTATTTACATGGAATATCATACTGTGGTATTTGTAAGAACGACAGGGATGTTTTAAAATGCGTCGCTGTTTCTGTGAAATGGGATTGAGATTAACTGTCGGGTTTTCGATGATTTTTATCAACATCAAGTCAAACAGTGTGTGCTGTGCTATTTGTAATCAACCAAGACGGTTAGGACAATGGCAATAGTGAGTGCAACTTGCAATAAGCTGAGGAAGTTATGATTTTGGATAATTTTTATAAACCATTCTGTTCAATTTTGTACTTCTATGTATTGTCCTCAGAATCTGATATCAGTAACTTACATAATGATTTAATTTAAATATGGGTATTTAAATTTAAATAGTTTAATAGAAAACTTCTGGACACATCTGTATAACATCAACCTCTCGGGAAAATGAAGTGTCACGTAAATGACGTCACATTATTAGTATACCGTTCAGATAGGAAAAAAAACTACTGGTGGAACATGAAAACACAACTTGTCCTGTTTTAAAACAAATTTAAGAATATGGATCTGTTTGCTAGTTGGGTTCTAGAAAGTAGAGTGCAACTGGAAAATGACCGGTTTATAGGCCATTGACAACAAGTTTTGTTAAAAAACAAAACCCAATCAAACCAGTACAACCAATTGCATTAATTTGTAATAACAAACCAAGGGAATTGCCTCTATTGCAATATGGTAGACTATACTACAAGAACTGTTACACATAAAACACTATTTACTCGAACTTGGTTAAATCGAATACCCTTCAATCGTAGAACAGTTTATTTGGTCCCGTTCGAGTTCGTACATGTATATATTCGACCAATCTCGGATTGCTCGAATATCATGTATTCCTCGAAATATTAATCAGGTCCCCACACGTTTTAGTAAGTGGGTTTATTCTATGTACAGCCTTAGACAAAAGTAGTAAGTCGCCATTTTGTCTGCTACGCGTGCGCAATTGAACCTAGCAACGAATACCAACAACACACAGTGCACCGGTACCGGTACTGGTTGCCCTCAACGAACCCTAACCGGTCATTAAAATCAATTGGTCTCGATCGTCACAACATAACCTGCGCTAAGTGTCTAAGCGAGATTGGTAATCTGGGCTACCACACACCTCTGCCTCCAGCCGAGATGTCCTTGTACAGTTTAAGAGAGAGAGAAACATTAATGTAGTGTTAGAGTCATGGTTGTTAATCAAGCCAGAACTAATGTAATTGTCCCACTATCTAATAAGTGTTTTGGGAGACATACTTACAATTCTAAGTACAAAAAAGTCACAGTATTGCAGTTGTGGTGTATTTTAAACATTTTCAACTACGGCCGATTATTGTTGAATGTTTCATCACACAAACAAATGTCTATACCGACTAGAATTTTGATAAAACGCAATAGTTGAGATTTTGTCTGTTGCAAAGTATACGTGCATCAAAGTGATGTTAATGCTGCAATATTTCTTTAAATATCAAAAGTATAAGTGATATTAAAATATTAAATAATAATCTCACGCGAATACCGCAAAAGTGTAACAGCCGGCAAACCTCGCTTGGTTAACAGTAAGCACTGCAGATTACTGATATTTCGCGCTCAATAAGTTTCGCGAACTGTTTGATTATTTGCGGTTAAACTTCCGTGCAACATGATCATATGAAAATGTTGCTTTGTTAGATACCAACAAAGAGCAGGTGAAGGCAGGTGGGAAAATGAAATATGTCCACAGTGTTTAAATGAGGGCAACAAAATAGATCTGTTGGAACGGGGTTTCCACATTGGTCGGATGTACACAATGTTGTAACCTAAAGTGGGAAACTACATCTGGATTAGACCAGGTGACCTCAGGCCAAAACCATTAAACTTCCGGGTCGTTTTACACGAATATAATGCTTAAGGACATTTCAGGTGGGTAACTAAATACTTTTCCTAGCTGACCTATGACAGATATGTACAGTTTCTTTACATATAATTGTTCAACAATATCTATTCTAGTGGTTATTTTTGTTTGACACTGTTTTCAAGTTTGTTAGGCATCAGAACCCATTGTGCAATGAGGCTTGCGCATTAATATTTTGTGATGTTTGGTATTTTCCCCTATACATGAAGGGAAGTGACATTCAAATTAAATTATCTTTCATATATTAATTTAAGATCAAATGCAGCTCATGAAATACTTTCCAGCTCAATGTAGGTTCAGTTTGATTGTCTGGTTTGCTATTTGACCTCCTTTGGTAGTAACATGTATTAGAATCAATTGTGGTTTGAGGCTAGGGATATTAGATACGCGTGTCATGTGATAGGGGTCATGTGTACATGTACTTCCGGTGTATCGTTAAAGCATAGGAGAATCAGGAAACAAAATGAAAATTATATTTTAAAGAATGATTCACGATTTCGGCAAAAATGATTATTATCCAAATCGCGATGATGATCATATATCTGTATGTAACATGATGATATTCCATGCCTTTTCATCAGATAGTGATTTTGAATAAATAAAATTAATTATTCTAAAATTCCTCTGCTTATAGCAGTAAGCAATTATCTAATTTAGAAATGATGCATTTCTCTCTTACATGTTAATATATACATTTATAAACAGTATTAAGTTTTAATACCTTTTCATTATAACTATAATCAATGTAAAATAACTCTTGCCGAAATATGTAAGTTTCAAATTTAACTCGGAATTACTTAAGTGCTTAAAGTTGATGACATCCAGCTATCTCATAAATTCTTTATTATTATATTGAAACCACCTTTCTCGTTCAACAGCTAATAATTGTATAAGTATCTTGATAGATTGAAATCCGTCCATTGAAAATGGGGATTAACTGATTAAATTTCGAAAACGATTGCATTTTACATATCTTATCAATTTTGTTCAAACATGTGTAAGAGTTATATTAAGTTTAGATTCCCAAAGATATTTAGGGCACCGGCAATATTCTTGAAATTATCGCATTCATCAAAAAATCTTATTTCACAACACGCGCATTCGTATATATTGCTGATAGGTGAATTTCAAGTTTTTAAATTCGTTTTTTATAGTCAAGACAGCAGACTAAACACGAACTGCGTTCAGTGTACATATCAATAAATATAAAAATCGAAAAAGACTCAAAAGGTGGTAAAAATCCAGGACGAAATGAATGATGAGTATCGTTGTTTAGTTTATAATTCTTATAGATTATGATCGAAATCTTAATGTTCATGTATAGAGTAGTCGATCCGGCGATGACATGTTTGACGGATTTCTTACTCATTTTTTTATGATTCATTGTGCAGCCCTCGGGCGCCGAGGCACCCGGGGGGAGCTCTTGAATTGTTAAAAATGGTGCGTAACAAGAGTTGTTTCCCCTTGTTGGTACCCTTTGCCTTTGATTTTTTTTCGTCCAGAAGTAGCCCTCTAGTGGGGAAACCTGAAACACGTCACACAATTACGTTACGTCACACTCGGCCTTCATCGGATATTTCCGAAATGTTGAAACAAACCGGAATATATTTTAGCCGATGTATGTTGAATTCATCTTTGTCGTTGCCTTAGAAGCTTGTTTTTTCGACTTGTCAACTTTATGTTATCTCTTTCTGAACCAGTGCTTGAATGATTCTCAATAAACATCAGATATTAATAAAGCTACACTCTTTAAAAGCTTTGCCTTTTGTCACACATGTACATGTATTATTTTGCGAGTTATAAACATTTTCATTGACAATGTTTTTGCATGCAAAAAATGGCATCGGCGGTTTCAAACTCTATTCATTGTGGCACAAGTTTTTGACCTCCAACTTTTGACCTTTATCCCAACACAGAAGTGACGCAATTTTGTGAATTTAACTTTTATTTATTTTACAACAATTATGAAAAAGTTACCTAACTTATATTAATCACTCTTGTTGGCCGGGATTTTAGCGCGCGTGGGGTCTTATTGTGGGAAGAAATCTGAGTACCCGGAGAAATCAAAGTGATCGGGCAGGTGACCCCATAGCTAGTCATGTGCGCTCGGGGAATCGAACCCCGGACGTCTTGGTGAAAGGCAAGTTCGCTCACCATTGCACCACACGACCACCCTATAGTTCTACAGTCAGCGAAACGGAGATTTCGTTTTAAAGTACATAGTTAAAAAGATATCTGTTTTATAGGTTAAATACACACGCAACACAATGAGTCCGCCCTTAAATAACCTAAACTGTTAACGTTGATAGGGATTGAAAGCGAAAAAATACCCGGTTTGTGTTTATATATTTCCTTTTGTTTAAGTGTTTCCTAAACATAGTTGCGGTTCTTTGCATTTATCAGCTCTCAGTTCAGACTTTGAGCTTTCTGGTGATATATCACATATAAAAAATCAAACTAAATGCTTTTTAACAGTTTGAAGCAAATACCTGAACCGCAATATCAATTTGTTACAGCTATATACTAAACAATGCCATTTAAAATTTGGAACAGAGGAAACTAACACGACATATTTGTATCAAAACAAAATTATTTGCGTGCATTTTCAAGCAAACAAATGGCGGAGGGATAAATTGTTTGGTGTTTACTCTTACAACTCGGTCGATCACGCAGAAATATCAATTAGTTTGTTACAATAGCGATTCACCCTTGATGCATGTACCTGCCACACGCAGAAATATCAATTAGTTTGTTACAATAGCGATTCACCCTCGATGCATGTACCTGCCACAGATTGTATCGTACAGACAATTGTTGTTCCTTAATTTGTTTCTTATCATGTCTGCAATGTGTTCTAAGATCCTTAAGAACAACAAATAATTGCATTTCTCCCTTTGATATTGATGAGAATTCATATAGACAATAAAATAACAGTATTGTATATTCGATAAGCTATAATGTAGGCGTTGAATAGCTGTAATATGTCTACTCTTCTTGTGAGCTCGAACAGATTAGACCGTAGGAATGCCGATATCCTAGAAAAAGCATGAATTCGGTCGTAAACTCTATACAATATCAGTGCAATGAAAGCGAGCACTGCTCATGCGAATTAAAAGTATGAATATCACGCAACCTTATCTACACAACACTTTTTGATTCATAATGGCAGTTTGCCAAAATGCTGGAATTGCTTTTGCGTGCACAAATATTATACATGTAGACATACAGATCATGTATATTCACTTTGTAAATATCTATACCTCTATATTTCAATTTTGTAGATAGTTTCATCCAACACTGACGACCCCCAATAAAGCAAAAATCATTGACGAATCCACAGCTTATAAACATGTAAAACAAATACTGTGAAATAGCAAATTTTCGTGGTGTTTGAAAAAAAATACGATTTGGAGGATATCAGCCGAAATATCAACTATTTATCAAAACAAATCAGAGAATACTGAAGCGTCAACAAAACCATATTGCAAACCCAAAATCGATTAACTAGGGGCAAATTATGAACAAAGAAATTATCAGGGAATGCGATCAGGTATCTCTGAAGAGTAAGCGTCTTATGCTTCATCGACGACACCCGTCACGTGAATCCATCCAAGTAAATGTCACGTCCTTAAAGTGAGCATATTAATGAGTATATGAAAAAAAATACAAGGATAGTTACTATTTCTCATTGAGACCAAAATGGCGACCTTAAACTTTGTAAGATTGTTTGTCAGCGGCCAACATCTATTCTGGAAATCTCGATATCATGCATAGTGATCCCTAATTAACGAATCATTTCTTTACGTTAACAACATAGGCTGGAGAAACAGGCATTTGCTATCAAGAAAGGGAAATTTCATGATTGGAAAATCGAAATCTTCCCGTTTATCGTTTAGCTTAATAGATTTTAAGAATAAGGTAAGGCGTTGATCTAGAAGAGTATGTTGCGTCCTTTAGAAGTTAGAAGCGAATATACGAGCGACATGGTTGGTAGACGTCTTGTTTTTTTAGACAACACATCGTCAATATACCTTAAAGTGAATTTGAAAGGGCTGGCAAGGTATTTATTACCTGACCTGGTAAGCTCTTGGACAATTTCAATCTCTTATGACAACAAAAACAAGTTAATGAAGAGTCGGGCACAGTTTGTCCCGATAGGAATGCCAACAGTTTGCTGGACAATCGTTCCTCTGAACTCAACAGAGATTCTGTCAACCAGGATACGATCATTCGTACTATATCCTCCTCTGTTTGGTTCATTAAAGTTTTTGTTGTGTTTTTGTTGTGTTAGTGTGTTTTCTTGTTGTACAATGACAATGATGACTCGGTTCTCATTTTGAGGATTGATGCTTACTTGGATGTGACCAAAATTTACATGGCGGGTGTCGTCGATGAAGCAGAAGACGCTTACTCTTCCGGAAAACCTTGTCTTATTCTCTTGTGCTTTTACGAGAGTCTCCATGTAAATCTTTCCTTTGTTCCTATTTTGCCACTAGTTTAATCGATTTTGAGTTCGGATTATGGTTGTGTTGACGCTTTGGTATTCTCTGATTTTTTTTTCACAAAGTATGTCCAAAAAGCCCATAACAATATACCTGTATCATAATACACCTTTCGCGGAAAATATCTCTCAAAATGAGAGACCGAAGACGTTTTGTAAGTTTGGTAAGTTTTCAGGGTGGAGATATTAACTGTTTTGGTAAACGGACATTTTTTTGAAGGAGGTGTTCAATGATTGATCAGAAGCCCAACTACAGTATCTATCAACACAAAAATATTCACATATAAAAATAAATCCGAGAATACCAAAGCGTCAACAAAACCATAATCCAAACTCAAAGTCGATTAAACCAGGGGCAAAATATGAACAAAGAGTAGATTGTCATGGAGACTCTAGTAAAAGTACAAGAGAATAAGACCCGGTGTTCCGGAGAGTAAGCGTCTTCTGCTTAAGAGGACTAGATTATTAAAATTTCAGAATTGTAGACCTTTTGCCATTACTTTCAGTTTAAACGCTTTCAATTGCAACAATTCACAATAAATTAAACAAGATCATGATTCGCTAAGTCCCGCCTCTTTACAAACTATTAACATATAGGTTTTGGTCATATTTCTGATTTGCAAAAGATAACAGTTTTATCTTTTTGTTACATATTATTATTGTATACATTTTTTTCAGAATATCTGCATCCAAAAAGTATGGAGATGCTACATTGTATGTTGCCATGGAAACACAATGGATAGTTTATTTGTTGCGTTTATAATGACTGTAAGGAACTTGGATCCGCATGATTATAATAAACGACTTTCACACGCAATTTAAAATACATTTATTAAGCAAGCTAGGTCCTTGACTTTTCAACAAAGGATGGATCATCTTACAGGTCTTCAATCATCAGTGTCTGTCTGTTTTTGTTTGTGAAACATGAGTGATAACCGTAACTATGTACAGGTATGTGTCTTGTACATCAGTAAGGTCATAGTTCATGTATTCACTGGTCGTTAGTGCTCACAAATAACCACCTATCTTACCACAACGAACTCTTCAAGATAACACATTGATAAACAAAGCAAACACTACGGTAGTCTGTATTACAGTGCCCTTCTCTCACAACAAATAGAAAAGAGATATAAAAATTAACAAATAAATCATATTTGGTAATTGTAGGCGTACTTCAACATTCATGATGAAAAATAATTGTCCTTTTTGCGCAAGTGGCTATGCACTACATTTGTATGTCGACTAACACGACTTTATTTATAGTACGACACCGATACGTAATAAGTCAGAAATGAAACAAACATGCTTTCATACATTTCAAATCGTATGTGGAGTCAAATGTAACAAACATAGATAAAACCGCAAAATTTACGTTGGGTTCGTGGAATGTACTTGGATGTTGCACCTTAATTTACATATCAGATTTCCTCAATGAAGTAGTTTACGCTTCCCCATTCAGAACGCCTGGTTCTATTTTTTTTCGAGTTTGTTTTCAGATTATGGATTCGTGGACGCTTTGGAAGTCTCTGTTTTCCCCCCTGGTTGTGTGAAGTAGTGATACATGTACAAGTTAAATGTATATTCAATATGTCTTCTACGTACTTCATTTCCTACGTTGTAAGTTCTTGATTTTCTGACAAAAACTAATCCATTTATCATGCTTGTATGCCAGAAACCCCCTCTATGATGAGTTTTTATTTTCCCTCAAACACACAGCGAGAATTCTGCTATAGATCATTCACAAGTTAACAAAACACAAACCGTTTCTTTTAACACATCATTACTTGTTAAGTTAAATGTTCAGAGGATTCAGGCAGGTAAGGGTAACGATGATATATTAATGGGCAAAAAACATTAAAAACTTGTAATAATTTATTTATTTTGGAAAAAAAAACATAAAAAAAACATATATGAAAAAAACATTTGTAAAAGCTACACCGCCTTTCTGAACTTTAAAAGCCTTCAAAGCGTCTTGATTGCAACTCAAGACACACGATCGGGCAAACCTCCATACGCTTCATTAACAATGAAAAGACATTGTAGAAAATCTAAGAGCACATAATTGAATAGTAAGATTCCTTTTTAGAATGAGGCTTCTTTTATTAGTAACATTAAACACAGTCTACAGCAATGCTTTTTTTGCACAGATGTTTCTCAGACAAAAAACTTCGAAAAGAATAAAACGGAGACCCCAGTTATGGAACCACAACAGGGAAATAGTTTGATGTACGTAATATGCCCCTTTAGTAACCAATACAACATGCTAAACATGAGTTACATTGCACCATAAAACTGGTTTGTCATTGTAAGTCTCATCGATGATGCTAGAGGAAACAGAAACTTCTTTCTGAAATATACGAGGAAGTGATATTGTTCATTTACATTAGCTCTCCATCCTTCCATTGTAATGCATTGGGAAGGTAAATGTTGTTACAAAACTTAACAACATGTGCTATTGTGACGTCATCAATCTCTATTGTGAAGTCATCAATCTCTATTGTGAAGTCATCAATTGTATTGTTATTATCATAATGATTTGCTGTTCAAAAAATGTTCGAAATAAGTAATAAAGCACAATAATTCAATCGAAATGTGACCGAGCTTTATTAAGTTTGTCAGCAACAGAAATTGTGTTATATGACTCTTAAAACATTTGCTAAGCAGTCATTGCTAAAATAACTATTTAAGTGTTTATTTTGTCACTACTCTTACAGTGGAGTCTTCCACCTGGATGATCGCAAGACAAACACATTTGATAGCATCTATAGAATTTAGTAGCGGAAACAGCAAGTCAAGCATGAATCACACTGCACCATACAACTCTTTCACCATTGTTGGCTATGCAGAACGTGTCCTATGTTTTGTATTTATTGATATGTTAACCAAATAAAAATTCAAATAAACTAACGCCCCATATAAACACCAAAGCCAACCCAAGCTTTCTTGCAGATAGTTTCATGCATAAGTCTGATATTTATATTTAGTCTAACTCATTCCTTTGTTCTAATTAATAAAAAAAACAAACAAAAAAAACATATATAGTGTTGGGAAAGTCCAATTAATCATCAGTTAAGGTCATAATCATTTGAAATTGACAGAATGAATTTTCTTTTTCTCGCTTTCCTTTATTGCAACAATTTGCGTACAAACATTATCTGGCGAAAAGGTTTTATTAATAGTGAATGATATCAAAACACAATAAGAGCTTTAAAAATTTAAAACTAAATATGCAAAAATAGAAAGTACAAGTTATAAGGAATTATTGTCTCTATTTTGAAAAAAAAACCACCTGGCTCTATGTAAACCCAGTTTAATCGATCATCAGAAATTACACATTGTAATTGATAACGGCATCAGAAAAAGATCAATGGCTGATTTATCAACTTCATCTGATCATCATCCCATCACTAAAAGTGCATACAAATAATTAATTTACATGATGCTATGTATAAGTGCAAACCAAGTATGCATATACTTTATCCAGTAATGTTGTTTGTGGTATGTACTGCAGTATTGGCAATGTTAATTATTATGAAATAACCTGTTCTTGTATAAACTTTGGATGAACTTTGTATGTATGTAATTAAGATTATACTGTATTGAAAAAAAGAAAAACTCTGAAAAACAAAATAAATATAAAAAAAAAAACCCATATGTTTTTGACATGATAGACATTGAAATATAAGATACAATGTCAGGCTGGTGATCGCAAAATTAGTTCAGTGTAAATAGGGTCTCTTGTGGCATAAACAATGGGCACTGATATTCCATGTATCATCATGGATATTGTACCATCACAGATGTCCAATGTACCATCATGGATATTGTACCATCACAGATGTCCCATGTACCGTCATGGATATTGTACCATCACAGATGTCCAATGTATCATCATGGATATTGTACCATCACAGATGTCCAATGTATCATCATGGATATTGTACCATCACAGATGTCCAATGTATCATCATGGATATTGTACCATCACAGATGTCCCATATAACATCACAGATAATGTACCGTCACAGATGTCCCATATAACATCACAGATATTGTACCGTCACAGATGTCCCATATAACATCACAGATATTGTACCATCACAGATGTCCCATATAACATCACAGATATTGTACCGTCACAGATGTCCAATGTACCATCATGGATATTGTACCATCACAGATGTCCAATGTATCATCATGGATATTGTACCATCACGGATGTCTAATGTATCATCATGGATATTGTACCATCACAGATGTCCAATGTACCATCATGGATATTGTACCATCACAGATGTCCAATGTACCATCATGGATATTGTACCATCACAGATGTCCAATGTACCATCATGGATATTGTACCATCACAGATGTCCAATGTATCATCATGGATATTGTACCGTCACGGATGTCCAATGTACCATCATGGATATTGTACCATCACAGATGTCCAATGTACCATCATGGATATTGTACCATCACGGATGTCTAATGTATCATCATGGATATTGTACCGTCACAGATGTCCAATGTACCATCATGGATATTGTACCATCACAGATGTCCAATGTATCATCATGGATATTGTACCATCACAGATGTCCAATGTATCATCATGGATATTGTACCGTCACAGATGTCCAATGTACCATCATGGATATTGTACCATCACGGATGTCCAATGTATCATCATGGATATTGTACCGTCACAGATGTCCAATGTACCATCATGGATATTGTACCATCACAGATGTCCAATGTACCATCATGGATATTGTACCATCACAGATGTCCAATGTACCATCATGGATATTGTACCGTCACAGATGTCCAATGTACCATCATGGATATTGTACCGTCACAGATGTCCAATGTACCATCATGGATATTGTACCATCACAGATGTCCAATGTACCATCATGGATATTGTACCATCACGGATGTCCTATGTACCATCATGGATATTGTACCGTCACAGATGTCCAATGTATCATCATGGATATTGTACCGTCACAGATGTCCAATGTACCATCATGGATATTGTACCATCACAGATGTCCAATGTACCATCATGGATATTGTACCATCACAGATGTCCAATGTACCATCATGGATATTGTACCATCACAGATGTCCAATGTATCATCATGGATATTGTACCGTCACAGATGTCCAATGTACCATCATGGATATTGTACCATCACAGATGTCCAATGTACCATCATGGATATTGTACCATCACAGATGTCCCATATACCATCATGGATATTGTACCGTCACAGATGTCCAATGTACCATCATGGATATTGTACCATCACAGATGTCCAATGTACCATCATGGATATTGTACCATCACAGATGTCCAATGTACCATCATGGATATTGTACCATCACAGATGTCCAATGTACCATCATGGATATTGTACCGTCACAGATGTCCAATGTACCATCATGGATATTGTACCGTCACAGATGTCCAATGTACCATCATGGATATTGTACCATCACAGATGTCCAATGTACCATCATGGATATTGTACCATCACGGATGTCCCATGTACCATCATGGATATTGTACCGTCACAGATGTCCAATGTACCATCATGGATATTGTACCATCACAGATGTCCAATGTACCATCATGGATATTGTACCATCACGGATGTCCCATGTACCATCATGGATATTGTACCGTCACAGATGTCCAATGTACCATCACAGATATTGTACCATCACGGATGTCCAATGTACCATCATGGATATTGTACCATCACGGATGTCCCATGTACCATCATGGATATTGTACCATCACGGATGTCCAATGTACCATCATGGATATTGTACCATCACGGATGTCCCATGTACCATCATGGATATTGTACCGTCACAGATGTCCAATGTACCATCACAGATATTGTACCATCACAGATGTCCCATGTACCATCATGGATATTGTACCGTCACAGATGTCCAATGTACCATCACAGATATTGTACCATCACAGATGTCCAATGTACCATCATGGATATTGTACCATCACAGATGTCCAATGTACCATCATGGATATTGTACCATCACAGATGTCCAATGTACCATCATGGATATTGTACCATCACAGATGTCCAATGTACCATCATGGATATTGTACCATCACAGATGTCCAATGTACCATCATGGATATTGTACCATCACAGATGTCCAATGTACCATCATGGATATTGTACCATCACGGATGTCCAATGTACCATCATGGATATTGTACCATCACAGATGTCCAATGTACCATCATGGATATTGTACCATTACAGATGTCCAATGTACCATCATGGATATTGTACCATCACAGATGTCCAATGTACCATCATGGATATTGTACCATCACGGATGTCCCATGTACCATCATGGATATTGTACCGTCACAGATGTCCAATGTACCATCATGGATATTGTACCATCACGGATGTCCAATGTACCATCATGGATATTGTACCATCACGGATGTCCAATGTACCATCATGGATATTGTACCATCACGGATGTCCAATGTACCATCATGGATATTGTACCATCACAGATGTCCAATGTACCATCATGGATATTGTACCGTCACAGATGTCCAATGTACCATCATGGATATTGTACCATCGCGGATGTCCCATGTACTATCGCGGATGTCCCATGTAACATCACGAATTTACAATGTACCATCGCGGATGTTCCGTGTACCATCACTGATGTTCCATGTACCATCGCGGATGTTCCATGTACCATCGCGGATGTCCCATGTACCATCGCGGATGTCCCATGTACCATCGCGGATGTCCCATGTACCACCACGGCTGTCCCATCTAACATCACGAATTAACCATGTACCATCGCGGATGTTCCATGTACCATCGCGGATGTCCCATGTACCATCGCGGATGTCCCATGTACCATCACGGATGTCCCATGTACTATCACGGATGTTCTATGTACCATCACGAATTTACCATGTACCATCGCGGATGTTCCATGTACTATCGCGGATGTCCCATGTACCATCACGGATGTTCCATGTACCATCACGGATGTCCAATGTACTATCACGGATGTCCCATGTACTTTCACGAATTTACCATGTACCATCACGGATGTTCAATGTACCATCGCGGATGTTCCATGTACCATCGCGGATGTCCCATGTACCATCACGGCTGTCCCATGTTCTCTCACGGATGTTCCATGTATCACCAGGGATGTCCCATGTACCATCACGGATGTTCCATGTACTATCACGGATGTCCCATGTACCATCACGGATGTCCTATGTTCTATCACGAATTTACCATGTACCATCACGGATGTTCAATGTACCATCGCGGATATTCCATGTACCATCGCGGATGTCCCATGTACCATCACGGATGTTCCATGTATCACCAGGGATGTCCCATGTACCATCGCGGATGTTCCATGAACCATCGCGGATGTCCCATGTACCATCACGGATGTTCCATGTACCACCACGGATGTCACATGTACCATCGCGGATGTTCCATGTACTATCACGGATGTCCCATGTACCATCACGGATGTCCCATGTACCACCACGGATGTCCCATGTACCATCGCGGATGTTCCATGTACCATCACTGATGTCCCATGTACCATCACGGATGTCCCATGTACCATCACAGATGTTCAATGTACTATCACAGATGTCCCATATACCATCACAGATGTTCAATGTACCATCACGGATATTGTACCACAACGGATGTCCCATGTACCATCACAGATGTCCCATATAACATCACAGATGTTCAATGTACCATCATGGATATTGTACCACCACGGATGTCCCATGTTCCATCACAGATGTCCAATGTACCATCACAGATGTCCCATGTTCCATCACAGATGTCCCATGTTCCATCACAGATGTCCCATGTACCATCAAGGATATTGTACCATCACAGATGTCCCATGTACCATCACAGATGTTCAATGTACCATCACGGATGTCCCATGTACCATCACAGATGTTCAATGTACCATCGCAGATGTCCCATGTACCATCACAGATATTCAATGTACCATCACAGATGTTCAATGTACTATCACAGATGTCCCATTTACCATCACAGATGTTCAATGTACCATCACGGATGTCCCATGTACCATCACAGATGTTCAATGTACTATCACGGATGTCCCATGTACCATCACAGATGTTCAATGTACCATCACAGATGTCCCATGTACCATCACAGATGTTCAATGTACCATCACGGATATTGTACCATCACGGATGTCCCATGAACCATCACAGATGTTCAATGTACCATCACAGATGTTCAATGTACCATCACAGATGTTCAATGTACCATCACAGATGTCCCATGTACCATCACAGATGACCCATGTACCATCACTGATGTCCCATGTACCATCACGGATGTTCCATTTACCATCACGGATGTCCTATGTACTATCACAGATGTCCCATGTACCATCACTGATGTCCCATGTACCATCACAGATGTTCAATGTACCATCACGGATATTGTACCATCATGGATGTCCCATTTACCATCACAGATGTTCAATATACCATCACGGATGTCCCATGTACCACCACGGATGTCCCATGTACCATCACTGATGTCCCATGTACCATCACAAATGTTCAATGTACCATCACGGATATTGTACCACCACGGATGTCCCATGTACCATCACAGATGTCCCATATAACATCACAGATGTTCAATGTACCATCATAGATATTGTACCACCACGGATGTCCCATGTTCCATCACAGATGTCCCATGTACCATCACAGATGTCCCATGTACCATCAAGGATATTGTACCATCACGGATGTCCCATGTACCATCACAGATGTTCAATGTACCATCACGGATGTCCCATGTACCATCACAGATGTTCAATGTACCATCGCAGATGTCCCATGTACCATCACAGATGTTCAATGTACCATCACAGATGTTCAATGTACTATCACAGATGTCCCATTTACCATCACAGATGTTCAATGTACCATCACGGATGTCCCATGTACCATCACAGATGTTCAATGTACTATCACGGATGTCCCATGTACCATCACAGATGTTCAATGTACCATCACAGATGTCCCATCACAGATGTTCAATGTATCATCACGGATATTGTACCATCACGGATGTCCCATGTACCATCACAGATGTTCAATGTACCATCACAGATGTTCAATGTACCATCACAGATGTTCAATGTACCATCACAGATGTCCCATGTACCATCACAGATGACCCATGTACCATCACGGATGTCCAATGTACTATCACAGATGTCCCATGTACCATCACTGATGTCCCATGTACCATAACAGATGTTCAATGTACCATCACGGATATTGTACCATCACGGATGTCCCATTTACCATCACAGATGTTCAATATACCATCACGGGTGTCCCATGTACCACCAGGATGTCCCATGTACCATCACTGATGTCCCATGTACCATCATAGATGTGCAATGTACCATCACGGATATTGTACCATCACGGATGTCCCATTTACCATCACAGATGTTCAATATACCATCACGGATGTCCCATGTACCACCACGGATGTCCCATGTACCATCGCTGATGTTCCATGTACCATCACGGATGTCCCATGTACCATCACAGATGTTCCATGTACCATCGCGGATGTCCCATGTACTATCACGGATGTCCCATGTACCATCACAGATGTTCAATGTACCATCACGGATGTCCCATGTACCATCACAGATGTCCCATGTACCACCACGGTTGTCCCATGTACCATCACGGATGTCTTATGTACCATCACGGATGTCCCATGTACCATCACAGATGTTCAATGTACCATCACAGATGTTCAATGTACCATCACAGATGTTCAATGTACCATCACAGATGTCCCATGTACCATCACAGATGACCCATGTACCATCACGGATGTCCCATGTACCATCACGGATGTTCCATTTACCATCACGGATGTCCCATGTACTATCACAGATGTCCCATGTACCATCACTGATGTCCCATGTACCATCACAGATGTCCCATGTACCACCACGGATGTCCCATGTACCATCACGGATGTCCCATGTACCATCACGGATGTCCCATGTACCACCACGGATATATGTAAGTAGTGCATGATATAGATCCACACTACGATTGTCTTCCATAGTTTTTGCGTTTTATACTGTGCAATAAAAAGACAAGTGATACCGTACACACATTGTTTTCGAAGTTTTTGTATTTTACTTTGTGAAAAAGAAAAGCATTTCAGAAAAAATAGAAATCTAAAAGATGTATAAAAAGTAATCAATTATGGTGAAAAACCACTCACACCTTTTATCTTCGCTGAATTACATCTGTTACAGTTGTATACTTAACACAGGTATCCCGGTGAGATGTGCCGCAACTGCTCTTCCTTTTGCATTTGAACATTGTGCAGAGGAGGAGCAAGTGTTTCGATAACAGCACTTTGTTTTCTAAATGGCGCGCTAACTAGAATTTTAAAAGTTATTCCACAACAATTCTCATGTCATGAGTTTTAGTATGATATTATAATATGATAATGCAAAAAAAAAAGTTTTAATGCAACTTACCTGAAATAAAGAGGTATTAAAGGTGGTTTCAACAGAAAACCAGATTTGGTTTTTAGATATTTGTTAGCTTGACGATCAGAATACTAATTTGATCTTCCATTCTAATGCGTTTTATATCTCTTGTGTCTATAAAACTGACGCTACCAATGCTTCATCAGGGCTTTTAAACAAAATGACAAAAGTTTTAATTGAACAAACCTTTAAGAAATTCTTCAAATGTTGTTATCCTAACTGATTAATGTGAGGACGCTTTTTATAATCTTCTTTCTTTTGCTTGTATAAACTTAATTCTATTAAGAGTACAAAGCACTAAATTAGTTACGCGATTAAATAAAGAAATATAAGAAAAAAAAATGGAAAACAAATAATTCAAAACACAAAAATGATAAAACTTTTATCATAAACTAGAAACTGGTAAAAATGTTATTTCAGAATGTTAGGACAGAAAAACGAATACCACTTGAAATACGAAATAAGTCTATATATGTTGGTATTCAGTTGATGTAAATTGGTTAAGACTTGCTAGCAACAATTGAGAACTAGAACACTGATACATCAGAAAGGGCCCCACAATATGTCTGATGCTCCAATGAATATTGGTATTTTAGAGTTATAGTACAGTGATGTTAAATTTGTAAGTGTTAGAAAACAATTATAAACAAGTACTAATTCTAACGGCGGCCGTTACTATAATGTCCCCCAAACTACCCCAACAGTCGTAAATAATGCTAATGGAAGAGTGTAATAGTACTGTATATGTGTATATGTGTATGTGCAGAAGCCTCTATCTTTTACCATGACAACTGATGTTTTCTTAAATGGTACCATTGTGTTTGGCTTCCCTTAATACCCCTATGTACCACTTTTTGCCGAAATCGAACAATATTTAAATTTCGACCAATCAGAAACCTGCATTTCGTTATCATGGCAACAGACAGTTTCGAAAGTCAAACCATTGTGTTTGGCTTCCCTCAATACCCCTATGTACCAATTTTCACTGAAATCAACAATATCTTAATTTTGATCAATGAGAAGCCCCCATTTCGTAACCATGGCAACGGACAGTTTCGAAAGTGGTACCTTTGTGTTAGGCTTCCCTCAATACCCATATTTACCAATTTTCGCTGAAATCGAACAATATCTAAATTTCGACCAATCAGAAGCCTCCATTTCCTTACCATGGCAACGCACGGTTTCGTGAGTTGTACCATTGTGTTCGGCTTCCCTCAGGAATGTCTCTAGTCCAAACATGAGCAATGTGGGAGCCGCTGCGATGTGTTGGTACAGTTGTAATTTGAGTAAATCTGGCACTCTCAAGGCTAAAATCCAAAAGGGTCGATTACCTGGCATTTTGTAGCCTATCCAGGATAACCTTGACCGTTGACCTTTGAACTTGTGACCTTGAACTATGAGTTTGATCATTGTCAGTTAACTCTTGGTTTATTTGTTCACTACTTTGTATAATCGATTAGTGAACAGTTAAAAACAGCAAAGATTCAGTATTTTCATGTTAATGTTAAAATCCAATATGGCCGCCTAACAGCCATTTTGAATCCGATTTGCATGAAATACTACACATGTGATCTAGGATGAATGAGGAATCATCACTTCCAATTTGATACAAATCCTTCATTTCCTGCAAACATTTTTGTGCAGAAGACAAAAAACGGACAGACGGACGGACAGACAGACAGACGGACAGACGGACAACCTGATTACTATAGGGGACGCGCATCTCTCGATGCGGGGCCCTAATTAACTGTCTTTCGCATAAAAAAGAATGGTACATTGATTACCTATTATGTTGATTAAAATTAATTAAGATGGATAGTTAAGTACAAACAAAAGAGCAATTATGATGATTTGTAATTATTAGGCCTCATCGCCAACATATTGTTCTTAGTGGGTCATCTACGTTCACCACGTTTAAACCTAGTGGGAGTTACGTACGAACTTAAAACATTGTTATGGTCTCCCTGCCAAGGCAATAATGTACCTCTTCATTTCTCTATAAACATTTTCAGAGGATTTGTCGCAAAATGTTAAAACAAATCATGTCTTGCATTGCTAAAACAATAGAGCGCGAAGCTATACCCACGTTTTATAGCTCCTAAGCCCGTTGTATAAATGGTCTTCTTGAAATCTTGGCAGCTCGGGCGTATTTCTAGTTATGTTGCCACATCAGCTTTAAGATGAGCTTGTCAGAAGGTATTTGTGTAAATCTTGATACCCATGCGGTGAACTGACACTATTGTTCGACTTTTTGAGAGAGAGAGTTTTTCAGAGAACTGCATACACATTGTTTCTTTAAAGTAAGACCGAATTACCTATGAATAATGGTTCCTCAAGCTCCCTGTTGTTTTGGAGCTTTTGTTTAGTTAAGTTTTATTTATAAACTTAGTAGGTGAACGTTTCGACAACAGGTATGTAATGTAAACAAACCCCAAAGGTTCTACAACGTAATGAAATTCTTCTTCAACATGTGTTTCAATAAAAAAGTAGTGTTTAACCCCAGGTGCATTTCCTTAACTTACATGTACGAAATTGATATCTTTTAGAATTAAAATAGTATACAATTGAATGTAAAAAAATAGAGAAAACCGAAATGTCAGCAAAACCATAATTTAAACTTAAACTCGATTAAACATATGAACAAATGAATCATTTACATGGAGACCTTGTAAAAGTACAAGAGTAGGAGACCAGGTGTTCCGAGTCATCATTGGCAATCACAACAAGTAAACACACTAATGAACAAACTCAAATGTACATACATAATATCCGGGAAAATAATATTTTAAGGGACAATCGAGAGAGTGTGTATAAATAGAAAGGATATTTGCTTGGGTTAAATAAGTTTAAATGTATTTCAGGAAACAATATGTGATATCTTTTTAAATCAGTTCGCTCGATATGGAAACGATTGTAAAAAGATTATACATATATATGCCGGTATCGAGACACACTCTGTTATTCTAAATATAGAATGAAATTGATTTTGCATTTAGCTTCTGTGTGATAACAACTTGTCAGATAATTTCTGTACCGTTTGTAATCTTGTGTAATTGACAAAAAGTGACATTTTGGTGAGAACCACATGTACTCATGGGAGAGGATGACATTGCAGATTAGAAAGGTTTTATCTAAAGTAAAGAGTTCCATTCGCTCTTTGTCAACTGAAATATGCAGGCATACAATCTGATTTAAAGAATAAAGGATACGTAGTTTATTTGGAATATACTTTTTATCAGTAAAATTGAGAGGAAGTTTTTTTTATAGGTTTCAAGACCTTCCTAACAATGGTAGCCTTGAAATAAGTCAAGATGAAATATTTTCTCTTTAGAATATTTAATGGCTAAAAATTTGCTATCTAAAGATATATCCCTCAAACAACTGCATCAGTTGTTAAGAAAATAAAATTAAAAAAAAAAAAAAACATCGTCCAAAAACTGAATAAATGATAATGGTTCTTTTGGGATTAAAACAAATATTAAATGTCTTGTATGTTACCAAAGGGAATATCGCTAATGTTAATGCTGAATAATATGGGAAAATACAAACTAGGGAATATTGTTAATATTAAATTGTACCGGCGTACATCGTGAATATGAAAAATACAGGATTTACAAGACGTTATTTACAAATATAGAGGAGGTATACAAAATATCGAATATATGCAATGTTTCCGGCGAGTAATACATATAGCAATTGGGTTATACAAAAAATACGGAATATCTGTGATATGTCCGGGAAGTTATAATAGATTTATTTATAGATAGATATAAAAAATAATAATAAATATGTACATGTACAAGAGTTACAAAAAATACGCATTTTTGTCATGTTTCAACGAGTTTTACTAGGATTTACAAAATGTGAAATTCAGGTGATGTTTCCAGCGAGTTAAACATAATTTGTTAGGGTTATACAAAAAACGGAATATCTGGTGGTTCCGGCAAGTTTTACAATGGTTATACAAAATGCATATTATATAACTTTTTTGGGGTTACATCATTACAGTCCTGTGGCGTATTCTTGTGACTACCTTTGTTGGATAGATATATTCAAGATATTGTTTATGTTGTAAATATGTTTATGCAACATGGCTGACAATGTTATTGCCATGTCTGCCATGTTATCCGTCATTTAATAAAATGACATTAAATGGACATGTTTTATTCTTTGTTGTTCTTGAAGTATATATATATCCTACAAACCTAGCTTAAGTCGTGATGTAGATTTATAGCATAAATAACATTGTGATGGCTCGAGATAGTTGTAAAATGATCCGTGCGATTTAATTCACATATTTGTAAATTGCATCAAAATTTACAGAAAGCTTCTACGTTGAAATAGGTGATAAATACATATTTTAATGGGTAGACAAATGTCTGATAAGTAATTTGTACTAAAGAAATACAAGCATGATATAGATACAGTTCAAAGCTCGTACAAACCTATTTCAACCTATTTAGAATACTCATCGTTTTGCCCTCAAATCAGGGCGGGGTGAGTTTGTTGTAAGAGGGACTTGGTGAAAGTGATTTTGTGCTAATCAACGTCAAAGAATACCTGCTGCCTAACTCATATACTTTGGGAAAAGTTCCAAGAACTAAACAATCATAGGCCATGTTCCATTTACTTATACACCGTTGATTGATTATGAATTTATCTAGATTTATTGTACAGATATCTACATTCCTACGGACAGATATCGACAAATAATAAGGAATATCAAGCTTTATCACTGTATTCTCATAACCTTCGGCAAAAAGGTGATCGACACAATCATCATATTTCGAACAATGCTTACTATAAGCGCTTGTAAAAGAGATGCGAGAGATGCACTACTAAGCGAAAGAAATAATCGTCAAGGAAGAAAACAAAGTAGCTTGACGGTTTTTACCCACAATGCATGTACAATGTATATCCGGTGAGAGAGAGGGGTAGTTATAAATCCAGGAATGGATTGTTGACTCATTCGCGTGCAATTAGCGGATACATAGACTATACATAAAGACAATAAAAACCCAGATATATCTAATACTTTCGACAGATTTGTGTTGTCAAGTTTTTATGTGACACATGCTATCATTAAAATGTCCCATCTGAACTGATGTACATTTAGAAGCGGAATTACATGGATATATATTTCCCGTAAGTATGAGACAAAATTAAAATGTATTTTGTAAACAAGACAGGGAGATGTTATTTGTGCATAAACAACCCGAACAGCTGTCCCAGCCTCAGCAACCTTTCATCAAATGTAAAACAAACAAAACCGCATCTGAATGATAACAATTCAATTAACCATAATGATCTTCCGCCAAAGCTGTTGCCAACAATTTAGCTCTCTAAAAGACGTAAACCAGTTTTTCAAAGAAAGAATGGCGGTTTATATATATATATTCAGGTTCCCTTGATCTAAAGCGAAGGTTTTAGAATACTTAACAGAAATAAAATATAAGAACATTGAATGAAAGGTTTTAAATTAGATCGTATTCTAAAGTTGGAACTTTTACACTTGTAACATAGCGTCTTTAGAAACATTTTAGTCGTATCACTAATATAATATAAGAGTTATACACAACACAGATAGGTCCCAGCCAGAGCATTGTACACAATGTAACAGTGCATACAACTGTATATCTCACAAAATATTAATAAGTCATGCTATTTTCCCAAATAAAAAATGATAAATGTCACGAGATGTGTAATTAAGTCATGTGACATTATTGAATAATAGATATGACATCTTATGAGCTGCAGAGCAGTCACGTGACTTAAATCACATGCGCTCAGAAAATCATACATTACAAAAGCGTCAATGGAACTTTAATCAGGACTCAAAATCGATTAAACCAGGGATGATATGAACAAAATATGAACAAAGGACGACACTCGCCAGGTAAATCGATGTCAGATGCAAGTAACTATCATGTCGTCAAAGTGGGAACTGAGGCATAATGCTCAATACATGTAACAACATGCAGGCATACTAGTGAGCATATTCAAACACGTTCATCTTCATATCAATCGAGGATACAGAACATTTCTCAATGAGAACAAGATGGCGACAATAAAACCTGGCCCATAATTCTTTACCAACTTGTATCTCTCGAATCCCTGTACAATAAGTTAGTTCGTCAGCATTCGACATTTATCACGAAAATCTCCTATTCACAGCTAGCCTTACAATAACGAATCGATTGCGACATATAAACGCCATAGGTCGGAGAAGCAGGGATGTTTCCAACAAGAAAGGGAAAGTTCGACATCGACAAGTAGTTATGATTACTCACTCCCAATCCTAAAGGCTTAGAAATGATTTGAATTGCCATCAGTCATAACAGGGTTCTATCCAAAGTTTCCTGTTTCATTTTCAAAGTTGGATGTGCAAGACAGGTACAATTGATTTAGTATGATTTACAATAACATATCAAATGTCGAGCTTCTTTGAGTCATCAAGATTTTATTGTTTGGAATACCTACTTTTAGTTACTTTGCTTTTGGTTAATGCAAGCTTTTTATCAATAATAGCAAAAATAGACATGTGTCTGGGATATAAAAATGGATGATTCTTATGAAATGTTATTATTTTGTTTTGTTTTTATTTTCGTGTTTGTACATTGGTATCTATCATCCTAACCTCAGTTTAGATTCTTCCAAGAAGAAATATTCCAAAATTATTAATGACAGGGAATAAACATCCATAAAAAATATCATCTCACACTAAACCTTTCATAAATTACTGCTACATCTTCCAAACGGGAAACTTAATAGAAAGGTGAATCGGATATATTTTGTTATATGTAGATTTTTATATTTACTCATAAAATGGTGTATAGACCCCAGTAAACAATCTAGTTTAGACACAATACGTATTCCTTTACATTTGCTCTGCATTGCCGCTATATAACACCACCAAAGTCAGTTCCGTGTTATAAGACTATAACTCTGGAGTGGTTATTATGACGTCATTACGATTGTGAAGTCATGATAATAACGTTGGTGATAGCTGGCCGATACTGCTTGTTGGCTGTTCCATTAATTAGAAATCTACCCTTAAATTTTCAGAACAAATTTAGAAATATAAATTTAATAAATTTATTATCAAAACCAATGGAAAATATAAGTATTAAGAAGCATTCTGTTCCATGTTATGGTCCTATAACACGGAACAGGATTGCAGACAAATAATCATAACGCGCGTTATTCATTTTGCCTGCAATCCTGTTCCATGTTATAAGACGATAACACGGAACAGAATTTTGTTTACCACTTAAATATACACCTGTATGTAGGTCATTGTAAAGAAGCATGTTCTCTAAAATGGAAAGCATTGAATCAACATTGTAGAATATCCTTGCCAAAATATAAATACTTTATCATTCAAATGCCTTTTTATCAAACTTCCTAGGTACATGTACAGTGTACCACCTTTTTAATTTAAAGATAACAGCCCTAACAGACGAAGTATGCCGATGAAGAACTCCGCTTCATCCAACATACAGTTTTATCAAAAGCTTTATATATTTACTTGACATCACTATAAACTCATGTTTCAAAATATCAAAATGCAGACGCTTATTTATAATCTTTAAACACAGCCTTGCTGGTGATAATGTTGACAGTTTTCCTAGAAGAAACGATATTTAACTCACTCATACAACAATAGACAAACTCTGCTTCGTCAGCGATATCGTGTTGGTAACGTTATGCCTGGGAGTGATTTTTTATTTGATTTTGTATGAGTAGCTTTGTCAAACGTATTCATATATCAACATTACAGACAGGGGGAAATGCTGTCTTCTATCATTGCTGAACAAACAATATGAAAAACCCAAATCGTTCAATCACCATTGTGGATGCCTTACCGCCGTACCTTTGTCCAATCTTATCTGCCTAGCTGCGTGGGTTATCGGAAGTACATTTTCATTTATAAGAATATTCTAGACGTTGTCTATACAACATAGATATACAGCCACAGGGCTGTTTGAATGTGATTTTCTTATGAAGTACAATAATTAAGCGTGCAGATTGTGCTCAAAGGCGTTCCCCCCCCCCTTTTCACTCAAAAACAGAAAATGTTTAAAAACATAACGAGATTTTGTTAATGCTCTAAGCGACTTGAATTTCTTCTTTACAACAAATTAAAATCAAGGGTATATAACCTTAGTGCACTATACATACTTGGTGACGTGAGCATCACCCGAGCCCAGTCAAGTATGAAGCAAGATATCATAACCCCAGCCCAGTCAAGTATGAAGCAAGATATCATAACCTCAGCCAAGTCAAGTATGACGCAAGAGATCATCACCTCAGCCAAGTCAAGTATGAAGCAAAAGATCATCACAGCCCAGTCAAGTATGAAGCAAAAGATCATCACAGCCCAGTCAAGTATGAAGCAAAATATCATAACCCCAGCCCAGTCAAGTATGAAGCAAGAGATCATCACCGCAGCCAAGTCAAGTATGAAGCAAGAAATCATCACAGCCCAGTCAAGTATGAAGCAAGATATCATCACCTCAGCCAAGTCAAGTATGAAGCAAGATATCATCACCCCAGCCCAGTCAAGTACGAAGCAAGATATCATCACCCCAGCCCAGTCAAGTATGAAGCAAGAGATCATCACCTAGGCCAGTCCAGTATAAAGCAAGATATCATACATATGTAACCCCAGCCCAGTCAAGTATGAAGCAAGATATCACCAACCCAGCCAAGTCATGTATGAAGCAAGATATCGTGATATCGAAAAATATCATTCTCGAAAAAGTTTTGATGGATACTTGAAATGGTCGATAGTGCAATCCTTAAACACGACATGAAAAACGGAAAGCAACCTTAAATGATTTGTATTATTTCAAGTGCATTTTCTTTGGTAAGATAAGACTGGTTTCTAAAGATCTCTGATTATCCAATCGGGACAGCTGGTAGGATTCCTACACCCAACCTGCAGGATATTGCGAGTTGGAGGGGAAAGTCACAGGTCGATCTCTTATCTCTTTGAACTCCAGCTTTTCTCCGTCATCCAAATCTGTTAGTCTTTTAATACAAAACAAACAAATAAACCAATTCAAAAAAGTAAAAAAAACTTTCTTGTTGAGAGATACTACACTAGTGCAGCCTCGATATCCAGGGGTTGCGATCACCTACGCTCTCTACACCCCTGGAATATGTCATGGCAAAACTGAAGGCTGTGTGTGCGTCTTCTTTTGGGAGAAGGCGGTTCTAAGTTGAAATAACTTGTGCCTTATCCCAATTTTTATTGAACAATAAAAATATGTTTAAATCAATAATGTTGACGAGACAAGAAGACTGGTTCGACCCTTCAATGTACTTCAAAAATATCTCGTTGTCATATTACCATTAAAGATGACAAACTTTGAATTCGGTTGAGGCTCCTTTGTAATCTTCAAAATACAAGCATTCAGCCTAGCGATTTGTCAATTTTTTCTTACCTGAACCTGAGCGTGTCATGACATATTCCAGGGGTGTAGAGAGCGAAGGTGAGGTTTACTCCTGGATATCGAGGATCATTAAGGCAGCAGCTTGCTCTGAAGAGACAGTAGAGCAGTGTAAGCTTAAATAAGACTATAAGTCGGTTTTTAGAAAAAAGAAAGTGGTCAATTTATAAAGAAAATGTTACTTTTCTTGGGATAACAACAACAATAAAGCATCCAAAAGTATAGCTAATGTTTCTAAAGCGACGTTATATTTTCTCTTTGTGATATCAATACGTTGCCCCGGGCAGATTATTGTTCTGGGTGTTTATAAGCCGCTGAAGCGGTTCCTATACCTTTCTGTCTATCCATCATTGTTCCTCTAAATTAATTCAGATTATGGTCAGATAGGATTGCATGCGGGTCATTGCCAGGCCTATAGTTCCCTCTAACGAAAGTACATGGATATCATGAGTTTCCATCGTTTTGTGCCAAGCATGATGCTACAGCGAGGTAAAATACAACATATGGTATTCACCGTTACCATCAAGTCCTTTTACGAACAGATTTGTCTGGGAAAGCTTTTCCTCGATTTAGGCTCCGTATGACGGTGTTCCTAACCTGATTTATATGATCGCGTTACCGTATTTAGAGTGAGCTCCCTTTGTTATTGTCTATGGACAAATGCAAACAGATTTCTTTCTCAGACAAAAACATAGATAAATCTTTTCCCCGATATTGATTGTCACCGCCTATTTACTTAACTCTATCATTGCTGAATAAGACCGTCTCTAAAGCAGACTCAGAATTTAACATATTGATATGGATAATTACAAAATTGATTTTCAATTAGACCGGATTTTCCTCTGTATTATTTCGGGGTCATCTTTGACCAGTGTTTGCCCTGAGATGGACGCTGGTCAATTATCCCAGTTGAAGCCCCAGACGAGATTAGATCACGTGATCGATTGTCGTGGGCATACCGTTTCTTATCTGCTATATTTCAAAGGCGATAGGGTCGTGCGGTCAAGGTCAAAAGGTCATAAGAAATCTGAAAGTTGGTATAATCCAATCATGTATCAGTCTTGGAATTGTACATAACGTCACGCAAATGCCCTTTGTCAAACACGGAGAACTATGAATGAATACTAAATGCGGGTTTGGGCATTCATTGTAATTTTCGAACGTTATTGTCCGAAAATGTACGTATACGGACAAACCTTCGACAGCCTAGCGTCTGATTCATATTTAACAAAGGAATGTCAACGACAGCAATGGCCTTCATCATCATCATCATCATCATCATCATCATCGTCGTCGTCGTCTTTGACGTTGTCGCCGCCGCCGCCTTCGCAACAGCAGGCGAAATATCTTTTTTTACCAGGGGGAAGGGGGGGGGGGGGTGTAAAATTCCTTTTTCACCTTTATGTAATTAGACGTGGGGTAGACATATGTTCACCTCCTCCGTGCCCCTATTCGTAGACGCTTCCGCTTCTGTTGCTTTGAAAAAGTTTTAAGCAAATTATCTGAAGTCCAATATGTAACAAAAGCTTCTACATGTATTTAAGTTATGTACTTTAAGCATCGAAATTTGCTGTATTTCCTTGTCAATAATTTCATAAAACAGACAGGCATCGGTCGCCGTTTTCACTGCTGTTGTTTTATGACGCTGTGACAATTGTGACGTCACTTGTATTAAGGAGAATGCCCCGCCTACCAAAGTTCTAATATGTTCGAATCTTATAAGCTCCACTTATAATTATTTTCATTGGTTCACATTTGATAAGCCAGTCTAAACATATCGATGAGGGTGTAGTCCTCGAGCTCTTTCTTCCAGGGAGTTGTTCTTTCTTGCAGGAAGTTTTCCTAATTTGGGGCTTGGAGTAGTCCTCAAAAGAAGAAGTTGTATTGATTTCAGGGAAAGACAATGTACATGTAGGACGTTTTATGGTATTGTTTTTGTTTAGGAAATCTCCGTAGATGTGCAGTATAATAACAGCAACAATGACATCGACGACAATGAAGATGACAACTAGAAAAAATGAAAAGCAAGTTATGAAATAAGTGTTGACATGCAGATGCTTATCACATGTCCGTTCATAAGTACAGTTGTTCTATTGTTTCAACCTTTTCAGAAAGTACGTTTTGAGTTTTTTTATTTTATATATACCAATAGTTCGGAAGTCGAGTCCTAGTGGACTCGCGCTAAACAATGATTATGTTACACTATTATTTTAACAACAGCTATTGCAAATCAGCCAGGAACCATTATGTCATAAAATAACAATTCAACAGCAGGCACAGTATTCCCTGTACTAACTCTGAATAAAGGAAAACAATGTTATGATGCCAATTACAGAACAATCACCACGTAAGGCTACGATACACACGAAAAATGTCAGGGTTATTTCCAGTCGTTACACTACAAGTTGGTTGATATCAAGCTTTCAGGGATATGTACCTTTGTGACCATACCATTATGAGGAGTGTCAGACTGTCTCTCTGAGTCTCAAACTGAGCCAGCATATGTCATCTGCATTCTATTCTAAACCAGCATCTGAAACAAACATAATTTTTATTTCATTTTTTTTTCAATATCATTTACATTAGAGAATAACATTTCAGCTTACTTTTTTACTTGGAAGTCCATGTAAAATAGATGCACCAAGGATAGCTAAATATACCAATATGTCAAGAAAACCGTAAATTGAACTTCAAATGAAAAATTTATAGTATAAAAAGTATGGAATACTATGAACATTTAAATCATCTTCTTGAATTACATCAAAAATACAAAGCGCATACGACCAATGGAACAACCATAGACTTGGTTTCGCATAGCTTATCACTCGTAACGATATTTTTATGGCGTTATCTGACATTGGCTAAGTCCTAACTTTATGCAATCTTTACATTCGAGATAGTTTACTGATCTCTGGGTCAGGTGTTCAGGAAAGAATAACTTCCCCTGCTTCACGTACAACCACCATGTAAATCTAGGTCACATCAATGTAAGGTTACTTCCTCCAAGTAAAAAACAAGGTTACATACATGTCACGTCACTCAAAGTAAGAACCAGGTCACATGCATGTCTCGTCCTCAAAGTGAAAACCAGGTTACTTACATGTCACGTCACTCAAAGTCAAAACCAGGTCACATGCATGTCTCGTCCTCAAAGTAAGAACCAGGTTACATGCATGTCACATTCTTAAAATGATAACAAGGTTACTTACATGTCATGTCCTAAAAGTGAGAACCAGGTTTTTTACATGCCACGTCCTCAAAGTGAGAACCAGGGAACTTACATGCCACGTCCTCAAAGTAAGAACCAGGTTACATGCCACGTCCTCAAAATAAGAACCAGGTAACATGCATGTCACGTTCTTAAAGTGAGAACCAGGTTACATACATGTCACGTCACTCAAAGTAAGAACCAGGTTACATGCATGTCACATTCTCAAAGTGAGAACCAGGTTACTTACATGTCACGTCCTCAAAGTGAGAACCAGGTTACTTACATGCCACGTCCTCAAAGTGAGAACCAGGTAACATACATGCCACGTCCTCAAAGTAAGAACCAGGTTACATGCATGTCACGTTTTTAAAGTGAGAACCAGGTAACATACATGCCACGTCCTCAAAGTGAGAACCAGGTAACATACATGTCTCGTCCTCAAAGGAAGAACCAGGTTACATGCATGTCACGTTTTTAAAGTGAGACCAGGTTACTAACTTATCACGTCCTCAAAATGAGAACCGGGTTACTTACATGTCACGTCCTCAAAGTAAGAACCAGGTTACTTACATGTCACGTCTTCAAAGTAAGAATCGGGTTACATGCATATCACGTTATTAAAGTGAGAACCAGGTTACTTACATACCACGTCCTCAAAGTAAGAACCAGGTTACATGCATGTCACGTTCTTAAAGTATAAACCAGGTTACATACATGTCACGTCACTCAAAGTAAGAACCAGGTCACATGCATGTGTCGTCCTCAAAGTGAAAACCAGGTTACTTACATGTCACGTCACTCAAAGTAAGAACCAGGTCACATGCATGTCTCGTCCTCAAAGTAAGAAACAGGTTACATGCATGTCACGTTCTTAAAGTGAGAACCAGGTTACTTACATGTCACGTCCTCCAAGTGAGAACCAGGTTACATGAACATACATGCCACGTCCTCAATGTGAGAACCAGGTTACTTATATGTCTCGTCGTCAAAGTAAGAACCAGGTTACATGCATGTCACGTCCTCAATGTGAGAACCAGGTTACTTACATGCCACGTCTTCAAAGTGAGAACCAGGTTACTAGCAAGCCACGTCCTCAAAGTGAGAACCAGGTAACTAACATGTCACGTCCTCAAAGTGAGAACCAGGTTACTTACATGCCACGTCCTCAAAGTGAAAACCAGGTTACTTACATGCCACGTTCCCAAAGTGAAAACCAGGTTACTTACATGTCACGTCACTAAAAGTGAGAACAAGGTTACTTACATGTCATGTCCTCAAAGTGAGAACAAGGTTATTTACATGTCACGTCCTCAAAGTAAGAATCAGGTTGCATGCATATCACGTTCTTAAAGTGAGAACCAGGGTACTTACATGCCACGTCCTCAAAGTGAGAACCAGGTTACTTACATGCCCCGTCCTCAAAGTGAGAACCAGGTTATTTACATGCCACGTTCTCAAAGTAAGAACCAGGTTACATGCATGTCACGTTACTCAAAATAAGAACCAGGTCACATGCATGTGTCGTCCTCAAAGTGAAAACCAGGTTACTTACATTGTACATGTCACGTCACTCAAAGTAAGAACCAGATCACATGCATGTCTCGTCCTCAAAGTAAGAACCAGGATACATGAATGTCACGTTCTTAAAGTGAGAACCAGGTTACTTACATGTCACGTCCTCAAAGTGGGAACCAGGTTACATGCATGTCACGTTCTTAAAGTGAGAACCAGGTTACTTACATGTCACGTCCTCCAAGTGAGAACCAGGTTACATGAACATACATGCCACGTCCTCAATGTGAGAACCAGGTTACTTATATGTCTCGTCGTCAAAGTAAGAACCAGGTTACATGCATGTCACGTCCTCAAAGTGGGAACCAGGTTACATGTCACGTCTTCAAAGTGAGAACCATGTTACTTACATGTCACGTCGTCCTAAAAGTGAGAGCCAGGTTACTAACAAGCCACGTCCTCAAAGTGAGAACCAGGTAACTAACATGTCACGTCCTCAAATTGAGAACCAGGTTACTTACATGCCACGTCCTCAAAGTGAAAACCAGGTTACTTACATGCCACGTTCCCAAAGTGAAAACCAGGTTACTTACATTTCACGTCACTCAAAGTGAGAACAAGGTTACTTACATGTCACGTCCTCAAAGTGAGAACAAGGTTATTTACATGTCTCCTTCTCAAAGTCAGAATAAGGTTACTTACATGTCACGTTCTCAAAGTGAGAACCAGGTTACTAACATGTCACGTCCTCAAAGTGAGAATCAGGTTACTTACATGTCACGTCCACAAAGTGAGAACAAGGTTACTTACATGTCACGTCCTCAAAGTGAGAACAAGGTTATTTACATGTCACGTCCTCAAAGTAAGAACACGTTACTTACATGTCACGTTCTCAAAATGGGAACCAGGTTACTAACATGTCACGGTCTCAAAGTCAGAACCAGTTTACTTACATGTCACTTCACTCAAAGTAAAAACCAGGTCACATGCATGTCTCGCCCTCAAAGTAAGAACCAGGTTACATGCATGTCACATTCTTAAAGTGAGAACCAGGTTACTTACATGTCACGTCCTGAAAGTGAGAACCAGGTTACTTACATGCCATGTCCTCAAAGTGAGAACTAGGTAACTTACATGCCACGTCCTCAAAGTAAGAACCAGGTTACTTACATGTCACGTTCTCAAAGTCAGAACCAGTTTACTTACATGTCACTTCACTCAAAGTAAAAACCAGGTCACATGCATGTCTCGCCCTCAAAGTAAGAACCAGGTTACATGCATGTCACATTCTTAAAGTGAGAACCAGGTTACATACATGTCACGTCCTGAAAGTGAGAACCAGGTTACTTACATGCCATGTCCTCAAAGTGAGAACTAGGTAACTTACATGCCACGTCCTCAAAGTCAGAACCAGGTTACTTACATGTCACGTCCTCAAAGTAAGAACCAGATTACATGCATGTCACGTTCTTAAAGTGAGAACCAGGTTACATACATGTCACGTCACTCAAAGTAAGAACCAGGACACATGCATGTCTCGTCCTTAAAGTGAAAACCAGGTTACTTACATGTCACGTCACTCAAAGTAAGAACCAGGCCACATGCATGTCTCGTCCTCAAAGTAAGAACCAGGTTACATGCATGTCACGTTCTTAAAGTGAGAACCAGGTTACTTACATATCACGTCCTCAAAGTGAGAACCAGGTTACTTACATGTCACGTCCTCAAAGTGAGAACCAGGTTACTTACATGCCACGTCCTCAAAGTAAGAATCAGGTAACATGCATGTCACGTTCTTAAAGTGAGAACCAGGTTACTTACATGTCACGTCCTCAGAGTGAGAACCAGGTTACTTACATGCCACGTCCTCAAAGTAAGAATCAGGTTACATGCATGTCACGTTCTTAAAGTGAGAACCAGGTTACTTACATGCCACGTCCTCAAAGTAAGAACCAGGTTACATTCATGTCACGTTCTTAAATTGAGAACCAGGTTACTTACATGTCACGTCCTGAAAGTGAGAACCAGGTTACATGCCACGTCCTCAATGTGAGAACCAGGTTACTTACATGTCACGTCGTCCTCAAAATGAAAACCAGGTTACTTACATGCCACGTCCTCAAAGTAAGAACCAGGTTACATGCATGTCACGTTCTTAAAGTGAGAACTAGGTTACGTACATGTCACGTCCTCCAAGTGAGAACCAGGTTACATGTACTTACATGCCACGTCCTCAATGTCAGAACCAGGTTACTTACATGTCTCGTCCTCAAAGTAAGAACCAGGTTACGTACATGTCACGTCCTCAAAGTGAGAACCAGGTTACTTACATGCCACGTCCTCAAAGTGAGAACCAGGTTACTTACATGTCACGTTCTTAAAGTGAGAACCACGTTACATACATGTTATGTACTCAAAGTGAGAACCAGGTTACTTACATGTCACGTCCTCAAATTGAGAACCAGGTTACTTACATGCCACGTCCTCAAAGTGAGAACCAGGTTACTTACATGCCACGTTCCCAAAGTGAAAACCAGGTTACTTACATGTCACGTCACTCAAAGTGAGAACAAGGTTACTTACATGTCACGTCCTCAAAGTGAGAACAAGGTTATTTACATGTCACGTCCTCAAAGTCAGAACAAGGTTACATTCATGTCACGTCCTCAAAGTAAGAAGCACGTTACTTACATGCCACGTCCTCAAAATTGATAGCCAGGTTTATGCTAATATTACGTTCTCAAAGTGAAAACAAGGCTAATGACAACGAAATAGGACGGTTTATGTACAATTTAAAGAAAAACTATTCAGCATATTTCCCAATTAGAAAATGCGAGTATTTCTCTGTATCTGTGTCGGTTGAACCCTAAGATAAAAAATTGTCTTTAAGTACATGAAGTCGACACTTTCGACAGAAATTATTTTGACGAGTATATTCCGGACCATCGTGTGCCATAGATAACCATCAGTTACTCGACCATTGGACAATGCATCAAACAACAGATTAGTGATGGTGAAATAAACAACACATTGTCAGAAAATGCCCACCGGACAAAACAACATTAAACGATATCAAAGACCAGAAACATATGCTTTTTCATCAACAAAACAATGCAAACTCTTGCACTTTCTGATAAGAGTGCAACACAATCAGAACATGCTAATATTCTACACTCTGCCAATAAAACTGGCCTTATAAGACTTAATTAATTAGTCAAACGTATGGGCAACGATCTAAGCATGTGCCTTTAAAACGCTGTATGCATCAGAAAGTGCACAGCGGTGAGGCCACGGTTATTAAAACCTGTACGGCTTATGGTCTGCATGTCGGGTCTTAATTAATCTATGAGTGTGGCTCTGTAATACATCGCAAAATAGATGTCTTTTCGTTCCGTATTTTTTCCCTTGAAAATATTCCGCTAAATATCAGAATGTGTTGATGGCGCAGTTTTAGTGGATGAGTGCATTCGGTAATTATAAACACGGGGGGTATAATTGGAATTCGAGGTTATACAGTGTGTTATGATACAGGTGTTGTACAATTTATGATCTACAATTACGAGTTTTTCTGTTATAATTTGGAGAATAATCATCTTCCAAGAATTATGAGCTCAGTTACGTCCCCTGTCGAGAATCGTCCCCTGTAAACTGTAGTACTTGTACATGTACTCTAATATCGGTGTGAACGGACGACATTTTCTCATAAATCTAACGTTATAGTACGTCATTTTTTCATTTTTAGTATGTAATGCGTCATATAAAACGGTGTAATACCAATTTCCCACCCAGAGTTGTGTTATATTGACTTGATGTTCATTTGCAGTATAATATGTCGTGGTAATTATTCGCACGCGCCATAACAACATGTCATATAATTGCCGTACATATGTCCCTGCCCAATTCCAGACTTAGGCAAACTGTTGCTCATATCTTTTCATGCATAATTCATACAGCTATCTCTATGTCATTTGGAGATTAAAATGTGATGTCATTATCTTGTATTTTTGTACTGATACATGTACTTAAATAAAAACGTTTTTAAATTTTACGAATGTTGCAAATATCGCTTTGCTGTCGAGGAAATTAGTCTTGATTTTATCATCCGTGTGTGTTAGTCCGAAAACCAATACACTCCTGCCTGCAGACTAATTCCATCTACAGTCATGGCTATGTTTAAGTTGGGAACATCCACCCCTCTTTATCAAGCTTAAAAGCGTTTATTTTATTGTCTTATTAAGTGCAATATTTGGCAGGTTTGTTTTGTTTAATGTCCTATTATCAGGCAGGGTCATTTAAGGAAGTGCCCGGTTTTGGCGGTGGAGGAAAAGCGGAGTACCCGAAGGACTAGTGGCAGAATGTCGGGACATCTAAACCACTCGGGCACCGCGGCCCCTTATGTGCAAGTAAGAAATACGAAATAAAATTCTAGGTCACAAGTTTCATTTCTCTCCGGATGTAACTTAATCGGAATTGCTGAATCGGAAAGTTGAGTTTTCGGATAACGAGGTATGACTGATACATTGATTTACGGCAATTACACAAGTATACACAAATAGTGTGTACCAACCACACATAACGCACTATAAATACCAACATTTGCTGGAATTGTAAATAAATAATTGCTTACAATGTATAAGAACAACAACCTCTTTCGTTCTATATCCATCATTGTTGATTTAAAAGGTATCCTTTTTAGGTAATACCGAAAATATCTTTATTAGCTATCCTCAAGGAATAGCCTCAGACTACATGTTAATTAATATTCTAAAAATAAATGTATACATGTATCTCTCGGCGTAATTGCGAGGTGGGAGGTCCGCGATATGCATTGTAGTACAAAATTCTTTGTACTTCAATTAGATTAATTGTGACTATTTAAGAGAAACAATTGATTTTTTGAAAATATGAACCATTTTATATACATTGAAAGAATGAGAAGATCAAGCAACGAGTGCAAGTTGTAAACAGTTGGAGATTAATTCTACATGCATTCAAGTTAAAAGGAAGCATTGTTTCTGCGATATTTGATCATTGTTTAGGCTTCGTTCAATCAATGGTGCAAAAATAAGCGTCTGTTCATTGTATGTTAATCAAATTACTTTTGATCTCTTTCGTCAGTAGTCAGTAGATAGGGAAAAAATAAAAATAAATAAAAAAATAATTAATAAATAAAAGAAGTATTTCTAATCAAGTACGCGTTACTCTTCAATAACAAATTAAGGCAGCATGTCTGCAAAATTATTGAAAAGTAGTTAGTACACAAATGTCATGTCGCAAAACGCAAAGGGCAATATTGATTTATAATCAACAATGCATTTTGTTTAAGAATTTTTTTTGATGTAGTTGTTATTGTTACATTCCGTCATATCAATACAAAAACTTATCAACCAAGGTAACAATATAGTAGTAATTTAATGGTTAAGAAACGATTGAATGTACCTTAATGGAGGTTAATAGTGTTATTAAAGAAAACAATTTTCTTTGGGATGAAGAAATTTTAATTACTGTATTCCCATCTTGATATGATGACAATTATTTCTATAGAATATTTGTTTAAAAAAAATAGTTTGAATCACTTGGATTACACGAGAAAATTTGCGCTGGTACAAGCCTATATGGCTGACATGGAAAAACAACCCAAACATCAAAAGTGGTTATAATCACCTTCAATAATCAGCAAACCATATTCAGAATCAATAATTGGGGACAATACACTGATAACCAGTCTCTAAAATAATTACATGTAAACGGTCATGAGTACATGTACATTGCATGTCAAATATTACCTCGCTGCTTATTTTGTGTTTGTTGATTTTAAAGTTGACAATACTTTGTATTTCCCAGGCCGTGAAGCCGCACAGAATTTTGTTTCTCAATTTTAACCCCGAATTTTCAACGAACTCTTTAACGGACAAAACGTACTTTCTACAATGTTTTACAGACTTTACCCGTTTACCTGACTCCCAAGCTTCAATGTAATTGGTTGTATATTGTTTTTCGCTTGTTGCTAATACCATAAAACCCACCAATAACACACGACAAAATTTAATTTCCCTGTACGTCGTGTGTATCACGGATATATTCCGGATCTTCCGTAGCCGGAATCGATTTGAATGTTACAGTTTAATATATTCCGGATTTTCCTGTCATCAGAACCAATTTTCTCCACATTATTTACACCATAGCATGAGCAGTTACCGCCATTAAAGCATTTACGGCAGAAAGGGTTAAAATGATAAAAAAATCCAATTTTCTTAAGTGAGTTATTGCAAAGTGTTAGGGGAAATCTTGCATGCAATTTAAAACACAAAGTTTAATGACATTGATTTGATTAAATGTGGGAGTATCGATCGAATTAGTTTTTCTTTATACAAATGATTTCTATAATAAACGATAAAATTCCAATATTTAGCACATTGAAAATACCACAGTAACTTTCGATCAGAGTCACGTAAACAAAGACAGTCTGTGAATGAATCGCTATCGTAGATTGAAAACCAATCAGATTGGGCGCCAGTAAAAAAGGAAACCGATAAAAAGGAAAAAGACAAAAAGAGGAAAAGAAGGAGGGGTACTATTACGTCAACGGAATATATATTTGAGTGTCTTGCTTAAATGACCCTGCCCTGAAGGGCGTTAGTATTGTACGTGCTGTCAAATTATACATGATTCGCAGGAGGCGACAAAACTTTGGATACTATTCTTCCTAATGTTTCTCTTGACAGTACCTCACTTTTGGTCTTTATATCTGAGCGTTCATTTCTGTGAGGAGGGCTTTGGGCTATGTCCCCTGGCCGAGAAATACCAGAGTCTCAAACAATGGTAGTTACTACTCCCTGCTTGGAGATCAGCATTATTGGAGCGGAACGACTGGTTCACCCGTTGTCGGTATAATGTGACCAGGTAATGTGTTCTGCTAGGGTCTTCAGCAGTAAACTTCAGTGTGGTAGCACTTTAAATCGGCAAAAGTTCCGGATTATTGCAAGAAGGCTTACACGACCGTAAGAACGCAGCCTTCCAAGTACACATCGCCTATACACTGCACCCTCGCTATCCAGGGGTTACGATCACATACCCACATCGCCTACACTGCACCCTCGCTATCCAGGGGTCACGATCACATACCCTCTCAACATCCATGGAATATGTTATGGTAAACTTAAGGCTCCTTATGAGACAATGGGACTGATTCCTTTCCTTCTATAAAAGTGATATTTTTTACTAGTGAGAAACATCTTTTTCTGATTTAATCAATCAGAACGCTGCTTACAAACGACGTTTGGGAAAATCAGAAGCTGCCACTAGATTTTCATAGAAAAATGTAATAAACAGAATATCTAACAGTATCTTCAGTAATACCAAACATATTTCACTCGTGTGGCTAATATTTTGATATTTTTCACTCGTGAAAAATATCAAAATATTAGCCCCACTCGTGAAATATATTTGGTATTACTGAAGACACTGTTAGATATCCTCTATAATTATACTTGTATACAGAATCGTTTCAGTGGAGAGTTCCAAGATTACTAGGAGTGGTACATACAAGGGCAAAATCAAAACCAAATCACGTGTTTTCGACGTCTACTCTTTTCCTCACAACATCGTCCCTGGAAGACAATTAATCATTGGACGTCTGCCAGATTGTATTTATTGTCAATATGAATGTTAAATATGGAAATATTTTTTTTCAAATATTTTGTAATACATAATCTTGTCATTTTCTCCGATCTATGAAGGGTTTTGTTCTTGTATGTTATTATACTAGAATATTTTTTTTCGAAAATTACTATCACCATAATGATTGACGTAAATCTGTTATGCGTGTTATCTGAGGCGACGTGCAAAGCGTTGACGCCACATAGGTAAACATAATGCGAAAATGACGTCATGCCATTGTCAAGTGGTCTTCACTGCATCTTTACTTCTCTAAATACAGTCCAGAAAGATTAATACTGAGTTAATGGGAAGCCATTATGCAAAATGTAAATTTATGTGTTAGTACAAATAGGTACGACTTTGACTTACACTCCTTTGGAGTGAGCTTAACGACATGGTGTAATGATAGTTACATTCTACAAAATGTGTTTTATTTTCCGTAAACACCGATATGTGACGTCAATTAAAAAATTACTTAAGTTCGCAAATTTAAGATTTTGTGCTGCATCGTGCATTTTTCAGGTTATTTCGCAACCTTTTTAGGGGAAAACAATTTAATATTGTATAGTAACCTTAATTGTTATCCTACACCTGCATACATCATCAACGTAATATCCGAAAGAATTCGACAGCCCGCTGTTGTACAGAATGGACACGTTTTTGATTATCCTCTGTGTGGTATTTATTACACACCGAGCCTGGGATTCACATTCTTCCTCTGTTTTGGCATGTTTTATGCTAATAGGAATTTTGACAAGGTAGTGACGTGTGAAATTGGAAAAGTATAAACAATATGATCTTAAGATTAATTCTATTTTCGATGTTGATAAACAAAACCGATTCCATTGAGACATGTTTCAATGTATAGAAGCTGAGTTCTCAGCATAAACCTTAACCCTATATCTTAAATATTGACATAAAACTAGTCAGCTAAGTGGTCTATTTGTTGATGTTTCATCACCAGGAGAGTTTTCTTGACTTTCCATTACGACCAGTCACGTGACGTTCAGTGGTCAACACAGCATGTGAACTAAGACTTGGTGTTTGCCATTTGCTCACTGAACAAACTTCCGGCTGAAACAGACACCGGTTTGGCACTGACAGAAACATAACACAACATCTTAACGTGCCATAACATGTACATTCTCTCTAGGGATCAAACATGCTTTACTTGATTAATGACAACAGTCTACTGCACTTATGACCCCATGAACCTGCCAAACCACCAAACTAAAACGCGGATATTTAATCCTTTTCAAATTCACACCATTTCTTAACTATTAATAAAAATATGCAAAATATATACATGGCATCTTTCTGAATTTTGCGGATGACGAAAATTGAAATTTTTATTATCTTCTTTCTTTGATAATTATCGAAGGAAATGTGTGTGTTCTTTCGATATAATGTAATTAAAAGTGTGTTTCATCTTCAAAAGTCCACCACCTGTGAATCTTCTAGTACACATATGACCTTTGGTTTAATCTGTACCAGGTTCAAAGTATTCAAATATCTAAAAGTCTGTGAAGTTTCGATATGGAACGTAGCACCTGTTCGATAATGAGACTGTCTTGTTAATGCGGTTTACAAAATTAACTTACTAGAGGTCTATACAGAAAAAGTACAGTAAAGGGCCCGACCCTTAGAAAATTAGACAACCTTTTAATTACATTATCAAAGCGTAAAACGCAGATCCCGTTTCCCCGGAATGGGAATTGGTTTCCTTCATCCTATATGATACAGGCATGGACCGTATGAGTTATCTCAAGGAGTCTTAGGCTAAGTTTTAGCACTTGCTAATTATATTGTGGAATTTATCCTGCTACACATAGCTATATCTTGCTACATATAGCTATATCTGCTGGCAACTAAGATGCAAACAGATCATTCGAAGTTTCTGAAATTGACATCAGGACAGGATTATTTCCAGATTTGGAAACTATGTGCCAAGATGTGATAGCAAGTTTAATTTCGGAAGATTAAAGACATTGGGAGTTTTAGATAGGATTTCCATACATCCCTAGTAAATTTTTTGATCCATGCTACATCTTTAATGTTTTGTTTGTTTAAGTTTAAATTATAACAGCTATGGGTCTTTCAAGGACGTGCCAGGTTTAAGAGGTGAAGGGAAACTGGTGTATCCGGCACAATCACAGACCTGCGACCAGTGTCTGTCGACTGCCCGCATGTATATGTAATGTACTATATGACTCGAACCATGACCTAGCGGTGGTATGGTATTGATCGTGAACGGTCAGACACATGTACACTCGGTCCATCGTTGTTTTTTCTTTCTTTCCTTTTTGTTTGTTTGTTTTTTTAAATAATATTCACATTTGTTTTGCATTCTTCCATTGTAATACATTTTGAAGTCAAATGTTGTTATGGAACTAGAACAACATTATACAATTATTGACTTTTGTTGAGGTGTACACGAGACTATACGGACCTGGTCAAGAGTTTGTTTAGCATATTACAAATGCTATTGTAACGTTATAAATTTGTATTGTTATATCATCACTTTCCTTGGTGTGGTAACTCGATATGTGGTTCAAAAACCGTTTGAAATGCCTAAGTTAACCAATAGAAACAGAAATAATAGTATAAACATGCATCGACCAGAAATGTAAATCCGAAAAAAAAATCCTTGCAATATGTACCAGATTTATTGTATTTCGATGTAAATATCAGATGCAAACTACAACGGTGTATAAAAGATATGTGTGCACAACAAATATCCAACATGACATTCACTCCCAATATATCTTTCAGTGCGCATGCGTGTCACTGATACGTTTTGACGCCAAGACCGCGGTCACATGGGAATCCTATCAAACGAATGTGGATTCCCGTTACACTTGTCTTCATAAGGCTTCACATCAGCTTTGAATTATGACGTCATTGTAAGAAATCGTCTGGCTTTTGACAAATACATCTGTTTTGACAGGCACAAAGGCCAGATTGATATACATTACGAACGTGACGTTATCCGCCTATCTGCATATTGCTATATATGCTTGATTTCAACTTTGAAATATCGCCCAACATAGACTGTGATTTGTGCAGGGTCTGTACGTTGAAAGGCTACCGGGAGTTCAGCTATACTTTTGTTATGAGTGCACACTGATCTCGGAGTAGGAGTGAAAACTAATCCCTGAAACGTCATGATTAGGCAAAAATCTAAAGCACGAATTATTGTTTAAAAATCTAGAGGGTGATTTTGAAACAACGGCACTATGGAAATGACAGCCAGAAACTACATCGAAATGATTATTAGTTTGTTATTGACGGTCCAATTTAAACCTCGTAATGACCACTTCGTGGATATTTGATTACAGTTTGAATTTCAAGAACCATAATTCATGTACGGCCCTTACTGGTATCCATACAATAGCACAGAACGCATGCCCCCAATAAAAGTATGGGAGCCAATAGTGATGAAGTAAAAACATCTAGGTATGTTGTCCCTGTTATATACAATTATTAAAAGTAATCTAATTATCTTGCATTAAATAAAACGCTTTCCTTAACTAATAGGTCTTTCAAATTTTCGACAAACTGTATCAATTATTAAATTAAAAAGTGCAGCACATGTGTGCGTTGGGTTCATCTTTAAAGTGTCACATACTTTCTCTTTGCCCGGACGATCTGGCATTCTGTAGACATACAAAATATTAGCAGAATCTTCATTTTAGCGCTTCACAAGCTTCAGATATCGTCTGATATTAAGATTGAAATTTCTATATTAAGTTTCGTTTTGGTTATAGCTCGAATGTGTCAATTCATCAAAGCGCTGATAAAGTCTGGATGTTAAAAATCCGTTAAACTCTAAAACTTGATATCGCTAAATAAGTAGTTTTGCAGTTTCATTCTGTTTCCACGTGGAATAACTGCTTCTCATAAACGTGAATATATCTCTGCTCTTTGCAGGTCTCCGTAGTATAGAATAGTCCGTTACGCCAGTTTGGCATCACTGATTTGGAAATATTACAAAAACCTGTCGAGCGATGTTATAATTAGCTAATTATCACTGATTAGAACAACGGCGCGTTATTAGCCGAGAATGCGGGCCAGAATGCGATGCACTTTCGTCACTGGAAAGAACCGTGCAAGCATTTAGACACACGGTTACAGATATCAATTTACATTTTTGTATGTCTTGAGATCACCATTGCAAAAGTCATACAGGTGAACTGACGGATGAAATTGAAACGATTTTTTTAGCCAGAATAGGGGCATTGTCCTTATATGTCTGGGGGACGTACTAGTCAAACACGTTTTGGCTGATATACTTGAACATTACAGTTTATTAAAGGGACCGCGGTGGCCCAGTGGTTAAGGTGTTACAACTAGTCCTTCACCTCTGGGTTGTGGGTTCTTAATAATACTCAACTGTTGTATAGTTACTATAATACTCAACTGTTTTATAGTTACTATAATACTATACTGTGGTATAGTTACCATAAAACTAAACAGTTGTATAGTAACCATAAAACTAAACTGTTGTATAGTTACCATAAAACTTTACTGTTGTATAGTTACCATTATACTTACCATTTGTATAGTTAGCATAAAACTCAACTGTTATATAGTTACTATAATAATCAACTGCTGTATAGTTACTGTACAATAATAGTTAACTTCAAGGTCTACGTTGGACAGTTGTCAGGTAATGGCTGTAGGCCTGTGTTTTTCCGTAAAACTGGCACATCCTTAAATGACCAAAGCTGTTATAAAGATGAACGTTTTTGAGAGTGCTAATTAGTGTCCTTACTTGTTGTGATTGAGGATGCTGACTCGGTTCTCACTTTGAGAACTTGACATTTACTTGAATGCAACCATGATCTACATGGCGGGGGTCATCGATGAAGCAGAAGAGGCTTACTCTTCCGGAACACCTATTCTTATTCTCTTTTTTTACAACGTTCCCCATGTAAATATTTCCTTTGTTCATATTATGCCACTGGTTTAAGCGATTTTGAGTTCCAATTATGGCTTTGTTCGCGCTTCGATATTCTCTGATTTTGTTTTCAAATGGAAGATAGAGCATTAGAGTTGAGCACATGGCATGAATGTGAAAAAAAATCGAAACACTGACAATATAGCGCACTATTTCCTATGTCAAAATACGATGTATGTGGGTCAAGGACGGTTGAAAGAATGTTCTTTAAATATCTACAATAACCAGATGATTATATTTAGGGGTTGCAGTGTACATTCCGCTCACGCTATACCGTGAAAGACAACAATATACATATCTAGACAATTAGTAACGGTGTTTAAAATAGCTAAGAAACACATCAGTGAACATAATACACAGGACCAAATCGTAAATAACATGAAAAACACTCTGTAACATTTATCTTTTTCATGTTTCATACTATGAAAATTGTGGCGCAGGCCTGAACTACTTACTAATCAGAACCACCAGCTGGACGTGATAACACGGCGACATCGAGGAAAACGTAACACTTTAATCCTTCCCTCATCTACTGCTGTCACTCGTTTCCTTTTCTTGTCAGGTGCATACAGCCTATCTATGGTATTAAGAATTGACAATGATACTCGGTACTCGTTTTGAGAACTTGATGTTTACTTGGATGTGACAAAGATTTACATGGCGGGTGTCGTCGATGAAGCAGAAAACGCTAACTCTTTCGGAACACCTGGTCTTATTATTTTGTGCTTTTACGAGAGTCTCCATATAAATCTTTCTTTTCTTGCTATTTTGCCTCAAGTCGTATCGATTTTGAGTTCGGATTATGGTTTTGTGTACGCTTTGGTAATCTTTCATTTTGTTTTACATGAACAGTCTTCTGGTCTTCTTGGATTTGACAACTCGCTTTGACAAAACAATACGTGTCAACTATATAAGGATTGCACCTCATTTTAACTGCGTATACGGTAGTATGCCCGCAGTTGGCAACGAACATATTTTATGGTGCGCGTTAGCGCTCCATAGTGAATATGTTCGTTGCCAACTGCGGGCATACTACCGTATACGCAGTCAAGATGAGGTACAATCCTTATATTTACACCATTCTAAATTTTCAAGTGCTTTACGAAGAAAAAAGCATTCGAAGTGGGTTGCTAAGATGGTAACTACGATGGCCGTGGTTGCTAAGATAATATAGTCCCATTGGATTTCCTCAATATATTGGTAGATTTAGAAATGCAACAATGAACAACGCTATTTTTCTTCAAAACATCATATGTAAATTTTGTATTAAATAATATTTCTAGCAAGTCGAATGAATTTCTTTGTTTATAACGGTCGTTATGTTCACGCATTAACACAGTGATCTGGTTGTGACGCGGTCCGACGTCAGACGTCACAACTGCAGGGCGCCGCCATGTTTGCGTTACCGTCAAATAATTTCGAATTCGCATCATTGAAATCAAAAGTTTTCTAGAAACTATTTATTGTTTAATCAAAAGAAATTGATTCCACATATGTTCCATGTTTCAAAATCTTGTAGGAACCAAACAATGGCCGACAGCGAATACTTATTTTTCTGAAGCGTGAACGACGCCATATTTGAACAAATATCAATCCGCCGAGCCTTTTTTCACTGCGTATACGGTAATATATTCGCAGTCAGACTTTACTAAGCACAATAAGGGAGAGATGTAAACATATGTTTTTCACTTAATACTACACTGATTTTTACGATCGATCACAGAGTCATAATCGCTTGACATTTTACAAATAACAGAATTGAGAAATATTCTTCATCCTTGAATGATATGAAGATGAACGTTTTTGAATATGCTTTTTAGATAAATAATTTTCATATTTTTCATTTTACAAAATACAATATCATGTATATTGGACATACTTTGTGATATGTTTTATAACAAGCTTTACCGAACATAATCTTACAGTGCACGTGAATGAAGAACGTCAGTCAATATTTGTTTACCGCGGCTACCTGACATTTGCGCTTCCGGTTCTATTTTTATACGAGCAATCACGTGATATATTTTCGAATCACGTGACCACTATCCTGCTCCCGGTTCCGTGCCGATTCGCAAGAAAACATAAAAGAAATATAGCTATGGTACTGATATGCTAAGTAATGAATTTTGATATTAAAAAATATGGTATTGTTTAATAATCTAAACTGTTAAGGTTAAACAATTATAGAAAATGTTTCATGTCGTACCATAATTAGTCGAATGGCGGCGGCGAAATTGAGCAGACGGGCACCAAATTTAGCGAAAAATGCCGTTTTAAGGTATTTTCCGGTTTATTGACACAATCGAGACCTTAATTTTCCTTCTTAGAATAACATTTGCCTTCAGAAAATATATTTCATTTAGAAAATGGTCCAAACACGAGCTAATTATTATTATTATGTAAGAGATTGTTTTAATCAATACTTAATATACATGTATACTTTGATTAATTCACCGTTCGATTCCGGAGTCTGAAAGCTTCCCGTAAAGAATGAAATAATTCTGCAGTCTCTTTGCAATCAACTACATACGATGAAATAAACATCATTTCGAGGGAACCTATTTCTATATACAATGATTGTTCAAGCTTTATTTAGTGTAAGATGTATTTTTACTTATGATTAATGTTTAATAATATGCCTTCCTCATTCTAAAAAGTGTTGTAATAATGTATAGTGCCTACATGGTGTATACTTCCACGGCTCTTGAGCTGATTGACAGATGAAGGAAATATGTTTTCTGGAATCGATTACCTGTACGGTAATTTACTTGGTTTTTAATTTCGCTATCATTGGTTCCGGTGCAATATATTTTTTAAACTGGGGTTATCAAGTGCATCCAATGCTAATCGTTTTATACATTAACACAAACGCATCTGCTTCAACTATATACACTAGTAATGCAAAAACATTTATAGACTTTTTGTGAGGTAGACACGTGCAAAGAAAACTATGATGATAACCGAAGTAACGGAATATGTTCAAAAAAGATATATCGCTTCTCAGATAAACTTGATCCAAGTTTGATATGAACGTGTTGGATTCATCCACGATGATAGGAAATGTATTTACACAAAACTTAATTAACACAAAGTCCGTACCTACTTTACGTTCCGACATGCAATTTCCATTTTATTAATGATTTTTCTGATTTTATGATATTTCAACACAATATATGTGAATATATCTGGATATGTGCAATTATAAAATTAACACTTGTATAGAAAGAAGACGAAATGGCCGCCATATTGTTTTTGTTGCGCCTGTGTGGTGATGTTTTAGAATGTGATAACTGATCGCGATGCTGACAATGTAAGCGATGTGTCGCGTCCCGGTATTGTGTATTAATGATAATACAGAATCGTCATTTCATATGGTTTCGACGTACATCGTACATACTATGTGTACTTGAGCACGTGCATGACTTATTTGTAGCTATGACGACGCGTCTGTCTGTGTCTCATATGTGTACTAAATGACCTCATTGACATTTTATGAAAATAAATGTATTGCTAGACACTCTAATTAGTTTGTAGATTTAGCGATGTTTGTTTTATTTTACACTTATATTTCTTGTTATATTTTCTGACTATATATATCGAAGACATGTGTCACTTTCTAAAACAATGCATGATTGTACATATCTCTGCTTTTTGTGGACTTATACACGCAATAACATATCCACGTATTGTATGAACTCACCATCTAAACCAATCTATTACCACAAATATCAACGCTGTTGTTACAACAACGACAACTAACATGAATAATACATGTTATTCTTACTTGAATATCATTTTTACTTCTATCACATCTGCGTATATGCGTTACGTCACAATTTAAAAAAAACATAGTCGTTGACTCTGCTGGCATATACATTTGAACCTCTTAATTTAACCCCGGGATAAGCTACACTCTTCATGGCCACACATATCTATTCAGCAGTGACTTGGTTACCTAATTTAAAATCAGTCGGTACTCCCCTTAATTTTGATATTCATAAATTCATATTTTACGCAACTCCCTATCTTTTAACAAAAAACTAACCCATCCCAAAAACACTACGTACGTTGGTTAATGGTATATTGGCAAACTATATCTATACGTTTTAAACACAATGTAACTTATACATTCAGGGTACGCGAGTTATGTTCATCTTTTAAATATATTGCTGTTACCTGCACTTACAATTTTTCTTCGGTATACACATGCTCCTTATAGGTGGTGCATATAACAGCTACACGTGAAAATATAACATGTACATACATGTATATATCATTTTTGTTCAAAATCACGTCTCTTGAGATTCAGTATTATCGTTAAGACACTTAAAAAGTCTGTTTTCAAACTTTCCAGTAAATTTTAATCTGACACTTGAAGAGGGTTTAACCTTTCCTGTAAAACATGTCTGGAAAGGTACAAACAGTTCGCTTCCCATGATCATCTACAAGTGGCCATTAAATCTACAACTATAGTAATTACGAAACTATGCACACAAATAACAAAAACAGCATCAACGCCCTTCCGGTTCCGGTGCTAAAAAAAAAAGAAAAATGTAACAACAAAAAATCCCCAATTTTGAATTGTAAAACAGAAACTGAGCTCTGCTATTAAAATGGCGCCTGACTTCTAATTATCTCAGCTTTCCAGATCGATTTGGAGGACGCTCATTAATACATGCGATTTCCAAACAACATCGAAATGTAACATCTCCTAATTCTGATAATTATTGTAATTCAACCCAAGGAAATTCTTCTCGGAGTAGAATCTGACATTCAATCTCTCTTTAAGGATGAAATACATATAGAGAATGCATTATGACGCGTTTTAAAAGGTATCTGTCATGTTCTTCAGAACGAAAATCGGCAAAGAGCTTCTAAATTCGATATAATTGCCACTGGTGAAACGACACTGCAATATTAATTGGAAGACACTTTTTATACTATTCAAGGCCAAACAGGAAATGAGAGGCATTTTCTGTCTTAAAACATGTACAAGTGTCTTATGTATTACATTGTTTTTTATGATGAAACGCAAGTGGTGTTGAAGGAGTTTTTGGTACTTCTCTCTGACCTTGGTGGAATGTTTCTCCACAATTAATTCAAAAGAGCATAAACTCCACTTTGCTTCATCTCATTCTGTCTAAACGAGCCGGCACGCTAAACGTATCACGGCAGTGAACCGCCTTTTTTGCGTTGCATCGAGACGGGTTATCTCTCCCTAGAGTTTCTCCTGTCATGGCTTCTAAGGCTAACGGTTGCATTTCAATACGTAAACAAAACAATTACTTGAATACTAATGGTATATGTTTAAAACAGTACTGATATTACAAATTACTGTATGGCCTTTAGCCATTAATTGAACTTACACGGTACCGCCATGTGCATTATGTGAAATTGATAGCATATGTAGCGGATCGGGAAAGAAATCTCGACGGGATTGCATTGAGAAGCCAGTTCAAATTGGCACAAAGTCTTGTTGTCAAATGTTACGTCATAATAGCTAACGTCCAATCTTGTACGTTTTAGATTAAGCAATCTTTTCCTCATTAACTAACAAAACATGTAAAAGAGAAAGTTTTTCCGTTGAACTCATATGTTATATTCATATAGCAGAGTATATTGATATTTCAACGCGTGTGTCGCACTTGTGGATACGTATTGCTGTTCTTACCTACATACACTATACCCGAGAACGAAAGAAAAGAAAGCTATTCATATTAATATAAATATGCTCTATTTATTTTACTGTCAAACAAAAAACAAGCCCTAAGCGTTAGCTCAATATATAAAGGATTTATTGAAGTTTTATAAAAGGAATAAGTGTAAGAGATTAAACATACAGCAGTAGATAAATTGTAACATCTATGTAAGATTTGAGACAGGTACAATCTTGTATCTATTTTCGTTGAAAGTTCTATATCCAGCCTTTCGCTTCGATGCATTTCTATAAGGAGTGCCCATCCAACGTCTTGAGTATTGAAAATGGTTTAAGGACAAATAATTAAAAACAATTCCAGAAAAAAACTAAAGTTTCAACAAGACTATGATTCGAATATTTATGATATTTCATAGTTGTACTGATGTACATATGTATAGATGTTTCTACCATTATTCATATATTTTTTTCATCTTTTACCTGTTCAAGATTTCCCTGTAACCCCCTATGGTATGACATATAACACGAGCTGATAACAATGTAGTGACGTCACGACAACAACCAAACCACGCTAAATCAACAGTTCAATAACGCCACGTTAGCATTGTGTTGCATTGATACTTTCGGGGGGGGTGTGTGTGTGTGTGTGGGGGGGGGGGGGGGGGGGACTACAAAACGACGGGAGAAAAATAATCACCTCCTAACTTGAGTTTTTGACAGAGAAATCTCCATTCCTCGGGGTGCTATTCTTGATTGTCTAGCTCCCGGCAGAGTCTCGGGTTAGACAATCAAGTGTATCACCACTTGGGTTGGGATGTCCTTGTCTCATCCTCAAGGTAGATTCTATTAATCCATTCTTTAATGAGACCATTGGGCCTTTTAATTGAAATACATGAATAGCACTACTCCATAAAACTGTTTTTATTATAGTTCTTGTTGGTAAAATTTGCGGCCAAAACAGTGGAAAACAAAATTGTTCTCAAGTATAGAAGCTGAGTGCGTAACAAAATCAGAAAAAATCCGAAGCGGCAACAAAACCAATATCAAAACGCGAAAACGATTAAAGTAGGGACAAAATATGGATAAAGGCAATATTTACACTGAAACCTTTGACAAAATACAAGAGAATAAGACTAGGTATTCAGAAGAGTGAAATGGACGACGCCCGTCAGGCATTTTTGTAAATCTAAGTCCCATCTGAGTAAATGTAATGTAAATCACACATGCAAATTTTATCTGACCTTTACCTTGTTATGGCACTTTTTGGTTTAGAATGCACTTAATCTTCAAACATCTTTGGTATACAGTACAGTGCACTATATATTGCATTACACTGTATATCGAACTGTATTTAGTGAGGTTAATTACCATGGAGGCTCGGACAAGTTTAACAAACTCCATTATCCAAGAGGAATTTTTCGAGGAATTTTTCACTAATATCCTTTAACTGTTTGTGCATTAACGAGATAAATTGAAGTAAATCCACATAAAATTAAGACATAAACACTATTTTTAACCGTAGTTAATGAAGTTATTCTGTTCGCCTCATTAAAACATACCTTCGTCCCATCATGTTGTGTTGCACTCATGTATTTACTAGAGGTTCTTTTACATCAAAAGCGTCCAAATATTTCTTATAATCCTCTTACACAACCAACTGGCCACTTGGTACATTATGGCGTGTTACTGATCAAACATCGCTCAGAGGACGAATCTTAAGTGTATTTCAAAATATTCGTCGGTGGGATCCCCATTTTGATTCAACCAAAACCACCAAAAGAAACAACAATTTTAAGACATTGTTTTGAGTCTTTTCTGTTGATGACGTCAGACTTATCGAAAATGAAGTAGAATCGCGTTAACCTTTCAGGGTCATGCGATTAATTGTGACGTCTATTTAATGACGTGTCTTGGTCAGTAGGGGTCATTGACATTAGAAATATGGGATCATATGATTATTAAGGACGATATATCGTAATTTAACTGTCACAAACTATTTTTATTGACCAATCAAAGGATGTGTTTTGAATCGGAATGCAGTGTCTAGGGTCTCCGTGTAAATTTTTCCTTTCTTCATGTTTTGCTCCCGGTTTAGTCGATTTTTTATTTAGAATTTTGTTTTGGTGACACTTTGGTATATTTTTATTTTTTCAAGGTCCGGAAAACATACGATTGTTCTAGTAGGCGTGTTAAAGATTTGAAAGTTTCAACTTTGTTGGCAAAGTTTATTTGAGTTCGTGTCCTATTTAAGTTAGTGAGAAAACTGATAGACTGTGTTTATTTAATCTTCATATCGTATATATGTTTCTGATGCTAAAAGAGTGGATGAAAAGAAAGAAAAAAATGTAGAGAAATATATTTTTCCTGCCAATCCTTTAACTGCATGCCAAATGTTTACAGCAAACATTACAGGCTAAATATTATTGGTTAACATCTGGAACGAATGGCAACAGTGCACTTGGAATTGTCGAAGATATTGATATTATATTTATCAAAAGTAATAATCTCTGTACTTCGGCTTCGGATTATGATGTTACATCCATAATGAGTAATACAAGTTTAAGCAATAAACACCGCATTGCCACATTTCATTGACATGGAACCAGTCCACAAGAGTCAGAATTGATATTTGTGAATCTGTAAGAACTTCGAAGACTAGTGACACAATGCCGTTATACAAGGTTGATACATGTACCTAGACAATATGTTAGCGAGATGTGTGACAAAACAAACGTAAAGGCCTTGTCATATTTAATATATTATATAACAGTTATGAAACAAGTTATTTCCTATATTTAATTATGACGTCTACCCGGATATTTCCATGCAGGGGTATCTAACATGTGAGGAGACCCGGAGAAAGCTCATAGTTGACCTTGAAATTATTCACGTCGTGGAGTCAAACTTGATGTAATAAAACGGAACAGGTTTAGTTAGGCGTGTGTCGTCGATGAAGCAGAAGACGCTTACTCTTCCGGAACAACTGGTCGTATTCTCTTGCACATTTTAGGAGTCTTCATGTAAATATTTCCTTTGATCATATTTTGCCTTTAGTTTAATAGATATTCAGTTCGGATTATGGTTTTGTTGTCGCTTGGCTTGGTATTTTCTGTTTTTTTTTTATATACAGTTATTAAGGAAACGGAAAGAAAATACGTAGGTATACTATACATCACATCACATTAGTCTCCTCACAATCTGATGAAGTAGTAAAGAATCAAAACAGCTACGCCAATTCGAACATGCTGTCATGATATAATAGTGACTTTTCTTCTCGTTTGTCTTTTGTTGTAACATCTTGCATCGGTGACCGTCATAGGAAGATGTTATAACATCAGCAGGGATACCGTTTAAAAAACATCTAAAAGTCTTAAAATCAGTTTTATGGTCGCCATATCAATCTCATTGAAATCTATTTCAATCTTTTTAAATATGCTGAATTTGAGAGGTTTACGTCCTCGCATTGCCTTGCGACCTTCGGTGGACGATTGAATATGCTCATAAGTGCGCCTACTTGTGATTAAGAATGAAGCATCAGTACATATCATTTACTTTGATGTGCTCTGGAGTACATGGTGGTTGTCATCGAAAAACAAAAAGACGCTTTCTCTTTCGGAACACATGGTCTTATTCTCTTGTACAAGGGTTTCATTATAAGTCTTTACTTTGTTCAATTTATTTCATCTATAGTTCAATTGATTTTGGGTTCGGATTATGGTTTTGTTCACGCTGTGGTATTCACTGGTTCTGTTTAAAACAAGATCTTAATTTTGAGAGGTTCGAACACCAAATAAAGGTGTTTTTGGTTTTACTGAATTTTATTATCATATCTGCGAATACCATTTTAGATCATACACACCCATTACACAGCTAGGTGAAAGCCATTACACACTTTGAACTTAAAAAATAACAAAAAACAACAACAAACAAACAAACAAAAAACAAAAACATTCTGCTTCACTTTCGGAAGATATATAAAAGGAATAAAATCAGAGAATACCGAAGCGTCAACAAAACCATAATCCAAAACCAAGTAAAAGAGAATATTAACAGGAGATGTTTTCTGTAACGTTAAGCTGAATGCAGGTGTGATTGTTTACATTCGCAAACAAATTATCTGGTTAAGAACAAAAACAACAAACAGCATGTATTGCAGTATCAATCTCGAGATAAGAAGTAAACTGATTGTAATGTTGCCAAAAATCCAATCAATTTCGACCCCATACTTTTAATTAGATTTTCTTAGCATTGATATGTTTCAATAAGATTAGCTTGACACCGTCGAAGTAAAGTCGAGTTGAAACATCCAGAGATTTGTGAGCGAAAACAATCAATCCATGCTTCTACATTTATGGGTGCTAATTCGAATCTATATACATATATGTGTATAAGTGTAGTCCCTCTCGAGCTCAAGATAATATAATTATGTCAGCTGTTAGAAGGGAATTAGTATCTTGGATTTCCCCGGTCGATTGATTGGAACTAATTCTGTGATTTCTCTCCGTAATCGTAGGCTAGGTGCAATGTTTATGCAACAAACATCGGGATTGCCCTTCTAGATTGATCGGAATTATTCGGTAATATTCTGTAATTTTCGGAAATTTTCGATAATGATCGACAATCTTCGCGAGAATGGCGGTTAATTGCGGTTATTTCGATCGATAACGACTTGGGATTATAGCTGTTCACAGACATCTGTCAGAGCCGTGTTACGTGTCCGAGGGGGATTCAGCGTTGTCGTCAGGGAGCCTGTATCGTACCGCTCTCTGTAATACCGGGAACCGAAGCTCCGGACTCTCCAGCAGAAACACTTTCCATTATCTGTGATAAGATAAAAGCCTTTTTAGATTTGATTTGTGAACAAACAATCACCTGTTTATATATGTTTTGTCTTGTTGTACATGTATATTCCAGTGGTTTTCGTCTTATTTAATGATGCAGGCTACTGTATATACAGTACTTAACCGCACGTGGATTAAAAAAAACATGTACGCAATGAAGTTTCAATGCTACTGACGTTTCTCGAGATTACTGGTGAAAATAAACTTATTATTATTTAGTGTCATGAATATAATCACTTCCAATATTATACATAAAACTGATCGATGGCAAAATAATAAAAAAAATATTTTTTCAACAACATCAACAACATCCACAACAACGACGACAGTCTTATGGAATACAAAAGCCAACATATGTTATATGAAAGGACGCCACGCTCGATATTCATATAAACAACATCACACTTAATAATACAACAATGTCAGCAGCAGCAACAACAGCAAAGCAAAGTACCAACGATTACCGATACAGCAGCACCAGTGATAACGGGAAAGACGACGGCGACGACAATGATGAGGAAGACGGCGGCGATGACAGCGAAAACAAAGACAATATATTTTTAAAAACACGTAGCTGATACAAACTGTTTTAATTTTAAAGGTTTATGGTGATTTTATTTCAGAATTTTAGATTATTTTAAGGTTTAAGATTACATTTATGCGTCCAATTGGATACGATACATAATGATACACTTTATAAAATAAGCGTTCAAGTAAAAAAAGAAAAAAAACACAATCAGAATCATATATAAGTGTTTTACAGTTCCTGTAGGTAACTCTTGTATACCGGTTGCCCAACATTGTGATCCATTTCTTTTTTCATCAAAAACATTGCAAAGAAAATTTCAAGCCATTGACGGACAATTGTTTATTTTGTTTACATATCTTCTGCGCGCTGATTTGATGAACCAAAGTGCTTTAAGGGACAATTTAGTTTTATTTACTTATTTTCGTAATATCACAAATCTTTTATAAAGTTGTAGTTCTGTAATCCTTATGCACCATACATACCCATATTTTGACAAAACCCGATGTTTCCATGCGTTTTGTAATTAATAATAAGGACATTCTTAATCGTTCAGTCCATGGAAACGAGATATATGTTTATATGTTATGTTATATGTTAGGAGCACGCACATACCTGCCTCGTGGATGCAAATAAATATGGCTTCGTAATTTAAATAAAACACATTTATGTAATATGTCTTTGGATAATAATAAGCATATAGTACTTATCTCATTTCATTTCATGTACATGATGAATTCCTGAATTTATAGCACTCACTACATGACACCTCCACAGCTGAAATTCACTACGAATTTTATTTACGTAGTAATATGGTAAAGGTGAACACGTGCAAAGGTTTAACAAATTTCCCTTCATGGGGGCCCCTTTTTGTGCGAGCTTTCAATAATATCTGCTTTTGTTAAGTTTGAGGTATATCAACTCAATTTCCCTTGGGTTCTAATATTAACCATACATAATGTATATATCATAATTGTTGGAAATGTATTCGTAAATTCAAACGCCCTGTGTGCTCGCGTCCATTTGTTTACAACACACATGCACACCTGGTCTTGCTATATTTAAATTTCGCTATATATGTAGCAGACTTTTACAATAATTTAGCTGACTAAATCGGATATTGGCGAAGTGTTATCTAATTATGAAGTATGGATTCTTTTGTCTGATAATAGGTATTAATAAAACGTTGGTTTACTAAATTGCCTCTTTAAATGTCAGACAATAACAAAGCGTTAACAAAACCATAATCCGAACTCAAAATATATTAACTTAGGGGCAAAAATGAACAAAGAAAATATCTACATGAGGACCGTTATAAAGGTACAAGAGAATAAAACCATGTGTTCATGAAGAGAAAGCGTCTTTTGTTTATCGACGACACCTGCCATGAAAATCTTAGTCACATCCAAGTAAACAGCATGTCCTCAAAGTGAGAATCGAGTCATAACTCTCGATTACAACAAGAAGCACACTTCAGAGCACGTCAACCTACATACAAGGATACAAACAATTTTTCAGTGAGACTAAGATAGCGCCATAAAACTTGCTAAAAGTCCTCATCAACCTGCAGCTGTCGAATCCCTATGTAGTACGTTTGTTTGTCAGCAACAGACATCTATCATGTGGGTCTCTATATCAAGAGCAAGCCCTAGAATAGAGAATCAACTGCGACATGTAAACACAAAAGGCTGGAGAAGCAGGGGTGAAATTGCATGTTACAGGTGACAAACAAACAAAACAAACCATATTCACAGAAACCAAGTACGATTTAATAATCAAAGGATATCGAAAATATCAAAACTGATTTCAATACAGCCATAAAAAAGATCGAAATGTCACTTTGCCTGTTAGGTATGAATATTGATTTATGTATTAGGAAAAACTGGATATCGTTTGGAGCGGAAATGTCTTCTCAGAATACGTAAAAGAAACCGAATAACAATTGCCATTTTTCATTAGCATGGCTTGATATGTGATCCGTCCTAGGGAGCCGACCTAAGATTGGCATTACACTATATGTATATCTACAGCGTTCGGCCATGAATGAAATAATATCATAGATATGTCTAGAGAAGAAGTCATTCTGCTTATTAAAGCAACAAATACGTCGATGGAAAGGTTTTTCTTACAAAAAGGGCTTTCACGTTTTGGTGGAAAGTGCGTACAATGTATATATTTCATGCCTGAATTGATACAATATTTATTGAATTATACGACTCTGTCTGCGACCCTATATCGTTGCTCTAGTCGACTCGACCTTAGCCTATTGACATTAAACACGTTTGACATTCCATAGAATTTCATAATAATAACATTTTTCAGGATATCATATTTCTTTAGATGTAACAATCACACGTTATATAATTATGATATATCAGGATTTATTGACAATGCTCATCCTTTTTCGAGAAAAAAATGAAAACAAATATCCCGAAAAACAATGTTATAAGGATTGCATGCAAATGAACATCGATTTTGTGATACAATAAGAAATAAGTCGAAGTCAAAGGTGGATAAACCATTAACTCGTGAATTAAAAATGCATGTCCAGAAAAAGTTATCACCCTCAGTTAAAATAAAAAACTTCAAAAAGTTAAAATTTCATTTTCAAATCCATATCAAATTAAACAATTTTATTAAAAGTGTCGGGAATAAAACTTAATCAGATAAACACAGCTTTGTCAGAATTTATTTTTACGAAAACATACGCCTCGGTATTATATTTCACCATGACGAACCAACAATGTACAACTCAAAAAATATTCCGAAACTAGCGACCAACGGATTTTGCAAAGCTAGCAGTAATCTTACCTTCGTATTTTTTGTCGGTGTATTGAAATATCGACTAAGTAGGCGTATAAGGGAGAGGTGTGTGTTTCTCACTCACGCCGGCTGTTAAACTGACATTCTGGTATGTTGTGGGAAATATGAACAAGTGTGCCCAATATGTGACCATAAATTACGTGAGAGTTGGGCATGACTTTGAAGAGCCGGAGCTCTAAAATACATCATACTGACGGCGCGAGTGGTTAAGCGCAAATGTTTGTGATTCCAGCTTCATAGTTGGTTTAATAGTATTCATTAATTAGCTCTAAATTACTTTTTGTTCCGACAATTAAACGTCATGATCATGTTGAAGTTAGTTGCGTATTATATACGCAACCTCAAAGCATACAAGTTACGTGTAAATTAATCTTTGCATTTTTATTACAAGCGTTTTGCTGACTAATTCGACTGAATCACTGGAGAGGAGGTGGGCAGTGGGGTGGGGGAGAGGAGGTGGGGAGTGGGTAGTGGGGGAGAGGAGGTGGGGGAGAGGAGGTGGGGAGTGGAGTGGGGAGTGGGCTGGAGAGAGGAGGTTGGGAGTGGGTAGTGGGGAAGAGGTTTGGAGTGGGGTGGGGAGTGTGGTGGGGGAGAGGAGGTGGGCAGTGGGGTGGGGTGTGGGGTGGGGGAGAGGAGGTGGGGAGTGGAGTGGGGAGTGGGCTGGAGAGAGGAGGTTGGGAGTGGGTAGTGGGGAAGAGGTTTGGAGTGGGGTGGGGAGTGTGGTGGGGGAGAGGAGGTTGGCAGTGGGGTGGGGTGTGGGGTGGGGGAGAGGAGGTGGGGAGTGGGGTGGGGGGAGGAGGTTGGGAATGGGGTGGGGGAGAGGAGGTGGGGAGTGGGGTGGGGGAGAGGAGGTGGGGAGTGGGGTGGGGAGTGTGGTGGGGGAGAGGAGGTGGGGAGTGGGGTTGGGAGAGGGTTGGAGAGAGGAGGTGGGGAGTGGGGTGGGGAGAGGATTGGGGAGTGGGATGGGGTGTGGGGTGGGGGAGATGAGGTGGGGAGCGGGGTGGGGGAGAGGAGGTGGGGAGTGGGGTGGGGTGTGGGTTAGGGGAGAGGTACTGACCGTAACCTCGTGGTTCCTGGAACGCCCCTAACGGAATAATATAGATATAGCTCTTAATAGCACAATCAAACCAAATCAGCCATCTTTTAATTGAACCATGGCCGTATAAATGTTACAGTACATGGCAAAGATATTAGTTAACTATTAATGGCAATATGCTTCCATAATAAAATATCAAAACAGGATGCAGAGATTTGGGATGAGAGCTCATTAATAGAAACATTCCGCTATTTCATAATTGAACAAAGAGTATAACTGAATCATATTGATATTTCAATCATGGTACCCTCGAGAATTCAGCTGCATTACATAAACATGTTAATTGAAAACAATAGAAAATAAATATTTCAGAGACATTTTTATTCCGAAAAATAAAATCACACAATGGCGCAAAGTCATTACAGTGTATTTGCAGAAACTAGAGAAAGGATTGATTCAGTTCGTTACTGATGATTTGCAAAAAGCAACCGTAATGCATTATCCTCAGATAAACAAAGTACCCATAGATTTAGTGACAATTAATATATACATTTTACTGAATACAATCAGGAAACATGTACTTTGTTCTCATATATGGAACCTCTCGTCTTTCGTGGCAACTTGACAAGCTTAACTACATGGAAAATGCATGTTAAACTTTGCAGTGACATTTTCAATGTGTATATTAGATCTTGCTTAGAACGATTGATAAAACACAGTGCAAACTCAAGAAAGACAGTGATAACGATAAACCTGCTTGGCTGGTTGATTATGTTTACTTCTACCACAATACCTTGTGTTATTTCACTCTCAGACCATTTTATAAACGTGCTGACTGTTGGATACTTGTACCACAATACCTTGTGTTATTCCACTCTCAGACCATTTTATAAACGTGCTGACTGTTGGATACTTGTACCACAATACCTTGTGTTATTCCAATCTCAGACCATTTTATAAACGTGCTGACTGTTGGATACTTGTACCACAATACCTTGTGTTATTTCACTCTCAGACCATTTTATAAACGTGCTGACTGTTGGATACTTGTACCACAATACCTTGTGTTATTCCACTCTCAGACCATTTTATAAACGTGCTGACTGTTGGATACTTGTACCACAATACCTTGTGTTATTCCACTCCCAGACCATTGTATGAACGTGCTGACTGTTGGACACTTGTACCACAATACCTTGTGTTATTCCACTCCCAGACCATTGTATGAACGTGCTGACTGTTGGACACTTGTACCACAATACCTTGTGTTATTTCACTCCCAGACCATTATATAAACGTGCTGACTGTTGTATACTTCTACCACAATACCTTGTGTTATTCCATTCTCAGACCATTGTATGAACGTGCTGACTGTTATAGATATACATTACGTTATATACCACTGGTGGAATATGATCTTCCGGACTTTTGATTGCTTGAGAAGTTAAACTTTGACAGGAAAACATGTGGTTCTAGGCCATTTGTGTATTGTTGGCGTCGTCATCACTTGGCGGGAATACATGTATATACCAGATTATATTTTCCCGCATATCATAGTCTGCGTAGGCTACTACAGAAACAGGTCACACGACTCGTGGTTATTTAGCAATGGAAATCACTCTCGTTAATCGCTATAGCTCGTGTCTTTTGTAACTTATAAAAGAATTCGAGATAAATAAATTCCATATCCACGGCCACTCGTTGTATAACCTCTTTATATAACACATTGTGCATTGTGACCAGTGCTTGATTAATTAGTAGATGATTGAACCATGAATGACATATGAACAAGAATATTTTGTTGTATATATCAGAATGAATAAGACATCCGGGACAGGCAGTTATATAAACCGAAGGAAGATATTTATGTAAAACACATGGAAATATCCCTCTGGTAAACAGAACTTAGACCAGATCAAACAGAGACACTCATGTATGCGGAAAACAGAAAGTACCTGGAGTATGGAATTTCATAGAAATATTCACTGGAAAAGAAAACTAAGTGATTTTTGTAAATATTGCAATATGACTTTGCAGTATACCAATACAGATATATAGACAGCATTTGATATGAAGCTAATGTGTGTAGGGAAACCAAAGTTATTAAGCTTATTTAAAGCGTTTTGTTTGCAACGGACAGGGATCCTTAAGTATAATCAGTACAAATGGCATTGACGTTATTTGAGATAAAAATCGATATAATCGTTCCTCTTTCCATTTTTCTTCAACTCTATAAGTATATTATTAATGCAGTCTAAAATCCGCCTTCCGCTGGACAGGAAGTGTCGGTTTTTCAGTTTATGTAAGCCTTTCCGGTTCCGCTTCCTATGTGTTTGTTAGGGATCAAGATGCCGTTCTTGCGTTTTTTTCCTGATACTGGAGCTGTTTTACTGTATCATGTTTAAGAACCTACCTTGGCTGTGAGACAATCTTTCATAATTGCCTGTCTATCAAGCACCATCTTGCTCTGTATACTGACAAATCTTTGCGGCTAACTAACCAATATATCGATCAGACATGTCAGTGCGCTGAAACAAGGTCTGAGTATAACACTAATCTGGAACTATTGTCCGGAGTCATTTGTGGAACTAAAACAGTGATTACCGGAGAAAGAACGCACCTGGTGACCTCGCAATGACATTAAGGCTTCATAGCGAAGTAAGGAGACTCTCAAGTGCAACAACGCGTCTTGCTTTCTATATTTGGCATAAAGTGACTTCATCTATTTCTTGACATGATGTTCATAGCATAAAGTATTTAATTACCCTTTTTTCAATTTCAAATGAAATGTTCTCATTGAAATATATTCTACATCCTTGCTATGGAGATTGACGTTTTCAAATATGCTCATTAGTATGCCTGCTTGATGTGATAAACAATTTTGTCTCGGTACTCATTTTGAGACCATGCCATTTACTTGGATCTGACCGATATTTACATGGCGAATTTCGTCTATGAAGCAGAAGGCGCTTACTCTTCCAGAACATCTGGTCTTATTTATCTTGTATTTTTACATTATTCTCCGTATAAATCTTTTCCTTTTTTATATTTTGCCTCTCGTTTCATCGATTTTGAGTTTGGAGTATGGTTTGTTAACGTTTTGGTATGCCGAAAGTAGCGGGAAATGTCAACTCTATCAAACTCGCGACCAAGTGGTTGAGGGTTATAGTGGAAGCAGATTGTCACCCTAATTAACCACTTGGTCAACGATTTTACTTATAGCATGGAACCGCATATATGCTGTTGGTTGATTTTAACAGGACTTAATTTTGTATGCAGCTAAGATATATACACATGTGCTGTAATATGTCGAGATAGTGTTTACAGGTCCTGTATTCGTACAGGAACAGAAGATATATGTAACTGATAACATCTTTGGTTTCTCCGAGCACTGTACTACAGACAAATAGAGTTAAAGTTATACATGTAAAATGTATGGAAAGTGAAAGTACATGACTCTCGGAGAAGCAAGAAATTGTCCTATGTTGTAATGTCAATATAATATTTAACACGTATATGCCAGTTTTGGGAGATTTAATGAACATCAGTCTACTTCAAGCGAGCATATTCCTCTTGGACAGGAAAAATGATATCACCAAATAAGCGACAAATCTATAATTTGAGCTGTCAAACTATTGCAAAATGTGATCAATGGAAAACAACTTTACAAAGAGACCCATAGTATTGTACTTTGAAATACTACCATGACAGGGACAATTGTAGATGTTGGCCGAAAATAAGGTGATAGCTCTAGAAAACTTGAGAAGGCTCCCATTTTCAAAGAAAAGTTTAGAAATAAAGCTTTTTAAGATCTAGAACATCGTGTCATGAGACATGATAATTTGTTTCCGTGCAATATACATGTTACATGCGCGTATATGACATATTTATGAAATATTATTTGAGTAGCGACACTGTCGTCAATGAAATCTATCAGTTTGTTCGAAATGTTCTTCCATAATACGTAGCATGTCTTAATGAAAAGCATGTAGCTTCGTCAATAGCTTTCCTCTGTCGTCACCTCCACAATTACATTATATATAATTACCGACCTGAGATAAATAACACAGGTTTAGTCAGGGCACTTCGGGTAAACAGCAAGGAAATCAATCTCTTATAATTTAATTTACATGTACTGAGTCATACATCCCACAAACTGTGTAATATATTCTTGTTTAAATTTCTCTTTATTTAAATCTCAATTATCTTTTGGCTTTGATATTTCACGTCCGTTTTTTGAGTCATCATTTTAAGAATGGCATTTTTGGTGCTAAAGTATTGGAAATGGATATTTTCACATGAAACTTCATTTGTTTAATAAAAGCTTGACAATTAATATATGACATACAATATTGATGTAACTTACATACCAATTATAGATAATCTCTCAAGAATGTCAATATTCAACTGCTGTTATTTGACGTTCAAATGAAAATGCCATGGCCCAATATGTCTGTCAATATGTTTGTTTATTTGTCTTGTTACGTCACCGCAACACATGATCAAGAAATCACGTGACAGCGTTGTCCAAGGATGAGGAGCATGCATGGTCAACTTTTATTTGTATACCTCATCTGATCAACAAAGCATGAAAACCTGGACACGGTTTTAAACCATTGTTTCCTGGCGCTTTATTCTAACAAATGCTTTGACAAAGGTGCAAAAGTGGACATCGTCAAATAATAGAAATGTTAATGGTATATAATAAGTAAAAAAGATAAAGAAATGTCCAATGAGGTTAGTATAGTCCTTCTGTTCTGCATTGTCATATATACATGTCATATATACATGTCATATAAAGAAACAGAAGAATTTGACATAGTACAAAATGGTAGATAAACAACTGCATAAACTTGTTGACAATTGCAAAAAAGACTAATACACGTAATCTACTGATAAAATGTAAATTCATGTATGTATACATGTCAAAATGATGGTAATGCATATCAGCATTTTAATAAAATCGTCAATATCCCGTAAAAATGCCCTTCCTGTGTTGGTGCGTTTGTGGTGTTAGAGTGATGATAGAAAATAAAAATAGTTTTCAAATGTTTTCGATTTAATGAATAAAGGCTTAAAGCATCGGAAGTGTTCATTACAATTGGACAGAAACTGATATTGACAAATACGTGAAAATTTAAATATTGTGTTGTACTGTTAATGGGGACGTTATGGACACATTTACGTAAAATAGCTGCATATTGTACCTAAATGTACGATACAGCGCTAGCTTAGCCATTAGCTAGGGACGAGGCATAAAACATATTTATTGTGTGATTCAGCGATCGGAAATCCTCAAGGGGCGTATGCATATTTGATTGGTTGTGTTGATTTCACGATATGCATGTGTTTATGGTTTACAGGTAAATAGAACTTCATACATAAAACACGGTTGGATTCACGAGTTGGCATGACACTTTTAAAACATTAAACTGTGGTTCGTTTAAAACATTAAACTGTGGTTCGTTTAAAACATTAAACTGTGGTTCGTTTAAAACATTAAACTGTGGTTCGTTTGAATAATGTCAGGGAAGATAAACAAGTAAGGCTAATGAAATATTCAGATAATTATTTTAAAGTAGGAAGCGTGAGAGTGATGGAATTGATTTTTAATTGCGTTACATACCTTTCTCCGATAAACTGTTGGGTGTTGGTTTGAACAGTAAACTGCATGAAAGGCATACTGTAAAATAACACCTGCATGGACCCAGGATAACAAAGCAACCTTAGAGTTGCTAGAATCGGTTAATTCATTCACAAAACAAATATATCATGAAAAGTCAAATACTTATTTTGCAAGAAACGCATACTGTAAGAGATGATCTAGCCCCTAGATAATGGTCTTTTAAATTCCTGTTCAGGACATACATTGATTATGATTACTTTGGGATACTCAAATTTTAACACAAAAATCGATTCTTATAGACTTGATGATTTAGATCTCTTGCAATACTTGCTGCAAAACTAATATACAGTAACTGTATTTAATGCAATCATAAATTAGAGGATTGTTTTTACCGCGAAAATCGCTCAAATATGATAACAGCTAAAATATGAACGTTTTCAGTATACAATGTATAAAGAGTCAAATCACGCCGTGCATTCATGAAACCATTCTCAAGTTCAATTTTAGAACTTTTGTTTGCTCAATCCGAATTTTCCTTTACTAATGTTGCATGAATACTTTTCCGTTGGTAAGTTATTATGTAAGATTGTCTGTCCCCGAGAACCATTGGAGCGAATCGTGTCACGTAATTAGAGTGAATTATCATGGAATTGAAACTGTATCAGTCTAGAATGCATTGTAGGATTCCTGAATACGGACCCAAGCCTACAATTCCAGGTATTACGTTTTGACCAAAACTGTATTTCTTTGGTCTATTGAAAATAAGTCACTACTTTAAACTCTTCTACATCAGCTTCTCCTGTTTTTGCATATCGCAACGTTTGCTCTGAATGTCGAGATTTTCGTGACAGATGCCAGCTGCTGACGAACAAACTTGCAGCTCAGGGAATCGAGAGATACAGGTTGATGAAGACAAATAATAAGGCTTATGGTCGCCATCTTGGTAACATTGAAAACCTTTTGAGATCCCTGTATGATATGAAGTTGGACGTTTTCGAATATGCTCATTAGTATGCCTCAGTTTTCAGTTTAAGACCATGACATTTACTTGGATCTGATGTACATGGTTGGTGTCGTCGATGAAGCAGAAGATGCTTACCGTTCGTTCGGAACACATGGTCTTATTGTCTTGTATTTTTGCAAGATTCTCCATGCAAATCTTACATTTGTTCATAATTTCCCTCAAGTTTGATCGGTTTTGAGTTCGGAGTATGGTTTGTTAACGCTTTGGCATTCTCTGATTTCTTTATACTACTGTCCAAAGTTCAAGAAGAACTCCAAATTTACTGTGTGATATACTGAGGTGCGGCCCCTTGAAGATGGTAATTAATTCAGCGGCTCCAACGGCAATCGACACCGCCGTAAACAGATGACTAGTTGACCTGAATCTTCAAACAAACAGTTGATAATAATAACAATTTATTTGGTTTAAGGCTTGGTAATAAGTTGTCCTTAATTACCAGTAATTTTAAACGAAACAGCCATAGGCCTATTTCGACGGTTGATCAACGCTTGTACTATCGTAGGAAACCATATCCATTCCCACAAAATCGAATTACATATTGCAACCACTTGCTCTAGACATTTAAGAAAACACAATAATTCAATTCCCGACATTTTCATGTTTTTCAATATTCAATGCACTCAAAGGCATTATCAAAACTATTTTTCATCTAAGTTTGTACAAACTCAACTCGTTTTCTTATAATTATCTTTACAATCATTACACAAAATTATATTTCACTTTGTCAATTTCTCTTCCGTCTTAACTTTTGCTCTTGAAACAGACGCATGTAAAGAGATCCCAAGGCGAAATGGAATTGTGCGTACTGCATTTCGTGGCATGCGATGTACACAACATTCAACCAACTTGACAGATGATAAAAAAAGCAAAATATATAATTCAGTTACCGCCACAAAACGGTATCAAATTCAATCTTATTCCTAAATCGATTTGTCGTCTTTCCTTTGTCAGTTTCTAACTTCTCTCAGTCTTTAGTTTCATGATATTTTCAGTTTCCTGACAACGTCTTCGCTTATATTATATATTGAATTTCTCTATTTACATGTTATTCCCTCATGTATTTGTGCAATATATTTCCTGTGTATCTTGGATTCTTGTCATGTTTTGTTACACTTTGTATCTGTTGAGTTTTATATCGTCGACTAATTGTATTGTCGTGTATTTCGTCATCGATTTTTGTGTAGGTTCTGCATTTGTTTCGTGTATCTGTCTTGCTTCACATAACCCATAGCAACACTTTCTGTGAAGTTATCGTTGAAAAATGAAGCTGTAATGCAATTTTCAGTATTTGTCAATTGTGTTTTGTCACGGTAAAGCGACAGTATAAAAGACGTTAAGATCATATTTAATGCAACACTGTTACATTTTTTTATACATACAGATAAAATCAACGTATGACTGAGCATGCCGGTACAGACTAGGCTGCTGCATGATGGTAAAAAAAAAGACTACGGAAGCCCCCTCCCCTTTCCCCTCCCCCTCTCCGCTAGATCCAAAGTTTTCTTGTGTCTTCTACTAATCGGGTATAGATGAAACAGCATTTGACCTGCTGTTCCCATTGTAATGTGCTGTTTCAGGGGGTGTAGTTGTAGTTATCCGACCTCATATGACCCTGGCTATTGTGTCTCACAGGGTTCCTGTCCTCACATGACCCTGGCTATTGTGTCTCACTGGGTTCCTGTCCTCATATGACCCTGGCTGTTGTGTCTCACTGGGTTCCTGTCCTCTTATGACCCTGGTAATTGTGTCTCACTGGGTTCCTGTCCTCATATGACCCTGGCTATTGTGTCTCACTGGGTTCCTGTCCTCATATGACCCTGGCTATTTTGTCTCACTGGGTTCCTGTCCTCATATGACCCTAGCTATTGTGTCTCACTGGGTTCCTGTCCTCTTATGACCCTGGCTATTGTGTCTCACTGGGTTCCTGTCCTCTTATGACCCTGGCTATTGTGTTGTGTCTCACTGGGTTCCTATTTCTACTTGAAATATTTGTCCTCGTATGCCTCTGTTTGTTGTGTCTCCCTACATGCCCGTCCTCATATGATCCTGACTGTTGTGTCTCCCTAGCTACCCCACCTTATATGACCTTGGATGTTGTATCTACCTAAGTACCCGTCATTATATGGCCCTGGTTGTTGTGTCTTCCTAGTTACCCGTCATTATATGACCCTGGTTATTGTGTCTTCATAAGTACCCGTCATTATATGGCACTGGTTGTTGCGTTTTCCTAGTTATCCGTCATTATATTGCCTGGTTGTTGTGTCTTCCTAGTTACCCGTCATTATATGACCCTGGTTATTGTGTCTTCATAAGTACCCGTCATTATATGGCACTGGTTGTTGCGTTTTCCTAGTTATCCGTCATTATATTGCCTGGTTGTTGTGTCTTCCTAGTTACCCGTCATTATATGACCTTGGTTGTTGTGTCGTCCTAGTTACCCGTCATTATATGACCCTGGTTATTGTGTCTTTCTAATTACCCATCATTTTATGGCCTGGTTGTTGTGTCTTCCTAGTTACCCGTCATTATATGACCTTGGTTGTTGTGTCTTCCTAGTTACCCGTCATTATATGACCCTGGTTATTGTGTCTTCATAAGTACCCGTCATTATATGGCACTGGTTGTTGCGTTTTCCTTGTTATCCGTCATTATATGGCCTGGTTGTTGTGTATTCCTAGTTACCCGTCATTATATGACCTTGGTTGTTGCGTTTTCCTTGTTATCCGTCATTATATGGCCTGGTTGTTGTTTTTTCCTAAGTACCCGTCATTATATGGCCCTGGTTGTTGTGTCTTCCTAGTTACCCGTCATTATATGGCCTGGTTGTTGTTTTTTCCTAAGTACCCGTCATTTTATAGCCTGGTTGTTGTGTCTTCCTAGTAAAAAAAATGACGTCGCCGTTTAAAACGTTGCTTTTGATTGGCTGATGCAGCAGCGTATTAATTTGTAAGAAAAAAGAGTACATCAATAAAGTGAATTTTTGCAGATTATAGATTAAATTATAAGGATTAAATTGAATTCATTTTTTATGTGATGGGGCTATAACACAAAAACCGGAGTGTACTCTCATCATAAACCGCTAAGCAGTTTATTTAGAGTACACTCCGGTTTTTTGTGTTATACCGCCATAACATAAAAAAATAGATTTAAGTTAATCCTTAAATATTTAGTTTAGATCTCTCATTTTGAAAACAGCGACGTACCAATGAGAAAACCCACGTTGTCGGATATATAATCCCATATATTACATTGCGCATGCCCAATCTGGAAATCGAACCCCGGTCGTCTTGGTAGAAAGCCAGTGCAATATCCACTGTGCCATCCGATCACATTTCTACAGTCTTAAGCTTTGTTGTCTTATAGTAATTGTTGAACTTAAGATCTGACATATCCAATGTGAAATGTGAATTAGAAAAGAATCGATTAATGGATTTACACTGCACAATATATTTGTAAGTCGTCTGTTGGTTTTTGTTTTCATAAAAGCTTCAGTTTATTTTCATTTGTTTAACAACAGAGTACTTTTGACCTGTCAGAAGTAGAATGTAAATTAATATATTACAACAGAATTGATTAATTGATTGACACTGAAATAGATTTCAATGGCAGATAACGTGACGTTGTATTATGTGTATGTCGTGTTGAAACTGATTACCTCTTCATGTTTTCAACTTTGGCAGGTTTGAGAGAATGTGTTTAATTTCTTATCGCGTTTATTTCACAAACATTCTCACTCACTGATACAAATGAAATCAATTTCGTGTGGAGCGTGCATACATACATGAATAAACGGTAAAGGTGAAAGTGATTGTTTTTTGAAATTCAAATGTAATCATCGAATAACTGCCATAAAAGTACTAGCATGACATCGTGTTCACATATCCTCAACAAAACCCAAGTATTCAAAAGGCAACTAACCTATTCCGGTAAATATCATTAAGCTTAATGCAAAATAAAAAAGGCTCAGAACAAGAATTGAAGCTTGTTTGGATTTGGCTAAGTTTATGACTTAAATAATGCTCTACTTCATGTGGTACTGATATCTCAATATGTCAATAGTACACTTGGGAGGCGTAAAATGTCGCCGATATGGTCGATAATTCATCACATAAAAGTCAAGAATAACTTAGAATTGGTGAATAATTCTGTTTATGCATTGTGATCACTTTGATCAGTTCAGCGATTTCGCACTGAACGAACCATAGTTGTTTCACACGTTCGTGACGTCATTGCAATAACCATGGTCATTGGACGACGAGGTTCACTGATGAAATTCCGTGTCATTGATTGTTTGCATTTTTATGCAATAGGTACACGTGTATGCCAACCGGACAAAAGCTAATTCAATGAATATCGTTTTTTCTTTGTCCAGTTGATATTCATTTACATTACATGTACATGCATTTCAATATTTATATTTACCATGTTTTAATATGTTTATCTCATTAAAAGTAATCAATTACACTTGTCATGTTTCGGCATTGAGCTCAAATAATATGTATCTATCGGGTATGCTTTATCAATGAATTGAGAGGTCTTCGCCTTGGGATTATCAGTGGGATTCAACGTAAAAAGTATGACGCCATAGTAATTATGACGTCAACAATGTATGACATTCATAAAATTGGTGGGGTTATATAGTGACAAAGTCATATTTAAACAAAAGTTTCATTGTGTAGTTCAGACATGGCAACATGGATGTCAATCCATTCACAATATTTTAACAACAAACTGAAATACAATGATATAGAACGGCACCTAAGTCACCTTCCACAACCCTGTCTGCAGCATCAGGCTGATTGTATTTCGGGTTTATCTATGGTGGCTGATTTCTGCCATCTCGCCTTTTCGCCTTTTCGCGTAATTTTTTACGCGAAAACCCGCCGAACGATAATTACCTTGTAAAAATTAAACAAGGCGAAAACCCGCCGAACGGCGGGTTTTCGTGTAAATTTTATAAGGCGACAACCCGCCGTTCGGCGGGTTTTCTCGTAGTGAAGAAGGCGAAAACCCGCCGTTTGGCGGGTTTTTGCGTAAATTTTAGAATATTTTAAGCTACACGAAAAGACGAAAAGGCGAGAAAAATAACACGAAAAGGCGAGATTTTTTCAAGAACAAACGGCGCCTTTTCGTGTTCATTTTCTCGCCTTTTCGTGTTCATTTTCTCGCCTTTTCGTGTTCATTTTCTCGCCTTTTCGCCTTTTCGCGTAAAATTTACAAGGCGAAAACCCGCCGAAATTACGCGAAAAGGCGAGATGGCAGAAATCAGCCACCATATTTATCTTATGTTGTTAAACATTCTATTTACAAATAAGGTCATTCGTATATTATTGGGAATAACCGGACACATGTTGAAATACGCAAGTAGTGTGATGATTAATCTTAAATATCTGCTGCTTCTCTTCTTTCATGTAAATTATATGGAAGATAAATAATAATAATAAATAATTATACAATCGTATTGTTTAATGATACCTTGGTACGGATATGGGACCCTAATACTCCAGACCAGAAATATCTAGTTCATACCTCATTCAGCCTATTCGAATTCCCCTATTTTGTGTCACCTTAACGATCATACGTACAACATAAAATCGCATCCAAATCTGCTCCGGTAGAGACTAAGAGGTACAATGTACTCTTAAGTTCATCATAAAGACGCATGCCTTCGCATTAAATCCCCAGGTTTATAATTAATTGATGCATGTTTGGTTTTATAAACAATATATTTAACAGTGTAGTACCTCAGCGTGTGATCATTACTGTGCACTTACTGTTCAACCAAAACACAAAACGTGTAAAGGCTTCCGCCGCGCTGTTTAGGATTACCTTTGGAATGAAAGCACGCAATTTCTATATTCCATCTATTTGAAAATATGCAAGAAACAAATATTTTTTCACAAGAATAAGACAAACTGTACAAGCTGAATTTCTCAAAAGTGAAAATAACTCTTTTTTGGATTCTAAGATAAAAAGACAATGTGAAATTCGCTGAGAACGTTTAACACCATCAATTAAAGGACTTTAATGAAATTTCGCTGATGTTTTTTCCAGGGAAATTTATTGCTTTTACTCTGACAAGCATGTGTAAATGTAGCTTAAAGAAAAAGTTTCAAAATGCAGCCATGAAATGGCAGACACAAACAACATTAAGCGGTGATTATGACTGCGGACGTCACAAAAGGGCCCAAAACGAACCACATGATCTCAAACGATGCTTAAAGAACTCACTCTGATGTTCATTAAAGCATATTGCATCAACATGAAGAACGAAATTCAAAAAAGGCCCAAAATGAAAAGACCAGTTGTTTAAAAGGGTAAGCGTCTTCTGTTTCATCGACGACACCCGTCTTGTAAAACTAGGTAACGTCCAAGTACATGTCACGTCCTCAAAGTGAGATCTGAGGTATTTTAAGTTAAGGTTTCACTTGCTAGTTAACCAGGGTAATGGGGTCGCTAATGGCGCACATTGCTTTGTTGCTTTCAGATCGGTTATCATAATGCGATAATCTGCTCGTATCTATTTTTAACATAATGATATCATATAAGTCCCCAGTATCTTCAAATCGTAAACAACATACTAAAGAAAGTTGCTATTTAAACAAAAATGTATGTGCTCGGACACGTGGCACAATTTCCGTATACTTGTGGTACCTTGCATGTTTTTCTCATAAAAAAAGCTCAGAATTTGATCGGTCAGATACCGATGAACGTATGTTTGCACATGTATTGTATGTCTAGAACCACCTATGCCTTTTCGATTTTTCGTGTGTTACAGTAACAAAGAATCATTTACGTAGTTACAAGTCTAGTTCTGACAAACTGAAATTTCCCTGATGGTTTCGTCATAAAATTTAAAGGCATAAATATTTAAAGGAAACTATATATAAATGTACAAAATGTATAAAAAAATACCGCTTCGTTATATCATTTGTACGGATGTTTAGTACTATATGAGATAATTTAAGCTACTTGCCTATACATCCTTAAATCAGCGGGGACACAGCTTAACGTCAGCTTTCTGTGATTAGTGAGAAAATCTTGGATGATTTCCAATTCACACCCTGATTTTTTTCAGCTTGAAAGATCTGCCATTCGCGGCAATGCCATGCAATCTTTGTCGAAGCATGCTACCGCATATATAATACTTGTCTTGCGGAATAACATGAACCCTTGGATCATCTTAAAAGTGTACGCCCCGACAGAGGTTACCAGTACTTTTACCGATTTGTAGAGTTAACGACGTTCAATGGGAGCCCAACTCATGCCGCTCTATAAATTTGATGGAATTATGTTGGTCTGATGAGACTTTTTTGAACACAAATTATACAGGACAAAATTAGGAGCGTTTAACCTCGTTCGGAAGCGGAAACCGCATACACACGTGTATATATGCACGGGATAATGATGGACAACCAAGACTCCCGCTATCGACACTGACAAACGTCCAAGAATAATCTGATTTGGACAGAGACAGATTTCATGAAGAAGTCTTCTCAGCGACGTGGACCAGACGTCCTGTACGGCATTGCGTCGGGTCGTATTTCCGGGAGGGCTGGTGATGGGTGTGACTTGTATCTATATATATATGTTGTTTATTTCATATCAGTGACAGGCAGCGGGACTGTATTGGACCAGTTGTTGATTTCTAATAGTTTTCTGCGAATTTTCTTTGATTGAAAACATGGAAATAAATATCTCAGACAGAAATTGACCAGATAAGATTTCGGAGAGATCGTTTCAATCTGTCTTCCTCGGTGAGGCAATAGTGAATATATATCAATCAAAAAATAAAATAGGGAACCTTTACAGCATCGAGTTTCATTTAGAAGGCAGTTCGGTATTGCAATGTTAAAATTGTAGCTAGAGACTACAGTGCTACCATTTCAAACATATGCATATTTCACCTTTTTTACTGAATTAATTGCAATGTTCACATTCCCCTACATCAACACAATAATTTCATCAATTACAAAAACTACTTAATTCTTCATCGCTTAAATGAAAATAATAATCAAACCTAAAAACATAACCGAATCTTAGGTGTGTATGAATTAGCTGCGTAGCGTAGTGAAGCTTTAAATACCTTTGCAGACATGAAATACGTTTTAAGACAGATGATAGTTCTCTTTTATCCATATAAAACTATGAAACTTTGACAAATATTCATATATACTATATGATATGGATCTAATCTATATTCCCCTTCTTCATTGTCCGTCTTTTTAGAAATAAATGTCTCCGTACTATGATATGCAAAGATTGCAAACCCCATTTCAGACGATCGACATTTCATCTAGCCAACTATAGTTTGCAATAATCCGTTGCCTATACATCAAAGTTATGGCCGACAGAGATGCTCTAGCTCAACACTAGATACTGAAACCATCCCCTTCTTCCCTTCATCGTATGAAATGTATGGAACAGTGTAGTTTGCTCTGACGAGACGATGTAAGACCGATATCATTGGAATTGTGTAACGGCGCGACGGTATTGAATAAAAAAGGTTTTAACACGTTTAACGGCAAATCATTTCCTTTCTTCAAAAGTCATCTAAAGTTTCCTTTTTTTCTCAATTGTTTTTCTTCTTTCAAAAATTGCGCTGCAATATACCATGCGTGTCTATACATAGTTTTATATTCAAATAGGACGTATTAACTGCAAGTTTCATAATTGTGCATGGCAAACCAAACAAAACAAAAAAACGAGAAAAAAACCCACCCAAAACCGGATTAACAAATATGAATTATTATTATATTCGTGAAGCTGAAAATGCTTTCAAATTATCGGTAACAGTTATTATTCGTGAAGATATTTTTAACGGGAAGCGAGGCAGTCATGTTTCGGTAATGATGCCATTTCAGTACATATCTTTAACCATTAATAGTGAAACGTATTGATAACAGTTTTATTAGCTAATGGAAACAGTCACTGCTACAGTAAAGCACGCAGGTGAATGGAAAACATATGTTAGTCTTTCAAAACGACAAAAATATACGTTTTTGATTTCACAACAGGCCCAAAAAACCTCTGAATAAGAAGATAACGACTGATGTCTTTGTAATTATTAGTAACGCCCTCTGACGGAGAAATTGCGAAACAAGAAGAGAAAAACAGGTCTAAGACATTACAGTATTATTTAGTATGATGTAATATTTCTTCTCGAACTTCGGAGTACACTGCACTCAGGTGTACGCCAAGCGCAGACAATGTAAACACCATACTGAAGCCTTTACTGCGAATGGCGACTTGCTGCAATAGCTGGTTTACTCTAATAGGCCTTACCCAAAATTGCTGTTATTTCCCCTTGATAGGTCAAAATAGTGGATGCAAGATGGACTTCTGGGAAGTGTTTTAATGAAGATTTGGCACCAAGTGACAATCAGATAACGTCATTCCCATTATGACGTCATAATTACATGGCGCAAATTCATTTCAGAAACACTTCTCTATGTAGCCATGATATTTTAAACGAAATTATTGTTTGAATATTTTGTTTAACACTTCTTATAAAAAAGTACTAACACAAAGAATTTTTTTTATTGTGATCGACACGGTTTTGCTTCCAACAAACACTATCTATGTTAGGAAAAGATAGAAATTTTACCTTTTGCACTAATTATATCTATATAGGTTTCGGTAAATTATCTGTGTCTCAAATCATTCATAATAGCGTGAGGCAAGAAGTATCCATAATAAGCCACGCTGATCTGCATAACCGTGAACCACTTTCTCCATCAACTGGAACCATATTCTGCATGAACTGGAACCACTTTTTCCATGAACTGGACCACTTTCTCCATGAACTGGAACCACTTTCTCCATGAACTGGAACCACTTTCTCCATGAACTGTAACCACTTCCTCCATCAACTGGAACCACTTTCTCCATCAACTGGAACCACTTTCCCCATAAACTGGAATCACTTTCTACTTTAACTGGACCACTTTCTCCATCAACTGGAATCACTTTCTACATTAACTGGAACCACTTTCCCCATAAACTGGAATCACTTTCTACATTAACTGGACCACTTTCTCCATGAACTGGACCACTTTCTCCATCAACTGGAACCACTTTCTCCATGAACTGGACCACTTTCTCCATCAACTGGAATCACTTTCTCCATCAACTGGAACCACTTACTCCATGAACTGGAACCACTTTCTCCATGAACTGGACCACTTTCTCCATCAACTGGAACCACTTTTCTCCATGAACTGGAACCACTTTTTCCATCAACTGGAACCACTTTTCTCCATGAACTGGACCACTTTCTCCATCAACTGGAACCACTTTTCTCCATCAACTGGAACCACTTTCTCCATCAACTGGAACCACTTTCTCCATGAACTGGACCACTTTCTCCATGAACTGGACCACTTTATCCATCAACTGGAACCACTTCCTCCATCAACTGGAACCACTTTCCCCATAAACTGGAATCACTTTCTACATAAACTGGAATTACTTCTCCATAAACTGGAACTATGGAAGTATCCATAATAAAACACGCTGATCTGCATAACCGTGAACCACTTTCTCCATCAACTGGAACCATATTCTCCATGAAATGGACCACTTTCTCAATCAACTGGAACCACTTTCTCCATGAACTGGACCACTTTCTATATCAGCTGGAACCACTTTCTCAAGCAACTGGAACCACTTTCTCCATGAACTGGACCACTTTCTCCATCAACTGGAACCACTTTCTCCATCAACTGGAACCACTTTCTCCATCAACTGGAACCACTTTCTTTATCAACTGGCACCACTTTCTCCATCAACTGGAACCACTTTCTCAATCAACTGGAACCACTTTCTCCATCAACTGGAACCACTTTCTCCATCAACTGGAACCACTTTCCCCATAATTTGGAATCACATTCTACATAAACTGGAATTACTTTCTCCATAAACTGGAACTATTTTCTACATAAACTGGAACTATTTTCTACATAAACTGGAACTATTTTCTACATAAACTGGAATTACTTTCTCCATAAACTGGAATTACTTTCTCCATAAACTGGAACTATTTTCTACATAAACTGGAACTACTTTCTCCTTAAACTTGAACCACTTTCTCCATAAACTGGATTTACTTCCTACATAAACTGGAACTACTTTTTCCATAAACTGGAGCCACTATCTACATAAACAGGAACTACTTTCTACATAAACTGGAACCATTTTCTCCATAAACTGGAACTATTTTCTACATAAACTGGAACTACTTTCTCCTTAAACTTGAACCACTTTCTCCATAAACTGGATTTACTTCCTACATAAACTGGAACTACTTTTTCCATAAACTGGAGCCACTATCTACATAAACTGGAACTATTTTCTCCATCAACTGAAACTATTTTCTACATAAACTGGAACTACTTTCCCCTTAAACTTGAGCCACTTTCTTCATAAACTGGATTTACTTCCTACATAAACTGGAACTACTTTTTCCATAAACTGGAGCCACTATCTACATAAACTGGAACTACATTCTACATAAACTGGAACTATTTTTTACACAAACTGGAACAATTTCCTCCATGAACTGGACCACTTTCTCCATGAACTGGACCACTTTCTCCATCAACTGGAACCACTTTCTCCATCAACTGGAACCACTTTCTCCATCAACTGGAACCACTTTCCCCATAAACTGGAATCACTTTCTACATAGACTGGAATTACTTCTCCATAAACTGGAACTATGGAAGTATCCATAATAAAACACGCTGATCTGCATAACCGTGAACCACTTTCTCCATCAACTGGAACCATATTCTTCATGAATTGGACCACTTTCTCAATCAACTGGAACCACTTTCTCCATGAACTGGACCACTTTCTATATCAGCTGGAACCACTTTCTCAAGCAACTGGAACCACTTTCTCCATGAACTGGACCACTTTCTCCATCAACTGGAACCACTTTCTCCATCAACTGGAACCACTTTCTCCATCAACTGGAACCACTTTCTCCATCAACTGGCATCACTTTCTCCATCAACTGGAACCACTTTCTCAATCAACTGGAACCACTTTCTCCATCAATTGGAACCACTTTCTCCATCAACTGTAACCACTTCCCCCATAAACTGGAATCACTTTCTACATAAACTGGAATTACTTTCTCCATAAACTGGAACTATTTTCTACATAAACTGGAACTATTTTCTACATAAACTGGAACCACTTTCTCCATGAACTGGACCACTTTCTCCATGAACTGGACCACTTTCTCCATCAACTGGAACCACTTTTCCCATAAACTGGAACCACTTTCTCCATCAACTGGAACCACTTTCTCCATCAACTGGAACCACTTTCCCCATAAACTGGAACCACTTTCTCCATCAACTGGAACCACTTTCTCCATCAACTGGAACCACTTTCTCCATCAACTGGAACCACTTTCTCCATCAACTGGAACCACTTTCTCCATCAACTGGAACACTTTCTCCATCAACTGGAACCACTTTCTCCATCAACTGGAACCACTTTCTCCATCAACTGGAACCACTTTCTCCATCAACTGGAACCACTTTCCCCATAAACTGGAATTACATTCTCCATAAACTGGAACTATTTTCTACATAAACTGGAACTATTTTCTACATAAACTTGAACCACTTTCTCCATCAACTGGAACCACTTTCTCCATCAACTGGCACCATTTTCTCCATCAACTGGAACCACTTTCTCAATCAACTGGAACCACTTTCTCCATCAACTGGAACCACTTTCTCCATCAACTGGAACCACTTTCCCCATAAACTGGAATCACTTTCTACATAAACTGGAATTACTTTCTCCATAAACTGGAACTATTTTCTACATAAACTGGAACTATTTTCTACATAAACTGGAACTACTTTCTCCTTAAACTTGAACCACTTTCTCCATAAACTGGATTTACTTCCTACATAAACTGGAACTACTTTTTCCATAAACTGGAGCCACTATCTACATAAACAGGAACTACTTTTTCCATAAACTGGAGCCACTATCTACATAAACAGGAACTACTTTCTACATAAACTGGAACCATTTTCTCCTTAAACTGGAACCACTTTTTTAATAAACTGGAGCCACTATCTACATAAACAGGAACTACTTTTTCCATAAACTGGAGCCACCATCTACATAAACAGGAACTACTTTCTACATAAACTGGAACCATTTTCTCCTTAAACTGGAAGCACTTTCCCCTTAAACTGGAACCACTTTTTTAATAAACTGGAGCCACTATCTACATAAACTGGAGCCACTATTTACATAAACTGGAACTACTTTCTACATAAACTGGAACTACTTTCTACATAAACTGGAACAATTTTCTCCTTAAACTGGAACCACTTTCCCCTTAAACTGTAACCACTATCTACACAAACTGGAACCATTTTCTCGGATTTTCTTTTTTTCACACATTTGCTACTTTTTTGGTGTTTTTTTTCCCAAGCACCGCTGGCTAACCCTTTAAATAATGTAGTCACTATTATACTAAACATGTTTTTGAATCATGATGCCTCAGTTCTCACTTTGGGGACTTGACATTCATTTGGATGTGACTTAGACTTATATGGTGGATACCGAATATATCTCAATGAGACAAAGATGGCGACTAGGCAATTTACTCAAAGTCTTCATCAACCTGCATCTCTCGATTACTTTTGCCGTTAGTGTTCTCGTCAGCAGCAGAAATCTATCCCGAAAATCGAAATCGTCACATTGATGTCATAGCTTTATAATACATGCATTAAGCTGCCAACAAATTTAAATTATGTTGCATTAGGCTGTATATCTTTATTGGCAGCTAGGTTCACGTACATTGTAAGGTGAGCATCGCAGTGTAGACAATACAAGTGTCCGTGTGTATTTTGGAAACTGCAGTATTTTCGTGCAATAGTCTGGATCTTTAGCCGATTTTAGTCCTGCATCATTTGAGTATACAGCCGAAAGATCCTATATTATGTACTCACCCGGCCACACCATACTGGCATCAAGTGAACCAGTCATTTCACTCACAATGTTGATCATCACGCAGGGAGCAGAAACTACATTTGTTTGAGACTCTGGTATGTCTCGGCCAAGGAACATAACACAAAGCCTTTCTCACAGGGATGAACGCTCAATTAAGGTCAAATGTGAGGCGGTATCAAGAGAGACAAATCATAAAAAAGAAATTGTAAGAAAGACGACAACATTAAGATCCCAAGTTAAGTCGCCTCTTACGAAATTTGAATCGGATGTAGAAGAGTCTGCTGTATCCTTAATAAGTGGTCTTAGTGGCCAAGATGATGTTAAGTTGTCAGCCATTCTGCAACCTTCCGTGTTCCACCTCTGAATCTCACGTGTTCGCGGCCCTACGTGGGGCAGTTACCAGGCACTGGTCGTCGGTCTGCGGTTTTTCTCCGGGAACTCCGGCTTTCCCCCAACACCAAAACCACACACGTAATTAAATAATCAAAGCGTAAACATACAAACCCTTAGATAAGCTTCTAGACCATAACTTCCTCACGTTAACTACGAGTTGGCTGTCAGATTACTCTAAATGATACTCCATTTTACCTACAATTAGGATTTTGCACTTATACAGAAAATACGATTGGATAATTTGCCAGGTTAACGCATTGCATCATGCCGAAAGGAACTACATAACACTACATGACAAACGCATAAAAGTGAGAAATAAAATCCTATTCAACATTATTATTGTCTTATCCTGCAATTAAAATCTAGATATTCTTGTAAAAATAACTCCAACATAAACTAGTCTAAGAGTAAATCCTATACAATTATAGGACTCGAGCTGTTTATATTAAACTTTGCCACATCATAATTTGGTGATGTTTTAACACGAGAAGATGACAGGAGCACCTTACAATTAGACAAGAAACAGAGATGTTAAATTTCCCATAAATCGGCTTAATCTTCGTTATAAATGGAAAGAATAATAAATCTGTAGGATTTTGCGATAAATCGGCTAAACCTAAAGCCAGGAAGTACAGAAGCCTTTTAAATACTATCTCCCGGCCCGCGGAGAAGTATTCTATATGTGTCTGCCTCTGAACCATGTTGAAGAGATTTTACAACTTCCATGTCAACTGGGGGTTTGGATATGTACTGAGGTCTTTTCAAATTGAGACACGTCCATTTTACCCAGACTACTTCCGGAGTGACAGCTGAAACGTATTATGGGTAATTTCACGTCGTTAGCTGACAAGTCTATTCGTGTGATGACATATCCGCTGGGACGAGAATCCGATAAAAGATTGGAAACAACACAAATATACTACAACAAAGGGAGGATAAAGCTTGGAATAAACAAACGTAAACCTGCTACATTTTGTAAACCTTATATGGCGGAGGCTTTATATTAAAGTTTATACGTAGTTTTCATGTGCGCAATAAATCAGCTTGTTTGTCATCAATAACAGTTCAACATACTAAAGTACATTCTGATGTTTTCGATCTTTAAAAGGTCTTAAGCTTCATCAAAAATATGGTCGCACTGCAAATCCCAAAAATGTTGGTTAATATATCTTTCTGACAAGTTTTACATTGTGCAGCTGTAAGAGGACAAAAAGAGAGACAAAAGAAATAAGATAACGCTTCCGTTACGACAATAATTTAGCTTCCCCCCTTCAACAAGCAACAATGTGACATCAATGAACCATCTGTGAAAGTCAATGCTGATTAATGGGACGGAAGTAATATTATGAAATAGTTTTATAACCTTTGTTTGAATTTTTAAAACCTGTCTTTGATGTTGGTTTATATATTGTTCCAATCCAATTAACGCTACACTGGGAACGTAGTAATTACCTTGATAGGGCTCACACACCTTGAAGAGGGCAGCCCTTGAGTTCTCCCATAGGTATTAATTGTTCCAATATTTGAAAAAAAATCTCATTACATCAGCATTGCTAATGGCCAGACAACTTGATTGATAATTTAACGTTATGCTGATAGGTCCTTACACTTAATATCCGTCCGAGTAAACAGAACCCCCTCAACTGTTGACAAAATGAATTAAATTCCGACAATTCTGCAAATATCAATATTTGTATAATGTTTGAACTGGGGTGATTGCTTTTCACAATGTTTTACATTTCACTATCTAGGGCAACTGGGTAATAAGTGAGAGTTAATACACGTTTTAATAGTAGTCGTATTGCAATGTGTTTTAATGATATTGGATGATATAGCTCAGATGGTCCTAATAAATATAAAAAATAAAGGTTCGACTAATCAAATTAATCTAACATAATGTAATTACACTATCAATGACACCACCTTAAACCAAACACGTGTCACGTCAGGGTAAAGAACATGACCATATATTGCTTGATCTGTTACTGGTATCATATTGATGGAATCCGTGGAAACAACCTTTGTTCTTTTTCACTCTCTTCGACCTTTGAATGATAATGCGTCTCTGTTTTAAGCAGCGTCCCATGGACACTTTGGAAAGGGGTGATTAAACTTGAAATTTGGTGACATTAATAGGACTCCCAAGAAATCAAGATGGATTCGAGGCAGCAAAACCAAGTCAAGGTTGAATTCCAATGTTCCATAGGACTAACAGGAGCATTGTTCGTTTAAGCATTAAATAAAGAAAATTACAAATTAATTAAAACCTGTGATAGTGCTTAATCGTCATTTAAAAGGTCAATCCTGAAATAAACGGCAAGCAGACCGCAACATCGGCAAAGTATGGAATGGAAACCGGCAAACAGACCGCGACCTAAGCAAAGTATTAAATGAGGACCGGCAAACAGACCGCGACCTAGGCAAAGTCTGAAATGGGGACCGGCAAAAAGACCGCGACCTAGTCAAAGTATGAAATGGGGACCGACAAACAGACTGCGACCTAGGCAAAGTATGAAATGGGGACCGACAAACAGCCTGCGACCTAGTCAAAGTATGAAATGAGGACCAACAAACAGACTGCGACCTAGTCAAAGTATAAAATGGGGACCAACAAACAGACTGCGACCTAGTCAAAGTATGAAATTGGGACCGACAAACAGACTGCGACCTAGTCAAAGTATGAAATGAGGACCAACAAACAGACTGCGACCTAGGCTAAATATGAAATGAGGACCGACAAAAAGACTGCGACCCAGGCAAAGTATGAAATGGGGACCAACAAACAGACTGCGACCTAGGCAAAATAGGAAATGATGGCCGACAAACAGACCGCGTCCTAGGCAAAGTATGAAATGAGGACCAACAAACAGACTGCGACCTAGTCAAAGTATGAAATTAGGACCGGCAAACAGACCGCGACCTAGGCAAAGTATGAAATGAGGACTAACAAACAGACTGCGACCTAGTCAAAGTATGAAATGGGGACCGGCAAACAGACTGCGACCTAGGCAAAGTATGAAATGAGGACCAACAAACAGACTGCGACCTAGTCAAAGTATGAAATGGGGACCGGCAAACAGACTGCGACCTAGGCAAAGTAGGATATGAGGGCCGACAAACAGACCGCGTCCTAGGCAAAGTAGGAAATGAGGACCAGCAAACAGACCGCGACCTAGGCAAAATTCGAAATGAGGGCTGGCAAACAGACCGCGACCTAGGCAAATTATGAAATGAGGGCCGACAAACAGACCGCGTCCTAGGCAAAGTAGGAAATGAGGACCGGCAAACAGACTTCGATACTGGTACTATGTGCGCCCACTTTTTAACTGTACATTGTCTTTGAACATGATTTTAGGGCGTGATTGTAACCATTGTCTGATCTTTACCACCAGCCTCCAACATGAATTGTGCGTGTGCTCATACATGTGGATGCTCATGGTAGGTGGCCTTTATGATAACTGGTCGGTGTCCAATAAAATATAGGAACGGGCAAACCAGCGGCAACATTGGTAAAGTAGGAGATATAAACTTACATAAAAGGGCGACAACTGTGTTATAAGTTATCAAGAGTTTGACACTGACTTACATAAAAGGGCGACAACTGTGTTATAAGTTATCAAGAGTTTGACACTGACTTACATAAAAGGGCGACAACTGCTTTATAAGTTATCAAGAGTTTGACACTGACTTACATAAAAGGGCGACAACTGTGTTATAAGTTATCAAGAGTTTGATATAAACTTACATAAAAGGGCGACAACTGTGTTATAAGTTATCAAGAGTTTGATACAGGCTTACGTAAAAGGGTGACAACTGTGTTATAAGTTATCAAGAGTTGGATACAGATTAACATAAAAGGGCGACAGCTGTGTTATAAGTTATCAAGAGTCTAATTTGTGTGGAAAATAACATTTTTAATAACATTTCATCATCATGCGCATATGTGCATTTTTTTTAGAAAAATCATTAAGTAAAACTTTTTAGATAACCGTATATTCTTGATTTGTAATAGAAAAAATGCACCGTTCATTACAAAATGTCTCTTTTTGACATCATGTCAAAAAGAGAATCATCTTGAATTTAACTGCTTTTTGGCAGACAGCTGTGTTCCCAGTATACATGCAAACAATATTAAACGTACAGAAATGACTTTTATTGCAATAAATATCATTTAATAAGGGCACTTTTATAGAAATAGTAAAAGGTCATATGTCGCAAACGAACTTAAAGATAGTAATGATTGACATATCTTAGAAAGGTTTTTTATAAAATTATTTGCAATCGTCTTTGAGAGTAATGTTTTATATCTATCTTAAAATGTATTTGATCGTGTGCAGCTGAGTGAAAATTAAAGTACATCAGGCAACTAAATTGACAGAACACCACACCAGTGAGTTGGATTAATTGAAAATGACAGCTAGTTTCTTCCAGGGATAAGGTATGGATGTGTGTGAAACTGAACGCCGTTAGTGTGCGTTAGAGAGTTGATTGTAATGGCTTGTTTAAAGTAACAGAGCAGGGTCTTTTGATTGAGTTACAAAGTGCGTTTTAAAAGTGCTGAGGACTTTTGAAAAGTCATCTTTTCAATTCGTTAGACAATAGGTATGAGGTATTTTGAATGTTAGAAACACCTTAACATGCAATAACATTGATTGAAAACACAACACTGCGATATACAATACATGTTCAAAATAAATAATTATATATTTTAAAAAAAACAAAAATTAAAATCAAAAATAAAAAAAAAGATAAATCCCGGCTAAACTAATCAGATACAGAACCATTTAACGAGGAAAAGTACATGCACTAGCTCTTATCAGTTTTTGAGAAGAAGCCTTTTATTGACACCGGTAGTAATTAGAAAGTTCCTAGAACAGTAGGAAATATGACCTTAGTGATTTTCGCCGGTAGCATTCGGTGCTAGAATTCCTTAGATGACCGTGCTGTAAACTTGTGAATGTACAACAATAGTTTTAAAAAGTGCTAATGAAACAGAGTGGCCTAACGATTAAGTAAAATAGTGAGCTTAACTAGTTCTGTAGAATTTACACAATGCAAATGCTGATGGTTTTAATCATATTTGTCTTTTTTTTCTTGTACGTCCTTTTAACATGTACAACCAGGGTCATTTAAAGACGTACCAGGTTTCGGAGTTGGAGGAACGCTGGAGTACCACAGAAAACCACCGACCTACGGTCAGGACCTGGCAACTGCCCGACGTGTGTTTCGAACTCGCAACCTAGAGATAGAGTGCTGGTGGTAGAATGTCGGGATACGTATACCACACGACCCCTTTGAGAGGAATTCTGGTATTTAAAAGGGTTTAGTTTGTGGTATACGTCGTATTAACAAATATAGTAATTGGAGGACGTGTCAGGTCTTGGTGATGAAGGAGAGCCGGAACTCCTGGAAAAAACATCAACCTCCTGTCGCAGGTACCTTGCAACCGTTTCATGTAAACGTATCCGCAACCCAGAGACAGAGAGCTAGTGGTAGCAGAAGACTGGACGTATCATCTACTTTGTCAATGCAGTCCCGTTTTAGAGCGTACGATTCAGTGATGACAAAACTCTCGTGTAAGAAACGTTTCATTGCGTTAGAGAGATTTAACATGGACTTTAATAAATACTTCAGTTTCTAAGAATTGTGAATAAGGGGAAGGAACTTTGATGGCGTAAGAATAAATTTAAGTTCGATGATTGCTTGAATCTAGGAAACCGGGACCGCTTGCGTTAGAAATGTGTTTTCATAGTGCTCGCAGCATAGATGAATAATAAAAAAAAATAGAAAATATGCTATATATATATAGAAAAACGCACTTGGTCGGACTTTCTGCGACAACACTGAAAATGAGGGAAGCCAAGAAATTAGGAAGTTCAAGAATATAAATATAGACATCATAGGAAAAATAGGATGGGAAGAGGACCAGCAAGATTCTTTCAGCAGCATTCGAGCGTGTAATACATTTTATTATCTCCATAAGGAAGAACAGGGCACTATGATAGCTTTAGTGGAAGAGAAACGTGAGTTGATTGTATAATAAGAAACAAAGTGCTGTAAAAAGGAAAGATCATAGACGTTATTTAATAGTATTTTATGTTTGCACGATATTTTAGGATCTGCATGTGCAGTACGCTTAAATGATTTGAAGATTCATAACATTTGGCAAAAGTGGTGCATTGTATGATGACAAGGGATCCGAAACAGTCAACCATGATGTACTTTAAGGGTAGAAACAGATATCGGTTTTAAAACCTCAGCACATTTATTATGTCTGGAACTGAAGACCAGTCATCACTGCGATAAAAGCGTCAGCATGACAGGAACTTGAGGTCGTCTCTACTCTTGTCATAGATGGGATCATTAAACGAAGACTTGTTATGAAAACAAACGGAGAAATATAAATAACGGAAGTTATATCCTTTGGGAATTACAAATATCGCATCACGGCGAGACGCTTTCTGTCTGCATTGCATTATTAGGAAGGAAAATCAATATTCAGATTTTTTCCATCAATATTTTTCTAATATTCTAACTGGAAATGGTTTGATACTGTACCGGAAGTATCAAGTCTGTGTCCAGATTTGGTTAATTTAATACACGAGGGGGCTTTCAAAGGGGACATTTGAGCCGTAATACGTTATAAGAACTTTTATTTGTTTTCGAAACAATACATACCACAGAGTACGTGACGTAAAGACACACCAAGTATACTGCACCTTACAGCTGTTTCGTCCTTCTAGGACTCGTCAGTGATGTTACACCGTACAGCTAATTCGTCCTTCTAGGACTTGTCAGTGATGTTACACCATACAGCTGTTTCGTCCTTCTAGGACTCGTCAGTGATGTTACACCGTACAGCTGTGTCGTCCTTCTAGGACTCGTCAGTGATGTTACACCATACAGCTGTTTCGTCTTTCTAGGACTCGTCAGTGATGTTACACCGTACAGCTGTGTCGTCCTTCTAGGACTCGTCAGTGATGTTACACCATACAGCTGTTTCGTCTTTCTAGGACTCATCAGTGATGTTACACCATACAGCTGTGTCGTCCTTCTAGGACTCGTCAGTGATGTTACACCGTACAGCTAATTCGTCCTTCTAGGACTCGTCAGTGATGTTACACCATACATCTGTTTCGTCTTTCTAGGACTCGTCAGTGATATTACACCGTACAGCTGTTTCGTCTTTCTAGGACTCGTCAGTGATGTTACACCATACAGCTGTTTTGTCCTCCTAGGAATCGTCAGTGATGATACACCATACAGCTGTTTGGTCCTTCTAGGACTCGTCAGTGATGTTACACCATACAGCTGTTTGGTCCTTCTAGGACTCGTCAGTGATGTTACACCATACAGCTGTTTCGTCCTTCTAGGACTCGTCAGTGATATTACACCATACAGCTTGTTCGTCCTTCTAGGACTCGTCATTGCTGTTAAGCAAGGGCCTAAATAGTGAAGCCTAGGAGGCCACTAAGAAGACACAACTGGCCGAAAGAAGTATCCAAATCCAATAGGGAAGTACTAACCCTATGAAAGATGACGTAACACACATATATGCTGCATCTTTTAAATTAAGTAATAGATCCTTTTCAAATATTGAATAATTTCAAATGAGTATAATGTACATGCGAATGTTCTGAACCGTGCAGCTATTCGAATGAACTAAAATCTGGTATAAAAGTTACGGCAAACCTCCGCGACCTCTCTATGGTTGTACGCATGATATATTTTATCCATAGATGTGTATCTAGATCTTTTTCCTTCCTGATTATTCTTCTTTTAAATTGCGATTTTACCAAAATATCCAACGAAATGATCTTGATCATTGCCTTATGGCAACGAGGGTGCTCCTTTAATTATTCTGTGTTCAATTGATATTGTGTTATCTCCCTTGACTTCCTTGTTGACAAAATCCTGTCCCATAGCGGGTAAAAGTTTTGAATATGACTGGGAGGCTCCAAAAACAATCATATGTACTTAACATTAAACATAATCTTGAATGTACATTTTGTTTGTTTAACGACATTTAGAGCATTTGTTTTTTTCAAAATTGATATTTAGGATGTAAACAAAGTTTTGACGTGCAACCATGTTTTTTAGCGTTTGTATTGAAGGTCTTACCCCAGATAAATGTTACTATGTGTTGCATGCAATAGCATGCAATATACCATTTCAGCATAGTACAATTTTGAAATGGTTGCTGATAAGTCCCACTACATGTGTGTGCGGACATTACCTTCGTGTATTGTCTTTAAATCGCATTGGCTGTTAAAAACGTCATAACTGCAAAGAAACCGCCAATCGTGACAGAGCTGCAAACATGTCTTCTGTAGCGTAACCACGAAAAATTGCCGGGAACAAAATCAAGCTGCCGATTTATCAAATGCATGTTTGGCATAACCATGTCTCCATATGAAAGATGTCAGCTTTAGACATGAGACTGGTTAAGCGCCGGATCTATCGCTGACGATAAGTCGGCATCCTTACATACAAACTCATCAAATTAATACGAGATCTTGGAGCACCAGCCCAGTGTAACGACGGAGGATATCATTTTATTGCTTTTACGGTTTCTACGACACATTCGCTTGTATTCGCCGAGATCAGCATGTCATTCCCGCGGCCGATCAGCGTCAGGACCGGATCTCCCTGATTGTCCGGCTTATGTATAGGTATCTTATCCGCCAATAAAACTAGACTGGCAAGTGATTGAATACCCATTAGCCTAGGCGACAGATCGATAAATCGATATTCGGAGCTTGCTGTGACCTAGAAAGCTAGATGCATGGTAAATTGGGGGTTTTATAATTTGAACCATAGCAAAGATATTATTTTCGTTTTCTTGAGACTGACTTACTGTACGTCAATCGTATAAATGTTCTCAATTTTTTTACGAAGATGTGACTGATTTCTAGAATTAACAACGTCAATTTAGCTTCTCTTTCTTACCCGCCAAAATCTACTGCGTTTTGTGGTTCAGATGTGTCTTGAATAAAATGCTTACGCAAAAACTAGTTTTTAGATTCTTTCATGAAATATTAAAAAAACGCACCCTTTATTCGATAAATAAAAACCATTAACTAATACGGCCATTTATGCAAGAATAAAATATGTTTGACGTGACATGATATGTGAAGCGATCTTCGATCAACTAATAATTAGCAGTGTTCTTAAAAAGCTGTCAGTGATAAGCAAACTGACTATACTTGGATAAGGGATCGCCGTCTTGAGAGGAAAATAAAGGTGCGTATGGCCATCGTAATGTTCCATTAGAGTCTAGCGAACAAAGATACATATCCTTTTTTAACTGTAGATACAGACAATCTCCAGAGAGATGACCATTCACTTGTACTTAAATATCCAGACTGCCATCACTCTTAAAATTCAAGGTCACTTCCGTTAGTGTTGACGCATGTCCAATTGACAGTTCCGTTTTCCCAGGCGGAGTCTGTTCGACACCCGTCTAATGACACGTCAACGTGCAGTAGACCGGTGGCAATGTCGAACCATCATTACCTCTCCCAATTGGATAATAATTAGACAATTTCGAAGCCCGGATGTTGACTTTGTCTGTTACACAACGCGGATCAAGCTCGCAAAGACGCTTGTCTGGCATCCTGACAACTAGGACCTTGAATCGTGAGGGTCATAAAGGGAAATATTAAACATTTGTCGTAATAAAAGCTAAACGCGCTGGTGCAATTTCTATAGCAACGAGTTATTTCAAGGTTGTGAGTAAAGTCATATCGACACTTGGAAGATTTGTTTTTATTTCATGATCGAATTTAATGTTTTATTTTCATTTCTCTCAAAAAACTACCCATCCTTTTTAATATAAAAATGAGAAGGGATGAACATCATTAAACTGCATTAAGCCTCTAAGTGTTCATTGTACAATATACCATGGAACTCAAAATAGCTCGTTCGAAAGGCAAATTCACTGAAATAGCATACCTATACTGCTAACTTAAAGTAACGGTTTCTAAACAGCAAATCGTCATTAGAAACCAAATACAAACATCGCGGTACCAAAGCGGCAGTGGTTCGACTTTCCGATCGGACATGCTGTATCACTTGCCTGAGCAGGTGATAATCTGTAAAGTGGTAATTTGGTTTATCCCAATATCGCTGCTGCAAGCTACCTATGGTGGGGGGAGGGGGATGCAGTGGATAGTGCACTTGCCTTTCACCAACGCGGCCAGGGCTCGGGGAACCGGACCTGAAAACGTATTGGGTCTCCTAATCAACTACGTGGGTTTTCTCCAGGTACTCGTCCTTCCTCAATAAGACCCCTCGCGCACTAGCATCCGAGCTAACAAGAGTGATTGAAATAAGTTGGATAACTTGTGTCATAATTGTTGTAAAATAAATAAAGTTTGTTATTATTACAAGCACGCTTTCAACCGAGCTAAACTAGTATAATACTCTTTCCTGAACAGGAGTGTAAACCCGAATATGAAGAAAACAAAAAGTCTTTGGCGATACTTTACAAATTTAAAAAAACGCAAGATTGGAATTTTCCTATCTTATTACCCTGATCATGAAAAATAGCTTTCTCTCTTATTAAATCTACCAAAATAATCTCAAAAACATGCGTTTGAACTGGTTACCAGTTTGAAAATATCAACTATTATAATATTGGTATTCATCTTTCACAAAGGGAAGCGAGAGAATTATAGACGTTGGCTAGGTAAATTGTTTCAAAACTGTTGTGAAATTTGAAAAAAAAAATATTGTCGACTTTTCACCTCTCGTAAATTGCATATATCCAAACAATAAAGAATGATAAAGTCAAAACGACTTTATCTTATGTTGTTCAAATGATGTACATAATTATGTACTCGAGAAATTAAGGGGCCGCGGTGTCAAAGTGGTTAAAGTGTTTAAAATTCTGTGACCACTAGCCCTCCACCTCTGGGTCGCGGGTTCGAGGGCTACGTGGGACAGTCACGGTCCAAGCTAGTTAGTGTTTTGTTATCAAACCTGACACATCCTTAAATGACCATTACTATTAATGGAAAGTAAAATAAAAACAAACCAAGCTAAATAAAATTAACAACTTTGTATTTCACCAGAAAATATTGTGACTTGCTGAAACATTGAATTTTAGATAAACACATATAACAACTGATAGCTAAAAATAAGAGTGGGTATAAGTTTATTAGTATTATCTAAGTTTCATTTGAAGAAGGATTTCCTCTTCGCTAAGTTTATCGTCTTAAATCTTGAACAGGAGGACGAATTCCTGAATGTAAACTCGGCTGTCTAAATCGCGAAGGTCATTAACATACCGAAAGAGCATCGAACACATCTGGAGGAAATGGAGCTCTACTTAAAGATCAGCGGAATAAATACTTTGACGTGAAGCTAAAAGTAACCATCGAACCAGATAAGTATCTCTTGGCCGAAGTTAAATGTGTTTCTATATTATATAACAAATGACATGACAAGTGTATCTTGTATGATATAATGGCCCACAGTGATGTATCAGATTCCGAAACACTAGCTTCCTGGTAATATAATTTATTTGTCCTCAAACAAGACCGGATGTTCGCCCGAATTGATTCCAATGCGGAATGACATTTGTCCAGTAAGAGTAATAAGCACGTGACCATCACGTGTGACCTTGATTTATGTAGACATTTGTCTCGTGGGATCTTGTTAAGATCAGATCAACAAAGCTTTCCTAATCTCAGTTTTAAATCTAGGTTAATATGTTACCAGGAGGTTCGGTATTTTCGTTTGGTAGTTAAACAGATTTTAACTTACTGATATCATTTTTGGACACATTTACAAGTGGTATCTACAGAATGTAAAGTAATTTCGCCGTATTGACACATACAGTAGCAACTTGTTTAAGTGTAACTGACATTAATGAAATTCACCTTCTTTTTATAAACAGCTGTGCTTGTTAAACCAGATATATTATTTCTGTAGATGATTTCTATATAAGGAATTAAAATCATTCCTTAACTTTCATAATTCTATGAAAGGTCAGTCGTTACATTCATATTGAATGAAGCCCGCTATAGCTTCATGCTAAATATGGATGTAACGGCTGACATTTCATAGCACTACGAAAGTAAAAAGATTACTTTCAATTCATATGTTTACATGTTTACTTTAGAACAATTGCTTAATTTCATTCATATTTCTTTCAAATAATTATATTATTAGCTGCGTTTGTATGGGCGTCGTCATTTAAACTACATTGGCTGAACAGCCCAGTTTGAATGAAATTGGCGCCAATGATAATGATTAGTCATCTGAACGTTTGACGCAAAGGCATTATCCGTGTTATTCGAAGCGGAGCAACAAGACTCACATAGAACAAGCTTGGTCTATGACGTCATAAGTAAATCACGTGATACGTCTCGAGAACCATTGCTGTCATACTTTTATGAAAAACATTTTTCCTGGTAATGTTCATATAGTGGATTGCAGCGCAAATGTAAATATATATCTTTAAGATATTTTGTTATGATTTAAGACCAAATTGTTATATACAAATTCCGTTAACTTGACTTAAAGTTCTGCAACATCAAGTCACACTAACAACAGTATAACGATTGACATTAGAAAAGGTGCCACTGTATAAACTGATCTTTTAAGGTTTGGCGTGATTTAATTGTTTTTACGTCCTTTACATAGCTAGGATAAATTTAAGGACGGCCTCCAAGTGTATGCGATGTGGTAGTGTGTTTGTGTTGGATGTGTGTGTGTATTTGGGAGGCCGTGGTATGTTCGTATAAGCCTCCATGCGATAGTCTGGATCTTGAACTACAGGCCAAAAGTGGGGTAGTGTCAACAGAGACTTTAAGGGGAGAACATTGTTTAGAAAGGAAAGAAAAGAGAAGACCACAAATTTAGTTTCCTTCTACGATCATGCAACGGGGGCAGCAGATACAATTCCTTCGCCACACCTGCAGGGCATACCGATCTTATAACTAAATATTAGCATTGCCCCGCTGTTGTGACTGTGATTGTTCAATATTCCTTAAATGTACATATTTCTTGCAATTTACGTTCAAACGTTTATATATTTAAGTTTATTCTGTAGACATTTATTTGATATTTGTCGGTATTTATTTGTTTACTTTCTGCTAGTTTAAATGACACTAAACCTGAAAGAATCGTTCTAAGAAAGCTGATTACGACGAAGTAACGGCAAACGGCTCTGCATCTTACTTGCATTTCTTTGGGAGATATATTATAGTCAACTAAAGAAAGAAAGATCATCGAATAGTAAAAAAAAATGTCACTAAAATAAACATTGTTATTTTTAATGAACTGATATAAAAGCAAGATGTTTGTCTCGTGTTCAATTAACATCACGACAATACATTTCTTGGAATGAGTTGTTGACATCCAGACAGACCGCCCTTTTCTATAAATACGTTGAATAGACTAGCCGAAGTCTCGCCACAGATCCGTATGTCAAAGCTCAGTGGGGTCAAACTCCATGTTCACTTGTGACTCTACACATCAGAATCTGTCTCAATCTGGGATCAGGATCGTGTCACTGGTCCCGCCCTTCCTATAAGTGTACCATGTAGGTTTAATGACATATAGTGATGGTTTATGACTCACCGTTTGTTAAGACTAGTTTAGACTTAGTTTTAAAATATAAAATTATTTTACTTAGTTGTGTGATTTTTGAATCAATTGCAAAGTATGACATTTCAAGAAAGTAGAAGACTTTCTCTGGAGCAATATTTACTCCACACAAAAAGTAAGGATTGCTTTATGAATTATGTAATTCTCAACATATTCTCTCGAACCCTTCTCCCTTGAAACATGGTTTGCAGTATTTGTTCGAACTTCAAATTAAAACCTTTTCTCTGAAATGGTTAAACACATACTGACATAATCAGTATATGACGTACAACACTCATCAACGAGCATGGGTATATAACTATGTTGTTGAAGTCGCACCATGACCTCATGAGTAGATGGCAGTATGAGTGAAAGAATAAACGAGTAAAAATCAATATTCTAAATTGGAACACTTGCTTTTTCCATATCTGATTTTTTATCCAGGCTCCCTATCAAGCGTTTTGGTTCGGTAGTTGTGTTGTTTTTTGATGTTTTGAAAGCTGGAAGAAAGAGACTATATATCTATAAGTGAAGCTTTATATGGTGACGTCATAAGTTTTAAAAAAAGCTTATTATATAAATTGTTTTCCGGAAAGATGTCGTTGGCGCATGGAACAAAATGACGAACAGTATCCAGATTATTCATTTGCGTCTTATCTTTTTTTGTCATATCTTATTCAACTTTTTTCCAAAAGAAAGACATATTATGAGTCAAAAAATATTATCACCAATCGGATCAGAAATTGATTAGTTCGTAACATGATGATTTCACCAACATAGATATTGAAAGTGACACCCAGACAAGAGCGTGATGGAAGACTCGTCAGGTTTCGAAAGTATCTTATAGCTATAAATCCGCCATGACGTCGAATAGACGACATAGGCATCAGCTCACGAGGAATGCACATACAGTCATCCGATTTCTTTGCACTGATTGTACTTTTAATTTCAATAACGTAGAATTGAAGAGAATTAAAATACCAATGACATGAAATACATTGTTCTCTTTTATTTTTGCCTTTCCTTTTGACTATTCAGAAAATAACATATTTGATAACACCAGAAAGTATATATTTCACCCAAGAAAATTAAACAGTTTATTTGTTGTCTAGCTGCTTATCGTTGATGAACACTGACCTGACTGATAAAAAAAGTACAACCAGCGCCATGACACACTGGTCTTTCTGGTGATATTTATATATTCAAGGAAACCAAGCAATGTTTCTCTCTTATAGTAATAGCCCCGTGTACACTTATTTATCTCTCTACCTACATATCTAGTAGAGGGAATAAATAATCTGAATATTTTTTCAATGACCGATTTTCCCCTCAGCGAAAAGGAAAATACACACACAAACACAAACCTAAACTAACTAAATTGTAGTATCTATAATTGTAGAAATTCAAATAACACAATTGTACAATATAAAATGATTGGTGTTTGGAATGAAGGCGTACAAACAAACAAATCATTTAACAATGTGTTTGAGTCACTGGTACAGTTGTATTGTTATAAGGATACATATTAAACGTGTTTGGGTTATCAAATGTAAAGGACTAAATCCCGTTAACTCATGTAATGGTTTTGTTACATAAATCTTTACATAAATACTTACTTGCCAACCCGAAGAAATTGTTTAGAAATAAACCCCTTAAGATATTTATGTCGTCCTTCTTGTGACATATATTTCCCCCAAGGTTTGTGTCCAATGTCAACGCTTTATTCGCTCTGATTATTTTTAAATATACTTCTTTGGGTTTCTTTGTGGCATACTATATATGTTATCCATTTGTAATTCCCTCTGGCATGGGCGGTCTCGCGCCTTCGAACAATCTGGAACAAACTCGCCAACCGAAGGTTATTTGGCATTTTTCATCATAGCAGACCGACCGACATATTTCTTTAGCTCACTGAAGGTGTCAATTGCTGGTGGAATATGCATGGATTTTAACATCCAAAAACTTCATGGTAACCTCCGAAACACATTTATAAAACGTCAGGCATTAGCCGCTCTATTCAGGAGGATATTTGGAAGATCAAGATTGATTTGCTTTCGGGAAGCTGGTCAAAGCTAAAGAGGGATTTTCCTTGTAATGACGGAAGTCCCGTAGACCCGGGCACGACTGTTACACGTTAAGCGATGACTCTCATACCTCGATTGTTGCCACGCTCATCTATCACTTCCTCCTTCGAACTGAAATTGGACGACATTCACAAAACGGTCAATTTAACTCTAGTCTCCGAAAGGCTAGCATATTGCACCCACCATAAAACTCCGTTGACAACTTGCAATTAGGGCAGTGGGGCGTTCTTTGATTTTCAGGAAAAATATTGCTGAGGAAACAAAAAACTATTTGTTTATTTTCACACTGTCACTGATGGCGTCATGTCAGTTAAATAGAGGTTATTACATGAGTGCCGATGTAACATGTATTTTAAACGATTTTAACAATTTGATATCGCACTAACCTTGAGGCGAGTGAAGATTTAATTATCAAACAGTTTGATAAGTTCCTCTCACATTTATACGAGTGTAAGATTCTTTTTATCACATAACTAATATTTATGGGAAAATACACCTATACTCTCAAACTCATTTCTTTATATGAAAAGAAAATTTCTACTTTGACGTTTCGATTTTCACTACAAAAACAATAAAGTCGTTTTTTACGACGTCATCATGTTTTTTTAACACACGTGTAATACCATTTTTATGATATGGCCGTATGATATGATTGAACAGATCAGATACGGGATCAGATAGGACAAATTTGAATATGACATATTGCATTTGAAACTCATGTTGAATTGCTTAGTGTAATTGAAGGTCATAAATGATACATACTGCATTCTAACGTTTGTCATGAAGAGACTATATCGTGTATCGGTATTGACACGTCATCTACACATAAACAAATTAGTACATCACGTGAATGGATACTGACTTCCCATTGGCTGCACGCATGGAAACTATCAAAATTGGCATGATATTCATTGTGAATCTATGATGACATCACTATCAAGTTGCAGAGCACGACTATTGGCGCGAAATCAGACGTGGATCATGAGGTATGTCCCTTGCTACTGTTTTGCTTAAAAATGGCTGATCATAAAAAGGGCCCAAAGCTGGACTTTCTGTATCACAATAAAAGGATTTTTGATGAATATGTAAATTGAAAGGTGAGTTACTAAAAATTGCCCTCTCAACAGGGCCATACTAGATAAATTTGCATATTTGACTGCCATGCCGGGCCTGTTCAGCTGGATCATACAGCAAGTAATTAGTTTGGTTTATTTTGTTTTACGTCCTGTTAACAGTCGGGGTCATTAAAGGAAGTACCAGGTTTTGGAGGTGGAGGAAACCGGAGTACCCGGTGAAAAACCACCGACCTACGGTCAGTACATGGCAACTGCCCCGCGTGGTATTCGAATTTGCAACCCAGAGGTGGAGAGCTAGTGGTAGAATGTCGGAACATCTTAACATCTCAGCCACCGCGGCCTTTAGAGTAAGTAATGTATATTCAAGACATAAATGAATCGATTTCTAAACCGATCATATTTTTAAAGGGAGACAACTTAATAAAATCGCTATTATAAGCTTCATATGTCTGAGGTATTACTTTAAACAATGACTTTGATTTCTTTTTTAACTATGATTAATATAAGCAATAAATAAGAGAATACCAAGGCGTTAACAAAATCATAATCCAAACTCAAAATCGATGAAACCAGGGGCAAAATATGAACAAAGGAAAAATTACATGGAGACGCTTGTAAAAGTACAAGAGAAAAATCCAGGTTTTCCGGAAGAGTAAGCGTCTTCTGCTTCATCGACGATACCCGCCATGTGAATCTTTGTCACATCCATGTAAACATCAAGTTCTCAAAATGAGAACCGAGTATCATTGTCAATCACAACAAGTAAACACTTAAATGAGCATACTCAAAAACGTCCATCTTCATATCACTTAAAGCAATCTTTATAAATCATGTCTAAATGGATTATTTAGTCTCGAGTATTCTGCATTATAATGACATTATACAGCTCTCGGTGACCTCGAGATAACGAGCCACACATGTAAACACTATAATTTTATCCGCAAGTCTCGAGTATTCTGCATTATAATGACGTTTTACAGTTCTCGGGGAGGACCTCGAGATAACGAGCCACTCATGTAAACACTGATGTTATCCGTTATATCTCCATGCTAAGTGTTTGTTGTCCTTCAGTTAACTTGTTTACATTTGCGTTCCTAGTCGAAAGAGATAAAATCTTATAAGTTTAATTAAATTGTCATGTATATGCATTGCACACTCCAGATCTACCTGTACATACTTACAGATAGAGGATATAACAAAATAAATAAATAGAAACAAACCGATAATAGCTATGCAAATAAATGTTTACGTTTTTCGAAGAACTGACAAACAAATAACCAATTAATAAGATTCGTAATAACTTGGATGGTGAGGGCCTAGTTACTTGATAACAGACTCATTGCCAATTCGTTATCGACATAAGTACGTGCAGCTTTTCTTTGCTATTCTTAATTAACACTTAAGTTAAAAACACCGTCCAAGAAAGGAGGAATCTTGTCGCTTTGATGTCGGTTTTGTTTACATTCAAGGAACAGAAAGTATTTTGATAAGAATTACTCCTTTAAAAATATTGTTGTTTTGAATTATTAGTACAATTACTCGAATTAAATCTAGGTTTCCATAAATATCAAGATACGTTACATTTCATAAGTTGTTATATGTTTTATATAAAATTTATTTGTTACTGTATATGAAAGGAATTCCTTTTTGACAATAAACGATCAAGAATTGGTAGTCGTTTTTAATTAAACACAGTCAGGGGAATGTGAGGGCACCCTTACTTCAGTGCATCTTCCCATGTGAATATATTTAATCATTCCATAAATGAGATGGTATATACTTGAAGCTATAAAATTATCGGGGTATGAAAAGAATATACATGGATACCCCTGTAAAAGTACAATATATGATAAGACCAGGTGCTCCGGAAGAGTAAGTGCGTTCTGTGCTTTATCGACGACACCCGACCTGTAACTTTTGATCAGATCCCACAAAAAGTCAAGTCCCCAAAGTGAAAACTGCATCTTCATTCTCAATCACAACGTGTAACCACACCAATGCGCATATTTAAAAACATCCATTTTGATACAAAATATTCCCAATAAGACCAATATGCTGACCATAATCTAGCTCGAAATCCTCATCATTATGCATTTCTGTGTAGTGGTTTGGTCAGCAACCGTAACTTGGAGTGAAAGTGAAATTAAAATATATTGCAAGGTATTTTGTTACTTCTCCTGATAGGCCCTTCCACAAATTCAGCCTCCAATGAAAACAAAAACAAGTCAGCTGAGAGTTGCGCACAGTTTGTTCCATAATCAATGCCAACAGTCTGCTGGAAAATATTGTCAACCAGGAATTCAATCATTCGTGTCTGCCTCCGTATATTTCATCTTTTCAACTTTTGTTATGTCTTTCCCAAGTATTTTCCATGATAGCTCACAACCACATTTGTATCGTCGTCCACCTTTCTTTCAAAGAATTCGTCCAGTTCTGTTTGGTGTAAGGAAGCATACAGGGTGTAAAAATCAAATGTTTCGATCGAAAAACAGTTTGAATGTGTTTTTAACTGACGAAAACGTACAAAATGTCGGACATGTTTGCACTTTGCTGCATTTCTCGGTATACAGATTTTACTTTGGCGTCAGTCTCTGTTTGAAAGCATGAATACTCCGGGAACTGACACTAATACCCTATAAACCCCATCTAGTTGTGTGTTTGTATAAACACTCTCCAAAATATATGTTTTAAGGGATTAGCTCTGACGATTGCGGTTTACACCATATTTATTCTGTTTAAGACAAAAAAAATGCCTCATAAAAAAGCTGTTAAAATTGTTTAACCTTATTTGTTTCAAGGTGTACTTATGTCATCATGTACCTTTTAAGGATAGAAGCTTTACAGTACTCTTTCTTTAGTAAACAGATCTAATTTTCAGTATAATGTGACCGGAAGGGGGGTTCTGCTGAGGTTTTCTCGGGTTGACTTCAATGTGGTAGCACTTTAAATCGGCTAAAGATTCGGACTTCACAAAGAGGTTAACACGGACATTTCACACCCTCTCAATAACACGCATTCAGCACATCCATCCACATCGCAAAGACCGGGAAATCGTCCTTACATACACCGGGAGACCGTCCTCACATACACCGGGAAACCGTCCTTACATACAACGGGAGGCCGTCCTTACATACACCGGGAGACCGTCCTTACATACACCGGGAGGCCGTCCTTACATACGCCGGGAGACCGCCCTTACATACACCGGGAGACCGTCCTCACATACACCGGGAGACCGTCCTTACATACACCGGGAGGCCGTCCTTACATACACCGGGAGACCGTCCTTACATACACCGGGAGGCCGTCCTTACATACACCGGGAGACCGCCCTTACATACACCGGGAGACCATCCTTACATACACCGGGAGGCCGTCCTTACATACACCGGGAGGCCGTCCTTACATACACCGGGAGGCCGTCCTTACATACACCGGGAGGTCGTCCTTACATACACCGGGTGACCGTCCTTACATTCACCGGGAGGCCGCCCTTACATACACCGAGAGGCCGTCCTTACATACACCGGGAGGCCGTCCTTACATACACCGGGAGGCCGTCCCTACATACACCGGGAGGCCGTCCTTACATAAACCGAGAGACCGTTCTTACATAAACCGGGAGGTCGTCCTTACATACACCGGGAGGCCGTCCTTACATACACCGGGTGACCGTTCTTACGTACACCGAGAGGCCGTCTTAACATACACCGGGAGGCCGTCCTTACATACACCGAGAGGCCGTCCTTACATACACCGGGTGACCGTCCTAACATACAACGGGAGGCCGTCCTTACATACACCGAGAGGCCGTCCTTACATACACCGGGTGACCGTCCTTACATTCACCGGGAGGCCGCCCTTACATACACCGGGAGGCCGTCCTTACATACACCGGGAGGTCGTCCTTACATACACCGGGAGACCGTCCTTACATACACCGAGAGACCGTTCTTACATAAACCGAGAGACCGTTCTTACATAAACCGGGAGACCGTCCTTACATACACCGGGAGGCCGTCCTTCCATACACCGGGAGAACGTCCTTACATACATCGGGAGACCGTCCTTACATACACCGGGAGGCCGTTCTTACAAACACCGGGAGGCCGCCCTTACATACACCAGGAGGCGGTCCTTACATACACCGGTAGGCCGCCCTTACATACACCAGGAGGCCGTCCTTACATACACCGGGAGGCCCTCCTTACATACACCGGGAGGCTGTCCTTACATACAACGAGAGGCCGCCCTTACATACACCGGGAGGCCGTCCTTACATACACCGGGAGGCTGTCCTTACATACAACGAGAGGCCGCCCTTACATACACCGGGAGGCCGTCCTTACATACACCGGGAGGCCGTCTTAACATACACCGGGAGGCCGTCCTTACATACACCGGGAGGCCGTCCTTACATACACCGGGTGACCGTCCTTACATACACCGAGAGGCCGTCTTAACATACACCGGGAGGCCGTCCTTACATACACCGAGAGGTCGTCTTTACATACACCGGGAGGCCCTCCTTACATACACCGGGAGGCCGTCCTTACATACACCGGGAGGCCCTCCTTACATACACCGGGAGGCCGTTCTGACATACACCGTGAGGCCGTCCTTACATACACCGGGAGGCCGTCGTTACATACACCGGGAGGCCGTCCTTACATACACCGGGAGGCCCTCCTTACATACACCGGGAGGCCGTCCTTACATACACCGAGAGGCCGTCTTAACATACACCGGGAGGCCGTCCTTACATACACCGGGAGGCCGTCCTTACATACACCGGGTGACCGTCCTTACATACACCGAGAGGTCGTCTTAACATATACCGGGAGGTCATCCTTACATACACTGGGAGGCCGTTCTTACATACACCGGGTGACCGTCCTTACATACACCGGGTGACCGTCCTTACATACACCGAGAGGTCGTCTTAACATACACCGGTAGGTCGTCCTTACATACACCGGGAAGGCCGTCCTTACATACACCGGGAGACCGTCCTTACATACATCGAGAGGTCGTCTTAACATACACCGGGAGGTCGTCCTTACATACACCGGGAGGCCGTCCTTACATACACCGGGTGACCGTCCTTACATACACCGAGAGGCCGTCTTAACATACACCGGGAGGCCGTCCTTACATACACCGGGAGGCCGTCCTTACATACACCGGTTGACCGTCCTTACATACACCGAGAGGTCGTCTTTACATACACCGGGAGGCCGTCCTTACATACACCGGGAGGCCGTCCTTACATACTCCGGGTGACCGTCCTTACATACACCGAGAGGTCGTCTTTACATACACCGAGAGGCCGTCCTTACATACACCGAGAGGCCGTCCTTACATACACTGGGAGGCCGTCCCTACATACACCTGGAGGCCGTCCTTACATACACCGGGAGGTCGTCCTTACATACACCGGGAGGCCGTCCTTACATACACCGGGTGACCGTCCTTACATACACCGAGAGGCCATCTTAACATACACCGGGAGGCCCTCCTTACATACACCGGGAGGCCGTCCTTACATACACCGAGAGGCCGTCCTTACAAACAGCGGGAGGCCGTCCTTACATACACCGGGAGGCCGTCCTTACATACACCGAGAGGCCGTCCTTACATACACCGGGAGGCCGTCCTTACATACACCGAGAGGTCGTCCTTACATACACCGGGTGACCGTCCTTACATACACCGGTTGACCGTCCTTACATACACCGAGAGGTCGTCTTTACATACACCGGGAGGCCGTCCTTACATACACCGGGAGGCCGTCCTTACATACTCCGGGTGACCGTCCTTACATACACCGAGAGGTCGTCTTTACATACACCGAGAGGCCGTCCTTACATACACCGGGTGACCGTCCTTACATACACCGAGAGGCCGTCCTTACATACACCGAGAGGTCGTCCTTACATACACCGGGTGACCGTCCTTACATACACCGGTTGACCGTCCTTACATACACCGAGAGGTCGTCTTTACATACACCGGGAGGCCGTCCTTACATACACCGGGAGGCCGTCCTTACATACTCCGGGTGACCGTCCTTACATACACCGAGAGGTCGTCTTTACATACACCGAGAGGCCGTCCTTACATACACCGGGTGACCGTCCTTACATACACCGAGAGGCCGTCCTTACATACACCGGGAGGCCGTCCTTACATACACTGGGAGGCCGTCCCTACATACACCTGGAGGCCGTCCTTACATACACCGGGAGGTCGTCCTTACATACACCGGGAGGCCGTCCTTACATACACCTGGTGACCGTCCTTACATACACCGGGAGGCCGTCCTTACATACACCGGGAGGCCGTCCTTACATACACCGGGAGGCCGTCTTAACATACACCGGGAGGCCGTCCTTAAACGACCCTGGCTGTTGATAGGACATAACAAACTTTACCAGACCAAATAAAGCAATGCTTCAGTAGGTAAATATTATAAAAAGTTGCACTAGACTTGTTCAGTAATAGAAAATTGAACGAACATAAATAATTTGATAGAAGTGTGTTAATTTGTTTTAACTTATCGTGATGAAAACATGTTTGTGCCAGCAATGATTGAACACTTTTTATATTTAATCCTAAGGTTACTATTTCCACACTGCATTTTTTCTTACATAATCTTCCAATTGCATTTTGCTTCGTTTTTGTTTGGTACGATTATGAAAACCTTTCAATTGTATCCTGATGTTCACAAAACTTTTAAATATCGAAATTGTCGTGATCGATGCCGACTGCTGACAAACAAACTTACAACCAAAGGATTCGATTGATGCAGGTTGATCAGAACTATGAGCAAGTTGTATAGTCGGTTTTGTTTTGTCTCATGAAAACATACCTGTCAAACTTCCTTCATTTGGAGGGAGACTCCCTCATTTTGACCAACAGTTACCTATCTCCCTCGACATCTCCTTCATTTAAGTCCAAAACTCACATAAACTAAAAATCTACATCCTGTTGTCAAATGATATCCTGGTTAATGTAAGGTGTGTGTAATGACCATATTAAGTTATTTTGACACATAATTAGGGAAAGACAAATTGAGTAAGTTTCAGTCGCATTTCACGCACTTTCTCCCTCATTGGAAATATGGAAAGAGGCAGATCTCCTTGACTGGCGGTTTCAGAGGTTGACACCTATGTAAAAATATTTTGTATCTTTTAATGAATGGCCATGATTTATATGGCGGGTGTCGTCGATGAAGCAGAAGACGCTTACTCTTCCGGAACAACTGTTCTTATTCTCTTGTACTTTTTCAGGGGTCGCTATGTAATCTTTCTTTTTTGCTCATATTTTGCCCTTTTGTGATCTAGTTCAAAGGATTCTCATTAAGCTTTTCCCATTTTAAAAATTTATTTCGCCTGAGTATGCACTTTTCTTTCGATTTAGAATTCAATTTTCACATTTAATATTTTACGTTGACGCTACGGTTTAACTTACACTGTTTGATTTAGTTGCATGTAGTTGCCAGTCAGTTTTACTTTGTGTCTCGAAAGTATTCTTGTCCGCAATGTTATTCAATGTAACGACCAAAAATGTCGTCATTGTGGCTATTTCACACCTCGTAAAGTACAACTTTTTTTCTAAAATCTACCGGCATAAATCTACAAACACTATTTAAACACCTAAAATGACCACATCACATTTGTCATTATCGCATATAAACGTCTAATCACCAACAAACCTGCCAATAACACGTAGCAGATGCACTTAATCGTGGTCACCTTGCCCATCTTTGGTCAAGCAGAGTCCTCGAGAGTGGTCCTAGAAATCGTTAATGGCGGGACGTCTCAAGTTTAAGACGTCGGGTCGACACTCCAGGGAAATCTTGAGGCGAAAGTTGACACAGAGGATAGATTAAGCCGGAATATGAGAGAGACTGTTCAAGAATCAAGACTACAACAAAACCATAATAGGATAACATTTGTAAATCAAACAGTGAAGGGGAGTTAGAAGTCAGCGCCATTACAATTTATTCCTGCATGGCATTTTAGGGTTAACATACTTTTTAAACGACTGTTTTTTTCTGGATAAATGTTTTTATCGCTTTCAAACATAATATGGATAACAATAATTTTCACCATAGGCTTTGTTTTTGTATTCATAAACAGATTTATTGGTGTGATGGTGGGAGATTAAAGTATCTGCCAACGCAAGCTGATAGAATTGTGATATTGCTATTCATAATGTTTGTCAATCGTGTTGAAGGGTTGAGTAGCGAAACTAGATCTACCCTTGAACAGTACAGAAAATAACATTCGGATAATATCGGTCATATATCATTACCGTTTCCATCTGTCAGAAATCAATTTTCTTTTCTAATATATACAGCCATAATTGATGCCCACGTCATTTTCAGAAACAGAATCGATTTATTAACAGGATTTCATGCATACTAACTACAAGGTAGATAAAAAAAGCTCGAAAAAAATTAATACACTCAATTTTCTGTTTTGGGGGAATTCAAATTTTCTAAAATAATTATTAACTTTACTTTTCGCTGTCAATGATAAGCGCATAATATGTTCAACAAAATAGAAAGTATTCCTTATATTGTTAAACCAAGAACCTTTTCTTAAACCCTCATTATTTTGTAGTGAATAAATATAGAACATAACCTCGTTGACCTACGAAAAAACCGAAAATGAAGCCCCTTCAAAATGAAAGATTTTACAGTATTTCCGTATCCTGTAAATTATTAATCATTAGTTTACCCATAAGTCTGGCCGCATTTTTACGCATTAAGATGATTAAAATGAGAACCATTGATTACGATGACTGCCTGAAATTCGCATACATCTTAGTAAAGATGACGTAACACACACATGTGCTGCACCTTTTAATTTTAGTATTAGATACAGAATGCCCAAAAAATGAATTAAACTGCACCATACAATTGTTTCGACCTCCTAGGATTCTTCAGTGATGCTAGGGGCCAAAATATGGGAATCCGAAATTTCTAAACTAATGTAGAAGCAGAAGTGTTATGTGAGTAAAACCTCTTTAATTTATGAATTTAGAAGTAAAATTAAACTAGTTCTGCATAATTTTAAATCGTGTACTACGAAAACGTGTATATTATGTACTGTGTCACTACTCAAATGAAATTAACTCTGGCTATGGATGTTCAAGCTAACCTCGGGGACTAAACAATCCACCAGCAGTGTCTGCCACCCCCTATCATTAAAGATGACGCAACACACAAATGTGCTGCACCTTTTTAGTAATAGATACAGTATGCCGAAAAAATTTATAAAATTATAACTCCAGTCGGTGAAGCCATGAATACTGGTTAGATGTCAATTTGTAAGTATATGATGATATATTTATCATTAAGATGTAACCTACTTGGTGATACACGATGGTCTCTTATTCTACTCACAGGGATCTCCTATATTCCAACTTAGCAGTGGGTCACTATATACATCTTGAACAAGGGGTCATTTTACGAAGGACCGCTATACAAAAGGATACCGGTATACCTTATATCAGTGTACAAGTCGCTGAGAGATTCGCTTCACACAGAGACCATCTATAAATTCACTATAAATGCAGTTTCTTGATGATCAAGGCTTCAATATACAAACCATTTCTGTCATGACAGTTTACAATACCCGAATACATATTATACACATGATATAGAAAGACCACAGTAAACATTGTACGAAATTAAACATGACAAGAACTTGAGTAAATGTCACGTTCATTGATAAACTCACCAAAGGTTATGACGTCTCATGAAACCCACCAAACCATCCTGATTATGTCCCCCATGTACGTTTCTATAGACAACCTTATCCAATAGATAAAATTAAGCATGCATACAGACCACGACGTTGAAAGCTTTCGAAACACATTATCTCCTGTTTTGATGACATTTTCGGTATCAAAGGTGCTTAATTGACAGAAAAAATCCATTGGTACTGGTACTTGTTTTATTGTATTATCGGGGCCTTTACGAATGACTACGGTCTAGAAAGGATATTGCTACACAGCGATGGCTCACTCACGATTTGTTGGCGTCATAAAATGGCTAGGAAACGGGATCTGGAAACGAAAGGAGAAGCTACCTTGTACGTCTTCCATAGACTTTTGTTCAGGTTGATAGCTTATCTTATGTGAACGATGGAGACTGGGAAAAACGATTGAAGACACGTATAAGGTATGCCAATTCGGCTTACCATGAAACAATTAATAAATGGTAACACCCTACATATACTGTGTCTATATATATTAAAGTAGATGTATTAAATGTTTTTTTTTTGTCAATAAATTGATCTTTTAAATTGAACTCGTTAAGCACAAGGATGCGAGAGCTGCAGGTCGATGACAAACATGATGACATTTCATGGTCGGAATTCTTATCCTAATGCCATATATCTGTATGTTTTAGTGATTTGAATATGGGCGTTTTTTTCAATATGCTCATAAGTATGTCATGATGTAACGCTTGAAAAATACCCCAGTTCGGTTATTTAGCAGACAGAAAAGATAATTGATATGTTGTTCTGCTACATTTCGCAATTTAAATTCGCTTGTCAACAGGTGTTTAAACACAATTACAGAAACTTATTCCTAGACCGAATATGCTTGATAGATAACATATTATTTTAAGGGAGAAAATGGCCATGTCCTCAAAATACGTTAGGAAACAATGGATTGAAATACAAAAATACCGCTGAGAGACTGGGATCATCTTGCCTAGAAGTACTATCGAATAAAAGACACACATAAATATTTTCTGCCTGACAAATACGCATTCAAAGAATAATGTTTTAAATAGAACTCTATTTTACCTTGCCAGGAAAAAAAAGAATTGAAATCCAATATTTCAACGTTGTTTCATTCAGAGTCATGAGCTTGCTTAATAGTATTTTGTATTTGGGTTACCTAGCTTATCCATTACATATACGGGACACTGATCATTATGTATGGAGACGTATGTATATTGTACAAGTTGAAAACGACCCTGTCTGAGTAATTTCCTTCTTCGTATAAGCTGTTCAGGGTTAGTTAATATCTATACTCTCAATTATTTGACATTTCGTCCGTCTACAGGAAATTTGAACACAATATCTCAATGTTCTCATCGGCCTCCTGTCATCTGTTGTTATCGAAGCTAATACAAAACCTATTTAACCCTATTCTCATTACAGTGAAATGTAAATGCAGAATTTATCTTGTTGGTATTTCATCGAAGGGATGACACATGCCTAATGATAAGTAAAATAATCGTGCGGGATGTCCAATCTTTGGTCCTAATGACAGACAGTAGCTTACGGATATACGGGCAGAATGATGAAGAGATTAGTCGGAACAAAACACATAGACAGAACGTGGACCTATGACATAATGTTTCGCAATACATTCCGCATGCAAAGATTTACAACAGCAGACATGAAGGGAAAACCAATCCTGGGTTGTAGTCGTGCAACATACTGTAAAAGTGGAATTGTTCGTGGTGTGCCTTATTTCGCTGACATTAAATCTCCACGAATATATCCACACACGAACATATTTAAAACCACTCAAACTCTATAGTATATGTTAGTATTAGAGGTACAGAGTACAAAACAGAATGACTGACAGCACGAAAATATTGACACCGCGAAAAGTTTGGAAGCTGACGAAAAAGTATAAAGGCTAAAGTTGAAAGAGGCAAACTTATCTACTACACAAAGATTTTCTTGACAAACTTAAATAATCTAGTTTTATATACAGATTTTACATTGAAGATAAAGTATGAAGTTTTGCGTTAAGTTTCTAGCATACGAATAATTGCGTTGATCTATAATCCAAAGTACTACGCACTTCATATAGGCCTTTCTCCAAAGTGTTGCTATCTCCCTTGTTTGCCGGATCATGTCTTCACTGGGAAGTGCTTTTCAAACAAATTTGCGCCATGTAATCATGATGTCATAATATGAATTATGTCATCCGATTGTCACATGGCGCCAAATCATCACCGAAAATCAACCATTGTGGCCTATCAAGGGGAATAACAACAATTTCGGGAAAGGCCTATAGGCTTGTTGTTGCAGTAGAGCTGTGTGTCATTATGAAATGATTTTTTTTCTATATTATATCACACAATGGTTGTCCTTTCATAGAAAGTTCATTCCTCATACTAGATACTGCTGAGGACAATACAGACATATTGCCCTGGTGTAGACCTCCACTGTGCCTGCATCACTCGATTTGTTTCCCATTTGAGCGTATTTCTATTGCATTTTTGAAAAAAAAACAATACGAAAAGAACTGTAAGACTATTTCTTCACATAACGTTTTAGCCTTAAAGAATACACAACATAACGAATACTTAAAACAAAAGCAACGTTCCAACTTCCACCAAATATCATAAATATATACATACAATGTATATGTATATAACCGTCTTCTCTTTGGTAGTCAGGCAAATTCAATTAACTTAACATGCAACACCTAGAGACTCCAATGACAACCTGAAACACTGAACAGACAGGCCGGGCTGTTTGAGGATGTCTCAACAGCCATTAAACGCCATACAAGGGTGTGTAACACACAGAATTAAGGATATAAAAACGACTATATAAAACCTTCTCGCGAAAAGAAAATGTCTGCAATAGCAAGTAGGTGTGATATAACATTGGCCAACGATTCCGACACATGCAATCGTGTCAATGGTAAGGTTTCATCAAAGCTGCAATGGAAATTAATTAAATATGACGGAGACGAGTAATTCTCTATGGTACATTGCATGTTCGTACTTAGAAAACTTACGACTGACTTCGTATCAATTAATTACAACGCCGAACATAGGGCATGTCTCAGAAACCCGTTAGCTTGGGGTTTTTACCTCCTCTCAGGGCACTTCTGGGTGGCATCTGCAATGACTTGATGTCATGTTAGTAATTATGGATAGTGTGGCTCAAATATACCCAATATACGTATAAAATTAACTTGGGAATACAATTTGATCGAGTCAATTACTTAATTATTTCGCAATATATCCAAATGAAAACAATATCAGTATTACCAAGTGTATGTTATTTTTAATACATTTAGCGCGACCAAGATCAATAAGTTTATATCTACAGAGAATTGTAATCAGCCATTTTATTTACACTTGTCATTCAACTATCAAAAGACCGTTTCTCCGACACCGCTGTATGCCAGAGCGAGCCACAAAGTACTCAATCACACGCTTTTATCGGCATAAAAATGTGATGCCCAAATACAGGATGGTATCATGGCATCGTTGGGCAAATTAAAATCGTATCTTGTCCTATTTCGACAAGTACCGACATAATAGAAAATTATATTATACGACCAGATCATATCTTTCAACAGCCTATGAAATCAAACAAGGTCATCAACTTCCAGTTGTTGGCCAATGAGAAGGCGGCGAATGTCAAGAGAGAAAAAAGAGAGATGAAAGAGGAAGATGCAGAAATGAATTCCACAGTGTGTATACTCAAGAACGAATACCGATCTTAAAGTCGATGACAATTTACAAAACATATAAAGAAAGAGCAAAATAAGCTTCATGAGCGAACACTAAACAGGATTGTTAAAAACATATTATGTACAGTTCAGAGATCACACAACGTTATACAATATGTGGTGTGCGGACGGTATGAACGGTGTTTTCAGGATGTAAAAACGATAAGAACTTATTACGATTTTTACTAGCGCATATATCTGCGCATGCTACATTTGTAAAAAGCCGTTTTTCGATGACAAATTGAGAAATGGTTTAAAAATAAATATGTATATACGATTTCGTGTTTGATGGTTAAGTATAATTATGTAAAAGTTACTATTTTCGCGCGTGGAATTTTTCGCTTAGTAAGCCTTCAAACTGTTCGTGTTTTGCGCCGCATTCATGCTGTTTTGCATTATGTACCTATAATAATATTACACACTGTAAAGTTTTAGTATACAGTCTTTAGTTGAATATGTTTGCGTGTTAATATATATTCGCTGATATTTAATGCCAGGGAAATAAGCGAAAATTTCCACACCGCGAACACCACAACTCCAGTAAAACATTGTCCGACACAAGGCAGGTAAAGTACTGATCAGTGATCACAATGTCATTTTTTTCTGTTACCTTTAAGCTACACTTGTTCCAAATTGTATCACGGTCACTGTAGTAAAGTTACTGTATATTGTAAAATTAATATAATCTCATTTAATATGATTAAAATTGATTTATTTGACAAGAGGTTTCTTGTTTTCATTCCATGATATTTAATGACTAATTATACCAAGTCGTGAGTGTGTGAGAATATCGCACACCGAAACGAACGATTGTTAATCACCTAGTTGTGTGCACCATGTGTGACCGATGTGTGAAGGATGTTTGCATGATGCATGTTCGCATTTTGTGGTGCGCTATGCATTATCACAACATATTTTGAAAGCGGTTCTTTAAATGCAGGTTGGGGTATCGAAGTCAGATCACCTAATATGAAGGCAAGCAATCTAATAACCGCGCCAACTGATCACAGAGCATGTTTTGATATAGAATACATAACAGCCTATATGTACATCGTCGCTTCTCTTGCAAAGAAAGGGAAGCGTAACTGATAATACTCCTACTTTTAAAGCATTACTCATTTGGACAGACATAGCTTTAGTCAAATGTCTGAGAGGATCATTTTAAAATGCAGACGTACTCATATGAGTTTTAACACATGTTTGGAATGTGGTGTAGAGTTTCCGGCTTTCTGGCACCAAAGTTGCCACACTGTTTTCTAAAAGGTTGTAATTTCTTGAACGACTTTTCAGACTACACATATGGGATACTTTCTCCCGCCGTACTAACCTTTAAGACTGGAAAAGAATAAGAAGACGATGAATCGAATTGTAGACTTGGTGTATTCTACATACATCAGTACTTACATGCTGCAGCTAACACCACACAGGTACATGCAACATTATCCTGCTGCCATTTACCATTCCTTGTGAGGACGAGAAATCAGAAAAAAAATCAGAGAATACCAAAGCGTCAACAAACCCATAATTCGAACTCAAAATCGATTAAACTAGGGGCAAAATAGGAACAAAGGAAAGATGTACATGGAGACTCTCGTAAAAGCTCAAGAGAATAAGACCAGGTGTTCCGGAAGAATTAGCGTCTTCTGCTTCATCGACGACACCCGTCATGTAAATCTTGGTCACATCCGAGTAAGCATCAATCCTCAAAATGAGAACCGAGGCATCATTGTCATCACAACAAGGAAACTTACATACTGCATAGATCTGTAAACTTGCAGATGTTATCGATCCCACCATAGCAAGGCATTGTCATAGTCAAAACGTTAGCTAAATAATCTCTATGATAAACTGCTGGTTATATCCAACAATCTTCGTAAGTTAAAAATGGAATCGACATTAGTCTTTTCTATAACATGATGTCATATCTATGTTTATTGAGCGATACAGTTGATCTATAGATTTCTTACAGATTAATCTGCCGTTATACCTCTTTCAGTTGATGCTAAGGAGAAAATACCACGTATAACACGTACTCCAATGCAACTAAATGCAGCCATTCTAGTATATACTTTAAAAGTATATCTTATCCTACGATCTGAAATGTATTACTTCAAACTGACAAACTATCAATTTCAAATTGTGATATATGATGACTGGTGTGTCCATCAGAAAAAAATCTACTTGAGGTCGTTTACCGGCTGTCAATCCATAATTAAAAGAAACATAATGGCAGTTTAAATTCAGCAGTATATAATAATTGATTTTTTTCGAAAGAAAATACAATCAATACTTTTGTCAGAATCGATGGAAAAAAGCGACTAAAGATTGAGGTTTCAATGACCAGGATTTTTGAACTCGTCCAGGAAAGGCAACGTTTGGAAGTGGTTTACCATGAAATTGGATCATTCTGCAAACTTTTATAATTACAGTCTAACGTTACACTGACATTCACTCGATAACCATTGTCCTGCAAACTTTTTGAGTTTTTTTCAATAACTATTCTTGAGATCGTGCCAAATTTCTATGACGTCAATACATGTGGGCGGAGCAAGTTATCCAGTTCGAGTCACAGTTGTGTGACGTCTTCAACAATAGACATGGGCGGAGTTTTCACCGCGTTTGCAAACGTAATACTGTTACATTTATTGAGCCATTTTCACGTTTTTAAGTTTTAAAATGAAATCTTTGTCCGCAAATGGGGTTATATTGAACAGAATAGTTATGAACAATTTTCAAAAATATACATATATATAAATATATGTTGTAAATATGAAATCATACATCCCATGGAGTAGTAGGTAAATTTAACATAAACGAGCGTTTACGCAATTTACCTTGTGCTCCATTGAGTTTATGATCTCATAAACTGTTAATCAACGGTTAATCCTTAACTAAACGTGAAATCAAAGACACAACAAACTCTCTACATTAGCTGCTTATCTCGATTTTTACTTAAACTATGGTTAATACGACGGCTTACTTCTGAAATATTCGACAAAAGTGACGATTCCGATGTTACCGATAGTTTTTTTTCTTGATAGTAACATAGCTGCTACTCCAACCTACGAATTTTACATATCGCAGTGAAATCGTAATTCAAGGGCTTGTTCAAGATACCAAGATTTGCGTGATATACATGTCGATTGCTTACGAACAAATTTAAGGCACAGAGAGAAGAGAGATACGGAGAGTCTTAGAACACGTTATATGGTCGCCAGTTTGGTGTCATTGATACGTGTTCTATATCCTTGTATGATATAAAGATGGACGTTTTCAAATTCATCTACTTCTTTGTATTGAGCATTATGCATTTGTTCTCACTTTGGGGACCTGGAATTTATTTTGAAATGACGTGGTACATTATGGGTGTCGTCAATGATGCAAATGACGCTTAGTCATAATCTTTCTTTCGTTCATACTTTCCCTTGTTTTATCGATTTTGAGCTAGGATAATTATTTGTTATCTTAATTTTATGGAACAAATAAAAATATTGTTCCTGTTTGAACTTGTTTATGTTCCATACTGGCTCGGCGATTTAATAATAAAACTTGTTATTATATGTCTGTTGTATGTCTCTCTGTCATTTAAATGTTAAGCTTCGTCATCATCTCAACGTTTCTATTTATTTTGAAGAAAGCCCTTGTTTTATCAAACAAAATATGGTTTGTAACTATTATGATTTCCTTTAAACGTTTGCGACATCTCAATCAAAGATATATGAAGACTATGGGCAAGTTTAATGGTCGCCATCTAGATCTAATCGAGAAGAAATATTCTGTATCTTTGTTGATAATGAAGATTGACGTTTTTGAGTATGCTCACTAGTGTGCTTACTTGTGATTTTGACTTACAATGATGATTCGGTTCTCATTTTGAGGACGTGCTATTTACTTGTATGTGACCAAGATTTACATGGCGAGTGTCGTCGATGAAGCAAAAAAAAGCTTACTTTTCCAGAACACCTGGTCTTATTCTCTTGAACTGTTACGATAGTCTCCAATGTTAATATTTCTTTTGTTAATATTTTGTCTTTAGATTAATCGATTTTGAGTTTGGCTTATGGTTTTGTCGACGCTTTGGTATTCTCTAATTTTTTTATGCATTGGAGATGAGCTATTTCATTTAAAACTGAATCCAACCTGGGAAGTTGAAGGGGAACTAAATGGATTTGCTGAAATTTGTCATTGACATTCTGTTTTATTGTTGCACTCTTGTGTGATCTGTTATTTACACCTAATTGAAGGACGGATAGCAAAATGATCAGCCAGTGACTTTCCCTAGGGTACCGTTTAGACGGAAGTTCACCTTTGAAATTACCTTGTGATGACATAGTCATATTCCTTATTGATGAAATCGGCGTTTAAACCAGCGAGTGGGTAGCCATATGTCAAATGTTGCATGATGCCAAAGGATCAGGGAGGCAATTTCATTTGGAAGAAGTTTATGATATTCGTGGCAAAGAACCGTTTTGAAATCAAGATAGCCACTGCACTTTTCCTCAACACAGTGTTTCAGAATGATTAATATGAAAATACTGACCATGTAGTAATGTCAAATTGTGTACTCATGGCGATAGCAGAGCTTCCGAGATCATAGAATGTGTGCACAAAAACAATTTTGGGTGAATTTTAATATATCACATTGAACAAATAGCCAATCCATTTCACGTACCACGCCTTCAATAATGCCAAATATTGTCGGGCTTTTTTTATGTTGTTGGAAAAACTGATCTGAAATACCTGAACCTAATCAACGGAGTCAATGCAATCTTATTGAGCAAGAATTTACCAACAATACGTTTTTTTCACCAAATGATTTATAAATTATCGTTACAGTTTCATTGATATATATATTAGCGAATGGGAATTCACCGAAATTGATTGAACCTTTTTCAATGATTCTTCATACTTGAATTGAACACATGCTTTTGTGCATATTAGCCGATGCATTACTAATTATTTTCATTCTTGATATGACAACAAACTCCTGTTCTTAGTAAAGCTGTTTTCTGGCGTTTACTGGTTCAAAGTCTTTTCCCACAATTAACGTGTAACGTGCAGGCGGTCACCAATCCAACTACTGACCACGCTCACCGTTGCTTAACTAGCATGGGCGGGTCCCCGGGTAATACCGCAGGACTGAAAAAGCTAACTTGCCAGTTAGGCAGTATTCCCCCTCATACACCTAACTGGACGTAACGAGGATGTGCTAACAAAACAAAGCCATTGCTGACTAATTCTACACTTTCTGCTTCAGGAATGATACTATGTTAAAAAATACATACATAAAACATGCACATAAGAAAATAAATAAATTAATAAATAAAAAAGAACAATGAATAAAATAAACTAAAATCAAGTCAAATGATTGTTGTACACACGGTATTATCTTTACATAAGCAATATGTGTAGCTAGACCTATCACATGAGAAAAATATCGGGAAAATTACAGATACTGTCACATATTCCTTATTGTGTTACAGCTTTAGTACTCAAACGAAATCTTGAGACTCACTATGAATATTTCTTTTATTTCATTATATCGGTAAAATTACTGCACTGTAAACATGTCTGTACATTTCAAAGTAAAATAAATATCGAATACTAATAAAACTTTTCCTAAATAAAAGGGTGCTCCTGACTTCAAAATGGATTATTCTTACATCTTTGGTACATGTGTACAATTGTAAATCAAGTTATATACAAAACCATCCACAATATGTTCTCATGTTATGGTTTTTGTGTAATAAAACATGTTCTCGTCTAAGATAAACATCACCATAGAATATGCTTTCATTACAATCTTTTACTTGAATGTAAGATATTTCAAAAGCTTTTGATGTCAAAAGTCCTACGAAGAGATTTAACTCTATGGAGTTTGTGTTCTAAATTCAGCTCCAGTAAAACATGGTAGCATGGGCTAACGCCAAACCAGGCATGTGGTAATGTTTCTTCTGATAATGCTTTCTCAGAAGCATCTTACATAGAACTGTTAGACTTTTCTTTTACAGATTTACGGAGATTGCTGTTAACGATAAACTACGACATCTTTCCATTAAACAGCACGAGGGATCCACAAAAATGTCAGGCGTTACATTGCTGAAAACCTAAATAGGAGTGGAACGTGTAATAAGACGGTAAGATGGTCCACTGGGATCGTGATAATGTGAAACTCAAAGTCATCAAAAGGTCGATTACGTCACATTTAAACATTTACTAGGCGTTAGCCATATTCTTGTGCTTATAAAAGCGAAACAAAGCGAATTCTAATAGCAAACATTTCCACATTTAACGTATTGTAATCGGAAAGTAACATTGTAATGTGAATTTATTAATACTTTAGATATATCATTAGTGTTATCTTGGTATCTTAAAATCACCAATAGCTGTAGTAAGATCAGAATGACCTTTCATGGTGACCTTCGGATACTTTATTGGTTACAGAAGAGTCTATTCGGAGATTGGGAGAATTGCTAGGTTAAGTTACAAGTTTTCAAAAAGTTTCGAAATCTTGATGAATTTGTTAACGACTGAATTCCGACCGCTTCTCTTGGCGAAGCTTGAGCTATGGGTCATGAACCACAGGTTTATGTCGGTTTAAATCACTACAGTGTTCGGTTGGCGCGGTAGATAATGCAATCGCCTTTCACCAAGGTTTCTGGGGTTCGATGCCCTTATCGAGCGCCGCCTGCCCGACTACATGTACGTAGGTTTTCCTCCGAGTAATCAAGTTTCCTCCAACCTTAAGGTATCCTGCACGCTACAAACATGAAAGCCGACAAGGTCAATACATGTCATAACTATTTTGTACTCTTTGTACCCACGGTGAAATATGTCAGTTTCTTTTGATTTAAGTCATTTGTATGACAGACGTGTAAAATAATGTCCATTAGTATCTGTTTACTTATTGTGATTGGCAATGATATTCGGTTCTCATTTGAGAACTTGATGTTTACTTGGATGTGACAAAGATTTACATGGCGGGTGTCGTCGATGAAGCACTTCGGTATTCTCTTATTTATTTTTAAGCAGGGACTTCCTCCCGTGGCTCTCTGTTTAAACTGAACGTTGAACGTGCTTAATGTAATATGTGTGTTTTCTTGGTCTGGGTCTGTATTTCATAAGACTCAATTGCATAAACATGCAACTTCAACACTTAAGAATGTAATTCCGTTTTCCAAATCCATATGTTGTGCCGTCCTTAAATGACCTGAGCTATCAAAAACTTGTTAAACTGTATAACACCAAATTGCTGAAAGCTTCTACCACTGTAATTAATTAGGGAAAAACATGAGCTGGACTTATATTTTGAACCTTCTGTCTTGCGAGCGTCAACATTGAAATGCCCCAACGTTTCAGTCAATCTCACCTCATCCAACGTTTCAAACTAGCATCCTGGGCCTTTTCGCTTTAATAAGCTTTCAATATTCTTTCCGCTTTCTCGCTGCATCTCAAAGTTTTGACATAATTTTTTTTCTTGCGTTTCTGGACAAACCCATCTTCCGAAACGTTTAATAGCAGCCATGATTGTTATTGAAGAGAGAGTCCTTTCAGGAACTATAACTCGTTACTGACGTGATACGTAATTTAGTGACGTCATACGGATTTAATGACCAGATACGGGATAGTCCAGGACGTGATGTGACGTTGTTTTAACCAATGTGATAGTGAGATATTTGCCATCATCGGGCTAAATACATTTATTCTCATTAAACTGCAATAACTGTTCGAGTGGAAGGACGCCGGGCTCGTAATCGAAGGGTTGCGAGTTCGAGTCCCTGCCACGCAGGATACTTCAACCCTCCCCCTTCATTGTTTTAGTCTACTCAGCTGTAAATGAGTATGTGGGTTTGGCATTGTTAGATATTGTAGCATGCCAGCAGTGAGCACAGACATTGCAGCACCGATTATATCCTCCCTGTGGAGTTGAGAACAATATGGGCTGGGTGCCAAGATCCTATAACAACCACGGATATAAATTTTGTGAACCGCGTACAGACGAGCTATATGTTGTGATAAAGTGTGTCTAAGATCATCGAATTAGTATTATTAATAATAAACAGATCATAGAAAAAAAGCTGAGATAAAAAAAAACCAAACAAACAGAAAGACTAGTCTCTAACTAATACAGTAATCAGATAAGTTCGGTACAAGTTGCAGTAGTAAGAAGTTCAACCGATCCTGAAGACACAACCGTATAGTTGGTTAAGTATCACGATGGTAAAAATAACGACCATAGCCAATAACCTCGTCGGACTGTCTCTAGTTATCGTCGGTGCTTTCAGAAAGTCATTGTTCTACTCAACAGACCATGAAATTGGATTCCCAAAAATTGCTGAATAAGCTACTCTGTAGAATAAGAAGTGGTCAAAGTGAGACAAAACGAAATATGCATGTAGCTACAAGTTAAGCAGGAAGGAAGAAATAGCCTGGGACTCTTATTATAGTTACAATTTTTCAGTATATGACCGGTTCCAATTTCTACAGACTACAGAATAAACTTCAAAATACAGTAACTTCACATTAATATGTAATTGAAATAATAAATAACAAAAACAAAACCGTAATCCAAACTCAAAATCAAGTAATATGAACAAAGAAAAGATTTACACGGATCCCCTTGGAAAAGAGTTTTCTGCTTTATCGACGGCACTCGAAACGACTTTTTTTGTTTCATCCGAATAGAAGTCTCGTCGAAGTGAACACCAAGATGGCGACCATAAAATTTGCCCATAGTCTCCATCAACCTTCATTTCTCGAATCCCCGTGTCGTTATAGTTTTTGTCTGCAGCCTTAGGTTGGAGAAGCGGATATGTTACTCTCAAGAAAGGTAAAGTTCAGGATCGGAAAGTCGAAATCGTCACGTGTTTCGTATAACTTAGTAATAAACTGTACATGCAGGTCATAGTTCAAGGAAAGATCGAGGTAAGCAGCTGATGTAGAAGAGTGTGTTTTGTCCTTTATTTTAAGTTCATAAGGGTATATGTGATCGACCACGTCCGCAAACGTCTTCTTAATTTTTTTTTTATAGACAATGCATTGTTTTGCTTCCAGTCCTGATAAACTCAACCACAAATTCAGCTAATTGTGGAACGAAGTTTGTTCCCATTGGAATGCCAGCAGTCTGCTAGACAAAAATACCGCAACCAGAAATTCTATACTCAGTACATTGCATCTTTGCTTTTAAAATGCCTCTCATAATGCAGTGATGTTTCTTTCAATTTTTTTCAGCTATGGTTTTTGCTTTTGTAGTAATTTACTTGTGAAATACATCTAATATTCAACAAGAAATCGTTGAATATTTTCTATATATTAAAGGCGCCGTTGGTCTTGTGTTCAATTTACACAACCGTACAAATATTTCTTCGATTCCCTAAGAGCACCAAGTGGCTGTCTATAGAGATGTTGGATAGGACAAATGGTCCAGTTTACAAGATCCATATTGGCAGACTTTGTCTTACAACTAATTGTCCGATTTCTTCTACTTCAGTCCTGAAATTTCGGAAACAAAAGCAGTATTTCTCATACCGGTTATTACATATATTATCCTATAATGTTATAACATGTCAAGACAAATGTTACCATTGCGCTTGCACTCCTCCCCATCCCCAATCGGTCCGTCCTTACTTCCTTGCTTCGATTGATATAATATGCAGCGTTTCCCTTGAGCGTCGATGGTCTGGTTTATGCAGAGTTGATGCAGAACTACAGAGTTATACTGTACATCTTTCTAATGGTAAAACGTTCGGTACTCTTAAATCCGTTGTCGATACCTTACCATCAATACTGAAAAAGAATTTTTCATATATATTTTTGTAAATATTTTTTAATGTCCAAAACAATTGGATTTTTTTTGAAATAACGCAACTGAAGATTAACAATCGTGCTTGCTTATTGGCGGGAACAAAACCCGAAACAAAATAAAAAAGTATTGTTCCACAAGAGACAATATAATGTAATATACAATTTTCTCGAATACTATTGCAGGTGACTTCGTATTAAAGATCAATCTTTGAATAATAGGCAAGTATGATATTTGAACTATGAATTTATTATATAATTGTACATCTGCTGTCAGGCGTTCATCATGCATATACACTTTTTATTAATATATTGCCTTATATATTAGAGGTGGACGCCCTGTAAGTAGCTCTCGTTTGATTTGGAACATATGTCTACCTTAGATAATATTTTAAATTAAAAAAAAATCAGATAAAAATAACGCTGGTACATATATTTACAATGTACCGTAAATAGTGTTTATCAATTTCATTTCTACAATGTAGATATCATGACAAACCAATAAATACACATCATTTAAAAAAACTTTAAGAGGTTACCTTTTGAGTTTTAAACTTTTCATTATTTAATTTATAGCTGAACAAACCACGCATTCATGACTCCAACCACGTGGATCCATATGTTTTGTATCAAGGACTAGAACCGGTGACAAAGGAGCTTGTAGTTTGTAGTTTAATCAACCTTATGATCAATGACATTAAAATTACTTCACACGTCAAGAGTTCCGTTTTAAAGTTATTATTTAAATGTCAGTCGTTAAATAAGTCAGACTTTTGACGTCAGTGAAATTGATTGACACGAAATTGACAAGAGTTGACATATGTTTTCCAATAAACAGTTGTTTGATTGACAAATAAATAGAACTACATCCCCATGTAATATGTAAGACAAATACTGTTTAAAAAACTTGATTGACAAGTACGAGGATATCACGTCTCACACAGGTGTAAGGAACAATATAAATGGTTTTATATTGTCTTTAATCAGGTCGAAGCGAAAGTCAAAGCGTGGGTGGTTGGTTCCGCAGTCCTCGATTCTATCTCGATATCGGCAACTGTTAGACAGTACCATAAAATACTTAATATAGCAAACAGCAGAACTGCAATGTACCCAGTAGTATGTAAAGAGTTATGATTGCACTTTTGTCGTGATCGATGTCAGATGCTGACGAACAAACTTATAACACAGGGATTGGGGAGATGTATGTTGATGAAGACCATGGGCAAGTTTGATGGTCGCCATGTAAGTTTCACTGAGAAATATTCTGTATCTTTGTGATATGAAAATGGACCTTTTTGAGTATGTTCATTAACCTGTTTACTTGTTGTAAACGACAATGATGACTCGGTTCTCATTTCGACTTTGGGTTTACTTGGATGTGACAAAGATATACATGGCGGGTGTCGTCGATGAAGCGTAAGACGTTTACGATTCCGGAACACCTGGTCTTTTTCTCTTGTACCTTTATGAGGATCTCAATGTAAATATTTTCTCTATTCATATTTTGCCTCTAGTTTAATTGATTTTGAGTTCGGTGTTATGGTTTTGTTGACGCTTTGGTATTCTCTGCTTTTTTCTGAAGATTCCAGAGGTTTGCAACGGACTGGTTGCTGATCGTGCGCCATCACGCGCATGGATGATGCACTCGCTACAATTCGCTAACACTTGATAAAACTTGCGCTGGCCATGAAAAAAACAAAACAAAAACAGGAAAATAAATACCGAAATTGCAGTTGCAGTTGACGCTATATGAAAACTATCGGTATGTAACATTTGATATTTTGGTTGTGAATTTGCTTGATGTTTGTTGCCAAAGTACATGTTCTGCTCCGTTATATAACACAGACATTTGATAGATTTAGCTAATGACACGTCTGAGCTTGCATTATCAAATATCACAACAATCTGACATTATCTAACACCGTGGAAGTAGAAACAGGTAATACAGTCTGTTACTATTTAAACGAGTTATTTTAAAACTCATATTCTTATTCATGATAAAGGTCATCTTTCCCAGATCTGCTGTGAATTATTCGTGTCCTCGTCAATCGTCGTGTATTAACAGTTTTTTTCCAACTTCTTATTACGAACCATAAGGTCTAGGGTCATGATATTTTGGTAAGTAAATATGGTTAGGATAGCTCAAATAAGCTATATCGTGATTGTTAAGGACTCACACAACTAAATCAGCCTATCACGAAGTGTTTCATACGTTTGTAGTCCCTACTGAAAATTCATTCCGGCTAAGTACAGTGATTCTGGGTAATTTAAATAGGTAATTGTTGACCTATTCTGCATTGAATGAAATCTGTAGATATTTAACTTTACAAAAATATATACTTTTGGTAGATTTTGATATGTGATGGCGGATTGATATGGGGTCAAAAGTCAGAGGGTGTTCTCGTCCCATTTCACTGGTTTGACATGTAAATTTCCGGTTGTCCGAAGCAGACGCCTGTAGCAAGCTAATATGCCAGTAAACTCCTCATTAAATGCCACTTGAAGCCTTTGTCATGTATGTATCTGTGAATTTAGGCAGTTTTCACAAGTGTTGTACTTCAAATATTAAAGTTATTAGCTCGAAAGCTTAGTAATAACATATAGTAAATTATTTAGTTGTGTGAGTCCTTAAAGGCCACCAGGATTCCGATATCAATTTTGTTTTTTGTTTTCTTTTGTATTTATTATCATTTCAAGAGAATATTTGTCACTCATGTTTTCATTTGATCGGTAGTAAGATTAGATTCGAGTACATGGAATGTTATTGTCAAATACATAATTTACTTATATGAATTTACCTATGCACTTTCAATATAATCTCATGAATGTTGGATGGTATTTGTAGGACATTTCATAAGTTGAAATAATAGCTTAAAGCTAAATATAAAAAAAGAAGATCATAAAGACTTTTAGTAGGAACTTAAGCAATATATTAATGTGAACAGATATGATTGCATAAACGAAAGAATTGTATTGAGATGTCCATTAAAATGAACGAGCAGATTAGTTGTCTTTAGTCAGCCATTGGAAATGTGCCATAAGCATTACACTTGAAGCTTTCACTATTTTCGTATGCGCTTACAGTTCTGTCGTTGTTTTTGAAATTATGGAACAATAGTTGTGTTTATCATTTAAACACATATATTCTTCAAAAGTTTGGAAGAATTGAAATGTTGCACGAAAGGCATAATATAATAATGTACCGATATTTCTGAATATTGCAAAGCACAATTAGAAATAGCGATATAATTTCATACCTAGATAGCATGTCAAACCTTACTATCTCAAATTCGTATAATTCGAATTCCTTGTTTGATGTGTCGTTCATGGCCATACTATAAACATTCAAACTCGCCTAGCTGATATATTAGGATAGATCGAAGTTTTCCTACAGTCCAAGACTTCGAGGTAACGAGGTTCGACTGTGTATGATTTTCAATGGAAACCCATCATATATATTTTTTTTGTATAATTATGTCTTGAACTGTTACCTGTTAAAATATACACTCTTTATGTCTGTATCATTGTACAATGTATTCGTATAGTTGCAAATCCTGCAATATAATTGGCTTAATTAAGCTATAAATAGAACAGACGTGCAATAGAACGTGTTTCACTTGTTTACAGCATAACGGAAGAAATATGTTCGAACATCCTTTAGCTTGACTGTACCTTTTAAAGCAGCAATATATTTTACAAAACAATCCATTCAACTTAATTTGCTGAATATTTAAAAAGACTTTATTAAACTGTCGTGAGTATTTGATGTGTTACCAGTAACTTCCTCATTCTGAGATTTAAGGAAAACACATTCATTTACTGTTGTAATAATTTAAGCAAGTGTTCGATACATCTCCAGCGACCAATTTACAATTCATTTTCATGGGCCCGTTTTATAATTAAAAAAAAGTGTTCAAAACTTAATGATTAAGATGTTCTTAAAATAAGTGTGAATCGTATAAAATTCATTACCGAATATCTATCCAAAATATTTCCATCAATATATTCTTCCTATTGATATATATCAATCATGTCAACAAAAGTATGGGACAAAGATTTTCATGGCTTGTGTCTTCAATGAAGCAAAAGACGCTTACTCTTCCGGAACACCTAGTCTTATTCTCTTGTACTTTTACAAGAGTCTTCATGAAATCCTTTTTTTGTTAATATTTTGCCCCTGGTTTAATCGATTTAGAGTTTGGATTATGATTTTGTTAACGCTTCAGTATTCTCTTATTTATTTTCAAACAAACTACAAAAAATGCATTTTGGAGTTTAATAAAGCAACAATACGGTAACTTAAATCACCTGTTTTCTTGTCGATCAGAAATTGTATAAATATTTTCTTACAATCAAAACATACGGTAATATTGACTGTACCATTATGTAAGATACATTATATCTTTTCACACGTTATCGGAGCGTAGTAATGGAAGCATCAACAACTTAACGTTGATGTTACGAGAAGGAAAATGTTCACACCAGTATATCTGCGAAATCTCCATAATTGTTTGTTTTGGAGTAAGATGAGTGACGGAGCTATTGTTTGAATTAGACGCCCCTTTTGATGTTGTCGTTCTCCAAATTTGTTGTCGAGGGAGGTAATTAATGTACAATGTAATGTTCAGTTTCGTTTATAACAACTTTTATACGATTTTTATGTGTTCAAGAATAGAAGATATTAATTTTAATAAGACCAGCGACGTGTCATGCGTAAGACGTTATCTGCAACATCCATTTACAAATAAAGAAAAAATAGTATTATTTACCAAATTTCAGCTTTTTTCTTTCTTACTTGTTTGACTTTTCGCTGTTTATTATTTTACCCACGCTTAAGTGCATGCTGAATACCAGCCAAGATAAATCTTAAAAGCATACATTTGAAATTTTTGGGGCGCTACGCAACATCAGTACCAATTTAATGTTAGTAAATTTACTTCAAAATAAAAAAGTCAAACACAAATTGTCTCTGAAACACGCAAACATCAGACAAAAATACTGATGTACTGAATAACCTTTGAATTTACGTACATGATTCCATAAAAAACATGCCGTAATTTTGTCAAATCAGAAAGAAAATTGATCATGTTGGCATCATTAAGTTAGTCAGTAAGCGTTGTTTCTATGACACGTGATACATCTTAACCATGTTGGAAGCGTATTGACCGACATAGCAATTGATAGCATCTGTCAAATTTCAGGGATCATTTCCGCGATCGCGTCTTTGCTGTTCTGACCTTGGGTTGGATACAACTGTCGTAATTTAACAATCAAAATATACTTCATTGTGCCTTTTGCGGTTTAGACATGCAATTCCTCCGGTTTGTTGCGACATATCAATCCTTCATTACCAATTTGCTGGATATAATAGGTATAAATTACTACTCGAACCATAACACTGGTTTAATAAGTCCTTGGCGGTCACCCTAAAAAATAGATAATGCTGAGGAAGGTTTGAAGCTTATCCTATTATGAATATGCCAATTAATTCAGATTGGAACCCATAGGAGAAAAATAAGAAGTGATTTAAAATAAAAAGTAACAAAACCACACAGAAAAACCGAGGCGTCAACAGAATCATCATTTTAACTCTAAAAGAAAAGAAAGAAAAACATTAGACATTTCCGTGCATCCATAACTTTAGTATTGATCCTGAAATCCTGGTGGCAGTCATGAAACATGTCCATAGTCTTGACAAAGATCACGTGTTTAGAAATAAAAGATAGAGAAAGTAGTTATCAACATATAAAAGTTATCACCTGCAGCTGCAGAAGAAAATCATAGAAACAATAAAGCGTCAATAAAACCATAATCCGAATTCAAAATCGATTAAACTAGGGCACCATATGGACAAAGACAAACATTTACGTGATGACCCTTGTAAACGTACAAGAAAATAAGACCAGGTGTTCCGGAGATGAAACGTCTTGGGCTTCACCGACGACAAACGTCATATATAAGGATTGTACCTTATTTTGACTGCGTATACGGTATTATGCCCGCAGCAACGAACATATTCTATGGTCCATAGTGAATATGTTCGTTGCCAACTGCGGGCATAATACCGTATACGCAGTCAAAATAAGGTACAATCCTTATATTTACATCATTATTAGCTGTCAAGTGTTATACGAAGAAATAACATTTGGAGCGGGTTGCTAAAATGGAAACTACGATGACCGTGATTGCTAAGATAATATAGTCCCATTGAATTTCATCAATATATTGGTAAGTTTAGTGAACAACAATATTTTTCTTCAATGCATCATTTGTAAATTTGGTTTAAAATAAGATTACTCGATTTCGAATGTATTTCTTTTTATTTATAACGGTCGTTATTGTACACGCATTGACACAGTGATCTGGTTGTGACGCGATCATACTTCAAATGTTAACAATTGAAGGTTTAGTGTACATTTTGTATGATGCAAATTTAAACATGATACTTATTGCCGAATGGTTTACCCTTGAAGATTCAAAATTATTCTGATTAAAAGCTATTTCTGCTTAAATCACAATAATCGAACTGGCTGACGCAATGAATGAACTATGTCACATAATAATAAATCATGAACGCGCTATGAACCTGAAATTAAACTGCAATGTCCATCTTTGCTTAAAATCTATATAGAAGGGTTTGTGCACCCCTCTTTCTATCAATGCATTACATTAGAACAATTTAGATTTCCTTGTTTAAGACTTTTAGGATCACCGATTCAAACTTTCATCTTATTAGTTATACTACCTCTGATCAATTAAAATCGATAAATAAGTCCTAAATCAATCACGATACTATTATTTTAAAGATATGTAATTTTTTAAATGATAGTGTTCATGAAAATTACGTAGCTAGAAAAACTAGCGGATTTGCATGATTTGTCGTAGCCTATATTTACACGCTGAGAGTCGGGCACTTGATGCGGGAGCCCAGAGGGATGATGTTTAACAGCCAGGTATTAAGAAGTTCAGAACGCTAGAGAGTACGGGTAATTCCGACGCTTTCAATGAGTCTGGGAAAAGAACATTAAAAAAGACCCGTGCATGCTACTTAAAAAGAGCACTTGATGGGCCGAAGCGTTTGACAGACAAGGTTACAGATGATCTCATGAATACTGATCAAGTTCAGCCAGACGCTTACCACAAAAATCAATTTAGGGAAAAAAGTATGTTGAATTTGGAAATAAAATGTACTTATACAAGTTAGACTTAAAACGAACTGTCTGCATTTCATTTATTAATGTCTTCTTCTAGTTTTATGTTATCTTCTTTCAAGACAGAAAAAAACAAGGAATGGTGGTTCACAGGAGGAAACAACTCATGTTTTACAATACTATAAGGTAAATGAAGTTCAACAGCCCAATGTATTGTTCATAGATACGTAATATACAAGTACAGCTTTACACATCTGAAGTGTGACACATTTGCAGAGATGGAAACAAATATGGCAAACGAAACGATTTTTGAACAGCACTCATGTTTACTTGTATGATTTGATACTTTTTTGCTGTAGAATAATGTCATTATATCATTATGTCATACTACCGTGTCACGTAATTGTGTCTTGGTTTCCTTCCCCAATTCATCGATTCATCTGTATAAAAAAATAAGCAATATAAACCGAGGCACAGTGATCTAGTGAATCGACTCCGGGCTCCTAATCGAAGGGTTGCGAATTTGAGTCCCGGCCCCGGCATTTGTGTTGTATCCTTGAACAAGCTTTTTTACTACGCTTGTTCAAGTCTACTCAGCTGTTAATGAGTACGTGGTTGGGCATTGCTAGATATTGCAGAATGCAAACAGTGGGTGCCGAAATGGTAGTACCGGTTGTAAGTTTCCCAGGGAGTCGAGAACGATATTGGCAGGTTGTTAAGGCCCTATAACCACGGAAAATAATTTGTGGACCGCTTTGAGACGACCTTCAGGTTGTGTTAAAGCGGTATATAAGATCCACGAATTATTATTATTTTTATTAAATCAAATTGTTAGTATCAGACATTTCTTAAGTAATGATAATATAGAAAAGAATCACATTATTCGTGTGAACAACTTTGTAACAATAATTTGATTGATTGGGCTGTTTGACTAATGCTAAATATTAATTTTACTGCTTAAAGAAAGCAGGAACTCCCGGAGAAATACACCACTTACCATAGGCCAGTACCTGGCGACTACCCACGTAGTCCTCGAGCTGAGAGGTAAAGGGCTAGTGTTAGCACAATGTCAGACACCTTAACCACTTGGTTTATGTTACCCTGAGTGGAGGGCTAGTGTTAGCACAATAGCAGACACTATAACCACTTGCCCACCACGGCCTCTACACAACTGAAAACATAAAATTCTGATGAGGCTTTACAACCATAAATTGCAACGCTTAGTATTTGGATAATATAATGTGATTCATAATAAAAATGCACACTATTAAACAGCGAACAAAATGCATTTTTCAGAAGTACATTTGCTTATTGAAAAATAGAATAATTCAGTGAATACCGAAGCGTCAACAAAACCATAATCCGAATTCAAAATCAAAGGAAATGTTTACATAGGGACCTGTGTACTGCTTCATTGACGACACCCGCCATATAAATCCAAGTAAACGTCAAGTCCTCAAAGTGAATACCGAGTTATAATTCTCAATCACAACAGCAATATGTATTTAGAGTGTTGTTAGAAATATTTGTTCTTTGTATTTTCCCCAAACAGCTATCTGATATTAAATCCTTGCCTTCCGAATGAAAGTCGAGTCAATAAGGTCGCACTTAATTGCCATCTTCATATTGCTGTTAAGTGATTCTGTTCAACGGTACCCTGTCGGATTTTCGAAATACATTGTAATTACGACATAGATATACGACAATAAAGATTTGGCTTTCAAGGTGTCATTAGCTGTCTTTTGTAACGTATCTCCGAACTGAATATGGAGCAGGATTACATTTATAAAATATTTCTTAATCCCAGACTAGACATTGTTAAACGTAAAAATCGCCACAAGCGCCCTTACGTGTGGGGTAAGACGGCTACGAAACCTTCATGGAATATGAACGGTTTACCAATAGGTACGTACAAATTAGACAACCATTTTGTTATGACTAGACGATAATGTAACTTGATTTGATTTTTAAACCTCCAAACAATGTATTTGTTCCACCTTGTATGTAACAGGGAAACGAAAAATCGTTTAAGGAAATCTCATCAAGTCAGATTGCCAATTCGAAGAGGCGTGAATAGGTTGCATTGCATCTTCGTTTAATCTCATATATATTTCCTTTGTACTTCATAAATAAATAATAAAACATTTTCATACATGAAATAGATATACTTATTATTATTTCAATCATTTTCATGAACAAAATCAGACAAACGATATTTGAAACAAAATCACAGGTGTTGCATCAATTCCACTTCATATATATACAAGAATTTTGAAATGAAACAACCGTTATGAATTTACATAAATTTATATGATACAGTAATGTTAATCCCGATAACTATATTTTAACTTTATTTTACAACATCTATTTCAGCTAATAGCTATCTTGTTTGTGACCCCGGTTGTGAGATGGTGTTTATCTGGAAGGAAACTTGAGGACCGGAAGAAAACCTACGGACACGTGACCTAATACTTTCACAAGGTAGATCCAAGATACACCGAAATACACCGAAAAACATAATCGCATAACAGTTTAGAAACGTCACAGATCTACGAGTGCCGACGCACAGGTAAGAAATAACATTTTCTATGATAGATTTGAGCATCTTCAGCGGACAATACTGCCTAAATATATTATTTGTTTAGACCTATGTATACAGATATTCTTCAAGATAGTCAAGATGGGGTAGGGTAGTATCTAGGATATAAACCGCATTCATAGTACCAGTTTAAATGTTTCTACAAAGGGAAATAAAGATTAGGGAATTTAGAATAGCCATATGAGGATATTCAACGCGATGTCGTCTATCTAAGTAAAAAAAAAAGTTCGTTGGGAGAGGAAGATTAGAAAAAGCCGTCGGCGTCAACTGTCGTGTCATCGTCATCCTTTCGTCTCTATTATCGTCACCGTCGTCGTCTTCGGAAGAAGAGAAGCCGCCGTTGTCGTCGGAGATCATCACTTAAAAAAGTTATGGTATTTTACTTGTCAAAATTAATTAAAATATACATGAGATGGGGGTTATTCTCTCAAAGTCATAAAAGGTGGTTTCAAAAAACATAGTTGTCATCAAGAGTGTCCCGTTCTCTTTTATGAACCTGTATTGATGACAAGAAATGGAGTATTATCCAGTGTCAATTTTTCCATTCGTTTTGAAAGCTTGATATAAAAAAACCTAAATTATATTAGAATAATGGGTTACTTATTCGCAGTTTGAACTGTGTTTAACAATCAAAATTTATGTCATGCTTAAAGGATAAAAAACAATCAATTACTGTAGAAATAAATGGGTTTTTGTCTTAACAAAAATAGTTCAAATAAAGAAAATAGTCAGGTTGATGCTGTATATATCACAGATGCTGTAAAAGAGACAGTACATTCTGGTGTGTACCGTGGGCTCTCTTTCCCTTTTAGTGGTGCATGTCAGCGCTTTCCTGGTTATTTTCATCTTGGGAATAAAAAGGATCATGCTTACTGAGTAATGTTTTAATTTCTTTGACCTATATCCAATGACTGTCTCGTTAAGGAATGGTTTAGACATATTGAAAATAAAAGTCAAATAGATGAATGTCATTGATTGTCGTTTCTTCGTTGTTCTCTCGGCGCTGCTGTTAAAAGCGAATCTTCATCGTAAATTTGTGGTCGTTTTTTATGAGCCGCAATTTTATCAAAAATAGGATTAAGTAATATTGACGATTTACACACGGGTAGCTTTCACCTACTACTCGGCGTGCTTATTTAGCCCTGCTGACAGGGGACATGCTTAGTGACGTTCAATCAGCTGACTGAAGAGTATCCTTTAGTTGTGTGACTGACAAGTCACTTGACTGGAGATGTATGACTAAAAAGGTTGGCAAAGGCTGCGGACAGGGTGTGGCGTCCTCTGCTCTGGTTTTATTTATCGTTTTGAGCTATATTTTGATGAGTGGAGGGAAAAAAGTAAAGAACAAACTAGTCCTCCGATTTTATAAAGGTAACTTTTAATGAGAAGCCCTAAACGAGGCGTCAGTAGAAGAAGAGAAAGAGAAATAAAAAGCTTCATTAAAAATATGCAAAATTTCACTTCTAGAGGTTCAAAATTGCCATACATCCCATTCTTGTTATTTATAAGAGTTTAAGATTCATATGTATGTTGAGGTATAATATGCTGATATAGCGAAGTGCCTCAATACACTGTAACACCTCATTACACGTTTTGTCTAGCAAGCTGCCGATATAAGGGGTTTTACTTTAATTTGAGGGAATTGTATTGAAGTTTGTTGGCGGTGAACAAAGTGACAATTGACAAACAAAGAAGGTCTCTTTTACATATACAGAAATATAACAACAAGCAAGACAACTGTAAAGATGACGTAACAAACACATATGCTATACCTTTTAAATTTAGTAATAGACACAGTATGCCGAAAAAAACTGAATTAAACTGCATCATACAGCTGGTTCGTCCTCCTAGGACTCTTAACATCGCTTATATACCGACATCATTGAATGTATTTGCTTTATTTCTTGAACGAGTGTACTTTTAAAGACAAGATTCACTACTAACAGATTTTGCTAAGTGTGAAAAACAACGACTTTTATATTTCTAGAACGGTTAGTGACCAGTTGTTCAAAAGATGGTAAGTTTCATCACGTTTTAACAACTTTTTAACCTTGAATAGATCTATGAATATACATGTACAAGGTATAATCCCACAATTTTACATGTAAATGGACTGCACTAGATACTTGGAAAGTTGTACCTACTAAAATGATTGTTTCGTTTTAAAGTAATTGGGGGACATAATATTGACGATAATCACCGATTAAACTAATTATCCCCCTGAAAAAAAAGAATACCAAAGCGCCAACAAAATTTTATATGTAAATGGACTGCACTAGATACTTGGAAAGTTGTACCTACTAAAATGATTGTTTCGTTTTAAAGTAATTGGGAGACATAATATTGACGATAATCACCGATTAAACTAATCATCCCCTTGAAAAAATAATACCAAAGCGCCAACAAAATTTTACATGTAAATGGACTGCACTAGATACTTGGAAAGTTGTACCTACTAAAATAATTGTTTCGTTTTAAAGTAATTGGGGGACATAATATTGACGATAATCACCGATTAAACTAATCATCCCCTTGAAAAAAAAGAATACCAAAGCGCCAACAAAACCATAATCCGAACTAAAAAGCGATTAAACTAGAGACATAAAAGTAACAAAAGAAAGATTTACATGGAGACTCGTAAAAGCACAAGAGAATAAGACTAGGTGTTCCAGAAGAGTAAGCGTCTTCTGCTTCATCGACGACACCCGCCATGTACATCTTTGTCACATCCAAGTAAACATCAAGTTCTCAAAACGAGAACCGAGTATCATTGTCAATCACAACAAGTTAACTCACCAATGAGCATACTCAAAAACGTCCATCTTCAAATCACTTAAAGATACAGAATATTTCTCAATATTTCTGAGAAATAGAGCACGAGAATCAGGTATTTACGAATGATTACTAGTAAGTAAAACAAATCCATGACTAGACTTATGTCCAACAGTTCAAAAACGTTTTGTTTTAAAGAATACAATATATTTAAAATTAGCATCAATTCTTTATATACATATTGAAATGATTACCCAAGACAGAAGTTAAGACGTTGCACACCTGTATATAGAAATATCAGTAAGATAAAACCCACCTGTGACATGGTTGTCGTTTGATAATTTTGAGCGGTCACGTTTCTTCATTGTAATTATATTATATATACCATACGCAAATATTATTGAGAATAATTGATGTTTTGCTATTGCAGCATGTATAAAATTAATATATTTCTAAACAAGAATCAAAAGATGGCTTAATATAGAATTTATGAATATATTACACTTTAAACGATTTTGATGAAAATTCAGTTAAGGATCTTTGTACTGTCAGCTTTGAAGCAATATAAGGAAGTTCTGCGCACACACCTTTCGCCACATATATTCAAGGGGTGCTGGTTGGTGAACACTATAGGCAAGTTTCCTGATCACTCTTAGTTCTATTGATAAATTTCCTTATCCTTTTATGCTATGATGAGGATTGATATATGCCCTGCAGGTAGGGCTTAAACATAGTACCTGCTGCCGCGATTGCATGGTTGAAAGTGGCGACTAAATTTGGGATATTATCTTTTCTCTTCTTTCTAAAAGACATTTTCATTCAAAATGTCTCCCTTGACACTACCTCACTTTTGGTTTTTAGTTGAGTGTTCGCCCCTGTCAGGACTTTTTTGTCCCCTGGCCTAGACATACCTGGTAGTTACTACTACTCCCTGCTTGACGCTCAGCAGTATCGGAGTGGAACGGCTGATTCGACCGTTGTCAGTATAATGTGACCAGGTGGGTGTTCTCTGATGGGGCTTTTGGCAGTATACTTCAGTGTGGCAGCGCTTTTAAAAATCGGCAAAAGATCCGTTTTTTATTCAACAAATTTTGGTTTTGAACATAATTGATGGTTCTTAGAAGGACAGCACAGCTGTATGATGCAGTGTATATGTAAGTATCTATAAAACGTGAAAAGATAAAACAGTTACAGTATTTCGTTTTTAGTTTTATTTTAAAAATCTTTCTCTAACAGCTACCGAAAAAAATCAAGCTACATTATGGCAGCCAATCTCGTGGCTACCAGACCACTAGCAAAGTCGTTACACGTGAAATATTCATAAACTATTCCTTGTATCACTATCAAATATTAATACTATGTTAAATAGGTACCTACAGTTTACGCACTAAAATACAATTTGCCTTACACACAATTCTAGTACTTAAATCCTACTAATGAAAAGGCATGGTTTGGTAATCAAACTAAATTTCTTATATAAAAAGTGTGGAACCAAATTTTCTTTTGTATTTTGGTCAGTTAAGCCTGTCATACTTACCGAGACTGGACGTTGGTCAATACGGCCTTTTTATGACCATTACGTCACGAGTGTCGGAGTCATCAATCGATCAACCGTCCTTCGCGTCATTCAGTAACTATAGGGTGTTGAACGCTTTTAGTGAAATGCCATACAAATCGGATATGTGGTGTCAAAACCCACAGGCATTTAGTCTCTTCAACAGCCGTTAGGGGACATGATCGTTATCGTGTCAAAAACACGACGACCTTCAGGAGGTCAGCGAAGGTCACGTCTCCTCATCTCCTATAATCATGATCGTGTGATTATATCAATGCTCATGATTCCGGGTAAGTATAAAATGTAGCCAAGCCTCGTTGATTGCATAGGAAAATTAGTTTATAATGTTAAAATGATACCTGTTTTATAAGGCTTTTGTTTGATTATCTCACAAAGAACACATAAAGGATATCGAACTATATACAGTTATAGTTGAGGCCAAACGTTTATTTTATCATCCACTTTTGAATAGTCCGTCCTGCGTTCTTACAACAAAAAGTGGATACTTAGCCGTAACAATGTTGTGAAATAATGTACACATATAGTATTGAAGTTCATACATTTTAAATGGTGTCTTTTCATCTGAAATATTTCCGTGTAGGTTTGCAACGAATATTCGACCTGTTGCACTTAATAGATACGGTTGTTAGTAGAAATAAATAAAGGCCAGTTGTCCATACACTCTTATGTTCATTTCTCTCTTTCCTGTAAGGACAAAATTACAAGGACTATATAGAACATTGTTAGCCCTTTTCATGGTAATTGTCAGCACATCTACATCCTCCAATCCTGAATATTTACTCTTTCATTTCGGTCTCCTTGAGTACCTCTTAATATCCATACGTAATGGTGTTTTGCCCAAGTGAGACATTTCAGTGAACTGGCACGCTAAAATGACCCAAGAGTGGACACGTCAACAGCGGATACTGCCATTAGTGGACATTATGTAACATTGGCCGTAGTGGAGTCCGCCAGCATCATCTAGGGTCATTGTCGCCATTAGACCTAGCTTGTAAAAAGCAAGAAACCCCAAAACAACGAACCATACGACACATCTCGTAATTATATAACAGTGGTAATGGTAGTAAAAGGTGACAAATTATATGAATATTTAGGAACTATTTACAGTCGTCATAGCTGATTTTCTTTCCTTTTTATCTTGACAATGCTAATATCTTGGGTCTAATATTGACAATGAAAAAAATGAATTATTACGTTTATCAGTGTTATATTTTCGTTATTTCTTGAAAAACTGAAACTGTTTTTTCCATGATTCGATGAATCGTCCCTTGCGCATGCGCTACCAAAATTGTGCTTAATATAAACAATAGTATACATATATACGTTGCGTGGTTGAATAAAACGTTGTTCACTTTTGTTATATTGTTGCACACTTATCGTCATGTATGTACACACGCGGAACAGCTGATCGCTTGTTTCCATTCATCACTAAGCAACAGAAAAAATGTAGTCCAGAGACAAGATTTGTATTTATTGCATGGATTTGATTTTTATACGTGCTTTCATAATACATCTCGAACTTTTATTTTCATTTTGAATTGATAGAAATACTATTCCACTATAAAATGAATTACAATAATATTTTTAGTGTGGTTTGCATCGCGCAACAATAAACATAACGACGTCGTGATTTAGTCACATCTGAGGCGAGTCAAATGAAAGTTGTTGAAAGTAGGATTTCTGTTATGCCTAAACATTTTGAAAATGTTTCATTAACAGTGGAATTAGACATAACTTATTGACGCAAGTATGATGAAAAAATAGGTGACATGTATTTAGAATTAGTGATTTGGATTTTTAAATTTTGAAAGTAGGAGACAGACCAAACCGAAATCAGCCAGCTTTAAGGTAGGCACATGATACGGTCATGTGTGGACAAGATCACAAGTGCCTGAGAATAACATTTGTTACATGCAGTTTTTGACCTGAACTAATGTTTCTTACACTTTTTGAGGCTTAGATTAATTTGCGAGAAAGATTTACTCTAATTTAAACTCCTCAGAAGTATCAAATTATTCTTGACATCGTAGTTTAGGTCCAAAAACTTCGCTGTAAGTGTTACAAATTCGCGGGCCCCTATGGGCAAGCTAGGCTAGGTTCTACAATAGTCTAGCAAGCCTTATTTCGTGAACAGGGTACATCTGTCGAAAAATAGAATCTAGCGTAGGAACATTGTAACTTGTTAAAAGAGAAAGGATTTCTGTGACCAATCGCAAACGTTTTATTTGTGGAGACCAGTGAGGAGTTTAAGACTTTAGATCAGATCTTGATTTATATCTTCGGAAATGTCAGTATTTTGTCAGATCAAGTATTATCAAAGTTATCTGCGATATGATACTGGTATAGCTCATTGGTATGGAAAGCAGCTGTTTAACGTGTGTATTACACGCGTACATTATTGTACACAAAGTTAACGATACACAGATGTAAACAAAATAAATGTATTATTACGCCAGGAATGAAAAAAACGTGCCACACTTCCTTCATCGAGAAATGAAGTGATCAGATTTTACTAGTGTCATTGATTCGGAGCGAAGTGAAAATGTAAATATAGTCAATTGAAGGTACTTTTTTCTGTGTTAAAGATTAGTTTGGTTTTGTTATTAAATAATACCATTTTGTTCTACAGAATATTCAGAGTGACAGTTTAACTTGCGTCCAAATGTTTGACTTGATAAAACAGATTATGATTGCATGCCTGAAATTAGAAGAAGAAAATTATTTAAATTATTAGAAGATATGAAAATAGTTTAGTTTGAAGTATATAGATCTGCTTGATAATTGTACACTTGACAGGCTCACATAATAACGGAAATGACTTTGGATATGTGTCAAATAACGTGTACAACTATCATAAATCATTCCATATAACATACCGTGTTACACTTCCGCTAATTACAGATTGAGCATTTACAGCTAATAAAGCCATACATAGAGTTGCCAGACACGTGAATAAAAGCTTTAAATATTTCTTAAGTATATAATAATATAGTTACACACATTGCAAATATTTAAAATAGTTTTCTTATATTTGCTTCTTTAATTGTTTCCATCAACAACGACACCTATTTAGGCTGTCAGATTTGATGTACGAGGAAGGCACGCTGAAAAGGTCACGCTGGTTTGATGGCAGACTTCAAACACTGTAAGTAATTACCTAGAAATATAATTATTCAATTAACATCCCCTTAAGATTTTGTTCATATTTCAATTGAAATTGTTTGAGCTGTATAATTAATGACAACACAGGTTGATAGCTCGGGGCAATACAACTTAATGCTGCTGTCAAACCACTCAAACCTAACTTCACTCATTACAGAAACGTGTTACTAAATTTAGAATGTGATTGAATCGTATATTACAGGAAATTGACATTTTGACTTACGTACAATGTATGGTGTCGTTGGACAGGGGAGCGTCATTTAAATCATATATTCTTATTCAGTATGTACGTATACTAAAACAACTAAAATATAACATGATTGGTACATTCATGAAGACCACATCAAGCTTAAAAAATACCGTTACAATTTTATTAAAGTTATATCTTACATCTTCCTTCTTCTCCAATGTTTTTGTCTATCCAAAGCTGATATATATTAATACTGTTTGAACAGCTGATTAGACTAGACCATTTTGATTTCTAACTTTAGACCTATCGCATCACCAGGTGGCTTGATAACGACACAGCTGTATGGTACTGTTTATCTCGTTGTTGACATGCTATACATATATGTACCATTACATCTTAAAAGTGTAATCAACATTTAAGTCTACTCTTTGTCTTTCACACCTTCCCCGTTTAATTATCAGTACCGTGGTATTTGCATATTGTCGCCTTTAAATGAACAATGAACTTTGCAACTATTCTAAGACAATATATGATGAACAAATTAAATATCGACACAGAAAAAAATCCCAGAAAAGAACCCTAAAGTTTCGAAAGGTTAAGCATCTTCTGAAATGCAATAAAACCAACACAATAGCATACATATGACATCTACTTTCAAAGCATATAGCTGTGAGATACCTTCAAGTAGGAGGTCGCATACAAGTAAACATCAAATCCTCGAAATGAGAACTTCGTCATCATTGTCAATCACAACAAGTAAGCACACTAATAAGCATACTGAAAAACGCCTATCTTCATATCACAGATAGATACAGAATATTTCTCAATGAGACGAAAAAGTCATCATTGTCAATCACAACAAGTAAGCACACTAATAAGCATACTCAAAAACGCCCGTCTTCATATCACAGAAAGATACAGAATATTTCTCAATGAGACGAAAAAGTCATCATTGTCAATCACAACAAGTAAGCACACGAATAAGCATACTGAAAAACGCCCGTCTTCATATCACAGAAAGATACAGAATATTTCTCAATGAGGCGAAAAAGTCATCATTGTCAATCACAACAAGTAAGCACACTAATAAGCATACTCAAAAACGCCCGTCTTCATATCACAGAAAGATACAGACTATTTCTCAATGAGACGAAAAAGTCATCATTGTCAATCACAACAAGTAAGCACACTAATAAGCATACTCAAAAACGCCTATCTTCATATCACAGAAAGATACAGAATATTTCTCAATGAGACAAAAATCACCCTTCAGCATGTTCTTGCTCCACGCCCCTATTCAACTATGGCCAAGCATACATTCGTATGTGATAACTGGAATACATATTCTCCATATTGCATAGTTCCAAATAGAAGCGTTTCATAAAACACCAGAGGATTGGCGGAATTAAAGCATTATGAAATGGTTTCCCTTTAAGATTGAATAAAATGTAAAACATATCAGTTCCGACCCCCCCCCCCCTCCCCAACCCCAACCCCACCCCCAACCCCAACCCCGAGATCGAAGTGAAAACAAAACACAGGTCTTTATTCCTGCATTCCGATGTCAAAACTAAATTCAGTCATTTGCATGTTTGCATATTAGGTATGTGGTATTTTGTCTGCTGACAAAGCTTCTAAAATAAGAATAACACGATATAACATGTGAATGTATGACGATATGTACATTTCCTAATTTAAGAAAGAACTTTTGCTGGATGACAAAGGAAAGCTAGATGTACATTTTCAAAAATCTTTAAATACGAAACAGAACTTATCATATTTCTGTATCCTACAGTAATGTAACGAATTGGAATGCCTACTCAGCATTAGAAGTATCTAATTCGCAAGTAAAATGTCCCCAAAACAGCAATGACAGCTAGCCTAAGTGGTTTGCAAAACTCGCCACAAAGACGCTTATGAAATGCGAGTTTGAATGGTTTTTTTTCATCATTTTTAATTTGAGAAGACCATAATTTGAATGCACTTCGTAGAAAAATTAGCAAAACAATGATTTGCATTCTGCTGTTTTTTCACAAACATCAATAATGTTAGTCTATCAAGCTATCAATGTATTACAAACTTCGATTTTCTGAGGTTACTTGCGCAAATAGATTCGATATTTTTTTCATATGAAAGTACATTGAAGGCGAGTATTCTACCCAATGAGCTTCCCGATAAGACGTAACACTGAGAAAGTACCAAGCGAGTTTATGTGCCGTTTTAGGTTTTAGAGGACTTGATGTTTACTTGGATGTGTCTAAGATTTACATAGCGGGTGTCGTCGATGCATCAAAAGACGCTTATTCTTTCCGAACACAATGTCATGGTCTTCTTCTTTTGTACTTTTACAAAGGGTTTTAAGGTTAATATGCCATTTGTTCATATTTTGCCCCTAGATATATCGATTTTGAGTTCGGATTATGGTTTTGTTAACGGTTTGGTATTCTCTATACGTTATATATGGCGCACTGCAAAACAGCAAGCCGAGTTCTGATATATGGCCTCTTTCCATGGAATACAAACATTTTAGTGATGTACAACATTAATGACGGGAAAACTATTCTACGAAACGGAACTGTGTTCCTGGAATCCGACACAGTAAACCTCCTTCTATGCTTCACCTTGACATGGGCTTCCAGTAGCTGAAACCTGTTGCCGTTAAGGCTTTTTCGATTGATGACAATTTACAGTCGGCACAATCAGATGCATGCATCTTTTATCGGCATTCGTAGAGACTTGAGTACATCTTAATTAAACTATTAAATCCAACATAGTCGCTATGGGGGTTTTCTCTGAATGAATTCTAGAAGAATCACATCGGCGGGGTAACACCCCATTGCCTTTATACTGACTTTAATGATGACTGAAAGTGCTACCTTTTTGTTGATAGCGCTTTTATGGTTCCTCTTGGATGGTAATGTATAATACAAAAGGAACACGACTGTTTCCGGTGACGTTGTTTCGACTACAGAGAGTATTCTTTTGACATCCTTGTCGTCGTTAAAGAGAATTGTCAAAATTTCTGTATGTCTTGGTTTGCCAAATCGTCCATTGGATTTAATTCTTTCTCGATTAAGATTGGCATAATATCGACAACTTAGCATTGCTTTTGATTCGTTTGCTAGCCATGCGTCAAGATGAAGTGTGTCGTTGACAAAAGATTTACTAATGAGCACGTGTTAGGTAGGAAGACAAAAAGCTAAATGGCTAAAAGTATGAAGATAAGAGCTCATTTTACTCTGATACAACGAGATAGCACCATCAATGTCACCGGCTTGTATCATGAATATCACGTGTCAACAAGATCAAAGTCGCTGTTGCACATCTTCCCTGACCGTTTCGATTCCATACAACCCTTAAAGTTGATGCTTGGCAGATGTTTTTGTTCATGTAGGTGCGTATTAGATGACCCTCTTCAAGGTAAACCTTATCATTAGCCTTTTAACAAGAACTTATACTTTGATGTTTCAACACGTGAACATAAATATATGACTAGGTCCAGTAAAGAGCTTAATATTGTTAATAATGTTTCTATGTATATGAGGGGGGAAATATTGCCTAACTGGCGAGCTAGCTTTTCCAGTCATGTGGCATAATCCGGAGATCCGTTCAAGATAGTTAAGCAACGGTGAGTGTGGTCAGTAGTTGGATAGGTGACCGCCTTCACGTTACAAAACCACCCATGCTTTGTGCCTTAACTACCTAATTTGATTTGCCCACCATGTGTCTCAATGATAGTTTATCCGATGCGTGCTCATGACATCAGGATAAAAAAGATGTAACCCGCTCATGACCATAAGTTGCATACCAACTGGATGATAAGAGCATAGAGACATAGAGCATAATTGGTTTGTCCACAATTCTGTTGCTTTCTTTGAATTGTTCTTTTACATGTTTTGCAGTGAATGCGTTGCAAAATAGTCACCTCGAAAACAATATTATTGCATATGTATGAAGATTAAAATAACAGGGATAGTATTTCTCCTAACATTTCATGAAAGTAGACGGGCTCGAAATGGGAAAATTGACCTCGATTCATTATCAATACCTACCGTGCAATGATTCTACTTGCAATAGTACGTTTTCTGGTGACTTGTTTCAAAATATTGCAAATAAAGAACCAGAATTTCATACATACTTACAGACATCAACAGAATTAGAGCCGAACATCAGCATAAAGAAGGAACTGTATAACCCCCTTAAGAAAAGGACCCATACAATAATTCAGAAAAATGTAGGACAAAGAAAAAAGTCCTGACATACACCTTCTTTAAAGTTGGGTGTGCTTTTTTAATGACAACCGTGAGAGCCATCTTGTCCCTCCCAAAAATAGTAATAGGAAATTGAACTAATAACGTTACATAACTAAACGTGGTGTGTACGGACTAACAGGTTAGATACATATTTTAAATAAACAGGAAACGGAACTGAGCTCATTAACGTCACTGCCTTGGTTTACATCGCGGTTATTCTCTGTTATGTACTACTGTGTGAATGCTGCGGCGTATTTTGTATTGCAACGAAGCATTAGAACAGACCATAAAAATCCTGATTCCAGGAAATTGTTCTTCAGTTTATATAAGTCAATATATATACGTCTAGCGTATGTTTCAACGTACAAGGAGTTAGTTAATGAGATAAACATGGGTCTATAGCTTACCATTCATTAGTACAATATAATCATTTACTGATATGACCATTATGTTGAGTATTTCACCACTAAAAAACTCTTAAAATTAAGTCTTGTTAACATATATAATTAAATGTCCAGGGTATTCTACATGACACAAATCAATAAGAAAAAATTAGAGTAGTTTCTTCAAATGGTTTCTAACTTTAAAAGCTCTAATAAAGCAATAGTTGTCTTTTGTTTCATAGTTGATGGCTAGGAAAATGTCGACGATGGACAGGGGATATTACGAAGGGTGCCGCATGTGGCTACTCGGAATACAGCCTGACTTTTTGAAGGTTAAATGTTGTTTCGGGTTTCTTTCTACATTTAAGCATAATTTTGATTTGGTTACAGCTAAATGTAGGTGATGTCATATTTCTAAAGCTTAAATAATACTTGTGCATAGGGAAGAATGAAGACTTAACAAATATGCTGTTTAACTTACTGTACATATTGTTTTTGTTATTTCTATTGAGTTTACATCTACATTCTCTTATAATTCATTTTCTAACAAAGTATTATTAATGCATTCCCCTTTGTGTATTATTCAAAATGGCCATCCATCCACTTCCATCACCTAACAAAAGATATATCACTGACTTTAAATCATGGAGCTCTTCTAGAAAGGAGGTCAATATATCACAAACAAATACGTATATGTAACATAAGGTAACACAACTAGCATGGACATGCGCATGCATCGTTACGTAAGCACAGAAATGTGCTTTCTTATTTCTCTATATTTAGGCGTGTGGATTCGATGTTGCTGGAATTATATTAAGACATATATATTCTGATGAAGACATCTTGTCGTCTGCTTAAAATGATTGCCGAGAAATTGGCAAGTGTTTTCTGTCATGAAAAAAGCAATCTGTTCATAGAATATGGTGTCCGTTCTAAACCAACGAGTCTAATATGGCACTACATACCTCCTTTATCACCCAGACGCTTGCATATCGGGAAACATTGATCGGGGTCTTAACGATGCTTTGAGAACATGTCTGTTCTACAAATGAATAATTCTCCAACAGATAGAAAATTCTTGAAGTTCTTGATTGAACTGCTGATCTGTGTCATTATTCACTTGAAGTCCAGACGGTCATACGCGTTCTCAACACCTTATTTATGGCTGGAATTATTCTGGGTGCCATTAGACAAGATAACGTTTACCGAAAGGTCATAAAACTGGGTCAAACCGCATTGATATGGATCGAGTCGGATTTTGTGTACGAGATTTCCCCATTTTGGATTTACATGGAACTATGGCATTTCTGAAAAGGTCTTTCACATGAGGAATACCTTAAAATGCATAACAAATCCTATTTGATGTTCCCTGTTCCAATGTAGTGTAGTATACCTCCTATACACATACAGTCGACCCTCGTTATTTCGAAGTCGGCGGGGTCATCAGAAAACTTCGACTTTTCAAAGAATATAAGTTTGACTTGAAATTTTAGAGCATTAGTTTGGTTCCAGCAAAAAACATTTAAACCTCGTTATCTTGAACTTATATAACTCGAAACCCGTTTAATTCGGAATATTTGGTCGTTCTGGACAGACATACACTTCGCATTTGAACTCACTTGACACGAATACTCTGATGGTTTAAAGTGTCCCTTCAACTTCGAGATAAAGAGGAAAGGCTGTACTTCGAATTGAAAGGGGTCTTCGAGTAATACGAGTTCGAGATAACGTTATTCTGCCGTAGTACTCTCAATCACCAGACAGCTCAATCAGCTTGAGGTACACAAAAGCAACAATTTATGGTCCAGAGTTCGATACTCGTCTAGCGAAACTGACTTTTATCGTCCGGATCATTGTTTTTGTTATTATTGTGTGTGCTTATTCTGTTTTTTCTTACATTTTCGTAAAAACGACCGATACATTGTACTTGAATTTACTTAATGATGAATATATTGATATGTATCAAAGCTATAGTCGTATAGGAAAAGTAAGATTCGATTGAATACGTGTAAGCTTTCATAGTGGTATATCAATTTGAAATATAAGTCTATATAAAAGACAAGTTTGTCGATTGAATTAAAAATATATGTGTTTTGCTAGTAAAACAAATTGAACATTGGAGATTAATTTAAAAATAACGTTAACTTTAACCGAACCCAAGATGACCTTTTCAAGGACACAAACAGATAAATATAGCCTTTTTCATGGCTTCAATGGAACATATAACTACCGTATAAACCTCGTTAACATGTCATGCGTAACTGTACAATCTCAGTGATATTGGTATTCTTAATGGTAGTGGTTTACTCCACAAATAACTCGAAAGCGGGAACCTATTTTCAATAGATCATGCATGTTTCTATATAAATTGTAGTAGATTCTTAACACGGGTATCTCTAATAAGTGATGTATATGTATTTCTCTTTATCTTTTTCTACGCGACAGATATATAAAAACATATGATTGCGGGCTTGTGTCGAAGATTAAATATGCTTTGCTTTCGTCGTGTCGGAAACCTAAGATCATACGGTCCAGCTGTGACCATTAAAGACAGTGAGCGAGGAAATTCCTATCAATAAGTGATGAAGAGCGTCCCCAGCAGCAGTACCCTTCCCTACTTGTATCGATACTATTTTTCATTTATTCATGAAATAACAATAATCCAAGACCCTTTGTCGGCGGTTAGTCTAAGAAGCTAGTTCGGTTACTATTGATTTTCTTAACAATAAAAGAGAAATGAACACCTTGTTTTATTTTAAATCCTGAAAGTAATCCTGTCTTTTTTCATGACAGGTCAATTGAGGCAAATACCGGAAATTCAGTTTTCAATTCAAGTGTTTACTGTAAATTATTCATTCTTCGCGATCACGTAGTTAGGCGGACAAATGATTTTATCCGCACACCGTGCGTCTCCTGACTCGTTTGTGTACGCACAAACAAACGAACAAACGAACAAACAATAAATAAATAATGAAAAACTTTGCTTTTCTTTAAATCGTGATTGAAGTAGATGTCTAATCCAGATTTGAGCAAAAATAATCATCAGCTGATCATGACCTGCTGTCAATGTCTAATAACAAAAATGTGAAATATTAAATTCCATTTTATTTCAACGACATTAAATATTATATACTGAGTTTGTTTTGTATACAAACAGGAATTGAAAACCTAATTTGCGAGCTTTCGAAAAGGTCTGTTTCCTCTGTCAAGCAAAGAGTACAATAGCCGAGTGTCGGTGTTCTGACTGCTGAAATCAGCTCACTACCAAAAATAGGGCGAGTTAGAGAAGTCAGCTGTCAAAAACATAGCGCGACATTTCGTCCAAATGCACTCTAATACGTACAGGTTATTGAGTATTTATTGGGTAGTGAGCTGATTTCAGAGGTCAGAACACCGACACTCGGCTATTGTACTTTTTGCTTGACAAAGGAAATAGACGTTTTCGAAAGCTCGCAAATTAAGTTTTCAATACCTGTTTGTGTACAAAACAAACCCAGTATATATCATTCATACCAATCTGATTAATTTTATTCCTGAAATTCAATATTGTTAACGTATGATCATATAATGTAAATTTCAGGCAAATTCAGTATTGTTATATTTACCATCGGGAGGCATTGTTACTAAATAACCTGATACACATATACATGTACATACATTCAATATTCAATATCATCAGTAAAAGTTGTACACACGTATTCGATATTCAATGTCAATGTACATACATATTCACATAGTGATTCAACCAATATTCAATGTCTTACACGCTATTTAAAATAAAAATAAACCCAACATTCTGTATATTCCCTTTTCTACAAAATCCATCTTTCAGATTATACGACATTTAACAATCAATAAGACAAAAAACGACTCTTCCTTCATTTAAATTGATGGGCGTTAAAAAAAATACAAGGAGACACATATACTACTGTTTTAATTACATCAACTACATATTCTAGATGAATCCCAATTGATTTTCGCTTCGTGCTTGAAGACGCGAAATTGGCTTAACAAGTCAATATTTATTAGCTTCACTTTGATAGACCCATATTGATTTTAACATGTTTCTTGGATAAATACAATTACTTCAGCAAATCAATTATCTCATTTTTATCTTCATGAAACAAGTTAAAACGAATAACTCAGTACAACATGCATCCTTGCAAACGTTATAGATGCATCATGCCAAAAATTATATGTATTTCACGTTGTTTAGGTTGATTTCTTTCTTCGCTTTCCCGAGACTGCTGTTGCCGAGTGGTGGCCAATTCAAGAGTCTGACATTTCGCTACCACTAGCCCCCATCTCTGCATTGGGTTGTCCTCTTTTGCGTGGTCAAATTGTGCATTTCGTTATGGAATTTGATCGTTGTTACAAAGGGTTGTTTCCTTCTTCAATTATTTTAGTCTTCTCGGTACACGGTACTTGCCGTGGGTCGGTTGTATATTTTTTCCGGGTACTCCGGCTTTCCTCTGCGACTAAAATCTGGCACGTCCGTGAATGACCATAGCTACATGTATTAATAGGATGTTAAACACATCTAAATGTTCATTACTTCTCTTTTTGTGACGATGAGCATTTTTAGTGTAGCGATTGGATCACCCATTGTCAGTATAATGTGGCAGGTTGTAATGTTCTACTGAGGGCATTCGGCAGTATATATCAGCGCGGTATCACAGTAAATTAACATACGGACGTTAACAAGGAGGCTTACCTGGTCATACTAAAACACACGCTCTCGACCCCTACATTTGCATCGCATACGTCGGGAAACCGTCCTTATATGGCCTTAGCTGTTTATAAGACGCAGAACAAAATGGTACAGTACCAATTCAAACAAATATATCTGGAGCAAGGACATACATGGTAACATTCAATCTAATCAAAAGTAGAAATGCTGTTCTCAAAGTTAATTAATTTTCACTGAGCCCTTTGATAGTTTTGCCAAGAATATGAGTGAAGATTGCTTCGTGACTAGCAACTCTATAATGTAGCACACTTGTAGTTGCGAATCTAACAGATAATTACAAACACACATTTTGTAATAAGTTGATTTTGATTAGTGTTAGATTTCTTGGCTTCACAAACATTAAGGACCCTCGAACCTACGTATTTTTTACCAACAATGAAACAAGTCATTGGAATGCTTATTTTTTTTTTACAAATTCATCTCTACCTGGTAGCATAATGAACATAGCAAGTTTAAGAAAATCTAGCGGTTCATTGCGAAAGGGTCAAGCCTCCTTAAACTTTGGCTCCATTCCTGTAGCTGCTGTTGGGCACCTACTTTGTATAAGGAAACACACTTCTTCTATCTCTTGGTTTTACTTGAAATATATCTTTGGTTTTCTTTTTGTCATTTTCCTGTTTCACACTTTGAGTACAAGGGATAACGTTAATTTGACTTTGATTTACACGGCGGGTGTTGCAGATGAAAACAACGTTTACCCATTAAAACATCTGGGTTTAATTTCGATGCATTTTTTCCTGTAGTGTCACTGATGACTTTTTTTGCTCCTGTTTGCCTCGAGTTTTAATTTATTAATTTTGATTTAGGTTTGATTTATTGCAGAATTTGGTAGTTTCTTGTTTGTTTTTACGCTCTTAAATTGATTCAAATCAATTTTTTTCTTTCGTTTGACAGAAACTAACAACGAGCCCCATGGCCGAGTTAACTATTTACACGGTAAACATTCACGTTTATCGTGCAACCTTGTCATATTTGTTTTAAAGTACAGCGGTCTCCGTTTTGTTTTAGTGCCAGCTTTCCCACAACAGTTATAAACAATTTTGATCGTATATTGAAAATTAAACCAAACAAATCTATTTGAAACTTAACTCCGCTTCATGTTTATATCTAAAATTGGATTGTATGCTCATGTGTCCGGATTGTATAAATCATGGCGATTTTGCTACTACGTAAACAATGGTCCTGTCTGGGCTATCATCGATTGCCATTTTTCTTCATTTGAATATTTTGGCATTAGAAATAGATGTTCGGTCGTAAATTATTTCCACTGGCAATTTGAACCTAGTCGTGTACAGCCGATCAATAAGAATCACAGACCGTGAAACCTCTATCGGAGGCCGGGCTGGGCTTCGATTTCACGTGCCATTTCATGTGATGACGTCACACAAGCTCGTGCCACGAGACACGATGAGGTCAGGTTTGGACGGATACAATTGGATCTGTGGGGTTTTAATCAGAATGAGAGAAAGTGACTTGCCATTCTTTGATCTGTTGGGAGTGTCATTCCGTGCAGACATTTCAGAGGCTGAAATGACCATTTTAACGTTGATAAGTTCGTGTGCCGAGAAGACTTAAACAATTGAAGAAGAAAAAAAATTGTAACAACGATCGAATTGCAGAACGAAATGCACAATTCGACCACGCAAAAGCGGACAACCGCGTTGTCAGCTCTGGTTTCTCTCTCCCTACTAAAAACCAAACCTCTAAATAAATTAAATGTTTTAGAGTACAAAACTGTCGGGAAAGAAATAAGATAAAAACTGATTTCTCCGCGAGCGTTTTGTCTTGTCTTGCAATATTACCAGACAAAAATATGGCGACTCATATTTCAGCCATCTCTATCATCAGTTTTTGATTCGTCTACAACGTGCAAGTGAACAGGCCACACGGTTCATATATGGTGATTGGCGCACCAATACTCAAAGAAATGTGACATCTTAATTTCAATCCATATTAATTTGTTACATTCTTAGCGTTCTTCGTTATTATCTCCATTGAGATTCTAGCAGACGACTCATGACGCTTGCTTTTTTCAAGCAACAACTGTCTGAACAAGGAGTTTTTCCAGTCGTCAATGATAATATCCATAGATTATGACAGTGTATTGCACGTGAATGGATGGCGTAGCTGATCAAAATGGTCTCACAACTGGAGTCAATTGCAAATATTATGTCGAGCTTGACGAAAATAATCTCTCATATTCAGCGTTAATGGTGAAGAGCGGAGACGTAACCATTTGCTAAAATTGATGTTTTCGATTGACGTGAACTTGCTGAATGTTTTATATTATCTCCTTCGCCGGCTGGTGTCGAGTGCACTGTACGACCGGAAATGAGCCGAAGTTAACCTCAGCATCCGGTTGTACATCCTTGAAAAAAAAATGACAAAAAATATTTTTGTGGAATTTGATAAAAGATTGTTCATGTAAAGCATATAATGTAAATGTAATTTGTAGAAAAGAATTGTATTTTTAAAGATAACAGTATACATTCGAAGTCGATGTCAATCACTTTTTTGTATATTGAATATGATATTACAATGTATATACTATCTGTGCAAGATTTTTTTTTCTGAAAATACCAAAACATTAATTATTGAATTTAAATCGAATACCATTTACATCAAAAGAATCAATTCAATTAATTTGATATTGTTTGTATAAACTAGTCACGTTTTGTATTCGCAAGCCGTTTTTTATGTTCAAGGGTGATGTAATGTGGGTGTTTTGAAGTTTCCTGATAGAGTCTGTCGGACACGATCCATTGTATGCACTATGTTACCGCTACCATTCGCTTTGTTTAAAACACGAAGCCCTATATATAGCTAAATGGGTTTTATTGACGAACTTGTGATTGCACTCCCTCAGATAATTTTCAAAAGTCGGCGAAAAGCAAGGCGTCAACAGAACCCAAATCAGGGGTAGTGGGAGTTTTGAACAAAAGATAGATACAGTGTACATACACGAAAACCATTTAAAAGTATAAGAGAATAGGACGAGATGCTCCGGAAGAGTAAGCTTCTTCTGCACCATAGACGACACTCGCCGTGTAATGAGGTACTGGTAATCCAAGGAACATCTGGTAATCGACCGCTGTTCTATTGCACGAGGCCGAAGGCCGAGGGCAATAGAAAATTGGTCGATTACCAGTACCGAGGGTCAAATATTCTGGACTCTTGCACAGACACCCAAGATATACTTGCTTAATTACATCATTACTAAAACACACTTTGAATCACTGAAATTGTTTCTTTTATTAACATGTTTTTGAATAATAATAAAGCAATTTTGTAATTTATTGCGTGAACTCTGGTATGTAAAACAGTTAAAAGGTTAATATTCGATTATCTGAGCAATAACCACAATAATACCAATCCGTATTTATTTGGGACTCCAAATCTCAACTTTCCTGTAGAAGTCGCCATTCCTGTTGTCTGGCAGTATTGACACCTGATTGATTTTGACGTTTAAAACGGTAGAAAACATCACGCGGTGTTCAATAGTTCGCACGTGACTGTTCAATAGTCATTTTAGCCGTGCAATAGTTCATTTCACTAGTAAATGGTTCAAAATATAGCTTATGAGTATAGTTAAGGAAAATCAAATGGATTATGTAATAAATATATATATTTGCCATAGACCACGTCTTTCGATATGTATATGATGTTTAAGTATAATGGACCCTTTCGACGCCGACAACACTACTGAGAAATAGGAAGATATATATTGATCATATAATGAGATTGGTCTTTTTACCAATATATTGCAGAAACGAAGGTATGGCAAGAGGATGACCTGCACTCGTTTTTCGATGTCTTTGTGATGTCACATTGCTCTCTTGCTTCTTTTGAACGTTTTTTGTGATTTGATTTTTGCCACTGAAATAAATATATGTAAATTAAATGTACAAAACACATTTTTTAATTAGTGTATTCTTGATTAGAGATTGCTTTCTCGGCTTTACAAGCAATGCGACCACGTGTTTCGGTGCGCGTGCGACACTGTAATGGAAGCACGTGACTTCCGGGAAATATTCCTATACGACCTACTTTTAATGCTGAAGTTTCTCACTACCCCGCCATTAAAAAAGTCGTAACTGATAGAGACTGTGTTAGTAATGACTGTTTTACGACTCGGCCTGCTCGCGCTGGGATCTTGTTTTCAGCTTTCGGCTATCATCTAAATTGCAAATGCATTCACGAAGTGTGCATCACTTGACAGCCACTGAAGTTAGCCGGTGTCCCCTGATAAAAGATTGACTAAGTTGGTCTCCTTTGGGAGTCACAGCTCGGAGTCTCCTATTCAGACTACAGAATATGCAGGGGACGAGATAAGAGAACTTGGTGTTAGGGGCAGAGGCGATTGTGCAACGTAATTAGTTTGATGTTTGGTCCAATTAAATGATAAAAACACTTGTAACGAGTGTACAGCAGGAATGAAAAATATTGCAGATTCAGAAGGAAGCAGAAAATTATATATTATTGTGTAATAGAACGAGGAATAACACGTTCCTATCGAATAGTCTAACATCGAACCCTGGTCGCCGGCGTTACAAACGGCTCTACCAGTGGTGTATATGGGCGTGTAATGGTACTGCTGATATTGATTGTGTTATTTATTCTTGTATATATGTTTATTTTTACATACATGTATGAGCCGTAAGGTTCAAGGTAATAGGGAACTGACCTGAACTAAACCAAATGAGTCAAAGAAGCATACACTGTCATCTGAGTGGCAGAGACTGTATTAACTACTTTATACAAGCCACACCGATCCGCTTAAACATGTTCCGACGGCGTGTCAATGCATGTCCCGACGGCATGTCAATACATGTCCCGACGGCATGTCAATGCATTTTCCGACGACATGTCAATGCATGTCCCGACGGCATGTCGATACATGTTCCGACGGCGTGTCAATGCATGTCCCGACGGCATGTCAATGCATGTTCCGACGGCATGTCAATACATGTTCCGACGGCATGTCAATACATGTTCCGACGGCATGTCAATGCATGTTCCGACGGCGTGTCAATACATGTTCCGACGGCGTGTCAATGCATGTCCCGACGGCATATCAATACATGTCCCGACGGCATGTCAATGCATGTCCCGACGGCATGTCAATACATGTTCCGACGGCGTGTCAATACATGTTCCGACGGCGTGTCAATGCATGTCCCGACGGCATATCAATACATGTCCCGACGGCATGTCAATACATGTTCCGACGGCATGTCAATGCATGTCCCGACGGCATGTCAATACATGTCCTGACGGCATGTCAATGCATGTCCCGACGGCATGTCAATGCATGTCCCGACGGCATGTCAATACATGTTCCGACGGCATGTCAATACATGTTCCGACGGCGTGTCAATGCATGTTTCGACGGCATGTCAATGCATGTTTCGACGGCATGTCAATACATGTCCCGACGGCGTGTCAATGCATGTCCCGACGGCATGTCAATACATGTCCCGACGGCATGTCAATACATGTCCCGACGGCGTGTCAATGCATGTCCCGACGGCATGTAAATGCATGTACCGACGGCATGTCAATGCATGTCCCGACGGCATGTCAATACATGTTCCGACGGCATGTCAATACATGTTCCGACGGCGTGTCAATGCATGTCTCGACGGCATGTCAATACATGTCCCGACGGCGTGTCAATGCATGTTCCGACGGCATGTCAATGCATGTTCCGACGGCGTGTCAATACATGTTCCGACGGCGTGTCAATGCATGTCCCGACGGCATGTCAATACATGTCCCGACGGCATGTCAATACATGTCCCGACGGCATGTCAATACATGTCCCGACGGCATGTCAATACATGTCCCGACGGCGTGTCAATGCATGTCCCGACGGCATGTCAATACATGTTCCGACGGCATGTCAATGCATGTTCCGACGGCGTGTCAATACATGTTCCGACGGCCTGTCAATGCATGTCCCGACGGCATGTCAATACATGTCCCGACGGCATGTTTCGACGGCGTGTCAATGCATTTTCCGACGACATGTCAATGCATGTCCCGACGGCATGTCGATACATGTTCCGACGGCGTGTCAATGCATGTCCCGACGGCATGTCAATGCATGTTCCGACGGCATGTCAATACATGTTCCGACGGCATGTCAATACATGTTCCGACGGCATGTCAATGCATGTTCCGACGGCGTGTCAATACATGTTCCGACGGTGTGTCAATGCATGTCCCGACGGCATGTCAATACATGTCCCGACGGCATGTCAATACATGTCCCGACGGCATGTCAATACATGTTCCGACGGCATGTCAATGCATGTCCCGACGGCATGTCAATACATGTCCTGACGGCATGTCAATGCATGTCCCGACGGCATGTCAATGCATGTCCCGACGGCATGTCAATGCATGTTCCGACGGCGTGTCAATGCATGTTTCGACGGCATGTCAATGCATGTTTCGACGGCATGTCAATACATGTCCCGACGGCGTGTCAATGCATGTCCCGACGGCATGTCAATACATGTCCCGACGGCATGTCAATACATGTCCCGACGGCGTGTCAATGCATGTCCCGACGGCATGTAAATGCATGTACCGACGGCATGTCAATGCATGTCCCGACGGCATGTCAATACATGTTCCGACGGCATGTCAATACATGTTCCGACGGCGTGTCAATGCATGTTTCGACGGCATGTCAATACATGTCCCGACGGCGTGTCAATGCATGTCTCGACGGCATGTCAATACATGTCCCGACGGCGTGTCAATGCATGTTCCGACGGCATGTCAATGCATGTTCCGACGGCGTGTCAATACATGTTCCGACGGCGTGTCAATGCATGTCCCGACGGCATGTCAATACATGTCCCGACGGCATGTCAATACATGTCCCGACGGCATGTCAATACATGTCCCGACGGCATGTCAATACATGTCCCGACGGCGTGTCAATGCATGTCCCGACGGCATGTCAATACATGTTCCGACGGCATGTCAATGCATGTTCCGACGGCGTGTCAATACATGTTCCGACGGCATGTCAATACATGTTCCGACGGCGTGTCAATGCATGTTTCGACGGCATGTCAATACATGTCCCGACGGCATGTCAATACATGTCCCGACGGCATGTCAATACATGTCCCGACGGCGTGTCAATGCATGTCCCGACGGCATGTCAATACATGTTCCGACGGCATGTCAATGCATGTCCCGACGGCATGTCAATACATGTTCCGACGGCATGTCAATACATGTTCCGACGGCGTGTCAATGCATGTTTCGACGGCATGTCAATACATGTCCCGACGGCGTGTCAATGCATGTCTCGACGGCATGTCAATACATGTCCCGACGGCGTGTCAATGCATGTTCCGACGGCATGTCAATGCATGTTCCGACGGCGTGTCAATACATGTTCCGACGGCGTGTCAATGCATGTCCCGACGGCATGTCAATACATGTCCCGACGGCATGTCAATACATGTCCCGACGGCATGTCAATACATGTCCCGACGGCATGTCAATACATGTCCCGACGGCGTGTCAATGCATGTCCCGACGGCATGTCAATACATGTCCCGACGGCATGTCAATGCATGTTCCGACGGCGTGTCAATACATGTTCCGACGGCCTGTCAATGCATGTCCCGACGGCATGTCAATACATGTCCCGACGGCATGTTTCGACGGCGTGTCAATGCATGTTCCGACGGCGTGTCAATGCATGTTCCGACGGCATGTCAATGCATGTTCCGACGGCATGTCAATGCATGTTCCGACGGCATGTCAATGCATGTTCCGACGGCATGTCAATACATGTTCCGACGGCGTGTCAATGCATGTTCCGACGGCATGTCAATGCATGTTCCGACGGCATGTCAATGCATGTTCCGACGGCATGTCAATGCATGTTCCGACGGCGTGTCAATGCATGTTCTGACGGCGTGTCAATTTATGCTCCGACGGCATGTCAATGCATGTTCCGACGGCATGTCAATACATGTTCCGACGGCATGTCAATACATGTTCCGACGGCATGTCAATGCATGTTCCGACGGCGTGTCAATACATGTTCCGACGGCGTGTCAATGCATGTCCCGACGGCATGTCAATACATGTCCCGACGGCATGTCAATACATGTCCCGACGGCGTGTCAATGCATGTCCCGACGGCATGTCAATGCATATCCCGACGGCATGTCAATACATGTTCCGACGGCGTGTCAATACATGTTCCGATGGCATGTCAATGCATGTTTCGACGGCGTGTCAATGCATGTTCCGACGGCGTGTCAATGCATGTTCCGACGGCATGTCAATGCATGTTCCGACGGCATGTCAATGCATGTTCCGACGGCATGTCAATACATGTTCCGACGGCGTGTCAATGCATGTTCCGACGGCATGTCAATGCATGTTCCGACGGCTTGTCAATGCATGTCCCGACGGCATGTCAATGCATGTTCCGACGGCATGTCAATGCATGTTCTGACGGCGTGTCAATATATGCTCCGACGGCATGTCAATGCATGTTCCGACGGTGTGTCAATGCATGTTCCGACGGCATGTCAATATATGTTCCGACGGCGTGTCAATGCATGTTCCGACGGTGTGTCAATGCATGTCCCGACGGCGTGTCAATGCATGTTCCGACGGCATGTCAATGCATGTCCCGAAGGCATGTCAATGCATGTTCCGACGGCGTGTCAATGCATGTTCCGACGGCATGTCAATGCATGTTTCGACGGCGTGTCAATGCATGTTCCGACGGCATGTCAATACATGTACTGACGGCATGTTAATACATCTATTATAAGGAAAAAGACAGTTTTCCGGGAAATATAACAAAATGTACCTATCTGATGGAACTTGTTAAATTTTGAATAAAAAGAAAACAAATTTAAAATCCTTACGAGATTATTCATCCGTTGACATCGACGCCCGGGGTCGGACCAAAATCTACCAAGCTTACTTGGGCTCCATTGCAATCGAAAGTTCTCAGTCTGTTTCTGTGATGATGTGAATTAATAAAAGTGCGGAGACAGGAGAGCGCATGCGTAAGGCGTTTACCTAAGCGGAGTGTTTTATTGTAGCCTCGTTATAAGTAATGTCTGACGCCATTTATATTAAAAGAGAGGAACAAAACACCACGCAATTATATATTGACTGTATACTGAATTATTTCACAAATTGCATTCCGGATTGCACCATCAGAGTTTGATTCCCTGTTTTATGATGTTCATATAAACAAAACGACTTGTACTCTCATTTGTTTCTTCGGCACTTCTCTTTGTTTTCGACAAAGAACAATATAATTGTTTGTTTTGGAGAAACTCGTAGTTTGTGTCAATTTGATACATCAATGATGTATTTTGTTTCTGAAAGAAAGCAAAATACAATTGTCTGCTCTTCATAAAAGCCTTTTTATCCTCCGTATACGAAACATCTCTCAACAACTTTTTAGCAATCCCTTGGCAATTGTCTACGTCTCCGACACGCTTGACAGGCAGTGATAAATTTGAATTAAACATTGAACTAAGCTCTTCCAAAACCCAAACAGAATCACAAACCATTCAAGATGACAGAAATATGCCAGCCTAGCTGGTTTATTACCAACAACAGTGAATAAGTCTATCAAGTACGCATAAGTCAAGGACTAGTCGAATTTAATGGAGTGACCAAGTCTGCATCAATGGAACTTTACAAGTCTATTTCTCTCTCGCTCACGCATGTTAAGAAACGAACTGTTCAGTGTTAACAATGTTATAAGAAATTATAACCTTATAATCGATTTCAGCCACGTCATCATAAAAGTTAATAACATGACGTCACTTAAATAAGCTGAGAAGAACTTGTTGAAATCCTCGGCAAGCCTCAGAAATTTTGAATTAAATAGTTAGGTGGAGTATCATTATCTTAAACCCCTGGATATGCACATATTTTTTTTTTTTTTTTTTTTGTAATCGACTACAAATCAGAATCACTTCAGAAGCATTATAAAAACCTTTGAGATTTATTCGTGATGGCATACTATTGATCAAGATTCTTTGACTTAACGTCATTGTTACCCTACTGTGACGTCACGAACGTGAAATTGCAAGTAAAATATAATTCATAAATCAATTTTTACCCAAGACATACAGTTGTCATACAAAACATGTATAAACAGTGTACATGTCTCACTTTATAAACTTCCCATAGACACACGTACACGGCTGTGCTTCGCATGTGTACATACGTGTACACGTACATGTTAACGATATCAAGATGTAAAACCGATATTTGTTTTCTAAGTGGGTGGGTCGACAAATATTACGTACTCTATGCATCACGAATCTGCAATTTCGCTTTTCGAGTGTGATTGCTCATTTTAAATAGTCTGTATGTATGTATTCATGACTTGGAACCAAAGACCTCAAAGAACACAGGCAGTGTATTTTAGACAACAACAGACATTTTGTTATTATTGGATGCAGGGCTAGGATCAGATTTCCGCCAACTGATTGACATGGCTTCTTGTGAACCCTTGCGCGTGCTCCGTCTTTATGAGGAAACCATCTGTAGGACACAGCGGAAGAAATGGTCGGGAACTGCTACCGCGGAGAAGTTATACGGAATCTGAGAGCTGTTTGGATGGTCTTTGTACCATGTTTCTATATATAGTGTATATCTCCCTTTTACATGTATACGGGAATTGTGAAGGAAGCCTTTAGATGTACCTGGTTATTGATCGGTTTGTTTACCACACGCATAGTTGAGTGAAACGAGCATCACGCCAGCTTTATTGGAACCAGGTATATCGTACACGAATAAACTTATTTGTTTTACAAAAAATCATGAAACAAGTTATTTAACTTATATTATGTATACTATCACACTTGTAAGCCCGGATGTTCGCGAGCGGATGTCATTTTGGGCACCCGAAAAAAATCAAATGGTCGGGCAGGTGACCCGATACCTTTTCACGTCCGCTCGGGGAATCGAACCCCGACTGCTTTTGAGAAAGGCAAGTGCGCTTCCCACTGCGCCATATCTATAAATTATATGCGTTGATTTATGTATGTTTGCCTTATTTTACCGGTTTCCGTCTTTAGGTGATTGGATATAATGACTGTCCTCAGAAGAAGCTGCATCCTCAATATCCAGGTGTTACGTTCACCTACGCTCTCGTCACCCATAGGGTATGTCATGGCAAAACCACGAAGACATCAGTTTGATCGGTTTCATGTTGAACGATTTGGAGATTACAAAGGAGCGACAATTGCTTTCATAGCCTGCCAATCTTAACCGTTATGCGTCCGCGAGATTCTTTTGATGTACATCAAGAAATCGAACCAATTCCTTGCCTCCCCAACAAGGTGGCGCAAACGGAGCCTTCATTTTTGCCATAACATATTCCAGCGGGGAAGCAAGAGCGAAGATAAGCATAACACCTGAATATCGAGGATGCAAATAGTAATATTGAAAAGGAAATTGTTACTTAATTAGCATACATTATATTGACACGGTAAGATGGATGACAAGCTGCTTTCTGCACATCCGAATGCATTTCATCGCTTCTGGATGTTTTTGTGGACATGCTCTGCATTCCTTTTATATTACAGTACATCACTTTTGTTTTTTAAACTTGTGCGCACAGTTTCTTCAAACTAATTTATTTCTTCAAAATAATTAACACATGTGACACTACTTTCGGTTTCACTATTTATTCCTCTTCCTGTATCACGTTAATCACCACTTTTATATAAGTGCTTTATCATCAGCATCTGAACACATTAACACACTAAGCATGAACAATCTGTTATACCGTTTATTAAACAATAGGAACACGACCAACGATTGGCTGAATCCAAGCGTGACGTAAACCCTTAAGTCTGACAGGAATATCATTCATTGTATCCAGTACGCATGCTTGAGAAGTAATCTTGCAGGACTAATGAACGATATGGCTTTTCAATATACAATCTTTACTTAGCCTGTACGTTTTACTAGATTGAGCAGGTATTCAGGTTGCTAATGGCAATGTTCACTTCGCATAGCGTAGCAAAGATATTGGCATGACCCGGGAATCAGTCGTCAGGCTAGGAAATCTCGTAAAAACTCGTCGTCTCGCGTGAGATTTAAGTTCCGTAGTTGTAAATGTTTATCAGTGATACGGATTTTCACGCTGAATTTCATTCGTTACGTCCGTGAAGAGCATCAATTCGTTACGCAGGCCTCACAGAGGTCATCTGAGTCCACAGTCAGCTGTTTTCTCATTTCCCAAAGACGGCGATCCAATGGAAGGGGTATATGCTTATTTATTTGCTCCTTGTTTCACGGTAAAGCACAAATACATGTTGCACTTTTATTTTGACACAAGAGTCATGGCACGTTTTTTCAACCTGTTGGCCCAAATAAAAACGCTTGTTGGTGTCTAAACTTGGAGTATTTGGAGAAAAACCAACGCAGCTTTTGACCCAATTCAATTTTACTTCTGATCGGCTGTCTATCTACTGCACATTTCGTTCGAAACCAATATTATTATTATTATAACTGCAAAAATGTGCATTTAATACACGTATATTTACATTTGCTATGCATTCTTCCATTGTTCATGTAATACACTGTGAAGGCAAAAGTTGCTATAAGCAGGCTTCACAATTACTCCTACAAAATGTACTGTGTGTAGTATTCTATTGGGTTCATAACCCTATGAATGCAATGTTTTTTGAAAGCGCTAACAGGATCTATTAGGTGAGGCGTAAAATGTCAATCTTGTTCAAACTTGTGCAAATGCTTTAAAAAAGGAAAAATATATTACTGCAATTGTGGGTTTTAATTTGGAACCAAGTCAAATGAAGAAAAAGTGACCGTTGATTAAATCAGTGAAATGCCTGAAGGTGGTTTAAACGTAGACATTGAACGATTTTACGTCCAAACAATTCCTTTCAGATGACTGAAACAAATTTATAGCATCGTAGAAGCACATTTCTCTTCTCTAACAGTGATTGTATTTATATAGTGAAATTCACGGCTATAATAACATTTTCTTCCCTTAACATGGCAGCATTTCTCAGCAGACAAGGAAAACCAGAGACCGCTAGGAGGAGGTTTAATTTCGCTAGGTGTCTTAGTGATCTGAACACTTTCCACGCTAGGTAGGCGTTTTGTGCATGCCGGCCCGACGACCTTCACCTTAACTTGGCGAGTAATAACGACTTTCCCTAAATTACATGAATAATTTACGCCACTGCACTCCGTAAAAGTCTTACAGTCGGCGTCTTCGTCAGAGAAATTTTCCACACGAAGCAAACAGGTTTTACACGTAGTACACAAAGTCAACGATTCTGATGACGAAATAAACACAGGAACCATTTCTATTGTACTAGAAACGATTCTGATCCGAAATTAAAAAAAAATTAATTTGGATTAAAATTTTTTGGCTACGCTGACCTGAAAACATTAATATTTTAGATGATTTCAAAATCATTGTTATGATAATTCAGGGTCCGTATTCATGAAAACGTTCTGTGCTCAAGTCAGCTTTCTTGAAACTCACCTGAATCATGTCGGAGAGTCAAAAAGTCATTGTAAATGTTGAAAACAGCTTTCGACTGCATGCCTCTTTAACTTTTTACCAAAACTTTGACAAAATTAGCTTGTTTAAATAATTTATAGCCATAACAAGAAATAAGGATTGAGCACAAAATCCATGCTTGAGCATGAGAACGGTTTCATGAATACGGGCCCAGGTGATATTTCGGTATAATTTAATGTGTTTGTTTAAGCTGATTATTTTTGACCTTTTGTTGTAACCCGCGCCCTTGTTTTTATGAAATTTGCAAAATGAGTGCACATAGCACTGAGGTAAGACTACTCAATCGTGCCATACAACTTTCCTAACTGTTATTGATATTCATAAAAAAAACTTCCTTTCTTGAATGGTCCGTCTATATTCGAATAATTTGAAATGTGAACTGTGTACAAAATCCGGAATTTTCAAACAGCACTTATTTTCAAGATTGATGCAAAATGGTTTCACTTAGATTCACATAATAAAACAAATTGAAATCGATCGGTATTTTGTCTTTTTATTGTCCGATAAAGGGAAACGGACATAAATGCCATTTTGCATTTCCTATGAAATATCAAATGTGATTTTTCATATTCTGAAATGATCTGCAGAAAATCATTAAGCAGCTAATCTCTTGTTCCTGAAATCCTTGGTTGTTGTGCTGGGATTTTTCTATTAGGAATTTAAGCCGTTATAATGGAATCAAGGACACGCAAAAGTTGGACGAGGAAGAACCGTCATATTTCTTCGGGATAAACGATCGTTAAATGCATTTATTAACAATTTTCCCTACCGGCCTTTTGAGTAAAAATAATGCTGCCGTGTTGTATGATGGCTGTCAGTCGTATAGGAAAAAGCATAATTGCAACAAATTGGTCAATGGGATTCAATCTGGTTTTGTATCAGGTGAATAATTGTACCAGATAATGTTTCTTCCTGAGCGATGTTTGGTTCTATGCAAGAGGTTTTCATTGATCGACGAATTTTCGTGTTGTTTGTGTTAATCTTCCGGAGTTACATTTATGGACGGAAGTCTGCAAGAAGGTCAAAAAAGGTCGCGATTATGTGGTGTGTATAATAAACAATCCTAGATCGCCATTACGGTAGCTTTAGCGTGACTTAATTGCTTTTACATTGTAGTCTCATTTAAAAGAAATAATGCTTGAAGTTTATAATTATCGACAAATTACCATTTTGTTTTCCCACTTTTTTTGATAAATCATTGGGTAATGGGTATGACACAAATATTACTTTCTTTAATTTCTGTACCCACACAATCGGGGAGTACATTGATACTGAGACATCATGCATGATTAAAAGACCACAAACCGATCAAAAAAGTATATTTTTGTCTGATAAAGAAAATCCTTTAACAAAACACACTATTGAAAAAAAACACCAAATATTGTCTGTTTACAGATGCACCCGGATATGTGTTTAAAAATATAATAATAGCGCGTATGTGTGTTACGTAATCTTTCATGATACAAGGTAGTAGACTCTGCTGGTGAATGTTTTAGTCCCTGAAGTTTGGTGGAGCCTTGATAGCTACAGTTATCTCATTTGCATAGTGGTATGATTAATGCTATACATACAATCGCAAAGAGGCGTTGACGAACATACTGCAGTCTACAAAATACACACGCATTCAACACACACATCCACATCGCGTACACAAGGAGGCCGTCCTAACATACACCGGGAAGCCGTCCTTACATACACCGGGAGGCTGTCTTTACATACACCGGGAGGCTGTCCTTACATACACCGGGAGACCGTCCTTACAAATACCGGGAGGCCGTCCTTACATACACCGGGAGACCGTCCTTACACACACCGGGAGACCGTCCTTACACACACCGGGAGACCGCCCTTTCATACACCGGGAGGCCGTCCTTACATACACCGGGAGACCGTCCTTACATACACCGGGAGGCCGTCCTTACATACATCGGTAGGCCGTCCTTACATACACCGGGAGGCCGTCCTTGCATACACAGGGAGACCGCCCTTTCATACACCGGGAGGCCGTCCTTACATACACCGGGAGACCGTCCTTACATACACCGGGAGGCTGTCTTTACATACACCGGGAGGCCGTCCTTACATACATCGGGAGGCCGACCTTACATACACCGGGAGGCCGTCCTTACATACACCGGGAGGCCGTCCTTACAAACACCGAGAGGCTGTCCTTACATACACCGGGAGGCCGTCCTTAAATACACCGGGAGGCCGTCCTTACATACACCGAGAGACCGTTCTTAGTTACACCGAGAGGCCGTCCTTACATACACCGAGAGGCCGCCCTTACGTACACCGGGAGGCCGTCCTTACATACACCGGGAGGCCGTCCTTACATACACCGGGAGGCCGTCCTTACATACACCGGGAGGCCGTCCTTGCAATACCGGGAGGCCGTCCTTACATTCACCGAGAGGCCGTTCTTACATACACCGGGAGGCCGTCCTTAAACGAACTGACTATAGCATGTAATAGGACGTAAAACCAACTCATTGTAACCGAGGAGTAAAGATGGAATAGCGGCAGACGAAGATTCGAGCAATACATCTTGAAATTCTCATTATTTTAGCTGCTCATCGGAAGTTATCCGGTAAAATCCTACTGCCACAAACGCATAAACATATGCTAATGCATCTACATCTGATACTAAAGTCACTGCATAGGAACGAACGATTTTTCCTTGAAGTGCTGGAAAAACGGCACAATAAAAAACGATAACACACATGGAAAAATACATCGAGTTGAACGCGAGCATTTGTAACCAAAGAAAAAAAAATAAAGCACTGTTATATAAATGCCTACATGGATGCGTATGTATGTCTGGCACAGACCTACAACATAATGGGACAAAAACTAGCAGAAAATTTATACCTTCAATGCAATTAGTGCAACGTACTTCAGTGCTGTTTCAATTGACATGTTATCTGTTCAGGGTAGTAATTGTTTCCAAGAAAAGTCTATTTTCTTCTTTTAGCATGATGTTGGTGAAACAGTCCCGTCGCGGCATTTATACTCACTGCAATGCAATTGGTGTTTAAAGTAAGAAAACTTAAGCAAATAAAGAAGCACACCAGTTTAAGAGAGTCAGAGGATATAAAGTTTACGATTTTTCTGAAGCTTTCAAGCTAATGTACAACACAAGAAAAGTACAACTGACTTTGAATATAAGTAAAGTTTATAGTGTAGATGATGAGCTTTTACGTTTAAATGTATTGATGTTTTAGGTTTAAATCCTATCGCAGTCGAGGAAATATCACGGAAGAAGAGAGAACTTAAAATTATGTAATGTTTAAACGGTAGAAATGCGTACATTAATTTAGGCACGTATATATTAAGTCGTGGAAACATTCTGTAAGGATAATTACTAAACGAGGCGTTAACCATGGACTGATAAGGAAGCACGGTGGTATCTTGGTAGGTCGCCGGGCACGTGATCGAAGGGTTGCGAGTTTGAGTCCCGTCAACATAACTTGTTGTATCATTGATACAACACAAGATACTTTACTCCACTTGTTCCAGTCTACTCAGCTGTAAATAAGTACGTGGCTGGACAGTGCTAGAAATTGTAGAATGCCAGCTGATAGCCAAGAAATGGCAGCACCGGTTGTATGCTCCAAGGGAGTTGAGAACAATATTTCCTGGTTGCCACAATTGATAATTATTTGTAAACCACTTTGAAACTATCTGTTGGTTAAGATAAAGCGGTAAATCAGAACCAAGAATTATTATTATTATTATAACATCTCACGGGAAACGTTAGTGTTTACATCACACGGGAAACGTTAGTGTCTGCATCACACGGGAAACGTTAGTGTTTACATCACACAGGAAACGTTAGTGTTTACATCACACGGGAAACGTCAGTGTTTACATCACACAGGAAACGTTAGTGTTTACATCACACGGGAAACGTTAGTGTTTACATCACACAGGAAACGTTAGTGTTTACAACACACGGGAAACGTTAGTGTTTACATCACACGGGAAACGTGAGTGTTTACATCACACGGGAAACGTTAGTGTTTACATCACACGGGAAACGTTAGTGTTTACATAACACGGGAAACGTGAGTGTTTACATCACACGGGAAACGTGAGTGTTTACATCACACGGGAAACGTTAGTGTTTACATCACACGAGAAACGTTAGTGTTTACATCACACGGGAAACGTGAGTGTTTACATCACACGAGAAACGTTAGTGTTTACATCACACGGGAAACGTTAGTGTTTACATCACACGGGATGCATTAGTGTTTACATAACACGAGAAACGTTAGTGTTTACATCACACGGTAAACGTTAGTTTTTATATCACACGGGATGCATTAGTGTTTACATCACAAGAGAAATGTTAGTGTTTAAATCACACGGGAAACGTTAGTGTTTACATCACACGGGAAACGTTAGTGTTTACATCACACGGTAAACGTTAGTTTTTATATCACACGGGATGCATTAGTGTTTACATCACACGAGAAATGTTAGTGTGTACATCACACGGGAAACCTTATTGTTTACATCACACGGGGAACGCTAGCGTTTACATCACACGGGAAACGTTAGTGTTTACATCAAACGGGAAACGTAAATGTTTACACCACACGGGAAACGTTAGTGTTTACCTCACACAGGAAACGTTAGTGTTTACACCACACGGGAAACGTTAGTGTTTACACCACACTGAAAACGTTAGTGTTTATATCACACAGGAAACATCAGTGTTTACATCACACGGGAAACGTTAGTGTTTACACCACACGGGAAACGTTAATGTTTACACCACACGGGAAACGTTAGTGTTTACATCACACGGGAAACATCATTGTTTACATCACACAGGAAACGTCAGTGTTTACACCACACGGGAAACGTTAGTGTTTACACCACACTGAAAACGTTAGTGTTTATATCACACAGGAAACATCAGTGTTTACATCACACGGGAAACATCATTGTTTACATCACACGGGAAACGTTAGTGTTTACACCACACGGGAAACGTTAGTATTTACATCACAGGGAAAACGTTAGTGTTTACATCACACAGGAAACGTTAGTGTTTACACCACACGGGAAACGTTAGTGTTTACACCACACGGGAAACGTTAGTGTTTACACCACACGGGAAACGTTAGTGTTTACATCACACGGGAAACGTTAGTGTTAACACCACACGGGAAACGTTAGTGTTTACATCACACGGGAAACGTTAGTGTTTACACCACACGGGAAACGTTAGTGTTTACACCACACGGGAAACGTTAGTGTTTACACCACACGGGAAACGTCAGTGTTTGCATCACACGGGAAACGTCAGTGTTTACATCACACGGGAAACGTTAGTGTTTACATCACACGGGAAAAATTAGTGTTTACATCACACGGGAAACATGAGTGTTTACATCACCCAGGAAACGTCAGTGTTTACATTACACAGGAAACGTTAGTGTTTACACCACACAGGAAACGTAAGTGTTTACACCACACTGGAAACGTTAGTGTTTACATCGCACGGGAAACATTAGTGTTTACATCACACGGGGAACGTTAGTGTTTACACCACACAGGAAACGTTAGTGTTTACACCACACGGGGAACGTTAGTGTTTACACCACACAGGAAACGTTAGTGTTTACACCACACAGGAAACGTTAGTGTTTACATCACACGGGAAACGTTAGTGTTAACATCACACGGGAAAATTTAGTGTTTACATAACACAGGAAACGTTAGTGTTTACACCACACGGGAAACGTTAGTGTTTACATCACACGGGAAACGTTAGTGTTTACATCACACAGGAAACGTTAGTGTTTACACCACACATGAAACGTTAGTGTTTACACCACACTGGAAACGTTAGTGTTTACATCACACAGGAAACGTTAGTGTTTACATCACCCAGGAAACGTCAGTGTTTACATCACACAGGAAACGTTAGTGTTTACACCACACATGAAACGTTAGTGTTTACACCACACTGGAAACGTTAGTGTTTACATCACACGGGAAACGTTAGTGTTTACATCACACGGGAAACGTTAGTGTTAACATCACACGGGAAACGTTAGTGTTTACACCACACGGGAAACGTTGGTGTTTACATCACACGGGAAACGTTAGTGTTTACATCACACGGGAAACATTAGTGTTTACATCACATGGGAAATATAAGTGTTTACATCACAAGGGAAACGTCAGTGTTTACATCACACAGGAAACGTTAGTGTTTACAACACACGGGAAACGTTAGTGTTTACATCACACGGGAAACGTTAGTGTTTACATCACACGGGATGCATTAGTGTTTACATAACACGGGAAACGTTAGTGTTTACATCACACGGGAAACGTTAGTGTTTACATCACACGGGAAACGTTAGTGTTTACATCACACGGGAAACGTTAGTGTTTACATCACACGGGAAACGTTAGTGTTTACATCACACGGGAAACGTTAGTGTTTACATCACACGGGAAACGTTAGTGTTTACACCACACGGGAAACGTTAGTGTTTACATCACACGGGAAACGTAAGTGTTTACATCACACGGGAAACGTCAGTGTTTACATCAAATGGGAAACAACAACTTTTACAGCAAGCGGGAAACTTTAGTGTTGACATTTTTTTTAGAAACTGAAGGTCTTAAATTATTTAGGAAATGTTAGTGTCAACAGTAGATGGGGAACCTTAATGTTTACATCAGATAAGAGACATTTGTGTTTACAGTAGTTGTGAAACGCTAATGTTAAAGGTAGTGAATGTGTTATTTTACCATAAATAAAAAGAGAGTAAAGAGTAAAAAAGAGTAAAAAGAGTAAGAGTTAATAGCATATTGTTACAGCCATTTCCCGTTCCCGTGCACCTCAAATTGGAAACAGTAGCAATGACGGCAGTTTGGAAACGTTATCGCAGAACGACGAAGTCTTCTATTAGCCGAAAGTGTCCCTCCACATCGATAGAATGTTATAAACGGGAGCTGTGCATGGCCAGCTTTACCACACTGCAGACACAGTTTCGTATTCGTTAAACCGGAAATGAAGTCTGTGAAAGTGAAAGTAGAAGTTTAATGCCACGAATTATACGACTTGTTTATTGATATTTAAGTCATTAAAAGGGGTAATCAATATTAGTTAGATAGGGTAAGTGGTGGAGAGAGGGTTATTTCGTTGTATTTCTTAACGGAAGGGAAACGATTACTGTAAGTATAACTTACAATTCAGCCATTAAAATGTTTTCATCTTTATTTTGTTCATCAATTTAAATTTCTTCTCAGTGTTTTAAAGATAATATTCATATAAAATTCTATTATTATCAGGACTACAAAAACGCCCACAACCGTCTTTAGCGGACTTCAAATTTGGATTCTAAAACCTACAAGACTTTGAAAAGTTCTATCTTTGTAAAAGTGACTGTAGATAAGATTTGACAATATTTACTGTACAAATGTACCAGTATACAAAATATAATACACCAAATGGCAAATGTCACTATTGATTAATTTATCTAACATGCAATCCAAAAGAGTTCAATATATTTAATAACTATAACTATCACAAACATGTATGGAACATTTATTTTATTCTTTAAGGCTGAGATATGCATATATTTGGGTATTTTTGCTATCAATGCCATATATTGAGCATACATTAGTAGATATCTACATGACTGTATTATTTGTTTCAGACTGGTCATAGATTTACTTGTTTTTACTATCACAAACAAAATAGGAATAACCAGAAAAACAATCTGAGCTGTTCATCTGCTGTATTCATGATCACAGACAAGCTATATTTCAATGAAACATTAAGGAACATTTACTTTAATTTAAGACTTAATATGTTTGTTCAATGTTCTTATCAATGTATGTATATATCATGCAAAGAACAGTAATTCAGTGTTTCTAACCTGTACAAGAAATGATATTTCATCATTTGCTATATATGTATTACAGATAAGATATTTCATTATCAGGTGTTGGAACTTTAAGAGTCTTAAATATACACAGTGTATACATAACATACATGTCACACACTTAGCCAGATACATGGCAGTGTGAACTTTATGTAAGAAAATGAAATACCTATGCTGGCCGAACAAACAGGAAAAAAGTCATAGGTGTCCATCTACAATGATAAATAGTAAAAACACACAGTACCTATCTATGATTATAATGCTTCAGTAGTCTCTGAGAGTGACTGTACATGCATGTGTAATATATGTCTGTGATAGTTTGTACATTTGTAAAAACTGTGTTCTAGTGCGTACATGTATAATACCTGTCTATGATAGTGTTTACATGTATAATACCTGTCTGTTATAGTGTGTAAATGTGTAATACCTGCCTGTTATAGTCTGAACATGTATAATACCAGCTTATAATAGTGTTTACATGTGTAATAACTGTCAGTTCTAGTGTGTACATGCATAACAACTGTCTATGATAGTTTTCACATGTATAATACCTGTATGTGATAGTGTTTACATGTATAATACCTGTCTATTATAGTGTGTAAATGTGTAATACCTGCCTGTTATAGTGTGAACATGTATAATACCGGTCTATAATAGTGTTTACATGTATAATACCTGTCTATGATAGTGTTTACATGTATAATACCTGTCTGTGATAGTGTTTATATGTATAATACCTGTCTGTTATATTATGTAAATGTATAATACATGTTTGTGATAGTGTTTACATGTATAATACCTGTCTGTTATAGTCTGTAAATGTGTAATACATGTTTGTGATAGTGTTTACATGTATAATACCTGTCTGTGATAGTGTTTACATGTATAATACCTGTCTGTTATAGTCTGTAAATGTGTAATACATGTTTGTGAAAGTGTTTACATGTATAATACCTGTCTGTGATAGTGTTTACATGTATAATACCTGTCTGTTATAGTCTGTAAATGTGTAATACATGTTTGTGATAGTGTTAACATGTATAATACCTGTATGTCACAGGTAGTATAGAGAGTAGTGTATACTGGTATAAAGAGGACTGTAAACTGGGTATATAAGGGCTATATACAGGGTATATAGGGGGCTGTTTACATGGTATATAGGGGGCTGTATACAGGGTATATAGGGGGCTGTATACAGGGTATATAGGGGGCTGTATACATGGTATAGAGGGTCCCGGGCTGTATACAGGGTATATAGGGGGCTGTTTACATGGTATATAGGGGGCTGTATACAGGGTATATAGGGGGCTGTATACATGGTATATAGGGGGCTGTTTACATGGTATATAGGGGGCTGTATACAGGGTATATAGGGGGCTGTATACATGGTATAGAGGGTCCCGGGCTGTATACAGGGTATAGAGGGCTGTGTATATACAGGGTATAGAGGGGGCTGTATACAAGGTATATAGGGGGCTGTTTACATGGTATATAGGGAGCTGTATAAGGGTATAGAGGGAGCTGTTACTGTATACAGGGTATAGAGGGGGATGTATACAAGGTATATAGGGGGCTGTTTACATGGTATATAGGGAGCTGTATACAGGGTATAGAGGGGGCTGTTACTGTATACAAGGTATAGAGGGCCCCCGGGCTGTATACAGGGTATGGAGGGCCCCCGGGCTGTATACAGGGTATAGAGGGCTGTGTATATACAGGGTATAGAGGGGCTGTATACTGGGTTTATAGGGGCTGTATACAGGGTATAGAGGGGGATGTATACAGGGTTTATAGGGGGCTGTATACAGGGTATAGAGGGGGATGTATACAGGGTACAGAGGGGGCCGTATACAGGGTATATAGGGGGCTGTACACTGGGTATATAGGGCTGTGTATACAGGGTATAGGGGGGCTGTATACCGTGAGGGTAAAGAGTAGTAAACAGTTATTAGAGTGGTAAACATAGTTCATAAAGGGTGGTATAAAAGGTATATAGATTGGTATACAGTGTACATAGAGAGTAATAGACAGGTAGCGATGATATTTTAAGAGTGGTATTCATGTGTAATTCAATGTATTAAGAGAGTGATAGACAGAATACATGGAGTCATACAGTGTATATAATGCATAGTATAATTACAGGGGTATATAGGTGTTTTACAGGATATACTGAGTGGTCGAGTATAAAGAAAGGTACATGATTTATAGAGAGTACATGGTATACAGAACTTATGAAGAGACTATACAAAGTGTATGGAGATTAGTATACATGTAGAGACTAGAGAATACACTTATAATTGGTATACAAAATGTAATAGAAAGTGATCTACCTGAGGAATTGACTATACCTGATAACATGAGATGTCTACATATTAATGTATAGGAGGTGGTATACCTGATATATGGGAAATGTATACCTGATGTATAGGAGGTGTATACCCAATATATAGGAGATGTAATTACTTGATGTATAATAGAAGCTGTAATATTACATGATGTTAAGATGTATACCTGATGTATACATTGTAGGAGCTGTTAACCTGATGTATACCTGATGTATATGAAATGTATAATTAAATTATTGTTGTAACAAACAGGTAATACACATGTACAAACATAATAAACAGGTAATACACATGTACACACTACCACAGACAGGTATTACACATGTACACACTATAACAGACAGGTATTACACATGTGAACACTATAACAGACAGGTATTTTACATATACACACTATAACACACAGATAGTATACATGTTCATACTATAACAGACAGGTATTACACATGTAAACACTATCACAGACAGGTATTATACATGTTCACACTATAACAGACAGGTATTACACATGTACACACTATCACAGACAGGTATTATACATGTTCACGCTATAACAGACAGATATTACACATGTACACACTATAACAGACAGGTATTACATATGTAAACACTATCACAGACAGATATTATACATGTTCACTAGAATTATAGGAGCTATGATTAAAAAAAGACTGTTAAATGATCAAATAATGATCAGTCTGTTGAATATAATTGTATTTTGAAATAAAAATTTGTCAAAATATTATTCTTATTCATAAATTTGTTAGTTTTGGACCCAAAGTAAGTGTCAATAAACTGATTTTTTTCTTGGAATCTGTTTCACATTTTCAAGAAAAAACCTATGTATCCCAGTGCATTATATGGAAATGTGTATAAACTTTAGACAATCTTCAAAGCAATGATCATGATGTCTTGAAGTTTATCTTACCATAAATGAGAATGAGAGGATATAGTATATTGTATAGTAAATTGGATTTCATCAGAAATATTTTCTGTGTATTTTATATTGGGTTAGACCTGATTTAAACAGTAATTGATAACTGTAGAAAAACTGTAAGCAAGCAGCAAGATAAATGAGGTACATTACATATATATTTATACTGTTGACTCAGCTTTCTGACATGATCTGCAACTATCTGTTTTTTCACATCGAAATTGCTGCATACATGGCATACTTGTCACTTTACAGGTGGACACATGTCAAAGAAACAGGACTTTCCATTGATAATTCTAATGTAAACAAATTAACAACTTCATGAACATGCTGCAGCATACTCTTCCCTTGTGTGAACAAAAATATAACATAAATCGAGATGAATTTTCAAATCTCACTTTATATTATTATTTCAACACAGGTATAAGCCTCGTCCGTAAATCAACCTCAAATATCATAGTTTTTTTATTTAAGCGTGCGCCTACTTACTATTTTTAAATACGCAACTAAGCTTCCTGTGGAGCTAGTTTTACACAGCTCCCGTTTATAACATTCACACCGATATGGGTGATGCATCGTGTTTACTCGGAACACATGATCCTTTTAAGAAGATCGTTAGAAACGAAGGGAACCCCTACCTTGAAAAAATTAACACATATGGTGACTTAATGATAAACACCGTAAATAGACAGATTTAGTGTTATGTTTGGTACATAAAACATTGGGTATCAATGAAGTCGAGAAGACTATACTGTCCTTCGAAAGAAAAGCCTGATTTTTTATACATGTATATACTGATACATGTATGAAAAAATGTCTATTATTTCCAAGAATGTACAGTGTATGTACATGTATCTGTTTCGTGTGGAAAACATGTTTTCCTTTAGTTGACAAAAATATAAACAATCAAATATTAATTTCTTGTATACTGGTGTTACACAGAGCAGAGAAGACATTTTATTGAGAAATTACGAGGTATAAGAATGGTGTATTGAACGAATAGGAAGCAAATGAAGTATGATAGAGATACAAGCCTTGAACCTGTTGTACTCAAGGGGTCGCTGTCTTATGTTTTAAAGATTTATTTTCTTTCTTTGTATTACACGAATTCGACGCAACTAAAATCTATGTTTTAAAGTCATTTGAGAATGATAATCTTTTTCATGTGTCGCATGACTTTCCCCGAATGTCTCACTAACCGACTGATCGCCTGTGCCATAGTTATTCGATGAAAGGTAAACGTCAGAAAATTAATCATTTTTTCATTTCTCTTACAATTTCTAATCTCAATTCACCAATTTCCTTTCGTGTAGATGTCTGTCTCAGGAGATGTTTGCGTTCTCATTATATATACAGTAATATTTCATCCAAATGCGTTTGTTATGTACTCATTTTTGACAGAGGCAAACGTGTTAAGTGAAATTCAAACAGACTGGCAAAACTGTGTATTCCTTGAGAAAGATGACGTAACACACATACAAATGTATGCTGCACCTTTCAAATTTAGTAACAGATACAGTATGCCGAAAAAAAGAACTTCTACCAAATGTAGTAAGGTCACAAAATAACATCACGTGATATTTGGACACCGCGTAATATACATAGAACCAGACTACCACTGTACACTCATTTCGAATATATCGCTCCACTTGTTGTGTTGAAACCTTAATTTGTAGTTTGTGGAGATGAAATGTACATGCTCAATTAACTGTAAAGATGATATAACACACACATATGCTGCACCTTTTAAATTGAGTAAAAGATACAGATGCCGAATAAATTAAATTAAACTCCATCATACAACTGTTTCGTCCTCCTAGGACCTTTCAGTGATGCTAGAGGCCAAAAGGCGGGAATCTAAAATCACAAAACTAATGTAAAAGCATTATGAATTTATAGGTAAACTTAAACTAGATCTGATCAAGATTAGACTAGATACGTAATTAAACTAAATTCATCATAATAGAGCAAAATGAACAAAGTAAATATTTACATTGAAGGAATAAGACATTTTATAATGATTCACTGGTAAACGAGTTTTATCAACAACGCATTATAACGATACGACACATACCGTTGTTATGCAAACGTTGTATGTGGTCATTGGCTAGATGTCAATATGTTTGTTTTTGGTTAGATCTCATTGTGTTTCGCGCCCTTTTGGAGCTAAGGCGCTTTGAAGACGGCTTCCTGGTGTATGCATTGTAATTCTATGGGTTGAGTGCGATAGATGTAAATAACAGGTAACAAAAGCCCAACGAGTATACGACCAGGTGTTCCGGAAGGGTAAACGTTCCCTTGTTCATGAGCACACCCGCAATATTAGTAAATGCAACGTTTATGTACAGTTTGAGTAATTACAAGTCCTCCGGCCTTCGTTGTATAGCTATTTGCAAGTAAATTAATGATAAACAAAAAAAGTAAGAGAAATGCTCGAATATAAAAAAAAATTTTTTATGGATATTGAACTTTATTTGCTATAATAAATTTCCCTTTAAATGTACAGAACATTAGAAATCGTAAGTGCACTGGGCACGCACGTTTCGAATATGTTATTAGCGAAGCTGGTGCCCAAACTTTGACATAGTGAAATGAGATGCTAAGTAAACACGTAAACAAGTATGGAAGGAAGTATCGTATACTAGTCTTATCTTAGCAATTATCTTACATTACGTTGAAACCATTCCGCTTACTTATAATTGCACTAATTCTAGTTTCTATGTATTGCTTTCTATAGCAAACATTGCGAGTGCACCTATTCATTGTTGCGCTTATTTGCTAAAATTTCGTTTTAACACAAAATTACATACACCTCACTTGGAGCAATCTTAGATGTAGCAAGCATGCGCAATGATAGCAGTGACGTCACGGACAGACGAAGTCAAGTATCTCTGACAATTGAACATTTAGACATAACACGTATCTGTAGCTGGCACAAATATCTTTGGTATTCAATCACCAACCGTTATGTAAAAAGTTACATACCTGTGTCGTGTTTAGTGTTATGTAAGATTACTTGTTTCCTTATCAGTGACAGAAATCAAACTCAAAATATCATTTCTGTCTGCATCCGAGAACCCAGTTATTTACGCTAAGGCAGTTTAACATATTAACCTATATCTCGGAAGAAAAAGACATCTGAGCTTCTCAAAAGATGATAAAGAGTTTTTAGTTTGTTTACATAACGGCCTTTATTCTGAATCATATAACATATCTAAATAATCTATGTCATTCATTTCGGCATGAACATGTCAAGGTAAGATGGACATTTCTTTTGTGTTGTGTTCATGTCTTACACAAAAACAAACAAAAATACTCAATTTTCACATTATGCAGTATTTATAGAATTTTAAAATTCTTTTTAATTACAGTGTGTTTATAAAGACGTCATTCCTCCAAGTTTCCTTGGAAGTCACATTTGAAAAGTAATATCATAACGGTAATTTACAGCAAAAATATGAGATTCAAAGTCAGTATTACAGTGTAACCACTGATGATTACATTGCAAATATCACCTTTTTTATGTAACCTAATTTATTTGCAATCAGAAAAAAAGAAACTTCAGAAATGTGTATATTGATAAATGAGAAAATAGAGTTTAAAATTGTTAACATAAGTCAAAGCCCCCTTAAATATAGATCATCAGATTAACATTTAACTTTTAACGAGAAAGACAAGCCACAATGTACCAAGTGGTCTGATTTCTGTGTCTTGAGTTCCATATTCAGTCACAAGTATGCCAGCAATGAAACCACAGTCATGCGTCTTCAAATTCTTCGTGTAATGAATTTGTACGCGTGTGAAACTGTTTCTATATATGCATGACATGGTTTTGGCGTAGGCTCCATACTCTGAGAGTTTTGCATACCGACTTTCAATCTCACGTCGTCCTTGGTTATAATGGTGATATTCACTGGTTTGGTTTTACGCTGGGAGTTACGCCCCGGTATCGTGCTAGTTATTTCCTTGCATGATGCACGTGTTTTTCGTGAATTTTCGTTTACAGAATTATGCCACTAGACGGCGTTCTGTTTGCTGTTATCGGAATCCGAAATGATAAAAAGAAATAGAGAAAAGGATTGTAACAGCCTCCATCGAAACGCCTACTGCTAAGAAAATGTGGGGTTTTATAGAGTTTTTATCAAATATTGATGTGTAGAATGTGTTTTCAGGATTTTTGAATAGCTATTTGATTTCTAATAAACTGATCTTAAAGTGCATTATAGGGTAGTGTGCCTTGTTATAATTTGTAAAACTGGAGAGTTGAAACGTTCACTAAGAACTTTTTTGATTTAACGTCATAATTTTTTCCTGTAATTTTATCTAAAGCAACGTTCTTTTTTAATTATTTCTCAACTTTATATCGTGCAAGAACTTTAAAAATGTACACCCATATCGATTTTAAGATATTGTATTTTGCGAGTCGTTGGCTCCGCCATTGAAATTACAGAAGTCGCAATGTATTGTGTTTATTTTTGATTCATATGTGTACCTGTTGACGGAAGATGAAGATAGCGATTGGATATATTGGATATCAACACACGCATCATTGCAGTGGTCGAACACTATATGATCACGGATAGATGACACAAACAAAGTGCAAAGGTAATGGAGGAACACCGGGGTACCCGAAGAAAATCAACCGACTTGCGACCAGTACCTGCCGACTTTCGAATCCCAACCTATGCATTAGTTAAGTGGTAGACCTCAAATTTTGGCTGTAATTTCCTAACTTTAAAATAAATACCATCAACTGGTCGAGTGAGCTTGGGATATGATTGACTCCTGACAAAATTCTGAAATGTGTACAATTTTTAACACGTAAAACTACCATGTTGGGGAAGGATTATGAAAGTTTAGGAAGACAAAGTGTAGTTTTATCTGTTAGATGTTGTGTGTCGTCCAATTTATATCTTTTAGAGTCAATTTCCTGATTAGAAGCAGTGACGTAGTTTGTATGGTTACGTCACGCAAGGCAATATTTGAATAAAGGCTGTTTTGACCAACTTTTCCTCAAAATAAATCATCTTCATAAAATGTTCATTTCTGATACTTGTTGTTTTATTTATACATTTTCATCCAAGTGCATATATATATTTCGTACAGCTTCCATACAAAATGATTTGAGATATAAATAGATAGTGCCATATTAATTATTGGCGTGATTTGTAGATAAAATACCAAAACGACACTTGCCCTACCCCTAGGCTTTGATGAAGTCGAGCGGAAAGGCATATTCCTGGCATTCATTCCCAACCCAGCGTCTTCCCTCGAGCGAATCTTCTGTCATCTGTTGATGATGAAAGGCTCTAAGTTACAGATCAAAACATTCCTGTATTTTGCATAACACATCAAATAAAACAGAGGAATAATAGACCCATGCATGCTAATTGGCTGCAACAAAAATTGCACCTGTTGCATTAGGTCCACTCACAAGAGGCAGGTATTCTTCAGATACTCTCTGCAAAGCAGCCAAAACACTGCTGGTTAGGTTAAACACAATGTGGTTTTATGGATTAAGACTTATTATATAGCCGTTGCACACTGATAAATTAATGTTTAAAAGTAGGAATGTAAAATAATAGATAATTGAAAAGCGTTAACAAAACCATAATCCGAACTCAAAATCAATTAAACTAGGGGCAAAATATGAACAAAGGAACGATTTACATGGAGACCTTTGTAAAAGTACTTTAGGATAAGAGCAGGTGTTCCGGAAGAGTTAGTGTCTCCTTCAAGTAATACAAGCGTGTATATTTAACCAGATACACCGTACTTAGTTTAACTTAGTTTATTCTGAACGAAGGCATTAATTGCGTCTCTATTTAGATCATAGTCCATATCATATTTTAACAAGAAATATAACCGTGTCTTTGTTGTTATTTTACTTCAAACATTTATAACTGTTGGTGTTTCAGCTATATTTTCTTTCTAGTAGAGAGTTCGTTCCAATTATCCAGAAATCTTTGGGTGAACGAATGTTTCTTCATGTCCAGCCTGCTTCTACATGTATGGTCAACATTTCTATAGGTAAATCTAACAAATCTTTGTCAAAAAGGAACAATTTTATGCTAATGTTCTCTTCAAATACATGGTTTACATATATTAGATACGTCATCGTAAATCAGGTGTTTTTGTACCCCGCCCATGATATGTTGTTGGCTTTCTGTGTTTATTTATGATAAAGATATCAAAGATGAGCTATATTTAGCATAATGTCAATATCATTGTAATTTAACTGTCTTTTTGAAATTTATATTCCAAAATAAGACCAAATTTACAACACTTTATCGCAATCCCTCCAATAAATAGTCACGATCTTTAATTAAATAATATTTTAATATAAATATCACGTTTATAAATTATGCCTTTGCATGTATCAAACAAAAAAACGACTGCATATCGCTTTATCAAATGGACCATATAGATTAATATTCAGAGCTTGATAAATATCAATGAGTACCTCTAGCTATGAATAGATTGTTTTCATTGAAGAAATGTCATTTGATATTGCTTTTGCCTATAATTAATTCTTAAAAGAAACCAACCCCTACTTTGTTTACAATTGCTTTTTTAACCGTCTACCAGATGTTGAAATTATGCAACAGCAGTTTTATTATCACAAGTTTACTGTATATTTATGACGAAATAATATAGTGAGACAGTTTCGTATTTACGTTGCATAATAAACAATGAATGTTTGAAAATTAACTTAATTACTTTGCTGAGCATGTTAGAAATATATAACTAGTAAATAACGTGATGTAACTTCACCAATAACTTTCTCTAATTATGATATATGAGTTATAAGACTGAGAATGTACAAATAATTATCACAACATGTTGAATCTCGATGCACATGGTTCAAGGTTTTGATTAATGGTATATTTTGTGTAAGATGAAGTTATTTCGTTATGATAACAGTCCAGAAGTTCTGGAATGTCAGAAATGATAATGATCATCAAGATATTTTCACTTCAAATAATGAGATTGATACAGAATATATTGTTATTAAAGCGTCCTTATGTTGTATTACAAAATATCTCTAATTTTCCAAAATGTCATTTTGACGTGGAGCTATATAAACTCAATTATGACAATGACGTCACCGACCAAGAACACAACGCCCTCGCTTTTCGGAAAACAAATCTTCAGTAATGTGATACAGAATAAAACACTTTCTTCAATATATCACGTCGATATAAAGCATGTATCAAAACAACGGCAATGACGTCATCAATGCAATAAAATGACACTATTACCTTGTTCAATAAACTAAAGGTTCAATTACATTGTAATGCAGGATAAAAAATGAAATATATTGTTTTTTTTTATATAATCCATTTTTTTGCAAATCCTGTGACATAATACAGAATAACTCTTTGTATTGCAATGTACATATTGGAAATTGATTTTAATCTCATGGAATTGATTGGTGCTATTTCTCCGGAATTGATTGTCAAATTTATAGCCGAGACTGTGAAAAGACCATAAAAAGAAAAAGGAAAAAACGTATTTATGAAGCGTTTGATTCGCACTTTAGTGAAACTAGTCAATAGTTCTAAATCAAACGTTCCAGAGGTCAGTTATTTAACATCCAGCATGGACTGCATGTCATGGTCCGTGGAACACGCTAATGAACATTATTTTATTTAACAAATCTTTACGTGGAACACATAATCGAAGGTTCGACCACGAACCAGTGAGCCCATCCAACAGTGCAATAATGGCCGTGCTAAACGTACTGTGAATAGAGTCTGTGTGATCGGGACGTATAAACTCATTTACAGATCACGTTTCACAGACGTAATGGCTTTGATTCACTGTTCTAGGCACTAACGTCCTATGTTAACTCCCTAATGTATTGAGTGAACGCTCCAATTGGTAGCCATCTTTTTTGTTTCTCACTACTTCGGGACCAGATGTCGGACTACGATACGTTATGTATATAATAGACACGGGAGTTTTTATCTTACACAGTGTTATTTTACATTAGCGTGGTACCGTAATGTGGCCATAAGGTAGCATTGTGTCTATCTCTAATTGCCTGATGCATATGCTCGGAGAAAAATCTGACATCAGTCAATTGACAATAATATGCTATTTCCGTAACGAAAACATATCAATATACAATACACTATATCATATACATATACTTATAAATCAATTGACCTGTGGACGATGCACACTGTAGCAAGCTTATGGAAACAGTGTGATATAACGTTTTCAATAGCTAATCCTTTTGATTTCCAATAAACAGATCTAAATTTCAATCTAAAATACTTTCTATGCTATTCTATGGTGATACAATGTAGTACGTTCAAATACATTTGTAAAAAAGGAGCGTTACCAATACCATAATTCAAACACAAAATCGATTAAACTATGGAAAATATATAAACAAAGGAAATATTTACGTGGAGACGCTTCTCAAAAGTTCAAGAGAATAAGACCAGGTGTTCCGGCAGAGTAAACATTTTCTGCTTCATCGACGACATCCGCCATGAAAATCACATCCAAGTTAAAACCTTAAAAGTGAGGCAGCACTCTAATGAGCATATCTAACAGTGTATCACACAATACACAATAGTTTTCACCGAGACCAAGATGGCGACCATAAAACTGGCTCATAGTTCGCATCCACCTGCATCTCTCGAATCCCTGTGTAGTAAGTATGTAGTAATTATGTCCCTACAAATATAGTTTAATCGATTTCGAGTTCGGATGATGGTTTCGTTTACGCTTCGGTATTCTCTGTTTTTTAAAATGTATTTAAATGTGCTACAATGTATGACCATAGACATATGTGTATATAGCATATGTATTATTTAATGGACCAAGAAAACATGTCAAAAACTGGTATTAATAGAGATGTTTCACTGTATTTATATAGAGCAAGGAAGCAATTCAAACAGTGTAGATACGAATTCTAGCATTTGTTTCCTATCAATATTAGTTTGTGGGCATCCAGTATTATATGGAAAACTACAGTTAATATCAATAACTTTTTATTTTGTGACACGAATTGAATTAGATGTAATTTTTGTCAAGAGCATGGAACCAGAAGTATATTTGTCATTGTTATTTTCATAAACGTTTATGGTTTGCAGTTTACGTAATCTAGACAAATTATTATTCGTATCAAAATATCTAGTATATAACAAGTACTAGAGGTATAATTCACATCTGCATGTTCTTGTGTTTATTCAAGTTTAGAGAGTCACTGCTTGACTATACGATCGCAAGCGTCAAGCATAGAATCGTCCATTGTGACTTGATGAGGCAAGGATGCACTGAACAAATTCTTTTTAGGGAACACCTACGTCAATTTCTAATGGGTCACCGAGCGCGGAGAGGGTGCATCTTCAATGTTTGCAAATATATCGACCACCGAGACATCTTTGATATACATTTAGAATATAGTCGAATTATTTCAATAAAACAACCAATTTCAGGCATTTGCTGTATATAAGTATGTTTAATGAATCTTGGCAAAATTGACGTCACATTTTAAACAGCTAAACGGCGATTATAGTGTCTCTCTTTAAACGTTTAATTGAAACCAGCACCCGCATTTTGTCTTTATTCCTCGTTTATCATTCTAGGACTTGCTCTAAATATCGGGATTTTCGTGATCGAAGTCGACTGCTGACAAACAAACTAACATCACAAGGATTCGAGAGATTCAAGTTGATCAGAACTATGGGCAATTTTTATGGTCGCCATCTTTGTCTCATTGAGAAATATTCTGTATCTTTAAGTGATATAAAGGTGGACGTTTTTGAGTATGCTCATTAGTGTGTTTAGTTGTTGTGATTGACATGGATGTAACAAAGATTAACATGGCGGGTGTCGTCGATGAAGCAGAAGACGCTTACTCTTCCGGAACACCTTGGCCCGTATAAATGAAACTGTTCTCATGCTTAAGCATGGATTCTGTGCTCAAGCCAGCTTTTTTGAAACTCACCTGAATCATGTAGAATAGTCAAAAAGTCATTGTAAATGTTGAAAACAGCTTTTGACGTCATGCTTCTTCAACTTTTAACCAAAACTTTGACAAAATTAGATTGTTTGAATAATCTATAGCCATAACAAGAAATAAGGCTTGAGCACAGAATCGATGCTTGAGCATGAAAACAGTTTAATGAATACGGGCCCCGGTCTTATTCTCTTGTACTTTAATTTATATGTATCCTTTCTATATAGCAATATTTAGTTTCGCTAGCTCGTGCAATGAAACTTATTAAATTATTTCTTGATTAGACAATCGAGGAGCTTTCCTTTGGTATGTCTATCAAAGTTTACCTTTTAATGTGATATAAAGGTACAATCTTTAATTTAATGTGATATAAAGGTACAATCTTTCATGAAACAAGTACTTTTTGCATACCTATCTTTGGGTGGTTTTATGCTTTTCGAGCTTTTAACATATCACTAATTTATAACTGCGCTTACAGAAGTGTTTGTCTACAGTGATTATCTGTACTTGGTGTCAGCGTGTCAATACATTACATTAACACAATAACTAGTTGAAATTTCACAATAGGTAAAAACCTATGTACGCTAACATAACAATGAACAGTATGATACTGAAACACGGATGCACGATGGTCTAGAGCAAGGACGTCGGTCTTATGAAGGGTTGCAAGTTCGAGTCTTGTGGTAGGACACCGGGCTCGTGTTCAAAGAGTTGTGAGGACAAGATTGGTTATGGCACTTGTGTTGTATCTTTCAGCAAGAAACTTTACTCCGATTGTTCTAGTCTACTAAGCTTGAATTTACGTGTTTTGGCTGTGCTAAATAATGAAGAATGCTAACTGTGAGCGCCAAAATGGCAGCACCGGTTTATTCTACCTACAGAGTTGAGCACGATATTGACTTGTTGCTAAGCCCCTATTACCATAGATAATAAGTTTTGAACCGCTTTGAGAAGGTTTATAGGTTTTTGATAAAATAATCATTACTCCATACTGGTTTTTAGAATTTTATATTGGACATCTTTAATATATACTTTTTATAAGATTGTGTACACTTATTATGGCTGATTGTTATAAATATTGGCGTTCTTGAACAAGTTATAATGAAAAGCTCAAAATGAAGGTAGAAAATACAACAAATATGAAAAAGGGACAAAATGTGTGTTCGAAATAAAGGTTTCAACAAATGATTATCATGGCTGAGTGTCTTCCATTTCAGTCATATTGTTTGTAGGTGCATCATATTCAACGTTTGTTGATCAACGGAATTATAAATATCTTATGTGGTTGTAAAAACATTCACATTTATAGAATGTTTATTCTTAATTAAAAAGGAACGTAAAATAAACATAAAAGCAGAATTGATAGTTTTCACTCATTTATTTGTACATAAATATTCTTTTCACATACAACATTAGTTCTGATATAACAGTAGATTGACAACACAGTATGTGTTGCTAGTCTTTGAAAAGGACAGAAATTTCATGCTGTTCATATGTGATGCTGTCCACGCCTAACATCACCACATTGTGCAACATGAACAGCTCTCGTGATCACTGTAAAACCAATGATGATGTGCTTTGATCGAACATATACCATGATGATTGATGCGAAAATAAGAACGATAACAAATATGATAAACATGAAGTTTTTAAATGCATACCGTTAATTACTTTTTATTTTGCAAGATTTCAGTTTTTTCTCGATTTTGGCCAAAGAATCTTGTTTGCAAAAATTGGATTCCTCATTTGAATATTATGCTCTTTTTATCCATACAGAAAAATCTTCATCTGGCGAAAAAAAGTGATGAACTGAATATGCGGGTTACGTTTGGAATTTGCCATTATCGTTTATATTATTTCCCTCAAGTAATGTTATATATGTCAATCATCGCTTTATCTGGTAGAAAAGAAAAACAAGACATGTAGCTGCATATTGCACTTAAATACTGGCCTGTTTGTGACGATAGGTTTTATGCATGTACATCCAGTCTTTGTGCGAGGCTTACGTGTAGTTTTATCACTGATTTCTTTTAATTAATGTAATTACAATATCAACTTTACAAATCCATGGTTTACTTTATTTTGTCTAACATTTACAGCGTAATGCATGCCTTCTATTAATTCTCGGGTCCCTTTAACAAACGGCTTTGTTCTATTTTTATTTTGTGCAGCTTTTGACCTGCTAGCAATAAATTTCAAAGATAATTTGAATGTTAAACCAGACTTACAATGGAACTATTTTCCAATTCATGTATGTACTTATATTTTAATATGCTAACAAAAACAATGCCTGACCTTAACACAGACAGAGGATCCTTTTGAGCTTTGACACCATGTTGTTTTCTTATTTTTTTGAAGAGTTAGTTAGCCATCATATTTGTCTGTGATGTATTATGATTTAGTTTTAAATTTTAAATTCAGTTTCACACTTTGAATACTGTGAAGCGTTTTCAAACTAACTTTGTTCTTTTAATGGCGTTAGTAGGCGGTTATATTCCTCATCTCAAAATGAAAGGTTTTACCAGGTTTTTTAAGTATAGTACATTTTTGTAAATCGTTTCTGAATGTTGAAAACAAACTTAATTGGAATCACCAATTCTAACGCAAAATGAACGTATTTTAATTGGCTTCACTTACGACATTTTGATTCTCAGATTAATAGCTTTGTTTGGAAAGCGATTAGAAATTTATTTCATTCGTAAATATGAATAATAGCAAAATGAAAATTACGGGCGTTTGTTTAGATTGAGAAATGTAACATGCGGGACAGATTGTATTTAAATCGTAATTGGTTTCGGAAATTCACATTGATAGATGTTTTGTGTCCAGTGAATCCAGCAAAATTCATAAAATTTGTATGCTTCGATACGCGATTCGAATGATATTTGACACAAAACACGTGTTTCGATAATTTTCATAATTACTATAGACGTAGTTTAAAATAATTACAAACTAAGAGAAATACTACTTAATTTGAAAATGTTTCTGAGTGATTCATGTGAAATTTATATAAAAATTATGAGTTATGCATAATATAGGTGGACATTTGGAGTTAAATAAAAAAACATGTTGTAACAAAAGTAGTATTCAGCCTTTGAACAAAGGATGACGAATTAAGCTTTTGTACACGATACCAGACTTCAGTCATCATTAATATACATAATAATGATGGAAATGATAAAATTAACAAGAAAAAATAAAGAAAATAAATTAAATGGGACTGACCCGTTTTTATTGCAAATAATGAAGAAATGGAATGAACATACTAGCATACAACTCCAACTCTCATTACACGACAATCATAAAAGACGGGGTAAGACGTAAATAAACACGTGTGTTTCGATATCCGGATTTGACGTCACCAATGTTTGTTCTACCTACAAAAGTACTACTTAGTAGTAGTATTCAACATTGTTCGGCTTACACAAAAAAATATTAAACTCACTCTATCAACATATTTTATTATAATACACATAATATACCGGATATGACATTCCACACACGTTTGTATGACGTATTCACACGTGTTTGTCTTACGTATGCCGTGTCCAGATGAACCGACATACGTGTTTATTCAACTGCTACAGAAATAAAATTGGTACTAGTCCATGTTGTACGTGAATATACAAAACAACTGACCTGAGATGACCTGTTTTGCTTTAAAAATATACTACTGTATCCTTGGATTACTTCTCAGGTGCAATTAACATATTTGACATGCTAATAAATAAGAACAATAAATGGTACTAGCTACTTTCGTCCATCAACTTTTATGATGAAGGATACATTATTGTTTTATTATGCAATCTGCTAGTTATTTCTCGAAAATTATTAATAAAACTTCATACATGAGCATTTGGAAACATTTTGCGTTTTTGTTTAATTCAAAAAGTGTATATATATATAATTGAAAATGGATGCAAATTTCGTCGACGCTTAATAAAAACGTTGATGAATGCAAAATTTCTTATTTGGATGCAACGAAATTATTCATTGCACACAATGTCTGCGTGAAAAGAAAGATACTTTAGCGCTACATCGAATGACGGATGTGCTCTGTTTGTAACCTGGGTTATACATCTGACTATATACAAAAAGAAATCAACTCTGATTGAAACTGAAATATGTCATTTATTAAATTATAAAATGACGACAGAAAATATCACAAATACAATTTTCTGTTAAACAACTGTACAGTCATCAGCTGTACTAATGTTATCCAATCAGAGATATCATAACAATATACCCAGGACTACAAAGATGGGGGTCGATTTACGCCTCATCTAAGTAGAATCTCTAGCTTTGATATCTCATCTCCATAAAAAAGGAGGAAGGGGTGGGTGGTGGTTTTTAAATTCTGCAATGACCCACGAATGAAAATTAAATGGCGCCCAGCAAAAGGAATACTGCATTTACGCATGCGTAGTGTTCAGCTACGAACGACAACTCTGTGAAGAGATCGACGTCTTTGACTGTAACATTACGAGTTATCTCCCTTGCTGTTTACCAGACGATTAGCGCTAAAAGCATTTATGTCTTACACACATAAATTTAATTTTAGCGCTACATCGAATGACGGATGTGCTCTGTTTGTAACCTGGGTTATACATCTGACTATATACAAAAAGAAATCAACTCTGATTGAAACTGAAATATGTCATTTATTAAATTATAAAATGACGACAGAAAATATCACAAATACAATTTTCTGTTAAACAACTGTACAGTCATCAGCTGTACTAATGTTATCCAATCAGAGATATCATAACAATATACCCAGGACTACAAAGATGGGGGTCGATTTACGCCACCATATAGCCAAATAATTCAACCGGAAATATTTGGCTATATCCCCCAACCACATCCGCGCCCAGCAAAAGGAATGCTGCATTTACGCATGCGTAGTGTTCAGCTACGAACGACAACTCTGTGAAGAGATCGACGTCTTTGACTGTAACATTACGAGTTATCTCCCTTGCTGTTTACCAGACGATTAGCGCTAAAAGCATTTATGTCTTACACACATAAATTTAATTTTATTTAACTTACATATTGTAAGTACATGGTTATCATCAAACACATATTATTGCACTTAATACATTATGATTTGAAGACTTATGTTCTCAAGATACATAAATAGTTCACAGTAGTTAACACTAGTTATAGATGTCTGTTACGATGGCATAATCACATATGATCATTTTATTGTCATATATCTATATTCTAACACTTTTTTGTTTGCTTTTTAATTCTATTTCAGTATTTTTGCACGCGTTGTTCGTTAAGTTTGGAAGGACAGACATCGATTGTTTGGTTATTCACATTAGCTAATACTACCACGAGTGTACAGTAGTAGTTTAGCAGGCTGTATCGTATGTTTCCAGGAGCCAAACCACTGGAATTTGTCGAGGCGGGCTGCCAGGTCATTGTTATGCTATATATTATATGCTCATCAAATGTTAAGTTGTTGGATAGGCATAACAGAACTCTTTTGTATCAAAAGTTATATAATCAACACCACGTGTTCTACTAGTGACAGCTGCTGACACGCAATATGCAAGTAGTGTTCAAATCACATGTCCCAAAGGCGTAAATCTTCCTCGTTTTTGCTATCCACATATGCGAACAGTCAAACATCAATTATATATATTAATATATAGCATTGAAATTAACTTAAACTCAAATGTACGCTCTCTACTTCCGGTCAAAGTACCAAATCACACCTCTCTGATTTGGAATAATTACACGATATGTGTTAAAGACTTGCTCTCAGACATATAATGATGACATAGCGTTGTCGACAGGCACGCTGATCACAACAAAACCTATGTGGTAATAATCAGTTGAGGATTATGTTTGTAATGTGTGGATGTGGTAATGGGTCGCGTATGACACCCGACTCAGAGTAAGATCTATTATAACTATGGTAACATATATATATGTACAAAATATCTCTCCGACAGCATTGTAGCTATGTACATGTTTTGTATGTGGTTGCATAATAGTGTGTTTTGCAGTCGAAAAACACTCTTTGTACAGTGACTGAGGTCTGCTGTCCTAAATTGATGTCATTCCAAGACTTGACACCACACTTGCTATCTATAGAGCATAACCAATAACCCCACGCCAACTCGTACAACCGCCACACGTCACAGTTTCGTCATAATACATTGTTTTGTTTTGTTAGTTTGCAGACGAAATGTATGACCTACCGGTCTTCGGGGGGCATATCACAGGTTCCTCTTTGATAGCATTCACTTTCAACAAGTTCAGTATTTACATATAAAATACTCATTTTACTTCATATATCAATATTCACAAGATGAAAATCATAACAAAAACTCGAACGTTGAAATGAATATGAAATGATGAATGTCTTGATGAGCGGTTGAAAAATCATCTTCAAAGATGAACTTATTTGAAATCAAAATGTGGCATCGTTGCATGTTACCTTAAGCCTACATAATTCATCAGAACATTTCAGTTCTTAGAGTTTATGATAGACACTAAATTTGTTTTTAGCGGCTTCTTATTTAACTTAGCACTGTAAGTGACAACCGCTGTCTCTAGCTTGATGTATACCTTAAACGTCATAAGTAGCTGTCTAAACGCTCAGCGCATACACACAGTGATGACGGATCTATGACGCGTAAACACTATTAATAACTCCGCAACAGCACTGCTTAGTCAAACACAACCAAGATATATCACCAATCCTACGGCGCCAGTCTTTCGGATCTCCTCGAACCAGATCGTTGACATTGGAGAGGTTCCGGATGGCTGAGGCGGCCTTGAATGGCATGATGCCTGAGACGGATGCAGTTTAAATTCACATTTTGTATAAACATCGGACGCGTCCTCCGCAGTGCATCCTTTGAGGATGTATTGCTCTGCCTTAAGTGTACCCTATGAGGTATTTTGTAGTTACAGTTTTGTGACGAATTCCTAAATATGTATCAACATACAATTTCGAATACACTCAATATGTCTGTCACCTCGTCACAAGGGAACAAACTGTCAAAAGAATAATCAATATCGATGTGTTAGAGAAAGTTCTCGAACTTGTTGATGTCCCGTTTGACCGATCCATTTTACTAGTGCTTCTCGGAACTGTGTCTGAAAAAGGAACATCAGATATTACACAAACTATATAGAGGAGTCTTCAAAAAACAATGAAATGAAAGAAACCTATTTTACTGATAGTGATTTTTTCTAAACAATTATCATTGTAATGCACATCTTGTTCATTATTTTTGCTTTAAACATATACGATATTTAAAAATTACAATATTGAATATGTTGTGATGATATTATTCTCTGAATTATTTTGATTTCAGAATATACGTACAAATATAACTGAATATAAACAAAACTCATAAATCAGCAGTTACTTTTGTGCATACAAATACACCGTCAACACATAATACATGATAAGCGACGAAAATATAATGTTGATACATTATATGTGTTTTTGGTCTATTGTTGAACTTGGTATATCAAGGCGTAGTGTTATGGGTTAGGGATTGTGCAAGTTATAGTTATCCAAACTACTAACGACCAAACAATAATCAAGCAGGAAGAAATACACTCTCTCACGTAAGAGAATCAGTTAACATTTAATAACATTAATATTGTTTTCGATATCCACAAAATAAACTACCGGAATCACTTCCAAAACGTGCATGCCAATTACTGTTAAAGCCAATTTTTTCGCATGTGGAAATTTTCGCTTACTCCGCTTCCAACCTGTTTGTAGTGTGGACATTTACGCTCTGTCAGTCACTGTGTACCTATAATACGATTTTACACTGTACATTTGAATGGTTTGGATATATTCGCAGAGATTTAATGCCAGAAAAATAAGCAAAAATTTCCACACCACGACAAATTACACTTTAACAACATACCTCTGCAGGGGAAGGTACAGTGCAAGGGGACCTTTTGAATTTATTGTGTCAAATTTGTTGTTTGTGCGTATGCAGGAATGCTGTCCCAGCCACAGCAAAGCCATGGCACTTAGGGGCGTCCCGCTAATAACTTTGAAGTCTTATGAGTATTTGGGCATCACCTCCACAGGTCCTATTAGAGGACCGATGATGCGTTATTAACAAGCAGAGTGATCAGAAGGGGGCAGGCTAACAGGATAGAATAGAATTCTATTGATGTACTTGCTGTGTACTTAGCCACAGAATGCAGGTCAACTAAAAGAGAAGCTCGATATTGGCAGTGTTCATGGGTAATATTCTTTATAAACGACTTATAACAGCGACCATAATACAAGACACACCGTGCAATAGAACAACCTACTCATCATCAATACTTAACTAGCAACCGTCCAAGTTGCTGATACTAACACACACACGCGAACGAATGAGTACATGTGTCTTTTGTGATCTAACTTATTAATGGTGCCTGTTGTCATTTCTACAAAAGCAAAAGTAAGAGAAAGAAATGAAAAGAAGCCATACACATGCCATGTGTAAAATAGAAGACGGTAATTAAAAGCAGGATGCTGTCATTAATTACAAAAAACAAACAATACCATCACAAAGCAAATTAACGTCATACGATAAATTGTGTGTTTTCGTTTTCACTTCCGTTCGGCCTTCTGTGTATTCTTTGATTGTTTGTGTTTTGAAAGCACTGTTATTTATGATGGTTAATTACTTTCGGCTTGTACATCATCGTGTTGTCAGGCGAAAGATGTATCGTATAGTTTTGACGATAATGATAATATTTTATTACACACTGTACCTATTGTTACGATACCAAATGTTTTCAAAGAGTATTAAAATGCTAGCAACGGACATAACTAACACTTATTGCGCATGGCACGTGTTTCCTATGGTAACATTTTCTTTTTCGATGAATACAATCTAAATTTATGTTGTATATGTCTCGCGAATCCGTCGGTAGTGTATTTATATAATGTATTTCAAATTTTCTGCCCTCTAGATTGCATATCAATTATTAGAAAGTGAATACTTTTTACAATATCAGAATTATATATAGCACAGATACTTTATAAACCGTGTCTGATAAAAAACAGTATTAATCGAATACATTGAATAGCATTACATGTTGACATTTGCATTATATAAAACTAAATCTAGCACTACATTTTTTTTAAATATCAATAATAATGACAAAAAAAGAGATATTATTCTAAAAAGATCCATATTGATGCGAGGGTTTGACCTGTGCATCGGTATAGAATACAGTTCAACGGGGAGAATAATTAAAGAATTTCGGAATATTTTTTACTAGATATCACAAAGGCGCTGAATCTATTGATTGCATAAGACAGGAACGGAATCCACGGAGGATTTCTCAGACAGAACACGTTAATTTATTTCTATTTCACAGGCTTCCTTAATACAAAGACGAATGAAGAACAACATTCTTATCGATTTGATTGTTTCTTTTTCAAAGACTTACTGTCGTGTTAATATGTTCGGTTTTAGAAATATCAATTAAAAAAAAGTCATTATAAGAGTTTGAAAATAATCGATGTGAACGTTAAAGAAATGTTTACCATTTTTGTGGGTTTATAAATGCATGCGTCAACCTCGTTAAAAGGCTGTGATTGTCTACACTGCAGAAATCTGTGTCACCAACTTCTTTCTTAGTAACAAATACATGATGAGAACATCTTCGAAACTCGATGAAATCATAGTTTTTTCTTCCCTAACTCTATTATCAACTAACAAAGTTATCCTTATTTGAGTTTCTTTTTCATTTTCTGTGAAACAATTTGAAATATATATGTACTTTCATGAGGTATTCCATCCCCAAAAAGATCAATACCTATATATTATTGTATAACTGTCATTAATCCCGAGTTTGTTCCAATTCAAGGTGTAAAACTGATATTTCCCTTTGGTTAATCCTTTATAATAGAAATGTTAGCAGATTGGAACAAAATCGATTCTTAGGGAAAATTCTATTACAAGCGAAAACGCTTCTAAACCCTTATTTGCAACAGATCAAGCTGATAACGAAAACTTTGATAAATTACCAGAATGTGATTTTGAACAAATTGAGCGTGGGCTTATGTCATCAGTATTGGGAATACGGCAGTGCTATATGTTAGCCGATGGTTTCGGCAATGACTTTGTTATTGTGGTGTCTTATGATTGGATTTCAGGCCACCGTAATCGTGTAATATTTGCACTTTTATCATAGAAGTCAACCCAAGTGAACATCAATATAGCGCGCCCTGAAATTACACAGGCATTTGACATCTCGAATCTATAATATCATCGTGAATGCACCGACATTTCTTTACTTTTGTTTTACAAATAAAGGTATTTCCATTTGATATTTCCTATACATATACATTTACTTTGCCATCGATAGAGACCGTTCAACTGTTCAAAGAAGGAGTAGTCAATTAAACTGCCCGACTTCATTATTAAATGACGAAGTAGTTGGTGTTGCCATTGTAAAAGGACGATATGTTCCGATAGTACCCGATTGTTATGATTTACATATTCCTTTTCTGTAACGCTTTTAATGTTATGTTTAAAATCGATAACTCATATTACAATCGGGATACGTCAAATGACTGTATGTGAAGTATTTCTATATATGAAAAAATATGGTCGTCAGCTGACGACAAGTATGTATCATGTTTTTGTTCTTTGAGCAAATCATGCAACGAAATGAAAACCCTGGTGTATATATTTGTTTATGTTTAATGATTCATCGTTTCTTACTTTATATTTTAGCTTGCTTTATTTACAACATCAATCTTTGATGTATTTCACATTTCTTAAAAAGATCAGCATTTATATATTCACCCAGTTATATACATAGAGTAATTGACACTATTGAAAGTACAGTTCGTATAGATCATTAAAAAATAGATTTTTTACCGATTAGATTGAAAACTATAAGCAATGATTATCACACCTAAAAATCAAAGAAATAAGAGTAAAATATATGCTATTCAGGCATCACTCTTGTGCAAGCTTTCAGATGTAATACCTATTATTTTTATGAATATTTATGACCACAAAAACTAATAAATACATGTACTACGTGCAAAATGTAACATAAACACACCCAACAACATGCACACATTAGTCAATGGGACGTTGATGACGTAACTATTTAGATTGTCAGATTTTGTAATTATTGTCCTAATCTACAAAGTGTGAATTAAGCACAACATATTAATAGAGCAGGTGGGAAATAGACATACACTGTGTACATAACTATGTTACTATCATGCTTATAGACATATGTTAGTATCAGACAGAGGTATAACGTTCCCTCATCTTCTTGTATGACGATAAACAAGTAACCTTAACAGAAACCAGGAATTAGTTTATCTTTTCACATAAATGCACCCAGACACCCCAAGGTTAAGGAAAAACGTGTTATTTTACCTTCGGTTCCTTTCACACTTTTCAGTTCTTTATGAAATTTGACGTCATAATCATGTGATACGTGACGTCATCGAATCAATATTGGGCACAGGAACACTGCTTTTATAAAGATCATTTCGACAAAGTAAGCATGTGTCCTGGATTTTTATTCATTTTTAATGATGTACGCTTAACATATGGTGTGTTCTTTGTGTGATTTATCATCCTTTTGTGTTATAAAAATAAACGATTAAACTAAAAATAATTTAAAACGAGATTAAGCTTGGGGGAAATGCAGTTGGATTAGGGCACAGCACATGTGCAATTGGTTAATGCTTGCCAAGTGTTAGTGTGCAAACAGTACGATAAGAAAAAAATCACTAATACTACCCGAACAGGAATGTTTTCGCTTACCCTTTTCTCTTTTACCCACGTTTTTGTCCGGTGCTGATAATTCAAAATAAAAACATTGATAAATTCAAATTTAAATTAAATTACAGACGTACCTGTACCAATTTCAGAATAAACATTAACAAAATTTCAATAAGCTAAGTATGTGTTTTGTTATTTGAACTTAGTGACAAAGATTTCTTCTTTGTTAATGATCAACAAACTTGTCGGAGAGACTCCGATTTCATAGATAGAAGTTAGTGGGAAGAGTGCAAAAGTTTTATAAAAAAGTATTAACAAAAATGAATTGTACGGAATCAAAAGGTTACTAAAAATTAAAAAAAAAATAAATGAGACTGATGCAGGTTACCGAGAGAAGAAGACACACTGATCAAAGATAGAAAGAAGGTTTGAGTGACAAACAATGAAAGCAACAATATCAACGTGGGGGTAACGACCACATTTATTATAAATACACCGGAAATACATTCTTGAAGCAACTAAAACTAGGAGAAATGGTAAAAAATTGATCTAAAGTGCGCATGTCTACCTTTTCTGTTCGGATCTCTCCGATTTTTTCCTGCATCGCGCACTAACTTCATTTCTTCACCTACATGAAAATCACAAAGCGATCTCATCAGAAAGAGTTTTACGATTTTTCAAAAATAAATAGAACTACATTACTGTATATTTTTCAAGGGTTTCGTTGGAGGACCAAGAGCCAATCCGACAAAGCACACACTACTATTCCGAGCACATTCCAGGGCGTTTTGAAACCCAGCGTGCAACTAAAGAGTTTTCTTAGCTATATATGATTGTATCCCTTACTACACTTACCAACCTAAACAATTCGTTTGTAATACGTTTCACTTCAAGGTATTCAAATGCATTACTTCTCAGGAGTTATGTAAATGTTTATAAATTTTTATCGTTAAAATCTATACAAAAATAATACCATAATGCAATTTGATAAAAAGTCAGATAATGTGCCATATTAAAAAGAATTATTTGTCATATCCTCCATAATACAGTTTTGGAAAGGCCTCACAATGATATGATCATTTCATAAAGGCAAAAAAGATTGCGTAACAAAGAAAAGTAAGACTTGCATAGATACAAGTGTCGGGGAAATATCCAGACATATATATAGATATGATATATAATACATTTGAGTTGAACAGATTTACAATTACACATTGTACAGTTGTGAAAGATGAGGCTCATAATATACACACCTAATAGAAAACGTGAATAAAATGCATTAAAGAGGATTATACATATTGAAATGCAGTGGTGCGATTGTACCAGAGTCATGAGCAGAAATAAATGAAGATCTTATATGAATGTATAAACATTTTAAAGTTAGCAGGTACATACTTGATAACAAAGAATGAGACTACAAAGGATGATGTTATTGAAACGCATATACACATAATATACATCTATATTAGCTGTGTAATTTGGACTGAAGATGAAGTGTGGCAGGAAACATGACTTAACTGGAAAGAAAACACATTCACGATTTAATGTCACATGTCAGGATTACGACTGAAAAATGTGTGTTTAGCGCACACACAAGAACATTTTTACTGGTTTTACTGTCAAATTAAGACTAACAATTAATACACTATTTGGCAATGAGAATGATGCTAAAATATTTTCAAAATATATATAAAAAAACGAGAAAACAATCGCAATAGCAAACCATTTTCTGAAGAAAAAGATAAACTTCTATAACAAGAACATCTATATAATAAACAAAAGAGTTATTTAAGATATGTTCTTGACAATTTTGACCAAAGATAAACGACCCGCCCCAATGGACATGAATCAGTCGGTACGTTAACATTAACAACTTAAAGGGTCTCTCTATCTTCACATCACATCCAAACTAAACATGAATCAGGAAGCTAATGTCCTTCAATGTGTGTATGGACCAGAGAATGGAGGGGGAGGGATCACAACAGAGAGTGAACTGACACATAACATACAGTAACAAGAAAACATCATCGACTAAATATATTTATCACAGGGGAATAGAGACAAGCATTAGGAAAATCGTGAGAATAGATCATAAATAAAAATAAAGTTCCCATCAGAATGTATCAGGTTTCTTATGTGCTATGTCTGTGCCTGACTCTTTGAGGGACACTCACGGCAACACACACGAATGGCGACTGGAGAAGGATGAACACATGGAGGTCATCTTTCTATCAAAATTCTATCGGGTTTAATTCCGTATCTTTATCGAAGCTTAGCTAAGTTGGTGTTGGGGGGGGGGGGATTACGATTTTTAATTATCTTTTTATTTTAATAAAAAAACGATGTGTCATAAATTTGGTTACGTTTAAATGGTGTAACTTTGTTATGATGTGCGCGTTAGACCGTGTATATTCCAACGGTAGTAAGTACCGAGTAAAGAAAGCCATTAAAGTGAATATTGTTAAAGTCTTTATAGGAGCGAGACACTTAAAACATGTGATAACGGTATATGATACAAGAGATCATCGGGCGTTTTAAATTGCCTGACTGATTAAACTGCCTTTTTAAACTTTTTACTATTAAAATTGAATTAAACGATGAATACACTGGCATTTATCTTAGCAATTTTTGGTTAATTACAAATACATGTAATGCAGGTTTGGAGAAACAATAATCAGGGGCGCTGACAAACTTCTCATCGAATTATCAAACGATATCGAATCACAATCTAAAACTTAACTGTCGTCGATGTAGCAGAAGACAATTACTCTTCCGCAACATCTGGTCTTATTCTCTTGTGCTTTTCTAGCTCCTTATATAACGATGACTTGATAATAAACAGGTATGAAAGTACTGCTACCCTCCTTTTACGATACGTGATGAATAAGCAATCGTGAAAACCTGTTGCTGTCCTCGACAAAGTGCTTATTTACAGGTAGGAAAACATTGCTAGCCGTTTATATCACGACGAGTGATAATAAACAGGTAGAAAAGCATTGCTACTCTGCTTATACATGTACATACATCATGCTAACTTGATAATAAACAGGAACAGCGAAGAAAAGCATTGCTGTTTCCTCGTATCAGGACAACGTGATAAACACGTAAAAAAAAGCTCACCACATCGAAATCACTTACTTGTTCGTTTGATATGTATCCGAATATTGGGTCCAAAGTATTTTTTTATTTTTCATCAGTTAGGGTTGAACAGTTTATTGAGGGGTATTACTTAAAATTAAAAACACTGTCTACCTCGAATTAGTTAGGAAACGTTTTATTTAACAGTGTTTTGAATTGACTATTTGAATAGGTACAGCACAATCTAGCTTTGTCCTGTTTTTGGTATGGTAGACCTATTAATTGCACGATGAATACCGACAGTAAAGTCTAACATTAAATATAAATATCTTCGATTTTGGTCGTTAACATTTAACTTAAACGTTGAACGTACAATTTAGTGATGAACGGAACGTAAACGCTGAGCAAAACGTGAATAACGAACGGAACGTGAATGCTGAACGGAACGTGAACGGTAAGTGGGAAGACTAATAATAAATGTAAAAAAACATAAACACAAAAACAAAAAGTAAATGTGAAAACTAATTTAGTGTAAAGGACAGAGTAAATTTGTAAGTATAATATGAATAAAAAAATCCTTCAAAAAAAAAAGATAAATAAATAAAAGATAGTAATATTGAAAACGAATAACTAACATTGGAATTTTAAATAAACTTCAAAGGCTGACAATTGAAACTGTACAGAGTACAACTTAATGTGGAATAAAAAATCATAATGTTTAAAAACAAACACATGAATTCTGAATGTGAAAGTAAACAATACACGTTAAAGTAAATTTCGAACATGATGTTTACTGATCGCTGTTATTTAGATTAGTAGTTTTTTGAATATTGAAGCCCGTTTTTGTCGAAGAAGGTTTGATGTTATTGTGCAATACAGAAGCTTGATTTAGTTGCTTTCAATAGCTATTTCAAAATTGGATAATACGCAACGTGACCAAAGTTAGGAATAAGTTACTGCCTCTGGGAAAATAAGCTGAATAAACGCGTTGAAATTAGCAACTTCAAAACCCAAACCTCCAAACAAAATACTTGCAATTGCATGGAGTGTTTCATATTTCTAAATGGTATAACGAGAATCACTTGTTTAGTCGATCAAGACACCGGAGTTCAATATCTGCATTACACAAATGGTTCATTTACACATTGAAGGAGTTGTGAAATACACCATAGAGCACCTGTATAGAGCACACAATTTCTCAACGGGCATTTCAAGAGGGAAGATCATTGAACATTTCAGACACTCAAACGCAACATAAAACACTGCCGTACAGTTTTCTCCCTAGCTTTAAGTGTTTACTCGATATTATTGACTAAAGGCTTTCACATTCTGGGGTAAATGTAAGTGGCTTTGACAATGCTTGAGAGACTCTTGAGTGGCATGAATACAATTGTTTTCCAAGTCGTTCGTTTTAGTGCCACACTCGTCCAGAAATACATGAATCAATAATATTTCATGTATATTTCTTTATGAGTTTATTATGATGCCATTATAGTTTTGTTTATTTATACGAGAAGTTAACACCTTCACGAAAAACTTTACTTCTATAAGACATTGGTCCATTCAAGTGTGACAGAAGCGCAATATTCAGAATCGCAAAAACAAAGAATCTACTCTCAAATCTTTCCAAATATCTCCAATCACGCTACCTTCCAGCATTTGCTTTATTACATAGATGACGCCTGGACGACTACATAACTATAATTCTTAACTACAGACTGTTCATACAACATCGTTGAATGCAACGGTTTCCTTCCAGCGTGCAGTAATATACACACATTACGAGGAGCTTTTTTGGCGGGTTTATTGGTAAATTTTGTAGACTTTTAATGATCCTCGATATATTTGAGGTAGTCATCACTTCGCCTCGTCCTTCAGCGTTTTACCCAAAGGGAAAAATAAACGTCTGTCCATGCGAGTCTTTACACATTTAATAATGATGTGAATTTTGAACGACAACGATAATAGTCACTTAGAGAAAAAATGACAGTTCTGTTGTATTAAATCATATCAAGCACCGCAGTGACGCAGATCTAGACTGAACATACGAATGATCAAATTATCAAAACCTGAACCACATCATAACCACGTGACATTGGAGATGCCGATTACAAATATAATGTATGTAACGATTCATTTGACGTCACAATGTGCAATCGTCTTCAATAAAAGCCAGTACTTAAAGAGTTCATTATCTTTTGAAGGGCGAAAATTTGGTAATAAATCAACTGATTTAAATCATGAGGATGTTCTATGTTGTTTCTTCAACGTGTATATTTTCAAATGTCTTATACATGTAATTGGGAAATGTACCTTATGAACCGCAGGACAATGCTACTTAATATGTCATCATACATTGAAACAATCAATATCATTGCATATCGATACATGCACAAAAACAGAGAATGCCAAAGAGTAAACGAAGCCATAACCTGGACCCAAAACCGATCAAACAGGGACAAAATATGGGCAAAGAAATATTTACACTCAGACCCTAATAAGTATATTTCTGTATCATTTGGATATTATTTTATGATAAAATCATCAATGGATAACAATAAGATAATATTCCAATACATGTTATACTACACACATTTAAACTTGTATTAACTGTCTTTTTTGTCTATCGACTGCAGAGAATTTGTAGGTGTAGAGGAATGCCTTAATTCATCTGGTGTCTACGTCCTTGTGAATCTAATTCTACATATATGGCGAAGTCGCCCAGAACACCTGCCGTGTCCATCAAACTGCGTCCTTGAAGACATACGATTTTGACGTACAGACAGAGAAATCAGTCTTTCCCTTCAAAAAACGTCGGGACAAATCGGCATGCATCTATTTTGTTCTGAAGACCCCCGAGACTTCTTTTACACCTATATATTGCTGTTGTCAGATCTTGAAAATGTTTTGTTAAAAAGCTAACGTGGCCTTCCCCGTACTGGACCCTAGCGACCTTACCCACGTATTGGTATCAGAAGACATTGTCAAAGCCTTTAAATCTGAGTATTGCAATTGTTTATCTGGAATACCTACGTTCTTTATTGGGATAAAATGTGTTAATGCTTCATATCATCTTATTTTACAAGGGTTTCCATAGAAATCTTTCTATTTTTCATATTTTCACCCTGGTTTTATCGATTTCGAGTTTTCGATATTTTTGTTGAAGCTTCGGTATTCTCATTTTTTATAAGCAATGAGTGAATGTCTTTTTGAAAATAGCACTTTTACAATATAACACATCCCCACATAATGTTGGCATACATGTACTCCCTATTAATGGAAATGTACTCCATGTGTTATTGTTAACTACAAGGAAAGATCTTAATTCTACGATTCCTCCTATATGCCAAGTCCTTGCGTTTATTTGTTAATAGAATCTGCGATACATGCTATCAAAACAATTCCAGATTCTTAAATGCGGAATCTGTCTTAATTTGTTCTAAGCAAAATTATGTTGCACTGTTCGCTTGATATAGTTTTTGCCACTGAGCGTCGATATTTTAAGAACATACATATATCAATGATTGCTAAGATGGTTGCATGTACATAGGAAATAAACAGGAGTCCCAAACATACTTCTGCATTCTTGGTCTGTGTGCCATGACAACATTGAAGAGAAATAGATGATTTTTTCCGTAACAACATGTACTTGTTGCCATAGGAAGTATGTATGCATTTGTTAAGTTATATCAGTATTGCCCAAAAAACTACACCATGTTGGAATGTCTGTCGGGAGATTATATCGAAATGCACGAAATGTATCTCCGCCCCCGAAGACGGTGTATGCATCTATGGAAATCATTTTGGTAATAACAACAACACAGAATTGGGTTTTTTCTTATGTTATGTGTTATATGTATGCGATAGATTTAACTGAACTTATACATTTAGTGATATATAATATGTCCTTCATACGATATGGAAATACGACATAGTAAAGCATATCTTTCATATCACAGGAAGAGGTCAAAGATTATGTCATCAGGTCAAAATGAAAGCCCTTACCGCGTCACCCAAACAACATTGGTTTGACAATTAATATTGTTTGCTCCCAAGAACATTCGGCAACAAATTTCCACTTGGTAGAATAGCGACTGGAATGCAGGAACCTGATTTCTTATCTGCGTTATTGGATATGACACCCATGTGTCCTAAATAATGCACAAACTATTTCGGTCATCAGCTGGGGAAGAAAAACCACAATATACTACATACACCTTGTAGTTTACTTCCATGAGCATAGATAACAAGGCACTGTTTGCTTTCTAGAAGGTACCGAAGTACAAAGAGCGGTATGCTATTATCCTTAAGGTATATACGTCAAAACGGGTTTCCCTCTGGTCCAGAACAGATGAACTAGGAACACGTCATTCTACATAACGTGTACAAGAGAAGATATGATAGCTACAATGCTAACATCTATCCGCTTGTTAATCGCATGCATATCTCCAGCATCTGAATCTTGTAGTTTTACCTAAAGGCAAAAGAATACTTCTTCGCTCTAATGGATGTTGATTTGGTACCATATAGTTAGAAGACGCAGTGACCTTAGTGTATGTAGGTTTTGGACAACTTGTGTGGTTAAGAATGTACTGAGATTAACAGCAACCCTGCCTAAGAATGACATATCGTTATGTTGTCCTTGTTTGCAATACATTATAACTAGTAGATGATGCACTTCCTGTCAAGTCCCAACGAACGGTCTTGGTGGGCAAAAGAAAAAAAACGTGAATATCATGTTTTCCAATATACTTAGAGGGTTAAAAAACTGGCTAGGTATAGCAACCTAGCAACGTACAAACAAGAGATAATTAAATGAAAATGTCGTTCCATACCAGCAAGTGTTAAATTTAATATTAAAGGTTGGGTGTGCATGACTACAAAGCATTGCGCTATATATGTTTCAACTCAACCAGTATGAAGACGGATTGAAAACAAAAATCGGTTGTGATATGTATCTTGTAAAACATAACCAGTTTTATTATAACGGCATACAGCTAAACCAATATAAAATGAGTACTAGTTTTGTATGTAGTAAAAACAGCATTAGTTTTATTTTATTCATCCTCTGACAACATATTCCTGCCGATACGAGTTATATACAAATACTATTACATGTTTCAGGAACAAATATATGACCGGGCTAGCCTTGCTAATGACGCTATCAATCTTCAGCCAGTGCAAAACGTTCATCTGTCGTGTGAACCCATCTGTTATTTGCAGTTACCGTTAGCCGAAGCCGACAAAACAACTTGTGCTTGGATATCAGGCATCAGGAACAACCCAGTTGAATGTGATTTAGGAAATCTTTTGAGACAACGTCAAAGAAAAGATAGCAAAGGGTTCTTTTAAAGCAGACTGGTATGACAATCCTCAATATATTTATAGGAAAATGACAAACAGGTAAACATCTCAATGATACTGAGGTATGTGCACCATACGACAAGGGAATAACGAACGAATAACACCATGTTCACAGTTGATTCCTTTAAGAACAGATCAAGGACAGATCTTTGATACGTGGTAGTGGTGGTCAGTGGGAGTGGTAGTTGCAACAAGCAGTGTGATAAGACAGTTTCACAGTAACGGTAAAGCAAGGACTTTATTCATCGGATGTCTCATCAAACTACGTCTTTGAGGCAGCACGGTTTAAACGTATCGACATAAGAATACAATCACTTTATTCATCTTAGAAAGAAGGAACTGCAAAAATAAGATTTTTTATGGCAGTTCTTAAAGGCGGACGCTATTATTGGCATATTGACACAGTTTGTTAAAGAAGTAGTTTGTCCACGACTAGAGTGATCAAGATGGACAGTGACCATCGAAAGCTCTCGGTAATCGTCGAAAGTAAGTTGTGTGTAGTAGTTTATTTGTAATCTTTATAAAGTGGTTTGGCTGCTCACCACACATTATACAATGTATTCTAACGAACTCATACACGTAAAGAATCCGATAAACAAGTGTTTGAATAAAATCAATTAATTTAGAATAATTATGTTTTATTTCAAAAACATCGTTAACAATGTAGCAACATTGATGTTATCTGCCTGAAAGCTCGTGTGTGTTTTTGCAACTTTCTAAATCCCTGTTCGTGCCTTGAGAATTGCCAGAAGACATTTTTGAAGACAGTGAATTCATGGGTATTAATTTAACACCGCATTTCCTTAAAGTGCAGTTTTGGCCCTCACCCATTCAGCACATCACGGCGTCAACACTAGTTACGTCCCTGTGTCACCATAATACTGGGTATACAGTGACTGTAAACTACGAAGGGAGACACCCATTGCGTGACCAGTCCGATGGTATGACATCGGCAAAGTCTCGAAACGGACGTTAGTACTAGCGGAACGTTCGCGAGGAAGTCAACTGCAATGCAAATGACTTGTCGTCTAAATACGAGTAACTTCCTTTTAAACAAAATCCAATGAAGTTCGCTTAAATATATGGTGTGGATCTTCAGCATTGATATGTAAGTAAAACAGTAAAGCCTGGTTTGAAGTCAGATGCGACACTTGGGCGCGTAGTCTGCCGGCAATGCTTCCCAATAAAATGCATACTTTCGTCGTATTTCCTCTAGGGGCTTAGGTTTGTATGTTGTAGTCAAGTAGCATGGTGTGTTGACACAGAAATAAAAGTAATACAGTAACAATACAAAACATAGAGCATATCGAAGCGTCAGCAAATCCATAATCAGACCTTAAAATCGATTATGCCAGGAACGAAATATGAACAAAGGAAAAAGACCCTTAAAAAGTAAAGGATTATAAGAAAAAGTGTTCCGGAAGAGTAAGCGTCTTTTGTTTAATCAACAACACCCGATATGTAAACCTGTTCAGATCCTCTTAAATGTCATGGCCTGAAAGTGAGAGTCTGAGGCATCATTCTCGATCAAAAGTAGGCATACTAGTATTCAAAACCGTCCACCTTCACATTATACAAGGATACAGATTATTTCTAAATGCTATCGACCATTAAACCTGTTCATAATCTTCATCAACCTGCATCTCTCGAATGCGAAGAAACCGTTACAAGTCCACAACCATAGCTTCACAAGAAGAAAACCCTGAATACAATCCGGTCCAACATTATACTCAACCGTCTTCAATATGCATTTACACGAATGACATCCTAGAAAGGACATTAAACAAATACTTATACTACCAGCGTTGTCTTCGTCAACATTATTTTACGTCATAGGTATGTTCCGTATGATGTCACCGTGAATGATACACCTCACGTGAAGCATAACGCTGTATAACAGCCTTAATATACGACACCAATCGCCATGTTAAACGTATCAGGTACTGTATTATTAACTTAACATGACACAATTGTATTGTTGCCCCAGATTTATAGTAAAACGTTTACTAACCTAGTGCTAACTATGCATATCGTCCAAATCAGTTTACACAAAATCGTCCTTGAAACCCTTGAAAACATATTCGAAACTAAGTTTCAATATCTTTCACCAACGATGTTAGACTATCTCTCCGATTACATATTGCTTAAAACCCTGGAGTTAAATCGAACATGCTCTAGGTAATATTACAAACCACTCGGGTTTTTTTCTTGTTGTTTAACGTCATGCTATCGTAAAACAGACCAAACGTTCCATTCATAACAATTAAATATTTTGGCAATCTGCCAGTGCTCTTGGTATTTGAGAGATAGGTTTACTGGAAAAGTTTGTCAAAAGTGAATTTGTTGTTTTCTTTATACACATAATAACATGGAAAGTTATAGAAGGACCCTTATTAAAGAAACCAATTTGACTGTTTCCCCATCAAGCACGACAGTAAAAGAACAGTCTTTGTCATAGATAAATGCGTTTTTGTAACGGTTGCCACGATAGAGGAAAAACAAACTACAGATAATTTCTTGTTCCCATGATTTTATATCAATATTCATTTGATTCCAGAATAACTGCCGAACATAATGGTAAATGCATGGTTACAGTCATCCAGCATGACTGGATATATGCTTTAGTTGATCTAAATGAGACAATTGGTGGAATCATATACAACTAATTGGCACAGATGATTTACGAGTATTTAAATCCGTGCACATAGCACTGACGTACAACAAATTGAAAAGATTTGTGTACTTCGTACTTTAGGTGTGTATAAATTTGCAATATCACTGAGGTATTTTAACAACCGTGTGACACAAAGCTATCTATGTTGCATCATGATCAGGGGACACTTTCACTCCTACTCGAAGTGGGGACAGTAAAACTAAAATGTTCTTTAATTTCACCTTAGCTTACAACGTTGATCTTGTGTACGAAAAAAAATCCACAGGAAAACAGTCAGTTAGTAAATAAAGACAATATATAATCACATTATATTTATTTATGCTTTTCCGTGTAGTACCTATTTATGCAACGTTCGTTTCGTTAGTTTGTTTTTGAACAACCAAAGCATGAAAACCAACTAATTGCTGCATAAATACAATAACGTTTAATTTGCGTAGAGCGAAATAACCTGGAATTTATGTACGTTTCACTGAATAATTTAAGCAATTATCTTATTATATGCAGGGGCGACTCGTTCTCACAGAACTTCACGAAATGCATGAAATATATGTACATGGCATAAACAGAAAAGTATATGAAGCCAAGTTATATGCATAAAGTATATATTCATAATCGCGTTAAGTTCATTCACGATCTTGATTATATATAGCTAGGGAAGGGGGCTGATATTCGTGCATTTAACCTTTTAAACGAATTTGACAAATAGCATAGCACCTTAGAATATTTCATTCGTGTATGTTGCCTCGAGACAAAGCTCTGACTAAATGATACCAAGCTGGTGTTTGAACAGCTGAGAAATACCGAGAGCACCCATAGATTGTGTAATGAAAAGCAAAGAGTAGTAGACATTTAGATATAAGATGATATGTAAAATGAGATAAATACAAATATAAGATAGATATAGATGATAAGACAGATGATAAGCAGAAAGGACAAATATAGTGTAAGTATAGATGGTAGAAGACAGGAAAATGAAAATATTTTCACAATCATTGTAATTTCATAGTTAACAGCAAAAGTCTTATACATCCGATGAAGATAAATTAGCAGCATTTAAAATTATTAAGTTGTACTTTTCACATATTCTTAATCAATCTTATTTTTAAGTTTCAAAGCTTCAATACTGTAATACTTATTTTCTGGTGAGGATTTACAATGTATTATTATAAAATACTATGAAGTTTTCTGTTTTCCAAAATCAAATGTTCGGTGGTGGTTCGAATTGAAGCTATCTTACAAAGCATTTTCAAATATTAATGATTTTAAGATTTTATTTAAAATGATTAAGATAATAAGATTTATTTAAGATAACTAAAACATTACATACTCCAATAAAAATAAATAAGTTGATAATTCAAAATGTATCCTACACACACTACTCAGTCAATATATTAATAACCTGCATTAGATTCATGTTAAGCATAGATTGTACAAACCGATCACCCGTAATATCAATGCAAGCTAATTATGTATATATGTATATATTATTTACAATACAGCAAAATCGACACATACTTTCAGAGACAAAAACATTGTCTCGGATGAAAATAAATGATGAACTTGTACTTACTGTTAAGGACGTTTACGTCCATGCTGACGGTTTCCAAATCAGAACTTCGACAAACATATCGCCCACCGTCACTCAGTAGGCTATACTCAATAATTAAACGGCTGATAAGGGATCTCCCAGGCACTTCCGGTTTATATTTGTGAATTCTAATTCGGCCCCGCCATCTTAGATCGTCTTTTACTATCATGTGACCATTATGGAACCAATCAATATCGTCGGGTGCCCGTACAGCACCAGTGGCGTTGCAATCTAATCTTATTTCTTCATAACGACTAACATATTCTGTTCCTTGGATATTTATTGCTAGAAGAAAAATATAATTCATATATGTATAAATACAATATGTAATATGAAAAACTTATTATTGATAAAGTGCAAAAATGGATAAATGGATAAATATTAAGAACAAGAAGGCATAAGATGTTAATGCATAGTGCATTTCCAAAAACAAGTTATGATAAGATTAAATAAATGTATATATACAAAATTACGATATAATTGGTGCAGTAGTAATAAAAACAAATGGAGTATGTATCACTTTTGTTTCCACCAGACAACACGGATGTTTAAAAGTGAATAACTAAGCCCGCGCCTTCCTGATAGTCACCGGAACTGTGAACCTAGAGCATCTCAATTTACAAACGTACGACAAAATATGTAAACCTCACAAAAATAATTGAAATATGTCAAAAACACCCTACGAAATTTCACTAAAAACATGCAGAATGTTATTTACAGTGATGTTTATCCTACTTGAAGAAATTAACAATAAGGGGGGTCTACATGCGATAATCTAAAACGTTTGTTAGGAACTGTTAGGTTATGATGTTGTGATTGCTAGTTAATGCATAAGAAGCATCTCTACTAATGACAGAAACTCATCTATGCTTAATTCAATTCTTACAAAAACAAATCTTGATAAGCATGCAATAGATAAACAGGATAATAACAAAAAAATGACATTAGAATAATAACTTGTAATTAAAACAAGGTTACATTATTCAGATCAGTAGTAAAGAGTTATATAAAGGTAGGAAAATGTTATAAAGTTCGTGTTAAACAATGGTTAGGGTATTCAGTAATATTAATTTTGAAAATATGGTCGAAAAATTTAGAGATGTACTGCGTTGTGTATTTTTTTTTATTAAATGATATGGTATTTTTATATTGCATACAATTTTTTTGTATTCATTTTATAAAAAATCTGAACTATACCCATGTATTGCTACTCAATGCTTTCACGCCTGAAAAAAAAACTTTTCTAAAACAATGAAAGCGACAAATATTAAACTTGGAAAATACTGCTATCATTATAACGATTCGTAAGTGATGCAACGTAAACAAAGCTAATGTCTGTGAGTGTGCTAGTGATATTAGTCCGTAGTTGATTTAATTTGTGTCAGGAGTAGATTGATTAACTGTTTCAATCTACTTCAAACTATTTAGGTATGACCTATATTTTGTTTTATGAAATTAGCCTCGCTGCTGTCAAAGCTACGATATTTAATTTAATCCATTTTGATATAAACATTGTATTTTCGCGTCTGTTGGAAAGACAATCATTTTAAATAACTGATCAGAAAACTCATCAGGGAAAAGGCAACCCAATGTAATACCTTTTCCTATGACGACATCGTTTTGCTGATTGTGATGTCACATTATGCGTTAATATAGAAAAAACATACGTGTATACAAATATATTTGATATCATTATAAAAGCCTTAGCCCTATTTTTTTCATATATATGGTTAATATTCGATCGTGTATTGGACGGTACTAAGTACTTGTTCTATTCTATCTTGCAGGGTTTTTGTTTCCGTACCTGTCAGTGTTTTGACATATACAAGACTTATTCGAGGACTACCACCGGAAGGAGAAAGATTCAGTTGGTTATATACTGTATACATTGTCTGCATAATAACAACTGAAGTGTGTGCTGAACTGCCACAATAGATCAACAATGTAAGTCCATAGCTATGTCTAAAGTATGTACATTATCTTGGAACAAATCACCGCTTCTCTTTCGGATATCTTTCAAATATATATCAAGAATTGGTTAGCAAAAAGTCGACCTCGAGATTTATCTGTAGCATTTATAGACATATATACTCCCCCCGTAGAATTGGTTAGCAAGAAGTCGACCTCGAGATTTATCTGTAGCATTTATAGACATATATACTCCCCCTGTAGAATTGGTTAGCAAGAAGTCGACCTCGAGATTTATCTGTAGCATTTATAGACATATATACTCCCCCTGTAGAATTGGTTAGCAAGAAGTCGACCTCGAGATTTATCTGTAGCATTTATAGACATATATACTCCCCCTGTAGAATTGGTTAGCAAGAAGTCGACCTCGAGATTTATCTGTAGCATTTATAGACATATATACTCCCCCTGTATTGTTATTTACATTTTTAACCACTAATTCCTGAACTACAGGCCCCAAGTCTAAATGAACCGCATTGCTAGCATTTCTTAGGTCTTAGTACGTATTCTGGAGCATCTCCAGCTTAACATTATTCGTTAAACTATGCCAGGATCACATCGATAGTATTGATTTATCTTATTCAAAAATGCACAGATATTATTATAATCTTTATGAATATTGTAGGAAATTACGTGAATTTTAGGACAAAAATATTAGATTATTTCATTTGCCTATTTGCTGTATAATAGTTGTGTCAAACGGTTACTAAATAAATTTCAAATCTTGTCAAATGATGTCAATTATAGTGATTTTGATTTTTTGCTTTGTTCCGGGATCTAAGAAGCTGTACATAATGCCAGGGATACTACAAACGATATTTACAACGTAAACAAATATACATGAAAATGTGAACCCGGTGAAGCATCTATGTATTATTCTATAGGTAGAACAAATAAAAAACAATTAAATGAAAAAATCAGTGTTGAAAGAAAAGTTGTAAAATCGATAATATTGAAAAAAAAAGATAATAAAAAATGGTAAAAAAGATTCCAAGAAGTAAAGATCAAACCTTTTTTTTGATATTGCTTGTATTTTCATTTTGCATAGCATTCAGCACGAGAATGCCAGAAACATAATCAACATTCATTAACAAAATTGTCTACTAAGGTTGAAGCGCTAGAACCTAAGCGAAAGAAAGATAACACAGAATGCAGACAAACGTCACAACAACGTAGTTTAGGGGGAGATAATGCTTTCATCTAAGTTCATTTAAGTATGAACACATCATGCTGAGGTGTATACGGTATGACAATTGGCAATTTCTCTTTAAACGTCGCCGAGATGGCTTTGTGAAACGAACTTGTACTGAAGGATTGAAATCCGTGTTTTCAAATTATGTAAACTGGCGGCAAAACTGGCGACAGCGAAGCGGCAATGGGATCGTACAACAAAGCCACATATTGATAGAGGGATGAAAACGGAATGTAGCTGATCATGTTTTAGGCTTTAACAGTGGAGAGCTTATCAAAAATAATCGACACACCTATTTCTAACGGAGATAATGACATACTCCTAAATTCATTTAATCAGTATTTCTAACAGGTGTTTTTGAGCTATTTGGACATTAGCAAGCAAATGTAAATCGACTTGCTGAATATTACAAGACAGCGGATAGTTAAGTCTTTTTTATTCAATGATTTTCAAGATTGACATCAAGAAAAAAAGATATTTCATATTGTCATACGTTAATTTGTCTCATATTTCTCATGTGACTGATCTACATGGAAAGAGTAAGGGAAAGGAGTCGAAAGAAACAAATTCGATTTTGACATCATAATGCCCGCTTCGTTACTTGATGGTGACAAAATAAACTGTAGTATCGATGCCATGCTATTGTTTCCCCTCCGACATATCTAGTCCTGGTGAAAACAATTTATAATTTAAATGCTGATATATTGTACAGTTACGTAATACACTTTCCCACTTGACTTTGTTTAATTTGTATTAATCATAATCATAGAAATAACATATGCTTATTTATCAGTATATTTTTCTTAAAGCTACTTCTCACATTTTATTCAAATGCCTTCAATGTATACTTTTGTTCAACTGATTTGATCAAATCGAAGACATATTTTTTTCTGTCTGTCTACAACGAACTATTACCCAGAAATGTTTTTGATGTTCATGTTTGCCAAAATGGATTGAATCGTAACATGATATATCATATTTGCTTGTATAATATATTCTCACTTAACAATTAGCAAATTTTGTAATACATATTTAGGATATGTATTTATGTCTTTATTCTGGTTCCAAAATTGAAGTGTTACAATATCTTGCTTACATGTTTACGATTTTCACAATTACAGTTAAATCGTGAAAGTGGCATTTTATTTCTTTGATGAATGTATTTGATAAGAATACCAAGTGCAGAAAAAGCTGCGATGAGTGATGGGAGCCGAACACATAGCAAATGTCTTACCTGGTTCAATGTGTAAAGGTGAATCTGGAATAAATCGAATAACTTAAATGTTTTGTTTTACAATAAATCAACAATAACTGTATGCCAAACTTTAAAGGCATTCAGCGCCACGAAATGCAACACCAACCTATGTTACAAGGTATTGCTAAACTGACTTTGGAACGCTCAATCAAGCTGCAACTCTTTAGAGTTTCTTAGTAATTTATATGCCCGAGAGTTTGAAGACAGGGATTCGGACATAACTGAATCAAAAACTACTTATAGACGGTCTTATTCGAAGTATGGTATTGTTGATTGCACTTGGTAAGTCGTTACGTATGCGTCTAAGATACTTCGTATATCCTATTTGTATCCTTCATAACGACACCATTGGCCTAGACTCGTTAAGTACATGAGCTACTTTATGTCTCTAAGGGACCCATCACACAGTTGACTAAACATAACCATCTATACAGGCGAATAAATAACAACAAAACCTGACTTCCAGACATCAAGGAAGAAAGGTTACTTCCAGACATCAAGGAAGAAAGGTTACACAGGTTACTTTCATATATATATGACGAAATGCATTACATCCATCAATATATAATATCGTAACAAATATGGAATCCGTTTTTTTCACAAAGCCTATGTGTGTGTTGTTTTGTTTTATCGAAAAATCCTTAGTAAAATGTATATTCCATAAAACAGAACAATATTTGTTGCAACAACTCAGCATTCATTACAGGGCGGCCTAATTTATCAGCTTTTTAGAAAATTAGTATTAAAGAATTATGACTTTTTCGATTTTGTTTAAAATTGCAAGTGAGGGCATTTTTATTTCGGTTTTTAAAATCATCAAAACGAATATGGTCTGTTAAAGAAAATATTTCGGTTACTTTTCCTGATACTCAAGCTAACAACACTACCACGAACTATTACCCAGAAATGTTTTTGATGTTCATGTATATCGTAGTCTACTCTTACATAGCTGTGGAGATGATGTAAGCATAGAACATTCCACACACAGGACTTGATACACTATTTTTCGGCCATATTTTTCTAGTTAGGAATGGCAAACCTCGACATGTTAGTGGCAGCAGAGACACACAAATGGTGCGACCGATAGGTTTTTTAGTGTTACCAGCAGCATTTCATTGATGAAGGAAAAACTTAGATAAACCTCGTTATCTCGAAGTCGAATAGGAAAACTTCGAGTTATCAGAGTACTCCAGTTACATGAGTTTAAATGCGTGCGTAAACCTTTGCTGGGATCGCCAAAATAATTCGAATTCGAGTTCGTGATAACGAGGTTCTTCTGTATACAATTATGTTTTTGCTTTACTTATTTAACAGTTTTGCCATTTTTTATTTGTTACTACGTTGTACACGCCCGTATTTGACAACTATAACTCTCACATAAAAATGACATTAGCATTGCTTGAATTTTGCTGGTTGGGTGAAATATCAATTTTTTTGACTTTTTTCATATTTTTAAAAACAATGTAGGAATAAGGCTAAAATAAGTCTTGAATTCGACTTAATTGTTTGTGCGTTTAGTTAACTCATAAAAATTCGTCGGGTTTGGGTTTCCGAGGGAAAACAGTTTATTTGCAATCGAAGTGGAAATTATTCTTAAAAGTCAACATAAAACTATATTTTACCAGGCAAATTGTAAAATATGGCCATTTTGCATTCATTAGAAGAATTATATATTTACAAATGTACCTATGATATCATATCAATCACAATGAAATTGTAAATTACAATAGAAAAAAAAGCGTTTTGTATTAAAAGTCAATTGACAGTGTGGAAAATTTAATGTAAGTGAAGTGGAGATTGATATGATGCCAATATCTTCAAGTCAATAAGTGTGCTGATCTTAGTAAGTCGAATAAGGGAAAATCATCACACAGAAAATTACCAAACCTCAGCATATACAGGATATTAGAAAATATAAATGGATGGTATGTTAACTGTTAGAAAGGAACACCAAAGACAATAGGCTTTACCACCTTAAAATAAAGTGCTTCGTTTATTGAGTTATCTAGATTGGCTATAGAATAATATTTCTTTCTCCGTTTTCTGACACGTGTTGATCTAAGCCAAAAGTGTCAACATGAACGATGTTAGCAAAGAACGACACAATGCGAAAGGAATTTAAAACTACCTCAGTATCGGTAAGTGAATGCACAATGCCAGTTACTATTGGATAATTAAATTATTCACATTCTACAAGAGATATACAATGTAGCTTTTAAGAGTTGGCGCATTTCTATAATAGCCATCATAAAGTATCAATAACCAACGCCAATTTTGCAATTGAAAAAAATATATCGCTTATATTGATTTAAAGTGTTCAATCTCTAATTGAAACCAACCCAGTACCATACGGTTACAACAAAAGTTATTTATATATTTTCAAAATGACAAAATGTTTTGCTACCCTAGCTTTAAGTTTAATGAAACATTTTACTTCACTTTCAGATGTTTTATTAAACTAGCTAAGTGCCCTTTGCCTATATAGACCAAACCGATATCGCGCCCAAGTATGGCTTCTGTACACAAACCCTTTTTTCTTTGAAAAGGCTGAAATCCGATCGAAAAATAATGGTTTCAACACCGAAAATGGAATCCAGCCCTAACTTTTGTCAAATCATTTGCAGAAGGTTTTTTTTAAAAGAAATATCACTGCAATAAAAAGTGAGCACATAATCATACTTTGAGCATTAGGACGTTTTCATATAAGCAGGCCCATACGTCGTGCCGCCAGGTGAACTACTTAAATACTACATTGTGTGTTACACTAGTGCATAATAGGCACATAGTGATATATTAAAGACAGTTTGGTTTCAGGATATGTGCACTGAGAAGTATCCATCAAATATGGTTAAGAAAGGGCAAATTTATTTATAAGGAAAACAAACTTCATAAAGTGTTGTGATATGACATCACCACACTCAGCACTGTTATTATGTAAAGACGAATATTAATTACGGCATCGCATCGCACTTTATACATACCTAACACAGTAAGGTATACATGATGAGTATGAATGTTGGTGGCGCTGATCTGGCATTCGTATTTGCCTGAGTGTCGAGGCTGCGCTCGTTTGATAATGAGGTTATACTGCGTGACCATCCCTCTAAGCTTTTTGTGGTCGACACTGAGGTCTTCCTGATTGTCGAACAATAATGTGCCGACAGTCAGCGGATAATCCAAGGAAACCTTCCGCCAGGAAACCTGCAAACATAAACAAAGAAGTATTAGTAATATTAGATATATATATCTATATTTCAGTAGTAAATCTCCGAATTATACAGGATAAAAAACTGTTTAGAATATGGATGTGTCTAAATGCTTCGCGTGACTATACCCCGCGTTTGGCATTGTGTTTGGCGTTCGTCTAAGCGAGGAAGATTGTGGACGTCGTTCCTCGAACGAGAAAGTCAATGTAACCAAGTGTTTAAACACTGCTGATGGTCCTCTTTGAGGTAAAGGAGTCTGGGGTTGTATGGCAAACGTAAAGACTGGTTAAGTCCTTGTTAATATAACATAATCAGTTCGAAAACTGTATTCATGTATTTCATTTTAGTAGTGCACATGGTTCATGTTATACACATTTTCGTAGTACATGATTTGAAATCATACAGAACTCATTTGTTTTTACATTCATAAATAAAAAAGGGTTAACACATCACATGAGCCCTCTGCGTCTACAATAGTTAGACAATTTCGATTCTCATCTTTTGGCCCCTAGAATCACTGACGAGTCCTAGAAGGACGTAACAGCTGTGTGATGCAGTGCTATTATTTTTTCGGCAAACTGTATCTATTACTAAAGTCAAAATATACAGCACATGTGGATGCAAGGATAATCTTTCGTAAGGTATTTCTTGAAGAAGCATTTTCAAGTCAGTATCAGATCCGCATTTTTGCGAAGAAGCAAATGCAGCAACATATTGTACATATTGGAAATACGGGGGCACAACCATATATGGCATTGGTTGAACCGTTAACAAAATTAACCAAAGCGATCATTACTTATAGATATGCTCTATGAAAACATACAAAGACATTCTCGGACTTATTTTTAGGTAAGACGTTCAATGACCTGACCCATTTCTATCAGTTGACATGCGAAAAACTCATAATTATGGATACATCATACATAATTTGTGCTTTCATTTCCCATATACCATATGAAAATAGATGAAAACCACAATATTAGTATGTGGATGACGTCAAGCAATGTATAACTGGGTGAGGTTCTTGATGGGACACAGGTTTGATATGATGTACGTGCTTTTTAGAAGGAAATAGAAATTATAGTAAGATATCTTAAACTGCCATTTTCCTGCACTACATTTCCCACGTTATAAAGAAGAGTGGCGATACCTCGAGGGGAAAGGAGAATTGGCAAATTGTGGTAGTAAGGAAGAAGTCTATTGCAACAAATGGTCGATGTTTCAAGGATTTGACAGACAAAACAAGAGAAGTGGAAGAAAGCTCAAAGCCATCATATGAATCCATTGAAGAATCCTATACATCAATATAAATAAACATACATGACTCGTATGGCTCGCTAGACAGCATTGTCAATGGTAGACAAAACATATTGTCTGTAAACACCAGGCAATCTTCATTGAGGTCTGCTGTACTTTCCGTAGATGAAAAACGTACTAATGACCAAGATCCGAAACATGTCATCGATAGGCAGGCGATCGAATATCATTGTCTGCCAGGAAAACTACTGATATAGTGTATTGTCAAGACGATGTCAGGCATTAACAGAAGTCATCTAGTTCAATGTTTTGATAAATTTGCGCTTCATATGAATGAATTATGCTTATTTAATGAAAAACAAATTATTGCTGACGTCATTAGAAAATGGGACGTTTCACATGTAGTTAAGGCAGAAATGCTTGTTTTAGTATAATTGGATTTTTTTCAAAACACATATTGCTTACTAATACAATATGCATCAACTAGTCAGAGAAGCAAAAAGACATTCTATGCGAAACCTTCGCTCAGTGAATATAAACAATATTTTGCAGTGAATGTCTATTGTTGAGATTGTATGCATGCTGCACAGGTTGATTTCAAGCGGAAATATGTGTCTGGTTTCCATCATGGGATACAGATATGGTAGAAATGTATATGACAGGTTTGGATTTGTGTCCAACGAACGTCTCTGCATTTAAAACGATTTTCCTCTTGAATAAGTGCAGGCTTCATACACATATCAGTTGTATGTCAAATACGTAACGTTACTTTGCCAATTGAAGTTTGAATGACAGAAACGTAAGGATATGAAAGTATCTCGATTCGGTGTCCGCCACATTACAAATTATACTGCAACAGCAGACACCGGCCAGCTTCCTGTAGCAGCGATTGCAATTAACAAACTAATATACGTGTATCATTTGATTTGAGGGCGAAATGATAGGTATTTTAATACTGCCAACTAGAGTTAACAAAATCCGTTTTTTATGGCAATTCGATTGAACGAGGAAGGAAAGGATATCACCAGTTAGATTTTTCTTTGAAATAGTTCTGAGTAGAAATGATATTGTTTGTTTTAGTTAGCATACAATGTGACACTGTCTAAGTCAGTCATGTATGAAGAGATAAAAAAAATAGCCCCAACTATATCTACAAATAATTTAATGTACCGGGAGTGATCGTATACAAATTTATCTCTTTTTTATATAAATGTTACGTTTGCGAATATTTCATGGTAAAACACCTGCATTTCTACTATTTGAACTGCACTGCAATTTCTCAAATGCAATGAACCAGCTGCACTGTACAAAATACTTGCACAATAAAGCAACTCGCGTGTATCGTAGAATAAAGCATACTCACACTAAAACGCTGTGTGAACAGTCTAGCTATCTAATGTTCAAAGTATAATCAGAAAAACAAAATGATGGATCTCTCTCCATCGATTGATCCATGTAAAACGATATCATGTAAAATACATAGAAATGCTACATGCAGTGAATCACTTTTCTAAGACGTAGCTCTGTTCTTTGGTTTGACTCGCTCCTTTTACTTTGTTGCTGTTACACGTGCATCATATTTCCTAATTCAAGTTTCAATAGCGTCGATTCCCGTAGGATTTCCCATCCATTCGTAATATTTTGCAGACATACATTAAATCGGCCGAGGTGTTATACAGAAGAATATAATCGACTGAGTTCTCTATAGTTCTACGCTTCCGGCTTGAATTGGATCGCTGATTAAACGTGAAGTGTATAGCTCATGGGAACTGCATTTCAAATGTATTAGTTGTACAGGACAACAACTCAAATGAACATGGAATCCAACTCGAGTGTTCTTGTCGATATGAGACCAGTAAATACAGAAATGATGGTACATACGCGATGTTAATGTGTCATATTGTTAAAGACTTTCTCGCCTATATGTTCGTAGCAATCGCGCCTCCTTGCAAAAGGGAAAGTACCAGTCATTGTTTTTACGTGGCACATGTACTTTGGCCTCGTAATCATAAAATTACCCTAAAAGGTGTCCGACACCCCGAGAATGCGCTTCCTCACGTGATATCAATAGGTATGTAATTTCTTCTCAGAGAAACCTTTCATATGAATACAATAACGTTAATCTTGGAATGTACACCATGTATATGGCGGGAGGGTTTTGATTAAGCAGAGGACGCTTACTCTTCCGGAACACCTAGCCTTTATTCCGTTATACTTTTTAAGGGTTTTCATGTGTGTCCTTCTTTTGTTCATATTTTGTCCCGAGTTTAATCGATTTTGAGTTTAGATTATAATTTACGTAAGGTCATCGTCGCTTCGTTATTCTTTGATATTTTTTTAAGTTCCGTGTGAAGTGGAAGGTTGTGATACTATTCTTACAAGTTCAAGAAATGTTGTCCTTGCTGTGAAAATTTCTGTAATTTAGATTGCGGTTTTCTAAACATCATCCAAAGATGTTGCATTAGCTTAATTCAGTGAAGAACATGGTGATCATGATATTTCACGTGCTAAAAGGCACTTTCAGACCTCAGTGATTGTAGGTGTAGTAATTCGTGGGAATTGGAATTTTATCGTCTTTTTTTTTAAATATTTGTTACATGTGTTTATTTATGAACCATCGATCGATACAAATCAATTGCAATGAAGTAAAACAAGAACAGGATGGGGTTAACATTCACAAACGCCCCCGAAATAGGCATTTTTTATCTGAAAGTCATTTTTCGAAACGACAAAAAATGTCGCGTCTGTCAATATACTTTATACTGACGTAAACCGCGATGGCATATATAAGATAGGTTTATCAAAATATGTTGACATTTTCGAGTAGGCGTGTTAGTATTGAAGAGGATTTCAGTGCTACAGCCAGGAGAGATAAACTCCCGTTCCACCTATCGAAGGATTAGTCCAGGAACGTTGTTGTGTAATATGTAAATTATATCTAACTAGCTTATAACAAACTGATAGTTGGACCACCAAATACTGACAGCACTGCTCCTCGGCGTTCAAAGAAATGACATGCTCACCATATAGATGCATACTAAATGACAATAGTAACTTAAGCAGACGTACAAAATTCCAATAAAATCATTATGTAATATTTGCTTATGTACATTTGAGTCCTAAGAACATATCTAATAAATTGAATTCATGTATGTGCATGTACATCTTATCAATACAAATATTCAAGCCTATTTTACACTACATAAGCAACGAAATCGAAAGACGACATGAAAACAAACAAAATACAAGAAAACCAAGTACAAAGAAGCATTTTGAAAAGGTCTTTCATGTAAGCTATACGATACATGTGACGATTTCGATTTCCATATCATGAACTTTCCCTTTAGTGATAGCCCTGCCTCTCCAACCAATGGGATTTACTTGTGTAGCAGTTGATTTGTTATTCTAGCGTTTGCTCTGAATATCGAGATGTCTATGTGAGATGCCAGCTGCTGACGAACTGACTTACGGCAAAGGGATTCAAGAAATGCAGATTGATGAAGACTTTGAGCAAGTTTAATGGTCGCCATCTGGGTATAACTAAGAATTTTTCTGTATTTTTGTATGCTATAAAGTTGGCAGTTTTTGAATATGCTCATTAGTATGCCAACTTCAGATTGATGCTTCAGTTCTCATTTTGAAGCCGTGACATTAACTTTGATGTGATCTAAATGTATATGGCGGGTGTCGTCGATGAAGCAGAAGACGTTTTCTCTTCCGGAACACATGATCTTATTCTCCGGTACTTTTCGGCGTTCTCCGTGTAAATCTCCGTGTGTCCCTGGTTTAATCCATTTTGAGCCCTGATTAGGGTTTTGCTAACGCTTTAGTATTTTTTTTATATTATTTACATATATACATTTGCTTTAAATCAGCCTAAAATAATGAGATGAAGGACATTCTTTCTTGTGCGAGCTTAACTTGCTACAAAGTTTAACATACCTTTACTTATTATCTAGAACATTAGGACATCAATTCACTCTGAATATAAATTATATACATAGCATTTCGTATAATCAATTTTTCATGCGTTACTGCAATTCAGGATAGTAAACATATGCGAATAAATAAGTGCACGCAAAACAGAAGTAATCTGAAGAATGTGCTTTGTTAATCAATGCTAAGATGTCTTGTGTCGAGGTTACGTTGATGATGGATGTTTCCAGAAATAGTCATTGGATGTATTTATCAAATAAAAAATGAAACATTATACATATATAAGTTAGGTTTTGCCTAACAGTCGTTCAAGAAGGTCATCAAAAGCAACAGCGCGTGCGCTGTATGTATCATAAACCTACAGCTGCGGCGCGTAAATCACGTGGATTACATCAGCTGACCTTGCTAAGGAACATTGTTTCCTCGTAACATCATGATATACGACAATTCTGTAACTCTGGGTCCAAATGTGATAAGTTTGAGACCAGGCGTGTGCTGATTGTGAAAAAGATAATGATAACGAATACTGATCAGGATAACAAGGATGGGTTTGAAGGTTGTGAATAGGAGGTGTCTTGGGTAACGCTAGACGTATTTATAAGGCGTTATATACAAACAGCTATGCTCTCTGTGATGTTTTGTAATAAACTCATAGCGACAAATTACTACGTCTCCGTTCGGGACACCTAGTATTATTTCCACCATCTATATACTCCACTTGGGATTACTTATACTGTCTTTATAAAAGTGTGTATTCTGTGCAGCAAACAACACACACAGAGTAGGCGTCTAAGCGATATAAACAATTAACTTACATTATGTATACCTTGTAAAACTTTGTTTCATCAAATGCCATTTTGCATTTTATCAAATGTCATACTGTATATTATCGAATTTCATATTGTATTTCATCAAATTTGAGTGCGGGGTAGCGAATAATGAAGGCACTTGTAAAAAAAAGTAGTCCAAATGTAATAACTTAACAGTAGAAGTATATAATATATAAACGTATCAACTTGGAAGAAAAAGAAATATGAAAAAATAATATAACCAGACAAAACAACTCTTCATGGCCTTGGTGATTATAATGAGTTTTAGTCAATAGCGTCTTTATAACGTTACGTCCCATTCCGTCTTATCGCGGATCAAACAGTCTACCAAACAAAACACGAAAATATGTATGAAACATTCCAAGAACAAAGTTTGACCAACGGAAATCGAATAGACCTATCCCGGGGGTGTTGTGGCACGTCAACCATAACCATGTGCTAAATCACTGATTCATTTTATATCAGCATTTACGACGCCTGCTTCTGCAGGGATAAATTTGTCTGCGTTTTCTTGCGTCCATTCTCATGTAGCCCCTTCAGACGTCTCTCGGGAGCCTTCATCGAACCGCAGACACCCAACAACACGGGTCTGCGGGCATTGAGCAAGACACAAGCAAGACACCAAAGGACCTATCTAAGAAACCATCTGTATACATTGACCGAAAAACGGTCAAATTCGGTATATATCAACAGCACGGCGATGCTCGTAAGAAGGACGTTCATATATACAGGTTACTTGTATATGAAAATCCAAACAAAACGCAGGATGAATACATATTGAATACAGAAGCTAATCATGTCATATTTAGTTTTTATATTTTGGAATTTGATTTACTGGGTTGAACATTATTTATTGGCAAACACTTGCTATATGGAAAGGATTGCATTTCACCAGGAATAGACACAAATTTAGACCGACAGTCACGGGGGTACCCTTATATCTAGTTGTACGCATACATAATGGCAAATATCCCCCGGGGGGAGCTTTACAGTACGCCTGACCTCGGATCATTTGAGGAAAAAAGGATTTAGATTTTTTTCGTGGAGTTTCCTTGAACAATATATACACAGAAGAAGGTGCAGGAGATGATCCTCTTAACAATTTTGTCGACTCCAAGCCTTATTTGCTAATTACTGACTGCCTGGATTGACTAGATTGTTGCTCGTCTTTAAGGATTTCCATACCGTTACTAAAATTATATTAAAGATGGAAACTGATTTGTCCGCCATCACGTTAGGTTTATCATAAAAGCTAGAAGGAAATAGATTGAGGGACATTTGTGAAGGAATTTGTTTTTGGGAAACAAGAAAAATGAGATATTGATAATGAACGATGTGGGAAATAAGATTTGAAACATGATATCTAAGTCTCTATTTCATCTTGATTTTTTTTGACATATCATCAATGGATTTATAGTTTTAAAAACGAAGATTTGAAATGATATATACCGATTTGTCATGAGTCTTGTTTGCACAGTATAAATATATTTATCGATTTGTTCCAGCAGTGTCCTGTGATTGACGTGTGTCCTTATTGGCAATTCGGCCGTTTCTCAGACGGAAGATACTGGTATGCACAGCGCCTGTACGGTCAGTATATGGCTGGAGATGGCACACGGGGATTTGTCTACAGTTACGCAAAACAATTTCGTATGGATCTGCACACATCACAAAAAGCGGTTCACAGATATCAAAGAGTCATTAGCCCTAAAATTTGTACTTCAGTATACTGCAATATATCAAGGAACATGGCTGCATAGCTTCGCAGCTTTGTCATAGCAAATGAATCTAATAGATAGTACACTGTGTGTTAAAATGTCTAGGAATGAAAATGGTGTATAGAAACGTACACTATATAATGTTAACTAAACACCTAGCGTAGACTAGAGTACATTGTTTTACTGAAGAACTCCAAGAACTCATTATCTAGGTACAATGAACGTTCGTGCATTGACATTCTGCAGCAATACGCTCGCTCTAAGATTCCTTACATTCCACTAAATCGAAACGGGGTGGGTTCAGACCAAAACGAGGTTGGAAAGACACGCAGTCGTGGAAATGACATTTAGGGAAATTATTGTCATATTTATAAACAATTTGTCTCCCAGCAATGATGTTATCAACATTAAGATGACGCCTTGAAAATGACAGATATTTTAAATTTGTTATTTTTTATGCAACTTACATGTGATATGATGTAGCGACAATTTGTGATGCCAGTATATACAAAATATATAGCTAATACAGTTTACATTGTTCCGTGTTTCACAGCGAATTACAAATACGTTCTCCCGTTTTTTTAACCCAGTGACACCGAAGTTGTATTGGGATTCTGTTTCAGGTCTAAAAAGCTTTCAATTTAAGACAACCGATTGTCAAAACTTAGCACTGTGTCAAAAAATACACCCCATCGACTGGAAGACCTCGTTTTTATCAATCGATGGGCCTGTGGGTACAGTGTTAGTCTGGTGAGGTGGCAGATGCTGTAGTTCCTTCTGATTGTCTCAGAATTTATCTAATACTTTCAAGACGTCCATTAGAGTAGTAGAAATTTGTCGTCTTCCATTAGCTTCTGGGATAGGGGTCAGACGGCTTCACTTGACAGAGACACAATGTACACGTACATCTGTTTCTTCGTGCATGCGCCATACGACAGTACATGCAAATGTCTACGACAGCGCCCTCTGTTATAGTTCCAGGAACGCGGGTATATTTGCAGACAAGTCTATCGAAGATTGCACGTCAGCGTCAGCCCGTAACAAATATGAACAACTCAACGTTGATTGAAAAATCATCTTAAGACATTGCAATAAAATTTAAAGCATTTTTTTTTCTAATCTTATTGTACATAATTATTAGTGCAGTGTTTTTAATTGGAAACTAAATATGCTAAAAAAACTTATCAAATACAGCGAGGAGCATCACAGTTGCGAAAACTGTTTGTCGTTGGATGATATTTCAAAGGTTATTGGAGGGGAATGTTGTTGTTACTTGTAGCTGTCTCGAGAATGCCTTTAATGGTGATCTTTCATTGTGTAGTGTTATGCGCCTTCTTTCATTGTGGAGTTATATATTAACTTACTCTATGTACGTGCAAAAAGTTACAGCTACTTAAAAAACACCTGGGTATATAGTAAAAAGAATAATGTTATGAATATCAAAATCAGTTTAGGGATTCTGCAAAATTGAATTACTATATGTAAGAGAAAGCGGAAAAAAACCTGATCAAACGACCAGCATAACGCTGTTGTTGAAATTTCTGGCTGTGTCATCAATGGAAAAAGTCGTATATCGTGTTAAGTGGCGCGCCAACTGTCGATCGACCTCACAGACCTTGGTCATGAAAACCATTTCGCGTCATATGTAACGCACATACGAAACAAGCTGCCGACTATAGTCAAATGTTACACGTATCGAACGAGTCCAAGTAAAACGTATCGAACGCGTCCAAGTAATACGTATCGAATGCGCCCAAGGACCGAAACGAGTCGGAAACTAATGGACATGGTGGGGGGACTCATGCATTTATTCAGTTGAAATCACGGTAACATATATATACTGGTATTAACTAGACTTCTAGCACTTTACCGGGGAACCAGATCGTCATTCATCTGTCTGAGAGAGTATGCAGACTGTTCTGTCAGGACATTTTTGTGTATGCCCGTGATAATCATAATGGCGGCGGTCCGTTTTGTTACGGGGTTGGTCCAGCCTCCGTTACATGATTCTACACGCTTTAAGGAGACGGCTATAGTTGTTTTAGTAGCAAACATTTCATTGGTCTTTATACTATGATGGAAGACAAAATATTCTTTTTTTATCACAGAAAAATAACTGAAATCAGATCATTTACATGTTTTGTTTATTATGATGCTGCATGCGCCAATCGAATTGGCGTAAAGAGAATTATATACAAAAAGGCATTATGACCGATAAATGATAAACACAAAAGGACTATACTAAGTACGTCCGCGAAGATAAAAAAATCCAAATATGATATGACTAATTACAGTAAGTGAATGCAACGTCATTGAAAAGGACGAATGATGGATCTTATACGAAGTAACTACTTCTATATATACATTTGGCTAGGTGTCAATACCTTTTAATCTTCATCAACGAGTTGGCTTTAAAACTTAAAAAAAAAACACATTTCTTCACTAATTATTACCAATTTGTATATATGCACATGCTCTATCAGCAAATGATCCAGGGGTATCTTCGTCTAAAATGAGAATTAATTTTAGCCATACTAAATATGACTTTGTATGCTATAATCATGATTAACTAAAATTATTAAGTTATTGAAAAGCGTTGATACAAACAAGTTGGGTATACGACTTAAGTATAAACCGTAAACAGTCTCGCTATCGACCAGAATGTTGGCGATCAGTGCTGTTTGTACACAATTGAGCAATTAAAACCGTTGGCGAAGGAGTCAAACGTTTTTGGTATTTGTACTTGCACGATATAAGGTTTGGTATGTGTTAGCCTGCGAGGTCGCTAGATAGATATGGTAAAAGAGTTACACCTCCGGGGCTAGATCCAACATGTCGATATACAGGCCTATATTGATTATTTAGGTCTCAAAGTACACATTATATGCGAATTTCTCCTCGCTGTCTGACTTACGTCATATGACCTTTATGGGCATAGATTGAAACGAGTGTCCCTCCCTCCTCCCCCTCCCCCGTGCATGCAGTTGTATTTTGTTTTCCGCCCTATTCGCTATCTGCTATCGCTTTTTCTCGTCTCTTCCTGTCCTGTTAAGAAGTCCCCATTGTCTAAAGCCCCCACCCCTCCCTCACTCTTAACATGAACCACCATTGACCTTTAAAGGGGCATCCCGGGGAAGTCTACAATGAATTTATTGAATGAACATGCTGTCTGCACTACCAGATGCATTTTCCTGTTATTTCAATATTCAAAGTCCTCTCAAAATGTGTTTATTAGCCACTTGCAAAATTGCATTTCTCGGGAAAGCCCGATAAAAATAGCGATGATTACGCGTCAATCACGTGACTATTTTGTCGCATGTCGACGAAGGGGCCCAACGGGAGGGGACGCGTAATGTATAGGTCCGATGATGAACCAGACACAAAGTCCGTGTATCAATTTATTGAATCATATTCACCAATACGACACTGCACTATCTTACATTGTACGTTTAACAGTGTCATGTGGGTTTCCGACGATGACAACCATAGGGCAAACCTTAATTTCTGTAAAAAGTTATCTTCACGAATCCTCATTTAGAACCATTTCACAAAAGGTGTGCATGCATTGAAAAGTGCAAAAATAAAATGAAATGATTCGGATTTTTTTTTATACAACTCGATGTCTTGAAGATTTTTTTTCAGACTTTCTATATATTCATCTAAAATCTATCCAACTTTCAGCGTCAACATACTTTAACACTTACAATTATATATGTATCACGGAAGTCCGTGCACTCATATGACGCACCACGCACTAAACATGTAGAATACGTGTATAATATATATATCAAATTTGGAACTTGTCGAGAAGATAATTGTCCAATACTTAATCCATTTATATATGTTATGATTCATTTTACTTTTTTTTATGTAAATTTAAAGGTTCGTTAACATTTTCAACACAACTGCAGACATGCGACATACATGTACATAAATGTATATGATTTTTTTTTTATGAATTAATGACTTCACTTATATAATGCATATATTTTGATTCATATCAAATTTAATACCGGGGTCCAAACCCGATAATATTTGTACAATCCGTATTTTATAGATTAGGTATGACAAGAATTTTTTATCCGCACATGCTGACATAAATTTATTCATTTTGTCCAAATTGAATCTGTATACATTAAACTCAATCGCCCGGGATACCGGCGTTTTATAACGTAACTCCCCCCCCCCCCCCTCATACGGTTTTTCTTGTATGTGAAAAGGTCTTTCTCTTCAGTAATATAATTCAATAATGTCGTTTTACTGGAATATTATAAAGGGAATATTACAATACACGCTTTCAAGTTTTACACACGCATTTCATGTAACAGAGGAATGAAAGAGTTATCCCTTGGGAAGCCCCAAAACCAAATCAAAACTGTGTCACCGGCTATCCAGAAGAAAACTGTAACAATGCAAACAATTGGGCTGTTAGTCTCTCCCTTGAATACTTCCCATCCCTCATTATGCTTCCGTAATATAATCCTTACGTTAAAATTTGACCATTCGGCCACTTTTCGCTTGGTAGTTACATGTAGGTCACGCGGATCGCCATTTTTTTGTTTACCGATTTAGCTTGTTATGCGCATGCGTTATTATATGTGATGCAAAAAAAATTGCATGTCCAAATCGTTGATCAACGAATAGTGATTCCCTTTTTTAATTATTAATTAAAATTTTTGAGAACATATTTCAGCGTAAATCGCCCATTAATTTTTCACAAGAGTAAACATTTAATTCATATATACAATAATTCTAAATAAGCATAAAAAAAATATAGTTTTAACGTGATGCCTCTTTAACCCTATTCTCATCCCTAAGTTCTTCATCCCGCAGTTTCTCGTCATTGTTTGTTCCACAAATCTTTTCCCACCGTCGTAAGTAATCCCCACCCTTCAATCATCTCCCCACCCTCTTGTACATCTCTACTCTAAAGCCCCCACTCCCCACCCCCACCCCCCCCCCTTTTCCCTCACTTTTAACATGACCCGTCAGTGGCCTTTAACCCTATATTGATCCCTACGTTCATCCTCCCTCGGTCTCTTGTCATAGACATTCCACAAACCTTTCCCCACCCTCATCAGTAATCCCCACCCTTTAATCATCTCCCACCCTCTTGTAATCTCTACTCTAAAGCCCCCACCCCCCACCCCACCCCCCTTTTCCCTCACTTTTAACATGATCCGTCAGTGGCCTTTAACCCTATATTGATCCCTACTTCATCCTCCCTCAGTCTCTTGTCATAGACATTCCACAAACCTTTCCCCACCCTCATCAGTAATCCCCACCCTTTAATCATCTCCCACCCTCTTGTAATCTTTACTCTAAAGCCCCCACCCCCCACCCCCCTTTTCCCTCACTTTTAACATGACCCGTCAGTGGCCTTTAACCCTATATTGATCCCTACGTTCATCCTCCCTCGGTCTCTTGTCATAGACATTCCACAAACCTTTCCCCACCCTCATCAGTAATCCCCACCCTTTAATCATCTCCCCACCCTCTTGTACATCTCTACTCTAAAGCCCCCACCCCCCACCCCCACCCCCTTTTTCCCTCACTTTTAACATGACCCGTCAGTGGCCTTTAACCCTATATTGATCCCTACTTCATCCTCCCTCAGTCTCTTGTCATAGACATTCCACAAACCTTTCCCCACCCTCATCAGTAATCCCCACCCTTTAATCATCTCCCACCCTCTTGTATGTTTCTTCTTCCGCCTCTCGCTAAACACGACCTACCAATGCCACTTACTCTGATTCTCATACCTAAACTTATCCTTCCCTCAATCTCCTCTACTGTCTATCTTTCACATCTAGCCTGGTTCTATGTTGACCAGTGTGGTGATATGAACCGCTGTCCATGAGACGGATCCGGCCCGTCTGCTCAAAGCTCAATATTTCAAATGTTTTGCGAACAAGGGGAACGTTAGCTACATTATACCCTTATGTGTAGATGCAACAATGATCTTATACAAAACGGTTCTATTTCTAGACCCATAATCAAATAAATAAAACATACAATGTAGTTCGGTCGAACGTTGGTGGCATAAAAATGTATGACAATGCAATTACGAGAAGAAAAAAGTTGTCTTGGAACATGTTGTACGAAGTCTGTACGACTAGATTATCACTGAGATACCTGATTGTCGTGTGTGATATTTTTGTTATTGTACGAACACAAATAGAAATTCGATTTACCTAATCTGGTATTTGAAATGGTTCATATTTGACTAGGAAAACATATCAATACTTTAATAATTTCAGGCACTTTCATCAAAGGCATTTTTTGAAAATGTAGCGAAATAGCAATATAAACTTGTTTATGAATCATTGTGATAGAAATCAGTACGGGTAACATTTATGGTATAAAAATAACAACATATACGTCAACGGTTCCTTACACTTCATGTATGCATGAACTACAAGTCTGCCATTTAATGAATAAACACTGTTAAAACTAATGGTTCATAACTCCTATTTATAGTGTTTGTTGCTATACATATATAGCGTTAATAAGGACGTGAATCGTGTTTCGAAATATAAATATTTTGATACAAGATTCATGATACAGATTCATGTGTATATAACGATACACGCTGATCGCGTTCATGTAAACGCTTTTGTAGTCGGAATGTTGACAAGCTCAGCATGGATATTGAATTCGTCTCGGAGACCCACTGAGCACAAAGAAAGAAGAGGGATATACGACATACATAAACCACAAAGATTTAAGTTTTTTGTACCACAAAACTGTTAAAGCTAACTGCTTTCTTGCTAACCAACACATAACAATTAATTATATGGCTTTTAGTTTGTATGCCTTTATATAAGAATGCAAGTAAATCGTGTTTAGCGTCGTACGACAAATGCTTCGCGTCCCAATGTTCTCTTGGTAGGATCGGCCCAAATTATTTCAATTAGCGACTTCAAGAGAAATCAGTGAACATAGTTATGCAAGCTATCCAAAAGTTGCGAAGACTGATATCTATGACTTATTTTCTAGAAAGGTTGGTCATGTTTTCATTTAGCTCATACGTTCGTGCTTCAGTAACCAGGCGTGTCGGCATTTTTCAAAAACAAAGATAAAAGCAAAATCCCGACAATTATCATAAAGTTTGGACGGATACGATAATTAGTGCCTCGTGTCTTAATGAACGGGTATAGCTTCAAATCAGAGATACCTATACAGAGGTATGTTGCCAGCAAATCATGTACTCAACATTCAAAGAAAATTCTATAACTGATATAGTTAAGTGTCTTGTTGATAGACATGCGCTGGAAGGAGATATAGTGACGAGTTCCTCTGGGTATCCCATTAGCCGATTATGTTCTTTTCTTAGATAAACAAAAGATAACGAATGAAACTTAATGAGATTTTTGTGTAATAAAGGAAACCTGTCAGTAAACTGTTACAATGTATATTGTCCCGTTTGATGGGATTCGGAAAGAACAGATTTATGGGAGAACATTTGGCAGACAATTTGTATTCTGGAAGTAATTATTCCGAGCACAGCAACATTTTCGCAGGTATATACAATAGCGACGGCGGAGAATTGTTCCGCGAGCATGTGTCCGCTTCCTGTTGGAATTCGGCCTGTCATTGCACTGATATGTTGTCATATCAACTAGCATACGCCCCTGAAGGCACGTGCATATAAGCTAGGTAGTATTACGTTGCCGACGATGTGTGCCCTCAGACACGTAGAGGTTGTTTTGTGTACATCTTACATTGTAGTGATAATTCGTGGCTTTAGTTCTGGCATTGTCTTGTTGTATTACATTTATTTCCGATTTCTCGATGTTTACCTTTTATAGATAAGTTGAAATGCAAAAAGTGAACTTACACACAGTTATATAAGTAGCATCGTCACGCACGTGAACACCTCACGTAAAGGTATAAATGAAACGGATAATGTAAAAAATCGAGTTTTGCTTAATACGTCGGCAATATCGGGGTAAGCTTACACATCAAGTTTACGTCATCAATATTAATGTAAAAAATAAACTTATTCATCAATATTAGTATAACCGTTAAGCTTACATCATCAATATCAGCGTTAACGGTAATCTGAACTATCACACTTCTAAGACGACAATCTTACCTGTTTGGGTCCAAGATTCCGGATCTTGCACTGAAGAACGGCTAACTCTCCCATATGGACGGTAACATTCGTTTTTGTGGGTAAAAAGTTTGGGACAAGGACCCTGCGCTTTGAGGAGTACCCGGACACTACAACATAAAGAAGAAAACCGAAATGAATAGAATGAATTACGGTGATAAATGCTGTTTTAATTCAATTGTCATCACTAATGGTATACTACAGATACCAAGTATTATTCAGTTATCTTAAAAACATGTGTTTATGTGTTTCGTTTATCTATGCTAACATCGCAGTACCAAAATCCGGACAGTTCCCGAATCCGGACAGTACCCAAATCCGAACAGTTCCAAATCCGGACAGTTCCCGAATCCGGAGAGTATCCAAATCCGGACAGTTCCCGAATCCGGACAGTTCCCGAATCCGGACAGTACCAAAATCTAGACAGTTCCAAAATCCGGACAGTTCCCGAATCCGGAGATTACCCAAATTCGGACAGTTCCCGAATCCGGAGAATGCCCAAATCCGGACAGCTCCCGAATCCGGAGAGTACCCAAATCCGGACAGTTCCCGAATCCGGACAGTACCAATATCCGGACAGTTCCCAAATCCGGACAGTTCCCGAATTCGGAGAGTACCCAAATTCGGACAGTTCCCGAATCCGGAGAGTAAAAGTTATTGAGGGCAAATTGTTTTGTTTTTTTGGGGTGGGGCCGGGTTACTGTATGTATAACTCTTTATGATATCAAGAATTGGTAAATTTCCAATTTGGGTACTGTTCTGATTTGGGTAAGTACGGTCTCGATTTGGAAGCTATTCTGATTTTGGAACTGTCCCGATTTTGGAACTGTCCCGATTTGGGAACTGTCCGGATTTGGACACTCTCCGGATTCGGGAACTGTCCGAATTTGGGTACTCTCCGGATTCGGGAACTGTCCGGATTTGGGAACTGTTGGTAAACGTGGCCTGTATTAGATAAAAGTGATGTTTGTATCTAGGATATTCTTTGATGAGCCAATATTTTACAGCATACTGATTGGATATCGAGCAAATATGACTGTATGACATTTGCGAGATAGAAGTATTAATTCAAATGTAATAGCGTTCTGTCTATCGATTGCATATTAAATGTTTGAGCAGCTTTTTATCGTCTATTTGTAGAATATTTAGGCTTTTTATCACGGATGCAATTATCCACTGGACCCTTTCGCTTAATTATTTAAAAAATCACACATAACACGAAATGTCAGTAAAGAGGGGAGGGTCAAATTAAATCCCATTACCATAAAAACATTATCTTTTATAATGACTATTTTACTTTCTTGCCAACAGCGAATTTGTAAAACAACAAGAGGCCCAAGGGCCTTAACGGTCATCTGACTACCAATTGTGATACCATTATGGAATTAGTTTAAACAATATTTTATTTCCATCAGTGTACATGTATATTACATATATAGAAATTGTACAAATAGTGAGGATTGGAAAACAAGCTAATAGCTTATATAAATTCCTCTCCTCTAGGAATTAGTAATACAATCATGTAACAATATGCCACACAAATGTGGTTTTCAAGATGGTGATGATCATGGATTTCTTCGGAACAGTGCGAAAAATAACATTTGGTCAGAATCATTTTAGGCAAGTTTCAGATCATGGAAAGTGTTAGATGTGGATGCAAAATGGGGGCTGTTGCAGCCATCTTGGATCTCTGACGGACTGGAGAAATAACAACATTTGGTTGGGACTATCTGGGGATCATTTTTCTATGAAAAGTTTTAAATGTGTATTCAAAATGGGGGCTGTGGCAGCCATCTTGGATGTCTGACGGAACTTGAGAAGAAGTTTGAAATGTGTTTTTCAAGATGGCGGCTCTGAAGGCCATCTTGGATTTCCGACCAACCTGAAAAATAACAACACTTGGTCAGGACAATCTCAGAATCACTTCAGCCAAGTTTTAGCTTAATCCCACAGGTAGAACTTGAGAAGAAGTTGGAAATGTGTTTTGTAAGATGGCGGCTCTGGCGGCCATCTTGGATTTTGGACCAACCCAAAAAATAACAACACTTGGTTAGGACCATCTCAGGATCATTTCAGCCAAGTTTCATCTTAATCCCACTGGTAGAACTTGAGAAGAAGTTGAAAATGTGTTTTTCAAGATGGCGGCTCTGGTGGCCATCTTGGATTTCGGACCGACCCGAAAAATAACAACGCTTGGTCAGGACTATCTCAGGATCATTTCAGCCAAGTTTCAGCTTAATCCCAGTGGTAGAACTTAAGAAGAAGTTTAAAATAGGTGTTGTTCAGGAAAACAGTGATTGCGCAATCATGTCACAAAATGGCCGCCATGGCACAAATGTCGAGAGTTTTTCGGACCCGAAAAATAACAACATTTTATGGGCTGCCCTTCCTGAACATCCCTACCAATTTTCAGCTCACAGGTACCAGTGGAACTGTAGAAGAAGTTTAATATGCGTTTTCAAGATGTCGGCTATGGCGGCCATCTTGGATTTCGAACCGACCGAAAAATAACAACACTTGGTCAGGACCATCTCAGGATCATTTCAGCTAAGTTTCAGCTTAATCCCACTGGTAGAACTTGAGAAGAAGTTAAAATGTGTTTTTCAAGATGGCGGCTCTGGCGGCCATCTTGGATTTCGGACCGACCCGAAAAATAACAACACTTGGTCAGGACTATCTCAGGATCATTTCAGCCAAGTTTCAGCTTAATCCCAGTGGTAGAACTTAAGAAGCAGTTTAAAATATTTGTTGTTCAGGAAAACAGTGATTGCGCAATCATGTCACAAAATGGCCGCCATGGCACAAATGTCGAGAGTTTTTCGGACCCGAAAAATAACAACATTTTATGGGCTGCCCTTCCTGAACATCCCTACCAATTTTCAGCTCACAGGTACCAGTGGAACTGTAGAAGAAGTTTAATATGTGTTTTTCAAGATGTCGGCTATGGCGGCCATCTTGGATTTCGGACCGACCCGAAAAATAACAACACTTGGTCAGGACCATCTCAGGATCATTTCAGCTTAGTTTCAGCTTATTCCCATTGGTAGAACTTGAGAAGAAGTTGAAAATGTGTTTTTCAAGATGGCGGCTCTGGCGGCCATCTTGGATTTCAGACCGACCCGAAAAATAACAACACTTGGTCAGGACCATCTCAGGATCATTTCAGCTAAGTTTCAGCTTATTCCCATTGGTAGAACTTGAGAAGAAGTTTGAAATGTGAAAAGTTTACGGACGGCGGACGGCGCACGGCGGACGGCGGACGGCGGACGGCGGACGGCTGACGGCGGACGGCGGACGGCGGACGACGACGGACGAAGCACGGTAACTATAGGTCATCTTGACCCTTTGGGTCAGATGACCTAAAAATGCATAAGAATATCGAATTCGTTCGTAAAATGATCATATTTGTACAAACTGATCTAGCATAAAGGTGAATTCAGTGTGGTATAGTTCATTTCTGTGTAATCATATTTACAATTATGGTCAGAGGAAGAGGCCCACAGGGACAGTATCTCTCATTAGATATCGAAATAAAGTGTTATCAGACTGGCAGATGGTGTTACCCCGACGGAGCCGCTCAATCCCAAATTCCAAAGGAACGCATTTGGTACAACACCAAATTCCTATTCAGTCGTTTTTGTCAAAATGCACCCACGCCAAAACGTTCAAATTGTGATTTCTCTTTTCCATCTGATCTCTTACCCCTTACCCAATACTTTACATCACAATCTCCTATTAATTCATACCCCGCACTTTACACGTGTAACAGTAAAGAGAATATTTTGCTTCAATTTCTCGATCTCCAGGTTCCTGTAGAATTCGACCTAAATCTTATGTACAAACCCCACCACCCCTCTCCATCCTTCCTCATTTTTAAATGTGTTTGCCCTCGAGCGACAAACATACATATAAAGGTATTCCTTACAGTATCGAACTATTCCCACTCAGGTTACTTACCCATATCCCCTAGTCCCACATCATGCACTCTTAACCCCAAACCCTAAAATCCCTACGCTCAGCCCCATATCCCTGTCACTAGACATACTTCATATATTCCTTGCCCCAAATCCCAATATCCCCAGCCCTACACCCTTCACGCCTGGTCCAAATTTCTTTAATCCCTACCCCTATCCTCACATCCTACACCCTTAGCCCGAAGCCAAACATCCTTGCCTCAAGCCCCACAACATATAACCCTATTCACCCAAATACCAATGCCCTAGCCAAACCTCACATCCATTCCCCTAGCCCCAAACCCACCATCCCTGCCCATATTCCCACATCCCTACCATAATATCCCCATCATAACCTCCCTATAGCAGTTCCTAACCCACACACATACACCTTCCCTACTGAGACACACAGTCATCCCGACCACACACCAAACATAATTGCCTTGGGGGAATAAGATTATCAGTGGTGATTTATTCGGCGAAGGCAGAAACATTTTCTGTCACTTTCGATTTTAGCAATGGCTACCACGGAGCGATAAGTGTGTGTAAAAGTCACAACACACCGCGATTCTTGTCAGAAACTAAATATTTCGTATTTTAACATTTGTAAACCTTCCTTTTCTATTATATATTTTTTTCTGACATTTAAAGATATAACAGAAAATGTCGACATAAATTGTTTCTCGGCAAATGGGTTAGAATACCAAACAATTGTGCCTCCCAGCCATCCTCACCACCTACACTGGATTGTTATAGGTTCCGACCTTGGACGTTTCACGATAAGTACTGTGTCACTTTCGATTTCTGGCAATGCCCAATTACAGTCGCAGTTGCACTCTCTTATTTGCTTGTTTAAGGGTTTTACAGGGGCACTATAGCTAGTTTAGATCCAATAAGAAATGTATGTGTATTTTTTCACCCAGCTGTATAAAAAGACAGTGATATCCTAACGGCAGTAGGTGAATGACAGACCGACGTATTATCACACCACCCAACACGACTCTAAGAGCATGTGATATTTCTATTTTCAGAAAAATTCTCACACCGTATAAATGTTGCACTTGTTAAAAGTTGTTAAGAGTTAATTTGGATTGAAATATAAATAAAATACCTTTTGGGAGAGTATGCTATTGATATGCTTTGGTGTTTGTATCGACATGCATATACTACGTGTATTCATGACAGGTTTTCCTTTACTGTGTTTCAAACTTGTTTTCCAAAGTACCCCCGACCCCAACCCTCCCATCCCTTTCCATAAAACAACTGCTTATTGGGATGAAGAGTAAATCAACGTACATCAGTTAACCATTAAATATCCCATTCGTGTTTTATGACTTTTCAGTGTGAGAACACTATGAAATAACGCTTTAGATACTGCGGTCGTATGTGGAACAGTGCTAAATATGGAATATTCCTTTCATATATAGATACGCAATATTATATACAGAATTACAAAGATTTTTAAAACACAAATAAAACCGGATTGTTTATCGACAGACGTTGTACCTTGAGCTAGCTACTGGAATGTCGTCGTCTTTACATTGTATATAGTATAGGCAAAGTTAAAAATCACAGCAGGCCCAGGGCTGTTGTTCGTGTGTGTCATGATATTAAGTAATAAAACAAGCTCGGTGGTGTCATAAAACCCTGCCCTAGATTCCGGGAGTTATATCTAACAGCCATCTTACAGATAAATGTCAAAATGATGTCCTAAAATCGAATTTTCTTTGAGAATTGTGTCACTTAAAAAGGATAGGAATCTCTCAAGATTTTAAAAAATCATTAATTTTAATGGTTGGTATAAGCTTCCCATTTAAAATATATCTCTGTATATGAGGGTGCTGTCATGCTGGACTAGATTGAAGACCATAAATCGCTTAGATAGTGTCAACTGCTCCTTTGCGACAGTAACGGACAGCGAAGTACCAGAGGACACAATGCATTCAACCTCGATGGACTGTCATTTAATAACTCTATTAGCGAATCTGTCGATATATCGAATGGGTAAAAACAATAAAAGGGGGATTGCAATTAGTTGGCAGTGTTGTGATTGCATTGTGCAATGGTTTCTGTACCTAAGAAAGATAAACTCTCCATAATTGAATGTTTGGTATGTGTATGGTTTATTTAGAAGATCGAGATTTGAGGATCAACACTTATAGTCTTTTAAGAAATTAGCAGGTTTTAATGGTGGAAGAAAGCCAGAGTTCTCGGTGAAAAACCAACAACTAACGGCCAGTAACTGCCCGACGTAGGCTTCGAAACGGTGACTCGATCAGATGTAGAGGACTAGTCGTTTATTTAGGCGTGGGTTTTGAGGTTATTCTATAGCTTATAACGGACGACGTTGACCGATATTAATTGTGTGATTATTTCAAAAACAATTATCAAAATTTGACGTACTGAACTCTTATAATTATGTTTGTTTTTATTTTAAGTGTATTCCAACAATTAGCTTTAGATACACTAGCTCTCTCAAAAGTAGTTCATATAACGGACATTGTCAAGATCACCGGTATTGGTAAACTGGGTGTTGTGAACATCCGGTTTGTCTTAGCCTTATGTAAACACCGGAAATTTAGTCAAGTATGACTATATTTCATTACAACATTGATATCCATATGTACACAAAAACTGACGGGTATATATCGATAAATAAAAATCGTATGTCAGTGTTAAAAATCCAGAAAGGGACATAATCGAAAATAAATCAACATTTGACAAATACGGATATTGATGAATTCGTTTCTGGTATAACTTATTAACACATATTCTGTTTAAACGTTGTTGATATTGTTGCATAGTATAGTCCATCTAATGTATGTGAAAAATAGATTATCTTACATACAAATGCAAGTGATCGAACCTGTATATTAATAGTTAACACAAAGGAAGACGTATTCGTGAAACTATTCAATTTCTGTAAAACGTTTCACAACTACATACGTACTTATCAAGACATATTCACTGAATGGCGAATTTAACAAGTATGTAGATACTACTTTAGAAACAAAAAATATGGACGAAGGGCTAGTAAGGTAAATGAACTTGCACTCTATCTATAAGATTGCTTTCCATGAATGAAATCTATTGAACGAAGCAAAACTGTCGTTGAGTAAGCGTTTGTTGGCAATTAATACGAAATTTATACAAAGAGAAATGACGTTGGTTTTCAGATATCAGAAAAAGTTATATTCAAGTAGAAGGTTAAATTTCCATAAGATCAAAGGACAAACGTAAGACAATGAAAAATATTCAAGTCACATGTGCTAGTCATTTTTATTACATTTGTAACCCAAACACTGTTCCTGTTAGTTGCACTTTCCTTTATTACAATAATTTCTTGCGTTGACTTACAATCCTTTTCCCGCCAAAATAATTATATTGAATGTTTCAGTTATTACTGAAAGGTAAGGGCTAGTTAGCCCTCTCCCATCTGATTGGTTGGTTTATTTGGAATATATCTTTTAGAAAAATCAGAGAATACCAAGGCGTCAACAAAACCATAATCCGAACTCAAAATCGATTAAACTAGGGGCAAAATAGGAACAAAGGAAAGATATACATGGAGACTCTCGTAAAAGCACAAGAGCATAAGACCAGGTGTTCCTGAAGAGTAAGCGTCTTCTGCTTCATCGACGACACCCGCCATGTAAGTCTCGGTCACATCAAAGTAAGCATCAATCCTCATTATGAGAACCGGGTCATCATTGTCATCACAACAAGTAAACACACTAACTTCGTTTACAAGAGCTGAAAATCGTTATTAACATGCATTGTATAACGGTAAAATATGATAAAACTAGTCATGCTTCAATAGTCATACTGACAAATTAGGACAACATAACGAGGAAGAGATGATAAAAAAGTGTCTGAAATCCTCGACAATACAAAGACAGGATGAAAAACCCAAGAAAGGATTTTTCAATCGAATTAAAGAGACATTTTACATTAATATTATGTAAAACATCATTTATTTTATTACTTAAAATATTTTGAAGAAATCAAGTGAAACACTTCACAAAACGAATACATTTATATGCACGCGAGTGTGTTTTTATTAAAAATCTAACACCACATTGTAAGGCGTTCGTTTACAAAATAGACCGGCGTGTGAAATGAACATTTTCTTTTAATGGCTGAAGTTAACACGATGTTAAAGCAGTGTGTATGTATATAAGCAGGGGTTAAACGGGCCACTAAATAACTATGTAATGCAGCTCTACAAATGTCTCGGGAATTTCAGCGCAATTAACTTCTTGAGTGGCGCTAACGTAATCAGTTGTAAAAAAAGCAAGGTTGGATAATATACACCCTGGAGCTTTTACGAATTCAGAGTTTAAATATATAACTAAATTGGGGCTTCTTACAAGGTTGACATATCCATTCTGCTTGTCAAGGATTTTCGACATAATCCGTTGAAATCTTATCACTATTGTTGTTTTCGTATTTAAAACCCCGTGAAACGATCTAATGATAAGGCTGGTAGATAGCGCTAGCATTCACTGGTATCATAAATACGTGACTATAGCTCGGACAATACCACAATACACTGGTCAGTTTTCATCTCGATAGGTGGTCAGTTCGTAAATCTTCACGTCCACTTGTTATTTAAAAAGAGCCCCTTATGTCTAGACCCTGCTGACAATGAAGTAGTGGTTCTTAATAACGCAATATGGAGACTGGTGTCATTCACCAAAAGTCTTGTCAGCTTATTGTGTCAAAATCTATATATATTTTTTTTATGATAATACCTCTTTTCAATATTTTTTTTATTATACCAAATCTACCTTTATGATGACGTATACATAAAATGCATTTGTATTTGGTTTTTGTGTAATTGTTATTTTTATAAAAGAGGTGGAGAGATAAGGTATTTAAGTTAAGTTGAGTATGCTTTCGATATAGCTAGACCCTTTAATACCATCTTGTACCGTACCAGAGACAATGGGGACCCGAAGACTTACTGTAGGGAGACCCTAAGTCTGGAAAAGGACCATGCTCGATCCAATGGAGACGAACGGAAATCTTGTTCCTGCATTCCTATCCTTCGGTATAATTTATTTAAGTTCCTTTCCGTTTCCAAATCATACCTATAATGTTCGAAGTTAATCAAATTAAATTATGTTCTAGCCAAAACACGCTATGTTAAAGCATATGGCAAAGGCAGTTCAGAGTCGCCTTGGGATTTGACAAAACCGATTTGGGTGCAATGTATGGTCTAGGGGAATTCATAAACGGCACATATCGAGACATTCAAGTGAAAGATAAAAATTCATACACGAATTCGTTGTCTATATAAACTATGGTTAAATCTTTTAATTATGCTGGAATCAAAATTAGATTGAGTTTGTCTGCCAATGGCGTTGCAGTAAGTAAGGTGCAGAAAAAAATATCAGATTCCAATACTTCCAATCTGCAAAGCGTGTCCTGCTCCTGGGTGACTCGTGCTAGATTTCGGTAACACTGCAACTGTGAACATCTATGTAAGGATTCTGACAACTCTTTTCTTCTATCTAAATTGAAATGCCTGGAATTCTGATTTCGACTGTTGTTTGAAATGGCACAATCTTTTTTATGGAATTTACCACCTTAAATGGTTTTAGACAAGTTTGTACCAGCTCATTTTATTCAGCAATATCTTTTGATAACTGACGAAAGTTTGGTTCCATTTACACGGAGCTGTTAATGGATTTGTTAAAAAGAAAATTATCAAATGCATTTGCGAGCGATGTGTACCTATACATTACAGGAACGTTTGTCTAATGCCTTGACAAAGAAAGTGTTTGAGCTTCACAAACATCAAATCGAAATCAAAAACAACAAAACAAGAGTCTGAGTATTACATTTAAGGCAATATTGAAAGTATTTACTAATAAAAGAATTAAGAAGCTATTGCATATTATATTTGTACACGCGTTCAATTTCAAATTTAATTTACACGAAAAAGACTTTGAGACGAGTATGTGTTCACCCCATATATTAAGTTCTATTCGTTATACAATTTGTACGATTAAGACTTTTGATAATATTTGTTCACCACACTAATCGACCTTATTCACCATTTCAATATGTTATAGTATCTGCTTTAATTCATATATGACGAATAACTGATAAATAAAATAATTTAAGATTGGCAACTTATTTCTTAAGGTCATCGAGACGAAGGGTTCACTTTTTCAAGTATCTAATCCCTTATATTTGAACTCGCCGACAATTCATATTTGCATTTGAGTTATTTACTTTTTGATCTGAGAGTCAATTCACAACTGCTTGATAACAAATAAAGCGACAAATACAACTTAATATCTATAGATTTGTTTTTATATCAATCTTAAACATTGTAACAATTTTTAACATGGCTAGTCAGCCTGACCAACTTATATTTCAAATATTTTTAACCACTATAGTGATCTGTCTATCAACACATAAAATCACAACTCTAAATTTCGGCCAGACGTTTTCCAACAATAGCCATGTAATGTCAAGTACACGAACCATAAAGCTACAATTTGACCCAGTTTTAGAATTATAAGTTTAAAGCTGACTTTGGATGAAGTAGAACAAAATCTAAGCGAAGCTGTTGTGGCTGTTGGGAGCAAAGCAGGACAAAAATCAATAGAAACTTGATCCATTTATCAGCTGTTGCGAAAACCATATTAAAACCTATACAGGGATCGTTACTAACACCAAATATACCTAATTGCTTCCATAAAATCCCTAGTACAGTGTGTTCAGAAGGAACAAATAACCGACAAAGGGCCCGACCGCTATGAACGTGGTGTATTTTGTACCTAGCATAATTGATCATTCATACCTTAGTACTGGTAAGAAAGGAAAATAGAAAGAAAATACGCATTGTGGCTATAGCTACAGTAGGGTACAATCACAACAACGAACAGATTGTCGTATTAGTCATCTACAATTACCGACAAATGTTGCTGACAGTAATTTGTTTGAGCCAGATTTTGGGCTGGGTAATTTTCAGTTAAATTATCACGTCAAACAATGACAGGAGTCAAAAGGACTTGCTGTTTCTTATAGCTGGTCAATTCATAAGATATGATGGTATTCGGGAATATCATCATGAAAACCCCACAGGTGCGTCTTTTCACATAAGAAACGACATATATGCTATGTAAGCGTAGATCGTACATTGTACCTCCGGGTACAATTGGACCAAATTTCTTTCGAGAAACAAAATTCCGTTTAGCAGCCCCAGTTGTGTTAGCATATCAGACAAAGACATAACAATTTATTACCGATCTATTGGGGAATGTTACTAAAAGAACGATTCTTTTATAAAGAATGTTGGTTTTCTTTTTTCTTCTGATTTTGAAAGTTGATATAGACTATGGGCAAGTTTAAAGGTCGCCGTCTTGATCTCACCCAGAACGAGTATGCTTACTTGTTATGATTGACAATGATTACTCAGTTCTCATTTTGAGGATTGATGCTTACTTGTAATGATTATTGTTCATGGCGGGTGTCGTCGATGAAGCAGAAGACGCTTACTTTTCCGGAACACCTGGTCTTACTCTTTTATACTTTTACGAGAGTATCCATGTAAAGATTTCCTTTGTTCCTATTTGCCTCTAGCTTAATCGATTTTGAGTTCGGATTATGGTTTTGTTGACGCTTTGGTATTCTCAAATAATTTTTTTTTTTTTTGCTTTAATTTACATTTCAAAGTTTTAAATTAACGCTATGAAGACAAAATTATCATATAATTTTTGAATCAATGTTTTCATTTGAACATCAATAAACTATTGATGTCACTCCTGCAATAAACAAAATGGTGGCTTTACTTCTGAGTTCGAGGAATGCTTTTCAATTCACACTTAAATGTCAAATCCCTATTTTTCCGTGTTCAATATGAAGTTTTAAATAGTTGCAATCAAAAACGCTTTGACCTTTGTTATTTGAGCTATTTTGCTGATATTTGAACACCAGAATATCTCCCGGAAGGACTTCGAGCTGTACCGTTCCCGCTGTAACCAACAGAAGAGCTCTTCAGCGCATCGATGGGGCAAACATAGCTACTTATCACTGCAGTGACTCCCGCGAGACGAGACATTACCCGTCACTAATTGACAAATGTAAGCTATGCATCATTTCTACCGATCTTCACACTTACAATATAGGTTTCAAAAAAGACAATATCTATATATTACAGGTTTCCGTCTCTCGTATAGGCAAAACAAATTAAACCAGGCAATTTTAACGGCAATGAAATCCAAAATTTGGAATGTTAAGGATAATTCAAAAAAAATATTTAAAGGCTTCAAAAGGACTAGAGGGAATTGAGAACACTGTCTGTTGTTAGTGAAAAAAGATTCACTGCAAGTGTATTTTGTCGTCACTTTGCACACGAAATCATTTTGCAATGCACTGTGGGTAAAGTGAATTTGTAACGACCGTATAATGTCGTGATGGTTTTGTCAAACGATTCAGCCATTATATATATATATATAGTTATATTTTCTTTCTAGAAAATGAAGCCTTTTCTAGAAACGATTTTACGGGTTTCATAAAAACTACCAACATTTAAAAACGAAGTCTGATTTGTTTGACCGCCGGGAATAAAACACTTTACACACAAGAAAACACTAAATGTAGATGCGCTACTGAAAAGCAACCTGATTGCATTATCCTTCGTCGACAATTTGAAGTCGTTTCAGAATTGCAAGTTTATATTTAGCAGAAGCGTTCGAAATATTTGGTACAAATATTATATTTGTTTTCCATAATCAGTACACTTTTAACCAGAAAGGTTTTTTTTTTTAATCACGATGAAAAACAAAGGTGACACTTAGTTATATTTCCTGTATGATCAATGATCGGATTAACGACAGGGAAAAACACACACACACCCTCCAACGTAATTTATTTGGTTACTTCCGGAATCTTATTTCGTTTATGAATCTAGTACAATATATGTAAAAGTATACACCTTGCTAGAAAAACATACAACAGTTTGTCTTAAACAGGTCTAGTAAATTTCCCTGGCATTTGTCCATTTATGTTTGTGTTTGAATGGAAAGATGTATCGAAGAGGTTCTAAGACCGTAATTTTTTTTTAAGACAATTACATATTCAACTTTGAAATCTGCCAAATATTTCGTAATAAACGTCAAGTAATCTGTCAATTTCTGGTTCTAAATGATGGATGATATTCATACATAGGATCTGTCTGTATTTCAAATGTCAATGGACCAACTTGGCAAATGCTCTGTTTATCACAAAATCTTGGCAAATACAATATACAACATATAGATACTGCATATGTGTGTATGTACTGCTCCCCTGCTATGGGTATCCGAACATTTACAAGTGTAAATGCTCTATTAGGTCTCGTTGAGAAAATCGGTTTGACATTTTGCTGTCCAAACGAAAACGCAAAAATATCCAGATTTGAATTCTCAGATTTCAATTTTTTTATATAAAAACATGCAAATTCAGCAATTTCGTTCCTCGTAAATATATATCATTTATATTAAAACGTTGAGTAAAATATACATTATATAGGCCACAAGTTTCGGCTTTGTATATCCAAACGTATAGGAACACGAAATCATGTTATGACTGAGACGAACGGTAAAACTAGCTTGTAGGTTGGGAATATGTTTTTGAGTTCACATTGCATGTTGGTCGTAATGGCAGTGAGAGGCCTTCACGGGAAGACCTAAATAGCAGGTTGTTGGAGAGAGACATGGACGCTAATTACAGTGGTACATCTGGCTACGCGACGGGGCCTCCTAAACCAAATGAAGTTATTTCACATACCTCTTACGTGCTGGGATCGTTCCTGCCATTTAAAGCCGGGTTTCTGATATAGAATCATTAAATAGGGATTGGAGGTCTTGTGAACTCAAAAATCCACTGTAGTTATGTTGGAAACCACCGAGAACACTTAAAATCTGTCTTACTACATAGGGTTAATTCTGATGTTGCAACAACGGTATTTTTCTCGGCCCTTCAGCTCTCTGTGTTGGTTCATAGATTTGATTTAGTGGCTAACAATGATGGGAATAAATAGAGTCCACAGATCTGTGTTAGCTAATGAACAACGCCCCTAAACCAGCTTACTAAACCATCATGCTGAGAAAGTGGATTTGTTTGCGGTGTAGAAGTTTTTTTTATTAATTTCGTTTACATCTCCACGAAGATATCCACAGGCAACATACTTACACTACTACTAACACAAACTGTATAGTGTCTACTAGTATTATAGGCACACAGAACAATTGAAAGCTCGATCGACAACGCGAAAATTTACACACCGCAAACAGTTAAGAGGTTGACTAATTCCACACGCGAAAATATCAACTTAAACAGTACCGTATGCACAATTGGTAAAATAGCAGTATATTGGAGGCAGAAACCTTGATCAATATTCTGCAATGCACAGATTTCATATCTATATATGAATAAAAAGTATTCGTTTTACAGTCATTAGAACTGTGGAGAACTGAACGTCTTTAAAGTGTAAAATGAGGATATGAAATTGCCCCTGATGTCTTTATTGTGTACATACGTGTCTTTTTGAATGTGTTTTAATCATTTTCAAATTACTTTGCAATTACAAAGAGCAATACAACTTTAATTGAATTGGATTTTAACACTAGTAGTCTACAGCTTTCATGCCCATAATCAAATTGTTCAGCTTCCCCTTCGTTTTCGCCTATCATACAATACAGAGTGCAGAATTAATTTCTGAATTTTTTATGCATTTTGTACATCAAATGCTTACTCCCATAACTCCAGTCCATACAATAATGTGCTACAGTTAACTCTGATGTATACCAGAGTGTACTACAATATATTCTCTGTGTATTACCTTGTTCAATACGTGTGCACCATCGAGAGCACTAGATACCAAGTTAAGGTTGCTCCCGACTGTTACAGCATAGCGTATGACTGTTTATCGAGGACAGTTAAATGTCCAAATTGTCCAATAAATACAAACTGATATATAGCGTAGAGGTAGAAAAGAAAGTTAGAAGGAAAGAGCGGTTTTCAAAGTTTCAGCAAAAGGCTTATATAATAAATCTGCTGGTACATTCGAAGCATATTCATTGCTTTAGACTTCAAAAACGAGCTCATTTTCAAACAATTTTGGTCCTAAGAAAATGTGTCAGTATCCCTGTAAATAACACACTGTTATTACAACTCCGTTCCACTCACAAAACTCTTGGTCTATCGGCAGCAGAGGTATTTTAAACAATAAATAATATGCTAATATATCGTATGCCTATACAATTTGACAGATTTAAGTGGTTTACAATTGAACATCATCTACAGGACACAGTTTCCCAGCAATGAAACAATGTCCTAGCATCATTAAATGCTGCTCGATGGGACAGGATGCTAACAAAACTACCAACAGTTATTTAGAAAAACGAGCTCATTCTTTAACTGTAATATAATATATATTATAATGTATATAATATACCTTGGAAATTGTCAAGACAGCAAATCTATAATTTTGGAAATTCGGAAACAAAAAGACCGAGGAGATTTAGTTTAGCTTTCTCTGTGTTTTCGATATTGGGTGGAACCTGCATACCAAGGTACGATTGTAATAGCACTGTTTGGATGGGGACAGACGACCTTACATGTTCAGTTTGAAGTCCTTCACGATGAAACATTCAAACCGTTACATTGGTGAAGACAGATATGTAATTTACTGGTACGCAAATGTCAAAAACATTCAGACTTCAAATTCATGTACGTCGCTTCAAATATACAATTTTCAAACTGTAGGAACCAAAACGGTATATGATTGCATGGGTGTTCTTATTTGATTTTATTTCAAGTCGGTACACATAAGGAAAAGACAACTATGTCCCAAAGTTACAATTTCATTTTCCTTTTCTATATCAATAATTGAGCATTTGTATTTTGCAGATTTAAATAATCATAGATATTTCACGGTCGCGGCTATACTGACGATAAGTTATTTTCCATCTATGACATTTTTTGCAATGTCTAGAAAAATGTTGAAACACAATTATAAGCCAAGCACGAACGGATCTATTTGGTCCAGCAAACTTTAAGCACCAAAAAATAATATAAAAATAACTTAAATCAACCAGTCCAGCGAAAACGTTTCGTCAGCAACGAGCAGAAAAGGCCCGTAGAGCCTGTACTGCTCCACTTCTTTGATATGTCTTCGGGAAGAGTTGTTTTTCAATAATATCACTTATCCTAAATAATTTTTTTGTATAATCTTCAATTTGGAATTCAACTGTATTTACAGTTTGCAGTTTACACTAAGTCAAACAAGCAAATCAAGTTAGTGATTGAAGTTATGAGCCCAACTTTCGACAAAATAAGTATAGTTAAAGACTACGTTTAAACCAATTATGACATTTGACATTGTTTTAATTTTAAAGAAAGCGATTAAAAAACAATCAACTTAACAACACAGGAACAAACATGCAAGTCAAACTTCAAGGCATTTTCAGGTACATTTATATTGTTCTATATGCAAACATCAAAAATATCAAAGTGAATTTCAAGGTAGTTGATAACTGAAGAATGATAACAACAGAACTTAAAAGGAACGCCATTTAATTAGTTGTGTAAGATTTCATCGATTTGGACGTTTAAGGTGTTTGAGTGATTGAGCGTCTCCATTAAAATGTGTTCCTCTCGTTCATATGTTAATTGGGTATTGCATATCTGATCATATTTAGTCAAAATAGGAAACACACTTTGAACAGGTTGACATAGGCAATTTGACATCAAAAACATTTACTTCTGGTGATATTTCAAAACCTATATATACTGTATAGCTCTTAAATTTCGCGAGTGTAAAATTCCGTGATTAACTGTCCGGAACTTATTCGAGAGATTTTATTTCGCGGATCACAAAACAATTTTGAAAGCTAGATTATACATCCATTGTATACAAATTTTGACGAGGTGTTAATTTTCGCCAATTCTGATGCATGTGTGAATTTAACGAAATCAAAACCCTGCGAATATTAGCAAATATACAGTATCTATATACTTAAAAACAATCCGACAATTTGACATCAAATGCCATTATTCAGAATGGCACATTATTTGACACCGGGGATAATACATCGGAAGCACTCTCAAGGTATAACACTCTACTAAGATTATCCAATTACCTGTAAAATCACCAAGTAAAACACCTGTTTTAATCACCAGTAGGAACATTACATAATTTACAGTAATGCATCCATGCTATTCAACAGTATCCTGACCCTTATCGTTCACAAGTTTTACGTGCCACTTATACAACCTCTTCAGCGCGATCGATTTAAACGGCAGTTTTAAGACCAATCAAGATTTATCACTATTGGGACTTCCTTACCTAACTGCCAACACGTACTATTAACGTACACCAGCGGTTATATTGTTTTGGCTTGTTTCAAAGCGTGGGCGTGTACGACTTATTTAATTGTCGTGTAATTGTCATGTCTTTGTGCCGTTTAATCGGTTAATGGCTATGTACTGTATTCTCACCATTTATCATATACGAGGTGTATTATATCATATTTATCAGAAGTTTTATCATTCGTTCTTTAAGAATTGTATGATTGACATTCCGATATCGGCACCGCGAGATTGTTCGCAAAATTACTGATGTATTAACCACGAGAAAAAAAAACCCCAAAAATATTCTATCATTCAATTGAATTTATGTAGTACTTTTTACAAACGTTAATTTGCTAAGCAGTGTGATGTGTTTTTGTGATATTTTGACAATTTCATTTTACCTTTATACAATTAGCTGAATAGAATAGTTGGTAAAAGGTATGCTTATTATTGCCTCCAGTTCATGAATCTAGTTCCAGGATTCGGTGGAATTTTGTTGTATCTTTGTTAAGACATGTTTACTTTCATACTCATTTTAACCTGCTTTAGATAAAAGAAAAAATGTTCCTAATTTGTTTAAATGCAGTAGCAATTAATACGGTATCGTATACATTATGAGCAATTAGAAACACCGATCCATGATAAGCTGTGCATCTATTTATCCGCTAACAAAGCTGTTTCCGCATTCTCTTGCTGGTATTTGATTATAGATCCCCGTCATCCTGTGAAGGTAGATTTACTTGGTACACGAGTCAGCCCTTTATGCTCGATTAGCGATACGTTACCTAGTATGAAGGTCTTTATTTTGATTAGCTACACATGTACATTCGCAATATGAAATTATACAATACAATTACATACAAATCAAAGAACCTGTCTTAGTGTAGCAACTATGACCAATTTGACTGAGGGGAGAGAAACCAGGCACAACAATTAGAAAAAGGCATAGCTATTTGTAAACATTTTCTTCATGTTGGAAAGTATGATTTATGTAAAGATTATTTTACACAACCAAATTATGTTTTTATGACCAAGCGTAGATGAATCTAATCAGTTCGGTGCAATAACTTTACTACTGTACATACGCCTAACAGCGTAGACGAAATGACCGATTTGTCATTTACCAACTCGTACAAATTGTTGTATGCATACGTCTTGTTGGTCATTAGTCTGATGAAGGTGACAGGGTACATATCATACTAGTCATCAAAACGTCACATAAAAAATAATTTAGTTGTGTAGATTAATATTTACATAAAGGCAGAGCTATTAGCGCGTTATTGATGATAAACGAAAATAAAATGGCAAAATAGTGTCTTTTTATGTTTATCTGTTTCGATATGTTTCATGAAGAAGAACAATGAGCATGTGTGTTACATTGCTAATTGTTAAGCATAAACTGCCACGCTGCTAATTGTTTAAAATACAATATAACACCGATAACTGTCTAGCAAACAATGTAATACTGCATAGTGTTAAACATTCACTGTAACACAGATAATTATGAAGCATATAATGTAACACTGCTAATAATCAATAATACAATGTGGCATTGCTTATTGTTAATCATACAATGTAACACTGCTTATTGTTAATTATACAATGTAACACTGCTTATTGTCAATCATACAATGTAACACTGCTTATTGTCAATTGTACAATGTAACACTGCTTACTGTCAATTATACATTCTAACACGATACGTTTGTAATACGCGTTTTGATTGGATATGGACCATGTTCTAATGTGCGATAGAACCATGATCAATCGTGATCAATCGTATCAAGCTCCTCCCATCGAGCTTAAGCCACGCCCGTTTCTACCAAAAACAAAATGGCGTCGTGACGGGGATCGTCTATCGATGAACATTCCACTGCATGATAGGCGTACGTCAAGTATGCATCAGAGCAAAGAGGACTGATTGAATGTATTAGCTGAATAAATTAAAATTAAAACGTTATCATATCATGTTCTTACCTCCATTTATTCATGAAACGTGAATTCCATCCATGTGTAGGCACCTCTAGGAATCAAAACAAACATTTCACTGTGACGGTGTCGTGTGCATCTGCACAAAATTTTAACAGATCTTGAAAATAACACACGATTTTGTCGATACGAATATATTTGCATGCATACTGACATGGAATTGTAGCCATTTTGTCAATGTTAATCCAACCATGTCGTTACTCGTATACATTCGTTCACGAAAATACTAGGCCTAAATCCAAATATTCCGCCTCGTCAACATCCAGACCAAGCGCTTGCCAGTACATGTATGGGCGTGGCTTAATGACCGACTTTTGAAAGCTTCCTTCTGATTGGTCAGTCGGCTATAGAAAGACACGTCACCAGCCAGGTCACAGAGTACTTTACTACGTACTTGTAGCAAGGAAATACAATGTATCTAAACAAGTTAGCGTATTAAATTTGTCAATGAGTGTTAGAATGGGGATAGTATGTTATTTTTCGTGTCTATACTGGCGATTAGAACATGAAATTTGGTTTAAACTCTCGACCTATCGGTCTCGAGTTCAAACCAAATTTCATGTTCTAATCGCCAGTATAGCCACTCAAAACAACGTACTATCCCCTAAATGTAACACTGCTTATTGTCAATCATACAATATATCCTCTGCTGTATTGTGTACTGACATCTAGTGAAACAAATTGATATGTCTTTTCCAGCAGTGGACACCTTTCACACGAGACCACCCAAGAAAGCCCACTTCAAAGTGATTGCATCAGATAAGACAATAGTTTACACGAACAAACACATATCCGGTCCTGAACACTCTACGCTGCCCTTGACATCTGGAATTGGGTACATTATATTCAAACATGCTTTTGCGCATGGATGACACTGCAAAATACTTCCGCTTCAATATCTTGATAGTCCCTTCCAAAGCTAATCAGACCCCTGGACCCGCTGCTAACCCCTGCCGTCATCCATACCACCTTACAATAAGTATATCCTTCATCCTTTAATTGGTATTCTCCTTTTCTACACCTCGCTTTTGCCCAACTCTCTCATTACCCTAAAGTTCAACATCACTGTAGCTAACCCTTTACTAGTACACAACTGTAATTAAAATGCATTTTCAGATATGCACTTTCAAAGTGCAACAATTGCAAGTCAGCAAAAAAAGAAAACACAGTCTGAATAGTATTTTAATTCCTTGTGTACTGCTTTAGTCTTGACTGAATCAATTCAATGTGATTCATCGAACAAAAATCACCTGTATTTCAGGTCCTACGACGCCGGAACGCACGAGAGCACTCGCACCCCCTCCCCACCCCAGACAATGGGTAGGTGATTATGATGTATGGGTTTATTCCTGATTAACGTAATTCATCAAAAATCAATAATAAATCCTAAAGTCGAACGCCTTCTGGATATTGACATCGATTTTGGATGAATAACCCTTATGTATAAGAGCTATTCAACTCTATGTGTTACTAAATATAAACTGCAAATCTGCTGTTTCTCGATACCACCTTGTTCCTAATGAAGAAACGACTTAATTGACACTAATACAACTATTCATCTGTAACAGCTTTTACCGTTAATACGACTAGCGTATTGGGGATCTGATTGTTACATATTTTCTCCATGAATAAATGTTTATTCCGACTAAAGTCTCGCGCTGCAGTTGTCGTATCTGATGCACAAGCCATAGTCAATGCAATCAAAACCGGACAGAATTTACAACCGATTTCATTGTAAACGACAGGATGTGTTAAGTAAATATATTTTATTTGATTTTCGGCTGATCAAAGTTTGTCGAAGATAAAGTGCTTCAGATATACATGGCTACGCTTATAATTGATCGCTATATCGCAATCGATTTGCCATTTTCGGAATTTCTGGAGAGCATGTTGTTCGACTACCATCAGCTATTTCAAATCGATCCGTTGTTTAAGCTCAAATTCTGGTCCAGAAATGTACCAACAGAATCTATTTAATGAGCCGATATATGCATAAGTGTACTTTACATATTCCGCATGCCATTTGTGTTTACATCTACAGACTTGAATATCCTTTGCATTTTGTCATAATCTATACCATATCGTTAATTAGGACGAATGTTGCAATGTTTTACCATTTTGCGTAGAAACCAAAATATGAATTGTATCTGGGAGTTACCATTCCGAATCAGAGTAATGCAACTTTTTGTGCTTACACTATATAAAGAGCGAAGGAACTGTATTTATATTTGAGCAATGTTACTGCACATGTATATAAGTAATATAACTGTATATAAATAATGTTACTGTATATAAGTAATGTTACTGTATATAAGTAATGTTACTGTGTATAAGTAATGTTACTGTATATAAGTAATGTTACTGTATATAAGTAATGTTACTTTATATAAGTAATGTTACTGTATATAAATAATGTTACTGTATATAAGTTATGTTACTGTATATAAGTAATGTTACTTTATATAAGTAATATGATAATATGTGAATAATGTTACTGATTATGGATACTGTTGTATTATATATAGTGAGGATTACGTCACCAATAATGGATAACGATACTGTACTACATGTACAAAAATAATTACCTATACTGTTTCTATATAATGTATAATGCATAATCTTACTTAATAGGGATAGTAATACTTATTAAAGATAATATTACTAAATGAGTATTATATCAATACATATATGAATGTATCGTGTTACTCTACATAAGCAGTGATATAACATATTGATTGTGTTACTTTATATAGAAAGCGTTTCTCTAATGTCCCTATACGTAAATAATTCGACTCTCAGACAACAGTATATCATTAGACATAGATATAGTTAGTGAATTGGAATTCTTTGTTTCTATATCACCATTTATATATCACTGCATACTATCAATTTTACCATGTGATAAAAAAAATAAAACAGATGCTGACAAGCCATACTAAATCCGATTCTAAAACGTCACGCGGATAATTGATTGAACAATTAATTTCAAGTGTACACAATATTGAACTCCTTAAAACATAACTTAAGATGCAACCCAATTCCATACATCACATTTCAACATCTTCCTATGCTCTCAAAACTCGCCTCAATAACTCAACTTAACACACATCAATTTCAACATCGTTTTGAACCCGACTGAATTTCCCAATCAAACTAATCAGATAATTATCGTTTATTGCTATCCTGCTTGTTGAAATCAGCATGCTAACATTAAATTCATTTGAGATTGTCACGCAACTTACACGGAAATGTACAAAACAGGATTTATTCGCGCCTAGTTAGCTTTCTCAGAGCTATGCACAACATTGTAAAGTTAGCTTCAAGACCGGGTCGATAGTCGGCGACTAGATGGCTCATCAATTGGTTGATCGTTCGTCTAGAGTTCGCAAGGTCCCGGGTTCGAACCCTGGTCTGGCTGGGTTTCTCCTCTCCTGCTACATTCTGAACGATGTACACTACAAAAGTCTACTTTGTATGGTAAGCTTTATCGGAGAGCTGTATTAAAACAATTCCGATGTTAGCTTGATCGGGATAATTAACACATGGTGTCTAGTTATACACACTCAGAGTAATGCACATACCAATCCCTCATGCCTGGTTAGCTTTCTCGGACTAATGTACTCATACATATCGCACAGAAATCTCCTATTATTTCATTGTAAGCTTTTTCAGAGGTGAACCACTTGTATGAAATATAAAAACTAAATCACAATAAAGTGTCCGAAAGAACTGACAAATAAATATTAATTGAATTATGTACATCCATTTGTTTTAAGTGTACCCTATGTTCCCAAGATATTGGGTAGTATGGATCGTTCATATTCGAAATATTGAAAGGTTGAAAGAAACAATGTTTATATTTTCCATCGTTTTCTGCTTGTCTGTCGCAAAAACATCTCTCTATGAACGATAATGTTTAACAATAAATTGCTGTGAAGATGTTTTGTAAAAACAAATCTTCCCATTACTTATTCATAGTATAACTTATCAAAACAAATAAACACCCAAAAGGGAAAAAATATAACAAAAAAACGCAGAGTTGTAAAAACTGAAAAAGGATATCCTGCAAAAATATGAATGTACATGTAGGTACGACAGGTATGGGGTTACGCATCTTACACTATACCATCCTTAACAAGGTGAAATAAACATTTAGCGTGTTCATTCATGGTCGGTAATACTTAGCAACTTTATTAGGGGGTGTTCTTATAATTATATAAACATCAACATTTCCTACGTAGAAATCGGATACATATGAAAGTGTCAGTGTACTTAACTTATGTGAGGTCATTTAGTTCAAGCGTTTTATCTTTTTAGCCCAACAATTGTCATGTCCATCATTATGATGGTCACACTCCGTATACATCGTTATAAAACCACGCATGCGCCTTGACCAAGTATTTGCACTGTATATGTCCAGTACTATACATATGCAATTAAGCTTAGCAATGCACTGAACTCTAAGAAAACAAATACTCCAGCCATGAAAAGGTGCACATGCCCGTTGGAGCAACATCGTACTTATTTATCTGAAGATATAGAAATGAAGATAAAAAAAAATGAAATATACGCGAGTAAGAATCCAATTCTGAACATAATGTTATCAATCTTTATCCAAGAAACATGTATAATCCTTATTAAGCTTGCTTAGTACATCTACTTTTCACCCACCCACTCACCCTCACCCCCTATCCCCCTTGTTTTGGATTTAGAATTTCTAAATGCAAAATTGGTGAAAAAATGGATGTTTCAAGTAAGTAATTTATCAAATATGAAACAGCACACGTGTAATTGCAAGAAAGCAATTGAAAGTTTAATTTTCTTTTCGAGACTCTAATCCTGGTCTTATGAGCGCCGACATCATCATTTATCAGGCTTACTCCTGCAGACAAAGTGTTGGTCTGATGAAGTGAATTGCCGAACTATGGTATTGTTTTGTAGAGAGCGTTAGAGCTACATAATACTTTAAAACACGGAACCATAGAGGAAACTAGGTTGGTTTACATACTATATTAGTCAAAATCACACCTATATGACTGATGGGTATGGACAAGATGACAGGTCATGAATATTATAATTGCAATTATGCTTAACATTTTGAACATTGGGCGTGTTGAATGTAGGCGTGTCAGAAGTGGTTATCATTAACCAAGCACATGCTTAGTACTACGTCACACATCACGTGATCGTGTAACAACTCTCTAAGTAATCATAATTACCAGGTCGACGGAAAACTGCCCTATAAACGTTATCTAAATTCTGAAAGCGACGGGATATTTGCTAAGGCACAGCAATGTCTAAACAAAACCATTCTCTGGAGAATCGTGGAACTGGTCTTGGAGAATGATTCTGAAACAGATAATACACAAACATGCTTTGGACAGCCCATATGTGTTGAGGTAAAGCTATATTTCTCTGACCCAACACCGGAAATCCCAAACAATGTTTGACATCTTACCTGAAAACTCACGAGTAGAAATAAATAAGCTGGAAAGCCCTATAAAAACGTTATGATATATATATATATACGAAATTATCTTTTTATTTGAATTGGTGTTTTATCCGCTGACATGTGTTACGGACGATTTTTTGTTTTAAATTTTAACACTTATCAATCTCCATCGCACTATATTTACATACACACTGTCGACTAATGAATCTAGCATTGCTCCGGGTGCTACAGGTGCGTCAATCTGTAATTAATTAGGAATTAAGTACATATAACGGTAAACAACAAAACACACAATCACAACAGCGCTCAAAATAGATATCCATCTTTTGAGGTCACTGGGGTCGTTCGAATAGGTCACCTTCGTTGCACGTTCATGCACACATGCATGTCTGCCGTGTTTGAATTGGTTACGTTCGCTCCGGTCTACTTGTAATGCATATTTCATTTATACCTTGTATATGCCCAGATGTTATATCGGGGCTGGGGTTGGAACATGGGTGCTTAGCATTAACCTATTTTGCCCTTGCATATTCACGTCTAGTCAGGGGGTTGATCCCCGATCGCCTTGGTGGGGAGCGAGTACGTATAACTAGTATCCAGTGCAGCAATCGACCTCAATCTGTCGTGCGCTAGAAATTGTGATATTCAAAACTACTTAATCTAAAAGTTATAATTTCGTTAAAGGCCCAATATACGTAGCTTTCGGCAAAACTTGAAGCGAAAATCAAGCCTAATAACTTTTTATATTTATAGATTTAGTTACGATGAAATGATATCAGCAATATTCAAGATGTATTCTTACGCGGTTACCGGTACAGCAGCAGCTAAAACTCTGTATTTGGAAGCATGCGTCCATTTTGAACTGTCTTCTAACTTCGGCTTGTAGTTGAAACACCTGAATTATTTTCAATTCTTTGTAATTTTCTGTCAAAAGTTTCTTGTTAGTTACCGCTCAGATTTACTTCGTTTTAGGCTTATTTTTGCATGCTTATCATCTGGATCTTTTTCTAGAATTTTTCAGAATCAAGCAAAATTTCCGGAAGGTACGTATATTGGGCCTTTAAAGTAACGACGACTAATTCATAGGAATGAAACTTGAACTAACATGTAGCCCTTGTCAATATTACATTATAGCCGCAATATACTGCTCAGCTGGAGAAATTTTCTCTTTACATTTGTAGCACAATCGGTTGAACGTAAGACTAGTTGCCAGAGATTTCGGGTTCGACTCCTTACACATATTTGAAATAATGACTTCTGTTACATATGGCGCCTACGTAGGGACCCGGGAAACCGCTGAAAAAACGTAGTCCTTGTTGAAACGTCCACGGCTTGGCAAAAGAACAAGTTAGTTCCTAAATATAGCATCGCGTTTAACACTTTGTCGGTGTATAAATACGAATAAATTCAACTTAAAACGGTTCTTATCAAAACCGATAAACTCCGATGGGAATAGTATTTATAGTTCGTTCGATTCCTGATTTTCCGGAGTGTCAAACTTTACACAATAAACATATCTTGAGGTTTTGCACTAGTTTAACCTTTGTAACTCATAGGCTACCCCCTTTAGGGCCTTATGTCGCCGATCTTCAATGTAAATTGTGAGAACGACAGGGTTTATTAGGATTAACAGCACAAGTCTTTGTCTACGAAGATAAAAAAGCTACCTAACGAATCAAATAAGCATATATAAAATAAGTATCCATATATATTACATGGAAATTACAATTACATTTTAACACAAATTAAAATTTGTGCATAGTGGTATAACAAATAAAATGGTTCAACATTATTTTGTACGTTTCAGACAACGCTTTCGTTAAAGTCTATGAAAGAACAATTCATATATTGAAAAATACTTCATTTCTGACAGTGCTTTCGTCTGTTCGAGCATTGCATTGACGGGATGACACTGTGGGTTTCATGTTTATTTAAAACGTTTGTTTCAGTAATACAAACAAACATTCCTTAGAGAAAAAAATCATTTTACAAAGAATCTATAGAATAGATATGACATTTTGAAAGTTTGGTGACATACTCTTTACCCCAGTGTCAATTTCATATCACAGATGTCATGAATAAAATGCCTTACGCGTTTTGCTTAATTGCTTTTTGTATCTTCATTTATAAAATGTCACATTCTGAAGTTGTCGGCATTTATTTTGAATAAGGAATTTTAAAACTGGAATGTTCCGTTCCTCGGGTGTATTTTCGTGTTTTCATTGTGAACGTTTAGAGTACGGTGATGTATCCAATGTCAGTCCCGGCGCTACGCGATAACTTGTCAACATCACGACAAGCGTCTATCAGACACTGACCACCGACGGAGATGACACCGGAAGTGTCAACACGCCATTTTGAAGCATCCACGGGGGTCGCACTAACAGTAACCTGATATAATTCCACCCACAGTTTTACTGAACACGATACAGAATGACAGGATGTCAATATTTACGTAACTGTGTCCATTCCTGGTTTCTCACGTGCTCGACACATCTGCTGAACACTCTTAGGGATTATCTGTCGCTGCGGAGTTGCACCTGTTTGATAAGTGCAGCATGCGTGCGCAGGGATCGGGTATCCCTGACTTCAACAGCTGTCAGACTGACTAGCTAGCTTCATTAAGAAAAATTACATGCACATGAAATTAAGAAATTGACACGCGCTGCTGACAATTCGAAACTGAGTCTATTCATAAACCGACATATGATCCATGCGTCATGGGGAGCTTAAACAAAGCACGTGTTAGACTGCCGCTGTCAGTTTTGACCGGCGCGAATCTGAAATTGACGTCATTGAAATATTTCACCTCTGCATCTATTCTAGAGACTGGATTGACAGCGTAATGTATTATATATTGACCAAAACCTATCTGAATCTGACAGGAATCAAATAGCTTGCTATCTGCACAGCCAATCTACTACTCCACAACATGTTGTGTCCATTTCGTCAAAATTGATCCTACAAGCTTTAGACACGACAATCGGACGAGTAAACAGCCAGCATCCGATATGTCGTTGATTTCAGCCAGTGATGATGAAAGCTATCAACATACATGTAGCTTTCCATGTAGTCCTTAATTAGTTTTCTTCTAAAGTCTGTGGCGTCCTGTTTACACATTTATAAGCGCGTGAGAGCTGTATTTGACAGTCTGGTTACGGCTTGTGGCCCGTCACCATTGTCTCTGCACATCATGGCCGTCGCCAAAGAAAAAAAATCGTTCTTTATCGACAGAATCAGAATGATACTCCCAGAGTGCTGACTTAGATTTATATCACCGCAAAAGTACACGGATAAATTTCGCATGTTATTGGGAAGTGTAACTCGTGTCATCGATTGCAACGAGTTTGATATTTTATTTCTCATATAAAATGAAAAATAAAAAAGTCGATCTGACGTTGTGACCAAGTTTTTTTTTTTCATTTTATAAGTTGTCATAAACAAATATATAACAGATATATAAGTAAATAATCCCTGCATTCCGAATTATACAGAAATATTTAATCAGTTATTAATTTTGATCAATAAGTGTCGGTATTATAGTTCAGTAAAAAAACTTTTTACAAATGTAGCATGACTCGGCGTTTGGTAGCACGTAAACAGCTTGCTGTCATTGAGAAGAAACGGACCCGGAAGTTGGTTTTGTTTTATTTTAAAATACCACCTAGAATCTTTCGCTTTGACGCGTTAAATTCAGAGGTAATAATTTGGCGGGTATAGTTTGTAGTGTACAAATTGAATAGGTGTGTCCCTGCTATCCGAGATGTATATGTATTAACAATATACGTACATATTACTGTACATTCGTCTCTGAAGGTTGGTTGCCTAGCTATTCCCAGACAGTTTATGAGAGGAGGTGACGTTATATCACGTGCTGAGGAACACACTCGTAAGTCATCGTTTTAGATGCAGTGTTGACGAGATAGATTTTACCCCCTCCACGCAGCAGCTGAAACCACTAACGTAACACCGTATAGACGCTACACGTGGCGTGATGAAAACGCCATCTATCGGCAGCACATGGGATTCAAGGTTCGGGTAGCATGGTAGTTATTACGTATGTACAGTATATACAAACATGTTGTATCTTTTACTGACATGCCATTAAACAAAACCAATCATATATGTATATTTCAAAAAATAAAATATGGATATTATCTAAAAATTTAAAACAATACTTCCAAACAACGAAATTCTCGTGTATCGGAGCACTTGTATTTGAGGTTTTTTGTTCTGTGTAAAGGGTTAGAAAATAAGAATACTCCTGATCTCAAGGTAGGTGCTACAACATACAGTGTATAAGTTAAGACAATGTCGAGGTTAAGTTTTTTGGAAACCACGGGCTGTTCTTCCCCAATAATCTCCCGAATTGAGATTGCTAACAGTTAGCGACAAATTTATAAACTTCAGGCATACACATATCATATTTCATTTCTGAATGATACAAGGTGGTAGAGTCTGCTGGTGATGTTTTAGTCCCCAAGGTTTTCTGGAGCCTTGATAGCTACAGTTGTCTCATGTGAGTAGTGGCATGGTTCACAATATACACATTTTTGTAGTACATGATTTGAAGTGATACAGTTTTAGTTTTTTTAACTTTCTGCTTCAATATTTGCTTAGAAAATTTAGATTCCCACTCTTCAGTTGTTCCCTATCAACACTGACGAGTCCTACATTATAGAAGGACGAAACAGCTGCATGATGCAGTGTAATTGTAGCAGAGTTGCTAATATGGAACCCTACTTGATTTGCTTCCGTTACGAACAATTCGGATTGCCCAACATTCCGGATTAGCTTGTAAATTATTCTTTTCAATAACTATGTACGGAATCGAATTTTCCTTGATTACCGAGTTCCGGATGGATAGCGTTCGGAATGATAACTGACTACGACGAAGAGTTCTGGCATCGCATGCAATGCAACTAAAATGTTTTATGATTTTTTTAAGAAAACAAATCTGTTATCCAAATTTGTATTCATTTTCTTTCAAATCGAATATTTTACTGTGATTGAATCTTAAAGTTATATGGGCAGGGAAGCTAAAAATTCACATTAAATCAATCTTAAAGACAAAAAAAATCCGAAGCTGTAATTCAAAACCGAAAGCAGTGCATTTGCACGCATAGTCTGTATGAATGTAATACACGTGTATAACGCACCCACGGAGTGATTTAGGATGTAGCATTCAAAATATCTCTAATTGAGAGCTATAAGCTGTCGAAAAATGCATTCAATCTGCTCCTGAATATAGAGAAATGATCAGTAGGCTCATACAATGTATCTATCATGGAATAGGATATCGAAGTCCTGTTACAACAAAACCGTCGGACCATCTGGCGCCAGGCAATCGGTACGTAACTACTGCACCGTAAAGCTATCCACTATTCTCTCTAGTCTACCAACTGTTCAAATTCATCTTACGGTCCGCGCTGTGAGAAAGAAAACGATATTTCTCAGATTGACGCGAGATGTAATATTTTACTGATAAGGATAAGATAGTGTATGTCCCGTTCATTGAATATAAGGTTTAATTTAATGTTTGAGGAAATCTTCAAATTCAATTTAATTACATTTTTAAGTCCCGAAGTCTTGATAAGACAAGAGCAGTGTTTACTAAGTAAGCAGTAACGCCGCGTGTGAATATATTGGGACACTTTCATTACACTAATACTGTTGTTCGAAAGTAAACAACAACTCTTCGTGTGATAAGGTCAGACACGGTATGCGATTTTATATTGTCTTTGTTATCTAGACGTTTGTTTAGCAACGCATTCCAACACTCTTCTTCAAGAGTTTATCGAATGATACAATGGAGGCGGGAACAAATGAAAGCGGTCACAATTTGAGAATGAGGTTACATGTACACTTTGGGGTGAGGGGGTAGGGGGTAAGCTAGGACTTTGGTTTTTCGTGCTTGTTAGGAGGGAAGAAGGGGTTCAGGACTTAGGATTTGAGTTTTTTTTCACGGTCTGATACGGGATGGGCGGAGAAGGACCTTATACCAACTTGTTCACGGTCCAAGATGGGAGTTTTTTTTATATATTTAGTTGAGTGTGGGAGATAAAAAAGCAGAATGGGTGAGTGGGTTATAACACGGAGTGAAGTTTTAAATGGAAGTTCCACGTTTGTGACTTAAAACTTTTTTCGGGGGGGGAGGGGGGGTACCGACGGGAGGGTAGGGGCTTAGGACTAATCTACAGACAGGACATCAAGGTAATCACGTCGTCACATGAGTACAGATAATCTTTTTGTCAGAAAGCAGGGAGGGGGTAAGTTTAAAGTTAGAGTCCACCTCTTCGTATCGACACAACAGGGGCGTATCAAATTGTGGTCAATTTGTAAAGATACATAATATCCATTCGTACAAATCTTACGACAGATACTCTCATAAAGTTGGAATTTGAACTTTGATTGCTTTGCGGTAAACTTGGATATGAATGGACTTAGGCTGTAAAAATGTTGGAATATACAGATAGCTTATGTTGACAATATGTAAATTTTTCGTTTGATGAATAATGCATATGGTCTTTGCACCAATATAGGTATTTATTAACATAATCCATTTTAAGAGTCTATTGAAAAGAAAAACTAATATCCTCCAATTTGCACATGACATTACAAAGAGCCCGGGTAATTAAAATATTCGCGTTCCTCCCTAAACCCCGCCTATTCGCCTAGATATGATGTATGCAGAGATAGGTTCGAATTCCCATCCTGGTACATTGTACATTTAGATCGTGAACCGTTAACTCTCTCTTGTTGGTTTTAAATACACCGCCATAGACATTTTTAACCAGTACGACAGCAGTAAGATCGACATATACAAAGCAGCATGATGATGTTTGCATTGAAAGCTAATTATTTGTAATATTGTTAAGTATAAGACATTTTCCCCAGTTGTCTTTTATATACTAGTATATAGTATCTGGCCTAAAGCAATGTCGCACCTGGTAGTTCCCTGTAGAATTTAGTACATTCCACTGATTTCGTTAAAAACGAATATGCAATAGCAGTGTGTCCGAATTTAATCAACTACATTTGCTAAATACCAGAACTAAGTACAGTTTTCTAAACATATTTCTGGGTTCAATTGCATTCAATACACTACGTTGCAGAGCTGTTTGAATATGCGACGTATTTGTGATGTCACCATTTCTATGAAATTGACATTGCCTGGGGAGATGCTCAGTTCGCAGATTTCATTTCGTCTTTTAACACCCCAATAACATGAACTAGATCTGCACTAAAATACATGATACATCATTTTATATCCCGACACTTCCAAGAAGTTACGAAAATTATCATTATTTAAAATTAAAGTTTTTTTTAGATTTTTATTTTTACATCATACGAAGCGGTGTTTTTCCAGATTATGTGACAGCACCAGTTTCAATCCCGATCTACTGTAAGGAACATTTAACAGAATGTACCTGTCGTTATATGATTCATCAACCTAATTCATGGATATTGACCTTTTATTTAGCATAGGACCCACATACACTTAGCTTACCGGCACCAGTGTTAAAATTAAATATACGATCTTTTATGCGCCTTAATCTTCTCCCATACAAAAGCCTCTATGTTGACTAGAGATTCACAAGTCACTACACTAAATATTGACAGGACCGGTTACAAAGGCAATCACTTCAAAATAATGTATAAATAAACATTAAATTGAAATTTCAAAATATGCCGGGCATTGTTGCAACGTACAATACCAAACATGGGGCCGATTCAGACGAAATCTCTTCAAATACCGCCCCATGGGTTATAATGACGGGTATTTAAGTTTTTTTCGGTTCGATAACTCCTCGAAATTAACATATTGACAATATTCCGAGGAAATTTCCTTTGCTTAAATTTCTGTTATAAATCAAATTTAATATATTGAAATTAATTATATACAAATATCTGTGCTTTATGGCTAGCTTTATATCATAATATACATATATTATATTTGTTTGTGCGAACGAGACTTTTTCTTAAATAACCTTCGCCCTGGCGCCTTAAATCTATATAAAAAACACAGATTTGTGTATAAACATTACTGAAAACTACAGAAACAAATTTATTCAGAAAGTAAATCTTTAATATAGATATATATATATATATAACCATGTGAAAAAAGTTTGTTTCCATATGTAGGTAATTAAATAGATAAAATAAATAAAAAACAAGACGGCCGACTTCCAAACGCTCCTCGGAGCTCTTCAGGAACGTTTCATTTCTTCAGGAAAGCTGAAGAGCTCAAACGAGGGTGAAAGCCTTGGAAGTCGGTCGTCTTGTTTTCGTTTATTTTATCTATATATCCATGTATTCATAAGTACAATTTATAATATATTTCGGTCGTCTTGTTTTCGTTTATTTTATCTATATATCCATGCATTCATAAGTACAATTTATAATATATTTCAGTCCTTTTTTATGTCCAATTAAAGAGAATTAAGCAAAATAAGGTTTTGCCATTATGAAAAATACAGTTGATTATTAAAAAAAAATAAGTGCAAAAGAAATTCGTTTCAACATACAACAAATTCCCTTCAAATAATTTCCCATGTTGCATTGTAATTGTATCTTTTTTGTGCCTCTAGTGCAACTGTTAACAATTTCAAAGAGATTATTTGAACCGAAGCGAAGGCGTACATAAGTCCTTAAATCCGATTTCAAAAATCGATAAAATTCAATTTTCTTTAAATCGCTATTATACGGATTCGATCGGGAAGTCAATTTTAACAATACGGAGTAACAAGCGTGCATTAGATAGAATTATATTCAAAAACTAATCTGACAAACCCCTAATTAAGTGTTTCCACGTGTTTATTTCATCTGATATTTGAGGTTATATACAACTGCTTAATCTGGTGTAACTTGGTTGATTTCTACCATTAACGAAGAAGAAAATTCTGGCGCATCAAATTTATTGATAATTCAATTTTACAAACATTTTATGAACTACAAACATCAATTCAATCTATCTCTTCCATTGAATAAAGGTAATATTAAACACTTTGATACAGACGAATGCCTGTAAGCAATGGATCGGCTTGGCGTTTATTTATTCTCGTTTTAGACGAGAACAAAACGAGACTTATAATCTGGACGTTCAATATTCATTTTGTTTGACATGTGGGCCGAATAAACATTAATTCAGCCAATGACATACTTTCCCCAAAAAATACTCATATTGCATTTTAATTGTGTTACAGGTCATTCTGTGATTAAATTGCATGGCGAGCTAAGATGGCGACTTCATTAAACATTATGATGAATTTGCCTCATTCAAGGCGGGAATAAGACGGAAAACTGCTAGTAAATCTTTCAAATCAAATGAGTGTTTCCTGTATTTCAGTTTTGTTCTATAACACGATTCTTTGCCATAACTTCAATATGCAGAAGATTTATTTGCCTGGGTTTTAACTTCATATTGTTTGAGAATAATGTGACATTTAAGTGAATCTCAATATAACGAGGTACTTTATATCCAGCAGAAAATTTCCCACAACTATCAAAATATTTTATTCCAGCTTTGGACATCTAAGCTAATAGTATACATTTTTTTAATAAAAGTGATGGGTTGAGATTAAATAAACCAAACTGTGAAGAAACCGATGCATTAGTTTTCCAACTGACTACAATGTGCAATATAATGATACAACCATCGGGTATATACGACTACGCACTTCGGAGTTTTAAGAAAAAGCCAAACTCTGCATTTTTGCAGCTGAGAATCTACCGTTTTGATAGTATAGACGTTTTTGTATCCCAATGCACGATATAATGAGATGATGCACCAGGACTGTGGGTGTAGAATCTAGGGTATTGGGTCATGTCCTCTGAGAAGACGACATCACAAAGACGGAAATAGATCTGTAACATCCGTTACAATAGCTTTTGTTTCCTTTACCGCCATTTTACTGCAGCTTTATAGCCCCCCCCCTGCCTCTCCTGGCACACGTAATGTTTTCCCATTGTCTAACGCTTGGCCCTGTACACGGCCTTATTGTGTTGACATGTCGTTAAGACCACATTGTATACATAAAATACATATAAATTGGATTTAACGTAAATTCTCACTATTCTGTTTCATCGGTTTTCTTGAAGTCAACAGACATGGCCCTATGTTTAAACTCATTCGTCGTACATGTAGCAATTTGTTTTTTTCTCATCGTCTGCCAGTATGTGTTTTCGTCACGTGGTCCCTGTTGTCAAATACATACATCGGTTATTTTCGTCTCATGGTCAATGGGATAGCTTTTAAGAATTATGTACGAAACATCGCAAGACTATGAATTACCACTCGAAGATGTTTAGAAGTCCCGAAAGACTTCTAGTCACACATGATAAGTACCGCCGGTTGTATTGTAGATGACTATTTCACACGTATTTGTCTGGTCTTATGTGTTTACGTGCCGAATGATTACCGTAAATATTGTACATGAAGGCGACAATATTTTACGCAGGCAAAGAAGAAGATTCATTTGCGTAAATGACAAATACAAACGTCTGTTGTGTGAAATCGAAAGATATTCAGCTATATGACGCCATCAACTATATATTGATTATATATATACAACTCTCTTACGGATCTCCGCTTGGAATTGTTTTTAAAAAACTGGTTTATGGTTTTGTTGACGCTACGATATTTTCGAATTTTTCTATCTATAAAAGGAAATAACACAGCCTCCCCGTTCCGTAATAATTGAAAACGTTATACTGTACCACGCAGAATTTCCTGTATCTAGTTATCAAGGAGGGATACGTTAATAATCGTCTTAAGAGATAGACATCAAAGGCAGCATCAGCGTCAAATATCACCGGTGTCAGACCGGAACAGTGGGCCACTGCTTTCATCAGCACAAAATAGCACCGGTGTAAGACCAAAACAGTTGACCACTCTTTTCATCAGCACCAAACAGCACCGGTGTAAGGCCAGAACAGTGGGCCACTGTTTTCATCAGCACCAAACAGCAACGGTGTCAGACCGGAACATTGGCCCACTGTTTTCATCAGCACCAAACAGCACCGGTGTCAGACCGGAACATTGGCCCACTGTTTTCATCAGCACCAAACAGCACCGGTGTCAGACCGGAACATTGGCCCACTGTTTTCATCAGCACCAAACAGCAACGGTGTCAAAACGGAACAATGGGCCACTGTTTTCATCAGCACCAAACAGCACCAGTGTAAGACTGAAACAGTTGACCACTGTTTTCATCAGCATCAAACAGCACCGGTGTCAGACCGGAACAGTGGGCCACTGTTTTCATCAGATTCAAGCAGAATTGAAATAAATGATATTTCGCAGGTTTTGTGTACGTACGCAGCTGCATTACCAAAAGCACATTAGTATTAAATGACTACTCATCATACCTACTTAAACGTAAATAACACATCACGGATTTTAACTCATACTCAGTCTGAGCTACAGACACATAGCTACAGCTGGTGGTACACAATAACTACTTTTATTCAAACCGACAACTTCAACTTGTATCCGGTTACAAAAAAAAAGACAAATTGTTGCCAATCATTTACATGCTTCTCTCAATATGTTCCTTTGGGTTAAGCGATTGATATTTGTTCTCTAAATATGCGTTGACTTCTTATATGTTTTTATACTGCTGTCAAGTGTTTACTTCGGAGTTTGTTTGCATCAACAAGCAAAATCTGAATGAATGCTTCATTCCTCCGAATTTAGAATGATCTGTTGTCAAATTGATATTTCTTTTTATCCATGTTTGCTTCATTGTGTTGCATAAGGTAATGATCTTGAATTCAAGTTAAAATCTTACTTGCAATTTCAGCTTATTTAAGTTGATATATCGCGATCTCTGTTTAAAATAATGAATGGAATCAGAGAATATATCCCAATGTCTACTATAACACTTATTCCTACAGGAGAAAGATTTGTAATGACGACAAGTGTAAAAATTGTAAGCACACGAAGTAATGTCAGGAAACTCACAGTTAGAACTAGAAATCTTGTAAACACATTCAAATAAAAATATATTGAATGAAAATTGGGTCTAAGTGCAACTCTGCAGTATACCGGTTAATGATCAATGCTGAAATCAATGGCATACATGGAAGTCCCTCAGAAAGCATTCTTAAATATCCATCTGATGTTTTGTCATTCTAACAACTTTGTTTCAAAATTTCTCCTGTGTATTTTCACACGTTACAAGCCAATATAAGGAGTGTCTCTCGTTTTCAAGACTCTGTCATTCATTGGATGCTACGACTAAAGTAGGTTCTTGTTCCCCACAGACGTAATACAGCTTAACAATGTCTCCTTGCGCCTCCAGGTTTGTGTGAATGTTTTGGAGTTTGTTTTACTGTTTATGTCAGCGCTTAATCAATTCAAATGGCTCCCTAATTAAAGACAGTTGTTTAGTTCGAAATTGGGCTTTGTGAATTGACAAAATGTAGCATGTTTATACCTTTTCTGATGCCTTCCTTAAAATAAAGACGGATATATTTAATATGTTCATATGTATGCCTTCTTTATATGATTTAAAATAGGTACTTCAATTTTCGCTTTGAGGACGTGACATTTACATGGACGTGACAAAGATTAACATGACACGTGTCGTCGATGAAGCCGTCGATGTCGTCGGGATACCTGGTCTGGAACTCTTGCACTTTTTAAGAGTATCCGTGTACACTTGTCCTTTATTCATATTTTGTCCATATATATAATTTACTTTATTGTGAGTTCGGATTCTGGTTTTGTTCCGTCATTTAGAAACACAAAATTAACATGGTGACAAGTGAATATCACAGTGAAATTGAAGCATACTCAAAATCGTTCGAACTATTGTTTATTCCTTCTATAATCTACAAGTACATGCACATCATACACAGTCCACGATTTCATGTGAGTTCCTAAACATAACAACCGTTCTTAGGTCTTCAACTCAAACACCCCGGAAATCAAGGCTTGCAGAAATGTTAAGCATTGTCCTTTGTACAGTTATTGGACCTACCGATACGATGGTTCTGTAACGATCATCGTGTACTTCTACTTCCTCCTATAGTACGGCATCATCCCCACTCTTCTTGTCACTCTGTAGACTTTCTCTTACACTGGCGACACGTTAGATCGATAGCAGAAAGGCTTACCCCGTTCCAAATATCCATTATGTATTTTAACACAGAACAGTTTACACGTCGGCTGCGATACTCGAGTATGTTTGTTCTGGTTCATTATTACTCTAGATCTGTCAGTGACTGCTACCCCTATCTTCTCACACACATTCACATAACAACAACAATTTGTTTTTCTTATCGTGAAAAACTCCAACAGAACAAATGAGTTTTGGTAACAACCGTTATATGTATGACAAATTACAAAACAAGTTTGAACACAGCCCTGATACTGCTTGTGTTAACATATATACTAGCTACGATTTATATTGGTAGGCCGACTGCACATAAGATATGTTTTCACATAATCTGAGCGGAAAAGCATACCATGATGGTATGTACCAATATGGAAGAAATACATAACGCATTTGCAACAATATTGGTAATATAACAAAACGAATACCAATATGATTAAGCAAGGGTGACGTAACACACACATATGCTGCACGTCTTTAATCTAGTAATAGATACAGTATGCCGAAAAAATGAATTAAACTGTATCATACAGCTGTTTCGTCCTCCTAGGACTCTTCAGTGATGCTAGGGGCCAAAAGGTAGGAATCCAAAATTTCTAAACTAATGTGAAAGCAGAAGGGTCAGTTGCGTAAAACCCCTTTAATTTATGAATTAAGAAGTAAAATTAAACTAGTTCTGTATAATTTCAAATCGTGTACTACGAATATGAGTATATTAAGTTAACAATGCCAGATATTGATTATTAGAATTCTGATTACACTTTCTCTTTAAAACGAAAACATGCTTGCAGCATACGTTCTTATTGTGTTAAAGAGAAATTTATTGAAAATATATTCGATCTCAACGGTATCCTTAAGCAAAGACATAAAACCTCTCCGACAATGCCGAGATTTCTCCATTTAGCGATAAGCTGCACCACTTTGAAAATTAATTTTGTAGGCAGCATTGATAATCTATGACTTGCCAAAAGGTGTTCCGAACGTAAGATTCATGATTGGACTATCAATAGCCGATTAACTCCGTTCTACTTCCGTTATAAAAATAGTCACAGCAGTATCAATTCAATCGCTTCCTGTTTCGAGATAAAACAAGCACGTTTCGTCAGTGGAGTTGCTCTGGAATCAATATTCACCCGGGCCATGCAAATGTTAAGCCTCTTATCAGACGGCATTGCTTAAACAGAATTTGATTCTGCAAAGCAGCTTCCTGTAGACAGAAGTTTGACAACAGGAAGACAAGTGACAAACCGGATATTTCGATGTCTATCCGTGATCAAAACCAAGACAAATTAATTTAACTAACTTCCCCAACTGAAGGTCATTTGTCGAGTTTTGGCGGGAACGTACGTTGTTACTCAATAAAAAGTAATACCAGTACTTTGTTTTGATAATTGTGTTCTTATCAAGCATGCAAAAATCTGAAAACCTAATATCGATTTCTTAAATTCTAACAGAAATGTAACACAGTGTTCAATACTATTGAAATGACACTTAGAAAATACTGCAAAGTTTTCTTCTTCTTTTTTAATTTTCTTTCGTGATATTTCGTAAAGAATTTGAAAAGAAGCATCGACTGGTCTCTACGGTTATAGCCTTCAAGAGCGTTGTTTGTATTGTTAGGATAACAGATATGATCATTTAAGGACGTGTCAGGTTGGAGTGATAGAACTAAGACGACATATCGTGGAATGGGGGCGGGGGGTGAGGGAGGCACCTACATGTGGCAAGTAACCAATGGCTGCCCAGCATATAGGCCTCGAACCCGCGCCCTTGTTGTGGAGAGCTAGGAATCATAGATGTTCTTTATTGAACGTTCTTCTTAGGTTGATGAAAACCAAGTATTGACTACAATAAAAAAAAATATCAATTTATCGACGAAACCAAGCAGTACTGTTTTATTATTCTTTGCTGCACGCAAGAGGTCAATATGTTTTACAAGAAATAAAACTAGGATAATTATAGTAATACTAGTGCTTTACATCAATTATTTGTATTGGGATTTGGTAATATTTCCAACAGCTTTTCAGCTCGGGTTATTTGCACTGGAATGTCGTACACTATGAGGTACAGGCAGTAGTCATTATGGAGTACAGTTCCCTATTGTGTGATATGAGCCCTAGCAACACGCAGCTTGTTCCAAAAAGGCCGAAATGGACAAATTAATTAGGGAAATGTTCCTACATTTGTCTAAAATCAATTAAATGAAACATTATCACCATTAAGGGAATCAAACAGAATCTTCACTCATGTCTCAAAAGCATGTAGTAGGCCTATATAAACCATAACATGGCGCATGAATATACCCAAATCGAATTACGGTTACTATGGCACACTTCCAAATGACGATTATCGAGCTTTTAAATTCATTATAATGTCAGTGAATTTCACATCAGTCACTGTAGTCTGCACGCACACCAGGTACGTCGTTGATGAAGACCTGAATACAACTGCAATGTGTGGTTCTTTTATGTGCATGATATACCCAAATCTGAGCATTGATCGCGACTCGGATGGAAGAAATATGGGACTGAATACTTACTACTCGAACCCCCAGTTGAGTAATTGCACACGATATAGTACGGTATAGAGGAAATTGCCTTTATCTATCTTCATTTCATCACAATGTTCAAGGTCTATCCTGTGTAGTATTCCTTAATTCATTTGTATACCACGCGATACATTAAGTTAACCTTACTTTCACACGCAATATCATGTACAACAGACCCTGCTGAACCTCATATTAGGTTAATATAAATAGTGATTTATTCTGTAAGAAGGTAATCTCCAAATAACCTGTTTTCCCTATAGAAACGATTCCATATCAAATATAATGTCTAGGTGTCTAATAAAGACGCTCAGTCATGTTCTATGATGTCTTAGCTCTTGTTCACTGAGCACTATGCAGTCACAGTCTATCGCTTAGCATTAGGGTGAATATGTGGTTAAATGGACCTATGAAAACAACTGATATTGACCGAGATAAAGTCGAGGTCTTAAAATTCAAGTACAATAGAGGATAACAGTTCTTCAATGTTATAATAAATGCTAAATGATGTTTTCAAGTTAGGAGGACGAAAGTGAGAAAATGGTCGAGGAACATGGTGACGTTACAATTCAACTGATGGTACCAAGTGGTGGAAATTGACCAACTGATTCTAAAACTACTAACAACTATCAACGAGTCTTGTGATTGCTTTGTTATAGTTGTTCGTTCAAGGATAAGGAGGAAATACTCTCGCTGTATAACGGGTTTTTTTCTAAATTGATTTAAGATAAATTTTCTTACATATTTCTTTTGCAGAAAAACAAAATGTATTAAATATTCTTTAAAACAAACACCACAATAGATGATACCAAGCATAGAGGAAAATTGATAAAGTTGAGGAAAAATACTAGCTCAATAGGTCGAGTAGAGGACCTGCAATTGTGACTTGAACCTATCAAGAGAGAAACACATTTTCTAAAGGAAACTATCACGACCTTGAATAATACAACTGCAAAGGAACTGACCTTGTAGATACATGTAAAAGTCGATTAAAAAATAGTTGTTGATCACATTCTTCCTGAAAACCTTGTTTAAATTGTTGCGTGCATGTAATGTTGACACGAAGAAAAATAAGTTCCCGATGTGTTCTTTTATAGCATCACTGCATGTGAAGAAATGGAAAACCGCCTCTGATATTGGAGAATTTTAGAAATGTCCTTATAGTTTATCGATACAAATCAGTCCAGAAACAACGACTAAGTAAGTCATAAATATATTTTCCAATAAACAATTGTTGTAGATAATAAAATACCTATTAGACATGATAAATTAACAGCAATTTCGGTTTGTCATGTGTCGAAAGTTCATTTTAACTTTTTTTAGTCAGGATTCAATGTCTATAAATACGATTCCATTTTACCAAGTATCTGGCAATGTCGCCTTTCTTTGTTTCATTGTATTTGTAATTCTTCATTTGTAAATCATGAATAAAACGTAATCTCTTCCTGGGTGTCAGGCAAGATAGCACAATATTACCGCGATAACCATAAACTATATTTAGATTAACGCCATAGCCGATGTATTGACACAGCTAACGGGCATAAAGGCAAAACACTTTACAGCCAAATAAAACACGTGTTACATATAATATATCTAAGGTGCACATTATAATATATCTAAGGTGCAAATGAGAAATTATCATACAATAGTGTTTAAGAATGTCCCAACAGAAAAATACTATGTTAGTATGCCTACTTGTTGTGATTGAGAATGGTGCCTAAGTTACTTGATTTTTAGACCTTGACATTTACTTTATTTAATTTACTTGGCGTGTGCTTCCAATGAAGTAGGAGACTCTTACTGTGCCGGAGCACCTTGGTTTGATCTCTTGTACTTGTTCAAGGAATTCCGTGTAATCTCCCCACCCCCCACCCTTTTAACCGATTTGGAGTTCTCATTATGGCTTTGATGACGCTTTGGTGCTCTTTGAAGTTTTCTACAAAAATTTCAATTTATTGTACAGTACAAGATGCCCATGTGTTACAGTTCCAACAATTAATCAAGATGTTATATTCTCATTGTATTGGCGACGAAGGGAATCGTACTTTCAACCCGACGATTTATAGAGAATGAAGATGTTATCCCAGAGTATTAAAAACCAACGAATGTCAGTACTATTCAAAGTGAGCTTGCTTTCGCTGAATAGAACTTGCCTGCGCTTAATGTATCGTTAATGTAAGGAATGGTTATCGATGAGGTTTATTGGGGGAACGTCGAAAAGCAAAGTGATGTTAATCGTCAAAATAAGTGTCTTTTGGCGCTAAGACATAGCATTCGTTTAATGCTATCACAATAACATGAACATTTCCAATGAGTTCAAACCTTCGAACATTGACGAATCCTTCGGAGTAATTAAAACATGACTTCCCCGAGCGATAGTGATTACGACTTCCAAAGAGAAGCGATAATGTTATTCTGTGACGGAAGCCGACGTTATCGGTTGCGTTGTATGCCATTACTTCAGAATCTACAAAACGCTTTAATTCACAAAAGGCCAAACTAATCGCATTTTAGAATCTGCTGAATGTTTTCCTTTCACTGTGTACCGGAAAAATCTAGTTTCTGAGACAGAAGTATGGATTGATAGATGATAATCAGCAGAAGCATGGCATTAACAGAGGCTGATTTTATACATAAATAGCGTCTGACAATGATAAAGTAAGAGTATGGCCATCGGGAGGATGGTTTGACAGGGAGACTGGAAAGATATATTTTTCGATCGAAATTAACTAAATAATGATAATTAGTTTTCCTTTAAGTAGTCACTTACTCATCTGGATATCCACGTGTACGGTGCATTTAAATCAATTTTGCATGCATTACTGTGACTTGTTTGAAAAAAATGCAGAAAATCTGATGTCGAACATACATGTGTATCAATCATGATCAGCACAATTTTGAAAACAAATTTCTCATATGTAGATTATACATTGAACTGGCCTAGAATATTGTGTAAACTTCATATATCACAAGAAAATATCAAATATGGCCATGGCATGCTTATAAAGCATCACCATCAGATAAAACGAAAACTGCATATTTGCAGTTTGCTTTGTGATATTTTCATAGGTTTTTGAAAGCAATACCGCCTCGGTTATTCCAATATCTTTTAAACTAATCTGCACGTCTCTTTTTCATGTCTAAAATATAAATTTATTTCGACAGTTAATGCAGTGTCGACCCATCCATGCTGCATATGTGCTAGGTTCCAACAGTGATCGTTTGGATATGATGTTTGAAGGTGAAAGTGAATTGAAAAAAAGGACTCAGATTAAACGCAATTCTGAACATAAACCCCATTTCGATCCAAGATGATTAGGATTCAAATCTGAATTGCACATGGACACTGTTACTCAAAACGATAAAGTAATTGCTTTTGATATCTTCAACATTGAAATATCTTATTATTGATTATCTGATATTCAATATATAATATCAATTCACTAAATTAAAAGTCGTCGGTATAACCACTCTGCCGTACAACAAACAGTAAAAACGTCGGACGCCCTTCATGAGAACCTCAGCGAGTCAAAACAAATGATTCGTCCGAGATGGAAATGTTTGTTTAGGCTCAAAAAGAGTACGCTTACATGTAGAATGAAAATGGAGAATACCTACTCACTTATTCACCTTATCCATAAACAGAAGGGAAGAAATTGCAATACATAGTAGCAACAATAACAACAAGTTATAATGAAACAGTTTTTTACCTCGAAAAGGAACATCTTATATCTTAATTTTGCTGAGCAGAAAGCTAATATAATGAAGGAGTTGCAATTGATGGGTCATGTAGTGAAAGCACAATACATTACCTTCAAATGGATTCATCGCTTCTGGTTTCCATTCGGTCCCGCGTTGGGGATTTTTTTTGCATTTGTTGTACTTGGTGAAGTTGGAATGGCACACCATTACGTGATAAACATGGTCTTAACATTCTTCTTTGTTGCTTCCATTAAAGGCTTTCCAAATATTTTGGATTGCTAGATTTAGACATTTTATTTTGTACAATAAAACATCTGAACCGTTTATCTTAATCGTTGAAAATAAGTGACAAAATACGTTTAAGTATCTCGAAGCAACATCTGAAATAGACTTTCTAGCAGAATTTGACGTAATCATTGAGAGCGGGTGACCATGAACGTTCCCAGTAGCAACAGAACGTCTGTCGCCCGCATTGGCAAAATATAATGGCAAGTACTGCTGGAAAGCTATTAGGGTACCCAGCGATAAGATATTTAACTAAATGTTACATGATTGTACTGGACAGTATCAAAAAGACTAATCATTTCACAAGTGTGTTTAATGTGAAACAAAAAAACCAAACGCCGCCATCATTTCTTTATGACAAGAGAAAATAATAGATTGTAACGTAAAAATCAATTAAACGTGATTTCATAAATGTATGAATAGATAAAAAATTCAAAGACAATGAATATACAGCACTATGTTGATTTACAAAAATAAATCTAAAACCAGGTTCGATACGAAAAACCCAATAAAAACAGAACCAAAACAAATGCACATACTTTTAATTGAATTCTTGGGAAATCTGTTAATGCCAATTAAAAAAAATCACCAAAACGTCAACAAAACAAGAATCATAACTTAAAACCAATTAAACCAGGGCCAAAATACTAACAAATAAACGATTTACACAGAAATCCTTCTGCTTCATCAACGAAACCGGCAATATAGATCTAGTTCAGATCCAAGTTAATGCCATGTCCTCAAATTGAGAACTGAGGCATTATTCTGAGGCATAGTCCATAACAAATCTCTATTGAGTGTAAAGAGTTTTACGTTTTAGCCCAGCTAACGGTATGCATCTATTTCAATACTAAAGCATTATGGTTAGTGTCAGGATGTTTTAGGATGGATACTATCAGCGTGTACACGACACGTACTCAGGGCGACATACTGATATCTGTACTTTATCGAGTAGCTGACGTGCAACACACACGGAAGTCTCTGCGTGTATCATCTTTGAGGGAATTAAAACCAAACCAAAATTGACACTATAAAAAGCCATGTATGCAAAAAGCAATGGAGGCATTTCAAAGATAGAATTACCATCGAGAAAACGGGTGAACAACGATAAGACGGGGAAACGGATCAATTCATTAATTAAAAGTGCTGCACAATGACCCTGTTACAGCACCTTGTATAATGTAACTGATTCTGACAAACGAGTTTTAATTATTACTGCAAATCTGTCAGGCAGTATTGATCTTTTGACAGTCTTGGCTCGTCTGGTATCGCTCAAATACATTGACACCACCAATGAAACCCCCAACAGTTCACATAGTGTACACGACCACCAGCTATTCTGTTGATGCAAAGAAAGTCAAGCCCACAGCTCACTGGTAACATAGTAACTCTAATCAGCAGTGTTACATTGTATATCTTTATAGTTTTCTTCAGAAGCATGTTGAATTAGATGCGGTCTTATTGTGATAATAAAATGACCTTTAGCCTGCAGAAGTATATTGCATAACACGATTTCACTAGGACGTTGATTAAACATTTACATACATATCAGGTGCAATCTATTAGGGGAATGTTGTTTATAGCAACAATAGAAATAGATATTCAACATCAGAATGATGAAAGGAATTGTTGGACTTTAGGAAAAACTAATTTCCGACTTAATCCCACCCTAGTTGCTGGATAACGACCAGATTTAATGGTCTGCAAGTTATAACTATTCTGTCTTAGCCTGGCTCAGAGTGCAGATCAGAAAATGATGTACAACACAGAATACACATATCGAATTATCTGCTTAGTTTAACACTGGGAGAGTTACCCTCCTAATAAAAAAATGCCTGTTTGAAATATAGATGCACTGTTAAAAAGGGATTTCTTTTATACGTCATCTTACAGTAAACTTAGCTTATTGAAGTTAGAATCATTTCAGTATTAAATTTGTTCAATATACAGTAAAGCTGCCCTTTAATGCTACCGATTGTTCATGTGTGTATAACTGTATAAAGGGTGCTGGCGATAAAATGATAGAAGCTAAAAATCTCAAAATATAAAGAAGTTGTTAGCAAAGTGAAAAAAAAAATGAAACAAAATTAATGCTTTCGCATTTGTTCACCATTATAAATATATCAGCGGCAAGGCAAAATTAATATATTAGAAACGTTCAACTATATTCAAAATCAAAATATAACTTGTTTGAAATAAGAACACCAGAACGAAACCATGTCAATGTATTGACAGTTGTCCCTTAAATATGTCATGTGACAATGATTTAATAGAATTGGGTGAGGGGCTAAATAGTTAAGGTCTAACGTCTAGGATCTGAATGTGTGAAATATACGAAAATGTCATAGCAGACGCATTATTTCTGGAAAAAGTAGACGATCGTTACAAAATGGCGGGAAAGGGTCACGGGAAATCGCCCCAAAGACAAATAACAGAAAGCCAGCACCACAGGACAAGGAGAGCCAACGGAGCTCCTCGGGAAAACATATATCAATGACCAGACAATGGAATCAACAACCGAATTACAAAGACATCTTCAGTTCTCGAGAAAAAAAATAGCAAACACATTGTTCCACTTTTCAATTCTTATCGCTATCCCTGTAAAATAGTCTTTGGCATACGTTTCATATTGAACAATTTCATAGCTATCGTATGAAAAGTGAGTTTTGATTTTGTTCATTTGTACTTAGCAATGGTATATATTGTCTTAGTGGATGTGTAATGAGGCGTTTGTAGACATGCATATTTCACATTTTGTCAATGCTCTAGTATTTTTCTTCACAATTTTGTATAGTTTTTTTCATTTTGTGTTGCCGCTATATATTGTCTTTATGTAGTGACAGCACAGTATATACCGTCTTTGAACAGTTCTGCTTTAGTATAATTTATCCTAAACATTGTAGAATAACTTACCGTACATATGGCTTTTCAACAGTATGACACCTATCTGTCTTTTTACAAAATCAATCTAAAACACAGTTATTGATTGATTGACCTAAACATTACACAACTAATATCCAATTAAGTTCATAACCTTTTGAAGATTCGAACACAAAAATATGAAAATTGAATTACAAGATGTAAAATGTTATAATGTGTATTCAGAGCTTGACTTGGTAAAATGCACACCCAGATGGATTTCATACAGGAAAGTGTTTTCACACCCCAGACATACGAAACAGTGAACAGAATCCAAGTCTACTAAAAATGCTACCGGTCACACTTTCTATAGCCGGTACGTGTGTAACCTAGCCCCGAAGGCTTTAACCTTGACGCCAGTTCCAACGTAAATCACCCAAAATGTGTGGAAATTACACTTGTGAGACTAGACAATGCAACTTATGTCAAAACGTGCTGGAGACAAATCGCCATGAGGTTAAACCAATGTTTTTTAGCTGTTGATTCTGTTTCCCAGAAACGTCTACATTGTCGTCCATAGTATGTATATGCTAGGCGGTATCGTTAGATCATTAACAGAAGAGTTTCAAATCTCCAATGTCCTCCTGTGTCAAAAACCATTACATACATATACTCGGTATCGATAACCCGATCACAGTCGTAACAAACAGGTGACCGTCAGACACAGGTTTTAAAACCCTATATTATTTATTATGCAACATTACACAAAACCATTGCACGCCAGAACACCAACATTAGACAAATGATCGTTTTATTGATAATCGTTACATTGCAGTTTCCGTATCATTGGAAGTCTTCTTTCAGTTTTAGAAAGTAATGCATATGAAACCAAATCATAACTAATGAAAATATAGTTTGCATCTAACATAGAAGTTTCTGTTCATCTTAGCATGATGCCGTTGATAAAAAAATATGAACGACCGAGAGTAAATCGAATGATTGAATATTTCAGATAGCTATTTCAAGAACCAGCATGTTGTGATAACAGTTTTTGCTATTCTTGAAATGACATCTCACAGAGGTCGCGAAATGTCTAAATAAGACACGCACGAAGAATGCCAAGAAAGCATCATAAAGATTGAACGATTTAGAGAGAACGAAGAAGGACGAAGAGTTGTAGAGAAGGGAAGACAAGGGTGGAGAAAACGACAAAATATAACGACGCGAAGATGGAAAGTGAAAGATAGTGCAAAGATGATAATAACATGACGTGTAGAAAAAGAATCAAAGATAAAGAAGAGATGGACAAAGAATGACGGAGCAGCGTGACGAAGGATAGACGATCATAGATTATAAAAGGACGATGGAGGTCAGAGAAGCGTAGAGATTTAAATAATAAGGAAATGAAGTGTTAAAAGTCAACGGAAAGGATTGAATAAACAAATCAAGGACAATTCATCATTTGAAATATGCAACGATTAAAAAAGTATCTTTATTAGTTTCCCCTGTATATTACATTCAGGATGACATGACTACAAAAAGGAGAAGAATTCGAGAGCAACGCAACCGAGGGTAGAACAAAATGGAGCTTGGAGAATGAACGACTATAAACTCGTATAGTGTGATATTTGTTATTTAGACTTGGGATGATTGCAGCTAAGCTTTATTTTACTTGTTTCTGTATATTGTGTCGCATCTACATCTAACACGTTGCAGAGATAACATGTACGTAAGTGTGTGAAGTAGAAAATTTATTTACGGTCTCCATGTCTCTGTAATGGCATGTCATAGGGGAAACATCAGAATTAACCACCTCGTTTGGTTATCGCTGGTATTGGTTGGAAGCGTGGGATCGTACCTAACATTTAAAACATGAACCCTACAGAAAAAATACATCATGGCTGGTGTTTAAATGCGATATCGTTAATTATGTCAAAGTAATTGCTTTGAACTACGACTCGATCTCCCAAGGCATTCACGGGAGCTAAGATACACTGCAAGGTCTAACGCCATGAGAAATTCTGCATACGTGAATCACGCATATTGTACCACGGTACAACAACATTTCTTTAGTAACACACTGTGATAAAATTATTTAAACTTTAAACAGAACATAATTGTTTCCAGAATTTTTAAATTATCGTTATCAGATAATATAGTTTTAGGGTGGTCAGATGGCTTCATAGATAGTGCACTTGCCTTTCACCAAACCTGTTGTCAATAAATTTGTTTTGTTATTGAAGTAAAATTCTTGGAGATAAAATTATTAATATCGTTGAAGAAATACGGATAAATATATTTTCGAGGTTATCCGTCCCTTTATCAAAACACAAAAAACACATCACTTGAATAAAACATAAAACAAATTTATCAGTAAATATGGTACGTGTTGCCAGTAATCCCTTCGATAGAATGGATTTCGACGTCTATTGATAAAGGGAGGATAGCCTGGAACATTTGACAATGTATTTGTTCGTAATGTCGCTAATTCTTCAACGATTCCACATACATGTATATATCAATTTAAGCAATACGCATCCAACGGACATTTGTTTGTTTGGATCCAGTGTATTTAGTGGACTATACCGTCCACTATACTTACTTGACTCTAAAAAAAATATTTTTTAAATGATGTATACGACGTGTTGTAAAGATACATTCCTTTTTCTCTAATTTTATGACGTAATACTGTCGAACTATTTTGTATACGAACGTGAATGTGAACCACACAGACAAGGTGAAAGTAGTAAGAAAATACACCAAACAACTGTTTTCTTCTCCCATGCGTTACATGACTCATCGATGATGGTCTTGGCCAATAAGGTGAAAATAAGAACTGGTGTATGCAACAAATCTAATATATTCGTTTCAAATCTGTAGAAAGAATATGCGATTGATTCCATATTAATATGTCACGTATGTCTTTAATGATACTGACATTTTGGAAATAGTTACAAAGAGAAAGGGTCATTTGCTACTAGATTAATGATGTCATTGAAGATCCAATCTGAATAAACAACTCCTTATGTTCGCAAGATCCGACAGCAAAAAGTATGGTTTCAGCAATACGGAAACATTAAACTTGTGCAAAACGAAATTGACTCTGAAAAGATTTGGAAAGCCAAGATGTCGGTCCGGCAATCCCTTCGATGTAGCCGGATTTATACTGTTGTACATTAGTCAAGATTGGGTCTGTAGAAACCACTATTTCGCATTCACAAATTGCTAAAATTTTGCCCTGTCTTTATTTTCAATTTATTTTACAAATTCATTCGATCCAAAACCAAATACATGGGTAAAGTATAAATCTGTATATCAGACAAAGCGTACTGTTATTGGGATTGATTTAAAAGGTTTCCGGTGTTTATGGAAACATGGCATTGAGTTCTTCGTTCGAGAACATCTCTGTGTTCTGGTATCAAATCTCGACCAGTTCTTCGTTTTCAAAATAACAATGAATATACCTAGCGAATTCTTAAAATCAATACGATAACCGAATGTTTTTAAATCGTATGCGTTGAAAGACAACTTACGGCGTGTATGTTCTTCTTTGCTTACATGATAGAATAATCTGCTGGTAAAGACCTTGGTATCCCGAGGTTTACCGTAACCTTGACAACCATTTCATTTCTTTGTTTACGTAAAAGAATAATCTGCTGTTTCAGATATTAGTATTCGGAAGTTTACAGTAACCTTGACAACCATTGCTTTTTCTATTGAGATGACACCATTAATCAAATACATACAATGTACTATTTCATTGCAGATGAACCAGTGTGTATGTACACTTCGAAATTAATAAAACAACTAAGGGCTTCTTCCCCCCCCCCTCCCCCCTTCTGTTCCAATAGTACTCTAGATTACCTTGGATGACCGACGTTTTTCCGTGAACATGACCAAAGATTCACATAGAAGGTAACAATACAATTTATTTAAAAGATGAACCGTAATCCGTTTTATTTCATAAGTTGTTTACAGTTTGTGCGCGTTCATTCAACTCTTGATGAATTGTTGAACTCACACGTATCCGAATCGGGAAAATATAGAACATTAATGATGTAACTCAATTTACCCCATTCGTGAGAATTCGCTTTGATAACCTGTTACCGCACCAAAACAACGCGTCTTGTGAAAGGTAATAGATTTATTGTTTATGGATGTTTTTGTTGGTAAGGAGCGGTGCCACGACATAAACAACAATATAAGTACATTTCAAAGTCGATAAAAATGCAACAGGAAATAAGGAGAAAACAGAGAATTATGGGAAATATAACAACAAAACGGAGGTCAAGGTCAGAAGGGGAAAATCAACAGAATTAAAGATAGCAAAGGTTCCTTAAAACAAAATCAAAATAAAATATAGAATTTAAAGGTCATCTACATGTCACTGGAAGGTTTAGTTAGGTCATATAACAATATGAAACATCGGGGCTTCATATTAAAACAACGACAATACAGATAGCAATACGGACTGACACAGATGAGATGAGACTGTAAGTGATAACTGATCTTGTCCCAGTAAGTTCAGTGATTCAACAATGTCAGTAGAGGTAATATACCTTATTGTAGGCACATAGGGAGTTTGTAGTGATTTGATATCACTACTACACATGTAAAATGGCAAAGATGCAACATTTCATTGTTGTGCAGTGCACTCATTCGTACTGACTGACATCAATTCATCCAAACATGTCACTGACGAAAGACAGCCAATCTGCAAATAGCTCTAACTGTAAGATGAAATGGTTGTTTGTAAAATGTTTGCTTCAAAGCATGCCCTCACTTTACCGTAGCCCTGACTAGATCCATCACACGTGTAAGAGTGCATTAATAAATATTGCCAGTCTCCTGCGTTTTAGGTGTCTTCAGAACATCGTAAATTAAATGATGACAGACAATTACAGTTCGGAAAAAGATTTGTTGATGCCATTCCTTAGTACCATCATCTTCTGCAGATTGTTTTGGTTTTACCATCAAGAACGGTTCATGTTTATGATAGCTTCTTTCACATTAAGCCGTTTGCTATTGCAAAATTGAAGTTTCGTTCCCTTAAAGCTAAAACAGATAGCAATGTTCTACTTTATTTTTTTAGTGTTAAGTCCGTGTCATTTATGAGATTTCTTCCATTTTTTCATGTTCTCCTTCAAATTTATAGGTCCGCAACCAAACGAATATGACATGCTAAGTATGGTGCTCATTAACACCGTATGGGTATTTTACAGACTTAACATGTTTTGAAGAACAAGTATTACCTGTAATTGACGAAACTCATAAAACCTCGTAAAGCACGGAAACAGGCGTACACACTTCCAGAAAGATCAGGGTATAAAAACCGATTTCTACTGTGAAGAAACTTTAATAGCACTAACCTAAAAATGTACCTGATATAAATACCAGCCCTATGCCAAACGCCGCATTACCAATTGGTATCAGAGTCACTCCAATGAAGGAAAATGGTGACGAATTTCGATGACCATAAGTAAGTATCTAGAGAAGGTGTGCCCAGTCTACCGATGAAAATTAACTTTGTACATTCTACCTGGGGACCGTGCAACCAATCCTGTATTTTGATAATCAATCCAATAAGCATTCACCGATGCTATTAATAACCTATTACCAAATCAAATCTGTTATTATAGCCCATTTTGCATTTGTTCGAAGCACGTCTTTATCCAAGAAACCAGTTTTGTAACGAAGGCAAAATTCAGAAGATTTTATGAGTACTTTTAACATTTCATAATACGAAAAAATTTCATTCTATAAAAGTGATATTATTCACAACTGAGAAAAATGATATTTTTTCACTAGTGAAAAATATCACTTTTTCTGATTTGAAACAATCAGAACGCTGCTTACAAACGACGTTTGGGAAAATCAGAAGCTGCCAATGTACATTTTCATATAAAATTGTAATAAACAGAATATCTAACAGTATCTTCAGTAATACCAAACATATTTCACACGTGTGGCTAATATTTTGATATTTTTCACTCGTGCTGCGCACTCGTGAAAAATATCAAAATATAAGCCCCACTTGAGAAATATATTTTGTATTACTAAATACACTGTTAGATATCTTCTATATCTTCTTGTTTGTACGATTCAGCGGTAGACTCATTAGTTCAGAGAGTAGCAAACGTTCTTAAAAGGGGCGGCACAACCATTCTTACAAATCAAAACTGTTGTTGAAGAGATAGAAAAAATATCTAATAAAAGACGTCTGGACACGTTTGTCCGGTGTGTTGGGTTGGCTAAGATATATTTTTGACATACAAATAACCGTCACGAAGTAGCGAAGTATAATGTGCAATCTGATTCCGAAATAGCAACAACGTCAAATAATTGCAGCAGAATAAATTGGCGCTGTGCTTATAGGTGTTTTGTTCCAGGGCCAATATGCAAGCATTTGGATCGACTTTTGTTTAGATATAGAAAGTGTAACTAAATATAAATTCATAAAGCATCCCAATTATGAAATGTATCTGATATAAATAAACTGATGCTAGTTCCCCTTTAGTCAATTTGTAAAATTATGTAACAGCAATAATTGTTAATTGAAATATTGAAACACAAACTATCGCAAAGATGAAAGTGCTTTTAAATATCAGATATGTCCCTATCGAAGTTTAGTGTAGTGTATGAAATGTATACATTTTTTGGCGAAACTCTGACAAGCATGCTGTCCTAATCGACAGAGATTACATTACGTTTCATGCAGGCAGCGAGGAAATGACATAATTTCTGTCAGGTTTTGGAAGGACCCCTGTAATTTGTTAGATAAAATACACAACAATCTGCAGTGTAAGCTATCTATTCCCTGTGTAAAATAATTGAAGTTCGTTAAATTCATTTTGATATAGTTGTAGCGGTATTGAAATAAAACGCATTTGAGACCTTACTATATGTGCGATGTCGCATAAGATTTTTTTTCAATTTGTCATACGGGTTCTTATAATTCCCACGAAGGTGATCGAGATTTGTAGTTATCACAAGCACGAGAGTCAACATTTGCAATGATATCGTTCAATATAATATTCTATCTGAAACACATCACTACATAGACAAACTTTATTCTATACTTTTATTTCAAAGAAAGGTCACTTCATCTTATAACGGTTTTTTTAGAAGCCAACCGTAAAAAGGCATGCATCACAAAAAGTCAAGAATTGTTCATAGAGTACAACAATAGAATAGCATTAAATCCAGTCCCTTGGCCAGTATGACCGTGGTAAATATAATATCTTAATTTGTTTCTCGATAAATTCATTCGAGATTTAATGTTTTTTCAAAGTTGCGAAAACATAATGGTAACGTTTTAAGTAAACTATTTACAAATAATTCAAATTCGAATGACGTTAATAACAACATGTTTACTCCACAGCAATGAACTTTTTTTATCTTATTCTGGAATGACATATTCCTAGAAAATTCCAAATCTAAATTTAAGCTTGAGGTGCGCACAACCTTTAGAGAATTGGTATTTCGAAAAGTTCAAAGCATTTTACAAACAGAAGAAGAAGCACAGATTGTTTGCAAATGTTATGCACTATGTCTACATGTAATAGTTACGTAATATATATATGTGTGCATATCTAGGACATTTCACTATGCAATGTTGTTTCAGCCGTGAAAATAAATAGAATCGGGTCATACGGTATAGCACGCCTTGCAATAAATCAAGATAAATGCTGATGAAAATAATAGGGGGAGGGAATGAAATAAATCAAAAAGGAATGTAAAGAAAATTATTCACATTTAAAATGTTAATTACTTTTGATGTACGTTCCTAAAATATTAATTTAAATTATTTGCATTCATCGTTTGATAATCATTGTAACTTATGAAATAGTGTTACGCCACTTAACAATAATTAAAACATGACGATGATAGTTCTTGTAAATATAATTTATCTGTCAAACATATAAGCATAACCTCCGACATAAGACCTATTTACCAAGCAGTTTAATGATAAGTTCCTATTTTTCGTGTGAACATATTTTTAATCACCTGTCTTTTTATCTTTTGAAACATGTTACATGGGGAAATGATATTCATAAATGTGGTCGTAAGTTTTATGTAAGACATTAATTATTTCTCAGTGGAGCGTAAAAAATAATTAACGATGCCCTCAATTGAAAGAACCTTTTGTTTGTTTTCGTCCTGAAGTGTATATTTTCCATTGATCGCCTCCAGCAAGGGATGTTAAAACACCACTAAACATTAATACAATGTCTATTAAAGCCAATCATTTGTCGACGAGTTCTTTAAAGTACAACTATGTTGAAGTTTATCAATATTTCTTATTTAGATTACTTCTTAACAATTGGGGATAAATATGTATGTATGCATTAAATATCTAAGAATGTTACCTGTTACCAATCTTGAGATATCAAAAAGCTATAAAATAAAGTCGTAACATTTCATATCATTGAAATGCTAGCATACATGTACAAATGTACAATATTTTGATACACCTTGCAATTTGTTTCAAACAGCAACTGTACTTAAAATATCTACTTCAAATCTCTAAAACGCATGAAATCAAAACAATATCTACTTCAAATCTCTAAAACGCATGAAATCAAAACAATTATTTGCGGCACTTGTGTAGTTGGAAGAGAAGTCATTTTTGGTTATGTGAGGACAATATGGAACCTTTTATGTACCTATAGCAACCGATTTATCCTCCGGTAACAGAAAAGAATAGCATGCCTATTTTATCTGTATTGAATTGTTCACAACTTCTGTATCTGAATAATACTTGTTCTGGATAATCGCCCATATTGTAAATCTGGCAAGGTTTGCAGACTGTTAAGATATCTCTGTCAGATTGTTTAGCAATAAAACGCGACACTTTATTCCGAAATATTCGTGTATGGAACAAAAACAAATGCACGTGTATCAAGTATGGACATAGCGAGTGTATGGACAGGTGATCCTCTGTTAGGGAGAAATGCAACACCATACTAAATAGCTGAAGAATCTTATCACTTAATCATACTCCGTCTTTATATCAAGATATGTGTTCTTTTTAACCTGTCCATACATTTGTTAATAACTAGCCATACATTATATATATATCTAAACCATACGTCCTGTATAGCAGATAATACATTTGTAACTAGCCATACGTTCTATATATCTAAACCATACGTCCTGTATAGCAGATAATACATTTGTAACTAGCCATACATTCTTAATAACGTATAATTGTGTCGGTTCACTAGAAACTACTTTTAGATATTACCCAAATCTTCCGCAGACTATGTATTTAAACATATGTCAAACGTATAGGGCTAATAGCAGGATAGAAAAGAATCTTACTGGACCACAACTATTATACAAGAAACAAATACCATTAATGAATCATTAAATGTATGTGACCAACATAGAATACATACCCACTTGCTCGTAATGGTCATAAATAACATCAACTCCAGTAACAGTTGAGTGCTCATACGTCGAAGGGGTGAAATGTTTATTGGAACCACGATGGAATGAAGGAATAAGTACTGATAAATAGTAAAAGAGTGAATAATAGATTATTTCTAATATATATGATATATAAATGTATGATTTATTTCACTTTTTTAACTCTTACACCGTCTTACCTCAATATTTATGTAATAAAAAAGCATGACACAACTGTAGCAACTATCAGTTAAGAATAAAGCTATCTTCCAGATACGCATTATTTAATAAATCATCTATTTACTACCCTGCATATACCTGATCTTCATGTTTGGATGTCATGATATAATCCCAAGCTACCTGTCAACGTGAAATGTTTTCATTCGATAACAAACAGCCAATATGTGTTCTTTAAAAGGCCATATATACATGTGGCCTTGCCAAATCACACCCCAAATCATGGAGCTTTATATACCGTTGATATTACTTCTTTGACCCATATGCATGTTATTAAATATATCAAATATGTAAAACTAATCAAGGACCGACCGTGTCTTTCACTAAAGTATTTTTTTTCTCTGTCAATTGTAATAAAAAAGTTTGAATTAAATTGGTAATTAACAGCAAAATATTCCTGGTACTAAACTTTTTTTTAAGGTGATGAGTATGGAAAAGGAAATGTCTGTTTTAGAGATGAAATTAACACTATTACGCGATTGTGGTAAACTGTATGGTATTTCCCCCCGAAAGCAATAACGTGCTCCTTTTACGAATTAATACAATCAACCAAATAGCAAAAACAAATTCCGTTGAAATACTTTCGAGAAAACAAACCAGATTTTTTTAGCTTTAACATCAACTAGGTGTTTAAACTTAATTAAGGTGTGTCTCACTTACCTGTGATCAGAAGGACGAATACTATGAGAACCACTGTGGACAGTAGCCTCCACGTGGGATCGCTCATATTTGTCGCAACAACAGATATATAATCCACGGTGAATCCATGTAGAAGACAAAAAGGTCCTGATGCACACTTTGTACTCCCTACATTTCGCTGGTTGTTCTCACAAAAACACCAGCTGATTTCATTAGATATAAATACTCCTGCAAGGTGATGAATAAAACACACAAAAAACTATCTACGAAACACCGTAGCCTCCTTTTCAAATGTGTTTAAACATCCAATGGTAAGAAAAGGTACTAAAGTGGCCAAACCGCAAAATAATCTCAATGTCATTCATTCATTTTTTTCTACTCGTGATTTTGTACAAGAAGAATGACTAACCACTTTTCATCCATAAATAGGAAAATTGACCTTAGCACACAATTATAAACACAATCTTCCGTCTTAGTACACACAGCGAAGACTAAAATCGAATCCTTGTTTTCCTCTAGTAGTTAATAGTTGTGCTGTCATCGTCGCTAGGGGTCTGGTTGAATCGATGATTCGTTGGCCATATCGTCTGATAACCTAGGAGTCGTCTAGTGTATAGAGATGCTCCGAGACAAGCCGTGTCATTCGTCTACACAAGCTCTGAAAGATTCAAACACGACAGACCATGATCACACTAGTAAGGTAAAAGCTGTACCACACAGTTAAAGGTAACATGACTATGCGCTCGCAGCAGAGAGCTCCGTCACTAACGTAAGCCTGACAGTAAGGACATGGTTGAAATAGCACTTGGTAGGCGATTGAGAGCACGGTAGCTTTTACTTGTGGCGGAGCAGTCTCTGTGTATGTATGTAGTAGGCGATCGCCAGGCCTAATCTTCTACCAACATGACTATACGCTGCGAGTATAGTGGACCACCACACACTTACTGCTGCATGCTCTGTATGGAGGGCAGGGCTATTCTTGAGAGTAACAGTGAGTGACTGTATGTTTGTTTGACAGGAGCGCCTCAAACTGAGGTCTATACTTGTACCGGTATAACTTATCACTGTTAAAATACAGATACTAGTTAAAACACCAACCGCTGAAAGACGGACGTCAACTCAGTGCTATTAGATAAAGTCGAGAGTGATATCCCTATCCAAGTGCCTCTTAACTTCCTTATGAACCCTGATTTTGAATTCTCAATTATTAGATTATTTTAACCCACTAATAATGGGTCTTCTCTTATGATTTCACCAATCTTCATTTCATGGATATGTGTGTAAGTGTGTGCGGACGGTTTTACGAATGTAGCCCCCTTTATGAAAACAATACTTGCCTACATATTTATTCTGGCATGTAATTTTGATTTCTCAATTAACATTATCTAAATCTACCAATAACTGGTCTGTTCTTATGAATTCACCAATCATCATTCCATGGGTATGTGTGTGTTTGTATGTGTGCACGACTGCCTGTAAATGTAGCCCCCTAATATGAAAACATTACCTCCCTACATATCTACTCTGTGGCATACCTCGTATATCTGTTCAGATAAGGTGCGTGCATGGTGATATAAACAAACTTACGCTGGGAGAGAGTTAATGCGTGTCACTCATTGTTTATGATGAAACTCCGGGTATTAGAATAGAAACTAAGCCTACAATTAGGGAACGGAAACATAACCTATAGAAATACTGATCAGGAGTTGGATAGAAATCGGATCCTGTACAATATTGAACCAGGAAGGCTATTTCACTGAGGTGAACGTGAATACATATATATATCACATAACTGACCCATTTTGACATGCTATACATGTGTTATAAAACTATTGTGACGTCATAAAGAGATGCTGTTGTCATATGGGTGTATCCGTAGCTGAAAATCGTACCGTCAAAGTTGAAATTTCCCATTCTTAAGAAATTAACGTTTTGAGAGTCTTGGTGTAATTTTCCCTTCGGTTATGTGATAAACAGAATCGTACACTCCTGTAATTTGTTGAATAAAGGCCATATCACATTGACACTCATGTAAGATCCTCTATATACTACGTGTAACAACGTTGGACATTGTGGGCCGCTATCCATTGACAAATCATCGGACACAGATGAGCAACGATTAAACAAGTGGACAATGATACGAAAAATTAAGGTGATACCTTTGACAGCACATAGAGGAAATTAAGGGGGCACGGTGGTCTAGTGGTAGGATGCCGGGTTGGTGATCGAAGGGATTCGAGTTCGTGTCGTGGCCAAGGCACTTGTATTGTATCCTTGAGCAAAATACTTTACTCCGCTTGTTCCAGTCTACAGCTGTACGTGGTTGGGAAGTGCTAGAAATTGTAGAATGCTAGCTGTGAGCGCCGAAATGGTAACACCGGTTGTATGCTCCCCATGACGTTAAGAACTATATTGGCTGTTTATTAAGGCCCTTTAACCGCAGATGATAATTTGTGAACCGCTCTGAGACGACCTTTAAGGTTTTGATATATAAGCGGTATATAAAATCCTCAAATTATTATCATACTTATTATTGCATAATTAAATAGGAGTGGTACCTACACTTAAATGTTATGCAAGTATGGCGTATACCTACAAGGAAAAATACAACGAAAGGCCATTTATATCATACAAGGATACGAATAATTCTCAATGAGACAAAGATGACGACCATAAAACTTGATCATAGTCTTCATCGACCTACAGCTCTCGAATCCCTGTGCCGTAAATCTATCACGAAAATCTCGATATTTAGAGCAAAGCCTAGAATAACACATTAACTGCGACATTTAAACACCATAGTGTGGAGAAGAGGAGAAGAGGGGATGTTACTTTTAGAGACTACTTTAGTATTTTCCTGGCTATTTTCCGTCGTCGCTCAGGACATTGCAGTTTTCTTAAGCCAAACTGTTCTTGTTTGCTATTCCTGCTTTTAATACGACCCCGAACGTTGGCACTTTCCTGCGATGTCCTCATGTATAACAGAATCAATTTCAGCATACGGTGGTGGTTATGATATATGACTAGAATGTGTTAATTTTCTAATTACACTTTGTCAGAAAGGTAGCATAATAAAAACCGGATGTCACAGAAACGAAACACATAACGATCATGTTATCGAGGGACGAATGCAAGTTATTCATGTTTTTTTCTCAATTTCATCCTAATCAGCGCGAACAGAAATGCCGTTCATACCGACAGACAAACGCCCGTCGAACATGTCATGTGTACTTTTATTGTTTATAGATATAGATATATATATATTCACGCATTTGACAGCTCTTATGCAACATGCTTTAAGCGTGCACGTTACATAGCCTATCAGTGCGTTTAGAAGTAATTTAATTATTTCCATTGTTCTTCATGCATACACGCATGGATACATACCAGACAAGGCGAATGTACTTCTAGATAAAACGATCCCATTTAATACGGCTCTATTTTAAAGATAAATGATTTCGTGTGCGCATGCACATTCATGCAAATAATTATGAATAAATCACGACATTGTTAGTTTGAATTTTATTTGCACCTGGTGGGATAATGTGCTTGGTGACACGGTATTTCGATTTAACTATATTGATTTTATATATCATAACAACAAATTTATTTAGCAGGCCAACAGATACTAATCTCACCACCTGAGAAGTTTACCGGGGTCCGGCTAGTATAGTATAGAACTGTGATAACGTACATAGCGCTTACCTGACACTTTTAGCGTCAAAACAAACTCTCCTTAAAAGAGTTCTCGGGAAGGGAAAGAACTTCGTGTTTACTGCATGGCATTGTTTTGATGAAGTTCTCTGATGTAATATGTCATTTATAATATATCATCTATAGCTGTACTATCGAGGAAGCTATATATTTTTATTTAACCTTTATCTTTATCAAAACAATAACAAAACTTTTTTTGTGCATACCTTATTGGTCCGGACCGAAGCGTTTAGAGGGTTAAATATTGGAGAAAACATGAGTATACGGAGAAACCCCACATGGTTTGATAGATGAACTTATACAATGAACAATTTTACGTCTGGTTCGGAATCGAACCACGTGTGTGGTAGTAAAAGGCGAGCGCAATACCAAATGTGCCATGTTGACAGCATTAGACTAAGGAACACGTACCTCTTAAAAAAATACCGAAGCGTCAAAAAAACATAATTTGAACTCAAAATCGATTAAACCAGGAGGAAAATATGAAAAAAAGAAAAGATGTACTTGGAGAACGTTGTAAAAGTACAAGAAAATAGGACCAGGTGTTCCGGAAGAGTAAGCGTCTTCAGCTTCATCGACGACACCCGTCATGTACATCTTGGTCGCATCCAAGTAAACATCAAGTCCTCAAAGTGACAACCGAGTATCATTCTTAATCACAACAAGAATGTACACTTATGAGCATACTCATAAACGTCCATCTTCATATCAAACAAAGATGCAAAATATTTCTCAATGAGATGGCTTCCATTGATTTCCACAAATATCACACGTAGTAATTGTTTCTGTGATGTTGGCTTGAACACGTTTTGTTCAAGTCAAATTCTAAAATTGTCCTGAGAGTAAATTGCTTGTTACAGAAAAGGTCGAATCAATCAAATTTGCGATATAAGTATTCGCGTATACCAACCGTTTTGCTAAACAAACATCAACCAGTATCAATTCATAGTAAGTATTTGGCCTTCAATTAAAAATATACTAATTAAATTAAAACTTCTTTTAGAATACATTTATCGATATTGATCGAACTACGTCTTGTTTTTAACAAGAGAATTTTTATGGTGACACGGTATAATATAGAATGTCACGAGCCCTCCTGGACAAACAAAACAGTTGTATGTATGTTAGATTAGGGTAAACACTTGAGGTATATATACAACATTGTTTGTGCCACTTTAACAATAACGAGATACAGTTTATATACAACGTGAGATATGTGGTTATGTACGTAAGTGATTAGTCCTTCTTGACCCGCAATATACACACCCTAAACAGCAACTCAGATAGTACTCAGATAGTACTCGGAGTTGAAATTATTCAATATTTAAAACAATAAATAAAAAAAAACAATAATAATAATAATAGGGCTAGTGCACCTCCCTATCTAGATGTGGACATTTTTGTCAGTTTTGTTTCCTCGGTCGCCTTATAGGCTTCACTTTTTAGACCCTTGCTTAGCATCACAGACGAGTCCTAGAAGGACGAAACAGATGTACGGTTCAGTTTAATTCATTATTTGACTCAATTGTATCTTATTCGAAATGATAACGGTGCTATTCTATTACATGTCTTTTGTACAACCCATAGTACATCATTATTACTCTTTCAAATTTCGCGAAACCTTATAATGACGACAAAGAAATAATTACCATCTTTGAATAATTCTTTCAATTTAGTCATACGTTATAATGTCTATATATGTTTTATATTCGTTGATTTTATCTTCATATAGTTAGCTAACAGATACTTTCCATTGATTGCTTAAAGAGCAAACTAGAAATTATCTTGATCTGTTAGGACTATAATACATGTACACTTCTATAACGACCAGGAATTATGAAATCTCTCCATATCTTAGAAACTAAGAACTCACTTCTAAAGTTAGGGACTAGGAAATCTCCTCAAGGTATGATTTGTCCTTCATCATCAATGGTTAGAAACTGAGACAACTCTTATTGGAAACGACGAGGGGCTGGTACAACCTCAGCGTCGGTTATATGAGAGCATCAATGCTCATCAACGGTTTAAAACTAGTCAATCACCATAAACAATCGGCAAGAATCTAACCAAAACTTCAACATCGACTGGGAGCGCGTCCAACCTCACATATACAAAGTGTTACAATGTACAATGTGCAGACACCCAATATTTATCGCAACATGTGTCAGCGAGATAAAGTTTTATTGTATTGATACAGTGGGGGAGGGGCGATTTATAAGTAAGCAATAGTTCGGTAAGCCATACCTGTAAAAACCGGATTTAATTCTTTAGTGGATTGAGAAAAGTAAACAAATGCCCAAATCACACAACTGAGAGAGCTTTGAGTGCGCTGGCTCTCAGATAAACTTACGCGACCTACTCCCGAACAACTTGCTCAGGTAAACCGTTCAAGGTAAAACTCGCAGGTAAAAAACTTCGAAATCAACAAAAGGAAATAATGCATGTCGGTCGCTTGAGCAGACAAGCTTCTTTAAAGCATGTTCCAATTTTGATGTCGCATTTTAATTTTAAAATACTAGCATACTCAGCGTAAGTGTTCCTTTGCTTGTATAGGTGTGTCAATTCATTCAACTAGAGGTGAGTTACATGCATAACCTGACAATGAGAGTCGTTAAACCGCTTGTATACAGGAACATACGATGATAGGGGAGCTGACATTTATGTTAATTTTTTCTCAGTACACATCAAATAATATAAAACAAATGTGACGTCACGATTTATATTTTTGTGTGAGCAAAACAGAAGATAGTTCATGTTTTATTTACAGAAGAGCAGACGCGGATGCAGGGTTTTCAAAAGGAGGGGGTCCAGCTGACCCTTTTCAATGATACCACGGTAATAAAATTTCATTTTTAAGGCTATAAAAATTCTCCTTTTCCGAAAAAAAGGGGGGGGGGGGGTCCTGATGTAAATATAAAATACGTGGGTATGACATTTGAAGAAATGATCCGCCTTTATTTTAGTGACAGTGTATTGATGCAGCTGTTAGTATATCGAGACATATACCTCGCTGAAGACATCTCATTTGCTTTTGAGAAGAAATATAGATACGGCTGCTGGTATTTCGAGACGGATACCTCAGTGAAGACACCTCACTTATTGTAAACACTGTCTTTAGCATTTCTGGACAAAGACCTCAGCGAAGAGACTGTCTTAGTTTAAGGATCCTTCTCCCAATGTTCTTCGCGATGGTTAGACTGATGCTTTGCCAATTTGGTCCAATGTTCCACTAGTCATTTTTTTTTTTTTTAAATGAGTCGCTGGAGCAGCATACTCCTTAGAGTTAGCTCCCATCAAGGAAGATGATGATTTATCGTAAACACTGTTATTTCGTCTTTCCCACAAGTCATACTTTTCATTTCAGAAATTATCTATGATATATACCTCCAGTGCAGTGAGGGGGAGATGGCGTCCATGACAGGTTTTGTCATTGGTGCAAACATCCTTAATAGAAATCTCTTTAAGACACGTGTACAAATGCATCGCATTAGTTGAGAGGCAGCTTAATTTGATAGATAGACATTTATAAAAACAAAGAGGAAATTATTAGCTACGATACAGTGTATCATATATTATAGACAAGAATATGTATATCGAGAGACAACCGTTATACAAAACATAACGGTATATTTAGTTGGTTGAGAGATTAAATGGACCACCTGTATAAAGAACGCACTTGTAAGTTACATATATCGTGTCGAGTGACGACTGTTTTGAAGTGCCACAGTTTCAGGAGCCCACTTGTTTATAGAGATTTAGATACAAACTGTTTACAAGAAACATATACACGAAATTTACATCACATTTTGCAAGGAATGATTTGTACGGTACATGGAGTGCACGGGTGTGTTTGAAAGAGAGCCTGCCATTTTAAAGAAAGTTCGCCTGTGAGAAAATCAAGTTTGAGAAACTGTCAGTTGAGACCCCACTTTTGTATAATCCACACCAGAAACATAACTGCACGCCAGCCTGGTACAAAATTAATCCTATAAGAATCCTAACAAACCTAAAACCGCAACGGAACTGACCACTAAGGGAACAGCTCTCTGTCCCTTCCCACATCTCTCCGTGGTCGGAAGTGAACGGTCATGGGAGTTTGTTCCCGTACATTGTTAAAGGAAGGTCCGAGTCGTGCCATTTTTGTATTGAAAGGTCACCGATATAATTGTGTACCGTAGGTGTTATGAGCATTTAAAGAGTGTCCCTTATGTCCTTCCACAAGATAGTCATTAACAGGCGTTTGTTTAATCCGTTTTGACACCAATCAAATTGGTCCGGCCCCCATTAAATATTAATGAATGACCAAGTTGAATACTGTTATTGACAGGATTGGTCAAAATCCGTACATATTTAAGAAATATTTACGTCTCGAAAACCACCTGTTCAACTGAACACAGGAATTGTCCGGAATATCATGTTCATGATTAATTCATAAGCCGGACGCCCCTTATATACATAGATAGCTATATACATACTTTCATTGCCATAATTTTAGAATTACGTTTCGTTCAGTTGCAAATATAGGCACTTTGATCAAGTGACAGGAAATGACCTCGACCTTTGTGAACTTGAACTCCGTTACGGAAATCTTTATTCATCGTAAACTTTAATAATCAACATATACCACGGCCTCTCGGCTTGATAATGTGATTGAATCGGTATGTTTTATTTGGCAGTATCAAAGGTGATCAGCCATCGATCGAAGTTGTGTCTTTCTTATCCGTTATAAATAGCGCTTCATCAAATTTGCTTCTTTTTTTAACTCAATGTTATATTAACGCCTTTTTTGTTTAAGATCTTTTCATATACTTGTACATATATATATAAGCAATTATTAACATGTGTTAATTTAGATTTTGCTTTAAAAATAACCTAATAATCTCTTATGAGGTAAAGGTGCTTTTCATTTTCATTCTAGCATCCGGTATTTTAACCAGTGAAAAGACAGGTTACAAATTAGCCCGGTTCCTTGACACATGCGGAACTAAAAATTGACAATGTGTAATATCGGAAGCCGTTGATTTACTTGATGACTTCTCTAACGACAAAATGAAGCCATTCTTTCCGCCAGGAGTAAATTAGTTTTAATTAGGAAACGCTTTAGACAATTATCTTCGCTAATGAAAAATGATCCAACAAAACTTCAAAAGTACATTTGACAATTGCTAACAAATACCAGCTCATTCACGGGCAGAATCGTCTGATTAAACATGAATTAACCAGGCGTATGTGTGAATTTGACCACTGTCACGGACATTTGAAGTGTAACCTGGCGTTACACAATGGCCATTGAAGGTTGGTCAATGGTTTGATGATGACCAGCTGAGTATTGGTTTTAGTTATAAGCTTATCAAACGTTGACCAGCGTGAACCTGTAAGCTCTCCGCTAGACAATGAAACGCTGTATTTGAGCGAAGGACAAGTACAAATGAATAAACATGATAAGGGGAACGTAATTGGACGTCTACGGCTTCCGAAAAGTCATTGAAACATCAATGAGGAAAGCAAACATAAATATGTCACTTAAAGTAATTGAAGCCTTTGTTAATTTATTAATTAACATATCTGTTTTTTTTTACATAGGGCGAATTGTCTTTTAAGTAGTATTGTGATCTCGGTGAGATCTGATAATTATTTCTTCGCACCTGAATGATCATAATCCTGACCGTTAACTATAATAAAGAAGGCGGGGTCAACTGGACACGTGTACAACCTTTGACCTTTTGATAAAGCATTCGCAAATCCGAATAATAATGGAGACATGGTTCAAAGTCCTGACACTAATAGGTATTACATCGTTGTACCTCGTCGGTAAACAAATACCATCGAGATGGTTACTCCGTATAATGAACTCTTAAGTCGTTTCCACAGACCTTAGGTTTGCTATCAAGATGACGAAACATATGGACGTCATTACAGAAACGAAGGAAAAAACTACGAATTAATGGTAGTAAACTTTCCACCACATAACTGGCTTAAAATCTCCCAGTTGCTTGAAAGCAATAAAATGGCTAACACACAGGCATTAATTGTTCCTTATCGTTCCTGAGCAAAAGTAAAGAAGCGTACTCCAAAAAAACTGTAATGGGAGATAAAAAAAAGCATTTAATAAATTGGTCAAAATTACTCCGGAACAATTATGCCACAGCCATACACTGGGAATCAATACGATAATTGCTGAAAAAGAAAACCCCCAACACAAAAAAACAACTGCCTCGTTCTTCAAGGCTATTGTGTAAAGAGCTTCCGGTTAATGGGCGATGGTAATGTGCAGATGTGTATCAGGACAATAATTCCGGAATCTCATAAAACGTCTCCTTTGGTTTAGTCTAAATGCAAAAACAGGAAAGAAACATCTCTAATGTATAGTAAACAATGACGACACTTTGTGATCGTGTTGACCTTTGACCCGTGCTACATAAGAAGACGAGGAAGCGTTTTTTTCTCTACTATTTTCTGTACGACAGATTATAGATATACTGTAACTCCGAGCGTTTCAGAGATACAGAAAAGGGGCACATGTACATGCAAATGCAATTTATAAATATATAGTTTCTTCTAAATCCAACAAGGAAGTCCAGACATCTATTCATTGTATCATGTATAATCTGTTTATCTCGATAAAATAAAAAAAGAGTCGGCCAAATGTATGAATATGCATTAAGATGTCTCATGATTCCTTTAACTTATCTTACAAAAGAAAAAACAAATCATTACATCAATGCAATTATGAAATATTTATCAATTATGGACTTTTGATGAGGTCAATACGTTACTGTACTGACCCGAAAAAATCAAATAATAACCGAGGGCGAAGCGCGACATGACCCCGATGTAAGCCTGATGTCAATATTTTTTTATATTACTAGTTTGGTATGACACCATATTGATCGAATCAAAGGTCCTTAGTTTTATATCAGATATAAAAGTTGTTTGCAAAAGACTTAAATTGCATTATATCTATCTCGATAAAGCATGAAACTTACAATGGGGCACTGTGACGTCACAATGACTAAGACGTCGTCAACCCAATATTGACTCGATCGGTGTTTCTAAAAGTAGAAACACCAGGTTGATATAAAAAAATACAGACCTCCACGTGACCATATTTAAGTTGATGAGAAATGAGGAAAATCGGACCATATCTAACAGCCCTGATACATTGACACAATATATATGGAAATAGCATAACGATAGTGCTGCACACAATTCATCAAGGATAGAAATCCCGTATACGCGTATTGAACTATCATTCTGAAAATCCCCTGATATGAACATGAAAAACGTTTTTCGCGTTAGGGTGAATTTGAATATTTCTCCTTGTGTTGCTCTATTACCACTGAACACCAATGTCGTTTAACTTTTACTGCTGTGGGAATGCACATCACTAGACGAAACCTACATTCCCTTGTAAAATACGTACAAATGTATATATCATATGCGATGTTCATTTTAGAGATATTGTATACATTGTGAACGAGTTTCCTGTCTGCAAAGTAAGTAAACATAGTCACAATTTTACAGCGGAATAAGAATATCGTTTACATGGCTAGAATTGCTTTACACCATTACGCGCAATATGTGTGTGATTACGGCTCAAGTCAAATGGCCTGGAATGGGGCCCCAGGGCGGGGAATATAATGTTAGCACAGACACTCATTATGGGCTACTAAGGGGGCACTTAAACGATTATAATTCTTTACAAGTAGCACGATGAACACAAAAATAATCACAAAATGTACTCCGCTAGTGCAGATAGAGGACTGTATTACATCTTTCTCATAAAGAATTCATGTTATGGTTAATGATAACTTCTGTGGTTGTAATGTAGAATTTTAGTGAGGTGGGTTTTTTAACAATTACAATGTTGCCACATGTGGTGAAAGAAACTCTCGCCTTTTTGGAATATAAATGATGGATAAATATTAACAATTGATATTTTCGAAACGTTTACGGAAAAAGAGTCCGTAATGTTTATCAGGTCAATTAAACTAACAATACAGGGAGAAAACCAGCGTACCTCAAATTCGAAGGTAACACATGTGAATGTGTTTCATTCTAATTATGGTCATGCTATTGTTCCATTTTTAGAGGCATAGTATTTATTTGTTCCTAACGTGTGTCCTTCAGTTATAGTGTATGGGTTCTTGTTTTGGAGGGAGGGGGGGGGGGGGGGTCAATGTCGTCCTAACAGCCAAGGTCATTAAAAAAGGCTATATGGAAGCCACCACCGGAAATGAAGATAAAGTAAACAGGGCAAGAAAATGCATTGTCGTAAACAGTACTAAACGCCAATAAAACTAATCTACGCCAAAATGAAATAAACATTCACTCCCCAACGACACGCGATTAAATCTTCTGTCTATCGTCTCAATGCCATTCCATATCACGTGATACAGAGTAGGACCAATGAGATTGCACAGAAACAAGTAGGTCATGGATGCAAAACTCCACCAGTTTTAATTAACAAATCTTCCTGCAGTATGTAAACTAATGAACTATAGATGCAAAAACCGTTAACAGCAAATAAGCCAGACTCGAGGTATGTGTTCTACGTAATTTCAATTTCCATCTGACCTAGATATGTACAGTTTGTATGTACATGTACTTTACATAACATCCTTGACCAGTTGACAATCCTACTTACACAGTTAACGTCCGATTGGTTTTGGGCGCAATTTATCAATTTTTTTGAAGATCGTCTTTTTAAACCCAAGTTAATTAATGTGAAGATGCGCAGAACGATGAAATGATAATTTGTTAGTGTGCATCTTTGTTGTAAGGATGCATTGCCCACCGTTTTATACAGACCAAACAACCCGAAAACTTAAGTATGATGCTTCCCTGACCTTTAACCTTTCTATCATTAAGGTGTGTGTAGCACATGCGAGTCTTGATAACATTGGGTAAGTCATAAAACCCGTGCTTCATTGTTCGACCTTTGGAGAATCTGTACACATAAACATCTCAGTATGCAAAGGCCAAATATAACATAAATACTGTATAATTAGTCATTATTTACCCAACAGTACAAGCCTTTGAAGTTTGTTGGTCGGCAAGCTGGGCGTGCACTAGCGATTCAAACTTTTCTATTTGTTTATAGATGCAGCACGAAATAGTAATGAAACTTACTGTTTCAGCTCAACGGTTAATTTGGTTAAATATCAATGTAAAATATATTAATCAATACATATACGACGTATAAGTATGTGTTGTAGTATAATTGTATTCATTATATAACACAGATCATTCTGAATTCCGAGACATCAGTTTTTACCTTGGTGGGAATTATTACGAAATTATCGCCGTTATGAAGCTTGTTCTATAAATGAGTCAAGAGGTATATACTAATAACACACTGTTACACTTGACTTCATTCTCTGTATGTCTGTACCCGCCCCTCCCCCCCCCCCTCTCTCTCTCTCTCTTTCTCTCTCTCTCTCTCTCCCTTTGTCTCGCGTGAGTTTTTACCAATGACCAATCTGTTTTGCCCCCTTTAACCTTTTGCTGTCTTCTGCCCAAATAAAATCTTCTTAGCAATGAATACAATGTATATGAAGAAATTAAATAATATTTAGTATCATTCTGTCATCTTTTGTTATTGTGTCTAAACATTTCGCGTAATTTGTTTTTCTGTCAAAAAAAATGTTCTGTACATATGTATCTTGCATTTGAATATTACGGTGTATCTATTCATTCTAAAGTTTTGAGGTTTACAGTTTACTCATTAAGCTTGTCTTTAAAATCTTGAAAAAAAAAGATAAGAGAATACCGAAGCGTTAACCCAACTTGAGTTCGAACTCAAAATCGATTTAACAACGAGAAAAAATATGAACAGAGGAAAGAATAACACAAACTTTTGTACAAAATAATAAGACCAGGTGTTCCGGAAGAGTGGACATTTTCTGTTTCATCAACAACAAAAAAGGGTCTAAAAGCTTATTAGTTTTGATACATGGTAATGTGTCTAGGGAAAATGGTTATACTATCATCGGAGTCTCCAAGACATGTTGGTCCTCATAATTACCCACCAATCAAAATGCTCACCTTTTTAGATAACCATTTAAACGTGTGTGTATGCCATTTTCCCCGTCTTCTCACAAGTTTCAAATATACCAAGTAGAAAGAATGAAAAAACCAATAGATAAAAACATCCCTGACCCTGTTAAATATTAACAGTATGTTCATGAATCAGAAGACGCTTACTCGTCCTGAACACCTGGTCTTATTCTCTTGTACTTTTTCGAGGGTCTCCATGAAAATATTTCCTTTGTTCATTTGTTGTTTCTAGTTTAATCGATATTGAGTTTGGATTATGGTTTTGCTGACGCTTTAGTATTCTCTGGGTTTTTTAAGTAAGGGATAGTATTACTCATCAAATTTATATTGGGTTATATGATTCGGAGATGAATCATGGAAACAAAGGTTGTGAGACGGATGTTTGGAATCGCGTTGGTGATGGAAAAGGTGTTTTGGAAACTACGGGCTTAATTAGATATACTTATGACCAATTATCGACGATATCAAAGGTTATCGGCGCAGTTATAATGACCAGAGTGTGTAATTCATGATAAAATGGATCTGTGTGTGGTACCAGTGTGTTGTACCTTGGTAGGAAAATGGAGCATTTCTACCGCAATTAATTGAAAGACAACGAACCACTGAAGGTTAGCAGGGTCGCGTACTAGGCATGCATGCCAACCACAGCTAGCGAATGCCCCTCTAGCGCGAACATTAGATGTGTCTTTGAATACTGAACGCAAAGAACATTTGGCAGAGGTCTGAAAGCGCGGCCATCAAAACCGCACTGCCTTTTAGAAAAATCCCGGCACCTGATTTCATGCTTTTCTGATTGCTTGGAATGTTCGTCTAACTTAACCAAGTTTTTCTCCTCAAAAATAATTAGTTGTCTCGTTCTAGGGAACGTTTCGAAAGCTGAAGAGTGGCTTCGGTAGACCCAATATGCATTTTGTTTACGAGTTATGTCTTCCGTTTGAAGCGTATAGGTCAAGTTAGGCGAAACAGACAACAGCCATTTTCTTAAGGCATGGATGTCTGAGAACAGCACACACTTCAATACTCTACGGAAACATGTGCAGAAAGTGGTACCTGCATAGAAAAGGAACTCTGGCAATCGTTAAATTTCTTAGTTAAGTTTTTCTTCTGTTCTCAACGCTAATCAAATAAAGGACTGGTGCAATTTGCTATACAAAATCAGATTTCGAGAGAAATTTCTGTAATTATAAACACAAAAGATTAATGTAAACGAATGATTCTTCGGCTAATCTGACGAAGAAAGAAGATTCAATCGAATTTATTTGGATTTTACATGTTTTCTTCTTTACAGAGATAGATTAGTTGAAGGTCATCTGCGTAATTACGTCACACGTGAAATTAATAAAGAGAAAAATCAATTTGAAAATTTAAGGGTGTAAATTTTAAACATAACATCTAATGCAATACACACACACAGTTTGAACATTTCCAAAAAAAGTTTTTGATTAAATAACTGTGGTTGGAATACAAAAATGAACGACAAAGCAGGCAACCTTGTCTGAGAAAAGCATTCTTAATACAATTTAGTACAGAATATCGAATGGTCCTTTGCACAGCTTTCCAACACGTTCATTGAACATATTTTTTTTCAATTTCAACAAATCTTCGTTTCCATATATTTTTTCGAATCCATGTTTGTTTTTCTTTTCTTATTTATGAAAAGAATTACATTTCTTATTATAAAATGAGGAAATAACAGGATCTAAGGACCGATGGGTACATAATAATTATGATTGCTGAATGATAACAAAAAGCAATAACATCAAGAACAAAAAGCAAACAAACAAGCAAAAGAATCGAGTTGACATTCTGTCTTTTTTCCCCATCCTAGAATAAGATTGATTTCAGTATGTATCTATCCACTATACAAACGTTATTCTGCAAACAGAAACCACTTATTACGTACATGTTCGTGTCATTTACTATTCAGATGTACAGGAAAGAAAACGAACATCAAATAGTGTGCTAGATGTTTATATCAAAATGTACTGATAGGTATAAAAAAGTATTATCTGTAATAGTAATACTGCAACCGTCCTTGAAATTCAAGGGGAATATACATAAATAAATAAATACATTTGTATACTGATGCATTTGATTTACATTTATAACATCGCTCGTGCTGACTTTAGGAAACAATTTCGGGGATTTTTTTTTTTTTTTGGAATGTGGATAAATTTCAGGGTAGTTGCGAAAATGCAGAGTCACAGATGGTTTGCGTCTAGATAATTAATTAAGCGGACAATTACTATTTAATTAAAATTCGAAAATAAAACCGATTAGTTTCAATAGTATAATTACAGGTTCTAATTACAAAAAAAAAGTTTAAAAAATGGTCAGCTATTTAACATGTGCCGCTCTACAAAACCCGAAACGTTATATAAAGCCGGCAAGTTTGAATCGGCAAATACCGATTTTCAAAATACCTTAACGTTGCCTGGTCCCTATTTCCATGAACCATGTGTTCATAACTCTAAATTAGATATTTAAAACTATACTTAGAAACACGAAAGGAAACGCATTTCATAAAACAATGAAGACAATTGAATAAATATCAAACTGACGATTTTGTTTCTCCCTCAGAAAAGGGGGGGGTCATCATTTGACGTAAACACTGGAATGACGTAAGGATGTTTAATTAATATAATTTTCACTATCAATACAGATGGTTTTAATACAGCTAGCAAACATTGCGGCATGATTTATCTGAATGTAGATACATGTATAAGTAGTTAGACCTTTTCCCAATGTTCGTACATATATGGAAATGCAAGATTTAGTACCGTTATAGTCCAGTAGGCTCCATAGAAAATCTAATCGACTTGCATTCATTCTGGCGTGAACATTGAACTATTACCTTTCATTCTTAATTTGGATGAATAAAATAGCGCAAAAGGTTGGCTAATGACGCCATTTTTTATACTTGTCAATCTGACGCTTGACTGTCCGCTTCAAATAACATTCCTAATAGCTTTAAAGCAAGCACTCGAAAGACTGCGAGTGTTAGAATACTGTTCCTTCGTTCCTTTGTACGATTATATCAACGGAGGTTTACTATAGCGAGTAATTCTAGCGTGGTTGTGTGTGTACAGGTCTATTGTTATACATACTGTCAATATTTTCCTATTTTCCCTTTGGTCTAATTCTGACTAGATTCACATCGATTACACATTGTCAATATTTTTCAAACTTTTATGAATCATTTTAAACAACATCTGTTTGAACCTAAATGGTCTAACTCATGACAAAGAACACGGAAACATTTGCCGATGTTTGATATTTAATCCAGCTTAAAAATGATTTCTCTTGTTTGTTGTTAACATATCTTGCCATTCAGCTGACGTTATTGAAATACAAGGTGAATTGAATTGAATACAACTTCAAATGAAAGATTTTCACAGAGAATCTTGAAACAATACACGAGAATAAGACTAGGTGTTCCGGAAGATTAAACATAATTACAGTTCACTAAACCGCAGCATATTTAGATTCGGTAAATAAACAACAGATGCCATTTATACTATATTTTTGCTTTGTAATGACCACAGTTAATGTGGTTATCCTAACTCGCTAGCATAGATAACACACATTCAAAGTGTAAAAAACAGTGTAAATAATGTTAGATTAATGAAGATAAAGATTTTTTTACTTCGTGTATAATTAAGATATTTTTTTTGTCAATTTAATTTCTTTTTAACTTATTTAAATACACACTTTTAACAACAGTTAAGTTAAAAATATCTTTTTAATTGGAAGTTTTTAATAAATAATCCCGTACTCCGCGAACTAATTAGAAATTAAAATTATATTTTGTATTCGCCAAGGCGCTCCGATTTAGATGATCAAGTTATATGTACATTTACATCTATGGAAATAGAGCGCTTCTTCAGTAGTGGTCTATACATTGTATTTACGCTTAATTGATTTCTGTACGATCAGTTATTATGCATATATGTGTACTTAACAAATACGATATATTTGCTTTCGTTTCCAATCCGTGCTTAAAACTGTTTATTTTGATTTTGCCATCAAATCTTTCCTTTTTGATATAGAAATTGTGTAATTGACATAGCGTTAGGATATGTCATCCTTAGTAAACATCGTTATTGGTTTTTAAACAGGAACCGATTAGAATGGCCTTACTTCAATAGTTTGATATTTACGTGCGCGTGCAGCGCTAGGCTTTAGGACTCGAGTTCGTGCTAAACATGCAGTATACAAGCAACTTAATGAGTAAAATTTAATCAAAATTAGTATTTACATATGTTTGTTGTTTGCTAAAGATGAACAATACATACGCATAATACATTTATAAAAAATATTGGTATTCTAGCGTTGCCTATTACGCATATACTCAATAAACGTGTTAGTGACGTCACAGTCTTTATGACGTCAGTATGGAATAAAAACAAAATTGCTGACTGAATTGACTGAATCGAGGATATATTCTAAAGATGTCATAAGAAAAAAACAATAGAACGGATTTAAAAAATGTTTGCCAAGATTTAATAAGGCAATTCAAGCATTGAATTATCCTACGCTTCTAGAACATGAACATCTGGCTTATGAATACCAGGTCTTAAAATAAGTACATTCCGTACAATTATCACTAAAAGATTGAAAGATTTCAAATCACGGTATCTCCGAGATTGTTTATTCTGTCGTTTCTTTGAATAACCATGTGTCATAAAAGTGTTTGATACCTTTCCACAAGGAAACCAAGGATAGATTTTCCTCCATTTTTTCAAATCATACAAAATCCGCTTGTTTTTGTTTAAGATCCATTTAAAATCTATATACGCTTTAAGAATGAAGTATTTGTTCTGCTGCGTTCATTGATTAATGCGTACAAGTAGACTCCGTGTTATCAGCCCATGAGCCCCTCAATCATTGAAAGATGAGTAAACCGAAAATACTGGTATTCACGTTTGATTTTCCAATACAAACATACTTTTATAACTGCTTGATTACACTTGGATTAAATTCAAATCATGTTCTATACAGATTGTTTAAATTTATTTATCTTAATCTGACGAACTATAATCCGTCTACATTTCTTGTCAGGGATATTTGCTTTAATTTATTTTGTGTTGCTTCCTTTTAACTGCCAGTGTCATTTAAGGGCGTGCCAGGTTTTGGAGGTGGAGGAAAGCCGGAGTACCCAGAGAAAAACCGCCGACCTACGATGAGTACCTGGCAAATGTCCCCACGTGGGATTCGAACTCGCAACCCGGAGGTGGATGGCTAGTGGTAGAATGTCAGGACACCTTAACCAAGCGGTCACGCCCCCTCTTGTCGAGGAATTTCAGGAATATTTATCCCAAACCCCAATATCAGGTATGCAAGTTGTCCTTTGGAACAGAAAGAACCTTCTTTATTTCTTTAGTGGTCCTTGAAGACTGGTCTAATTGTTTCCAGAAATTACTATTTTTATCTAAATTCTAATTCAGAGCGAACAATTATTTGAGTCGCAGAATTCTTGTATAGTACTGACTTACAATGATGAAAGTAAACAAAGGATCTATTTTGGTCTTGTTTGTCGAAGGTCATGGTCGGTGTCGGTGTGAGATGCCCAAAGAAAGAGTGACTACTACAAGCTAAACATTGGTGTTTGGCTAACCTGAAGAGTGGAGAGTATCATTTGGAATGGCTGTATATATATTTTTCCTTGTCCGGATCATAGCTTTAAATATAAATATAAACTTTATTTATCGTACAATTATGTTACAAGCCATCCAACTTATATTAATCACTCTTGTTGGACCGTATGTTATTAACTTAGCGCGCGAGGGGTCTTAATAATGGGAGAAAACCGGAGTACCCGGAGAAAACCCACGCGGTCGAGCAGGTGACCCCATTCAATTTCACGTCCGGTCGAGGAATCGAACACCGGACACTTTGGTGAAAGGCAAGTGCGCTATCCACTGCACCACCCGACCACCCTACGTCAACATAGATTTAATATTGTACTAAAGAATATGTCTATATCAGGGTCCTCTGTGTACTACAGCGTTCAAAGGTCAGCGTCACTGTTACTATAAACAGAACTGTCAATTATGTATATATAATAAATATATACTGCCCCTGGTGGCTCTCTCATTTTATGTTAGGTGACCCAGTTTCCCTAAGACATCGTGCTAAGTCGTAAGGAATTGATTTATTACTTGTTAATCAATGTTATTATCTTCTGAATCAGTCCCCAACGACCAACTAGAGCGGAGAGAAAATGACATAGAAACACCTACATCAAAGGAAACAAAGCCCCAACCGCGTGATTTTATCAAGGTCAATTATCGACCTTCTCTGCAGATTTTGTCACAATATTCAAAAGTAATAATTGATAAAAACCAATTCAAATCCTTAAAGTAAAACCAGGAAATGAAATAAAGAAGGCTTTTTCTTTGTTTCGTTAGTCAAAGTTGTGATGATTTTGAGACTTAAAATGGACGAGTCCTGTTTTATTTGTTTTGTCTTATTCAAGGAAATATAACTTCTTCAATTTATATCAATCATCTTTATTTTATTGTGGAAAAAGTTCTAAAAGAATATGGACTTCTTGTAAGCCGCGATGTAAGTATAGCCCATAGAGGGTCTTAACGTGGGGGACACCGGAGTACCCGTAGCAAGAACCCATTGATGGAAATTCATGAATGACATTTTGTTTTCCTTTAATATGTCCCTAATATTTAAAAGCATATATTAATTTTAGAATCAATATGTTGTTTCTACAGAATCATGTGTAACCCTATGACAAAATATCATTTTTCTTTTGGAAAATATTTTAAATATAAGCTGTAATATGTATGTTCATACAGCCTTGTAATTAATCTGAACAAGTCGTTTAAGTTTGAAAGTACGCGACATTGATGACGAATACAATTCTCAGAGATTCAACATCACTGACGTCACATTATATGGAAATCACCAAGGAAACCTAATTCAGCGTTTTATTTCATCTTTATTGCATTTTATTTTATACATTAATCTTTTTTTTCTGACTCTAACTAATGTTCAATTGAAATGATTGAAAGCACGTTGCCGAACTGTTTCGTTCCCCAATGAAGTGTGTTTGGAAGCAATGGGAAATGTCAGCGAGCGTGACTTCTCAGTTTAACCGGACCTGTAAAGAAACAGGTCTTATTTACAGCTCTGCTATAGACCAATTCGCATCGTTGAAAACAAGATCGTTATTCATTTATTGAAAGGAAACTATTAAAAGTAGAAACAAACGACGATAAGAAGGTAATTCTAGGCACATTATATTTTTATATGGAACTATAACGTGTATTTTCGATCTTCTTACCGCACCGCTAATGAGATTTTAAGCGATAATTTCCGCGGGAAGCTGAGCAGAATCAACGCGACTTTACATTTCCAATCTAATTTGATTGGTTTATTTCAGGATAAGTTTTTTTTCATCTGTGTATAAGCACTCGCGTGTCGTTTAATACCAAGGACGTAAAAAAGGTTCAGTAATCAACTCTACTCCAGCTAATAAATTGTTTACAAAATTATCAAGGGGAGACAACCACACCCGAAATTGGTCCGGTGTTGGGTAATTAACGGATTCAAATTTTACGAGAAAAGATGCGGAATTTTTTGTCCAACATTTCATATTTCATGTTAACTTGATTAAGAACATATGTGGAGAGCTTACCGGTTTAAGTACGAGACTAAAATAAACCATCTGTGCATTTGACATTTATTGCGGTCGTAAAAAAAACCCAATGTCATTTTCGGTGTATCCAGTGGAGAGTTATCAGCCTGTATCTAAGTAAAATTGCTGCAGGGAAACTTTCGTAAATCATTCGGTAAATACTGACACTCGCTCATGAGTAGATAATAAGTTTCACATCATAATTTCGACATCATTACAAATAATGTGTTTATTAAAACGCCAATCCATGTTGTTACAAAACTGTTATTAAAACGCAGTAAATTCTGCGCTTAGCAACCTAAAAAATAATGGACATACATGTATTATGTTTCCGGAAAACAGTCAAATTAACGAATGAACCGAAATTACGACTTTCAATTCCGGATAACGTATGTTTATACGTGATTATTCTGTATAAAAAGGTGTCCGGTATCCATTGTTCGGATTTAAAAAGTGGAGAAAAACATCATTTAAGGGTTTTATTACGTTAACAACATATGGATCTCCCTTTCTGAAGATTTCGTTATTTATTTTAGGCTCGGTGTTACGGGATATGAGAATAAGGCTTTCCGAACTTTTCCTGTCTGAACACAGGGGCACGTAAAATCTATAAATATTGATATTGTTTAGACTACACACCCAACGACTGTAAGTCTAAACAATATCAATATTAATAGTTATTGCGTGCCCCTGTGGTCCGAATCGTCTTATTTTGTTTATGTACACTGTATCTGAATGGGTTTGAGAACAATCTCGGTTAATTTCCTTTCTGTTTGAAGTGTTAGTTTGTTGCAACTATATTGAAAATCATTCAATGTAATCTATAAGGAAATCCTTAAGTTTCTTTCTGACGTCATGTCATTATGACGTCATAGAACATCTTGCTTATTTACCATGTTTATAATGTATTTCAAAGGGATAAGGTATTATGGCAGTAAAATGGACCCGATAGATGGTAAAAAGGACGAGTTTAGCGTAAGAGATGTTCGGAAAAAAGTATAAAACATGTGTAGTAAGGCTAGCTATACTATTACCATGTTCAGTAGCGTCAGAAGTTCTGGGAGGGACGATTTAATTGGGCCTGTTCGAGTCAATGATTTTTACGAGGGTTTCCGTTAGTGTAGGAGGGCTCCCTGGGGTCTGTTCAGACACCGTGACGTGCGACCACGTTATCACAATATACATACACAATTACTGTCACGTCAAACTGGAAATGTTATAAACAAAATTAAATTGAAATCACCGACAATTCATCTGATATAGCTGTGAAAAAGAGCCTGGAATCACGCCATTGTGACAGCGTTTCCTGTTGTCTTCCTCATCTTCAATGTATAAAACATTTTATTGTCTGTCCACGCAATCTCAAGGACATATATATACTTGTCTGTCTAAACGGACGATAGGACAGTTAGACTGAACGCGCGTATCTTTTTAAACGGTCGACAGGGCAAACTCAAATGTCTGTCGGGACAGACACGCTTGATGTCTGTCCACACGACCGACATGAAGATTGCATTTACTACTAAGCGTTCGTCCGACCAGACAGACGTCATCTGTTATGACAGAGCTTATAATCTGTCGACAAGACCGACACACGGTCGACACGAAGAATGGTGTTCATAACAGTGCGTTCGTCCGACCAGACAAACGTCATCTGTTAGGACAGAGTTTATTATCTGTCGACAAAACCCGTGATATGTTAGGACAGACAAGCTTACAATTGTATTATCAGTCCACACAGCCGACAAAAATGTCGACACGAGATCCACGCTTATTACGTTGTGTTTTGTCTTCAGTTGACATTCGGTCGCCATACTAACTAAGCTTATTACATTGTGTCTGTCCTAACGACCGACTAACTATCAACATTACAGTAAAGTTATCGATGAACAGTGTGTCTGTCCTAACGACCGACTAACTATCAACATTACAGTAAAGTTATCGATGAACAGTGTGTCTGTCCTAACGACCGACTAACTATCAACATTACAGTAAAGCTATCGATGAACATTGTGTCTGTCCTAACGACCGACTAACTATCAACATTACAGTAAAGTTATCGATGAACAGTGTGTCTGTCCTAACGACCGACTAACTATCAACATTACAGTAAAGTTATCGATGAACATTGTGTCTGTCCTAACGACCGACTAACTATCAACATTACAGTAAAGTTATCGATGAACAGTGTGTCTGTCCTAACGACCGACTAACTATCAACATTACAGTAAAGTTATCGATGAACAGTGTGTCTGTCCTAACGACCGACTAACTATCAACATTACAGTAAAGTTATCGATGAACAGTGTGTCTGTCCTAACGACCGACTAACTATCAACATTACAGTAAAGTTATCGATGAACATTGTGTGCGTCCTCACATATGATATACATAACAGTATTGTCTGTCCACTCGGCCGACATTTCCAATAAACATGTTATCAGACACTGCACTTCCAGCTGGTAGTATCATGACTAAGACCACGGTTATTTTACCGTGCATTGTATCACAGCTTTCGTGGAACTGCCACAACAACATGGCTTTACTGAAACTCAATGCTTCGAAAAGTCAATTTGCATCCACTTTTTCTATGTACCGTAATGTAAATATACATCCGTTGTTTACATGTTTTCTCGACCAAATCAGAGTGTTAAGCGCAATGATAGTCCTTCCACCTGTTTCGACAGACATGCCTAGAGCCGTGCGTTATCACTGCAAATGCTATTGAACAATGAAAGAAGGAACGAAGTAACCATATTTCAGAATTTCAACCAAGGCCTTGATATCACAGTCCATTTTTTATATCTGTCTATACGTTTCCAGCACTATCAGAGACAGAACAACAGGTCGTGTGAGTATTTAAGTTAACATCGATGCTAATTTGTTTTGCCATCAGCTTAAATTTCAAAAACAACGCAGGTCGACAAAACTTTCAACATTATGTGAGTGAAAGGATGTTTACTTATTCTCACTTAATGTAGATAATGAAGTGTACGTGGTTGATACCATACATTGTGAGGGATTGGCATCATAAATTGTGAGGGGTTGGCATCATAAATTGTAAGGGGTTGGCATCATAAATTCTGAGGGGTTGGCATCATACATTGTGAGGGGTTGGCATCATAAATTGTGAGGGGTTGGCATCATAAATTCTGAGGGGTTGGCATCATACATTGTGAGGGGTTGGCATCATAAATTGTGAGGGGTTGGCATCATACACTGTGAGGGGTTGGCATCATACATTGTGAGGGGTTGGCATCATACATTGTGAGGGGTTGACATCATACATTGTGAGGGGTTGGCATCATATATTGTGAGGGGTTGGCATCATACATTATGAGGGGTTGGCATCATACATTGTGAGGGGTTGGCATCATAAATTGTGAGGGGTTGGCATCATAAATTGTGAGGGGTTGGCATCATACATTGTGAGGGGTTGGCATCATACATTTTGAGGGATTGACATCATACATTGTGAGGGGTTGGCATCATACATTGTGAGGGGTTGGCATCATACATTATGAGGGGTTGGCATCATAAATTGTGAGGGGTTGACATCATACATTGTGAGGGGTTGGCATCATACATTATGAGGGGTTGGCATCATACATTATGAGGGGTTGGCATCATACATTGTGAAGGGTTGGCATCATAAATTCTGAGGGGTTGGCATCATACATTGTGAGGGGTTGGCATCATACATTGTGGGGGATTGGTATGATATATTGTGAGGGGTTGGCATCATATATTGTGAGGGGTTGGCATCATACATTGTGAGGGATTTGTATGATATATTGTGAGGGGTTGGCATCATATATTGTGAGGGATTGGCATTAGGATAGAGAGTTAGAATTCGATACCAGCTGTTTATATTTCATGAATCGTAAGAGGTGACATAATTTTGGATTTTACATGTATCTTTCCCTTTCTTTCTTTGCAACCGTTTCCTTCTTCGTAATATATTGTATCTCGCTTGAAAAAAGCCTCACTTTTGAACTTTATTTGAGCGTTCGCCCCAGTAATGAAGGATTTGGTTGTAATACAATATATTAACTATGACGTCATAATAATGAAGACGTCAACAATCGATAACCTGAACTCTGTAAACAAGATTTAGAATACATCTAAGACATTTGAATTCCCAAATAAACGGATAGATCAACACAGAGAACACATTCAATACTTCCCCAAATAGACGGATAGATCAACACAGAGAACACATTCAATACTTCCCCTAATAGACGGATAGATCAACACAGAGAACACATTCAATACTTCCCCAAATAGACGGATAGATCAACACAGAGAACACATTCAATGCTTCCCCAAATAGACGGATAGATCAACACAGAGAACACATTCAATGCTTCCCCAAATAGACGGATAGATCAACACAGAGAACACATTCAATGCTTCCCCAAATAGACGGATTTGTCAGGATTACATCTGAACTTCACTGTCCGTCAACGTTTAACCTTTGTGAATGGCTATTACTAATTATAGGTTGCTACCGTGTCACAGGTTGTCAGATAGTAAAATTGAGCTATCTGGAACAAGATGAGTATAGGTTAGGCCCAAAAAGGTGTCTCCCCGCACACAGAGAGATCGAGTTACCTCCCCTTCTGTCACCTGTAAGGGATCTCCGGGGACATTTCGTTAGGGGTCAATGGTAACAATGCATTTGCTATACTAGGATTGCCGCAGGAAGATGACTTGATATTGCTGGAGTAAGATATCATGTTCCACCTGCATAGCACGGAGTAAATGTGATGATAAATATGTAGACACATCGGTTTTATAACATCGAACAGATTATTGTCTGGTCCTACACAGGCAATTAACCCAGGTAACAACTTTATTGGAACATTGAACATGAACCTTAAATCAAATTATACCCTACACAGGTACGAACCATTACCATTACAGTGTAAAACACGCCAACGCTACATAAATAAAAGCATGTATACCACGCTCCTGATAATGTAGTGATATACGGCACTCTTCGTTAATCCATCCAGATGCATTATCACTTAGAAGGACTAGATATAGTGAGATGCTTAAGTTACTGTTTTAATATCCATGCTGAAATCAAACAAGATACCTTACTCTGCTTGTTCCAGTCTACCCAGCTGTAAATGAACACGTGGTTGTGCAGTGCTAGAAATGGTAGAATGCTAGCTGTGAGCGCCGAAACGGCAGCACCGGTTGTATGCTCCCCAGGGAGTTAAGAACGATATTGGCTGGTTGCTAAAGTCCTATAATCACCGATAATAATTTGTGAACCGCTTGGAGACGACCCATAGGTTGTGATAAATCAGTATATAAGAACTTCGAATTATTATTACTATTAGTAATAGTAGTATATATCATATTTACTGGGATAATCAAGACCTACTTAGTCTAAAACCTCTTTTTTTTAGGAAAATTGCTCCCCGTTTTCAATTCTGGCTTATTTTTTCATATCGTGTTTACATGAACAGGAAGCGATCTACATTGAAATAATTTTTCACTGGAAACAACACATTCCCAATAAAAGCATGCTACATTTGTATTATTTGGCGAATTTTAAAAATCCCTGGAAATCAAGATGCTAATCCGATTATTAGAAGATGTAATTACATACAGGTTGTCACAAATATCAAAGCTGATTAATATCACATATAGAATTCTCAATGAATACAGCTTAGCTTTCATACAGAAACACCGCCATCGACCGACGTAAAAATATGACACGGACATCGAACTAGTCCTTAACTGATTATTAACGATAGCTTAAAATAGCGAGTAAATACTGTATTTATTTATGTGCTGTTAGGTCAAAGGTCACTTGTGACCATATAAGGATAAACAATGGTGGTTTATTTATTTCAAATGGCATCAATCAAACGAAAATTGATCATTAAACTTTGAAGTATTTAAACATCGGTATTGAATAAGAAATGCGATCAAGGTGTTTACATGGCGGGTGTCGTTGATAAAGCAGAAGACGCTTACTCTTCCGGAATACCTTGTCTGTTTCCCTTATACTCTTACAAGCGTGGCCGTGTAAATATTTCTTTGTCCATATCTTGCCTTTTGATTTATGAGTTCGTATTATAGTTTTGCTAATGCTTCGGTATTCTCAGATGTTTTTTATGTTCACCGGTATCCTTTTATTCCTTAATACGGATGTTTTGTTTTGTGTCGCTGCAATCTGCAGAGAAGCATGTTCTGTACAGGAATCTTTTGAAAAACGCCCCCTTGTGATAAATTGGTATCGTCTTCCTCTCAGAACCGCGAAATTGTGTTACGGGAATTTTTCAATCACATAAAAAAACAGTGTAGTACCTTTTATCGACGTTGGAACGTTGTGCTTTATTTCTTCCCGTTGTCTCATTATATCTGAAGGTCACGTGGAAAATTAACGAGCCAATGAAACAGCATGGTCACCATTTTCTGCAGAATTACATCATGAATAAAATATGGACTCTATTTTGTGCGGAAGGTTTTCTTTTCCACGATCGTTCTTGTTGTGTATACTTGCGTTAACAAAGGGACGATTTACAGGTCGTTTGCGCAGTAATTAATATATTACATGGTGTGAATTATTCACGTTGTTTATCCTGAGGAAACAATGTACAGACGGTCTCATGGTGCATTATGCAGTGAACGTCAGGTCTATTTACCACACCCGGGACGTGTATTCGGGAGGGTGACAAATTATGACATACGACGCTTGACTTTGGTATCCCGATATTACAAAAGATGCCAAAAAAATGGCATGCATGAAAACACAGCCGACACTAATTGGGTTTGGTTTATTTTGTTTTGCGTCCAATTTACAGCCAGGGTCATTGGGGATTTTGGAAGTAGAGGAAAGCCGGAGTACCCAGTCAAAAACCACCGACCTACGGTCAGTATCTGGCAACTGCCCTAGGTGGGTTTCGAACTCGCAACCTGGAGGTGAAGGACCAGTGGTAGAATGTCGGGACACCTCAACCACTCGGCCAGTGGTCAATGATCTGATGACCATCATAGTCTATATGTACGTTGTAGATAGCTTATCCGGGTTGATATTAAGCTAATAACCGATATATATATATATCGATTAACCGAAATTGATTTTTCAATTAACAGAAACATGACTGTTATAAACATCTATTAAGTACAAAGATTAACAAGTTCTAGACAAATCCGTTTTTTTCTCACTTTTTTCTTTCTTTGTTAATAATCTGATGCAGATTTCCCCAATTGTAAAGACAAATAGAAACATGGTTATTTTTCATTATGTAGATTCAACTGAGCCACAAACAAATGTGTTCCTGAATGAAGAGGGGAATAGGAAGGGAAAGTCGCACAGACGAGCTCTTAAATAACTATTCACGATTGAGACGGTGCAGTCCAGGATTTCCAGTGTTCACTATAGTACATTGAGTTCGGTGGAGTGATGACAGCCCCCTAAAACCACTGACGGAACCACATGCGGTGCTGTAAGTTCGGGAGTCCCGGTCTGGGATTCCGGGCCCATATGTCTCGCATCAGGGAAAAGGTTTACAGTGTAATGGTTCAAATCCAATACTTGATCCCTAAAGATGCCGTAAAGAGCAAAGGTAAAGCTGTTTTTAAATCCTATAATATCACTGTGTGGTTTTCGTATCTTACGCCACCTGCGTAAATAAACAAAATGTTAACACCGACTCGTGTTAACGAACATATGTTCTCCACAAAGAAACGTACGCGAATATAAATTCCATACAAACTCGAAGTCGTGATTTCTTTTTAAAGATTATTTCTGCCGAAATATTCTTAGCGTGAAGACCAAGTATACGGGATATTAGCAATAGGAAACGTAGAACTTTTAATATCTATCCAAATTTGCCTACTGTGTACACAAAATTGTTTTTTTAAATAATATATGCTTTTATCCACCAAATGACTACCATTTTAATGAATTTAGAACAGTTTTGATTTTGTCATTTCCGTTTTGTTTGTAATATTCTTGTGTTTAATTAATTTATTTTTCCTTTGTGGAAAGCTAACCAGGCTTTCGAAAAGAAAACATCTTCCACGTGTTGGTTTATTAGTTCCAAAAACGTGTGTTAGCTTTACATAACGTGATAACGAAAACGCCCAATCTGGCACCTGTTTCTTTAAAAATGGCGGACAAAAGTGACTCGGGTTTAAATTGAATGGACATACTCAACAACCAACCAGCTGGTGATCATTTTCATTATACTTTCGGGGGGAAAGATTAATTGAAATTTTATCTTTACGTTGTGTTAAACACCTAACAAGGCGTATCGAAGCGAGGTCAGATAATACAAACATTCCTTACTCTCTCTAGAGTCGTAGCTAGCCCTTTAATGAGGTTGTCGTACACCGTAAGTTGTTGACGCGTGGGTACAGCATTCTTTTCAGCGTTTTTTCTCAAATGAGTGAATCATTTCTGGAGTGGAAATTAATTTTTAAATGCCTAATCATATCTCATTCACCCAACAAGTCGTGGGATTGGCGGTGAATTTAATCGCAAGCATGTAATGTCGTATTGACATGTGTTGAAGATATATAGATACATAATTAGTTCGGCAATTACTCATGTGGCGTGTGAGAGATGTGAAGTGGGACGAGTTCGGCAATTACTTGATCATGTAGCGTATGGGGATGAGTGTCGCTCTTATTTATCATAAACGTGTCGCTGGTAAAGCTGTCACCCAGGTCACACAAAAGGAAAAGGGATTTTTTTTTTCAAATGAAAAACAGGTTAATCCTCGAACTACAGAAGTTTTAAATATTTTTGTTATTGGTTTATTTTTTGTTTATTTAAGGATGTGCCGGGTTTAGGAGGTGCCGGAAAACCCGAAGAAAAACCACCAACCTACGCAACCAGAGGTTTCTTTAGTCTAGTGGTAGAATTTCGGGACACCTTAACCTCTCAGCCACCGCAACCCAGGACATTTTATACACCCGATGACATACAGTGTAATTGCCATACACATAAAAAAGGCCGTCTGAGATGTTTGTGATTGACAATGATACTCGGTTGTCATTTTGAGAACTTGATGTTTACTAGGATGGGGCAAAGATTTATATGGCGGGTATCGTCGATGAAGCAAAAGACGCTTACTCTTCCGGAACACCTGGTCTTATTCTCCTGTACTTTTACAAGGGTATCCATGTTAATATTTCCTTTGCTCATATTATGCCCATGGTTTAATCGATTTTGAATTTTGATTATGATTTTGTTAACGCTTCAGTATTCTCCTATTTATTTTCAAAAATATATGCAATGTTAAAAAAGAAAACTTTAAAACTGAAAATGTAGGCCTAGTTTCAATTAAATTAAGAAGTCATCCTATCAGTATGATATAAATATCCCGTTGTATGAGTCACACAGCTATAATTTTAGCAGGCAATGGTTTCTTAATAAAGGATTATCGCGGTAATTGCTACTATTTTATTTTCCTACAAGAGTTCCAGAAGACCAGGATCAAAGCCTATTTAAGCATTGAACTGCTTTCAATTCATAACAATTCATCAGTCAATGACATTCATGGTCCTATGAATGCCAACTGAATTCGGTTTGGTCATATAGTGGCAATGTCATACAATGGTAAATATACTACGATCAACGCGTAAACGTGTTTACACTTCAAACGCGAAAATAGATCTACGCGAAATCTAATTTAAGCTACAGTAAATAATCAGGATGTTGCGGATTTAAATGTTTAAACCTATTAGCTGATATTACGTAACCACTAACCCACCCTCACCTCTAAAGCTCGTTAGTTCCCATGCCGGCTATATACGTATTGATGAAGTCCAACTGTTGGATCGATAATCTCCCTTTACTTGTCTTTTCATGAAGTATACCAAATACCATACTGGTCCTGAATTCTCCATGGTACAAGCGGCCTTAAAACCATTTTCCTCGGCACAGTGTCACGAAATTTTATCAATTGGTGATTCTCTAGTCGAATGATAAAAAACGCAAGTCAATATGAAGGGAAGTGTCACAGCTAACTGCAAGTCCGTTGTTGAGGTTAGCCCATGTAGGGAGAAGCAGTGGGTTGCGCCAATTTCCGACATGTGTAAGGCGGGCGTACTGTAACATTTCTCGGTTGCAATCAAATGTCAGTGCCTCCATGACATATGACGAGACGTCAGAGCATTATAACCAAAACAAAATAAGACCATGCAAGCCCCACGGGTAACATAAAAAGAATTGTCAGTCTCTGTTTAGTCTAATCTCCAAGGCGACCATCGTTTGAAATTCCGGAATTATATATTTATATGAACAGACAAGGACACCAGACAAGGTAATACGCTTATGCTGAATCAGAGAGCAATGACTGTAATATACCGAAAGTGCTCAACTTCTACAGACGAGATTTCATTCCTGTTAGGAAATCAACATTTGATTCTGTCCGGCAGGGTATAAACAAATATGAATCCTTATGTGATCAGTTTACAACGATATTTATCTGCACTCTCTATATATGATCTATCTCGGTATGGTTTGGTAGTTATGACTTGTGTTTCAAAGAAACGCTTACTAAAACTGCTCAATTTGAAGATTTATAAAACGAATTGGCAAAACACTAAACGTTAAACCATGTCTGTGATCACGTGCTTCTTCGATCACTGTGTGCTTATTTTTGTTTCTTAAATCATATGTACATACCATTACTTCTGTACGTTTGTTTACACGTAGTTGTTACTGAAGACTAGGTTTGTATTAAAGGTAAAATGAGCAGGGATTTATTCAAGACGCAGACAATCTATAGGAACGGCGATTTTTGAAAGATTTCCGGAAAGAAATGACTGTAACAATTAAGCACCAAATGATAGATTTTAGGAGTATGTCCTTCAATTAAATGTCAATAGTAGGTTACTGATTCTTGTCCCTTTTTAAAGATTTCTCCAAAAATGACTACCAATTAGCACCAAATGATAAACTTTAGGAATTTCCCCTTCAATAAAACGTCATTATTAACTGCTACCCGCCCTTTTTTTACGTACGACCTCTTCACTCCTTTCACTAAGACAAATTTATCACTAACTCTGAATGGTGTGTTTCCCTCCTAGTTCATCTTATCAGGACAATACTTGCATAGCCTTTTTTTGAAATTCGATGTTTTATTCTTCAAAGTTGTTTTAATTTTTTTTATTTGAACTATTTGATGCTGTGTTGTTGTTGATTTCTGTCACAACCTTGACCTGATTCGTGACCTCAATAGTTCTCAAAGCTTCCATTCGATGTAGTTGTCTCAATTTAACTCAAAAGAGCGCTTGTTTCTTTGTTGAACACACTCTGTTTCTTTATCTAAGTTGGTTATTTTATAACGAAAAAACTATTTACCAGAACAGAGATCAAAATGCAAATGTTTTGACTGACAAAGGGTTTTACGAGGTATGGCGTTGCGTATATAAATGAGTTTTCGAGGCAATCTCCCGCCATCGGTGACACGTGGAGTGTGACCACGTGATAACTGCCATATCACGTGACGCAATTAAAGTTATGCTATTAAACGATGGGTGCATATATGTAAGCCTTTTTTGCAAATTAAAAATTACCACCAGGATGTATACGCTCAAGGCTATTGCTGTATGTTTAATTTCAATATAACTAGTTTAAATGTGATTTGCATTATCATTCTATTTTGCTTGCAAGCGTTGCTTGACAAAATCGTTTGACGTATAATTGGTATTTTCCGCTAAGTTTCACTTAAAAAATAATGTTCCGCCTATTGATGTACTAAATGCTGCCTAGCGTAGACAAATGGTACCAGTGTAAGTAATCATACTAAGTGAATATTCAATGAGTTTACCATCCAGTTATCAAAGGCGTAAATGGTTACATTGGTTTTTTGGTTTATTTGTTTTACGTTCTATTAACAGCCAGGGTCATTTAAGGACGTGCCAGGTTTTAGAGGTAGAGGGAAGCCTCAGTACCTAGAGAAAAACCTACGACCTACGTAAGTACTTGGCAACTGCCCCATGAAGGGGTTCGAACTCGCAACCCAGAGGGGAGGGCTAGTGGTAGAATGTCGGGACACCTTAAGCACTCGGCAAACGCGGCCCCTGTATTGTTACAAGATAACCGCTCATTACTATGATATTTTCGGCTGACACTCTTAAACGAAATCATCTAGGTACAAATCTATGTATAGAATGTTTATATCAGAATAATTGATATATGTATGGTAATACCAAACCGATATCTGCTGTAAACCGGAAGTCAACATGTATCGATGTCATTGGCCAAAACTCATTTATATTGATATCTTCACAAACAGGAAGGACGGTCATTTCGGGATAAACAAGTCACCGGAAGTCTACACACTGTTCAGACATGAAATATCTATAAAATATTGGAAGGGCTCAACAAATATATCAATCTTTGTTACTTACCGGAAGTCAAGATTATTCAAACTTTTCGGAAACAGGAAGTCCGAGTGATGCGTATACATGTACCAATGTGATGATCATGGCTCTCTGGCTCGGGTTACGTCAACTGTTAATAAAATGACACCAAATAGATAGCATGTCATTGTTAATGAGATTTTTTATATTAAAGATAAATACAAAAATAGATATATATATACATTCTGATATATTGATATGTCAACACACCACGATAGAATATTTCACTGCGTTAGCATACAACAATAACACATATCATAGCATCAACACGTGATATTCAAATTTGTTCAGCATCCTTCCTTTGTAATGCATTTTGAAGGCAAATGTTGTTATGAGACTTTACAACACACGTCGGCAGACACAGTGTCAACATACAGGGACAAAATGCTTCACAATGTTAACAAACATCGGCAGACAGAGTGTCATCACACAGACAAATTATACGTCAACGACAACACACATCGACAGTTACAGTGTCAGCACACAGACAAATTATACGTCAACGACAACACATATCGGCAGACAGAGTGTCATCACACAGTGACAAATTATACGTCAACAACAACACACATCGGCAGACAGAGTGTCATCACACAGGGACAAGTTAAACGTCAACGACAACACACATCGGCAGACACAGTGTTATCACACAGGGACAAATTATACGTCAACAACAACACACATCGGCAGACAGAGTGTTATCACACAGGGACAAATTATACGTCAACAACAACACACATCGGCAGACACAGTGTTATCACACAGGGACAAATTATACGTCAACGACAACACACATCGACAGACACAGTGTTATCACACAGGGACAAATTATACGTCAACAACAACACACATCGGCAGACAGAGTGTAATCACACAGTGACAAATTATACGTCAACAACAACACACATCGGCAGACACAGTGTCATCACACAGGGACAAGTTAAACGTCAACGACAACACACATCGGCAGACACAGTGTTATCACACAGGGACAAATTATACGTCAACAACAACACACATCGGCAGACAGAGTGTAATCACACAGGGACAAATTATACGTCAACAACAACACACATCGGCAGACAGAGTGTCATCACACAGGGACAAGTTAAACGTCAACGACAACACACATCGGCAGACACAGTGTTATCACACAGGGACAAATTATACGTCAACAACAACACACATCGGCAGACACAGTGTCATCACACAGTGACAAATTATACGTCAACGACAACACACATCGGCTGACACAGTGTCATCACACAGGGACAAATTATACGTCAACAACAACACACATCGGCAGACACAGTGTTATCACACAGGGACAAATTATACGTCAACAACAACATACATCGGCAGACACAGTGTCATCACACAGTGACAAATTATACGTCAACAACAACACACATCGGCAGACAGAGTGTCATCACACAGGGACAAATTATACGTCAACGACAACACACATCGGTAGACGCAGTGTCATCACACAGGGACAAATTATACGTCAACGACAACACACATCGGTAGACGCAGTGTCATCACACAGGGACAAATTATACGTCAACAACAACACACATCGGTAGACGCAGTGTCATCACACAGGGACAAATTATACGTCAACGACAACACACATCGGCAGACAGAGTGTCATCACACAGACAAATTATACGTCAACGACAACATATAACGACAGACACAGTGTCATCACACAGTGACAAATTATACGTCAACAACAGCACACATCGGCAGACAGAGTGTCATCACACAGGGACAAATGGTACGTCAACAACAACACACATCGGCAGACAGAGTGTCATCACACAGTGACAAATTATACGTCAACAACAGCACACATCGACAGACAGAGTGTCATCACACAGACAAATTATACGTCAACGACAACATACATCGACAGATACAGTGTCATCACACAGGGACAAAATACTTCACAATGTCCACATATATCGGCAGACACAGTATCATCACACAGTGACAAATTATACGTCAACGACAACACACATCGGCAGACACAGTGTTATCACACAGACAAATTATACGTCAACAACGGCACACATCGGCAGACAGAGTGTCATCACACAGGGACAAAATGCTTCACAATGCCAACACACTTTGACATACACAGTGATTAAAAAGCATCAGTTTCTAAACGCACGTACAAAATATGTACCACAGCGTAAACAAACAACAACAGAAATATAACTGCGTCAGGATTCAAGGACAAACTATATCACACTAAAAATACAAAGGGAAACCCATTCCATAAAGTCGACATAGCATAGCGTTAATGCCCTGCATTGTACATGCATATTTCTTTCTTATACACAGATGATGTTGTTACCCACATGTGCCTGTCATAACGGTATCAATAGCAAAGACTACAGTGTATGATTTGTTATGGAAAGACATGCAATGCAACACGCAAATAATATAATAAGAAAATGTTTAAAAGGCTTTAGGAATAATTTAATTGAATAGAATTGACATCGTTCATATAAAAACTATAAAATTATTCGTCATTTCCGGTATTCAGGTTAGATTTGGAAGTATAGAAAAGTGGACATTCGTGATATGGTTTGCACTTCCTGCGAAACTCTGTCGAAGAGCCCGGGAATAGGTCGGTTCGATAAGGGATGCTTAGTGTTTACCGTCACAGCTCATTACAAGTACAATGTCTACGACGTGACATTTGGTCCCTAGAGTGAACCAAATATCTATTAATCTTGCAAAATGTTATTCGACCAAAACATTCCCAATGGAAGGTTACCTTGGCAACTAAGACCTCGATTCAAAAACAGTACGTATTCTGTGTGTACATAATTTTTGGTTTACGGTATTGAAAAGCGTTGAACCGCAAATCAGGACGGCATAGATCATTATGTGTCGGTCTTCAATTTGAAATGATAAGAAAATCATCCAACAGTTATTAGTGTTTTTTGAACTTAAAGAAATATTTCCTATTACAAAATTATGAAATGGTAGTGTAACTTTGGGCCTGTTCGATTACGTTGAATATCAGGTTTGTATGAGGCAGACTTTGCAAGGCTTTGTCAAATGCACGTATAACAGAAACATCACGTCACTTTGTCTGTGATCACGTGCTATCATGACAAAAATGTTTTGACCAACCGATTGAACCGTCTAGATTGCCATAACAGGAAACTGTCAAAATGGCCGATGTTTTAAAAAAATCTTTTAAAAGTAGGTCTGTATTCAGTTAAAACCTTTTGGATATAGTCTTATTATCGGTCTTGGAAATCTGAGTTTTTAACAACACACTTCTATTTGAACAGAACAATTTTGCAGGATTTCATAGATATATATTTTTTAATGATATATCAATATATGTAATGTAATTCTTATTCTGGATATTATATAACGGTCTAAAAGATATATCGATTTTATTTTCCTTTCTTTATGATTATTGGTTCTGTTGATTGGAATCTACTTTGAAATATCAAACGTCTCGTGTTTATAGTCAACCAAAGCTATGGATTCATTCCAAAGCAATCCTTGATGTTGTGTAAATGCGGATTCCATAAAAACCGTAATCGTTTCTTATCTTCAGTAATTAGAACAACAAACCGACATCCGTCTGAATGGCATTTTAATATACTCCAGACAACAATACACATAGGCAAGAGGGAAAAAATGGTGTGTTCAGTCTGACCTGCTAAATTGATCGTCTGCTGGATATAGACAGAAAGCACGGCCGCATTCACAACATATTCGTTTTAAATCTAATTAACCTGAGATATCTTAAACGTCGTCTGAATCACGGCGAGTCTATCTGCTATCGACTCAAGTGCTTTAGGCCATAACTTCCATAATGACTTAATTTCTGTCATTGTAAGCAGATATTTAATAACAAACGGAGATTCTCTGATAATTTCCTCCTTCATTACCCCGGACCAGCTCGCGCAAGATCGCGCGCTAGGCTCGCGCAGATATGGTGTGTAGATCAATAAGTGTTCTAAGCCTATATACGTACATTCACCGATAGCACTGATTTTCGCTTTAAGAGTACAGCAGCCGAAATTACCAGCTGTTTTGTCCCAGTGTAAGGCTGGGCCAATTGTGTTTTCGGTGTTAATCCATAGAAACCGCGGTCATACGGCATTCGTTTTTATATACTGAATCAACTATTACCTTTTGTCGGGGAACATGGGCTATTATAATGCTACATGTATTACAAATAATAAAATATATATTTAACACTGTCCAATCACGACAGGAAATTCACATTACGAACAACACTAAGTGTACAATGATACGCTATTGTGTTAAACATAATTTTGTGTTTAATATAATTACCACAAATGACGAAGGAAGACAATTTTTGACTCGTGCCCTGTAATGGTCTCGAACTCACGATCTACAGCATCACATCGCCTAGACAAAAATACATGTACCTGTGGTTGCTACCACTGCGCCAACTTCAGACCCCAAAAAAGAACGTTTCGATGTCGCGGTGATACAAAGATGTAGAAAGTCCGGTATTTTGACAAGATCATAGTGGCAAATATTCTATTATAGATGATGTGAATACCGAAAATTTTTATAGATTGACAAACGAAACTAAACGCATTTATTTACATTTGACAATGTATCTCCTATAATGAACTAAATCAATAACTACATTTTATTTGTCATTAACGCACTATTGTTGCAACATAAGAACATTTTTTTGTGTTTCTGAACTGACATGTGGGAAATTCGACCCTGGACAGATAATTGGTAACAAGCCCCGTGACCTCTCTAGACTGATAGTTAGAACTCGTGACCTCTCTAGACTGATAGTTAGAACTCGTGACCTCTCTAGACTGATAGTTAGAACTCGTGACCCCTCTAGACTGATAGTTAGAACTCGTGACCTCTCTAGACTGATAGTTAGAACTCGTGACCTCTCTAGACTGAGTTAGAACTCGTGACCTCTCTAGACTGATAGTTAGAACTCGTGACCTCTCTAGACTGATAGTTAGAACTCGTGACCTCTCTAGACTGATAGTTAGAACTCGTGACCTCTCTAGACTGATAGTTAGAGCTCGTGACCACTCTAGAATGATAGTTAGAACTCGTGACCTCTCTAGACTGATAGTTAGAACTCGTGACCTCTCTAGACCGATAGTTAGAACTCGTGACCTCTCTAGACTGATAGTTAGAACTCGTGACCTCTCTAGACTGATAGTTAGAACTCGTGACCTCTCTAGACTGAGTTAGAACTCGTGACCTCTCTAGACTGATAGTTAGAACTCGTGACCTCTCTAGACTGAGTTAGAACTCGTGACCTCTCTAGACTGATAGTTAGAACTCGTGACCTCTCTAGACTGATAGTTAGAACTCGTGACCTCTCTAGACTGATAGTTAGAACTCGTGACCTCTCTAGACTGAGTTAGAACTCGTGACCTCTCTAGACTGAGTAAGAACTCGTGACCTCTCTAGACTGAGTTAGAACTCGTGACCTCTCTAGACTGAGTAAGAACTCGTGACCTCTCTAGACTGAGTTAGAACTCGTGACCTCTCTAGACTGAGTTAGAACTCGTGACCTCTCTAGACTGATAGTTAGAACTCGTGACCTCTCTAGACTGATAGTTAGAACTCGTGACCTCTCTAGACTGATAGTTAGAACTCGTGACCTCTCTAGACTGATAGTTAGAACTCGTGACCTCTCTAGACTGATAGTTAGAACTCCTCGTCGATTGATTGGCTATTTTCATAATAGAACATTGTAGGATGCTAATTGCACCTTGTTAATTCTGTGATCAATCAATTTAATCTCAATTTCGAATGATTATATTTGTTGAGGAAAGAAACATCTGCTTATAAAAAAAACTTTCAAGAACGATTTTGTCTGCAACTGCATGTTGCAATTGATTTCTGTTTGTTTTTCAAAAAGCCCTAATCCCGTTAAGTTGATTAAGTCTCAGATGTATTCTGATATTTAATTGTCCACTTTCGCTTTTTAGTTTGTCTTACGTGAGTCACTACTAGTACTTTTTGTTATTCTGCCTCAGCTATAGGTAACTTTTGTCCCCCCTTGGCTGGACCTTATCGCCATTTAACTCTCGCCACAGTCATTTTCCACTTATTGTCTTGTTTTGGTTTAGTCATTTTTGTTTTAGTGATGTATCAGCTAAATCTGAATTGCTTTCTACGGTGCTTGTCCCACAGGTTCATGAGAATAATTTATTACAGCTAGCTTGGCCAGAAAAGTTCATGAGAATTAGTTATAGCTAGCTTGTCCCACAGGTTCATGAGAATTTGTTATAGCTAGCTAGCTTGTCCAGGTTCATGAGAATTTGTTACAGCTAGCTTGTCCCACAGGTTCATGAGAATTTGTTACAGCTAGCTTGTCCCATATGTTCATGAGAATTTGTTACAGCTAGCTTGTCTCGCAGGTTCACGACAATTTGTTACAGCTAGCTTGTCCCACAGGTTCATGAGAATTTATAACAGCTAGCTTTTGATCTAAATCAAGGTGGTTGGTGTATTGTTACACTGCTTGGGAATGAATTAAGATGAAATTCATTCGATGAAACAAAACGTACAAATGACGACTGAGGGGGCGCATTTTTATCGAAAATTTATTCTGATCGTCTTGAGAATTCCTTTCATATCTTCCATACATGTATAACTGAAAATTAATCACATTTTTCTTTTTTCTTACGCTTTACGGTAATTATCGAGGCTTCTGAAACTAACCATGAGAAAAATACCCATCATTTAATTAGTATGGATTTTTATAAAAAGTAAAAGCAAAGATACGAATATTTAAAAACACTTACATGTAGATAATAATTATGTATTTCGATAGAAGTGTCGTGTTTTGAATGCTAACTCTCCGAATATAACTACGCCAAGCTGTGTGTCGTCTGCTAGGGAACAACGGAGAAAAATGTTGCTTTGGCCTGCCACCATCTATAATGCTTCGTTGAGTTAACAGTAAACATGTTTTCCGCGTACTACAGCCTTCCAGGAAAGCGATTAACTGGACATGTCCGTGAAAAAGAGAAAATGGCTTTGGCGTTGGATTCAAGCTTCCAAGTGACTTGATTTGAATCGGAACAGTTTCTAGTCGAGCGACTGCATACAATAAAAACATAGTCTAAAATGTCACTTCCGGTCTGCGGAAGAAAAATGTGCCAATGATTGAAGAGTTCAGCTACGTGATAACTGGTCAGAAAACAGCGTCAATGCGTTGAGTGAAAGTCTAGCGAATGCATAAATCACTTTCCGCTGTACGGTAGAATACAAAAGCGTGAGAGTTCTAAGAGGGTCGTTAAATCTGTTTTTCTCCCGTTTGATACGTTAGCACAGATTCCAGTGATCACACTGTAGCTAAGGTTGATAGAGGTAGAACGGACGCTTTGGGAAGTGATGATAAACTGATGTTTAGTGAAGGGGGTATGGGGCAATATAGAGTATAGGGATATCTCCGATGAAAAGTTAAATTATATGCACATCGTATATGTATGCTACATGTATGTTGAATTTGGCATTGTAACGAAAGAAAAAAGAAAGTGGCTTTAACGAAACATGATAACAGTGTCATTGGCAGATTCTACATTATACAGTGTACGTTCATGCAGCTCATGATCAATTGGTGGATTGTCCGTCTACAGTTCGAAGTGACAAAGGTTTGAGACTTTGGCCCATAGTTACGAAACTGTAAAAATCATATATTTTGTAAGTCTGTCAAGTTATGTAACGCAATCAGTAATAAATTGTAAACACACAAAAATGGTATTCAGTTTGAAGGCTCTCCAAAATTCCTTCAAAGCAAAATGTATAGATTTTGTTTGTATTATATATAGCAGAGCAAGAAATTTGGCTTAAGCACAAAATATGAGCTTCAGCCAAGGCTTAGGGCCGATATCAAAGACGTTTGTAAGATTCTTTTGCCTGGAAAATATGACACAAATATGAAACATTGTATCGGAATTACATTTGATTCATCAACAGATCTGTGTTCCTACATGTATATGAAAGTAAGAAATATTTTCCCTTTCATAAACAAACAGCCGAAGATTCTCTGTTTCAAAATGTAATATTTGACAAATGAAAGTGTCCTCTAGCATACTGTTATGTTATGTGAACTGTGAAATACATTACACATTTTAGACGCTCCATTATCAAATAGACACTTTTCACAAGCGCTGTATGGGATTATCTCCCTTACCGCTACATGTGTATATCATTCAAAACGAGGCGCAAGATGTAAGGCACACTTCCTGCTATAAAAACGTTATTTTTTCCTAAAACAACTTAAACATTTGAAAATATGAACCAAGACATAAAAATGAATTCCGGATTCCGGAGACATATAGTTTGATTAATATGTAATTTACGAATTCCTCAAATAACACAGAAAATCTTTTCATAGTTACATATGTAGTATCAACGGATATTTTGGAAATAATGTACGTGGTAGCAGTATATGAGATGATATCGCTGAAATATCCCTTTGTTATAATATTGATAAATTAGAATTAAAACCTGACTCACACTTCCGCTACATAAGATTTCATTAAGGTGTGTGAAACATCTCACCTGGAATAGGATCTTACGTGCAGTTTTATAGCATGATCATAACAATAAATCGTCTATATGACTTTTTTATGGTTTTTATATGGTATCAATACTCCCTGTTTCCGATTTTATTTCTGAGTGGATCATTTATCCCGTTGTGTTTCTTTTTTACAAGTGTAAATTTGAAGGGTGATTCAGATGGCACAGTTCGATTGTCAATAACTTGTAATTTATCGCCGACAAGTATAATTGTTCCGATGGCGCATGCAGAACCAAATCTAAAAATGTCAATTCTGAAAGTTTCGTTTTATTTCATAAAATGAATTCAAAGATACTTAACATGGATTTATAGGTCTCGAGTTGGAGTTCAACGACTTTATCTCGAATATTTACAAGTCCAGTTGTCACGAAGGCCGACATCTTTATGAGCTCTGAGCAGGGTGCACAGCAAATTGATCACAGGATCAAAGTAGACTAAAAATATGCACATCGACGGTAGGGTGCCAGATTTAAAGGTAATCCCAGAACAGGTAATACGGCATTACAAAGATTCGAACCTGTGACCTCACAGGTCGTAAACATGTCAATTGAGTCCAGAAATTATACCCCAGAATAGATTCCCGGAGACGCTTAATCGATTGAGGTCATTATCACACCCGCGCTTAAACCCTACCGGGAAGAGAGGCAATATATGCAAGAAGGTCGACATACAGCATGTATAAATATATATCTATTGAATCAAAGATACACCATATGTTATGGGCTTCCTGTCTCTCCTCCCTTGTAATCCCACAAGATTGACATAGGGCTCAAATCTGATATAGCGTCATCAATAATTAATGAATAAAGGATATACTAGTCGTAAGACGACGGAATACGACTAATTAGTTCCCAGCTGTAATCGGGCGGAGTTTATGCAGTTACCTGTGTATCGGTAGTAGAAAGATGACAAGTGTATATTTCGTATCGAAACAGAGGCCGACCAGGTGAGATAAGTACAAGTATCAACACCTCTCGTATAGTGTTATACTTCCAAAACCTGTGTAATACGGACATTTTATAAACCATACCTTTTGATTACTACTTAAGGCTGTAGGGTGGTGCAGTGGATAGCTCACTTGCCTTCACACATGCGACCGGGGTTCGATTCCCCGATCGGACGTGAAAAGGTATGGCGTCATCTGCCCGACATGGGTTTTCTTTGGGTACTCCGGTTTCCTTCCACAATAACACCCTTGTTCCCTAGCATCCAGGCCAACAAGAGTGATTAATAAAAGTTGGATTATTTGTTTCTTAATTGTTGTAAATAAATATTTGCCTTATATTCTCTAGCTTTATTTGGAATCTCAACACATAAAATAGACGGCAAACACAGTGCTATTTCAAACCTCGGTTATCCCAAATTTGATTCCGTTTATACTTTGAGTGCATTGCAATTCAACCGTAATTAGTAATTGTATTATATTTTTTCTAAATCGTTTTGTTTTATGCCGCTTTGCTAAACAGTGATCGTGAGGCGACCAATGTGACATTCCTGACTAGTCAAACAAATCCTGTGTATATGTAAAAGGTAGTTTGGTATTTACAGAACTTGTCATACAGGCTGACGTCGAGTAGGTTGAAGCGAAATCAATCACAACAGTTTATTCGACCCACTCTTCAGAGGGGGTAGACTGAACTTGTATCGTTATACATTGTACGTTCAGTGTATAAATATTTTGCTTTTTATGTGATGGTGCTTACGAATAGAAGGAATATACGTACATGTACGATGAGAATATACCAATGAGAGTTTTGTATCACTGTGTATAACATGCATATGTGTATTTTAAATTCAGTATAATTATGATACAAAGAGGTTGAATTTCGGGGCACATAATATGAAAAAGGCCGTGTGAAGTTGTGTTGATAAATACATTCTGGAGGTGGGTGTCTGTAGCAGGGTGACGCCGTAGGGCCCTCGCTATCTAGTATACCATAGGCCAAAGAATTAACGTCTGTCATATATATCACCGCATCTAGTACCGCGAGATTATCGGCTTTAAATGTCACTAACTCGGGTTTGATATGATATGATATTCCCATTGCTGTCGTCGACATCTAATAACTTTGGTTAAAGCTTGAAGAGATGAAAAGAAAGGTAGTTTGTCACAACAAGTTATTCCGTTAGAAGTTTCAAAAATAGACACATGTTAAAAGTCAAAACAAAAACAAATGTGTATTCCATATAAAACTTGATTGTTGTCGGTGGTCTAGCGGTGATGGTGATTTTTAATCTCATTTAAATAAATATGATTTGGTTGATAATTTTTTGTTTGTAATAGAAGTCTTGGAAAACAAATTTACTCTACTCAAACTATTTTTTTTTTACTAAAGGAAAGAAACATTATCTTACGAAAACACACTTTATTAAACTTTAACCTGATATCTATGTTTTATTCATTCAGGCAAACGGCATCGGATTCAATGACGCTTGCCATTTCCAGGCTCGACCGTCTAGATGTCTATATACTTTAGTGCGGCCAGACCGACCTTCGCGGGTTTATTATCTATCAGCTACAAAATTGCACCGCCACGGGGTTATAAACAGCGCCTTCCCGTTGTATCACACAGACATTTTTTCTCTCTCATTGATACGAATATGGGAATAATGTCTACAGATGTTGAACTTGAAAGGTCTCTGGTGAACTAGAAAGGCATCTACAGCGCTAGCGTTCTGACCAATGTCAAAACCTTGACGCTGATAAGTGATAAACTGTTTATATTTGTTTATACATGTACCCTCATAATGGTAGGGATACAGTTGTGAGAGATTGTACTAACCTTTGCCAACTATGAAACAACTGGACGCGCCAATTAATGGGATCATGTCTTTTTTTGTTGTCTGCAGGCAGTGTGTGTATTAAAGAGTTCGATACCGGGTCATAAAAGAGAGGAAGAGATCGATGATAAGATTGATAAGTTCTATAAAATACCAGGGTATGGTACATGTAGTACAATATCACCTACGGAGACATACGTCTGGGCCTTTCAAAGCATGGCTAGAACTACAACGCAACTGTTTGATTTAATTGTATTCTCTTAGCTATTTTCGATATCACATGATCGCATTAAATACAATTTTATGTTCTTTTTTATATATTTATTGATCAATAAATTGTGAAATATCGTATAGGGATGTCCCATTTTCCCCTCTTAATTTGGCTATTATTATATTGTAAGCTTAACGGGCTAGGGACAATAAATTTTAGGCACCATACTGTCGAATGACTGTACACACGCTTTCAATTGTTTTATTAGATACAAAAAAACTCGAGCTGAAATGGGAATATATATATTCACTGTATGTTTTGATCTAGAAAGAAGCGGAATTATTTTCTCGGTGTCGAATCTTCCGTATTTGTATTTGAATATCCTCAGGACAAGGACCACCGAGCATTTAATTCTTGTTCTCGGCAAAATATATGACCGTGTGTGTTTCGTAACGTTGTTCGAGGCGAGGTGACGTCGTTTAAGTTCCCGCTTAGGGCCATGGAGTCCCCCATAACTCGTGGATAACATCAATACTACAAACTGCCCCCCCCCCCCCCCCCGCCCTCCCAACACACAAACACGCACACATCAATGATCAAAGGGCAATAATTGAATTCAATAGCTAAATTATCAGTTTAACGGCTAGTTGCCTTTTGGGACTCATCTGTTTCTAATGGAAATTAGTATAATCCTGTAGACAGGTCTGGAATATGATTCACCGCCATAGTTTCGTAAAGGCCACAGGGACTGAACGCGGTGGTAGTTTCGTATCTCGTAAATCGACCACAACAAGTCAATGTGCTTTGATAATAACTCTGATTCGTTCTCGTTAGCACAACGTAAATTGTAGTTAAAACTCGGACATCGATTGACGGTAAGCGCTTCTTTGTCTAAATTCATTACAATAATTCAATCAAAAGTCAATGTTGTTCGATCTTGATTCGACTAATTCGCGCATCTGTTGAGTACCAATCACTGTCTATTTCGAGCTCTGCCTTTTCTGCTTGTAATCACAAAGGAATGCATTTTTCCATCTAACAATATGGACTAAATAACAACCCTTCCACCCGGAAAAGCAATAACATGGACAGCCGGGATAAAACTTTTTTTTTAATTTTTCTATTTTTTTTTATGACTAGAAACATACAATGTACATGTAAAGAATGCGGTAGCATAATGCTGTTCTGCGGTTCAAAAGGAGAACATGTGCACGTGCCGGTCAACGACGTGCTGTAAATCAAAGTCAAATTGGGCAAAATCTAATTATATCGAAGGAAATGGAACGCTTCGAGAAAAGCAGTAATCGAGTTAATTGCGGCGTGACGAATGATACCGAAGAGATTATAGGCAACAATGGGAAATATGATACCAAAATCCTTTAAATATTTATCTGTATTTTCCTCTCATCTACGTTTTCCATTTCCTGATGTTTCCATGGCCACTTTGGCCCGGTTCAGCCGATTGTGACCGGAATGGGACGGGACGCTGTCGAGTTTCCCCGTGTTTACATGATAAATCATGTATTGTTATATTACTATAACACGAACATTTAAGATGGAGCTTACCACTCAATTTAACGAAAACGAGTTCCATTTGGAGCGTTTTTATTTATTCAGAGTAATCTCTCTCCTCTCTCACAAACACGCCTCTATATCAAAGATAAAGTAATTAATCTCAAGTAATTCCATGGCTAAGAGTTATTTCCCCTGCCAAGTCTCCATATTTCTGAATACAACGCTCATTTTGTGTATGGAAGCAAATAGTAAATCACTATCTTGTGAATGAAGAGTGGCAGTTCGACCCGCAATTGCCTTGATTTGCTTTGTTTATCAAAGCTTTGGTCGAATATATATTTAAACCTACTAATGCAATTTACCTAAAGAAAGCTGGCTCAAGACGATTTGTGCAATCAGCTTTTTTGGAAAGCAGTTAGTTTAATTAATATTACAAGCAATACGTAAGAAATTAGCAAAATTATTGATTAGTCATTGGGCTTATTTCGAAGATATATATGGGTTTTAAAATTTGGTGGGACCAAATCTCTTTTTATAAGAAAACATGGCAGAATATGTTTTGTTAAAAACTGCAAAAAATTGGAATGACTGATTAAAACTTTGAATTATTGCGTCAGATGATTGTTCATTTCGATAATACATATCAAAACAATAATGTTTCAAAAGAAAAATAGAGGTCACTGAGTATTTTTTTAGTATTTGCTATTAAGGGCTAAGGCAGAGGAGTTCCGAAAATGATCAATCGCATGATTTAGACTGTTGTAAGGGAATTAACAACTAGCCAATAAAATCTATTTAATCTCTTCTTCTTCTTCTTCTTTTCTTCTTCTTCTTCTTCTTCTTCTTCTTCTTCTTCTTCTTCTTCTTCCCTAAATCACCATTCTAATCATTTCACGAAGGAGTTCGTTTAATCCACATATTATGCAGCTTGGCTTTAAATACATAAATGTGTGTAACCTTCTTTTAACTGAGTTATACTTGGCTTTATATAATTTCATAATGGCGGTGCATTTCCTGTGATGTGATATACTCAAATGCATACATGACCTATTGTATGTGTTTTGCAATAATTTGGCTAAACTTAAGCATGATTCAATATTACACCATCCAAACTATTTAACTAACCATGGCATTTTTATTGTCGGCCGATTTTCTCTTTGTCCCGTCAAGCAAATTACTGGCACATTTGTAGTGCAGCATTTTCTGTACTAGCTGAGGTACCCCGCAGGCATGATCACGAAAATATAATTCAAGCGTCCTTGGGAGTCAGTGCCAACGCAAATTCCAAAACACTCTGATGATCAAGATGTATGTTGGAACACGATGAACCGTACAATTATCTAACGGCTTAATGAAGTTTGGTGTACTTCACACAGAAATAACAATTATACAAGCTCATTGGGAGACTCAGCTAAATTGATCCTAAACACGGATGTACAATTAACAGTCTAAAGATGGAGTGAAACTTTCACAGAGGTTGAAGTTAAAATATGACACTGATGCTACTATTTGAATGTTGAGTTGGAGAAAACACGAGTGAAGTGAAAAGTGGAATACTACAGGGAAAACAATCACAGGGTTCTTTCCTTTAATTATTCCGTAATTATTTTGCTCATTGTGCCGATATCCTCACATTTCCAAATTCCAGGGGATGCTCTCACTAACGTCATATGCACACCTGGTTCAATACGTAATGATGACAAAATAGCGGATGAAGCAAGAACACTTGTTCAATCCCATAATGCAGTTCGAAGGAATTATGGTCAATAAATCAAATAGTCAGTGGAAAGATTACCTCATTATTACGGTTTTGTACTGATGACGTCATTTTGTAACTGGTAAACGGACACAGTGATACAGTACATGCTTATTGTGTATATCAGTATACATTGTACTTAGTACAGCAAATGGCGCGATTTCTGTATGATAACTGACGCTATCATCAGTGAAAGCTTAGTCATTTACCTCTTAAAATTTACATACCACAAGCAGCATCAAGGCTACTTCTTTTCTTCGCTCTCTTCGTCATCAACAATATGGTTTCTGTTGGTGCTGTCGATCTTTTTTCCAATCAAAGTTATTTATCGAGTCAATGACTTCCTTTTGTTGACGCTAGGGTACCACGGTGTCGCTGTTTCATCTTCTGATGAACGATTGCCTTAAAGCTAAATCGGGTCTCTCGACAGCACTCTGAGACTATTGCGTCATCAACAGAAGACAATGAAGGATGGTATTACATGTATATATAGTGTGGAAAATTTTTTGTCACACTCTTGTTTTGGGATTGTCCCATTTTTAATTTCCTGTACGGTACATACATGTAACTATTACAAAAAGGCTTTGACACCATTGCCCGTTCTAATAATAAATACAGTCAAACCTCGTTATCGTGAACTTATTTCATTAGAAATACACGTTTGATGACAAGTATTTGGTTGGGAACGGTCTAATTTGATATCAAACATTCTAACCTGCTTATCTCGACATGTTCGGATAACTCGACATGTGCTCATGATTCACCTACTCTGAGACAACGAGGTTCGAGCGGGCTTCATGCAATATAGACGTACCTACTGAACTTTCATAAATTAAAACAATGACTTTCAATCCTCGTTTTAGTGTCTCCGTTAGGATTCCAACCCGGAACCTCTGGCTACTTCACTTGATCTCTCTAGCCGGACTTATTTTACCAGGGTGAAAATAAGACCCCGCGCGCTACCAGGGCCAACAGGAAGGATTAATATAAGTTGGAATAAGATGTTCCGCAATTGTTAAATTAGTATTTTTTTTTATTAGGGATTTTCTACCTATTGTGCTCCGGTCCCCGAACGTACATGTAACGCGTATAATATACCATACGGTATTTCTGATCAGAAAAAAATCAACTCAAATATTAATCCGACAGTACATGATGCAAATAAACCAAATCTACAGTGTATAGAATGTCAACATCTTTATTTTTGTTTAAATTTATACTTTGAAAACACTGTGTGGATTTTTTTCTCTAGATGTACTGTTGTTACATAAATGCGGGATTTTATATAAAGCCCTATTAACACCTATCACCTTGTAAATGTGGATCGATGCTGTCGGGCCATTTTTCAAAACCTCTTGGGTATTTCATGACCTTTGGGACCGTAGCGAAAGCTTACAAACCGAAATATATTGACAGAAACTTGGCAATCCGATGAAAGATACTGCGCGCGCAACACGTAGCCATTGGATGTAGGAAAACATTGTCAGCTTTAAAAACGAAAACAAAGATTTATCAAAATTCTCAGCACGTTTGCAATTTCTCAAATATTCGTGTTTTTCAAAGTACAACATTTAATTACAATTATTGTAATATTGATGTCTTGTTGTCAATCTTATTCGAAGCCGGTCGGGCACAAGTTTATTTCGACTTGTGTGAGTTGTGAATACACAAGTTCATGTCGCTGATAATATTAAGTGTTGATCAATGAACTAAACCCGTCGTCTCGTAAATTCATATATATATATATACTCCTTGAACACACCTTCTTAGCAGTACATCTGCTGCAACGTGCATGCAAGGTACACAATTTGTATTTTGAACAATTTTTACTAATCTAAGGTGCACACTTTTCGATTTTAAACTCACGAACTCTTTATTTTCAGACATATATATTCTTGTAATAAAATTGGAATTGGCATGGTTCTCAGACGCAAGCACTAAAACAGAAATTATTATAATCTTGTTTAATGTCATGAATTTGTTTTATTACAAAATAAAAACTTGCCATAAAAATTCCTTATTTCTGCCAAGAAAATTCGACCCTTTATGTATAAATTTCATGATGGGTTGTAAATTTCTTCCCCGCTGATAACATAAATGTTATCACATTTGCGCTTTGCAAATGAAGGAATGCACGAAAGCGTCAAATAAATAAACATATAAATCAAATGTATACTTCAGTTACCCGTGTATATCACCCTGGGCCTCCCAGAAAGACATCAAGATTTAGAGTATAATAGAAAATAAAGTTTATACCCCGCAAGAGAAACGTTGTATGGACTGAAATACACTTTACACTGTTTATATAAGTACATTGTATTACAATACCCTTGATTTGCACGTGCAGTTATATTAACCGGTTTTCTTTGTAGTCTACCAGCACAAAGCAATACTACAAACAATACAATATATTCCAGAAAGGACGAAAGCTATTGTGAAGCAATTTGATAAACGAAACATTATATTTTTTAACAACGAGTATTCTCCCACAAGGAAATGTTCCCCGAATCTTAACGACTTTCTGTTCGGCAGATAGAGTTAGGCAAGAACTATGATCTACTTAAGACTTCGTTTCGCCTTCAAGAACGGGTGTCGAGACAGATCGCTGATATGGCGATAATTCCTGAGAGCACCTGCTCGATGGCATTCGAGGATGTTGTGTTGCTTTCATAGATAAATAAACTGTATGTTGACCTATGTAAGGGTATGAATAACCCCCAGCATATCAATTAGTTTTATGAGCAACGTTCAGCGGAGCGTTTCTATCAATGTGTTTTCTAGTACGCGTGTAACGAAATAGACAACAGGTGTTGCTTACTGTGTTCTACGGTCGATAGGAAGTATGCCAACGTACTATAAACGAGTGAAACAAAATCGCGTTTTCATTTCGTGTCTTCCCGATTCCTTTTGTTGTCTTTCGTTCTATTCGTGTTTCATTGGTTCCAGTGGTTGTCTTCCTTTCAATTCGTGTCTGTTTTCTTCCTTCCTTTTCGTCTGAACGGTATTTGAGTTCCAATTTATTTGGGGTTCTTATTTTATTCTTGTGCATGCTCTGAGGATTAGATATTTGTCCATGCTATTTATTTTTTACTCTCGCGTTGTGAACAGCACGGCTTCACGTCAAACGTGTTCGTCTAGGAATGCCAGAGAACGTCAAATTCTATATTGCGTCTTTGCGGAACAACCATGTTCGTATCAGTACAACGTCTTCTGATGATGGAACCACATTTGATCAACACTAAAGTGCATATGTACTTTAATATGTCAATTAATAGTCCTACTGTCATGCTTAATAGATGTACAGTATCTAGGGAACATATTAAAAGTGTAAAGAATACGGATATTAATGGAGGTGTCAAGTACTGGAATGGGGGTCAGTGTGTCAAACGCGCTTTCTGTGGTATTCTATGTTAGATGAGACGGAGAAAACCCAGTCTCCCCCTCCGTGTGCAGGGATGCATTTCCCATGTATATACATATTGCATTACTAAATATATAAATATATGTCAAGCTTGCTGTTTGAGAAATATCATACAGCTGTTATCTATAATATACTAAGCAAACATGCTTTTAAACTAATTATATGTTTGCGAACAAGCCGTTATCATGGTAAATCAATAAACGTGTCGGCTCATCCAGGCGGAAAACATCTCACCACGGGAGCTTTTGTCCGCACTTTCATTAATTGGGGCTACTTTGACGCCTCGTTTCGACTGGACAAGGGCTACCCGTAGTGTCCATTTAAAAGGGCGGAGAGGCAATTAGGGTACGTTAACCGACCGCGGTCAGCATGTTCGGCCAATTTGTACGCGATTCACTGACCACCCTGTCACTTCAAATCGGTTAAAGAATGGACAGCGCCGGCGAATAGATGGACAGGAGCGGTGAAGGAATGCTACAGCTTCCGCTTCAGCACGATAAGGAGAAGGTGCAGTTTCACACTTAGTGGACAAGGGTCAGCTCTTCCGCCTGAGCGATTACTGGTCAAGCATCATCTAGACTGTTGTTTTTCACACCAACGACTCGCGTGCGCCTTAATGTCTTGTGTGGTGTTAAATGGCTTCGCGTCTGAAGATATTTTCTTTCTCGGTCTGTTCTCGACTGTAAGGTGATACCGTGCACGTCTCAGGGTCGGCAGAAATTGGTAACTGAAGTCTCGGACCATGGTTCTTTTTAGCAACACACACCACTGAGACAACGGGTCGCTCCTATGGTGGACAGTCGTACAGATAACGATTTCCCTAGACATGAGATACAATTGTACAAGGACGCAATAATACTAATTGTAAGTCTTACATCAACACTGAAGGGCACCAACTTGATGCTGTGACAAAAAGACAACATCAGCAATCGTAAATGCAACGTATCATAACGTGTACTACTAGCTTATACAATTATTTCACAGCTTAAAGTATTAAAGTGATCAAAATTGTTCATGTTTCCCTTTGTTTTATTCAACAATTTTTATCTATATACTATTCTAGAGACGGGAAGATGCAGAAATCAGTTATTCAATTTTTACGAATTGTAATACATGTACCGTTATATAAAATATCGATTCGAACCCATGACACTTTGCTCCATCAGCGACATTTTAATGGTATGCAAGTTTAGTGATGGTGTGGTGTGCAATTAGAATACACTGGCTTTATGTTGTTGCTATAAAGTATTTATCACGAAAAAAAGTCATTGTTTTGTATGGCAGACTGGTCATTTGTGAGAACAGTTTAACACATTTTGTAAATGGACCAATTCGTGCTGAAAAGCCTCTCCTAGAGACGTGTATATTAACTGATGAATGCAACACGCTATGAATTACCGTTGAAACATTCATGACCATTTTAAAAGCAGTGAACGCATCATTGACGAATAGGGAGTCATTTCCTTGATTTACATCGCGTTTAACTTCTCTCATGAATAAGCCAATTGCATTTTGTGCATGTAGTTTATTTATACCTTAAATAAGGTGATTCGGGTGATGTCAAATGGCAGTGTCAATCTCAAGGCCGATTAAAAACGTAGAATTCATAGTTTTTCTTTTATAATTCCTAGCGATCGATGATTATAGTGCATGTCATGGACGATAAACGCAATTGTACCGATACCGTAAGTGGTTTCATGTGCACACCTGTTCAATTTCCAAGATAACCCAAAATCATATTTTAAAATAATGGATTATCTTATTCTGTAGAGAATTTTCTCTACAGTTCGAAACTATTAGAAGAATCTGATTCCTGCACGAGCCAGTCAAAATAAAATTCATTTATCGAATTATATGACAGTTAATTTCAAAGAAGATGACATTGCACACAAGGTTTCGCGATGTCTACGCATTTGCTATCCGTCTGGTTTTAAATAATCGATTTGATTGTCTTCGCCTACGTTATAGCTGTGTCATGAAATACAGTAGAATTTGTCATCCCAGTTGTGCAGACGACGGGGACGTAAATTACAACTCTTAGATCACTGGGAAGGGTAATCAAAGAAATAGATATTACATGTATTTCAAAGCTGTAAAATTCTGCGTTCGTATATCTCAGTTTTAATCGTTACGTCATCGGCATGTATCGGTATATTTCGGCTGTTTCCGTACGAACAGTGAGTTAACTTGAGAATATACAGATGTGTAACCGCTTCCAGCAACCTTGTCAATTTGCTGATGATTTCTTCCAATTTTAAAAGAAGTACCGGACCGGATACATGCATTTGTTTGGACAGTGTCAAATACCGTTACAGTATTATGCTGTTGATATCAATACCCTAGCGACTGTAAAGTAACATCAACTGTTAAAATGTACATTAAGTTTCTGGCCTGCTTGTCACAACCGTATTTGCATTCAATGTTTCATGTTGCATAAACTAACAAATAAATGTAATTGCGTTCAAAGCAACATAAATGCAAGTGACGTCAAATGATTTGGTTTACCACTATTTTCATACTCGCAGATGTGATGCTTGGCAGATCTTTCCAAATAATGATTTGAACGTTTGAGGAACTCCCTATTCATAATATCCTTGATTAAACGTTTAAGCACGAAATGTAGTCTGACTGACAAAGACAACTATCGCGGCCACGTGTTGTTTGAACTTTTTGTCAAAAAGCATACTTGAGGTAAGACTATATAAAGTCGGCATCATTTCGCGGTATAGCAAGAAAGCAAGTACACCAAAATACCCTGTATTTATACAGTCGAACATCGTTATCTCGAAGTTGTTGGAACAACGAAAAACGGAATACTTCGAATTAAACGGGTCTTCGTGTTACACAAGTTCGAGATGACGAGGTCCAACTCTACATGTTGTTGCGTCTTCGCAAAAAGTTGAGATTTTGTCGTTTTATCTACCAATTTATCGAAAAAGGAGAAGACTGATTAAGTCGAAATGAATGTAACCAATAGCCACCGTTGATGTGCATATGTTACTCGTGGGAGAGTTAATAGGGTAACAGATACAGCGTGATAACAAATCCAATATATTTCTTTCCTGTTGAGTACAAATGACGAAATTATGAGCTAGTATACACACACGGTCTAGACCCAAACATTCATTGTGATTGACAAAGTTGCATATATTGTAAGAAGGTCAACGTACAGAGCGAGGAAATGGCGGAGCTCGACCATGTGGTGCATGTGTAGTCACCAGATGGATGTTATGATGACGATTAACGCCAGATGTCGCTTCAGACTCCCGCTGGGAAACAAAATGGCGGCCACGCGAGTAGAGGTTTTTAAGTGAAGCGTGAGTACGTGATATGTGAAGCCAATGTGGCTCCACATTTATAGATTCATTACTTATTTCTTAATGTATTATGGAGAACACAGCGGACAACAGTGCATGAATTGAGAGGAAACATCAGTATGTACTATACTTTCCTGAATCCTATCCCGACAGGACTCTATTCATTAAAATGCTTAATTCTAAATTACTTTTACCGTCTTGTGGAATTATTTTGGAATATCAAGGATTTAATCAAAATTAAATCATTAAATATGAAATGATTTCATGTATTTAACGACTCAACTTTCTTCTTTATACATTCAACCTCTCAAGATTGCCTTTCCAGTTACTTAAACAACTGCTGAAACTTGTTTCTCTTTTCAAAAGATGCATAAAAAGTAAATACGTTTGTCATCTCAATGGAAAATCTTCATATAAAATTGCCAAAGAAAACTATTTAATACAAAAGGAGATAAAAAAATAAATATAGAAGTTTATGTTTTGAAAATGTTCTTATCAAAATAATATGTCAGAAGAAGTGGCACAAAACACTGTGTAATCGTCAGTTTTGTGACAGTGGGAAAGTAGATATCAAACAGTACAGTAGATACAGTTCAGTATAACGCTCTAGGGACACTTAAGGATGATAATATAAGAGGATTGAAAGTTTTTTATTTTATCTTTCACAATGCTATGAAAGTTCAGCCGTTATATTCATATTGCATGAACCCCGCTATGTCTGAACTGCACCGTCATTTCGTTAAAAACGACATTGGCGAAACAGCCCAAGTTTAATAAAATTGGCGCCATTGACAATAGTTAGTTATTTGAGCGTTTGAAGCAGGGGTGTTCTTCATGTTATTCGAAGCAAAGCGACAAGACTATCATTGAACAAACTTGATCTATGACGTCGTACGTATATAAACGATGTGTTACGTCTCGACAACCATTGCTTTCATACTCATAAGAAAATCATTTCTGCGTGGTAATGTTCATATAGCGGGCTACAGCGCAAATATAAATATACTCCTATGAAAAACATTTCTGCTGGTAATGTTCACATTGTGGGTTGTATATATAATTACAATACAGTGTATAAGGGGTAGAGTAGGTGTGGTACAGGAAACACCCGGCTGTAGAGGTTTTTTTTTATTTGGTAACATACTGTACGCGGTACTGAGCAGTTTTATGGTATCATTTTCAGATTTAAATTTCCAAGTTGGTGTTTGTCGTCTGTGTTTATTATCACACAAATTTTACAGCATGATATTGATACCTCAATCTGCTGACAAGAGATATACGACTGTATAGTTGATTTTCTTCGCGGGGGATTTAATTTCACTATATTCGCAGTGACATAAAATTCCGCGAAATCAAATTAATGAAAATGATGTTATACTATGCTTTTTAAAAGTCGGTGTTGTTAAGTATAAACGAAATGCTGAGAGAGGTACGTTACATTTGATTACAGCGCATCAATCCTTATTAGGTAGAAAAACATATATCCGACAGCAGCCAGAAGATTAAACTGGACATCTGTGATTTCTTTCGCTTAAACTCAGCGCGTAGTTCCGCATCAGAACTGTCGCTACTCGTTAACATTATAGCGTTATTTACACAATTTCCATTTCAACCTAAACAACGTTTACACATTTACAGAATTGCAAAATATTGTTTTTCATGTTGAGCCGAGCAAAGCGTAGCATTTCTGATAGGTGTAGATTTCATGCATTTTTTATCAAGATCACGCCAGATGGCGGGCTTTCTCTTAGTTGACTGAATACAGGATCGCTAGAGTTCCCGTAAATGAATATATAATATAATTACTTGATCATTCATTTTGCTTCAATGGTTTAAGTCACAGAAATTATAGTTATTATTGTTACGATTACGCAATGGTTAGTTTCTATAATTTAGTTTCAAGGGTTTCAATTGAAGAAGCCGTTACAATGGTATCAATTTATGCAATTGTTGCTAAGATATTGTATGATTTAGTTTCTAGGGTTTCAGTTACAGAAATGACTACTCTGATTTCAATTATTGCGTGTAATGCCTCAGTTCTCACTTTGAAGTCATGGCATTTACTTGGATCTGACCTAGATTTCCAAAAAAAAACAGAAGACGTTTACTCTTCCGGAACACTTTGTCTTCTTCTGTTGTACTTTTTCAAGTGTCTCCTTGTAAATCTTTTCTTTCTTCGTATTTTGCCCATGGTTTAATCGATTTAGGGTTCTGATGATAGTTTTGTTGACGCTTTGGTACTATCCATTTCTTCAGGAGCAGAAATGGTTATTTTGTTATTTTTAATACAATGTTAAAAATGTTATCCAACGAACTATCTGCACCTCTCACACTTCTGTTTAACGAATCCCTTAACACTTCTGTATGTCCTGATTCATGGAAACTCGCCCATGTAACACCTATTTTCAAAAAAGGGGAACCTGAACTGGCAAATAATTACAGACCCATTTCTCTACTAAGCTGCATAGGAAAACTTTTCGAACGAATAATTTACAAGCACATTTACAATTACTTCTTCGACAACAAACTTCTATATAATTTACAGTCTGGCTTCTTACCTAATCACTCTACAACTCACCAACTTATAGAACTCTATCACAGCATACTTACAGCAATGGAGAATCGTGAATACACCGCTCTTGTCTTTTGTGACTTTTCTAAAGCTTTCGACCGTGTCTGGCATAAAGGGTTAATGATTAAATTAGAAAAATACGGGATAAAGGGTAAATTGTTTGATTGGATAAAAAATTACTTAAGCAATAGACGCCAGTCAGTCGTACTAAAAAATACTATATCCTCTGAAGTATCTATTAAAGCAGGAGTTCCTCAAGGTTCAGTTTTAGGGCCACTTCTTTTTCTTGTTTACATTAACGATATTTCAAACACACTACTGTCGATTACTAGACTTTTTGCTGACGACACCGCATTAGCACATTCCTCTCAAAACTTACACGACATAAAACAAGTAATAAATCATGACATGGAACAACTAAACCTCTGGTCACAGAAATGGCTAATGAACTTTAACCCTAACAAGACAGAAATACTCTTAATCTCTAACACTCATGTTCCTACAAACCCCCAATTTATTTTCAACAACACAACTATCCCTATTGTTAGAAATCACAAACACTTAGGGGTCACTATCAGCAACAAAACCCACACTACAGACTCCAAATCACAAAATCATCCTTCATACCAAACACTGTAGACTCCTGGAACAACCTACCAACAGAAACAAAGACATCCGATTCCATCAAACAATTCAAAACTCTTCTTCGACCTCAAAACACTATACCTTCTCATATTAAATGCTTTCTCGAATATGGCCATAGAAAAATCAATATCTTACACTGTCAACTACGGAATCGCAGCAGCCCCTTACATTTCGACCTTTACAAAGCTCATCTTCGAGACAACTCTTCTTGCGACTGCGGACATAATTCTGAAGATTCTTCCCATTTCTTGCTGTACTGTACAAACTTTGATCAGTCCCGTAACATAATGCTCCAATCTCTTTACTGGTACAATGAAATCACTGTGGAGCACCTTCTATTCGGAGATCCAAATCTAGATACTAATCTAAATATTCAAATTTGTAGATCTGTTCAATTATTTATTTCAAACTCTAAACGGTTTTTCATATAATTTACAATCCTTCATATCGAACGACCAGGCTACTCTTTTGTTCTCTCCCAGTTTACCCCCCCCCCCCTCCCCGCTTTCATCCTCCCTTCCAACACCAACGTTTTCTAACTTTTATCACAAGTTTGCAGATTACGAATTAAATGCATACTTAATCTAAAGTTAAATTTCATTCAGTTACTATATATAATAAAGATCGTGTGTCTGGTTGACCTAATCGAGTCGGTTAAGTATGCAAGACAGGAATTCGGAGGGACATGGAGTGACTATGGAGAAAGACAAACGCGGCACGGGATGTGACTGAACATTAGAAAGTAGAAGGCTATGTGTGTTGATAAGGTTTGTACTTACGCCGACTCGATTGGGAAAGCCACACACACGTTCTAATTAAATTTTTATACAAAACAGATCAAAATATACGTTGGTGTCCTTAGTCCCTTCTTTACTTCTTTTGCTATTCCCCTCTTTGTAAATCTAGTTCTGTTTTGCTATAGAAATTATATATCAATATATTTAGGCTATTTCGTGACATATCAACTCTGTAAATATGAATGTATTTGTCATGGAAAGGACGTCAGTAAGTTGAAATAACTTTTGTCCAATCCATTTGTCTTATGTTACAATAAAATTGATTTAAACTAAATGGTTATTTTGGTTTCAATTAATGCAATGGTTGGTATAGTTTCTTTCATTTTGTTTCTGAAGTTTCAGTTTCAGAAATGGTTGTTATGGTTTCAACTAATGCTGCTTAATTTCTTTTATTTAGTTTCTATGGTTTCAGTTTTTAAAAAATGGTTGTAATGTTATGGTTTCAATTAATGCTGCTATAGTTTCTATCGTTTAGTTTCTATAGTTTCAGTTGCAGAAATGGTTGTTATGGTTTCAATTAATGCCATGGTTGCTATAGTCTCTATCCTTTTGTTTCTAGGGATTCAGTTACAGAAATTATTATGGTTTTAATAAATGTAAATGTAACACTGGTTACCATTCTTTATTTTCTAGTGTTTCAGTTGCAAAAAAATGGTTATTTTAATTTCAATATATACAACGGAACAAATGTATCTACAGTTTTGAAATTAAGTTATTTCTCATATTTCCCCTTTGGAAGCGATGTTATCTCTAGTTATATAAGAAGCAATGTCATCTATTGTCTAGTTACCGTTGGAAGAATAGGTTTCTTAATAATAATAATAATAATTCGATGTTCTTATATACCGTTTTATCACAACCTTAAAGGGCGCCTCAAAGCGGTTCACAAATTTTTATTCTTGGTTATAGTGTCTTAGCAACCAGCCAATATCGTTCTAAACTCCCTGGGGATCATACAACCGGTGCTGCCATTTCGGCGCTCACAGCTAGCATTCTACAATTTCTAGCACTGCCCAACCACGTACTCATTTACAGCTGAGTAGACTGGAACAAGCAGAGTAAAGTATCTTGTTCAAGAATACAACACAAGTGGTGTCGTGACCGGGACTCGAACTCGCAACCTTTCGATCACGAGCCCGGCGTCCTACCACCAGACCATCATTCATTCATGGAAGGGTTGCATTGGTAACTTGGTGTTGCAGTTGGTTGCAGTTCCCATCATGGTGTTCATTCAAAGAACTGGATTCTTGAGTCAGATTTCTACAAGTGTTAAAGCTGACAAAAAAACACTTCTTACAAACTAGGTTTATGTTTTTGGTGCGTTTACCAAAGTCAATTTAAATATTGATTCGCTTAAGCAAATTGACATGAACAGAAAATTGAAGAAAAAATCTAAGTCAAAAAGAACGCTCTTTCATAAATATCCATTTGTTTAGATCCAGGACACATGTTATGGACACACAACTATGGGACAGACAAGACACTTATTGTATTGATTCTATAGCAAAAAAAGGGGGAAATGAATGAAAATTTCATAATTTAGAAAGGATAATTTATCTTCTGTAACAGCGGATCACGCCAGAGTGTTTTCTTTGCTTTGAGCATTGCGGGCGATCATTTATCGTAAATAGTTCTCAGATGTTTGGTATCATTTTGAAACTATTATAAACATACATAGAAATTTTACGATGGAGCAAAGGAAGAGTCGAAACACGACAGACATAGATTAAGATCCAATTCTGATTCCGTTTTGTCTGCAAACTGTGAGAAAACTCGTATGAAGACTGCATTTCGTTGTAAAATGCGACATTGTTATTAATATACACTTACTGTGGATTTCAAGATATAAACACCTAATATGGATTGCAAGGCATTCGTTGCAGCCTTGTACCAGACGCATCGTTTGGCATATCAACGCCTTGTCAGCTTGAGGAAGATTTAAAGCAGTGTGTTGCTTTTAGAACATTCTATAACTCATTTTTAATCATAACTTTTGTTAAAGACCCTCCGATATACTAGATATTGGTAAGCTAGACACAGAATATGTCATCGTATTTAAAAAAAAAAAAAAAACTTTTTAAATATGGAATTATGGTTTTATCAGTTTTGAAATATCCTAATCAAGATGACCCTACTTTGAAATCTGGGGCCTCGTTTTTGAGTCAGATAGTTATACTTTCATACGTCTCGGGATTGTCAGATTTGAGGATTGCCTTTGCTTTCTAAATACAATTTGAATTCCTTTGAATTTTACATATATATCTAATCTAATCATCAATCTTACTTAACTGGGCATGCATAGCATCCGTATCTAAGGAATTCCTTTGCCATTGGATGAGTTTGTTACACAAAGCCAACATCTGTAGCCCACAGACTGGAACAATCCTCGTTGAATATTCTGATACAGTGACTTAAATTTATAAGGTTTAGTATCTTTTAGGTGTTCATAAATAGCGCAGTATTTGAAATAAATTATGAAAGGGTCAGAATGTTGTCGAACAAACAATTTATCAGGGGGTTAGTCTTTTTTGATATAGTGACTTTTAATTACATACCGATATAAAAGCCAATGCTAATGTTTTGTTCATGATAGAAGAAGTTATAAGTTCATGATCGATGACGTATCGGTTCATGATGAGGGCAGTCATAATAATAATAATAACAATTCGATGTTCTTCTTTACCACTTTATCACAACCTCAAGGTTGCCTCAAAGCGGTTCACAAATTGTTATCCGTGGTTATAGGACCTTAGTAACCAGCGAATATCATTCTCAACTCCCTGGGGAACATACAACCGGTGCTGCCATTTCGGCGCTCACAGCTAGCATTCTACAATTTGTAGCACGTACTCATTTACAGCTGAGGAGACTGGAACTAGCAAAGTAAAGTATCTTGTTCAAGGATACAACACAAGTGCCGTGATCGGGACTCGAACTCGCAACCCTTTCATCACGATCCCAGCGTCTTACTACTAGACCACCGTGCCCCAGTGTTCACCAAGTCATCGGTTCCTGATGGGTGAAGTTATAACTGGCGATTCATGATTATTGGCATTTTAGTTTCAAGGTAAGGGTCAGTTACTGAATCATGATATTATAATAATTTTATGGTTCATGACCATGCCAATTATTTTATGGTTCATGACCATGCAAATTAGTTATTTATAAGTTAAAAAGTCCCGTATGAAATTAATTGTTCATAATTTTATCACGTGTGCATTGTACAAAATCAAGGCAGTACACAGTTCTTACCTCGGACAGCTACAAGTTCATGTCTTGTTCATGACTTGTTCATGGTATATTCATGACTTGTCATTAGCTGTTCATAACATGTTCATAACATGTTCATAACTTGTCCATTGTCTGTTCAATACTCGTTTATCGCGACTTTTCATTCTTAATTGCCGAACTACGATGCATAAGAGATAACCTTTTTCAACTTTAAATCCAGGAAGTTTGACAATACGTCGATTCAAAGTAGATAATAACTTGTCTGAAAATCGATTGAAATGTCGCCTGTCTCATCATAACGGGTTTTCACGAGAACTCATACATCCGGGACTAATTGTCGACACCTTGGCATCAAGTTAATATGGTTACATTCTACGACGGAGTTAGCATAGGGAATTTATTTTCTGACGGGAAACGGCGTTCGGATGATGACAAGCTCTCCCGATTTCTGATGAATTAACAGAAATCCCGTGTAGTGCTTCAATTCTGTCCAACCTTTCGCAGTTTGGGGAAAACATGGGCTTATTTCTAGGAAATTCTATACTCTGAAGATGACACAAACAACCAAATAATCTCATTTCTTCCGACACGATTTGTGTAATAGCTAAGATGGCGTCGAAGTGTCGAAGCAGCATACCCATAATACAATTAGGAGGTAGAGGTAACGTCTTTTGAAAGAAAATGTTCGTGCAAAACTCCCTGCTTATACACATTGTATGCGTAGCGAATGGTGCTCCGCTGCTCTTTGAATATTTCTCAAGAGGGGTATGAAACTTTTAGCCATTTAGGAAGCAGGCGGGCTAAGGTCTGTTCTCCTCAATTAGTCATTAGACACCTGTCTCCCCCATTCTAACGGCGGAGAAACACAATGCAGTGTCATACACTTGGAAGCAATTGGGTACCCGCGTGTGAGCCACGAATACCATACACTCGGGTTCTACACGCCAATAAGGACTGTCGAGGTTTCGATGGTGTATTGAAAACCTCCAATTAGAACAGAAAGTCTTGTTAGTCAACAAACCTGTTGAAATAGTTTGAAGGCCAGGAATTATTTCTAACAGATTGTCTAAAGATATGGAGTACTCCAGGAAATCAACCTTCGTCAACAAAAACGATATTAATTATATCAAAGCATATTTATGGTGAAAATGTTTTATCAAAACCTTCAAGAACCTAATCAATCTTAAATCTTAAGAATAATAATTTTGATTCAGTACCCGTATAAACTTATGAAGGTTATCAATTTTACAACAGTTAATGAAACTTGCTTTCCAACGTATGTTACTTACACGTGTTGACAGGATCAGAAGCGAGGAAACCTGTCCTAATTTAATCAAAGTTGGTTAACTACCGATTTACCATCCATTACACCGGAAGTTTACATGCCCCACCCCCCACTGAATGTACCACGTGACTGCCAAATCACGTGACATTTATTCCGGAAAGTTGTAACTCGGAAACGGCGTATACCAGTCATGTCCAATCTGTGTAGAAAACACCGGTGAAATACGAGCGCACTAACCACTGAGCCACCCTACCCCTCAACACATGTTTATGATCCTTTTAAACGATATATTTATCAGTACACTTTACACTGGGACGGGAATATTTGAGATCTCGTTTACAAGATCATGCTTTACTCAAAGGATCTATGAGACAATAAACCAAACCGAAAGTGAAAATAGATTTTTCGGAATGGTTAGCATTCCCTGCACTGTATGTGGCACCAGTCAAATTTCTTCTTTATCAAATCTAGGAATATAAGTAGATAATTTGTATGAGAAAATGACTTTCTAAAAAGCGAAACACGAGAAATTTGCGAATTCATTGAAGAATGGAAGAACAGAATTTGTGTTAGCTTCGCTTATTCTCAAGGTTTACTATTGTCATCGTAATTGCGACTGGTTTTAAGATGACGGTTGATTCATGGCCTTATGACGTCCTGTTTGTCGATTAAAACATGTATCTATGATCATTTCCAATTAACACTCCTTCTTTTGGTCCATTTAGGTTAAACTTAAATTCAATATAATGTTATATATATGTTTGTTATCTAAATTATGATTTTTTTCTCTAGAACGATAAATATCATGATTTTCTTGTCTTTTGTGTATTTGGAATGTTTGTGTGTGTATAAAAAATAAAAAAAAGTCTGTACGATATTCCATATTTCCAATTGATGTCTGTTTTAAACAATCCTTTCATACGTAGATTTATCTCGGGTAAAATATGCACGGAAGAAATGTTTGCATTGTATTTATGTCACCATGACATTTGTAGACATGTCTGTTTAGTAAATTTTGATTCCATACTCTCTGTGGTAGTATCAATATTTATAAATACGTACGAATCAGACGTTCCCAAATGCCAGTTAGACCGGCTTGAACACTGCCCAGAAGGTGCTCCAAATGCGAAACACCTGTACTCGATTTGTCAACACAATTGCCCTACGCTTTTACACCAAGGCTGTTGCTTGTGTGCGCGAAGGTCTCGTGGTGTCTGGTTAATGGGTCTGGTTTACTTACTTTACACATATTTACATATTTTAATCAATGTCAAATATATGTAATAATGAAGCGATTACATTTTTTATTAGCAAAAAAAAACCTCACTTTATGAAAAAGACGATATAGCCATGATAAGGCTGGAAATTGTTTTAAATCGTAATTACTCTACAAGAGAGCAAGCTGACAACGTGTACTTATGCCATTCAGGGGAATTATAAAGTGTAAACTATAAGAAGCCTTAAGGAAGTCGTGGCCTTTATTTATAATTGTTTTTCTGTAAACATATCGTTTGCAACCGTTCAATGCCGTTCACATGCAGCAGACGACACACTTTACCGGTGGTGTAGACAGACCTGAAGGAATTTCCCGAGCTCTTTACGAGTTGATTTACTAAATTCAACACACTCTTTACCAATATCTGTTTCATGAAATCACTGACATGACCATAAATATTTTTTAAGATAAGGTCAAAAAGATGAAATCAGGTACTTCGGAATGTTTTCGCCCACCCTTTGCTGTTTACATGTACTAAGTACATATTCGCCGGGAATAACTGCAATTTGTTTATTTAGGTTCGCTGAAATGGAATTTCGCCCTCTACGTAAAAGGCGAAAAGGCGAACGTTAAATTGTGGTGAATTTATTTTGCATAGTATACTGTATGTATAAAGTACAAAATAATTAATACATGTTCATATATTTGTATGTACGTCTTTTTCATTGGAATGTTTCCCTCAATGTTCAATTTAAAACACATACTTTTATATGAAATTAAAACTTAGATAATAGAACTATAAATGACATAACTAAATTTTGTATTGCAAATTTACAGAGCAAAAATTACCTCTGGAGTTTTTAGGTGTACAACCAAAAGTATGAAAATACTGTAAAGGAAATGTGTTTACCGATAAAACATTTATTTCCGATATCATTGACCAAGGGCAGACAAAACCAATTAGATCATATCGAAGCGGCAACAAAATCATAATCCGAACTCAAAATCGATTAAACTGGCGACACAATATGAACAAAGGCAAGGCTTACACAGAAACAATTGAAAACGCTGAAGATAATAAGACCACAAGAAGATTAATTTAGTTAGATTAAGATTAAGATTAATGTTCCGGAAGATTAATCGTCTTCTGCATCAACGACGACACACTTCGTGTAAACTGTACATGCCCATATAAAAAAGGACGTCATGATAAGGAGAATACAAGAAGTACATATACAGACATACATGTAGTTACTGATTTACGGAAAAGGACTTGCAAGGCAAGAGAGAGAAATACACTGTATGGAATAAACAACAAATGGTAACCACACCTTCGTCTTCATCTTTGTTGTCACGATGCATTGAATGTAAGGTTGAGTCCTCAGTCCGGCGACTTCCATGGAAGGACAAATCTCAATCCACGGCAACATCTAAACCAACCCTGCATTTGTATATGACTTATTAACCGTGAGGTTGCGATAAACGGTCGCCATCTTTGTCTCATTAAGAAATATTCTGTATCTTTGTGTGAAGATAGACGTTTTTGAGTATGCTAATTAGTGTCCTTACTTGTTGTGATTGACAATGAAACGGTTCTCATTTCGAGGACTTGATGTTTACTGGGATGTGAGGCGGTAGTCGTCGATGGAACAGAAGACGCTTACACTTCCGGAACACCTGGTCTTATTATCTTGTACTTTTACAAGGGTCTCAATGTGGATCTTTCCTTTTTTTGCATTTCTCCCCTGGTTTAATCGATTTTGAGTTCGGATTATGGTTTTTTTTTAAGGTTGGGTATTCTCTTTTTTTTGAGAATAAGACATCGATTTCCATGGCAACAAACGAAACATGAAATGTTTTTTCGATCCATAATAACATTTGGTTAATGCATGTGAACACAAATAAATCTTCGAGATGAGAATTCCTACCCGTAACCTTGTGCCAGCAAAAAGAATGAAAAAAACAATTTTACAGAACCAAGACTACAAAAGTGTATGTAAGCAATGTCTCGCTGTACAAGATAGAGAAAAATAGGTGTTACAAGCAACAGCCGAGATTTGAAAGTCTTGCCTTGGTGATCGATTCTGCAGCAATAAACAAGAAAACATCTTAACGAGTAAACACATTGTCTTCTACAAGTTACATATTGTACATACTTTGTCTGTGTCTCTTTAGAAAACTGCTGCTAGAAGTGAGGGGAGAGAGTTTAGTTGCTGATCAAATTGTGCATTCTGTAAACATGTTACATGTAAATTTACAGTTACTTTTTATCTATACCTTCAAATAAATATTTAACTTACTGAGTGATAAATCTTGAATCGAGTTCCATAGCGAACTATTAAGTAAAGGCCGACCTACCTCCAAGCAACGTGATAGCTGTACATATTACATGTATATAACCAGGTTGTTCGTAGGTTAAATTCTCTTTTTATATAAATGAATTAGATTTGTGAGATTCCTTAAATTTGATTATTGATTTCCATCCACACATTGTAAAGTGATAGCCTCCACAGGTTTATTCTGGTGCTGACACTTCAGCTCTGACCCGGTTGTTTTAAGACTTGTGGCGGAGATAGCCTAACACGTGTTTGTTAGATAAACTCAGACTTTTATTAAACGATATTTACCATTAAACAAACATGTTACGTCTCTTGTATCACAAATATACGAAAACTTAGGGATTACAAAAATAAATTCACGCCAATTTGGAGCACAGGTGTTGATTTTGAAGGCGAGAATTTCTGACATTGCTACTAAAGTGATGATAAAAAACATAGCATCCCCTCACACGAAGGGGACTTGTGTATGGGATTCGCAGCTGTTCGTTATTCAGTTAATAAATCATTTATAATGAAAAAAATACTTAATTTGTCATTCAATAAGTTGCCAACAACTAACAAAATGTTTGCCAAATTGGTGTAAAACCTTACATTGTCTTAAAAAATATAACAAAATGGGAAAGCATTTTCTATTATCTAACAATTTGTTTTAGATGGTAAAGGAACATTCGTTACCATCTTGAAACGAGTCGATAAAACAAAGCGCTTTTGTTATACAGAGCGTATTATATTTATGTACGTTCATGTATATTTCGGTTTGCATATAAAAAAACAACAACAATATTCTTTGCTATCGACCACATGTCTACCCTACTTTGTAGTAATGATAGATTGGTTGCCTTCTTCAATGGATCCAACCACATTAATGTATACTAAGAATTCGAATGAGCTTCCGCAAGTGGAATCAGGGTCGCTGAAACGCTTTCGATAGACATGAGAAAAGTAGGTCAAGGGAGATTAATACGAGATGTATGGCTTTATCACAAAAATATATATTTATGATTACCCAACATCCTTCCCAAAACATTAACTTTCGGAACGTCTGCCCGTAATATTACGTCATAAAATCATCGGTTCACGGTTGCCAAAATTTAGAGAATTATAGGCATCAGATGGTAAATATACTGTGAATGATCACAACCTGTTACTGAATTTACTAGAATGAGATTTCCTAACCTCCGAAGTCGAGACCCAAAGTTAACGCTTTAGTCACAAGACTGTATTAATGTTCTAAACTTACGTCAAATGTTATCAGGAAAAGTATTGAAGCGTTATGTAAAATGACGACACGCTGTGAAAATGGGATTCAAATATTAATAGTATCTAAGAAAGTTATCCTAAGTAGAAAAACTGTACTGACTTTCATTTAACTTGATACGATATTGAATCCCTTGGCAAACATTCTTCAGCAAATACAGTTCTCATAAGAATTAATATACTTTCACCGTATACCAAGGATGAAATTAAAGACATCAAAAGTTATTTTTCGAATCCGGTTGACCTTGCCACAGCCGTTAAATGTATATATAAAATACAGAATCCCAACATCGATAATTACGTACACCAGTGCGTAACAGTTATTTCGTCTTATAGCCGTGAGGATTTTGCACCGACATTGATACCGTTTGCCAATTCCCCGGTATCAAAAGGTACTTAGAATTGTTAAACCTCTATACATGAAGAAATCGTCTTCTTTGATAGCTTCCTCTCGTACGAACAAGCCTGAGACGATGCTCAAAGGTATTCACTTGTAATCTTCAAAACATCCGAAACGAAAATGAAAGGCGCTCCACTTGGCATTTTATAGTAATGGTGTGGCTCTCAGTATTTATTTGGGGTAAGTATTTCTGTGTTGCGGAGGCATTAGGAAGAATTAAGGGAACCACTCGAATTAGCTTTTGTCTCAAATACATTTATAGACTGGCGGACTGCTTTTAATTTGGTGGAAACACTATATAGTTATGCGTCGTCGGAAACCAAACTGTTTTCAGTATAAATTGTTGTGTTTACTTGAAAATCGATGTAGCTATCAATTCAGGAAAAGCAATAACCTAATTATGAAGCTGTGCACATACTGGGTTTACATGGCAATATACCATCAATATCCATTGCCTCTCTGATTCAAAGGGACATCTATTGTCACAGCTCTGATCTATGTCACAAGTGAAAAATCTTCTTCTTTGGAACTCATTCGATCATATTTTCAAGAACTTCTGATGTTTTTGATGCGAATGCTTTGAAAAGGATGCATATTACTATATCTAAAGTACATAGAGAAGTTAAAAAAATAGTGTTTTTGGCAAGTTGTAGATCGTTTTCTTAAATATTGCCTTCGCACAAGGGAAAAGGAAGTCATCCACCACGCTCAGTCGAACTGCAAATTGTTAAAGGGTGAATTTGACAAGAATAGTAAAGCCATGTAGACAATCACTCACCGAGTCAAAAAGACAGTGAGTCATTTACTGAGCCAAGTAAACAGTCACTCACGGAGTCAAAAAGAATGTGAGTCAGTCAGCAAGTCAATAAATAGTCACTCAATAAACAGTCAGTTGCCCAATAAGTCACGTAGACAGACCTTCGCTCAGTGAGTCAAATAGACAGTACATGTGAGTCACCCGGTGAGTCAAAGAATGAGTCACACGGTGAGTCAAAAGGACAGACAACAAATTGATTGATCAGGTACAGTGTATTACTCGGTTAGTCAATCTATGAGTCTGTGAGAGAGTCTGTCGAATAATCCTGCACTGCATCAGTGAGTCAATGAGTGATTCCATCAGTGAGTTGGTCAGTCAGTGAGCGAGTCAGTGAAGGACTGAGTCAGTGATTTAGTCCGTGTGTCTATCAGTCAGTTCAGGAGTAAGGTCAACAATCGAACTCATCAGTCAGCCTATCAATGTCAATGAGGCAGTCACTTTATCAGACAGCCAGACATTCAACAAGTGAATCAGACAGTCATTCAATCAACTCATCGATCGATGAGGTAGTCGGTGAGTCAATTAATTGATCAGTCAAACAGTTAGTCATAGAGAGCAAGCAAATGTTTACCAACAATTATTACCGTACAGTAATACACAACACAATGCTCGAAATCCTATATCTTTGTTCTCTTTTAGACAAGCACATGGTTGAGGTTGGGATGGGTGTTTTTACAAATAATAACCCTAAATTAAAAGTTCATTCTGAGGTTACGTAACGTTGACGATCCTAACTTGATCTATATCAACTCCCGAGTGGGGACTTTCAATGTTCGAAGTTGTAATGATCTCTAACAAATTACTTCAATATTGATTATTTGGTCGATATTAATGGCGTACACCAAAAACTGGATAATATATAACATTTAAAATATAAAGAATTACGGTTTGTGTATACCAGGCTTAAACGAACAGGTCGATACTCCCAACAGCAGAACCGGGACAGACATCAAAACAAAGACATTGGGAACAGCTTCGACAACCTGAGACGAGAGCACATCCTTCCAGTTTCCGTGACCACGTGTTTCAGGGGAAAAAAAGCTAGAATACATCTGTACCGAAGCGTTAACAATAGTATAACCGAACACGAAATCGATTAAACTAGGGGCAAAATATCAACAAAGGATACATTTACACGGATACCCTTAAAAAATACGAGAGAGTAAGACCAGGTATACCGGAAGAGTACGCGCCGTTTGTGTCCTCGACAACACCCGCAAATTTACATATTTCCATAGTGTCTTCCTGTTTGAGCCTTATCTGAGTGACTATGAAGATAATAATTATATCTCGCAGTTCTTATATACCGCTTAATCACAACCTAGTTCGTCGGAGAAGAATAAGGTCGCCTTAAAGGGGTTCACAAATTATTATTTCGCAGTTGAATATTGCCTTTTCATTAAGCTTCAAGATATATCTTTCTCAACTTCATAGAAAGCATACATTCGATGCAACTCTATCATTACACTACCCATCCACGTTCTCATTTACAACTGAGTAGACTGAACAAGTGGAATAAACAATCTCAAATAAAGTGACGTGGCATCTCGAAATCGCATACCTTCGGTCACGAGTTCAGTTTCATACCACGACGGTACTCGAATTCACAATCCTTCGGTCATGAGCCCGGCGTCCTACCATGATGCTACCCTAACGTGACTCGAACCATGATTTCGGCGTCATACCACAAGACTACTGAGGCGTGAATTGAACATACATACATATTCTGTCCCCAGGCCGAGACTTACAAGAGAGTTTCGAACAATGGTAGTTATTATTCCCTGCTTAACGATCAGCAGAATGGGAATAGGACGACTGGTTCGCCCGCTGTCAGTATAATGTGACCGGTTGGTATGTTCTGCTTGGGGCCTTCGACACTTAACTTCATTGTGGTAGCACTTTCATTCGATAAAATATCCGAACTGTCGAAAGGAGGCTTACACGAACATACCGCTGCCTCCCAAATACCGCGCATTCAACATACACACGCTTCGCATACACCGGAGGCTGTCCTTAAGTGACTCTGGTTGTTAACACTAAGTAAAAACAATAAAACTTAACCAAATTGTACTTTTTCTGACCAAAACCAAGTTACTATAGTGATTGCAATGTAGCTTCCCATCATTAAAGGTCTACACTACAGACGACAGATTGAACAGCTCCTGTGGACGGGTTACTACGGTAGCAGTTGGTCCGTTTTCCCGAGAATGCTTACAACACGGCACAATGGAGATCGTAGTCGTTAACGTCCAAAAGAAATGGTGATACGGTGTTTCGTATGGACAACCCATTGATGGAATACCATTAATTAAGCCACGCCTGATTAAGTATTCACGTTCCGAGTCGACATTGCTACGATACTGTCCGGCAGAACCAGCACGCTTCTGCTTTCTGATGCTTTATGGCCGTTTTTAAGTGTCAGCCAGGTTTTAGGATGTCGAAAGGGAAATCTCATGAATGATTTAAATACTCCAAACGTAGCCAGGAGGAGCGAAAGGGCAAGCATGGAAAACGTACACTTTTAAAATACATTTTTTATGACGTAGTCGACGAAAAATATTCCCATAAATGTTTTTCTGTTGCCTTTTAAGATTGTTTTTATATATTATAAATGACACATTTGTTTTAGTATAAAAAATATATTTATATATATGTGTAACATTAAAGCGATAAACCCTGATAGGGTAGCTGGATAATTTCACAGCTGGGTAGGCTTAATCATTAATTTATATTTCCGAAATCGATAAAATCGCCCAGTGAGAAAATACAATGAACGTCAGCATCAGCAACATACCCTTTACTTTGGCGCTAGACCAGATAGGACATTGTATCTTATCAAAACAGAACATGTATATTTTACCAAACATGTCATGTACTTCGTAGAAAGGGTTTTTATCACATTTCACTACCAGTTCGAAGTTTTTATAGTGTTATCTAGGATGATCAGAATGTAGGTGCAAAGTCCGTAAATAAAGGTTAATATTTTTAATCTTATGTTATCTACTGCTGCTGATCATGAATATTAATTTTGCAGAATATATCAGGTCTGTAAAGGCTTTAACCAGGCGCTAATAGCGAACCACTTAAAAACATCTATGATCAGCTATGTAAGGGCGTGTTTACATATATATATATATATGTATGTGTGCCGGAGACATGGTATGTTGGAGTTGTTGTACGTTGCTGTAAGTGTGTATAAGTGTTCCGTCTTGTCAGAGTAAACTTACAACGTTGTTTTTACCTACATCAACATGTTACATAAAATATTTGAAACCCCAGTAAACCACATGATGTGGTATATAAGTTATCATGAACCTTACACTATCATATTCAAGACATCATAAAAATACCGTACACTTTATGCTTAACACATTATGAACTTTATAGTATTTTTCTCAATACGTCATGAATTGTACACTATTATGTTCAACACATCATGAACCTTGCACTCTAATGTACAATAATTTGTAGACCTTCACTACATTCGAAAACAGTACACAACAAAAAACGTCTTGCTGCGATACACAACACATCATGAACTTAACACTTTCATAAACCACAATTCATGTACCACGCAATTTAACCCGCAGCATTATGCTGAGATGCAACGTCATACTTCGATGAACATCAACGTTTGACACGTCTGGTAATGGCGTCAATTTTGAACCGTTAGGAGGTCGTTTTTTTATGACTGCGTTGTGTTGGTCTTCTGATGGAAAGAAGATTCTAAACGAGACAGTAGTTCTTTACTAATGGTCGGTAATTCGGGAACATTTATCAAAGACCTCGGTATTAACTTACCGACGGAAATACATATATATTAAGAGATTGTCTGGTATCCTAACCTCATGACATACGTAATTTTTCATTACAAAAAATACATACATCCTTCTTCGATCGCAGCCAAGGTTTATGCGTTCGATGTAGGGTGCTTTCACAGCCGTTCGATCTTCCTGCAGCCAACAATAGACCCGGGGAAATAGACACTGTTGTAACAGGCTAACCAAGGAGGCTTTTCCTGATTAATTAAGGTCTAGTCTATTCTATTTGATGTATCAGTCATGTATATTATATGGAATTAATACATTTAAAGATGAAATGTACATGCAAGTGATAGTCCCTTGAGACATTCATAGCCAGCTCATAAACACGAGATCAGCTTGAGAGAAAAGTGTGGGCAATCCCGTTTTCAAGTGAAATCCTCCGCAATGGAACCATACTCGCTAAAAATAAAACTCATCCCTTCTATCGTCGAGAGTGGACTTAAAAGGGGGCACTGCTGCCAATTAGCTAGGCTCATTAGCGCTAATTTACTACAACATTACAAAAAAGTAATTCTGAAAGGATAAATATTTTCACTGAAACCATCCTGCAGCGTAGCATGCAACCAAATAACCAAGTTCAAAACAGGAGGCAAAACATTCATCCGTTGCCAAGAAAATGTAAAGAGAAATCCCATAATCCATTTCTCTTGGAATAAACTATGTTTGAATGAAAAGGAAGGAGGGGTCTTAATCTCCCATTTGCAGAAATGCAAGACATTTTCTAATGAAGTTGACGTAGTCATTAGATGTCGTTTTTGTGTATGAAATACAGCATTGCTTTTGGGAAAGCAGACGACAGTAGACTCTCCTAGTTGCGATCAGCATCAGAAAGTTGTGAACGGTACAAACAAATTCTAAAGCAACTCAGCTTGAGGGCTCCCTGGTTTACCACAAGAAATGAGAATTAATCTCTTTTTTTCCAGAACAAGATGTCACTTGCCATGAACAGGAAAATCAAAATTGGATTTAGTGATCAATTGCTTTTGTAAAAAGTATATGGAAAAAGATTTCTAAGTCCCTTCCGTGGCCGGGAAGAATACGAAGGAAAAATGACTTCTAAATGCGATAACCCTGCAACGAAGAGATTGAGAAATTGACTTCTATGCACTGCCAACAAGCAATCTGAATTTGAACTCTAAAACTTATAATAAATTTGAAAGTTGAAACCGTAGAATATTCTAAATTAAATAGCAGGGTTTGCAAGGCAAGTCGACACTTGATCAATTAATATCACACGAATTTGACCAAGTGTTGACATGTGCACCAAACTGAAAATCGATAATGAAGTCGCACATACAAGTTCGTAATTGAATGGGTTAGAAAGAAAATTCATTTTGTTCTCTCTTTTTTTGTGCTATCCGTCTTTGTTCGAAAGCTGTCAGAACGTTATTGAAATGGATGCAATTTCCTCTAAAAGGAAGTGTGTTGAAATTTTCTGAATATATTGGGTGAAATAAAATGTGTGATAGATTACTTTCTGCATGCTACATGGTGACACACCGTACAGTTCTAGAATTTCAGCACGACGCCAATTCACTAAAGGCATTCGCTACTATGATGGAAAAATTTGGGACTTCGACAGGACTGGCAAGACATAATATTCAAACCTAGATAGCAATAGTGTGACTTACGTTATGCTCATAACTTCTCGCTTTATCATTTTAAAATATATTAGGTATATTTAAAATCTTATTTTGTCTTAATTATTTAAGGACCTGGTAACGCAAGAATTCTTATTTTTATCTAATCATTTGTGGTTACAAGGCAACATTAGAGCCGGCACAGAGTCGATATAAACAACATATGGACATGTGAAAATCGAATTCAGTTCCATAGCGTATATATAAAAGGATTCTAAAAATGCATTTCTGTTGCAGGTCGTGTGCTAATTGCGTGAAGAAGGAAGTTTTAATGGTTAAGGGCACAATTTAAATCTCTTTTACAACATAAAGCTACGTCCTTGCAAGATAAGAAAATCGTCTTTGTGTACGAACGTGTAGCGTTATTTAATGGTTTTAAAGAATGCTCCTGAATCTAAGATATGTTTGGAGATAGTATCTGATCCGTGTTATCGTCGGTGATGAATGGAATTAAGCGGTCGCCATGTCAAACAGCTAATAACTTTCAGCTACGAAAGGTGTACGGTAAAAAATACAGTTTCCGTCTACGGTATTAAACTAGGGAATGTGTATTGCATATGTACGCACGTGCATGCATTCCTTGCAACAGTGAAAATATAAGACAACCATAACGTGTAATTAATAGCATGGCTTTGCCTTTAACATGGCTGTTGTTGTTTTACAGTATTATGTGTCTGTGTTTATAGTCATACAGAAGACACTTTATAGAGAAATAATCTTCTTTGGAATATTATCGATTTGTATCAAATTTATGTATTGCGTGCTTTGCCTTTCCAGGGTATATTATTTTCAGTAGATATCCTGGTTATAACACTTAGATAGAATACACATGTTTCGTAGAGGTTACAATCAAATTTTGTCTTCGCAAAAAAAAACAAAAAACAAAAATTTAAAAACTCAAAAGCATACTTTCATTAAAATGCAAATACATAGCCACGTCTGTCGACATAACAAACCGTACTAATATACAAAGTGCACACCATGCTAAGTGTTTCAAGTACCTATTCAGTAAACAGCCACACACACTGGGTATAAGCCGTAATGATGAGATAGCTGGAAACATCTTCACTTACCTTGGAGCGTGTCGATTTTACATTCCTCATCTCCCCAAGAAGATACTGTCGAAACACAACCTTTGAAACCACTTTACTTCCTCACCACCATGTGTACCATCCAGATTAAAAATAAAACCTGTGTATCTATAAATTGTATAATATGTACGCTAAAACGGAATCCCTCTATCCATATCGCGTCTAGACCGAGGAATACCAACTGTACACAGACGAGTAAATATGAACACAATTAATTGTTCAGTACAACTGCTGACTTTCAAGGAGGTCACACGAATTAATTCAATGAAACCGCTAACGAAACGATATCGAAACCATTCTAATATAGAAGGGACTGCTCTGTAGGATTCAAGCTTTGCGGGTAAGCAGACGATCAGTAGAGTGCACACGAGCGCTTGTTTCTCATAGCATTATATCCAATCATCACTTTGGCGTAAAAGGTGGGAGGAGGCTGGCACTTAACTTTCTTTGAGGGCGTGGAAAACTGTCAATCAACTCATTGATATCGTTGTTAAATCAACGTAGGGGAAATATTTACTCTTTAATCCTTTCATGATAAGTAAACATAAGGATTGATTTTTCGGGAGAATGTGATTAAGTATATATACAGTACAACAAGTCAATATATGTACGATCAATCATTTATGCATGCAATAGTGTACAAGTTTATTCACTGAGATTCTGATCATATCTATTAAATTGGGTCATACCGACACATTTTTTGACGAATAGGGTCTCGTAGGGTTACCGTAAGTTTACTGTAAAAGAATGCATTTATATCACAACCGACTCCACCCCAGTCCCACCACACGTCCCGCGGTACTACAGTGTATGCACATACAACAGGCCATTTTTTTACAGTATGAGTTCTAAGCCTGTTTTCATATGCCTTTGAATTATTTTGTTCTTCGTCCTGTCAACAGCTAAGGTCATTTAAGTATGGCCTCCCAGCAGGTAGGGCATACGTATTGTATCGGCTGCCCCCATTGTATAACCTTAAGAGGCGAAGTGGTCTTATCTTTTCCATTCTTTCTAAACAACTTTCCCCTTCCTAATTTCTCCCTTGATACAATCTCACTTTTGGCCTGAGTTGAGCGTTTGCCCCTATGAGGACGGATATTGGTTCTGTCTCCTGCCCGAAACATACCAGAGTCTCTAACAAAGGTAGTTATTACTCCCTGCTTGAAATTCAGCATTATTAGACTGGTTCAACCGCTGTCAGTATAATGTGTATGGGTTCTGCTGGGGGCCTTCGGCAGTATACTTCAGTGTGGTAGCACTTAAAATCTGCAAATGATCCTGACTATCAAAGGAAGGCTTACAGGAACATACCGCTGTCATCCCAATACACACGCACTCAACACACACGTGCATCTAACGCATACACCGGGAGGCCGTCCTTAAATGAACCTAACGATTAATAGGACGTAAAAATAATCAAACTAAACCGATGTGTGCTATGCTATGAATTTGTGCCGATTTAAAGTTATATCACACTGAAGTACATGTATGCTGTCCAAGGCTTCCAACAGCATTGTCAAGGCCTCCAACAGCACACCACACCAGGTCATAGTATACCATATTGGAGTTTCTGAGTAAGGGAAGAGGTTTTAAAGCAGTTTTCATATGAGGCGGTATCAAAAGAGATGTTAGGAAAGAGAAAACTGTAAAAAAGGAAAGAGAAGATCCCAAATTTAGTAGACGCTTACGAATCATGCAGTGTGGCAGCAGGTACAACATAATTACGCCCTACCTGAGGGCACATACTTACATATGCGAATGTTGAAACATATCATGAATATTGAATTGAAAAAGGTATCGACTAGGCTTATGGCTTATGTATAGCAAGTTTCAAACAATAAGTGCCTATTTAAACAGAGTTGTATAGTATCAACCGTCTCACGTTCTCCACTATAACGCATTGCTCCAGTACGAAGAGAATCTTTCATTTATCATTATCTTGGACGGATTTAGAATTAAACATCATTTAACGGTACCACTGTAAGATGTTATTATATTGGTGAACACCCAGTGGTAATTCTATTGCTCAATGTGCACCATGGTAACATTATAATTGTCGGAGGTTTACACCGTATGTCCCGTGCAAATAATATCCGTTTAAACGGAACATGTCTCACAATTTTTGTATAAATTTGGCATCGCTATATCAAATACACGTAACCATAGCAATAAGAGTGTTTCTGCATGAAGCTATACAAGCAATATTAATTCCAATTTTTAATTTTTCCTTGAACAATCATCCCAATATATTATGTTCTAGTTTGAAGCCGGATCACTCTTCATGTAGCCATAATTGAAATTAAAGATTAACGCGGTAAAACTAATCAATGTCGGGGAGATGAAGCACTGTTGTCCTATATAGAAAGTGGGACGTATTGTCAATATAATCGCAAGTAGCATTAGCGTACTGGGTCCTTGGTAAAAATCTTATCTTCAACGACTCTGTGTGTTTATAAAGTACTGGAATTCAATTTAGTGTAAACATCTGCCGAAGGCCCGTCAGACCAATGAGTTGTAGAGAGAGATTAAAACCTTGATATGTTGTTCCGTTTCTGAACAAATGACATCACAATAGTGTAATTATGAATTGTGGAGAGACCTCGAACGTCTATCGGAGTGGATGTAGTGTAATTAAATTTGGGTGGGTAGTTCTATACTGGGCATACCACAAGTCAATCGAAGATAGAAAGGATTTAATTGACCAGAACAAATGCTTAATTATTTGGCGTAAAAATAGCGTAGTAGTTATCATTAACATTCTAAAGTTTGTGTTATCTTTTCGACCTAAAAAGGTTGTAAAAATAGAATCGAATTATATTTAATCTCTTTTACTTTCATCTTTGACGTTCAGTTTTTTTATGTCTGGGAAAGGATCGTAAACTACAACACAATACATGAAGCCAAGTATGAATAAGACTCTATTCATATTTCAAAATGGACATTTTTGTGTGTTACCTAAGAAGGCAGTGCTAATTTATCCTTTAGTGGCAGGAAGTGAAAGGAGTTTTTAAACTACTGTTTGACTCATGAACTCGACACTTGTAATGATGATATAACTATTTTTTTATATGAAATACTAGAAGAAAAAACGCTTGTGAATAGTTATTTTACATGGAATGATACTAAAGTTGCATACGTATTTTCACCCTGATATTTCGTCACACATCTGGACTTACTGTCAATAGGCTTTGTCAGCTTACCTATATTATGTATTATATTTCTAGTTGTAAATTGACATCCTAATTGTTAAGATGTTCGCCTCCTCAATCTTTCTATCAGATTGTATATTGAACCAGCGACATTAGCATTTTCAGTTCAATTTTGATAATCTTAATATAGCAACATTTACTTCTTGAAATTTTAAATGATTTTTTTCACATTCTTGTCTCACGAAGCTTGTGAAGTTATATCGAACTTGATATAGGTAGATTATACACGGTTTGTGTTGAGAAAGTCTGAAAACTTGTTCTTTATGAAGTAGCCTTGTCGGTTATATAAAATATAACGTAAATGCAAATATGTTGACACGTGTTATAATATAAGAAGGTACATTCCATGATGTTCGTACATACAGTAGAACCTCATTTTCTTGAACTTGAAGACCCCGTTAAAGTCATGCTTTACACTAGCATTAAAACTCACATAACTCGGATAACTCGAAGTTTTCCCATGGTCACGCCAGCTTCGAGATAACGAGGTTCACTGTATGTCAATACATATGTTGATATTGCTGATATATGTTTCAACACATATAATGCTACATATATTGATATTTCTGTCATATATCGCTATATTGTGTATGTATGAATATATAAATACAGATGTTGCTATATGTACACGTGTGTCAATACATTATGTTGATATATGTGGCGTTACATATGTTTAAGTATCTTTTGATACATTTGTCGTTGTTAATTTTGTTTTGAGATAAGATGCAATCGAGTTACGGTTATGATTTTTATGATTTTTATGACTAAAACAATTTGATTTACTTCTATGATGTACTTCTTTATCATGTTTTCTACTTATTCTCGAACCAGGACAAACTTCTCACGATATCAAAATACATCAGATAATACCCACTGTACTACCAACCTAATCATGTTATAATATTATCAATATCTTATTAAACTTTCTTCAGACTTATAATAGTAATAACGGTATACAAACTTTATGTCTAGGATGCTTTGAGATCCAAATTCAGGCAAAATTGTGTCTATAAAATGTTTGCGCCTGGGGTAAAATTTCAGTATGATAATAATACTACGCTATCTTTTTCTGGATAATTCAAAAAGCCTTTTTGATAACAACACGCATGCGCTCAGTTGATGGTATTAGCTGCGCTGTAGCTCAGATAAGACCAAAAGTACTTTTACTTCCTTTTCATTTTAGCACTAGAGCGGTGCTTCCAAATATCGTTTACACAAACAGTGCTAGAAATCATGAAAATCCTGTATCTTAATTGGCAACGTACAAAGAATCGGCATCACAAATAACATTGCCTTCTGTCCTGTTCGATAAATTTAATGGCAGTTCTGTCCCTAACTATAAGCGCGTCTGGTAATCGGCTAGCTGCTTGGAAATATGTCCCAAACTATATGCATCTCCATTATAAAAGGCTTCTACTCAAAACATAATGTTCATATTTTGAAAATGCGTCATCTGTAATTCCTTGATGCCAAGCTTAAGCTATGTAACGTGTCTCATTTTAGTAATTACAGAGAGTATAGTAAATATCAAACCGATCTCCACACTTAACATTCCTCCTGTGCATCATTATCATCTTATATAACATATGTTCGTATAATTATTTTGGAAATATGACAAATTGCGTCATTTTTTACGTAATATCCGACAATATACTACCGGTTCAAATATATGTGATAGTTGCTGTAATAGATTAATTTGGAATATTTTTTGTGACACAGAAAATATCTATATCTGCGTTGCACGGTCGTGTCAATGAGTTACAATGTATATAATTATCTTATTAATTTGTATTACATTTGACCACATTTTCTGTTACGCCCTTTTTAGTGTAGAGTTAGTCACAATGAACCGTTGCACAGTGCTACAATTTACAGATTAAAAAAACCCAATACTATCCATATATTTATAAGATCTTCAAGTTTCGCGTTTACGCAATTAACCTTGTGCTCCATGGGATTTATGATATCATAAACTAAACAAAACAAAATGTTATTCTTTATATTTACTTATTTTCCGTAAACAGTTCATAACTATTGTGTTCATCAAGTCCAATCTGTGGATATAGATTTCATTTCAAAATTAATAAACGTAAGATAGGATCAGGTATTGGCATCGCCCACATGTATTGTTGTAGACGTCATAGAAATTTGGCACGTACTCAGTAGAGTTATTGGATGATAAATCTAGTGTGCGAAACAATGATTAACAAGTTTAAACCAGTGTAGACTGTGAATATCGTGAAATATCACTATAAAAAAGAGAATACTGAACCCTCAACAAAACCATAATCCTAACTCAAAATCGATTAAACGAGGGCAAAATAGGAACAAAAAAAAGATTTAAATAGAAACCCTTGTAAAAGTACGAAAAAGACCATGTGTTCTGGAAGAGTAATCGTCTTCTGCTTCATCGACGCACCCGCAATATAAATCTTGATCACATCCAAGTAAGCATCTCCTCAACATGAGAACCAAGTCATCATTGTCAATCAAAATGGCGAAGAGAATAAGACCAGGTGGCCCGGAAGAGTAAGTGAGCGCCTTCTGCTTTATCGACGACACCCGCTATGTAAATAATTTCTGATGTCAAACCAATAATCTATGACGTCACGTTTTTCATTTATACTTTCCCCTGATCTCTGGGTTTAAAAACGAAACATCAAACATATTTTGTCTACATACACAGTATTTATATATCATAATGGAACAAACCAAATAACAATTATACTCCTGAGAATTGATTAAGATTTATATCCGCTTCACTACAACACGCATGCCAGAACTGATATATTGTAGTTGGGAATAAGGTCACACTGTTTGGTAATTAATAATAATCTATTAGTGCTTAAAGGATATACTTTATAGATACGTTGTATATAATACTCGTCCCCAGTATTTGGTTCTAATTTTTTTTATTTCTATGCGTTTGTGTACATATCATAATAAACAAAAACATCAAACGACACTATTGTATGAAGGTTTTCATCTCATTTTGATATCATATTACAAGTTATTTATCATTTGCGTAATTAGTTTGGAATACATATGTTCGGTAATGACATAAATCACTATATTGATTGCGTGGTAGGTATATATTGAGATGGCTATTTCGTCGTCCATGAATTATATATCACTGTCTTAGGAAGACTTTTCACCATTAAAGGGAAATAATCCCCATCTGTTTACACTGTATATATTTTTACTACATCGCATGCTTGGAAATGTATTAGTTTTGGATCACTAGAGTACCTCTCAAATATGTATTATTTACATTTCAAAACTGAAAATAGAAGCTAAAGGTTCTCCGACATATTCTGAAATCTGTTAACAAGGAATTAATTAGCATCAATACTACAATTAGCTTATAATTAAGTAAACCACTTCTGAAGAAAGGGACAGGTGTTTTGTCAACGCGAACTTTTTTTATTGGAAACAAAGGAAGCAAAGATAAAATTTTAAAAAGATAAAAAGAGACAATCAACAAGGCATCCTGACAACAGACGCCAAATACGGATTCGAATCCTCTTCTTACTATTATTTTACGATTTGACTACTTGTATGTCTGCACTCAATATAAAAACTAAGTGGAGGATACTGTTTGTTTAGAGAAGCAGAATACAACGAAACTATTATTTTTTTGTTTGTTATTTTCTCGGTTCAAATCCTTACAATTAATTAGAAAAAAATAGATAATACCAACGTGTCAACATTGCCATACTCAGAACTCAAAATCGATTGAACTAGGGACAAAAATACGAACAAAGAACATATTAACACCGAGACTCGTGAAAAAGTACAAGAGAATTGGATAAACTTTTCCGGAAGAGAAAAGGTTCCTCTGTTTCACTGACGACACCTGCCATGCCTATGTCACATCCAGGCAAATAACATTTTGTCAAAGCGACAATGTTGCAGTACGACCTGGCTTAGGAGTGTCATGAATTGTACACCAGGGAACATGAACAGTAAAAAAAAAATAATAAGATACAATCAAATATCGGATATGAATCGAAGATATGGTCTTAAATTTAGTAAAATTCGATCATAATTACATTCAAAATGATTATCGCTACACGACGAATGCTTAAATACCAAACACAAATAACTTATGAAATTCACAACGTAGAAATTGAGACCGTGGAATTTCGGTTTACATTAACGCTTTACCTTGTTATGATTCTCCCCTTGGCTTGCCACGATGGAAGGCCATCAGCCTTGCATGTATCGCGCATAATTGTTTAATGCATCATGAGGAAATGTAATCACATAATGTTGCAACGTATCTCATCCACAATCTAAAGTGCTGTTTAGAAGGATGAAATGCATACATAATTTAATAATAGTATGATTGTTAGGAAAACGAAGCAGCTCAAAATAAATGTTGAGTTTTATTATTTGTTAATCATCTCTACACGTTTATCACCCTAGACCACTATGTGTTGATGTTAAGTGAAGGCATATTCTGGCAGATAGAAACTATGAACAGTTAGATTTGGTGGTTGAACACCATCGATTACAAGCGTTCTAATTGAATTTTGTTCAGTTTACTTCCGCTTAAAACCATTTTCATTTAAGTTTTTTTTGTTGAAACAACCCATAAATACAGTAAAGTCTGAAATTTTTGTAATAATTTCTGTTCAGTTCATTCCTAATAGTTACAGGGTTTTTGCATTACGAAATGCTGCAGCGTGGTTTAGCTGCGCCTTAAACATGTTTTTAATGAGTCATAAATTAACAAAAATATAATAAAGCTGACGTCATCAAGCTCTATCCTACCACTGTTATGGAGACATGGTTTCTGCAATTCATTATTTTGTCTGCAATTTGTTCAAGATTTGCACATTGAAATAGGAGCAAAATCGGTTTTTCCTAGGATGTTACCAAGATTAACATGGCGGGTGTAGTCGATGAAGAAAAAGACACTTACTCTTCCTGAACATCTGGTCTTATTTTTATTCTTGTTTGCAAACAATATTACATTTATTGTTTTCTAAAAGATCCGGAATCCGAACTCAAAAACGATTAAACTAGATGCAAAATATGAACAAAGGAAAGATTTACATGGAGACCCTCGTAAACGTATAGATAATAAAGCCAGGTGTTCTGGAAGAGTAAGCGTCTTCTGCGTCGTCGACGACAGCGGCCATGTAAATCTTTGTCACATCCAAGTAAACATCAATCTTCAAAAATGCGAACCCAGTCAACATTGTCAATCCCAAAAAGTAAGCATACTAATAAGCAAACTCAAAAACGCCTATCTTCATATCAGACAAAGATACAGAATAATTCTCGATAAGATCAAGATGCCAACCATAATACTTGCCCCTAGTCTTCATCGACCTGCGTCTCTCGAATCCCTGTGCCGTATGTTTGTTTGTCAGCAGCTGATATCTCTCACGAAAATCACGATATTCGGAACAATTTATAAAATACTCTCTAACAATGAATTAGTATTACAATCGATTAAGATACCCATTATTGAGAAAGACGCTGACCTAAATTGGATACCCAATCTTTGCTTAACCAAGCCATTATCAGAACTAGTTACATTTTGTCGCCTCCATCAGGTTGGTAGTGATAATTACTACTACGTCATTGTATTTGTATATATTTTATTTGAGATCGTAATATACAAGTAAGCGTTGTATGTATTTGGCAGGCATATACATAGTAAATTTTGAATGTAAACATGATTTAGCCATATATTGGTGTAGTAAGATAATGATACATACTGAAGTGAAATACTAGAAAATACGAGATACATTAAACCAATAAAAAGAAACGAAGAGATCAAATATTGAAGGCTAACACCATGATTCTACCCGGAAAATAACCCTATAGATATAAACCGAATAAGGAAATGGTTGTTACTATACTATTTATATATCTACAGTTCATAGCTAAACATACTCAATAACATAACTTTAATCACCGTCGAATGCAAAGAGGTACACCATATATATATGAAATATAAATATGTAATAGCACTCCTCATTTCACTCCTCTTTGCGTCAAATCTACAGTTGATAGATCTGCTAAATATTTCCAGAGTTGACGGAATCTTTCCCGTTTCAATATTCTGGCTACATGATAATCAAAATAGTAACAACTACGATATGGACACATATAAACAAGGACTTTCATGCTGGTTTACTTCTGAAGAAAGGTAATTGACAATTAATTGTGTCTTGTTTTCTTTATACGTTCAATATTGTATAGTGCTTTTTGAACGATTTAATTTTCATAAAGAAAGAAGAAAAAATAACTAATGATAACAAATACGTAGTAATGTTACATTCATTCACTAAAATCTACTGTAACTTACTCCTTAGACTAGCGATAATTCAAAATAAGAACAATAACCGGTGGTTGAGAACATCCCGAAAATACTTGATATTATCAAGGAGACTTTTTTAATAGTTGTCAATAAGTTTGCAATAACGGCAATCAGACAAGGATTGAAAATCATTTTTTAACTTTCATAGCACTATAACAGTTAAAAATCGTTTCAATTCATAACTTTACCATAAAAAATGACGTAGTTTCATTTATATTTTTCTCCAAAAATTATTTTATTACCTACGTTTGAATTTGCATCGTCATCAAAGTGAAATTGGTGGAAGAACCTTAATTTGAATAAAATTGGCGCCAATGATTAGTCATTTGAGTGTTTGACGCAGTGGTATTCTCGATATTATTCGAAGCGAAGCGACAAGACTCCCTTTGAAGAGGTTGGACAATGCCGTGATAAGTAAACCACGTGTTACATCTCGAGAACCTTTGCTTTAATACTCGTATGAAAAGCATTTCTGCTGGTAATGTTCAATAATCAATAATCATGATAGTTAGCCGATTATAATGAGTACGGGATAAGTCTGTTTATAATATATAATGACGTCCAAGCAGATTGTATGTATGAAAAACATCGTTCCCTTAAGCATACAAGAGCATTTCGCGATGATGTCAAAATGATGACCATCTCTTTAGCTAAGACGTACAGTTAATGTTTAGGTAAAGATGGCAGAAAGAGTTCTGAGTAATGTCAAGGGTACGAGTTTAATGTGGGAAAATTAAGCATTATCTCCAAACTGGCATAAAGCCTTACAGCAAATACAAATGGTACATGCATAGGAAAATATTCCTATGGGAAATATCATCTAAAAGAGTATTGATAACCTTGATGCTTATCCATCCTATTTAGAATAATACGTCTACGAATGACAAGTCCAATTTTTTGTGGTTTTGTAACACCAAGGCGATATAATGGAATCGTTTCATGTCCAGAAGAATCGTTTGCAATGCACATGTTCATGAAATTGGCCATGGCAGGATTATCGTTGATATATTGTGCTTAAGATGTATTCATCGACACTTCGTGGATTTACTACTTAATATCTTGTTGACATTATGTTTTAGTGATACATTCAACAAATAACAAATGGTTAGTTTGTATACCCCCGCAACGAATTTAGGGGGGTATACTGGAGTTAGGTTTGCCGTCCTTCTGTAGACACAATGATGTACCGCCTACGTCTCTAACACTACTGAAGGAGTTTCAACGAAAGTCAGTGGCAATATAAACGATATCAACGGTTTAGATTATCAGTCAGTAAAATTGTAGTGAAATTTATTGATGTATGAAAAATTCAATCATGTAAATGATTGCCGTCGTAACCAGGTCACAAATTATTGTGGAAAAACTTGTCATGACAACTCGGACTTTGTGTAGATATGCATGCAAATTTTATTTAACAGAAATTTAGGTTAGCGTGGAAACCAGGTCGTATCAACTGGTTTTTGCTGGAAATTTTTTCCCACAAAATTCTTCCTTAACCATGTCTTAACATGCATACAATATAGCGACCTTTCAAAACTTTTATTAGCTGGCTCTGCTGCTAGTTATTCAAACAAGCCTTTAATAAACGTCTTACTACCATTCTTTTACCATTTAATCAGGACTGCATTCTTATTGTGATAAGGTATACTCAAGAGATGGAATTACCGGGAAGTGGAATCGTAAGATCGCTATATCAATCTTGAACACACCCTCCTCAAAAGAGTTTCATCTATCAGAACATTTGATTTTTTCCACCGTGTACACTTATCATACCTGATACAAAACTGAAAGACGTTCTCGATTTCTAATCATAACAGCCTTCTTTCCTTAAAAGTTGGACGAATATACAAATATATGGCTGTAAACTATCTATGAACATTGCTACGTTATTAAATTTAACATCGAAAGCTAAGATTAGATAAACTTACAAGGAACAGTACGTATGATTGATTTTAGGTTGACAATCTCTCTGTTAAGTTTGGAAAGGAACATTCAACAAACTGTTGGCATTCCTTTTGATACAAACTTTGTTTTAATTCGAGACTATTTTTTTCGGGGATCTTATTAGGACCGGTAACAAAATGACGGCATATTCTTTTAATTTCACTTAATGTAACTCAACGATGTGATGTTAAGAAAAAAGATAAAATTAATTCTGCAGGCAAAAAGGATAGTTTATACTTTTTCGAACTTTGCTTACTTCAAACTTTACGTACACTATGACTAGCATGAACGTCATACTACTAAACTATACGATAAACATGACGACTTCAAATTTCCGATGGTGAACTTTCCCTTTCTTGATAGTAACATTCCTTCTCATCCGACCTATGATTTTTACATGGTACCGTAGATTCAAAGGGATTGCTCTTGATATCGCGATTTTTGTGATAGATGCCGGCTGCTGTCGAATAAACGTACGACACAGGAATTCGCAAGATGCAGGTCGATGAAGACTATGGTGAGTTTATGGTCGCTATCTTGGTCTCTTTGAGAAATTTCTGTATCCTTGTGTAATCCTTGTGTAATATGAAGTTATAAGGGTTTCCGTGCAAATGTTTCCTTTGCTGTACCTAGTTTAATCGTTTTTGAGTTCATATGATGGTTTTGTTGACGCGTCAGTACGCAATCTCTGATGTTTTTTTACAACGATCTTTTGATATTAAGGACCGCCATCGGAACATTTGCTAGCTTTGAAGACGTTTTGAATAACATTAACACGTGGATAAATATTTCTATTTTTTACCCACAAGTGTTTGATTTTTAAAACAGGTTATTGATATACCTTCGAACAATCACTTTTGAATTGAGATAATTGGAGACAGAAATGACCTACTTAGAGCATGTTAAACGAATGGTCATGTGATATTTGACTTATTGACCAACATATTGATTCCATACGAAGCGAGGCTTTGTATTTCAACTTAATACACGATTTTGATAAATTCATTATTACACATACCCTCATTAGATCATATATTTATTACATAGCTTGAGCAACATCTTCACTGATATTTTCCCAATGATTCTCCTTTATAACAATAGACTCATTTTGCACTACATAATTGTACTTCGACAACATCGTGACGTCATGTACAAAAACTTGCGTCACAATAGTGTTCCTTCAGCAACAAGACTCATTTGCATAGGCATTGAACGCGTGACATACTATTAATATTGCACGACAAATGACCTGTGATATGTAATATTGTTTACTTTTGTATAAGAATTGTGTAAACAGGCGAAAAGTGTAACTAACGGAGCATTGCTGTTAGTCAAAACACATCAGGGAAATATTAGGTATTATTCAGTTAAAATACACAAAGATCGTGCACGCTATTAATTACGTTTTGCATCAACATAAAATTCTTAATAGAATAAAACATAGAAGTTGCAGGCGTTATATTTCCCCAACTTCTTATACATATCGTTAGAGACCTTGTGCACAAGATATTTTTGTTCGTTTCGTTTTTTGTCTTAATTTTCTCTAGACCTCGATCTTTGTTCAAATTACAAATAACTGTGTTGAAATTAAAAGTATCTGCACCAAAACAAGACATATCGGGGGTGGGGGTAGGGGGAGGTGTATAATCTGGTGATTATAGGCGCATTATCTGAAAACCTGAAAACAAACAATTCTTTGACCTAAAATGATCACATATTCCAGGTATGTTGATTAAGTCATAAAAGTTGTTCTATGGCCTTTCCCCTATTTCTGTTTTCCCTTATGCTTAATTGATTTTGTTAGATAGGAAGGGGAACAGCGGAAAAGTATTTAAGGTGTCCGACATTCTGGTATCACTAGCCCTCCAACTGTCGGTCTCGGAGGCCAAGTGGTTAAAGTGTCTAACTTTCTGTTACTCCAAGCCCTTCACCTCTGGGTCACGGTGGTCAGGTGGTTAATGTGTCTGACATCTTGCTACCACTAGCCCTTCACTTCTAGGTCGCAGACGCGAGGTCCATGTGGGGCAGTCGCCGGAAACTAAACATTGGTCGGGGGCAGGCGCAGTAACTTACCAAAATTTTCTTTTAGTTCAGATTCAGGTTTTGTTAACGCGTCGGTATCCTCTCATCTTATCTGTTCTTCGGGAACTCCAGTTTTCCTCCACTGCTTAAACCTGGCATGTCCTTGAATGACAATAACTGTTAATAGGACGTGAATTACGGAGAAATCAACGCCCCTATTGATTGTTGTTAATGTCTAACCAATAGATATTTTACATCTCGTGATGTCGATGCCTGCCTTGACCTATGCTGGTGTTAAGGTAGTCAAAGATGCAGACGAAAGCATCATGTATCTTAATGATTGCAAATAACCTTCGCAATGGGCGTTGCGTTTGTCTATTTTGAGAGCAAATTGAAGACATGTTCTCTCTAACGGACTAAGCTATCTCTATCCGCATGCAATGACTCAATGACTTTTTATGTTAAATTTTCAGTGAATTGGTGTGGTGGAATTAGATGTTGACTTGCTGTTTCCTTTTTGGCATTTGGTAAAAACAAGATATGAGCAATGATTTAGTTCACTTCCCTGTATCCAACGTCTTTACCCCTCTTTATCGACAGATACCAATTTATCGCGGAATGATACAACTTGTAACAAAATATTACCTTGATATAAAAACAAGAGGCCCAAAAGGTCCGAATCGCTTACCTGATATTAATACCATATTTTTAATCTTGAAAGGGACATATATTACTGATGCCAGCAAAACATCAGTGTCCGCCCTTCATCGCAGTATGACATTGCATAGTATCAATACCCTAGGCATTTTGGTTATTGAATATAAACCGTTTAATGGCTTTGATACAGTTTACTTCTGTAACCTTGACAACGAAGCGTGATAAATTTGAAAAGACCAACATCAGTACTCTGTGCCATTTGGTTATTGGTTATTTGGTTCAAAATTGATGATATTTGGATACCGCTTCCACATTTGAAACCAATCTACTTACACGCGTCGATTTCACAATTTTTTATGTTCGCTTTCGGTATTCAATCGGTTGCGAAATCTGTCCACAATTATGTAATTCCAACTGAACGTCGACAAAAAGGTAACCAATATCAATAAAAAATGATGTGTGTTGATTGTATCATTTTAACGGAGTTTAATGGTGTTAACAGACTTCCAAAATAATTTCTGGAGTTAACAAACTTCTTGAATAATTCCTGGTGTTAACAGACTTCCGGAATAATTTCTGGTGTTAACAGACTTCCGGAATAATTTCTGGTGTTAACAGACTTCCGGAATAACTTCTGGTGTTTACAGACTTCCGGAATAACTTCTGGTATTAACAGACTTCCGAAATAATTCCTGGTGTTAACAGACTTCCGGAATAATTTTTGGTGTTAACAGACTTCCGGAATAACTTCTGGTGTTAACAGACTTCCGGAATAATTCCTGGTGTTTACAGACTTCCGAAATAGTTCCTGGTGTTAACAGACTTCCGGAATAATTTCTGGTGTTAACAGACTTCCGGAATAATTTCTGGTGTTAACAGACTTCTGGAATAACTTCTGGTTTAACAGACTTCCGGAATAACTTCTGGTTTAACAGACTTCTGGAATAATTTCTAGTGTTAACAGACTTCCGGAACAATTTCTGGTGTTAACGTCTTCCGGAATAATTTCTGGTGTTAACAGACTTCCGGAATAATTTCTGGTGTTAACAGACTTCCGGAACAATTTCTGGTGTTAACAGACTTCCGGAACAACTTCTGGTGTTAACGTCTTCCGGAATAATTTCTGGTGTCAACAGACTTCCGGAATAATTTCTTGTGTTAACGTCTTCCGGAATAATTTCTGGAGTTAACAGACTTCCGGAATAATTTCTGGTGTCAACAGACTTCCGGAATAATTTCTGGTGTTAACGTCTTCCGGAACAATTTCTGGTGTTTACAGACTTCCGGAACAATTTCTGGTGTTAACGTCTTCCGGAATAATTTCTGGAGTTAACAGACTTCCGGAATAATTTCTGGTGTCAACAGACTTCCGGAATAATTTCTGGTGTTAACGTCTTCCGGAACAATTTCTGGTGTTAACAGACTTCCGGAACAATTTCTGGTGTTAACGTCTTTCGGAATAATGTCTGGAGTTAACAGACTTCCGGAATAATTTCTGGTGTATACAGACTTCCGGAATAATTTCTGGTGTTAAACAGACTTCCGGAACAATTTCTGGTGTTAACAGGGTTCCGGAATAATTTCTAGTGTAAACAGACTTCAGGAACAATTTCTGGTGTTAACAGACTTCCGGAATAATTTCTTGTGTCAACAGACTTTCGGAATTTTTCCTGGAGTTAACAGACTTCGAGAATAATTTGAGTTTAATTCAAAAATAACAAAAAATAGTGACAACTTATAAGGTGTATCAGCACAATGAGATTTATACCAATTAACACACGGCAAATCGAGTATTGCACATCAAGCTTCTCACATTGATCAATATGACAGTAAAATTGTATCTAATTATCCTGTGGTGGAATTCTAACACAAATCACGCGATGTATCTGTAAACATGCATGTTGTTTTCAACCATTAAGGAAATTAGATACGCGATAGATTGAATTACGATAGCTTTGGGATAAACATGCTTTGCCGAAGTTAGTAAGATATATGACTTCTATGTTCGAGGAACAAACACAATTGAAATATGTTGAATATAAATAAAAATGAGGATACATGCTGATAGTGTTATTTGAATAAATATCACATTAATCAAATGACGAGACTTGTATCAATGTGCATTTATTATAGTTTTAATCAGCTAATGGCAGACGAGCATATGGCATTTCAATGGTACAATGTACTTTTAATTTTTGTTATCATGTAGCAAAATCTTTGAGTATAACATACAAACATCCTAGGTATGACCTGGTTCACCCCTCGACATGAAACATAGGAGGCGATGGAGTTTCTGCAAATACCTAAAATGATTAAATGGGTAGCCGGCTGGTGCAATGGATAGCGCACTTGCCTTTCACCAGGACGACCGGAGTTCGATTCCCCAACCGGAAGTGAAAATGTATGGGGGAGGGGGGGTCACATGCCCGACTACGAAGGTTTTCTCTCGGTACTCCGGTTTCCTCCAACAATAAGACCCCTCGCGCGCCAACATCCTGGCCATCAACAGTGATAGATATAAGTTAGATGACTTGTTTCAAAATTGTTGTTTAATAAATAACATATGATCAAATACTCCATTACAGCTGCCTATGATTGGGGTGGGGTTGAAGTTAGGGTTAGGAACGAAGATTCCAGAAGAAAACCTCTTGTTTCACGCATTAATATGGGAATGGATAAATTAAGTAACCATAAACGATACCAATTATCGACCTCACAATTACTATGTAGCAGTATTAAACATTGCCTTTATCTAACTGCATTTGTTCTTTAATATTAAACTGTTTTTAATTTCTTACAAGACAATAAAGTTTCTACACATAAGACTTTTATGATACATAAACAGATTTCAAGTAAAATTCATGTTTTTGTTTTCTTTCTCGCTGTTGTTGATTTGAATTCATAGTTCTTTTTCAGTACTACATCAAACAGGAATGAGGAAGACTTAAACAGACATTGGATAAGTTGGTTCATGCAGAAATTGGATCCTCCATAGCCACAGGTATCTTATTTGATAAGCGGCATAGTATATACCATACACATTATCGTAGTACATGATTTGAAATTATACAGTTCTATTTCCTTTTTTGAAATTAATAAATTAAAGGGGTTTTACGCACCTGACCTTTCTGTTCCTTCATTAGTTTAGAATATTTCGATTCCCACTTTTTGTCCCCTTACATCACTGAAGAGGAGGACGAAACAGCTGTATGATGCAGCTTAATCGATTTTTTCGGCATGCTGTATCTATTATCAAATTTAAAAGGTGCAGCATGTGTAATTTTTACGTCATCTCAAAGCAAAAGAGAGCAGCCATTACATTGAAACATAAGATCATTTCTATCTGAAAACAAAATAATCTCCATTTGCAATAATTGTGATGAAGCTGAACTTAACCTGAATTACGATGGTTGTAGCCAGAATTACAATTCAATGTATCGTATATAGATCTACGTCTAACTAAACACCATTATTCTGTCAACTGTTGACTTGTTATATGTCACAGTCAGGTATAAATCCTCTTCCGATGTCCAAGTCAATAATAGGGGAATCGTTTTTTGTTTGGTACATTTGTAAAATCAAACCGCATTGTTCTGATTCTTAATGGACTACGTGCATTTTCAATAAACGTGTCGGTTACTAATCGTGTATCGTCCTTGTGATGGTTAACTAGTTTCTCCATTACCGTAGACAGTGGATGAATTTGATAATCCGACAACTCTAAAAGGCTCTAATTGTTCTTCATTCGGACGTGTCCTTAACAATACCCAGGCTATACACTATCAGATCTGACTGGCCTATCGTGTATGTTTCCTTAAATCACAAAACGTGTAAAATGTCACTCAATATTAGAAAGCCATAATCATTGTTTACCAAAGCCTGTTACGGACATTTTGGTAGTACGATCAGTCAGGTTGATGACATTGTAAGTCTAATTCATACCGATACATTGCTTTGAAAACTGACCACATATCTTTTTATAGATCATCGATGGCGACCATTTTCAATTTCAGAACATCAAAATATGAGTTTGTGTTTAAAAGTATAGGCAATTAAAAACGTATGAATGTTGTCTTGAGCGAACGGACAAGCTAGCCTGATATAACTAAATTTAGATTATCCGCTTCCCCGCCAAAACGTCTGGACTATAACAACTACTGGCATAATGTTATCGCTGACTTTGAACGATTTTGTAAAATCTAGGCCTTTCCATTTTTTATACTAGACTTGAAATCTCCTATAGATGATATTATTTCCATTTAAACGTCGAAATTATTTTTTGAAAACATTTCATCAGAATAAAAGTTACAAACTGCCGTATAAGGTATTCTTTATGAAATAAAGTATTGATATGACATGCATTCGAATGGAAAGCTTCAGTACTTGCACGGTGGACAAACACATAGAGAAAACGCCAGACAAGCGCCCTAGTGATGAAGACTGTCACAGAAGTAGGCTAGCAGACGACAACACAGAAGGTTCATGATAAGTAAATTAATTATCAGCAAAGCAGAACAACAAAACCGTTATTTTTTATAGGTGCTATAAAACATCATTTTCGGCCCCCCTTGACACAAGCTTTCTCGATTATTAGTGCTTCGAAGAATTACGCAAAACGTATTTCCCTGCTATCCATTCATTAACTGTTATCAGTATTATAATGTTTATATTTCAGCTACAATTTGTCAAAACAGGACTTTGTTACTTTTCATTTTGTTTACTTTTATCTTTTACCGTAAATGATACAGATATAAAAACTACAATGGTAAAACAAACAGACAAACGAGCTTCGCACCAGATATGAGAATGGAGAGAGACGTATTCGATAAATTACTCATGAATCCAGTCATGATAAATATAACGACATCGTTTTGATGGCTGGTGTTTTTTAAATCATATGATGCATGACATATTAATTCATGTATGCATAGGTTGGATCTGGTGAGTACTCGTATTAATTATCATGGATGACATTTTAGCATTATGCCCTAAGAGACAGCAACCATTTAGAATCGATAGCGTGACAGTAAGCGCTCAATGGTTTTAGTGATAAAAGCCAGGTATGCACTAACTGGAATATTGATCTTACCTCTGGGAATTGGCCAGGTGTAACTTAAAACGAAAACAAAGAGAAATTGATTTGGTGTCAGTTTTAACGAAACATCAGTTTTATGTTAAAGAGTTTTTTATTCACTTTTTTATTTTACTAACATTTCAATTTGTGTGTTTATAGCGTACATGCAAATATTAACTCAGAGGACAAATTGATATTGCTGAATTTACAAATCGAGATGTTTAAGATACTTCAACCAAAACAGGTTAATGGTTTCATTTGCTGCAAGGCCTGAATGCTGGGTTTTGTTTGATGCTGGCAAATAAAAACCACGCGAATCTTTCGGTCTACCTCATTGAGAAATATTCTACATCTTTGAATATTCTCATTTTCAAGCCTTGTTATTGTAATTGAGAATTATGCCACATATTTTACTTTGAGGCCATGCTATTTACTTGGATTTGACCTTTACTTACATGGCGGGTGTCGTCGATGAAGCGGAAGACGCCTACTCTTAATTATCTTTCACTTTTACACGGGTATCCATGTTGATCTGTCCTTTATTCGTATTTTGCCCCTATTTTATTCGATTTTGAGTTATGATTTACGGTTCTGTTCACGTTTTGGTATTCTCTGGTTTTTATTTTAAACTTTTTTTTGAATGTGGTTGATACATTCAGCACTCATTCAGGTGATCGGTGTAGCACTAGACGCGGCGTCTAGGCTCGTATGATGAAGTTTCCTAAGGCAAGAGGGGAAAAAACGCTTCTTCAGATTTAGGGATTAGGGTTTGAAGGAAGAGACGTTGGTTGAATTAATGGTTTAATTTAATATACAGGATCTTTTGGAAAAAAAAAAGAAATATGTGTACCAGCATAGGCGTTTGAATAATTACGGAAATTTGGAACAAATAAGAGCGTCAAGATAGAATGAAAGGAATCAATTGAATCGCTTGTATCAGTTAGGGGAGTCTCTAGTGCTGAAAAGTACATATAGTCTTAAGAGCGAGAGTGCAAAGCGACACTAACGTACATTGTACATGTAGATATATACGCCAGATTTTAGTTAATGGCCTAAAGAGTACCAAAGTATATATAACTGCATCCATCCCTTACATGTTTTATTGTTTGTGTTTCAAGTGATGAATGTATAAGAAAGGAAATTTACTAATTAAGAACAACACAATATTCAGATGAAGGAAATAATTGCTTGCAGAAGACAACATTTTCTAAGCATGTACGTTTGTCAAAATACATTGAAAAAATTAATCTTTCTTTATAACGAAATATGGGATATGAGACGTGGAACAACTAGCATTATTAGAGAGAGAGGGTCTTGAAAAAAATTCAAAGAATATCGAGGCATCATCAACCCCGGACGTAAGGAAAGTTTTTGGATTTTTTTTATCAAATTTTACTGCTCGGCAATAGAAGCATTAAGGCTAAAAAGTGTATGCGCGTTTGTTTACTTTTCTGCAAAGTAAAAACAAACATATAACATTGTTTCAGATTTTTTTCTCCTCAGGTTAAGGGATAAAATTTCTATGTTATGCTACATTTTATGGATCCCGTGTCTATTTTTTGATTTCAGAATAACGAATTAACTGCGATATGTTAACACATATTTGGAGAAAGGGGGGGGGGGGGGGTTGTAATCGAGGAAGGAAAAGTTCACTGTAGGAAAATCGAAATCGCCACGTTTATCGTTACTTGGTAATAAGTTGTCTCTGTTGGTCAAATTGTAAATAATATTGAGTTAAACAGCTGCAAACATCCCATTTTGACTTTCTGTACAATTAACAATTAAAACATAATATCATGTTTTTTTTCGTGAGGAAATGAAATATTGAAAGTATTACAAAAGCTACTATTTCTCGTGACTATTTGTAAACAAATGTTCTTGGTATACGGATTTACGACCGTCCCTCCCCTAGAAATGACGTTCAAAAATAACTATCCTCGGGGATTTCAGATGGTTTACAATGAAGTGTATACATACATCTCAAGCAGGGATGATGAGATGTGGAACAAAACATTAGTGTGTACTCTTTGTTAAGGGAATCGGTTGTGCATCTAAATATAGCTTACACATGCACGTGCATTTAGCTATACCAAAATAACTTAATGAAATATATTTCCCTGTCCATACGATGCAGTCAATTAAGAAATGACAGAACGTACCATTATTGTAATTAGAAAAGTACAGTCGATAAACCTGAGTTTTTTTTTATTTGGTCGTTAGCGACGTTCCCAATAGCTAACTTCATCAAACAAGACATGAAATGGGAATCTAAATAGACTCATTAACGGCAAAATGCTGTATGAATCAATCATGCATAACGTGCTATCTGTCTAATTAAGACAACAGGAAATGACGTGTTAGATATATAATGTAATACACTATATATAGTTTTTTTTCATGGATACGTTCTTGAGTGATATATGTTACTTAATATTTTATGACTTTTCCATGTGGGAGGTAGTTCCAAGTTTATACAATGGTCTACTATCGCGTATTAATCCCTGCCAAACACACGCAAACATCAACAGTACACTGGCTTCTACCGACATAGTTCCACTCCATAAGCAATAAAAGTTGACATATATAAAGTATTAGAAAGGAAATTCATGTCACATTTATAGGAATACTTTTACAATATATGCTCTTTTGGGACAAGATTATACAGAAAATACTAAATAACTATCCATACTCTATTTTTTTTGTACTTTAAGTTCAATAATGCATGTATTTTGTCCAACCATTCTGCTGGCTGAGTGAGTGTCTGTATCGAAAGTGTGTTTTTTATGTAGTTTGTATGTGTCTTATGTGTGTTTTTTATGAAGTTTGTATGTGTCTTACGTGTGTTTTTTATGTAGTTTGTATGTGTCTTATGTTGTTTTTTTTATGTAGTTTGTATGTGTCTTACGTGTGTTTTTTATGTAGCTTGTATTTGTCTTACGTGTGTTTTTTTTATATAACTTGTATGTGTCTTAGGTGTGTTTTTATGTACCTTGTATTTGTCTTACGAGTGTTTTTAATGTACCTTGTATTTGTCTTACGAGTGTTTTTAATGTACCTTGTTGATGTCTTAAGAGTGTTTTTATGAACCTTGTTTGTGTATGTGTCTTATATGTGTTTTTTATGTAGTTTGTATGTGTCTTATGTGTGTTTTTTTATGTAGTTTGTATGTGTTTTACGTGTGTTTTTTATGAACCTTGTATGTGTCTTACGGGTTTTTTTATATACCTTGTATGTGTCTTACGTGTGTTTTTAATGTAGCTTGTATTTGTCTTACGTGTGTTTTTTATGTAGCTTGTATGTGTCTAACGTGTGTTTTTATGAACCTTTGTATGTGTCTTACGTGTGTTTTTATGAACCTTTGTATGTGTCTTAAGTGTGTTTTTTATGTAGTTTGTATGTGTCTTAAGTGTGTTTTTATGAACCTTTTATGTGTCCTACGTGTGTTTTTTATGTAGTTTGTATGTGTCTTAAGTGTATTTTTATGAACCTTTGTATGTGTCTTACGTGTGTTTTTTATGTAGCTTGTATGTGTCTTACGTGTGTTTTTATGAACCTTTGTATGTGTCTTACGTGTGTTTTTTATGTAGTTTGTATGTGTCTTAAGTGTATTTTTTATGTAGTTTGTATGTGTCTTAAGTGTGTTTTTTATGTAGCTTGTATTTGTCTTAAGTGTGTTTTTTATGTAGTTTGTATGTGTCTTAAGTGTGTTTTTATGAACCTTTTATGTGTCCTACGTGTGTTTTTTATGTAGTTTGTATGTGTCTTAAGTGTATTTTTATGAACCTTTGTATGTGTCTTACGTGTGTTTTTTATGTAGCTTGTATGTGTCTTACGTGTGTTTTTATGAACCTTTGTATGTGTCTTACGTGTGTTTTTTATGTAGTTTGTATGTGTCTTAAGTGTATTTTTTATGTAGTTTGTATGTGTCTTAAGTGTGTTTTTTATGTAGCTTGTATGTGTCTTACGTGTGTTTTTTTATGTAGCTTGTATGTGTCTTACGTGTGTTTTTTATGTAGCTTGTATGTGTCTTACGTGTGTTTTTATGAACCTTTTATGTGTCCTACGTGTGTTTTTTATGTAGCTTGTATGTGTCTTAAGTGTGTTTTTATGAACCTTTGTATGTGTCTTACGTGTGTTTTTTATGTAGCTTGTATGTGTCTTAAGTGTGTTTTTATAAACATTTGTATGTGTCTTATGTGTTTTTTTATGTAGCTTGTATGTGTCTTACGTGTGTTTTTATGAACATTTGTATGTGTCTTACGTGTGTTTTTTATGTACCTTGTACGAGGGGTGTTCCATAAATAATTTCATCAGTGCTTTATTCGCGGAAATCGTGCAATTTATGCACAAAACCACCTCGTGTCGATTGAGTGATCACTGGCTCGTGACACAGGTAAATATCTCGTCCACACGTTCACTTGCCTTGGTACAGTGTACATCGTTTCATAGACTATTCGTTAGACTAGACACAAAATGATAGGAAATCGAGCTGAAAATGTTCTTGAAATTAGGGCCTATTTAAAAGATAGGTCATTACTCGGCATAAAGGCTGTAGATATTCACCGCGAGGTGTGTGACATATATGGGGAGGGCCAAATGTCTCACAGGACTGTTTGTAGGTGGGTAGGTAAATTTAGTGCTTGGCAGCAGCAACTGAAAGATGCTGCTCACCCAGGTCGTCCTGCAACAACTACGACCAAAGGTACATGTAACATAGAAAAAATCCAAAATATCCTCCAAACTGATGCTCGATTCACCGTAAGACAATTGGCTCGAATGACAAACTTGTCAGCAAGAGTTCATGCAATTTTGAAGAAACACCAAAAAGCTAGAAAGATAAATGCAAGATGGATACCCCATCTGTTAACTGATGAGCAAAAGAATAAGCATGTAATAATGGCAAAAAAAATTCTCAAAGTGTACCCAAAATATAGTAAAAAGGCTTTTGATAATATAGTCACTGGTGATGAGACCTGGGTGTATTATTTTGAACCAAAGCGGAAGGTTGCCAACCAAATATGGGCCACTAAAAATGCCAGACGCCAAAGTATTGCCAAACGAATACGAACGGTAAAGAAGGTTTTGTATGCCATTTTTTCACTAATAAGGGTCCAGCTATTCAAATCCCGAGGCCAAAAGACAGAACGGTCACAGGCAAGTTCTATAAAAACGTTGTTCTGAGAAAGTTAAAGAACTACTACAAACGTCGCCTCCCCAAAACAGGACTTAAGTATGTCCGACTTTTGCATGATAATGCACCCGCTCACAAGGCACGTATTGTGACTGACATTTTGGAGTCAGAGAAGGTTACCGTCCTTCCACACCCTCCGTATTCGCCAGACTTGGCCCCCTGCGACTATTTTCTCTTTCCAAAACTTAAATATCATTTATCTGGAAGGAGATACAATTCGAGAAATGCCCTTGGATCTGCTGTTTATCAGTGTCTGATGGGTGTACCCATTGAAGAGTACGAAAAATGCTTCCAAAATGGATTGACCGGCTAAAATGTGTGTTCTGGCTGGCGGAGAGGATTTTGGAGGGTAGAGTTAATTAAAATGAACAAAAGCACTTCCGCTATATGAGCACCGATGCAAGTGACATTATTTTTGGAACACCCCTCGTATGTGTCTTACGTGTGTTTTTTATGTAACTTGTATATGTCTAACGTGTGTTTTATGTAACTTGTATGTGTCTTACGTGTGCTTTTATGTACCTTGTATTTGTCTTACGTGTGTTTTTTATATAACTTGTATGTGTCTTACGTGTGTTTTTATGTAACTTATATTTGTCTTACCTGTGTTTTATGTACCTTGTATTTGTCTTACGTGTGTTATTATGTACCTTGTATGTGTCTTATGTGTGTTTTTATGTACCTTGTATTTGTCTTACCTGTGTTTTTATGTACCTTGTATTTGTCTTGCGTGTGTTATTATGAACTTTGTATTTGTCTTACGAGTGTTTTTATATACCTTGTATGTGTCTTACGAGTGTTTTTATGTACCTTGTATGTGTCCGGCGTGTGTTTTTATGAACCTTGTATGTGTCTTGCGTTTGTTTTTATGAACCTTGTATGTGTCTTACGTGTATTTTTTATGAACCTTGTATGTGTCTTACGTATGTTTTTATGTAGCTTGTATGTATCTTGCGAGTGTTTTTATGTAGCTTTTATGTGTCTTACGAGTGTTTTTATGTAGCTTGTATGTGTCTTACGTGTGTTTTTATGTAGCTTGTATGTGTCTTACGTGTGTTTTTATGTACCTTGTATGTGTCTTACGTGTGTTTTTATGTATCTTGTATGTGTCTTACCTGTGTTTTTATGTCCCTTGTATTTGTCTTACCTGTTTTTTATGTACCTTGTATTTGTCTTACGTGTGTTATTATGAACCTTGTATGTGTCTTACGTGTGTTTTTTATGTAGCTTGTATTTGTCTTACTTGTGCTTTTTATGTAACTTGTATGTGTCTTACGTGTGTTTTATGTAGTTTGTATGTGTCTTACGTGTGTTTTTATGAACCTTGTATGTGTCTTACGTGTGTTATTATGTACCTTGTATGTGTCTTAAGTATGTTTTTATGTACCTTGTATGTGTCTTACGTGTGTTTTTATGTACCTTGTATTTGTCTTACGTGTGTTATTATTTACCTTGTATGTGTCTTACGTGTGTTTTGATGTACCTTGTATTTGTCTTACCTGTGTTTTGATGTACCTTGTATGTGTCTTACGTGTGTTTTTATGTAACTTATATTTGTCTTACCTGTGTTTTATGTACCTTGTATTTGTCTTACGTGTGTTATTATGAACCTTGTATGTGTCTTACGTGTGTTTTTATGTACCTTGTATTTGTCTTGCGTGTGTTATTATGAACTTTGTATTTGTCTTACGAGTGTTTTTATATACCTTGTATGTGTCTTACGTGTGTTTTTTTATGTAGCTTGTATTTGTTTTACCTGTGATTTTTATGTTGCTTGTATTTGTCTTACGTGTGTTTTATGTAACTTGTTTGTGTCTTGCGTGTGTTTTTATGAACCTTGTATGTGTCTTACGTATGTTTTATGTACCTTGTATGTGTTTTACGAGTGTTTTTATGTACCTTGTATGTGTCCGGCGTGTGTTTTTATGAACCTTGTATGTGTTTTTCGTTTGTTTTTATGAACCTTGTATGTGTCTTACGTGTGTTATTTATGAACCTTGTATGTGTCTTACGTATGTTTTTATGTAGCTTGTATGTATCTTGCGAGTGTTTTTATGTAGCTTGTATGTGTCTGGCGTGTGTTTTTATGTACCTTGTATTTGTCTTACCTGTGTTTTTATGTACCTTGTATGTGTCTTACCTGTGTTTTTATGTACCTTGTATGTGTCTTACGTGTGTTTTTATGTATCTTGTATGTGTCTGACGTGTGTTTTTTATGTAGCTTGTATTTGTCTTACGTGTGTTTTATGTAACTTGTATGTGTGTGTTTTTATGAACCTTGTATTTGTCTTACGTGTGTTTTTTATGTACCTTGTATGTGGCTTACGTGTTGTTATGTACCTTGTATGTGTGTTACGTGTGTTTTTTATGTACCTTGTATGTGTCTTACGTGTGTTTTTATGAACCTTGTATGTGTCTTACCTGTTTTTTTATGTAACTTGTATGTGTCTTACGTGTGTTCTTTTATGTAACTTGTATGTGTCTTACGTGTGTTTTTTGAAGTTGGGAAACACGAGGCTTGCCGACTGTTTGGCAGCTTATGAATCTCACCCCGAGGGTTGAGATCCCGCTGCCTCACTATCAAGGAGGTGAATTATTATTTTTCTCATACCCTGTTAAACCTCGTTTGCATCTTATTTTGACGTTACAACAATGCATGACAGTGTTGGTGTGATGTGATTGAGTTGTCTTCGTGACGTCATTGTATTGTTGCAGTGACGTCATGTTATTGTTACTTTAGCGTCATACAATTGTTGAGAACGCGAAAAAAACACATGTAGTTTGTCTCAACCCTAGGGTGATATATAGAGGATCTTTGACGAGTGTCGATGTAATACGGAATTTATTAAAGGAGTTCAAAAATTTCATATGTCACGATCCTTTAGGCGAGTGACATATTAAGTTATTTAACGAGTTTAATCAATTCCATATTACATTGACACGAGTGTAAGATTCTATTTATCACATAACTTATATTTATGAGAAAATACACCGAAACTCTCCAATTCATTCTCTATTAAAAAAGCAAATTTCTTCTTTGATATCCCTGTCCAGGGTAACAGAAAAAATCACAAATACGTTGTGCCTGATTCTCTTCTTTTTATTGATGTGTCCAAACCAAAACCCGATCGATTCCTGGCCCAATCCCCTACCCTCGCTCTAAATCCACACTCACCACTGCAGTCATTGTCATGATTTTTCCGACAGCGTATATCTTTGATATACATCAACGTGTAATATACATTTTCTTTAAGATTTAATGTGGTGAAATGTGAAATATCACGAGTTCTTTTTCTGCTAGAATGTATGTAGTTTTTGTAAAGAAATTATAACCCGAAAATATCAGCGAGATATGCGACCTATTATTGTCTCGTATCATAGCACAGAACAAAGACACAAAAGTTTGCATTTAGGGAAAGTCAAAGCTCGAATATCCAACTTTATACCCCTCCTTGCTTATTGAGACCAAGGCATACACTTCCCCCTCCCTTCCACTACCATCATTTACGTTTTTAGGGATGGCAGGGAGTATGGCTTGCGCTTTTACCAAGGTGGACTTGGTTCTATTCCTCGATGATCAGACTGGAGGAGATAATGGATTCACCTTCCCGACCATGTGTTTTCACTGGACTTTAGTTACTCTCCACTGTAAGATCCCCTCCTCTTCCCATCCCCTACTCGGCTAACATAGTGCTAATAAAAATGATTACTATAACGTTGTGTACATGTTTCAAAATGTTGTAACAAAGTAATGTAACAAATCGAAATTACGTCTTCTTATATAACCTGCTCCTACAAAACGATAGGGTAACTCCTCTGTTTCGTCCGTCCTTGCCAAGGTTCAATAATCACACATAGCATTGATGCAGCACTATTAATAATATATGTGGAGAATTTGTTTTTTTATTCCACTTACGGCAATCGTCCGACTTTGCTAATAAATTTCAGGAAAAGAGCATTTCAATGCAGATAACAGAAAGAGATCAAGGCAAACCAAACGTTTTCAAATATAAAAAAACAACCAAGAACCGCATGTTTACACCATTTCCGTTTCAACTGTAACACCAGCAAGCGTGGTATCAATCTATAACTGAGTGTGCAAGCTCATTGTACCACAGGGTCGACACCAAATTGGGCAGAACTCCATTCATAGATATAGGGGCAAGGTATTGCAGCATTTACTGTAGAACCAAAGACGGCGTAGGACAGGCGTAAATTAATTAAAGAACCCCAGACGGGATTCACACGTGCAAGCTAAAGTGACAGCTAGGCCGTTTCCCGCTATCTGTAAGAATCATTCATCGATCTTTTCAGCTACAGCAAGGGAACGACATGCATTGGCATTAACTTCGTTGGGAGTGATATGTGATGCTCTTATAAGATTTCATGAAGACAGATTATGTTCCAAGTAGTACACAATGCAAGATATGACTCTTTATGTATTTGATATCTTGTATGTTTAAGGATAGTAAGATAGAAAGAGAAGACTTAAGAATCTTTTCTCTTTTGTACATAAAAAGATGCTTTATTTGACTTGTAAACATAGAAATTTCACTTGTGACATTAATGAGACAAAAGGGGCTATTTTTTGTACAGACTATATATATTGTGGATCTCTTGTGATGATATATTTCAAATACTCTGCATTTTTGAAGTTTAAACTACCATATGTAATCCGCCTGTAGGAACACTTTGTCAAAGATAAGTGTCAAAAGGATATACATGTATATAATACACATAAACAATTCTATAGCGTCATAAAGTTCCGATATTAATATGAGAGGTCCCCGTCACAGGTTGAATACAGTGATGCCTCGGCAGGAAACTCGTCAAGATCATTAATTTACAGTTCGTCATGGCAGTAGCAGCAGTAAATCTGTGTTTCACGAAAAGCTCGTGATATCAGTGAGACTATTAAAGTAGCGCTACATCAACCTCCACATCGAGATTCACGGTCTATTTAGATTTGTTTACACGATATGATAATTTGGAAAACAAATCATCAATTCTTGTATTTTTTGCTTGTTTGTTTGTTCGTTTTTTTGTTTTTGTTTTTTTGCGGTTGTTTGTTTTAACTGACTGTTTGTTTTTTGTTTTTGTTTCTTTTATTTTTGTCTTATACCTTTCTACACATGGGCGAAGTCTTTAAAAGCATTAATATCCATATATATATATATATTCTGATTGTTTTCTCTCTATGAAAGAGAATACCAACTTCAAACAACAAACAAATAGGGATTAAACTGGATTGTTTCACAGTCTAACCGGTATGAGTGCAATTCATTAACAACCATACTCTATGAAACTTACCGGCCTTCATGTTAGATATAGATGTAACCGATCTGTATTCATAGCGGAATGAATATTAAAATTATTTTTTCTTAAGTAAGCAGGTTTTTATTCGGGCCCAGCCACATTCTGGCGAACGTCCTATAGTGATCGCTCTGTTCGCGCGTCTGCACGTCAGTGAGACCATCCAACGAGATGGTTTGCATTTCCATGTCATTTAGGGTTGTGATTACGAAACATGTTTGTCAAAGGAGGAGAAAGTGCAAAACAAACAGCATATAGAGAGACAATGCCATGCAATGGTGCATATTGTCGATTGCATTGCATTTCTGCTACCAATGGTTATATAGTGGCATTAGACAATGAAAATATTATGAATACAATATGGATACATCCATAGAATTGATCAAGTTATGACGTAATACAGCATTATGTTCTATGAAAGTTTTGTCGCCTCGCTTCATATTACATAGAGAACATCCCTGCGTCAAACGGTCAAGTGACTACAGTTGAATATTTCCAAAAATTGTATTCAAATGTGGGCTGTTCTGTCAATGTCGTTTAAACCGCACAAAGTAAATGAATTATTCAAGAAAAAATAGATTATAATACATGATTAAATCTTAGGTAAGACTTAAATGTATGAATTGAAAAGCGTCTTAATTTTCCTGGTCATATGATTACGCAAGTCACTTACATCCATAGCCGGCTTCATTCTCTCATTTCATTCACGATGGAAAGTCGTTAGATATGTATTTGTCATTTTAATATATTGTGCTATCTACCGTAAGATAATTTACCAAAGTCGCTATATATAACAAAAGCGTTCCATTTCTAAGTGATTGATATGACCAAAATAATGGTATAACGTTACGTGATTTCACGATAACAAATATTACTGACAATACAATAAGATTTGATGACAAATATTGGTAAGACTATAATTTCATAGCTGAGTTTTAAAATATTGTACGATTTCGTGATTTGAATGTCGACAGTGCATCCATCGAAATTTATATACAGTATTCTTACTTTATGAGATTTTATAATGACAATTTTTGACAATAAATCATTTCATCTAGAGACATTACAACGTTATAAACACCTCCTGCCAAGTGTGAATAGCTTTACATTGCTGTAAAGTAGAAGTTCCAAAGCTACATGTGTCTGTTTTTTTATTTCCATGTGAGTAGTGTATAAATAAATCTTTTGTCCTTCGGCAGAAGCAAAAGGAAATGGCTTGCATAGCATTGCAGCCTTAGTGAATGTGTAGAATCAGACCGTATGATATCTCTTCACCAGCATTCGTTTAACAGACTCGTCGTAAAATTGCTTTTAAATATTTTAACGGCTTCGAACGTTTGAGTGATGATAATATTGTTTGTCTCTTCTGGATTAGGTACGTCCATTTCAAGGCCAGTCTTCCGCTGTGGCACAATGCGTACATCATTTTCCTAGCAATAATATCTGTTAAACGGTTTGTAGCATTAAAACGACAGGACTGGGAACTATTTAAACGACCTATTCCGAGTTTCTATTGATGACACCCAGCAGTCTAAATCCAGAGATGATGTAAAAAAAGAAACAGAAAATACCAAAGCGTCAACAAACCCATAACCCGAATTAAAAATCGGTTAAACTAGAGGCAAAATCACAAACCCAAGTTAACATCAAGTCCTCAAAATGAAGGCCGAGTCAATCAAATAAGTAAACACACTAATGAGCATACTCAAAAGAGTCATCTTCATATCAGACAAAGATACAGAATATTTCTCAATTAGACCAATACGGCGACCATAAAACTTGCTCGTATTCTCTATCAACCTGCATCTCTCGAATCCTTGTGCTGAAAGTTTGTTCTTCAGCAGCTGACATTTATCACAAAAATATTGATATTCAGAGCAAGCCCTAGAATAACGAATCAACTGAGGCATCTTGCATCTCTCGAATCCTTGTGATGTCAGTTTGTTTGTCAGCAGTCGAACAACTATATCAGGAAAATCTCGATATTTAGAGCAATCCCTAGAATAACGAATCAACTGCGACATGTAAACACCATAGATTGGAGAAGCAGGGATGTTACTATCAAGAAATGGAAAGTGCACGATCGAAAAATGGAAATCGTCACGTTTATCGTAGCTTAGTAGTAATCTTTCCATGCTGGGCGTAGTTTAAGTAGAGATCAATGTAAGCAACTGATGTAGTTCTAGAGTCTGATGTGTCCTTTATTTCAAGTCCAGGAGGGTATATACGATCGAAGTGGTCAGCAAATTTCTTGTTTATAGACAACACATATATCTGAAAGTGAAATCAAAAGATTTGGCAAACTGAAACAGATCATTCTCAATAAGGAAACAAACATTATAAAATCATTATATTACACTTTTCTCTCTTAAAAAATTGAAGATAATCCTTATTTTTTTCTACATAATCAACTCTTGTTGTGGGAATCTTTCATCACAGAAATCATAACACTATTTCATCAAATCAAAAGCGACGTGACAAATGGTGACGCCATTTTTTACGGTATGATGTGAATTCTAACCCAATGAGAATGCCTCTTACAAGCAATATTAAAGTTCTTACAAACAATATTAAAGTTCTTACAAGCAATATTAAAGCATAACAATTTGCTGGAGGATCAGGATTGTTCACGAAATTGGTTGTAGGGAATTAGATGCTTAACATTCAGACAACAGATGTAATGAAAGAAACTTTCATTTCTCCATAAATGAAACACAATATTATTAACGTTATATCTTTACATTATTTTAGAGGCGTACACATTTAACCATTGAACGTCTGTCAGATTGTATTTATTGTCAACATGAATGTAATATGTGTGCAAGATAAATAGAATGACGTCAGGACGTCATGAATATGTATCTGTCATTATTATTTATCATTGCAGGCGTTCAATGGTTATATTGCCATTTAAGATATTTTGTTAAACGTATCATTTATTGTTTGCAACTTTATTACGTTTTCTGTCCTTTAATGTTAACATACTGAAAGAGCTTCTTAGAAAATCACAATCACTTTAATGATTAACGTAAAGCAATAACGCGTGTTACCTTAGGCGACGTACAAAGCGTTGACGTAACGTAGGTCAACATGGCGCAAAAATGACGTCACGGTGGTCTTGACTCCATCTATACTAGGCCTACTGTGAATACAGTCCAGATTAACACAGAGTTAATGGGAAGCCGTCATAAAAAGTGTATATGTACGAATATAACTGACTGTCTTGTTTATGAAATTGGTAATACATCCAGTCCTACTTAAATTTGTGCTTATTAAGATTTATATAAAAAATGGAATCTGATTGACGTGCAATTTTTCGGTATATATTACGGTTATGCTGTGATGGATGGGATTTCTAAAATTAGACACTTGATGTAACAAGTCTGGACACTTTGATCGTGTATCGTTTTTCAATTACCACACATGCTGCTTAACAACACACGTATCACATGGGCGAGGCGGTGTAAACATAACACTCAGTATCACATTCAGGTGACAACATGTACACTTGAGATACACAAAGGTTAAAAGGTCATGGTGTTATGTCAGATTATACGAATTACTTTATTAGTGCACCTGTTTAGATGAATGGCTAGTAAAAACGTGCAACTGAAGCAAGTTGGTCTTAAGATTTACGATTTAAACGACATGTTTCATGCACGTTTAAAGGTAACTTTGTAACAGTTACTTTTCTTGATCCGTGTTGCTTTTGCATTGAATACAAGTATAGCTCTCTGTGTGCAATGACTCTGATTAGTTTGGCTTTCAGATACATGCGACAAAAGTATAATATTTTCCTAACAAGTTTACTTTGGGTAATACAGTTCTTTACGCAGTCATTTTAAGTTAAACAATACTGTTTTATTCTGTACATACCAACCAAAAACACAGAATACACCACTGATAACAATAGATATTGCATTGTCCCACACTTCATTGGTTCATTCCCATTACGCTATGGAAAAGGTAAACCTGTCTTTTACCGGGGTAGAGAAAAGACAGCTCACACGTGCTATTATTGTAAAATTTCACTATCACGTCATCACTTTATGTAATGAAACCAGAGTAACGTCACCCATTGATGATGGCGCGATGCACCGAATTCACGAAAATATGAGAGAAAAATAATCAGTCACCCCTGTATAATGCTGACAGAGAAATCACAACCCTCGGGATAATATTGATCAATTTTATAACTCGGCAAAGCCTCGTGATAAAATTCATAAATCTGACCCTCGGGATGAGATTTCTCAATCTACATCACAAAGCGGTGATTTGTTCTATTACTCGTTTTCGACTCGATTTAGGAAAAACTAATTTAGAGGTAAAGAAGAACAATTCCTAGGATATGACATTTCCGTAGTAACTGCATTTAAAATAGAATTTTATCATTAATGTTCATGGAAAGGGCGGAGTTACATAGGAGTTACAAAGAACGCCTTTTGGGTATAACTGACAACGCTGGCTGAAAGGCGTTTTATATATGTCTATCAATTTTAATCTTTTGCATTGTCACAAAGGCGAATGCACGAAAGAAGGCGAAGCACGTGTAAAACGTTATAATTAAACTCTTATAAGGTAATTATATATTCATAGATTAACGATCGTCGTATATAAATATTACATTTTTGACGTGGCGTGGCCTTTTAACTCCATTAATAATTTACAACTGTTTGTCACTGTCTTACGTACGCACATGTGTCACTGAATTTTTGAATTTATAAATAGTATAGAAACGTATGAAAAATATATATAGCAGGATATAAGATTTCCTTGTACGATAAAACCTTTGAAACTGGTTACACGGTACACATTCACTAGAGTGAAAAACGAGGAGTACCTTTTTTCTCCAAAGTCTTGAATAATTTATCAGCTGCGTTTATTACTAGAGAATAAGTTATGAAACATAGATCATTTTCCGAAGCGTACCAAATTATCTCGTTATTTATCAGACTCATATCCTGGTTTAATGTTTGTTCATTATAAAGATATCGATTTTCGTACGTAAGTATAGAACGGTGACACTGTATGCCCTTATCATGTAATAGCTGACACTTTTGTCTCTGTTTTAAAGTTAACATCGGTGTCATCATCTGTTTCGAATTCATAGCACAGCATCGTATGTTATGAACATAAATGCTTCAAAAACACATGATATCCAAATTTCGTCATCTTCGATATTCAAGGGTTACGCTCACCTATGCTCTCTACATCCCTGGAATATGCCATGGCAAAACGGAAGGTGTCGTGTGTAAAAGAATCTCATTGTTACATAACGGTAAACATTGACAAGTCGGTTGCGGCTCCTTTGTCATCCTCAAAAGACAGACATCAGCCTAGAGATTGGTCAAGTCATTTACCTGAGCTTGCCTTCAGTTTTGCCATGACATAATCCAGGGCTGTAGAGAGCGTAGGTGAGCGTTAACCCTGGATATCGAGTATCAAATTTCGTATGCATGATGAGGAACAACATGATACAATTTGTCCTGAGCTATTGAATTGTTAGTTTCCTCTGTTTCTTTATGTTATGTGACCTATTTCGACTCGCTGACTTGTAAAGCCTTAGTTGTAAACAAATGAATATGACTTCCCTGTAACGGATTATAGTTTGATTGTAGACAGTGTAGACACTGTTGGATAACAGTAATATTACCAAATGGATCAATAATGTCGTCAGAAACGCAAAATTACTAAAATGTGCAGATAAATGTATATTGATTGGTACACCCTAAGCCTAAGCCGCTATGATAAGCGGAAGCTACGTACTGTTCACAGTCATTAATGAGCAAACTACATTGTTTTATATTAAGATACGTTAATACGTGCCTCTTATCAACCATATACGTGCTTGGTTGAATCTATGGGAACAAAAGCAGACACTGTATCTCATTATATCGTATTAGTGTTTAGCTGAAATGATAGTAAGATTAGTAAACACTTGATAATCATATTAGAGGTTGATTGTAGCTATGGTAAGTTAAATAACTATCATAAGTTCAGTAAATATGGTAACTTTAGTAACCATAGTAACTTTAGTAACTATGATAACTTTAGTAACTGTGATAACTTTAGTAACTGTGATAACTTTAGAAACTATGGTAACTTCAGTATATGTAACTATAGTAAGTTCAACGAATGTTATATCACCATAGTAGTACATAATAATTGGTAGTAACGATGTTCAGTGTCACAATACGATTGTGGTCCTGATTCAATAATGCTACATGTAAAAATGGCAGTAAGACGTTTTGATAAAGACTTGGTTGATCAGTGTGCAGCGGCAATAATGAAATGTTGCTGATAAAGATCCTTGTCAAGTTACCAAAATAAGGCAGGTAAGTTCCCTTGCCATTAACCAGCATAATTATTCAAAACATCACTTAATGTAATTAAGATAACCTTGATTGTAAAGCAAGCCGGTTATTTTTGCAAACAGTAAACATAACAGTGTTTGCAAGCAGGGATAATGTCATAAGACGCCTTATCTGCAGACAAAACTACATACTTGTATCCATGTAGAGTGTGATTTGAACGTCTGGGTAAAACAACATCGACTTGTGTTTTGCTTTCGTATTGTATTGCAAAACGATTATTCTTTTCTTGTCTGGTGTAATCTTCTACAGAATCGTTAGGTACCTTGGAATTCACGTTGGATTCTCGCGATATTTAGAATCTTTCGTGAAAAACTTGTTTACAATAACTTTGTAACACTATATCCTTTAAAATATATCTTCTTGGCGTAAAACTCTTCTGTGGTCACTGTTGCCGTTCTTGTAGATATATATTGATTGATGAGAAATATTTAATAGTGACGCCATAATGACAAAATCAAAGATATACAAATGAACCATATTTCTAATTTCGAAAATGAATATCTATATTTGAGCAGTGGAATTGTAAACCGAAGAAAATTGCTTGAAATTCACGACAATCATGGGTGTATAATTTAGAAATAGTTTCATGTTCTCAAACGACCATCAAACTCCCCTACAGGGAAATTAACCATATGGTATATGATGTTGTACTACCTGTAAAGATATCGACATTTCTAATTTGTAAGTTTCTAATCAAGCATCTGATGACTACAGCCCAGACAAACTCCCCCGTCTGAGTAAAAATAAATTATCGACATATTCCAATACAAGTGCATTGTTTAATCAATATTTCATTATATCTCATGTTTATAATTCTGCCTTCACATTCTCCTGGTACATAATATTGGAATTAATTCACGTTAGATAAAAGAAATGCACTAAAGGGGCGAGAAACATGTGAAGCAATTATAAATAAATTATGTGTAATTTTATTACAATTACAGCAAGAAGGAAAAGATAATTAAGACGAGACTGATGAGGACAAGGATGTTTAACTTTCCATCACATCTGTAAACATATAACAATTCATAAATGTAGCAATTGACACTGCTCTAACGTAGGAAAATACGAAAGGGAAGACTATTGTCATTGACCTGATCAAACCGTTTCTGATTAGAATTACTCTTGTCGAAATATGACATTGCTTAACTACATGTATATTGCTAACAAGACTCTTACTCTTCCGGAACACCTGATCGTATTCTCTTGTGCTTTTACGAGAGTCTCCATGTAAATCTTTTCTTTGTTCCTATTTTGCCCCTAGTTTAATCGATTTTGAGGTCGGATTATGGTTTTATTGACGCTTTGGTATTCTCTAATGTTTTTATATTACTCTTAGACGATTCTTGTCTAGATGAACATTATGATGATACAATTATGCATCAATATCTAAGAAATGTGCCTTAGTTATTACTGTTTAACTACATGAATAGAATCCTGTTTGGTCCGCAGGATTTTATTTCTAAATCTTCCCGACAGTGATGAATTTTTACGAAAGTCGTATTTCCAAATATTACAATACAACAATTCGAAAGATGTATATTGATGAAAACTGTGGACAAGCGAGACGGTTTCCATTTAGATCTCTGTGAGAAATATTATGTACTCAAGTGTCTGATATGAATATTTTAATAAGGTGATGTGTATGATTTGTTAATAAGTTTGAAAAATACCTCAGCTCTCAATTTGAGAACGTGACATTTACATAGATGTGCTTGTTGTTGGCGATAAAGCAGAATATTCTTATCGATCCGGAAAACGTGATCAATGCTATGGTGCTAACATGTCGCAGTTGATTAGTAATTCTAGGGCTTTAATGTAATACTTTTTAATTTATTACAATAAGGTTAACCTTAATGTAATAAATTATTACATTAAGCAATGTATTACAATAAGGGTTGCAACAGGGCTTGCTTTGAATTTTCCTGATAGCTGCTAACAAACTTACGCACAGATTGATGGAGACTATGAGCAAGTTTTCATTTTTGTCTCATTGTGAAATATTATATATATATAAGATAGACGTTCGAATTAGTATACCTGCTTGTTGTGATTGAGAAGTATGCCTCAGTTCTCGCTTTGAAGATATAACATTTACTTGGATCTTCGGTGAAGCAGAAGACACTTACTCTTCCTGGTTTTAATCTTCGTACTTTTTCAAGGGTCCCCGTTTAAATCATTTCTGTGTTCATATTTTCCCTGGTTTTATGGATTTTCAGATCGGATTATAGTCTTGCTGACGCTTCGATATTCTCTGTTTTTTTATAATATAAATTGTGTTGTGATCGGCTCCAAGAGAAGGATAGTCTTCCAAATATCCCATGTGGACATTTAAAAAACATAAAATTTTCAACGAGGGAATATATCAAGTACGACGTCGACGAAGAGTAAATACATACTACTGTATATATTTGGAAAGATCAACACATTTACCAGTTATCGGTATATAATTAAATCAAATAAAGTATAGATATAAATCTACACTTACCTTCGTGTGGAATTCTGTTTGGATTTTGTTAAATCTATACTTTGTCATAAAAGTTCCAAAAGTATCGAAAGATCATAGTTCGAACAAGTGCTGCTGGTGAAAGTGTTAAGACTTGTTTTCAAACAACGCATTGATAATTTCCCTGGAGACTGTTATATTAAATATTTCTTTCTTGAAAAAGTGCTAGAAATTGGAATTTCCAACATGGGAAATAATTTATGACTTAAAAGAAATATCAATAGGATCATAAAATTCTGAATGGCAACATTATTTGAAAAAGCGAGACATATTTAGTTTACAATAGGTTTACTATATAATCTGTGAGATATTACAAAAGGACGAAGCTGTATAAACGACTTCTGCAAAGGTGCTTTGTGGGGCATAAATCTTAAGGTTCTCTTAGAGGGAGTTTTTCTGGACAAGAACATCTAACTCCCGCTAGCGAACACTAGTTTGACCTGTAATAGAATGGTAATTGGGATATGGTCATTTGATCTTAAAGCATATAATGTAAACTAAAGAAATAATGCTAAATCACAGAGTACCAGTAAACAGTTACCCTTTCATATTGAATCAAATAGTATTTAATCTTTGATCATGTCGCGTGGAGCTTCGAGGCCAGTAACGCAGAACTAAAGACCCAATTTGGCGTCTATTTCAAAATTGAGGTCAATTTATGAAAGCCCTTCCCTGTTTTAAAGTACTCCTCAATCAAATTATTGCTAGAGAATGTACGCTAAAAATCACATGATGTGACGTGATAGACATACATATCCGTCTGGATTAGAAACAATAATTAAATATGTGATATACATATATGTCCAAACTAAGTACCACTGTACGTCCAAATTGCCCTATTCACTTCCAACCCTGTGTTTCAAAGCCAAGTTTGGAACAACTATTGTTACCAAGATGCTATTATTGTCTTGATTAAGCCAGAACTCCGATAAATTTGGCCACACAACAAGAAATTGTACATGCAACATGAGCGCCATATACTAACACCCAGCTGATGTCGAGGTAGGGGAACCTCACCGCGGTACTTTTGAGACAAACGGTAATTTGAGATACTTTCGAGTAGAAGGCGAATGAGGAAAGGGATAATAATACTTGTATTTCCATCGGGTACATCTTATTATATTTATTTTATTTTTGTCAGATTTTACATATACCTGTTAAACACAACACATACACTTCCATTCAGATTCACCCACACACTCATCATTATCATCACTATCTCCAACCAACATACTCATCATTATCATCACTATCTCCAACCAACACACTCATCATTATCATCACTATCTCCAACCAACACACTCATCATTATCATCACTTTCTCCAACCAACACACTCATCATTATCATCACTATCTCCAACCAACATCCTCATCATTATCATCACTATCTCCAACCAACATCCTCATCATTATCATCACTATCTCCAACCAACATCCTCATCATTATCATCACTATCTCCAACCAACACACTCATCATTATCATCACTATCTCCAACCAACATCCTCATCATTATCATCACTATCTCCAACCAACATCCTCATCATTATCATCACTATCTCCAACCAACACACTCATCATTATCATCACTATCTCCAACCAACATCCTCATCATTATCATCACTATCTCCAACCAACATCCTCATCATTATCATCACTATCTCCAACCAACATCCTCATCATTATCATCACTATCTCCAACCAACATCCTCATCATTATCATCACTATCTCCAACCAACATCCTCATCATTATCATCACTATCTCCAAGAACATCCTCATCATTATCATCATTATCTCCAACCAACACACTCATCATTATCATCACTATCTCCAACCACACACTCATCATTATCATCAACATTACCTCAAACCATCATATATAATCATCATGACCAACACATATTTGCATCATGCTTATATATACATATACAAAATGTTAATTTACTTTATTAGTTGATACATCCTTATCACCATCACTGAAATTCCCATCACAATCATCCTTATCGTGACATCATTATTATTTCAAAATACAACAAGATCAGCATCATCAATGACCATATACAAACGCAATATATTGGGCACAGCTCAAACCTCAGTAAAGACTTTTTCATGTACTCCATCATCATCATCATCATTATTAATCCTTTCGGGATAAGTTACCTGTGTTAATACACAAAACAGTTATGTTAAAAAGTAGAAATGAATACTGAAATGTTTACAGATCAAACGCATATTTCTAAACCAAAGCCTACATCACCAATAATAAGACACGGCAATTGTAAAAGGTCAAGGCCACGAGTATCTGGAATCTCCATGGCCCAGATTCCGAAGAATGGTAGAAATTAATATTCATGTCAAAGTGTGATTGAATATGTATTACACGAAGCAAGGGATATTGCAAAGTTAAAAATGGCTATGCAAAAAAATAAATAAACGTACAAATAATGCAGGCAGTTCTGAAGGTCACGTAGTTGTAATGGTAACAATGTATAATATGTGTTTATAATACGTCTAAAGTTCTAGTTCAATGTTATCAACTATCTTTAAACGCTTAACAATTGCTTGTGCCTGTATCCATGAAAAATACATCCAACATCATAATATTGTCGTGTTTTGAAATCGATGCCTTTGCAGTAAATATAACGTAACCAGCTATATTGTAGCACCGTCGTTATTGTTTGAAACATAAGAGCTCTTTCCTCGCTCTACATATGCCTTATGTAACTTAGGCAAGGGATATCAACACTGTACCAACGATTTCATGACTCCCAACAGAGCTGAGACTTGTATTGGAGTTGTTGACACCTATTTTCACATGAAATGCCTGTTTTGATTTCGTAAGTCAGAAACACGTATTAAGTGTGGCAAGCAAGGAGTAGTAAACCCAGAATGTCGTATAGATATCAAAGTTTCCAGTACTTGTCTATGTTTTACCTTATCCGTCCCTAAGAATGCTGATCGAGTTGTGGTAGTTGTATAAGATATCCTATGTTCTACAGTTTGATAACTCCTTTGAGAGATGTTAAATAAACGGCTTCACGACGACTGCCATCGCATTTTAAAATGTTCTGCTTACTCATAAGGTCGTTATGATTTCATGCTGGTTTCATTTTCCCCAATAGGCTTACAAAGCTTGTTCAGACATATAATTTCCTTTTATTTATGTTATACGTTCTTTGGTAAAGTTTCATACTCGCAATGCTCAATTACCAATGGTCTTGTTAAATACTTGCTGGTATCACTGCCGTAAGTCAGAGCTCTTATAATAAATCCAAGCTTGAGAGGAGAGACCAATTCCTTCTTACATGACCAACCGATTGGAAAACCATCACTTAGATACAATCTGGCCACCTTTTTTTTGTAGGTTGGAGGTGTATTTGAGTTTACTTACTTTGGAAAAACCAATTCTCTTCCAGTGTTGTCCTTTTTCTTCATGTCACGTAGAGCGATGTATCGCCTTCGGCCTCTGCCAAGTACTCCATAAACGATGTTCGCAGATATCATATCTTGTGCCTGCTTGATTGAAGCCTAGCAATCCGCAATGATGACTCTTAGGAAATTGGTCAGTTTGCCACAGATTATATACGTAACCTCAATTAGCTCGAAGACCTTTGCGTTTATCTCTGTGTCTTTCTTGTTACTTGTTCGTTTCGTCTAGATTAAGAGAGTGTTCTTTCTTGGCATATCGCGATCCGTCGAACGTCCTCTGGATGCAGAGAAGATTGCAATCTAATTTACCTTTTTTTCAGAAGAAAAAAATCAAAGAGTACCATAGCATCAACAAAACCACAATCCAGGCTCAAAATATATTAAACTAGACCAAGTAAGCGTCTTCTGATTTATCAACGACAACTTCCATGCAAATCTAGGTCAGATCCAAGTAAATGTCATGGCCTCAAAGTGAGAACTGAGGCATAATTATCATTCACAACAAGCAGGCATACTAATGGGCATATTAAAAAATTCATTGGTAATTCTAAGTAAGTAGATGTCAATTTATTTTAATTTATCTCTTTTTGTTTTTATTCAAATGCAATTTTAGAATGAATATCTATTTCTTTCTGACAACCTCATGAGGCGTATCAACCGATTCGTGAATGCGCCTAATTTATCTTTCCGGAATATCGTAATAGATAGATAGAATGACGGGTTTCACAGACAAAAAATAAGGTATCAAAAGTAGTCGATATTCAAAAAGTTTTTTCCATTACACATATGTAAAACGGACCTTTACAAATATTTTTATGAAATTCTTCCCTTAATATTTACACGACTTGCCATGGTCGAAATGCTTATCTTATAAGTAAAATGTAAAAATACATTTTTTTCCATTAAATAAAAGCCATGAGAAGATTGAGGATCAGTATACATAATCAATAAAATAGCACTAAGGGACATAATGAGTCAATAACGGAGCACTAATTCTATCGAACTAAGCAGGCAGTAATTATATACATGTCGGGCCGTTAGACGCACGATGTCATTGAGCTGTTGGAATACTAGAATTACGCGTAGAAATTAAAGATTTTTATACAAGTGAGGCAAAACAACTCAAAGGTTACGTTTCTGGTTCCTCGCTAAAATGTCGTATTGGTTGGGGCCGCGATGGCCAAGTGGTTAAGGTGTCTTGTATTCTACTACCACGAGCCCTTACCACTAGGTTGTAGTGGCCAAGTGGTTAAGGTGTCTTGTATTCTACTACCACGAGCCCTTACCACTAGGTTGTAGTGGCCAAGTGGTTAAGGTGTCTTGTATTCTACTACCACGAGCCCTTACCACTAGGTTGTAGTGGCCAAGTGGTTAAGGTGTCTTGTATTCTACTACCACGATCCCTTACCACTAGGTTGTAGTGGTCGAGTGGTTAAGGTGTCTTGTATTCTACTACCACGATCCCTTACTACTAGGTTGTAGTGGCCATGTGGTTAAGGTGTCTTGTATTCTACTACCATGATCCCTTACCACTAGGTTGTAGTGGCCAAGTGGTTAAGGTGTCTGACATTCTACTACCACTAGCCCGTACCACTGGGTTGTAGTGGCCAAGTGGTTAAGGTGTCTGACATTCTACTACCACGAGCCCTTCACCACTGGGTTGTAGTGGCCAAGTGGTTAAGGTGTCTTGTATTCTACTACCACGAGCCCTTACCACTAGGTTGTAGTGGCCAAGTGGTTAAGGTGTCTGACATTCTACTACCACTAGCCCGTACCACTTGGTTGTAGTGGCCAAGTGGTTAAGGTGTCTGACATTCTACTACCACGAACCCTCACCACTAGGTTGTAGTGGCCAAGTGGTTAAGGTGTCTGACATTCTACTACCACGAGCCCTTCGCATCTAGGTTGTAGTGGCCAAGTGGTTAAGGTGTCTGGCATTCTACTACCACGAGCCATTCGCCACTAGGTTGTAGTGGGCAAGTGGTTAAGGTGTCTGACATTCTACTTAACCACTAGCCCTCACCACTGGGTTGTAGTGGTCGAGTGGTTAAGGTGTCTGCCATTCTACTACCACGAGCCCTTCGCCACTTGGTTGAAGTGGCCATGTGGTTAAGGTGTCTGACATTCTACTACCACTAGCCCGTACCACTGGGTTGTAGTTGCCAAGTGGTTAAGGTGTCTGACATTCTACTACCACGAGCCCTTCACCACTGGGTTGTAGTGGCTGAGTGGTTAAAGTGTCTGACATTCTACTACCACGAGCCCTTCACTACTGGTTCGCCGGTGCGAGTCCTACACGAGGCAGTCGCTAGGTTCTATCACGTATCTATTGATTGCATAGTGTTATTTCCTACACTACTTAACCCTGGCTCGTTCTTAGAGTTATCATGAATAGGACTGTCTTAAACATACACAAACTTAACCAAATCCTCGAGTAAAAGCTTGTTTGTTTTGTTTTGTTTTGTTTTTTTCAATTGCGAACATCCGTTGGGGTTAACACAGTAACGTATCGACCCAAACCCCCAAAAAATGCATGACTCCATTACTTTGATAATTACACATCAGAAAATATTTTCTATTCGATTTGCTAACCAACGAAATATCTTCTCACTATATCAAAACAAATTCAATGTATTTCCTCTACCTCACAAGAACTTTGCTTCCAAATTTGAAATAAGTTCCAATGACTTTTAGGAAGATATCATAGCATGACTTGTGTGTAAAAAGTAAAAATCAGAGGCATTGATAATTGTTTTTTTTTTCAAAACTTGAAAGACAGCGTTGCTTTGATACATGCTCAATTGGTCGGCACTGAGAAATTCTATTTATAACGTCACTATAAAGGAATGGGCAGTCGAGACAAACGAACGTAAGAGAAGAATATTTTTGAGTCTGCCAGACCGCGTCAGATGGAATAAATTATTCAACGGATTTGTTAGCATTTTACAGTATATATCCGACTTTAGCATGAATTTGTCTTTGCAATGCAAGGCTACCTGCATACATATTTCATGTGGTATCCGAAGATCCGTCCAGAACGTGCGTGCGTCTATAAAACACGTGACATAAGACATGTATATACGCCACCAACAACATGAAACACAAGAAACTCTGTATACAACATCACGTGATATTGACTAGAAAATGGTCTATGTTCTGTGCTTGCCATGTGATGCTCTTAAACCACGGTGTGTGTGTTATTTTGATCAGGCAATCGGCAACCGTCGGCACATTCCGTAAACGAGTACGGAACGTGCCGACGGTTCCCTGTATTGTTTAATCAGGCTATAATTAGATTTGCTTACCTGCCACAGAAAGATTTCTCTCTGCTAGTCTGCGCTTGTTGATGCATTTTTAAAACGCAGCCACTTGGGGAGCAAAAGATCGGATGTACATATATAGGATGTTGGATGACAACTAAAAAGAACGAGATGTGATGAACAGCACGTTCAGTGGTACACTGTATATGGCAATGGTGTGCGAGAAATCGTACCGAACGAAACATAAGCCTAAGCTTTTGATAAAATATCATTTATTTAAGAATATTAATTCATATTTATTCGGGTATATCCTTCATAATAAGTCGGGTATTTCCATCAAAATTATTAAATGCATGATCGAAAGAAAGATCATTAAACTCAGCCTCGGATTTCCTTTTGTAAACCAAAAATAGTGTCGACGATTTCTTGTTGTTTTGTTGTAACAGAAAAGACCTGAAGATGTCCAAATGCTAGCTCTTGAAAATAGGATAACTTCCGAGACAATAGCTATTCGAGTTATTCGGTTATTTTGAAATAAAACCTGTCCTGAATTATCCGCCATACTTACTAAGTACCTACATGTTCTTTTTCTGTTGTCAGAAAATTATGACCGAGTCAGATTAAGAAGACAGCATATCCATTTACGTTGACTATCCGGATTAGGAGTTATCTCAGTCGGTCCTACTTTTACATCCTACATTGATTGATCGGCCATAAAACGGAAGGTGTTTTTTCAAGATCATCTGTTTGTCGACCATGTTGAAACATCTCTGTGAGGAAACTACGGTTTTTTATTTTAATGCTGTGTTTATGATCTCAACCATTTCCTAGAAGGGAGATAAATGTCAATTCAAAAATGGTACACAGAGATATACATGTAACAAAAAAATAGCATGAATTTGGTCGGGCTTGTGACCGGAAGATTGGCTGGCCTTGTAGCCGGAAGGTTGGCTGGCATTGTGACCGGAAGGTTGGCCGCCTGGTGACCAGAAGGTTGGTCGGGCTTGTGACCGGAAGGTTGGTCGGCCTTGTAACCGGAAGGTTGGCTGGCCTTGTAGCCGGAAGGTTGGCCGGCCTTGTGACCGGAAGGTTGGCCGGCCTTGTAACCGGAAGGTTGGTCGGCCTTGTAACCGGAAGGTTGGCTGGCCTTGTAGCCGGAAGGTTGGCCGGCCTTGTGACCGGAAGGTTGGCCGGCCTTGTAACCGGAAGGTTGGCCGGCCTTGTAGGCGGAAGGTTGGCCGGCCTTGTGACCGGAAGGTTGGCCGATCTCCTGACCGGAAAGTTGGCCGGCCTTGTGACCGGAAGGTTGGCCGATCTCCTGACCGGAAAGCTGGTCGGGCTTGTGACCGGAAGGATGGCCGGCCTTGTGATGGGAAAGTTGGTCGGGCTTGTGACGGAAGGTTGGCCGGTCTTGTGACCGGAAAGTTGGTCGGGCTTGTGACTGGAAGGTTGGTCGGCCTTGTGACCGAAAGGTTGGCCGATCTCCTGACCGGAAAGTTTGTCGGGCTTATGACCGGAAGGTTGGTCGGCCTTGTGACGGGAAAGTTGGCCGGTCTTGTGACCGGAAAGTTGAACGGGCTTGTGACTGGAAGGTTGGCCGATCTCCTGACCGGAAAGTTGGCCGGTCTCCTGACCGGAAAGTTGGTCGGGCTTATGACCGGAAAGTTGGCCGGTCTTGTGACCGGAAATTTGGCCGGCCTTGTGACAGGAAGGTTGGCCGGTCTCCTGACCGGAAAGTTGGTCGGGCTTGTGGCCGGAAGGTTGCGGGATTCAGCAAGATTCTAGACTCCGCTCGTGCCAGTCATCTTCGTTAGTCCAATGTCCAGACGATCACGTGAGGGTCGGGGCTGTGCACGTGGGTCGCCGACGATGGTTCCAGTCTTCTCATGTATAAATGGTTCCCATGGAAATGAGAATAGTGACCTATAACCACGGATAATGATTCGAGACGACCTACAAACTAGTTTTTGATAAAGTTGCAAATAAAAACCTCAAATCATTACGTAGATTGCAAAGTGTTATTAGTTGAAATAATTTTATTGGACTATTTAACCGTTTACAAACGTTTAATCTAAATATGTAATATTTGGATGTAACTCATAGAAAATGATATTCTGGAAACCGATGCGTCAACTGCGGTTGTTTATTATTTGTTCGTTCTATGAAAAAGGTACAAAATTGTTAAATTCAAGAACTGCATTGTTTTTAATTTTTTTATATATTATTTTCTATGCATCTTGTAAAACAAAGTATAATGCTATAATGTCGTTCTCTCATTTCATATTTATTTCAAAATCATGCTTGAAAATTAAATTCATTAAACTTTTAGTTTTTCAGTTTATGTCGGACAAACTTTTGGATAAGTAGCAAACTTGAGAATACCATAGTTATCCTGGTTTACAATCGCCTGTGCTTTAGAATTTCGCACACTCGACGAAAATGCAAAGTAGCGGCGTTTTTTCGTCCCATTAGATAGCAACGTTAGGGATATACGGATGCTACATCTTAATCCCATTAATTCGCCTGCCTTAATTAGGGATTAGTGGTTCTCTCTAATCAAGTAAGCTCCACTTGGTAGAGATTGACACTCCTTCAAACGTCGATAATAACGAGACAAGTAGCTGAGATTAAAACACATTACACAAATCTGTTTGGACCCTACAACATTAGCAATGTAATCTCCAGCCGTAAATATTAGCCGCACGAGAGTTGACGGGGCGGATATTAGGATTAACCTTACGTAATATGGGCGGGTTCGATCGGTTCGTGCCAAGGTTCCCAATAGTTTGCTTCTTAGGATAGAATTCTCACACGAGAATCAATAAGAGATCTAATGATGTTGGTAGGAGACGGAAAATAAAACCCCCATCCAATGTTGATTTGGGTGTACGAAAACATCTTACCTATGGTATTAAATCATGTTATTCGTATCCTGTGCGTCCCAACAACCAACAGTCATTGGTAGACGAATACATATGTTCAGATTCTATATGAAATATCAAACACATTTAAAACCCCGTACATTATTAAATTATGTCACAATATCAATTGATATCATTGGCTTTTCTTATCGATATCAATGATATGATAAATTCGCATTACTAATATCCATCTTGTACCACCATGTATTGTCGCTTATTGGTACCCATTGTTTCTGAGAATAATTAAAGCATCAATGCTGTTGGCGGATACGAATACGAATGCCACACATGGAGGTCTTGAATCGGTGACCCAGTGATGAATGACTAGTGACATAGCAGCGTTAAGGTGGCTCAACACACCACGACAAACTTGAAAAAAACTATTGAAATCTTAATATTGTGATTGATTCATATGCTAACTCAATAATTTCATCGACTTAGAATACCATCCGGCAAGCGCATAATGTTTTGTTTTTCTTCTGTGATTAACAAAACAAAATGTTTTTTCCCTTTGTCCTTTTGCTTATACGTGTATTTTGTTTTCCAATAACTAACAAAACAAACAAAAAAACAAAACCAAAAATTATAATGTACACTTTGCTCGGAATCATAGGACCTCACAAAAAGGGATGCTGATGGTCATCTATCGAGTACCTGTCGCTTGGCGAGAACCAGGATAGCTGCCTTTCATCTTATATGTAATATGATCCAAACGACGCCAATTTGTTCTTAATTAAATGTTTTTAAAACTCTGTTCCAACACCTTTATAATTAGATTAAGTGTAGAGCAATTATTGTCTTAACTCATTGTCATCGATATAGTTGTTCCGAACTACATATATATGTACATGTAGCAATAAAACTTGCTTCCTTTCGGAGGCGACCGAAGGAGTAGATCCACTATCAGTCTGTATGTAAAAGAGGTCATATTTTATTTAGACATAGATAATTAACAATTTTAAAGTTTCAGTTTTATCTTGAATATTGTATAAAAACTAAAAAGCAGCATTTCGATGTAAAAAGCTTGGGTTAATTCTGTGTGGCTTAAAGAAAAAAATAGTATTTTAAATCGTTTCAATGCATAATTTATACGTTTTACAAAATGCACGATATAGCTGGTGAACAGTTACACGTGAAGATGAAAATTTTCGATGTCACAATATTTACAGAAGGTTAGACCGCACCCATCAACATTTTGTCAGACTAAAATCTGCAAGGAAGAGAAGGTCATCAAGATAAGCAGGTTTTAGTTGGAATTCTCCAAAGACCTATTTACTTAGTTTGACGATGCACAAATACCTTGTGTATTTATTTAGTCATTTTCCTGGGCTCTGTCTGTGAACGGAATTGTAAATGCACTTTAGACACCGCGCAGCAATCTTATGTCAAAGCATACTGTCAGCTTAGTCACTGAAATTCTAAACGTAAATTTGTTTACCTTTTCACGAATTTTATTAAGCTGACCATTTCAAAGTTTCTTTTATTTTTTGGTAAAAAATGGTTACAAAAGACAGAAGGTGGTTATCAAAACGAACTAGTAAAAATTTACAGATTATTTGAAAAGAATTGTCTATTTGAAAGCTGACCAATCGCGTTAAAGCAAGACGCGGCATGTTTCGAAAACTTTTAGCACAAATTAATACTGATTTACTTGACGAGTTTTGACATGTGAGATCGCATTTGTGTGTTTATTTACTGTAAACACTCTCCCAGCTGCAGTATCTGGAATTATAAACTAACTTTATGTTAAAAGAGCTTAGGAGGCTATGAGTGGGAGCTAGGTATTCTTAAATATTTCCCGTAGAATGAAACGAGTTTGATTTTACGTAAATTCAAATCTTCCAAAAATGATAAACGAATTTGCTATTTCAATGAATATTTACTCTCTATATTGACTTAAGATCGATAAAATGTAATATTTACATTTCTACTGCACAAATCAATGTATAAGTCCCAGCAATGTATTTTATTTCCCAATATTTACAATCTATATTGAAATTTACTCAATATCACCTAATACACTGAAACTATATTATAGCATGTGCCAAATTTTCCAAGACAACAATACATATGGGCGGAGATATGCAAATTAGCCGGTTTGAGACACATTTGTGTGATATCATCAACAACAGACATGGGTTGTTTAATCGTGGTTTATGTAAATTTCATGCTGTTACATTTAATGATCCTTTCTAACGTTTCTAAGTTTTGAAATATGTTTTGACATCAGATGGGACTATCCTAAATACCAGGACAGAATAGTTATGAGCCTTTTACAGAAAATGCTGTTAATATAATAATTAACCTTTGATTTTGTTTAGATCATAAGATCGTAAATCCATCGCTTTACCTCATGCTCCATCGGTTTTATGATTCAATAAACCAAATTCAATCCTAGTTATCCTTGAATGACGTACATCGGGACACTGCTTTTGGCGTCATAATTGTCGCTTTTGGAGATTGCATTGTCCCGCTGTCAATCTGTCTAGATTTGCCCTGTTTAGACAAACTGACGGTAGATTGGCAGGACCTTGTCAGTGTCTATGTAGCTGGTCCACACCAGTTGATTGGGGTAGCTCTAGTCAATCATCACGTCCCAGGACAAATACGGATCACAGACTACTTTGGAAGGATGCAGATGAGATTAACAGTCGGGAAAGTCTTGCATCTTTGATAGATCTGGAATGTGGAAAATAAGAGGATACACCATGTCACCAATTATCTTTATCATACGAATGAACCTCATCATAAGGCTGCAGCGAGGGAAACACGAGGACCAATGTTGGAATCTGGTGTCTAACAGCCAGCTAAGCGAAGCTACATGGGCGATCTTACCGTCACAACCGCAACTCCCTTCAAGCCAGGTGGGTTCTAATCATCTGTGCGCTAGAGGATGTTGTCTTATGGTGCATGGATGCAATACAAGACTCGATAATCTCGTTACATCATAATGTAAATGGGCCGGAACACTGAAGGAATAGTTTATGCTGAATGCCAAGATAAAAGAGAAGAGATCCCTTCAGCCATTGGCAGCCGAGTCAAATGTCCTGGGAAAATGGTTCGACAACATTCTCAGTGACAGCCAGAACTAAAAAACATCCAGTCCCGCCTGCGCTAAAAGATGGAGAAGAAGTCCGGCCTTCCAGGGAAGTACAAGGCCTGGATGTACCAGCATGGTATGCTACCGAGATTGACATGGCTGCTGCTATATGAGATCCCTGTGACGCCAATGGAGTATTGAAAGAGGATGGTGAATGCTTGGAAGTGTTCTACATCGATTAAGACAGAAGGGGGGGGGGGGGGGGGGGGTGGAGAGAGACGGTAGGCTGAAATTGAGGGACCTCCTAGGGAACACATGTGTAGGACAAAAAGACTTGACTTTTACATTTCCAGCACTGAGGAAAGGCCAGCACTCTGTAGTACCGGCAGATGGTTCAGGACTCACACAACTAAATCAGTCAATCAACAAATATCTCATTTCGTTTGTAGTTCCTATATAAAATTAGTTCTGGCTAATAACCGGGTTACATGAGGAAGTTTAACGAGGAACTGGTGACAAAGTTCTGGATAATTGGAATGTACGGATACTTAATTTTTGAAAAATGTAAATTATTTTCATGTTTCCATGTCAGTGTGCACAGGATCAAAAACTATGGAGGCGTTTCTATTTAGGGTCACCGGTTTTGCATGTTAACTTCCTGATGTCAACTTCTGGACATTGTAGCAGCCCAGTTTGCTAGTAAATGTCCCAGAAAACTCATTTTGTAGCCTTTGCAATGGATGTATTTATGAATCTGGACAGCTGTCACTAGTGCTGAACTTCAAATATCACTAGCTAAACTGTTTGATAATAACATCTACATTTGTAGTAAATGATTTAGTTGTGCGAGTCCTTTCAGAAAGAAAGTTCGGACAGTAAAAGAGGAGAGACAAAAGCTATACGGTTTGTCGAGCAGGAAGAAAGAAGGAAAGGAAAGCTAAGAAGCTATCCTTCTGTCTTTAACAAAGCTCAGACATGGGCGATGAAGGTGGAAATAAAGCTTGTCTTCCGAGACGTTGTAGAAACAACACTGACATCGTGATGTCGTCGCAGCAGTCTAAATTCATCTTCACAGTCTATAGAGCTTACGGTGCCATGAGAAAGGTGATATGAGGAAGTCCGTTAAAGGAAGTACAAATGAACATGTACGAAGAGTTTATGGAAAAGTGCAGAAACAAGGGATTGACTGTGTGGCTCTTCTCATTAAAGTTAGGCTGCAGACGATTATCCGACCATTCATCGTGGGGATGTTTCAGACACAAGAAGTCAAGAGAAGAGATAGACGTGCAGCCGTTAGACGTTTATCGGGAGCTATACTGAGAGACCATCGTGATGACTGCGGAAAAGACGAGACGAAACGATGTTAAAGCCGACATAGACAAGTAGCGGTTTGGCCACCACTGTTGGCCGACCAGTCTGAGGTTGTTGTGGTTTGGGTTCGAAACAAAGGAATGGGACTGGATACCAGAAGATAACGTCGATAAGGAATTCACAACAAAATGGCACTAGGGACATGCATAAAAACATCATCAACAATGACTAATACTGTATGTATAAATCTTAATTAACGGTATGTCGATTAGCAAAGTTGTAAATACGAATTTGTAGGTTTCACCGTAGAAGACATTGCAGTTGTATCGAAATTTTTCATATTTTCATTCCGTTTTGTAATTTGGTGCAATTACGGCTTTAACTTTGGCAGGACGGGCGAATATTGTTCCGCCTTTACATTTATTAATATTGTTATCGAAACATCAACTGATTGTTATCGTTTTATTTCACTTGCAGGGTGTTCTTGGGACACAACACGTATATTACGCACCAGAACATGTGAAAATCGATGTGAGACTTCTGAACAGCTTACCGTACAAGGAAAACTATACTACTTAGACTACCTTTGTATGATGCAGTTTAGTTTATTTTTACGGCATACTGTATCTATTACTAAATTTAAAAGGTGCAGCATATGTGAGTGGTACGTCATCTTTTGTAATGGCAATGATTGAGTACTCACTCATATTCAATTTGAATTGAAAATTTCCTGAATTTTTAATTGATGGCTGCGATTCCGTAAAATTATGGGACATATTTGAAAATCAAGTCTTTTTATATTTTTCTTTTCTTTTTGAGCCTTTCCTGAAAGCTCCGAATAAAAGCAATATTTTCTTAGTATCATGATACGCAGACAAAATGTGTCGATGGTATAATATAATGATAGTTATTGTAAATTTTCATACACACCTCAAAAATGCAATGAATGAGATATACTTCAGTACTTTCGTTAAATTTGTATTTGATAAGCCCGATACAGTTCAATTACATGAACGTAACCTTTACCCAGTGGTAGACGGGAGTTACGTGAAAAGTTAGCATGAATTGGTGAACAAAGAGCAACAACTCGTACAGATTTCGTGAACAGGGGACTTCCCGACTTTTGCTATATCTACAAAATGAGTTGATATTCTTAGTTAAAACAGGCTTTAGCTTAAACTTCAAACGATTTCCTATGTAAATACCTTTCTTTCAAGTTACCAGAGTTGGTGTTCGGGGAATGAGCCATTTGATCAATAAATATTACTGTCACACACACAACATTAGGTCAAAAAAGAAATACAATGTAAGTCGGCGATTAAGAGGTCAATAGACGTGTTACAATGTTAATCACTTTGGTACAGAATTATGAGAATGGTTAGATATTTAGACCTAAACCAAATTGTTCTGCGTAATGCAAGTTTGCATGACTTATTGGGTTATACCAATTAAATACCCCCTCAATGGTGATAATATCAATATAATCCTAAAATATTTCTAAATACTTTAATTTAGGTCCAAAATAGCCGTTACAAAATCTCAGGTCACAATGGTTTTAGAGTAAGTAATTCAACAGCTCCCAAAAGACAGATTACAACCCGGGATTATATATACTTAGAGAGTATCGTGATAAACTGAGATTAATTAGGAAGGGATGGATTTCATTACGATTTCCATATACAAGTAACGACCCAGAAATTCAGATAAAAGTGTCCAGCGGCAGGGCCACACTGATTTGTCAATCTTAACACCACGACTGTATTCGTCCTTCATGATTAGAGCCATAATTATACATTAACCGTTCCCATTTACACAAGGAACCACAGGCGGGACCTGGTCCGTGCGACTAAGGCAATCTCAATGTTGTTCCTACTATGATGCAGATACATACAATGTAACAGGCCCTGGTTTCATCAACGTTCCTTAACTTAAGGAAATTCCTTAACTTAAAAATCTCCATAGGAAAGCATTACAGAATTTAAGGGGAAAATCCTTAGTTAAGGAACTTTCCTTAAATTCTGTAATGCTTTCCTATGGAGATTTTTAAGTTAAGGAATTTCCTTAAGTTAAGAAACGTTCATGAAACCGGGGCCAGATCATTGAAAAGGGGTCTGAACCAATTGGTATTGAATAACATAGTAATTGTTAACAATGTATTTCAGTCCTTGTATTTATGTTAAATATAACAAAGACAAGAGGCCCAATGGGCCTACATCGCTCACTTGGTATCAATCTCAAACTGGTAACCCTAAAGTCACCTAAATTTATTTCTGTAAGATATTCAGAACAACATGTCCAGATTTAAACATATTTTACCAATGTGACCTTGTAAAACAAGGTCATTTTCATTTGTAAATTTAGTTTGGATTCATCCAAGGAAGCTACCAAATATCATACATGTCTCTAGGTCTTTTGGTTTATCAGAAGTCGGTCAAAGGTTTTAACAGATTTGATCCCTATGACCTTGAATATGGGTCAAGGTCATTTCTGTTCACAAACTTTGCCAAGCTTCGTCCATGAAACCTTTCAGCCAAACATCATGCTTCTAGGCCTTTTGGTATTTCAGAAGAAGTCGTTTGAAAGTTTTAACAGATTTGCCCTTGTGACCTTGAATATACGTCAACGTCAATTCTTTTCGCAAACTTTGCCATGATTCATCTAAGGAACCTTTCAGCCAAACATCATGCTTCTAGGGCTTTTGGTTGATTAGAAGATGCCGTTTACAGGTTATATCAGATTTGACCCCAGCCTTGAATATGGGTCAAGGTCATTTCTTGTCGCAAACTTCGGTTGGCTTCTTTCAAGGAAGCTACCAGTCAAATATACTGTCTCTATGTCTGACAGTATTTAAGAAGAAGTCGTTTGAAAGTTTTAGCGCCTGTGACCTTGAAAGTAGGGGAAAGTGATTTTTTTTCGCAAACTTTGTCCAGCTACCGGCCAAATTTCATGTCACTAGGCCTTTTGGTATTTCAGAAGTCGTTTAAAGGAAAGGTTGACGGATGCAGGACGGACGCTACACCATCGCATAAGCTCACTCAGGTGAGCAACTAATTGAGTGTCTTCTTTCCAAGGTTTCTTTTGGCTCATTTAGACAAAAAGTTAGCTGCGGCTGCTATAGTGACAAGTTTCATAGGTGACAAACTTAAGTTGAGACCATGTAGAATTTTCAATCATAAGTTGAATTTGACGTGGCGCCATTGGTCCCCTATTTCTCTTATTCATATCCATAAAATTGGTCGGGTGGTGCAATGAATTTGCCTTTCACCAAGGTGGATGGGGCTCGATTCCCCGTGCGGATCGACGGGAAAAATGTATGGTACCACCTCCTTGACTACTATAAGTGGGTTTTCTCCAGTGTCCCTGATTTCTCCCACACAAAAACCTGTACACGCTAACATCCAGGCTTACAAAAGTTATCAATATTTCTTGAATAACTTGTGTCATAAATGTTGTAAAATAAATAAAGTTTAACAGTTGATTAGTTTTAACATCATTTGTTTTACCTGAATAAAAAGGGAGACACTACAATTTCAGCGGTACCCTCGATCTGGCCTGGAGCTAATGATAAACAAACGATACACACAAACACATACAGTACATATCGATTTATTTTGACATAAAAAAAATAACATAACAGAACATAAAATAAATCATCTCAAAAGTGCACCAAGTAACTTTGCTTTAATAAATGTCTTTCATATCAATAATAAAGATAAAAAATAAACATGACTTAACCGTACACAATACTATCATTTGACAGTACTATATTGTATCAGTCGAATCATAATACGTCATACAGTAAAAAACTGTAATCTGTAAACAAAAATAACACAACAGTCTATACCTATTTTGTTATAATTGATACAAATAACACACAAAAACAACACAAAAATAATGATGGTGATCATTAATGCATTATTAATTAGCATTGATATCATCCTCATCCATACAATCTACATGATCTTCATCGTCATCATCACACTACCCTATTTCATCATCAATTATGCATTATTGATAATATCATCATCACCATCACTGCACAAGTCAATTTCATCATCAAAACATAAATCATCATAATTGAAGCATTATTAATTAACATCAATAAAATCATCATCACAACCACACAAATCAATATACTAGTAAATAACTCAAATACTCAAGGTGCATAATTTGTGTTCCCTCCTGTAAAGGGCATAACTGTTTGACAAAGAGTCATGCAAAGATGTGTCAACCGAAATCATATCCTTGGCAGTCACAGCACCTCATCCTCCCAAGCATGGATCAGTGGTGCAGACAGCTGTGACACCCACATGATTGGATTAGGAGTCTGAGATGTATGTTGTACCATGTAACAGGCTGACTCAATGTAAACCCAGACTTACCAATCCAATCAATGAAGGCATGCTGGAAGAAGAAGGTGATCTGCCCCACATACAGTCCACCTGGCAAAGTGCACGACATAATCCCTGCCCTCTCGCGTTGGTCCTCCTTCTCCACATAGAAATCCTGGTACACCACTTCCTTCTCTCCTATCTCTTTCTTTGCAAAGTGGAAAATGGTGATGCTGTTGGAGGAAAGTGATGTTGTTTTCAACAGCTGGCACAGAGCTTCCCTCTCCAGATCAGACATTGGGCTCTTCCTTCCTTTGAATTGTCCTGGATACAAGTAATGCAATGTCATGGACTCCGCTGGTTTCGATTGAAGGGGTTCAAAAAATCCTGCTCCATCCAGCATGCTTACAAGCCACTGCACCTGCGAAAAATAGGAAATCATAATTATGAATTATCCATAAAATAATGTAGGGGGGGGGGGTGGAAAAGGAGGCAATTTTCAGTGGCCACTATCATTCATCCACTGAAACTTGGGCCACACTTTAATTAACTGTAAGTCATTATTGTGAAACTGAATCACCCAATTTGACCTAATAATTGTACAAGTTCCTTTATAATGGGGTCTGTTTAAGTAGTCCTCATAATAGACCATTTAGTTGCAATTGATGCCTGGATAGAGTTTTAATGTCATCCTATTATTGCATATGAAGTTTAATATAAAAAAATAGCTAGAACACCAATACGTCAGAAAGGACCACGCTATATTATTTGACTGTAAGATTTACAGAGATGTCAAGTATGACTCTAGATTTGATACAGATCAACTTTGCTTCATAATGTCATGACAAGATGTTAGTAGCTGTAACATTTGACTGTGTTCTTTGGTCTGATGACCATGGGCTTTGATTAAATGATTCCTTGCTAGATTACAACCAACTTCACTTTAATATCACAAGTAAACTAAATATTTAAAGGTGTAAACGTTGACCTTTTTGATCTCAAGACATCTGATTAATTGATACCTTGATTGATTCTGACCAACTTCACAATGTCATAACTAAATGTTAACCAGTCATGAAATGTTAAATTCGACCTTGACTTTGGACCCAATGACCACGAGGTTTGGCCAGATGATACCTTGCTTGATTGACCAATACTGCTTTATATTGTCATAACAAACTGTTATGCAGTTAATATTCAGTTGGTTTTTTTTCTATCACAGGAAATATGCATACTTCCATCTTCTTGACAACATTTAAGTCTGGATCCCAGCTGCTTGTCATTAGGTTGGAAAGGGTTTTATTAAACCTTTCATATGGAAACATCCAGAATCCATATGGTGGGCCGTACAACCGGATGTACTGTGGTAGATGGTGTAGGATGTGCATCACATGTCCCTTTAAAATAATAGAAAATTGGATAATAAAAATAAGTCATGGAAAACGAGAAAAAAAGGTATGTTGCAACATAACACAAATAGCAACCATGGTGAATTTAAGTATCCAGTATGGACCATTTCATTGTTATTGGCTTTGTAATAATAAATAACTTAACAGAATAAGTCAACATTGGTCAACCAAGGGGATTGCCTAGGTACATCTGAACATTGTACAATAAATGGCAAGCGTGTAAAATCATAAAATCATAATCCATGAAGTAAAATAGATTTGGTCACTGGAGTTGGACAATGTCCGTGTGGGGGAGGGGGAGGAGGAGGATGAAGGACATCCGGACTTTCATTGAATCTGAACCTGATCTGTGTCTTTTCATACACCTACATTCAAATTACAGTTAAATCTATTTAAGTAAATGACAGAATGATGTCTCATGGCAGGCAGGAACATTTTGCACCAATTGGGGGAGATTACATTTATATTAATTATCTGCTGCCACAGTTCTTTTCCGAATCTAATGACCTCATTATCTATAACATGAAAACTGTTATTACCTGTAACGATGCTGGAAAGTCTCTTTCCATTCGACACAGGGCCTCGTGCCACTTCGTCTCTACTGCATCCAATGTTCTGGTATCTACTGTCAGTTTGAAAATACCCTCTAACACCAGCAGGAAGTTCATCAGAGAATCTCTCTGATTCTTCCCAAGCATGTCCCGGAGGCAGAACTGGAGAATCTCTCTCATTCTTCCCAAGCATGTCCCGGAGACAGAACCGGAGAATCTCTGATTCTTCCCAAGCATGTCCCGGAGGCAGAACCGGAGAATCTCTCATTCTTTCTAAGCATGACCTGGAGGCAGAACCGGAGAATCTCTCATTCTTTCCAAGCATGTCCCGGAGGCAGAACCGGAGAATCCCAGTGGTGAAAATCTGAGGAACCAATCGGTGTAAATTAACATACAATTCTCATAGCTAACATAAGTTAGGGAAATAATCTTGAGTTAAGGAACATTCATGAAACTGTGGCCAGTTTAATACTTAGAATCTGTGGCCAGATACTTCAACAACCACTTTGTTAAAGCACAATGGTACTGTTATGCTGTATGATTCAAGCTGCTATACATCAACATGCTATCTTTATGCTTGCATCTGGCATCAGTTACTCCTAGAGTGGTTTATACAACTTGAAATTCAGTTCTAATATATTTATTTGACACACCCTCATCAATATAATGCTAACTAATATAGTGAAATCAAAGGGAACCACAATTTATCATGTTAAAATTGTTGACAGGCAATACATATAAAATAGCTTTTAATATTACAAATTTCTTCATAGTTGTATTATTCATAACAATGCCTAGTGAGTACACATTTACATCACTGTAAACTGACAGCTAATGCATGATATTAGAAAATTGAATTGGTCTTCTGCTCTGTTCAATATTCACAATCACAAATATTGCTTACCTGGTGCCATGTGTGGGTCTTGATCCCACCACAAATCTGGACAAACACACCATCTGGAATGTCTCCAAAATCTGGGGGGGGGGGGGACTTGACCAAAGACAGTCTTTGATCTGCCTGCAGCCTTTCCCCCTTTGTCAAGCAGAACGGAGCAGGAGGCAATTTGTTCTTAGGGAATCTGAAATAATTTTATAGATTAAGACTTGCAAGCTAGCTCAGTTGTTATGGGAAAACTACACAAAAAATGTATGGTAAAGAGGTTGCTTTTTATTAAGCTGTAATATCAGTATTATCAGATTACCAAACAAATTTATTTTCTGAAATCCTTTATCAAAAAGTATTGTGTTGTTAATATTTCGAAATTGGCGAAATAGCGATTACAAATGACTGTTATGGTTAAATGTGGCAGCCCATTTTAGTTATGTAACTCATTTGTGTTATTTTCTAACAAGAGGCCCATGGGCCTTAACGGTCACCTGATGTTTGACATGAAAGAGAAATATGGGAATGTTGAGATGAATATTTATAACAATACATTGTAGCATATCTGTGAGTGGAAAAAATGAATTTTTGAAATTATGTCAATTTGACCCTTTTAGGCCCCACCCCTCAGGCACCTGGGGGTCAGTCAGTGTCAATATGTGCGTACTACTCAAAAGTCATGTCATAGTGATAATTTCAACCAAATTTGCATCATTTCTTATGGCAATTAAACAAATAATGCAAAAAAATGTTTTTTTCTGCCAATATACTATAGTAAACTTAACCCCCTCCACAGGGGGAGATGCAAGACCCCAGAGTCATGAAATTCACAATTTTGGTAAAGAACCTTAAAACCAATCCATCTATGAAGAGTATTTGATTCCAGCATATCTGGGAGAAGAGAGGAAGATTTTTGAATTTTTTGTCAATTTTACCCTTTTTGGCCCCGCCCTCCAGCCCCTGGGGGTCAACTAGGGCCAACATGTACATACCATCAAAGTGTCATCCCATGCTGATAATTTGATACAAGTTAGAATGAATTCCAATACAAATCCAACAAATAATAGTCAAAAATGTGATTTCCCTATATACACTAAAGTAAAGTTTACCCCCTCCCCAGGGGCTAACGTGAGACCCCAGGGTCATGAAATTCACATTTTTGGTAAAGCCCCTTAAGATCCTTCCATCTATGAAGAGTATTTGATTCTACCATATCTAAGAGTAGAGAAGAAGATTTTTGAAATTTTTGTAAATTTTACCCTTTTTGGCCCCGCCCCGCAGGCCCCTGGGGGTCAACAAGGGCCAACATGTACATACCATCAAAGTGTCATCCCATGCTGATAATTTGATACAAGTTAGAATGAATTCCAATACAAATCCAACAAATAATAGTCAAAAATGTGATTTCCCTATATACACTATAGTAAAGTTTACCCCCTCCCCAGGGGCTAACGTAAGACCCCAGGGTCATGAAATTCACAATTTTGGTAAAGCACCTTAAGACCCTTCCATCTAGGAAGAGTATTTGATTCTACCATATCTGAGAGTAGAGAAGAAGATTTTTGAAATTTTTGTCAATTTGACCCTTTTTGGCCCCGCCCACTAGCCCCTGGGGGTCAACTAGGGCCAACATGTACATACCATCAAAGTGTCATCCCATGCTGATAATTTGATACAAGTTGGAATGAATTCCAATACAAATCCAACAAATAATAGTCAAAAATGTGATTTCCCTATATAAACTATAGTAAAGTTTACCCCCTCCCCAGGGGCAAACATGAGACCCCAGGGTCATGAAATTCACAATTTTGGTAAAGCACCTTAAGACCCTTCTATCTATGAAGAGTATTTGATTCTACCATATCTGAAAATAGAGGAGAAGATTTTTGAAGTTTTAGTCAATTTTACCCTTTTTTGCCCCGCCCCGCATACCCCTGGGGGGTGGGGACCATATAATTCACAATTTTGGTTCACCCTCAGCCATGGAAGCTTCCTGTAAAATTTCATTGAATTTAGTTCAGCGGTTTTTGAGAAGAAGTTGAAAATGTAAATTGTTTACGACGCACGACGCACGATGCCGGACAAAAGGCGATCGCAATAGGTCAACTGAGACTTCGTCTCAGGTGACCTTATAAAATGTTGTTTAAGCAGTCTACAATAATTGCAAATACAGAGATTGAAGACTAAAGCAAGATAATATTTGTGGTTAAAATCGCAAACAGTGTCCACCCTCCTCCCAACAATATTTTTTTATGGAATAGCCTTGAGGTCTTTGACTTGTTTCATTTATCCAATTCTATTTTTGCACATTCACATACACCCAACATGCTATACCCCTAGGGCAATATACGTACCTCCTCTCAATATTTCCTGCTCTAGTTTCCTCCTCAGTGTCATTGTATGCGCTGGAAGATAAAAATTGTTAACTTATTTACTGATGAAATTTTACATTTTGGCAACATGAATTGTGCAAATAAATTCCACTACTGAATAAGAAAGTGACTTCTCAATGATGTATTTTTTTAAAAGTCTAAATTTTCCTGCACTTTTTTTTCTCATATACATTTTTTGAAAAGGGAGTTCATAGCATGGCAGAAAATGCAAAGATAATAGTGTGATCGTTTTTTTATATGATTGGTCAAAGATACCAACTTGACATAAGTGATTTAAAGTGAATTTTGTAGTTTTGACCCATTGCAGGACATCTTCATACAATATCTTCAAAAGTGTGTAATCCGAAATGTATGAATGTTTGCAGAATTAACAAAAATAGTATTTTCTTTTATGTTATGAAAGTGAAATTTCTCTTAATATTTTAACTCGGGAAGGCAATTTGAGTTACCACTATCCCTTGTATTTTTATGTGAAAATCCTCATACTGTCATCTCTTTTTCAGATTTAACGCTTTATATAAAAAGTTCTACATTTTTTTAATATTAAGCAAATCAAAAGAAAATAGGTTTCTTTTTCTAAAACTGTAATAAAAATGGGGGATTAGTATGCTTCTTTTTGTATCCTTTAACTATTTGCGTTATTTTTTTTACACTCTCGGGTTTTATCCGGAATAATCCCACATCATGGTTGTCTAGTTGACCCCTTACTATTTTTTTTTACATCTGATCGGGGAATCAAACCCTGGTTGCCTTCGAGACAGGGAAATCCCCTATCCACTGAACCACATAGCACCAACTTACTTCAAATCTCATGATTATTGCACTCACCTTGCATCTGCTGTTCTCTTTCTTTTTTGCCCAAATGTTGTCTTCTACAATGGTAAACCCACGTTTATAATCTAAATTTTTCAACTCAAATTTAAGATCATTTTACCCATGTATCATCTTTAATAAATTGATACTTTTAGTAGATTTTTAAATAGACTGTTTGGCATAAAATTATGATTTCGATAGACATTACTGATATTGACAGATGACCTTCTGTATAGTCATATAGTGTACAATATAGCAAAATCTTTACTGTGCCAATAAACTCAGAAGCACTTGCACTAAGGGGGGAGGACAGAATCAATGTAGCCCATAAGAGCTATCATATGCTTTCAAACAAAGTTGACTTGGTTTGGGGGGGGGGGGGGGGGGGGCTCAGAAACTGCTGTTCTTCATACTTCAGGACAAGAACTGACTTGTAAGGTAGATACATATGTGTTTTGTATTTTCAAAAAGTTATGAAACCAGCTGCCTTGGTTTACCAATACCCTCTCAATTAGTCATGCCACTTTTATATTTGCAGCTATTTGAACTTGATGGGCAAATTTGTCTGAAATTTGTGTTGTCAATTTATACCTTTCTCGCATAGGTTTTATAAACAGCATCAGGGCAACTTTCAACAAGTCTGTCGTTCGCTCGTTCATGTGCCCGCAGCTTCGGTCCATCCTCATCACCATTCAAAATCTTGACCAGATGCTTTGCTACAACCTGAAATGTTCATTACTGATTTAACAAGCTTATTCATAGAATTAATATCCTCGGGTTAACCCCCTTTAGTAAGGGCGTACACTAATATTGCACGTAATAATCTTAAAGATTGTAATTTTCATGCTGTTGACACAAGATGTATTGCTTGGAAATTGAACAAAATCTAATGCCTTATACAGAGAAATTAGAAATTATTTGGTGCCGTGATTGCAAAAAAGTGGAGATCAAGGTTTGCTGAGCCCTTTAAGCATTTAATTTTGTTACCAACTTGAAAATTAACCTTGTTATAATTACCAACAAGAAAATTACGTCTGCCAAAAGTGGCGATCAAACTTGGCTGAGCCCTTCAGGCAATTTACCCTGAGAACCAAGTTTCAAGAAAATCAGATAATATTTGTGTCATTATTGCACCGAAAACTGAGTTTGACAGACAGAGGGACAAACAAAAATTCTTATCCCCCAATGATTAATTACTGGCCAGAACATTGACTTTGGCTTTTACTGTATCAAATATGAAATGCAAGTATCTACAATAATACAACACAGTGTGTAAGTTATTGAGGGGAAACAGTTCAGTGAAAACACAAACTGATCTTGTTGTACAAGTTAGAGCAAGGTACTACTCAGTTATAGGTTTACATACCTTTAATGCATGCATAGGTTATACAGGAGCATGTTTCTGTTGGAGGTCCAAGTAGGATAACCGGAACCATTCTGAACTACCGTATCTTCCGTGAAGCTGGGTCAAGGCTGACATATTGGTTTTGTTGTTTGCTCTGATGAAAAAAAAAGACATAAGAACTACTGTATTTACCAGAATACCTTCAGGTCATCAGGGTCCGTCATGTGACTTTTCTCCCATTATAGTCATCAATCCTTTACGTTTTGAACCAATGGTCAAACCTGTTGACCTGGCAACCTAAAATTTAGCTCAGTTGACTTCTTGTTTAATTCATAACTTTGCTTTCATGATGTTAAAACAAAATGTTCTTCAGCAGAAAGTTACAAAAATTGTCCTAAACCTACATACATGAACAAGTTCTTATTGTAAAGGAGACATAAAACCTGATCCATTGTTTGAAATGACAATTTGATTAGTCTTCATTAAATGACATCATACTGCATACAAAGATTAAGCAATTACAACATAGACCTGCAGGAAGGACACAACCCTTGATTTTTAGCTTCTTAATGTCATTCGATAATTAGCAGTTAAGAAATGCAAAAGTTGATGTGGAACTTGATCTGATGGTCTGGAGGTTTGTTTGATTTCAAACAACTTTGCTTCATTATGTCCAGGCAAAATGTTAAGCAGTTTAGAGATGTTAAGTTTGACCTTTTATCCAAAATTTGGGCATTCTTTTCTTTGTATTCAAGGATTTAACTCTCTTTTGTAGGAGAGATGATAACACTAACGGGCACAAGAATTACTATAACTTTTCATTACCAAAGTTATGAAATATAAACTGTAGATAATGAATAACACTCTCATTTTTCGCTGGTAGTTAGTATAATGCAGTTGTATATGCATACCCATTATCTCTCTGTTCTCTTTCTAGGAAGTCGAAGTATCTTGACAGCTGCACTTCGTTCTCTTTGGTTCTCAGTGTTACTTTGTCCGTCGTGTTCCCTTGCCTAAATGGGTGGGTAGGTGGAAGAAACTTCTGGACTCCAGGATAGATTGTCTTGTCAAGTATAGTAGAATACTGACTTATGTTTGATAAAGATCTTAACTAAGTTCAAAACAATAACCATTATTATATTATCAGGGGTGTAAAAAAGTTTCATGGTACTAGCCTATGGCAAGTAGACACTAATAATCTACTAGCCAGAAAAAAACAATCTGCTAGCCCAAGAAATATACAAAATGGATCTAGCTGACAATCTCTGCACCTGATAGCTTCTTTATGCTCAGTAATTGAATATATAGTTTTGGGGTTGGGATCTCAACCGTTTAAAAGTTATGACTCAAGATCTAGAGGGCGTAGCAGACCCTGGGATCAAATTTTAAATCATATTTGTGATCATCTCTTTATGCTCCGTAATTATATATATAGTTTTGGGGTGGGGATCTCAACTGTTTAAAAGTTATGACTCAGTAGTTAAGCCTGCAAGGGTGTGGCAGACCCTGAGGTCAATAAAAAATCTTGATTCCAGTCACCTAGGTATGCTACTACTGAAATATAAATGCCAAATTGACCCCTTTTGACCCCACCGCTCAGGCCCCTGGTGGGAGGGGGGGGGGGTCAGCCCCACCATTTTTACAATTCTGAATCCCCACCCCATAGTGATGTTACCAGGCAAATATGAGTGATATACATTGCTTCATTTCAGAGGAGAGAAAATTTATATCAATATAGCCAAATTGACCTCTTTTGAACCTGCCCCTCAGGCCTCTTCTGGGGGTCAGCCCAACCATTTGTACAATTTTGAATCCCTGTCTCATAGTGATGCTACCAGAAAAATATGAGCGATATACATTGCTCGGTTCTAGGGAAAAAGTCGTTTATATCAATATAGCCAAACTGACCCCTTTTTGCCCAACCCCAACCAGGCACCCGGGGGGGGGGTCAGCCCCACCATTTGCACAATTTTGAGACCCCACCCCATAGGTGACCAAATTCGGTTGAGCAGTTATTAAGAAGAAGTCGATTGTTGACGGACGGACCAGGTGAGCTAAAAATTGCTTACCTGTCGGATGGCAATGGCCACAAGCTGCTTTTGCAATCTGCTGCACCCTATTCTGCTCCTTGGCGTTGCCAGGTACGTCGCAAACCATGAACATGATGCGTGCTCTCGTCTTTGTTGTTGACCGTGTACCTGCATCAAAAGTGGTAATGCCATGGTCAAGGGCCTTCATCTCATCAACAATAACCTGGTTGTAGATGTTTAACCTCTTTGGCCTGGAAAGATTCAAGAAAAAAGAAAATTAGGATAAATTTACTATGCTTACCTGATTTGTATATTTTTGCAATAACACCAAAGGATGACAAAGTTTGGTTCAATATTTATTTATATTAAAAATTTATTAATGGTTAATCTCATGCTCGGTACATTATAGTATACAGAGAACGGTGTCACAGTAATCCAATGGTTGAGAGTTGTCAGGAAAACTTCATCTATGTACTCATATATTCATCAGTAGAATTATCATTGCAGTCAAGTTTTTTTCTAAAAAAAAAAAACAACCTAGAATTATATCAGAATTATATCAGTGTGACTAGTCTCACATTTACGCCCAGTAGAGCGTCGGGCAACATCACAAAGACGAAATGAAAACAGAACACATGTAATCTCGGGATATGCCCGATGGGTCAGGTTGAGTTATCAAAACAACAAGAAGGTGACTTCTGATTAGTTTCCAACTTTTCAGATAATGTGTGAACAAAATTGACAAATAAGACACAAAAACATGTATTAATATAAAATTTGCGATTAAATGGTTACTGAAATTAATATTTGGTTACTGACGTTATGAACGGTTAACCGGTTAATCATGGACAACCCTAAATATGATATAAAGAACCTCAATCAGTAATTCTAGTCCTAACCATTTAGGACTCCTGACATGAACATACTGTGCAAATTTCCATAGCGGCAATTTTTAAAGAAGAACATAATCATTTACAAATCAGTGGGTTTTTTTACGGGGAGACATGAAGTCAACTTTTTTATTCGACTCCTTTTTATTTCAAGCTAGTTTGTCAATCTTAACACCACGAGTGTTCTCTTCTATATTATCCAATAGGATAAATAACACAAATACAAAAACTGTATTTCCCAGCGACATAGGCACTGACTGATGTTTTTTTTTAAAATCATCATGATTTAGAATAAAAATTACACAACAATGTACATTTAACATACGAAATTACAGAATAAAGTCCATTTCGCACACAATCATACATATTTGTAGTTGATTTATTTGAACAAGAAATTACTATGAAAAATAATAATAAAAAAAAAATGTACGTGTGTTCGCTGTTAACTGTGTCGCCTGAATGACACGTATAGGTAACATCCCAACCAATTTGCAAGTGCCAATACCAGTATCGCCACCTATTGGCGTATCTCATACCTAAGAGAAAATAATTACATCCTAATTCCTACCGTCAACCGGTTGAAATTATATTTCTCTTCTATATTATCCAATAGGATAAATAACACAAATACAAAAACTATATTTCCCAGCGACATAGGCACTGACTGATGAACTTAAAGAACGGGAAAATGTCCGAAACTATATTATATATAGATCTAATCCAAGATACACACACTAACTGTCACATTTCTATAACTTATAAATTTAGATGTTGAGAAACACTTAAACGTTCGTCAAAATTGTCTTTAACATACCTATCCTTCGCAGTCTCAGAACGCCACCTGCCGTGACATTTAAACAGTCGGTCTGGAATGCCATAATTAGCAGCAGCCATCGTCGGATACCCACGGTTGATCTCGCTTCGCTAACTCACTGATGAGTGAGTTGGCGAAGCGAGATCAACCGTGGGTATCCGACGATGAAGCCCCGCCTGCGCGAAAACTATAATCCATAACTCTTTATATCCGGCACAAAATCTGAAAAAAACCCCAATAAAATGTTCCTAAATCGCGAATAAGACATCGGCTTATTAACCTTCCTTAACACATACTTATCACCTTCTTTCGTAACATTACGAAAAACGTATTCCACGGAATCATCATAAATCCCAGACAATTTAGAATAGATTTCAAAATTACACACTGGACACAAACGCGAATCCGTCCTGCTGAGAAGAATCCATGCGCAATCTCTGTATACATCTTTTTTCGACCGCTCCATGAAAATTTCTAAATGTGTTGTGCGTATCTGGATATCAGACCTCCGTATCTGGATATCAGACCTCCGTATCTGGATATCAGACCTCCGTATCTGGATATCGGACCTCCGTATCTGGATATCAGACCTCCGTATCTGGATATCAGACATCCGTAAAGCTAACACTTCCGCACTCCTCATAAAACCTGAGTATGCAAACAAACACATTGTTAAAATTCTTTGATTATATAAATTATTCTTATCAAACAACTTATCATATACATTATTCAATATTAACACTGTCATGGGTTCTTTCCTCATGATAGGTTTTGATAACAACCGTTTTGCTCCCTCAAATACATTTTTTACAAGTAAAGAATCCGTGGGTGATGTCTTGCCCACAATATTGTGTGCCCATTAAATGCCGTATAACGCATCTGTTATACTTCCAACATTACCGTTATTTCTGACTAAATAAGATAAATATAAACATAACATAAACGGTTTCGTCGGAAAGATATCGTGCTTCTCGAAACCATTTTGAAATGCCCATTTTTCCATCGCAAAAAACCATGGCAATATTTTCTAACTGTACTGTCTGCTTTACACCCCTGTAGCAATTGTGGAACCGTCAACGCAAAGTCTTTAAGATGATCCGGTAACATATCGTACTCATCTTTCAAAGCATGTGTCACTAAATGTGAAAATAGAAAACAAAGTTCCAAAATTAATATCAATCCATAATTCATTCATTCACCATAAGAGCTATTACCGAAACTTATTTTATACACACTAACTAAAGTATATACCTCCTAATTATATACAGATAGAAAACAATTTGTTTAACCGTAAACCGATGCCCCAGTTCAATACGTACTCCTTATCATGCTTATCCATCAATTCGTGTAAAAACTATTCATTCACCGAAAACCGGTATTACACCAATTATCAACTGCAAATCATAAAAAACTCCAATCTCACCGAAAATCGGTACATGTTAATCCATCAATTCATGCAGAACGATGTACTCACCGAAAACCGGTATTAAGCAGTTATCATAGCTGACAAAGTCGCACCGAAAACCGGTTCCACAGTAAATAATAACTGCTTATCAAATTGCATCAATCGTTTACCAAAAGCTGGTATCATATCATATGTAATATAATACAGTGCTTGTCGTAGCACAAAAATCCCACCGAAAATCGGTATTTAAAGCCGTTTAGCGCCCATCTCACTACAATATTTACAAGTATGTATATATATAACATTATGGCTACCGAAAGTCAATACGTAATGCAAGCATCGGGAATGTTAAATCAACATGTCCAATCTAGATGGCGTATAAAAACGTTTTTCTGTCTGTAGAAACCTGTATTCCTCTATACTGTAGAAACCTGTATTCCTCTATACTGTAGAAACCTGTATTCCTCTATACTGTAGAAACCTGTATTCCTCTATACTGTAGAAACCTGTATTCCTCTATACTGTAGAAACCTGTATTCCTCTATACCTCCGATAAAATGTTGTCCGTCCGGACACACACAGGGCCAAAACCTACCAGACTTCCAAAAAGGAATGACAAGCGTGCCATACGCTTTACACATCTGCATATACCTGATAACTCTCGATATAAGATACACTGGTGGAACAAACCAACCATTTTCCCCAGCCCAACTTGCTGAAAAAGCATCTATACCTTTTGAACCTGGATTCCAGTACCTAGAATAAAATGTAGGCACTTTCATGTTATAACAGGACGCAAACCAGTCCACATCAAAAGGACCCCAAATATCATCAAACAGCTGAAAAACAGTTTCAACCACACCCCAATCGTCAACATCGACAATTTTGCTGATAAAATCAGCGCAAACATTTTCTTCTCTGGGAACCCATTCCGTTTCTAATGATATTTGACTTTCTAACAGGAGCGCAAAATATCAAGTGCTATATTTTGCAGACATGCTTTAATGCTGCCCTTCTCTACAATCGACACCACGCCCTGGTTATCTGAAAACCATTTCACCCTGGACCCTCTCAATACATTTACAAGTGAACACAACACTCGATATACAGCTATCAATTCTCTAAAAGTCGAACTTTGACCTGCCTCATTCTGAGTCCACACCCCATGTGCCACGCCCACCGGTGACTACGCAATATCCACCGTACCCTGTCCCACTAGCATCAGAATAAACTGTTCTATTGCACTGTGGGGAATACTGAATTTCTCTACAATTAATAGAATGTATGTGATTAACCCAAAATTCCATTTGAACTACACAATTATCGTCCACAAAAATCCGATCATTCCACGACTGGGTCTGTAAAGTATTGCCCAATACTATACTCATGGACATAATTTGACCAACCAAACTCGCTAGAGCTTTTACGTGAACTGACCTGCCACTGTAAACAACTTTTAGCATTCTCCACCCGTCTCTCCGGAATGCGCAAAACTCTCAATAAAGTGTTAAGGACTCGCACAACTAAATAATTTACTATATGTTATTACTAAGCTTTCGAGCTAATAACTTCAATATTTGAAGTACAACACTTGTGAAAACTGCCTAAATTTACAGATACATACATGACAAAGGCTTCAAGGGGCATTTAATGAGGAGTTTACTGGCATATTAGCTTGCTACAGGCGTCTGCTTCGGACAATCGGAAATTTACATGGTCAAGCCAGTGAAATGGGATGGGACGGGAACACCCTCTGACTTTTGACCCCATATAAATCCGCCATCACATATCAAAATCTACCAAAAGTATATATTTTTGTAAAGTTAAATATCTACAGATTTCATTCAATGCAGAATGCAATTACCTATTTAAATTACTCAGAATCACTGTACTTTGATAGCCGGAACAAATTTTCAGTAGGGACTACAAACGTATGAAACACTTCGTCATAGGCTGATTTAGTTGTGTCAGTCCTTAATATCTACACCGAGAAAAGTCATGAATTGTACAGGATCCCAAATAGATTTGTCTGCTTTAGGCACAAAACCTGAATCTAAAATGTCACTTTTAACTTTTGCACTCTGTTCTGCTAACTTCAATTTGTCAGTGTTATGACACAATCCGTCATCCAAATACATTAATATTTGTAAACCCTCGCCCCTCCACTTTTTAATGAGCGGTCTAGTGACTTTAGTAAAAATATACGGAGCTGTAGACAAACCAAACGGTAACACTAAAAACTTGAAATATACTTTCTTGGACCCAAAATTCCACGAAAATCCAAGAAATTTGGTATGAGGTGGATATATATCTATGTAGTGATACGCAGAATGTATATCAATTTTTTTTAACCATCCCTGTTTCGCTATATACAAAATCGCTGTACGTAAATCGTCATATTTTACAGATTGTTTCCATAAATGTTTATTGACCTCCCTTAAATCCAGAATCAAGCGTTTTTTTTACCACTACTCTGAACCGATACTGTCAATGGGTTTGTCATATATGGAGATTCCTCACATCTTTCTATTAATTTTCGTTTTTTCTAAATCGAAAATAGCCTTCTCCACAAACTCGGCGTTTTTCATCGCCGACACGTTATTTTTAAATTCTCTTTTGTCTGGTTCCGAATAAAATGGAATTTTATAACCGTTATCAATCACATCTAACACAAACTCAGAACATCCAATATCCTTCCAAAATTCTATGTTAGTTTTTAATCTGCTTTTTACTAGAATGTCAGCCTGCCCTTGTTCGTATTCAAAAAAGTCGTTTGTAAATTCTGTACTAAGACAGACTCCTGTACAATCGGTACTAGCTAATGCATTAGAAAACTCTGTTACAGTCGTATACTTATCTTGTATGACTTGAGCCTCTCTAGTCTCTATGTCCCTATGTCCCCGTCCTAGACTGCCCAGCTGGCTTATTGATGATTGGGCAATCCTTTCGGAAGTGCCGAAAGTCCCCGCATGCGAAACAGGCTCCCTGGTTCCCTCTTTGGCCACGAAAAAGCTGATTCCCATCAGAATGCCGCACAGAAGTAGAAACCTGACCTGGAGCTCCCGTCGCGAAATTTGGACCTTGATATCCATGCCTGGATCTCTGTCTGTTGAGGAAAACGTCTTTCTTCTTTTTCTGCTTGTCCTTTAACCTTTTCACCGCCTTATTCTCTGCGCGTGAAATTTTCTTGTCGTCGTCGTCGGAGTCGTTAGCAAGAGGGTTGGCTATATACTCTAACTGTCCCCCAACCTGCCTCAGAACTTTCTGCTATTTTTATCAGTTTGTTCCTTTTTGTAATTTTCTCTACTACTCGACTCAATATTTCAGAACAATACTCGTCCTTGCTATTGTCTTTCTCCCACAAAGCTTGATTAACTTCCTCCAAAAGGTCCGTATTAAACATGTATTGCTGTTTGTTCCCCTCGCTTTTCCAAGTAATACATTTGTCCTCTTTCAATTTCTGAATTTCTTTAGACACATCTCTCCCGTTTGAATTTCACACAGCCTTGTATCTAAATATGCCTTAATTTCACCTTTCTGGCTCTGTAACTGCTGAAAAATGTCATTTAACGTGACACCACTACTTGTATTCGAACCGCCGCCCTCCATCAGTGTACAGAAATTTCCCACTAAAAATGTACGTGTGTTCGCCGTTACCTGTGTCGCCTGAATGACACGTATAGGTAACATCCTAACCAATTTGCACGTGCAAATACCAGTATCGCCACCTATTGGCGTATCTCATACCTAAGAGAAAATAATTACATCCTAATTCCTACCGTCAACCGATTGAAATTATATTACTCGTTCCTTCATGATTAGAGCCATAATTATACACTTACCGTTCCTATTTACACAATGAACCATATAGGCAGGACCTGGTCCATGCATATGCGACTAATCAAAATGCAAGGCAATCTCAATGTTGTTCCTACTATGATGCAGATACATACAATGTAACAGAATCATCGAAAAAGGGTCTGAACCAATTGGTATTGAATACCATAGTAAATGTTAACAATGTATTTCAGTCCTTGTACTTTTGTTAAATGAAACAAACAAAGACAAGAGGCCCAATGGGCCTGCATCGCTCACTTAGTATCAATCTCGGACTTGTAACCCTAAAGTCACCTAAAATCTATAACTCTAAGATATTCAGAACGACATGTTCAGATTTAAACATATTTTACCCATGTGACCTTGTAAAACAAGGTCATTTTCATTTGCAAATTTAGTTTGGATTCATCCAAGGAAGCTATCAGCCGAATATCAAGTATTTAGGTCTTTTGATCAAAAGTCGATCAAAGGTTTTAACTGATTTGATTACTATGACCTTAAATATGGGTCAAGATCATTTCTTTTCACAAAATTTGCCTAGCTTCATCCATGAAACCTTTCAGCCAAATATCATGCTTTTCGGCCTTTTGGTATTTCAGAAGAAGTCGTTTGAAAGTTTTTACAGTTTTGACCCTTGTAACCTTGAATAAACGTCAACGTCATCATTTCTTTACACAAACTTTGTCATGCTTCATCTAAGGAACCTTTCAGCCAAACATCATGCCGTTAAAAGGTTACAACATATTTGACACCTGGCCTAGAATATGGGTCAAGGTCATATCTTTTCGCAAACTTTGTTCAGCTACTTCCAAGGAAGCTACCAGCCAAATTTCATGTCACTAGGCCTTTCAGTATTTCAGAAGAAGTTGTTTAAAAGTTGACAGATGCAGGGCGGACGCTTCACCATCGCATAATCTCACTCAAGTGAACTACTAATCGAGTGTCTTCATTCCAAGGTTTCTTTTGGCTCATTTAGGAAAAAGGTTAGCTGCGGTTTCTTTAGGGACAAACTTAAGTTGAGATCATTTAGAATTTTTCAGTCCTAATTTGAATTTGACGTGGCGCCATTGGTCCCCTATTTCTCTTATTCATACCCAGAAAATTGGTCGGGTGGTGCACTGAATAGCGCATTTGCCTTTCACCAAGGTGAATGGGGCTTGATTCCCCGAGCGGACGGAAAAAAATGTTGGGACCACCTTCTTGACTTCTATACATGGTTTTTCTCCAGTGTCCCTGATTTCTCCCACACAAAAGCCTGTATGCGCTAACATCCAGGCTTACAAAAGTTATCAATATTTCTTGAATAACTTTTGTCATAAATGTTGTAAAATAAATAAAGTTTAAAGTTGATTAGTTTTAACATCATTTGTTTTACCTTAATAAAAGGGTTGATAAAAGGGAGACACTACAATTTCAGTGGTACCCTCGATCTGGCCTGGAGCTAATGATAAACAAACGATACACACAAACACATACAGTACATATCGATTTATTTTGACATAAAAAAAATAACATAACAGAACATAAAATAAATCATCTCAAAAGTGCACCAAGTAACTTTGTTTTAATAAATGTCTTTAATATCAATAATAAAGATAAAAAATAAACATGATTTAACCGTACACAATACTATCATTTGACAGTACTATATTGTATCAGTTGAATCAGAATACGTCATACATTGAAAAACTGTAATCCGTAAACAAAAATAACACAACAGTCTATACCTTTTTTGTTAAAATTGATTCAAATAACACACAAAAACAACCTGCAGCATGAAAAACACATACATACATGTATAGGTAAATGAAGCTCAACTAATGCTTTCTCTGTTTCATTTCTGTTCACTTTGATCAAAACAAATAACATAACAAATATTCATAAAAACACTGTATAGGGCTATTCCATAACTAATTGTGTGAGGGGAGGTGGGAGGCACCTGTATTTACCTATTATGGTAAGTGAGTTGAAATAAGATCATGTATACCATTTCGTATACCAAATCACTTTTATTATTTAATGGGTGGTGGGGTCTCTGGAAAAGTCCCCCCCCCCCCCCCCCCCCCCGGCAAATTCTGGAACAACCTTAAAATATATTTTCAAATTGTAATCTTGAATTCTTATTATAAATTGAAGCTTTTTTCAAATGTTTTATAAACTGAAAACTGAAAATTTGATAAAAAAAAAATTGATTTTCAGCAAAAGATTGTTTTCATGTTATGTTTCACAAGAAGGAACAAACTGAGCTTCATTCATTACTCCATGTACATAATGAAAATTGGATTTTGTATTCTCAAATAATGCTTAAAACTTGTCTATACAGACATCAAACAGAAAACAAAAGTGAACAACCCCTGAAAACATTTGAACTCTTCAAATTCAAAGATTGGAATAGTTTATATTAAAATGAAATTTCAGGGGTGAATGAATTAAGAAATATTTTTACACTATAAAAAACGAGATTTAATATGCAGATCTTGATACACAATCAAAGAACCAGTTGCCCTTGATGTAACTAGATTTGTCAGTATGAAGCAACAATCAATTGCAAGGGAGGCCCTTTTTTCTCTATTTCACTAAAATTTTCAAATATGAATTTGGCAATAACTCGAGAAAAAGAGAGGTGGATCTTCATCAAATCAGACTTGACATTTTATCTGATCATCATACAACTACATATCAAATTACAGTTAAATATCTCTATCTGTTAAATCAGAATAATTTTATTTTGCTTGTTAGAGGCATTTTTATTGGGTTATCATCTCATAACATAAAAAAAATGGTGTCACCATTTGTAACATCTTTTTTGATTTGCTGATACAACAGCGTAACCATTCTCACAGGATTTATATAGAAAAGATTTTAATTATAATTCAATCTATTTTTTTCATATTATTGAGCCTTAACACAAAAATAGGAGTGTAATCTAATCATAAATCACTTCAGTTTATTTAGAGTACACTACAATTTTTTGTGCAATGGCTCATTACCATAAAAAATAGATTTGATCCTTGAGTAAATCAGTGAAAACGAAATTATGACAGATAAAAAAGTCTAATATTTCATAAAGCAATATTTTATCTTCATTTCTTAACAAAATATCAAATGTATTATGCTGGTATTTTGTATATACTTCGTTATATATAAACCCATAGATTATACATACATCAGATATATGTTGGGATAACGATAAAACGACTACGAAACAATACAACGTACTGTAAAACCTCACTTCCTCGAACTCATGGGGACCTGATCAATAGTTCGAGGAATACATGGTATTCAAGTAATCTGAAGTTGGTCGAGTATGTACCAACACGGATGGAACAAATTAAACTGTTCGATAATTGAGGGGTCTTCAAGTAAACCAGGTTTGAGCAAGTGGGATATTGCTGTATGTACATTGTGCATAATTATTAAATGTATAACAAGACAGTGATTTAGAAGAAAAGTCAAGGTCCCTTTTGCTTAAATCAGTCCTTTTAAAAGCACTTTGTTAAATCCTTTGAGCAATGAAAACATTTTAAGTTCATTTCCTGATAGTGATACAAAAAAAATCATTAAGGATTATATACTGTACATGTATATATAGTTTGGACTATTTTTGGCCCCCAAATCCATACAAAATTGCAATAGAACATTCAAAAACTGTTTTTTATTTCTGAATACTTCCTCAGTACCATAAATATGTAAATATTTATAATTTGCTTTTCAAGTATGGCTTGAAGGTAACCAGGTAATATTTGCATAGATTAATGAAATGAATATTCAGTCAGTTTTGACAGGCTTTTGCCTTGGTTTTTTCTTTAAATCTACCATAGAGCACACTCTTGAACTGACTTCTTCTTTCTTCTAAATATATATTTTAGGTGCCTACACAGTATCTTTTGATATCAAATTTGTTCAAAATTGCATTATACATACAGTGTAAAGTATCCAGGAGAAAAACTATTAAAAATACAATGCACAAAAATATTCACTTATTCAAATTTTACTACCATGTAATTTATGCAAATTTGAACTTGTTGCCATGGCAATAACTGGAAATACAAAGTCAAACCTCAATATCAATATCCCCTACTCCACCAGAAGCAGGATATCTCGTACTCCACCAGAGACAGGATATCTCGTACTCCACCAGAGACAGAATATCTTGTACTCCACCAGAATCAGGATATCTCATACTCCAGCAGAGACAGGATATCTTGTACTCCACCAGAGACAGGATATCTCGTACTCCACCAGAGACAGGATATCTCGTACTCCACCAGAGACAGGATATCTCGTACTCCAGCAGAGACAGGATACCTCGTACTCCACCAGAGACAGGATATCTCGTACTCCACCAGAATCAGGATATCTCGTACTCCACCAGAGACAGGATATCTCGTACTCCACCAGAATCAGGATATCTAGTACTCCACCAGAGACAGGATATCTCGTACTCCACCAGAGACAGGATATCTCGTACTCCAGCAGAGACAGGATATCTGGTACTCCACCAGAGACAGGATACCTCATACTCCACCAGAGACAGGATATCTTGTTCTCCACCAGAGACAGGATATATCACATTCAACCAGAGACAGGATATCTCGTACTCCACCAGAGACAGGATATCTCGTACTACACCAGAATCAGGATATCTCGTACTCCACCAGAATCAGGATATCTCGTAATCCACCAGAGACAGGAAAGCTCATACTCCACCAGAGACAGGATATCTCGTACTCCACCAGAATCAGGATATCTCGTACTCCACCAGAATCAGGATATCTCGTACTCCACCAGAGACAGGATATCTCGTACTCCACCAGAGACAGGATATCTCGTACTCCACCAGAGACAGGATATCTCGTACTCCACCAGAGACAGAATATCTCGTACTCCACCAGAATCAGAATATCTCATACTCCACCAGAGACAGGATATCTTGTACTCCACCAGAGACAGGATATCTCGTACTCCACCAGAGACAGGATATCTCGTACTCCACCAGAATCAGGATATCTCTTGTTGGATTTACGCTCCCACTTTGATGTCCGGTGGTGATATTTGACGCTCTCCTTCACCGAGGAAAATTTGTAAGGCCTTCTGGAGGAGGAACACACCCAGCTGTTGTCGCTGTTTGCTGGACCATGTGGTAGATACACCATAGTAATCACCTTTCTTCTTGTTGGTTAAGTTTGACAGACCTGAAAAATAAATCAACAAATAACAATTCTTGATTGGCTTTAAACATGTACTAAGTATTTCAATAATATAAATACATACTTGATTAAGTAAGTGTACATTTTTGAAACTGAGAAAATACCCATTTGGGCATCTATATTTATTAAAGGGTTAAACCTCAAAATACAAGTGAACTATTTTAAATTAAAACACTAATCCCGTGCGCTGCCATTTGCCAATGACTTTGCTCTGAAGAAAAATAAAGGTACATGTATATGTATGTCTTAATGGTGTTTTTAACAATATTCTTAATCTAAAATCATTAAAAGATTGTTAAAGGGGCATCCCGGGGAAGTCTACAATGAAGTTCTTGAATGTACATGCTGTCTGCACTACCAGATACATTTTCCTGGTATTTCAATATTCAAAGTCCAATCAAAATGTGTTTATTAGCCACTTGCAAAATTGCATTCCTCGGGAAAGCCCGATAAAAATAGCGCTGATCACGCGTCAGGTGACAGCGTTCTCGGTCAATTTGACGAAGGGGTCCAAGAGGGGACGCGTAATGTATATACATGTACGTCCGATGATGAACCAGACACAAAGTCCGTGTATAAATTTATTGAATCACATTTACGTTTAACAGTGTCATGTGGGTTTCCGATGATAACAACCATAGGGCAAACCTTAATTTCTGTAAAAAGTTATCTTCACGAATCCTCATTTAGAACCATTTCACAAAAGGTGTGCATGCATTGAAAAGTACAAAAATAAAATGAAATGATTCCGATTTTTTTATACAACTCGATGTCTTGAAGATTTTTTTTCAGATTATCTATATATTCATCTAAAATCTATCCAACTTTCAGCGTCAACATACTTTAACACTTACAATTATATATGTATGACGGAAGTCCGTGCACTCATATGACGAACCACGCACTAAACATGTAGAATACATCAAATTTGGAACTTGTCGAGAAGATAATTGTCCAATACTTAATCCATTTATATATGTTATGATTCATTTTACTTTTTTATGTAAATTTAAAGGTTCGTTAACTTTTTTAACACAACTGCAGACATGGGACATACATGTATATGATTTTTTTTTATGAATTAATGACTTCACTTATATAATGCATGTATTTTTATTCATATCAAATTTAATACCGGGGTCCAAACCCGATAATATTTGTATAATCCGTATTTTATAGATAAGGTATGACAAGAATTTTTTATCCGTACATGATGACATACATTTATTCATATTGTCCAAATTGAATCTGTATACATTAAACTCAATCGCCCTATACCGGCGTTTTACAACGTAACACCCCAATACGGTTTTTCTTGTATGTGAAAAGGTCTTCTCTTCAGCAATATAATTCAATAATGCCGTTTTACTGGAATATTATAAAGGGAATATTACAATACACGCTTTCAAGTTTTACACACGCATTTCATGTAACAGAGGAATGAAAGAGTTATCCCTTGGGAGGCCCCAAAACCAAATCAAAACTGTGTCACCGGCTATCCAGAAGAAAACTGTAACATGCAAACAATTGGGCTGTTAGTCTCTCCCTTGAATACTTCCCATCCCTCATTATGCTTCCGTAATATAATCCTTACGTTAAAGTTTGACCATTCGGCCACTTTTCGTTTGGTAGTTACATGTAGGTCACGCGGATCGCCATTTTTTGTTTACCGATGAAGCTTGTTATGCGCATGCGTTATCATATGTGATGCAAAAAAATTTACATGTCCAAATCGCTGATCAACGAATAGTGATTCCCTTTTTAAATTATTAATTAAAATTTTTGAGAACATATTTCAGCGTAAATCGCCCATTAATTTTCCACAAGAGTATACATTTAATTCATATATACAATAATTCTAAATAAGCATAAAAAAAATATAGTTTTACCTTGATGCCTCTTTAAAACCCCATTCAAAATTAATTGCCATTAAAATAGCATAACTTTAAAAACAATTTTATACCTCTTAATCTTGTATAAAGCTTTAAATGGCATTTTAAGAGATTAAAATGTAATTAAATTTGAATACGAAATTAATGACCCAGGTGTATGTAAATGTGGGTATTTGAACATTTGTAGGAATAAACAGTAACCAACTATTAAATCATCTATTAACGTGTACACATAAATATGTTGTGGCCACTTATATGTTATAATCTGATTTTAGTTTGTTTCTTTTTAATATTGTGATAATGTCCATAAAAGTGATTTAATACTTTAAATAAATTTTGACAATTTGCTGGTGTTTAGAATTCGGTGTTACACGTATTTGTAAAAGTGCATTTGTGGATATCTGACACAGGGCAAATATAGAAAAATTAAACCCCCTCCAAAAGAAAACTTCCATACAGTATTGGTACCACAGTAATACTTACCCAAAGCGTCCACCATACAGGCCTCGCGGGTGTAGGCCTCCACGGGTATCACACTCTGGAAACAGTGGAGTGATACCACACCCTCACCGGAACTCCAGATGTCTTGAATGTGTTCAATCTTCTCACTCACCTTTAGAAAATACCGAAATTAAGTTAATGTATATGTACAGAGCTTGATATGACTCATTTGTTGTGTACTTTACTATACCAACTTGAGTCTGTATTTCCTATTTATAATTCTGATTACCTTTAAATTCCATACATCTTTTAAAAGAAACTCAGTTCTTTTTAAGGATTTTCCTGAAAGCAAGAAATATGCATAATTTATATACCCTAAAACTTCCAATATTTGGGAGGATTTGAATTTTACTTAATTCACAAATGTATCAAAAAATTCGTGAAAATAAACAACTTTCCAGACAGAGAATTAAAAAAATTTTCACATGCAAAATTTAACAACTTTATAGTATTAAATATGTTTTAGGAAATATCTTAAATTTTTAAACACATTGTACTAACTTACGGTAAACTTTCTTTAATTCAACATATATATAATGCATATATAAGAGCTAGGTGTATCGTTAATATGTTTAATGTGATTTTTTTTCAGAATTTCTACAAAATGTTTCTAATAAAACCAGGACAAATCTGTTTTGACCTTGCATTGAATATCTGACAGTTCAATACAAAACTTTTCAAAATCTTACTTAACTCAGGAGGAAACTGAACATGCAGAACTTTGATTCTGAATACAATTACACATTTGAGGTTGTTAATTAAGCTTACTTTGGGTTTGGGTGATTTCAGCTGTTTGATGGCTTCATAGAGGTGACAGTATGGACGAGCCCGTTTACCCTTACCCACGTAAAAAATGGCTGAGATGAATGTCCTGAAAGTATCCAGGTCACCTGAAATACAAACACAGAATTGATATCATAGTTATAAAATACTTATCTCTGAAATAAAATATATAGTATAGAAAATGATGAGTTTGAATCCAGATGACAATAAATATCTATAATTACCTCAAAAGATATAATATATTACAAACCCTGATTACAAATTTATACAATCAAACTTGTATTAGGTGGTCACCCATGGGACCTACATAAATTGGCTGCTTAAGACAGATGGCCGCTTAAATCAGGTTCACCAGAAACTCACAACAAAGATAAAAGTTTTCAAAAATGTATTGCTTTGGAAAGAATTTTCAATCGTAATAAAAATGTGTATGCTACATTTGACATACAGTTTGTCATGTGCGTTCAGCTTGCATTTGCATCATGCATGACAGCAATTAATATTTTAGTGTGGCCGAAAACATTATCGTGAATAAAACAAATCATTAGACGATCAATGGTCTCATCTCTGATGTCTATTTCTATGAAAACTAGACGTGTGTGTGAGACATAAATGTTCCCATCCCCATATGAAATTAGTTCTTCATGCTTATTACATATGCGAAGTTTAATGACAATCGGATCAGTAGTTTTTTTTAATAATAAGCTGCTTATTACATTCCCATGGCACGGGAAGCGACCCGACCGGACAGACATGGGTAACACTATATGCCCCCCCCCCCCCCCCGATTTCATGACGGGGGCATAAAAGATGCTCAATGCTCAACATGGAATGAGATTATGACTATGGCCATGCTGCTGCATTACACGATGTTATACCTCCACTATAAATGAAGAGTCAAAATGGACAGGATTGGATTATCATATTTGGTTTAGCCACGATATTCTATTGACTTACCAAATATTGTACCTCTACATGCAGAATATTCTATATTTTAAAACCCCGATTCAAGTCAAAGATGTAGAAATGTAAATATTTTGGCTCAAGTATTTTAGGTAAATCGTCATAAGGTGATTGAAAGAAAAGACATCATATAACAATTAAAATTGTAATCTGGAGCATCTGATGTTTCATACAAAACATACACATCACTGGCATACAAACCATCATTACCTATACATACTTAGAGAGCAGCTTCTGTTCGGTAGGTTCTTTGTGATGCGTGGATCAAGCAGAAGGTAGTTAAAAGAGGATTTCATGGTGCCTTCTCTCCAGCGACAAGCACGCCTGGGATTCTGGAAGGCTGCCACCATCCTGGTTTCTAGGTCAGAAGCTATACTGCTGTCATATCTACCTTCTAGTGCTACATTCAAGGCACTAGAGTAACCTAATCAACGGAAATAATCAAAGTTAAGGGAAAGGTGTACACAATAACTTAACTTGATCTATAATAACCATATAAATGTGATATAACAGGAAATACTGAATAGGAAATGAACCTCAAAATGTTAACGGCAGTTTAACATTAACTTTTATGTTTCAATTCAACGATATTTAAATTTCTTTTTTAATTTTACAATCTGACCATATGTGTGCTACCTGTTAAACATACCATGGTGTTTACTATTAAAGATACCTGAGTTTTAACTGTTAAACGTACCATGGTGTTTACTGTAGAACATATATGGGTGTTCAATGTTAAACGTACCATGGTGTTTACTGTTAAACATATATGGGTGTTCAATGTTAAACGTACCATGGTGTTTACTGTTAAAGATACCTGAGTTTTAACTGTTAAACATACCATGGTGTTTACTGTTAAAGATACCTGAGTTTTAACTGTTAAACGTACCATAGTGTTTACTGTTAAACATATATGGGTGTTTAATACTGTTGAACGTACCTGGGTGTTTACTGTTAAACGTACCTGGGTGTTTACTTTACTGTTAAACGTACCTGGGTGTTTAATACTGTTCAACGTACCTGGGTGTTTACTGTTAAACGTACCTGGGTGTTTACTATAAACATACCTGGGTGTTTAATGTTAAACATACCTGGGTGTTTAATACTGTTCAACGTACCTGGGTGTTTACTGTTAAACGTACCTGGGTGTTTACTGTTAAACATACCTGGGTGTTTACTGTTAAACATATACCTGGGTGTTTAATGTTAAACATACCTGGGTGTTTACTGTTAAACATACCTGGGTGTTTACTGTTAAACGTACCTGGGTGTTTAATACTGTTCAACGTAACGTACCTGGGTGTTTACTGTTAAACGTACCTGGGTGTTTAATGTTAAACATACCTGGGTGTTTAATACTGTTCAATGTACCTGGGTGTTTACTGTTAAACATACCTGGGTGTTTAGTACTGTTCAACGTACCTGGGTGTTTAATACTGTTAAACGTACCTGGGTGTTTACTGTTAAACATACCTGGGTGTTTAATACTGTTCAACGTACCTAGGTGTTTACTGTTAAACATACCTGTGTGTTTACTGTTAAACGTACCTGGGTGTTTTGAAGTCAAAACTAACTGAGGATCACTCTCCGCACGTTTTAACTTTACCAGGTAGGTCTGCCTTGTACTGGGCGTCACTGGTCCAGGATTGTCTCCAAGGAGCTGTAACCTTTTACGAATATCATCGTTACTGAGACTTCTTAGACAGGGTGGGATTTCTTCATTATTCTCAGAACATATTTCCTGCAGATCTGAAGCATCACTTTTCCGTTCACGATTTTTACAAAGGGACTTCCAGTTGTATATTTGTGTGGCCTGGGAGTCTAAAGTTTTTGTCGTATTGGCGCTCTCCAGGGACAGACGCTGTATGGTGCTGCCACACTGTGACGGGATCCTTCGTTCCACTAACACAATCCCCTCCTCTGGGTCGCTGTACACATACTCCACTGTAGTAGCACTGTCTAATGACAGCCGTCCAAAACTTTGGTTCAGAATGTCACAATCTGTAATCGATGTCTGATCCTCATCATAAAGCAAAGTATCATCAGAATCAACAAGTCCAGAACCTCGAACATCTTCTGTAAAAGTCAACGTTTTAGAAGAACTTTCGGTTCCTGCAGGTTCAAGTCTAATGTCGTAAGAAATCGTGTCATCGAGATCTGTAAGGAGAGAATCATCAACAAGTTCTTTGAGTGATGATATTCGATTTTCAGAATTTTTCCTTGGATGCCTTTGACGGAAGCTCTCATCTAATGAAATCAAGTCACTGATGTTTTGGTCCACCGGCATGGAAGGGGGCTGCCAGATGTGGTTCTCCTTTGATTCAAGACTGATCTTTTGCATGTCATCCACCAGCTCCCTCTGTGGATCAGCACTGTTCAGCCAGTTCTGTACTTTTCTCTCACACCTGACCTTTTGTCTGTTGAGATTCTGTAATGGTGAACTTTTTTCATCGTTTACTGCCGTTCTTCCTCGAGCCTTGTCACAGTTTCCACACGTTGTGTTGTTTGATCTTGCTGAAGCTATTGGAGAGCTGTTTCCAAGGGTTCGGCCAGACTCTTCCAAAGTTGTTGTATTTTTCTGTTTCTGTTGATACGCATATTTTACAGGAAACACTTTATCCTCACCATTTGACAGGTTTGGAGATTGCCTATTCACTGTTCCATAGCATGATTTGTTTTCTTTGAGCCACATACCTGATTGTTCTCCGGTAGATTTTCCACATGAACCATTTCCTCCATGTCCACGATGTTCATTCTCATTGGAACATTTCTTGCCTTGAGTAAGATTCTGCCTGTATAGACAGCCAGACTGTCTAATAGGAGTGTTTTCACTTCTTTTCATAGATTGATGTTGTTCGGGAGAAATAGAAGACTGTCCACTTTCAACTTTCATGCTAGACTTTAGAAATTGGCTATTCTGCAGGTGCGAGTCACTCGATTGGCAGTTCATCTTTCTAAAGTATTCCTGGCCAACGGAAGACTCTGGCTTTCCAATTACTTTTTCTTCCAGAGTTTTAGAAATGACTTTGTGAAGAGTTGTCTGCCCCTGACTGCTTGCCGGCGCTGTGTCGCTGCGAGTAGGACTTGGTCCACTAGAGCAGGAAAGGAACGTGTCCTCATCCGTAGAACTGGTCAGCGAATCATTTAGAACTGAATTCCAGGGCAGAGTCTTGGTCAGTTCGTCTGCCCAGTGCACATGGCACGAGTCTTGAACAAATCCGAGGTCATTTGTATCTGCTTGACTTGAAAGGTCAGTGTCTCGACTTTGATTCTTCTGCTCCAGAAAGGGGTGATCTGAAATCATAATTTATAATGCAAAAGATAAAATCATAAATAATATTGCCAGTATTACAGTTATATATAGGATCTTACATGAGTGTCGATGTAATATGGAATTTATTAAACGAGTTCAATAATATAATACCTGGTATGTTACAAGCCTTTAGGCGAGTAAATATTAAATTTTTTAACAAGTTTAATAAATCCCATATTACATTGACACAAGTGTAAGATTCAATTTATCACATAACTTATATTTTTGACAAAATACACCAAAACTCTCAAATTCATTCTCTATAAGAAAGGCAAATTTCTACTTTGACGGTAAGATTTTCAATACTGAGACAATCATATTATGTCATAAAGACGTCATTTGTTTATGACGTCACAATAGTGTAATTACATGAGTGTAACACCATTTTTATGACATGGCCCTATGACATGACTGAGCAGGTCAGTTATGTGATAAACATCTTTTTGGTGACGTAGATAAGAACACAACACTGTGCATGTTCAATTAAAAATCTGATTTATCCAATTGCTCCATTTTAAAATGCACTTTTAATCATGACTTTGCATTCTTCAAAAGGTGCCGTTATAGTCATTAAAGGGTTTTGGCCACGATTTTGAAAATCTTGTAAAAAGTTATGGAACTTATAGTACATTTTAATAAATACTGATTAGCCCATCAACGAGCAATCGATTGTGTCCCGGGATCTAGATATTGACAGTCAAAGTTGACCGCTCCCGACTGGCGAGAATTTTAATGAGCTGACCAGTCACGTGGTACCTGTGACGTCATTGAAGCACAACTGATCGACTCAGGTAAAGTGATCAGTGGTACATTGACGAAGAAAGTTTAGTAGAATAATGCCTATTGATTTCGACATGTAAGTCGATCTTGATTGTTGTTTAATTCTATTGATTAACAAATAAAATACCTTGAAAAAAATATAGATATGTAATTGTAAACTTAAGAAAGGAAATAGGAAATGCCATTTAAAAACATCGTGTTGTGAGTGTGTATTACACATCCATCACATCCTAACAATAATGCTTCTACAAAGGACCACGGAATTAGTAAAGCCTGTGAAAGGACTATATGATTTTTACAGACACGTTACAAATTGGTTTTATAGATAGTATATGAAAACAGTAGCAACAGAGGTATATTACGGACGGAGCCATTTTCTTTAAATAGCAGGGTTTTTTTTCAAACGTTTGATTGTATAGACTTTATTAAGCTGGAATTAAATTAAAACAGCATACAGTGCTGAATCATGAATATGTATTCCAAGTTATACCCACAACATGTAAAATCTTCCTTGATTGCATATTATATGTAGTGTCCGGTAATATACTCCGTGTTAGATCTTGGTGGTTTCATTTTTTGAACTGTGCACGTAAACAAACAATTTCTGTCTGATTTCAATAAAACAGAAACTGTCACAAATAGATGTGAAAACATGACAGTCTGAATTATTTGTGTTAAATTGAAATATTGTTTAAAATTTGGACTGAAATCGGTTTGCAAAAATAAAAAGCTCTTCCTGACTTTTTTATTTCCCTTAATTCAGTAACACACCAGCCTATTTGTGTGGAATAATTATAAATATTTTCCAAGGATAAAGTCTGGTCATGATTCAAACAAATAACATACGCTAATGATTATTGAAACTTTTTTTGAAAAATTGTTCTCCTATGATTACTGCATACATTTTTACAGCTCTTAGTCACCCAGTTTTGGGTTGAAGTGGTTACAGTTTGAAATAATTACTCTCAATCCTAGTGCAGAAAAATACTGTGCCATATTCTTTGAATTGTACTAGAAAAGGCACAGGATTCTAGATATACGTGAAATTCAAACGCGATAAATAAATGAATTTTGTTAGGCTCACTCTAGTTGGTGATATTCATTTCAACTAGGACTTAAATCATTAGACGAGTTAAATCTTGTTTTTCATACAGTTTTCATAAACAAGATCTGGATAAATTGGGGTTTATACCTGAAAGTAGAAGTGTGTCACATTAACGCATCTAAATTCTTGGATCCGCCCTGAATATACATCATAAATCTAAGGACACATATACGTTCCTGATAAATCCAATAACCAAATGTTTATGTTGATATTTTAAAATACGCAATAACTTTTTAAAAAACGTCATAGTATCAGCATCACCATTTTTACAAAAATAATAAAACTTTAAAATTTTTTAGAAATTTCAGAACATCGTATATATGTAATGCAAATATAGTTTAACCTAATTAACAGTGTCAAGTTTTGCCAAGATTACTAGCCTAATGTTAAATACTGATGAAATATTGTTAGATTCTGTTGAAAACTCCTTTAATCCTTTTTAATAAATAGTTTTTCTTCCAACACTGGGGACGGCTAAGGATAAAAATTATTGTGCCGGTGTATATTGCTATTTAGAGGATCGGTACTTATATTAGCATGAATGCCCTTCGAATTCACTGGCCATGTCATTCACACCTCTTGGTAATTACAGGGCAATTAGTACACCTGCCACAACTCACAGGTAGATACTACAAATGCCTTTTGGCTAGTATATGTATGACAGGTAATTAAGGCTACAGGTACATGTAATTAACATAGCTGTAAAACCAGATTGTGTAAATTGTATCACTGTCTCTAAGCTTGGAGTTGCCGAGACGTCACGGACTAGATTATAATTGAATGCAGTTTATGTAAAAATCGGAATTAGATAAGTTTTATTTTTCTGACAAGATCATTAATGACGATTGATAATTTTAACCACATAACATGTATTGGTTGCTGTCTTTACTTACACCAAAAAATTAGATAAAAGTCAATCTTTAAACTCACAGATAATACATAAATATGTAATGGGCGTGTACAGGTATCGGATACGTTGTGCCTCAATGACGTCACACATCACGTGACCTAGAATCCCGGTCAAAATATGCATATTCACTAGGCTCATAGAAATGGGGCGTCACCTAGCTTGCCTACTTTCCCAAGACCGAGGGAGATGGGGTATCGGTCACTACACGTATTGTTGCATCAAATGAGATCAAAATATGAAATTATGAAAAATCGTGGCCAAAACCCTTTAACGTCAATGTATTATTTCATTTAAATATTCATCTGCCTTTCTATACAACATATAAGCAGGAAGAGAGACTAGTGATGGCCGAATTAAGGGATCATAGAAAGCAACATGTTGTCAGGATATTGATGAATTATAAAATCAATTTGAAAGTGACAAAACACTGACTGGTGCTATGCATGAACTTAAACACTATTAAATGCTTTATGTCCTTTGTCTCAAAATCTCTTTAACCAGAAGTATGAAAAAATAGCCTTTAGCGAATATTACTAAAATGTTTTTCAGGCTAGAGCACTCTGTAGTCTGTAGTGAGCACAGTCAACATGAGATGACATCACAGTTCATATGTGTATACATTGTATCATGTATGTATAAGGTACATGGTGTCAGAGGTAACACCAGGCTTTTTCACTACTTTGGGAATGGGTCCCATGGCTTTTGAAACTGGAAAAAATGTGTGGTAAAAAGTAAAATTTGGAAAAAAAACAGACATCATGCGATTCTTGGTAAAAATTAAACCAAGACACAAATATTGCTTTTTATGCTACGATTGAGACGAGGGTTAGAAACAAAACATAGAGTCGAGAGGATGGTTATATCCGAAATTTTTAAAAATACATTTTCTTTATTAGCAGCGATTCAATTATTGAGAATTCTTGAAGGTTGAATTGTGGGGAAAAAATTTGCCTTGGGGAATAGGGCTGAATTTTTTCCAAACTGGCCCCCCAAAAAACCCTGTGACATCACAGTAAATGTGTACCTAGTAAAGTGATGTCATCAATATATTATGTGTACCATAAATATATGGGCGGTCAGGTGGTGCAGTCGATAGCATATTTGCCTTTCACCAAGGCGGCCAGGGTTTGATTTCCCGACTGGATGTGAAAAGGTATGGGGTCACCTGCCCAACGTGGGTTTTTTCCGGGTTCTCAAGTTTCCTCCCACTATAAGACCCCTCGCGCACCAACATCCAGGCCAACAAGAGTGATTTATAGAAGTTTGAGAACTTGGTAAATAATTGTTGCAATATAAATAAAGTTTACATATGTGAACCTTGTTAAGTGACATCACAAAACATGTGTACCTAAAGAGTGACGCCACAATATATGTGTACCTGGCGAGGTGACATCACAGAACATGTGTACCTAAGGTGTGAGCCACAATATTTGTGTACTACCTGGCGAGGTGACATCACAGGAGTAATGTCTGTGCCCAGTCAAGCATGAATTAAGGTGTTGGTTGATCTGGTCAGTATACGTGCTTCCCTCCTGGTCAAAAGCCCATTCTAGGAAGTCATCCAGATAAAGGGGGTCATCTTCCATGTTTTGGTAGATATTGTCTCGGTTCACATGACTTCTACCATTTGTTTGTAAATGGAAGTCATCACTACTTTCACCTGCAATTGTCAACAAATATAAATGTATTGAAACATTACTTATGACAAACTGTCCTCTACTATGATAAAAAAACTGAACCGACCTGTTGAAATGATATCTAAATAATCTGAAAGTCTCTTATAGCATGATGCCTGAGGGCTATTCCAGTAAAATATCTACCCCACCCTGTGACTACAGGTTTTGGAAGGTAGGGATTTTTTGAAACTCGGTTTGGCTGTAGTTGAAGATTTTGTCATTGGCAAAATTAATATTTGTCACTTAATATAGTGGTACTGATAAGCAACTTTGCAATTTAATATTGGTAACAAGTGCTAATTGTAATGGGGTACCATTACAGATGTCCCCCAAACTACCCCTTTGGTCGGAACTGATGAGCCCAATGAACTCACAATGGAAATATAGCTGACACCCCATATATCAGCGGTCATGTTGACGAATTAGGAAACGGAGGTTACGACAATGTCCATGGTGTCCTACTACAGTTATATATAAAATTTCATTGAAATCGGACAATATATAAATTTCGACCAATCAGAAGCCAGGAAATAGCGGCCATGTTGACGAATCACGAAACGGAGGTTACGACAATGTCCGTGGTGTCCTACTACAGTTATATATATAAATTTCATTGAAATCGGACAATATATAAATTTCGACCAATCAGAAGCCAGGAAATAGCGGCCATGTTGACGAATCACGAAACGGAGGTTACGACAATGTCCGTGGTGTCCTACTACAGTTATATATATAAATTTCATTGAAATCGGACAATATATAAATTTCGACCAATCAGAAGCCAGGAAATAGCGGCCATGTTGACGAATCACGAAACGGAGGTTTCGACAATGTTGTTGGTGTAATACTACACATATATATTAAATTTCATTGAAATCGGACAATATATAAATTTCGACCAATCAGAGGCCTCCATTTTCGTTTCGGTGGCAACCAAACTTTACAAAAATGTTACCATGTTATTCAGCATCCCTTAAAACACCCATGTACCAATTTTTACTGAAATAGGAGACTGAATTTTGAAAACCGGAAATTAGCTCTGGCGGCCATCTTGGACTTCCGGTCGCGAAAAAACAACCCATTTTCACACACCCCGCCCCTAATGAGTATGTGTGTGAAGTTTCGTGAAGATCCGTCCAGTAGTTTTTGAGAAAACGGTCAGAAACCTCCGCGGCGGAAGAAAGTGGAAGAAACAAGAATAATAATAATAATAATAAGTGCTAATTGTAATGGGGTACCATTACAGATGTAATGGGGTACCATTACAGATGTAATGGGGTACCATTACAGATGTCCCCCAAACTACCCCTTTGGTCGGAACTGATGAGCCCAATGAACTCACAATGGAAATATAGCTGACACCCCATATATCAGCGGTCATGTTGACGAATTAGGAAACGGAGGTTACGACAATGTCTTTGGTGTCCTACTACAGTTATATATAAAATTTCATTGAAATCGGACAATATATAAATTTCGACCAATCAGAAGCCAGGAAATAGCGGTCATGTTGACGAATCACGAAACGGAGGTTACGACAATGTCCGTGGTGTCCTACTACAGTTATATATAAAATTTCATTGAAATCGGACAATATATAAATTTCGACCAATCAGAAGCCAGGAAATAGCGGCCATGTTGACGAATCACGAAACGGAGGTTACGACAATGTTGTTGGTGTAATACTACACATATATATTAAATTTCATTGAAATCGGACAATATATAAATTTCGACCAATCAGAAGCCAGGAAATAGCGGCCATGTTGATGAATCATGAAACGGATGTGACGACAATGTTGTTGGTGTCATACTACACATATATATTAAATTTCATTGAAATCGGACAATATATAAATTTCGACCAATCAGAGGCCTCCATTTTCGTTTCGGTGGCAACCAAACTTTACAAAAATGTTACCATGTTATTCAGCATCCCTTAAAACACCCATGTACCAATTTTTACTGAAATCGGAGACTGAATTTTGAAAACCGGAAATTAGCTCTGGCGGCCATCTTGGACTTCCGGTCGCAAAAAAACAACCCGTTTTCACACACCCCGCCCCTAATGAGTATGTGTGTGAAGTTTCGTGAAGATCCGTCCAGTAGTTTTTGAGAAAACGGTAGGAAACCTCCGCGGCGGAAGAAAGTGGAAGAAACAAGAAAAATAATAATAATAATAATAATAAGAAACCGAGCAAAAACAATATGTCCCCCCACTTCGTTTGGGGGACATAATAACTTACATGGCTTGTAGATGATTTTGGGCTGCCTGGAGCTGTCAACATCCGGGGATAGTAACAGTGTACAGAACTCTAGAAGTTGTACACAAGTGGCATGTCCGTAGGTGTTAGCACTATCTAAAACACTGCTTCCGTCCTGAAACGTACAAAATGTGTCGTTTACGGATTTATAGAGATTCTCTAGTTCATACATTGGTATGTGAAAGAGACTTGGAAGTTTTATAAATACTGGTTTTATTAAACAAATTAAAATTGAATTTATATTCTTCTGAAACAAATGAATATTCGATATTTTAAATGAACAAATAAAAACAAAATTCAGGAGTTGAGACAATTTTTTCCATTTTGAAATATGGTTGTTTTCTTATTTTCAATTATTTATAATTCGTCATAATTATTTATTAGTGGTATTTTCCTATAAATTTGGGATAACTCTAGAAGACAACACTTTCTTCATACCCTAAAAACAATCTATCAAGCCACAGTTTCATCAACCATTACATTCCTTAACTTGAAATCTCCATAGAAGGGGAAAAGTTAACTTATTCAGTTAGATAGTTCTTCTCATTTCATCGACAAGATTGTACACACTGGGCCTTCAGTTTAGTTTTGACTTTTCCAGGAGGTGCAGATAGCAAAAGTGAACATAACTCCTGGATGTTGTGGGTGAATTGTATGGACACTTCTTCTCATTTTTTTTAATATGGAGATGATATGTTGACAGATCTACAATTATAAAAGACTTTTGAAATCACTTGTCTCCTTGGACAATGCAAAGACTACAAACCTGATCCCTAGCTAGAGGGTCACCACCGTTCAGTAACAGCAGGCGCAGGCTATCCTGATCCCCCCATGTTGCAGCCACATGCATGGGGGTTGTACCATCTACTGACCTATAGGTGAAAAAAAAAATCAGTTAACTTCACTAATACACCTTTCTCTAAGTATATAAGATGTTGTATCATTATATAGAACATTAATACAACCAATGTTTAACTAATTTCCATTGCTTGAATACATATATATCAGAATATTGTGTTGCATTTGCTATAACACTAAAACACATTGCAGCTATAGGCATCAACGTCGTTTGAATGGCAGCTCTCAATATTCAAGAATCAGAAGTTAATATACATAGTACAGGGTTTTTGCTGGGTCCTTTTCAGTTTCTATGCTTGAAAAAGATATAGGGATGGCTTCAACGCAAACCCTGTAGTATATATTTCAGGTCAGTTGGAATTAATTTCATAAAAGATCATAATATTGACAACTACATGTAATATTATACACTTGTATATATATATATATACATAATTCAAATTTTTTATACCAGTTATTTGATTGTTTTTAACATGCTCAAGAAAATAGCCTGTATAAAAGATGATCTTTACACAACATTGTAAATACTGTACCTTATGTTTGGGTCTCCACCATATTGGAGGAGGAGTTTTGTCGCATTCAGCCCAAGTCCAGATGCGATATGCATGCAAGCCACACCCTCCACGGGAAGCACAGTGTTTGGATTGCAGGTACCCTCATTTAATAAATGCTCCGCCTCTCTGAAATGTATACGATGCATTGTAATTTATTGTTGTTTAAATATCAATTTTATAACTTCTAAGTAGGTAAAATGGACTTAAATGATATTGTTCATACATACAGTATGTAGGTCTGCAATTACTTCTTTATGTAAAAAATGTGTTTATCAGGAATCTGATATAAAATTCATTAAATAATCATAAAGCATATAATAAAACTGCGCCAAAATCCCTCGACAAATATTAATAACGGAAACTATCTGACTAAAATCATATCTTGATCTTCGCGATGTACATGTTCTGTCAACTTCTCTTTGCTGCATCAAGATCTGACAGAATCTCATACGGGTGATCAGGTCCTGGTGACCTTTTGCATTAGCTAATCAAATGACTACTTCGAATTCAGAATCTGAAATTTGAATGGTTTAATTGAGATGAAAAAACTCACATAATCCTATCTGTGCGTTTGATCATTTTGTCACATCAAGAAAAGGTACATATTATGAAAAAAATGGCTTTGTGCAGATGACAGCTGTGTCCTGTCATCAATTAGAAAATTGTACTAGCTATATAGAGAGTGACGTATGGAGACAATCGACAGATGTCACCAGAACGTGACCTCTTATGGAATGTTTTCCGATCCTTGTAAAACGGAGTGAGATAAAGGATCTGCATTTAAATCAGAATGTATGTTTGTTACTAGTACAGGTGCTTGTGGACATGAATGGGACTTTTTTCATTGAAAGTAGATCTAGAAGGTAATATACATATACGGCTACTCTACATGGGTTGTTATTGTGAACTTAATAAATTAGTACTATATTATTATTAAACACCGTATATGTAGGCCTATATTACCGATCGATCTACTCTCAATAAAAAAATAGTCACATATTCATGTCCACTGTTGTAAGCATCACCTGTGGTCAAAACAGTTGACCGCACGGTCTTCAAACACTGCAAAACCCATGGTAGGCTACTTCAAAAGTACACTGGTCTAAGACACTTACGCCGATGTTTTTCGGCATACAATTTAAATTAACCAGAATGTTGCCTCTTTTTTTTTGCATGTTGTCGTTTTGACATTTGTTTGATTTGATCTCTACTGCAGTATGTATACTGTAGTAATTACGTATACTCATTTTGTCAGTTTCATCTGGATACCCTCGACAGTATGATAGGCTAGTTTAAGTTTGGTATAACTCAATTCATAATAGAACCGTAAACATGTGGTCTAGCGAAGAGAAATGCATACATTAAGTCCTCGGAGTTGAGAGCCCCAAACAGCCTGTGTGTTATTGTTTCGTCCGCCATTTTAAATCTCCCCGCTTTGTGTCACGTGACTATAATATGGTGGGACATGCGAAAATCTAGCATCACTGGAGATCTAGGGATCAGTTGGCCATATTTTATTTTTACCCTTTAGATTTTTACTTATATTTTCATATATATAGTGTGCAATTTTAACAGCGGATACAAGCCAAGAATAATATTTTAGGATTTACAATATTGTGCAGTGTATAGAGTTACTTCCCTTGCAATATATTGGTATCACTAAAATCCAAGTACCGACTTCAAGCGTCTTGGTATATAGAGGCTATTAAATGGATTCCCGTTTAATATCACATATATTTCGCGAGTATGGCAGATTTTTTTTTATATTTTCACGAGTACGTAGCACGAGTGAAAATATATTTAAAATCTGCCATACGAGTGAAATATATTTGAAATTTATTGGGAAGCCATTGAATTTTCTTTTATTTCATTTTCAACCTGTATAGTTTAAAGGTGTTATTGAAGAATAACTTCCAAATCCAGATTGTTGTGTAGATGTTTTATTGGCGGAAATGGTAGCAGTGATTCTACTAAGTCCGGGATCCGACTGATGAACATTACAACTGTACAGGTATTTATGTAAAAACCTAAGCCGGTAGGCCATACATACATGTAATACTCTCATTTTAAAATATTTATATACACTGTTTCCTAAGATTAATTAACAAACACTTATTAAAACTTATTATTCTTCACTCGTCCCATTGTACAAAAAATGATTTCAAATTGGTTATAATTTGATATCATTTAATAAATGAAAGGACTAATCTTTAAAATCAAAATTATTAAACTTGATGTACACAAAATTACTTTTAAATTTATATAAGAAAACTTTTCATTTACTGAGGGTTCATTTGTCGCTTTGTACAAAATTTAATAAAATGTATATGACAACTACTGTTATTGATATATAAGGTACAGTAATACTCTAGGTATATACGAAAAATATTTTACTTGATACATGTCTTATATAAGTAGACATGAAACGAAATACAAGTAATAACACATTACAAATGTATAGTATATGAAATATAAGTATTGTGATACGAAAGAAATGAAAATTACCAGGCATTAAAATAATATTTGCTAAAATATGTAACACAATACGTCATATAGAGAAACATAGACAAAATGTGGTAATATATTAATCAAAATATAGTGAACCGAAAGTCAGTAATAAAATGAAAACACGGTACTGATGAAATTTTACATAGGAAAGTCACTGATCAACATATGCTGCGGTGTAGTGATGAAATATATGAACTTGCGTTTGATGTACAACCATCTTTTATAGCAAGCATGATATTCTCGCACAAAAAGGCTGAGAAGAAATATATATAAAATAATGTCACAGAGTTCCATAAAAACTGAAGTTGTCGACGAATTTCCGGACGTAGAAACATTAATTACAGAAAACTTCTTTCCCTGGCAGTAGACTGCATCAGGTACTTTATTCAAAATCCGTAATATTACATCACAAGGATGAGTTCTGGATAAAAGTTGAATATCTTCTTTCCTGGCATTAGGCTGCATCAGGTGTTTCTACGCCGTAGTCTTGCATCTTGTATGTATATATATATGATGAAATTCCTGATTAGGGAACGTAAATTCATTCTTCTTCCTGCATCAGGTGTTTCCTAATCCGTAGTGAATGTTGTGTAGAAATATGTCGCGTGAGTACGGAGTTTTATAACTTTATATTGTGCGTGCGTTATCACGTCACATACTCCGACTCAGACATATTATGTAAACGTATACTTGTATAAAATAGAAAGTCTCTTCTGTTAGAGGAATGTAGTAGCAGGAACTCTGTAAATTCCCAAATTTCTGATTTCATTTTTAGAATTTGCGGTTAAAACTGATCGGGATGGAGTTCCTAATGCTTATAGAATATTAATACGCCACAGGATGAAGTTCTATTTTTGGTTCAAAATATAGTAAAAATACAAAAACATATTAATAAAATCCTTTAGATATCTATTTATTTCCAAAATACTATAAAGATTTTTTAATTTCCTTACTTTATATGATTTAATTCTAGAATAACGAAAAAATAGTACACAAATAGTGGGCAATGATATCGGACCAAAACTTATATCAGCATTAGTGATGATATAAGCAGTGATGATATAAGTTTTATCAAGCTGATATTTTCTGATATTTCACTGGTAAAAGTGTAATAAAAAATAATACCAATTCATCCAGAGAAGAAAAATTTTCTTTCTATTTAAAAAAAAAAAGTAATTTCAAATACACCGAACCTACAACTGTGTCGAACATATAGCATGCAAAGCATTTTTTTCTGATACTGAGATTCTTTATCTTATCACATATAAGGTTACGTCTGATCTTAGGGACATTTATTTCCCCAAATATCTCTTTAATACGATAATGTAGCAATTTTTCTAAGGAATTTTAAAATGTTTGAAGCTTTTGATATAAGCAATTGCATTAGATCATACATATTCGTAAATTCCCTTTACATGTTATAATGTTATATTCTAACTTTTATCTCGGACTTAGATAGCAAATTCAGTGCTTTTATTAACCGATAAAAAAAAACGATAAAAAGAAATGAAAATGGAAATAGTAGATATATAAACCATAGGAAAGCCACACCATCAATACAAATTTAATAACATATTATATGAATACTGTTATAGATAGTGCAATACATAGTGTGAAAAAAGCCTTTGAAGATATACCGAGGCGTTAACAAAACTGTAATCAAGTTCGATTAAACAAGGGACAAAATATGAATAATGAAAGATAATTTATACTGAGACCCTTCAAAAAGTACATAAGGATTGGAATTCATTTTCTTTTAACTTTAAAAGTGCTATGAAAGGTTAGCCGTTACATCCATTTTGCATGAAGCCCGCTGACCTTTCATAACACTATGAAAGTTTAAAACAAAAATGACTTTCAAACCATATATTTACATTTTTACTATAGAACAATTGCTTAATTTCATTTATATGTTTTACAATTATAGTTTATTACCTGCGTTTGTATATGCGTCGTCATTTAAACGACTTTAGTGGAACAGACCAGTTTGAATAAAAATGGCGCTAATTATAATAATTAGTCATTTGAGCATTTGAAGCAGGGGCGTTCTCCAGATAAACAATCATGTTGGCCTAACATCTATTTATCTGTCACCCAAATTGTATTCATATCGACTGTAATCTTATCTTGTAATAGTTCAATGCTTAAATGAAAGGCATTTTGTTTGCAATGTTAATATAGTGGGTTGCAGCGCAAATATAAATATAAGAGGATAAGAGCAAGTGATCCGGAAGAGTAAGCGTCTACTGCTTCATCAACGACACAAGTCGTGTAAATCTTGGTCACATCAAAATAAACGTCAAGTCCTCAAAATGAGAACCGAGTCATCATTCTCAATCACAACAAGTAAGTACACCAATGAGCATATTCAAAACCGTCAACTTTCATATCATACAAGGATAAAAAATATGTTCGATGAGTCCAAGATGGCAACCATGATGATGATGGGCTATGATGATGATTTATTGTAAATTGAATCAATTTTGTGATTGTACAGATAATGATGATGATTTAAAGTGGACCTGATGATAAAGATGATGAAGATGATGATTGATGATGATCATGATCATGATGATCACGACTAACCACAAGTGGATTTAGGTTGTGTGCGTAAGAATGCGTTTCCATGTATAACAAATGTGATGTCAAATGGAAAAATAGACGAAACATATTTGAGGTAGGGGGCTAAAGATTGATCAGAAGATCTTTCGAGTTTTTCCAAATCCACTACCCATAATTTCACTTTTAAGGTACATATAGCCCGAGCTTCCTCTGGTTCCGAAACCATGCATAGACATTCGATCATATATTATCTGTAAAAAAAAATATTTTGAAACTTTATAATATGCCTGCTTTCACTTCTTCATGCTACTGTTGGTGTATCTATCTGTTGCAATGCCTTTGTCTAAGGATTCTACTAGTTAAGGTATGATAACACGAACATAATCCATCGTCCACGTTTGCCATCTTATGGATGAACTGAACTACATTTGTAACTGATATCACCAACGGTGGCGACATTGCGCTCCTGACGACATTCCTAATCCGAAGGCTTCTGATCATATTTAGCGGATAGTCATGACCCTTCGGACTAAATGCATCAAATAATATTCAGAAACAGTAAACTTACAATTATATTTTAAAAGTGTTAAAAACATATCATCATTTGAATATAAACACTCGATCCTGTCTGGCGCCTCTGGACCGATCTGTAACTGTTCAAAATGATGAACGTATCCTAATGTTCTTTTTTCACAAATACATTCGTATATTGTCTCGAGCCTTCTCAACTTTTTTAATTTGCCCACAATTTCCGTTATATCCAAATCTTAATTGTACACCAATAATTTTTAAACATTTATTATCATTATTGTTTTAATATATAAAATTGATAATAATTTATCTTGGTCTGATCACATCATATTTATAATTTCAAAAATAAACCGTGGCCTCGGGTTACTCAGACGTATACGTCAATACTTACCACTCCAAGCTAGACTTAAGTTCTACCATGCATGTATTTTTCCACACTTTGTGTACAGTTGTACTGTATGGAGTGGATGCTCTTTAAACTTAATTCAAAAACTGTCCAAAGCACAGAAACAAGCTGCAAGATTGATTTTAGATGCCCCATTCGACACACCATCAGTCGAAATGTTTTCTTTGTTGCATTGGCTACCGATTCGGGATTATTTCAAATTCAAAAGAAGTGTAATGATGTACAGGTGTGTCAACAATTTAGTTCCACAATATCTTTCAAACCAGATTTCTTTTTCAAATGACAGACGTATACCAGGTCATCTTCCCAAAAATCAGTAATAGTACCGAAACACAGTACTACATTTTATGCAAAACATTTTATTGTGGAAGGGAGCCAAATCTGGAACAATTTACCAGTTGATACAAGACTTTCAGGATCCCTCCCTACTTTTAAACAAAACTTGATGGGAAGCAAGTTCAGAACAGCTTAAATCTTTTATTTTTAACGAAGATTTTTCAGGTACATAATTTATTGTTTTATTTGTGCTATATTAGCATGTATTCTGTCAATTTTTACACTTTGCTACATTAGCATATATGTATATTAGACATTCTGTCATTTACTGAATACCTTATGGTTAAGCATGGAATTGTATGTCTTTGCTTCTGTGATAATTTTATTATATGTAAGTGTTACTTTTTTGTGTTAATAGTCTATTTATGACTTTTTAGCTTACCATGTTACTTTTTACTGCATCTTGAGCTAATATCTTACTGCATACTTAATACATTAATTTATTGACTGTGATATAGCATTGTTTTAACTAACATTTTTACTAACAGAGGACCCTGTGGAAGATTAGCTTTGCTAAACAGGTCTTTTATCCTCGGAAAATAAAGTTTATTATTATTATTATTATTATTATTATTATTAATATTGAGTGTTTGATGCAAACAGGTTCGGTGCAATCAATATATGCCCCTTTGGTATTGATCAATTCATGACCAGTAATCACTGAAAGAATTAAACTTCCCTCGAAAATTAAACTACAGACTGATCTAAACTACGTGTAAGCACCATGTCACAAGACAACGGTTAAGACCAAATTAAGGTGCATTGCTTCAATAAGTAAAATACGAAACGTACATCATTGTGAAATGGCAAGCTGTCTACATATTTCAATTTCAAAATTAATTTTGGATTTGACAATAATATTCACACTGTAAAAAGTCCTACATGGAAGAAACAAATAATGGGTTATTATATATATAATTATGTCGATTTAGAATCCCTGCGCATTATATTTGTTGAGGTTAGAAGATACAAGAATGATCCCTCGGGACAATTGCCACTGTCATAAATGTGATGATCAAAGTAATATATTGATATGACGTAATTCGTTTTCTACTCAAATGTAGAGCAGTTGAAAAACCATTTTTCAAGAAGCATTTGTTACTTGTATTAGCCCCCTTAAATAATTGCTGTAATAAATTGTTCATGTCAAAACTTTAATTTATTGGCCTAATTATGAAGTGAAGCTTATATGGTTGATACTAAAAACATTACAATATTACAATCTCATGGAAAATATTTAAATGAAAATTTCCTATTAACCAAAAATTTGTGAAATAATGTATACGTAATATTAAATACTATTGTGATAATGTTTGTAATTTACCGGCCTAAGGGAGACAACTCGTGATTGTTTTTGTAGTGTATTTCGTGAATGTTACCAAACCATCCATGTAATCATGATTTTTTTTCTTGAACTATACCCCGTTTGGGCCCATGATTGGATCATGGAACTAGATTATCTAAGTCCGTTACTGGAGAAATAACATTTATATCTTGAATGCATTTTGGTTGTTTTCGGTAACTTTGGCTAGCGACGCCATTCAACTCACAAATTATTTTGCAACTTCCGGCCGCCAAAACATGAAAAAACCTCAAAAACGTCGCTGTAGGCCTTTAGACTGAACACTAAAATGACGAGTCTTCCAAATTTCATGAACGATCAACACCAAGAAGTAAGATTGTTTGTTGAACAATATTTTTATGTCTTTAAAAAATATTTAGTCTAACATATGCATGTTATCGACTGATAACTGACTTCTCCGATTCATTGCACTTGACAGGTTGGGTACAACGGTGCATATGGGTAATAGGCCTAGTCTACTCCAACTATGTTCGAGGTTTAACACGGCGAGATATTTTTTGACAGGCGCCGTGTAACGGCAAAATCATATCCGATAATAAAAAGGCCGACCAGCGGCCTCTTATGTTATAGGAGTAGGTAATAGTCCTGCATTTGGGTATCAGTTACCTATTTCAGTAACACATTTGTTACTCATATGGGTTATAATGTGAAATAAAAACACAAAGTCCTTTTAAACTCATCTTTTTTTCACACAATCTGATAAGTAATGCAACATGTTGCATTTGACTTGTGCACCAAAAAATATAAATTCTGTTGCCTATTTTTTCTAAAATTGACAAACAATATCTTGACTTGGTTCTCTATAGACTCCATAGTGCTTATAATTAGCCATTGAGGGCATGCAGTGCATATATGCCATAGGTAAACTGGCATTCTATTTATAGCTCCACTCTTCACAACAATATAAGAAATGAATACATTTTGTCACTTTTTTAAAAAGTTAGACAACATTATTTACACTTTTTTGTGCACAAATTAAATGCACCTTGTTGTATTGTTCGATTAGGTGTAAATAATGACACCCTTTTTTACTCAAAGAGTTTAAAAGGACTTGATGCATTTTTATTTCGCATTATTATTACCCATATGAGTAACAAAATTGTTACTGAAATATGGGTAACTGTTATCCAAATGCAGGACTATAACCTATATGCGCTGTTGTACCCAACCTGACCAGCAGGATAGGAAAAAATCCAGGACCTTCCAAACTCTAGAAGGGCGCTCATGATCAACCAATTGAGCTATCTGGTCGCTGACGATCGTCCTGGTCTAGATCCGCTACATTCCTCCCTCCTTTGACAAAGTCTTTGACCCTGAAGACATCATGATTTACAAAATGTACATATAGACCTGTATATATGTACCCAGGTTTGGGTATCTCCTAGTCCGAAGGGTTCTGATTCTCTGTCCCACTAAATATTTGGACGACAGGCGGGTGCGAGACCCGCCTGTCGTCCAAATATTTAGCGGGGCAGAGAGTCAGAACCCTTTGGACTAGGTATCTCCTTGCTAAGTATGGACCCAGTACTTGAAAAAAGGTTTGGTCACAGGCACCAAATGTAACAGGAGAGGAAAAATGCATGGCCAGACTGAGGTTCGAACCTAGGACTTTCCGAACTCTTAAGACGGACATTCAACCAATTGAGCTATCTTGTCCCTGACAATCTACCCGGTCCAGATCCGCTATAGTACTACACTTGAGTCTGACAGGGTCTTCAGCAATGCATGTTAGAGCATTCAGCACAGGGACACGCTTAGTCTTAGGCCGACATGATAGAATAAGTGATACATTGGCGCTTTCCCTGTTGAGTAATGCTAGTAGATAAGTACAGAAGTACAAATGTAGGTCTATATGTACCAACTTACACAAAATGTAATTTATGAAACAATGAACCGATACACCAATCCATTTACCTAATTTTCTTCATATTTACAGATCAGAGTATGGCTTGAGAATGTCTTTGGAGGAGAACCAGTACCTTCATATGAACTCAACAAAACGACTATACAAGTGTTACACAATCTGATGCGGAAAAATGGTTCTGTCGATGAGGACACACAGCTTGTCATTGCAGATCTACGGCAGAAAACACAGGAATATAATGCTGAAGGTTTATAGTTAAGATTATTGTCTAGATCTGTGAACACAATATGAGCAGATGTTAATATGTCATTTCTGGGATACTGCAGTGTTAAAAAAAATGTTGTTTTATTACCTTGATTTTACAGCAACCTGTGCCTTATATTATTGAATTGGGAAAATAAAGTAGGATTTTTAGATAAATTTGGAAAATATTCTTGAATTATGCTTCATTTGCGGAAAATAAGCGTACTTTGACTGGGGGAAGCCGCCCTATATCGACTGTAAAAATAGGCAAACAAAACCACTGGGGGCGGGGTAAAGAGGCATACATGTATAACTCTCAATTTGAAGTTAAATCAGTAGCAAGCTATTCTTAGTTTGAATGAATACGAATTTTAAAGGTTAACATTTCACATTCTACATATAGTCTAAGGGGTCGCAGACACTGACTAAAATATCCACCTAGTAATATTTGTCGGTTATGTGCCGTAAGGTTTTTGATGTGTTACATTTCTTGTAAGTATTAATCTTTTAAGATGATTATGATTTATTTTCTGATTATATTTTTTCATAGCTGGAAGAATGGAGCATATTCTGAAAGGTGTCGGTTTGACATCTTCAGTGCTGTCACAGTCTGGTGTGATGAGTCTGAGAACATTGGCTAATGTTGCCCTTCTCCTTCAGATCAAGGATGTATCCGATACCACGTAGGTTTTCTCTTCTTTTCTATTTTGTATATATAAATAGTTGTGTCCAGATTAAGGTCTCCAATATATTGTCACTTTATTCAACCTGCGTCCGTGGTCCATCGTCCGTCCTCGAACAATTCTTGTTATCACTGTTTCTGGAAAATTTCTCATCTTGGATTTTGACAATGAAAATTTGTTATCGTTAAATCTTGTGAGGTATCAAATGGATCTTTCCCAAATTTCAGATGCAGGTTCCCCTTGGCATCTAGTTTTGCTGTATTGATTTTGGGACTGATTGAAAAAACAAAATGGCTAACAGACAGCCATCTTGGATTTTGACAATGAAAATTTGTTAACGTTATATCTTGAGAAGTATTGGATGGATCTTTTCCCAAATATTAGAGCAGATTCCCCTTGGTTCCTAGTAGTGCTGTATTGATTTTGGGACTGATCGGAAAAACAAAATTGCTGAAAGACAGCCATCTTGGATTTTGACAATGAAAATTTATTATCGTTATATCTTGAGAAGTATTGGATGGACCTTTCCTGAATTCCATATGCAAGTTACAAGATGGATCTCTCTTAAAGTTTTTTGGGATTTTGGAACTTATCAGAAAAACAAAACTCATGATTAGACACCTTATTTCAACGTTTACTGTTTTTCATTTTCACAAGAAATTTCAAAGCTCATAGCATTAGGATAAAATACATAAATGAAAGAAATTAGAATTAAGATTAAATACATAATTGAAAGTTAAAATAAGAAGAGAAAAGAGCAATCTGTCTAAGAATGAATGAAAAATCATGGATGGTGGGTGCCAGGATCCCCCTGGGATCTCTTGTTATCATCATGTGATATGTTGTTTTAGTTTCATGCTGGCATTGCAAGCCCTGCAGGACGAACTGTACAAAACAGAGGAGAGTTATCGCCAAGAACAGAAAAATCTGCAGCAGCTCCGGGACAAATCTAAGACGGCTCTCTTAAAATACAACACCATCAAAAGGTAACATTGCATAGAGAAAATTGCTTTATTCAGTTTTTGTTTGAATAAGTTTTGAATCAGTATGAAGTTGTAATTTACATCAATAAATTGAGTCCAAACATGTACAGAACATTTGAAAGTCATTTTCACAGATTTCCAAACTTGAACATTTTATGACTGAAATCCATCAAAGGTTAAGAGGTTTTTTTTGACAATGTTGAAGAAATTGCCTATTACCTATCATACAGTTTTACAAACCTGTCCCCAATATTAATCATTCCTTAATATGCATTAAAACTGAAAGTGGAAATAAAGAAAGAAACAAAATTATAGGTGTTTCATTTTGAAGTGTTATGTATCTAAAACAGGTCCTTGTGATCTTTATTTTCACCTGTAATCTTCGATATATAGTGTCTTTCTGGGACATACAACCCACAAATTTGATCCATATTTCAAATATTGATTATTTCAAGTAAAATAATATTTCCATGATATTTATGTTGAGAGAGATTATGGTCTTTAACATATAGGCAAGGTATATCATATACTCAGGACATTTATTACTGAAAGATTAGAAAAAGCTTCCCAATAGTTCATCTGTGAGTAAAGTCAGTTGTTTTCTACGACCAGGGGCCTTACGGTTCTACAAGAGCAGGCTAAGAGTAGACATCCAGAGATGGAGAGAAAGATGAAAGAAACAGTCTTCTCACGAAGCAAGGCCAAGGAGTACAAAGAAAAGATCAGTCAACTACAGGTATGGTCATCCTTGTTTTCTGAATAACTGGGTGATTTTGTAAATTGACTCTGCCCTTACAGAGCCGTTTTCGTTTATGCGGAACAACAAGTTTGGTATTAATCCTGTGAGACCTGCTAATGCTTATGAAGGCTTGCAAGGCTCTCTCAAGACTTACCTAAAAGCAGAATCAGATAACTATGTCCGACCTTATTTGATAAACATGCAACTACAGTCTGACTGCATGATAGGGTTCAAACGCCATCACCATTTTTAGGTCATCTGACCCGAAGGGTCTGGATGACCTATAGCCATCATGCTCCGTCCGTCGGCGTGCGCCTTCCGCCGTCCTTAAACTTTTCACATTTTAAACTTCTTCTCAAGTTCCACCAGTGGGATTGTACTGAAACTTGACAGAAATGATCCTGACATCGTCTTGACCAAGTGTTCTTATATTTCGGGCCGGTCAGAAATCCAAGATGGCCGCCATGACTGCCATTTTGAAAACACATTTTAAACTTCTTCTCAAGTTCCATCAGTGGGATTGTACTGAAACTTGACAGAAATGATCCTGACATCGTCTTGACCAAGTGTTCTTATTTTTCGGGCTGGTCAAAAATCCAAGATGGCCGCCATGACCGCCATTTTGAAAACACATTTTAAACTTCTTCTCAAGTTCCACCAGTGGAATTGCACTGAAACTTGACAGAAATGATCCTGACATCGTCTTGACCAAGTGTTCTTATATTTCGGGCCGGTCAGAAATCCAAGATGGCCACCATGACTGCCATTTTGAAAACACATTTTAAACTTCTTCCCAAGTTCCACCAGTGGGATTGTACTGAAACTTGACAGAAATGATCCTGACATCGTCTTGACCAAGTGTTCTTATTTTTCGGGCTGGTCAAAAATCCAAGATGGCCGCCATGACCACGATTTTGAAAACACATTTTAAACTTCTTCTCAAGTTCCACCAGTGGGATTGTACTGAAACTTGACAGAAATGATCCTGACATCGTCTTGACCAAATGTTCTTATTTTTCAGGCCGGTCAGAAATCCAAGATGGCCGCCATGACCGCCATTTTGAAAACACATTTTAAACTTCTTCTCAAGTTCCACCAGTGAGATTGCACTGAAACTTGACAGAAATGATCCTGACATCGTCTTGACCAAGTGTTCTTATTTTTCGGGCCGGTCAGAAATCCAAGATGGCCACCATGACCGCCATTTTGAAAACACATTTTAAACTTCTTCTTAAGTTCCATCAGTGGGATTGCACTGAAACTTGACAGAAATGATCCTGAGATGGTCCCAACCAAGTGTTCTTATTAATCGGGCCAGTCAGAAATCCAAGATGGCCGCCATGACCGCCATTTTGAAAACACATTTTAAACTTCTTCTCAAGTTCAACCAGTGGGATTATACTGAAACTTGACAGAAATGATCCTGAGATGGTCCCGACCAAGTGTTCTTATTATTGGGGATGGTCAGAAATCCAAGATGGCCGCCATGACCGCCATTTTGAAAACACATTTTAAACTTTAGTTCTCAAGTTCCACTGCCATCTTGAAAAACACTGTTTAACTTTTCCCAAGTTCCATCAGTGCATTTTAGCTGAAATTTGGCTGAAATGATGCTGGAGCTGACAAAGAGTTGTTAATTTTTACTCTCATTTTTGTTGTTCAACACACACCAACCCATTTCTTTTAACATTGAAAATGGCTGATGCAAGCAAGAAAATTGATTGATTTGTGTTTTGCATAATTATTGATTGTGACTTAAAAAGAAAAGAATGAGCAGTTTGCGATAAAAATAAAAACTAAACACAAGTCGATATTTCTAGACCCCGAAATAAAGGTACATGTAAACATTGGCTGAAGTGTTAATTAAATGCATCAACAATTTCACATAGCCCTTTGTAGACATACTGTAACATGATTGCATATATTCCTTTTCCAGTGATAAATTTATAGTCAGATGACCGTTAAGGCCCCTGGGCCTCTTGTAATTAAGATTTAGGAGTTATGGCCCTTTATGTAAAATAACTTGTCTGGAAAACTCCATCTTAAGCAACAAGCAGATTTAATTGAATCTTCATTTGAATGCTCAGTGCGTTATGAAGCTGTGCACCAGCATTAGTATTTCAAAATTGAGGTTGTTAAATATGTCTTCTCGGGGTGAATTGGATATAATAGGACATACAACACAAACCAAATCGTGGTGGCCATTGATTGATCAGGTTCAGAAACATTCATGATATTGATGTTATCACCTTGTATCTTATAGATGATTACTCATTTAAAGGCCCAATATACGTAACTTCAGGAAATTTTTCGGGATTCTGAAAAAATATGAAAAAAAAAATCTGGTTAAAAACCATGCAAAAATAAGTCTAAGACGAAGTAAACCTGAGTGATAACTAACAAGAAACCCTTGAAAGAAAATTCCAAAGAATTGAAAAAATAATTCAAGTGTGGCCCACTTCAACAACAAGCCCAAGGTAGAGGACCGTTCAAAATGGACGTATGTTTACAAATACGTATCGAGTTTAAACGGCTGCTGTACTGGTTACCGCGTAAGAATTCATCTTGAAATTGCTGATATTACTTAATATTAACTAAATCTATAAATATAATAAGTTATTAAGCTTGATTTTCGCTTCAAGCTTTGCCGAAAGTTACGTACATTGTGTATATTGGGCCTTTAAAACACTACATAGGCTAATTATAGTCTATAATAATGGTGTCTTTTTAAGTACTTAGATTCTGTCTACATTACCTACATTTATGCAGATTTATTATAAAGATATTGTTTTGTTTACAGAAAATGTTATCAGGCACTGGAGTGGATTCATCTGTATACCACAGAGAACTTGTTCACAAATCTGAGGTAAATATCTGTAATATATTTGTTAAATCCACACTGGCCAATAAGTAAAGCATAGTTTTAACTGTACAGGGGCACTTATAAATTTGTAAAAAAATAAATAAAAAATTAATGTCTTGATATTTACTTCCTCTAATTACAAACCAACATACCAGGTAGCTTCTTCTCCCTTCCTTGGTATTTCTTTGTAGTGCATATATACAGTACATATGCAGGTTCAAAATGATAAAAAGAAGGAAACTTTTTAATAAAAATTCTGAAATTTTATAAAACACTGAAGAAAAAAGAATTGACATGTACATGTATAAAAAAACTGTTAATTGATGTGTGCCTTTATCATTTGAAGGAGCTTCAAAAGCTGAAGGACCAGATGGCCCCATTAAAGGCCAAATTACAGACCTACTACAGTCTACCTCCGGTAATATATAGAGGCTGTTCAATGGTTTCTCATTAAACATCAAATATATTTCACAAGTATGTCTAGAGTTTTGAAAATATTTTCATGATATTCAACAGGAAACCATTGAATTATTTTAATTATATATATTTTTGAGATTCCTTAAGCTTTTAGACGTATATTTAAACTTTATTTTCAAAATTATTTGGTCACAGCTGATCAGGCTTCAGTATATATACATGGTATGTTTTTGTTTTTGTTTTGATTTCAAGAAATACAAAAATACATGAATCAATTTCATTCAATGTTGATTAATCTCAATAATACTACAAAAGTTTTGAAAATTTACTTTCATTACATTGGATCGTTGAACAATAAAAAAAAATAAGATCATTGCTAGTGATTTAATCAAGTTGATATTGTCTGATATTTCACTGGTAAAAATGTAATATTAATGCACTGATTGTGCAGGAAGAAAGTTAAATATATCTTTTGTGAGATTTTGTTTTCTTAAAGTCATTCAATGGTAGACATTCATGCAATCAAAAAAGGGAATTTGATCAGATCACAATATTCTTCTTGTAAGATAATTTGTAATGATATAATATTTACTCTTTCCGTACCGTGATCCCGGTCCGAATTCCGTACTGGAAGTCGTTACTAGGCTCACCCCCAGACTTTTCTGTCAAAATTGCGGCTCTTTGTTGTGTTTACATAGTGGATATTATGCCAAAATAATGCAGGAAAATGTAAACCAATGCTCTTTTCGGCTCTTATATAGTTAGAAGACATACAAAGCTTTATTTTCGCAGCAATATGTTCGTCAGATGTGGTACCGTTATGTATAGCGCAAGCATTCGCCGCCATATTGTTTACATTGGTGATGACACTTCAGAGTATCTCGTGGGAAATTCAATCTAAATGGGTCACATGACAGAAAATATGTACTTAACGCATATCAAATTGCTGGTTATAAACTGACACAGTCGATTTTGTGTAAAATTGTATTGGTCAACTGATCTGACGTCGGCTTTACCCAGCTAATCAAAAAGTTATGTAACGTCAAGTAGCTTGTCGTCTGTATACGACAACGGGGAGGAGACATCACGTTTTTTGTCGTCTGTATACGACAACGGGGAGGAGACATCACGTTTTTTGTCGTCTGTATACGACAACGGGGAGGAGACGTCACGTTTTTTTTGTCGTCTGTATACGACAACGGGGAGGAGACATCACGTTTTTTGTCGTCTGTATACGACAACGGTACGGAAAGAGTTAGGAAACATTTTATTGCAGGTCAGTTTCATCCGTCTTTGTTTGATTTTCAGGACATTTCTTTAACGAAAGTGAAGCTTGAAGAATTGAAGAGAGAAGTAGTATGTTTCAATATATTATTTTATCCTTATCGATGATTAGCAAAGCCTAAATCAGGCAAATTACCTACCTGGTATTACGCCAAGGCTACTCTCGGGGATTTTCCATCTTCTTCATTTAGGAGTACTTTGTTACTACCTAAAACCATGCATCGTCGGAAACCCACGGTACACTTCTCTGATGTTTGCATACCATTGGCCAGAATCAATAGAAACTTTCATTTCCCCGAATAGAAGTTTATTAAGAGATTTCGACCAATCAGAATGGTCGTTTCTCGTGACACTCTGTTAGATAATTTTACCTTGACCACGACCAGTATATTTCTGTAGACATGATGCTGATGTCATTTTGCTTATAGTAGGACCTTATATTTCAATCACAATCGACACAATTATAAAACAATCGACAGGTTTTGTTGACAGGCGGTGCTACAAATTAAACGGGATACCCCGGCTGGATGTAGTCACGGATGAAACCATCGATATGATTGGCTGCTATTTTAGTACGAAAACGAGAGTTTCTATTGATTCTGGCCCATGGTATGCAAGCATCAAAGAAGTGTCCCGTGGGTTTCCGACGATGAAAACCATGTGACATTTGATCTTCACAAGTGTACTACCAGGGCACAGTATTCAAATCCTCAATTAACTTGTATAGGAGCTATAAGTCTTGATGATGTTTTGTTGACAAATCATCAATATTAATGCTGCTTGAAAATCAAGTTTTAAGTTTTAAATCATATAAGAAAATTACATTTTATCTGTTATTAACTTGAACAAATATATCACTGTTGCCTTTGCATATAAGAAGTTGTTTTTGTACTTGGAAATACGTGCGTGGAAAGATATCTTTGGAGGAAAAAATGAAGTTTCTCCCCAAAACGTTGTTTAATCTAAGTGACAGTCAATACTTGCACTGGTCCATTATCGAAACTGTTATCGCAGCTATGGAAAAAGTCAGTATTTTTGCGAGTGGAAATTCTATAATACTATAAGACACTGGAGAGTTTGAGCAGTATTAAATATATTTGTGTGTGGTCCGGATATATTAGCAAAGATTGAATACAATCGAAATAAGCAAACATTTCCACGCCTTTAACAAATTCCACACCTTGAACAATTCCACACCTTGAACAATTCCACACCTTGAACAATTCTATGCCTTGAACAATTCCACACTTTGAACAATTCCACTTTTACAGCATCCAGTAATATATCTCTAGAATGTTTTTCTTGAACACTACTGTGTGTCTAACATTGAAATCAGGTTGGGCTATATGTTTTGTTTGCGTCCGTCAGCCTCAGGTTGAGGTCTAAGTGCTGTAATGGCTCAGCATTTATTTCATCTATAGTGGTGTAATTAAGGGTCGAGGTGTCGGTAGGGGACATGTATTGTTTCATCTATAGTGGTGTAATTAAGGGTCGAGGTGCCGGTAGGGGACATGTATTGTTTCATCAATAGTGGTGTAATTAAGGGTCGAGGTGTCGGTAGGGGACATGTATTGTTTCATCTATAGTGGTGTAATTAAGGGTCGAGGTGCCGGTAGGGGACATGTATTGTTTCCTCAATAGTGGTGTAATTAAGGGTCGAGGTGCCGGTAGGGGACATGTATTGTTTCATCTATAGTGGTGTAATTAAGGGTCGAGGTGCCGGTAGGGGACATGTATTGTTTCATCAATAGTGGTGTAATTAAGGGTCGAGGTGTCGGTAGGGGACATGTATTGTTTCATCTATAGTGGTGTAATTAAGGGTCGAGGTGCCGGTAGGGGACATGTATTGTTTCATCAATAGTGGTGTAATTAAGGGTCGAGGTGCCGGTAGGGGACATGTATTGTTTCATCAATAGTGGTGTAATTAAGGGTCGAGGTGTCGGTAGGGGACATGTATTGTTTCATCTATAGTGGTGTAATTAAGGGTCGAGGTGCCAGTAGGGGACATGTATTGTTTCATCTAAAGTGGTGTAATTAAGGGTCGAGGTGCCGGTAGGGGACATGTATTGTTTCATCAATAGTGGTGTAATTAAGGGTCGAGGTGTCGGTAGGGGACATGTATTGTTTCATCAATAGTGGTGTAATTAAGGGTCGAGGTGTCAGTAGGGGACATGTATTGGTTCATCAATAGTGGTGTAATTAAGGGTCGAGGTGCCGGTAGGGGACATGTATTGTTTCATCAATAGTGGTGTAATTAAGGGTCGAGGTGCCGGTAGGGGACATGTATTGTTTCATCAATAGTGGTGTAATTAAGGGTCGAGGTGCCATTAGGGGACATGTATTGTTTCATCAATAGTGGTGTAATTAAGGGTCGAGGTGCCATTAGGGGACATGTATTGTTTCATCAATAGCGGTGTATTTAAGGGTCGAGGTGCCGGTAGGGGACATGTATTGTTTCATCAATAGTGGTGTATTTAAGGGTCGAGGTGCCGGTAGGGGACATGTATTGTTTCAACAATAGTGGTGTAATTAAGGGTCGAGGTGCCGGTAGGGGACATGTATTGTTTCATCTAAAGTGTTGTTATTAAGGGTCGAGGTGCCGGTAGGGGACATGTATTGTTTCATCAATAGTGGTGTAATTAAGGGTCGAGGTGCCGGTAGGGGACATGTATTGTTTCATCTATAGTGGTGTAATTAAGGGTCGAGGTGCCGGTAGGGGACATGTATTGGTTCATCAATAGTGGTGTAATTAAGGGTCGAGGTGCCGGTAGGGGACATGTATTGTTTCATCAATAGTGGTGTAATTAAGGGTCGAGGTGCCGGTAGGGGACATGTATTGTTTCATCTATAGTGGTGTAATTAAGGGTCGAGGTGCCGGTAGGGGACATGTATTGTTTCATCTATAGTGGTGTAATTAAGGGTCGAGGTGTCGGTAGGGGACATGTATTGTTTCATCTATAGTGGTGTAATTAAGGGTCGAGGTGCCGGTAGGGGACATGTATTGTTTCATCAATAGTGGTGTAATTAAGGGTCGAGGTGCCGGTAGGGGACATGTATTGTTTCATCTAAAGTGTTGTAATTAAGGGTCGAGGTGCCGGTAGGGGACATGTATTGTTTCATCAATAGTGGTGTAATTAAGGGTCGAGGTGCCGGTAGGGGACATGTATTGTTTCATCTATAGTGGTGTAATTAAGGGTCGAGGTGCCGGTAGGGGACATGTATTGGTTCATCAATAGTGGTGTAATTAAGGGTCGAGGTGCCGGTAGGGGACATGTATTGTTTCATCAATAGTGGTGTAATTAAGGGTCGAGGTGCCGGTAGGGGACATGTATTGTTTCCTCAATAGTGGTGTATTTAAGGGTCGAGGTGCCGGTAGGGGACATGTATTGTTTCCTCAATAGTGGTGTAATTAAGGGTCGAGGTGCCGGTAGGGGACATGTATTATTGTTTCGTCAATAGTGGTGTAATTAAGGGTCGAGGTGCCGGTAGGGGACATGTATTGTTTCATCTATAGTGGTGTAATTAAGGGTCGAGGTGCCGGTAGGGGACATGTATTGTTTCATCAATAGTGGTGTAATGAAGGGTCGAGGTGCCGGTAGGGGACATGTATTGTTTCATCAATAGTGGTGTAATGAAGGGTCGAGGTGCCGGTAGGGGACATGTATTGTTTCATCAATAGTGGTGTAATTAAGGGTCGAGGTGCCGGTAGGGGACATGTATTGTTTCATCAATAGCGGTGTAATTAAGGGTCGAGGTGCCGGTAGGGGACATGTATTGTTAATGAAGGGTCGAGGTGCCGGTAGGGGACATGTATTGTTTCATCAATAGTGGTGTAATTAAGGGTCGAGGTGCCGGTAGGGGACATGTATTGTTTCATCAATAGTGGTGTAATTAAAGGTCGAGGTGCCGGTAGGGGACATGTATTGTTTCATCAATAGTGGTGTAATTAAAGGTCGAGGTGCCGGTAGGGGACATGTATTGCTTCATCAATAGTGGTGTAATTAAAGGTCGAGGTGCCGGTAGGGGACATGTATTGTTTCATCTAAAGTGTTGTTATTAAGGGTCGAGGTGCCGGTAGGGGACATGTATTGTTTCATCAATAGTGGTGTAATTAAGGGTCGAGGTGCCGGTAGGGGACATGTATTGTTTCATCTATAGTGGTGTAATTAAGGGTCGAGGTGCCGGTAGGGGACATGTATTGGTTCATCAATAGTGGTGTAATTAAGGGTCGAGGTGCCGGTAGGGGACATGTATTGTTTCATCAATAGTGGTGTAATTAAGGGTCGAGGTGCCGGTAGGGGACATGTATTGTTTCATCTATAGTGGTGTAATTAAGGGTCGAGGTGCCGGTAGGGGACATGTATTGTTTCATCTATAGTGGTGTAATTAAGGGTCGAGGTGTCGGTAGGGGACATGTATTGTTTCATCTATAGTGGTGTAATTAAGGGTCGAGGTGCCGGTAGGGGACATGTATTGTTTCATCAATAGTGGTGTAATTAAGGGTCGAGGTGCCGGTAGGGGACATGTATTGTTTCATCTAAAGTGTTGTAATTAAGGGTCGAGGTGCCGGTAGGGGACATGTATTGTTTCATCAATAGTGGTGTAATTAAGGGTCGAGGTGCCGGTAGGGGACATGTATTGTTTCATCTATAGTGGTGTAATTAAGGGTCGAGGTGCCGGTAGGGGACATGTATTGGTTCATCAATAGTGGTGTAATTAAGGGTCGAGGTGCCGGTAGGGGACATGTATTGTTTCATCAATAGTGGTGTAATTAAGGGTCGAGGTGCCGGTAGGGGACATGTATTGTTTCCTCAATAGTGGTGTATTTAAGGGTCGAGGTGCCAGTAGGGGACATGTATTGTTTCCTCAATAGTGGTGTAATTAAGGGTCGAGGTGCCGGTAGGGGACATGTATTATTGTTTCGTCAATAGTGGTGTAATTAAGGGTCGAGGTGCCGGTAGGGGACATGTATTGTTTCATCTATAGTGGTGTAATTAAGGGTCGAGGTGCCGGTAGGGGACATGTATTGTTTCATCAATAGTGGTGTAATGAAGGGTCGAGGTGCCGGTAGGGGACATGTATTGTTTCATCAATAGTGGTGTAATGAAGGGTCGAGGTGCCGGTAGGGGACATGTATTGTTTCATCAATAGTGGTGTAATTAAGGGTCGAGGTGCCGGTAGGGGACATGTATTGTTTCATCAATAGCGGTGTAATTAAGGGTCGAGGTGCCGGTAGGGGACATGTATTGTTAATGAAGGGTCGAGGTGCCGGTAGGGGACATGTATTGTTTCATCAATAGTGGTGTAATTAAAGGTCGAGGTGCCGGTAGGGGACATGTATTGCTTCATCAATAGTGGTGTAATTAAAGGTCGAGGTGCCGGTAGGGGACATGTATTGCTTCATCAATACTCACAGAGGGTTGTTAATTAATGTTTTTTTCTTTTCCTGTAACTGATTTGCTCATTTGTTAAATTTCAGGATATGTTGGAGTCAGAGGTTTGTAAAAATATTGACTTGATGCACATATAAGGACACAGGAACAGATAGTGAAACAACAAAGATAGATGGAAGATACAGAGGGAATTTGATTGGCCAAAGACAAGGGATGTAAACAGCCAAAATGACTGACACTGTCCGCTACCGTGGAATCAACATCAAGGTCATCCAATTGACCACATGCATTTCCTAAAAGGGATTTGCTGACTAACTTTCTTTACAGGTTGTTTTGGGATGCTTGTCAGTGTGTTAAAGATGTACTCTTGTGAGGTTTCAGTCACATTCAAGTCTCGTTTATGTCTCATTTAAAGATTTTATGTTATATTGAAGAAAGTATGATCAATTCTAATAGCATATATGCATCTGAAAATTGCTTCAAAAATATAAGTGTCTGTTGCTTGTAGAACTTTTTTTACATAAATTTTAAAAGAATTACCAATTTGGCGGCCATTTTGAATATGCGTATTTCTTTTATTTTATGCACTTCCCGAATGGGCAAAATTTCACCATTTTGATGTTAGATTGATCTCTTTAAAACATCAGTGTTTAGCCATTTTCAATTATAGCAAGCTCATTTTTGCTGTACAACTTTATAATGTTCACTTTTATAAAAATATTATGCTACAAAGTGGATAAGTATACAATTTTATATTTTTTTCATATATTTAGTGTAACTGGAGCAGTTTTTATTTTTGAAGCCGAAACTGTGAAAAATAACACAAATAATAAAGGGACAAAAAATTAAGCACACACTAACCCCCCATTTTTATGACGGTTTTAGAAAGGGAAACCCATTTTCTTTTCATTCACCAAATATTAAAAAAAGTTTGATATCAGAACTTTTTTTATTAAGCGTCAAATCTGAAAAAAAATGTTGAAAAAATGAGGATTTTCTCATTAAAAAATAAGGGGTAGGGGTAACTCAAATTGCTTTCCTGAGTAAAAATATAAAGTTAGAGAAATTTTATCTCCATAACTTAAAAGAAAACAATATTTTTGTCATTTCTGCAAACATTCATACATTTCGAATTACAAATTCCGAAGATTTTGTATGAAAATGCCCCGCAATCGGTCGAAACTACAAAATTGACTTAAAATCCCTTATTACGTCATATTGGTATCTTTGACCGATCATAACACAAAAACGAGCACACTGACATATCATTATTTTTGCATATCCAAAAATGTATATTTGAAAAAAAGTTTGATACAGGAAAATTTTGACTTCTCAGAGGTGTACATCCTTAAGTACTAGAAGGTTGTTCATGCTAAAAGTGCTAGCTGAGGAGACTGGCTGCTTGTTATTGTGATTCACTTCTGTAATTGTCAACAAACAAAAGAAGATTGTTAAACGACAATATTTCTGTAATTTGTACTGATAACTTACTGTTGGTAAGTTTGTATGTACAGTTAGACTGTGATATAGAATTGTTACATGAATTTTGTACCAAAATGAAAAACGTAAATAAAGTGCTATTTAATTGCAAATATAATTTTTGGTTAGTTTCGTATTTTGCCAATTTGCTGGCTTTTCATTCAAGTTAACACTGCCTCGTTTCAATTTCCATGTGCTCGCTGAGGGACAAAGCTGCTTTACTGTATACAAGCTCAGGTGTCCAGCTAAACAAATGTTAATCATAAATCTACATTTATACTTATTGCTTTCAGTGCAAAACTACAGCAGAAAAGCAGGGTAGTATCAAATGGGCCATCAAATCTGTCTTCTCAGAGTTATCAGGCTTACCATGCATGACGATACTAAAATGTGTTAATAAGATGTTAAAAAATGTATGGACACGTTAACGTTGATACACATGAGAATGTGATTGGATATTGTTTCAGAACTATAGACTGGGCAGATATAACCTGGAACCAGGTAGAGTAGAGTTGTTGGTTCAAATCACAGTCTAACTAGTTTTTAGCCCTCTGAGTTTGTGGGACAAAAACAAGTAAGCCTAGCCAGATACGTTTAAAGCCATTTATATTTGTATTGTTTATACTATCAATCAATTTGTTTATTAAAGTGTCATCACAATTACATCATACACGTATCATAGTTACACAGTATAAACCATATAGTTAAATAGCGGTGATCAGTTATCTAAACGGTATTCAAAATATCCTAATACGTTATATAAAACCAATACGCCTCTGGCCTAGCCTAGAGGTAATCAGTTTTCCTTATTGATTCAATATATATGCTAGAATTTGGCTAATGTATCGCTTTGGGGTCTAAATATAAATTGCAAGTAAAAAAAACTGAGAAAAAAATTTTGTTTTTGTAACTCATTCCTTCCTGACGCAACATTTAAAACCTTCCAATACAAAGGTTGGAACAGTTCATAATGAAGATTCGGAGGTGAATGGGTCGTATATGCCTCAACGCCATCTCTGGCTGTTAGAGTTGTCTTCCTTACCACATTCATCACATCCATGTTATAGTTGGTAGGATATGGTCCCGATTTGATACAACAGAACTCTTCCAAATTTAAAACGGAGATATACCTGGTAATGTAACAGTAAGGTAGAGTAAAGCCTCTGTGGTGATCATATATGGATTACCTAAATTAAAGTTCATCACATACCGATCAAAGTTTCAGTCGTTCATGCACTTGGCAGACTGAGCAGTACAATCCTCATTAACACTCATGATCAAGGCACACACATGTACACCCTATATAAAGTCATCATACGCTTGCATGACCTTATCTTTTATCTTAAACCCTACACGAAACAAATTAATTTTATAACTATTTAGATTGAAAGTAAGACTTACAAATATCAAGAGTGTCGGAGGATACTAGGTCGGGAGTTACTAGTTTGTTCCATTCCAGTACAGTTCTAGAAAATAAGGAGATTTTTTGATAGTAATCAATGGCGTTAACATTACATTAAGAAGATGGATGTTGTGTACACGTATACATTCTCCATTTATGAAGATATTTGTTTAATCACGGTATCGGCTAAGTTAATTCTGTCACATTACCTAGTGCATATATGTAAATCCCCCCTAGAATGCCTCCTACACTACTACATAATTGAACAGTTTCATTCAACCATGAAACATGTACTTGGCACCCTGTTCACATGCTGACACTTTTTAATGAACCAGTTCCATGACATTGCCTGTTAAGAACCATTAACGATATACAGATAGCTTTAAAGTATTTTACCTATAACCAGTTTGTGGTACTACCGCACTAGTATCATATTGACTAAATGGTGTCAAGTCCCGAATATGAATAAAATCCATTACAAAAGAGACGTATATATAACATGTTTTATAATATCTTATTACAACTGCTGTTAAATGATTAATGATTTAACAGGAGAGGAAAATACACGACCAGACCGACCCGGTCTAGATCCGCTACAACCAGACAATATCGTTCTCAACTCCTTGGGGGAGCATATATACAAGCAGTGCTGCCATTTCGCCGCTCACAGCTAGCATTCTACAATTTCTAGCAACCACTTACTCATAGTTATTAAAGTATCTTACTCAAGGATACAACAGAAGTGCCGTAGCCGGAACTCGAACTCGCAACCCCTCGATCGCGGTTCTTGATACCATCGCCGACAGTTCTATACGTAATTTAACAGTCGACACCTTCATGATATAACACTGGTCCCTTTATTATATATCGTTCTTGACACACTTTTACAGTTGATCTCTTTACGATATCGCTGATGTTTTTTTTTTACACGATTTTACTTTTGATAACATTATATATCGCTGATGGTTCTTAACATTATCTAACGTTGACCTTTTATTATATATCACTGATTGTTCTTGAGAGTATCTTACGTTGATCCCTTTATTAAACATCACTGATGGTTCTTTGCATTGTCTCACGTTTGATACCTGTATTATATATCACTGATGGTTCTTAACAGTATCTAACGTTGATTCTTTTATTATATATCACTGATTGTTCTTTGCATTGTCTCACGTGGATCCCTTTATTATATATCACTGATGGTTCTTAACAGTATCTAACGTTGATCCCTTTATTATACATCACTGATGGTTCTTTGCATTGTCTCACGTTGAATCTGTATTATATATCACTGATGGTTCTTGACAGTATCTAACGTTGATCCCTGTATTATATATCACTGGTGGTTCTTAACAGTATCTAACGTTGATCCCTTTATTATACATCACTGATGGTTCTTTGCATTGTCTCACGTTGATCCCTGTATTATATATCACTGATGGTTCTTGACAGTATCTAACGTTGATCCCTGTATTATATATCACTGATGGTTCTTAACAGTATCTAACGTTGATCCCTTTATTATACATCACTGATGGTTCTTTGCATTGTCTCACGTGGATCCCGTTATTATATATCACTGATGGTTCTTGAGAGTGTCTAACGTTGAACCCTTAATTATATATCACTGATGGTTCTTGACAGTATCTAACGTTGATCCCTTTATTATACATCACTGATGGTTCTTGACATTGTCTAACGTTGATCCCTTTATTACATATCGCTGATGGTTCTTGACATTATCTATACGAACAGTCTGTTTTTCAGTGAGACACACATGCTTGTTTACCCGTTCGTATTGATTCACATGCCACATTAAACATTTAATTAATCATCACGTATATTTTGATTATTTACATGAGGCTTATATCTGAAGCAGGACAAAACATATCAATAGGTATACTTACCAATTAATAATATGTATATTTTCCATATCAAACCGGAGTGGTTCTGAAAATATTCAATGGAAATGCAGCCCCCCCCCCCCCAATTCACGGCAAAATGGTATAGCAAATATGTGACTATTGGAATTTTCGTCGAAACCTTCAAAAGTGTCAAATTGCTCAAAATACGTTTAAGTTCATTTAGCTGTAAACAAGTTCTCAGACGTTTTTGTAACAGAAAAGGTAGGCGCAGGACTTCAATAGGAATGAATATTGGAATATGGCTTGTATTCTGGAAATGTAGGTTTTATTTTATGTATTACATACTCACGAATAAAATACGGATAAGTATCATTTCTTACGATCTGTTCTTCTTATGGTGAAATGCTGAAAAAAATTGGTATCAGCATTTTGATGGCTGAAAGAGTTTTTGGTTGTGATATCGTGAGGATTGATATTGCTTACAAAAAACCGTATTTGTAAGTAAGTCACCAGTCATATTACTTTCTAAACTATTGATCGGAATATCAATCTCTACCTGAGACGAAGTCTCAAGTGACCTTTTGCGATGGGATTTTGTCCGCTGTAAACCAATTACATTTTCGAATTCTAGTCAACAACCAAAAGGCCCAGGATACTAATATTTTGCTTGCAGCATGCTAGAAGGAGGAACTATCAAATTTGTTCAATTTGTTGATTGACCTTGATCCACTTTCAAGGTCACAGGGGTCAAATGTGTTAAAAAAAACTTCCAGCGACTTCTTAATAACCGAAGAGGTCAGGATACTGATGGTGGGCCTGCAGCATGCTGGAATGAAGGGCTTCCACGTGTGTTTAAATAAATGACCTTGACACATTTGATAAAGTCACAGGGAACAAATGTATACGCAAAACCCCAATTACCCGCTCACTGCACGTTTATACGACCAGTCCAGCGGTTTTAGCCCTCAGCTACCGAGGCAAGAAAAGAAACGATAAGATTTTCGTTGAACATAGTTTGTGTTTTATTAAAAATAATATTATAGAGATACATTATCCCTTTTGGACATTTAACATTCTCAGACATTTGCCGCTTTCGGTGACATGGAAGCTTCGACTCTTGCATATTTCTTAGCCCATTTGGCCTTCCTCTCTGAAATCTTCCTCTCCCGGTTGAGTCTAGCTCGCTCCAATTTAGCATCAATGGCTGCTTTTGAACTTGACCTATAGAGTGGGGGAAGGCGTCGTGGAGGGCCGTGGCAGGTGTCGCGAGAGTACGTGGCGTACTGGGATGATGTCCTCCGGGAATCGGGAACACCAGGTAGAACGGAACAAGACTCCTCTGATTCGGACATGGTGTCGATCTTCAGCACGAATGCCACTCCTCCCCCTCCCTTCTTTGGGACAATTCCTTCCTCCTTCAGTTGCATCAACGCCGTCTGTTCGGTTTTACGTGCTGTGTTAAGAATACCAGAGTCCAAGGATGGTCTCATTTTGTCCGAGACAGGACGGTTGACTGTTGCGTCCTAGAAGGAAGAGAATTCAGTTGTTTTTAAACACAGAGATGAAAGAGATATTGATACAACAACATTCTATCTTCACGCAGGTTTGGGGTCAATTGTGACCTTTACTCGAACACGTCCGTGTGAGGCGACTAATATGGGCATTTTTAATGGGTGTTTTTCTTGCCAGGAGTCGGGACCAACACTTCTCTGTCTATTTGATACCAAAACCAACTTTTTACCCTCTAACACTAATTCAGACTACACTTCTATATGGCCCTGTGTGATCTTAATATGTTGATGAACTGTTGAGATTACCGTGTGACCCTGTATCACATTAATGTTTTGGTACGTTTTACTGTTAAGACCACCGTGTGACCCTGTATCACATTAATGTTTTGATAAGTTTTACTGTTAAGACCACCGTGTGACCATGTATCACATTAATGTTTTGGTAAGTTTTACTGTTAAGATCACCGTGTGACCCTGTACCACATTAATGTTTTGGTAAGTTTTACTGTTAAGACCACCGTGTGACCATGTATCACATTAATGTTTTGATAAGTTTTACTGTTAAGACTACCGTGTGACAATGTATCACATTAATGTTTTGATAAGTTTTACTGTTAAGACTACCGTGTGACCCTGTATCACATTAATGTTTTGGTAAGTTTTACTGTTAAGACCACCGTGTGGTCCAGTATGACCTTGATGTGTTAATGGACCATTAAGTTTACTTTGTGACTCTGTTCGCTTTAAAAATTAAAATTCGCTACCATTTCAATTTCTTATTTAGCATTCAGTATTACCTTTAGTTGTTTTTGTTCTTCCTGAGCATTTTCCTCCACTTTTGAGTTATTGCAGCCCATTATTCCACTAAATATTTCTTTTCCGATTTGTGTTGTAGCCGTGCAGCAAGATGTACTTAGATACGATGCTATTGTGACGTCATGACATGAACTATTGATTGACGTCATAATACTCCCATCGGCCATATTGTTATTGTAATAGGACGAGGAATAGTAATAAAGATAGTACCGTCCCTTGGGTTCGAACCCGCGACCCTTTGCTCTCCAGCCTTGTGCTCTACCTCTAAGCTAAAAGGAAATTTACCACAGATAACGCTTTCAAGGCAATCTAATCAATGCACGCTCTTTGCACATAATTAAAGAAAAGGAAATACTATTGCAACCTTAAAAGTCTTTCTGATTTTAGTCTATTATCCTTAAAGGCAAAGAAGTATAGAATATCATAAAGCTCAAATGCGGTAGAGCATGGGGCTGGAGAGCCAAAGGTCGCGGGTTCGAACCGCTCTCTTTTTTATTTTAGTGGATTATCCTTAGAGGCAAAGACGTATTGCATATTTCAAAGTTCAAGTAGCCTTGTCGATGGTCAAATTATTCAAATGGAAAAGCGTCTGGCTAGTCGTCGGTATTCTTTGGTTGAACTTCCGATTTAGTCTTTGTATTTTTAAAATAAGTGCAATAGTTCCGTTGTATTTTGCATGTTCTCTGTGTTACCTGGGTTTCTCTCAACATTCACGTTCCAGAAGATTACAGCTTGTCGGAAACTGTCTAACAGTCAGTAAACGATGTCTACCGTCAACAAATGCTGTCTGCAAATAAACAAAACTCTTTAATCAAGATCACGTATACGCTTGGGCACAATTGTTTCCAAGGAAAAGTGTATTAGTTCATGACGTCACCGGGCAAATAGTTTTAACTAATCCATGGCTGCATAGGAAATGCATTGGATCAAACATGAAAATAGTCAAATTTATTGAATATCTTTTTCTATAGAGACCCTGGTAACAATAAACAGTTAATTCATGCCCTTTTATTCAATAGTCAAAACTGTTTTCCCGAGTTGTTGGGACCAACCTGGTGAACTATTTCCCAAGGCCGGAGGCCACGGGAAATAGTTTACCAGGTTGGTCCAAACACAGAGGGAAAACTGTTTTGACTATTGACTGAAAGGGCATAACTAAACTTTTGTTACTTTAAAGTCAAAAGTATAGAGTTTTGTACCATATGTACCTCTTATTTTTCAGTCATCGTAAATCCTTTTGCGCCACAATAGTTTGGTTGAATTTAGCATGTTGTTAATTGTGTTACCCGGATCTCTGGAAACAGCTCTCTTCACGTTCCAGAAGATGACAGCTTGTCGTAAATTATCTTAAACAACCAGGAAATGTTGTCTGCATATATATCACTTATACGCTTGGGCACAATTGTTTTAGTTCATGACGTCACCGGGCAAATAGTTTTAGCTAATTTATGGCTGTATATGAAATGCATTGGATTAACCATGAAAAAAGTCAAATTTATGGAATGTCTTTTTATATAGAGTCATGTAACAATGACAATTAACTCACAGACCCAGTTCTAGTAGTAGGAAATAGTAGAAGCTAAAATAGGCTTGGCGGAAAACAGTCCATATTTCCCTAAAACGGCATTGATGAATAAGGGGAAAAATAGATTAACAATTTCTAGTAGTGGAAAAACATAGACAATATATCAAACCAACTGAAGATGAATGTTTGAACTTCTGAGATATAAGTTATTGTTAATATCATTCTTCAAATATAGCCAGATTCACTTCTATTCTGATTTCCCAGACTTCAAAAAATGATTTCAACACTTTCCCATCCCAGGACAAACTTTTGATTACACTTTTTTTGATTCCGTGATTTGATATGCAAAAAAAGTGTAATCAAAAGTTTGGAAAGTATGGAAAAATCGCACTCGCTCACTATAAAACGCACTCGCTCACTATGATCGTACCTCAGTTTCCCCCTAGTCGCGGACAAAATCCATGTGATCTATCCGTTCATTTCTGTGTAAGCTCTGTGTTCGATGTTATATCGTATGACCTTCGATGTGGACGCTCTATCTGCGTCCTATACGCTCTTTGGACGCTCAACATACGCTTTAGCTGCGTTTATTCACTCGATCTTAACACGACCTAGGTTCGATCTATGAACCAACCTGCGACATAGCGTCGACCTTGCGGCGATGTTTCTTTGCAAGCACGCGGCTTCGGCCGATCAAGTCTCAATCTTGGCCGATCTAGCTTCGTATGAGTTACGTGCGATCCACTATGACCGTATCAAAACGCGCGGCGATCATTCGCCGACCATAGGTTTTTGCCCAGCCTGCAAAGAAACATGGACGTTATCGGTTTAAATCGTGCTATGTTACATACATCGCAATTCCCTGAAATTGCAGCAACACTGTTTGATACTGCTTACCATGCTAAATATGAAGAGAAAAAAGGTAACCTATGAAGACATAAAAGGTCGCAACTTAAGCGAGGGTCTATCTTTATTGTTTGAAGCTTAAGTGCACATGGATCGCACCATTGTGTTCATAGGAAAATATAGGGAGCGGGAGGTTCTACCGACAGGTCGCGCTCGTCTAGGCTTCATCGCAAAAGAGCGAAGATTGATCGCAAAAGAGCGAAGTTAAATCGCATGAATCGAGCAAGTTTTGAGCTGCAAGACCATGCGCTCAATCAGTTCTCACTCGACTAGACTGAGCTTCGCTCATCCCCGCTCTAGACTCAATGGTCCCTCGACAAATACGTCCTTTTCTCGACCTCGCTCGCTCTTTCGACGCTCTCTGTGAGACTTTTAGATCGAGGCTCAGTTTTTTGACATGTCAAAAACCCGAGCTATGATCTACTTTCAGGGAAGACCATTGCTAGATCATGTGCTACTATGGGAGATCAAGGCATGATCAACCCTCGGTCAACCGTCGACTTCGTGCGACCTGCGGCGACCAAGTCACGCTCTTACGTCGCAACTCAGTCTTTCGGGAAGATTTCTCGGCGAAATGACCCCTTTAGGAAGGCACCACGACTACGTGAAGCCCTCGCAATGCCGTCGTGTAGCCATCATATTATAATACGATGCCATCGGGATGGGTCCACGGTGTCGACTTTGACAAACGAATCTCAGTTTCTCCAGTCAAATATTCCCCCATCTGCCGTGGTGACATTGGTACAAGCCCAGTATCAGCGGGTTTTTTTCTCATTCAGCTATAAGCAACTCTACAGAAATTACAATGATGATACATACAGTGAAAGGCAGCGACATTACTTTTCTTCATGCATCTAATAGAGCATGATGAACAAATCTTACAGGCACAGCACCTCCTCTTACAGATACAAACGTCTTATTTCACTTTGCCATTGTTTGCTACTTGCCTTCATACGAATCAACATTGTATACAGTAAATAAACTATAACCTATTCAATTCAATGAGACCCGAAAATTAGGTCGACATCACCGAAATTCGTTATAGAGTTTTAGAAGATAAATGCCCTAGCTATAGTTCCATCCTGATTCCCAACTGCACCAACAATTAGGCTATAACATTTAATCACAGATACAGATGCTACAAATATTTATCTAGCAGATGGGCAACACTTATTTTCAATTTCATTAGAAATGAAATCAACGGAAAACAAAAGTATATGCATGTCAACACTGTGTCAACAAGGTAATATAAGATAAAATCGGTATACAAGGGATCCCAGAGAGATCTTGGCGCCTACCGTTGAATGATCTTTATCAGACAAATGAAAGACTCATCCTTTCTCTGCTATTCCCCTCTTTCCCTCTCTTCCTTAAATCAGGGGGCCGCGGTGGCCGAGTGATTAAGGTGTTCCGACATTCTACCACTAGCCCTCCACTTCTGTGCTTCGAGTTCGAATCCCACGTGGGACAGTTGCAAGGCACTGACCGTAGGTCGGTGGTTTTTCTCCGGGTACTCCGGCTTTCCTCCACCTCCAAAACCTGACACATCCTTAAATAACCATGGCTGTTAATAGGACGTAAAATAAAATGAACCAAACCACATTCCTTAAACCCATCTGATAAAATAGGAAACCTACATATGAAGTCTATATCGAGGTCATAGTGTCGTATTTCAAAATTGCTTCTATTGTCAAAATCCAAGATGGCTGCCTATCGGCCATACTCTGTCCGGACGGTCACAAAACGAAACATGAACAAGGGACGAAGGGAGACCCATATGTGAAATTTGAGAAAAATCCATTTAGTACTTAAAAAAATAGCCGTTACAAGAGAATTGCAGTGCAGGTTGAGCCAACAATCAGGTAAATGGTCACGTTTTCAGTCAAAGATGTAAATCAAACGTCATGTTCTTCGCGTTTCTAAACGAAAAGTAATTGAGTTTATGTCGGTCGCCCGACGTCAATTCTTCTTCTCAATAACCAAAAATTTCAGTTTACTGATTTTGGGTCACCAGCATACTTTGATGAAGGGCTACCATGTTTATGTAAATTAATGACCTTGATTCACTTTCAAGGTCCCAGGGGTCAAAAATGGTTTGAAATATTAAACCAATTTTTCTCTCTGAACAAATCTGTACTTATAATTTAATTTGGATATACCATGCTGGTGTAAAGGGCTATAGTGTACCCAGTTTGTTCAAATGTCTTACCTTGACCAACATTCCAGATCACAATGTTCAACTATTTCTGATAAGCCAAGAATGACGTTTTCAAAAGTGAACAGACAAATAAAAAAAAATCAAGAAAAGAAACGAGAACACGATTGTGTTTTATTAGGTTTTAAAGTATAAATATACATGATTTTTTTCTGCGTTTAAATTTAAGACATTTGCTGCTTATGGTGACATGGACGCTTCGACTCTTGCATATTTCTTAGCCCATTTGGCCTTCCTCTCTGAAATCTTCCTCTCCCGGTTGAGTCTAGCTCGCTCCAATTTAGCATCAATGGCTGCTTTTGACCTTGACCTATTGATAGGAGGAAGGCGTCGAGGAGGGCCGTGGCAGGTCTCGCGAGAGTACGTGGCGTACTGGGATGATGTCCTCCGGGACTCGGGAACACCAGGTAGAACGGAAGAACACTCCTTTGATTCGGACATGGTGTCGATCTTCAGCACGAAAGCCACTCCTCCCCCTCCCTTCTTTGGGACGATCCCTTCCTCCTTCAGTTGCATCAACGCCGTCTGTTCGGTTTTACGTGCTGTGTTAAGAATACCAGAGTCCAAGGATGGTCCCATTTTGTCCGACACAGGACGGTTGACCGTTGCGACCTAAAAGGAAGATACTTTAATTATTTGAAACACAACAATAAGGGAGATATTGTTTCATAAGTATATTTTCACGCAGGTTTGGGGTCGTATGTTACCTTTACTCGAACATGGCACGTCCGTGTGAGGCGACTAATTATATATAATGTGAGTATAATTAATGCTTTTTCTGCGTCAGAAGTCATGGCCGTTGAAAGGACCAAACACTGATCGGTCGGATATATTTGATACACAAACCAACTTTTTAACCTTTATCAATAATGATATATATGGACGATTGGACGGTTTTAAATAAGATTACCGCGTGGTCCTGTATGACTTATTGTGTTGATGGACTGTTAAGACTACCGTGTGGCCCTGTATCGCATTATTGTGTTGAATTATTAAGACTACATTGTGTATGACCGTAATGTGATGAACTGCTTAGACTATTGTGTGGCCCTGTATGACCGTAATGTGTTGAACTGCTTAGACTATTGTGTGGCCCTGTATGACCGTAATGTGTTGAACTGCTTAGACTACCGTGTGGCCCTGTATGACCGTTATGTGTTGAACGGCTAAGACTATTGTGTGGTCCTGTGTGACCGTAATGTGTTGAACTGCTTAGACTACCGTGTGGCCCTGTATGACCGTAATGTGTTGAATTGCTAAGACAAGACTATCGTGTGGTCCTGTATGACCGTAATGTGTTGAATTGCTAAGACAAGACTATCGTGTGGCCCTGTATGACCGTTATGTGTTGAACTGCTAAGACAAGACTATTGTGTGGTCCTGTGTGACCGTAATGTGTTGAACTGCTTAGACAACCGTGTGGCCCTGTATGACCGTAATGTGTTGAACTGCTTAGACTATTGTGTGGTCCTGTATGACAGTAATGTGTTGAACTGCTTAGACTATTGTGTGGTCCTGTGTGACCGTAATGTGATGAACTGCTTAGACTATTGTGTGGTCCTGTATGACCGTAATGTGTTGAACCGCTTAGACTATTGTGTGGTCCTGTATGACAGTAATGTGTTGAACTGCTTAGACTATTGTGTGGTCCTGTATGACCGTAATGTGTTGAATTGCTAAGACTACCGTGTGGCCCTGTATGACATAATTATGTTGATGGACCTTAAGGCTACTATGTGTCTTGAAATCTGTTTTTCGCAACCATTTGCCGTGTGTGTATACGAATTGAATTCTAAATTAGATGGTTTATTTGTTTGTTTTTCTTCGATACAGCCAAAAGTTATAAAAATCTGTGCTGAGGGAGACACGCCGGATAGAAATAGACTGTGAGAAAAGAAATATACAGATTTCAAGTATTTCAGACAAGGCAGTAGGTCACATTTTGTTTCTCCGGTGTTCCCACAGCAATACACACAAGGAATAAAATATCTGGTTCTAGCTACTTTCTTATGATAGCACGGAGACCTATCATTTCCCCGTCATGTAGGGCGTTCACTTTCTTATCTTTACCATTCAGTATTACCTTTAGCTGTTTTCGTTCTTCCTGAGCAATTTCCTCCACCTTTGAGTTATTGCAACCCATTATTCCACTTAAAATTTCTTGTTCGATTTGTGTTGTAGCCGTGCAGCAAGATGTACTTAGATACAATGCTATTGTGACGTCATGACATGAACTATTTAATGACGTCACAATACTCCCATCGGCCATATTGTTATTGTAAAATAATAATATGAAATAAAATAAAATCATACGATAAAGTCATAGATAGAGAAGGTCAATTGGATGTTATTTACATGGATTTCATGAAATCATTTGACAAAGTACCCCATCGGCGACTAATAAAGAAGCTTCAAGGATACAGCATACATCACCAAATAATAACGTGGATAGAAAACTTCTTAAAAGATAGAACTCAGAAAGTAGTTGTAAATCGAGAATCTTCGAACACATACCCAGTAGTCAGTGGGATACCTCAAGGAAGTGTCCTAGGAACTATTTTATTTGTTATATACATTAATGATTTGCCGGAAATAAAGCACCGCCGCATCGAGGAGACCTTATAAATGTGTTCAAGATTGTGAAAAACGTTTATGATCCAAGAGTAACTACAAGCATGTTTCAGCATGACATGAGTAGTAGAACAAGAGGACATTCAAGAAAACTCTTTAAAAACGCAGTCACTTTGATATAAGGAAAAACATTCTTCCCTTTCCGTGTAGTTAATCTATGGAACAGTCTTCCCCAGGATGTAATAGATTCAACAGATGTTATAAAATTTGAAATTGCTCTAGATGAGTACTATAAACGTGATAATGGAACTTAAAAAATTTAGTTTAAATGCTGTTCACTTGACATAGGAAGAATGTTATAGAGTAAATTTTGTTTTTATGTATTGATATGGATATATAGGCTCCTAACCTGCGTCCATAATGTATCATATTAAATCATGTAAAATGATTAGGAATAGTGATAAAGAACCCGCGACCTTTGCCCTCCAGCCTGGTGCTGGTGTCCATACTGTTAACGCTTGTCAAACCAACCTAACAAAGGCACATCTTTTACACTTCATAAAAGAACGAGGAATGAAAATCCAATATTTAGTTAGACTTTCTGATTTCCTTAGATTACCCTTAAAGAAGTGTAACTGAAAAGAGAATAGTGTGCTTCCACTTGGGATCGAACCCTCGACTTCCAGGTTCCTAGTCGGGCGCTCTACCACTGAGCTGAAGGGGAAATCCCTCTAAATATATTCTTAAAATCGTCGATGCCTGTGACAGTTAACTGAAGACCTCGCTATTTCAGTAGGATATACGCTGACCGGAAATAGAGGCTAAAGCTTTATACATTTAGAGAGCGCTAAATAGTTAACTCATTTCTGTACACTCATGTAAAGAGGTTTCAAGCTCTAACCACTGTCGTTCCAGTCAAGAGTGAGACGAAAGCGAGGAAGCTGGTCACGTTTATCAGTTATACCGGTATTTTCTTCTTTTTTTTTTAAAAAAAATTTGGTTACACTTCTATGAAATTCATAATAAAACAACAAAACGTTAACCTTTCAGTGCAATGAACATTTTGGCCTGGATAGGTCATCAAACGGTTTTCTCTCATGATTTCTAATTATAGCTGTCTACAATGGAATTAACCTATACTCTATTTTTTTCCTTTCTTTTTTTTTGAATCACAGACTTGAGCAGTGCATTACGCACTGTACGATACAGATATATAGACTATCACCGACCACTTGTGATTCCCTACTACAGAACACAGAGAAAGGACGTACCCCGACCCCTGTGGACAAGCCCCGGCCCCATATGGTGTTCTCTGCTACAGTTTATAGACCTGTGAACAAGCCCGGCCACATATGGTGTTCTCTGCTACAGTTTATAGACCTGTGAACAAGCCCCGGCAACATATGGGGTTCTTTTCTACAGTTTATAGACCTGTGAACAAGCCCCGGCCACATATGGTGTTCTCTGCTACAGTTTATAGACCTGTGAACAAGCCCCGGCCACATATGGGGTTCTTTTCTACAGTTTATATACCTGTGAACAAGCCCCGGCCCCATATGGAGTTCTCTGCTACTGTTTATAGACCCGTGGACAAGCCCCGGCCACATATGGGGTTCTCTACTCCAGTTTATAGACATGTGGACAAGCCCCGGCCCCATATGGGGTTCTTTTCTACAGTTTATAGACCCTTGGACAAGCCCCGGCCCCATATGGGGCTCTCTACTCCAGTTTATAGACATGTGGACAAGCCCGGCCACATATGGGGTTCTCTGCTACAGTTTATAGACATGTGGACAAGCCCGGCCCCATATGGGGTTCTTTTCTACAGTTTATAGACCTGTGACAAGCCCAGGCCCCATATGGGGTTCTCTACTCCAGTTTATAGACATGTGGACAAGCCCGGCCACATATGGGGTTCTCTGCTACAGTTTATAGACACGTGGACAAGCCCGGCCCCATTTGGGGTTCTCTACCCCAGTTTATAGAACTGTGAACAAGCCCCGGTCACATATGGGGTTCTCTACTCCAGTTTATAGACCTGTGGACAAACCCCGGCCCCATATGGGGTTCTCTACTCCAGTTTATAGACCCGTGGACAAGCCCCGTGCCCCATATTGGGTTCTCTACTCTAGTTTATAGACCTGTGGACAAGCCCCGGCCACATATGGGGTTCTCTACTCCAGTTTATAGACCTGTGGACAAACCCCGGCCACATATGGGGTTCTCTACTCCAGTTTATAGACCTGTGGACAAACCCCGGCCCCATATTGGGTTCTCTACTCTAGTTTATAGACCTGTGGACAAGCCCCGGCCACATACGGGGTTCTCTGCTACAGTTTATAGACCTGCAGACAAGCCCCGGCCCCATATGGGGTTCTCTGTTACAGTTTATAGACCTGTGGATATTCCCAGACCCCATATAATCGAGGTTCTATACTACAGGATATAAACCTATGACAAGCCCCGGCCACATATGGGGTTCTCTTCTACAGAACATAGACCTATCTATGGGCAAGCCTCACCTCTGTTGCAGGGCTGGTCACATAGAGACAATGACAAACCCCGACCCGATATGGGCCATTTTCTACAAGACATAGAGACATGTGGATATGTTGAATTGGGATCTTCTGCTTTAGCATAAATAAACTTATATATATATTACATAACATCATCCCTTGTAGGTGCCCAAGCCCCTAGGTATCGCATGACAGTGGCCACTGTTGATCAGAATGCGAGGAAACACATTTGATTTTGCGATATGTTTATCGTCAGTCTGCGTCAAGGCAATGGAGGTCATTGATTAATTTAGCGGAACAGTTATATCATTGTTTGTGTGTAAACATAGAAAAATGAATAATTAATATCTCAGCTATCTGTTGACAAATGATATTCAATTATAACATCATATTTTTGTATTGACGTTTTATGCTCCTATCTACGACCTTCACACAGTCCCTTGCCATTTCATGTTTTTATTGGCTTGGACTGAAAACGTGATCAGCTACCACGTATGTATCTCACCATGAGTCTATAAAACGTGATCAGCTACCACGTAAGTGTCTCACCATGAGTCTATAAAACGTGATCAGCTACCACGTTAGTGTCTCACCACGAGTCTATAAAACGTGATCAGCTACCACGTAAGTGTCTCACCATGAGTCTATAAAACGTGATCAGCTACCACGTAAGTGTCTCACCATGAGTCTATAAAACGTGATCAGCTACCACGTAAGTGTCTCACCATGAGTCTATAAAACGTGATCAGCTACCACGTTTGTGTCTCACCACGAGTCTATAAAACGTGATCAGCTACCACGTTAGTGTCTCACCACGAGTCTATAAAACGTGATCAGCTACCACGTAAGTGTCTCACCACGAGTCTAAAAAACGTGATCAGCTACCACGTAAGTGTCTCACCACGAGTCTATAAAACGTGATTAGCTACCACGTACAGTAAGTGTCTCACCAGGAGTCTATAACACGTGATCAGCTACAACGTACATGTATGTGTCTCACCAGGAGTCTATAACACGTGATCAGCTACAACGTACATGTATGTGTCTCACCATGAGTCTATAAAACGTGATCAGCCACCACGTTTGTGTCTCACCATGAGTCTATAAAACGTGATCAGCTACCACGTATGTGTCTCACCATGGGTCTATAAAACGTGATCAGCTACCACGTTTGTGTCTCACCATGAGTCCATAAAACGTGATCAGCTACCACGTAAGTGTCTCACCACGAGTCTATAAAACGTGATCAGCTACCACGTAAGTGTCTCACCACGAGTCTATAAAACGTGATCAGCTACCACGTAAGTGTCTCACCACGAGTCTATAAAACGTGACCAGCTACCACGTAAGTGTCTCACCACGAGTCTATAAAACGTGTTCAGCTACCACGTAAGTGTCTCACCACGAGTCTATAAAACGTGATCAGCTACCACGTAAGTGTCTCACCACGAGTCTATAAACCGTGATCACCTACCACGTAAGTGTCTCACCACGAGTCTATAAAACGTGATCACCTACCACGTAAGTGTCTCACTACGAGTCTATAAAACGTGATCAGCTACCACGTATGTGTCTCATCATGCGTCTATAAAACGTGATCAGCCACCACGTTTGTGTCTCACCATGGGTCTATAAAACGTGATCAGCTACCACGTAAGTGTCTCACCACGAGTCTATAAAACGTGATCAGCTACCACGTAAGTGTCTCACCACGAGTCTATAAAACGTGATCAGCTACCACGTAAGTGTCTCACCACGAGTCTATAAAACGGGATCACCTACCACGTAAGTGTCTCACCACGAGTCTTTAAAACGTGATCACCTACCACGTAAGTGTCTCACCACGAGTCTATAAAACGTGATCACCTACCACGTAAGTGTTTCACCACGAGTCTATAAAACGTGATCACCTACCACGTAAGTGTCTCACCACGAGTCTATAAAACGTAATCAGCTACCACGTAAGTGTCTCACCACGAGTCTATAAAACGGGATCAGCTACCACGTAAGTTTCTCACTATGAGTCTATAAAACGTGATCAGCTACCACGTATGTGTCTCACCATGAGTCTATAAAACGTGATCAGCTACCACGTTTGTGTCTCACCATGGGTCTATAAAACGTGATCAGCTACCACGTAAGTGTCTCACCACGAGTCTATAAAACGTGATCAGCTACCACGTAAGTGTCTCACCACGAGTCTATAAAACGTGATCAGCTACCACGTAAGTGTCTCACCACGAGTCTATAAAACGTGATCACCTACCACGTAAGTGTTTCACCACGAGTCTATAAAACGTGATCACCTACCACGTAAGTGTCTCACCACGAGTCTATAAAACGTGATCAGCTACCACGTAAGTGTCTCACCACGAGTCTATTAAACGTGATCAGCTACCACGTAAGTGTCTCACCATGAGTCTATAAAACATGATCAGCTACCACGTAAGTGTCTCACTATGAGTCTATAAAACGTGATCAGCTACCACGTAAGTGTCTCACTATGAGTCTATAAAACGTGATCAGCTACCACGTAAGTGTCTCACTATGAGTCTATAAAACGTGATCAGCTACCACGTAAGTGTCTCATCATGAGTCTATAAAACGTGATCAGCTACCACGTAAGTGTCTCATCATGAGTCTATAAAACGTGATCAGCTACCACGTATGTATCTCACCATGAGTCTATAAAACGTGATCAGCTACCACGTAAGTGTCTCACCACGAGTCTATAACACGTGATCAGCTACGACGTATGTGTCTCATCCTGAGTCTATAAAACGTGATCAGCTACCACGTAAGTGTCTCACCATGAGTCTATAAAACGTGATCAGCTACTACGTATGTGTCTCATCCTGAGTCTATAAAACGTGATCAGCTACCGCGTAAGTGTCTCACCATGAGTCTATAAAACGTGAACAGCTACCACGTAAGTGTCTCACCATGATTCTATAAAACGTGACCAGCTACCACGTAAGTGTCTCACCACGAGTCTATAAAACGTGATCAGCTACCACGTAAGTGTCTCACCATGAGTCTATAAAACGTGATCAGCTACCACGTAAGTGTCTCATCATGAGTCTATAAAACGTGACCAGCTACCACGTAAGTCTCACCACGAGTCTATAAAACGTGATCAGCTACCACGTAAGTCTCACCACGAGTCTATAAAACGTGATCACCTACCACGTAAGTGTCTCACCACGAGTCTATAAAACGTGACCAGCTACCACGTAAGTCTCACCATGAGTCTATAAAACGTGATCAGCTACCACGTAAGTGTCTCACCACGAGTCTATAAAACGTGATCAGCTACCACGTAAGTGTCTCACCATGAGTCTATAAAACGTGATCAGCTACCACGTAAGTGTCTCACCATGAGTCTATAAAACGTGACCAGCTACCACGTAAGTCTCACCACGAGTCTATAAAACGTGATCAGCTACTACGTAAGTGTCTCACCATGAGTCTATAAAACGTGATCAGCTACCACGTAAGTGATTCACTATGAGTCTATAAAACGTGATCAGCTACTACGTAAGTGTCTCACCATGAGTCTATAAAACGATATCATCTACCACGTAAGTGTTTCACCTTGTGTCTACAAAACGTGACCGGCTACCACATTTGCGTCTTAACCCGAGTAGAGTAAATTGACCGTCTATCTCATTTATGTCTAATTTTTAACAGAAAAAATACCGACTACATCGTTTGTGCCACACTAAATATAAAAACATGATCATCTACCTCATTAACAGAAAACGTGACCGATTTTCTTGTTTGTGTTCATCTTTATAACAGAAAAGTATGCCCGGTTTTCTTGTTTGTGTTCATCTTTAACAGATATATGTGACCGGTTTCCTTGATAACAGAAACATGTGACCGCATACATTGTTTGTGTCTCATCTTTACCAAAAATGTGATACCGGCTACCTCGTTCGTGTCTCACCCTCAAAGAAACTATAAGACTAAAGATCGACTGTGATTCGAACCGTGTACCTCACGACTCCACAGAGGTGGTCAACTGTTTCTATGGTACGATGGAAGTCCGTACGTATACGTCACTTGTACCGCGCTCTCTATTTGTACAGAGTTTTAGTCCCTACTTCCGGTTAGGGTAAATCCTTGTACTAGAGCTTGGACTGTGAGTTAATTGTCACTTGCACTGATATTTGAAAATACAAAGGCTAGATCTGCAGTTCAAACCAAGACATCCGACGACTACCCAAAGGCTTTTGCACTTGGATTACATTGGCATCCTCAAGGTTTCTTTAACTTTAAATATTTAATATTTGATTTTTATTTATTTTGTATGTCGTTGTACAAAAAGTCCCACTCGTAATCCAGACGTCATTGAGGCGTCAGTTCAAAGTGAATTTCATGCTTATTTTTTTTACGTCTTCTAGACTCTGAATATTGAGTTTGAGACGTAAACTAGGCGTACCCTGGCAGGAAAACATGCGACATTTGATCTAAATGACCAAGAGGCGTCAAAAATTCTACGGGCGTCATTTTTGAAAAATCCCGGGGGTCAATTTTTGAAATTCCAGGGGTCACTTTTTGAAATTACAGGAATTATATTTGTTTCAGAATTCGAGAATGTTTACATTAAATAAAATTCATCCAAAAGTCCCAGATTCCTTCTCAACTTAAAATGACGCCTCAGTTTCCGCATCACCCTTTAAAATGATGCCCGTAAAATTTCATAGATTTGTAATGTGGCAGAAATATTTTTTAAATTACGTGTCCTGCTACATTACGACCGTACTTTAGATTTTCCAGGCGGAATCCATCTACTTTCGCCTGTTTTATGGGCGTAATACGCCTTAACTTTTAATGCAGGCCATAGCATTAGCATACACATTTAACATAAATATATATGTACATTAATTTTGTTCTCCAATAACTTGAAATCTTGAAGGCACGCTAAGGTGAAAAAAAGACCAATCGCTAGTATTATTTCCAACACGGACCTGAGAATTTGTTACAGCTAGTTTTGGACATTGAGAGTAATTTTTCACTTTTGAGGGTTTAAGACCATAGTCTTTATGACCACTGAGGGGATATTTTTATCGCAAATTGATCTTAACCCACCAGAACTGTAAAATTACTCCAAACACCTCAATTTAGGTCCAAAACAACCTGTAGCAAATTATCGGATCCCTGTGTTATGTCTTCTAAACGACCACATTTTGCCCCGATCCGTATTGCCTGTGCTTTTCTTTATTTGTCCTGCAAGGCACGACACCTTTACAAAACTATCTAAGGTTTCAAAAACTGATTTGAAATATTTTTTGTTTTCTTACAGTCGTTATCTGAACGCTGATTTGTGAGACATTCAGAATTGTTAATTTTAGTAATCAATAAACTTTAAACTTTTATTGTCGAAGTTCTACACTTTTAATAAAAACATACGGACTGATTGGGTTACCTTGTCTAACACCACAAAATAACTTAAAGCAGCGCCAATTAAAAGGAACACAGCATGCATTGTTAATATTTCTTTGTCATTAAAAATATTGATTCTTTTAATGTATTTTTATTTCCTGTACTAGATTCAGTTGCCTCACAAGAGTGAGCTGTAGGGAATTTCCCTTTTGGCTCAGCGGTAGAGCATCGGAAGTCTGGAAAGCCAAAGATTGCGGGTTCGGCGCCCCAGCGACGTTCGACGGCACTATTCTTATCACTATTTCGTCCTATTATAAACTAGCGTCGACGCCGCTGAGCCTCCCAATCAGGCAAACATCCTGGTTTGGTGTTTAGTAAAAGGGGGGAATAGTGTCAGAGATGTGCGTTGATTTGGTTGCCTTCAAATCTTCAAATCGTGACCTATAAAATCATCGGGCTGAAGAGCCAATGGTCGTGGATTTGAGCCCCAGCAAAGATACTATCTTTTATCACATCCTAGTCCTGTTGTAGTATGGGGAATTTTACAAGAGTATTGTGACGTCATTGAATAGTTTATGTCATGACGTCATAATACCCTTGTATCTAGGTACATCTTACCACACGGCTACAACACAAATTAGGAAAGAAGTATAAATCATGGGATGCAAAAACTCAAAAGTGGAGGAAAATGCTCAGGAAGGACGAAAACAGCCCAAGGTAATATTGCATGTTCCTTTTATAGATTTGAAATTGTAAGCTCCTACATGACAGGTAAATGATAGGCCGTTTGTATCTAGCTTCATGCTATCGTAAGTAGTTAGTAATATGGCCCCTTGCAGCACCAGAGATTTATATAATTCCTTGTGTGTGTTGCTATGGGGACATCAGAGAAACCAAACGTCTGAAATACTTGTAATCTGTTTATTTCTTTTCACACACTCTATTTCTATCCGACGTGTCTCCCTCAGCATTCGTCCTTTTTCACTTTGGCTGTTTCGAGGAAAACATCATACAAACACACAAACAAACAAACCATATAATATTAAATATATCTAAGCTTTAACAGCCCGTCATAAACCAAGATTTCAAAACAGACAGGGTCACACAGTAGCCTTAACCGTCCATCAACACAATAAGGTCATACAGGGCCACACGGTAGTCTTAACAGTCCATCAACACAATAAGGTCATACAGGGCCACACAGCAGTCTTAACAGTCCATCAACACAATAAGGTCATACAGGGCCACACAGTAGTCTTAACAGTCCATCAACACAATAAGGACATACAGGGCAACACAGTAGTCTTAACAGTCCATCAACACAATGAGGTCATACAGGGCCACACAGAAGTCTTAACAGTCCATCAACACAATAAGGTCATACAGGACCACACAGCAGTCTTAACAGTCCATCAACACAATAAGGTCATACAGGGCCACACAGAAGTCTTAACAGTCCATCAACACAATAAGGTCATACAGGGCCACACAGCAGTCTTAACAGTCCATCAACACAATAAGGTCATACAGGGCCACACAGTAGTCTTAACAGTCCATCAACACAATAAGGTCATACAGGGCCACACAGTAGTCTTAACAGTCCATCAACACAATAAGGTCATACAGGGCCACACAGTAGTCTTAACAGTCCATCAACACAATAAGGACATACAGGGCCACACAGTAGTCTTAACAGTCCATCAACACAATAGGGTCATACAGGGCCACACAGTAGTCTTAACAGTCCATCAACACAATAAGGTAATACAGGGCCACACAGAAGTCTTAACAGTCCATCAACACAATAAGGTCATACAGGGCCACACAGTAGTCTTAACAGTCCATCAACACAATAAGGTCATACAGGGCCACACAGTAGTCTTAACAGTCCATCAACACAATAACGTATACCGGACAACACAGTAGTCTTAACAGTCCATCAACACAATAAGGTCGTAATGTTATAAAATGGTTTATCAACAGAATGTTGTAACGATATCTTTTTTATTTTGAGTTTAGGTCGCTCGGGTCAACCGTCCTGTCTCGGACAAAATGGGACGATCCTTGGACTCTGGTATTCTTAACACAGCACGTAAAACCGAACAGACGGCGTTGATGCAACTGAAGGAGGAAGGGATCGTCCCAAAGAAGGGAGGGGGAGGAGTGGCTTTCGTGTTGAAGATCGACACCATGTCGGAATCAGAGGAGTGTTCTACCGTTCTACCTGGTGTTCCCGAGTCCCGGAGGACATCATCCCAGTACGCCACGTACTCTCGCGAGACCTGCCACGGCCCTCCTCGACGTCTTCCTCCTATCAATAGGTCAAGTTCAAAAGCAGCCATTGATGCTAAATTGGAGCGAGCTAGACTCAACCGGGAGAGGAAGATTTCAGAGAGGAAGGCAAAATGGGCTAAGAAATATGCAAGAGTCGAAGCTTCCATGTCACCGAAAGCGGCAAATGTCTGAGAAATATTAAATGTCAAAAAGGAATCATGTATTGATAAACTTTCATTTATAATAAAACACAGACTATGTTCATACAAAATCTTCTTCTTAGTTTCTTTTCTTGTCTCTGTAGCAGAGAGGACTAGGCCGCTGGGCTAGATTGTGTTGACGTGCAGTGTGCGGTAAGTCTGGTTTCCAAACACAAATCATTATGTAAGACTGTTGTAGTGTTTGAACATACTGTAATATTTAGGCATAAAAGAACTTTTGGTGTTAAAAGTGTGTGTCTTGCAGCGGTCCGTGCACATATCAAATGTTTTAAAACACTCAAAATCCATTCAAAGACTTACCTTTTTACCCCCACAGCCGTCAATTTCACTATATAAATTGCCCCCCCCCCCCATGTCAACATTATTGTCCCCCTAATGTTGGCTTGAACACGGCGACATTGTAGATTTTCAAATGCTACATAGTTTAGAATGGATGGGATATGTTAAAGAAGATATGATTTTGTTCGTTTTTGAACAAAATGAATCATACCAGCCTACATACAACCCAAGGAAATAATACCGTGACTGAAAAACGTGACATACTACCCCGTTCGTGTCTCACTCATGACTGGAAAACATAACTGGCTACCCCCGCGGTCTCACCCGTGACTGAAAAACTTAACTTGCTACCCCGTGGGTCTCACCCGTGACTGAAAAACTTAACTGGCTACCCCCACGTGACTGAAAAACTTAACTGACTACCCCATGTGTCTCACCCGTGACTGAAAAATATAACAGGCTACCCCGTGTGTCTCACCCGTGACTGAAAAATATAACTGGCTACCCCGTGGGTCTCACCCGTGACTGAAAAACATTACAGGCTACTCCTTGTGTCTCACCCGTGACTGAAAAACATAACTGGCTACCCCGTTTGTGGCACACCCAAATATCTTCAAATGGATTTGACATTTCTCACTGTCTCATCAAACACTTATATTAGTTTACTCTTTTAGGTTTTCCATTTGAATAGTTAATCGTCCATGGTTCATGGGAAGCACCCTATATTTACACAAAGACGAAGCACAGCAGGTGTTTCCGAATGCAATTTATTTTAAATTGCAATAAACAAGCATACACCCACACAACTGCATGGCACGATAGAAGTGTCAGCTGGCATTTCATAAGTGTCAACTTGTCGGATTTGTTTCCAAGTAAACGATGAAATTTTCAATTTAATTTTACCCGTGAAGAGGTTGGTTACACAATACACAAATGGTTCAGATTGGTTCTCGTCTCCAGGGCCCAGTTGTTCAAAGTGTGATTAGCTTAATGAGTGATTAGTGCACCCAAGTTTCAATTCTGCGGTAACTTTAAAACCAAACCATTGAATTAGTGACAACTTTGAAGATATCATATATAAAATTCAGTCAATGTTCATGCTAAGTTGTGGTGTTGCACCTTGTATATTGACAGAATTATGAAGGTTTGCAAAGTGTTGTTAAAGGGGATTAAGCTTATCATCTATTTGAACAACTGGGCCCCGACTGAATGTTGATAAATCTAATTGATCGATACCTGTAGTGATGATGATGCGATCTAAATCCACATTCCCCATTATTTGTGATAACCAAATTAGCTATCAATGTTTATTTTTTCTGTTGCAATGCCAGTATGACAAATTTTTACTATTCCAAACAATGTGTCGGTAAACATTTGTGAGCATGCAAAACCGTAATGGAACAATGACGTTCATTGCAGTGTTGAAATGCATATTTCTATGGCCAAAGTTTACCGTTGGTGTCAATAGCTAGAACTGTTACGTTAAGGGAGTTGATATATAAATACTTCTTGATGCGTGGTGGCAATGTTTCACTCTCCTCCCATCATTCACAGGCTATGTATGTTACATTAATACTTGATGGAAATTGCAGATTTATTTTGTATACGCAGATATATACTGTTACCTATACATGTAATGACAAAGTCATGTTCATCGAGCGTATAAATAGAAATTGTAATAATATTTGATGAATATTGTGGGTATTGGTATGGCATACGAAATTGTGTATTGTCACCTATGAATATTAATGTTGTTTTTCTTTTATATATATATTTGAATATTTATCTTTATATCTCAAATGCTGTCATTGTATATATCATTTCATACATGTTTATGGAAAAGGACGTTTCTAAGTTCCATAACTTGTGTCCAATTCCTTTTCAATATTTCAAATAAAATATGTTTAAACTAAACAGGATTTTCTCCTCTTTTGCCTGTCCAAGATTTCTCTTTTACCCCTAGGGCACGACAAAAATATAATGACGTCACAACAGCAATACCATCACTCCAAGTCAACAATTCAATCACGTCACATCAGCATTGTGTTGCATTGATACTTTCGTTAAACAATAAAAAATGATGAGAGAAAAATAATCATCCCCTACCTTGAAGTTGCGACAGAGAAATCTCCAAACCCTCGTGGTGATATTATTGATTGTCTAACCAACCAAGAATTTCACCCCGAGGATTGGAGATTTCTCTGTTACCCCCTAAAGGTAGGGGAAGATTTTATTCGATCTTAACCAAAACTGTTCGGAGTGGTCCCTGTGTTCAATGTCATGGTAGATTAATACCAAATACACCGGTCCCTGTGTTCAATGTCATGGTAAATTAACAACAAATACACTGGTCCCTGTGTTCAATGTCATGGAAAATTAACAACAAATACACTGGTCCCTGTGTTCAATGTCATGGTAAATTAACAGCAAATACATCGGTCCCTGTGTTCAATGTCATGGTAAAATTAACAAAAAAAAATTACACCGGTCCCTGTGTTCAATGTCATGGTAAATTAACAAAAAAAATGCACCGGTCCAAGTGCTCAATGTCATGGTAAATTAATAACAAAAACACTGGCCCTGTTCTCAATGTCATGGTAAATTAATAACAAAAGCACTGGCCCTGTTCTCAATGTTATATTAAATTAACAACAAATACACTAATTCCTGTGTTTAATATCATGATAAATTTACAACAAATACAACTTTATTTGTATCTTTCTTCTTTGATTTCATTCGGTTCATAATATATTTCAAACAAGATGTTTGTCAAAAATGACTGAGCAGCCTTTTTGTAAAATGAAGATTGATTTATTAGCTCCTACATGAAAACGTCGAGGAACAGGCATCAGAATGCAATTCAGGAATTTCTGTCCTAATCTGAATATATGTTGATAGAACTTGATACGTCATAATTAGTGACTGGGAACGGCGGAAAGACCCGAACAATTTCCGATTGGTATCCCCAGTTATTTTAGTTTAAAATCACGATAGTCGATTAGTACAACTAAGAAAACGATATTATATCGTTATGATCACGAGCTATTTAGTTTTTTAGCGTGGCAATGATCGGCTGTCGTACGTAGTTTTATCGAAGTGCTCTACAAAGGAACACAAAACACTAGAATATACTGTTAAATTTTCACAAAATGTCTTTGTAGATTAACACATATTTGAGCCTTATTCCCCAATCGTTTCATAATACGTCATCATATCATGTACACACGCAATCAACACAACAGCTGTGTACCGTACGTCTCAATAGCTAGAATTGTTACGTCACGAGGAACGACGGATTCATAAGAACTCGCCAATTAATCTGTACGCAAAGGTTACATAGCGCTAAACGGTAATAGTTAGGCAATTGGTTTATGTCAACAACGGTGAGATGGCATTGAATCTTATAGGGGACTAAGAAAATGCACGGGCCGGACCATGGTTCAAACCAGGGACCTTCCAAACTCTGGACAGGCGCTCTACCATTAGAGTTATCTGGTTGCGGACGATCAGCCCAGTTCAGTTCTGCTACATTCCTTCTCCTTTCTCTAGAGTCTTCCCCCGAAGACACAACTATTTACAACAAAGGTTTCGGGTATCCCTTCGCCATGCATACGCCAAATGCTTGAAACAAAGGATTAGTGACCGCCACTACTGTTAACACAAGAGGAAAGCTGCACAACCAGACCAGGGTTTGAACCCGGGATCTTCCCTACACTAGATGGGCGCTCAACCTACACTTCATATATAAATAGCAGTGTCAGACGATCTTAATAAAAATTATTTAAAGTTTTTGGTGATTGGTTAATACATTGGGATTTAAATGCTTAATGCATTATTACATACCAAGTGTGCTTAATGGTGAATGTATATATCCTATTCTATATGCTTGCTGGTTTATATATTTCTAGTACATGTATCACCTTTTTTAACTTAGTTTATTCTGAACGAATGCAATAATTGCCTCCCTATTAAGTTTACAGTACATATACTATCTATACCAAAAATATAACAGTGTGTATGTTGTAACGTTACTCCAAAATTTGTCCAAGCGGTTTTCAAAACTGACTTAGTTTGGTGCTTCAACTACATTTTCTGGTAAAGAATTCCAACTGTCCACAATTATTTAGGTAAACGAATATTTCCTCATGTTCAACCTGCTTCTTGATTTATCTTGGCTGAGTAAATTTCCCGGGTCCTTCTCCTTTTCTTTATTGGTAAAAGTTCGCATGATGCTGTTGCCCCATAGCCTCCTTTCAAGATTATAAAAAAAATTCAATCAAGTCGCCCCTATTTCGTCTATGTAGTAACGACGGGAATTTAAGGCGACGCAATCGTTCCTCGTACGAAAGATCCTTCATTCCTGATAGTAATTTCGTACCTCGCAGTCGAACGCTTTCAAGCAGCTAAACGTTTTGTTGTGTGTATGCGAATGTTTTTTTTCCGTTCCGGTAGGTAATTATTGTAGGGAATACAAGAGCAGCCAGACGGACACCTGGCTAGTATATGAGGTCAAAGGCCGTCCTGACAGATTTCGAACCTAACATTTACCGTAGCAGCTCAGTGATATCTTGGTAAAAGCCCTTTTCACACTGGGACCACGTCCATTAGGACCGCGCTACGTCCTGAAATTTTGATGAACGTGGCGAGGACGTGGTCAAAATCGAATAACTCTCAGTTTCCATGTTCCTATTACGTCCTCACTACGTCCTTGCGAGGTTTTCACTACATCCATAACGTCCATAGTATGTTCTTAATACGCGCATCTTCACGTTCCTGCCATGTCAAGCGTGTCTTCAGTACATCCATACTGCGTTCTGACTACGACCATGAAAACTCTATTACGCTTCTGCCTCGCGCTTATCACGTGTTAGCCGCGTCCACAAACTTTATATCAATACGGTGCTTAGACTCAAGTCTTTTTATTTTCTAAACATGCAAGCAAAGAAATCATTCCTTACTAGGTTCGCACTACGCTCTAATTCGACCACGTCCTCGCCATGTTTGTTTTGGGGATGCTCAAAGTCTGGCCACGTCCATCACGTCCTTGAAGGCCGCGTCACGTCCTTACAGGTCCTCACTGCGTCCTTACTACGCTCACCAACTTCAAACCAGGTCCTGGCCCTAGTGTGATGGGGTATTACTCATCTTCATCCGGTCCTTCGATGCTCATCACACAGCATGTTTTCCAAGGAAAGAGAGCTCACACACACATCGTATGTAGATGCCAGATATTTATATTACAGACCGACATGTTATACTTATTTCTAATCATTTGGCATTCATTCAAGTTCGTTTAGAGAAAATATCGTCTCTGTTGTACATTGATGTACGATGGCAGTTTATGTTCTTTCGATGTTTCGCCTATTCGCCCGAAAAAACAGAACGGGGGTCCGAAGAAAAACAGAATGGGGGCCCGAAGAAAAACTGAACAGGACCGGAAGAAAAACAGAACGGGGGCCCGAAGAAAAACTGAACGGGGGCCCGAAGAAAAACTGAACGGGATCGGAAGAAAAACAGAACGGGACCCAAAGAAAAGCTGAACGGGGCCCAAAGAAAAACAGAACGGTACCCAAAGAAAAGCTGAACGGGGCCCAAAGAAAAACAGAACAGGAGTCTGAAGAAAAACAGAACGGAGCCCAGAAGAAAAACAAAAGGGGGGATTTCTTTTTCAGGGCAAAATGAGAAAATAACGTATTGACACCAGCCACCGTAGTTTAGTTTACCTTGTTTATTCGTTTGCTTTGTGGTTACCAAACTGAGGATGAACGCAGAGAAAGCATCTACCTTTGTGACATGAAACGGTTATTAAGGTTTCAATATATGTGTATTGAATATATACCTTATTACTAGTTTCAGACACCTTGACTCCTTGGCCACGACGGTCCTGAGGTGGAGGGTTAGTGGTTGTAGAATGTCAGATACCCTTTACCACTTGACCACACTTAGGCCCTGAGGTGGAATGTAAGTGGTTGCAGAATTTCAGATACCTTTAGCACTTGGCCACCGCGATCCCTTTTTAAGATATATAAAAATATGAATATGAACGCGTACTCCCTCACACGAAGGAGCTAATCCGTCCAAGAATTTCACACACGACTCACCTGCTAAAGGGAAGGCTTTAAAAAGTGTTTTAAGTGACTGATTTGTTGTGTGCATGCGTTATTGACCAAATGTAACCAATTCTTTTTATAACCAATGAAAACGTTGTCTCATTTCCGACGTCGTAGAAAGGTCAGCGAGATTATATATAGATAAAGCCAAACAGCAATAAAACTACCCTCATACATAAATTAACAGCACTGTGTTTTGTGTATAAATACACTTAAGAGAAGATACTGAGACATGACATGCGTACTTCAACAAACAATTAACAGATCACGCGAGAAAAAAAACAGATGGTGTCGTTTAGTGCCATTTTGCTCTACAAAAGACAGTGTATCGACGAAAATACATTAATTTGTATTAATAATATATTAAGGAAAACAACATTACAATTAATTTGCACGCAAAACTAACTCGTGGGGCGTAAAACTCCATTGAAGTATGACGGACGTAGGAGTTAGATGGATGTTATGATCTGGTTTGTTTCTCTGTTATTGTACGAGTTGCATAACTTTTTGTACTAGCCAGTATATGAGATTTATTCAGAACACTCGTTTACTAAATATTGAGTTTTAGTGTAAACGAAATATAACAAGGCGTGTTTTCCTTCCAATAATGCACCACGACTTCAACTGTTTTGTGCATCATCACACTCTTTGTTAGCCAAATTTAATAATGTTTAATAAATTTAATAAACCTGTACATACGATGATTTCATTGTTTTGAATTTGTTTGTTTGCTATGGTGAGTCGGTGCGCGCGCGCTTGTCCGTAAAGCGGCAATGAGCGGACGTACATTATATTACACACAAGCACAGGAAGAACATTTGGAAAAAAAGAGGACATTTTCCAGGTCCTCCCTTTTGGTGTGTGATAGTCCGTTTGTGTGTATAATTTTATAGCCATAAATAGTATTCAGCAACATGTTCATCTTCCTCCTAGTCGAAACCATTTCAACTCCCACTAATTCGATATTCTCGGGGTCTATCCTTATATCACAAGTGAGAGAGTTTCGTTACACGGGAGAGGGTTTCGTTATACGTAGGAGGGTTTTGTTACACGGGAGAGGGTTTCGTTACACGGGAGAGGGTTTCGTTACGCGGGAGAGGTCAACTAGACGAAAACGAGGGTTTTCTCTACATTTATTTCACTGACATTAAACTGTAGTGATTTGAATTTTGGCGATCTCTGATGATCTGCCAAATCTCGGAGATCCAACCTGCCAAAACAATAACCTTTATTGTTATCTGGAAAACAAACAACAACAAAAAGTGATTGGATATGTTTTTGTTGTATTCATATTTCCAAATAACTGATCAACAAAACGATGTATATTCTAAAACAAAGTGTGGAATGTTAAGCGAATGGAAGCAATGGAAAATGAAGAAATATGAATAAATGTCAAAATGGTATACAATGGAACAATCTTGGTTTGAATAAAATGTCTACAGCAGTAAAATCAGCTGTAATGAGCAAACATACATGTACTACTACAACTACTTTTTAAAATGGGACGTAACATGGGCCCATTGACCTTAACGGACATCTGACATAAGATATCTATATATTTATTTTGTTGGTTATTGCAAAGTTGTTTAAAGTAACATATTTGACCAACTTGACCTTAAAAGTGGGTCATGGTCATTCATTTTAACCACTTTGGTTGCCCTTCATCCCAGCATGCTACCAGCCAAACCTACCGAGAATTTGTTTGAAAGAGTTTAAAGACATTTAACCCCCGGTTAACATTGAAAGCGTGTCAAGGTCATTCATTTGAAAATAAAAAAAACTTTGTAGACCTTTATCCGAGTCTGTTACAGGCTAAATATCAGTTCTGTGGACCTTTCGGCTATGGAGAAGAAGTTGTTTTCAGTTATTTAGCACTTTGTCCTCTTTGAAATTGAAAGTGGGTCAAGGTCATTCATTTTATAACAAACTCGGTAGCCCTTCATGCCAGCATGCAACAGGCCAAATATCAGTACCCTGCGTGAGTTTTTCGATTTTTGGGAAGAAATTCCTTGGAAATTTTTATCACAATTGACCCCTGTGACCTTGAAAGTGGGTCGAGGTCACTCATCGGAACTAACATGAAACCCCTTCATTTCAGCATACTCGGGCCAAATATCAGTACCCCAGGCCTTTCGGTGATTGAGAAGTTGCAGATTTTAAGACATTTGACGTCTATGACCTTGAAAGTAAATCAAGGTCATTCATTTGAGGAAACTTTGTAGCACTTCTATATCAGGTACCTACTGACCAAATATCATCACCCTGAACCTTTTGATTAGTTTATGGACGGCGGACGACGACGGGTGAAACACAATGGCTATAGGTCATGAAAAATGTTTAAGAGCTGTATTCCTCAAGGACACATGCTACCTTAGACATTAGGTATGCGGAAGAATAAGATAAAATACCTCCTTAAAGATACTCACCTGTGTCTTGTGTTAGAGTTATCCCCCTCTTTAAGGATAATGTACACTACCCGATACATTTTAAACCTAATTTGTGTTCGAGTTATCTCCCTTAAAGATACCAACTACCTGGCGCATTAAATCTGTGATGTTGTGCGAGAGTAATCCCCGTAGGTTTTATACTTCCCAACACTTTACAGATGTCATCTCAGTTTCTTAAGGGTACCCACTACCTAGCGCATTAAATCTGTGATGTTGTGCGAGAGTAATCCCCGTAGGTTTTATACTTCCCAACACTTTACAGATGTCATCTCAGTTTCTTAAGGGTACCCACTACCTAGCGCATTACATATGTGATTTGGTTAGAGTTACCGCCCTTAAGGTTGTATACTTCCTCACACATTACACATATGATTTTGTGTTAGAGTTATCTCCCTTAAGGATACAAACTTCTTGACACAGAAGAACTGTTTTTCGTGTCAGAGTAATCTGTTTTGGGGATATTCTCTCCCTAAAAGATCTTAACACATTACACATGTGATTTATGCTATATTTATCTCCCTTATGGACATGTAATTATTTAAGATAGATATACAATCTTTGACAATCTCCCTTAAGGGTGTATGCTACCTCAGAAATGCAATTTGTGTTATAGTGGTCTCCCTTCAGCTGTGTACAACCTGATACACCATATATGTACAATATGTATTTTGTGTCAGAGGTAATGTAACTGTACAAGACAAATATGTATTTGGCCGAGTTATTTCTTTTATAGAACAGAACTTGAGTGTTATTTAAACATTTAAATATCAAATAATTAATAACACGATCTCAAATGCCCATTTATTTGGGTATATAAACATATTGCTTAGTTTGTAACTCTTTTTCAAAGAAAGTGTGTTACGTGAAGACGCGACCTTGCATGACAATATCAAGAAATTACAAACCTAGTTGACTGTTTCGGACCCGTTGGCTTGGTGGTAACGTCCTGGCTACATAACCTAGAGGTCTCGGGTTCGCGCCCGGCTCGTCTCACTTGTTTCATTTCTGCTCCTTGTTGTAAAATACTGTTTATTCCCCATGTCGGAATGTTCGTATTAATAAGAACCCAAGTCTGGGTGTGTGCATGTACGAAATGAACTTATTATCACAATGATAAATTTTTAAATATAATTACACAGCCCCTGGTTCCCGATATAATGTTACGTCGTGACGGATCTGTTTGATTTGTATGCCTACGTCAGGTTCTATATACTATAAAACAGTAAGGTAGCATGGTCCTCAATGAAAGTTTAATTGAGGGGGACTCTATCACTAACCATTATTGACATATGAACAGTCTAAATTTCAATTCAGTATACGTAAATAACGTATATTCATAACAAGATAAATACATATATATATATAAAAGTTTACGTGAGCGATAATAAAAAGAATAAAATCTGTACAGCTTTTATCATTTAAATACTGTTAATCTGTTAATATTTGCGAAATATCTTAAGCTCACAATAGTTTGCAAGGGGATTTGTTCGTAAATTTGAACATGTATATTAATATTTTATGTATGCAATTGGACATTGAATAGACAATGGTTCTCTTACGATCAAATCCTCAGAAATAGTTTATCGCAAAAGACGAAATCAAAATAAGTACACAAATGTCTTGTACTCGAATATTAATGATAAATGGACGGACATTAAAGGCATAGGCCATAACGATATAAGAAAAATATATTGCATGGGAAATTCAATAAAGTCGTACAGTATATGAGAAAATAGACTCTGTATAACTAGATAATTTAATTTGCCTTACGCAAAAAAACGTTGGCTGCTTAAAATCTCACAATAGGAAACAGGTGATGCATTCGTATTGCATATGATTTCAATCAACATCTTAAAAACAACGAGAATAGAAACACATTTTACATCTAGATATCATTACTGTTATTTTTCCAATAAATTGACTTTAGATTCTAGTTCTACGAATAAAGTAATCTGATTAATATGCATATCCTTATACTCACTCCGCTACACAGTGATCTGACAACATCACATAAGAGGTCATATTCTGATGACCTTTGCACTTTCTGAACTTAATACTCAAGCCGAATTGTCTAATTGACGATATCAACATGCTTTATAGCTCTTTGTGACGAAACGTCTCAACGTGCAAATAGAATTATGCAAGCCATTTCATACATCAACATTCACGTTAAGAATACTGGAAGAGGTACTTAATGTTATTTAATTAATTGGAAAATACAAAATTTCACCAGAACATGAACCTTTATGAGATGTTGTCAGATCTTTTGTAAGCGGACGGTGATGGAACCACAGCTAGAATCTGCATTTTAATCAGATTTCGAATAAAGTAACTTAAAATCAAACTTATGTTTTTCTTACGAACCTGAACGCTTCAGAATACGCGTTTTCATATTATTCATACATTATTACCATCAACTTAAGTACTTGGTGTTGGACCTAGGCTAATCCAATTCATTATCCAATGAATCTAACTCTGGCAGATTTAACCCTTAAACATGTACTATTATTTACAATGAATGCACATTACTGAAACTTATAGAAACGAATTCTGTTAAAACCTGTTTTAATAAAACAAGTTTCCGTATTATATTGAGTTCCTATTAGACAGGTTTCCGTATTATACTGAGTTCATTTTAGACAGGTTTCCGTATTTCACGAAGTTCCTATTAGACAGGTTTCCGTATTATACTGAGTTCCTATAAGACAGGTTTCCGTATTATATTGAGTTCCTATTAGACATATTTCCGTATTATACTGAGTTCCTATTAGACAGGTTTCCGTATTATACTGAGTTCCTATTAGACAGGTTTCCGTACTATACTGAGTTCCTATTAGACAGGTTTCCATATTATACTGAGTTCCTATTATACAGGTTTCCGTATTATACTGAGTTCCTATTATACAGGTTTCCGTATTATACTGAGTTCCTATTATACAGGTTTCCGTATCATACTGAGTTCCTATTATACAGGTTTCATGGTGCTTCATTACATCATTCTTAAATGAAGTTCATTGATGAATGAATCTAATAATTTTAAACTATACAGGATAATAAATCATCTATGGTTGTTCATTAACTTTATATACATTGTGATGCCTATATGATATGACGTCATTGTCTAACACACTCGATGCCGTGATGAGAAATGGCTCTCATTGTCGTCACGCACGAATAATCCCACGTGGTATCACGGCACGACTTAAATCAACCATAACATAATCAAGGAAAATGCAATTCAAATGAAATATATTTCGAATACGGCTTTTGGTGACGTATCGTGATATGCGTCTGAGAATTAACAAGCACACGTCTAATGTACACTATCTACATATCAGACAATACTCTCCACATACTGCCAATATACGAATGTAAAACATTGCAGACGTCTATTCGGAACACTTCGTTTGTTTCGAACTGTATCAATTGATATTTATCCTATGTGTAAGCTCCTTCGAGGTTTCCATAGAATATTACTTCTTTTCACCATGTCGTCTGCTACTCGCTGCAGGCGGGGGAGCAGCACGTGGCGTTTTCCCGCTTTCTTTCTGCAGCTGCAGCTTTTGCTCGCGTTTAGTCCTAAGCACCTCTAGTTGGCGCTTCCTCTCTTCCTTCACTCGTTGGTTAGTCTCCTTGAGACCATTCAGCAGTTGGGTTGTCTCTATCTTGTGTTGCTGGAAAGAGTTAAAACATAAAGTTACTTTTATACACCGTTTCTTCTTTTTCGAGGGTAAAGGGCTATTGACTATACAATTCATGTCTTTATATTGAACAAAAGCTAGAGAAAACACAACAAAGCTATTGGAGAAAACACCTCCGGTATAAGGTAGCTAAATACTATTAAACAGTATTTTGTTCCTAGGTTTTACAACAGTTGTTCAAAGACACAAAGAATATTTGTTAGTGGAAAACAAGCTTCTAATTAAGGTTGGTATCCCCGGAATTTTGGTATTTTGAAAAAAATGATGACCCCCATCTCTTGTAATGCATTAAAATGGAATATAACGTTGTCGCGCAAACAACGGTATATGACATGATTCTCTCATCGAGGGAATTAGTAACTTCTTTATATATGGAGGATATGTAAGTCATACTGGTACATGTCTTTTCATTTCAACATTGATCTTTCATAATATGCAGGAAATAAACAAACGCGGAAGATCATGAAATTGGGTTAGTCAGACGGAATGTTCAAAATGAGGCTTACCTCGTTCTCAGTGACCTCTATTTCTACCGGTGTAATTGAAGCTGCACTCCCGTCGTCAAGTTGTTCCGAGATAGTGTGTATCCGTTCTTGTCTACTGTTTTCAATGTCCCTATTGCTCTCGTGAACTAGATGTGACGTCTGCCTTGATGCACTTAAGTCAATATTTGTAGAATTAGGCTTCCCCGATTCCTCGCCACACGGTGGCGATCTCTTTATACTAACGGCGTCCAGTTCTGAGAATTCAGTGTCTTTGGGTTTCTTCTTTTTCCGAAGTTTATCCAAAAAGTTTGAAGACTTTTGGTTTTTAATAAATATTTTTCTTTTTAATTCTTTTCTTTTATGGGCTGGTAATTTTATTCTTGACTGTGCGTGCGAATAATATAAAGTAAAATTATTCACCACAATTGGCACCGTGAAAGCAACTGTGAGAACCCCACAGAGCACACATCCACAGCCAATAATATAGCCTCCTACTGTCTTGGGTACTTTGTCTCCATACCCGACCGTTGTCATGGTTACCAGCGCCCACCAGAATCCTATGGGTATGTTTTCAAATGTATCACTTTCAACATAAAATATTATACTCGCGAAAATCAATACCCCGGTGAAAAGAAATATCACCATCAATAATAACTCCTTCGTGCTGACTTTAATAGTGTATACCAGAATATTAAATGCACTGTAGTGTTTCATCAGTTTAAAAATTCTCAGAATTCTAACTGTTCTCAGGGCTAGCATAGATTTGAAGAGCTGACTCGTGCTGTCATTCGGGTCGATCGTCACAAGAATAATGGCGATCAAATGTGGAATTAAACACAGTATGTCAATCACATTCAAAGGCTGACGAAGAAATTCCCACTTCCTTGGAGCGAAAAATAAACGGAACACATATTCTGTGGTGAAGTAAGCCGCACAAATGTAATCCAATACTTGCATAACTAGATGGGGTTTCGTGTCAGCAAAGCTATAGACCCCGTCCCCTCCTCCAGTCTTGACACAGTAGTCCCCCGTAGGATTCACGATCAACGCTAAGGCGGAGGAATTTTGCTTTACAGCTCCCGTGATTGGAACTCGAAACCACGTGTATGTTTCCATGGTAAAAATACCAATGGACAACACAACGAAGGACATCGAAATGAAAGCAAAAATCTGGAACAAAAAATTATTTTATTTTTGTTAAAACAACATATTTTGAAATCTTACAATGCAACTGCTCACTGTCCGTAATCTCTCGTTTTCGTACGTACGTTTTAATGTAGTTGGTTAATATGAAACTCTTGAGTGAATATTACAATAATAAGTATAATTTACTCATTATGCAAACTTAAATGGACTAAAATATAAATATATTGGCCTAAACTTAGTAAACCAAGGTACTTGTGTCATTTTAAAACAATATTTTAAAATTTTTTGGTATCAATGACTATCGCAATATTATTGCAATAGTTTGTCCGTATCGCAATACTATCGTAATAGTAATTCTGACTATCGCAATACTATCATAATGGTAAAACTGTGCTCAATAGTTACCCCTTTTGGAAACTAAAATATGTATAGTATTTAATACATGTATTTCCAACCAGTTAATTAATGAAAATATATACTTTGTATATCATTTTTTATAGTTATTTTAATTTTGGTAAGTTAGAACATTATTGTAACATCAGTAGACAAATAGTGGTTGTTGTTCTGAATCACTTCATTAAAAGACATTCTAGATATTTTCCCTGTTAACTATCTAACCGTTCAAAGTTGTTCAACCTCAATATTCAAAGGGGCACTCTAGCTTTTGTTCTCTTCTCAACGTGGAATATGTCATAGCATGCCACCAGCTATATGTTTGGTCTCCGGTAAGAAGACCGTGACAAATCGCTTGGGATATGTCTGCCCTTTGAAGATAGCATGGGAGTCACACCCGACTACGAAACCATTCAATTATACCGTTACGAGATTTTTTTCACGTATATCATAAGATCAAACTAGTCTTCCGTTCTCACCAATGTAGCCTTCTAGTTTAATTTGAGGAACCAAAATCTACAATGGAGGTTACTTATCCCTACTTGACGCTCGACATTATTGGGATGGAACGACTGGTTCACCCATTGTCAGTATAATGGGACCGGGTTGGATGTTCCCCTGGGGCATTCGACGGTATACTTCAGTGTGATAGCACTTGAAATCGACAAAAGATCCAGACTTTCAAACACATTTAACACACACCGAGGCCGTCCTTGAATAGCCCTTGCTGTTAAAAGGTGCAGAGAGCTTATTCTTTGACAGCATAGACATCCACTGCGTTCAAAATTAAACAGTGGTGACTCTGTTAAGGTATCTGAGACACAGAACTGACCTTTTAACTTTTATCTGACCAAGGTTTGACATATGCTGGTCAGATGGTATATTAGTAAATATATTTACGACTATTACATCCTCTTTACCTTGGCTCCGCGTGTGGACCCCGGCTCTTCCATGAACTGCCACATCTGACGTTTAAATCGATTAAGGTTAGACGGTTTGTCCCCCCACGCGTCTATGTCCATCTCAGTTGTGAAGTTGTCGTCAAGTGCTGCTAAGGTTTCCTTGTGGTCTTTGAACTTACTGTAATGTCCCCAACAGCATGGCTCGATGTCCAGTTCCGTGAGGCCCCAGAACTCCAGCTCCTGATTATTAGAAACATAAAAACAATTTGTTCAGAGAATACCAAAGCGTCAACAAAACAATAATCCTAACTAAAGAACATCGAATAAACTAGGGGCAAAATATGAACAAAGGGATGGAGACCTTTGTAAAAGTTAGAGATAATAAAACAAGGTGTTACGGAAAAGTAAGCGTCTTCTGCTTCATCGACAACACCCGCCATGTAAATATTGGTCAGATCCAAGTAAAATATCATGGCTTCAAAGTGAGAACTAAAGCATAATCAACTATTAAACGTCTAAACCTGTCTTAGCCATATCGTTGTTTCAGGAAATATCCGATAAAAATGTTTCAGTGAACAAACTAATTTTTGGACTAACGTCATTATACGAACTCCCCTTTTCCCCTATTTTAGACGATATTTTGGTTTTCATATAAGAACAAAGTATTTCCAAGGAAAGTGCTTTATGAAAATAAAGTTTTTTCATGCATACATTTGGATATTAAATGATTGAAAGAAGAAAATAAAAACAAATATTTAAATTTCATTTGTACTTGGAAAAAAATGCCTATTAAATCTAGCTATGCAATTATCACTGTAAAAGTCTTTTTCATGCTTATTTTACCCGTAAATTGAAGTAAAATACGAAAATGATGTTACTTATTTCAAGTACCTGTCAGGAAACACGATTCCAAACAAAATCATACCAAATATATAGTTAATCGCTAATTTTAAGAAAAGATTTTTGATGACAACGGCGATAAATGTCAATTGTCTAGTTTAGCGTTAAATCAGTGCGAAAAAACTTTTACTGCTTAATATTACTTTCTCAAGATGAAGTTTAATTGATAAACACGCATACCAGAATTAAGGAATGCAATCCCTAATTTTATTTTTTTGTTGTTTTAATGGATTAACAACATTAGATTGAGCTTCACTGATCATAAACAAAATATTGTTGGGCATCAAAAACAGCATTTATTTTGGTCAGAAATGTTGTGATACAATTTTTGCGGGATAACTAAAATTGCATTGTCAAGAGTTATTTTGCTCAGAATATTGCAATACAATTGTTGCGGGATAACTAAAATTGCATTGTCAAAAGTTATTTTGTTCAGAAATATGGTGATACAATTAAAGAATTGATTGACTGAAGTGTGACGTCATTCGACTCCATATGACAGCGATGCCAATCTAAATATCACAGTTGAGCGTGGGCTGTGAAGTATAAATTGATCGCTAGCGTGATGATCTATGTATTGAGGTGTACCTTTAAATAAAAATAAAGTGTAGAGAGAAAAACATAAGGTTTCAAGAGTACGTACGACCCGTGTGTATAATCATTTTTATTTTTTAATTGTTCCATAAACAGATGAAAGAGGCAGACAGATATTTCGATTACGAAGGATTGATCAAAAGACAAACGAGATTAACGACTTTATAATTTAGAAGAAGATACAGTAGCGCCAAGTAATGAATTAATCTGCACCATACAGCTGTTTCGTCCTTCTAGGACTCGTCAGTGATGCTACACCATACAGCTGTTTCGTCCTTCTAGGACTCGTCAGTGATGTTACACCGTACAACTGTTTCGTCCTTCTAGGACTCGTCAGTGATGTTACGGCGTACAGCTGTTTCGTCCTTCTAGGACTCGTCAGTGATGTTACACCGTACAACTGTTTCGTCCTTCTAGGACTCGTCAGTGATGTTACACCGTACAACTGTTTCGTCCTTCTAGGACTCGTCAGTGATGTTACACCGTACAACTGTTTCGTCCTTCTAGGACTCGTCAGTGATGTTACACCGTACAGCTGTTTCGTCCTCTTAGGACTCGTCAGTGATGTTACACCATACACCTGTTTCGTCCTTCTAGGACTCGTCAGTGATGTTACACCGTGCAGTTGTTTCGTCCTTCTAGGACTCGTCAGTGATGTTACACCGTACAACTGTTTCGTCCTTCTAGGACTCGTCAGTGATGTTACACCGTACAGCTGTTTCGTCCTTCTAGGACTCGTCAGTGATGTTACACCATACACCTGTTTCGTCCTTCTAGGACTCGTCAATGATGTTACACCGTACAGCTGTTTCGTCCTTCTAGGACTCGTCAGTGATGTTACACCGTACAACTGTTTCGTCCTTCTAGGACTCGTCAGTGATGTTACACCGTACAGCTGTTTCGTCCTTCTAGGACTCGTCAGTGATGTTACACCGTACAACTGTTTCGTCCTTCTAGGACTCGTCAATGATGTTACACCGTACAGCTGTTTCGTCCTTCTAGGACTCGTAAGTGATGCTAAGCAAGGGCCTATAAAGTGAAGCCTATGTGGCGACTGGGAAGATAAAACTGGCCGAAAGAAATATCCGAATGAAAATCAAAAGAAATAAAAAACAAATTCACGATGGAAAATCAATAAATGAAATCGATTACTTGTGAAATTGACATGAAATGATGAACACGGAGTTGGCGTGCAGTGTGTGTTTTATGAATACGTAAGAGCTAATTGCTTCTAACGGCTGACTCAATTACAAATAAATCCAAATGAATTATTTATGTAACACCCTTCCCCTTAAAATCGGCCCAAGGTGCATACTTTGATTCCATCACACGTCCACTAGTAGCATTGTATACATGTGGATTTAAGTACAGTCTACTCTTGGTTTCAGGATGTCACAACACTAAACACTAGACTTGTATACATGTGGATTTAAGTACAGTCTACTCTTGGTTACAGGATGTCACAACACTAAACACTAGACTTGTATACATGTGGATTTAAGTACAGTCTACTCTTGGTTACAGGATGTCACAACACTAAACACTAGACTTGTATACATGTGGATTTAAGCACAGTCTCTTGGTTACAGGATGTCACAACACTAAACACTAGACTTGTATACATGTGGATTTAAGTACAGTCTCTTGGTTACAGGATGTCAGAACACTAAACACTAGACTTGTATACATGTGGATTTAAGTACAGTCTACTCTTGGTTACAGGATGTCACAACACTAAACACTAGACTTGTATACATGTGGATTTAAGCACAGTCTCTTGGTTACAGGATGTCAGAACACTAAACACTAGACTTGTATACATGTGGATTTAAGTACAGTCTACTCTTGGTTACAGGATGTCACAACACTAAACACTAGACTTGTATACATGTGGATTTAAGTACAGTCTCTTGGTTACAGGATGTCAGAACACTAAACACTAGACTTGTATACATGTTGATTTAAGTACAGTCTCTTGGTTACAGGATGTCAGAACACTAAACACTAGACTTGTATAGACGTAGATCAATGGCACGGCTATATGTGACGATCTTTGTAAAGGAAAAATGTACGAGAAATATTCAAAGATTGAGAAGTGCGTAAAGATCTATAAATGCAACTCACAATACTAATGTATTGATGTCTGTGTTAATGTGAGCCATGATTTAAACCGCTTTTATTGAGGCAATGTAATTTGGTATAACAGGGAGTCTTCGTGGATGAGACACATTTATGTACTTTGAGCTATATCATATCTTTGCCCTAAAATGTAATCATTAATATTTACATAATGGTAATTCAAAGTTGGTTTTTGCTTTTCATTTAACATAATTATGTCCGTAGGGTAAAGGAATACTTTATTAATTATGACCTCTTTCATTTTGAGTTTAATTCCTGAAACAACGAAACAACTATTATCCCATCATTTTCGAATATACATTTATGAAGAACGAGATAGAGAATGTGATCTTCTTGCCTTCATTTCATTGTAAAGATTAGGCATTTTTCTGATAGAACAAAACAGCTTCTGTCCATACCAAATGTGAATGAAACACTTAACTAAAAACGGCATTCCTTAGTATAATTACTACAATCACTATATAGCAAATTGCTTATTAAGTTATCTATTGACGAGAATATTGTCTTAAACTTTTAGACATATCAGCTGTCAATCATGATCTAAATTACGTACAGTCACATTTTCAAATATTCAACTCCCTTAATGATCAATTACGACTCCTATGACATTTATCTAGCATTGTCACATTACATTTATCTAGTATTTTCACATTACATTTATCTAGTATTTTCACATTACATTTATCTAGCATTTTCTCATTACATTTATCTAGCATTTTCACATTACATTTATCTAGCATTTTCACATTACATTTATCTAGCATTTTCACATTACATTTATCTAGCATTTTCACATTACATTTATTTAGCATTTTCACATTACATTTATTTATCATTTTCACATTACATTTATCTAGCATTTTCACATTACATTTATCTGGCATTTTCACATTACATTTATCTAGCATTTTCATATTAAATATCTAGCATTTTCACATTGCATTTATCTAGCATTTTCACATTGCATTTATCTAGTAATTTCACATTACATTTATCTAGCATTTTCCCATTACATTCATTTAGCATTTTCACATTACATTCATTTAGCATTTTCACATTACATTTACCTAGCATTGTCACATTACCTTTATCTAGCATTTTCACATTACATTTATCTAGCATTTTCACATTAAATATCTAGCATTTTCATATTACATTTATCTAGTATTTTCACATTACATTTATCTAGCATTTCACATAACATTTATCTAGCATTTTCACATTACATTTATCTAGCATTTTCACATTACATTTATCTAGCATTTTCACATTACATTTATCTAGCATTTTCACATTACATTTATCTAGCATTTTCACATTACAATTATCTAGCATTTTCACATTACATTTATCTAGCATTTTCACATTACATTTATCTAGCATTTTCATATTACATTTATCTAGCATTTTCACATTACATTTATCTAGCATTTTCACATTACATTTATCTAGCATTTTCACATTACATTTATCTAGCATTTTCACATTACAATTATCTAGCATTTTCACATTACATTTATCTAGCATTTTCACATTACAATTATCTAGCATTTTCAAATTACATTTATCTAGCATTTTCACATTACAATTATCTAGCATTTTCACATTACATTTATTTATCATTTTCACATTACATTCATTTAGCATTTTCCCATTACATTTACCTATTATTGTCACATTACATTTATCTAGCATTTTCACATTAAATATCTAGCATTTTCATATTACATTTATCTAGCATTTTCACATTAAATATTTATCATTTTCACATTACATTTATCTAGTATTTTCACATTACATTTATCTAGTATTTTCACATTACATTTATCTAGTATTTTCACATTACATTTATCTAGTATTTTCATATTACATTTATCTAGTATTTTCATATTACATTTATCTAGCATTTTCACATTGCATTTATTTATCACCTATCATTGTTACCTTTATCTACTATGTTCACAATATATTCATAAATTCACATTTTATTTATCTATGATTTTCACAAAACATTAGTATAGTACCCACAGATAACGTTTGGTTATCATTCTCACAGTACATAAAGACACGTAAATATATAACTAAACTAATTGACAGTATAAGTCGCTTCGAAAGAGTCGAGTTTGATATAGTTTATGATGTGACCTATTTTAACAGTCTAATGCATAATGGATATGATATTTGATAAACAATAGACCACGTTTATCCTATAATAGTAATCATGTTGTTGTAGTTGATACCGAGTCCTGACATATACATATTATATTAGTATACTCAATAATTCACTAAATTGAACATCTCTCTCACATTTATTTATTGATATCGATATTTACTTAAGGAAGCTTATACATAATTTATCTCGTTTAAACCGCACGTATATTAATCGATTGCGATATTAATGTTAATCATATAATTGATTTTATTAGCGTTGTTTTGTACGAGCTTATCTGATCTGTTTGAGTAACAGTCCTACACGTTTGTTAGGAGAGTGAATCAAGCACAGAGTAAATAATATAGCTTACAACTTCATAAAACAGTTATCGTGATGGTGGGACAATCTTGTCCACTTTTTATGTTAAATGACACGACTATGAAGCCGAATTCGTGACAATTGTACAATATGGTTCGGTTTTTCTCCTCACGTTAACACGTTTTGAATGGTTAAATTCCGTTTATTGAAAATAAAGAACAAAAGACTCTTACATACAAGGTCAAGATTAAAAACCATGTAATTCATATAGAGGATCTTACACGAGTGTCGATGTAATATGGAATTTATTAAACGAGTTAAATCATTTAATATGTCACGAGCCTTTAGGCGAGTGTAAGATTCTATTTATCACATAACTTATGTTTATGAGAAAATACACAAACACTCTCAATTAATTATCTATAACAATAGGAAAATTTCTTCTGTAACAGTACGATTTTCACTACCGAGACAATCATATGACGTCATAAAGACGTCATTTGTTTATGACGTCACAATAGTGTTATTACACGTGTGTAATGCCATTTTTTATGACATGGTCGTATGACATGACTGAACGGGTAAGTTATTTGATAAATAATATTTGATTTGCAGTTTTGCTGGCTAAGAACTCGACTAAATCTGATAAAATTTTACATTTTACACGTATTTCTTTATCACATACATCCAACTCTGGAAAATTAAGAAAAACAGGGAATCATCGATTTGAGAAACTACATCTAAGAAATTAAATAGAATCAAACAGGACATACAATCCTAATAAACACCGATTAAGCGTCGGATGGAGTTTATCTGGTACAAAACCCTGAAGTTAGCGTCAAAAAACATTGTCTAATAGAAACTACTGATTAATGTAAGGATATAAGGTGCTCTGAAAGAAACCATGATAAAATGTCATTCGGGCGTTTTCCGATAGAAACCATGATGCAATGTAATTTATAGGGTGCTTTGATAGAAACCTTGATAAACTGTTATTTGATTGTTCTCTGACAGAGACCATGATACAATGCAGTTTGACGGCTCTCTGATAAAAAAGCATGTAATTTAGAGGGTGCTCTAATAGAAACCATGATTCAATATAATATGTGGGATACCTGAGAACACTGATTCAATATAATATGTGGGATACTTGAGAACACTGATGCAATGTAATATTTGGGATACCTGAGAACACTGATTCAATGTAATCTGTGGGATACCTGAGAACACTGATTCAATGTAATATGTGGGATACCTGAGAACACTGATTCAATGTAATCTGTGGGATACCTGGGAACACTGATTCAATGTAATCTGTTTGATACCTGAGAACACTGATTCAATGTTATCTGTGGGATACCTGGGAACACTGATTCAATGTAATATGTGGGATACCTGATAACACTGATTCAATGTAATCTGTGGGATACCTGAGAACACTGATTCAATATAATATGTGGGATACCTGGGAACACTGATTCAATGTAATATGTGGGATACCTGGGAACACTGATGCAATGTATTGTGTGGGATACCTGAGAACACTGATTCAATGTAATATGTGGGATACCTAGGAACACTGATGCAATGTATTGTGTGGGATACCTGAGAACACTGATTCAATGTTATCTGTTAGATACCTGAGAACACTGATTCAATGTAATATGTGGGATACCTGGGAACACTGATTCAATGTAATCTGTGGGATACCTGAGAACACTGATTCAATGTAATATGTGGGATACCTGAGAACACTGATTCAATGTAACCTGTTTGATACCTGAGAACACTGATTCAATGTAATCTGTTTGATACCTGAGAACACTGATTCAATGTAATCTGTGGGATACCTGGGAACACTGATTCAATGTAATCTGTGGGATACCTGAGAACACTGATTCAATGTAATCTGTGGGATACATGAGAACACTGATTCAATGTAATCTGTGGGATACCTGAGAACACTGATTCAATGTTATCTGTGGGATACCTGAGAACAATGATTCAATGTAATCTGTGGGATACCTGGGAACACTGATTCAATGTTATCTGTGGGATACCCGAGAACAATGATTCAATGTAATCTGTGGGATACCTGGGAACACTGATTCAATGTTATCTGTGGGATACCCGAGAACAATGATTCAATGTAATATACGCTGATGGAACCTGAGAACACTGATTCAATGTAATCTGTGGGATACCTGAGAACACTGATTCAATGTAATCTGTGGGATACCTGGGAACACTGATTCAATGTAATCTGTTTGATACCTGAGAACACTGATTCAATGTAATCTGTTTGATACCTGAGAACACTGATTCAATGTAATCTGTGGGATACCTGGGAACACTGATTCAATGTAATCTGTGGGATACCTGAGAACACTGATTCAATGTAATCTGTGGGATACATGAGAACACTGATTCAATGTAATCTGTGGGATACCTGAGAACACTGATTCAATGTTATCTGTGGGATACCTGAGAACAATGATTCAATGTAATCTGTGGGATACCTGAGAACACTGATTCAATGTTATCTGTGGGATACCCGAGAACAATGATTCAATGTAATCTGTGGGATACCTGGGAACACTGATTCAATGTTATCTGTGGGATACCCCAGAACAATGATTCAATGTAATATACGCTGATGGAACCTGAGAACACTGATTCAATGTAATCTACGCTGATGGACGCTGAGAACACTGATTCAATGTAATCTACGCTGATGGAACCTGAGAACACTGATTCAATGTAATCTACGCTGATGGAACCTGAGAAGTGAGTCTGTCAATAAAAGTCCCAGATTAGCACATTGGCAGATTTAATCAGACTCGATGTTGATCTTGTCCGTCATCGGTATTGTCATTTAAATCATAAATAACCATGGATATGTAAATCAAATACAGCGTGCATGTAATTAGGTTAGATATATAACATTATCTGTGTAGATAAAATTCTAATATATGTTTTATCTAAATATGGAATCAATATTCAATATATTTATTATTCATTTTATAACAAAGTCGTGGCCTGTTATTTCTGTTCAAGGCTAAAACGGTTAATGCAGTCGGTGATACTCATTATTTATTTACAATCAACATGTTCAAACATGCTTATCTTAATCATTTCATAATATCGAAACTTATCTTGCAACTGACGTTCAGTTTCCCAAAAAAAACCTTACTGGGTTACTTAAACCGAAATGATGCATAAACATATTTTGTTATTAAAATTAAGAATTATTTAAATCAATTTTATAGATTAATCTCAATGAAAACAGCAATCAACTTTATTAAACATCGATTTAAACAAATATCTAACTTTAACACGGTGACGTCAAAAATTCCAGTAACAACATATTTGTCAGACCGAACAACCACTATAACAAATGCCGTTCCAAATCGATGACATTTCCAAGTAAAAGCGAATACAGATAAAGCATCAGCATCTCTGCTACTGCTGATATTAAACAAGATAGTACCAGCAACTTGATTGATATATTGATTCCAGCGTCTCATTTCCATCATCTCTCTGCCAACGCGTTTATTTGCCATGTATTATGCAATACATAAGCGACACATCAAAGCCATCCCATAATTACCCAGAGTGCCAAGCACAGGAAGTGGTACTCGTGTGACATGTTGCGATCTGCATTGAAGATGATAAATTGCCGTCGGTGCCCTAATGTGTGGACAATCTGTGGTTAAACAGATATCGCTAGTTTACTCTTACCTAATTGGCTAATTTTAAAAGGATAAAAGAAAAAAAATAAAGCCAAGAATTCATGAAAAAAATTGAATTGCCACTCAGCATCGATTTAACTTTTTAATTTTGCATTTGCAACAAAAAAATTAAAAGCATAATAAAGGGGAAATACACTTATCGTTACCAGAAAAAATGGATTAAAAAAATCTTTTTGATATCCAGCTAGCAATCGCTAGTATAATGGATTAGATAATATTTCTATGTCAGAACCCGGAAGGGATTGGAATTTCTCACAGCCATTGGCAGTAGCACTGCGGCCAACAGGACTGCTGAGATCTCATGACAAAGCAACCCCTCACGCTAACCAACGAACAGAATCAGATCTAGATTGATTGACTGGTCTTAATATCCCATTCCACTTATTACATGATAAGTTGCTCGACATGACTTTCCGCCAGGTAAAACATAATAGATTGTCCATTATCTAACGAAAATTGAAATGGGAATGAAATGCAGTGTTTTCAAAACTACATATGTAACTGTCATGTATTTATTTTGACAAGTTGTTATTATTTCATCTGATATATTATGTATCATGTTTCATTATAATAGCATGAGCTTTCTGTGTGATAAATCTTGTTGTTTTGTCTAAATGTTAAATTAATGTTGGAAAATAACAGTGAAACCTCGCTTAAAGACCACCTCGGTATTAGGACCACCCCGCTATTAAGACTACTTTGGTGCGGTCTCTAAAGTGGTCTTAATAGAGAGGTTTCACTGTATGTTCAAATCAAATTGAGTTCCCCCTTAACTCCTTAATACCACAGTACTTCATTTTGTCATAAAACAGCATGGCCCTTCTAAAAGGGGTATTTTGATTTAAGTGAATTTTAGGCGCTAATTTATAAATACACAAACAGAAATAGTGGTATATATGGCTTCGTATTCCATAATGTTATAGTGCGAATCGTCATATATTCAAAACAATCGAAGGAAAACAAGACAAAGTGTCTAGAAGGGTCTAGAATAACTTTAGTTTACGACCCTATTTCTAATGAAGGCTGGTGGTTTACTAATCAAAGGAACAATAACAGTGCAGTGATAGAGTCGACTGTTTCAGTTATATTCTAAACACATTCTAAAGTGTTAAAAAGTCTGAGATGCGCATTGCAAAAATTAGTGTAGGCATCCGATGTTTATACAAAAATAAAAACAAAGTTGGTGTTGATGTACTGAAACAAATCTCAATCTAAAATTATCAAATAAGGACAACAAATGAAGAATGTTTTAATGATTGTTTTCACTGAATAATCCGATCAGCAAGCATTTAAAGCGGAGACTGAATTGATATTTGTTTCATGTTTGTCTTTTGATTTGTTTCAAAAGAATAACACAGTGATATAATATCGACTAAAATATTGATTATAAGTAAATCATATCTAATTATCCTTCGACGAAACAAAATAAAAAAATCATGAAAGATATTCTTTACAAACTCGTCATGAATATCACATTAGCCTACACTGAATAAAGCCACGTCATTAATACGACTTTTATGTAGATAGTTCACGAAATACGAATGACAATGTCAATAGCTATCAAATCTACGAGATCGATTTGCTCCATAGAGATTGGAGCTTCGCCGGGATATTCTAGCCCACAGAGATTTCTCTAGGTGCCGCTGTGTACATTGTTTAGATATCAATAACACGGACCCTTTATGTTTATATCGAGTTTTTCTCGTCCACCAAATCAATGTCTACCTCTTCTCAATAGTGTTTTGATAACATTGGGTGTATTAGCCGCCAGATCAATTCATTTAAGTGTTTTCAAATGGTGGTCCATTGGAATAATTTTATATTGATATTATCCGCACTGAAGGATTTTTATTGATTATGGAAATATCCACGATAAAAGCTGGCTTGTTTCTGAAGACCACATCCGCTTTGATCGTTAGAAAGATATCCAAACTTCCGGCGGATATAAGATCCGCCCCTTTCCACCACTGGACCACTACTGCATGATTTTCACAGAAAACAACATCACACGCAATCTGGATAGAACAGATGAAAGCAAGAGGTGATAATACCTCACCGTTATTCTTAAGTCATGAAATTGAATAAAAAGATGGATTTCTTAAAGGATTATTCAATTTCATTAATTCAGCCAACAATTTGTATAGAATCGAGCGTTGATCTTTCTTTCAAAAAGCCCCCCCCCCCCCCCCCCCCCTTTCATGACGTACCTGAGCTCAGGCATGGCTTAACTTCCTAGCTAAGGCATAAGGCTACACGTCGTTTTTGATTTGTTTGTCTCTGGTTCGACAGTGTTTTAAATGCAGATATCAGGTTAAAGTGGCGGATAGGTACTTCCGGTTAAAAAATCACGAAGAACAATTTATTTTTTCATCAAATCAGAGTAAACCTGAACCCATTATCCGAATTCGAAATCGATTAAAATACGGACATCTTATGAACAACGGAAATATTTACATGGAGACCCTCGCAAAAGTACAAGATAATTAGACCAGGTGTTCCGGAAGAGTAATCGTCTTTTGCTTCATTGACGACATCAGCAATGTACATCTTGAACTTCATTAATGATGCAACTCGTCGAAGTTAGTTTGCAACTGGATAAAGTTATTGTCGAAATATGCCTACGTAGTGTACCACATGACCCTCAATTCAGGTAACGTTTGTTTCCAGAACATGTATCTCGATAAGGGGTCTGTGAAATCTGTATTCAATAAAGGTTACATCATCTCCACAACAACTTTTTTGTCGTAACACGGTATTGATCATTTGAATCAAAATGATTGTTCAAAATTTTACAGTGCGATAAACGATTGGATTTGAATTGTCAGAAGTGAAAAAAAAGATTTAGCAACTAACTTTTATAATATTATGTTGATGTTGATGCAATTTCTTCATATGTGAGAGAGAAAAGCGGGAGAGGGCAAGAGACTGACAAGAACTGTACGTATACAGACAAAAAACTTTTTCGAGGTAGTCACCGGATAGGTTAAAACAGTTAGTCTTTGAATATAGGAAGGAATTTATAAACCATATTTTTACATATGCGTTAATTATAAGAACATTGTAAAAGGTTCTGTAAACAATAAGAGGACATTTCATGATTTAAAAAAAAAACAAACAAAAACAAATGGTTGTTTCAAAATATTGCGAATTTAACCAATGTAATTCGAATGTATTTTGTGTCACTACTCCGTTGCTTATGCTGTTACTAAAAATAGATACACAAGTGGGAGAACTATAGCTAGCATGGAGTTATTCCAAACATGTGAACATCAACCGGAAATAATCAAGTCGCCGTATTGATAAGATCGTGAAATGCCCGATAAATGTTTAACAAACATGTGTAGTTTCTGATTGGCAATTAGGACACTGTGCGAAACACTTCACTAGTTACGATACGTTAAAATAAATTATTAATCAACCCGTTAGCTTAATTTTTGATGAACCAGGATGAACACGTGTTGGTTATCGAACCGAACATATTTTCAAGTTTTTCTTAAGTACCAAGATTAATTTAGAAAAACCAGGATATGGTCGTCATAAAGAGGCAATTTAGTGAACCCACGTTTTTGAAAATCAACTAGAATGAATATCTATATTCAGACAAAGGAATCCGTTTTTGATCATTAGATACCGTGTAGCCAATATCCGATGTGGTCAGTTCACGTTTTGGGAAAGCCCGTGCCAAACATAGCTACATCAAAATATAGCACGAAATAACCAAGCCCCCTGGTGCAACCACATGTATGTGTGTTGTAAAAAAGTGGACGCAAGCTAGAGCTACGACACGAGAGGTTTTATTTCACGAAATACGTTGCCAACAATTATGATTTAAATGATTATTATTAGATCCCACGAGAAATTATGTTGGTATACTTCAAACAAACCAAAAGCAGATATTATTGAAAGTACGCGCACACAGGGGCACTCTGAACGTGTTGTAAACCTGAACACGTACTCGCTTTTTATCATGCTACGTTAATGAAACTCGTCGCGAAGTCCAGTTATAAAGATGTCGTGAAGAAACTTTTATCCATGCAGAGACATATTAGTAGGCTGTACTTCGATTTCGAAGTCATATTTATTGCATCCACGATGCTGTTCTTCGCCTGCTCCGTGAGGTCAAAGTGCTCAGAGATGTTTGTAAACATATGTCTTAATTGCATGGGTTGAACGATTAAGGATTTTCTTATTATTAACTGGAAAACGCATGGAAAACAGGTTTTGTCAAAATATCGGTATGAATAGTTCACAAGGATTCCAGAATTACAATTTTATGTTAAAAAAAAAGTAAACAAACTTCACTTTATAGCCCCTTTAACTTTACAAATATAATACACTAACATCGGAGATTTTCCAGAAAGTTCAGCAAAGTGTTTTTTTAATATGAACTTCTTGAAGACAAAGCAAATACGTTTGTATATAACAGTCTAAAACGGTTTGTAAAAGTTTGTGAAGCAATAGCAAATACTTTAAATGGCATTTTATCAGGAGTTTCGTGGCATTTTAGATCCCTACAGGCGTCTGCTTCGGACAACCGGTCAAACCAGTAAAATTGGACGGGAACACCATCTGACTTTTGACCCCGTATCAATCCGCCATCACATATCAAAATCTACCAAAAGTATTAATTTTTGTAAAGTTAAATATCTATAGTTTCATTCAATGCAGAATATGTCAACAATTACCTATTCAAATTACGCAGACTCACTGTACTTAGCCGGAACAATTTTTTGGTAGGGACTACAAACGTATGAAACACTTCGTGATAGACTGATTTAGTTGTATAAGTCCTAAAGCAAATGCATCCTGACTTTTCTAATGTGAACTTTCTGTTTCTTGTTAATAACTGCCCTGTCTCTCCTTTCTGTGTTGTTAATATGTCGCAGTTGGTTCAGTACACAAGAGCTTCCTTCAAATATCAGGGTAAAACATTTACATCACAGTATTTGTGAAGATGCAGGCTGATGAAAATCAGTTTTATAATCGCCATTAGTACTTTGTTTATCGGAATGACTTTGTTATTTTTCGTGTACTATGAAGATCCATGTAATTCCTTATGCGGTACGTTGTTGCTTTGTTTTCACTACCCGAATTCTTAATACGAGGACGTTACACTTTGTGGACTCGTCTTAGATATACATCGAGAAGGTCGTCGATGAAGCAGAAAACTCATCCTCTTTCGGAACACCTTGTCTTACTTTCCTTGAATTTTTAAGGGTCATATGGCTAAGATTTCCGTCGTTTGTTCTTTGCTCTTTTTTATCGATTTAGAGTTTGAATTAAGATTCTGGTGACATTTTGGTATATTTTCCTCTTGATCCTATTCCCAAGTAAGTATATCATGTTTTACATGTTTGACCTACTTTTAGTAATTATAATCGTACGTACAACAGTAACGAAGCCATTATTCATAAACTTTGTTATTTAAATATGTATCGGATTATAATTTTGTTGACGCGTCGGTATTATCGGGGTTTTTTTTTAATATAATACGAAATATTTTCGATTACAGATTAACTTATGCAGTTTATATCGATTTTCTGAGTAAGAAAGCTATCAAAGTCAGATTTAAATATTTCTATTTCAGGCTTTGAGGCTGATTTTGTCGTTAAGTGATTGGCGAATGCATAATTCATTTGGCGTCAACTGACAGAGATATGTATCAAAGCTACATTACAAAAACATTTGCAGCATGTTAGGCATAAATGTGATATTTACCAATGAATGTAAGAAATGAGACAAGAAAACAAACTAATTAGAAGGAAAACAAAGGTTTTTGTTTTCTTCATATCATATTTTAACAACTCCATTTAAAGCTAAAAGAGTTCGATTATAGAAATATTCGATCCTCGAGTTTTTTCATGCAAAAGAGACTGTGTTTAATCTTCGGTATAATTATTTTAAAACTATAGTAAGCTGATATGAAAACAGAAAAAAATTCATCTTCATAGTATATTTTTACTTTGATATAAAAATTAAAACAACTAAAAAAAAAGTGTAATAATCCTATTTTGAGTATGTGCATCATTATTAAAAAAATGTTTAAATTGTAGATACGTGACAGCTGTAATTTTACGAGGAGCTTTTGGAGTTTGACAATGAATTATATAAAAAAAATAATAAAAATGCTGTTTCGAAACATAAATTAATATTTTCGTCCATATTGAACAACTGCCATTTTATCAATAATCATTATGCTATTCGCCTTGATTATCTAAAGGATAATGAATAAATCATATTCCATTTGAAAGTGTAACCTGGAACCAGCTTGACTACTACTGGTCGTAAATGAAGATAAAGTATCTTTCTAGTTATACAAATATGAACTTATTTCAAATAAATAAAGAAAAACAATTGTGATTTTGCACGAAGTTTTACACCGGGAAAGCTTTGACTTTTCCAAAAGTGCTTCGTTGCCTTTTATCGAATCTGACTTTGAATGACAGTTTTAAAGGTATTAATTAACTAGTTACTAATTTATCATATGCAGGAACAATATTGAATATGACACTTTGACATATGACCATGATAGAAGGTCCCTATCGGGGATGATACTCACAGTAAATGAATAAAATTAAATTAGCTGAACACCACCTATCAAAAAACTGACCTTTGCATTAAGCGTCGAAAGAAAACAAAGATAAAGAATTTGCATGAAAAACACGCCGTAACTGTATTTTTTTCTGAGAAATGATAAGTGAATAGTTTGTGTCCGTGTTGCACTCGTCCTCGGAGTGACCTCCGTTATACGATGTTGAATGAACTTATACATGAAACAAATATATACAGATTATCATATGTACACAAATTTATGAAAAATAGATCTTTGAACAATGAATTTTTTATAATTATTATCACATAACCAGTTCTGATACCCTTGGTGCATTGTGTTTTTTCTGTACGAAGAACTATGGCCGATTAAATATGGCCGTCCACCACATCCAAATCATTTGTTGCAAGTTCCATTAAAATAATAACTATTAACAAAACTGTCATAAAACAAGTTCTTTGTAAAGTAAAATTATAGAGAAAAGGGTTTGATTGGATCATGGCAGACTAAACATTATAATGTTCATAGAAATTATTTTAATATTCTAAAGGATGTAAATGGTGTGGTTAATGTATTTTTTTTCTTTTTGTCAGCTCTGTTTATCCAATATCAAATCACGTTTGCAAAATCATTCATAATGTAAAAAAAATATGTATTGTATGATGAAGCTTATTTTATGTTTTTTGTGCTTAAAAGACCACCTTAGTGAATAGCTGTAAAAAAATAAGTTGTTTAACTTCAATGTTCTGAAATAAGCTGGGTTCGTTTTTTGTTTTGTTACTTTCTGATCATTTAAGTGTTCAGCTTTAATTTTATTGTATCCTTCAAGGATATGAAAGTGGATGATTGTGATATGTTAATAAGTTTGCGTAATGGTAATTGTTATACATCATTTCATTCTCACTTTGAGGACGTGACATTTTAACACACACAGTACATGGATGTGACCTAGGGGTACATGGCGGGTGTCGTCGATAAAGTATAAGACGCTTACTCTTCCGGAACACCTGGTCTTATTCTCTTATATTATTTTTCAATAACATCTGTGTAAATATTTTCTTTGTTTCGATTTCGATTTAGTCTCTAGTTTAATCGATTTTGAGTTCAGATTATGATTTTGCTGACGCTTCTAAAGTTTCTAAAGTTTAACCCTTTAATGATGAAAACCCCACACACGAGGAAGGATTTTTTTTAGAGAGTGAAGTCGATACTCTTTTTTAAGGTTTAATTTAACTGAAGTGTATATTTTATTATTGTATTTATTATTTTGTAAAAAAAGAGAGATACGAGACACTTCAGTGATATGCTTGAAAGCTTAACATGACATTCAAACATTCCTAAAACCTAATCTATAATGTATCAACCTAGACAACGAATCTATTTTAATATAACTTGAATAGCTGAAATTGATTTTTCCGTCAAATAGAAGTCTAATTTGCAGTTTGTACACGTATTGTTCGTAAATATGTACATTGAATATTTGCAAAGCAATCAGACTGTGTTATCAACTATAAACAGTCTCCCACATGGTGCAGAGTGTTGTCAACGACACCTAGGGTAAACAAACCATCTTATTACAAAATATTTCAATGAAAAGAAGGTAATAAAGATAGAAACTCTGTCATGAAATTCCGATAAATAAAAGCCCAACCATATTTCCTTGACGTCAATGCAGTTTTGATGTTCCTGCGTAAAACGGTTGTAGATCAAAAGTCATCAACATGTGTAATGCAATTGCAAATGGATCCATGTAAATGTCATAATTTGTCATGCCTTCTTGGCTCAAGTTTTTGATGTGATATACACGTATATCTATTGTGTGTTTTTTGTTTTTGCCATGTCTACGTTTTATCAAGATTTATGAAATTCTTAAAAAAAATCTGTTATTTTTCATTTGTTTTTTTCATTTTTATGCTATCTTGATTCATTCAGTCACTTCTTTTTCTTTTTTCTATGAGGTTACCAAAAAGTCCATCACAAGTTATGACCAATGTATACATTTCATTTCTAAACTTCATTTGGTTTGTATGAAAAATAAAATTAAAGATCATTGTAAATCATTGTAAATATCGATAAAAATTGAACCACCGTGTCTTTTTCAATTGTATAGCAAATTGGTTTTCATCAAGGTGCTCGGAGACAAACCCAATGGCCGGCAGATTAATCGATACTTTTTCACACCGATCGAGGAATCGAGCCGTGGCCGCCTTGGATAGAGGGGAGTGCGCTATCCGCTGTACAACTTTGCCACCCTAGTGACCTACTAAATACAGCTTCACCAAGATTGAGTAATATGTGTTTTCCATTGTTTTGAGGTTTTTATTCGTTTTTCCATTGTGAATTGGAGCCATTGTCAATATTTTCCCCATCGTCTGACATATCTTGATGTACCAATTAACCTTAAAAACTGTCATGCATGTTCAAAGTAATCAACAGTAATTAGCTAATAAAGAGAAAGTACAGTTGAATTGAAGTCAAAATTACCTAGGAACTCAAATTCGTTCCCCTATCGCTACTGATGCAATCAAGCGTAACAAACGATGGTATGTGTCAAAGAGTGGCAATTAATCATTGACAGCTCGTCAGAAATATTACATCAACTGCAAACTTGCGGGAATACAAAGTACGAGTGTAAACCATCAGGAACACTATCCGATATATCATAAACAACTAAAGTATGGCCTCAGACATAGTATGCTGAATGTGGAAATAAGTCGTGATGGTAGTTGGAGTTTACCTATTTTTCTACAGTGATCAGCAATTCAGATCCAACAGAAAAACATATCAGATGTAAGCTAATCAATATAACTAACAATGAGAAAAACACACTACGCATCGCATAGTGTCAAGCTTTGGTATCCCAAACAAATGTGAGCAATTTTCATAATCACGCTTAGAATTGAGTCTGAACCGAAAAAGCCCAATCTCAGCATTAAGTTAAAATGCTGACTGATGATCAAAACACCCAGCTCAAGAATGCATTGCTGACATGAGTGATATACATCCTATATATAATACATTATATATATAAGTTAAACGTTTGGTGTTGGTCTTGATTGAAAGAGAAATGAAATTATCATTAAGTAAAGAATGAATAGGTGACAGCAGGAGGTTTCACTTCTATATGTTATGATGATATAATATCAATTAACAACGGAAGTTATGTTCAGTTGTATTTAATGTAAACACACTTCCTTCTGTACACTTCAAAAAAAAAACAAACAGAGAATACCAAAGCGTAAACGAAACCATAATCCGAACTCAAAATCGATTAATCTAGGGGCAAAATAGGAACAAAGGAAAGATTTACATGGAGACTCTCGTAAAAGCACAAGAGAATAAGATCAGGTGCTCCGGAAGAGTAAGCGTCTTCTGATTCATCGACGACAACCGCAATGTAAATCTTGGTCACATCCATGTAAGCATCAGTCCTCAAAATGAGAACCGAGCCATCATTGTCCAACAAACAAACTCAAAAACGTTTATCTTCATATCACACAAAGATACAGAACATTTCTCGATAAGATCAAGATGGCGACCATAAAACTTGTCCATAGTCTTCATCAACCTGCATCTCTCGAATCCCTATGCCGTAAGTTTGTTCGTCAGCAGTTGACATCAAAAATATTTGTAGAATTGAACACCTACATTGGTGGGATCAATTTTAGATTCTTAAGGATTTTTATGAATCTCCACTTCTACCCTTCGGTTTCAACAGTAGTTTTACTCCACAACAATTTGGATTTCCTTTAATTTGGTCTCTTTCATCACGGATCAATCTGAGAAGACGTAGCATGCACTCACATGTGCTAGCGGTCAAAAGATGGGAATCGAAATTTCCTAAACTTATGTAGAAGCTGAAGGGTCAGGTGCATAAAAGATCTTTAAATTTTGATTTATAAAAACTTATCCTAGTATTGTATCAAGTCGTTTACTGCGAAAGTGTGTATATTATGAACCTGGTAACAACCTTAATGAGATAACTGTAGCTATCAGACTCGGGGACTAAAAAATCAAGCAGCAGAGTCTACCACCTTTTATCATAAAAAATGCACCTTTTAGACAGGAACAATAAAGGAATGTGGTTCAGTTTAATTCATGTTTGGTATGCAATACCGTTTACTAAATTCTAATGGCGCAACTCTGTTGGTGGGTGTTTAATCCATGAGGTTCGTCGTCACTTTGTTGACCAAAAACATCTCTTATAGGAAGTGACATGGTTAATGCTATAAACACTTTACTCGCTAATAAGTAAAAATTCAACTGTATTCCTTAAGATTGGAAAATCGTACAAATAATGGGTTTGATGTACCTCTCTACCTATTCCTCTATTTGAATAGTAGTTTGGAGCAATTTTTATTTCTTTTTTGGTTCATAGCTATGAGTCCTTGAAGGACGAAACAGCTGTATGGTGCATAGTTATGCATATTTGACATACTAAATCGATTATGAGAAGCTAAAGTTTTGTCTATGTTCATCTTCTTATAATCACATATCTTACAGTATTTTGCTTTAACTCTTTTATTTTTTCTTTGAAAATACCAGTACTGTATCACCTGAACCATAGGTTGACTATATAAAGGTACGTAGTGCCAAAAGAAAATGTTCAGTTTTCATACGTCGGCCACGCGCACGTGTACATCTGCAGAAGTTGAGAATACAGGTCGCCTAACTTGTCTCGGCTAGTGGGGGGGGGGGGGGTCCCTTAAATCAAGCGGTAGGGTGTCCGACTAGAGACAAATCATGTTTTTATCATTACTCCTTAAAATTACACATTAACTAAATACATTTTGTTACAATAACCAGGTAATGTTTTTAAAAATTAAAGGAAATTTTGTTCATTTTTATCAATATTACTTTGTCATTACATTTTCCGCGCGTGGTTATTGGTGAACATAAGAATCGTTATTTCTTCTGAATAATCGGCAATAAGACTGTTTATTCATTTGTAAATCCATAGACATGCGTCTGGATTTGAATGAGCGCAGCTTACGTCAAGCGTTCCGGTTGATGGAGTCCCATCGTTTACACGAACAAACAGGGCCTACATATTGTGATCAATATAATGGGAAATTGACTTTATCCCAGGCCGTTATGCCTGGTATGGACCAGCAGTTTAAACGGTAGCTGTTGTTATAACGAAAACCATTTTATAGATTGCGAGTTCGGCAATTAATGGGAATAATGACAGACTAACTTAGATGAACGTCCGGTGTTCGGCGATGTGTTGACGGCCTGTGTCAATATCATGGATATATACATCTAATGTTGTGTAGATATGAACTAATGAAATTTCTGTCAATACAGGTCACAGATTTCAGAATAAATGAGTTCAGAGGTATATCATTATATAGTGTATAATTATATGCAAACAAAACCGTGTTTGGATCGAATTCCCTGCCTGACGAAATGGTCTTTATATCAGACAAATAAACAAAACAAATCGGAATTGTATCAGATATTTCAATAGATGATTACTGGGGATATAGACCCTGGCGCCGGACTAACAAGAGTTACAGTTGTAATACCTTGAATAGGGTCACCTGCCCGATCACGTGGGTTTTCTCTGGGTACTACGGTTTCCTCCCGCAATAAGACCCCTCGCGCGCTAACATCCAGACTAACTAGAGTTATTAATAAGTTAGATATATTTTTTCATAATTGTTAATAAATAAGATTATTTTAATACCTTGTTGTATTAATGGTTATGGAAGAAATAATGTGTAAATCTCAGTTTTGTAATAAAAATGAACGTAGGCTACACACAGGTGATTGTCCTTATATATAAATATATTCAAATGCTATCCACTACTGTTGAAATAGATGCAAAGGTGCATAAACCCCTTATATAGACGTTTTTCAAAATAATTTAGGAGTACCGATTAATTTCAAATTAATAACGAGTCAAGTGTGTGTATTATAAACCATGCCACTACCCATCAGGTATAATCTTGGCAATGTAGTTTAAGTAAACTTCTTGGATTTCAGCTCGTGAGCAGAAGCTACCACCTTGTATCTTGAAAGATGAACGTAACACACTCATGTAATTGTACCTAACAAGTACAGCATGTAAAACAAATACACTATACCATACAGCTGTTTCGTCCTCCTATGACTAGTGATGCTAACCCATGCGTAATCTATTTCAATAAGTTATTCTATTATATCTTACTAGGGTGTAAGTTTGATTTATTTTTGATTTAAACATATTTTATTTGTATCAGATATATACAGTGGGATTGGGCACAAGTTTTCCAACTTATATCAAGCCCTTTCCCAATAGTATTTGACAATATACATATTTACAAGATGACTTTTGAAATGATGAATATTTACAACATAATATGTTCAAATACATAACGAGAAAGGGAGAGAGAGAGAAGTGGGAAAGAGAGAGCAAAAGGAGAGACAATATATTATATTAGATGTGTAAATATAGCATTATATAAATGATAATCGTTTCCGACACCGACGGCAAAAGTTTATGCTGTTCACTATTCCAAACTCGCTACTAATCTAAATGTTCGTCACATCCCGTGCCTTGGTTTGCTTACTCCTGGTCACACTGTTCTTTCTCCAATATCCGTTTCTCTAATGCCGTCAGCGTCGGAAAAGATCAGTTTTAAAACCTTAAATTTATACATAAACTTTACATAGATTCAATAAATTTCTAGAGGGAGAGAGAGAGAGAGATAGAGAGAGAGGGTTAGAATCGTTTAGAGTCAATTATGTATTTCTGAGTGGATTGACATATTTCCATGTAGGAGGAACTGCAGGTCTAGCGGGATAAAGTCATTTAATTCACGGAAGAGTATGATTCTCTGGTCCGCATAGTTGTTACAGCAGAAGAAGAAGTGATATGCGTCTTAATGTGATGTCCGCATTGACAGTGACGGAAGTTTATTAGATTAGATTGATATAGGTCATTGTTTAGAGAACTAGATCTTTTTCTTAGTCTTGCATGCAAAATATTGGATTTTCGATTTCCATTCAAATAAAAATTTGGAACTAATGTACGATTTTGGAGGGAATTTTTAAATACTGAATACGAAATACTATTTCTAGTTTCTTGGCCTAGTTGGTTCCAAAGTCGGATAGTAGAGGGAAAAAATGAAGAGTTAGTCAGTTGCAGTCGGAAATTTGGTAGGGAGTAGTTATTGGCATCACGGAGATTTTATTGTGAGTTTTCTGAAACTAAAGAAGGTAACAATGAAGACAGATAACTAGGCGTAAGTGGATTTCTAATTTTATAAAATAATTGAAGCTTCCTCCGTGAGCGTCGGTTTGAAAGTGGTTCTAATCCGCTTTCAAAATATAGAGATTCTCTACTGGTATAGGATGGTAAACCATTGATAATTCGAGCGGATTCTAACTGTAGTTTTTCCAGGTTGTCTGCATCACTGAAAGAGCACCCGTCCCAAATCTCACAACAATATTCAAATAGTGGGAGAATATAAGCTTAAAAATTTTGGTTAAAGTTTGTCTATTTAGCATAAACTTAAGTTTGCGAAGAATACTTACATGTTTTGAAACGTTTTTACATATATTTTCTATGTGTCTGCCCCATTTACAATTTTCATTCAAAGTTACTCCTAGGTGCTTATGATGGTCCACAAAGTCTACACTTACGTTGTTAAACCTAATATCTATGGTGTGATCATGTTCAGTGTTTGAAATAAGTAAAGCTTCCGTTTTCAGGGGATTAAATTTGACCAACCACTTATCTGCCCAATTTTGAACTTGAACAAGATCGTTATTAATTTTAGTTTCAATAGCCAAGAGGGAAGTATCATCAGCGAATAATTTTAAAGACTTTCAAGGTTATCAGTTATATCATTTATGTATATAATAAAAAGTAAAGGACCTAATACTGAGCCTTGTGGTACGCCTGCATTCGTAGTTTTAACGGAAGATTTACTATTTCCTACAAAGACATTGTTGATTTCGATTTTTTAAATAACTGTTTAACCACACTAATAATTTCCCACTTATACCATAATTTGCTAATTTAACATTCAGTCCCTTGTGCCACACACGATCGAACGCTTTGGAAATATCGCAAAATACTAAAGAAGTTGACTTCATCTTCTCCATATTCTCGCATAAGGTATGATTTTCTATAATTTGATGGACAGTAGAATGACCTGGCTGGAAACCAGATTGGTGTATATTAATTAATGAATTATCAAGTAAATAATTGTTAAGATATTTGACAACTAACCGTTCAAAAACCTTTCGAATAGTACAAAGTAGAGATATAGGTCTATAATTAGATGGTATTTGTTTTTCCCCTTTTTTTTAAAAAAAGGCATAACTAGTGCTAATTTCCACTGATTTGGGAAAATTCCAGTCTCCAAGGAAAATCTAAAAATTATGGACAAAGGGTATGCTATAGAGACGGCAGTATTTTTTAACATATGATGGCTGATTGCGTCATTGCCTACCGCTTTATTGATATGTAGTGATTTAAGTATGTCAGTAATGTCGTCTAGCTGGAAGGGTATGTCCGATAATGTCGCGTCTGTCCTAAGCTCAATATCTGGTACGTCGATGTTTGTGTCGTCAATAGTAGAGACGGAAACAAAGTAATCATTCAAAATGTTAGCTTTACCCTCGTTGGTCGTTTCGATGTTTCCAGTATAAGTGTTTATAAGCGGTGGTATTACATTGGTAGTGTCAGACGTTTTTAATAATCTGCGGACAATTTTCCAAAAGTTTCTGGGGTTCGAATCAGAGTAACGGTCTAAAATGCCATGGATGTCCGCATACAATTTTTCTTTAGTACTCTTTTTAAAATTATTCACATGATTACGTTGTTTCCGAAAGTTTGTCAAGTTACTGGCGAACGATGTCGTTTTACTTTTTTTAACAGTCGGTTTCTTTTTCTGATTTCGCGTCGTAAGTCAGAATTAAACCAGGGCTTGTCGTTTGGTCGGATCGTTACAGTTTTTGTCGGTATACACTCCCTGGCAATATCTAAATATTTATCAGTAAACTTAATTTTAAATTTATCAGAAAAAAAGTCTACGCAGTCTGTGTCATCGAGTCGACTGTTAAAACGTTCATTTCATTTCATTTCATTTCAACAAATTTTATTGACAATATATCGATGTTACAATGCCAAAAGGATTGGACAACAGGCTTAAAGCCTATATAAGTCCTCTCCCTAGGTGGTATATATGGACGTTGTATACAATGTATTTGCAAATATTAAAAAATAAAGATTAGTTTGTCAATAATTAATCATAATAAACTTGTATAACATTAGGCGTTAGATCTTTTAAACAATGCAACTTTATGAATGGAATTCTAATGTAATCAGCATATTGAAAAATTGTGTTATAAATTCTGCATATTTTAATATAGAGAGAGTTATGAAAGCTTAACGTTTGGATAATTATATTTATAATTTGATATCAAAATCATTTGCTTACTAATTTCAAGTAGTTTCCATTTATGTATTGTTTTAAGTTCCAACGCCCATTTTACATATTGATGTATAAACAAATTATATGTACTGTACAAACATAGGGTATGGATAGGGTAGGGTAAAGGGTTGGGGGGGGGGGGGGGTAACTCCCATAACAATATTATAATTAGGATATCGGTGCATATATATATACTGCATATATATAGTAAACAAGTGATGAAACTATCAGATTGGAGACCGCACAGTCCATGTGTTACGTTTAGGTCTCCACTGAACACTGTTGATAATCCGGGGCTGATGTTATTGCAGTATTGACGCACAGTAATATAGATATTTCGCACATGTACATGTATAAACAAAGGGTGTATGGGAGCTTGATATAAACAGGAAGTATACTAATGTTATGGTAACCAGCCAGAGATGCACTCTTATACGAATGTAAAACGTTCATAATTAGCATTACAATAACATGTAATTTTACGTTCATACGTCCTTGTTATAACAGTCCAACAGTCAGTTCAACAGTCAGTTCAACAGTCAGTTCAACAGTCAGTCCAACAGTCAGTCCAACAGTCAGTTCAACAGTCAGTCCAACATTCAGTTCAATAGTCAGTTCAACAGTCAGTCCAACAGTCAGTTCAACAGTCAGTCCAACAGTCAGTCCAACAGTCAGTTCAACAGTCAGTTCAATAGTCAGTTCAACAGTCAGTCCAACAGTCAGTTCAACAGTCAGTTCAACAGTCAGTTCAACAGCTAGTCCAACAGTCAGTCCAACAGTCAGTTCAACAGTCAGTCCAACAGTCAGTTCAACAGTCAGTCCAACAGTCAGTTCCAACAGTCAGTTCAACAGTCGTCGCGCTGTGGTCAGACAGGCCATTGTCTATGTCGATTACGTCAGAAAAGTTAGAAATGCACGTGTCAGAGAGTAAGATGGGGTCAAGTAGTGTAGAGCTCGTGCGTCCTATGCGTGTCGGTTTGTCGATTACATTAGTCAAATGATATAAGCGGATAATATCGTTCAGTGCGTATGTGTTTTCTACGGTTAAGAGATCAACATTTATGTCACCAACAATTACAATATATGAAGTTTCCTGAAGTGCAGCCTCTACTGAAAATCGAAAGTGGTTCCAAAAGGAGTGTGCTGTATTTGGAGGTCGGTACAGAGTACACAAAAGATATTTTTTCCTTGGAAACTGAATCTCTGTCCAAATAACTTCACCAATCCGAAATTCTATGTCAGCTCTACGACGGGTGCACAAGAAACTGGATGTATAAACAGCTACCCCCCTCCCGGAGTTCCCCGATCATTACGATATAACTCATACCCACCCAGGAGTATTTCAGCGTCCGCTATAGATGTATCAAGGTGAGTCTCAGTGACACAGACAATATCATATTCTGACGATAGAATTTCTAATTGTGATAGCTTAGTTCTTAGACTACGAATGTTAAGGTGAAAGATAGATATTTATTACATTTTTGCCAGTGAAATATAGAAAATTATTAAACTGATAATACTTATATTTTCACTGCAGTGATGAGCAGTGAAAATATAAGATTTTGCCGTGAAAATATAAGATTTTGCAGTGAAAATATAAGGCTTTTCCAGTGTAACGTGAAAAAGTGACCCGAATATAAAATACCACCCGGGTCATTATTCTACGTTGCAAAAGTTACCCGGGGTCGTTATTTAACAGTAGAAATCGTACACGGCCATCTGTAGAAAAACGACCCCATTCGATTTTTCCGTAATTCGTCCCGTGAAAAAGTAACCCACCGTAGCTTTCAACGGTGGGTAGATTTCAACTGGGTCATTTTTTTCACATAACACCGAAACTTTTGTATGAGTTGTTCCCCTTGATCGGATCTCGGAGGCTCGCCATTGTTGTCGTCTGCTAGAACTTGTCTCTTGGGGAAAGATGGTCTTGACGAAATGGCATCAATAGTACATATTGATAAGAACTGCTGCAGGATTAAATATGAAATGAATTGAAAGATGAGAATGGTTCAACTTTAACGATCAGCTTATCCCAATCAGCTGTGTACTGGACCTGATCGGTTGTGATTTCGACGTATTACAGTAGACTTAGATCTAGCTCCTTTGCAGTAGGCAAGTAGACCAAGAAAAAAATAATGAAAGTATCTTAGTCCTCTTTCGAAATGTAATAAAAAGAAAATTCAATGGTTTGCCGTTTAATATCGAATATATTTCACTTGTATGGCAGATTTTTTTTTATATTTTCACTCGTGCTACGCACTCGTGAAAATATAATATAAAAAATATAAATATATATAATTTTTACAAAATATAAAAAACTCTGCCATACTCGTGCTACGCACTCGTGAAAATATAAAAAAATCTGCCATACTCGTGAAATATATTCGATATTAAACGGCAAACCATTGAATATCCTCTATATCTTTCCCATAGTCGGGGGGGCCAGGGTTAGAGTGGACGTCATTACAAGATAGAAGTAGGAGTTGAAGTATAAGGAGAAAACTATCATTATCAGTTACGCAAGAGATTAAGACGTGAAGAACAAAAATAAATTTGTACAATATGAGAATCACACTAGACCTGCAGTTCGTAAAAAAATTATGTATGTTAATTTGGATAAAATACTTCTGTGAAAATGATACGCCATGAGTACGTTGGTAGAAGCAACCGATAGCCGCCCGGTACTGAGCTAGATCATTACCCATGGTCGGCAAACAATAACTGAAACTTGGGGAGGCTACCGGTCACATATACCACAGATAATATATAATAGTCAATGCACTCAGTTTTGAGAGGTCATGATAGGATAGGTCAAGGGTTAAATAGAAGAAGTAAATGGAGAAGATGTAAACGCACATAGGCAAGGTGTTTGAGTAGGGTCGGTTGGACATACTATAGTTTGTTGTAGAATGACAGATAGATGGTGGGTCACTAGTACACAATATCATGACAACACATATAAAAAATACAAATACAGTTTTTCGTTTTCAATAAACATGGTCGGTACGAACTTTGTCTAAAATTGAGTTTTACAAGAAGTTTGTGCAGATGTAAATGTGCATGGTACAGTTGATGACATTTCTCAAGTTAAATGATTTTGAAGGAGTTATTTTACAAATGGACGAAGAATTAAAAGAAACATGTGATTTTAAATATATTTTCTTTTTCGATTTCGGAAACAATGAACTAAACAAATCAACGTCACATGCCCATTTACATATCAAAGTATTGACACATTACTTAATAGCATTCATTACATATTTCGGCACATTAGCTAGGTATGTAAATATGATACCAGACATGTATTAGATATGTAAATATGATGTAAGTAATAAGTAAACAAGTTGCGATCATATATATCACAATGTTTAGCTTTTGTTCAACACCGGGTCCAGTGGGAGGGGTGTAATTTCGCCTTCATAAACATATCTCGAAATTGTTATTTTTCTATAATAAGCAGTGGAATACAAGGTTTCGGAGATAAACATTCGCTTAAACGGAACAATCAGGAGAACTGGAAGTGTTCTATATCTACGCATCCTACTTGTGTTTTAGTGTTTTACTCCATTTCACCATGAGTTTGTTCGTACATCAATAATTTTGTGCAGATTTTCGTCCTGAATAGCCATTCAACATTTTATGAGAAAGCCAAAAACAAACCTAATACCAAATGATTCTTGCCAATACAGAAAATCAATGATGCTTACTAAATAGGATTAAGCTTAGAGTTTCAATTAGAAAGATATCAAAAAGACTCCCATTTTAGAAATTGTTTGTTGAAAAAATAAACCAGATAGTAACTCGTTAGAAATATAGTTGGGTTCAAACGCTTTATCGTGAGTTTATTATCAACTTTAATGTACAAGGTAAACACCAATGGATTTATCAAAAAATAAGCCCATCCTCTTAGATATGAATCCATCTCAAATTATCTAAAACGATAACCTGAATGGCAAAATCAAATGCACTAAATTGAACCTCTCCTCCTGACTAACTGACTTATGCAAAATACATAGCGTTATTGATTAAAACTGTCAAAAACAACAATAGAAGGACATTACGCCCATATAGAAACTATCAAACTGCTTCCTGGTTTTTCAAACTCCCCACGCTGTTGATTAGCGTTATCATGTACCCTATTTTCGGACGGATAGCCATCAATAATTTCAATAGCTGTTTTAAAGCTAGAATTTTCACCACATTAAGCTTAATTGGTTACAAGTTTTAAAGGGAAAATGTGTTGCTATTTATAGTTCAAATTACTGGAACAGATACTTACTTATTCAATGCAAGTTGGATAATAACCCCCTTCGCTGTTTACTAATTCCAATTATATATACATGTTCTTTATGACACATACCACTTATCTTGTTAATCGTTAATGGGTACATGGAGTTCAAAAAAGATATTTTTCATTTTTGTAATGGAGCTTCAGAGAATTCGTCAGTCAATAATTGAATGTTGTTAGAGACAAACGACATTGAAGTAAATGGATATATTGCATTTGTGTGTTGATATTTACCATATCAAATATATGAGCTGATTGTTTATTTGAAATAGAAATTAATGAAATATATAAATTAATTATTCACTAAACATTCAAGGAAATAAAGAAGTCAATTGATACAATTTACTTGATTTGTGATAATATCGAACCTACTGAATATTTTCAAATCACTGTCATTGCTTTCAGTGAGATAATCCAATTTCAAAATTCATAAGATTGAATATCAATTATTTCAGCTCATAGCAAATCGATTATTTTGTTTCTCACAAAGACAAAAATCTTAAAAAGACTAGTTGACGTCAAGCCATGTGACGTAATTTCATAGAGTGTATAATTGGTAAATAAACAGACCACGGGTTTAGTGTAATGGAACTTCTAGTAAGAGTACACGTCTCAATCTTGCTTGTGCCCATGCCATTTACAATATAGATACTTTGACAACAAAATAAGATATTAAAGATAGAAATGAAAATAAAGATGCATACAAAGAAAATCTGTAGTTTAAAATGTTACCTATGAAATTACAAAAATAGGTCAATATATGTTTGTATTTATTGACTACAGTAATCGTACTTAAATTCACACACTCAACTTTTAGTGCATTGTTAGATTTTGGCAATTTAGCGCAATGAAACATTCATAATAATTACTATATAAGCAGCATAAAAATCTCCAATCATATTTTAGCGCAATAATTTAAATGCAAAAAGCACTAAAATAAGATTACAGCATAAATGTGTACGTTTACGGTATTTTGCGTATTTAGGATCTCTTGTGAAAAGTCGAAATTTTCTGACGACCATCTTTTTTCTTATATGCATTTTTGGAAAAGGGAGTTCATTTTTTTTTGCATAGCAGAAAATGCAAAAAGAAATATTTGGTAGTTTACTCGTTTTTGTGCTATGCTCGATCAAAGATACCAAAATGAGCAAAACATGTGATTTATTTGAAAAATGCTGTTTTGGCCAATTGCAGGACAATTTCATTCAATATCTTCAAGATTTGTGATCCGATAGGTATGCATGTTTGCAGAATTGACAAAAATAATATTATCTTATTAATGACGGAAGAAAAAAGCCTTTAAACTATTCTTTTAGCTCAAAAATTAAATTTAAGTTACCCGTACCCCCTTTTTTTAAATGAGAAAGTACTCACTTTTTCCTCAATTTTTGTAGATTTAATGCTTTATAAACAAATTTGGGAGACTAACTTTATTTAGATATTTGGCAGATCAAAAGGAAATGGATTTCTCATTCTGAAACAATTATAAAAAACTGGGGGGTAGCGGGCTTGTTTATTTTGTCCCATTAATGTGTTATTTTTTCACTGTTCTTAAATCAAAAATCAAAATCGCTTCCATAACACCAAATAACTTAAAAACATACCAAAAAGTCAAAAAAACTATCTTTGTTGCATAATAGTTGCTTTATAATGAACAGAAAGAAGTTAAACAGCAAAAATAAACTAGTTGTAATGAAAAATGGCGACACACTGACGATTTTAAATTATCAATCAAGCACAAAAATCATGACATTTTGGCCGTTCGTGAAGTGGAAGAAACACACAGATATACTTCTTTTCAAAATGGCCGCCATAATAGTCATTTTTTTTATTCCTTTAAAACAATTTCTACAAATAACAGACATCTAATTTTTGATACATTTTTCAGATGCATATTTGCTATTGAAATTGATAATAAATTGTTAGATATACAAACATATCTCAAGTGAGATCAATACGAGATTTGAACATGATTGAAACCTCACAAGAGCAGATCCTTAAAACAAAACTAATTTACACTTTAATTATGTATATGTAAATTTTGAACACCTTTCTGCAGTTCCTTTGATTATAGGAGGACATGATGCATTTGCCAAGTACATAAAAGATGTCGGATGTTTCGTGAATGATGAAGATAAAATTCAAAACACGATCAGTACTCGATGTAAGTTTATTTTACAAATTTTAGAAACATCATCAAGCCTTTCAAAACTTGAATGTCCTGGGTATACATGGAAAAAATCGTCTCTGTCCTCCTTTCTGCTTCAATGATACAAATAGACCTCTGTTATTGTGTGAGATACAAATAAAATGCAAATTATTCTCATGCGTTTCCGTATTTATATGCATAATTCAAAGATCAAGTCTTTAAGTACCATATAAAATATAAATAAACTCTAATTTAATTACATTTTGATTGGCTGAGATTGTGAACTTTGACCGGAACGAAGCCACTTGCTGATTGATAACGACGCAATCATTTGGAGGGAAAATACGATCCGATATGTTTACGCCCATATTGTCCGCTGTTCATTTATATTTAATTTAGTGAAATACTGCTATTTTCAGCTGAAATTGTGGTAGAATCAGGTCACACCGCTCTCGTTAGTTACTTTTTAAAAGTTGCAAATAACATTCGCTAAAGCTCGTGTCCTTTGAGACTTTTGAAAATTAATTGTCTCTAATGAAATAAATACCATATCCAACAACCACTCGTTGTGTAACCTCTATATATCCATGAATTGAAGGGACAAACAAGAAATCCTAAGTAACCGCTTCGTTTATCTGCAAAAGCAGTTTAACAATACATCAAAACTTTCGTATCATAACAGCTCAAACTACACAGTAAGCTACCATTTTTTTTTTAAAAAACACCGTTTTGTTTATTTATTTATGGATTTCCACGACAGAACTTTTATATTTGACTTTTGTAAAAGAGACGGTCCTTAAATAAGAATTATATTTCGGTTCTCTCTTTAAAACAAAGCTGAGAATACCGAAGCGTCATCTAAATCATAATCCGAATTCAAAGTCGATTAAACTAGGGGCGAAATACAAGAAAAGATTTATATGGAAACCATTGTTGAAGTACAAGAGAAATTGAGAGAGAGAGTAAGACCAGGTGTTTCGGAAGAGTTGGCGTATGAAGTAAGATGGAACATTTCTAATGCTTCTGAACCAAGTGAAAATATGTCGTTCTGATATCATTATACGGACCACGTGTATTGACGGTAGTGTCCTCGGGTGTAGTAGGTTCTTACCAGGATAACCTTATGCAATTTCTCACACGAGAGTTGGCAGGTTGATCAGAACTATGGGCAAGTTTTATGGTCGCCATCTTTGTCTCATTGAGAAATATTCTGTATCTTTGTGTGATATGAAGATGGACGTTTTTAAGTATACTCATTAGTATGCTTACTTGTTTTGATTGACAATGACTCGGTTTTCATTTCGAGGACTTTAATGGCGGATGTCGTCGATGAAGCAGAAGACTTTTACCCTTCCGGAACACCTGGTCTTATTAACTTGTACTTTTACAGGGATCTCCATGTTAATCTTTCCTTTGTTCATATTTTGCCCCTGGTTTAATCGATTTTGAGTTAGGATTATGATTTTGTTAATGCTTCGGTATCCTCTAATTATTTTTTTACCACTCCTAGTTCACAAAATTCAGGTGAATGATTCTCATAATCTGAGAACGTAAAGCAGGACCTTACACTGTCTTAATTAACAAGGAAGACAAATCTACATATAATCTTAATTTAAATATAAGGCATTTTAAATAGGATTTAATATCAGCCGAAGAAAACCTTGAACAACCCAAATTGCATCCACCCGAGAAATTCTTTAATTTTACTGCCTGACTAATGATATTGTAATGTACACCTTAGGGCAAGATGAAATGTCAAAAATTCAGTCTGGTACAATATTAATGAAGAAACGCCCATGACTAATACTCTAAAACATCTAGTCTTTTGTCATAGTAATAAGATTGCTACCAATTTGGATATTATTATGTGAATGTTTGATTGAGATGCATAAGAGTCTAGATATTGGATATTGATGTCATCGTGTTTTAGGATATTGGATCATGTGAGCGATAAATTTAACAGGTAATATATTTGGTTTTCTCTTGCGTACACTAATTAGGAAATGGAATACCAGCAAAGCAATAAATGCGGGCAGCGTTTTAAAAAGTTATAAAATATTTATAGAATTCATGCCGAACATAGAATTCCTGTTACACCTCGCCTATCGCCGATGATCATTCGGAATTCATTCCGATGAGAGCCAAGATAAGAGGTGCATACCCGTGACACATCGATAATGGCTAATTCGTGTCGGGTGAATATGTAAGTAGGCGAGGAAAGAGGCATGGAGGTTGGCTAGAGGTCCCCATAACCTTAATATAGAATACCATACAGTTTAAAAGTGAACGCAGTTGTATTATGGGACTAGCACCTATATGGAACTTCATGTATCGGATTGAACTGTTGATCAATTGTCGCTATATATATGCTATTATCTGCATAACATCCCATAAGGGGTCAGGTTCTGGTGACCTTTTGCATCGGACAATCCAATTACTGCTGTCAAAACCCGGAATGTGAATTATCCTATCTGTGCGTTTAGTCATTTCGACACAACAAGCTTATGACCAATGTTGTGACGAATTGACTTGCTGCAGATTGACAGAGTCAACTGTCATCATTTAGAAAATGTTACTTCAGTATGTAGTGACGAGGCGACAAATGTCACCAGAACATGACCTCTTATGGGATGTTTTCAGATCCTTATGTAACGAAGTGAGAGTAAGGATCAGTATTTTTTAAATCAGATTGATCGTAATTTAGCTGTAACTTTTCATCATTGTCATAACATATCTTAATCTGTGCCTGTCTCTGCAAAGGTGCACAATTACTAGTTCCCGTTCATCATGGACTAAATTTAGCCATATTTATTGCAACAAAGCAATAAATAGTAAGTAGACTATGGCTGTCACTAATTGCAGATAAGTGACCATATATATTCACCATCGTCTATTAATGTTACCAAGTCATTGAGAACATATGGAAAAAATAAGAGAATACCGAAGCGTCAACAAACCATAATCCGAACACAAAAATCGGTAATACGAAATAATTAAAGATCCACATGGAGACCCTCGTAAAAGCACAAAAAAGTAAGACCATGGGTTCCGGAAGAGTAAGCGTCTTCTGTTTCATCAACGATACCCGCCATGTAAATCTTGATCACATCCAAGTAAACATCAAGTCCTCAATACGAGAACCGAGTATCATTGTCAATCACAACAAGTAAACACACTAATGAGCATACTCAAAAACGTCCATCTTCATATCATTAAGATACAAAATATTTCTCAATGAGACAATGTCGCACATAAATAAGACTTATATAAATTGAAAATAAAACTTGAACTTCCAGCTACTTTGATAAAAGTACCTTTGTTTTTGCCAATAAAACTAGCTGTGCGTCATAAATTGTCAATATTGAGAATATCCAATGAATCTATGTAGGATAGAGATACTCACAAAGGGTATAGCATTTGTCTAGATTTTTTACCAACTTTTCTTCCTACTGGTTGGTATTTTATATTCTATATATACAAATACAAATCGAGTAATTGTCTCACATCGCTTACCTGTTTGATCGAGAAATGCGGTTGCCATCTTGTGGCAAAATATTACCCTTACCCCTGTACCGATTTTAAGATATTCGGTATGACTAGGAAGGTTAAATAATCTGTATGGCTTGTTCGACACCACAGTCAGTTTTGTATCACTCGACACCACAGTCAGTTTTGTATCACTCGACACCACAGTCAGTTTGGTATAACTCGACACCACAGTCAATTTTGTATAACTCGACACCACAGTCAGTTTTGTATAACTCGACACTGAATGTTCTTTTCTGGAACTGACCGAAGCTACTGAATTGAAAATGAAATATGCAATACGATTGATATGACGTCAAACGACATGGCGTGTTGTCATATATAGAGGATATCTGACAGTGTCTTCAGTAATACTAAATATATTTCACGAGTGGGGCTAGTATTTTGATATCGCACGAGTGAAAAATATCAAAATATAAGCCACACGAGGGAAATATGTTTGGTTTTATTGAAGATACTGTCAGATATTCTGTTTATTACATTTATATAGCAAAATCTACAGTGGCAGCTATTGATTTTCCCAAATGCCATTTGTAAGCAGCGTTCTGATTGGTCAAATGAGAAAAAGTGATATTTTCACCAGTGAAAAATATCACTTTTATAGAATGAATAATTTTCAATATTTCACCGGTAAAAATGTAATAAAACTGTAATTGTATTGTGCCGAAGTGAGATTAATACAATATTTCACCGATTTGTAATGACGAGAGGTAATCACAGTATGCATGAGCAGGGTGATTTTTCAGCTGTCAAATACCAAACTTGCAGGGTGTTTCACAGCTTAAGAATCTTATCCTTTTGACCCATGTTGACCCTGTCATGTACATATATAACGTTGACGTTGCAAGTTCGTCGCATTGTTCCTACCTTTGAGGTAAGATTCTTAAATGTTTAGCCCTAAACAATCTTTCAAACTTCATAATTCTTAGGTACTAGAATTCCCTGAATGGTTTTTGGTGCGCATCAGCATATGCACACATAGTAGCCACACACGGAGAGACGGGCTGTTCCTACAGGCCTTATAAGGGACATTTTGGTTATTTCCGCCCTATCAAAAGTTATTTAAATTATCAAATATTAAGACAAACAAACACATATGAACTCACCCCTCTGACGATATTTCCACATATGTTCTGGTCCACGTGGAGCTCTTCAGTCCGATAGTAATGGAGGATAGAAATAAAAGCACCTGCATGGCGGTCAAAGAAGAACTCGTCCCTTTCCTTGTCCCATGATTCGTCTGCCTCCTGAAGATGGGCTAAAAGGGCCAGTCGAGTCCCTGGGATTCGTTCTAGAGTTGAAACCCATGACTCGAACACCTCTCCTCCAATATTTAGCTTCACTCTTTTGTCAGATTTCTTGCTCTTTGAATTTTCTCTATCACGTTTTATAAATTCCATGATTCAAATAGTGTGGTACGTCATCGTTGTATGCGTAAAATCTTGGATGAAATTAACTCCATTTCTTAATTCTCGTTTTCTTTTTAATTTCTTTTTTAATCAAATATTTTCATGGATGCCCATAAAAGATGTTCCTGGTATCCATCTTGAACAATATGTTACCGTGGTTCACAATGCCACTAATACTGCGTTCAGGTTTCCCGGGAAACGGTTTCATAACGAAAAGTAACTCTTATACGCCTGTTTGACAATCGGTAATACTTCCATCTGAAATTAAAACAAAACTGGATTAAAGTAAATGCGATGTTTATGTTTATGATATAAGAGTTCTAAAGAGTAAGGACCCCTGTCCCGATGTTCTTTGACCTTTTCTTTATACAGTTACCTCCTTTTAAGGACCGCTGACCCATTGTACTGTTGGTTTTTCTATATACAGTAACCTCCCCTTAAGGATCCTTGACCCATTGTACTGTAGGTTTTTCTATATACAGTAACCTCCCCTTAAGGACCCCTGTCCCATTGTACTGTGGGTTTTTCTATATACAGTAACCTCCCCTTAATGACCCCTGTCCCATTGAACTGTGGAATTTTCTATATACAGTAACCTCCCATTAAGGACCCCTGTCCCATTGTACTGTGGGTTTTTCTATATACAGTAACCTCCCCTTAAGGACCCCTGTCCCATTGTACTGTGGGTTTTTCTATATACAGTAACCTCCCCTTAAGGACCCCTGTCCCATTGTACTGTGGGTTTTTCTATATACAGTAACCTCCCCTTAAGGATCCTTGACCCATTGTACTGTAGGTTTTTTATATACAGTAACCTCCCCTTAAGGACCCTGTCCCATTGAACTGTGGGTTTTTCTATATACAGTAACCCCCTTAAGGACCCCTGTCCCATTGTACTGTAGGTTTTCCTATATACAGTAACCTCCCCTTAAGGACCCCTGTCCCATTGTACTGTAGGTTTTCCTATATACAGTAACCTCCCCTTAAGGACCCCTGTCCCTGTCCTTGACCCATTGTACTGTAGGTTTTTCTATATACAGTAACCTCCCCTTAAGGACCCTGTCCCATTGTACTGTAGGTTTTTCTATATACAGTAACCTCCCCTTAAGGACCCCTGTCCCTGTCCTTGACCCATTGTACTGTAGGTTTTTCTATATACAGTAACCTCCCCTTAAGGATCCTTGACCCATTGTACTGTGGGTTTTTCTATATACAGTAACCTCCCCTTAAGGACCCTGTCCCATTGTACTGTGGGTTTTTCTATATACAGTAACCTCCCCTTAAGGATCCTTGACCCATCGTACTGTGGGTTTTTCTATATACAGTAACCTCCCCTTTAGGACCCCTGTCCCATTGTACTGTGGGTTTTTCTATATACAGTAACCTCCCCTTAAGGATCCTTGACCCATTGCACTGTAGGTTTTTCTATATACAGTAACCTCCCCTTTAGGACCCCTGTCCCATTGTACTGCGGGTTTTTCTATATACAGTAACCTCCCCTTAAGGATCCTTGACCCATTGTACTGTGGGTTTTTCTATACACAGTAACCTCCCCTTAAGGACCCCTGTCCCATTGTACTGTAGGTTTTCCTATATACAGTAACCTCCCCTTAAGGACCCCTGTCCCATTGTGCTGTGGGTTTTTCTTTATACAGTAACCCCCTTAAGGACCCCTGTCCCATTGTGCTGTGGGTTTTTCTACAAACAGTAACCTCCCCTTAAGGACCCCTGTCCCATTATACTGTGGGTTTTTCTACAAACAGTAACCTCCCCTTAAGGACCCCTCTCCCATTGTACTGTAGGTTTTTCTTTATACAGTAACCTCCCTTAAGGACCCCTGTCCCATTATACTGTGGGTTTTTCTACATACAGTTACCTCCCCTTAAGGATCCTTGACCCATTGTACTGTAGGTTTTTCTATATACAGTAACCTCCCCTTAAGGACCCTGTCCCATTGTACTGTGGGTTTTTCTATATACAGTAACTCCCTTAAGGACCCCTGTCCCATTGTACTGTAGGTTTTCCTATATACAGTAACCTCCCCTTAAGGACCCCTGTCCCATTGTACTGTAGGTTTTCCTATATACAGTAACCTCCCCTTAAGGACCCCTGTCCCTGTCCTTGACCCATTGTACTGTAGGTTTTTCTATATACAGTAACCTCCCCTTAAGGACCCTGTCCCATTGTACTGTAGGTTTTTCTATATACAGTAACCTCCCCTTAAGGACCCCTGTCCCTGTCCTTGACCCATTGTACTGTAGGTTTTTCTATATACAGTAACCTCCCCTTAAGGATCCTTGACCCATTGTACTGTAGGTTTTTCTATATACAGTAACCTCCCCTTAAGGATCCTTGACCCATTGTACTGTAGGTTTTTCTATATACAGTAACCTCCCCTTAAGGACCCTGTCCCATTGTACTGTAGGTTTTTCTATATACAGTAACCTCCCCTTAAGGACCCCTGTCCCTGTCCTTGACCCATTGTACTGTAGGTTTTTCTATATACAGTAACCTCCCCTTAAGGATCCTTGACCCATTGTACTGTGGGTTTTTCTATATACAGTAACCTCCCCTTAAGGACCCTGTCCCATTGTACTGTGGGTTTTTCTATATACAGTAACCTCCCCTTAAGGATCCTTGACCCATCGTACTGTGGGTTTTTCTATATACAGTAACCTCTCCTTTAGGACCCCTGTCCCATTGTACTGTGGGTTTTTCTATATACAGTAACCTCCCCTTAAGGATCCTTGACCCATTGCACTGTAGGTTTTTCTATATACAGTAACCTCCCCTTTAGGACCCCTGTCCCATTGTACTGCGGGTTTTTCTATATACAGTAACCTCCCCTTAAGGATCCTTGACCCATTGTACTGTGGGTTTTTCTATACACAGTAACCTCCCCTTAAGGACCCCTGTCCCATTGTACTGTAGGTTTTCCTATATACAGTAACCTCCCCTTAAGGACCCCTGTCCCATTGTGCTGTGGGTTTTTCTTTATACAGTAACCCCCTTAAGGACCCCTGTCCCATTGTGCTGTGGGTTTTTCTACAAACAGTAACCTCCCCTTAAGGACCCCTGTCCCATTATACTGTGGGTTTTTCTACAAACAGTAACCTCCCCTTAAGGACCCCTCTCCCATTGTACTGTAGGTTTTTCTTTATACAGTAACCTCCCTTAAGGACCCCTGTCCCATTATACTGTGGGTTTTTCTACATACAGTTACCTCCCCTTAAGGATCCTTGACCCATTGTACTGTAGGTTTTTTATATACAGTAACCTCCCCTTAAGGACCCTGTCCCATTGTACTGTGGGTTTTTCTATATACAGTAACTCCCTTAAGGACCCCTGTCCCATTGTACTGTAGGTTTTCCTATATACAGTAACCTCCCCTTAAGGACCCCTGTCCCATTGTACTGTAGGTTTTCCTATATACAGTAACCTCCCCTTAAGGACCCCTGTCCCTGTCCTTGACCCATTGTACTGTAGGTTTTTCTATATACAGTAACCTCCCCTTAAGGACCCTGTCCCATTGTACTGTAGGTTTTTCTATATACAGTAACCTCCCCTTAAGGACCCCTGTCCCTGTCCTTGACCCATTGTACTGTAGGTTTTTCTATATACAGTAACCTCCCCTTAAGGATCCTTGACCCATTGTACTGTAGGTTTTTCTATATACAGTAACCTCCCCTTAAGGATCCTTGACCCATTGTACTGTAGGTTTTTCTATATACAGTAACCTCCCCTTAAGGATCCTTGACCCATTGTACTGTAGGTTTTTCTATATACAGTAACCTCCCCTTAAGGATCCTTGACCCATTGTACTGTTGGTTTTTCTATATACAGTAACCTCCCCTTAAGGATCCTTGACCCATTGTACTGTGGGTTTTTCTATATACAGTTACCTCCCCTTTAGGACCCCTGTCCCATTGTACTGTGGGTTTTTCTATATACAGTAACCTCCCCTTAAGGACCCTGTCCCATTGTACTGTGGGTTTTTCTATATACAGTAACCTCCCCTTAAGGATCCTTGACCCATCGTACTGTGGGTTTTTCTATATACAGTAACCTCCCCTTTAGGACCCCTGTCCCATTGTACTGTGGGTTTTTCTATATACAGTAACCTCCCCTTAAGGATCCTTGACCCATTGCACTGTAGGTTTTTCTATATACAGTAACCTCCCCTTTAGGACCCCTGTCCCATTGTACTGCGGGTTTTTCTATATACAGTAACCTCCCCTTAAGGATCCTTGACCCATTGTACTGTGGGTTTTTCTATACACAGTAACCTCTCCTTAATGACCCCTGTCCCATTGTACTGTAGGTTTTCCTATATACAGTAACCTCCCCTTAAGGACCCCTGTCCCATTGTACTGTAGGTTTTCCTATATACAGTAACCTCCCCTTAAGGACCCCTGTCCCATTGTGCTGTGGGTTTTTCTTTATACAGTAACCCCCTTAAGGACCCCTGTCCCATTGTGCTGTGGGTTTTTCTACAAACAGTAACCTCCCCTTAAGGACCCCTGTCCCATTATACTGTGGGTTTTTCTACAAACAGTAACCTCCCCTTAAGGACCCCTCTCCCATTGTACTGTAGGTTTTTCTTTATACAGTAACCTCCCTTAAGGACCCCTGTCCCATTAAACTGTGGGTTTTTCTACATACAGTTACCTCCCCTTAATGACCCCGGCCTATCCAATTGTATTGTGGATTTTCCTATATACAGTTTCCTCCCCTTAATGAACCCTGTCCCAGTGTACTGTAGGTTTTTCTATATACAGTAACGTCCCCTAAATGAACCCTGTCTCACGACATGTTGGGTTTCCCTATATACAGTGACCATCTCTTAAGAATCCCTGTCCTACTGACTGTCGGTTTTCCAATAAACAGTAAAATTTTATCAAATGTCCCGGTCCCATTGGTCTGTGGATTTCCCTATATACAGGATCCTCTCCTTAAGGACCCCTGCCTATAAATACATGTAGTTACCTCCTCTTTACATCGCCTTTGATAAATTTGGGACCTAGCTCCGGCAGAAAACTTCCGTAGTCCGACGGCATACAAACCTGAGGCTCCGTGTTCGAACCCGGGCAGCCCTCGTTTTACCTTTTACACTCAGATGAGATATAATTTTTACTTATTTATGAAAAAAAAATGAAACAACTTATTTTCACTCTTTGTCACCAAGATATTAGCACGCAGAATGGGGAGGAAACCGGAATACCTAGAAATGTAGAGAACCCATGTGGTTGGACAGGTTACCAAATACGTTTTTAAGTCCGATAGGGGAACCAAAACGTGGTCTCGTGTTGGTGAAAGGCAAGTACGCTATCCACAATGCAACAGTAAGAACAATAAAACCGATTACATTTTGTTTCTTCCTTATTCTTTGGCAAAACATATATCGCAAGGTATGTTTTATTCAGAAATTATTGATCAAATATAGACATATAGTTTGTATAGTCGTGATAGAAAATAAAATAGTTTGCATTGAATTACATAATTAGAGTGTTTATATGTGGTAGAACAAAGATTCTTAAAATACATGTACACCTTCTATAAAAACAAAATATGTACCAAACAAAGAAATAATGCAATTTGAATTCATGTATATCGTCTATGAAATAGATAATATACTTCATAAGCGGTGGCTTTAAGATACTTATACTGTACCTGAACATAATGCTCCCAGTTTAGTTATACATGTAAATAAATTCCAGGCGAGGTGTTTTAACGTCAAAGGCTTATATCCAATTACGCAGTATTCAACTGTGTACGCATTTATCAAGATGAACAATTTTTCACTCCTAAGGGTATTTCCAATGAATAACCATATTCTGAATCAATACATGTCGCTAAAACATCTGAAATGTACCCGGCTCAGCACAGTCCCAGTAAAACTTAGTCCCCTGTGACTTCCACTATACTGCAATGAAACTTATTAGCACCTGGGTTTATATTTCACTCATTAAAACAATCACCATTGGAAGAGCTGACAGAAAAGTGACACGAAATGTAAATCCCTCAAAGAAGATTATAGCTGTAGTGACACAAATATCGGCTTAGTCAGATTTACTGCTGTTTTGACTACCGAAATAACATTCGGCCATCCATCCGCACTTAGTTGCTCTGCCAGTCACTTTGTCCCGCAATGCTAGCCAGGTATGTTATGGTGGCTGATGAATAATTAATTGTCTTCTTTGACAATATTATCGTGTTCGTATACATTTCATATGAAGTTGTTCATTTCATCCATTAGCCGATAAAATGGGCCTAGTTTTTCGACATCATGGAGTCTGTTTGAAAATCAAATAGCTTCAATTTCTTATTTGGATGCTGTCGTTTGCTATGACTACCCATAATGCGAACACATATGCTACTAACCACATGAGCACCTGGTTTTAATTTACAACCACTGGACTTGTGATCGATAACTATGAACGTTTTATCATCAATATGAAATAATAAAAAACAGCGAATATCAGAACAAAAATGCGTCGAACATATTATTATGATTACGTTGTTAATTTATGTACAGGTAAAAGCAAAAAATCGTTAAAAAAGGCCATTTGATTCAGTTCATAAACAAATGAACAACAAAAATAATTTATAATTTGTATGCAAATGAGTAACGGTATATAGAACGTTTATATATGTGTGTAGGATGTATATACGTACAATGTTATATCGATTTCTAGATATGATATATTTAGATATATTTACTAAAAGACACATCGAAAAAGCAATCATTTTCTATGAATAGTACATATTATCGACAGAAGATTCTACCCTATACAAAAAACTGAATCATTCATAAAAATACAGTGCATGTCTGTACTTAACATACACTGTACCAGGATGGAAATGGGGAAAGTTTATTGTTTAAAATCATCCGTGCGTGTCAGACATATTAATGGTAAAGGTCGAGTCTTATTCAAACAATATGTTCGGGACAACAGACTATCTTTCGCTCGATAAAATAGATTGGATTTAATCGACTTTTTCTATTTCGGTAGGAGAATATTTATTTTAGAAGCGACTGATATCAGATAAATTACTACCGTATATAATACTGTGTGTGCTTGGTATTGATAAAATGAAATACTGATTTTTATCTTACGATATATATCCTATAATATTTTAATGCGATACCTAACAACAGGACACGAATATCGTATTTTCAGTGAATTAATTAGGAAGCTTTGACATTTATATCGCCATTTGATATTTTTACTTTTGTAATTTCAATACTACCTCGGTATAATTTCCTTATTTTATCTTTTTTTGCCGCCTTCTTTACACCATATCAATATATACATGTAAATATATACACACGTGCATAATAGATAAATTTCCCTTTTTCTCATTTTGTAAAGAATTTATTTCTACAAAGTCTCTCGATTTGTCCCGCAAACTCAGTTTAATGCCAAAACTTCCCTAAACCAACATTGACATTATAGCGGGGTTTTACTGTATATATTTGCTGAGATGTTTATCGTTTATTCTGTGCCGTGATATGTAAATGTTCGTATTGCTTTGACTTGGGAAGAAGCACTTTTCCTCGAAGCTGTCGGTATTGCTTATTGTGCTTTCATTTAAGAAGGCTCCATAACTTCTTTTTACCTCCCGCATAGAAGAGTTCCATTTGGTAGTGTTAATACACTATTCAAATTATTCAAATGCTCAATAACCCAATACGTAAATGACGACACGGAAAAACAAGAGCGTATCACGAAGGGCGGGTAGTCCTTCACTATGAACACTTAAACTAAGTCTTAGATGCTTTTGGCTGCTTATTTTATCACAAAAAGATACACTTAGAATGGTAAACTTTTACACATAAATATCTGCACTAAGCTGATTAAGTAGCTATAAGTACGACTTGTTAAATTGTTTTGTTTTTCATTCCTACGTGCAAGCAGGAATCATGCTGGAACTTGTACGTAATATTCCGGACGCACACGGAGGCACTTGCTTGAGTTTTTCATCCGATCTCTCTATTCTCCCTTATCGCTATTACGTCATAATCTCATTCCCAGATCCCTGGGCCTAGTTGTTCAAAAGATTATTAACTTAATCACAATATAACGACATTTTTCAACCTAGAATTATTCTGTCAATATACAATGTGCAATCCTATAATTTTGCATGAACATTAGCTATACTAGACCTTTGATATCTGGAAATCAATTATTTGATTTTAAAATTACAAAAGAATTAAAACTCGCGTTAATCACTGATTAAACTAATCACCTTTTAAACAACTGAGCCCAGATTATAACTGGTTATAAATGTGAAAATCACAAAAAGTGATCGTGAACTGTGACGTCATGATGAAAAGCCGTGGTACTACTGTGATGTCATAAGTAAACGATTCAGCGAAAAGTTAATAGACTATTTTGTAGATTATTTCTATCAATTCAGTTACACCTTAAATTTGTTCGTGAGAAATTTATCAGTTAGAAGTTTCTTAATTTATCACGATATTTTCAACTTGGCTGATAAAATATTCCTTTATGTGATAAATAAATACCTTTATTCCAGAAGGTTGAAACAGCTGTGTGCTGCTGTGTTATTACATTCTATATAGTAAAATCACGTGTGTTTATGTGTGTTACTATGGAAATGGAGGTGTTACGTTCACCACCCATCAAGAATATATGACGTCACTCGATCTATCGGGCAACTATTAAGATCAGGATTTGTGGAAATAATTCAGAGCCATAATCACAATTCTTCTATTTCATTTATCATCAATTCATTTCCATCACAATTCTTCTATTTCATTTATCATTAATTTATTTCAATCACAATTCTATTTCATTTATCATTAATTCATTTCCATCACAATTCTTCTATATCATTTATCATTAATTCATTTCCATCACAATTCTTCTATTTCATTTATTATTCATTCATTTCCATCACAATTCTTCTATTTTATTTATCATTAATTCATTTCCATCTCAATTCTTCTATTTCATTTATCATTAATTCATTTCCATCTCAATTCTTTTATTTCATTTATCATTAGTTCATTTTCATCACAATTCTTCTATTTCATTTATCATTAGTTAATTTCCATCACAATTCTTCTATTTCATTTATCATTAATTCATTTCCATCACAATTCTTCTATTTCATTTATCATTAATTCATTTCCATCAATAATTGAACTATCCAGTATATTTTGATATTCTATTCTTCAATGACAACCAATATTTCAAAAACGTGGGATGTCTTCTGGCATTTCCGGTAATCATACATTTTGGATCAGCCTATCGTTTCCACTCTTTTTTCGACTGTATCGTCGGGTTTAAAAACGAAACAATAAGTAAATTATCGATTTCTTTAAAATTGTTTAGTGATACTTCAAATAAGAAATATTTGTTTTATATATATTTCATGATCATTACAATATAAATATGGAAGGGTTTACTTTTGTAGTCCAGCACTTGTCAACTGCGGAGCTATATTTTTCGTGTGTGTGATTTGGCCTCCATTGATAAAGTTGAGTGGTCATGGGACGATAGCCTGAAGTTGTTTTAACAAGGATGATTAACTGAAGGTCAACGTTGACTGTAGGTATGACATATTTATCGCTAAAATCCGGTATTATAAAAATAAAATCTAAACAAACAATGGCATATAACGGGGTGTTACTGTATATATTTATTTCGTGGTGACAATTTCTATTTTTTCCGTATGATATGATATGATATATGATATATGATATGACATGATATGATATATGATTATGATATGATATGATATGATATGATATGATATATGATTATGATATGATATGATATGATATGATATTATATGATATGGGATTGTTCGTGATCATCTGACTTGAGAAGGGGCAGATTGCGTATTGCAAATTGCGGAGTTTATTCCTCGTGTGTGATTTGACCTCCATATTGATAAGTTGTGTAGTTATGAGATGATAGCCTGGCGTTGTTGTTACTTTGGTGTACTGTGGTGAATAACTGAAGGTCAATGGTTACTGTAGGTATGGCATTATAAACAATACATCGTTCTCGATATCAAAGGGTTACCTAGGTACATGTCATGTCAAAACTGAGGGCACGAAGACAGCATTTTTATTGGTCTCGAGTACAAAATCCTGACCAATCGCTAGGCTGTTGTCTGTTTTTTAAAAGATTACAAAGGAGCGACTACCGACTTCAAACCTACCAATTTTACCGTTATGGGACCGTGAGATTCTTTTTAAAGGGTCGAACAAGTCTTCTTGTCTCTTCATTAAAGTAACGCACACAGAGCAGTAAGTTTTGGCATGACGTATTCCAGGAGTATAGAGAGCGAAGGTGAGTGTAACCCCTGGATATCGAAAAAAACTATATATTAGACGATCTTAGCACTGACGTAGTCTTAAAACAATGACTCTTACACCAGTACCAAAAATTTTGCATAATTACACCAGAGCTCTCAAAGATCAATATATTTACACTTCAGGAATATTACACCAATACAGTTAGTAACACACTTATTTTATATAACACCATGGTTATTACACCAAAGCCCTATTACAGAGCAGTATTACACCCTAATACACTAACACCGGTATATTTACATGAGAACCACTACAAACCTTCTGCAGAAAACCATAATTCTACCAACGATTTACACTCGAAGGGGTTATGGGCCAGGGAGATTCTTCTTCCGAAGATGTAGATGTACCTTGTCACTTAGTCAATATTCAAACGAATTTAAACATTTTACCATATTCAAAGCAAACTGAATGAAATATTAAACAGTGGCAGACTACAAAGCAAAATTGACATGAATAGTCTATAAAAAACACTCGCAGCAAAATATAGTCATGATTTCCCTCCACTAATGTCGGCCAAAGAAGAATGGACGGAAATAAACATCCGGAAGTGTAAAATGTGAATCCGGAAGTGTAAACTGTGACTCCAGTGTAAACTGTGAATTCGGAAATGTAAACTTTGACTCCAGGGTAAACTGTGAATTCGGAAGTGTAAACTGTGACTCCAGTGTAAACTGTGAATTCGGAAGTGTAAACTGTAGCTTTAGTGTAAATTGTTACTCTGGAAGTGTAAACCTTGACTCCTGGCTCGTATTCATTAAATCATTCGTATGCTCAAGCATGTATTTTGTGTTCAAGCCAGATTTCTTATTCCGGTTATAACCAAATAACGAAATGAGATTTTGTCAACGATTCGGAACAATTTTTAAGAGATTTGAAGTCGAATACATTTTCAATGTTTTCATTTGACTTTTGGATCGTTTGACATGATTCGAAAGAGATACAAGAAAGTTGCTTCGAGCACAAAAACCCTGCTTGAGCACGAGAACTGTTTCATGGATACGGGTCCGGAAGTGTAAAATGTGACTCCGTAAGGACAGACACTTCTTACGTCATACATGACATCCGTCATAATATCTTCCCTCAAATCCGGGAACATTACACGTAAAATGATATCAAGTTGATTACACTATTGCAAAATCGTACAGAATTAGTTTTCAAAAAGGAATTTCAATCATCTGACAATTTTTTTCACCAATATTTCAATAAATAAAATAGTTTAACAATGAAAGACATCTAGACTGTCTCAAGCAAAGAAAATGAAAATAAAAGTATAAACATACAATGTATATCTTATATACTTACACGACATCAAATGACTTAACAAGCTTTGATTGTAGTATAAAGTAATTTTGCGCTGCAATACACGTATCTCATAACTTCCAAAATATACCTTACCTTTGTATGATGATGCGACAATAAGTTGGATAGCGAATTCCAATATAATCCATCCTTGGATTTCATTCTTTGAAACCATTGGTGACTATGTTAAGCCTCTGTAATGTATTATTATGATAGTGGTTTAACGTCATATGATCTTTCCTGAACTATCCTGTTACATTTGTAAAAATACTATTTCACTCTGACGGCTGAACCTGAACGTCCTGTCCAGGTAAATTGGCGTTGAACAGGTAACATACTATGCAGGTAAAACGGCACTAAACCGTATTCGACAAATAAAGGTACGTGTAATTTGGCGCAAAATATGTAACGTCCTATCCGGGTAAACTGGCATTAAATCGCTACCGTCCCATACAGGTAATTTGACGTTACACAGTTATCGTCCGTTACAGGTAAAAATGCACTAAACTTTAACCGCCCCATACAGGTAATTTGGCGTTACACAGTTATTGTCCCATACAGGTAAAAATGCACTAAACCGTAATCGTCCCACACAGGTAATTTGGTACACAGGTAACGTCCTACGCAGGTATAACGGCACTAAACCGTAACCGTCCCACACAGGTAACGTCCTACGTAGGTATGACTGCACTAAACCGTAACCGTCCCACACAGGTAACGTCCTACGCAGGTATAACGGCACTAAACCGTAACCGTCCCACACAGGTAACGTCCTACGTAGGTATAACGGCACTAAACCGTAACCGCCCCACACAGGTATTCTGGCTTTACACAACTAACATTCTATCCAGGTTAGCTGGTACTGTACCTGTATTGTCCTATTGGAGAGGAATTGATGATAGTGACCCATACAGGTAAACTAATCACGAGGAAGGTAGTTAGATCACACATGTATGTGCCTTGCCGTTACGTATCGGCCTGCAGACCGAGACAACTACACAAGTCCCTCCTATGTCGATATTCCCGCTAGCTGTAATCAATTAAAGCTTTGATCGTTAGTCAATGAAATGCACGGTATTGGGCTCGGGAGCCTGCTGGTACACGGAGGTACGACCAGTAATTTTCATTTATAAATATTGTGTTTCGGTGCAGTGAATTTGATATAACATTGTGCAATTTGCTTAAAATAGAACCAATTTGATATCTGTCAATATAACAAGTGAACTTTGGTTGAAATGAATTCAATGTTATTGATTTGGTCGAATGAATACAGCGCGTGCGTGTTGAATATTTACAGATATTAGCTTTTGTTTGTTTAACCGTTCGTTGTCTCTTTAATTATATCACGAGTTTAGAATATCTAATTTATATTTTTCTGTCACCTGTTCTCTTTTAATCATACATTCAACGTTTGCCACTTTTTGATTATAGAATTTATAGAAAAAATAAAGATATTTGTGTGCTCAGGTTTGCTTATTTATATCCGGAATCTGGTTTAATGTACACATGTGATTTAAATTCAGACACAGTGAATTGTGTTATAACGTTTTCAATTTAGTTTTGTTCATTTTCATTCGTTGTTATTGTACATTTATGTAGCCCATACAATGTATCACTGAAAAAGATTTGGTCGAATAAATTGGTTTTTGTGTCGATGTTTATCTGATAATTACACAATATGAAGAGATATCTATCACTTATCGACCTTTGATGAGATCATTATGGTGTGATACCAACCTGGTAAAATCTAAAATATTAACCTCGGTCTTCGAGTGATTCTTTCAGGTCGGTATAACACAATCAAAGGTCCTAAAATTTTTAAATTAGATATGTAACTTGTTTGCCAAAGACTGAAATTGCATTATACGAGAAGCATAGAGTTTACAGTCGGACACTTTGACATCACTCGCATTCTCAAATAATATCATTAAGATTTTTGAAATGTTCTAGCTTGTTTCATTTGTACAGAAATCAGTGTTTGATCTGTTTATTTTCTATCTAAAGTCGGACTTCGCTATCTCGAAGGCGGCGGGACAGTGAGAACAAGTCGAGTGATACGAGTATTCGAGTTAGATATGTTATGTATGAAGCTAGACCGAGACCGACCTAATACTTCTAATTAACATTGGGCCTTCGAGCAGTAAGAGTTCGAGATAACGAGGTTTTTTTTCCTGTGTAAAAATATTGAACAGTCACAATTTTTCAGTAAGTTTAGTCAGTAAGCTTACTATTTACAAAAAATGCCCGCTGCTTCTCAGCAATATCAAATGACGTCATCATGGAGAAATATTAACCGGCCTCACCCCATAAAATAATTCAGTATCTAGAGGAGGGTTAAAATAACTGTGTAGATGTTATCCAAGTATGCATATCCTTTGTTGAAATCATCGTTTGTGACGAAACGACATCTTAATTACTGCTAGTTAACATAATTTAGAAAAATAAAGTTATTAATATTGGGTGACCGCAAACGATTTTAGCGGGAGATAGGGGGGGGGGGGGGGAGAGAACGGCGGTTATATTAACTTTTAGAAAAGAAAAGAAAGCCTTATCGGTTTTAAACAATACAATGTAATGTTGTAAAGTGACGGTGACAGGTTCTGCTACTCCGAGGATCGATATTAACAAGGAACGGTTTATGTAACTTAATAACAGCTGAATGATCCGCACGTCTCATTAACTCATACACTAGGTCATTCGGGACAAGTAAATACAATTTATTATGTTGATATTTTTCTAAGATAAACTATAACTCAATCGGATAACTTTGGCATTTTCCGTGTCTTCTCGTGAACCTCCCAAGAATGCCGAAGGTTCCCGATAGATTGTGATAATGGTTTTCATTGGAGTTGTCTACCCTGCTTAGTTTTATTACCCACCTCAAGGTCAACGGTATCACTGTAGGTTGTAATCTACATATTTTGTGTACACTTAAATATAACTAGCTGTTACTCACGTTGCCATTTATTCACACGATATATTGTCCTTTGCTGTCTGTATTTAACACACTTTTACTCAAAACTCCAGTAAATGTTATCGTGTAAAGAATAATAGCTTATGTTTATCCAGAGTATATCATAATTTCACGCTTCAAACATTCAAAACCGTCCAAAAATAGACCGTGTTTCTCAAAGAGAAGAACTTTAGTGAGAAGGTGGTACAACATTGTATATATGTCCTCAAAGTATACACTGGGACGATTTCCTTAGCTTAACTGTAACGATGTTAAAAATTACATCTGGAAGAAAACCATATATCTTCTGGAATTCTCTTGAGTAACAAACCAAGATGAATAAAAATAGGAGAGAAGATTTGCAACAGCGCATGACTAGAGTTCAAAGCCTGGTCCTCTAATCATTAAATGAGTTCTTAACAACCCCCATGATCTTGTCATTTGGTAGAACACTAACTCAGTAAATCTACATATTTATCCAAGAAACGAACTAAAGCAGAGGTGCCTATATGCACGAACATCCTAAGTGGCACTACTTGATGTATTGTCTGGAGCGGAGTAGGGATCCTTAATATTCGATAAAGCGTGACGTAGTTACGTGGTACAGTGCATTTATAGGATCAATAATATTGTCGTTCTAGAAGCAATTTGTCAGTAGCTTGTTTGATCTACTGCTGGATTTAATATTCATACATCAGAATCTTCAAGCGACTTTTTTTTTTTTTTGCTTAACTCAATTTTACACGCCAATTTTTTAAAGGCGTATGATTTCAATTTGTCTCTGTGCTAATTCGAAACTGAGAGATTCGAGTACAGAATATACAAATTATGAGATCCAAAAACGATTTCTGAAATTTTACATATAATGTTAAATTTTTTTTTAACTTTTGACTTGCGTACCATCCATCTAATGATCCTATACAAATGTAGCTACAAATGGAACCAGACCTTAAAGCAAACAGTTCCAGATTTAACGGTCAATAAAATCACAACAGGATTTCCATGCTATATTTTACAACAGTAAACAACATCTCAGACATAATCAATAGTTCCGTTAATGCATTTTATTTGGATAAAACAAGTATCTGTTTACACATGTACCGCTGAAGTGAGTAGGCTAACGGAGCTAATGACGACCAGCTTCCGTTTTGCTTCAACTCTCTTCAAAGCGTCTAAATGAAACGGAATAAAACGAATATGGCGGAATACTTTTCTAGGTGTCAGAACTAAAGTCGCTTATTTCCGGCTATTAGCTATCAGATTTACTAATTACAAATTAAAAGGTTTAATAATAGTTAAATCAATATTTATATATAATAGTTTTGTACTTTACTGTTGTCACGAAAACATATATAAAAGTTGTTTAGTGTTTGACCAAAGGGGGCGGGGAAACGTGCTTTGAATCAACCCCGGTTAACAATTAGCATCAAAGCCGATAAAATACAGCATTGCTGCTATCATAACCATAAACAAAACAAAATGAAGTCGACGGGTCTTTGCCTTCCAAACTCATTACCGTGAATGACGGTATTGGCTTTGCAAACGCAATCACAATCTATTCAAACGCAAAGGAGACTGTAACGCTTCCGGTTACTCAGACGACATTTGAATTAAGTATACCCAATACATTGAACTTCGACCATCGCTTTTTTATTTTTTTATTTTTATATTTTTAAGTACGAAATTAAACGTCTACGATGCTTAAATCGAACTGAAAATACCTTAAAGGCACAATATACGTAAATTCAGGAAATTTTTCGGGATTCTGAAAAATCATAAAAAAAAATCCAGTTGATAACCATGCAAAAATAAGCTTAAAACGAAATAAGCATGAGCGGTAACTAACAAGAAACTATAGACAAAAAAATTCAATGAATTGAAAATAATTGAAAATAATTCAGGTGGGGAAAACTGCAACAACAAGCCGAAGGTGAGAAGACAGTTCAAAATGGACGCGTGTTTACAAATACCGTATTTACCGGTAACCGCCTAAGAATTCATCTTGAATATTGCTAATATCAGATAATCTTAACTTAATCGATAACATATTTGGTCATATATTGAAGACAATGGGCTTAGAGAGAGTCTTAGCTGTCTTTGGGCTGGTTTGGTGAACTCTTCTCCAGTTTTGTTTATTTTCACATCAGACCCACAATGTTTAGCAACATTTATTTGACACCGCACCCACCGAATGACTGATGCCTGTTGTAACAGGAAAACACAATCCTTATTTGGTTTATACAGACAAAAAAAGTCTTGGAATAAGCACCTCAACAGAGCCTCGATTTCGAATCATTGAACGGTACATATCTTCTGTTTCAATAAGGGAATATAACAGTTTTTTATTGTTTTTTTTTGTTTAGCCAGACGATACTTAAATAATCAAGACTGTTTCCTCAGTTCTCACTTTGAGGATGTGATATTTACAAGGACTTAACCTAGATTTACATGGCGGGTGTCGTCGATGAAGCGGAAGACGCTAACTCTTCCGGAACACCTGGCCCTTTTCTCTTGAACATTTTCAAGGACATTTGTATGGTGGCTGATTAATCATCCTTTCGGGGCGAAACAACAAATCAACGAAATGACATAAATCAGCTACCGTACCTTAATGCATTTTTCCTTTGTTTATTTTTGTCCCTAGATTAATCGATTTTGAGTTCGGATAATTGTTTTGTTGCCGTCCCGGTATTTTCCAGGTTTTTTTCACATTTTATTTACCACTTACCGTCAGGACTTTTCCCTATATACCTGCGAGTATTTAATTATCAGGAGCTGTTCGGATATTTTCCGTTCATATATGTATCTCATGTTTGTCGTCTTAAGGATTTGGTAACTATAGAAACAATTATTTGTTCGCACAAAACAGTCATTTTACAAAAGTTAAACGTTTATTTCAAAGGCTGTAGAATGAAATACAACTTTCACATTGGCTCTTTAAATAAATACAGGTATGGAAATGATTTTTTTTTCTATTTACATTTTCATGTATGATGACATGCAAAACAATTTAATTCAAGTGAAGGCCGGCCTTGGGGAATACATTTTAATAGAAAAATCTTCCCATACACTTATCAATTCATAAAAAAGGAAAGATTTTGAATTTAAAGACAAAAACAATCTTCCTTTGATGTCCTTACAAAAAGTTGTTAATCCGCAGAAAAATTATGACAAAAAACACGTATTCTCTTAAGCATAGGGCGGGACGTCACATGTTCACTGTGTATTGAATCGTGTCACAATTGTTTTCGCTCCCCGGGGAGACATTGCAGACGAACCGATCGGTATCTATATATATTATCAATTTTCCTTGGCAAATTGTTACATAGTAGCAATGTAAATGATTGAAGATATACCTGTAAACGATCGATAGTCTCCCTTGACAACGCTCTCTATTGATTTAATATTTAATAAACACACTATAATCTTATATCACGTGACCTCAGTCGTGCATATATATATGTAATGCATATTGTATGATAATGGAAAATACGCCTATTTCCGCCGTTTTAAGTAATATCCATACATATTTAAACACACCACTAAGACTTTCACGCACGCAGAACCCGCATGAGTTGTATTGCATTTGCTCTGTTTGGATACTCCAGTAATGGCAATGCCGATATTTAAAAAATATAATTCGGTGGTCGGGAGGTGTAGTGCACTGTGGTTAGCGCACTTGCCTTTCACTAAGTCGGCCGGGGTCCGATTCCCCGACCGGACGTGAAAAGGTACAGGGTCACCTGCCCGACCACGTTGCTTTTCTCGGGGTAATCCGGTTTCCTCTCAAAATAAGACCCATCGCGCGCTAACATCTTGGCCAACAAGAGTGATTAATATAAGTTGGATAATTTGTTTCATAATTGTTGTGAAATAAATGAAGTTTATGTACGTACATGTACATCCTCGATATCCAGGGGTTACGTTCACTTACGCTCTCTACACCCAAGGAATATGTCAATATGTCGTGGCAAAGCTGAAGGCTCCGTGTGCACCACCTTGTTGATGAGAGGAGACAGGTTCGACCGTTTGTTGTACACCAAAATAATCTCTTCGTCACATAACGGTAAAAATTGACAGGCTTTGAAGTCGGTAACGGCCTCTTAGTAATCTTCAAAGGACGGGAAGCAGCATAACGATTGGTCAGGCGTGCCTCCAGTTTTGCTATGACATATTCCAGGGGTGTAGAAAGCGTAGGTTGTCGTAATCTTGGATATCGAGCATGACACATTCCAGGGGTGTAGAAAGCGTAGGTTATCGTAACCCCTGGATATCGAGCATGACATATTCCAGGGGTGTAGAGAGCGTAGGTTATCGTAACCCCTAGATATCGAGCAAGACATATTCCAGGGGTGTAGAGAGCACAGGTTCTCGTAACCCCTGGATATCGAGCATGACATATTCCAGGGGTGTAGAGAGCGTAGGTTATCGTAACCCCTGGATATCGAGCATGACATAATCCAGGAGTGTAGAGAGCGTAGGTTATCGTAACCCCTGGATATCGAGCATGACATATTCCAGGGGTATAGAGAGCATAGGTTCTCGTAACCCCTGGATATCGAGAGCATAATGTACAAATGTATGTATAACATATTAAAACTATAACATGCGATGATTATGAATATGGTATTCAAGGTTACATGGTTAGTACTTGAAAATACTGCAGTAAAAATGTTGAACAAGGGGCTTTCAGGTCTGAACAGTTAGAAGATCACGAATCGAAAATGGCTTAGTCAGTCAGAGCTCAAAGTTGTCACCTTGGGTTTTATCATTAGAACAAAATGAAATAGCATTTGAAAAAGAAAGTTTAAGGTCGATCCTTTTAACAGTTATTAAACAAAAAGTGTTTATGACAATCGCATGAAATTATTCCTATTTTGTATTTCATAACCAGCATGCATCTACTACACATGTATGGACCATTGCTAGGAGCCTGATTAAAAATATCTGTACCAGTTTTCGTTTACTCGTTCTTGAGAGGAAGCTATACCACTCGCAGTCAATCTGACATTAGGCAAGCATGTTCATTTTTCAGATTTATACGAAAATAAAAACTTTTTAAATTGGTCTCCTCAGGAGCACTTGTACAAATATTTTGAAAGGAAAATATTAGAAGTTAGAACATTCATCTTAAATTTTCTAGTCATCAGACAAGCTAAGGACAGTTGCTGAGGAACTCATAACGAACATTTCTTTCGTTTTGGAGTCAATTAATACAAAAGGTTCTCAGAAAAGTAAACCATGCTCTGCCAATTCAGGTACTTACAATTTTTTAATCGACACTAAAAGTTTGATACGTTTTCGGAATCTCATTAGAAGCGTTTGTGATAAGTTGGAGGCGATTGGTGCAGTCGTTCTGGATAAGAAGTCGATGCTCAGTGTCAGCCACATTCTAGGGGAGCCAACTTCGATTTTCAGATTTGAAATAATCTCATTAAGGATGCGTTTAACAAAGTTGAACCATTTGCGCTTTGACCTTTTTTGCCTCACTAAATCAGACTCCATTTCAGCCATTTTGAATGTTCGGAGCAAGTCTTCTGGTTGGGATCCTTAATCAAAACATTCGTACTATAGTTCTTAAAAGACAACAACGGTCAACAACGGATGCCTTTAAGGGGTATGTCTTAATGTCAATGCTCTGTGTTAGTGACTTTGATCTGTCTTAATGTCAATGTTCTGTGTTAGTGACTTTGATCTGTCTTAATGTCAATGCTCTGTGTTAGTGACTTTGATCTGTCTTAATGTCAATGCTCTGTGTTAGTGACTTTGATCTGTCTTAATGTCAATGTTCTGTGTTAGTGACTTTGATCTGTCTTAATGTCAATGCTCTGTGTTAGTGACTTTGATCTGTCTTAATGTCAATGCTCTGTGTTAGTGCCGTTGATCTGTGTTTGTGACTTTGATCTGCGTTAGTGACTTTGATCTGTGTTAGTGACTTTGATCTGTGTAAGTGACTTTGATCTGTGTTAGTGACTTTAATCTGTGTTAGAGCCGTTGATCTGTGTTTGTGACTTTGATCTGCGTTAGTGACTTTGATCTGTGTTAGTAACTTTGATCTGTGTTAGTGACTTTGATCTGTGTTAGTGACTTTGATCTGTGTTAGTGACTCTGATTTGTGTTAGTGACTTTGATCTGTGTTAATGAAGTTCATCTGTGTTAGTGACGTTGATCTGTGTTAATACCTTTGATCTGTGTTAGTGACTTTGATCTGTGTAAGTGACGTTGATCTGTGGTAGCGACGTTGATCTGTGCTAGTGACTTTGATCTCTGTTAGTGACTTTGATCTCTGTTAGGGACTTTGATCTGTCTTAATTTCAATGCTCTGTGTTAGTGACTTTGATCTGTGTATGTGACGTTGATCTGTGTAAGTGTCTTTGATCTGTGTTAGTGTCTTTGATCTGTGTTTGTGACTTTGATTTGTGTGTTAGTGACTTTGATCTATCTGAATGTCAATGCTCTGTGTTAGTGACTTTGATCTGTGTTAGTGACTTTAATCTGTGTTAAAGAAGTTGATCTGTGTTAGTGACGTTGATCTGTGTTAGTGACTTTGATCTGTGTTTGTGACTTTGATCTGCGTTAATGTCAATGATCTAGGTTAGTTCCTTTGATCTGTGTTAGTGACTTTGATTTGTGTTTGAGACTTTGATCTGTGTTAGTGACTTTGATCTGTGTTAGTGACATTGATTTGTGTTAGTGACTCTGATTTGTGTTTTACACTTTGATCTGTTTTTGTGACTTTGATCTGTGTTAGTGCCGTTGATCTGTGTTAGTGACTTTGATCTGTGTTAGTGACTTTGATCTGTGTTATTGACTTTGATCTCTGTTAGTGACTTTGATCTGTCTTAATGTCAATGCTCTGTGCTAGTGACTTTGATCTGTGTAAGTGACTTTGATCTATCTTAATGTCAATGCTCTGTGTTTGTGACTTTGATCTGTGTTAGTGACTTTGATCTGTGGTATTGACTTTGATCTGTGTAAGTGACGTTGATCTGTGTTAGTGACTTTGATCTGTGTTAGTGACTTTGATCTGTATTAGTGACTTTAATCTGTGTTTGTGACTTTGATCTGTGTTAGTGACTTTGATCTGTCTTAGTGACGTTGATCTGTGTTAGTGACTTTGATCTGTGTTAGTGACTTTGATCTGTGGTATTGACTTTGATCTGTGTAAGTGACGTTGATCTTTGTTAGTGACTTTGATCTGTGTTAGTGACTTTGATCTGTATTAGTGACTTTAATCTGTGTTTGTGACTTTGATCTGTGTAAGTGACTTTGATCTGTCTTAGTGACGTTGATCTGTGTTAGTGACTTTGATCTCTGTTAGTGCCGTTGATCTGTGCTAGGGACTTTGATCTGTGTTAGTGACTTTCATCTCTGTTAGTGACTTTGATCTGTGTTAGTGACTTTGATCTCTGTTAGTGACTTTGATCTGTGGTTACGACGATGATCTGTGTTAGTGACTTTGATCTGTGTAAGTGACTTTGATCTATCTTAATGTCAATGCTCTGTGTTAGTGACTTTGATCTGTGTTATTGACTTTGATCTGTGGTATTGACTTTGATCTGTGTAAGTGACATTGATCTGTGTTAGTGACTTTGATCTGTGGTTACGACGTTGATCTGTGTTAGTGACTTTGATCTGTGTAAGTGACTTTGATCTATCTTAATGTCAATGCTCTGTGTTAGTGACTCTGATCTGTGTTTGTGACGTTGATCTGTGTTAATGACTTTGATCTGTGTTAGTGACGTTGATCTGTGTTAGTGACTTTGATCTGTGTTAATGACTTTGATCTCTGTTAGTGACGTTGATCTGTGGTATTGACGTTGATCTGTGGTATTGACGTTGATCTGTGTTAGTGACTTTGATCTGTGTTATTGACTTTGATCTGTGTTAGTGACTTTGATCTGTTTTAGTGACTTTGATCTGTGTTATTGACGTTGATCGGTATTAGTGACTTTGATCTGTGTTAGTGACGTTGATTTGTTTTAGTGACTTTGATCTGTGTTATTGACTTTGATCTGTGTTAGTGACTTTGATCTGTATTAGTGACTTTGTTCTGTGTTATTGACTTTGATCTGTGTTAGTGACTTTGATCTGTATTAGTGACTTTGATCTGTGTTAGTGACGTTGATCTGTTTTAGTGACTTTGATCTGTGTTAGTGACGTTGATCTGTTTTAGTGACTTTGATCTGTGTTAGTTATTTTGATCTGTGTTAGTGACTTTGATCTGTGTTAGTGACGTTGATCTGTGTTAGTGACTTTGATCTGTGTTAATACCTTTGATCTGTGTTAGTGACTTTGATCTCTGTTAGGGACTTTGATCTGTCTTAATGTCAATGCTCTGTGTTAGTGACTTTGATCTGTATTAGTGACGTTGATCTGTGTAAGTGTCTTTGATCTGTGTTAGTGTCTTTGATCTGTGTTTTTGACTTTGATCTGCGTAAGTGACTTTGATCTGTGTTAGTGACTTTGATCTGTGTTAATGAAGTTGATCTGTGTTAGTGACGTTGATCTGTGTTAGTGACTTTGATCTGTGTTAGTGACTTTGATCTGCGTTAATGTCCATGATCTAGGTTAGTGACTGTGATCCGTGTTAGTGACTTTGATTTGTGTTAGTGACGTTGATCTGTTTTAGTGACGTTGATCTGTGTTAGTGACGTTGATCTGTTTTAGTGACTTTGATCTGTGTTAGTGACTTTGATCTGTGTTAGTGACTTTGATCTGTGTTAGTGACGTTGATCTGTGTTAGTGACTTTGATCTGTGTTATTGACTTTGATCTGTGTTAGTGACTTTCATCTGTGTTAGTGACGTTGATCTGTGTTAATACCTTTGATCTGTGTTAGTGACTTTGATCTCTGTTAGTGACTTTGATCTCTGTTAGGGACTTTGATCTGTCTTAATGTCAATGCTCTGTGTTAGTGACTTTGATCTGTATTAGTGACGTTGATCTGTGTAAGTGTCTTTGATCTGTGTTTTTTACTTTGATCTGCGTTAGTGACTTTGATTTGTGTGTTAGTGACTTTGATCTATCTGAATGTCAATGCTCTGTGTTAGTGACTTTGATCTGTGTTAGTGACTTTGATCTGTGTTAATGAGTTGATCTGTGTTAGTGACGTTGATCTTTGTTAGTGACTTTGATCTGTGGTATTGACTTTGATCTGTGTAAGTGACTTTGATCTGTGTTAGTGACTTTGATCTGTGTTAGTGACTTTGATCTCTGTTAGTGACTTTGATCTGTGTTAGTGACTCTGGTCTGTGTTAGTGACTTTGATCTGTATTAGTGACTCTGATCTGTGTTAGTGACTTTGATCTGTGTTAGTGACTCTGATCTGTGTTAATGACGTTGATCAGTGTTAGTGACTTTGATCTCTGTTAGTGACTTTGATCTGTGTTAGTGACTCTGATCTGTGTTAGTGGCGTTGATATGTGTTAGTGACTTTGATCTGTGTTAGTGACGTTGATCTGTGTTAGTGACTTTGATCTGTGTTAATGACTTTGATCTCTGTTAGTGACGTTGATCTGTTGTATTGACGTTGATCTGTGTTAGTGACTTTGATCTGTGTTATTGACTTTGATCTGTGTTAGTGACTTTGATCTGTGTTAGTGACTTTGATCTGTGTTAGCGACTTTGATCTGTGTTATTGACGTTGATCTGTATTAGTGACTTTGATCTGTGTTAGTGACTTTGATCTGTGTTAGTGACGTTGATCTGTGTTAGTGACTTTGATCTGTGTTATTGACTTTGATCTGTGTAAGTGACTTTGATCTATCTTAATGTCAATGCTCTGTGTTAGTGACTCTGATCTGTGTTTGTGACGTTGATCTGTGTTAATGACTTTGATCTGTGTTAGTGACGTTGATCTGTGTTAGTGACTTTGATCTGTGTTAATGACTTTGATCTCTGTTAGTGACGTTGATCTGTGGTATTGACGTTGATCTGTGTTAGTGACTTTGATCTGTGTTATTGACTTTGATCTGTGTTAGTGACTTTGATCTGTTTTAGTGACTTTGATCTGTGTTATTGACTTTGATCGGTATTAGTGACTTTGATCTGTGTTAGTGACGTTGATTTGTTTTAGTGACTTTGATCTGTGTTATTGACTTTGATCTGTGTTAGTGACTTTGATCTCTATTAGTGACTTTGTTCTGTGTTATTGACTTTGATCTGTGTTAGTGACTTTGATCTGTATTAGTGACTTTGATCTGTGTTAGTGACGTTGATCTGTTTTAGTGACTTTGATCTGTGTTAGTGACGTTGATCTGTTTTAGTGACTTTGATCTGTGTTAGTGATTTTGATCTGTGTTAGTGACTTTGATCTGTGTTAGTGACTTTGATCTGTGTTAATACCTTTGATCTGTGTTAGTGACTTTGATCTCTGTTAGGGACTTTGATCTGTCTTAATGTCAATGCTCTGTGTTAGTGACTTTGATCTGTATTAGTGACGTTGATCTGTGTAAGTGTCTTTGATCTGTGTTAGTGTCTTTGATCTGTGTTTTTGACTTTGATCTGCGTAAGTGACTTTGATCTGTGTTAGTGACTTTGATCTGTGTTAATGAAGTTGATCTGTGTTAGTGACGTTGATCTGTGTTAGTGACTTTGATCTGTGTTAGTGACTTTGATCTGCGTTAATGTCCATGATCTAGGTTAGTGACTGTGATCCGTGTTAGTGACTTTGATTTGTGTTAGTGACGTTGATCTGTTTTAGTGACGTTGATCTGTGTTAGTGACGTTGATCTGTTTTAGTGACTTTGATCTGTGTTAGTGACTTTGATCTGTGTTAGTGACTTTGATCTGTGTTAGTGACGTTGATCTGTGTTAGTGACTTTGATCTGTGTTATTGACTTTGATCTGTGTTAGTGACTTTCATCTGTGTTAGTGACGTTGATCTGTGTTAATACCTTTGATCTGTGTTAGTGACTTTGATCTCTGTTAGTGACTTTGATCTCTGTTAGGGACTTTGATCTGTCTTAATGTCAATGCTCTGTGTTAGTGACTTTGATCTGTATTAGTGACGTTGATCTGTGTAAGTGTCTTTGATCTGTGTTTTTTACTTTGATCTGCGTTAGTGACTTTGATTTGTGTGTTAGTGACTTTGATCTATCTGAATGTCAATGCTCTGTGTTAGTGACTTTGATCTGTGTTAGTGACTTTGATCTGTGTTAATGAGTTGATCTGTGTTAGTGACGTTGATCTTTGTTAGTGACTTTGATCTGTGGTATTGACTTTGATCTGTGTAAGTGACTTTGATCTGTGTTAGTGACTTTGATCTGTGTTAGTGACTTTGATCTCTGTTAGTGACTTTGATCTGTGTTAGTGACTCTGGTCTGTGTTAGTGACTTTGATCTGTATTAGTGACTCTGATCTGTGTTAGTGACTTTGATCTGTGTTAGTGACTCTGATCTGTGTTAATGACGTTGATCAGTGTTAGTGACTTTGATCTCTGTTAGTGACTTTGATCTGTGTTAGTGACTCTGATCTGTGTTAGTGGCGTTGATATGTGTTAGTGACTTTGATCTGTGTTAGTGACGTTGATCTGTGTTAGTGACTTTGATCTGTGTTAATGACTTTGATCTCTGTTAGTGACGTTGATCTGTGGTATTGACGTTGATCTGTGTTAGTGACTTTGATCTGTGTTATTGACTTTGATCTGTGTTAGTGACTTTGATCTGTGTTAGTGACTTTGATCTGTGTTAGCGACTTTGATCTGTGTTATTGACGTTGATCTGTATCAGTGACTTTGATCTGTGTTAGTGACTTTGATCTGTGTTAGTGACGTTGATCTGTGTTAGTGACTTTGATCTGTGTTATTGACTTTGATCTGTGTAAGTGACTTTGATCTATCTTAATGTCAATGCTCTGTGTTAGTGACTCTGATCTGTGTTTGTGACGTTGATCTGTGTTAATGACTTTGATCTGTGTTAGTGACGTTGATCTGTGTTAGTGACTTTGATCTGTGTTAATGACTTTGATCTCTGTTAGTGACGTTGATCTGTGGTATTGACGTTGATCTGTGTTAGTGACTTTGATCTGTGTTATTGACTTTGATCTGTGTTATTGACTTTGATCTGTTTTAGTGACTTTGATCTGTGTTATTGACGTTGATCGGTATTAGTGACTTTGATCTGTGTTAGTGACGTTGATTTGTTTTAGTGACTTTGATCTGTGTTATTGACTTTGATCTGTGTTAGTGACTTTGATCTGTATTAGTGACTTTGTTCTGTGTTATTGACTTTGATCTGTGTTAGTGACTTTGATCTGTATTAGTGACTTTGATCTGTGTTAGTGACGTTGATCTGTTTTAGTGACTTTGATCTGTGTTAGTGACGTTGATCTGTTTTAGTGACTTTGATCTGTGTTAGTGATTTTGATCTGTGTTAGTGACTTTGATCTGTGTTAGTGACGTTGATCTGTGTTAGTGACTGTGATCTGTGTTAATACCTTTGATCTGTGTTAGTGACTTTGATCTCTGTTAGGGACTTTGATCTGTCTTAATGTCAATGCTCTGTGTTAGTGACTTTGATCTGTATTAGTGACGTTGATCTGTGTAAGTGTCTTTGATCTGTGTTAGTGTCTTTGATCTGTGTTTTTGACTTTGATCTGCGTAAGTGACTTTGATCTCTGTTAGTGACTTTGATCTGTGTTAATGAAGTTGATCTGTGTTAGTGACGTTGATCTGTGTTAGTGACTTTGATCTGTGTTAGTGACTTTGATCTGCGTTAATGTCAATGATCTAGGTTAGTGACTTTGATCCGTGTTAGTGACTTTCATTTGTGTTAGTGACGTTGATCTGTTTTAGTGACTTTGATCTGTGTTAGTGACGTTGATCTGTTTTAGTGACTTTGATCTGTGTTAGTGACTTTGATCTGTGTTAGTGACTTTGATCTGTGTTAGTGATGTTGATCTGTGTTAGTGACTTTGATCTGTGTTAGTGACTTTCATCTGTGTTAGTGACGTTGATCTGTGTTAATACCTTTGATCTGTGTTAGTGACTTTGATCTCTGTTAGTGACTTTGATCTGTCTTAATGTCAATGCTCTGTGTTAGTGACTTTGATCTGTATTAGTGACGTTGATCTGTGTAAGTGTCTTTGATCTGTGTTTTTTACTTTGATCTGCGTTAGTGACTTTCATCTGTGTTAGTGACGTTGATCTGTGTTAATACCTTTGATCTGTGTTAGTGACTTTGATCTCTGTTAGGGACTTTGATCTATCTGAATGTCAATGCTCTGTGTTAGTGACTTTGAACTGTGTTAGTGACTTTGATCTCTGTTAGTGACTTTGATCTGTGTTAGTGACTCTGGTCTGTGTTAGTGACTTTGATCTGTATTAGTGACTCTGATCTGTGTTAGTGACTTTGATCTGTGTTAGTGACTCTGGTCTGTGTTAGTGACTTTGATCTGTATTAGTGACTCTGATCTCTGTTAGTGACTTTGATCTGTGTTAGTGACTCTGATCTGTGTTAGTGACGTTGATATGTGTTAGTGACTTTGATCTGTGTTAGTGACGTTGATCTGTGTTAGTGACTTTGATCTGTGTTAATACCGTTGATCTGTGTTAGTGACTTTGATCTGTGTTAGTGACGTTGATCTGTGTTAATACCTTTGATCTGTGTTAGTGACTTTGATCTCTGTTAGTGACTTTGATCTGTCTTAATGTCAATGCTCTGTGTTAGTGACTTTTATCTGTATTAGTGACGTTGATCTGTGTAAGTGTCTTTGATCTGTGTTAGGGTCTTTGATCTGTGTTTTTGACTTTGATTTGCGTAAGTGACTTTGATCTGTGTTAGTGACTTTGATCTGTGTTAGTGACTTTGATTTGTGTGTTAGTGACTTTGATCTGTGTTAGTGACTTTGATTTGTGTGTTAGTGACTTTGATCTGTGTTAGTGACTTTAATCGGTGTAAAACCTTTTATTTGTGTTAGTGTTTTTGGTTCGTGTTGTTCTTTTCGGTCTGTTTTGTTTGGGATTCATGCTTCCTATTTTATTCATTAATGCATATATATTAATTGCTCTTTTGCGACCTATGGCACGTGCCACGTTCTCACGTGTATTATTGTCGATCTTGTTTTCAGCATTAACAGCTGTAAATAGTTCATGGTATCTCATTTATTTTCGCTCTGCTTTTTCTAAATGCACCCACAGCATCCATAAAATAAATAGCATAATAAGCGATTGGCATCGATACATGTGATAACAAAAACAGAATTTAGTGATTGTCCATATTATTAGTAAACCTATTCATTATCACCGAACATGATCTATATTAAAATTGTGCTATTTTGCAGGGAAGAGAACATGAACCCTGCTCATGGATAATTGATCTATCTAAGAATATCCTGTCACTTGTTACTCGATCGCATTCATGACTGAATTACGTAATAATCGTTAAAAATAAAAGTATTTGGCGACATACATAACGGACATATCAACTATAATTACGGTCAAACCACGTTATCTTGAACTCGTGCAACGCGAAGATCCTGTTTAATTCGAAGTATATCGTCGGTCTCGACCAGATTTCACACTAAATATACGAACTCATCTTATTCGATTAATTTGAAGTTTTTTCGTGGTCCCCTGATTTCGAGATTACGAGGTTTGACTGTTGTACACTTATTGATTGTAACACGTGCATTATGACAAATCAATATCTCTTTTTCATGTTGTTTATTTATTCTTTATTATGTATTTATTTTTTATTTATTTTTTTTATTTTCTGTTTATAAGATATCTATTTCGAAAATGCAATTGTCACGTTATACACATGCACTATATATATATATATATATATATTGATGTTGTTCTTTGATACATAGTGACCGTTTACCGTATAAAAACCCGTTACCAGAAAACAAAGTCAGTTCATTACCATAACAGGATGCCAACCCCAGCGTATACATCAAAGGACAGAGTACTCTGGTGATGAAACAGTGCAGTCTGTGAGTATTGAACCAAAACTAGAAATCACTAATTGAAACCTCCCAGTTTAATCATCTTCGCCATATGAAACTCATCATTTATCGCGGTATTGGCGAGATGAATGTCCCTACCGAAGGTACACCTTTTGTATTGTACGTAACAAATGAAACAATGCATCCCTCCAGGTTGTATTTATTTGCCGATATCTACCCGATTTTTATGTTTACACGGGTCGTTACTTCCTTTGTACAGTTCGATCGATTACTGCGCGTGTTACTAATGGACCTCAAAACAAAATAGTTCTGAGACATTCCGATAAAAGCTGGAGTTATTGATGTGATATAAGCTAAATTGGAAGTTTGTATGGCACAATATTACATGCACTGTATGTATGGCACACTAGTTAGTATGTATGACTTCGTAGTAAGTTTGTATGATACAATATTAAGTTTGTATGATACAATATTAAGTTTGTATGGTAAAATATTAAGTTTGTATGATACAATATTAAGTTTGTATGGTAAAATATTAAGTTTGTATGATACAATATTAAGTTTGTATGGTACAATATTAAGTTTGTATGGTACAATATTAAGTATGTACATTATGTATGACACACTATTAAGTATTATGATACAGTTGTTAGTATGTACATAACAGATTATAAGAGATATTTTATAGTGCCTTCGGTAAAACGATATCGAACAAGTAAGAACGGCTTCCTAGTTAATATCAAGGACACAAAAGTCATTTCATTTTATCACATCTTAAAACAAGGTTCCCCATCGCATACTATAGACACTTGTGAGTATAAGGGCATTATTGTGTAGTATAGCATTTATGATTTCCATTTCATTTCTTCTGAAACATGCATTTTGGTACGATTTGTTATTTTTAAACAACACGAGACAACAAACACGAGACTTTGCTAGTTTGTAAATTGCTAGTTTTGCACTGTAGATATCTAGAAACATTTGTAATTTTGAAATGAGTGCAATACGCTACACTGTAAATTGTATTAACACTCTTCTTATAATTGTACCGAAATGACCGGATTCAGCTTCGCTCTGATTATTACTTGGTCATAAGTGAGCAAATGTGCTGAACAAACGACAGAGTCCAATATTGCTTAACATGGAGCAACAATCAATGGCAAAGACGAAAAACTAAACTAGAGTTACTTATATGACAGTGTTTTATAACTGAAAACAGTGATTGACAATAATAGGATGCAATTTTAATGGAAACGAATGTCCATGACCATCTGGCGTCTTTCTACAGTTGTTTATTTCTTTACTTCTGTTTTAATAGGAACCTGCGACAAAACGAAATAACACATTAAAAGCACACATAAATGAAACGGAAAATACACTGAGGAAAGAAAATCAAGGGGCAAGGGGTATTATTTCTATAATATGTTCGTATAATTATAAGATTTTGTACTTATATTCAAGGGACTTTCTTACAATTTTACTGGTGAAACACAGACAGATACTTTGAATTGCAACGAAAGGACAAAATCTTTGAACGTAAAACAAAGATAGTTACCACTTTTTCCTTTACGTCTTGTAGTGAAGAATGATGATGTCATTCCACCACCTCCCATAGCCCCTCCTCCCATGCCTCCTCCCATAGCTCCGCCTCCCATAGCCCCACCGCCCATAGCCCCACCTCCCATAGCTCCGCCCATAGCCCCACCACCCATAGCTCCGCCCATAGTCCCACCTCCCATTCCGCCTCCCATTCCTCCTCCCATAGCCCCACCACCCATTCCTCCTCCCATAGCCCCACCACCCATTCCTCCTCCCATAGCCCCACCTCCCATTCCTCCTCCCATAGCCCCACCTCCCATAGCCCCACCACCCATTCCTCCTCCCATAGCCCCACCACCCATTCCTCCTCCCATAGCCCCACCACCCATTCCTCCTCCCATAGCCCCACCACCCATTCCTCCTCCCATAGCCCCACCACCCATTCCTCCTCCCATAGCCCCACCACCCATTCCTCCTCCCATAGCCCCACCTCCCATTCCTCCTCCCATAGCCCCACCTCCCATAGCCCCACCACCCATTCCTCCTCCCATAGCCCCACCACCCATTCCTCCTCCCATAGCCCCACCACCCATTCCTCCTCCCATAGCCCCACCACCCATTCCTCCTCCCATAGCCCCACCACCCATTCCTCCTCCCATAGCCCCACCACCCATTCCTCCTCCCATAGCCCCACCACCCATTCCTCCTCCCATAGCCCCACCACCCATTCCTCCTCCCATGCCTCCACTGCTCATTATGCTCATCGAACTCATACCGCTTCCCATTCCACCACCACCTCCCATCATTCCACCGCCCATAGCTCCGCCCCCCATTCCAGCCCCACCACCCATTCCTCCTCCCATAGCCCCACCACCCATTCCTCCTCCCATAGCCCCACCACCCATTCCTCCTCCCATAGCCCCACCACCCATTCCTCCTCCCATAGCCCCACCACCCATTCCTCCTCCCATAGCCCCACCACCCATTCCTCCTCCCATGCCTCCACTGCTCATTATGCTCATCGAACTCATACCGCTTCCCATTCCACCACCACCTCCCATCATTCCACCGCCCATAGCTCCGCCCCCCATTCCAGCCCCTCCACCCATTCCGGCTCCACCTCCCATCATTCCCCCGCCCATAATTCCGCCTCCCATCATTCCACCGCTCATAGTTCCGCCTCCCATACCAGCTCCTCCACCCATACCAGCCCCACCTCCCATCATCCCTCCGCCCATAGTTCCGCCTCCCATCATTCCGCCTCCCATACCAGCTCCTCCACCCATACCGGCTCCGCCTGCCATCATTCCCCCGCCCATAGTTCCGCCTCCCATCATTCCACCTCCCATACCAGCTCCTCCGCCCATACCAGCTCCTCCGCCCATACCAGCTCCTCCGCCCATACCGGCTCCGCCTCCCATCATTCCACCGCCCATTGCTCCGCCTCCCATCATCCCACCGCCCATAGTTCCACCTCCCATCATTCCACCGCCCATCCCATAAGTAGGAATGCCACCAATAGAGCGATACGTAGTCCAGCTACTTCCAGGCATCATTCCACAAATGCCGCTGTACATGCTACTGCCAGTGCCATAAAACGGAATTGCAGTATTGCTGATCATCCCGAATCCTCCACTTGACATTCCACCACCGGTCATCATTCCACCGCCACCGCCTGGCATCATGCCACCGCCAGTCATTCCTCCACTGGCCATCATTCCACTTCCTGACATTCCACCACTGGCCGACATTTCACCGTCTGCTATAATTGCACCCCCGGACATTCCACCACTTGACATTCCCCCGCTGCTGGTTATTATTCCACCGCCGGAAGAACCTCCCCCTGCCGAACCAGACATCATACTGGGCATTGCAGTTAAGCCTTTTGCTACACAACAAATTTGAAAAGGTCCTTAAATTAAATGTTGTGTTAAAGCCTTTGTGAAAGATTTTTGTAACCTTAAACTTTTAAATTAACCTTGGTAACGTTAACAGAACCAGAAAAAAGTAATAAGACAAAACAAAAATCAGCCTAATATACTGCCTTCTTGGGAAAACCATTTATTTAATTAGCACGATTTTGCCCGTCTGTAAGTAGTTAAAATTAGTAATTCCGATTTCCAATGCTAATCAAAGGCAGCAACACGGACAACAGAAAAAAAACATATCCAGGGGTTACGCTCACTTACGCTCTCTACACCCCTGGTATATGTCATGGCAAAACTGAAGACACGCTCAGGTAAAAAATGCTGACCAATCACTAATCTACATGCCTGTCTTTTGAAGATTGCAAAGAACCGCGACCGACTTAAAAGCTTGTCATTTTTACCGTTATGCTACTTCGAGATTCTTTTGATGTATATCAAACGGTCGACCCAGTCTTCTTGCCTCACCAACAAGGTGAACCTTCAGTTTTGCCATTGTATATTCCAGTGGTGAAGAAACGTAGGTGAGCGTAACACCTGGAAATCGAGGATGGAAACACCACGACATGACAGTGAATCAATCGAAACGTATTTCTACTTATAACGTGGATATAACATGTTAGATTTTTGTATCTGTTTTTATTGAACGACAGAAAAACTTATTTTTATTATTGTCAGCAACAATCATAAACTCTGTAGACTTTTTATGACAATTACTGTAAAGGAAACATGATGTGTTTGTACCACAGTGCTATCGAAGTGCTTTCTCGATTGGCGAAACGATTAAGATAGTTTTTTTATAACAAAAACCATCTTCATATCTTTGTGTGACATGAAGATGGACGTTTTTGAGTATGCTCATTGGTGTGCTTACTTGTTATGATTGAGAATGGTGACTCGGTTCTCAATTTGATGACTTGATGTTTACTTGGATGTGACCTAGAATTACATGGCATGTGTCGTCGATGAAGCAAAGGACGCTTTCTCTTCCGGAACACCAGGCCCCTAATTCATGAAACTGTTATCATTCTCAAGCATGGATTTTGTGCTCAACACTGATTTCTTGTTTTGGCTCTAACTTATTTAAAAACTCTTATTTTGTCAATGTAAAATGAAGATTAATTTAGCAGAGTACTAATTTCAATACTTAAAATTGACTTTTTGATCGTAGACATTTTATAGACGAGTTTCAGGAAAGCTGGCTTGAGCACAGAAACCATGTTTGAGCATGAGAACTGTTTCATGAATATGGGCCTCGGTCTTATTCTCTTGTACTTTTACAAGGATATCCATGTAAAGTTTTCCTTTTCTTATATTTTGCCTCTTGTTTATTCGATTTTTTAGTTCGGATTATAGTTTTGTTGGCGATTCGGTATTATCTATTTTTTAACAATAGTTCATATAATTAAATTCAAGTTACAAAGCCTGACGGGTCATTTAATCATATTTACTATGACTTTTATCCCTAATCGAAAGACACATGGGCTGATGTATTTTTGAATATGCTCATAAGTATGCTTATTTGTTGTGATAGATACTGATGAATAAGTTCTCACTTGGAGGATGTAGCACTTTAACTTGGATGTGATATAGATTAACATGGCAGATAGCGCTTACTCTCTCGGAACCCTGGTCTTGCTCTTCTCCTTCTTCAGGGTGCTCCTAGTAAATCTTTCCTTTATTTATATTTTGTCTATAGGTTAATCAATTGACACTTCGGTTGTGTTTGATACTTTTCTAGAGACCTATACATATAATAATGATCATATACGTTGGGACACTAAAAAAGTAATTAGGGGAGATGATTTTTTTATGAAACATTGGTGTAATACGTTAAATATCACATTTCCTAGAACATACCTCTAACACTGCCGATACAGACTGCATAGCAGGCGAGAAACGTCAACGTTAGATGCAACGCCATGCTCTGAAATATAAAAGTGACAATGTTCGTAAACTTTTAATTGTTTCTTACATACAAAGTTTATTTTGGTCTTAAAATATTTTTATTTTTTCTTTTCTTTCCCACGGTCTTCGTGTACATCTTCTTTCTTTCATGCTTTGTTTAATTGACTTTGATTTCGGATTATGTTTTTGTTGGTCTTAATATGTTGTTTATTCATTTTTGTCTTTCATTTTCAAAAGTCTTCGTGTAAAAGTTTCTTTCGTTCATGATTTGTTTAATTGACTTTGATTTTTGATTATGTTTTTGTTGACTCTTTGGTAATTTCTTATATTTTTAATGTTCCATAAAAAAATATAAATAGTTTACGGATGTACATCATTTTGATTAGCTATTGTCTTATTTAACGAAAGAATACAGCGGGTTTTTTATAATAATTATTGCATAATCGCATTAAGTAGAGATCGTATTAAAATTAATCACACATTGTTTGGTTCTGAAATTAAGGACACATATCTGTGTTATGCATGTTAGATTAACACAAACATTATTCAATCAAAAAATGTTTTTGGAAGGTGTCAGTCATATGTTAAGCTGAAAAATATCAATTTTATAAATTGAAATCAATCTTCTTAGTCTACGAATTCTTTGACTTTGGGTAAGTTTGGTTCTCTTTTTTATAAGAAAGGAATAAGCGTACTTCAGCTTTTTCCATGGTTTTATCGGGCGGAAAATATTTCAGGATTACAATGCCGCCACATGATCTCGCGCACCTAAGGATTCAATTGCCGATAGTAAATGATAACGATATATATATGAAAGCATGATATCGTAATAACAGAGAAAAAATATTTGTTTTTCATTAAATTCCACAAAAAAACATGTTTTATGTATAATCATTCAAGGTGGCTCAAAAGAGCAAAAAAACAACAATTATTAGCGACACGATGGGGACACAGGTAAAAGTTTACAACTATCAAAGTCAATGTCAATTTATTTCATTTTTTTTTAACTTTGAACGAAATGATAACAGCAAACACATTAACAAGTGTGAAGGAGTGTGGTATTTTAACTTTCTTTGGTGCACATAGGACAAAGAAAGTCGTAATTTTCCGACAAACTTTCAATTGTCGTGCAAAATTTTAAATGCACCCACTTAGGTCAATCGTGTTTGTCAATATTTTGACAGATGACCAGATATAACCCATGCGCAAGATCATGTTCCTTTCCTGTACAAAACATTTTTTTCAGTTTCCATTTCATATAAGATTCATGAAAAGAGTCTAAGATATTTATTGAACAACTTGCGAGTTAAAATGAAATAGGATTAGATTTGATTTAATTTGATGAACTAAAAATTAAATCTGTGACGGAGAAATATTCATGACATTGGACTGATTACTTAATCGTACCAGGAAAGCTTTCTACATTTATACGTCTTAATGTATTGAAATATGTTGTAATGTATCCCAATCGATGAACAGATAGTTTAGGCTTCATTATGTCGACAACGAAATCAAATTAAACGAAGATTGCAATTATCTTAAAATAGAACAACATTCGATTGGTTTTGTAAACTTAAACCCTTATTCGGGTCCGCAATCAATAAAGAACATTATTCGAATCCATAGTTTTTGTTCCAGTATTTAAAAATTAAGGGCGAATATTTTTCTTTCCTTGTTTCGATATTTGTGAAATGACCCAAATGTTTGCATTTAAGTACTCACCAAAACAGATGCTGATAGAACGTTAAGTACTGAATATCGCACAATATGTCCTTGCCGTCTGAGATATCGGAACATAAGAAGTTTAAATAAAAAGAAACCAATATAAAAGCTTGAATATTTTCAAATACTCAATGCTATATTTAAAAAGGATGTTCTACAACAACAGTGATTAATAAAAGTTAGATAACTTGTTTCATAATAATTGTTGTAAAATAAATAATATAGTATATAAAATATGTTCTTCGGTGAGGATTTAAAATATCCAAAACGATAAATATGTTTGTTCACTAAAATCAGTAATACGGTTGAGTAATTCCCAATTCTTACCTGTGTTTGACAGAAAGCTCCTCCGACAGGGATGTGACAGAGTTGTGGACCTTATCAAATATTTATACAAACAGACAAGGAAGATATTTTTAACCTTGTTCTTTCATGCTTTATATTCAATACAAAAACCCTCCATTTGTATGTCTGTGTATCGGTGTTTTGTAACCCCTTTGCCCACCAGACATTTTTAACAAGGCGACATGGCCACAGCATGTAGCGATCACAATCCTAGTCGAGGGCCATGTCAGTGGGATGATTTACTGGACTTAAAGTGTCTTTAATTTAACAATTGATCATTATGTATTGGCTATGATTCATTTCGATTTACTTTTTGTTTAGACAACAGCAGACAACAAGACATGATTTAGCGGTGAAATATGTAAGCATAAAAAGTAGACCTTCAATCTGATACATGCTTTTGCTGCAGTGTATAACTTAATAACGATATTTTTACCTCATATGATCTCCTGTGGCAGAAAGTGATATCTCTTGAAAGTTTTAAACTCTCATTTCCTAGAAATGTATTTAAAGCACCTTCCTTTATAAATCGCATTTTACAGTAGAGGGTTACGGTTATTGTGTCATGGGATATTGATGGATTTCTCTACATTTTGGTGGCCAAGTCAGTGTTTATTTTAAATTTAATTATCTTTACTGATTAAGTGAAAATCATTAAGTTCATGTTATATATTATGATAATTGGTGTATTTATAAATTAGTAAATATTATTTACAAACACGGTGCCATTGTGATTTATTCGTGATATACAGTATTACGGTGTTCACGATTTTACTGTTACAAGTTACTGTGGAGAGAACAAAGTGATTTTTTCGTCCCTGTATGCTGCGAGACAAGATTGAATGTTTTTATCGTGTTAGCATTAAAAAAATAATATTCTAATCAGAGTATTAGATGGATGATAATATTAATAATTTCCTGGATTTACCTGAAGTTAGCATAAGGGTGTCGTCCCTAGGGTATGATTCACTTCAGACGCGAGTTTTGAGGTACATTTGTGTTCACGATTCGGGTTACATTTTGAGTGAGGCGAGGTCTGAAGAATATTTAAGTATATGATCTTTCTATCGGCCTAATCGCAATTCCAATTTTGTTTCTTAGACTCGAGAACACAACTATAAAATTGTCCTTTTAATTTTGTCATATTCTAATATATCATTTTTCCCTTTTATTATTCATTTTTGTTTATTGAGTTTTTGTTTTGTATTTTGTTTTGTGATTTTTGTTTTTCATTTTTTTATATCAATTACATTGCACATGCCGCAGATCTCGCTATCACCATTGGAATGCGAAAACATGGCTATACGATACCACTAACGATTACTATTCAATATGCACAATATGCTGTATACACCCATAACTTTGGTGTACGGGAGACAACCCTGAATCAATAGCAAACACATGTATAGGTTTGGCTTCTTTGTTAAAAATAATCTTAAAATTATTCATTGTCGACAGGTCTCATAAGTAGAATCTTTTGTTTGGTTTTATCACATTCATAATAAAATGAATTATTCGTGTGATCCAATCTAAGCACTTTAAAATCGACATGGAATAAATCTATTCTCTTTAATACGCATTCAGCTTCCTATATTTCAAGCTAATAAGTGCACATAAGGAACACTCTTAGGAGAAAATCAAAACACATGAATCTCAAACTGAAGGACACACAAAAAGGTGATACCAAGGGAATATCATTCAGCGCTTAAAACATGTTCTAACTTCACATTTCTGGACAAATGAATGTATTTCTGAATCATTTTCAAAATGAATGATCAGTAATGGTCTTAAGTGTAGGTAGAAACATGTCCAACAGAAAACCCTAATTTCCCTGTTTAGTGGTCAAGGTGTTCTTTTCCTAAAATCACCTGATTTAAAATAATCACTTGTCTTGTTGTTAAATTGTGATGTGTGACAGTCTGAACCAGATGAAGTATGGCTATTACTATCAAGAAAAGGAAAGTTACTATCATTAATGTGGACGTGCCGGTACCTTTGTCAAAGCGTTTTGTAATTTGGTTGCAACTATTGTAATGCTTTAATTAGTGTAGTTGACGAGTGAAGGTACGTTCGTGAGGTGTTGATAGATGTGGCCGATAGCCAATTGTTTTGGTAAAGACTAAATAAATTCTGGACTCTGTAAGGGTGAAAACGCTTTACCGAACATAGAAATGAAAAAAACAACTGATATGGGATTTCTCGGTTTTTCATTTATTTTTGTCGTGGAAATCTACGAATATATAACGAGAAAAAATTCATCAAAATATAATGAACAATTAACAATGACTCGTTTAGGCCTGTTACCATTTCCATCGACCAATTGTTGATAAAGATGCTTTAAAACATTGTATCTATCGTCCACAATAAAACCATAACACAGTCAACGAACCACGGCGTAATGTGATTTATATGTATTTCGTTTTACATAGATTTTAATGGAAACGAATGTCCATGATCATCTGGCGTCGTCTTACAGTTGTTTACATCGGTTTGTCGGGTTTAATAGGAACCTGCAATATAAAGTGTAAAAATACTGAATAAACAAGGGCAACAAAACAGCATTCACAGAAAAAACCTCGTTTAAATAACATAATGCATGACATATATCGGCAATTAAAAAGGTTACAAATGAGACGACAGGTTTGACATCGAGATTTTACTTAAATTCACTGATGGGGTTTTTTTCCAGAATACTTGAGGTAAAGTACTCAGCTTTCCAGTTACTACAACATGCATATTTTTAAATTCTTAGATAAACAAAATAAGAGAAGGAAAACATATGAGACCCACATTGAATCTCCAAACGTTAATTCCATATAATTACCTCCTTTTATTCCTTTGCTAGAAGTGATGAAAGACGTCATTCTGCCACCTCCCATTGCTCCACCTCCCATAGCCCCGCCTCCCATTCCGCCACCTCCCATTGCTCCTCCTCCCATTGCTCCTCCTCCCATAGCCCCGCCTCCCATTCCGCCACCTCCCATTGCTCCTCCTCCCATTGTCCCTCTCATGAATCCGCTTCTCATCATGCTTGCTGAACTCATACTTGAAACACCTCCCATACCAGCTCCACCTCCCATTCCCATTCCGCCACCGCCTCCCATACCCATACCGGCACCGCCTCCCATTCCCATACCGGCACCGCCTCCTATACCCATACCAGCTCCGCTTCCCATACCCATACCAGCTCCGCCTCCCATTCCCATACCAGCTCCGCCTCCCATACCCATACCAGCTCCGCCTCCCATTCCCATACCAGATCCGCCTCCAATTCCCATACCGGCACCGCCTCCCATTCCCATACCGGCACCGCCTCCCATTCCCATACCGGCACCGCCTCCCATACCCATCCCGGCTCCGCCTCCCATACCCATCCCAGCTCCGCCTCCCATACCCATCCCGGCTCCGCCTCCCATACCCATACCGGCTCCGCCTCCCATGCTGGTTCCGCCTCCCATCATTCCTCCACCCATAGATCCACCACCCATAGATCCGCCACCCATTCCATAGAAAGGAATGCCACCAGAAGAGTAAGTCGTCCAGCTCCTTCCGGGATACATTCCACACATTCCGCTGTACATGCCACTTCCTATTCCGTAAAATGGAATTGCAGAACTGCTGATCATCCCGAATCCTCCACTTGACATTCCACCACCGGTCATCATTCCACCGCCAGACATTCCACCGCCACCGGCCATCATTCCACCGCCAGTCATTCCACCGCCACCGGCCATCATTCCACCGCCCGTCATTCCACCGCCACCGGCCATCATTCCACCGCCATTCATTCCACCGCCTGTCATTCCACCGCCCGACATTCCATCTGTGATGCCAGTCGTTATAATTGTTGACCCACCTCCACCTTAACATTAAACAGTTTTAAAATATTAACGTCAATGCTTTACTTCAACATTAACAAGTAACGTTTTAAATGTGTTTTAATGTTACAAGACCGATAGTCGGTCTGTACGCCTTACGACACGCTTACAGGAGTTTGCTCGGCATTAAAAATATTTTTTCGAACTCCTCTGACTTTAATCCCTAAATCAAGTTAATGAAATACCCAATAACATCAATTTTTTTTTTAATTTTATCAAAAAAGGTCTTGAATAATCATCGTACACAATATTTCCAAATTTCAATCATTTTCCCGCTTATTTCCAGCTTATTAAAGGCAATTTTCGCTATGTATTTATTATGAATAATCTAGAAGAGTCCTTTTACTGCAAATTTTTGGATCCTGATATAAATATATATAATTTTTCATTTCTGACGTATTCCATAATATGTATAAAAAAATGTTTATAAGAAAAGTTGATTACACAAATCCTAATCGGCCAGTTTCCTTAATATGTACTTGTTTGCTTATATATGAACATCTGCTATCAGCAAAATACAAATACATCTGTTAACCATAGTTAACGCCACTTCCTGTAATTCTGGTCAGGTAGATATGCGGAGTTGGGGAAGAACATGAAAAATTGTTGTTTTTAAGACAGGTTAAGTTCAAACCTGGTTCAGATCTAACCGTACATGCCGATGGATTGTAGAAAACATTGCATTTTAGCAGTTTTTCAGTGGACTTACCGAATTTACCATCGGCTCCAGCAAGTCCAACACAGACTGCATAGCAGGATAGAAACGCCAAAGGTAGGTGATAGCCCATGTTCTGAAACAAAAACAAAACATAATTTTAGCAATATGTACAATATTTATATAACACTTCTTTTTTTATTCTCATTGTTTTATTTGACAATAAAAGTCACAAGGTGAATAACTCAATCTTGTATGAAGTCAATTAAAACATGGAAGCAACTTTTTAAACATTTTTTTTTATATTATTATAAAAGTTGTCATCAAATTTTCCAGATGTTGCAGAATTGGTCCGTTATGCATTGCTGTACTAACTTGATATCTTTCAGATGTTTGATTAACCTGACAATGCTTCATTGTGCCTCACACAAATGACTTGCTCATCAGTAAAGTTATTTCTGATGTTAGAATTACTGATAAACATATATAGTCGGTCTTTTTCAGATGATTTTTTAAAGTACTTTAATACCATTCCTTAAAATGGACAAAAATACACAATCCCTAATTAAAAAAAAATATATATATATATTTTTTTTAAAAAGATACAACATGTAACGATAAATTTGTTGCTTTGATAACTCATTTAACTTTACCAAAACTAAACATTAACATCTTGGTAACATCACAACATTTTGCAAATCGCCCCAAAACAAATCGAAAGGTATGTTTTGTTTTAATAATGCCGCTAAATCGTTTTGTCCACGAAAAATAAGCATATATTTAGAAAAAACATGTATGTAGTAAAAACATGTATATAGTAAAAACATGTATGTAGTAAAAACATGTATGTAGTAAAAAGAATATTTGATTGCTCTTAAATAATTATTTCAGGAACAGTCTTTACTTCACTTTACTTCACAGATATCTAACATAAACAGTGTCCCTATTTATATAGTGGTTATATATTGACTCTCAGTAACTGCATGCCTTGAATTCTTATCATGTTAAATGAAATTTAAAAGAATAAGTGTTTAGAAGATTCAAGCTGAAAATAGTAAACTAGAAAAAAATCCTGATATGTGTTTTTTATGTATACAAAAATACATAAAGCTTTAAAAGCTGATCAAATATGGAACTTATTAAAACAAAATAATGAAGTTTGTTAAAACATTATTCTGTGAAAATTTAGCAAATACTAATTAATGTTGTTCAAGGAATAGTAATTAATGGTGTTACTAATCGGAGGTCATTAAGTTTCTGATTCAAATAACGATATGTCTTGAAGAGATTACTAGGATTGTTTGAAAAAAATCCCCTAGGTAAGTACTTTTTTCTTGAATTGTTGTTGGTGTAGTATTAACGATTCTGTTTTTCATGAACTTAGGCAAAACCTTTAAACTATCTATACCATATTGGATTATGATGTTTTAACTTAAACATGCAAATTTCTGTTGTAGTGCCACCGCACTAGGATATGGCGTCTATAACAATACCAATTTGATTGGACAGTATACGTAATATATTACATATATTCAACTGACTGAGGTAAAATACATGTTAAAAATACTAAAAAGTCTTACCTGTGTATGACAACAGCTCCTCCGACAGGGATGTGGTGAAGTTTTACTTGATCCGGTATTTATACAAACGAACAAGGAAGATATTTTTACCAATGAAATTCAAAGGTATCTTGAATGCCAAGCAGGCTATTTGAACTGATCTGAAGTGCTGTTTTGTAACCCCTATGCCCAGCAGACATGTTGAACAAGGCAGCATGCCCACAACACATACCTTTTACAACCGTTCCGCAGAGCTCAATGACAAACGGATGATTTAATGAAGCACATTTTTCTTAAAATTAACAATAGTTTTCTTTGTATGATTCATCATAAATTAATTGATTATTTTTTATTTATATTCCCTTCCCCCTTTTTACTGTTTTAGTGGTGAGTAACTTAGGCTTATATTTTCCAATAAACACCAATATACTTGTATGATCCGTAATATTATGGCAATATAACTACTTCTACTGTCTGGCTGTAACAAAGAGTGACATCTCTTATTGTCTGATTTCCTAGAAATGTATTTATAGAATTTGTAACTTTGACCACATTCAACAGCTGGTTTTCCATATCAATATGTCATGGTCTACCAATGCAGCTGTCTTGAATTCAAAGGGATGATTCAAGTTTACGTGTTCTGTTACTGGATTATCAGAGCTCTGGTAATACATTTGCGTTGCTCCGTCTTCGTTAATGTGATTTGAAATGAGCATAGCATAATAGCCATCTTATCAAAATTGTTAACTGGAAAATTGCATTTTCTATATAAATATTAGTAATTATAAGTCATTACATGTAAAATACACGTACCATCTACTAAAAAAAGCGATATGTTGCAGTTTCGAATCATTCGAGTTTTTTCTCACTTTCATTTCATCAGATAAATTCCATTCAATTAGAAATGTATGTGTATATCTATTAAGAACATGACCTCATATCTTGTTTAATCTTGACAAGTGTATATTTATTTAATTCTAATGTAAGGTACTTGGCATGCAGATGCTTAAAATTCATTTCGAATGATGTCATATACAGTAAATGCCAGTTTGCATACGGCAGTCTTGTGTTACCAGAAAATAACCATAATCAATCTTTTGTCCTGTATATTTTTTGTATGTTAAAAATAACATTTAACAGAAACATTTTTAGACTTTGAGGAAAAAAAATAGTTTTCAATATTTAATGTAGAAATAGCACCATATATACAAATGTAGCTAGAATAAAAAATCAGAATAAAAAAATAAGCGTTTTACAGTACATAAATACATACAGTTTACAACCAATACAATGATCATATTGCGTAATTTTCTGGCGCTGCCTTATAAGGTGCTAGCCACTGATCATATGCCACCTGGCTATTATTGCACTATGTGTGTATGCCTGATTGTTTACTGGAGATGTATTGTTTTCTGTTCGTAGTGGAAATGCGCTTCAAACGGTATCTTTTATAGCGCAATTTCATTTGAATGCTAAAGCAGAGGTACTGCAGCATCAAACCTACACCATTTTATGCTTAACCTGTGTTATCTGAGTTTTGTGGACAGGAGAAAGACATTTTCTTTAAATATTCCATGTGTACAACGAATTAAGGGGTCGAGCCCCGGCCACCTTCGTGAAAGACCGGAGTCTTTACCACTCGACCAATTCATCCATAAAATGGTAAGTATAAGTAAGGTAAATATGAGTTGCTGTCAGTTGACACTATCTGGACCTGGCCATGATTCGTTTTATAGAATTCTCCCTTATAACCCAGAGAAGCCATGATTTTGTATGCTGGTACCTACCTCTCCTATCTACATTTGCAGAACAGCCTCTTCAGTATATTCTGCACTAAAAACTATTCATACAAAGGTAAATTATTTCTGCAAACTGTGACCTTTTTTCATTCTTCAGTTCTACCGAAAGAATTAGCTTTTTATCAATCCTGTACCAGGATATAAATATCAAAGGTCACGTTATATTGTTCCTATAAAAAATAGTAAATGTTCATCAATTTGCTTTCCAACACCGTACAATCATGTATGGATTATTTTATTGATAGTACTTCTTACATAGGTTTGTACAAAAGACACATGCGAGAATAAAACCTGCTGAATTTTAAGCTCACGAAAATATATGATTTTGCAGTAATTAAGCCTGTTTAAGAACAAACTTATAACTACTTTTAATGCATTGTTGTCTTTATCTTTGCTATACTAAAATCTATCAAACGAAAAAAGCTGAATATATTGACATTGCCGCTGCACAGAAACTACATGAAGCTACTGTACTCAATGTTTATTATTTTCCAATCACATACAATGGGACATTGTGACGTCATCATGCTTATGACGTCATGATTGTAGCGATGGAGACTGCACTGCTCCACTGTCAAAGGGTGGCTGTACTTTGTCTCGATTTTACCTGACGTTGAAATATGCTTCAACTATATATGTCAGCATTGTCTAGATGTTGATTGACAGAAAAGGTAAACATAAATATTGGTGGTCATACTTTGGATTTCCATGGCAGCCCTTACCATTCCATATGTAAGTGCACCAATGTATTTTACGCACCAATGAATTACAACAACGACGTCTGTTTGTTTAGTTACCAATGAAACATAAGCAAAACCCAGGTAGTATCAAGAAGATGTAGATGGAATCTGAACTTAAACCATGAAACAAATAACTAGTAATGAAATCAAATAGTTTCCTCTAATACAAAAATCAAATAAAATTGCATACCAATCATATTGTGGATTGAAACCGAACCCGAAAAAAATCAGAGAATACCAAAGCGTCAACAAAACCATAATCCGAACTCAAAATCGATTTTACTAGAGGCAAAATAGGAACAAAAAAAGATTTACATGGAAACTGTCGTCATTAAGCGCAAAAGAATAAGACCAGGTGTTCCGGAAAAGTAAACGCAGTCTGCTTCATCGACGACAACCGCCATTTAAATCTTAGTCACATCCAAGTAAGCATCAATCCTCAAAATGGGTACTGAGTCATCATTATCAATTATAACAAGTAAACACACTAATAAGCAAACTCAAAAACGTCCATCTTCATATCACACAAAGATACAGGATATTTCTTGATGAGATCAAGGTGGCGACCATAAAACTTGCCCAAAGTCTTCATCAACCTGCATCTCTCGAAACCCTGTGCCTAGCCGATACTAGCTCCTCGACGAGGAACGCTATAAATTTATCCGCATTGTATACATGATCTACACACATGTAATATGGTTTGCAAAAAGCTACACATATACGCCATTCAAATTTTTTTCCACTTTCTGTAATATCACATTATTAAATATCTTAATTAATACATGTTTACCACTTAATTTTATCTGTATGTACATGTATGTTTACATGTTTATTTGTGCTATTTCGTGTATTCTACCATTCACCCTAAAACACGAAAATTATCTGTATTAATTTCCGTCCTTTCGCCTTTTCGCCCGAAGAATACAATTCGGACCGAAAGGACGAGAATGAATAATTGTTAGATATTTCATCGGTGTCAACAAGACCTCTTACGTACATTGAGGTCATTGGCCAAACTATACTTCTAAACCTTTTGTTTTACATTTGCTGTTGCTATAAGTTTATCCCTTTCTAAATTCGATAGTTTCGTGAAATCTACGTCATTTACTTGCATTATTCATTCCTATATACGGATTTAGGTACGTTATATTTTGTGCGCAGCCTCAGGTTACCAAAAATATTTTTTTACATCAAAATATCATAAATAATGTGTATCAATATCACTATTTTTACATTTTGCATAATAATTTCCCATTTACTCAGTGTTAATCTGGGTTGAATTCATAGAAGTAAAGATGCAATCCAGACCACCGTACAATAGCATGACGTCAATTTGGCGCCATGTTGACCTACTATACGTCAACGCTTTGCATGTCGCCTCAGTTTATTGTCATTATGAATGTAATCTGGGTGTCAGATAAATGTGCATGACGTTCTAACAGAATTATCTTGCACCCAGATAGATTCATATTGACAATAAATACAATATGTCCATCGTTCAATGGTTAATGATACACTATCAGTGTGATGCTGTGAGAACATTGCTACTTCAAGTGTTTTCCCAGACTTTGAAGTTATTTTACTCGGACGTCGTCGAGAACACCCTATTTAAAGTTTACATTATATTATATGTAATTTATTGTATTTTGTTGACCAGTCTTACGACCAAGTAGAAAGATAGATGAAAACAACATTTTATTTTTGTTTTGTAAATTGCATTTTATATAGTATATCTATTATCGTCCCAGTACAATCACTGTCGGACATCCAAGTTGAGCAAGGTGTTAGGGAAATGGTACTTTACCGTGCCATTGGAACACTTTGGCGCCAGCAAAGATGGTATATTTCATCAATCGTGGAGATTTGCGTTGCAGTGACGGTTCGGCGACATCGACTTTTCAGTTGAAGGGGATATCGTATCTTCGATAAAAAATGAGAATAAATCAAACGCACATGACAACATATTTATTCTTTTTTTATATTGCAATGTGAAACACTACGGACTTCCCACGTTGTGCGTCCATATCAACATAGAGTGTAGCTTAGCGACCGCAAGTGTGCGACAAACAGATATTTCATGGTGATCTTAAATGTGTTTACTTGTCGTACGAATTGAAAACTCTTAGATTTGATATTGTTAACGAATATGCATGTTATAAATTATATATAAACATACCCGCAACTATAAAAAAAATACTAGTATTTGACCCATGTGCATATCAATACACCTTTGAAACGACCCCCAATAAACCAGATACTGCGTCCAGACCCGTGTAGGTACTCCATACAATCTAGTAATAATTGGTGATGATATCTGGTATAACAATTAGTAAAGCCAGCAATAAAACATTGCTTATAAGGATCTTTGTGTACATGTAATTTTGGTATCCAATAAAGACGAGGTAGGTCAGCGTTTTCCAATGGACGGGTATCTAGAAATATTGTAATACTGATAAACGATAATATAAATCCGGTCGATGTCCAAAAAGTGACACTTCTGATCAATCTCTAGCACTCTCTCTTCAAAACATGTTTGTCTATCAGAGCATTTCATGTCCCCTCACCCCAGTACATTAGCATACCTCATACCAACGAAAACTAAATCTTCAATCTCTCCTTCCAAACAATGACGACGACTATACAAATAAATGGCCGTTAGCTATTTTTGGAAAATACCTTGTGAAAAATACAACAAAAGTTAAGATGAAATATACTGATGAAGATATAGTACGAATGATTAAATTTCTGATTGACAATATTGTTGTTGGGTTCGGAGATAGGATTTTCAAGCAGACTGTTGGCATTCCCGTAGGAACAAATTGTGCCAAACTCTTAGCGGACTTGTTCTTGTTTTCATACGTGGCTGAAATAATGGAAGAGCGAATCGGGAATGTAACAATAACCGTGACGAATCTTTTCTAACATAACTTAAATAACAAGAAGTTTACTGACTGCGTCGATCGTATAAACACTTCTTAACTTGATATTAACTCTTTCACATCAGCTACCTTACTTGATCTAACTTAAATTATGACCAACACAGGCAGCTTACTACTAAGATACTCGATAAACATAAAACAGCTTTTCCAGCCTACGGTGTTTACATGTCGCAGTTGATGCGATATTCTGGGGTTTGCTCTGAATATCGAGATATTCGATATAGATGTCAGCAGCTGGCAAACAAACTTATGGCACAGGGATTCGAAAGTGTACGGATTTGACTAAGCTTATAAATGTACTCTTAATTGCTTTTTGTGATTGAGAATGTTTACTCGGTTCTCACTTTGAGGGCGTTTACTTCGATGTGACAAAGATTTACATGGCGGGTGTCGTCGATTAAAAAGAAGACGCTTACTCCTCTGGTCTTATTCTCTTGTACTATTTCCATTATCTTCATGTATTTTATTCATACTTATACATTAGAAATTGTACTAATCGGATGTGATTGTATCAGTGAACATACTCCATATATGAGAAAGCCTCGCCTTTTTAATACGACTTTAAAATATTTGCTTTGTACAATGACCGCATTATACGAAATAATTTTAATTGAACTCAGCATTATGATGTATTGTTAACGAATGTGTTATTGAATGTTCATTATATTTGAAAAAATATACATAAAGACTATATTAATTACGGTTTGGCTGATTTGAAATACGCTTGAATTTATTGATTCTAGTATATTCATATTTATATACACAGTATTTATAAATCTGCAACTAAGTGTGGATCCCTCTCATCAAGAAGAACGCAAAGACAATTGAAAACATCACTATATCACTATATTATCAATACTGGGGCACATGTTCATGGAGTCCTCACACTCTGGTCTTATGCTCAAGTCGTATTGTTTGTTCTAGTTAAAACTTCATTATAAATTTTACAATTCTAAAAGTTGGAAAGATTTTGAATAGATATGAGCCAAAGATTCATATGAACAGATACATGTGATTTTTGAACATGTGACATGATTTAAGCGGGTTACAAGGAATCATGTTTTAGTACAGAATCCATGCATGGGCTTGAGCACGGTTTTATATACACGGGCCTTGGAATGACAAACCTTGCAGCTCATCACATAAGCTTACAGACTTGTCAGAAAAAAAACAGGGCAAAATATTTTAAAACCACGACATGAAAAGACTCATTTACTGCATGCGATACAAACAGGTTTTCTTTTTCAACTTATCATGACTACAAGCTATAATAAGTGAAATTGACTTAACGCCTCGGAGAAAAATCATCTTGCAATATACTGTTTTAGATATGGAGTAGTCTGCCTTTTTATTTTTCTATGGACTGTTAAAACTATTTGAATCTTGCCTCGACCATCACGGATGAAACCTCCCGATGCAGTATAATTATAGAAAACTAAGTATAATCCGCCTATCATTAAATTTGTTTGTTTAATACCCATCCAAACTTTATCATCTGTCGGTTTGAAAAACGCGATATGTCCATCACGATTACATGATGGTTTTGTCCCTTTATATTTGGTTTGAATCATTGTGAACTTGCAGCAAATACATTATAATTCTTATATGTTTCAACAGTCTGTTGTAGTACAGATAAGTAAAAAGCGTGGCTGTATGTTATGAAACTATTCCAAACATGGACGACATTGCCAATATGACATTGCCATGCAACAGTCTGTTAAAGTAGAGATAAGTAAAATACGTGGTTGCATATTATGAATAAGAAATACAATGCTTCGTATATTTATTGATTTGAACTTGAAAATGAGGGATTTACGTCAAAATCTAGATAACTTAATCTTTTGAGTGTTCTGTGTAAAGTTCGGTTCCCATCAACGGCTTGAAGTATATATAATTTGTGTGATGCTGTAAGACCAAGTTGTTTACAAATCAACTACGTATCAAGGGTTGCCTATCGCAGATGCTTCAATATTCGCTACGGAACATTTATTGTTGGCATTATATTTCTCTTTATCTGATGGTCTTCAGGTGAACGTTACACGTTAAATAAATGATTTTCAGATATAAATGGATATCGTTTGGCTTATCTTTCTGATTGGAGTACTGCAGAGTGACATATCATTGATGGAAACCAAACAACCCACAACGTTCTATCCAAAGTTTGATTGTAGCTTGATTCATGCTATATTTGTTGAAAATATGAATTTTAGATGACAATTAATTTCAAATTTTTCATTTTTTCAAATTCAATAATATGATCGTTATTTTTGTTATGAGGCCATTATTCACAGAAACGATGATGCTGTTGTAACTTTCACAAGCAGTATGCTTGATTTAGAATTATCTCTGAGGAAGTTGAACAAGATTCTGAAATTAGTTTGGACAACTATTGAAAACAATTTGAACTAAAATTCAATCACTTATCTATCCACACACCAATTATCGAAAGTTGATCATCAAACTGTCATCATTTTTATTTTTTGAGTATTTTTTCCCAAGTGGGCATTTCCATAATATTCTTATTATATCCTATATATTCGATCATCAAACTGTCATCATTTTTATTTTTTTACTATTTTTTCGAAGTGGGCATTTTCACAATATTCTTATCATATCCTATATATTCGGTACGGAGATTTTTCCTTTTAGTGTGTCTTTCTGTTTTTAATGACAGAAGCTCTTGAATGCAACTGACCGCCATTGTATCTAGTTGATCACACTCAAATAGCATTTGTTATTACAGGGAGTTGTCCTTTAGTATGTCTTTTAATAATATTGCATTCTCTCTGATTCTCTGATTACATACTGAATACGAACATTCCGTGGACTTGTTTTATATTGAAGTATTGGTTGTCATATTTTGGCATTCATTGGTGTGTAACATACATTAGCTTACCTACATAATGAATTGTGCGCGCTTGCGCACTCTGTTGAAAATGTAGGTAACCCAATGTATGTTACAAACTACTGTATGTCAAAATATGACAACCAATACTTATATTTATATTTTTGTTTACCAACACCCAGTTGATGCAGATATAGTCGACGCATGTTGCAGTCCCCAAGGCTACAATCACGACCTCATAAATATGATGACGTCATGTTGTCCCAATGTATGTTATTGGACAAAATCTTATTGGGCACAGAACTTTCATCTAGACTCTGCGTAGTGGAAATGTAAATATACGTACAAAAAGAACAGGGTAAGCATCTCGTCTCTGTGTAGTGGAAATGCACATATACGTACAAAAAGAACAAGGTAAACATCTTGTCTCTGTGTAGTGGAAATGCACATATACGTACAAAAAGAACAATGTAAGCATCTTGTCTCTGTGTAGTGGAAATGCATATATACGTACATAAAGAACAAGGTAAGCATCTCGTCTCTGTGTAGTGGAAATGCACATATACGTACAAAAAGAACATTGTAAGCATCTCGTCTCTGTGTAGTGGAAATGCACATATACGTACAAAAAGAACAATGTAAGCATATTGTCTCTGTGTAGTGGAAATGTAAATATGCGTACATAAAGAACAAGGTAAAAAATATCTAGCAATGGCTTTTATTCAATAATTTAACTGGTATATATCACACACACAAGTTTGGTTACAAAGAATGCATATATGAGGCAACGTCTTGTTCTTTTTCATCCGGGCGTCTTATTTACTTCTTGATCACAGCTGTTTACATTTAATAGGAACCTGGAATATACAAACATTAATGTGTAACTAAAATTGAAATATTTAATTTTCTTTCAAATCACTTGCATCGCTGTAGGATTTGTTATGAAAATATTTTGTAAAAAAGCAACCAGATATTCATTAAAACAAATCATAAGCTGTTTTGTGGTATCCTTTAGTCGTTTCAGTACAAATCGTATGAAATATCTTACCTCCTCTCTTCTTTCCACTGGTTGATGGGAATGGGACTGTCATTCCGGACATACCTCCCATTGAGCTTCCTCCCATAGAACCCATACCGCCCATGGAACCCATTCCTCCCATACCGCCCATTCCTCCCATACCGGAAGTAGATGTCATACCACCCATTCCACCCATGGAAGAGCCTCCCATAGAACCCATAGAACCCATACCGCCCATGGAACCCATTCCTCCCATACCGCCCATAGATGTCATACCACCCATTCCACCCATGGAAGAGCCTCCCATAGAACCCATACCGCCCATGGAACCCATTCCTCCCATACCGCCCATAGAAGTCATTCCACCCATACCACCCATGGAACTTCCTCCCATAGAACCCATACCACCCATACCACTCATACCGCCCATTCCGCCCATACCGCCCATACCGCCCATACTGCCCGAGCTGGACATAGAACTCATACTGCTCATACCGCCAGATGATCCCATACCGCCCATGGAACCCATACCACCCATACCGCCCATACCACCCATACCGCCCATACTACCCATACCGCCCATGGAACTCATACCGCCCATGGAACCCATACCGCCCATAGAACTCATACCGCCAGATGATCCCATACCGCCCATGGAACTCATACCACCCATACCGCCCATGGAACCCATACCACCCATACCGCCCATGGAACTCATACCACCCATTGAACCCATACCACCCATGGAACTCATACCGCCCATTGAACCCATACCGCCCATTGAACTCATACCGCCCATGGGGTATGATGATGTTGAATAGCTTGAGTAAATAGGAGCTCCTATAGACGTGGAGTGGCGTTTGTAATAAATTGATGATCCACCACTTCCCCAGGAGGGCATTCCACTTGACCTGCGTGAGTACCAGTTAGAGCCGGACCAGGGCGACATGCTCATCGATGACATTCTCGAACCCCCATACATGCCGGATCCCGCACCTGATGAGGATTGAGAAAGTTGTAAAATTATATCAGTATCTTTGTTACTACTATAAATAATTTCATTTCATTTCAAAGGAAGCATTCCTTACCAATCATACGTTGTCGTGTGTTTTACATGATATGAGTTAGTTTGAATTTTGAATCTTTGAAAATAGAGAAACAGATAAATAAACAAAAATATAGTAAGATAATTGAATTCAGGAAGTAATTCATAAACCACTAATGTATTTTATGTTGTGTCTTTTCATACAAAGAAAGCAGAACGCTCTTAATAAAAAACAATGTGATGGAGACTTTCCCTCGCAAGTATTACTGGTAAATGATTTTATCCTTTCCCTTTAACAATATATTCAACTTCAACATGACTATTGTAATTATATCATACATAATTTTGTGTAAACATGTTTACAAGCCATTCTGGACATTGCAAATGTTTACCAGATAATGCTAGAAACCTATTTATGTTTTGTTGCATCCGGAACATTTTGGATATTTCTACAACAACAGTCTAGATAATAAAAAGTTTATGTAAATTGGAAGTGTGCTACCTGGATGAAGCACTCTTTTTACACCTGAGAATTGTGTACACCTTTACTCTGCCTTATGCGGATTTGAACTATAATGTTATCGGAGTACGACATTCTGTGGGACAGAACATTGGACATTTATTTCTCATTGTTGAGGATTTGTGAGTACCGTTGTTGTTATTATATCAGGATAGATTGATAGTTACATTCATTTATAATCTGTTAATTGTTAATTAATTTAATTGTTAATAAATAGTTAAATTTTAACGATTCTTTGTTATTTTGTTGGCTTTAGCTTGATTTATTTCCAGTATACACTATCATTCACACGTTAAGCTTTGTACCGCAAACTTTTCTTATATCATACACTAAATACACCGGAACATTTGTCTTTCTATGACGTCGACAACAATACTTGTGGGTGGAGCTAGGCAAATTGTCCAGAATCAATACACAATCGTGTGACGTCATCAACAATACCTTTGCGTGCATTTTATTACATAATTAAACCGCTATCACGTTAATAAGCTTTCAAATGAAATATTTATGCGCAACTCCGACTATAATTAAGAAAAATCTTATGAACTCATCATACAAAATACTGTAATTAATGACGTAACACACAAATTTATGCACCTTTTAAATTTAGTAATAGATACGGTATGCCGAAAAAATGAATTAAACTGCATCATACAGCTGTTTCGTCCTCCTAGGACTCTTCAGTGATGCTATGGGCCAATGTAAGGATTTTTGTAGGGGCATGTGATGATACCAGTTATGCAAGAGTGAACTTATCAAAGATGACGGACTTACTTTCAAGAAATAGGATATCAGAAATCTGTACAGAAATGGTACGTTATTCTTCCTCATTGATGGCTGTGTTATATGTTCATGAAAAGTTAATTAGCGCAAATATCGTCTATTACATCCAGCTGAAAGCTGAAGGCGACTTTGTTTAATTTGCCGGTATGAATGCGATGCTTGCGGGCTTAATGCATTATAGATGTAGCTAATTTTGTTTTCAAAATTAAGAACAAAACACCGTTCAATACCTATATAATCACTAAAAATCACATAACAGCACCTACCCCAAAACGTGCCCATCCCTGGTTGGGCGACAAAGCAGGCAAGAACCACGGCAAACAAGAACATCATTTTCTGAAAAACAACGAAACACATATTTATTTGTTCTAAAATACATTTTTCAACGTTTCGACGGTGACGTTTCCTTAGCACATTTTTGTTACAGTAGAACGTAAATAAAACCAAAACATAGATTAAGATACACACTACAATGTATTTTGTAGCAAAATATAAGCAATTATCTTTCGACAACGTGTCAACATGCAATAGTTATGGATGCAAGTTTTTGTCTGAAGTTTGACTGTTTCTTCCGAAGAATTGCCTGCACTATTTTATATTTCATTCTCCTTAACATGACTATACCATCTCGAAACAAGCAAAAAATCACTATACCGTGAAACCGTTATTATTACAATTTGAATACAACCTTTCACGTGCTCTACTTATGACGTCATACATTTATCTTGTTCATTAAGAACTTTGTCGAAAATAAGGCTCTTTCGGAAATGACCATGTAAAGGATGTCGCATCAAACGCAGTTAATATATTTACTATCCAAGACCAGATATATGAAATTAAACAGTTGATCAATATTTAATTAGAAATGTAATGATATGGAGTGAAGGGTATTTTTTTTATAAATATCCGTATCTAATTACGTTTTATGTAATAAATGGATGTGAATGATTTTCGTTCATGTCAATTCCTTAACTAGTTCTGTTTGTTAAAAAATAAAATGTTTATATTTATGAGTTATTAATCCATCTAGTTTATATAGCATTGCCATGTTTTATCTATCTTTTGAGATGATGTGCTGATTAATTATGGAGCAAATATGACATTATATATCTATTGAGGGGACACTAGTTTACGCTTGACAGATAAACGTTTTGTCAACGTGTTAGCTTTATCAAAGTGACATTGTAAGTGAAGATACTGTTGATGTGATGTAAAGGTTAGAATGTAAAACATATATCAATGCTGTCTAGTCTCTCGCTACTTTAAAATCTGTATGAGTCCGTACCTAAACATTGTATTGTAGTGTATTTCCTTGTGCGAATGACACTTTTATTTGATAAAAAAGTAATATCATGATTTTCACTTAATAGCTGTTATGATTAATAACACTCAAAGTGTTTCCTGTTTTGATAATTACAAAATGAAACTTGAAGGTGTAGTTATTTGCGCCATTCTGATTTAATAGAAATACATTGATATCACATTACCCTATCTTTATACTACTTCATTAAAATGTACTTGCAATAGATGATTGTTAGTGTGTGTCTGTAGAGGCTAAACTATTTGACTGAAGCTCTAATTAGTATACTACAGTATGCTCCAGATAGAATATCATTATATTCCTGCCTTTAACAGGATTTAAGATTTCACATCTTGATTTGTTTGATATATGCAAATCCCAGAACGTAAATATTTTGTTATAATTATCAATTTTAGTAAAAGACTAATGTGTAACATATTTTATATGCTATTAACCTAGCAATAAATTCTTACAAAATATGCTTTATTATAACAATGGTAATTGTGAATAATGTGAAATGTACACATATAAATCATTTTATGTCGTAATCAATTGTAAATCAATTTATGTTTTTAGCTTACCCCTTGTTATAGGTACCATATTATGTGACTAACATTGTATTATTCAAAGATACTAAAACAAGTTTTCGTGTGTGTTTTATATGTATTTGTGAACATATTTACAATATGAATTAACATTATATATTTTAAATCTTAGCATGACAATCTATGATTTTTCTCATAATATAGATATATTACAACCGAAGTATGATTTTGTATACAAACGCTGACTTACCTTTGTTTAGAGGGTTTCGGACAAGCTGAAGCTGTGGAGCTCATCTCACACCGCGGTGCCTTTATAGGCCCTGACACGGAAGAACCTTTGCACTACAGTTAATTGGTTGTACACCACATATGTCAGGTGCCGTGTATGACTGTTGCAGCGATGTAGCTTTTGACCTCAGTGTTATGTTGGACATGCCCGCATGTCAGCGTAACATCTTAAATTCACTGTTGATTCATAGGTTAAATGCCGCAGACATAATGCTAATACGCAGATGACGTTAATTTGTAAAAAAAAAGGATGAAGTCAAATTTAAGTTTTTAGGCTTCTATTGAATAACGCATTAAGCAATGACCGTACATACAACCATTTGTTTTTTTGCTTCAATTTTAGGGGGTGCTACCAGGGTGGTATTTTTCATAAAAATCTTAATCAGTGCTATTTCAATGTCCCTTCCTCATTGATTTGAACTGTGTGACGAATACTGTTATGTATATATCGTGAATATTTTTCTATCCAAAGTCTGCCAAGGGTTGAAGACCCATTCTGAAATTTAATTCCGATAGTGGTATTCGCTTTTTCTCTGACTATAAGTATGAACGATTTTTCCCCGTTCATTCCTGTTACTAGAATATGGACAAAAGCCGGAATATATTTGTTGACTGTTTTTATCTTTATCCTGCGCTAAAGCAAACCTGTAGTGTAATTACCACATGTTTTTGCATATTTACTAGAATAATTAAAAAGGAAGCAACAACTTGTTTTGTTTGTGGATGGAGAAAGTCAAAATAGGAACATTAAACTATAGAAGACAATATTCGTCCTTTTTCTTCTTCTTTATTGTATGTGGGTGCATATGACCTTTCGTTGCCAATCAAGATGCCAAGGTTTTAGATTGGTCTGAATTAGATATTGGTTCGACTCCTCCTTCAGCATGTTCATGTTCTTCATCTCAATATTGCTATGGTCCAGCTGGACACATAGTAACTGGTTATCTGAATAGTTTCCCCAACATAAAGCTTTGGGAGCTTTTCAAGAACGGTCCTAAGTATCGAGAGAATCCGTCCATCAATTGGAATGTTAATTTCAAGATTCTTATGGACTCGATGGAAGATTACGCAAGACAACGGACAATGAACATGCCGAATTGGATTCCCTTTCAGAGTGGGTGAAGTCTATCAAGTCCCCTATCCAGGAAAGAATAAGCGATTTGCGCCACAAAATGAGAACTAAACACAAGTCGATATTTCTTAATCCCGATGTTCGAGCAACACTCAACGATCTACATGATAAGTAAGCGGTTGTGTTTGCAGACAAAGCATCTTACAATTTGATCCTTGTTTGCAAACGCTATTACATGTATTGCTTGCAAAAAGAACTAGGCCTGCTGGATAACCCAGGTAACACATTGACCGGTTCTTCGAAAGTTGAAATACTGTTAAACCATGCTTCTGTATTACAATCTTTCAAAGTACCGGTTAATGAGTAAGACACTGGCCTACCTCGTCTTTATTGGATACCGAAACTACACAAGGATCCTTATCAGCAACGTTTTATCGCTGGCTCTGCCAATTGCTCGACCAAGCCAATATCAAAACTTCTTAATAACATTCTTAGTACCATAAAATCAGGGCTTCAGTCTTATTGTGACACTGTATATTTCAAAAGTGGAATTAATGGGATGTGGATTTTGAAAACCACCATACCCTACAACGTTTGTTTGTGGAAATCTCACCGCCATACCTTACAACGTTTATTGTGGAAATCTCACCACCATACCTTACAACGTTTATTGCGGTAATCTCACCGCCATACCCTACAACGTTTGTTTGTGGTAATCTCACCACCATACCTTACAACGTTTATTATGGAAAGCTCACCACCATACCTTACAACGTTTATTGCGGTAATCTCACCACCATACCTTACAACGTTTATTATGATAATCTCACCACCATACCTTACACCATTGAGTGTGGTAATCTCACCACCATACCCTATTTCAAAAGTGGAATTAATGGGATGTGGATTTTGAAAACTCCAAAGATCTTTTCATCAATCTTGAACACCCCCCCCCCCCCTAAAATACCTTTTCGGTCAAAATATTTGATTTTTTACCACCCATACCTCATACAAAATTGAAGGAACGTCTTCGATCTCTTGTTATGAGAGCTTTCTTTTCCAAGAAAGGCGGACGACGATACAAATATACTTCTGTTTTGACCGAAAAGACATTTGATGTTGATGTTTACTTGGATATTTGATGTTTACTTGGATGTGACAAAGGTTTACATGGCGGGTGTCGTCGATGAAGCAGAGGACGCTTATTATTCCGAACACCTGGTCTTATTCTCTTGTACTTTTACAAGGGTCTGCATGTAAAGCTTTCCTTTGTTCATATTTTGCCCCTGGTTTAATCGATTTTGAGTTCGGATTATGCTTTTTTAAATTTCTCTATTCTCTAATTATTTTGACTCTGCTGGTGGATATTTTAGTCCCCGAGGTTTGCTGGAGCCTCCGTAGCCACAGTTATCACATTTTCGTAGTACACGATTTGAAATTATACCGAACTAATTTAATTTTACTTCTAAATTCATAAATTTAAGGATTTTACGCACTTGATTCTTCTGCTTCTACATTAGATTAGAAATTTTGGAATCCCATTTTTGTACAGCATATGTGTGCTACGCCATCTTTTCTATGTAGATGTATTTTGGATTTTCGCTGCGCTATACGATGGACGTTCCGGTTTCGGTTTTACGATAGTGAGCATTCCCTTGCATAAAGGCGCATCCCTGCTTCTCCGGTTTGTTGTATTTGAATGTCCTTGTATGGAAGTGAACGTTTTTATTTATGCTCATTAGAATAACATGTTAGGAAAAATATGTTTACAAATATGTAAGTTCTCACTATGAGGATGAGGATGACACCATCGTTTGCATGGCGGGTATCGTCAACGAAGCAGAAGACTATTACCCCCCCCCCCCCCCCCCCCCATCCAAAAAAAGTTTTTACAAAAATAAGAAGAATAGTGTTCCCATACATCACCAAAGTCAAGAGAAAAAGGGCAATGTTTAATATTGAGAGCCCAGTTAAAACAATGCCAGAAACAGGAGTAGGCCGTGTTTAAAACACAATTGTTTAAAATGAACCAGTACTTAATCATTCAGTATTTTCTTATACGATGGAACATTATCATAAACACTTTTTAATTTACTTTAATATCAGATCAGTGATTTCTATATGCATTGCCATCGTCCCAATATACTACAACACAGTCGATGAACTAACATTTTTTTCATTTACTGGAAATAAACAAACAACGAATGTAATGCATCATAAAGGGATTCCTATTAAGTATAAATTTGCTTCTGTGGGCCGTTTGCATCCCTTAATTGAAACTTTCCCACCACCATACCTTACAACGTTTATTATGGAAATCTCACCGCTATACCTTACAACGTTTATTATGGTAATCTCACCGCTATACCTTACAACGTTTATTATGGTAATCTCACCACCATACCTTACAACGTTGATTGTGGTAATCTCACCACCATACCTTACAACGTGTATTATGGTAATCTCACCACCATGCCTTACAACGTTTATTGTGGTAATCTCACCACCATACCTTACAACGTTTTTTGTGGTAATCTCACCACCATACCTTACAACGTTTATTGTGGTAATCTCACCGCTATACAATGTACCTTACAACGTTTATTATGATAATCTCACCGCTGTACCTTACAACGTTTATTATGGTAATATCACCGCTATACCTTACAACGTTTATTATGATAATCTCACCGCTGTACCTTACAACGTTTATTATGGTAATATCACCGCTATACCTTACAACGTTTATTATGGAAATCTCACCGCCATACCTTACAACGTTTATTGTGGTAATCTCACCGCTATACATTACAACGTTTTTTATGATAATCTCACCGCTATACCTTACAACGTTTATTGTGGTAATCACACCACCATACCTTACAACGTTTATTATGTAAATCTCACCACCATACCTTACAACGTTTATTATGGTAATCTCACCACCATACCTTACAACGATTATTGTGGTAATCTCACCACCATACCTTACAACGTTTATTGCGGTAATCTCACCACCATACCTTACAACGTTTATTGTGGTAATCTCACCACCATACCTTACAACGTTTATTGTGGAAATCTCACCGCCATACCTTACAACGTTTATTATGGTAATCTCACCACCATACCTTACAACGTTTATTATGGAAATCTCACCACCATACCTTACACCATTGATTGTGGTAATCTCACCACCATACCTTACAACGTTTATTGCGGTAATCTCAACACCATACCTTACAACGTTTATTATGGTAATCTCACCACCATACCTTACAACGTTTATTATGGAAATCTCACCACCATACCTTACACCATTGATTGTGGTAATCTCACCACCATACCTTACAACGTTTATTGCGGTAATCTCACCACCATACCTTACAACGTTTATTATGGAAAGCTCACCACCATATCTTACAACGTTTATTGTGATAATCTCACCACCATACCTTACAACATTGATTGTGGTAATCTCACCACCATTCCTTACACCATTGATTGTGGTAATCTCACCACCATACCCTACAACGTTTATTATGGTAATCTCACCACCATACATTACAACGTTTATTGTGGTAATCTCACCACCATACCCTACAACGTTTGTTTGTGGTAATCTCACCACCATACCTTACAATGTTTATTATGGAAATCTCACCACCATACCTTACACCATTGATTGTGGTAATCTCACCACCATACCTTACAACGTTTATTGCGGTAATCTCACCACCATACCTTACAACGTTTATTATGGAAAGCTCACCACCATATCTTACAACGTTTATTGTGATAATCTCACCACCATACCTTACACCATTGATTGTGGTAATCTCACCACCATACCTTACACCATTGATTGTGGTAATCTCACCACCATACCCTACAACGTTTATTATGGTAATCTCACCACCATACATTACAACGTTTATTGTGGTAATCTCACCACCATACCCTACAACGTTTATTATGGTAATCTCACCACCATACCCTACAACGTTTGTTTGCGGTAATCTCACCACCATACCCTACACGGTTTGTTTGTGGTAATCTCACCACCATATCCTACAACGTTTATTATGGTAATCTCACCGCCATACCTTACAACGTTGATTATGGAAATCTCACCGCCATACCTTACAACGTTTATTGCGGTGATCTCACCACCATACACTACAACGTTAATTATGGTAATCTCACCACCATACATTACAACGTTTATTGTGGTAATCTCACCACCATACCCTACAACGTTTATTATGGTTATCTCACCACCATACCCTACAACGTTTGTTTGTGGTAATCTCACCACCATACCCTACAACGTTTGTTTGTGGTAATCTCACCACCATACCTTACAACGTTTATTATGGAAATCTCACCACCATACCTTACACCATTGATTGTGGTAATCTCACCACCATACCTTACAACGTTTATTGCGGTAATCTCACCACCATACCTTACAACGTTTATTATGGAAAGCTCACCACCATATCTTACAACGTTTATTGTGATAATCTCACCACCATACCTTACACCATTGATTGTGGTAATCTCACCACCATACCTTACACCATTGATTGTGGTAATCTCACCACCATACCCTACAACGTTTATTATGGTAATCTCACCACCATACATTACAACGTTTATTGTGGTAATCTCACCACCATACCCTACAACGTTTATTATGGTAATCTCACCACCATACCCTACAACGTTTGTTTGCGGTAATCTCACCACCATACCCTACACGGTTTGTTTGTGGTAATCTCACCACCATATCCTACAACGTTTATTATGGTAATCTCACCGCCATACCTTACAACGTTGATTATGGAAATCTCACCGCCATACCTTACAACGTTTATTGCGGTGATCTCACCACCATACACTACAACGTTAATTATGGTAATCTCACCACCATACATTACAACGTTTATTGTGGTAATCTCACCACCATACCCTACAACGTTTATTATGGTAATCTCACCACCATACCCTACAACGTTTGTTTGTGGTAATCTCACCACCATACCCTACAACGTTTGTTTGTGGTAATCTCACCACCATACCTTACAACGTTTATTATGGAAATCTCACCACCATACCTTACACCATTGATTGTGGTAATCTCACCACCATACCTTACAACGTTTATTGCGGTAATCTCACCACCATACCTTACAACGTTTATTATGGAAAGCTCACCACCATATCTTACAACGTTTATTGTGATAATCTCACCACCATACCTTACACCATTGATTGTGGTAATCTCACCACCATACCTTACACCATTGATTGTGGTAATCTCACCACCATACCCTACAACGTTTATTATGGTAATCTCACCACCATACATTACAACGTTTATTGTGGTAATCTCACCACCATACCCTACAACGTTTATTATGGTAATCTCACCACCATACCCTACAACGTTTGTTTGCGGTAATCTCACCACCATACCCTACACGGTTTGTTTGTGGTAATCTCACCACCATATCCTACAACGTTTATTATGGTAATCTCACCGCCATACCTTACAACGTTGATTATGGAAATCTCACCGCCATACCTTACAGCGTTTATTGCGGTGATCTCACCACCATACACTACAACGTTAATTATGGTAATCTCAGCACCATACCTTACAACGTTTATTATGGAAATTTCACCGCCATACCTTACAACGTTTATTATGGTAATCTCACCGCCATACCTTACAACGTTTATTATGGTAATCTCACTACCATACCTTACACCATTGATTGTGGTTATCTCACCGCCATACCTTACAACGTTTATTATGGTTATCTCACCGCTATACCTTACAACGTTTATTATGGTAATCTCACCACCATACCTTACAACGTTTATTATGGAAATCTCACCACCATACCTTACAACGTTTATTGTGATAATCTCACCACCATACCTTACAACGTTTATTGTGGTAATCTCGCCGCTATACCTTACAACGTTTATTGTGGAAATCTCACCGCCATACCTTACAACGTTTATTATGGTAATCTCACCACCATACCTTACAACGTTTATTGTGGTAATCTCACCGCCATACCTTACAACGTTTATTGTGGAAATCTCACCGCCATACCTTACAACGTTTATTGCGGTAATCTCACCGCCATACCTTACAACGTTTATTGTGGAAATCTCACCGCCATACCTTACAACGTTTATTGTGGAAATCTCACCACCATACCTTACAACGTTTATTGCGGTAATCTCACCGCCATACCCTACAACGTTTGTTTGTGGTAATCTCACCACCATACCTTACAACGTTTATTATGGAAAGCTCACCACCATACCTTACAACGTTTATTGTGGAAATCTCACCGCCATACCTTACAACGTTTATTGTGGAAATCTCACCACCATACCTTACAACGTTTATTGTGGAAATCTCACCGCCATACCTTACAACGTTTATTGTGGAAATCTCACCACCATACCTTACAACGTTTATTGCGGTAATCTCACCGCCATACCCTACAACGTTTGTTTGTGGTAATCTCACCACCATACCTTACAACGTTTATTGCGGTAATCTCACCACCATACCTTACAACGTTTATTATGATAATCTCACCACCATACCTTACACCATTGAGTGTGGTAATCTCACCACCATACCTTAAACCATTGATTGTGGTAATCTCACCACCATACCCTACAACGTTTATTATGGTAATCTCACCACCATACATTACAACGTTTATTGTGGTAATCTCACCACCATACCCTACAACGTTTATTATGGTAATCTCACCACCATACCCTACAACGTTTGTTTGTGGTAATCTCACCACCATACCTTACAACGTTTGTTTGTGGTAATCTCACCACCATACCCTACAACGTTTGTTTGTGGTAATCTCACCACCATATCCTACAACGTTTATTATGGTAATCTCACCGCCATACCTTACAACGTTTGTTTGTGGTAATCTCACCACCATATCCTACAACGTTTGTTTGTGGTAATCTCACCACCATATCCTACAATGTTTATTATGGTAATCTCACCGCCATACCTTACAACATTTGTTTGTGGTAATCTCACCACCATACCCTACAACGTTTATTATGGTAATCTCACCACCATACCCTACAACGTTTGTTTGTGGTAATCTCACCACCATACCCTACAACGTTTGTTTGTGGTTATCTCACCACCATACCCTACAACGTTTGTTTGTGGTAATCTCACCACCATATCCTACAACGTTTATTATGGTAATCTCGCCACCATACCTTACAACGTTTATTATGGTAATCTCACCACCATACCTTACACCATTGATTGTGGTAATCTCACCACCATACCTTACACCATTGATTATGGTAATCTCACCACCATACCTTACAACGTTTATTATGGTAATCTCACCACCATACCTTACACCATTGATTGTGGTAATCTCACCGCCATACCTTACAACGTTTATTATGGTAATCTCACCGCTATACCTTACAACGTTTATTATGGTAATCTCACCACCATACCTTACAACGTTTTTATGGAAATCTCACCGCCATACCTTACAACGTTTATTGTGGTAATCTCACCACCATATCCTACAACGTTTATTATGGTAATCTCACCACCATACCCTACAACGTTTGTTTGCGGTAATCTCACCACCATACCCTACACGGTTTGTTTGTGGTAATCTCACCACCATATCCTACAACGTTTATTATGGTAATCTCACCGCCATACCTTACAACGTTGATTATGGAAATCTCACCGCCATACCTTACAACGTTTATTGCGGTGATCTCACCACCATACACTACAACGTTAATTATGGTAATCTCACCACCATACATTACAACGTTTATTGTGGTAATCTCACCACCATACCCTACAACGTTTATTATGGTAATCTCACCACCATACCCTACAACGTTTGTTTGTGGTAATCTCACCACCATACCCTACAACGTTTGTTTGTGGTAATCTCACCACCATACCTTACAACGTTTATTATGGAAATCTCACCACCATACCTTACACCATTGATTGTGGTAATCTCACCACCATACCTTACAACGTTTATTGCGGTAATCTCACCACCATACCTTACAACGTTTATTATGGAAAGCTCACCACCATATCTTACAACGTTTATTGTGATAATCTCACCACCATACCTTACACCATTGATTGTGGTAATCTCACCACCATACCTTACACCATTGATTGTGGTAATCTCACCACCATACCCTACAACGTTTATTATGGTAATCTCACCACCATACATTACAACGTTTATTGTGGTAATCTCACCACCATACCCTACAACGTTTATTATGGTAATCTCACCACCATACCCTACAACGTTTGTTTGCGGTAATCTCACCACCATACCCTACACGGTTTGTTTGTGGTAATCTCACCACCATATCCTACAACGTTTATTATGGTAATCTCACCGCCATACCTTACAACGTTGATTATGGAAATCTCACCGCCATACCTTACAACGTTTATTGCGGTGATCTCACCACCATACACTACAACGTTAATTATGGTAATCTCACCACCATACATTACAACGTTTATTGTGGTAATCTCACCACCATACCCTACAACGTTTATTATGGTAATCTCACCACCATACCCTACAACGTTTGTTTGTGGTAATCTCACCACCATACCCTACAACGTTTGTTTGTGGTAATCTCACCACCATACCTTACAACGTTTATTATGGAAATCTCAACACCATACCTTACACCATTGATTGTGGTAATCTCACCACCATACCTTACAACGTTTATTGCGGTAATCTCACCACCATACCTTACAACGTTTATTATGGAAAGCTCACCACCATATCTTACAACGTTTATTGTGATAATCTCACCACCATACCTTACACCATTGATTGTGGTAATCTCACCACCATACCTTACACCATTGATTGTGGTAATCTCACCACCATACCCTACAACGTTTATTATGGTAATCTTACCACCATACATTACAACGTTTATTGTGGTAATCTCACCACCATACCCTACAACGTTTATTATGGTAATCTCACCACCATACCCTACAACGTTTGTTTGCGGTAATCTCACCACCATACCCTACAACGTTTATTATGGTAATCTCACCACCATACATTACAACGTTTATTGTGGTAATCTCACCACCATACCCTACAACGTTTATTATGGTAATCTCACCACCATACCCTACAACGTTTGTTTGCGGTAATCTCACCACCATACCCTACACGGTTTGTTTGTGGTAATCTCACCACCATATCCTACAACGTTTATTATGGTAATCTCACCGCCATACCTTACAACGTTGATTATGGAAATCTCACCGCCATACCTTACAACGTTTATTGCGGTGATCTCACCACCATACACTACAACATTAATTATGGTAATCTCACCACCATACCTTACAACGTTTATTATGGAAATTTCACCGCCATACCTTACAACGTTTATTATGGTAATCTCACCGCCATACCTTACAACGTTTATTATGGTAATCTCACTACCATACCTTACACCATTGATTGTGGTTATCTCACCGCCATACACTACAACATTAATTATGGTAATCTCACCACCATACCTTACAACGTTTATTATGGTTATCTCACCGCTATACCTTACAACGTTTATTATGGTAATCTCACCACCATACCTTACAACGTTTATTGTGGAAATCTCACCACCATACCTTACAACGTTTATTGGGATAATCTCACCACCATACCTTACAACGTTTATTGTGGTAATCTCGCCGCTATACCTTACAATGTTTATTGTGGAAATCTCACCGCCATACCTTACAACGTTTATTATGGTAATCTCACCACCATACCTTACAACGTTTATTGTGGTAATCTCACCGCCATACCTTACAACGTTTATTGTGGAAATCTCACCGCCATACCTTACAACGTTTATTGTGGTAATCTCACCGCCATACCTTACAACGTTTATTGTGGAAATCTCACCACCATACCTTACAACGTTTATTGTGGAAATCTCACCACCATACCTTACAACGTTTATTGCGGTAATCTCACCGCCATACCCTACAACGTTTGTTTGTGGTAATCTCACCACCATACCTTACAACGTTTATTATGGAAAGCTCACCACCATACCTTACAACGTTTATTGCGGTAATCTCACCACCATACCTTACAACGTTTATTATGATAATCTCACCACCATACCTTACACCATTGAGTGTGGTAATCTCACCACCATACCTTAAACCATTGATTGTGGTAATCTCACCACCATACCCTACAACGTTTATTATGGTAATCTCACCACCATACATTACAACGTTTATTGTGATAATCTCACCACCATACCCTACAACGTTTATTATGGTAATCTCACCACCATACCCTACAACGTTTGTTTGTGGTAATCTCACCACCATACCTTACAACGTTTGTTTGTGGTAATCTCACCACCATACCCTACAACGTTTGTTTGTGGTAATCTCACCACCATATCCTACAACGTTTATTATGGTAATCTCACCACCATACCCTACAACGTTTGTTTGTGGTAATCTCACCATCATATCCTACAACGTTTGTTTGTGGTAATCTCACCACCATATCCTACAATGTTTATTATGGTAATCTCACCGCCATACCTTACAACGTTTGTTTGTGGTAATCTCACCACCATACCCTACAACGTTTATTATGGTAATCTCACCACCATACCCTACAACGTTTGTTTGTGGTAATCTCACCACCATACCCTACAACGTTTGTTTGTGGTAATCTCACCACCATACCCTACAACGTTTGTTTGTGGTAATCTCACCACCATATCCTACAACGTTTATTATGGTAATCTCACCACCATACCTTACAACGTTTATTATGGTAATCTCACCACCATACCTTACACCATTGATTGTGGTAATCTCACCACCATACCTTACACCATTGATTGTGGTAATCTCACCACCATACCTTACACCATTGATTATGGTAATCTCACCACCATATCCTACAACGTTTATTATGGAAATCTCACCACCATACCTTACACCATTGATTGTGGTAATCTCACCACCATACCTTACACCATTGATTATGGTAATCTCACCACCATACCTTACAACGTTTATTATGGTAATCTCACCGCTATACCTTACAACGTTTATTATGGTAATCTCACCACCATACCTTACAACGTTTATTATGGAAATCTCACCGCCATACCTTACAACGTTTATTATGGTAATCTCACCGCCATACCTTACAACGTTTATTGTGGTAATCTCACTACCATACCTTACAACGTTTATTGTGGTAATCTCACCACCATACCTTACAACGTTTATTGTGGTAATCTCACCACCATACCCTACAACGTTTATTGTGGTTATCTCACCACCATACCTTACAACGTTTATTATGGAAATCTCACCACCATATCCTTTTTGATTTTGCATCTTAATGTGTTTACAATTAAGGTACTTTTCAATTCTATTTTTCAGAAACATATTCATGCATGGGGTAAGTCGGTAATAGCCGAACATTGTTTTTTCGATGTCAGTGAGACCGTAGTAAACCTTCGAGTTATCAGAGTATTTTAGTGAAGTGAGTTCGAAGGTATTGTGTAAAGTTATTGCAAATTTGAGATACCAAGATTTGGCAGTACTGTAAGAATGCGATGTTACGCATATATTTTATCTTCGTAAATAAAAAAAAAGCAGTGAAAAGTATATGTCAGACTTCTTTCAATACTGATTTTCACTTTAGTCAAACCAATACAAATATAAACTACACTTCAATATTGTGAATATTATATATAAAAAAGCTAAGAGCCATGACGATATGCAAGTTTGGTGGGTACATTTTTCTGAGACTGGTTTTCCATTCGTTTATATCAGTAGTGTCGGAGGCCTAGCCACTGTGGTCTCGTGGTAGGACGCCGGGCTCGTGATCGAAAGGCTTTGAGTTCGAGTCCCGGTCACGGCACTTGTGTTGTATCCTTGGGCAAGATACTTTACTCTGCTTGTTTCAGTTTACTCAGCTGTGAATGTGTACGTGGTTGGGAAGTGCTAGGATTTGTAGAATGCTAGCTGTGAGCACTGAAATGGCAGCACCGGTTATATGCTCACCAGGGAGTTGAGAACGATATCGGCTAGTTGCTAAGGCCCAATAACCACGGATTATAATTTGTGAACCACTTTGAGACGGCCTTTAAGGTCGTGATAAAACGGTATATAAGAACCCCGCATTACTACTATTAAAGTGTAATACTGCTGATATGCGAGATATTTTTTACTATTCCTCTGAGGTTATATCGTTCGCCGATTTATGTAAATTTTATACAGGTATTTAGTATTTAGCGCATCATCACAAAAACATTCCTTGATATTCCTTATATTCCTTAAATATTGCGTATAGTGTTTTCATGTTAAATCATATACACCTACATTGTACCATACAAGAACTACAACAAAGCCGTAGACAAAGGACAGGGGTTTGTAAACGATGATATAATCAGTCGTATGAATGGTTGTACGAGACACCCGCTGGTTAGGGTAATGATATTCTCGAGTTAACTGTCCAAGGGAGTTGTAAATCATTTATTTCCATAGTCCACAATAAATTGTAGATATGTCAGCTTTAACACGAAGTGTGTAGTTTATCGTGTAACTTCTACAACACGTGAGGGGTCATCACACTTTTAGGGACACGAGGAGATGGTTTTTCGTAATCAGAATGAATTAGGTTTTGTCCATATGAGTTTTAACGCTTTGACAAGTTGTGTTATTGCTTAATAATCAATGTATATCTCAAAATTCAGCATCCTTGATATATTTTGATAATGATAATGATTATTATGTTAAATAAATGAAATCAAGTTATCTTCATGTAATATTTGACTCTTTAATTTAAAACGGGTAATTAGATTTGGAACTATCAGCAATCGACTTTTATCCTTTCATTCTAGCTAGGTGTTGTCCTTGTGGGGCTAACCATAAATAGACATTTCAGTAATGATATTCAATCGTGATCTTCAACCTTTGACTCTATAGTCATGGAAGTTGTCGGTAGAGAAGTTGTATTATGAAATGAAAATGGACATTATTAGTGTGCATGCTTGGATTACAATTCCAATGTATATGTATGTACAAAAGAATTACACTCCTGGTATAACTAGAGAGTCATCTTTGTGAAGAGAGAAAAACGTAAGACTGGTTTTTAACGGTTAGACAATAATCGCCCGATATTCATGAAAACATTCCATATATTTTACCTGATGTATATTATCACTTATTGTACCTTATTTAAAGGCCCAATATACGTGACTTCAGGGAAGTTTTCTTGATTCTGAGCAATGCTGAAAAAAAATCCAGTTGATAACCATGCAAAAATAAGCTTAACACGAAATAAACCTGAGCGGAAACTAACCAGAAACTCATGACAGAAAAATCCAAAGAATTGAAAGTAATTGAGGTGGGGCCCACTTCAACAACAAGCCGAAGTTAGAAGACAGTTCAAAATGGACGCGTGTTTACAAATATCGAGTTTCAACTCTTGCTGTACCGGTAACCCCGCAAGAATTCATCTTGAATATTGCTGATATCAGTTAATCTTAGCTAAATCCATTATTATTTACTTAAAGTCATCTCTCGAATTCCTGTGTTGAAAATGTGCTTGTCAATAGCCGACATCTGTCATAGGCAAGCCCTATAATACAGAATAAGCTGCGACTAGGTTGGAAAACAGGGATGTTGATATTAAGAGAGGGAAAGTTCACGAGCACAAAATCGAAATCACTACATTTATCGTATAGCTAAGAAGCTAAAAGATAGATTATAAAACTCTTTAATAATTACGACACACATGCAAAACACAGCAAGGGTAACAGAACGATTTGATTTTTACGACATGATTTTATTTAGAGTAAAAAATACATGTACATGTATTTAAAACATAACGATGATGTGACAAGTTCTAAATTAACTATATCGACTCTGCAATGAGCGTGACAAACCGATGGTTAAGTTACCCTTCTGGACAATTGTTAACCCGCATTAAAAAATGGACCTTCATACTTTTCTGTGGGATCTACAATGTAATGTAAATAGCCTAAATTACGCATCAAAAAACATATTTTTATATTCGTCATTTTACAACATGGAATTAATGTTATAGACATTTCGTGCTGAGTCGTATCAACATATTTTACATTTCCTGTGGTAAATAAACAAAACATAGCTATGACTACATACGTAATTAATGAGCTGAAACATTGTATCACAAAGCTGTTTTGTCATGTAATTAATTCTAACATAAAAGTACAGAAATAAGACGTCAGGTAAACAAAGTCATGTGACACAAATTTTAGAAAAGCATGTATTTCACTCCGGAAAGTTCGCTCAAAGAGTTGATTTACTTTTAATTTCTAATTTGGATATTTCGAATTTTCACAACCCAATATGACATTCGATAACGTTAATTTCACATTTAAATCTTTTTGAACCAATGCATTATTGTATCGCTTTCTAAAAATAATTATGCTAAATGGGCGTTTTCCTCTTTTTTCATATTGGCGTTATTCTGCAAATAAAAGCATTATAACCTATCACCTGAAAGCAAGCTATAAATATTTAGGGGCCACGGTGGCCGAGTGGTTAATGTGTTCCGACATTCTTCCACAAGCCCTCCACCCCTGGGTTACAAGTTTGAATCCCATATTGGGTAATTGACAGGTACTGACCATAGGTCGGTGGTTTTTCTGCTGGTACTCCGGCCTCCTCCGCCTCAAAAACCTGACACGTCCTTAAATTATCCTGGCTGTTAATAGGACGGAAAACAAAATAAACCAAACATCTAATAATATGGAAGTGTACTATGAATTATATATAGTGAAAACATTTATTTTTGTGCAATAAAATTTAAGCGCATAACCGCAATAACAAACATTATCGCACCTCGGACTAGAATGTCATGAAATCATTGGTTGAGAAACGTCACGTGGTGACCCTCTATTTTTCTGTAGAGGGTCACTTTGGCACGTTAGATGGCGCTACCAGTTTTATAGAGGGTCAGTTTGAATTAATGTCGACGACAATTTCCACCGCTTCGAAAATCAAATGGGTTGTATCTTTGAAAAATGGCTTCTAGATTCGTGAAGTTAATTTCGGTTCACCTGTAATGTGTTTAAAAAGTGTCCTCGAAGCGATAAATTCGTTATATAGTCACTAACTGACCCTCTATAGAGCCATAGAGGGTCAGCCATAGAGGCTCCGCCCTCGCCCCCTATAAATTTTACTGACCCTCTATGGCTCTATAGAGGGTCAGTTAGTGACTATATAACTTATATTATTTACCGTTAGCAAAATACAGTAACCGTAATTATCGCAATCATAATTTAGCGTTATGCTCTCATGGCAAGAATCGCGAAAATATTATTACCGCTAAAATATATACGTTAATAGTAAATATGGCAGATGCTTTGGGAAAGAATATACTCGGATTCATATGTATACGGAGGATACACATAGTTTTATTGACAGGTTGTAGTAATATGTTTATACAGGGGGATTACTGAAATGTTCTCTACGATCACTTGCTGTTTGAACTAAAACTCAACTGAAAAAAGATTCATTTAATTTCATTACTTAAGTAGTGCGACTCGTTGATATAAAGTCAAATACATCATTATATTGCAGTTATCATACATCATCTTCTTACACTTCGTGTGACCTTATGTTGTAATGGTACATGTAACATAAAACATAAATACAGCAAATCCTAGTAGTATTTACAGCAAATCCTAGTAGCATTACAGCAAATCATAGTTGCATTTATAGCAAATCCTAGTAGCATTTATAGCAAATCCTAGTAGCATTTACAACAAATCCTAGTAGCATTACAGCAAATCATAGTTGCATTTACAGCAAATCCTGGTAACATTTACAGCAAATCCTAGTAACATTTACAGCAAATCCTAGTAACATTTACAGCAAATCCTAGTAGCATTACAGCAAATCCTAGTAACATTTACAGCAAATCCTAGTAGCATTACAGCAAATCTTAGTAACATTTACAGAAAATCCTAGTAACATCTACAGCAAATCCTAGTAACATTTACAGCAAATCCTAGTAACATTACAGCAAATCCTATTAACATTTACAGAAAATCCTAGTAACATTTACAGCAAATCCTAGTAACATCTACAGCAAATCCTAGTAACATTTACAGCAAATCCTAGTAACATCTCAAACTTTAACTAAACCATATATTCAATAAACATGTTAATACTTACATAAAAATAAATACATTTCACCAATCCAAGTAAAACCGCATTAACACCCATCCATTACTGACTTACGAGACACTTAATAGCAATTTACATAAGTAATAGATACGGTACAAATCAACAGAAATTTGAAAGTCAAATACATCTATAACAGAATTGCACAATTACTCCAACTTAAAGGATGCATTTCTTATATTTAAAATAAGTCAGGATGCAATCATAAAAAACATAGTTGAATATCATAAATATGTTATCCGGCTGCGGAACATTAAAATACCGGTTTAACTGAATTGATTGGATATCAGAATTGTTCATTAAAGGTTAAATTTGTCAGTAATATGACAGTCTTTAAAATTTTCACAATTTACACTGATGCACATGTAAATAAGACCAGACTGGGAGATATATATTGTATCTAATCTGGTGAGTACTGTGGTTGCTTTCAGAGCATCATACCCTAGTAAGAAAAGTGTTGCGTTCACGATTTGGCTGAATCTGGTGGACCAGGAAACATTTAATATTTAGGAGAACCTGGTTAGATTTTTTTCATGACTAATGATGTATTTTCTTTCGTACTGAGGTATGTTCGCCACCTCTTCTGGTCTTTCCTTGGTCCCGTGTCTTTCACCTTTTTTTGTTCTTCCTCTATTTCAATTATCTTTTCTTCCTCTACGGGTAATAACGACGTTTGATCCACTCTCTACATTTATTCACATCCTATAGTTAATAAATCATGTCAGTTAGACAGGGTGTCAAGAATAATAACTAACAATGACCACCATTCAGAGCATATTACTAAGCTATCCAATAAACGAGTAGATTTCGATTTTCAGATCGTGAACTTTCTCTGTCTTGAGAGTTGCATCCCTGCTTTTCCCACCTATGCTGTTTACTTGTTGCAGTTGATTCATTACTCTAGGGCTTGCTCTAAATATCGAGATTTTCGTTCTAGATTTCGGCTTCTGACAAATAAACATGCGACTTAGGGATTCGACTAGAGAGATGCAGATTTTTGAGAAATGCGAGCAAGTTTTAAGGTTGATAGCTTGGTCTCAATTAGAAGTATTTTGTATCTGAATATGCTCATCAGTATGCTTATTTGATGTAATTGAGAATGATGACTCTGTTCTAACTTAGAGGAAATGGAATTTACTTGGATATGACTATGATATACATGACGGGTGTCGTCGATGAAGCAGAACACGCTTACTCTTCCGAAACACTTGGTCTTATTAACTTGTTTTACAATCTTTCCTTTCTTCATATTGGACCCAAGTTTTATTAATTTTGACTTCGGATTTTAGTTCGTTGACGCTTCCGTAATCTTGGAGTTTAATTTGTTTGTTTTTTTAATACACATGTCTCATCAAGTTATACCATAATGCAGTTATTCAGAAAAGTTGGGCGATATGTTTATTTTTTTTTTCTGCTATTTTTCAAAGCATGCAATGATTTTTTAAATACGTGTGACGTGTTATGAACATCGAGCAAATTTTATCCATCGAACAGATCTCAAACGGTAAGTTTTTGGAGGTGTTACAATGAATGTTAAATTTTCAACCTATCCGTATCGGTGTTCCCCAGGGCTCGATATTTCGGCCTCTGCTGTTTATTTTGAATATCAATGACTATCTAAAACATCTTAAACACTCTACAAAAATAATGTATACAGACGACAAAGTGTAAAGGGTAAAGCTGTCGAGTTTTTAGAAGAATTAATGATTGACGATTTACATTGCACATGTAAGTGGAAGAACGAAAAACATTGAGAATTAATCTGAACAAAACCCAGCGTATGATAATCGGGTCAACTCAAAATGTCGTGAATTACATATAACTGTTGATAATATGACAATTAAAACTGTACATTTTGCAAAATTGCTTGGCGTTTTGTTGATCATTATTTGTCTTTGAAATACCATATCAATTTCATTTCAAATTGTTTTTTAAAAGATTGGAGTTCTGAAAAGACAACAAACATTTTTGTAAAGTTCCCTTTTTGATGAAGTTTATCAAAGTATTGTTTTCCCATTTTTTACCTATTGTTCTGTAGTTTGGTGTAAGGCATGCAAGTAAAAGTCTAAGCTTCGATACCTTAAGTAAATGTGTTAGAAGTTCTTACACCTTCTGAATCATTTTAACCAGTTAAAATGCCTACCTATAAACCAGTATTTCATTTTTTTAGAAAAAGCAATTCCGGCCTACAAAGTTTTTCATGAGAATACTCCATGTGTTTTTTGTTATTGTTTTAAATATGTTACTGACATCAGTCTCAAAAATACCAGATCATCAGTCACAAATACATGTAATGTATATTTTCATCGCCAGAACGAATTTTAACGCTTACAGATTCATTTGTGTACACAAGTCCTATTTTATTTAATGGATTTAATAAAAAAAAGTATAATAAGAAATGCTTGCAGTTTTTTGCTTTTAAATGTAAATACTTTTCATAATTAGTTTGATATTGTCTTGCCTACATCTGTAAACCTCGACACAATTCATGTGAAATATGTATTTCAAATATATTTTGTCTTTATAATTATTCATATGTAATCACTGTGATATCTATATATACTTATTCTTGTGGGGTCATATTGTAAATTAGACATGTCAAAATATGTAACCTGGAATAAATGGTTATTATATCATTAATAATATCCACAACAGCAAAGCATCATTACAATTTTACTTGTCAAGTTCACCATTTTTAAAATGATCCTTATGTTCCAAACCAGTGTACATTTCGCAGTGTATTACATTGTATATGATTTTGTGTGAAATGTACCTCTGTAAAGAAGAACTGTATGGACTTCGGATGCTATAAAATCCACTTTAAATCTAGTTGAGGTAATACATGATATATAAAAAATAATTTGAAATAAAAAAGAAATAAATGGTCCTATCAAGTGCATTTATCACTTCAGTTCACATGACTGCGATTAAACATTTATAAACTGCTTGAATTCGTAAAGATCGTTTCTCGGTTCTCATTTTGAGGATTGATGTTTACTTGGATGTGACCTAGATGTACATGGCGGGTGTCGTCGATACAGCAGAAGACGCTTATTCTTCCAGAACATCTGGTCTTATTCCCTTGTACTTTTCTAAGGATATCTCTTTCCCTTTTTCGTATTTTGACCCTGATTTGAGTTACACTTTGTATTTTGAGTTCGGATTATAGTTTTGTTGAAGCTTCGGTATTCTATTTTTTATAATGATTTTATTGTTTGTGTTGTAACAATTATTTTTATATGAAGTAGATGTGTTCCTTCCAATAGGTACACGTAGGACCAAAGAAAAGAACTCTGTCTGAACCATAAAAATTAAGGAAAGATATCAGTTCGTTCATTTCATTAATTAACAACTGAGACTGACATGCGTGTTAAAATGTCGGTTAACTATAACTTTTTCATGTATTAGTATTAATTTCTTAGACACGTCAGCCTTCCGAAATATTTGCTAACTGAGATTTCGGTTCAATATACTGTAAGTGTACGTATTTTAGCGGTAATAATATTATAACGCCTTTTCACGTTTTTTTGGTTGCGCCAATTTATCACTGCGTTTATGTGTTAAATTCGATTATGCGCTAAAATTTGAATTCTCCAAAATAAGTAAGGTTACAGTATCCAAACAAAATCAGAGAATGCCGGTGTCAACAAAAACCGTAATGCTAAACTAAAAATCAATTAAATTAGGGCAAAATTTAAAAAAAAAAAACAAAAACAAAAACATATCAACACGAGGGCCCATGCCCATGAGATAATACGATGATGTGTTCCTTAAGGGTAAGCACATTCTGCTCAATCGATGAAAATCGCCTTGTATATATAACTACTGATGTTTGATTGGGGTCTATGGTTAATTATTGGGTTAAAAAACGGTGCTTATACATGTGCAATTTTGGGGGGACTTGTGGAGCCTTAATAAATGTCCTACAATTAAATCAAGTGTCATTTGAGCTTATAAATTTCATATCCAAAGAAAACTATATCGATCTCACTGATTGTTTGTTGTTAGAAGGCTAAGGTCATTCATCTTTTTTCGGTCTAAGAACACAACAGATATATAACTGAATAAATAAACTCGATGCATTTCATAAACAACTTTTCTAGCGTGACAAACGGTTATATTTACAAACATAGGTATAATTACAAAATTCGGCCCAGGAGTCATTTTCATTGTTTTCATTGTTAGGTTTGTGTGTATGTTTTAAATAACAGTCTAAAATCGAGTGCTTACATGAATAAAAATATCGTTTAAGAGTTGTTCCATTATTATTAAATTGAAGATTAAGTTCAAAAAATTTAAAACGGCTCTACAAACTCATATAACTGTTGTATGGTGATGAGAAACATGGTCACATCCTGGTCACAAGTAAAACAAAGCTGACACTCTACACTTAATGTAGCTACGTATCGAATAACTATTAATAGATCAATGAGTCACATCCTGGTCACAAGTAAAACAAAGCTGACACTCTACACTTAATGTAGCTACGTATCGAATAACTATTAATAGATCAATGAGTCACATCCTGGTCACAAGTAAAACAAAGCTGACACTCTACACTTAATGTAGCTACGTATCGAATAACTATTAATAGATCAATGAGTCACATCCTGGTCACAAGTAAAACAAAGCTGACACTCTACACTTAATGTAGCTACGTATCGAATAACTATTAATAGATCAATGAGTCACATCCTGGTCACAAGTAAACAAAGCTGACACTCTACACTTAAGGTAGCTACGTATCGAATATTTATCAATAGATCAATGAGTCACATCCTGGTCACAAGTAAAACAAAGCTGACACTCTACACTTAAGGTAGCTACGTATCGAATACTTATAAATAGATCAATATATTTGAAACATCTTATGAGATATTTCTTGAACAAAACAAGACATTGCAAATGCAATTGTTCCATGTCATTATATTTAATCAATATGTTCACGCAATTTCGAAAGGTTTATTCATACTTGCAAAGTTCGTGTGTTACTTCAAATCATTACAGTCAGAAACAGCTACTTATGAAAACAAAATTTTATAGTTTCTGTTATTGTCATGTTGACCAATAAGATACTAAGGTTATATTCCGGGGATGTGTGACGTTGAACAATTTACATATTAGACTATTTGGTTCTTAACCAGGGTTTTCTACCGCAGTGTTTTCAATGTACATTCCTGTCTTCACTGTCAACTAATACCAAAATACATAACATTTAGTGGTAATATCATTGTACACCTTTTGCGCTTGTAATACTGATAGCGTGTTTGATTCTTATTGTGCCTTATGTTGTTCTTCCACATTTTTCTCTATTGCATATTTTTTTGGAATGCGCTAATTTAACATTGCGCTTATCCATTCAAATTGGATAACGAACTGCAGTTTGAGTCCGCCCAATTATAGTCATTTCATAGTATGAGACTTGGTTGGGGACCATTAGAATTAAAGCCTCGTTACTGTGGTTGAGATCATTGGTTATAAACATCTTCTTTTATAACAGCGAATAGAACGTCCATCAACCTTAACAACTTCTCCGCTCGCTTTCAAATCGTATGATATCTTAGTCTGTAATATTCTGTAAAGCAATACATCAAACAAAATGCACATTTCTTTACACATTTAATTCCATTTTCAGTCACCATGAAGAACAAACGCGGATAGTAAAGAATTATATACACCGATGATGTTGTTCCTGATGAAATGCTGCGTTGCTTTTTGATGTTAAAATCCTTTTCAAATGCTTTTCTAAATCTGAAAGTCATCTTGATAAATGGCTGAGCGGATATTCTCAAGTATACCGCCTTGTATATCCTTGTTCTGAGTCATTTTTGTTGGGCTTTCATGCTGCCTTTTTATCTGTTTTGATGTCACCGCAATTCTTTTTGCCTTTTCGAGTTTACGATAATTCTTTGTGTATCAATGTAACACACATTTGTTGGCGTTTCAAAGATTGTTTACTTATTAATCGCGGAAGAGCACACACATTTTACAAATATATTTGTTTTTATTTATATACGATTGAAACATAATGAAAAACTTCGCTATTTTCGATCATCGTCATCATTATCGCCCGAATATGCAGATGAATTCCATCCTCCAGAAGAAAACGATCCCGTACCTCCACCAGAAGAACCGAAAGACCATCCACCGGTTCTGGATCCAAAACCTCTTCTTCCATCCATACCAGTATTCCAAGATCCTGAATCTCCCCCGCTACCTCCGTTCGAGCCCCAGGAACCTCCACCGAACAGTCCAGCACCTCTACCGCCAGATCCACCTACACCACCACCACCACCACCTTGTGAGCCTCCCATGAGGGCTGCCAGCAGTAATTTAGTATTGCCTCCAGCGCCACCTTCCGCCTGCTCGCCGCCCGACTCTATCATCTGTGACAAGGCTTTGTATCTAAGTAAATTAGTGAACATGTTATTGGAGTTAAATATGCCCGTGTTGCCTTGATTACCTCCAGTTCCAGAAGTAGTGGATCCACCATTAACTCCTGTAGAAGTACCAGAAGACCAGCTCTGAAACCCACCAGGCATTCCTGTAAACTGTCCTTGTCCTCGGAAACCGTTATGTCTTCCAAACCCAGTATGCATATTGTTAGTTGTAACAGAACCCCGATTGAGTCCGAAACCTCCTCCTGTGAACCTGTCATGTCCCCCTGTTCCAAATCTACCACTGTAGCTCTGCCATCCGTCAAAACCCACATCTCTTCCAGTACCAGTATACATGCCGTTATTGAAATAATGGACACTCCTATCGGGCATAACTCCGCCAATATTCCAATGGTGAGTGCCTCCGGGAGCACCGCCACCGAAAAGAAAGCCGCTTGGAGTATATCCATTCATATTAAATCCTTTCCCACCAGTGGAACTTCCTGTGAAGCCCCCTGTACTTCCTCCCATGAATCCGGTGTTTCCAAAGACGCTCCCTCCAGCACCACCATGTCCAGCCCACCATTTACCATTGGAAAAGCCTATAGGATATGTGACACCGGCACCGCCGCCACCACCGCCACCACCGCCACCACCACCACCGCCGCCGCCAGTACCAAAACCGCCAGGAAATAATGTAAAACCGCTTCTTCCGCCACCTCCACCGCCGCCCCCGCCTCCACCACCAACAACAACTCCGACTCCAGCACCATTTCCAGGAACACCTCCGGAAAATGGAAATTTGCCACCAAATCCTCCTACAGGAAAGCTGCCGGAAATTCCACCGCCGCCTCCACCACCACCACCGCCACCTCCACTACCTCCAATGCCAATTCCAACACCTCTGCCACCTGGCATCCCAGTAGCCGGAAGGCCTGTAAACCCGCTACCTGCTGATTCCAGCAAAGCTCGCAGGCCTCCTTGTTTCTGAACAGGGGAGCTGTGAGCTCTGCTTGACGCATCAGAACTTCCGGTTGATTGAGCACTTTGTCTACCGTTCATATCGCTGCTGCTCTTGATGAAGAAATTGTTGTGAACCTGAGTTGGACTGCTTTGTGACTGCGGATTAGGCATGGGTGGTGGAAAGATTGGGTCCACATTTTGCAGACTGGTTTGCATCATATTAGGAAGATTAGGAAGCGGATTTGGAAAATTTGTTGGCAGATTTGGAAAATTAGTTGGCAGATTTGGAATATTAGTTGGCAGATTTGGAATATTAGGGGCCTGATTTGGAAAAGTAGTGGCCGTTTTGGGGTAATTAGGCAACGATTCTAATATAGGAGATTGTCCTGGTAGTGTCTGAGGTAGTTCATACACCTGCTGGTAAACAGTATCTTGCATACTTGGTAATGTTGCGTGAACCGGTATATGAGAACTTAACCGATTCTGCAACAAGAACTGTTTGTCTGCAGGAATAGACGTCATGGCTATGGGTCGGACGTTCTTCTGGACTAGGTCTGCAATAGAAAACGGCAATATTACAGCTTCAAATGGTTAAAAAGTTTAGGTCCTTGAAATAAAGAGGTGTCTGTTGTATGTCACTCACTGTTACGTTTTTCTCAACTGACTAATGTGACAGTCTTTCTTTGGTGGATCGATTGCATTATTTTAAAAGGTAATGTAACACACACACATACTGCTCCTTTAAATTTAGTAATAGATACAATATGCCGAAAAAAAATAAACTGCGTCATACAGCTGTTTTGTCCTCCTAGAACTTTTCAGTGATGCTCGGGGCCAAAACGTTGGAATCCAAGATTTCTAAACTAATGTAGAAGCAGAAATGTCAGGTGCGTAAAACCCCTTTATTTTATGAATTTAGAAGTTAAAGGAAACTATATCTGTACAATATCAAATCGTGAACTACGAAAATGTGTATATTATGTACCATGTCACTATTAAAATGAGATAACTGTGGCTATGGAGGCTCCAGCAAACCCCGGGGACTAAAAGGATCCACCCGCAGAGTCTGCCACCCCTATCATAAAAGTCAGATGCTGTAGCTTACCTGACAGTGTTGCCTTGGAGACTGTTGTTGTGACATGATACACCAGACATAACACTACCAGCAGAAATGGCGACGTGTTCCTAAACAAGACAAAAATAATACGTGGTTTATTAAACAACTGATCTTAGATACAATACTCGTATCCATGCACGAGCACGACCTTCTACAATCATTACTACGATAAATTATTAAATTCCTTTGACAATTGAAATGTTTTCATTACTTACAAAAATACGGTTCTATATTCGACAAGCAAATTTGAAAAACAAATTATAAAATGGCGAGGTTTTCATAAATTGATAATAATATTATAATAAATCAATGAAATTATTAATTCCCAGCAAGAGAAATCCCGTGTTTTAACAAAACTGTTGTTATAAAAAATAAAATGATAAAGTTCCAGGGAAATGTATACAAATTAAATATCTTGAATAAAAACATATGAACAAGTAAAATGAGAATGTGATTAGAACGGTATGTGTCTTACCGACACCCGCCTTGTAAATCTAGGTCAAATCCAAATAGGTCACTTCCTTTAATTCAGAACTGATGAAGCGGTAAAGCAAAAAGTTACCTGCTAATTATACGAATGAGATCGCAATGGCGACCCTTAATTAAAGTGTGACTATTAGGAAAAGTTAAGCTGCCAGTAAAGACTGAGTTAAGTTGCTCAACAAGAGCACAAGTGTAACTCATTTTAATTTCAGTACTGTATATATACGATCGATGGTATCAGTGAATGTCTTTTACAAGTGCTCATAAGCTCTTCCATATGTTCAGCCTCATCGAAAAATAATATAAGTTTCTTTCTCTGATGCTTAATTTCCTACAAGGAAAAATTTCCAATATTAAACCCTACAAAGAATATCAATGCGACGACAACCTCATTGTATCTCGAACTCAAAATCTATATCTATGAAACTTAGACAAAATTTGAACAAAGGAAGGGACTATACCGGGTAAAGATGACGTAACGCACAACTATGTTGCACCTTTTAAATTATGCCAAAAAATGCACCATACAGCTGTTTTGTCCTCCATGGACTCTTCGGTGATTCTAGGGGCCAAAAGGTGGGAGTCCAAAATGTCTAAACTAATGTAAAAGCAGCAGGGTCAGGTGCGTAAAATCCCTTTAATTTATTAATTTAGAATTAAAATTAAACTAGTTCTGTTTAATTTCAATGTACTACGAAAATGTGTATATTATGTACCGTGCCAAATGAGTTTAACTGTGGCTAAAGTAAACGTATCTGTGTAAAATAAAAAATTCACATTTCTGCGTTCGTCTGCTTCATCGACGACGCCCGCAATGAAAATATATTTAGCGTAGCCAGACATGAGGTTACTACGGAAGCCGGTTAGTGCCACATGAAGTAAACTTTTTATGTCGTAATTACGACTTAGTATGTCGTAATTACGACTTAGCTATCTCGTAATTACGACTTAGTATGTCGTAATTACGACTTAGTTATCTCGTAATTACGACATAGTTATCTCGTAATTACGACATAGTTATCTCGTAATTACGACATAGTTCGGCTTTCGTAGGTTACCGACTTGATTCAGCAACTAACCCTACCAATGATATTGGGTTAGATCCTAGTGTAGATAAAAACAAGCATCCTTGGAGATCCGTAACCCTTGCTTAAGCGATATTCGAAACATTGTAATACAGTAGCATGAATAGCTAGTGTTATATTTTCTAATGCAAAAGGAATAGATCCATAAGGGTTTATGTTTTAAACGAATCTCATTATTTTGAAAGTAAAAGGATAACGTTTTTTAGAGTGGAATATATATTTATGTAAAATGTCATATATGGAATCCAATAGTATTTTAAAAAATGTAACGCAAATGTAAACATTTTTAGAAATTGAATTTTGTCCACATTCAAAATGTATTCTGAAATATTTATAGACTGACTAACTTCAGCGTCGGACTGGTGTAGTTATTGATAGTTATTAGTACAAATTTGTGTATGTACAATGTATCACTAAATGATCATGAACTGACGAAAGTATTTCATTTTGATCTTTTACGTGCAACCAGTATTCCTGATAATTTGAAATGTGTTCCCTGATTACAAAGGGTAAGTATCGCTAAAATGCACATTCGGCTTATGACATCACTATATTGCAGGGACAAGAATGTAGCATCAAAATTATTTTTGATTTGGATGCAAAAGAAAAGACAATCCATTTAAAAAATCAAGCATTTATTTTACATTTAAAAATATTAGTCTTACACTAAATTACCACATCGTCCGACATTAATTTTCTAACATCTTTTATTAAATAACTTTACCTTAATTGCAAGATACATGACATTTTGTTTAAAAATGAGTACCGTTGAAAACTAAATCTTATTAATTAAACAAATACAAAGTAAGAATTTCGGTTAAAAACGTAGAATAATTCGATAAATATTGAAGCTTGTATTGTAAAATATCGTGAGATAATAAAAGTGTATTAATTGTCCTTACCTCATCATGTCGCCAAGCTGCCTCGACTATCTCCACGTAAACACTGTCAAACTAGTGAAGGAGTTTTTTCGTTAATGCCGTATTATATATTGGTACAATAAAAACACTCCAATGCCTTGTTCCGTGTGTCTTCCTCATAATATAGAAACACACGCTGTGGTGGAGTGCTGTATATTGCACGAGGTGATTCTAATCATCCCGAGCCATCCTTGACAGCATGAACAACCACAATCATTTCATTGCATACTAAAAAGCTTTGCAAGCTTGATTTTTTAAATCGGAATCGTATTTTACAAACTAAATGTGCCAATAGTGAAGTTGTTGGTTTTATTGGTCCTTTTACCAGCTTGCAATCATTAATAACCGCGTAATAAGCCTTTGAGAATTCATTTTGATCAATCAATGAAATACGTAAAAGTTTATTTCAGCACATCATTCAAAAGTAAGCAAACCATGCTTAATACAATTGATATGTAATAATATTAAAATGTTCTTGTAAACTGGAAATATATATATATATATATATATTAGCCCTTACCCGGAACACACGAAACAATAAATGACTCTTCGGAGCACCTCAACAAAGAGTTAACGACAAGTATAAAATAACAGTGGAAATTTGTATCTGTTCATAATTATTTTTCTTGTTTTCTACAGTTTCATGTGATTGCATTGGTGCATATCTAAGAAAAATTAAGGAATATTCAAAAACACTCAAATAAAAACTCGGTGGTGAAGTTGGCGAAAAACTATGCAATCAAAACTTGCGAACGAAGAGTGTTTTATAAATTATAATGAAAATGCAAAGAAATAGCGTACAGACTTGAGCATGGAAAAGCACCTGCAAAAGTTTCTTCAAGTGTGTAATAGCGAAGTTTGATTATGCACTCACAGATTTTATAGTAAGAATACATCAGATTGTTACTTACTCATGTATTGGTAACACAGTTGTGTCATGTACATCTACAACATAAATAATAAATAAACAAAATTTTGCAAAGGAAAATATAGAAAAAAAATGAATCCAAGATATGTAGCTAGGCCCGAAGTTCATATATATTGCTGCATCATTATATCACTACATGTAAACTGAATATTGATTCCAACAGTAAGGTGTTTCTTTCGTTTTATGAATGTGATCAATTATGTTTTTGTGTAAGTTAAATAATATACAAAAACAAACACCTTGCAAATAAATAAAAATATAAAGAAAATCCTTGCAAATAAATAAAACCGTGTATAAAATAAAGCATAGAAATATTTCATTTTATATTTATACTCCGAGTTATTTATTTTATCTTCTGAAACTTGCCTTTCTGGCAAATTATAAATTACATTTGTAAAATGTTGATACATCATTACTCATAACTGACAAAAATATTTTTGTCATGAAGCGTCGATGCAGATTGAATTGTATAGATTTTCCAATATTTTTGCTGCTATCTAAGAAAGGCATGATGTTTCTAATGGTTCTATAAACATAGATGGACATGCATCTCCAGATGTAATCATTACGGGAGATTAAGTGTCAGTTTCATACCATGTACATGTCATTCACTTTCTGACGCATGATAAATCATCACGCCCCCTTTTCTTCACTTCACCATAATCATTACAAAATGTCAGTTGAACAAACCGCTTCCATTTAATGGGGTTTTCTTGTATTCTAAAACAGACCCTTCAACATTTAGTCATTACAAGGGAACAACTTAATAGATATGTATTAATCTTGATATTTCCTTGATAAGCTTGTAAATTATTTTATTGACGAATAATAAATTTCATGTGACAAACATTTTTTGTACAGATTATTTCTTTCTTGATAACTAAATCTACGAACCAAATCTTCTCTTTAAATGACACAAATACTTTCTTTTGATCTACTGGATATTTCGATACCCATGATATTTTTGCTATTAATCGGTCTGATTCATTCGCACGAGTACTAACATCTAAAAAACTGCTGAATGTATTAAGTGGTTTCATATTTGAAAGTATCAACCGAAATTAGTATTTTCCTTTAGATAACTTTTATGAACACAATATGATTTCGAAACAAAATTATTTTAACTTATATGATGCATTCAGTTCCCAAAAAGACATACATATTATTTTTATATTCTTTACTTTACTGTGTTAGCATTAATATGCCGCCTCAAATCAACCAATCAAATTCTAGCAAAAACTAGACCAACACGAGAAATAAACGTCGTGAGAACGGTGTCTTATACATAAAGTTATACAGATGTCACAGAAGGCACGTTTACAGCAAGGAACTAATATCGCGCAGTTAAGGATAATAAGTGTCGTGTCAGTAGAATATATACATGTTCTGTAATAAGTATATTAACATATATTATTGTATTGTTAATATCGATCATTCTAGGCCTCCGCGTATAAAGCAATTACTAAAAGTTTGTCGGCAACATAGCAATATATGTTATTATAAAATATGACCATATCAATATTTGTTATTATATAATATGACCATATCAATATTTGTTATTATATAATATGACCATATCAATATTTGTTATTATATAATATGACCATATCAATATATGTTATTATATAATATGACCATATCAATATATGTTATTATATACTATGACCATATCAATATTTGTTATTATATAATATGACCATATCAATATATGTTATTATATAATATGACCATATCAATATATGTTTTTATATAATATGACCATATCAATATTTGTTACACTATTCATTATTTTATGATAAGACAAGATATGTTTTATTAGAGTGTTACACATTTTATATGCAATGTACATAAAAGTACTTCATTCAAATACATAAGCATGCACATGTTATAGATTATGTAACAGACTTACGAGACACTGTAAATAATTATTTTTACATTTAAATATTTCGATTACAAAAGTCATAAATACATGAAACAAGCCGTGTAATACATATTGTATAGCTTTTCTGGTAGGTTAACACTATTATATCAAAATCCCTATAATATATCAATTGAACCTGTACAATATCATTCATTAATAATTCAGGACAGTTACATCCTTGATAATCAGGAGTTATGCACACCCACCCTCTCTACACCCCTGGAATCATCCTCGATATTCAGGGGTTACGCTCACCTTCGCTCTCTACACCCCTGGAAAATGACATAGTGAAATTGAAAGTTGTGGGTGTGTCACTTTGTTGATGACGCAAGAAGACTGGTTCGACCCTTTGAAGTACACCAAAACAATCACGCGGTATCAAAACGGTAAAACATTATAGGCTTTGAAGTCGATTGTCGCTCTTTTGTAATCTTCAAAAGACACGTACCAGTCTACCGATTGGTTAGGTTTTGTCACCTGAAACCAATCAAACTGCTATCGTCATGACTTCAGCTTTACCATGACATATTCTAGGGGTGTAGAGGGCGTAGGTGAGCAAAACCCCTTGATGTCAAGGAATAGAGGATATCTAACAGTGTCTCCAGTAATACAAAATATATTTCACGAATGGGGCTAATATTTTGATAAATATCAAAATATTAGCCACGCGAGTGAAATATGTTTGGTATTATTGATACTATTAGATATTCTGTTTATTTCATTCTTATAGCAAAATCTACGGTGGCAGCGTTTGATTGTCCCAAATGTCGTTCGGGTGCAGTGTCTGATTGGTCAAATCAGAAAAGTGATATTTTTCACTAGTGAAAAATGCCAAATTTCCCACTAGCGAAAAAAATCACTTTTATAGAATGAATAATTTTCGATGTAATATTTGTTTGAATAGATTAAAATTGTAAAATGTCAGTATTATTAAATATGTATACTATTTGGTTAACCAATTATGAGTAAAAGTCGTAAGTTTGGGGTAAATATATCCGAACAGATGGAGATAGCAATGTCTATAAGTATAAGGCTGCAGTAGTATTAACTGTAAGTGAACTTTTCCCTTTTAGACAGAGTTAAAAAGGGATTAAGCAAGTTTCCTTTGTAATAATTCAAGTTCAAAATATGAATAAAGGTTTCCTGCAACATATCATGAAAGTAATTAATTGATTAATAGTTCATATAAACTGTATGATGTCGTCGTATAATTGACAGACCTTTACAGGTGTCTCCCATCTTCAACTTTATTTACCGGTATGTTTACATTTTGATAAAGTAATTATTCGTCATTCAGTTATTTTTTAACCGCAAATCAATTAATCTGTCCACACCTTTGTTTTATAGAAGGGTTTAACATATATATGATTATGCAATTTTACCTACGAAACAACTTTTGACACCAGATCCATATTCTTTGTACACGTGCTATATACACCAACATACTGTTTAATTTCGTTTTTTTCTTTTTTGAACATCTATGTCCACAGTGTTGCCTGTATAACTTTATTTCTTAATGAGATTTAACGCCTATAAACTATCATATAATAAAAGTCGCAGATATTTTTTTAAGAAATGGGAATATTACTTTCCGAGATGACAGCAATCTATAGAGTGCCGGAAAATTTTTTCATCTCGGCCTCCGCAATGAGGGCAAATTATCACCAAGCGAAGATAAGTATCAAGTATAAAACAACTAGCATTTTTTATGCGAAGGATTAGATTGTCACTGGCCGACAATGACGTTTATTGGTAAAGGGCATAAGTTTTATACGGCGAAATATACAGGTCATCAAAATATCATTTTCAACATCACACAGAGTACAGAACAGATACATATTCTGGGGAAGCATGTGATAAAATAATTTTCAGTTTTACCATGATATTTATATGATCAGTACAACAGAACTTGCCCTTCGATCGTCAGGGTAGATTTTGTGACACAAAGCACTACCATCAATGCGTATTTATATAGCAAAATGTTCCTGAAGTCATATCAAATTTTAGCTTAGTACATAAAAAAATCAGAGAATACCCAAACGCCAACAAATCGATAATCTGAACTTAATATCTATTAAACTATGGACAAAATATGAACAAAGGAAAGATTTTCTCGGAGACCCTTAAAAAATACAAGAGAAAAAGACCAGGAGTTACGGAAGAGTAAGCGTCTGCTTCATCAACTTCATCCGCCGTGTATATCTTGGACACATCCAAGTGAACGTCAAGTCCTTAAATTGAGAAGCGAGTCATCATTCTCAATCACAACTAGTTAGCACATTAATAAGCATACTCAAAAACATCCATCTTCATATCACACAAAGATACTATTTTATTTCTCAATGAGACAACAATTGTGACCATAAAACTAGCTCGTAGTTCTGATCAACCTGCATCTCTGGAATCCATGTGTCGTAAGTTTGTTTTCCGACAGCCAACATTAATCACGAACATCTCGATATTTATAGCAAGCCCTATAATAACGAATAAATTGCGACATGTAAACATCACAGGTTGGAGAAGCAGGGATGTTACTAACAAGAAAGAGAAAGGGAAGGACCGGAAAGTCGAAATCGTCACGTCAATCGTACGGCGTAGTAGTTAGTTGTTCATGTTGGTAATACATAATGTATATATTGTAAATAAATGTTGATGTATCCCGCTTAAGAGTCTGTTGTGTCCTTTATTTCAAGTTCAGAAAGGTATATACGAACGACATGGTCAGCAAACATATCGTCAACATATCGTCGATATACCTGAAAGCGAAATTAAAGCTTTTGACAAGATTTTGTAATCTGTCCTGATTATCTTTTTCATAATTTTTGCCTCGTATGAAAATATAAACAAGTCAGTTAAGAGTGGGCACAATTTGCCCCTTGGAATACCAACAGGCAGCTGTAAAATCTCTCCTCCGAACACAACAAAAGCATTGTCAACCAGGAATTCAACCATTCGTACTTTATCTTCCTCAGTATATTTCATCTTAGCGTTTGGTGTGTTCTTCACAACGATAGCTCGAAACCATATATTTGTATCGTCGTCCACCATTCGTGGAAAAGAAAGCTCGCATAATGAGAGATCGAAGACGTTCAGTTTTGTATAAAGAAAGAAAATTTTTTTTTACCATCTACATTAAAGTGAAAAAGCCAAGATCAAAAATTTAGCTTCTCTTACGCAATTTGGGTGGAACATGCAGATCTTACTGTCCCCGTTGCATGATTGGTAAGAGGCGATTAAATTCATTAATAGTTACAATGTATGTTTAGCAAAGTACGATTTTTAATCGACGTGTTATTTTTTATGATTCCATTCGGAACGTTAAAGAAATCTCTTTCTTCAACGCTCCGAATAAAATCATAAAAAATAGCACGTCGATTTAAAACTTAAGCCTACATATTTCGCAATAACCAAGAACCGATATAAACCAGGAAATACAAGGAGCCTTTATAGGGGTGTAATTAAGTGAAATTCTAACCAGCTTACCAGGTCACAGTGTAATCAATACGTGAACATCGTGGGGTGTATTGTAAACAATGAAAAGGAAAGTCATTGTTAAACAGTCAGATTGGGTTATCATACCTACACGTTAACTCCCACGAACAGGACAAACACGATTTGTCCTGATAATCGAAGAGCTGACTCTGATATATTGGTGTTCGCATTTACAACATCATAGATAACCAGGGGTTACGCTCACCTACGCTCGCTACACCCCTGGTACCATCCTCGATATCCAGGAGTTACGCTCACCTACGCTCTCTACACCCCTGGTACCATCCTCGATATCCAGGGGTTACGCTCACCTACGCTTTCTACACCCCTGGTACCATCCTCGATATCCAGGGGTTACGCTCACCTACGCTCTCTTAATCCCTGGAATATGTCGTGTCAAAACTAAAGGCTCTTTGTGTATCACCTTGTTGTTGAGGACTGATGATTAGTTCGATCACTTGATGTACATAAAAATGATGTTGCGGTCACATAACGGTAAAAATTAACAGGCCTTGAAGTCGGTTGTGACTCTTTTGTAATCTTCAAAAAGAAAGGCATCAGCCTAGCGATTAGTCAGTTTTATTTTTACCCGAGCCTGCTTTACGTTTTGCCATAACATATTCCCAGGTATGTAGAGAGCGTAGGATGTATTGACAGTTCCCTCCCTTTAATATTTTCAATACATTGCCCTGTCAATAAGGGCACCCCTCAAGTCCTTCCTCTGCTCGTTCCTTCTTCATACCTTGTCTCATTTAATCCCACTCCTGTCTTTTCTCGTCTAGTGAGGTCAAAATCAAAATAAAATCGATTAGAGCAACACTCTGAGGTCCAGGGTTGGAATCCCTGGGTTCTAGCCATACACTCCGAACATTGCTAGCGATTCTTTTTTCACTGTTTTAATGTCATCTATATTATGATTTGTTTTTGGGGTTTTTTTTTTCAAACCAGCAGCGTGACCATTTCTTTCCAAAAATGACTTATAAACGTTTTTTCTATCTCAACTGTTGAATTGGTTGACTTAACTGTTTTTTTTAATATACACTATATTAGGATATACTACATTTTTGCGTATGTCAATTTTTATTTCTTTCCTATATAAGGGTTTATGTATATTTGACTTGTATGGTGCTGTAATCATCTGTATAGCAACATATGTGTGTAATATAGGTACCGTGTTCAATATTAATAAATACGATTATTTTATTATTTTTGTAAATGTGATATACCACTATACGTATGCTGCTGCCTTACTACATGTTTAAAATATTTTACTTCTTTGTTATAATTTGTATCATGGTTGTCTGTGGTCGTGTACAATTTGCATGATCAGCCTGGTGCCTGTGATCAGCCTTTGCTTTTTTCTGTGCATTTTGTTTTTACCGTGTTTTTTGTTTGCTTTACAAATGTTTGTCGCAGAAATAGCGCTACAATGCTTAAGTTCATTTGTTTATATGTATATGCGACTTGAGATATAAAGTTTATTGTATATTGTAAAGTCGTATCGAATAAATATGTTTTCTGTTTATTGTATATTGTAAAGTCGTATCGAATAAATATGTTTTCTGTTTGTCGCAGCAGCAGAGCTTTAGAACTACCGAGCTTAAAAACGTGTAAGGTCTGGAGAATTCTATGTTAGAGTTATCTTACTTTGTTCAATAGAATATTTATAATGCTATCCGAACAAGGAAACTTTTTAACGATTTTCTATTCACGCCGTGGTTCTATATAAATGTGATACGGTTAGATGTTTTCTCTCTCCCACACGAATCTTTGCCAAGATAATATTTACATACTACATCGGTAGTCAGACAGAAAAAACGTGTTTTCAGTAAATGCTATACGTTTGTTTAATATCATGTTACGCAGTCCGTTATTTGAAATGTAGGGACTTTCGTTTAAGATTAACAAAATAATTCACCTGGTGAACCTAATATAACGCGGCACACGTGTGCCAGTTTGTTGGTACAATGGCGGCATTTGTTCATACCGACCATACATACTGGGTTAAAATAGAAACCACGTAATGTCATAATTGTGCCAGATAAATACACAGTCATTTTCAAAGACTAATGTTTCCATGAATTGCTACACCGAAACCTTTTTAAAAGGACATAATAAATTTTCAGATTGGACAGCCTTATAGAATCAATAGAATATCTGACATATACTGAGATTGTTTCTTTGTACACAAACAGGAATTGAAAACTTAATTTGCGAGCTTTCGAAAACGTCTGTTTCCTTTGTCAAGCAAAGAGTACAATAGCCGAGTGTCGGTGTTCTGACCGCTGAAATCCGCTCACTACCCAAAATAGGGCGAGTTTGAGAAGTCAGCTGTCAAAAACGTAGCGCGACATTTCGTCCAAATGTACTCTAGTACTACAGGTAGACAGAGGGACGGGTAAGATGTTTACCCATTCCGCCCCCAATCTCAGTATATATCATTCATACCAAACTGATGAATCTTATTCCTAAGAATATCTGACAGCTTTAACTGAAATATAAATGTGAAATTAGAGTTGATCTTCATTTTGGTTTCCTGATGCAAGAAGAACCAACTTCATAGCCTGTCTACTTTTACCGTTATGTGACCGCGAGATTCGTTTGATGTTCCTCAAAGGATCGAACTTGTCTCATCATCATATACTGTGGTATATCTAAAAGTTGGACAAGCCAGACGTTATTTTTCTGTCAATATTAACAAGACTGTTCTAAGTCCATTCCCTTGACCAGTATATATCGTACACATGTGGAAAAGTTTATAAATGTGGCAAATGCTGCTTCTTTCTCAGTAAAAGCAAAGTAAACTTCATTGTGAATTTGTTTTTCACTTATTATTGAGTCGCCATGGTTGTGGAACGTTATATACCCGCCCCAGGGGCTGATACTAATAGTGTTATCGGGCTTCGCCTTCGTGGGTGTTTCAGAATCTCCAGGCCCCGGTTTCATCAACGTTCCGTAACTTAAGTAAACTCCTTGACTTAAAATTGCCCATAGGAAAGCATTACAGAATTTAAAGAAAGTTCCTTAAATAAGGATTTTCCCCTTAAATTTTGTAATGCTTTCCTATGGAGATGTTTAAGTTAAGGAACGTTGATGAAACCAGGGCCAGGATGTATTTGATTCAACCCAATAGAAACGTATAAGATAACCAACACTAGTATGACGTTTTAAGTCCAGGGTTTCAGTTTAATTAAAAAAAAAAACTATGCCACTTGTATTTTGGTCATTTACTGCAAGATACGATTGTCTTTTCATAAATAATTTATCAGGATCACGCTGGTGGAACCACATGGGGATGACTCGGTGAAAAATGTCTTTTATTCAAATAATTTCCTTTTTAGAAGTTGATCTAGCCACTATGCATGTACACAGCGCGATTTTTCGCAAAAATATTTGGAAATGCAGTTCAATAGACGAGGTATTGATAACAATGATAATTCGAGGTTCTTATATACCACTTTACCACAACCGATAGATCGTCTCAAAGCGGTTCACAAACTATTATCCGTGGTTATAGGGTCTTAGCAACCAGCAAATATCGTTCTCCCTGTGGAGCATAAAACCGGTGATGAAATTTCAGCGCTCACATTTAGCATTCTACAATTTCTAACACTGGTGGAACCACATGGGGATGACTCGGTGAAAAATGTCTTTTATTCAAATAATTTCCTTTTTAGAAGTTGATCTAGCCACTATGCATGTACACAGCGCGATTTTTCGCAAAAATATTTGGAAATGCAGTTCAATAGACGAGGTATTGATAACAATGATAATTCGAGGTTCTTATATACCACTTCACCACAACCGATAGATCGTCTCAAAGCGGTTCACAAACTATTATCCGTGGTTATAGGGTCTTAGCAACCAGCAAATATCGTTCTCCCTGTGGAGCATAAAACCGGTGATGAAATTTCAGCGCTCACATTTAGCATTCTACAATTTCTAACACTGCTAAACCACGTACTCATTTACAGCTGAGTAGACTGGAACGAGCGGAGTAAAATATCTTGTCCAAGAATACAGTACAAGTGCGGTGGTTGGGACCAGAACTCGCACCCTTTCGATCACGACTCCAGCGTCCTACTACCACTAGACCACCGTGCCTCATGAATGTTCCTCGGTTTTTAGAGTTTTAGCCAATCTGATTAAAATACAGATCCTTGTTCTCATTCCGTTATACAAGGATCTGACAACATCCCATAAGAGGTCACGTTCAGATGACCTTTGTCGCCTCTTTACTTAATACTAAAATAATTTTCCAATGACCCGTCATCTTGCAGCAAGCCATTGGGGTTCCAATGTGACAATATGTTTTGGCAATGAGATACGGATCACGGAGGGTGGAGTCCCTTCTTGTTGGTGGGCACTAGGTCCCCAAGCTGGTGCACAGCATTTACAAAAATCAATTTATTTTCATGATCTGAAAACAAAAATAAACACACATTTTAATCCCCGTGAAGTTTATAAATTATATCAAAGCCCCGTGTGACCTGTATCTGCTCTACTCCGCTCCCATTTGTTTAGATAAGCATATATAGGTTAATATAAAATGTTTAAAATCCTCGTTGATAAGATTCTTTTGAAGTTGTTTTTTTTTTTTTAATTTTCTGAAGTGCACCCCTCCGATTCAAACAGAAAATAATTGATACAGGGGAAAATATATGCCAGGTTGCCCTGTGATCTGACAAAGACGGGAAATACACCAATATATATATCAATAGAAAGTTTTACAGTTGCTGACAGTACTGACCCAGTATTTCAGCTGCACGTCGCGATTTTTATCTACAGAATGTTTGATCAAATATATGGCTCTTTGTGGCTGGAAAAACTTTAATCCAAGATTAACGTTTTAAGCAAGCACGACGTTATCTGGTCCGGAGGGTTCTGACTCTCTGGTCCGCTAAATAATTGGGCGGATGGTCCTATATTTAGCGGATCAGAAAGTCAGAATCCTTCGGACTAGAGGTTTTCCAAAGTGTTAAACTTCATGAAGTACGCTTTGTATAACCCGAGACATGTTTATTTTTTGGAGGCGATTTAAAACGATTTCGCTCAAATACAAAATGTTTATCTATCTGAGTATGTTTGACTGCAGCAAATTACTGACTTCTGAGAAAATCGGTATATATCTAGAGATAGTAATTAACATGCGGATCAACTTTGACCTTAATGCTGGTTGATGAACCTGACCTTTCTAGACGCAACAGGTCAGCTGGGTGTTCAGACGAGTTTGGATCCCTATACACGATAAACCCACAGGTTCAGCTGGGTGTTCAGACGAGTTCGATTCCCTTTACATGATAAACTCACAGGTTCAGCTGGGTGTTCAGACGAGTTCGATTCCCAATACATGATAAACCAACAGGGTCAGCTGGGTGTTCAGACGAGTTCGATTCCCTTTACATAATAAACCCACAGGGAAAGCCGGGTGTTCAGACGAGTTCGATTCCCAATACATGATAAACCAATAGGGTCAGCTGGGTGTTCAGACGAGTTCGATTCCCTATATATGATAAACCCACAGGGTTAGCTGGGTGTTCAGACGAGTTCGATTCCCTATACATGATAAACCCACAGGGTCAGCTGGGTGTTCAGACGAGTTCGATTCCCAATACATGATAAACCAACAGGTTCAGCTGGGTGTTCAGACGAGTTCGATTCCCTATATATGATAAACCAACAGGTTCAGCTGGGTGTTCAGACGAGTTCGATTCCCTATACATGATAAACCCACAGGGTCAGCTGGGTGTTCAGACGAGTTCGATTCCCTTTACATAATAAACCCACAGGGTTAGCCGGGTGTTCAGACGAGTTCGATTCCCTATACATAATAAACCCACAGGGTTAGCCGGGTGTTCAGACGAGTTCGATTCCCTATATATGATAAACCAACAGGGTCAGCTGGGTATTCAGACGAGTTCGATTCCCTATACATAATAAACCCACAGGGTCAGCTGGGTGTTCAGACGAGTTCGATTCCCTTTACATAATAAACCCACAGGGTTAGCCGGGTGTTCAGACGAGTTCGATTCCCTATACATAATAAACCCACAGGGTTAGCCGGGTGTTCAGACGAGTTCGATTCCCTATATATAATAAACCCACAGGGTCAGCTGGGTGTTCAGACGAGTTCGATTCCCTATACATAATTAACCCACAGGGTTAGCCGGGTGTTCAGACGAGTTCGATTCCCTATATATGATAAACCAACAGGGTCAGCTGGGTGTTCAGACGAGTTCGATTCCCTATACATAATAAACCCACAGGGTCAGCTGGGTGTTCAGACGAGTTCGATTCCCTTTACATAATAAACCCACAGGGTTAGCCGGGTGTTCAGACGAGTTCGATTCCCTATACATAATAAACCCACAGGGTTAGCCGGGTGTTCAGACGAGTTCGATTCCCTATATATGATAAACCAACAGGGTCAGCTGGGTGTTCAGACGAGTTCGATTCCCTATACATAATAAACCCACATGGTTAGCCGGGTGTTCAGACGAGTTCGATTTCCAATACATGATAAACCAAAAGGGTCAGCTGGGTGTTCAGACGAGTTCGATTCCCTATACATAATAAACCCACAGGGTTAGCTGGGTGTTCAGACGAGTTCGATTCCCTATACATAATAAACCCACAGGGTTAGCTGGGTGTTCAGACGAGTTCGATTCCCTTTACATAATAAACCAACAGGGTTAGCTGGGTGTTCAGACGAGTTCGATTCCCAATACATGATAAACCAACAGGGTCAGCTGGGTGTTCAGACGAGTTCGATTCCCTATATATGATAAACCCACAGGGTCAGCTGGGTGTTCAGACGAGTTCGATTCCCTTTACATGATAAACCCACAGGGTCAGCTGGGTGTTCAGAAGAGTTCGATTCCCTTTACATGATAAACCCACAGGGGTAGCCGGGTGTTCAGACGAGTTCGATTCCCTTTACATGATAAACCCACAGGGTTAGCCGGGTGTTCAGACGAGTTCGATTCCCTTTACATGATAAACCCACAGGGTTAGCCGGGTGTTCAGACGAGTTCGATTCCCTTTACCTGATAAACCCACAGGCACATCATGTGGCCAGGAGAATAACCGCATTGATTATTATATATATGCCATAACGTAGTGAAATATGAATAATTAGAAATATATATAAAACAAAACTTAAAATTTTCTTAGGTTAATGATTTTGTACATGTAAAACCCTAATGAAAACAATATCCAAATGACGGCTGATATGTCAAGTGGTTACATCTCATAAAAATATCAATTATCAGCCACCGAATAAGTCCGATTGATATGACGTCATAATTGTTACGTTGGATACCACTGACCTTCCCCAGGTGCATGCGTGATGACTGTTCTATCTATTGAACAAGGCTATACGATACTTACATATTATTTAAACTAAATGCTGAATAATGGTAAGTTCGTGTGATGTTTTTTTTATGAAATGTACATTAAAATTCCAAACTGAGCAAAAGGCAAATCAAACATGAAGCGAAAGCGTGCTTTATCGAATTTGCCAATTGGCATTCACATTGACTATAAATGCCAACTGAACGCAGTTCAATACTTTAATGATCCTCATTTTATCGGAAACCATGTGAGACACATGATTTCAGCGGTGTCGTCTCACGTAGCATACATTTGGCATTTTTCTATATACAGGTCAGTTGTTGGGTGTATGCTAAGGGAGATTTTGTGTCAGGTAGAGAACAACAGGGTTTAATTACAGGTAAACTACAGTCTGTATCATATATGTAACTAGTATCTTACCTAACATACTTAATGTTAAAAAATCTACCCCGAATCCTATAGTATATATTGTGAACTAGGTTGTTTCCTATCTTAATATTATAGGAAATTAAGGATATATTTATTGTCAATATTGTAAGAAAACCAAGAAATTGTTTTACCCAGTTATTTAGAGTAGAAAATGTAGAAGAATTGTGCTCCCCGAGTAATAATATTTATATGAAGCTATTGAATTAAGAAATTGACAACTAAAGCAATTGTATAAGATTTACATCTTATTTTTTTCTGTTTTGTAGTGTTGTATCATAATTTTGTGGAGAGATTGACTATGAGACCAAAAATATATCGTACTTGTATATGATTTAAATTGAAACACGGATATATACATACCCAGTATACATACATCTCAACAATGATCTGAGCTGTTTATTTATTTTTATTGATGATATTTTTACATATATATCGAATTTTGATTTTTCATCTTATACATTCATATATTGTACACTATACTATTTAATCTCTTGTAGTTTTCCCTGCAATTCTTCCTATTCATATCATTATCCCTTAGCTATAGTTGTATCGCTGATTAAGACACAAGGTAACAGATTTATATAAGTGTATTTACACTTGTTTCTGTCTCTCATTCATTTTTTTCTCAGTTATGCTTACATCATGTATGAAAAGAATTGTGAATAAAACAAAGTTTAAACTAAATACTATTTAAATATCATAACCCTTTTCACATATGATTTTAAATAAAACACGCTCTTCATTCTTATGAACATCTAGCTATTCATATTTCCTTATAATAAAGTATGACACTTTCATAACCTATACTTTAATTTGCTTACAATCCACCTACTGCTCATATTTATGGCTAAATTTGATTTGAAAATTTCAGTAAAACACTGTACATTGTAGAACCAACATTGGATAGCCTTGCCTGCCACCAATAGAGATTTATTTTTAAATCACAAAAAAATACATGCATTGGTTCTTAGTGTGGGCATTCATGTCATATTGACATATCTAGTTTGAAATTAATTAAGCATCTTATCTTCCTAGTATTATTTTTCTTTATTGCCCACTTCACATTTGTGTGTAGCTCATCATAAAAATATTGTACTTATTTTTCATATTAAACACATTTCCGTTTAGTTAATAGTTTGGTTAGAAAACTATTCATTTAAATATAACTCTAAATATCTGCTTTATAAGTGTTTCAATTAAAGCGTTTTATCTTTGGAAAGCGCATCATTAGACATTTTAAATCTTTGTATCTGTATGTTCATGATATATTTTCATAAAGGATGTCATTTAATTAATAAAGAAAATACAATATTTAATAGTCCATTAATATTTGACTAATTGAGGTTAAATTTGATCATTTGATCATTACGAAATGACAATGTATTAATTTTTGAATTGTGTTTCATAGGCCATTATCTGGCAGGATTTACTGGATTTTTATTCCTTCTACATGTAACTCTTTTGAATTCAATACTTTAATACAATAATTTAACGATATAACATACAATTTATTGTTATATTATAAGTGTACAATGCAAAGTATACTTTAATAAAATATTTTTTAACATTATAAACATCTACAAAATAGTGCTCCAATTTATTACAAAGATACTTTTATTTACATTTTAATTAACAAGATAAAAAGTTGTTCTTTAATAATATACATTTATACCTTACAACACCACCTACACCACTATGAAACAGACTATAGCCAAATTGTCAATAGATGTGAAAACAGAAATGTATGCTAGGTGAGACAAGGTATTTTTCAAATGTATGCTAGGTGAGACTAAACCATTTCAGCCAACCAGAAGGTGTGAAAATAATTTATGAGAGTACATGGTGGTAAACAATCTTACCTTTATAATGGTTAGACTTTTTGCTTTTGCATTGAAAAATAGTTTGAGAAACACGCAAAATGTCCGTGTCTCATAGTTCTCGACACCTTGCCGGCCACTTCGTTACATATTCATGAGGTTGACGTCACTACACGCGGAGGCCTTATGCTGTCATTGGATGGCGGTCTTCCTTTAAATTTAGGCATCCAATGACAGCAAAAGACCAGCACGCGGGACGACGTCAACCTCATGATCATGAATATGTAACGAAGTGGCCGGCAAGGTGTCGAGAACTATGAGACACGGACATTTTGCGTGTTTTTGGAGGAAATGGAGATTATTTCTGCGGAAGGAGAATACATTTGACTTGCATTTAGGAGGTTTATAAAATAAAAATTATCCATCTTTCCAACGGTACAAAGCGTTTTTTTCGTACCTCAACTAGAAATGTGATTTTTGATGCAAGAAATGTAGGTGGGGTCGATTTTTCGATCTGGAAAGATTTCCACCCTTTAGCTTTTATGACCACTGAGGGGGCATTTTTATCGGAAATTGATCTTAACCCCCCATATGTGTAAAATTACTCTAAATACCCTATTTTAGGTCCAAAACTAGCTGTAACAAATTCTCAGGTCCCTGTGGTCACGATACTGTTGGTGGACTGCCTTTGAGTGATCTGTATTTTTGGTAGCATCTCTGGAATGTGAACATATTATTATTATTATTGAACGACATATTTTTTTAGTATTTCGGAAAGCATTACACATATTAACTGTACTTCAATGTCCATATCAGGTCGTTTTAATTTTTTTTTAGTTCAAATCCAACTCCATTTCATTTAGTAGCCAAAGCTACGCATGTATGTTCACCGTAAAACGTTTAAATCCTGGCGGACCTGCAATTATCAAGGCTCTCTTTCAGCAACATCTAATTACTTGGTCCGACCTTATTTCAAACACGAAAAACTATGGACCGTTTTTTAAACGAAAAAAACCGGCTTCGCGGTAGAGTACTAATTAGGAGAAAACAGTAAAATTATCTTATGATATGGAACAGGAAAACATTTTCTATACAAATTTCTTTTAAAGATGATCCATGTACACAGTCAGGAAACATTCATTGAATAAAAATATAGAAATACAAAGAATGTATAATGGCAAAATAAATAATCACGAAAATATTGGGCATGCCACTTACATATCCACGTACATATCGCTATAATTTCACCATATACATTTTATATATCTCGACTTCTGTATATACATTTGAACGCGCCCCTGTGTTCGAACCACGGAAATAGATTACAGGTACATGTACATATGTAGTCGATTCCTTACTTATTAGTGTAGACCTACATTGTAATGATCCCTTTTTAAGCCATTTGTTTGTTTTCAGTAGCCAAGCAGATAGTAAACTGTGCATGTCTTTAACAGGTCACGAACTAGGACATCAAATGACTTGGATAACGTTCCGCACACACAGACATGTAAAGTACTTATAGTAGTAAATGTTAACTATTGATCTATTTAAAAGACTAACTCCTGTGTATTAAAATATCTATATGTACATGCGCTCTACATGTGTAGCCAATATTTATATGTACATACAGTATGTCTGTCTTTAAATGCCTATTATGACTTTCATTTTTAAAGTTAAATAAATGTGTACATATTGAACGTGATATTATACACTGTATAATAAACTGATCGTCTGATTTTTGTACACCGGAATATAATGCTATCTAAGTCAGTGGTTGCATATATATACAGCTCTCCCCCATTTGACCGCTTGTCTGATGCAGTTATAATTACCCCCTATTGGACCTCACGAGTACCTTATTTACATGTTTTCCAAGATGGCTTCTGGGTTTGTATGATAGGAACAGGGAACCGTGACCAGGGATGTTTTAATGGATATTTGTCGATGAAAGTGAGTATAACAAAACATTGATATACAAATAACATGCCATATTTGATTGTAAGTTAAGAAGTAACACAGAATGAGTCCAGACGCCAACGTACACTCTCGCTAAATGACACGTTTCTATCGCCGTGTCCAAGTCGAATGAAGATGACGGAAACTAGATCATCGTCTAAAGTGTTGTTTTCAAATTCTGACTCTTTCGTGAGCACTATACATATTTTGACTAGAAGTCTGCTATCGTGTTTGTTAAATCAATTGATAGACCTAGGCCTATATTTGTACATGAAAAACTTATAGGGAACTTAAGCTTGTAACGTGCTATTTAGGAATAAGTGCACGCGCTCCTTCTGTAGGTGTGTATTTCCGTTGCTATCGATGATGCTCCACTCTCGGTTTCATTTTGTCTCTCCGCCTCCATGTGTAGTACGAATTTGAGAATTTGATTGGGCCGAATTATGTATAAGCAAACATATTTGATGATTTCTAATGTATTAATGACTTGTATATTATATTTAATGGGATCACCGGGTGTTTTAAAACAATTAATGCACACCTGTGTAAACATTTCACTTATGAGGTACCCAAGGGGGGGGGGGGGGGGGTCCTAGATTTTGACTTTCATATTAATTATTATCTACATGCACGGTTTAAGAATAGTTTTCAATCAAGAAATAAGAAGTAAGATAATTGTCAAATACATTCAATGCTGAATATGTTTAGGATTGAAATAAAACTGATTATTACTGTTGGTTAAATATAATTATGATTAATTGGGTCATTATCTACCAATTGCAAGAGAAAATTTGTAAGTGTATACATGGTACCGGTATGTTTAGGAAAACAGTGTGTAATTTTATTGTTGACTTACATGTAACTCATGAAGTTATTATACCCCCCCGCAACGAAGTTAGGGGGGGTATACTGGAATCAGCTTGTCTGTCCGTCTGTCTGTCTGTAGAAAAATGTTGTCCGGACAACTCCTCCTAAACTACTGGATCGATTTCAATAAAACTTGGCAGTATTGTTGGGGACCATGTGTAGATGTGCATGCAGGGTTTCGTTTGTCAAAATTTTGGTTGCCATGGTAACCAGGTCACTATACACAGGTTTCCATAATAAAATGTTGTCCGGACAACTCCTCCTAAACTACTGGATCGATTTCAATCAAACTTGGCAGTATTGTTGGGGACGATGTGTAGATGTGCATGCAGAGTTTCGTTTGTCAAAATTTTGGTTGCCATGGTAACCAGGTCACTATACACAGGTTTCCGTAATAACGTGTTGTCTGGACAACTTCCTATAAACCACTGGATTGAGTTTAATGAAACTTGGCAGTATTGTTGGGGACCATGTGTAGATGTGCATGCAGAGTTTTGTTTGTCAAAATTTTGGTTGCCATGGTAACCAGGTCACTATACACAGGTTTCCATTATAATGTGTTGTCCGGACAACTCCTCCTAAACTACTGGATCAATTTCAGTGAAACTTGGCAGTATTGTTGGGGACGATGTATAGATTTGCATACAGGGTTTCGTTTGTCAAAATTTTGGTTGCCATGGTAATGAGGTGACTATACACAGGTTTCCGTAATAACATGATGTCTGGACAACTTTTTCTAAACTACTGGGTCATTTTCAATGAAACTTCGCAGTAAGTAATATGTTGAGGATTACTATACACAGGTTAAAATTTGTCCGTTCGGCTTTTAAAATTCTGCTGACTGTTGAGCTGCGGGGGGGTATTAGTCAGCCATCGGCTTACAGTTCTAGTTTTTTTTGGAACCATATATGGAATTACAAGATACACATGCTGGTTTTCATGCATTAACAGCAGCTTTAATGTTAGATAAATTGTGACATGCAGTTTTAATTATAATGACATGATCTGTTTTGATTGTTAAAATAATTGTGACAATACAATCAAATTTTGTGTCAGTATATACATATAGCTGGTACATACTTTTGCTTGATACTAATGATTTAAGTAGACCTCAGGCTCTAAATTCAGTGACAGTTTAGATGTTGGCCAGATGTGCTCATGATCACTGTCTATGACTTTGTACAGTATACGTAGGTACAGTACAGTTATTGTAGTGTACATGTATGTCTTTGATTGTGATCTGACAGTAGATATAAATACTGCATGGTTCAATGATTTTATAAACATTTCTTTGACAGAGTTAATTATAAGTTCATGTCCTAACTCTGTTCCATATATATATTCATTTCTTCATATCAACAAATATCAAGTTTTATGATTTCTTGTTTTGGCCATCGGTGTGTGCCTAGATACATTTATATCAGTAACCTAGTTGACTTGTTGACAATACCTAACATTCTTGTCTGAATTTCTGAAAAGTTGTCGCGCTCTGGTTAACTTGATGGAGAGATTGCAAATAGGTGAAGGTCTGCATTCATGTGTAACCAACTCCACAGTCCCTGTGTCAGCCACATGTATATATGGCTGTCTAATTTTCTCGTTGTGTTTGTGAAATTGCTTGTACCATATTCAGGATAGTTGACCATGTGGTTGTTATATGCATGTGTAAGTTTTAATAGGTACATCAATACATGTGGTCTTGTTTTGAGTAATTAGAGAAAAACATACATAGATGTCGGCGATGTTGGATTATTAAAACTAGAATTGATTATTAGCATCATTTTACTTTCAACAACGTTAATCGATTATACAAGACAATTGACCCATCACTAATACACCAAACATACTGAGGTCCTCAAGTATAATTAAATTAAAATTTAGCATTAGTGTGTTTTAATTTGGTAAATCATGTATAAAGGAAACAGTGTTATTTTCTGATCTCATACTTATTTATTTATCAGTAGTAATTATGCACTAGTGTAACCCCCCCCCCCCCCTGTTTTTCCTACTAAATCCCGAAATTTATCCTGCAAATGCAATAGGCTCAGGGGGCCAACACCTAATTTCTGACTCAACATTAGAGGATGGGCCTAATTACTGGATAATGAAATACTTTACTGCCTTTCTATATATATATTAACAAATATTAATGTACATGGGCTTATTATCAGGCTTGGGTTTGTTGTCATATAATTATGGTAACATTTTCCATTTAAGGGTGTAATGTAGACTATAAGGCTAGGTTTTGAGCAGCATTGACCAAGTACATGTAGTTAAGGTGTAATCCTATCATATGATATCCCTATAGATCTCTGCCTGACTAGGGCGCCTATCCTATCACTATAGATCTCTGCCTGACTAGGGCGCCTATCCTATCACTATAGATCTCTGCCTGACTAGGGCGCCTACCCTATCACTATAGATCTCTGCCTGACTAGGGCGCCTATCCTATCACTATAGATCTCTGCCAGACTAGGGCGCCTACCCTATCACTATAGATCTCTGCCAGACTAGGGCGCCTACCCTATCACTATAGATCTCTGCCTGACTAGGGCGCCTAACCTATCACTATAGATCTCTGCCTGACTAGGGCGCCTACCCTATCACTATAGATCTCTGCCTGACTAGGGCGCCTACCCTATCACTATAGATCTCTGCCTGACTAGGGCGTCTACCCTATCACTATAGATCTCTGCCTGACTAGGGCGCCTACCCTATCACTATAGATCTCTGCCTGACTAGGGATACCCTATCACTATAGATCTCTGCCTGACTAGGGCGTCTACCCTATCACTATAGATCTCTACCTGACTATAAGGCGTCTACCCTATCCCTATAAATCTCTGCCTGACTAGGGCGCCTACTCTATCACTATAGATCTCTGCCTGACTAGGGCGCCTATCCTATCACTATAGATCTCTGCCTGACTAGGGCGCCTACCCTATCACTATAGATCTCTGCCTGACTAGGGCGCCTACCCTATCACTATAGATCTCTGCCTGACTAGGGCGCCTACCCTATCACTATAGATCTCTGTCTGACTAGGGCGCCTACCCGATCACTATAGATCTCTGCCTGACTAGGGCGCCTATCATATCACTATAGATCTCTGCCTGACTATAGGGCGTCTACCATATCACTATAGATCTCTGGCTGACTAGGGCGCCTACCCTATCACTATAGATCTCTGCCTGACTAGGGCGCCTACCCTATCACTATAGATCTCTGCCTGACTAGGATGTCTACCCTATCACTATAGATCTCTACCTGACTATAGGGCGTCTACCCTATCACTATAGATCTCTGCCTGACTAGGGCGCCTATCCTATCACTATAGATCTCTGTCTGACTAGGGCGTCAATCCTATCAGTATAGATCTCTGCCTGACTATAGGGCGCCTACCCTATCACTATAGATCTCTGCCTGACTAGGGCGCCTACCCTATCACTATAGATCTATGCCTCCCTATAGGGCGCCTACCCTATCACTATAGGTCTCTGCCTGACTAGGGCGCCTACCCTATCACTATATAGATCTCTGCCTGACTAGGGGTCTACCCTATCACTATAGATCTCTACCTGACTAGGGCGCCTACCCTATCACTATAGATCTCTGCCTGACTAGGGCACTTACCCTATCACTATAGATCACTGCCTGACTAGGGCGCCTACCCTATCACTATAGATCTCTGCCTGACTAGGGCGCCTACCCTATCACTATAGATCTCTGCCTCACTATAGGGCGCCTACCCTATCACTATAGATCTCTGCCTCACTATAGGGCGCCTACCCTATCTCTATAGATCTCTGCCTGACTAGGGCGCCTACCCTATCACTATATAGATCTCTGCCTGACTAGGGCGTCTACCCTATCACTATAGATCTCTACCTGACTAGGGCGCCTACCCTATCACTATAGATCACTGCCTGACTAGGGCGCCTACCCTATCACTATAGATCTCTGCCTGACTAGGGCGCCTACCCTATCACTATAGATCTCTGCCTCACTATAGGGCGCCTACCCTATCACTATAGATCTCTGCCTGACTAGGGATACCCTATCACTATAGATCTCTGCCTGACTAGGGCGCCTACCCTATCACTATAGATCTCTGCCTCACTATAGGGCGCCTACCCTATCAGTATAGATCTCTGCCTGACTAGGGCGCCTACCCTATCACTATAGATCTCTGCCTGACTAGGGCGCCTACCCTATCACTATAGATCTTGCCTAACTAGGACGCAGGTATTCCGGTGTTCCTCCACATAAAAACCTGACATATCTTTCAATGAATATTTAGCTGATAATAGGACATTATATTTAAGAACAATTTATTAAGTCATACAATTTTCTCCTGTCTCATGTTTTGATCATTTAACTATAAATTGCCAATTATATGTACATATTTATAAGATGTACATATATTAAAACTCAATCTGATTAAAATAATATCTTGATCTCCGCTCCGTTCCGTAAACGTCTCTCTGCTGCATTAAGATCTGAGATAATCCCATAGAGGGTCATGTCCCGATGACCTTTCGCCTTAGCCAATCAAATTACTACTGGCAGAATCTTGACAGTGAAATTTTGAGGCAACAAAGCTTGCATAAACACATTTTTCCGTTTAGTCATTTCGTCACCAAAAAGTTCGTGCGGAATAATGGGATGGAATGGCTTACTGCAAGATGACAGGTCGTTGGAAAATTATGTTCGTGTTAAGTAAAGAGGCGACAAAGGTCATCTGGACGTGACCTCTTATGGGATGTTGTCAGATCATTGTAAAACGTAGTGAGAACTGTGCAAGGATCTGTATTTTAATCAGATTGATTAAAGCTTATATTGACCAAATCAAGGTTTAAATTCCCCTGACCCCCAAAAACCTGCATTTTGATTCCCCAAACTGTAGAAGGACTCCAGAATTGATAAAGTTTTCCACTATATATATCATGCATGATTATTAAAAGAGTCCCTGGATCCATCACAAATTTGAGGGTCTCAGATCCCTGGAAAACTCTGCCAAATTCTTATCAATGTGGGCTTAGTAGATCTGCTTGTTTTTACAACTTCAATTCATAAAGACACTGACTTTAAACACTCTCAAGCCTTGTTTGACCAGTGAATTGTAGAGAACTTTTTACATAGGGAAGAGCATACAAGTGAAGTTATAACATGTAACCTTAAACAGGAAATAAGTAATTACGTGTTTACCCTTCAGGGACAATTAAATGACCCATTAAATATTCACTTTAGTGCATTAACTCATTCACCCCTGGAGACACAATTTTGGACCCTTCCAGATCTATGTAGATCAATGGATGAAATAGTTCATTATGAAGTTCCAGGGGTGAATGAGTTTAAGTATATATTTGTGATGACCTTGAATTGGACAATGGTCTTTGATTTGTAAACCCATGTTTCGTTCGTCTCAGGAAGTTGTCTTGGTCGATTAAGAACCAGAAGTGCACTGAAAATCTTGAATATCCCAATTAATTCGCTTACTAATATAACAGTCTGACAGGATACCGATAGGAACTGCATAGATATTTTATACGCAACACTTCTAATATTCTATTAGAATAATTTAGCCCCAATTTCTACTCCTTCACGGTCAATCTATAATCTATAGTTATAAATCTTCCTATCAGTATATATAGTATGTTATTATATATGTTCCTATCAGTATAGTATGTTATATTATTATATTATGTTCCTATCAGTATAGTATGTTATATTATTATATATGTTCCTATCAGTATATATAGTATGTTATATTATTATATTATGTTCCTATCAGTATAGTATGTTATATTATTATATATGTTCCTATCAGTATATATAGTATGTTATTATATATGTTCCTATCAGTATAGTATGTTATATTATTATATATGTTCCTATCAGTATAGTATGTTATATTATTATATTATGTTCCTATCAGTATAGTATGTTATATTATTATATATGTTCCTATCAGTATAGTATGTTATATTATTATATATGTTCCTATCAGTATAGTATGTTATATTATTATATATGTTCCTATCAGTATAGTATGTTATATTATTATATATGTTCCTATCAGTATAGTATGTTATATTATTATATTATGTTCCTATCAGTATAGTATGTTATATTATTATATATGTTCCTATCAGTATAGTATGTTATATTATTATATTATGTTCCTATCAGTATAGTATGTTATATTATTATATATGTTCCTATCAGTATATATAGTATGTTATTATATATGTTCCTATCAGTATAGTATGTTATATTATTATATATGTTCCTATCAGTATAGTATGTTATATTATTATATATGTTCCTATCAGTATAGTATGTTATATTATTATATATGTTCCTATCAGTATAGTATGTTATATTATTATATATGTTCCTATCAGTATAGTATGTTATATTATTATATATGTTCCTATCAGTATAGTATGTTATATTATTATATATGTTCCTATCAGTATATATAGTATGTTATATTATTATATATGTTCCTATCAGTATAGTATGTTATATTATTATATATGTTCCTATCAGTATAGTATGTTATATTATTATATATGTTCCTATCAGTATAGTATGTTATATTATTATATATGTTCCTATCAGTATAGTATGTTATATTATTATATATGTTCCTATCAGTATAGTATGTTATATTATTATATATGTTCCTATCAGTATAGTATGTTATATTATTATATATGTTCCTATCAGTATAGTATGTTATATTATTATATATGTTCCTATCAGTATAGTATGTTATATTATTATATATGTTCCTATCAGTATAGTATGTTATATTATTATATATGTTCCTATCAGTATATATAGTATGTTATTATATATGTTCCTATCAGTATAGTATGTTATATTATTATATATGTTCCTATCAGTATAGTGTACGTGTTATATTAAAACTGCCAAGCTCTATTTGAATTAACATAGTTATGGCATATACTGTATTGTAGGTCATTTGTGAAGAAACGTGTTCAAATCTTCTGATGATGATATGAAACAGCAGGTCAACACCTATATTTATATTTTCACATATAGAGTGGTTGCATTGATATATGGAATAGTCTCCCAACACATATTGTTACCGCGCGCTCAATCAAATATTTAATTTGAAAAAGTAGTGGATGATCATTTCAGGGATGTAATGTATATATATGATTATTGATACTTGATATGTTGTATTTAATATGCTTTTACATATTATTTTTGTGAAATATTTACTGATATGGACATTGAGGCTTTTAGCCTGCGTCCATTAAATTTCTATAAAGTTCTGTTAAATATATAGCTTTATAGGTGGTTTGGTTTGGTTGTTTTTTACGCCCTATCCCTTAAGGATGTGCCAGGTTTGGTTGTTTTTTACGGCCTATCCCTTAAGGATGTGCCAGGTTTGGTTGTTTTTTACGTCCTATCCCTTAAGGATGTGCCAGGTTTGGTTGTTTTTTATGTCCTATCCATTAAGGATGTGCCAGGTTTGGTTGTTTTTTACGTCCTATCCATTTAAGGATGTGCCAGGTTTGATTGTGTTTTACGTCCTATCCATTTAAGGATGTGCCAGGTTTGATTGTGTTTTACGTCCTATCCATTTAAAGATGTGCCAGGTTTGGTTGTGTTTTACGTCCTATCCATTTAAAGATGTGCCAGGTTTGGTTGTGTTTTACGTCCTATCCATTTAAGGATGTGCCAGGTTTGGTTGTGTTTTACGTCCCATTGATAGCTACATTTGTATGGTCATTTAAGGATGTGCCAGGTTTGATTGTGTTTTACGTCCTATCCATTTAAGGATATGCCAGGTTTGGTTGTGTTTTACGTCCTATCCATTTAAGGATGTGCCAGGTTTGGTTGTGTTTTATGTCCTATCCATTTAAGGATATGCCAGGTTTGGTTGTGTTTTACGTCCTATCCATTTAAGGATGTGCCAGGTTTGGTTGTGTTTTACGTCCCATTGATAGCTATATTTGTATGGTCATTTAAGGATGTGCCAGGTTTGATTGTGTTTTACGTCCTATCCATTTAAGGATATGCCAGGTTTGGTTGTGTTTTACGTCCTATCCATTTAAGGATGTGCCAGGTTTGGTTGTGTTTTACGTCCCATTGATAGCTACATTTGTATGGTCATTTAAGGATGTGCTAGGTTTGGTTGTGTTTTACGTCCTATCCATTTAAGGATATGCCAGGTTTGATTGTGTTTTACGTCCCATTGATAGCTACATTTGTATGGTCATTTAAGGATGTGCTAGGTTTGGTTGTGTTTTACGTCCTATCCATTTAAGGATATGCCAGGTTTGATTGTGTTTTACGTCCTATCCATTTAAGGATATGCCAGGTTTGATTGTGTTTTACGTCCTATCCATTTAAGGATGTGCCAGGTTTGATTGTGTTTTACGTCCCATTGATAGCTATATTTGTATGGTCATTTAAGGATGTGCCAGGTTTGGTTGTGTTTTACGTCCTATCCATTTAAGTATGTGCCAGGTTTGATTGTGTTTTACGTCCTATCCATTTAAGGATGTGCCAGGTTTGATTGTGTTTTACGTCCTATCCATTTAAGTATGTGCCAGGTTTGATTGTGTTTTACGTCCCATTGATAGCTACATTTGTATGGTCATTTAAGGATGTGCCAGGTTTGGTTGTGTTTAACGTCCTATTGATAGCTATATTTGTATGGTCATTTAAGGATGTGCCAGGTTTGGTTGTGTTTTACGTCCCATTGATAGCTACATTTGTATGGTCATTTAAGGATGTGCCAGGTTTGGTTGTGTTTTACGTCCTATCCATTTAAGTATGTGCCAGGTTTGATTGTGTTTTAGGTCCTATCCATTTAAGGATATGCCAGGTTTGATTGTGTTTTACGTCCTATCCATTTAAGGATGTGCCAGGTTTGATTGTGTTTTACGTCCTATCCATTTAAAGATGTGCCAGGTTTGGTTGTGTTTTACGTCCCATTGATAGCTATATTTGTATGGTCATTTAAGGATGTGCCAGGTTTGGTTGTGTTTTACGTCCTATCCATTTAAGGATGTGCCAGGTTTGATTGTGTTTTACGTCCCATTGATAGCTACATTTGTATGGTCATTTAAGGATGTGCCAGGTTTGGTTGTGTTTAACGTCCTATTGATAGCTACATTTGTATGGTCATTTAAGGATGTGCCAGGTTTGGTTGTGTTTAACGTCCTATTGATAGCTATATTTGTATGGTCATTTAAGGATGTGCCAGGTTTGATTGTGTTTTACGTCCCATTGATAGCTATATTTGTATGGTCATTTAAGGATGTGCCAGGTTTGATTGTGTTTTACGTCCTATCCATTTAAGGATGTGCCAGGTTTGATTGTGTTTTACGTCCTATCCATTTAAGGATGTGCCAGGTTTGATTGTGTTTTACGTCCCATTGATAGCTACATTTGTATGGTCATGTAAGGATGTGCCAGGTTTGGTTGTGTTTAACGTCCTATTGATAGCTACATTTGTATGGTCATTTAAGGATGTGCCAGGTTTGGTTGTGTTTTACGTCCTATCCATTTAAGGATATGCCAGGTTTGATTGTGTTTTACGTCCTATCCATTTAAGGATTTGCCAGGTTTGATTGTGTTTTACGTCCTATCCATTTAAAGATGTGCCAGGTTTGATTGTGTTTTACGTCCCATTGATAGCTACATTTGTATGGTCATTTAAGGATGTGCCAGGTTTGGTTGTGTTTAACGTCCTATTGATAGCTATATTTGTATGGTCATTTAAGGATGTGCCAGGTTTGGTTGTGTTTTACGTCCCATTGATAGCTACATTTGTATGGTCATTTAAGGATGTGCCAGGTTTGGTTGTGTTTTACGTCCTATCCATTTAAGTATGTGCCAGGTTTGATTGTGTTTTACGTCCTATCCATTTAAGGATATGCCAGGTTTGATTGTGTTTTACGTCCTATCCATTTAAGGATGTGCCAGGTTTGATTGTGTTTTACGTCCTATCCATTTAAAGATGTGCCAGGTTTGGTTGTGTTTTACGTCCCATTGATAGCTATATTTGTATGGTCATTTAAGGATGTGCCAGGTTTGGTTGTGTTTTACGTCCTATCCATTTAAGGATGTGCCAGGTTTGATTGTGTTTTACGTCCCATTGATAGCTACATTTGTATGGTCATTTAAGGATGTGCCAGGTTTGATTGTGTTTTACGTCCCATTGATAGCTACATTTGTATGGTCATTTAAGGATGTGCCAGGTTTGGTTGTGTTTAACGTCCTATTGATAGCTACATTTGTATGGTCATTTAAGGATGTGCCAGGTTTGGTTGTGTTTAACGTCCTATTGATAGCTATATTTGTATGGTCATTTAAGGATGTGCCAGGTTTGATTGTGTTTTACGTCCCATTGATAGCTATATTTGTATGGTCATTTAAGGATGTGCCAGGTTTGATTGTGTTTTACGTCCTATCCATTTAAGGATGTGCCAGGTTTGATTGTGTTTTACGTCCTATCCATTTAAGGATGTGCCAGGTTTGATTGTGTTTTACGTCCCATTGATAGCTACATTTGTATGGTCATGTAAGGATGTGCCAGGTTTGGTTGTGTTTAACGTCCTATTGATAGCTACATTTGTATGGTCATTTAAGGATGTGCCAGGTTTGGTTGTGTTTTACGTCCTATCCATTTAAGGATATGCCAGGTTTGATTGTGTTTTACGTCCTATCCATTTAAGGATTTGCCAGGTTTGATTGTGTTTTACGTCCTATCCATTTAAAGATGTGCCAGGTTTGATTGTGTTTTACGTCCCATTGATAGCTACATTTGTATGGTCATTTAAGGATGTGCCAGGTTTGGTTGTGTTTTACGTCCTATCCATTTAAGGATGTGCCAGGTTTGGTTGTTTAATGTCCTATTGATAGCTACATTTGTATGGTCATTTAAGGATGTGCCAAGTATGGTTGTGTTTTACGTCCCATTGATAGCTATATTTGTATGGTCATTTAAGGATGTGCCAGGTTTGGTTGTGTTTTACGTCCTATCCATTTAAGGATGTGCCAGGTTTGGTTGTTTTTTATGTCCTATCCATTTAAGGATGTGTCAGGATCTAGTGGTGGAGAAAAGCTGGAGAAAAAACTACCGACCTGTTGCTAGTGCACTGTATATCACTGGCAACTGCCCCACAGTCATAGGTCTCATACGAGGGGTGTTCCAAAAATAATGTCACTTGCATCGGTGCTCATATAGCGGAAGTGCATTTGTTCATTTTAATTTGCTCTGCCCTTCAAAATACTCTCCGCCAGCCAGAACACACCCAGGTCTCATCACCTGTGACTATATTATCAAAAGCCTTTTTACTATATTTTGTGTACATTTTGAGAAGTTTGTTTGCCATTGTTACACGCGTCTTCTTTTGCTCATCCGTTAACAAATAGGGTATCCATCTTGCATTTATCTTTCTAACTTTTAGGTGTTTCTTCAAAATTGCATGAACTCTTGCTAACGACAAGTTTGTCATTCAAGCCAATTGTCTTACAGTGAATCGAGCATCAGTTTGGAGGATATTTCGGATTTTTTCTATGTTACCTTTGGTCGTAGTTGTTGCAGGACGACCTGGATGAGCAGCATCTTTCAGTTGCTGCTGCCCAGCACTAAATTTATCTACCCACCTACAAACAGTCCTGTGAGACATTTGGCCCTCCCCATAAATGTCACACACCTCGCGGTGAATATCTACAGCCTTTATGCCGAGTAATGACCTACCTTTTACAGTTGAGTGTAAGCTAACCTTTACACCTAGTGCACTACATTTAAACTACAGGTAAACTAGTAGTGCACTACACCCTGAACCCCATATAGGTCAAATACCCCTACAGGTAAATGGGCAGTCCCATCCATCTACCTGTGATTTTTACCTGTACCTCACCTTTGTCGTCTGCTGGTACTTTGAAGCTGGCTTTATCATTAGTTAATATTTATGACTTTAATGTATATATATATGCATCTTATGTAGTTATTTTTCTCAAACAACATTTTTTCTTTCATTTTAAAACTAGAAATTGTGAAATTATGATAATTACTCTTACAATTTTCCCAAAATATTTCTTGCATACATCATATAAATAAAATAGAAAATTAATATTTATCTAGCAGTTTTGATGTCTTATATTTCATTTAATATACACTATTATTAGTATTAACGGTTTTTTATATTAATTTACAATCAAGTATATTGAAAAATTGAAGGAACATCTATTGATTATTATTTGTTTAGAAGTATATTTTTAAATATTGTAAAAACTAATTGCGAAAATAACAAATAAATATTCTTTTATAACTTCATTAAACTACATATATATTTTTATAAAATACATTCATGCCTCAGATCTATATATTTATGAACGCACTAAAGAGTTTTGATAATCTTTATTTTTAAATATTTTCTATATTAAGATCTGTATGTATATATATCACAACATACAACAGTGTTAATATAAATATAAGAATTTGAAGTTAAAAAAAAAGTAAGACAACAATAAATTAAAATTTAGTCAGATTGTTCAGTATGGGACAGATGTTTTGATTTGACCCTCAGGCCTCAGGCAATTACCTGACCTGTACATGTCTCAACCTTGTCTAGGAACACCTGCTGACATAAGCCTGTCAGTGACATAATTGAGGTGTGAATTTCTCATCTGACCATCACTGGTCAAACTTGAAACCAATTTGATTAATAAAGGGCTAAGCTGGATATGACCAGGATCATAAATATGATAATACATATTTAACTTTTACTCTGGTTTATCAAGTTTATATGAAATTAAAAATATTTGAGAATATATCCAGATATTTACACATTTCCCTTTAAATAGTGGATATTTTGAGGACTTTAATCCATTTTTTTGTTTCATTCAAAACATTTAATTATACAATAATAAATTGATAGTACATAAAATAACATTGAAATTAATAATAATTAATTGGACAACAATGTAAGTCTATATCAGTCCTTTACCAGATTCTGGTTTTCTTAAAAATTAACTTAAAATACTAAGTATCTTAAGGATTGAATACAATCCAATGACGCATTTCGATTTCTAAATATTTACATATATATACTTGATAAATGTTGAAAAATTATCTAGTTTATATTGGGTGTAATCAGGGACGTATATATATGTGAGAGAATATATACTCTCTGGCTCAGTCGCTTCATATATATTGTTTGATAATAAAATACTAACATTCATTATACTTAATTTTATTCTAATTATCAGTATAAAAGTATTTTAAAATGATGCATTTCCAATATTTAGGCGTAAATATTGAAGGCAATTACAGGTTGTATTAAATATGACTTGAAGGTTTATGCATATATGAAATAATGATTTAAAAAAAAGCAAAGTCAGTTTAATGGAATCATTTTAATTAATTCTATATTGTAAGACTAAGTATACAACAAATAAATAATATGCAGTTATATTTACCTAACTTAGAGTTAAGCCTATGCCAGTCACACTTATTGTACTTTTAAATCAACCTAATGACTTATATAAAATCTAACTAAAAGGGACAAATATAGATCTTCAGGTAGAATCCTTTACCCTCCAGGCATAATTACTGTACATGTACCTGACCTGCCTGGGCCACATCCTCACATACAGAGGTCAAGATAGGGGACACCCCTAGGCTGTCTGTAGTTAGCCAGGTGTGAATTTCTCACCTCCCTCTCCCCCACAGCCATCACTGGCCAAGTCTGATTAAAGGCCTGAGGGCCCTAGCCTGTTAATTGATTAATGATGATAACATTGATTACAGTCAATTGGATTACATGTAGATGTATGTTGGTATTTTGCTATGAAGAAGGAAATGGCTTTAAATGTTCTGGTGAAAGTAATCTTTTCTTATATTAGTACTTGATGTTTATATAACCTTTCATTCGTATGCATTGTACCTGAGTGTATAGTGAAACAGAATACTAATACTGGTATATGTAGGTAGTATTGCCAGAGACGTATAAAACCTTGTATGTCTCTGATATTGCACAGCTAGCTTCTTAATGTCATATATTAAAAGTAATTTGTGATTGAAACAACTATACTAAGTACAAAATATGTTCTTCTAATATCTATTTATTTTTTTAAATTACAATCTGTTGTTTACTTTATTTTCTGTATATATTTTTAGTAGGATTAACTTAATAATTTCAACATAAAATATGTATAAACCATTTTTTATTTGAACACATACCTTTCAATTTAATTGTAGAATACAAATATTTAAATAGAAAAGAATCATTGTTACTTCTTTAAAAAGAATTATAAGTTAGTATATCTAAATTATTATTTTATTTAAAATTTTGACATGCAGTGAATAAATTTATTTAAAGTATTATGATAAATATCTAATGGCATAAACTCAGAATTGTTCATTCTTGTACTTATATGAGGAAGTACTGACAAACTAATGACTTCAATAGTATAACATAAGTACAGGTAAGGACACGGGTAGGTATATGGACCCTCCCATTACCTGTAGGGGTTTTTGTGGTCACACCTGGCTGGACGTAGTGCACTACTAGTTAACCTGTAGTTTAAATGTAGTGCACTACTAGTTTAAACGTAGTGCACTCCTAGTGCACTAGAGTGTAAAGGTTAGCTTACACTCAACTGTATATAGGCCCTAATTTCAAGAACATTTTCTGCTCATTTTCCTGTCATTTTGTGTCTAGTCTAACAAATAGGCTATGAAACGATGTACACTGTACCAAGGCCAGTGAATGTGTGGACAAGATATTTACCTGTGTCACGAGCCAGTGATCACTCAATCGACACGAGGTGGTTTTGTGCATAAATTGCACGATTTCTGCGAAATAAAGCACAGATGACATTATTTATGGAACACCCCTCGTACTCATGACCGACTCACTGTGGTGGAGGGCTTAAGTGGTAGGAGAATGTCCAATACCTTGTAACCACTTAATTAGCCACTGAGATGGGTAAGCTAGCACTTTAGTGAATTGCTTTTAAGTGCTTCGAAATAAATGACCTTTCACTTCTTTTCAAGATGACAGAGAGTTCAAATGTGTTTTACATTTTAACAGATTTTTGTCAAATCAATGAAGGCACGTACAGTGTTGATGTAAGCCAGCAGGTTGTTGGAATGAAATTACCCGGCGAATATTGACTCAGAACTTACCAAGCAACATTTTTATCAACCAGTGAACTTGTGTTTATTTTTCTGGTTGAGTCATGCAATTGTTAGGCCATTATGGTTGTTTTGCAATGGCGTATATAAATGATTTGCTACAGGTAAATCAAATCTTTAAACATAATTTATATTTTGTCAGAAATTTTTGTTTATTTGAAGTCAATATTTTTGTTTTCTTATAATTTGAATTGATACCCGTGAGATCTTTGTTAGACATCTAGATGTTATTCCGATCTTGTCTGCTTGTGTGTCAGACCTCGGCTAGCTAGAAACTACAATTGATTGAGTTGCAGTAGTGTTTATCGTGTATGTATAATTGAATGTAGTTTGTTCATTCAAGCTCAAAAGCAACATATGGCGTTCAGACCTGTCATGTTTGAAGACCATTTTGCTCTGATCAATTTCTTCTCAGAATTGAATTATTTGTATATACAATGTATATAATAAACTTAACACACATGAAGACCTAGCCCAGCTAGGGTTTGCGTTGAAGCCGTCCCTATATATTTTTCAAGCATAGAAACTGAAGAGGACCCATTTATTTAGGAAAGGTTGACCCCATTTATAAAATACCCAGCGCGATCCCTGTATCCTGTATAGATATGTCGTAAACATTTAAGACAACTCGTTCACAAACGTCACGGGATGTACATGTACGTAAAACTAAATAACACGCAATCGAGTCGGAAGAGGCGTAAAGTGTTTGTCTCCAATAAGGAAATGAGAAGTGTTTATCAGGATAGGAAATTTCCTAAGACATCACATCTTGAGGTATAAACAGATGTTCTCATCACAATAGAATTGATTAATTTCCTTGATCTCATTTGTATTAAAGTTAATGACATTATCATTTAAGTACATTCTAAATTTTCTGTGTCATTAACTATAATGAATAGGAATTTTTAATCAAAATATAAAAAAACCTGTGACTCAAAATAACTGTCATAAGGTTATAGCTAGGTACCATACATAAGGTTATAGCTAGGTACCATACATAAGGTTATAGCTAGGTACCATACATAAGGTTATAGCTAGGTACCATACATAAGGTTATAGCTAGGTACCATACATAAGGTTAGTTAACATACATAAGGTTATAGCTAGGTACCATACATAAGGTTAGTTAACATACATAAGGTTATAGCTAGGTACCATACATAAGGTTATAGCTACGTACCATACATAAGGTTATAGCTAGGTACCATACATAAGGTTAGGTAACATAGATGTACAGAAGGTTGATGTGTGATGGAAAGGCCCCGGGAACTGATATTTGGCCTGTAGTATGCTGGGATGTATGGCTACCAAGTTTGTTAAAATGAATGTCCTTGACCCACTTTCAAGGGGATATGGGGTCAAATGTCTTATAATTCTTCAAAAAACTTCTTATCAATAACCTAATGCCCATTGTACTCATATTTGACCTGTAGCATGCTTGAACGAAGGGCTACCAAGTTTGTTCAGATGACTGACCTGAATTTATTTTCATGGTCACACAGGTCAAATGTCTTAAAATCTTCAAGCAACTTCTTCTCAATAATGGATGAAAGACCAAGGGAAATGATATTTGGCCTGTTGTCTATGCTGGGATGAGGGGCTACCAAGTTTGTTAAAATATATGACCTTGACCAACTTGCAAGGTGACAGTCTTTCCAGGGAACTGATATTTGGCCTGTGGTCTATGCTGGGATGAGGGACTACTAAGTTTGTTAAAATATATGACCTTGACCTACTTGCAAGGTGACAGTCTTTCCAGGGAACTGATATTTGGCCTGTTGTCTATGCTGGGATGAGGGGCTACCAAGTTTGTTAAAATATATGACCTTGACCCACTTTCAAGATGACAGGGGTCAAATGTCTTATAATTCTTTAAAGAAATTCTTATCAATTTAACCTTAATGCCCAGTGAACTCATATTTGGTTCTGCTCAATAACCAAAATGCAGAGGGTACCAATATTTAACCTGTATAGTTCTTGGATGAAGGGCTACCAAGTTTGTTCAAATGACTGACCTTCGGTTGATCTACTTTGAAGGTCACAACAGTCAAATGTCTTAAAATGTTCCAAAGGTCCCAGGATAATGCTATTTTGCAAGTTCGTATGTGGAGATGAAGTTATACCAAGTTTGTTCATTGACCCTCTTACAAGGTAGGTCACAGGGGTCAAATTCAGTAATATCTTTAAACAATTTTGCAATTACCAACAAAAAAATATATATGGATAGTCAGATAACCGTTAGATGGGCTTCTTAATGTATGTATAGTTTTAACTTGATTTCTGGAATCTTTACCCGAGGGAGAAGATTCTGCCGAGTGTTCAGCACTGAGGTAGAATTTCTCTTACCCTGGTCACTTATTGAGTGTATCAACTGCTCATATGCAAAGTATAATGGTAATGATTTGCTGGTGAAATTCAGGGCTGTTTATATTATGCTGATGGATTGTTGAAGTGATGTCAAATGAATAAGGGAAAATATTAACCCCCCCCCCCCCTCAACGATCTCAAGTCTTTGGTAATAATATATAATAATACCCCCATACTGGAGGCCTATAGATGAAGATATAAGGGCATGACGGTTTCTTCAAGTGTCATGTAAATCAGTTTTAGAGGGATGTAAGGCTGATAGAGACATGTATTCTGGTTTACATTTACCTGTGACAACAGTTGTCAGAGTGTTTGGCTGTAGTTTGGACATCCCACCCAGTAACCAAACACTGTGGAATGTGATCAGCCTCAGTGATAAAGTAAGGTATCCATGTAGTACACACAGGACAAAACATCTTGGTTAGTACTCAGGAAGTCAATACAAAACTCCCAGAAATACAATAAATCCAGGGCTCCAACACATCTATAATCTCTAACTCATCGTATACATATATTTAATAGAACAGGGAAAAACACATTCCTATCGAGTGCCCCGACCAGGAATCGAACCTGGGTCTCCGGCGTGATAATCTACAGCTCTACCAATTGAGCCAAAGAAGCATGCTCCGTCAGCTGAGTGACAGAGACCGTATTTAACACTATGTACAAGCCACACCGACCCCTCCATCAGCTGAGTGACAGAGACCGTATTTAACACTATGTACAAGCCACACCGACCCACTCCTTTTACATATATATATATAGGTGAGCTTGGGGCCATGACATCAATGATTTCAATCTCAAGGTATTCATGTAGTTAGCCAGTTGGACCAACACCTCATCAGTAGTCTGTAACTGAAAGTATATATATATATATACATGTATATATGGAGTGTAAAAAAGTGGAGGAGGTCAGACCTGAAAATTTTAACCTCAGAGCTCCATGCAGAGCTAACATTACCAGCTGGTAATATATTCAGAGTTCTATATAGAGGTGTACTGATGGTCAGTCTGACAGAGTTCTATATAGAGGTGTACTGATGGTCAGTCCGACAGAGTTCTATATAGAGGTGTACTGATGGTCAGTCCGACAGAGTTCTATATAGAGGTGTACTGATGGTTACAGTCCGACAGAGTTCTATATAGAGGTGTACTGATGGTCAGTCCGACAGAGTTCTATATAGAGGTGTACTGATGGTCAGTCCGACAGAGTTCTATATAGAGGTGTACTGATGGTCAGTCCGACAGAGTTCTATATAGAGGTGTACTGATGGTCAGTCCGACAGAGTTCGATATAGAGGTGTACTGATGGTCAGTCCGACAGAGTTCTATATAGAGGTGTACTGATGGTCAGTCCGACAGAGTTCTATATAGAGGTGTACTGATGGTCAGTCCGACAGAGTTCTATATAGAGGTGTACTGATGGTCAGTGCGACAGAGTTCTATATAGAGGTGTACTGATGGTCAGTCCGACAGAGTTCTATATAGAGGTGTACGGATGGTCAGTCCGACAGAGTTCTATATAGAGGTGTACTGATGGTCAGTCCGACAGAGTTCTATATAGAGGTGTACTGATGGTCAGTCCGACAGAGTTCTATATAGAGGTGTACTGATGGTCAGTCCGACAGAGTTCTATATAGAGGTGTACTGATGGTCAGTCCGACAGAGTTCTATATAGAGGTGTACTGATGGTCAGTCCGACAGAGTTCTATATAGAGGTGTACTGATGGTCAGTCCGACAGAGTTCTATATAGAGGTGTACTGATGGTCAGTCCGTCAGAGTTCTATATAGAGGTGTACTGATGGTCAGTCCGACAGAGTTCTATATAGAGGTGTACTGATGGTCAGTCCGACAGAGTTCTATATAGAGGTGTACTGATGGTCAGTCCGTCAGAGTTCTATATAGAGGTGTACTGATGGTCAGTCCGACAGAGTTCTATATAGAGGTGTACTGATGGTCAGTCCGACAGAGTTCTATATAGAGGTGTACTGATGGTCAGTCCGACAGAGTTCTATATAGAGGTGTACTGATGGTCAGTCCGACAGGATCATTAATATTGTTACTAATGATTAACAAAATCCTTCTAATTCTTATCACAGTCAGTGGAATGTCATAATTAATCATTGGCAAGGTTTTATTTTGCAGCCTCTGGTACATTCATCATCTTTTATTGTGGTCTCCTCTTTCCAGCAAGAGACCATGTAATGACTTGTGATGATCTTTTTGAGCTTAAAAATCACACAGAAATAGTTAAAAATTCACGAAGCTGGTCGAAGATTTTAATTTATATAGATTAAATCAATATTACATGTACATATTATGCTCATATATACCATATCTTAAAGTGCACTCAGAGATACACATTTTTTAAGCCTAAAAATACATATTTAAAAGCACTTACAGGTTCAATAATCAATTCAAAGATTCCAACTAATGATCGATGATGACTTTTGATCAATTATACAACACCAGGAGCTAATTAAGAGGGTCGAGCTGACTATATAGAGGGAAAATGGCACTGGAGTCAGGCCTTGGACCAGAATCTTTAATGTCTAATGGTGTACCTTTCAATGATCAAGGCATGTCTCATGACCTATTGAGAACTCATTGATTTATACTTAGCATTATGATCAATACAAGTGTATACCGGTAGTGGTCTATTGAAAAAAAGGTTCGTTTTCAGACTGGTCCGATTGTGTATAAAAGTTTTTACCTGTCTATGCTTGGGCTATGGTCCAGTTTATAAATTTTCTATCTGTCCGGGCTAGGGCTAATATGGTCTACATTAATGTATATTTTCTGTCCGTCCCTGCTATAAGGCTATATAAGGTCTACAATGTATACATTTTCTGTCTGTCCATATGCTAGGGCTATATGGTCTACAATGTATAAATTTTATATCTGTCCATATGCTAGGGCTATATGGTCTACAAATTTTCTATCAGTCCGTGCTAGGGCTATGGTCTACAATGTATAAATTTTGTATCTGTCCATATGCTAGGGCTATATGGTCTACAATGTATAAATTTTATATCTGTCCATATGCTAGGGCTATATGGTCTACAATGTATAAATTTTCTATATGTCCATATGCTAGGGCTATATGGTCTACAAATTTTCTATCAGTCCGTGCTAAGGCTATATGGTCTACAAATTTTCTAACAGTCCGTGCTAAGGCTATGGTCTACAATATATATTTAGTTTGTATTTGCAATCAACTTGGATACCTCAGGTATACATTTATAATAGCTACTCCTAACAAACCTCGTACGATCATGACGAACTGTATTGTGAAATACTACCACCTACGTATACGTTTCTGTACGGCAGGATGGATCCGAAATGTTTACATATGTAAATGAGTGATTCAGACAGGCGTGTTAATACTGGAGTACTTTACGATATAGATCTGTATCTGTATGGAGGGGGGTAACGATGTCGTAATGAACATGTACTATCACTGTCTATAGATACTATTAGGATATATGTATATGTATTCATTGATAAAACTGAAGTTTGGTGTATATATATATACATTGAAAGGTGAAGGTGGATGTGTGGCTATCTTGTATGTTTGTGTAAACACTATAAACAGTGTGTCTGATATATATAACTAGTCCCTGTCCAGGTCTGTGACCTCAAACTAGAATGTGTACACCCAACTTTATATCTGTCGGTAAGTACAAGTTTGATATAGTCTAATTATGACTTCTACAGTTATAATACTTTGATAATTTCAAAACATTTATATCATACATTGGGGAATTTTATGTTGGATTTAGCAAAATATTTAAACAGCAAAAAAAAATTTGTTATGGACAGCACTTTGTAATAATCTGTATTTCCCAGCAATGTCAGCCTGACAGATCTATTTCATATTTATTGATATTAATATTTCTTTAATGACATTCACCACTGAAATTTCATAATAGGACTGTTCCAACCTCTGATTGAAAAGAGTTCAAATGTGTATTTGAGAGTGAATGAGTTGATAAACAGTGACATGTTAAGTACCACTGATTTTATACATCCAAAATGAAAGCTTCGTTCCCCAAAAAGTAGGTCAACTTGGTATATATATATATATCTAGATTAATTAAATCACTTTGTTTACCTATGTGCAATATACAATGTCATATTTAGTTTTTTTAACACAAAAAAATATGAAAACTATCAAGAAATGAGATTTTATAAGTTAATTTATGCCAACTCACTATTAACATATAGAAACTGACAGGACTCCCGGGGGCTATTATGACACAAATATTTTCTTTTTATGAATTACACTACACCATTTAGATACGTATTCAGCATTGTTAACATTTATTATTAGAGGAGTGTGCTAATCACTGATAATATTTAAGAATATTTTCAGTGTAGATGCTTTTATAACCCGTTCTCATGGAAATAATTAGAATTATCGTGGTTATTGTTTCCACGAAGGATGATCAGTATTTCATGTTGGGTAAAAGGTATAGGCATTAACCTTTAGCTGTATGAGTACATGTGTGTTTATGTTTTGGTGAGTTGGTGCAGGAATAGTTCGTCAGAATTACTGATTGATGCCTTTTCTTTCCAATTTCATAGATACCGGCTAAATAACATGTTTCATGTGTTCCATTTTGACTTTTTTCATCTGATCTAATCAGAAATGTTGGTACGTCATGGAAGTGTTCCATTTGAAATATAGTATAGCAGTACTAGTGCTACCTCAACATACATGTACATGCTGAACAAACAATATCCGGTTTGATGGGTACGCTCTTTTTATACCCAGCAAAACGGTCATACTTTGTCACCAAGCAATGGGCAAACTGAAATATTTATTTTGTCACATCCTTTAAACAGATATATACCAGTCAGCTGGAAGAGATATGACAATAAAATTTGTTTTGTTTTAATTTTTTTTAAAGCCTTTTAGCTTGCACTGTCAGGTTTGAAAAGTTTCCATTTAACCAATTAAGTCAATTTAATGTTACTGTTGTTTATAGGTCAGCCGTTGGTACATGTTGGTCATTGTCGATTTACTTTACTGACTAACTAGCTATAATATTATAATGATACGGAGCAGAAATGGCATTCGCAATCGCAGGTTATTTCCTTGAGTTTCTGTTTGAGTTCAAAAAGTGAAATTCTGTGGACATCTTTAATCGCTGCAGAAATAACCATGGAGCCACCACAACTCAAGCGTAGATAATAAGAGAACAAATATATGTAAGTGTAGGCCCATTTATAAACAAGACCTCCTGATCGGCTATCACAGCTACACGAATCAGCAGCCACGGTATCTATTGATACGCGACATGTTATCTCCTTGGCCGCACTTGGAAAGGCTCCTCCACTTATACATGTTCTGATCATGATATCGTAGAGAACAGAGTCTATTTCCACACTATCAGTCAAACTGAGAGGCCAAAGAAACAAAACATTCATGTATGATAATGTATGTACTAAATCGATGAAGAGGCTGTGGTGGTCAATTATAGTGGTTGTTGGTTAATGTGTCTAAATATTCTACTACCACTATAGCCTTCCCATCCTTGATATCCAGGCGTTACGCTTCCTCTATTACACCCCTGGAATATATGTCATGGCAAAACTGAAGGCATCCTCCAGCTCTGAGTTAGCTCAGGTAAAAAAACCTAGCCACTTGGCTGCATGCCTGTCCTTTGAAGATCACTAAAGCACTGTGACCAACTTCAAAGCCTGTCAATATTTACCATAATGTGACCATGAGATTCTTTTGATGAACATCAAAATGTGAACCAGTCTTTCCCAACAACAAGGTGGCCCACATGGAGCCTTCATTTTTGCCATGACATATTCCAGGGGTGTAGAGAGTGTATACTTAGGTGAGTGTCACCCCAAGACATCGAAGATGTCACTAAGCCTTCCATCTCTGGGTACAATATGGGTTCGGGACCTATACAATTTACATCTCTGGGTACAATATGGGTTCGGGACCTACACAATTTATATCTCTGGGTACAATATGGGTTCGGGACCTACACAATTTACATCTCTGGGTACAATATGGGTTCGGGACCTATACAATTTACATCTCTGGGTACAATATGGGTTCGGGACCTACACAATTTACATCTCTGGGTACAATATGGGTTCGGGACCTACACAATTTACATCTCTGGGTACAATATGGGTTCGGGACCTACACAATTTACATCTCTGGGTACAATATGGGTTCGGGACCTACACAATTTACATCTCTGGGTACAATATGGGTTCGGGACCTACACAATTTACATCTCTGGGTACAATATATGGGTTCGGGACCTACACAATTTACATCTCTGGGTACAATATGGGTTCGGGACCTATACAATTTACATCTCTGGGTACAATATGGGTTCGGGAACTATACAATTTACATCTCTGGGTACAATATGGGTTCGGGACCTATACAATTTACATCTCTGGGTACAATATGGGTTCGGGAACTATACAATTTACATCTCTTGGTACAATATGGGTTCGGGACCTATACAATTTACATCTCTGGGTACAATATGGGTTCGGGAACTATACAATTTACATCTCTGAGTACAATATGGGTTCGGGACCTATACAATTTACATCTCTTGGTACAATATGGGTTCGGCACCTATACAATTTACATCTCTGGGAATGGTGGCTTTCTTCCTCTACTAAAACCAGCTGGCTATCCTTAATTGATCTGTACCATGTACAATAAAACCCTACTTACTGGAACTGTCGGGGACCTGAACATATACAGTAAAACCCTACTTACTGGAACTGTTGGGGACCTGAACATATACAGTAAAACCCTACTTACTGGAACTGTTGGGAACCTGAACATATACAGTAAAACCCTACTTACTGGAACTGTTGGGGACCTGAACATTATACAGTAAAACCCTACTTACTGGAACTGTTGGGGACCTGATCATATACAGTAAAACCCTACTTACTGGAACTGTTGGGGACCTGAACATATACAGTAAAACCCTACTTACTGGAACTGTTGGGGACCTGAACATATACAGTAAAACCCTACTTACTGGAACTGGTTGGGACCTGATCATATACAGTAAAACCCTACTTACTGGTACTGTTGGGGACCTGAACATATACAGTAAAACCCTACTTACTGGAACTGTCGGGGACCTGAACATATACAGTAAAACCCTACTTACTGGAACTGTCGGGGACCTGAACATATACAGTAAAACCGTACTTACTGTAACTGTTGGGGACCTGAACATATACAGTAAAACCCTACTTACTGGAACTGTTGGGGACCTGAACATATACAGTAAAACCGTACATACTGGAACTGTTGGGGACCTGAACATATACAGTAAAACCCTACTTACTGGAACTGTTGGGGACCTGAACATATACAGTAAAACCCTACTTACTGGAACTGTCGGGGACCTGAACTTATACAGTAAAACCCTACTTACTGTAACTGTTGGGGACCTGATCATATACAGTGAAACCCTACTTACTGGAACTGTTGGGGACCTGATCATATACAGTAAAACCGTACTTACTGGAACTGTTGGGGACCTGAACATATACAGTAAAACCCTACTTACTGGAACTGTCGGGGACCTGAACATATACAGTAAAACCCTAGCTACTTACTGGAACTGTCGGGGACCTGAACATATACAGTAAAACCCTACGTACTGGAACTGTCGGGGACCTGAACATATACAGTAAAACCCTACTTACTGGAACTGTTGGGGACCTGAACATATACAGTAAAACCCTACTTACTGGAACTGGTTGGGACCTGAACATATACAGTAAAACCCTACGTACTGGAACTGTCGGGGACCTGAACATATACAGTAAAACCCTACTTACTGGAACTGTTGGGGACCTGAACATCTACAGTAAAACCCTACTTACTGGAACTGGTTGGGACCTGAACATATACAGTAAAACCGTACTTACTGTAACTGTTGGGGACCTGAACATATACAGTAAAACCCTACTTACTGGAACTGTTAGGGACCTGAACTTATACAGTAAAACCCTACTTACTGTAACTGTTGGGGACCTGATCATATACAGTAAAACCCTACTTACTGGAACTGTTGGGGACCTGAACATATACAGTAAAACCCTACTTACTGGAACTGTTGGGGACCTGAACATATTCAGTAAAACCCTACGTACTGGAACTGTTGGGGACCTGAACATATACAGTAAAACCCTACTTACTGGAACTGTTGGGAACCTTAACATATACAGTAAAACCCTACTTACTGGAACTGTTGGGAACCTTAACATATTCAGTAAAACCGTACTTACTGGAACTGTTGGGGACCTGAACATATACAGTAAAACTCTACTTACTGGAACTGTTGGGGACCTGAACATATACAGTAAAACCCTACTTACTGGAACTGTTGGGGACCTGATCATATACAGTAAAACCCTACTTACTGGAACTGTTGGGGACCTGAACATATACAGTAAAACCGTACTTACTGGAACTGGTTGGGACCTGAACATATACAGTAAAACCCTACGTACTGGAACTGTCGGGGACCTGAACATATACAGTAAAACCCTACTTACTGGAACTGTTGGGGACCTGAACATCTACAGTAAAACCGTACATACTGGAACTGTTGGGGACCTGAACATTATACAGTAAAACCCTACTTACTGGAACTGTTGGGGACCTGAACATATACAGTAAAACCCTACTTACTGGAACTGTTGGGGACCTGAACATATACAGTAAAACCCTACTTACTGGAACTGGTTGGGACCTGATCATATACAGTAAAACCCTACTTACTGGAACTGTCGGGGACCTGAACTTATACAGTAAAACCCTACTTACTGTAACTGTCCGGGACCTGATCATATACAGTGAAACCCTACTTACTGGAACTGTTGGGGACCTGATCATATACAGTAAAACCGTACTTACTGGAACTGTTGGGGACCTGAACATATACAGTAAAACCCTACTTACTGGAACTGTCGGGGACCTGAACATATACAGTAAAACCCTAGCTACTTACTGGAACTGTCGGGGACCTGAACATATACAGTAAAACCCTACGTACTGGAACTGTCGGGGACCTGAACATATACAGTAAAACCCTACTTACTGGAACTGTTGGGGACCTGAACATATACAGTAAAACCCTACTTACTGGAACTGGTTGGGACCTGAACATATACAGTAAAACCCTACGTACTGGAACTGTCGGGGACCTGAACATATACAGTAAAACCCTACTTACTGGAACTGTTGGGGACCTGAACATCTACAGTAAAACCCTACTTACTGGAACTGGTTGGGACCTGAACATATACAGTAAAACCGTACTTACTGTAACTGTTGGGGACCTGAACATATACAGTAAAACCCTACTTACTGGAACTGTTAGGGACCTGAACTTATACAGTAAAACCCTACTTACTGTAACTGTTGGGGACCTGATCATATACAGTAAAACCGTACTTACTGTAACTGTTGGGGACCTGATCATATACAGTAAAACTCTACTTACTGGAACTGTTGGGAACCTTAACATATTCAGTAAAACCGTACTTACTGGAACTGTTGGGGACCTGATCATATACAGTAAAACCCTACTTACTGGAACTGTTGGGGACCTGATCATATACAGTAAAACCGTACTTACTGGAACTGTTGGGGACCTGAACATATACAGTAAAACCCTACTTACTGGAACTGTTGGGGACCTGAACATATACAGTAAAACTCTACTTACTGGAACTGTTGGGGACCTGAACATATACAGTAAAACCCTACTTACTGGAACTGTTGGGGACCTGATCATATACAGTAAAACCCTACTTACTGGAACTGTTGGGGACCTGAACATATACAGTAAAACCGTACTTACTGGAACTGGTTGGGACCTGAACATATACAGTAAAACCCTACGTACTGGAACTGTCGGGGACCTGAACATATACAGTAAAACCCTACTTACTGGAACTGTTGAGGACCTGAACATCTACAGTAAAACCCTACTTACTGGAACTGTCGGGGACCTGAACATATGCAGTAAAACCGTACTTACTGTAACTGTTGGGGACCTGAACATATACAGTAAAACCCTACTTACTGGAACTGTTAGGGACCTGAACTTATACAGTAAAACCCTACTTACTGTAACTGTTGGGGACCTGATCATATACAGTAAAACCCTACTTACTGGAACTGTTGGGGACCTGAACATATACAGTAAAACCCTACTTACTGGAACTGTTGGGGACCTGAACATATTCAGTAAAACCGTACTTACTGGAACTGGTTGGGACCTGAACATATACAGTAAAACCCTACTTACTGGAACTGTTGGGGACCTGAACATATACAGTAAAACCCTACTTACTGGAACTGTTGGGGACCTGAACATCTACAGTAAAACCCTACTTACTGGAACTGTTGGGGACCTGAACATATACAGTAAAACCCTACTTACTGGAACTGTTGGGGACCTGAACATATACAGTAAAACCCTACTTACTGGAACTGTTGGGGACCTGAACATATTCAGTAAAACCCTACTTACTGGAACTGTTGGGGACCTGATCATATACAGTAAAACCGTACATACTGGAACTGTTGGGGACCTGAACATATACAGTAAAACCCTACTTACTGGAACTGGTTGGGACCTGATCATATACAGTAAAACCCTACTTACTGGTACTGTTGGGGACCTGAACATATACAGTAAAACCCTACTTACTGGAACTGTTGGGGACCTGAACATATTCAGTAAAACCCTACGTACTGGAACTGTTGGGGACCTGAACATATACAGTAAAACCCTACGTACTGGAACTGTTGGGGACCTGAACATATACAGTAAAACCCTACGTACTGGAACTGTTGGGGACCTGAACATATACAGTAAAACTCTACTTACTGGAACTGTTTGGGACCTGAACATATACAGTAAAACCCTACGTACTGGAACTGTTGGGGACCTGAACATATACAGTAAAACCCTACGTACTGGAACTGTTGGGGACCTGAACATATACAGTAAAACTCTACTTACTGGAACTGTTGGGGACCTGAACATATTCAGTAAAACCGTACTTACTGGAACTGTTGGGGACCTGAACATATACAGTAAAACCCTACGTACTGGAACTGTTGGGGACCTGAACATATACAGTAAAACTCTACTTACTGGAACTGTTGGGGACCTGAACATATTCAGTAAAACCGTACTTACTGGAACTGTTGGGGACCTGAACATCTACAGTAAAACCCTACTTACTGGAACTGTTGGGGACCTGAACATATACAGTAAAACCCTACTTACTGGAACTGTTGGGGACCTGAACATATACAGTAAAACCCTACTTACTGGAACTGTTGGGGACCTGAACATATTCAGTAAAACCCTACTTACTGGAACTGTTGGGGACCTGATCACATACAGTAAAACCGTACATACTGGAACTGTTGGGGACCTGAACATATACAGTAAAACCCTACTTACTGGAACTGTTGGGGACCTGATCATATACAGTAAAACCCTACTTACTGGAACTGTTGGGGACCTGAACTTATACAGTAAAACCCTACTTTACTCGAACTGTTGGGGACCTGATCAACAGTTCAAGGAATACATGGTACTCGAGTAATCCAATTAAGGCTGGTTGAATATGTACGAACTTCACTCTAGTTGGAATCAAACAAACTGTTCGATGAATGAGGAGTATTCTAGTAACCCGGGTGATTTCCGGTAAGTGGGGTTATACTGTAGTTATTAATAGGATGCTGTTAAAAAAAAAAATCAATGAAAACAAAGGCTGTTTTAGGTTTGGTTTATTTTGTTTAATGTCCTATTAGCAGCCAGGGTCATTTAAGGACGTGCAAGGTTTTGGAGGTGGAGGAAAGCAGAAGTACTCTGAATTAAAACCATGTGGGTTTTGAACTTGCAACCCAGATTTGGAGGGCTAGTGGTAGAATGTTTCCTTAGCCTGTCTGCAAGCCATTTAACCATCCAGATGAGGAATGGAGAGGGTGTTTATTACAACAAATATGGTACCCATGAGGTACAAAGAGACTGATGAGGGGTGGGGAGGGTGCTTATTACAACAATTATGGCACCCATGAGGTACAGAGAGACTGATGAGGGGTGGGGAGGGTGCTTATTACAACAAATATTATACCTAATGGCATGAGGTACAAAGAGACTGATATTTAAGTATTAAATTACTAAGACAACTCCATTGGAAGTTGTACATGCCATTGTTTACAAAAAGTCCTCTTCATAAAGCTAAACAGTGAGTGAGCGCTAACAAATATTACTTCCTTTTAAGGGTCACTAGAGTGTTCATGTCATTGTGTATATATATACAGTATTGGCTAATAAACATCCCAAAATGGAGGTCAATATTTGTGACACTTGCCTGGAAATGAGGAGCTTTAAATCTGTGTAAGTACGTATTTGCCCTTCAGGACATGAGTATTACCTAAACTCTTCCAAATCAAAGGTTGGAATAGTTGGACATAATTATGATATTTCAGGGTAAATGTTAACTTCTTTGCCCTCTTTATAAAACACGTTTAAACCCTCCCAAATTCAGTGGTTTTATTAGTTATTATGACAACTTATTTTTGGTCTCAACTTTAATTTTTTTTTTTTTTTTAGATTTTTTTAGTTTCTCACAAAAACTTAAGTCATGTGCATTAAACGATACTATAAATAGTACTGTAAACTCCACATTTCAAGAAGTTGGATTTAACAATCTTCCGCATTTCACAAACTCTTAAAATATCCCCTATTGCCTAGCCTCCATATATAACCCTATGTACTTTATACCTGTATTTACAAAGTAAAAATTCCCATGTTGTATGAAGTGGTTTGGGGATCCCCGTGGGGGAATTTATTTGTTTGTACTATTTATTTTTGACGATTGTTAACCCCTCCCTGTATAGATTGCTGCAAAAACATGTCACTGTTCATACAGGAAACGATATATTTGATTTATACAGTACATTCCTCTTTATATCATGTTGCATTTTGTCAGACAAAAGCATGATATTAACAGGAATATGACATTAAGAGAAACATGTTTTTTCACTGAATATCTAGTTCACTTCAAATCTCCATAACTAAAAGTAAGCTATTTAATGTATACATATGACGATGTTTCAATATATACAGACCCGTACACGTTCGCTGTTCCACTTTAAGCGTACCGTTTGCGTAGCATTTCCGTAGCACTTCCGTACCATTACCGTAGCATTTCCGTACCGTTTGCGTAGCATTTCCGTAGCATTACCGTAGCATTTGCGTCGCACTACCGTAGCATTACCGTAGCATTTGCGTCGCACTACCGTACCATTTCTGTAGCACTAGCGTCATTTACAAAGCGTTCGCGAAACGTTCGGTTGGAAATTTTACGGAATAAATCTGACGAAACGAATAGTTCATGTTTTTATAAGCTGCATAAACTCAGAATTTTGTAAATAATCTCAGTCTCAAAAATTTACAAAACAAAAAACAAGGCATTTATCAATATGTATGAATCTGACTAAATTTAACATTAAATAAAATAAAATAAAAATATCAAGGTCATATGCCCCAGCCAGTCGGACAACATCGGGCCTCTCCGGCAAGCTCGGAAGAGAATACCCGAGGTGTTCCGACTGATGCCCATGGCTACCTGTCAGCGTACGTCAGGTCTCTATGACGGAAAAATTTAATACATGTTATAATATTACCGATATTTGATATTGTTCCCAATTACTTTTAAGGCATGTCTGTTTGTTTCACTCTCATACCATTATCTTAATGGCAAAGCAAACATTAAAAAACAATCGTACGCATGTGTACACGCTGGATCTCAACATTCGATTTCAGCACACGTTTCCCAATGCATTATGGGTATTTCGTTTCGTTTGTATGTGTGATTATGTGGATCCGTTTTTATAAAAATCCGTAAATGTGATCGACCGTTTGCAAGCGTCTACCGTAGCATTTCCGTACCGTTTGTGTAGCATTTCCGTACCATTTGAGTAGCACTTCCGTACCGTTCGCGTAGCATTTCTGTAGCATTTCCGTACCGTTTGCGTAGAATTTCCGTATCATTTGAGTAGCATTTCCGAAGCACTTCCGTACCGTTTGCGTCTAAGATGGAACAGCGAACGTGTACGGGTCTGTAGATAACATTATTTCAATCAAAAATCAATTTTATAGTTATATCTGAAATCAATGGAAATGCCATAATTTTTTTAATATTTGATGTGGTTGGTTACAAAAACATGATATTAAGAGGAATTTACCTCAAAATACATGATATTAACCAAATAAAATTACATAGATTATATAGAGATAAAAATGATGCTTGGGAAAAACATGATAAAAAGAGGAATGTGATATCAACAGGGGTGATATTAAGTGGAGTCCACTGTATAAACAAATCACCCAACTTTGTTTGATGTTCATATAGGGCTACAATCGAAAATAGAAATCGCCATTGTATACAGAATACCTCCGAATTCATCAAGTACATGCCTACCTGTCAAGCTTCCCTCATTTTGACCAAAATTTACCCTGCATTTAAGTCCAAGCTCACAGAAATTAAAAATCTACATCCTGTGGTCAAATGAGATCCTATAGTTACTGCAGGGTGTGTGTAAAGAACACAATTGGTGTGTCTGGATCAAATGAATACTTTGTGAAGTTATTTTGATATATAATAAGGGAAAGACAAATTGAGCAATGCAGTTTCAGTCGCATTTCCCACACTTTCTCCCTCATTGGAAATGTGGAAAGTAGGAGATCTCCCTCATTGGAGGTTTCAGAGGTTGACACCTATGTACATTATTGAAAAATCAGTTACCAATTGAAAGAGCTTTCAATACTGGCACTTTTAGTCCCAAACCTTTAATTCTGACAGAGAGATTTATTGTAAAAGTTTAGATTGTTCAGAAACTTAGGATAATTAAGGACTCTGGTAAAAAACCGACTGGTAAACATAACAAAAGGTAGGCTGAGACCTATATTAACCGGCTGGTAAACATAACAAAAGGTAGGCTGAGACCTATATAAACCGACTGGTAAACATAACAAAAGGTAGGCTGAGACCTATATAAACCGGCTGGTAAACATTACAAAAGGTAGGCTGAGACCTATATAAACTGGCTGGTAAACATAACAAAAGGTAGGCTGAGACCTATATAAACCGGCTGGTAAACATAACAAAAGGTAGGCTGAGACCTATATAAACTGGCTGGTAAACATAACAAAAGGTAGGCTGAGACCTATATAAACCGGCTGGTAAACATAACAAAAGGTAGGCTGAGACCTATATAAACCTGCTGGTAAACATAACAAAAGGTAGGCTGAGACCTATATAAACCGACTGGTAAACATAACAAAAGGTAGGCTGAGACCTATATAAACCGACTGGTAAACATAACAAAAGGTAGGCTGAGACCTATATAAACCGACTGGCAAACATAACAAAAGGTAGGCTGAGACCTATATAAACCGGCTGGCAAACATAACAAAAGGTAGGCTGAGACCTATATAAACCGGCTGGTAAACATAACAAAAGGTAGGCTGAGACCTATATAAACCGGCTGGTAAACATAACAAAAGGTAGGCTGAGACCTATATAAACCGGCTGGTAAACATAACAAAAGGTAGGCTGAGACCTATATAAACCGACTGGTAAACATAACAAAAGGTAGGCTGAGACCTATATAAACCGACTGGTAAACATAACAAAAGGTAGGCTGAGGCCTATATAAACCGACTGGTAAACATAACAAAAGGTAGGCTGAGACCTATACAAACCGGCTGGTAAACATAACAAAAGGTAGGCTGAGACCTATATAAACCGACTGGTAAACATAACAAAAGGTAGGCTGAGACCTATATAAACCGACTGGTAAACATAATAAAAGGTAGGCTGAGACCTATATAAACCGGCTGGTAAACATAACAAAAGGTAGGCTGAGACCTATATAAACCGGCTGGTAAACATAACAAAAGGTAGGCTGAGACCTATATAAATACAATACTAATTGATTTTATAAACTATTTTGTAAAAAAGACACTTATACAAAATAAATTCAACTTAACACTATGTGAACTATGGCTAATTAAGTCATGATAATGTGTGTTTTGCTGCTTGAGTGAACACTTAAATTAATGTGTTTGTATTGTTATACAGCTAGGTGAGCTTTAAACTGGTGTCGTGATTTACGAAGTCCGGATTATACATTATTATGGTTTGACTGACTTGTTAAAAAGCGGAGTTTACTGTATATTTATAGGAAAAAAAAACTGAAATTATTTGTTAAAGAAGCAATGCATACAAGGCAGCCATCGCTAATGGTCAGATTTTCATGTTGGAATTAAAATGTTTTTTTTTCGATCCCAATATTACTCTGGGGCATCACAGGTCATCTATGAAAACCCAATCATGAAAACTCATCACAATTAATTCAAGGAAATATGATTACCTATATAGTGATGTCAGACTGGGTTTTATTGGTCAGGGATAACACTTTAATTAACCAATAGAGCATCAAACAGCATGAAAACTCTCCAGTTTATGGAGCATTATATATATAACCAGCATGAAAAGTCGGGAACTCTCCTGAATTTATGACTTCCACCCACTGATGCCTTGGTAAAAAAACACTTTTGGGCTTGATGATCTAGTGTCCCAAATATTTATTTGCATACTGATGTCATTTACGATCCAATAAAATAAAAACACAAATCGAATGAGATGATGTTGCATCATAGATTTTTAGCGTAGTGCTAGGTGGCCAAGTGGTTAAGGTGTCCCGACATTCTACCACTAGCCCTCCACCTCTGGGTTGCCAGTTCAAAACCAATGTAGGGCGTGCGCAGTTCCCAGGTACTGACCGTAGGCCGGTGGTTTTTCTCCTGGTACTCCAGCTTTCCTCCACCTCCAAACCCTGGCACATCCTTAAATGACCCTGGCTGTTATAGTACTTAAGTAGGATGTAAAAGTTTGTATGAAAATTATTTTCAATTTGGTAATGACTAACTTTATTAAATGGCTGTAGTTCCAACACAAACTGGAAATAAATGATTGAAATTTAATATAATTAATTGGGGGTTTCATTTGTACCAAACAAGTTATACTATAGGATTCCAGAATTCACAGAATCCTGTATAAATATAATGTGTCAATTTCACAGAATCCTGTTATATAATGTGTCAATTTCACAGAATCATGTATAAGTATAATGTGTCAATTTCACAGAAATCTGTTTTATATTGTGTCTGAATGAGCCATAAGGTTCAAGGTAATAAAGAACTGAACTGAATTGAATGCGTTTTCCTTGACTGGTGTCTGCATTAGAAATAAAAGCGACGATGGATTTTCTGTGGTGTGGATGGTCACTATATACAGTGTGGCTGTATTGTAGGTGGGGTATATTGATCCCTGACCAGCGGTCAGTTAAACACCAATGTGATCATGGCTGATCACTGACCAGTCCACTTGAGCTCCTGCACCCAAAAATGATAAGCTGTCTCTTTCAGATTATAGCCTTAACATGATAATTTGTTTCTCTCTGTTAGCTTATTTTAGCCTTAATATTTCGTTAATAAAGAACCAAGTTTTTGTAGGTCATTTGGTTTTGATAGGAAGTCATGATCATCAATACTGTACGTTTTTAAGATGAAGAAATCAAACAGGTAATTTTCATTCAAATCATGGCATTGCCAATAATTTTCTTCTTTTTCTTTTAGTTTTATCTATTTAATGAATAAATACAAACATTCAGAGATATTTATTGAAGTCAATAAGTGGAAATATTCAGAGATAGTTTACAATGTCAGCAAGATCGGGGGTTATGTAATGGGTGTACGTATAGCGGGTCTGCCAATTGTAATTTGTCTGTTAAACATGTAGTTAATATTACAAGATCAATCAAAGATTTAAATGAACCAATTCAACAACATAATTATGATTTAACTGTTTGAAAGCCTTAAAGATTAATTACCTGCTAGGACGAACTTAACTCTTTCCAAACCGTTGTCGTATACAGACGACAAAAAAGCGTGACGTCTCCTCCCCGTTGTCGTATACAGATGACAAAAAAAACGTGACGTCTCCTCCCTGTTGTCGTATACAAACGTTAACGACAAGCTACTTGACATTACTTTCCATACTTTTTGATTATCTGGGTATGGCAGCCGACAGATGAGTCGACTAACAACATTTTACACAAAATCAACTGCTTCAGTTTATAACAAATAATTTGATAGGCGTAAAGTACACATTTTCTGTCATGTGACCCATTTACATATGTAGATTGAATTTCCCGCGAGAAACTGCGAAGGGTCATCACCAATGTAAACATCATGGCGACGAATGCTGTAGCTAAACATAGCGTTACCAAATCTGACGAACATATTTGCTGCGAAAATAAAGCTCTGTATGTCTTCTAACTTTAGAAGAACCGAAAAGAGCATTGGTTTACATTTATCTGCATTATTTCAGCATAAGTCTTCTAACTTTAGAAGAACCGAAAAGAGCATTGGTTTACATTTATCTGCATTATTTCGGCATAATGTCCACTACGCAAACACAACAAAGAACCATCATTTTGGCCGAAACGTCTGGGGGTGAGCCTAATAATGACTTCTGGTACGGAATTCGGACCGGAATCACAGTACGGAAAGAGTTAAGCAGAACCTAACTGATATGACCAAACTTCAGATTGATAGAAAAATGGTACTATTGATACTGAATTATTGTGAAAAGAAATTAACTCTGATAATTTTGATAACATGGATAGACCCATACCAAAAAAAGGTACAAAAAAGTTACATTTTTATAGGTACAAAAAAGTCATAACTTTTTTATGCTAGATTGGAACCCTATCAGAAAAGAGGTTTCAATCTAGCACTAAAAAGTTACAAAAAAGGTACAAAAAAGTTATACTCAACACATTTGTTCAGTTAAATAATCACTTTATTGTCAAAGAAAAAGGTACAAAAAAGGTATGCTTTTTCAAAGGTATTAAAAAGGTACAAAAAAGGGTGTGTTCTCCGAACGCCAACATTTTTTTTAACAATAGGTAGGTGTTGTTTTTGAGAACAATGGGAAGTCAATTATATACTGTTTCATATAAACTGCCCTTTTCATCTTACCTGCGATTTACCTGTGAACTCACCTTACCTGAGATTTAACTGTGGACAGTCAGCACTACAGATGCATTAAATTATACATTTTTTTTTTCAAAAATACAAGGATACAGATATAAAATAAAAAAAAGAAAATTAACAAATGAGTAATCAGCACTTAATTGTAAATAAAATACAACCCAGAGATAACTATATATTGAAGAAATAAAGAGAAATATAGAAAAGTATTCAATAAAGTAATTAGTCTTACATTGTTAGAAAGTTTTAGTTATCTAGGAATTCTGTTGATATATAATAGAAAATTCTTGACAACACAAGAGGAAATAGCTGAACAAAGTTGAAAAACTTTATTTGGAATTATGAATGTTTTTAAAAGTAAATATTTCAATTTCGAAACCCAACTTAGGTTTTTTGTACACTTTTGCAAATAGTATTTTAAATTATGGATCTGAAGTGGGGGGGGTTTCATTAAGCACCTATGTTGCAACCCTTATTGTAATAAATTGCTTAATGTAATAATTATTACATTAAGGTTAACCTTATTGTAATAAATTAAAAATTATTACATTAAGCGACGCTTATTGTAATAAAAAAAATATTATTACAATAAGCGTCGACATTATGCATAATTGTAATAAAAATAATTTTACATTTCTTGAAAACTTGTCCTTGCTTAGAGAATGTATAGATCTACATAAAGATAAAATTCTAGTGTGAAAAGTTAAAATTGTCTGCACTTATCTCATAACTTCAACAAATTGATGATGTTAAATTCTGCGCTAAGCTGATTTTGTAAACTTGCAAGAGGAATGTAACCAGCCCCCCCCCCCCCTTTTTTTTTTGAAGTCGAGAAAAACGAGACCAAGGTTTTGCGGCTGAGACCGAGACAGACACTGAGTCAACATTTGCGCAAGTCTGCCTTTCACAGTGTTATAATTATCCAATTGAATTGAAACTTGGTCAAACTATCATATTATAAGATGAAAATATGTAAAATGTTTTTGTATTTTAGGGCAAACACATTGAGAATTTGCATTTTAGTCATCTTTTTTAAGTGTTACTGATATCTGATTGATTTGAAACTTAGAACAGTTACTGAAATCGTCACACTAAACACCTTACTGGGATTTGGTATAAATTTCTTTTCAGATTCTGCCGTTTTGTGACGAAAACATGGGCATTTTGAGAATTTGTGTTATAGTCCACTTTTCATAGTGATATTGATTTCCAATTGAATTGAAACTTTGCGTAATTAATGAAATCATTGTACTGAACACCTTACTTAAATTGTAAGGAGATGAATGCGCAGGTTCTGCTGTTTGTTGAGAATTCACGTTACCGTCCCCTTTTTATATTGTTATTGATATGTAATACTGATATTGTAATAAAATTCTTAGTGAAACATTTATTACATTAAGGTTAACCTTATCGTAATAAATTCTTAGTGGAACATTAATTGCATTAAGGTTACCCTTATTGTAATAAAGTTATTACATTAAAGTTACCCTTATTGCAATAAAATTATTACATTAAGGTTAACCTTATTGTAATAAAATTATTACATTAAGGTTAACCTTATTGTAATAAAATTATTACATTAAGGTTAACCTTATTGTAATAAATTGCTTAATGTAATAATTATTACATTAAGGTTTACCTTATTGTAATAAATTAAAAATTATTACATTAAGCGACGCTTATTGTAATAGAAAAAATATTATTACAATAAGCGTCGACATTATGCATAATTGTAATAAAAATAATTTTACATTTCTTGAAAACTTGTCCTTGCTTAGAGAATGTATAGATCTACATAAAGATAAAATTCTAGTGTGAAAAGTTAAAATTGTCTGCACTTATCTCATAACTTCAACAAATTGATGATGTTAAATTCTGCGCTAAGCTGATTTTGTAAACTTGCAAGAGGAATGTAACCAGCCCCCCCCCCCTTTTTTTTGAAGTCGAGAAAAACGAGACCAAGGTTTTGCGGCTGAGACCGAGACAGACACTGAGTCAACATTTGCATTTTAGTCATCTTTTTTAAGTGTTACTGATATCTGATTGATTTGAAACTTAGAACAGTTACTGAAATCGTCACACTGAACACCTTACTGGGATTTGGTATAAATTTCTTTTCAGATTCTGCCGTTTTGTGACGAAAACATGGGCATTTTGAGAATTTGTGTTATAGTCCACTTTTCATAGTGATATTGATTTCCAATTGAATTGAAACTTTGCGTAATTAATGAAATCATTGTACTGAACACCTTACTTAAATTGTAAGGAGATGAATGCGCAGGTTCTGCTGTTTGTTGAGAATTCACGTTACCGTCCCCTTTTTATATTGTTATTGATATGTAATACTGATATTGTAATAAAATTCTTAGTGAAACATTTATTACATTAAGGTTAACCTTATCGTAATAAATTCTTAGTGGAACATTAATTACATTAAGGTTAATCTTATTGTAATAAAGTTCTTAGTGAAATATTTATTGCATTAAGGTTACCCTTATTGTAATAAAGTTATTACATTAAGGTTAACCTTATTGTAATGAAGTTCTTAGTGAAATATTTATTACATTAAGGTAACCCTTATTGTAATAAATTTATTACATTAAGGTTAACCTTATTGTAATAAAATTATTACATTAAGGTTAACCTTATTGTAATAAAGTTTTTATTGAAATATTTATTTCATTAAGGTAACGTATTGTAATAAAATTATTACATTAAGGTTAACCTTATTGTAATAAAATTATTACATTAAGGTTAACCTTATTGTAATAAAGTTCTTAGTGAAATATTTATTACATTAAGGTTACCCTTATTGTAATAAAATTATTACATTAAGGTTAACCTTATTGTAATAAAATTATTACATTAAGGTTAACCTTATTGTAATAAAATTCTTAGTGGAACATTAATTGCATTAAGGTTAATCTTATTGTAATAAAGTTCTTAGTGAAATATTTATTGCATTAAGGTTACCCTTATTGTAATAAAGTTATTACATTAAGGTTACCCTTATTGTAATAAAATTATTACATTAATGTTAACCTTATTGTAATAAAATTATTACATTAAGGTTAACCTTATTGTAATAAAATTCTTAGTGGAACATTAATTACATTAAGGTTACCCTTATTGTAATAAAGTTCTTAGTGAAATATTTATTGCATTAAGGTTACCCTTATTGTAATAAAGTTATTACATTAAAGTTACCCTTATTGCAATAAAATTATTACATTAAGGTTAACCTTATTGTAATAAAATTATTACATTAAGGTTAACCTTATTGTAATAAAATTATTACATTAAGGTTAACCTTATTGTAATAAAATTCTTAGTGAAATATTTATTGCATTGAGGTTACCCTTATTGTAATAATGTTATTACATTAAGGTTACCATTATTGTAATAAAATTATTACATTAAGGTTAATCTTATTGTAATAAAGTTCTTAGTGAAATATTTATTGCATTGAGGTTACCCTTATTGTAATAAAGGTATTACATTAAGGTTAACCTTATTGTAATAAAATTATTACATTAAGGTTAACCTTATTGTAATAAAGTTCTTAGTGAAATATTTATTACATTAAGGTTACCCTTATTGTAATAAAATTATTACATTAAGGTTAACCTTATTGTAATAAAATTCTTAGTGGAACATTAATTGCATTAAGGTTAATCTTATTGTAATAAAGTTCTTAGTGAAATATTTATTACATTAAGGTTAACCTTATTGTAATAAAATTATTACATTAAGGTTAACCTTATTGTAATAAAATTCTTAGTGGAACATTAATTGCATTAAGGTTAATCTTATTGTAATAAAGTTCTTAGTGAAATATTTATTGCATTAAGGTTACCCTTATTGTAATAAAGTTATTACATTAAGGTTACCCTTATTGTAATAAAATTATTACATTAATGTTAACCTTATTGTAATAAAATTATTACATTAAGGTTAACCTTATTGTAATAAAATTCTTAGTGGAACATTAATTACATTAAGGTTACCCTTATTGTAATAAAGTTCTTAGTGAAATATTTATTGCATTAAGGTTACCCTTATTGTAATAAAGTTATTACATTAAAGTTACCCTGATTGCAATAAAATTATTACATTAAGGTTAACCTTATTGTAATAAAATTATTACATTAAGGTTAACCTTATTGTAATAAAATTATTACATTAAGGTTAACCTTATTGTAATAAAATTCTTAGTGAAATATTTATTGCATTGAGGTTACCCTTATTGTAATAATGTTATTACATTAAGGTTACCCTTATTGTAATAAAATTATTACATTAAGGTTAATCTTATTGTAATAAAGTTCTTAGTGAAATATTTATTGCATTGAGGTTACCCTTATTGTAATAAAGGTATTACATTAAGGTTACCCTTATTGTAATAGAATTATTATATTAAGGTTAACCTTATTGTAATAAAGTTCTTAGTGAAATATTCATTACATTAAGGTTAACCTTATTGTAATAAAGTTATTACATTAAGGTTAACCTTATTGTAATGAAGTTCTTAGTGAAATATTTATTACATTAAGGTAACCCTTATTGTAATAAATTTATTACATTAAGGTTAACCTTATTGTAATAAAATTATTACATTAAGGTTAACCTTATTGTAATAAAGTTTTTATTGAAATATTTATTTCATTAAGGTAACGTATTGTAATAAAATTATTACATTAAGGTTAACCTTATTGTAATAAAATTATTACATTAAGGTTAACCTTATTGTAATAAAGTTCTTAGTGAAATATTTATTACATTAAGGTTACCCTTATTGTAATAAAATTATTACATTAAGGTTAACCTTATTGTAATAAAATTATTACATTAAGGTTAACCTTATTGTAATAAAATTCTTAGTGGAACATTAATTGCATTAAGGTTAATCTTATTGTAATAAAGTTCTTAGTGAAATATTTATTGCATTAAGGTTACCCTTATTGTAATAAAGTTATTACATTAAGGTTACCCTTATTGTAATAAAATTATTACATTAATGTTAACCTTATTGTAATAAAATTATTACATTAAGGTTAACCTTATTGTAATAAAATTCTTAGTGGAACATTAATTACATTAAGGTTACCCTTATTGTAATAAAGTTCTTAGTGAAATATTTATTGCATTAAGGTTACCCTTATTGTAATAAAGTTATTACATTAAAGTTACCCTTATTGCAATAAAATTATTACATTAAGGTTAACCTTATTGTAATAAAATTATTACATTAAGGTTAACCTTATTGTAATAAAATTATTACATTAAGGTTAACCTTATTGTAATAAAATTCTTAGTGAAATATTTATTGCATTGAGGTTACCCTTATTGTAATAATGTTATTACATTAAGGTTACCATTATTGTAATAAAATTATTACATTAAGGTTAATCTTATTGTAATAAAGTTCTTAGTGAAATATTTATTGCATTGAGGTTACCCTTATTGTAATAAAGGTATTACATTAAGGTTAACCTTATTGTAATAAAATTATTACATTAAGGTTAACCTTATTGTAATAAAGTTCTTAGTGAAATATTTATTACATTAAGGTTACCCTTATTGTAATAAAATTATTACATTAAGGTTAACCTTATTGTAATAAAATTCTTAGTGGAACATTAATTGCATTAAGGTTAATCTTATTGTAATAAAGTTCTTAGTGAAATATTTATTACATTAAGGTTAACCTTATTGTAATAAAATTATTACATTAAGGTTAACCTTATTGTAATAAAATTCTTAGTGGAACATTAATTGCATTAAGGTTAATCTTATTGTAATAAAGTTCTTAGTGAAATATTTATTGCATTAAGGTTACCCTTATTGTAATAAAGTTATTACATTAAGGTTACCCTTATTGTAATAAAATTATTACATTAATGTTAACCTTATTGTAATAAAATTATTACATTAAGGTTAACCTTATTGTAATAAAATTCTTAGTGGAACATTAATTACATTAAGGTTACCCTTATTGTAATAAAGTTCTTAGTGAAATATTTATTGCATTAAGGTTACCCTTATTGTAATAAAGTTATTACATTAAAGTTACCCTGATTGCAATAAAATTATTACATTAAGGTTAACCTTATTGTAATAAAATTATTACATTAAGGTTAACCTTATTGTAATAAAATTATTACATTAAGGTTAACCTTATTGTAATAAAATTCTTAGTGAAATATTTATTGCATTGAGGTTACCCTTATTGTAATAATGTTATTACATTAAGGTTACCCTTATTGTAATAAAATTATTACATTAAGGTTAATCTTATTGTAATAAAGTTCTTAGTGAAATATTTATTGCATTGAGGTTACCCTTATTGTAATAAAGGTATTACATTAAGGTTACCCTTATTGTAATAGAATTATTATATTAAGGTTAACCTTATTGTAATAAAGTTCTTAGTGAAATATTCATTACATTAAGGTTAACCTTATTGTAATAAAGTTATTACATTAAGGTTAACCTTATTGTAATAAAATTATTACATTAAGGTTAACCTTAATGTAATAATTTTATTAAAATAATGTTAACCTTAATGTAATAACTTTATTACAATAAGGTTAACCTTAATGTAATAAATGATCCACTAAGAACTGTATTACAATGAAGTTAACTTTAATGAAATAAATGTTTAAAAAATACTACAAGGCTAATTATTACGATCGAAGCAGTTTTATTACTATTAACTTTATAACAATACTTAAAGATATTTGTATTGTAATAACATTGTCAAATATACAAATTGCTAGCATAACGTATGCTATTACGATAGAAAAACGCTACAGTTGTTAACAAAAACATATTATCTCTCATTACTCAGCCCAATGCTGAAAATAAACGAGGATACATGTTTTAGAAAAAAAGCCTGACTGGGATCAGATTTTAAAAACGACTTTTAGTTATGGACAATTCAAATAGAATGTGTCACCTTACTTAAATCGAACGACAACTCCGACACATCAATTGTATAGTTGTAAGTTAATAAGTTATGTAACCCAATCACAGATTGAAAGTTGATATTGAACGAAGAATTTATGGAAACATGAAAATATAAACAAACAGAAACGTATTGACACAAGCCCGTAACACATTGATTATTTTTCGAAAACAACAATAGAATTACACATGGTATGCGTAAGAATATGGAATAATACAACAATACAATTCATATCCCTCTCACCGACACTTCTTACGAAACTATCAACCGCAGTATGACGATTATAAGTACAATGCAACACAAAATGTATGCAACAGTTCAGTCCTAAAAGGAAGAAAAAGAAAAAAACCTAAATAATATATAGAATTTGGGAAGTTGAAGATGAAAGTTCAATAACGCTGCGCCATGGCATAAGCAGGTGAGCTAACAACATCGTTAGAGCCGTACGTAGTCAAGCATATATAGGAACCGTTGTTTGTTAAAGAACTGGATTGGCATTATACATATACTCACCATAATGAAATAATGTTTGTTTTTCACAATAAGCATTACAGTAAACTGTTCATATTTTCCCCAAATAATAACACCATGAAATACTTTGTAATACACGAACACATGACATTTTCCATAAAGTTTAGCTAGAAAACAAAATTCTGAATACTGTCCTCAATTACTAATATAATCGATGACACTTGTATTGTGGACGTAAGTTCTATGTATCATTTCCTAGACATATAGCAATATATACCTCACCATGTCTGGGTCTCCTCTGCTGACCATTTTAGGACAATGATCTCTAACGCACATTTAGATTACATTTAGCTCAATGAGTTTTCAAATGACGAAATGTGAGACTTTTTGCGACGGGCAACTCAGGACGAGACAAAAAATCGCAAGGAGCAATGAATGAGCACAGCTCGGATGATCTTAATAGCTTTCAATAATTGAAATGAAGAAAAAACAGCCAACAGAAAACAACAAATCTGTAAAAAATGGACACGGAGTAACTACAATGGAATTAATTCTGAGCTACAAAAAGGACCTCATAATCATATACACTGGCAATGTTTCTTTATGGAATATCATATTAAAATCCTTCACGAGAAATTCGCGCGAATTCCACATGAAATGTTTCCATGAAAATTTCACAAGATTTCTTTCATATGGAATTTATCAAAAAGTTACGTGAGACTCAAGTGAAAATATAAACATCTTAAACCTAGCTATAAGCTGATGTCGCATGAAATTCACACAAAACTCGTGTGAAAATATATTGCCTGGGGAACATGTTTAGATCTCAATGTCTCCAGCAAATGTTCGAAATGTTATACCAACCGAAGCCAACATCTTCCAACCATAACCAAGCCGAAAACCATCTTCTATTGTTAAGAATTATTCTAAGCTCAATTGCTACGCCGCTATTTCTGCCTGAATGTTATATAACAAACCAAATGTTGACAAACCAAATATTGAAGGACAAACCAAATAATGACAGACAAACCAAATGTTGACGGGCAGACCAAATGTTGACAGACAAACCAAATGTTGACGGACAAACCAAATGTTGACGGACAAACCAAATTTTGACAGACAATACCAAATATTGACAGACAAACCAAATGTTGAATAACAAACCAAATGTTGACAAACCAAATATTGACGGACAAACCAAATGATGACAGACAAACCAAATGATGACAGACAAACCAAATGTTGACGGGCAGACCAAATGTTGACAGACAAACCAAAGTTTGTCGGACAAACCAAAGTTTGTCGGACAAACCAAAGTTTGTCGGACAAACCAAATGTTGATGGACAAACCACATGTTGACAGAACAAACCAAATGTTGACAGACAAACCAAATGTTGACAAACGAACCAAATGTTGACAGACAAACCAAATGTTGACAGACAAACCAAATATTGAAAGACAAATCAAATGTTGTCGGACAAACCAAATGTTGACGGACAAACCACATGTTGACAGAACAAACCAAATGTTGACAATCAAGCAAAATGTTGACAGACAAACAAAATGTTGTCGGACACACTAAATGTTGACGGGCAGATCAAATGTTGACGGACAAACCACATTTTGAAAGACAATACCAAATATTGACAGACAAACCAAATGTTGACGGACAAACCAAATGTTGACGGACAAACCACATGCTGACAGGCAAACCAAATGTTGAATAACCAACCAAACGTTGACAGACAAAACAAATGTTGATAGACAAATCAAATGTTGACAAACAAACCAAATGTTGACGGACAAACCAAATGTTGACAGACAAACCAAATGTTGACAAACAAACCAAATCTTGACAAACAAACCAAATCTTGACAGACAAACCAAATCTTGACAGACAAACCAAATGTTGACGGACAAACCAAATGTTGACAGACCATACAAAATATTGACAGACAAACCAAATGTTGACGGACAAACCAAAATGTTGACGGGCACACCAATGAACGAGTTAGATGTCAAAACTACTGTGATGGTTGATTCGACAAAAATTATGCAATAGATAAGATGAAGTTATATATGCATTCATAGAATGATATCGTTGTTATTACATTAAGCACCATGACAAATTTTGCGCAAGTATGGTTGCAACCCTTATTGTAATAATTATTACATTAAGGTTAACCTTATTGTAATAAATCTCATGTTTATTACAATAAGCGTCGCTTAATGTAATAATGTTCTCATGTTTATTACAATAAGCGTCGCTTAATGTAATAATTTTTAATTTATTACAATAAGGTTAACCTTAATGTAATAAATTATTACATTAAGCAATTTATTACAATAAGGGTTGCAACACACCTAATATTGAAAAAAACTACATCTAAATTTTTGTAAGAGAATTTAGGGGTTAAGAAAAGTACGCCAAATATCATGATCAATCATGAATTAGGAAGACTTTCATTTATTATGATTCCAAAGTTTATCATTTTCAAATATTTGCTTAAAATTAAAAACTCAGACAATTGTATGTTTCGATGAAATGGTTGAAAAGGGCACTGGGTGGACAAATAGTATAAGAAGCAATCTGTTAAGAATAGGTTTGGGATATGTGTAGCAAACAGAAAATACAGAGATGAAGGTAAAGCATTAATGACTATTTAATATAGAATGACAGATATTTTTCAACAATGTAGTGACTAAAAAAATGTGCCATCAAAATGTTCACTTCGAAAATTCATTTGTGGTAATTAAACCCTATTTAAGAAAACCTATTTGTTTAAAGAAATAGCAAAAATCAGATTGTCGTCTCATAAACTGAATATTGAAATGGGACAGTTTAATCTAATAGATCAAATTAATAGGATTTGGACGTATTGCAACAGTGGATTGTACCGTTTCGTAATAAAACACAGTCATTATGAAAAACGTTTCATCAAACTGTATTACCATAGAAAACCTAATACGGAAAAAAATGTACCAATTTTTAAAACCAGGATCTTTCGAATTTAGGTAACTTTATTGTCCTCTGTAACAAAAGACGATTGAATACATTTTAATTTAGTGAAATACCTCTCTACACTATCACTATGATTGTGTCTTGTGGTCTGTGCGTGTCCGAACTATATTGGGTTGTACATGTATCTAATTGTATTTTGCATTGTATATATGCACTGGTATGTATATATCTTGTACTGATAAACCATAAGGTTTAAGGTAATAAATGAATTGAATGCTTAATCAGCTAACCTAATGAAAACAATACCTTTGATTAAATAAACCGCACTTTCTATGGGTATTGAATTATTGAGTAAGTTGGAATTTAATAAGTCATACAAATTCAAGCAAAAATGTACTAATTAAAATTAAGTAATCAAATTTTGATATTAATTGGCATCAAGACCTTATAAAAACTAATCATCAAAAAGTGTTAAATTAATCACCTTTTATATTACAAAAATATTTTTAGAACAGTATCTTTTAAAAGTAAGAATTACAGTCATAAAACAATTCAATGGTGAATTATAAAGTATTATTTTTTCTAGAAAATTATCTTAAGCATTGAATTTTTATTAATAATCACAAATCTTATAATAATTAAATTATTTATTACTTACATAGTTTAATATTTCTGATTAAAAAAAGTATCTTGAAGATAATTTTGTGATATTTCTTTTGGAATAGTTGTGCCTGAGTACCAACAGGTAACTTTTACAGGTAAATTTACCTGTTGGAACTGAGACTACTTTAAGGAAAAAGACTATAACCCCTATCACAACAAACTACCCTGTAGGCAAATTAAAAATGTTGGCGTTCAGAGATACACCCCAAAAAAGTTATAAAAAAGGTACAAAAAAGTTATACCTTTTTAAAAGGTATAAAAAAGGTACATAAATGGTATACTTTTTCAAAGGCATTAAAAAGGTACAAAAAAGGTATACCTTTTTAAAAGGTATAAAAAAGGTACAAAAAAGTTATACCTTTTAAAAAGGTATAACTTTTTTGTACCTTTTTTATACCTTTTAAAAAGGTATACCTTTTCAAAGGTATTAAAAAGGTACAAAAAAGGTATAAAAAAAGGTATTAAAAAGGTACAAAAAAGGTATACCTTTTCAAAGGTATTAAAAAGGTTCAAAAAAGGTATAAAAAAGGTATAAAAAAGGTACAAAAAAGGTATACCTTTTTAAAAGGTATAAAAAAGGTACAAAAAAGGTATTAAAAAGTTACAAAAAAGGTATTAAAAAGTTACAAAAAAGGTACAAAAAAGGTATTAAAAAGTTACAAAAAAGGTGCAAAAAAGGTATAAATTTAGAAGAAAAAAATCTTTTATTTTTCAGAACATCAAATTTCAAAAATAATCCATTATGGTTACTTTAACATTGATATTATCCTATTACAGTGCACTTCTCTTTATATCAAGTTGCATTTTTCAGACAAAAACATGATATTAACAGGAATGTGACATTAAGAGAAACATGTTTTTTTCCCACTAAATCTAGTGCATTTCCAACCTCCATACCTAAAAGTAAGATATTCAATGTACATATGAAGATGTTTCAATATATAGATAACATTATTTCAAATAAAAATCATTTTTGGGGTTATTTTGTATTTTCTATGCAACATTTTGTACAAGTTGTATCTGAAATCAAAAGAAATGACATCATTTTCTGAATATTTTATGTTATTGGTTAAAAAAAGATGATATTAAGAGGAATTCACCTCAAAATACATGATATTAACCAGATACAATTACATAGATTATATAGAGAGAAAATTGGTGCTTGGGAAAAACATGATTTTAAGAGGAATGTGATATTAACAGGTGTGATATTATGTGGAGTCCACTGTAGTACTATATCAAAATTTTTGCAGAAATTATATAAGCTACCTGTATGCAATTATTTTGTATAGCTACTATTTCAAAATGTCATCGATTTCGCAGGAACTCGTTTCAAAATCGAAAGCCGCCATTGCGTTCTACATGAGTAACTTTCGTAGTAAATTCTTTGGTTTTCGCGGGAATATCGTGTCATGTGATGCCTTTATGAATGGAAATTTCCATTACTATTTCGGTCGCCAGTGTCGCGTGATACATTCGGCCAATCAAAACCATCGTAACATGTTTTCTATACCAATCGTAAAATCGCTTCTTCACGACCGTCGGAACCACAAGGATGGCGGACGATGTCTCATAAAAGCAATAACAAGAGACCACACGAAGCAAATAAAGCGCGTAAAGGCGTTAACAGGGGCCGAGGAGTTAACCGTAAGAGTTATAACATTTACACATATTATTAACGTAACGTTTATGCCATATCATCTATGCTGTTACCGCTTATTATCGCAACGATGCTTTCACTGTCTCCACGTGGTCGCCTTTGTGTTTACATTAGATATAACCAATCAAAGGTAGCCTATTATCGAGGACAGAGAGCGTGTCAAAAAAGGCAATTTTTCATTGGTCAACCCGTGGGACTGTCTTAGGCCTGTACCCGTGTGATTGCGGTAGCCTAATTATACCAAGCCGTCAGAATGGGTTTTAATGAAAGTAATTATCGTCTAATTGATCAGGAGAACACTTCTAAGGTAATTACCTTTTAAACAAGATACCCTACTCAATGAGATCAGTATAATTGTGCTTTTAATTACACCTGTTGTCGATAATTACATGTCAGCTTGACCGAGGATGGTTTTTGATCGACCAGGGGTGTGTAGGGTCTGGTAGGCACAAAATACGTTTTTCTTATACTTGCTAATAATTATGCATTTTTCTAATAAATGAATAACACAAACTCATCCATGTTTTTTTTATTTACTGGAGAAAATCGTCACCTAAAAAGAGAAAAAAGAATATTGAATGACATGAGAACGAGACAAATTAATGGTCGTCAACTTTGCGATTTTTTCGATTTTTTTGGGTGCGTAAATTATATTGATGCAGACCTTTTTCCAGCAGTTTTGGGGTGATTTTTAGGGTGCGCAAATTACACTGGTGCGTAGATTACACGAGTTTTTACGGTATGTCATTATTGAGGAACTGTCATTAAAATGAAATTGTAATAAATATTATCTTCTTAAGATTCCCACAACACATACATCATATGATATACATAAATTTGATAATAAAAAAATCCATCTTACATCATACAAATACACACAAATTTGACAAATATAATAATAATCTTCTAACACTATATCATACTCTCTACACATACATCAAACTATAACAATGACAGGTCAACAAGGGCCCTGTCATGTGCTATTTCTTTCCTGTGATCATCAAATCTTGAGCTTTAGACCCAATGGTCAAACCAAACAAGATTGATCTTTAGTCAATTAACTCCTTGTTAGTTTCGGACCAACCATGCTTCATGATGTCATACGGACCTGTTCATCAGTAAAAGATGGTTTTTGTTTGTTGAGTCTTTATTTAATTAAAACCAACTTTGCTTCATAATGTCAAAATAAAAAGTTCATCAGTGGAAAGTTACAAAATTTGCCCATGAGTTGACCTTTTACCTGGTAACCATGAGTTTTGGCCTATTGAATCCTTGTTTAATTCTGACCAACTTTGCTTCATAATGTCATATTAAAATGTTCATCAGTGAAAAGGTACAAAATTTGACCTTGGCCTGGTGACTTTATCTTTAACTCAGTGACTTTGACTTATTGTCAGCTGACTCATTGTTTAATTTCAACAAACTTTGCTTCATTACTGTATGTCACAACAAAAAAATTCATCAGTGACAAAGTACAAAATTTGACCTTGACCTTTGAACCATATGACCTTGAACCTCAGAAAGTATTTATGTAAACTTAACATCTTGATCAAGTTTCAAGTAAATTGGTCAATAAATAAGGTATCAGCTATGAGCTATTATATTATTTATTGGACAGGTGAATAGAGTGATTACTGTATTTGTCTTAATTAGTGCCCACTAGGCACCTAAAAATTAGTCCCAAAGGGAGCGCTTAATAGGATAACAAAAGTAGGACCTGCAAGAACTAGAAATATCTATGAGACATAAATATGAAATCCATATGAAATAAGTTCTGCAAAATTTCATGAAACTTGGATATTTGGATTTTGACCAATCAGAGACCATAAAATGTCTCCCACTTTGTATCGTCAGATTACATATACATACTAAATTTCAATCAAATCGGACAATATTTAAATTTCGATAAATCAGAAGCCTCTAGTTGGCAGCCATCTTGAATCGTAATGCCACAGCTTTTTGTTTATAATGAGCGCCTTCATGTTATCATCCATCCCACCAAGTTTCATCATGATTGGTTTAGTATAGAAGAAAAGTTATTACAGGATATGTTTTAGCCAATCAGAAGCGGTGGCGGCCCTCTTGGACGCTTGATCCGAGAAAAAAAAAGAGCAAGGTGCACAACAAGACATCATACTTATTATGTATGCAAAGTCTGATGAGAATGCGTAAGTAGTTATTTAAATTAGCTGGTTACATTACCATGGGATGGGACACGACAGGACGGACATGGCGGGGGCATAAAATGTCTTTTTAATAAGGTAAATAAGTACAATGTATTATGACCAGAATGGATAGTACTCATGATGTGAGACATTATTGTCATCAATTTTGGATAATTTGTACACAAATAACCAATATTTGTGGGGTTTTGTCTTGTAAACATGCACACAGCAAGGTTTTACCGACCGTTAGATGGAATCCTTTAGTTGCATTGCGATTAAAAGGGCACTTGTATAATTTGTATACCTTGGTAGAATGGGGGAGGGGTGCTAGTTACAGTGAATACGATACTATAGGGTACCAGTATCTCCAATATGAGGCCCTAAATGTGGTCCAGAGATGGAAACATCTACAACAGACCGATGCCCGGTAGATCCAGGTAGGTAGTAAATATACATTAATATTATAAGTACAATCTTAAATCATATAAAAACACATACATTTGTAAATTTAAAATCACTTCACATAAATCATAAATTATACATCAATAAACATTACAATCTTCTAACACCATTATACTCACAACACACTAATCTTCTTTCTAGAAAAATATGGCACTACACTGCTTAAGGAAATCCCAATTCCTTGGACCGTGGCCCTGCACCCATGGGTTTTAAAAAGTTCTAATTTTCATTGGATTTTGGAGAGTGTTCATTATGAAACGCATGGTGAACCACAAGCTAAAAAGTTCTGTATTTAAAGTTAAAAGGATAATAGGTAAAAACAACAGGTGATGTATCTACAAAATGCAGTGTGCGAAAGTAACGAAAGACTGATAGACCGAGGCTACAGGAAAACCTGTCGGTCTATGCAAAATGCTAGTATGGTAGACCTTATGTCATAAGGAATTTAATTGCTCATGATTATGAATGTCGAAGGAGGGGAGATCATGATCACTCTGTTTAAGAGGTCTGTTGACACTGATGAAACAATTCAGTCTACAGAAATTTTGTTTGGTCTATGCAATTTGAATATCGATAAACATATTGTCTATGAAACATTAAGAATTACTTTCGTACACTGAAAATGTTTTGAAGTTGAAGAAAGTCAAATATGCTAGGTTGAAATGTGGACTGGACACTCTCGATTGTTGGTTTGGATCAAGTCTCTGTTGCTATTCCATTCCATGTGATGATGGTTCTGGGTAGGAAGGAGTACTGTCCAGATCTGTAAGTGTCTGTTCTGGATGGTATGTGTCATATGATATTGGCCCGAGGATCCTCTGGTCTTGGCATCAGCCAACTTGAACATAAAAACATATCTATTAACTTTAATCATGGATTTTGATCTAAATTCGTGCTTCTATTTAGGCTTTTTATATTTAAGTTCCTAATTAATAATATTGGAACAAAATGAGAAGAAAATTTGAGAATATTTGCAATGATATATTGAACCTGAAATGTTAATAAATGTTGAGTGTTTGAAAGGTGTATAAAAGAAAACAAAATTGCTGAAATATAGAGAATTAATGTTAAGATGGAAACATTGTAGAAAAAAAATAAACCCTAAAAAATAATTAATTTTTAAATTTGAAGAATTTCAAAAGCAAAACATTATTTAACACATTGACTTTGTGATAGATGCACATATATACGTATGGTTCATGTATATGGTATAATTATATAATTAATTAGTGTTCGTATATAGTTAAAATCAATTTCAAAACTGCCTAATCTCAGCAACTGTGTATTAAGCCCCAAACAATTAATTATTTAGTTTGACTATATTTCTTAAACAGTTTTGACAATTTAAAACACGTAAAGCAGATTTGAATAAACAATGCAAGGATTTAAAACCTTTAATTGTTATTATATCACAGCGAATCTTCAAACGAATGCATAATAGTTACCGTTAGACAATTTATCAGTATTTATGTAGTCAAATACATTGAAAAACTTACATTACAATTTAAAAAAAAAACAAGCCAAGTCGTTGTGAGGAAGTCGTGGCCATGTGTTTATGCAGCTGTTAATTGTGATCGTTGAGCTGGAAAAGATGAAGAATATTCACTAATGAACATGATGAATTGGGTTCTTGAAGTATCCAGCAAAACAATTTAAATATTGACTAAACTTTCACAACTTATATCGATGAACTTACGTTGGTAATGGCCGCCACGCCGTGGTGTGCCGCAAGTTCGGGAAGAATCTATTCGTCGCCGTTTGAGTAGAAAACATTCTGTGTTGCCTTCACCATCTACGTGTGTTGTTCTCAGTTGCTGGGGACCGTTAATTTCCAGCGTAACATGATAATACAACTGTTTTCCGACAATATTGAATCGGTTAGAGACCGACCCCCGTTTGTTTACATTCGCAATCGTAGGTCGTGGGTCAAAGTTGAATCAAATAAGGAATAAATTTCCCGCTACGTTTTGATTGGTCAGTAAATTTTGGGGTTATTGCATCATGGGAAAAAATATGGTTTACGGAGGGTGACGAGCGAAAACTCTCTTAGTTATTTAGTTTTCATTTGTCTTTAATTGAATCGAATCAGTGAATGACATCATTATTGTGATTATTTTCAGAAAAGAAATATAACAAGAAAGACACATCGTGTCGTACGTAGCGACTCGACATGGTTTTCTCTAATCTTCAATACACTTCCGGGTTCGATTGCGGACTCGGTGAAAACATCCCACCACACATCGACTTCAAAATCAAAATGATTTGTTATCACATCAAATCAGAAGAACACCAACATATATTATATATTGCTATCTAATTGTTGGCTAGTCGCTGACGATAATTCATCACTTACAACGAAGTCATACACCACGAAGCCACTCGGCGTAATTCACGATTTTACGGGACGAAAATTTTCAATAAACTTTTAGGCCTAGCTAGTGCTTGGGTAGCACAGGTTGCAGTGTACATGTATTTTGTTTCGTCCTAAACAGTTACCGATTTTTTCATTACGTATGCATAGACTAAATTGTTTGCGTTTTTACAAGAGATCTGATTTTACATTTCTCAAAAATATGTCTTCAGCTCGATGTGTAAATATACTTGTAATGAAAATTAAATAATATTATTATGTAGGCCTAGAATTATATCATTAATTATCATGATTAATAATTAAAATGATATGATATGATTTATTTTTTTTTCAATAGAGAAAAAAATAATTGAAATCTATACTTAGGCCTTTATGGATAAACTGGTGATTTTTATTTATTTTTTTTTTAAATTAAATTAAATTTAATTTCAAATAATTTATTGTCAATGCCACACATATATACACAATCACATTAATTATACAGCCTTAATTGCAGCATTTACAAGACAATATCAGTCCTTTCGAAAGAAAAGTTCCACAACAGTTGTTAAAAACAGCTAGAATTTTTTTATTTGTTTATTCAAAATGCATACACCTGGTCAGCTTTTCTCCATGTCCATGTAGAACTACCAGATAAATTCAATGGGAGTAATTATCAATTTATTGCTGAATGGGGTTTGTCCATACAGTGTCCAGTACACCTGTGTTATATCTACAGGTTAGGATCTACCTGCTAATTACCTGTTATAATCCAATTATCATTGTGAACTGGCCATGGGTTCTGTTTTGGAGGTAGTTCATACAGGTAAACTTGAGTCTACCTGTTAGGTACAGGTAATTATCCAATTATTAATTGTTAACTGGCCCAGGTTCTGTTAATCACAGGACTGTGGGAGTAGTTTATACAGGTAAGGCTGGTACCTTGTAATATACAGGTAATTGTAATCACTGTTAATTTTGGTTCTGTTTATTTGAAGACTGTGGGAGTAGTTTATACCAGTAAATTGACCTTATACAGATTATTGAGTACTATTCATGCAAAATATGCAACATCTTTTCCATTTCTCATATTCTAATAGAAGTAAATAATTTGCAAAAAACCTCAAAAAAGCCATATCTCAAAAAATATTGATTGTACAGAGTACGTGTAATAATATTTTTTTTGTAGATAAACTATAAGATAATATCTAATTTCTTCCTATTCATGTCATGTGAATACAAATTATTTCAAGAAATAAAGCTTGCTGTTGGGTCAAAAATTAAAAAAAATGGGGGGGGGGGGGATTTAGTTTTCTTTTTTTTTCTTTAAAAATTATTCTTTAGGACAATGGACAATATCATCCCCATAAAAGAGATGTCTTCATTTTTTTAAGCACTATATTAAAGGTTGAATGCCATTTTGAAAATGTCCCTATATATTCTATAGATCTTCCTGTTAAAAAAGAAAGTCTCGCATTTCAAACTTCTCCTCAAATTCCACCATTTAGCTCAAATTTACCTGAAGAAATCCTTAAACATTCCTGACTAATTATATAAAGGGTGTTAATTTTGTGTTGGTCTGAAATTCAATATGGCCGCCATGATGTCATACCTCAAAATGTGTAAGTGGTTATAACTAAAAAATTAAACTTGTAGCTTTTTCAAAAGGCATATTTCTGTAAAATACATCAGGGGAAAACTTTTACAAGTTATTACAACATATGTCCAGTAAAAAAGCTCACCAGAGGTCAAAGTTAATCTATTTTTAGAATTTTTCATTTTTTGCCATTGTTGAAAAAATCCTTTTACAGATTAAAGCAGCATGTCATTCCGACGATATTGATACCTTCTGTTTTTTCAGTAGCATTTCTCGTTAAGGAAGAAGGCCATTTTGAAAATTCCCCAATATATATATATGCTATGGGCTGACATTTTGCATTTTGATAATGTTTCATAATACTTGTTCTTGTTTCATAATACTTGTTTTTAAAGCTTCCATTTTGTTAACTTGATATCAAAATATTATCTTGAAGTTGCCCCCGTCAGCTGATGATACGGTCCTAAATTCATCAAAAAAAGCAAAATGGCCACCATGACACCTTTTCTGGTTTTAACCCTAAATGCCATATCTCATTAACAGCTGAATGTTCAGAATTAATTTTTGGATATGTTAATTATGTGGAATAATAAATAAATAACATTTGTCAGGGAATGTTTTTCTCTAAAATGTCAACTTCCAGTTTTCTGTAGGGGTCAAAGTTGAAAAGTGCTGTTTTGGGTGGCAAACTTTGACCAACTTCTGCTCCAGTTCTGTAAAGCCTAGAGCCTTGATATTTCACACATCAAATGTTAGGTCATGAATCATCAGGTTTTAAAATATGAATGACCTTGACCTACTTTCAGGGTCACAGGGGTCATTAAACTTCAAACGTTTAAATGGCTATTTCTTCATTACCAGAAGACATACAGTGATGATATTTCATCAGCAGCATACTGTGAACACTTTCTCTTAATTGTTTTGAGAAAACATCTGAAAAATCTACCCCTGGTTTTGGTAGGGGTCAAATTTAGAAAGTGCTACTTTGGGTAACAGAGTTTGAAAAGATGCTAAGGTAATTGCATATCAATGGTGGAAGGGAAGGTATTTGTAGACTATGTAAGAGTTACCTCCCTTTTACCAAAGACCAAAGTGGCCTTGAATGCGAGTTATTAATTTTATTGATGAAACTCCACAGGACACTCATTTTGGAAACTGATAAATTTAGTAAATTGATGGTTGAATTTTTATTTAAATGTTATTGTATGATTTTTTTTTCTGACATTGATAATGAAAATAATGGTACAAAAACATTAAACATAAATAATCAAAGTCAGTATTTTTGAAGACCAGTCTTTTAAGAGGTGTTCAATATTTTTATAAGTCCAGAAAAGGTATAAAAAAGGTATACCTAATAATATCAAAGTCCAGAAAAAATTCTAAGTCCAGAAAAGGTACAAAAAAGGTATACCTAATATTTTCAAAGTCCAGAAAAGGTATAAAAAAGGTATACCTGATAATTTCAAAGTCCAGAAAAGGTATAAAAAAGGTATACCTAATATTTTCAAAGTCCAGAAAAGGTACAAAAAAGGTATACCTAATAATTTCAAAGTCCAGAAAAGGTACAAAAAAGGTATACCTAATAATTTCAAAGTCCAGAAAGGTACAAAAAAGGTATACTTGATAATTTCAAAGTCCAGAAAAGGTACAAAAAAGTTATACTAGTAAATTACAAGTTTTGAATAAGGTACAAAAAAGTCATAACTTTTTTGTAACTTTTTTAAAAAGTACAAAAAAAGCACTAAAAAGGTACAAAAAAGTTATGACTTTTTGTACCTTTTTTTGGTATGGGGAGGGTCCGGAGATAATATAAGCTAGCTATAAAATGCAGGTGAGAAACTTAGGTGGCTTCAAAGGTAATAGATTTGTGACAAAGCTGAAGAATGTGCTGTAAGATGGTGGAGATTGAGGAAGTCGGATGATTCTAGAATCGGAGTTCTTAACTAGGGAGAGATATAACCTAGCTGTAAAATGCAGTTGATTTAACAAAGGCTTAGACATATGTGTCATGATTAAGGGGTTTCTTACATGGACAGTGTAAGTCAGTGTGTGTGGTGGTTTCCTGTCTAAAGAGTAAAGATTTACTTAATTGATCAGCCCACTTAACATTCAAGTAAAATACATTATTTTCCTTAAGCTACCACTGTCAGTTATAATGGTGAAGAAGCACATAAGAGTTCCACTCAAGAGGTGTTATCAACAAAAGTCGTTAACCCCGAAGACATCACAACTTACAACCCAGTACTTGAAACAGGGTTTGTCACACTAATTTCTGGCACCAGATTAAATGTAACAGGAGAGGAAAAATGCACGGCCAGACTAGGGTTCGAACCCGGGACCTTCCCAACTCTTAGACGAATACTTAACCAATTGAGCTATCTCTGGTCGCCGACAATTGACCTGGTCTAGATCTGCTACACAACCAATGAATTATGAAGAGTTAAAAAGTTTTTTCGGGGTGAATAAGTTTAAGTACCTACCAAGAACTGTAATATATGCTCCTGACACCGATATTGTTGACAAAGCTATAAATTACATAACTGTTATTGAAAAGTTTTAAAAGTTACATAATTTCTGAAAAGAAAATAGTACCTGTCAGAACTTCCTTGAAAAATGATGGGGAAAAATGTCCCAAAAAATAATCATTTCAAAGCTAATTTTGATTAAAAAGTGTGTCTAGACAGGATTGGATTTAAATTTAATGGACAACAGGTTGTTATATATGTTATATATGTTATATATGCTGGTTGTTATATATGCTGGTTGTTATATATGCTGGTTGTTATATATGCTGGTTGTTATATATATGCTGGGTGTTATATATGCTGGTTGTTATATATGTATATGCTGGTTGTTATATATGCTGATTGTTATATATATGCTGGTTGTTATATATATGCTGGTTGTTATATATGCTGGTTGTTATATATGCTGGTTGTTATATATATGCTGGTTGTTATATATGCTGGTTGTTATATATGCTGGTTGTTATATATGCTGGTTGTTATATATGCTGGTTGTTATATATATATGCTGGTTGTTATATATATGCTGATTGTTATATATATGCTGGTTGTTATATATATGCTGGTTGTTATATATGCTGGTTGTTATATATGCTGGTTGTTATATATATGCTGGTTGTTATATATGCTGGTTGTTATATATGCTGGTTGTTATATATGCTGGTTGTTATATATGCTGGTTGTTATATATGCTGGTTGTTATATATATATGCTGGTTGTTATATATATGCTGGTTGTTATATATGCTGGTTGTTATATATGCTGGTTGTTATATATGCTGGTTGTTATATATGCTGGTTGTTATATATATGCTGGTTGTTATATATGCTGGTTGTTATATATGCTGGTTGTTATATATATGCTGGTTGTTATATATGCTGGTTGTTATATATGCTGGTTGTTATATATGCTGGTTGTTATATATGCTGGTTGTTATATATGCTGGTTGTTATATATATGCTGGTTGTTATATATGCTGGTTGTTATATATGCTGGTTGTTATATATATGCTGGTTGTTATATATGCTGGTTGTTATATATGCTGGTTGTTATATATATGCTGGTTGTTATATATGCTGGTTGTTATATATATGCTGGTTGTTATATATGCTGGTTGTTATATATGCTGGTTGTTATATATATGCTGGTTGTTATATATGCTGGTTGTTATATATATGCTGGTTGTTATATATGCTGGTTGTTATATATGCTGGTCGTTATATATGCTGGTTGTTATATATACTGGTTGTTATATATATGTTGGTTGTTATATATGCTGGTTGTTATATATATGCTGGTTGTTATATATGCTGGTTGTTATATATGCTGGTTGTTATATATGCTGGTTGTTATATATGCTGGTTGTTATATATGCTGGTTGTTATATATATGCTGGTTGTTATATATGTTGGTTGTTATATATGCTGGTTGTTATATATGCTGGTTGTTATATATGCTGGTTGTTATATATGCTGGTTGTTATATATGCTGGTTGTTATATATATGCTGGTTGTTATATATGCTGGTTGCTATATATGCTGGTTATTATATATGCTGGTTGTTATATATGCTGGTTGTTATATATGCTGGTTGTTATATATGCTGGTTGTTATATATATGCTGGTTGTTATATATGCTGGTTGTTATATATGCTGGTCGTTATATATGCTGGTTGTTATATATACTGGTTGTTATATATATGTTGGTTGTTATATATGCTGGTTGTTATATATATGCTGGTTGTTATATATGCTGGTTGTTATATATGCTGGTTGTTATATATGCTGGTTGTTATATATGCTGGTTGTTATATATGCTGGTTGTTATATATATGCTGGTTGTTATATATGTTGGTTGTTATATATGCTGGTTGTTATATATGCTGGTTGTTATATATGCTGGTTGTTATATATGCTGGTTGTTATATATATGCTGGTTGTTATATATGCTGGTTGCTATATATGCTGGTTGTTATATATGCTGGTTGTTATATATGCTGGTTGTTATATATGCTGGTTGTTATATATATGCTGGTTGTTATATATGCTGGTTGTTATATATGCTGGTTGTTATATATATGCTGGTTGTTATATATGCTGGTTGTTATATATATGCTGGTTGTTATATATATGCTGGTTGTTATATATGCTGGTTGTTATATATGCTGGTTGTTATATATATGCTGGTTGTTATATATGCTGGTTGTTATATATATGCTGGTTGTTATATATGCTGGTTGTTATATATGCTGGTTTCAACAGATTGAATGTTCCTGAAGTTGAAGTCAAGGAACTTATTATTATATTATCTGGTCAATGGAAGTATTTGTAGTCTTTGTAATGAACAGGAAACAGTAAGAGCAGGATTTCCTGTTCGTTCCAACTGAATCACTTATTCTTACAGCTAGTTAACACTTCCTGATCCGGGAAAATAATTCTTTGCCTATAATACATTGGATATATACATGTATCATTACATGGTCTTCTGTGAGGGTAGCTAACATATATATTTTAAGAGAAATACAGCCTGATCAAAATATGCTGGTTGTTATATATGCTGGTTGCTATATATGCTGGTAATTATATATGCTGGTTGTTATATATGCTGGTTGTTATATATGCTGGTTGTTATATATGCTGGTTGTTATATATATGCTGGTTGTTATATATGCTGGTTGTTATATATGCTGGTTGTTATATATGCTGGTTGTTATATATGCTGGTTGCTATATATGCTGGTTATTATATATGCTGGTTGTTATATATGCTGGTTGTTATATATGCTGGTTGTTATATATGCTGGTTGTTATATATATGCTGGTTGTTATATATGCTGGTTGTTATATATATGCTGGTTGTTATATATGCTGGTTGTTATATATATGCTGGTTGTTATATATGCTGGTTGTTATATATATGCTGGTTGTTATATATGCTGGTTGTTATATATGCTGGTTGTTATATATATGCTGGTTGTTATATATGCTGGTTGTTATATATATGCTGGTTGTTATATATATGCTGGTTGTTATATATGCTGGTTGTTATATATGCTGGTTGTTATATATGCTGGTTGTTATATATATGCTGGTTGTTATATATGCTGGTTGTTATATATGCTGGTCGTTATATATGCTGGTTGTTATATATACTGGTTGTTATATATATGTTGGTTGTTATATATGCTGGTTGTTATATATATGCTGGTTGTTATATATGCTGGTTGTTATATATGCTGGTTGTTATATATGCTGGTTGTTATATATGCTGGTTGTTATATATGCTGGTTGTTATATATATGCTGGTTGTTATATATGTTGGTTGTTATATATGCTGGTTGTTATATATGCTGGTTGTTATATATGCTGGTTGTTATATATGCTGGTTGTTATATATATGCTGGTTGTTATATATGCTGGTTGCTATATATGCTGGTTATTATATATGCTGGTTGTTATATATGCTGGTTGTTATATATGCTGGTTGTTATATATGCTGGTTGTTATATATATGCTGGTTGTTATATATGCTGGTTGTTATATATGCTGGTTGTTATATATATGCTGGTTGTTATATATGCTGGTTGTTATATATATGCTGGTTGTTATATATATGCTGGTTGTTATATATGCTGGTTGTTATATATGCTGGTTGTTATATATATGCTGGTTGTTATATATGCTGGTTGTTATATATATGCTGGTTGTTATATATGCTGGTTGTTATATATGCTGGTTTCAACAGATTGAATGTTCCTGAAGTTGAAGTCAAGGAACTTATTATTATATTATCTGGTCAATGGAAGTATTTGTAGTCTTTGTAATGAACAGGAAACAGTAAGAGCAGGATTTCCTGTTCGTTCCAACTGAATCACTTATTCTTACAGCTAGTTAACACTTCCTGATCCGGGAAAATAATTCTTTGCCTATAATACATTGGATATATACATGTATCATTACATGGTCTTCTGTGAGGGTAGCTAACATATATATTTTAAGAGAAATACAGCCTGATCAAAATATGCTGGTTGTTATATATGCTGGTTGCTATATATGCTGGTTATTATATATGCTGGTTGTTATATATGCTGGTTGTTATATATGCTGGTTGTTATATATATGCTGGTTGTTATATATGCTGGTTGTTATATATGCTGGTTGTTATATATATGCTGGTTGTTATATATGCTGGTTGCTATATATGCTGGTTATTATATATGCTGGTTGTTATATATGCTGGTTGTTATATATGCTGGTTGTTATATATATGCTGGTTGTTATATATGCTGGTTGTTATATATGCTGGTTGTTATATATATGCTGGTTGTTATATATGCTGGTTGTTATATATATGCTGGTTATTATATATGCTGGTTGTTATATATGCTGGTTGTTATATATATGCTGGTTGTTATATATGCTGGTTGTTATATATGCTGGTTGTTATATATATGCTGGTTGTTATATATGCTGGTTGTTATATATATGCTGGTTGTTATATATATGCTGGTTGTTATAAATGCTGGTTGTTATATATGCTGGTTGTTATATATATGCTGGTTGTTATATATGCTGGTTGTTATATATATGCTGGTTGTTATAAATGCTGGTTGTTATATATGCTGGTTGTTATATATATGCTGGTTGTTATATACGCTGGTTGTTATATATGCTGGTTGTTATATATATGCTGGTTGTTATATACGCTGGTTGTTATATATGCTGGTTGTTATATATATGCTGGTTGTTATATATGCTGGTTGTTATATATATGCTGGTTGTTATATATGCTGGTTGTTATATATGCTGGTTGTTATATATGCTGGTTTCAACAGATTGAATGTTCCTGAAGTTGAAGTCAAGGAACTTATTATTATATTATCTGGTCAATGGAAGTATTTGTAGTCTTTGTATTGAACAGGAAACAGTAAGAGCAGGATTTCCTGTTCGTTCCAACTGAATCACTTATTCTTACAGCTGTAGTTAACACTTCCTGATCCGGGAAAATAATTCTTTGCCTATAATACATTGGATTTTATATACACGTATCATTACATGGTCTTCTGTGAGGGTAGCTAACATATTATATGTTTTAAGAGAAATACAGCCTGATCAAAATATCATTATTCATATGAAGATTTTAATTTGAGTTAATTCAAAACTTGATTTAATAATGATAATTATAGGTTTTTATGTACTGCTTTATCACAACCTAAAGGCTGTGTCAATTAAAGAGGTTCACAAATTATTATATGTGGTTATAGCAACCAGGCAATGTTGGTCTCAACTCCCTGGGGAGCAAACATCTGGCCGGTGCTACCAATTTGGCACTCAGATCTAGCTAAATTCTACAATTTTGATTAGAGTAGTTTGAACAATCAGAGTTGACTTCCGAGAACTTTGTCATCGGCAAAAAAATTGTGGCAAACATTAATTCAAACTGTTGTTCCTCAACACAACGTTCTGACGACAAATCTGGCAATAGTTAAGAAATGCTATAAATAAGTAGGGCTAATATTCAGTTACATATTGGGCCCAATTATCAAGTTAATTCGGAAAGCAGAGAAAGTATTTTTCAGCTGTATCATCGTCATAAGTTATGTAATTTCTCATATTGTTGATGGTGGATTAAAACTGCACTTAACAGATTAATACTTCGATGGAACACCTGGTCGATTATTTTTCTTGGCAGTTATATAGGTAATATATCAATTAATTTTTATATAAGGTACCCATGACCAGGCCGTGATTACAGAATCATATTTTAACATTGAATTTAATGCCATGATGATTAACACACTAACATTCCGCAATCCAAAGCTAATCCTGGTCATAAAGATGTTTGATTGGCGTGTGCACATGTTAAAGCTTACAAGAAAGAAACATCGGTAAAATGGGTCTTATTTATGCACAAATTGTCCGAAATTTCTGTCAACAATATCGCACATCATAAATAACACAGGTTATACTCAGTCTGTTGTTAACACTGATGGTGTGAAAAGTCTGTTGTTTAACACTGATGGTGTGAAAAGTCTGTTGTTTAACACTGATGGTGTGAAAAGTCTGTTGTTTAACACTGATGGTGTGAAAAGTCTGTTGTTTAACACTGATGGTGTGAAAAGTCTGTTGTTTAACACTGATGGTGTGAAAATAGATATGTTTACGGCGAAGCCAATTGCATAACAGAGAGCCATCCATTAGGTAAGTTAATGTTCTGCTATCAAATTGCAGCCAAAAAATTATTATTTTAATTGCTGAAAAGGTGTGTTCGAACTATTGGCCAATTTGAATTTGCCGAAGTTTTACCGTACTCATTTACAGCTGAGTAGACTAGAATAAGTGGAGTAAAGGATTTCTATAAAGTGCCGTAGCCAGGACTCAAATTTGCAGCCCTGTGATCACGAGTCAGGCATTCTACCACTAGACAACAGTACTGGTGTCCTCCTTAATTATTATTATTATAGACTGGATGGAGGTCAGATGAAATCTTTAATGTCATGTTTTGTAGATTTCTATTTCAATAAAAATGAACTTTTACTGTGTATAATGATATGGAGCACTCTGTCAGAATTTGAAGTCTCAACCCATTCACCCCTAAAATTTGGAAATGGACAATTCCGACCATTGAATTGGAAGAGTTTAAATTCATATTTGGTGGTAAATGAGTTTAAGTAGTGTTTTGCAATTTATAAAGAAATACTGCCATATGTCACACTTGCTGTTATTTACACAAATGTACAATACGTCTCCTTAAGTTCTCGTAAGAGCGAGTACATACATACATCTATAGATTTTATGAATCATAGACTAAAAATAGTGAAATTACTGTAAATGTCAAACATTTCTGTGTTGACTTGTAACAGTAATTGCGAAGAATTACAGTAAATTTAAAATTAAAAAAGAAGTACAAGATTTGGTGTGATTTTGTAACATGTATTTGCAATTCCATTTTGTTCCTAATATTATTTTTTTATAGTAATTTTAGCTGATCAGATCATGATATCACATGTATATTCAGTGAACTGTCACAAATGTCTGTTGTCTGTACATGTTTGAAAAGTTTTCTCATCTGCAACCCTTTTACGAAATACCATGTACGATATTGTGAAGTTGAAGTTCCAAACTGTATTTACTTTCTGCTAATAGACTTTGACAGCCATAAAGATTGACTGTACACGTGAATCAATCTAACTGTGGCAGATTGTTTGCTAGACAGGTTTCTTTAGTACACAAAATCATCGATAAAACTTTTCATTGCACACCCATGTACCGATTTTAAACTTATTTATAATTATAAAGGCAAATAAGTCTTGTTCATGCCTTCCAAGTTGTCAATCATAAATTCTGCGGCAATTTTCAGTAGCACATATATCTCGTGTGGGTATGTCAGGAAATATTGATATTTTGTGGGTTGATCTGTAAATTACTGTTAAATACTGTAATAGTTAAGTTGTACCAACTATAGGTATTTTGAGTTTGATCATTATGAGGGCAAAAGAAAAACAAAAATATACATCAGTGTATCTGTATCATCCCCAGAAAACTAGATATAGGTCAGTATTATATAATTGCTTTTATTGAATAATGATATTACATTGTGTTTTTCAGTTACCTAGCTGAGACAGTATATTAGTTGTTACCTTTTGTCCAGTTGCCATCTATCTGTTTGCAAACCATTGATATGTTCGTCTTAACAAGCTTCTTCTCAAGAACCTGACTGCACCCTTTTGAACAAAATTCAACAGGAACCTTTTTTATCAGCTTCCTGTAGTGGTCAAAGATGCCCCAAAATTATGAATAATATATGGTCCCTGGTCCCCATGCATGGCTCTCCAGATGGGTGGAGATTAAAGCTAAAATTTAAACATTCTTCATTTAGGTGCTTTAATATCAAAATTGTGAATTTAATGCGCCCTGGACTTCATGCCCATTCCCCTCTATTTGGGAGGGGATGGAGTTAACTATAGTTCATGTACACAAATATGATACTTTTGTGTATATTGTGGTTGTTTTCAGTTGGAAAAAATGTTGCCATGAACAATTGTAAATTGTCATCATAATAATAAGATGGCCTAATTATTACAAAAACAATTCTCAGGGTGCCCAATATAATCGGGCCCCGGGCCCCGGGCCCCGGGCCCCGTGGGTAATCAAAAGTGTTTACCATATATCCATTAATGTTCAATAGCTAGGGTGCATGTGAGTATATAAAGCTACAATTCACTGCTTAAATTATGGGAGAAAGTTGTCACTATGAATATTTAGTTTTCGCTAATAACATGTAGGTTGAACTGAATTTTTCTTGTTATCTTTCAGAGATACAGCAACAATGAAGTGAAAGACTGGTTTAGAGATTTGTAAATATTTGGGACAGGTAAGTTAATTATATATGAAGCGACAGTTTTATGTCTTCCATACACATTTAACAGTTATATAGCCTGGAGTTCCCTCCCCTTCCTGTCCCCGTCCTTCAATCCAGAATATCATTTTACCTGTACATGAAAAAATCTGTCTTTGTGTCGACTTTTCGGATGATCAATTGGAAAGAACAATCTTACATTAGAGCAAAATTTCAAACAAACGATAACAAATTAGGCACAAATGTTTAATTATCAACATGGCGTTACGATGGAGATGACATTTCTAGTGTTTCAAGTAATTGTTCTTTGGATGATTTCATACACAAAACAATAACGAATTTCTGGTCCTGTATCTATTCCACATCTATAAGCTTCCTCAGTACTGTGTATCAGCGCCATAGCAACCAAGGATAAACACCGGATTAACATATGTGCATTTTGTATCATGTCTTCAATGAGGGCTCTGATACATTAGTCAATAAACGAATTGCACAGAACTGGTTAAGGGCACCTGTCTGCATATAACACCAGAAATTAGTTCGGCTTTTTATCCTGGCCAGGTAGATTAGATTTAAACACTGCCGCGTACTTGTACTGACTTTAATCGGCTGGAGTTATTGATGTCTATGAAAAGCTCACGGAAGAGTTATAGATTTATATTCATATGTAAAAGATGCTTGGAAACAACTGAATTATAGATGTTACCGTGTACCTTTGACATTTAAAAATATCCTCGCAATAGGTAGACATAGCTTGCTGCTATAAGATAGTACAGGTAACACTTTTATGGCTCACAAAATCGGTTTCTACTCAAGTTTCTGTATCAGTGGAGTGTTTGTTCAGCTGCAGACTTGTCAGCTAATTGATTTGGCTGCAAGAGTTTTCTTGAATCAGATGCTTTCACACCTTGCAAAAAGGGAGCAATGATAGCAAAATTTTCATTCGGTCTGCCATCCATCTTAATTTCTGCCAAATTTTATATACATATATGAAACAACTTCTTCTCATAATCATAATCTGCATAACCAAATTTCATCCATTTTGACTAGAAACATATATACTGGGAAATATTTTCAGATCATTGCATACTTTCCATGATTATGTTATACCGGGGGTAATATGTGCTTGTTAACTCATAAAGAGACTCTATTATCATGTTATCAGGATTAATGCCCCAGGGTCATTCCCCACCCCTGGAGACTTATTTCAATACATTATTTTATCACTTTTCATATTAATTGTTTGCTATGAATGTTTAACTTGGGACTTCATTGTTATCACAGGGGGGTAACAATAAATCTAAAAGTGTGTTTATATACATCAATGCTATGTTTTTCTGGCTTCAAACCTCATCACAACCAAACAACTGGCCCCGAGAATCTTATTGACCTAGATGTAAATATGTACACACACAACAACTGTTTCTAACAGGGTTGATTATCAGATAGATTCTAAAAGAGCGACTGACATTTATCGCACTGAATCAACCCTATTAAGGATTCATGTTTCCTTTTACTGTACATGGTTTTCATTTGGTGTACAATAGAACTGTAATGTGTTTTATCAATTATTAAGGAAGATTGTGCCGCAAAATTTCTTTGTATAGGCCTGGAAATTATTTTCCTTCGAAAGTTATTGTAGAAATGTATATGTGGATCTTTTGAAAATTTTGAAATTATAAACAACAAAATGTTTTGACTGCATGGTCACTTTGTTGTTGATTTAAGCTCTATGTTTTATAATAAAGAATCCTTGGGATGAAATATCTAGTTTAGGTGATGAATGTTTACTTGGTTATTGTGAAAAACTACAATTAAGTGATTTGCTGACAGGGCAAGACATTCCTAAGTTTTTTAAAAAAAAAAAGCAAACTTTATTGGAACTTTACTTAAAATTCCACATAAAGCATGACATCTTATTGCCTTAATGTTAAAAAAATCATTTTTTTCTGTAAATATCATAGAACTCTATCCTGTATGGATAAAAGTTGTTATTTTTATTCTTTATGACTTTGATTTTATTTAGATTGATTTATCTTCCAGGTAGAAAAAGGGTTGAAAATGTGGCCCTTTACCAAGGAGAAACCTGTAGGTAAGTGTTTTATTAAAGAAAACCTTTTATTAATTAAGTTGACACTTGCTAAAGCCTGCCCTAGCATGTAAACATTCTGCTCTGAAATTCCACACAGAGGACAATTAAAGTTAATTTCCTGGGCATAAACGATACCCGTTAACCTGATCATTACGAGAGAGACTCCCTTATTTTGACCAAAATTGACAAATCTCCCTTGAAATCTCCCTCATTTAAGTTCAAACTCGCACAAACTCAAAATCTACATCTTGTGGTCAAATGGTATATAACCATAACAGGTGTGTCTGGATCAAATAAATACTTGCGCATTCATGTTGCAATTAAGGAGCAGACATCCTTGGTAAAATGCAAGTATCCTTTCTCCTTAAATTTCATCACCTGATTGAATCCAATATTGCACTATAGAATTCCAATGACCCTGAATCATTGCAGTAGATTTAACCCAGTACTGCAGTGTTGAGTTAGGAAGTATACCGTAGACATTTCACCAATTGATTATCAATTACGAGAGATATTTCTCCAAATTTCCTCAGTGGCATTGCAAACATACATTTTGTCTGTTTCATTATGGTATGTGTTTCGAAGTTCTCCGAGTTCTTTGTGATAGTGGAACTCACGCACATGTCTATATGATTATATTTTAGGGTATTGCAGTATTCCTTTATCAGCTTAATGGCTGCATTAATTGTCTCAGTGGCATATATATTCCAGATCAAATGAAGATGTGCTGCCATGAAATTCTTAAATATTTAGAGTATTTCTATTGTAAAGACATTCAAATTTCATAATCCCTATAAAAATTCAAGGTCATGTTTATTTAAAGAAATGACATGATGTCTCAATAAATTTTACCGGGGAAATGTTTATAGTAAAAATTGATAATTAGATCATGAAAACCCCTGTGGCAGGAAAATGCATTGTACATTTGTTGCTATCGTGTTATTTGTTTTTGAGCTCATGTCTATGCCTCTGAATGCCTGTCAGAATTATTTTCAAGCAATTTCAAACAATTGAAAGTTGTTTACATTCAAATCAAAACCAATAACAAAAGTATTATTAGTTCATGCACATATCAGATAATTTAATAAGCTTGATTTAGAAGGGATGTTTTATGGAATAATAGCATTATCATGCAGATTTAACTTTATTTACAAGTGATTCATCATCGAGCCATGTGCAGCTTAAAAATCAGCATAAAAATAGGCAAATAGAATTTTTTCTGGGTATTGCATTGTCAGCACAATCTTCGTTTCCACACTTCAAAACCAAAGGAAAGATTTTGATGAAATAAATGGTGCAAGACTTTGTGTGGATTTGATGAAAATGAACATCAGATATAAACTTGTACCAGGTTAAAAGGGTTTGAGTTTGATAATTATGTTTCCTTTAACCTTGCTGACCTAACTTTATCACAGGTATATATGTCATATGTACTGCTTAATTATTCAGCAGTACCACTGTTTTATAAGGCTAGCCATTTCTGTTCAGAAGACATCTGATAAAAAGAGGGGAAATAACATTGTTATATAAGAAACCTAAAGGCATGGTTGAAGAAAACTCACTTCTTAAAGTTGAGATATTCAATACAAGGGAAAGATATAGTTTTCGAGTATAGAATTAAGAATATGTTTGTTCCTTTAATATACAAAAATGTAGCTGTTAAGATATATAGGCCAATTGCAATAAATTTTCATAAATTTTTGTTACAATGAAGATATCTAATTGGTCAGAAAACTCATGAAATTGGCCACAATTTGAATATATTCCGATGTCTATATCTGTTCTCATAATGGACGGTTGTGCATAGTGCCACATAAATGCTTGTATGTTTCAAAGTAGCAGTATAAATCTTCAAGTTGAATAACAAGAATGTTTACAGATGTTTTGCCGTTGAAGCAATATGAATGTAATTCATGCACCCCCTATGCATAACTAACAGGTATATACCCATCCCTATAGAGTTTGTGAGGTCCAGATGAGACTAAATTAGGAAGAATGCAGGGTTAAATCATAAACAAAGTAACATCATCCTAGCTACCACAGTTTTAGATTCTGTGACCAATTTTTTCAGTTATTTTCAATTGTTTTAAAATTATAGCGATTGATTTCTTTCATAGCTAGGATAGAGTTGTAGCTTTTTTAGTGCACTTTAACAGGAAAAACCGAAATAACAAAAAATCGCATTAGTGTTTGAATTACTTAACGTTTGATTAATGTTTATTGATTATAACTGAGAGCATTATGTTATTGTAAGTGTAAGGGAACTCAGTCATTCCAAACAATGCTGTACTCATCTACGACAGATTAACATGTTTTAGTTTCACATTAAACTGATTGATATGCCGAATTTTACGAGTATCATGCAGCACAATGAGAAATGTTTACCGGGGTAATTTCATAGAAAATTATCGACAGCAATTAAGGGAGCTGCACTTGACAACAATATAATACTGACTTTGAATTAATTGAGGCATTCCTAAAGGTTTCTGTGCAGCTATGAAGAGAACAAAAGATCTAACGCTTATACATTAAATTGATTGATTTTGCTCAGCTTTCAAACTACTGCCTTTGTTTCTCAAAAAGATTAAAATTCTCAAAAAGATTAAAAAAATGAGTATCATTTTCCCAATTTCAGTTAAAACATAATGCTACGTTTTCCAAATTCTTAAAGGAACCAGGATTTTGTAAAATTTTGGAAAGAAATAATCACTACTTTTATGAGATGATTTTAATTTACACACCTATAAAAGACAGTGGTATATTATTCAAAGGGAGATAACTCTTAATTGTTGAAAGTATGAACATTTTTTAACTACAAACCAGTGTTTCAAATACAGAGTGGAATGCTGTTCCTCTTAGGCATACCGAACAAGGGTGCTTTCTTCAATCTTCTCCGGGAGTTCAGATTGGAACCAGCAATTATCACTTGCATGTAAATTTCAATAAATTTCAATGAAAAATAAAGTCAGATTTGTGAAAAACATGATATATGTCCAAATATTTATTGCACTACACTGCAGTTCTTAGTCTGAGTTTAATCTCTATCACTGTGGAGAATTGGAGACTCTGTTGACATCAAGTACAGCACATACATATTCAAGCCACTGTCCAACAATGATGGTTCTCATCCAATTTATCAGGATCATATGTAGCCAAATTATCCTAGCCTGCATGAGTCCTGCATGCGTACATATATTTCAGCTTTGTGATGCACCTATTAGGTGCCCCATGACCCATCGTTTTTGTGAATTTATTACCCCCATGGAACCCCATTAGACTTCCAAAATATAATGGTTCAACCTTAATTCCCTGAGACACTTTTCAAACTGATAGACTTTATCTGTCACAACTTGTTTATAAGATAATATCCCAACAGTGACACTTGCCATTATTCCACACAGACCCCATTGTTTTAAGCCCATACTAGTTGTGTAATTGGTATATGTTTGCAGTTTTGTGTAATTTTAAAAGAAATTTCAAAACTTGAAGAGGGAGAAGTTAAGCAAAATAAAGAAAATTCAAAGACAATGCTATTTTGACAAGCAGCATTTGTGAAAATGTGGTTGGATTGTCTGATGTGATGCTTTTTAATATGGATTGAGTGTTTCCGTACCTTAATAATGGATAATGTTGGTCGTTATCCTATCTAGAGAATGACGCTATGGACATGTTTTTATCACATGATTTATATATCGCAGCCATTGGGATTTGTCTCGACTGCAAACGAAACGGATCTATATAATTATCCGATTGACATTTCATTGCTGTTGGAATCCGAAATCGTACAAAAATTCTTCCAGGAATCAATTCAAGGACTGCATTCCATCAGATCAATGTGTATACTTTGTCAAAGAAAATTAGACAAACATTCCGCAGGAATTAAATGTTGATGTGACAATCGAAGATTCTAAGTCAGCTTTTATAGTCTGACAGAAAAGTGCAAAGCTTTATAAAGAGTGGTATTAATATTAGACCGATGTTACAGGAAAAATAGGATGTTTAGGACAGATCGCGGGGTTAGGGGACATTCCTGGCGGAGATCGCAGGGAAAATATTTCTTTTGATGAGATGTTTTATAGCTATTCTAATAGCCATTGATAATTATAGTTCTTTTAAGCTTGGGTGAAAGATTTTTGATGGATTTGTTATAGTTCTTGAAGCACCAGATTTGAAGGAAAGGAATGCTTGAAGTTCTATCAAAGTGTTATTGCATACAAACTCAAAATGAAACATCATAGTTCATTTATCTTGTTTCAAGTTTTGTTTTCAAATGTATGACTATTAAAGCTACTGGTTTAATAATTTTAAAATTACAAATATAATTTCTTTGACACTGCTTCGATCAGAGCATGGCTTTCGAAAATTTTAACATTCTGACAGAGGTATAATATTAAGTATTTTTTCAGATACTTTAATCAAATTTTGTGGATTACGAAGATGAAAGCACAGCTAGAAAACACCGTTTCGTGGGTACAATGTGTTTCGAGTACCTGCACTCATACAGATGCATATATATATAGCTAAGTTTGGTAAAACTTGTAATTACTTAATTGGTGTACCTGTGAAGTTTGGGATAGTTTAAGATCTGTAACACCCGCGTATTATTGCTGCCATTGAATATAAACCTCCTGCTTTAATTTTTGCTCAGATTTCTGTATTAAATTGTCTCGGATGACATAACAAATCCTGCTGTTAACATTACAGTGGTGGAACTCGTCTCGATCCGGAAGTGTTAATGCCATTATTAATTTGGATTTTTAATTGCAGTGTTGTTGTCGACAACGGTAAGAAATTATATCATCCTGATGCTTGCCAAGTAATGGCATATAATCTAGAATTATAGAGCACAACCATAAGATTATGAATCCATAACCGAGAATTAATTGGATTTCTAGCCCAGGTGGATAGATATACAGATACAGGAACATCGTAATGGGATTCCAAATATATTTCTAATTTACAGGAAATTTATTGTGAAATAATTTTCTGCTGGAGATATGTACATGTCAGAAAAATCAATAATGATCTTATAATTGTGCTAAAACTAACTCATTCAACCCTAAAATGTCATAATGAACTATTCCAACCTTTGAATTGGAAGAGTTCAAATGTGTCTTCGGGGTAAATGAGTTAAGTGTATATAGAATAGTTTAATTGTCAATAAAATGGACGGAGGTTGTGATTAAGTTTATATAAACAAAGTTGTAACCAACATCAACAGCTACTCGGAGCTCCAGGTACTCTATACCAGAGCGATGATTGACCGTCTGCGGCAGCTGTCACAGTCCTGTACGCACATACAACAGTTGTTCACGTAAAGAATATATTTTCTGTTGAGTCTTACTGATGTTGGTTACACAGGTGAACACAAGGTGCTAATGGGATTTAAATTTGCCGAACAGAAACCGTGAAGTTGTGAAAATTCAGGGAGAGATTTGATCAAGGTCTTATAGAGGATTTATGTGAACGAAAACGAAAGAAAATGACAGATTCTTAAACACTTCTATCAATTACAGTTTTAAAATTGTTGTTGAAAAATTTGGAACTATATGTATTTGTGTCAACTTTGATATTGTAACAAATTGTATATTTAGGAAATTTGGAACTCGATCTGTCTGTCATAATAATTGGAATTGATTCAACCATTGTTGATCATAATAAACAGTTTCCATGGAAACCCTCACAATGAGATGTACATTGGCCGAACCTTTGGAACTGTTTGTTGACATTATCATGGTTTTTAATTTTGAACGAAAAACCTGATCAGTTTCAAGTACACTTGAACGGTCATTTATAGTTTTTGGATAATTATACACATGTCAAAAGGAACAGACAGAACTTTTTCACTTTTTCTTATGAAAACTACAAAATGCTTTTACCAGTTATTCCTCAATGAATAACAAGTTTATGTGTTATCAAATTCCTATAAAAACTTAATGAATCGTGAAACATATTTTATATAGTTCGAAGCTTTACATGGAGACTCAAAATTTCTACTGAATGTGTATACGTAATTATTTTGTGTGAATTTATGAACATTTCATGAATAATACACCCCAAAGTTGAACAAATTAATATAGTACAGATTTTGTATTAATGACAAATTATCCTATAAGCTAGCATTTTATACTCAGCAGCTTAAATTTTCAAACACCTGGATGCATGTATCAACTGACCCTAATATATTGGCCTGTGTTGAATTGTCAATGGATGATTAGATAAAACATTTCTTTTTCTTAAGTATCGTTATATTGTGTACACATTGACAATTACTATAAGTTGAACAACTGAAGTGTAATTTGGACAGTCTAGATCTAGATACATTTGTGATGACCATGATAATGATATCTGTTGACGTGTGCTAATTTGTAAAGGAATTCAGGAATTCTTTAGAACAATCTTTGCAATTGTACCAGTACATCAGAAACAGGATCTTGTTTCTCATGTACATAAATATTATAATATATTCTGAAAATAAGTTATTATGCTAAGGATTATTTATCCGAGAATTGTTCTTTTCACATAATGACCCAGAAACATAACTGAATGATGATGTACCCTAGCCTATGTTTTTTTTGCACTGTGGTCTCGATTCTTTATTTCAAGCATAAATGTGAAAAAGATTGAGTGAGATTTGAAAAGATTTCAGCTGTACATTGAATTCATCTGAAAATTCCAGACAATGTTCATTGTCATGCAGAGCTCTGAGAACATGGTTTTCGAGTCAGAATCGGAATTAGGGCTACAGTAATATTTAAGCCCTTTGATGACCTCGAAGATTTAATCCCAGTATGAAAGGCTTTTTGAAAGGGAAAAAATTGCGAATATCATCCAGCAATAAGCTATTCTATTACAAATCATGACAGCATTTTGTTTGACATTTCTGGAGGCGGAAAATCAATACTTTTGAATACTCATAAAAGCATTACAATCTTAAGCTACAAGTCTAGATAGAAATGTATAAATATATGTATGTATATGTGTGATGTCGGTTTTGTCTGTGCGTTACTTCTAGGTTTTCTCCGTCGTGGACCAATTATCCGCCTTCCTGTATACGTTCATTTTACGTGTGATAGACATGTCATGTAAAAACAGGTTTGTCAGTTTTCCGACAGTCCTCACAGAGTTAAATATCATAATGGAATATCAGACCCAGGAGAGACGTTGAAATATAAGGCACTCTTCCGTAAAATAGTACAGCAGTACACAATGGTACAATTCAGCCTGATGATGCAGGATTCATAAGCTGGTCACTATGGATTTTGGAATGAAGCACTGCAGTCGTTATTATTAAGGAACGAAACGATTTGTCTGTGACAGGATCGAAGTGTAGCATCTAGTGCTGCTTATCAACCGGTTGATAGCAATCATGGGTTTGTCAGATTGTGCATTCTGTTTCGGAGGGATTTCGCTGAGATTAGGGGTCAAGTCCAAGAGATTCATTCATCAGTGCACAGTTTACGCTGAAAGGGTGATGGTTGGTTGAGTTTACCGCTTGGTCAGAAAACTTGAGGCTCTGCAATTGATTCGTAAATATCGGCATACAGGACCAATATGTTGTTAGTGTGTAGATGATCCATTAAGGCCCAAGCAGAGCTCGATGTTTAGTTGTGCCAATGGTGCGATTACATTGGATTTTGATTGACAGCTCCTCAGTGATGAGGTAGATTTCACGGTAAAGGAAATGCCTCTCTTTCCATGCTGTAATCGTCAGAAAATCCACGATGCTGGATATGGTTGGTACTACATAAGTTTGTACTTTAAAAAGTTTTTTTCTGCAAATTAAGCTTAATTGATAAGTTCATTAAACGACAAGATCACCTAATATTTTAATCAATTTTAATCTGGCATAAATTATATATGTTTACTCTGAAACTTTCAATGAGGGAGATCTCCCTCAATCCACATTTCTGATGAGGGAGAAAGTGCATGAAATGTGACTGAAACTGTATACATTGCTCAATTTGTCTTTCGTTTTTTATTTATCAAAATAGATTAAAAAAGTATTCATTTGATCCAGACACACCTGTTATGGTCATTACACACACCCTGATGTAACTAGGATATCATTTAATCACTGGATGTAGATTTTGAATTTATGTGAGTTTGGACTTACATATGGGATATTTCGGGAGATATGTAAATTTTTTCTGTCAAAATGAGGGAGGGTTAACGAGTATGATAAATATAAACACGAGCTAAAAGAAATAGATATTGATTAAAAATCATACATCTTTCAGTTTATGGTCATTGTTATTCCTATTTAAGTTACGCATCATATAAGGATTGTACAGTATCTCATTTTGTATGCGGTAGTATGCCAGCAGTTGGCAACGAACATATTCACTATGGAGCGCTATAACGCAGTCAGAGTTTACTAAGCACAAGAAGGGAGAGTTGCAAATATAATGCAAAAAGTATCTTGTAAACATAAAGTAGGCAATTCAACTTGCCACATGGTCACCATGGTCACCATTGTCACTCCTAACTATATGTACACTATATGTAAGCTGTGCCCTTGGTAATGAACCAGCTTATTTCAATCTGATTGTCATCAAACTTAGCATACATAATAAGCATGAAGAACCAATTCCATATGGGGGCGAGGGCATTTATGTCTCACAGATATTTCTAGTTTGATCTATTTGTTGTATCATATAGTTACGTCCTCAGAGCATCACATGTATAATAATATTATACTGTTTTATGTATGCTCTTTGACCCTGTGGTAGGACGTCAGGCTCGTGACCGAAGGGTTGCGGGTTTGAGTGATATTTCACAGCACCTGGCCCTTATAATGCTGTCCCAGGTTCGTGAAACAAGTCTAAATTTGTCTTAAGTTTTGACTTAATTAGCCAATCACAAATAATGTTTCAAAGAAACGTCATATCTGATTGGCTAAGCACAAACTTAAGTCTAAGATTGTTTCATGATCTCGGGGCTGTGAGTGTTGTATCTCCGTGAGCAAGATACTGTAGACTGCTCTGAGTGTGCTAGTCTTAATTATGCAGCTCAGGATAAGTCTCAGAGTATGGTACACAAGGGCAGTGCTAGAAACTGGAGAATGCTATCTTGTGCGCTGAAATGACAGCACGTTTCAGTAGCACTGCCATGACAATATACTATCTGGAAAATTGAGAAATTACAGATATATTGGACAATCTACAAACTTAAGGTTGTGATAAAATGGTTAGAAGAATTAACCCTTTATGATCATCAATTAAATAAAAAATATTAAATTAAAAAAAATGCAACAAAATTTTTTTTGTTTCCAGATGATACATGAGTGATAATTTACTTAATGATCCAAAAACTAATGAACAAACTTTATGAGCTGAGAGGTCCACATATATTATCAAACCTTCAGAGACATCACAATCTACTTTTATTGTGTAAATATAGGGGCCCCTGTTGGATTTATCTGTCAAATTCGTAGGGCAATAAATGTCTGGGGTCAATAAATCAACTGATGCCGGAGTGTGTTTATACTTGTAGGTATAGGCCAACTGTTACAATATATTGATCGGTGTTAAATAGTCCATGATTTTATTGTAGCTCTCTAATAGAGGAGATCTGTTATTGTAGCTCTCTAATAGAGGAGATCTGGAAACAAAGACACAAATGTATGCTGTAGCTAATTGCTGGTAATGAACTTCTAAATGGCCATAACATGGAATTACATATATGGGGATACAAACACCCAACCCCCCACCCCAACCCCAACCCCACATCTCTAATACAATGTACATCCAACTGACCCCATTCCAAATACACACACACTCATCCTCACATTAAAAAAAATACATGCAGTAGCCCAGTACGAGTTAGACTTTTATTGGGCTGAAAGCTTGGCGAGACAAATGTGATGTGTTTAAAGACTGTTAACTGTATATGCTGATAATAATGACAACCCCCCCCCCCCCCCGACACACACTCCAACTCCCACTAAAAAAAGATGTGCAGTATTATAAAATTTACACGACCATACATTTAAGTTTTGTGTTAATTTTAAACAAAGTAGTGTTAAACTTAACAAAAGTTCATATTTACCTATGTAAAATAAAGATAATAACTAATTAATTAATAGGTAATTATTTTTTAGAAGTCCCTCTTTCATGTAATTAATGGTTCGCAATAAGCTAGGTAATTTTTTCAGAAAATGAATTTGGTTGAAAAATCTGTCCAATATGAAGAATGGTTAACATGAGGTATATATTGCCTGATTGATAAAATAGCAGTACATTGTCCCCCCACCCTTTTTAAAACAAAAGTGAAATAAACCAACAATTGACCAGCACATATATACCAGGGTATATACAGGCCCCTTGTAGCTCTTGTATAACTGTACATTCTCTCAAGCTTGTTATCGTGTTGTGACTCCGTATCTTGTCCGTCTGCTCTTTTTAGCGGCACGACTCATTCATCGTAATTTGATGAAAAAGATACGGCCTAGATCAATACCGTGTAATAGTCACTTTAAGTTCCCCAGATATCTTAACTTCAGTAACCGTTTTTAGCCCAGTTCTTGTTGATGGACGTAATCAATGCCACAACACGAATCAAATGGCTCTTAGCGGTGGCCAGACGTCATTAAGAAAATTATACACAAATTGACTCGGGTTTTGACAGTACATTGTCTATAATGACAGAGGGATATTTGTTATCAAGCTAGTGTGGTCACAAATGCTTTTTGTTTCACCTAGCGTAGACGTAGTCGGAGTTGTAGAGATGGGGAAACTGAGGAGGATTTACAATCTCATTCCACATCTATCGTTTCAGTGCGGAGGAGAATTTTTTTCCAGGCAGTTACTTACAACATGTCATGTAGATTTTGATGACCCCACTATGAAATGGGCAGGGCATTTAGTTGTCAAGGAGAGGACAAATGCACGGCCAGGCCGGGATTCGAACCTGGGGCCTTCTGAACTCTAAACGGATGTTCAACCAATTGAGCTCTCTGGTCGCTAACAGTCGACCCATTCTAGATCTCCTACTTTGTGGTCAGCCCTTAACCATTATTCTGTCATTATTCAGTTTCTGCTCATTTACTCTTAATAAAAGATCAGGTGTTCCAAAAGAGTAGTTGAAGTGTTTAGGTAATAACTGCCAACTGATATCGGCTATGTTCTGAAATCGAAAACCAAATTATTAAGGTAAATTGATAAGGGTGACCGTTTGTCATGTTACATTACTGTACAACTTTGTATTATATTAGTAATTGCTAGTCTGTTTTTTTATTAGGACAGCAATTTTTTTCTTTATCACGTTGCTCATATTTTATCTCCATTTGTAATTTCAGAGCTGGAGAGGCGAATCAAGGCCAATGACTCCACCTACAACAAACAGTTTATGTATGCGGTAAGTATTACCAGGAAACATCGACAGGAGAGCTTCGACCCCCTCACATAATGAATAATAATCTGTCGTCATACAACTCCAAAAAGTATGTAATGGTCCCTCTAGACTGACTGCTGGCCCGTTCTTCTGGAGAAATTCTCTGACTGAATTTTACTACTGTAGCTTATCTCACCATAGTAGTCTTAAGAATCAGACATCCATGTTATCAAAATTATTAGACTATTTTTTTTCTAAATAATTCAATATCTGTATACTGTTCTACAGACAGGAGTCTGCAGTCTATGGAAACTCTTGTTCAATATCTGTATACTGTTCTAGAGACGGGAGCCAGTCTATGGAAACTATTGTTCATTGCTCTTGGCGTTGAATATTTTAAATGACGCATTGAAGAAAAATTACAAAAGTTATTTAAAAGGGGCGGGTGCTATAGAGCATTGTGTCTGTCCATCTTTCTGTTATCCGGTCTTTGGCTTACTTTGAGGTGTGTGTTCACCTTTGTCAGGTTGTGTGTCATGTATCAAAAGTAGGTCACTCTGACCTACATTTTGACCTTTGACTTATATCAAAGACATGAAACTCTCAGATCAATCTCCTATACCTCTTGTCACATAAACTTCATATACTTGAAACAATTGGTGGTTCGCCTTGGCATGAAATGCTGCAGAATACATGTTGTCACCATAGTCAAGCGCAATTACATAGTAAAATGGTGCCACTTACCAGTAAACATCCCCCAAGATTTATTTGCAAGATATGGTAACACTGTCACTTTTCCTTATTGAATAGAGGTGATCTGTCAAACATTCATGTCTAGAATAAGTTTTTGCACAAATTCATCATACTTACTGTTTTTTCTTGTTTTTGCAGAATAACTACATACGTACCACCAAGTACAACTTATTTTCTTTCCTACCAAAGAACATGTTCGAGCAATTCCAACGACTAGCCAATGCCTATTTCTTGTGCCTACTAATACTTCAGGTAAAAATTTAATTATTCTTCTATGCCTAAAATCTTACAAACCAATGAACCGGTTATTTTTTAGTTACCAGGGTACTTGCCGTTTTGATTTCTTTTGTCAATGTACAAAAAAGGTTTTCTAGCAGTATAATTAAGACGCTTCCAGATCAGCAAAGACTTAATATTACAAATCAAACCTTTCACCTTCAAATTAAAAAAAAAAAAATTATAATTGAATTAAAATTAGTTAAGGGATTTCAGGCTTCAATGATAGATTTCTGGCAAAAATGACAGAATTTTGTAAAGGGAGGCACTGTACTTGTCATTAACAGAAGCGAAAATAGATTTACATGTTCATATATTTTCATGAATATTTCAAGCATTTTAATCATCATGAATTCAAAAAGTAGAATTCAGCTGTAAATCAAAATTCTGAACACTGTTAATGAACATCGGTGAATGAACCGACCGCCATGTCATTCAAGCCTGATCTAACTCGGCTACGAGAGCCGGGCCGATCCTTTGAGATCTGATATGAATATTCATGAAATTCATAGCATTCGATCACTTCAATAACTATAACCATACAAAATCTGTTAGTTTTCGTCGTAAAAACAAAATCACATTAAACCATCGGTATTGATTATATTTAGAGAGATTTCTGGAGTCTGTCATGGTAACTAACAATGAAGGCATTTCTTGATTCTGTTAGATGGAGCTGTTGTTGGGGAGTGGTTATAACCTGTTTATGTGTCCTAAATAATGTTACATTACCTAAAATTGATTGATAGCAATGTCCATTTTGGGAATAATAGAAAGAATAAGGAGTGTACAGAAATGGTAGGTATGGTGCTTTAGTGTATATCTGGGGTCAGATTGACATCAGATTGGTACTGGCACACGACTACTTCTGTAGAACAGAGATATCCAGTGTTCAGTCAACATGTCGTGATGTGTCATTTATAGTCATCAGGGCAGAGAAATAAGTAAAAAACAAAACCTGAATTTATCAGGGCAGAGAAATAAGTAAAAAAAAATGGAATTTATCTGGGCATAGATATACAAAGAAAAAATCCTAAATTATTAGGGCAGAGGTATATAAAGAAAAAATCTTGAAATTATCAGGGCAGAGGTATAAGTAAAAAAAATCTTGAATTTATCAGGGCAGAGGTGTAAGTAAAAAAAATCTTGAATTTATCAGGACAGAAATTTAAGTTAAAAAACCCTTAATTTATCAGGGCAGAGATATAATTTAAATTTAAATAATCCTGAATTTATCAGGGCAGAGATATAAGTAAAAAAAACTGGGAATTTACAGGGCAGAGATTTAATTAAAAAAAAAGACTGAATTTATCAGGGCAGAGATATTGATAAAATTTATTCCTCTACTTATGTTGTCAATCCCGAAATGTAAGTAAAAGATCAGGGCTGAGGGCAGAGATGTTATTGAACCTTTCTGTAGTCATCCAGGCAGAGTTTTTGTTGTTGAAAATTTCTGTATTTATTAGGGAAGAGGTTTAAGTAAAATTTGTGTTTGTAATCAGGGCAGAGATCTACATTCAGTAAAATTTTGTGTTTATATATATATATAATCAGGGCAGAGATCTACATTCAGTAAAATTTTGTGTTTATATATATATATATAATCAGGGCAGAGATGCATCATCATGCAAATATACTCTATATCATCGGTATTAAATAATTTCTGTGATATTTTAAACGGTATTAAATCATTTCTGTAATATTTTATACGGTGTTAAATGATTTCTGTGATATTTTATAGGGCAAAGGTGAGTTTAGTCAGTGATAATCTGTGCAATAATATAATACAGAAAGGAGTTGTTCTGTGATATTTTTATGAAGGGGATCAAACTATAAGAAGTTAAGAACCACATTCTGGTTATTCTTTTTTCAGATGAACTATCTAATCATTATTGTGATTTATAAGTAAACCACCAGTTTGGACATTTGCGAGCTCTGTAAGAAACCAGCCAGTGTCTTATTATTAACTTTCTTCTGTAACCTTCAAATTTTAATTGATACAGAATGTTTAAACAAAAAAAAGGAGAGGTGATTGGTGGTTCTTGACTTGTAAAGGTCAGATATAGGGCAAAACTTCACAGTAGGTTAAAAGTATCAATACTTCTGATGTTTGACAGGTCAAGGAGAAAAAATTCAAGTTGTATACTGCAACATATGTTTTAGTTGCCATGGTGATTGTGAAGCATATGGGAATGATAATATTGTGAAAGATTCATCTCCATGGATAAATCTTGTTTCATTTGAATGTTTTCATTGATACGTAAAAAGTCGTTGTTATGAGGCCTACGTGTACACTTGAACGATTTCCACTAGAATGAATTATTAGACTTATTATATACCTGTACATAACCTGTTTGTGTCCAGGACAGGATTTTTCTATGTTCAATTTTGAGCAATTAAAGAAATAGAAATTGAACTTGATTTTGAAGGGTAATAATGTTGAAAATGAGAAACTTAAATGTTTACAGAGTTTTTTGATTATTTAAATGTTTTCAAAAATTTGGAGTATAATTTTAAGCTTGAACGTTTTGTCTATATTTCTTTATCATGTTATTAGATGATGGAGAATTAGCGAAATGTTATCGGTAATAATGGTAGCTCTAGATGGACCCGCTATCTTATGTCCGTCTGTATAAAGTCTCCTAGAGCAGTGTATTTTGTTGTATCTCGACACGTTTGTTGAGAGACATATGTAGTGGAGAGACATATGTAGTGGAGAGACATATGTAGTGGGGAGACATATGTAGTGGAAATCTGTTTGGAAGGACCTCTACTGGATTCGAGATGTTAACTTGAGGAGTAAAATGAGATCGTTTTGTCAGTTGGTAATCCTGTCTATTATTGATTCCGAGAGCCGAACAACAAACACTCGGAACTCTTCAGAGACAGCTGTTTCCTACGCCTGTTATCACAAGCTACCACTCCTCCCAGTTTAAAACAACATTAGGTTATAAAACAGATGGTTGGTTTTTTACAGATCTCAATTTCTTGTTTTTGTATGCTATAACATTTTGAAAGCATTCACATGAAATAAAGGAGAGCAAAGTTATATTTACATTAAATGATGATTGCATGTTTTTGTGAAAGGTTTGAAGTGATATACAAAACCTTAAAATAAACCTTAAAGAATATATTTTCAAAAAAAAAATTAAAAAGATTTGCAACAATTTTTGTTTGCATCTTGAGTAGATTTTAGTAGTTTTATAAAAGTTCTGGTGAAGCGTAATATGTAAATAATGCTGACAGAGGACATATATGTTTTGAATTATTACCATTGAGTTCCCAAATATATCTGACCAAGATGTAGTCTGAAACTTTATTGAAGAATAAATATCAGCAATTCTATAAAATATAACACTGCAGGCTTTTGTTGGCTTTTGATACAATATTGGGTTAATGAGTATGGATAACAACCTTACAAAATAATAATATATAAAATTGCTAAATAGTTTTCCTTTGATAGGAAATATCAAGTTTGAATTATGAACTAAATGTATGTTTTATTTTTTCCTGTAGGGGATGCCTGCTTTATTGAATGTTTCTTAATTTGTGTTAATTAAACGTTACTAATTACTTTCCTGTCGCTTTCAGAATATTTGATGAGCATCCAATACCGCATGTTTCACCAAATCTGTTTGAATTTTGAAAAGCTATAAATGCATTTTGTAATGTTTAATCATCAAAAATCAACAATGTTTCATGTTGAAATATTGTTTTCATAACTAATATTGTGCAGCAGTGTTTAATAGAGAAATTAAGGAATCAAAATATTTCCTAAGAGTTTGGTTGTGGTGGAAATGAAAAATAGTCTGTTTTGTTGTTTTAAAAAAAACAATAAAAGGCAATTATGACCTTTGTTTTTAAGATTTGTTGCTAATCATTAGCAATTGTCAAATTTTAAGAATATATTAAGTCAGAGAATATGCACCACAGGTCCTTAGCCCCAGTTTCATTATTGTTCCTTAACTAAAGAATTTCCTAAACTTAAATTTTCCATAGTACATATAATATAATGCATTACAGAATTTAAGGAAGGTTTCTTGAACTTAAGATTTTATCTTTAGCTTATGTAATGCTTTCCTATGGAAAATTTAAAGTTTAAGGTATTTCCTTAAGTTAAGGAACATCGATGAAACCAGGGCCTGTTTTACACTTTTTATACATAACTTGATTAATACATGTATGTTGGGTTTTGCTATTCTTATTTATTTCTCATTTTATTTCAAAAGAAAATTTATGCACAATTTGTATCAATTTTAATAATGTGGTGTAGTTCATTGGAATTTGAAATGATAACAGATGATTATACATGTATTCATTTAAATTTACAATGAATTATATACACAGGAAAATTTTGTTCTGCAGTTTTTTTGAATATTCAAATTTTTGTGTTTGAACATGAACAGATGTATCCATTTGGTTGTATAATGTTAATATAATAAGAAAAAATGGAATGTTTTAGGTTAAATAAAATTAAATAGAAGTGAATTCCACAAGAATATTACTCACAGTCTCATATATTAGCTTTGATTGCATATATATCATTTTCTTTTCTTCCATGAAATTTTTCACCAGGTCATCCCTGCGATATCCTCACTGCCCTGGTATACAACCCTTGTACCCCTAGCGTTCGTGTTAGGGATCACTGCAGTGAAAGACGCAGTTGATGACTTCGTAAGTCCAAGGTCATTTAAAAACATCCTGGTGGCTAGTTCTAACTTCTAAAATGATCAGAGTTTCTTCTGCGTTTGATTTAGAATCTCGCTTTGTAGCGTGGTTTCACATCTATTTTGTTTTTTCACTGTTTTTAACACTCACTTATGCCAGAACAACAGTTTTATATTTATTTCATATTTCACTTGTTCAATAAAGGGATGGATGTCAGCAGTGTTTTAAAAAAAAAAAATTTGTTAATCAACTTTCTCAAAATATTGGTTATTTATACATCTGTCATTGTGTTAAGTAGTACATGTACCCGTAGTGTCATTCTCACAAATGTGCAACAATCATTTTTAAAAACAAAAATAAAAAAAAGTTTCTTATTTACAACAAAAATGAAAATTTGTTTTGATTTCCTAGTTCTATCTCTTTACTTAATTTGATTAAATAATTTGAAAATCTTCATGTTTCATGTTAGGAATAAAAACCAATTTGAATGTATGACCTGACCTGATACTTTATTTTAAACAACATTTAAGGTCATAGTGGTTCTTCTTAGTTGGATTAATCTTTATATTAATTTAATATACAATATATCATAGGTTGTTAAAGAAATTCTTCTTCCAATGAACAAAAAATTAAAATAACATACCATTTTCAATGGTTTATTTCTTAAGTAAAGTTATTTATTGAAACAATTGCAAATACTAGATCTGTAATTTATTTTGTTTGAACTTTTGATAAAAAAATCAAATGTTTTCAATATTTCTTGTCATTTTTTTAGAAGACTATTTTTGATCTATTTTTGAAAATGTTGAAAAATCATCTGATGAACTACTGAATTAACTGGGTGGAAAAAAGCTGATGTCATTTTACAGTGTTTCCAACATTTGTAAAAAACAAAACTAACAATATTTATTTCCTGTGCTTTTAATTTTTCTGTTAATTTATTTTTTCATCTAAAAAAACAGTGATTTATCTAACGCTTTTGCACAATTTCTTTATAACATTTTTATATTATTTTCACTTGGTGTTGGTTTTATTTTGAATTTTTGGTTTATTTGATTTTTTTACAGATTTTAGGTATAATTATCTTATTATCATAGTCCTGCTACTTTTACCAACAGTTATACTGTGTCCCTACTGATTCCTGTTCTGTAAATGTAAATCTAAAACTCTGTATTGTTGTATTCAACATGAATTTCATAGAGCCAAAACTAATCAAGTTTTCTTTTTATGATTTATAATTGACATTTGAAAAATGCTTTACTGCTTTAAGTTATTTTGGATTTTTAGAAAATTGAAAATTGTGAGCGTTAAGGAAACCCAATAATAAATTTATATTTCAAATTTTGAAAGAGTACATTGATTCAAAGACCAAAAACAGACAAAACACATGCAAAAGTTAAAAAAAAAATATTTAAGAAAATATATATATTTTCTAGATTATAATTACAACCTCAGAAGACATTACATATCTAACAACCAAATTTCCAACATGTCTATTATCCTTCTCTGTTACAATCTTGTGAAGAGAAATTGAGATGAATGTTTTCAAATGACCATACAACAACAAAACAAACAATTATGTATTTTACTGGTATGTATAAGCAACATTCTTGATATATTTATGGTGAATTCATTCATTAAGGAAATATACCAAATGGTATTAATGGTTTTCCGATTGATAATCTTTGCAATTTTTATTCTGATTGAACAAATTAATTTGGGCATTTTTCAGACAATTTCAAACAAAACTATGAAAACTAAGTTACGGCAGTATATTGCATTTTTCATTTGTCGTCATAATATGTTTTCTAATGTGACTTCTATAGTCTTAAGTGATACATTAAGACTAATTTTGCTTCAGAAGAACCAATTACTTGCAGCTGCTTCAACTTGATGTCATTGTTGCAAGCTTCACTTCCTCTTCCTTCAGGCTTCAGCTAAGAATTATCAACCTGCTCTTCTTGACCTTGAAAGCAGCCTCAAAGGGCCCTCCTGTTGCCCTTCAAATTGCTGTATTCAAGGCCTTGACACATTCTTGATTAAAAACATACCACTTTTCAGATAACAAATTAACAAGAAACTGTCATTTACATTTCCCAAACAGTCAGTGTTTCCGTTTAAATGCCATGTTTGAGCAGAATATATATATTTTTCTTCTTAATTTTTTGCAATTTTTAAATTATATACCATATTACACAATAAGTGCTCCTTTCTTAATACAGGCAGTATTGTTGTAATATTCCTGTTTTGGTCCTCATCTTTCCACTTTAAAAAATCTATACCACTTATGGTACTGGAGAAATATATCTTGGCTGGTTTTTGAGAACTTTGGAAGTTAATTCACAAAACATTGTTAGTTAACAGGAGTTTCCTAAGTTAAGATATGGTACTAAAGATTTTACTTTAAGAGCAATGCATGAAAAAATGCATAAAACTTTTGATAATGTATATTTCAAATAAAGTACCGTTTGAAGTAAGTTCTATTGAAAATCCCACAAGCTACTTTGTGTTAATTTAACGCAAGCAGCTTGTGCTTTGACATTATTTTTTTTCAATTCAATCATGGTTTTGAATCGTTTGAAAATGAAAATGACAGTTTTTTGTTGGTTGTCTCCCCCTGGCGGAAGGACGTTTCTGTGCTGTTGTAGACTGATAAGCGGTATTCTCATTAGTTAGCTAACTTAGCTTGTCTCTAAAGTGTCTGTCTCCTCTGCTTTATCAACCCCTTCCTTCTCCGTTTCGCCATCAGCTGATCCCAGCAATTTCCTCACTGACGCCCCTGACAACGGTGATTCCATTGGTCGCTGTGCTTGCAGTATCCGCGCTGAAAGACGCGGTTGATGATTTTGTGAGTCGGGTTTTGCATCATCATCCAAGCATGATGGGAAACACATTTTGACTTGTGCATGATCATGTTTCATGCTAGTATTGAAGAAGGGGATGAAGAGTGAATGAACCAGACTTTAACTGTATTGCACTATTGCTACTTGGTACTCCTGTATGAAATTTTCTTGCTTTTTTTGTAGTGAAATCCCTTAAACACTGCTAATCATTATTAACTAATAAATATTACCCAGCTAGTTGTAATCGTATATATCTAAGATATATTGGCTGCCTGAAATTTGCATGGCTTCAGTTATGGTATCTGTATAAGATATTGCCTGGATAATAACTAGAAGGGGAGATTGGATAACTAGATATAGGCCCCCAAGAGTTTGAAAAAATGCAAAGTCACTTTTGAAGAAAATGTTGATATAATCTTTTATATTAAGCACTCCAAATTTTTCAAATTTTGGTCATATTGAAATTGTATCCCTTTAATTAACTCCCTTATTATTATCTCCCTTTGTACAGAAAATGCGGAGGTGTTTTGTTAATAAGAAACGCTTATAAAAAAAATGCTAGCAAAGAGAACATTACAAAAAGATTCTGTTATCTTGGCTTAAGTAATTTATTTCTTTAAAGATAAATGGAAATTTTCAGCTGAATATGTCAGTATTTTGGATAAATATTAAGCACCTAATACAAGCATACATTCCTAAATTCTGTCACTGTATCATGATATCTTGGATTATGAAAAATTGAAACTGCACTTAAGAAAGATAAAAGTGATTTAAAGGTGGATAACTGACAGAAAACTTTATAAATTGATATATAATAACTTTATAAATTGATATATAATAACTTTATAAATTGAGATATAATAACTTTATGAACTGATATATAATAACTTTATAAATTGATTAATAATAACTTTATAAATTGAGATATAATAACTTTATGAACTGATATATAATAACTTTATAAATTGATTAATAATAACTTTATAAATTGATATATAATAACTTTATAAAGTGATATATAATAACTTTATAAATTGATATATAATAACTTTATGAATTGATATATAATAACTTTATAAATTGATATATAATAACTTTATGAATTGATATATAATAACTTTATAAATTGATTAATAATAACTTTATAAATTGATATATAATAACTTATAAAGTGATATATAATAACTTTATAAATTGATATATAATAACTTTATAAATTGATATATAATAACTTTATGAACTGATATATAATAACGTTATAAATTGATATATAAAAAGCATGTCCACTGCATGGTTGGCATGAAGTGAAACCAAACTCCCAAGTACATGACTGTTTAGTATTGTTATGTGAAGATGTTTTTGAATATTTGCATTATCATAGAAAAGGTTTTGTCTAATTATATGGAATGGTGATTGTTTTAATTTACATATTTTTGATATGAATATGTACTTCTGCATGATTTACAGTATCAGAACTTATTTCAACACTTTTTTTTTTGTCTGTATTAAAGAACTTTTGCATTTTGTGATAGATTTTGTACTCAAATAAAAACAAATCCATTTTTAATTCAATTTTGGATATTTTGTTTATTTATGACAATATTTCTTTTTCAATTGGATGTTTCTCTTAATAGCAGTTATGATTAAAATTGATCAGTGCTATATATATTTTGCTGCTAAAGTGGCCATAGAGAAATAAGGAAATCCTTAATTTAGATGACATACAGATTTGATTTTGGAGGAGTTAAAAATAATGATTGAAGTGACAAAAAAAGTCAGTAGCCATTTTAAAGAGAAAGAATATTTCAACTAATTTTGGTGACTCTTCTTTATTTTTAAACATTTTTTTCTTTGTAATTTGCCTAAACAATTATCCTATTAATATTATTAATCTTCAAATTATGATGCATTTACTAAAGGTAATGGGTCAAAGTTCAAGGTTACAGAGCTTAATATAGAAATGAAAAGGATAAAGATTTGTATGAAAATGAAGTCATTTAAATTTTGAATGATGCAAATTAAATTAATTTACATGTCATTTAAACTTTTTCTAATGAGATATATTAATAGGAACTATTCAGGTTTCAAAATTTTGAAGAAGATAGTCATCTGGAGTTGTTCGTCAATATGGCCTTTATAATTATAGTACCATATTCACTGTAATCAGTGCCCCTGGCTCCTCCTGTAAGCACCCCTACCCCCTTCTGCAGAGATATTAAAATTACAAGTAAAAACATCCACAAATATCAGTAATATGTGTATAACTAGGTCGAATTGATGACTGCAATAATGTCGCACGTCATGGGTACTCCCCATTCTTGTCTTGTTGCATTTTACCTTTTTAAAGCAACATTTTTGTCTAGATCCTAGTTTAGTTATCCTATTAAGCACCCCCTTTGGAACCATTGTTTAAGCACCCTGGGCACTTATTACAGCGAATATGTGGCCTACTTTGCTTTGTATTGCATGCCATGTTTGTGATATTAAGACTTTTGTGCGGTGTTGGCTTTTCTATAGCCCTATGCTTCTGTCTGCATTTGTGTTCCTACCCTTGTTATGTTTTAATTTCTGCGATTAACAACTGTAAAATTATTGTTACAGTAACTTAAATTAATTCTGCAAAGATGATTAAATCATGAAGGTAATAAAATGCACTGTCTTTATCTAATTTAAGCTATTTTAAGATAAAAAAAAAATGAAATTAAATAAAAAAAGAAGAAAATAAAAACTGCTTGAAATGAATTCTGCAATTATTAAAATTGATATTTGGATAAATATTTATTAATCAATGAGTAGGTTTAATAGAGGAAAAAAATGTTTTGTAAAATATTTTTTTGGAGATATGGAATTAAAGATTATTTTCTTGAGAATTAAGTAAGATTATTTGCTTGAAAATAAAGTATTTACGTTACAGAGACGTCATCGTAGTGATGGACAGGTCAACAATCGACTATCCTTCGTACTGCGGGACGGCAAACTGATGGAGGAACGATGGCACAAAGTCCTAGTAGGAGACATCATTAAGATGGAGAACAATCAGTTTGTGGCCGTACGTCTATTACTTCTCGTTCAGACTTCATTTCTCCTCTGTCACTCACTGACTCCCGTACAATTACAACAATATACAGTTAAATTGAAAGGTCAAGAATTTTGTATGTAGTGATCATCACTCAATTCTAATTAAGTCATCGTAAATCCTTTGTGCCGCTACAGTTCTGTTGAATTTAGCATGTTCTCTGTTACATGAATCTACCCAAACAGCTACCGCGTATCTTCGGGTTCTGACGGCTTTTCAGAAAATGCCCAACAGTCAGTAAAAATGTCTACTATCAGGAAATGTCATCTGCATGTAAACAAAAAGCTTTAATCAAGATCAAATATACTCTTGGCCAGTTGGGCACAATTGCTTCTAAGGAAACCTGCATTGGATTAACCATGAAAATAGTCTAACCTATTGAATATCTTTTTATATAGAGAACCAGATAACAATTAAATCTATGTCATTGTTTTACATTATAATTACTAATTATTTGATCAAAAATACATGTATATAATCAATTCTTTTGGTAATTAAGTCATCAATTACCTGGTAATATCTGAAAATGTTCAACTTTCTAACCTTTGAAGATGATGGGGTTTTTTTTGTCTTGTTTAACCCAAGTCTTTTTCCAAAACATCTCTAATAATAATGATGATGATGATGCAATGTTGAATTTATTTTGTCACCAGGCGGACCTTTTACTTTTATCGACCAGCGAGCCCCATAGCTTGTGTTATATAGAGACTGCTGAACTGGATGGGTGAGTCTGACATTTGTTGTATTAACTTAGGTCATTTTTAAGATCTTACGGTTCTGTATCTCTGCAATAGAATGCTTTATAATTTTCCGAAAAAAGAGGTTTTAAGTTCTTATGACTGATACATTTCTACAAAACAAAGAATTAATATACTGATACATCTCTACAAAACAGAATTAATATACTGATACATCTCTACAAAACAGAATTAATATACTGATACATCTCTACAAAACAGAATTAATATACTGATACATCTCTACAAAACAGAATTAATATACTGATACATCTCTACAAAACAGAATTAATATACTGATACATCTCTACAAAACAAAGAATTAATATACTGATACATCTCTACAAAACAGAATTAATATACTGATACATCTCTACAACACAGAATTAATATACTGATACATCTCTACAAAACAGAATTAATATACTGATACATCTCTACAAAACAGAATTAATATACTGATACATCTCTACAAAACAAAGAATTAATATACTGATACATCTCTACAAAACAGAATTAATATACTGATACATCTCTACAAAACAGAATTAATATACTGGTACATCTCTACAAAACAGAATTAATATACTGATACATCTCTACAAAACAATTAATATACTGATACATCTCTACAAAACAGATTTAATATACTGATACATCTCTACAAAAAAAAGAATTAATATACTGATACATCTCTACAAAACAGAATTAATAAACTGATACATCTCTACAAAACAGAATTAATAAACTGATACATCTCTACAAAACAGAATTAATATACTGATACATCTCTACAAAACAGATTTAATATACTGATACATCTCTACAAAACAGATTTAATATACTGATACATCTCTACAAAAAAAAGAATTAATATACTGATACATCTCTACAAAACAGAATTAATATACTGATACATCTCTACAAAACAGAATTAATATACTGATACATCTCTACAAAACAGAATTAATATACTGATACATCTCTACAAAACAGAATTAATATACTGATACATCTCTACAAAACAGAATTAATATACTGATACATCTCTACAAAACAAAGAATTAATATACTGATACATCTCTACAACACAGAATTAATATACTGATACATCTCTACAAAACAGAATTAATATACTGATACATCGCTACAAAACAGAATTAATATACTGATACATCTCTACAAAACAAAGAATTAATAAACTGATACATCTCTACAAAACAGAATTAATATACTGATACATCTCTACAAAACAGAATTAATATACTGATACATCTCTACAAAACAGAATTAATATACTGATACATCTCTACAAAACAGAATTAATATACTGATACATCTCTACAAAACAAAGAATTAATATACTGATACATCTCTACAAAACAGAATTAATATACTGATACATCTCTACAAAACAGAATTAATATACTGATACATCTCTACAAAACAGAATTAATATACTGATACCTCTCTACAAAACAGAATTAATATACTGGTACATCTCTACAAAACAGAGAATTAATATACTGATACATCTCTACAAAACAAAGAATTAATATACTGATACATCTCTACAAAACAGAATTAATATACTGGTACATCTCTACAAAACAGAATTAATATACTGATACATCTCTACAAAACAGAATTAATATACTGATACATCTCTACAAAACAAAGAATTAATATACTGATACATCTCTACAAAACAGAATTAATATACTGATACATCTCTACAAAACAGAATTAATATACTGATACATCTCTACAAAACAGAATTAATATACTGATACATCTCTACAAAACAGAATTAATATACTGATACATCTCTACAAAACAAAGAATTAATATACTGATACATCTCTACAAAACAGAGAATTAATATACTGATACATCTCTACAAAACAGAATTAATATACTGATACATCTCTACAAAACAGAATTAATATACTGATACATCTCTACAAAACAAAGAATTAATATACTGATACATCTCTACAAAACAGAGAATTAATATACTGATACATCTCTACAAAACAGAATTAATATACTGATACATCTCTACAAAACAGAATTAATATACTGATACATCTCTACAACACAGAATTAATATACTGATACATCTCTACAAAACAGAATTAATATACTGATACATCTCTACGAAACAGAGTTAATATACTGATACATCTCTACAAAACAAAGATTTAACAAACCAATACATCTCTACAAAACAGAATTAATATACTGATACATCTCTACAAAACAGAATTAATATACTGATACATCTCTACAAAACAAAGAATTAATATACTGATACATCTCTACAAAACAGAATTAATATACTGATACATCTCTACAAAACAGAATTAATATACTGATACATCTCTACAAAACAGAATTAATATACTGATACATCTCTACAAAACAAAGAATTAATATACTGATACATCTCTACAAAACAGAATTAATATACTGATACATCTCTACAAAACAGAATTAATAAACTGGTACATCTCTACAAAACAAAGAATTAATAAACTGGTACATCTCTACAAAACAAAGAATTATCAAACTGATACATCTCTACAAAACAGAATTAATATACTGATACATCTCTACAAAACAGAATTAATATACTGATACATCTCTACAAAACAGAATTAATATACTGATACATCTCTACAAAACAAAGAATTAATAAACTGATACATCTCTACAAAACAGAATTAATATACTGATACATCTCTACAAAACAAAGAATTAATATACTGATACATCTCTACAAAACAGAATTAATAAACTGATACATCTCTACAAAACAGAATTAATATATTGATACATCTCTACAAAACAGAATTAATATACTGATACATCTCTACAAAATAAAGAATTAATATTATGATTAATTGAAACATTTGGGCAATCTTTGATAACATGCAATGGTTCAGATTTCATTTTGACCGATTTACTTGTACAAAGGTTCAGATTTCATTTTGACCGATTTACTTTTACACTGGTTCAGATTTCATTTTGACTGATTTACCTGTACACATGCACAGATTTCATTTTGACCGATTTACTTGTACACATGTTCAGATTTCATTTTGACTGATTTACCTGTACACATGCACAGATTTCATTTTGACTGATTTACTTGTACACATGCACAGATTTCATTTTGACCAATTTACTTGTACACATGCACAGATTTCATTTTGACCGATTTACTTGTACACATGCACAGATTTCATTTTGACCGATTTACTTGTACACATGTTCAGATTTCATTTTGACCGATTTACTTGTACACATGCACAGATTTCATTTTGACTGATTAACTTGTACACATGCACAGATTTCATTTTGACCGATTTACTTGTACACATGTTCAGATTTCATTTTGACCGATTTACTTGTACACATGTTCAGATTTCATTTTGACCGATTTACTTGTACACACAGAGGTTCAGGTTTCAGTCTGTTGACTTGTAACACACCGACTAAGATTTCATTTTGATTTCCATGAAACTATTTACAGGGAGACGAATCTCAAAGTGAGACAAGCTCTACCAGAAACTGCTGAACTAGGAAATGATATGAACAAGCTGACAGGATTCAATGGTGAGGTTTAAATGTAGATACATTTAATTATAAGCTCAAAAACAAACACTTACACGTTGCCTCACTGCATATTAAAACTCAGGATATTTTATTTGATCTTTGTCCCTGTCGCTTTATTTGGAGAAGTTTCCATATGTCACTTATAATGTGTAACCATGTTCTGGCATGAAATTAGCAAAAATCATTAAATTTTGATATTTTTAATAAAATCAACATTTATATTTTTAGAACATTTTTTTTTTAAAAACATATCTTTGCAAGCATAACTGATTAATGGTAATGAACAATTTTATTTATTTTCATGTTTTAGCTGAAATCGTATGTGAAGCGCCTAACAACAAATTGAGTAAATACGAAGGCACGATGAAATGGAACAACAAAACTTTCTCTCTAGACAACGATAAGATGCTGCTCCGGGGTTGTGTGCTTCGCAACACACAATGGTGCTACGGTTTGGTAATATTCGCCGGTCTAGACTCAAAGTTAATGATGAACAGTGGAAAATCTATCTTCAAAAGAACACACATTGATCGCCTCCTTAATATTCTCATCATTGGTGTAAGTTCAACTTGGATTTTACAGTTCTTTAAACTTTCTTTAGTCCTGTTCCTCATTATGAACAAATACACACCAACTTTTTGAAATTTTCAAGAGGGAGAAACCATATTCTCAAACTTAAAATCGTGAATATGAAATGTTTATTTACATGTACAGTAAAACCCCACTTACTCAAACACGTGGGGACCTGATCAATAGTTTGAGGAATACATGGTATTCAAGTAATCAGAGGTGTGTTGAATATGTTCAAAATTGGTCGACGAATGAGGGGTATTTGAGTAAACCATGTTAAAAAGAGTGGGGTTTTACTGTTACTTCTCTAAAGGACAAAACTGTTCTTCTAAATTATATAGCATGTGGAAAACCCTGAGATCTTAAAAATAAAAAACTGCCATAGCATATTAAATTCACTGGTTGGAAATATTCAACTTAAAGTTCCGAAATCAGGAATCGATCATCCTCCCTGCAACAACTCAAGGGAGAGAAAGAATATTAGTGTTTAAAATAATACGAATTACAGTCAACAAATACTGAGATTTCAAAAGAACTATATCAGTTCTTGATTCAATGTCTAGTATGATATGTACCCTGTCACCTTCATCAGACTAATGACCAGCAAAGCGTATGCATACAACAGGTGTAAGTTTGTACGAGTTGGTAAATGACAAATCGGTAAATTTGCCTACACTGTTAGACGTATGTACAATAGTAAAATTATTGTACCGAAATGACTTGATTCAACTACCCCTTGTTTATGACATGGTCATAGATGTGCGAGAGTCTGTTAGCCCCCTCATCTCAATTTAGAACCGGTCCACTGCAGCGTATCCGGATGGCTTCTATAATCTGCCGCCTCAGCAGATTGCTCTCTCTGTCTAACACTTTTGAGTTTTCCCAGTCAATCAAATGATTGCTCTGTACAGCATGGTCTGTGATTGCCGATTTGTTTATCTGGGACTCCGCCTGCTTCTTTTCCAATCTGGTGAATTTCTAAGGATCTTGTACATCCTAAGGATAAAACACAGAAAGAAAACGTTGCAGAATGCGTGCACAAGATTGGATGCCAAAACTGCAACACATCATTATATTGTAGAGACGGGAAGATGTTTTGGTGTTTGTCTTGGTGAACACAGGAAAAATACTGACACACAAGAAGGAAAGAAATTCACCAGAACAGAAAAGCAGGCTGTATGCATACGCTTTGTTGGTCATTTGTCTGATGAAGGTGACAGGGTACATATCGTCCTAGTCATCGAAAAGTCATAGAAAACATATTTTGGTTGTGTAAAATAATCTTTACATAAATCATACTTTCTAATCTGAAGAAAATGTTTACAAATACAGTTCTTGATTTGTTTTAATATCTCAACATTGTATAAAAGCATGTGAAGTAATTTCTTCAATTTTAATCTGTGAAATTTTAATCTGTAATATTTAATACCAGGATTGTTGTATTTTTACTGTCGTTTTTTCTTGTTTTGTAGATTTTTATGTTTTTACTATCATTATGTCTGGCTATGACTATAGCTTGTGGTATATGGGAGACAGCTACAGGCCAACATTTCCAGGTTTATCTCCCTTGGGAGTCCTATGTGCCCGGCTCCCCGGACAAGTCGGGAACTATTGCAGAGGGCGCCACCGTTATATCTCTGCTGGTGTTTTTCTCATACATCATCATCTTCAACACTGTGGTGCCCATCTCTTTATATGTCAGGTGAGTAGACCGCCCTTGTACCTGTCTGGTAAGTCTCCCGAGGGCTGTTCCAGAAGTAATCAGGTGAGTAGACCGCCCTTGTACCTGTCTGGTAAGTCTCTCGAGGGCTGTTCCAGAAGTAATCAGGTGAGTAGACCGCCCTTGTACCTGTCTGGTAAGTCTCCCGAGGGCTGTTCCAGAAGTAATCAGGTGAGTAGACCGCCCTTGTACCTGTCTGGTAAGTCTCTCGAGGCCTGTTCCAGAAGTAATCAGGTGAGTAGACCGCCCTTGTACCTGTCTGGTAAGTCTCTCGAGGCCTGTTCCAGAAGTAATCAGGTGAGTAGACCGCCCTTGTACCTGTCTGGTAAGTCTCCCGAGGGCTGTTCCAGAAGTAATCAGGTGTTTGGGGGGGGGGGGGACTTTTTCCGAGACCATTTGATATAAGAAATGATAGGCAGATCTGGGCCCAGTTGTTCAAGAGGTAATCAGCTTAATCATTGATTAATCAAATTTTAATTCTCTTGTAATTTGAAAATGAAACCATTGAATTAGTTACAATTTTCCTGGTATCAAATATCTGGTAATGTCAATTTACACGCAAAATTATGGGATTGTACCATGAATATTGACAGAATCATTTAAGTTTGTTATCCTTGTATAAATCCTTTTAATGCACTCCTGTGTTTGGACCACATTAATGACTCGGCTAACCCAGTTTTGATATGAAGGGAGTAGTTTAACATGCCTGGATATATATTTAAATTCTATAGATTTGGAAAATGGTCATTAAGGCGGTAGCAGAGAAAAGCTAAATATTTTCATAGCTATATGGTTTATTTATATTTAGCTGAATTAGGACCCCCTAAAACTATGTCAGATTAGATGACAGTTCTTTGTTAGACCTTGTTTAACTGTAAAAGATAAAGCCTAGCTATCATGTTATATGGTAGAGTTTGAAAAATGGCAGTAACTGTGTTAGATAATACAGTGTAAATTGGGAAAATTTGAGCATGTTGATTTCTTTAATATGTCCAGTAGCTTAACCAACTCACTCCTGAAATTTTGTAATGAACTATTCCAACATTTGATTTGAAAGAGTCCAAATATGTTGACAGGGGTAAATAAGTTAAATGACTCATATTTGGCCTGTAGGTACCACAGCTAGTGTAGACATACAGCAGGAACATCTTCAATAGCTGTTGATGGGATTATTGTACTTTATAAACAAAACCAGTCAATGTTTGTATCAATGTTTTAATCCTTGTTTCACTTTGTTCACTTCGATCAGCGTGGAGATATTCCGCCTGGCCAATAGTTTCTGGATTAACTGGGATAGCAAGATGTACTATAAGAAGGTGGACACGCCTGCCAAGGCGAGAACCACCACCCTTAACGAGGAACTGGGACAGATTGAATACATCTTCTCCGATAAAACGGGCACCCTAACTCAGGTGAGGCTAAATCTCGTTCCATGTGGAATAGTTATATTTAGATAGGACAGGGGATGGAAAAGTCTAGAGAATTCCCAGGACAGGGGATGGAAAAGTCTAGAGAATTCCCAGGACAGGGGATGGACAAGTCTAGAGAATTCCCAGTGACTTCAGGCAGGAAGTTCCTAATAAACAAAATGATTCTGGAAGAAAATGGTTCAAGTTGTCGAAATCTGGGGTCAAAGTTATACCCCTGCATGTGAAGTTGTAAGGGGTCAAAATTCCGATGTAGCCCAACAAAATTGGGTTATACTTATATTGGCAGGTATGTCATATAGAAGACATACTCTAGTAGTGGTGGTTCTAGATGGGGATGTCCTGCGGCAGTCATGATGGCTGTGTTATTGTCAACTATTTCTATTCCAAATATTTTCTCAGAATCCAGCTGAAAAAAAATCTTTTAAAATTGACATAGTCATAGACTGTGAAATGTACATGTGTAAAAGGAGTTTAAACAGTTGAGGTGGCCGAATGGTTAAGGTGTTCCGACATTCTACCACTAGCCCTCCACCTCTGGGTTGTGATTTCGAATCCCACGTGGGGCAGTTGCCAGGAACTGACCGTGGTTTTTCTCTGGGTGCTCCAGCTTTCCTCCACCTCCAAAACCAGGCACGTCCTTAAATGACCCTGGCTGTTAATAGGAGGTTAAACAAAATAAACCAAACAAAATAAAATTTTAACAGTTTCTTAGGTCAAGGTCACCACTTCTAAATATAGAATAAGGAAGAGTTTATGGGATGTGTATTATCCCCAAATCAAAAATGCGAAAAAAATTTTGATAAGAAATTTTATAAACTATGGAGATGTAAAAATTTAACAGGAAATTTTATAAGCTATGAAGATGTAAAAGTTTAACAGGTAATTAAAAGTATTTATTCGAACTAAATTAGACATGGCTGAATAGTACGGCACACAGAAACAGGGCTGTTACACACCTACCAGTGTTGACACAAGTCTACCAATGTAATTACTGCCTATTGCTATATTATTAAATTACCTGCACCCCTCACACATGTTCCATTACACTGTCATCAGTTAATTCTTTGTATGTTTATGAGGCTGCTATGACTTGATTGGCTGATTGCTTTCAGCACAATAATCATTAATCTTTTGAAGGAATGATCTGATTTTGATGAGACTTGTTAAGCATTATTTAATCAGACTTTATTTCTATTTGTTTACAGAATATAATGACGTTCAATAAGTGTTCCATAAACGGGAAGTCATATGGGGATGCTTACGATGAGTTCGGGAATGCTGTCGAAGTGACCGAGGTATTAATATTGAAAGTTCCCTAACCAATAGAAAGCCAATAAACATGGTTCACACAGACTTGAATTTAGAGTTGGGGTTGAAAAAGTCCTTGAAAACGATTTTTGGCCTTGAAACTCCTTAAATTTAGCTACAGGGCCTTGAAAAGTACTTGAATATTACAAATTCCACAATTGTTGAATGTTTATTTTGTCTCAATTTAATAAAAAAAATTCGTATATTTTCGCCAACGCACTGGTATGTTGCTGTACAAGTAGTGTTCCGCCTGTTCCCTCCCGGGCTTTAGTTGTCACAATGGGTGAAGGGAGATAATTCAGATTGCGCAGGCATGATGGGCAGTGTGTAATGCACTTCCGTTTGCTAAAGTCGTGTCTCATAGCCAACTGTCATGCCAAGTAATCGTTGTGTAATGTGTATACAACAAGTGGAAGGGGACATAGTATAATGTAGAAGGCCTTTATCAACAAATGACTGCCGGTACAACTTCTAGAGGACTAGAGCTAAAGATGGGCCTAGATCGTCAGATGAGCAGATGTAGTCATTAAAAATATTGTGATACAGAAAAAGATAAAAAAAAAAATAATGAATAAGCAGTAATAATGCAATGTCAGAAATAACCCACATTAATTAAGAGTATACATGTATCTATGTTGAAATTTTGTATACATTTTCTTAATATTTCTGCAAAAGTCTGCCTTGAAAAGGGAAAAAAGGGCCTGGAAAAGTTCTTGAAAAGTCTTTAAATTTTGTCTGAAAAAGTTTGTGTGAACCATGAATTAAACAACCGGTGTGATTGTAATAATATTACAGAGATGTAGAGAGTTAGTTGAGTGTTACCCCAGGATATCGAGGATAACTGTTTTGTTAATTGACTCAAAACTTTGTATAGATATGTAGTGGGCAGGGTTATCCATAAAACCCACGCACCAAATTAAATTGTTAATTAAATCATTAGTGGATGTATCAGAGATCATTACAAAAACTTAAGTTACTTTCTGTAGAGATCTTTTCTAAACAGATTTTATTTTATCTAAAACTTTTGTTTTCAGCATACTCCAAAAGTAGATTTTTCCGACAATCCGTACTACGAATCAAGTTTTGAATTCTACGACTCTCAGCTTTTGACAGCTATTCGTGATGGAAACCCCACTGCTAATAGGTTTTTTCACATCCTCGCGCTTTGCCATACTGTTATGCCAGAGATGAACGATGGTGAGTATGATGACAAATTAAACATTTAGCATTTTGTTAAAACAAGAAGATTACATGAAAATTGTTAGTCTTTCAGAGTAACTACCAATTTGATTAAAATACAGATCCTTGTTTCTACTCCATGACTTCAGAATCTGACAACATAATATATGATGTTTCTTTTTGTATTAACCAATCAAATTACCGCTTCCAAAATCTTGAATATGTCACAACAAGCTGTGACATATTGTGACAAAATGACTGGCTGCAGATGACAGTGTCAACTGTCATCAATTAGAAAATTCTACAAGAGTGTGAAGTGATGAGGTGACAACAAAGGTCACGAGAACATGACCTCTCATGCGATGTTGTCAGATCCTGATATTACGGAGTAAGAATAATAAGGATCTACACTTTAATCAGATAAGAGAAACTACCTAAGGGTCCTGGGACTAAAGGTTTACACCAAGTGTAGTTTGCACCCTGTTGTTCCCTCCGACTTTTTATCATTCCTACTTTAACTTGTCACCCACTATAATTGCTTAATTTTGAATGTTGAATGCGGGTATGTGTATAAAGAAAATCTGGAATATTTGACTGTGATTTAGGGGTATACAGTGATGCCCTTGTCCCTCCCGTCCAGTCCCGATTAAATGTTAACACTTAACACTTTCAATTCTTTTACATATTTTTGACCTCAGACATAATGCCATTTTAGGGTTCAAAGGTTAAGGCCAAGGTCATGGTTGCTAATATGAAGAACATTCAAAGTGGTATAGAGGGCATACATGTCTAACTGTTATTTCTTTCTTAGTTTTTCTTTTATCTCCTTTAAGATATAAGTCGGAACCTTTTTTATGTTAAAGCTCCTTCTCAAGGTGGTAAAAAATCAGCCATTAATTATTGATTTTGACCAATCATAACAAAAGTATTATAGGACAGTTTGTTGCATGATATTTTGGAATATTTTTGAATATTTCTGATTAAGTGTGATAGATAATCGAAAAAAATGTTACAGTGAAATATGATAATCTTGTTTCAACCAACCTGGTACATATATCAATTATCTCACCTGTTTGCTCGTTAACAGGTGTGCTTGAGTATCAGGCCCAGTCACCTGACGAGGGAGCTTTGGTCGGTGCTGCCAGGAACTTTGGCTTCGTCTTCAAGGTACGTATCGACTTCAGGTGTCTGACATCCTGCTACCACTAGCCCCCCATCAGTAGGTTGTGGTGACCAAGTGTTTAAGGTTTCTGACATCCTGCTACCACTAGCCCTCCATCAGTAGGTTGTGGTGACCAAGTGTTTAAGGTTTCTGACATCCTGCTACCACTAGCCCTCCACCAGTAGGTTGTGGTGACCAAGTGTTTAAGGTTTCTGACATCCTGCTACATCTAGCCCTCCTACTCTGGGTCGTGGTTTTGAGACTTGCATGGGGCATTTGCCAGGTCCTGCCATTGCTTGCTGGTTTTTCTAGGGGAATCGAACTCCAACTTTCCACCCCCACTAAAACCTGGTTTGTCCTTAATTGGCCATATAGCTGTTGATGGGACATAAAACATAACCAAATTATCACAAGATTTGGGAAAAAATGCATATTCTGTTGTCTTCTTGTCACAGCAATGTTTGGTTGATGTTTTTGGTTGGAACTTGTTCACAATGAACAACAAAATTTAATACATGTCTTTTTTACTGATCATTATGTTAAATGTTAAATTGTTTTCAGTCTCGAACACCGCAAACCATTACCATCGAAGTCATGGGCAAACAGGAAGTGTATGAACTGTTGTGTATCCTGGACTTCAACAATGTCCGGAAGAGGATGTCGGTAAGTATATGTGTGTGTAATGACCACAGAATTATAGAACTCCTGTAAATTTGTTCTCAATTTAAAATAAACTTATGAGGTCTTTAATGACTATGGTTTTCGGTTGATATAAACTATACTAAATTGTAGCCAGAACAAGATTATGAAGGTTTGAACTGCAGATTATGTAGCGTTATGTTTGTTGCGACACTTAATGACTAGTATTGGACAGTATTTCTGTTAGCTTTGTTTGTTATTCCTTCATACATGTTTTTACAATAAAATTATCTTAAATTTTTTTCTCATATTGAATGAGGAGAACCTTTAATAGCCTTTAAGCGGTTTGCAATCTTCATTTAAGAAATAAAGAATTCAAACCAAAAAATTTGTTTTAGGTGATTGTAAAAAAAGATGGGAAAATCATGCTGCTGTGTAAAGGTGCCGATTCTGTGATCTACGAGAGACTGGACGCTAGCTGTGCCAACGCTAAGGAGCTTTGCACTCACCACTTAAATGTATGTAAATTATCGTCCCAGCAATAAGCCATGTTCTGATTGTATTGAGTAAGTGCTGTTCGAGAACTGTCCATTTGGGAGGGGCGGGATAACTTTTTTCAAGGACCTGACCACTAATCAAATATTAAAGGAGATTAAAAATAAGGAACAGCGCTTACCGTACCATATATTATATAGTCTGAAGATGACTCGTTGATGGTGCGAAAGTACTTAGAATGTGTCGGTGTTATTTTTGACAATTTACATATATATATAAAATTTATTATATATTATATAAAAAATAATTTAGTTGTCACGATTAGTAGGGGCACTTACCTCTGCAGAAAGGGGAGGGGCTAATAGAGGAAGTGGCACAAATTATGGCGAATAAGGTTTAAACCTGGTTATGCACTAAAATGTTAGTGTGCCGAAATAAGTATATTTACATTATATGTGTGACTCTTCCCACAGGAGTTTGCTCAGGACGGACTTCGTACGTTATGTCTGGCTGAAAAAGTCATCCCTCAGGGTCAGTGGGAGGCTTGGCAGAAGAAACACCATGAAGCCAGGTAAGATAGAGATAAACCCCGATAGGTTTACAAACTCTTCTTAACTCTCTGCCTGCGGCTGGCGGAAGTTCGTGCCAGGGCATTTCTTAACATCTACCACAGCCGACAGGAATTCCCGCCGATATCAAAAGTACTTAAGTTTTTTAAATATAAGCACATTTACATCACTACCCACAATGCCTCAGCCTCTTTTCCGGCAATAACAAAGTGGATTCCATGCTTTCTACAGCATGGTTCTCAGTTTTACAATCAAAATTTTACCAATATTACAGAGATTTTCGGCAGGGAATGTTAGCGTGCCACATTTTCATCCATTTTACCATTGGTATGATACAAACGTTACAGACTTCTGAGAGTGTCTTTAGCTGATAGAATTACCTAAGATGCCATTGATAAAGTCTTGATATGCAAGTTAGAAAAACTGAAAATGCATCGTAAATTTGTAGCAAGTTTTTTTTTTAAATTACTGAGTGCCTGGGTCAAGGGAAATAACTCCTTTACACGGCAGGCAGAGGGTAAAATTGTTCAAAGATACATTTGCGGGTGTAGCCATAGTCAGTAAAAGAAATATTTCAGCTAAATTCCAAGTAGAAAAATATTGATCAAATTATTGTTTATGTTTCCTGTGTATACTTTTCAGTACATCATTACAAGATCGAGAGGAAAAAGTGGATGCAGCTTATGAGGAGATCGAGAAAAATCTAATTTTGGTTGGAGCTACTGCCATCGAAGATAAATTACAAGATGGAGTTCCTGACACTATAGCTAATCTTGCTGAAGCTGGGATCAAAATCTGGGTACTCACGGGGGACAAACAAGGTACTGAGGCCTTCAAGGGAAATTTATAATCCTAAGGCCTTCAAGGGACATTTATAAACCAGATGCCTTCAAGGGAAATCTATAATCCTGGTGCCTTCCTGGGGAATCTATAATCTTCGGGCCTTCAATTAGAATCTGTTATCCTGAGGCCTTCAAGGAGAGTTTGTTATCCTGGGGCTGCCAAGGGGATCCTATAAACCTGAAGCCTTTAAGTAGAATCTGTAATCCTTGGGCCTTCAATGGGAATCTTTAATTCTTGGGCCTTCAATAGAAGCCTTTAAGTAGAATCTGTAATCTTTGGGCTTTCAATGGGAATCTTTAATTCTTGGGCCTTCAATAGAAGCCTTTAAGTAGAATCTGTAATCTTTGGGCCTTCAATGGGAGTCTTTAATTCTTGGGCCTTCAATAGAAGCCTTTAAGTAGAATCTGTAATCTTTGGGCTTTCAATGGGAATCTTTAATTCTTGGGCCTTCAAGGGATCTCTATAATCCTGAAGCCTTCAAGTAGAATCTGTAATCCTTGGGCCTTCAATTGGAATCTTAATAATCCTAGGCCTCCAGAGGGAATCTATAATTGTGGGGCTTTTAAGGCAAATCTGAAATCCCAATGCCTTCACATGGAAATTATAATCAAGGGCCATCATGGCAAATCTACAATTGTGGAACTTTAAAGGAGAATTATAATCCATAGTCTTTCAAGGGAAATCTATCGCCCTGAGGTCTTTAATGGGGGTGTTAAACCCTAATGAAGACTGTAACCTTCCATTACCATTTGTTAATGTGCCTTCCATGGAATTTTAAACAGGATTTGTATTAATTTCAGAAACTGCTATCAACATTGGGTATTCATGTCGACTGCTGACCGATGAAATGGAAGACATTTTTGTGATAGACGCTGAATCTTTTGAAGAAGTGCAAAAACAAATGTCTGATGCCTTAGAAGAAGTGAAGAGAATTAATCGTGAGAAGAAAGAAGCCTCACAAAATGACAATGTACAAATTGCAAATGGTGGGGGCCCCCAATTTTACAATGGAGGGACGAATAGTGCTGTAATGGAAGATGATATATGCAATGAATTTGCTCTTGTTGTCAATGGACACAGCTTAGTAAGTTACCATGGTATCTGGAATTTGGCAAAATGAAAATATATATATAAATACATTGAACCATTTTCAGGTTATACAAAAAACAATATGTCCGACTTTCAGATCAGAAGATCAATATGCCTGACAGTGTTTGATTTTGAGTATGAATGTTTGTTATTGCAAGTTGTTGAGAAGTAGGCCTACAGGATGTTTTTTTCTCAAGTTTAATGTTCGGAGTGGTTTTTGATACTGTAAATGTACCTAATTTGGTGCAATCAAATTTTAGGGCATTGTCAGTTTTTGGCCCATTTGCACAATGATACATTTGCGCATCCCTGGTATTTACTGTATAAGAAGCCTATAAAAACTATATTTAGCGCAATCATGGTTTAACGCAAAACTTTCAATTGTGAAAAGGGCTAAAATAAAGTTGTTTATAGTATTTAAACTTCTGACTAGTCGAAGATGCTTTAATTAGAGATGGAATTACTGCACAATGTAAAATTTCATACAGAACCATTCTGTTTATGTCATAATTGACTACAAAATCATTGATTATGAACTTTAAGTGTGTCGATTTGTCTTTTGAAATGGAATTATAAGGAATAACCACAACTTCTGTGGGGTGAACATTTTTGCTTGAACCCTGAATTCTTAAAGTATTTTAATAACTCTTTATTATTTGTAAATGAGTTTTTTTAATTTCCTCATCACGTAGATCCAGGCACTGAAGCCCGAGATGGAGCAGCTCCTACTGGAGTTGGGCTGTTCCTGTAAGGCCGTGATCTGCTGTAGAGTTACGCCACTACAAAAGGCCCTCGTCGTAGACCTAATCAAGCGTAACAAGAAATCGGTCACCCTTGCCATTGGTGACGGAGCTAATGATGTCAGCATGATCAAGAGTAAGTTTTACGGCAGTCCTTTTATTGGGGAGTTCTCGCTCTCTTTTATTGGAGAGTTCTTTTACTGTAGGTGGAAATAATTATTATTATGAATAAAAATATAAATGATATGTAACATTTATATAGCGCAATTTATGATTTGTAAAATTACTCTGAATCGCTTCTTACACTACATGTGGATAATAATTTTACTTGACACACAAATAAAGAAAGTCTTACATCAAACACCACCAATTATTAAGCTCACATGTATTTATATCAAAGTAAATATAAATACATTATATAAATCAACAAATGTTAGTGTTATACATGTCGTCTATGTTGAGAGTCTAATATCATGTGAAAAGGTAAGTCTTCCAATGTTTCTTGAATTTGGCCAGAGTATTCATTTTTCTGATAGTGGATGGTAAGCTATTCCACATCGAAATGAGATAGTACCGGGGTATGTGTAGATTTTATATAACTGAACTACTTGGTAGTAATTAAGCAGACGTAAAATAACTCAAAAATGTATGGAATGCAATATATATATAAACATCTCATTCCAAATGTTTTAGTTGGTAGCACAAGGTGTCAACATGGTAATACTCTTGAATGGTCCTTGTGTAAAATATATCAAGTAAAAGTCAGACATCGGCAGTCAAAATATACTCAGACTACTACCAGTATACTGTTAGTACAGTACAGATGAGAGATTTACTGTGTTATTGGCAGTAAAAATATACTCAGACTTCTACCAGTATACTGTTAGTACAGTACAGATGAGAGATTTACTGTGTGACAGTAAAAGTGTATCTACCTGGTTTATCTTATCAATGGTCCTTATATGTAGTATTTAATCCCAGGCAATATACTGGAGCAGGCTACCTAAAGGTTTTAAATCAAAGTGCTTTGTAACGAACAGTGTGCGGCCTGGCGACAATAGTCTGAAGGTATCAAATTTTATGTGAGTCAGCAGTTACCGGTATCGCTGATTTTACCTAACGATACTATTGCAAATCTTTCAAAATGCTTACACTCTATCAGAATAACATAATGCAGATCCTGGGAATAGCAGACCTCGTAGTTATATCAAAAAATATTTTGGAATGTGCGTGAAGCGGCAATGGGCAGGAAATTACGGTTTATGTATGTGTGACTTGTGATATAGAATTCTCAGCTATCATGTTATTTGTGTTTTTGTTTCCAGCAGCTCACATCGGTGTTGGCATCAGCGGGCAAGAGGGACTCCAGGCCGTCCTTTCTAGCGATTATTCCGTCGCTCAGTTCCGTTACCTCGAGCGCCTGCTCCTTGTCCATGGGCGCTGGTCCTACTTCAGAATGAGCAAGTTCCTCAGATATTTTTTCTACAAGAATTTCGCTTTCACTTTGTGTCATTTGTGGTTTGCCATCTTCTGTGGTTTTTCTGCACAGGTAAGTGAACTTTTGTGAATAATTAGGCCAATATAAAGTAGGTGCATAGGGTATCATAGAAAATAATTAATTTGCTTTATCTCTCCTGGTGTGAAATACCAAGGTGACCTTATGCCATACTGTGGCATCTGTTGTCAGTCTGTCAACAATTTCCTCAAACGACTTCTTCAAAGTCAAGGAATTTAACTTGAAGCATCCCTAGGGACGTGGTGGTGATTATAATTGTACAAATGGTGGGACTGACCCTCAGGCCAGAGGCGGGCGCAAAAGAAGGCAATTCAGCTATATTGCAACAAACTTTTTCTCTGGATCAGTTGATGCTCTAGAAATCATTCATTCATCAATGGGGATTCAAAGCTATATAAAAGAAGGAGCTGAACACCTCCCCCTCTTGACCTCTTGTCTGAAAGAATTCAGTGATTGAAACACATTGTACGTAGCAGTGTTAAGTTAATAAAATGCAAATGAACCTGATTAGTTTACAGTTCAGTTAAGCATGGTAGCACTATAGGAAGTAATGTTCACAGAATTCAGCTTAATTCGTAAATAATTGACATTTGTAGATGTTACTTAGTAGGCTCGGTGGTCTAGTGGTAGGACACTGGGCTCGTGATCAAAGAGTTGTGGGACAGTGATTGGTTATGGCACTCGTTGTGTATCCTTGAGCAAGACACTTTACTTCGCTTGTTCCAGTCTACACAGCTAATAATGAGTGCACACGTGGTTGGACTGTTGATTGCTAGCTGTGACCACCGAAATGGCAGCACTGATTGTATGCTCCCCAGAGAGTTGAGAACGATATTGAATAAGGCCCTATAACCACTTTCAGTAATTTGTGAACCGCTTTGAGACGATCTATAGTTACAAGAACCTTGAATTATTAATAGCAATCTATATGCTCCTTTAAGTGTATTTTTCAGACTTTCATTTATTTGTACACACATTTATTTGTCAGACAGTCGTTTATCTGTACTTATGTTTATTTGTCAGACATTCTTTTATCTGTACTAAATACGTTTATTTGTCAGACTTTCGTTTATCTTTACTAAATACGTTTATTTTTCAGACTTTTTTTTATCTGTACATATGTTTATTTTTCAGACTTTGTTTGATCCCTACTTCATTTCCTTCTACAACCTGTTCTATACCTCAATGCCGTGTCTCTTCATGGCCGCGTTTGACCAGGTAAGTACATTTTGTTTGTTTTATGTAGTGTAATACTATATTCCACATAATATCACATTCCACTTAATGTCATGTGTTTCCAAAATCCAGTTTTAATTATCCACAACATCCCTTACAGGACAATAAGTGTGTGCCTTTTACTGTTAATCCATCATTTCTTATGTATACCATCTTGGTTAAACTCTGTATTTACAGTGTACGTAAGCTCCATTACTCAAATACAAGATGTCCAAAAGTCAATACAAGATGTCTAACACACCTATAATACTCAAGGTGGAGCTCAAAATGGTCTGGGGCAGGTGTTGTGGTATCTTTATGGATTTGTTCAGTAACTAACTAAGTTGAATCATCAGACCATGACACAATAACATATTTATCAATTACAGGACGTGAATGAGAGCTACTCGCTGCGCTATCCAAAGTTATACACACCTGGCCTTAACGACATGCTGTTCAACAAGAAAGTGTTCCTGTTGGGTGTGACGGAAGGGTTCATCACGTCCCTCATACTATTCTTTATCCCCTACGGGACGTTCTATTGGGCGACCAACCCCTGGGGCACGGACCTTGTCGATCATCAGTCCTTTGGGGTTGTAGTGGCGTCCATATTGGTGGTCGCGGTCAACCTGCGGGTAAGTTTATATGCTGTAACAAGATGATTTATCGGAGTGCATATTAAAATCCAGACCAGTATTACTCACTTTTAATTGCAAATTTCGGCAACTGACAGTGCTTAAGTTAATCAAAGAATACTTAAATGTTTAGTGGACATTTCTTTTTTATTCCCCCGCCATAAAATGGGGCATATAGTGTTACCCATGTCCGTCCCGTCTCGTCAAAACCCGTCACGTCATGTCCCGCCCATGGTAATGTAACCAGCTTATTTAGATAACTACTGATCCATTTTTATTTTGGATACGTTATAAGCATGAAGAACTAATTTCATATGGGGGAAGGGGGCATTATGTCTCACAGACAGTTCTAGTTTCCCCAGACATGGTTTAACATATATAATGGATTTTGTTGGATCTAATTTTCATAATGTCAGGTCAAGTGGCAATAGTTTCAAGTTTTGCTGTAACGATTAAATATTACTACTGTAAACTGTAGCAGGAAATTTTCGTTGAACTTTTAGATTCCCCTCTGTAATGGGGACAAAGTTATCATCAAACAAGTATTAGAAAAATATATATAGCAGTTAAAATATAACAGCAGTTCAAAAGAGAAGGTCAAAATTGATATTTGCCAAATAGGAATTTTACTTCGAAGAATGAAAATTTGACAGTTCAACATAAACTTGCCAAATTGAATACTGTATCAGTGATTCAGATTGGGCTCGGCCATCGGCAAATGGCCGATTGAAAATGCAAATCGCCGAGAAAAATATCTCTCATGGGACATAAGGGCCGGTAGTTTTTTTATTTTATCAGACTAAATGGCCGATGAATTATCAGTTGCAAAAGACAACTGAAAGTATTTTTATCTAAAGTCAAAATATCTGTCGAAATACGATCGTTTGTCTATTTCCTGAACTTCACAGCGATCAAACATAACAAAACTGTTATCACTCGGGCGCTTGTTACCATTCTATGTCATATAAGATTTTACAAACGTTTGGACGATGTAAAAAAATAACTGCTATCACTTGGGCGCTTGTACTTTGCTGCAATAGTAACGATCTTTTGTAAGCGTTCAGAAGATACAGAAAAAAACATGGGACCTAAAAAACGAAAATTGCTGCAAGAGGGTCAGAAAACGGTCACACTAAAATTACGCCACAGGAGAAAATACGCCATAGGTACGCCATAGGATATTTTCGGAGCCATAGATAAATGTACATACTATATCTTCAAAACACATCCTTTCATTCCTTGATTGGTGCATATTACACCATCTGGTGAAGTTTCATTGAAAACAAATGTGTACTTTGTACCAAAAAACGATCTTATATCGGAGGCTCTCAGACACTAAAATACGCCATAGGAATCTAGTCAAGCAAGCGTAAAATCTAAATATTTTATGCAACAAATAACTAATTTATTACAGTTATATATGTCATTTGAAAGTTATGGTTAAGTTTTAGTGTTAAAAAAATGTGTATTTTGTAAGAAAATCGGTAAAATTACCGTGACGTGAAACTCTAATTATACGCCATACAGATGTAACCTCAATCTCTCTTGATATACTATTGGCAATCCTATGGCGTATTAAAGACTATATATTTTTTATATTGATATTTATTTTGTTCATTTATTCACTCAAGCATTATATTTAATACTAAAAATATATATATACCTAAAAAGCACAACAAAAATTTTCTATTTTATACCCTTTTCTATGTTATGTTAAGACTATGTATTTTTGATATTAGTATATTTTTTTTTATTCATTTATTTACACATATACGTCCCTGATTAACAAAAACATTATTTTTGTTGCTTAATATATATCCTATGTCGACGGCACCAAGAAAATTTCAGCACAATGGCCTACTCCTATAACATAAGAGGCCGCTGGTCGGCCTTTTTATTATCGGATATGATTTTGCCGACTGCGACCTCTTATTTCCGAAGCACTAATTCTTTGATGCAGATTCCGCCCTCGATTGAAGGGGAATGAAATCGGCTTGAAAAAACCTACTTCAGTGATTGACAGTTCATAAAAACAGTGTCTACTCACGTTTTATGTAATTAAGATCCCATATGTATGTCAAAGATACAATTATATAAAATATTACGGACCGTCAAACAAAAAATACAAGACGAAGCGGCTGAAGCACCTCTCCGGCTTATTTTTCAAAATGGCTTCCTCGGTTGATTCAAATTAGTACAGGGTATTTTAAACGGAACGAAATGAGACAGAACTTGGTTGTATTCCGCTTGTAGAATATTGTACGTATTTTCATTTTTGTATTTACCGCAAAAACCACGTGATATTTAAATTTACTTCCGACAATGTTGTCTGCTTCACTTCGACATAAGAAAAACATTATTTGTATAAAATTAAGTGTTTGACACGAAATTCTCCCGATTTCATGATGGATTTATGGAAAGGAATGCTATTTGGACTTTGTTGATCATTTAAATGTAAGTGACACGCTATATTTTTTTCAAAATCCTGACTTTGAAAAATTGATCGTCAGCATCGGGAAAATCAGCTATGGGCAGTTAGAGGTTACACGGCGCCTGTCAAAAAATTTCTCGCCGTGTTAAACCTCTAACATTGTTGGAGTACACAATGGCCTAAACTTTTTTGTAGTTCCGGACAAAATGGCCTAAGAAAATTTCAGCATTTAGGACATCTGTCCTTTAGTAAGACAGGCCAATCTGAATCACTGCTGTATAGTTGTTGTTATTTGCGGTGGATTTAATTTTGCTATATTCATGGTCAACAATAATTCCGCAAAATTTTTAAAAAAAAGACCCTTGAAATATTATACACAATTAAGACTAATTACCATGAGAGAACAAATAATCTCGGCAGGACGTGAAATTTTCTCCCCGTGAAATTAAACAACTTTACAGTATGCTGAAAATTTATTATTGTTGGAATTAAATTGAATATAAGAGGGAAAAAATTGTAACTTAATTAGTATGTATGATGATGGTGCGTTTATCATGATTATTACATTACAGTGTGTATGATGATGGTGTGTTAATCATGATTATTACATTACAGTGTGTATGATGATGGTGTGTTAATCATGATTATTACATTACAGTGTGTATGATGATGGTGTGTTAATCATGATTATTACATTACAGTGTGTATGATGATGGTGTGTTAATCATGATTATTACATTACAGTGTGCGCTGGACACATCCTACTGGACTGGCTTCAACCACTTTGTGATATGGGGGAGCATGATCCTCTACTTCTGTTTCATTCTAACCATGTACTCCAGCGTGTTCAACTACACATACATGGGCGTCGCCTACCAGGTCTACTCGACCGCCAATTTCTGGCTTTGTCTTCTTCTAACCATCACGATCCTCCTCATCCCTGTCATCGCGTACCGCTTCTACTATCTCGACACCCAGCCCACGCTCAGCGACCGAGCTCGACTCAAACAGCGCATGTCCAAATCCAAGGCACGCTCTGGCGACATCACAATGCGTCGCCAGTCGACACTGCGTCGCAGCACAAGATCGTTACGCTCAGGCTATGCCTTCGCCCACCAGCAAGGTTTTGGCGAGCTGATTACCAGCGGCTTAAATATGCGACAACGGGTCGAACAAAGTGAGGCAAGAGACAGTTCTGTACAATTAACTAAAATTAAACGAATTAACAGCTCGAACTCGCCACAGAACGGGAACAGTACCTCGGAAGGATCCCATGTCAATAATGTGTCGGAGCATGAACACGATAAACATGTAATGTTTAGTGAAAAGCTCTGACAAAGCTATATCAGAGTCATTGAAAAGCTTTCATGAAGAAAAACAAATCTGTGATTATGTGAATTTATATCAAGATTGATTGTCAAGTTATTTAGATAAAATGTGTGAAGTTCTATGACAGAAGTTAGACGTCCCTATTTTACACAAAAGCTGAAAATGTTCAACTTGTGATAAGTGTGTTCTTCGAAAGAAAGATTTAGAAATTTAATGTGTTGCAATATTTTGTAAATAAGATTTTACTATATAGTTAAAACATATTTATATGATGTCATAATCTAGAAATTTCATAATTTGTTAATTAAGAAATTTATGGGTTATTTTTCTTCATGTTTTTGTATTTAATTATGCATCACAAATGATTTAGTTTGTAGAAAACACATAAACAGTTAACTTCTGCTTCGTTTTCCGGAGAGACACATATACAATTGGTTCTTTTCTTTCAAATCTTGAAATTTTCATAAAATAATTTATTTATTTCTATTGTTTTTTTTTTGGTATTCCATATTTTTCTTATGTCCAATGATCATGTTTTACTAAGCCAGGCTGTTTGTCCGTCCATCTGTCCTTATGGGATCATTTCCGTCTTTGGACGGGTATTTATTATCGGAAGAAGAATTTAAAGGTCAAAGATCACCGTTACAGACCATTCAGTACAAGTGCGACTTTGTCATATCTCCTTGGTGCCATATGTTGATAGTTTATGGTATTACCCTGTTTAAAAAAAAAGGAGTTTAATAGACATTGATTTAATGTTTTTCACTTTCTTGTACATTTCACACTTGAAGTTTTTCTGGCTTTGATTATTTGGTCATTGTTAGCTCATGTTTATCAATATTTCAACAAATTTGAGCTGCTCTAACGGGTCAACTGATATTGATTTAAATTTGATTTATACCTTTATTAGTCGGGCATGAAAACAATGAGCCTATTTGGACAGTTGGTTAAGTTTTGAAATTTGATATAGAAAAAAATGATCTTTTTATAGTATCAAAGTAAAATCTTACATTAAATTGTTTAAAAATTTAGTCTTGTTTTATCAGTAATTAATGTCTGAACTTCATTTGTTGTTTCCCCTTTTATCTCCATAAAATGATTAGAATTTAGATATGAAATCACCTGTACATAAATATTATAATGTTATTAAGATTTAGAGGATTAAATTGTTTCTGTTAAATGTGAGAAAACATTATGTGAATTTTACAAAGTTTTTGTATATATTTCACAGGAAGCTGTATTCTTGAAGTATGTTACACTGTTTAAATGTCCTTCACTTTTTTTATCATTTCAAATATTGTTCAGTTTGTACAGAAAATATTACTAATTTTACAAAAATGTTATTATATTAATTATTATTGCTGTACCTGCTTGGCAATAAGTATTCATTTGAATTGTTCTAACTGCTTTTTCGCTAGTCATGTAATCAGTCCACAAGTGTTCATTGAAAAAAACTTCCTTGTTATTTCTGTGGCAATAATTTCTTATTCATTTATGCATGTAAATGTGTTTGTCTTTTTAAATTGCTGAAATTTTCTTGGTAAATTTACCTTCCAACTTCCATGATATCTATATATATCTACCACACACTCTTTATACCTGTACCATAAATGTGGGGAAAAATTCTACAAAGGGAGATAATCGCAGGTTTAACTCATCCACCCCTAAAGACACATTTGAACTCTTCCAATTCAGAGATTTGAATAGTTTATTATGAAAATTTAGAGGTGAATGTGTTAACAGATTTTCTCTGATACAGGAGTAAAACTCAATGTTATTCATTTCACTTAGAATGGTTTTGCTTTTGAGATAATAAAGTAGATCTACATTTATGTGCACTTTCTAAAATTACTTAACTTGTAAATAGTTTTAAAATTCTGTAAAAAAAAATCACAAAACCTTTATATGTTGGTATTTCATCATGTGGGTTACTGTTTAATGGTATGTAAGTGAAAACAATTCATTGATTTATCGGTAATTATTAACTTCAGATAAAAAGTGATAAGGTATACCTCCCCTTCACTTTGGTGTCAAATATTTTCATTTAAGCCAACTTTTGGACAATCAAGCAGCCTTACAATTAAATGAAAATACACCAACAAGTGTATAAATATACAGTGAAGGAGGTTAATAAACATTTTGTTTAACTGTTTAGAATATTCAAGATACGGGTATGTAAGATAGTGGTTCAATTAAAGCTGAAGTTGAAAAAAGATAGAAATTATACTTGTTGTGTATCTCCGTCTTTTCCCATATGTCTCATCTTTTCTTTCCTTTTTTTTTTAAGTTCAGGAAATTTTCAACACAATTTTTTTTTCGTTAAATTTCTGATTCTCTGATTCAGTGATTGTGATGAAGTTTAGATCTATCTGAATGTTAATTTTTGTTATTGTGCCGTTGAATGACCACTTTTTTAATGTTTATTGGAAGGATTTTGTTTTGTTAATTGCTATCAATGTTTGTTACTTTGCCAAATATTATAGATCAGGGTCTGTACTGTCATCATGTTCAGACTTGGGATTTATGCTTAAGCCAAATCTTGGGTTTTTGTCAGCAATAAAGAAACACATATTTATCAATAATTATCAAAAAATCTGTAGATATCTCAACCTGAAAACAGTTTGAAATGAGTAAGCTTTATTTTCCCAGGGACTCTTGATTTAACTCAATCACCCCTGAAATTTCATAATGGATTATTCCAACCTTTGAATTGGAAGAGTTCATATGTGTCTCCTGGGGTGAATAAGTTAGACAATTTGTAAGGAAATTGGTCTGAGCACAGAACCCATGCTTGACCATGAGTACAGCTTCATAACGTACAGACCGAGGTATACTTAACGGGCACATTGATGTACAGCTTCATAACGTACAGACCGAGGTATACTTCATGGGCACATTGATGTACAGCTTCATAACGTACAGACCGAGGTATACTTCATGGGCACATTGATGTACAGCTTCATAACGTACAGACCGAGGTATACTTCATGGGCACATTGATGTACAGCTTCATAACGTACAGACCGAGGTATACTTCATGGGCACATTGATGTTCAGCTTCATAACGTACAGACCGAGGTATACTTCATGGGCACATTGATGTTCAGTGTTTATATATGAAATGTGACTGCTGGCCAAAGTTTTTTTTTCAGAACTGAAAGTTCTTAAATATTTTTCCCTGTTTTATAACTAATGAAAGCTCTCTGGGATATTTTTCTTTACTGAAAAATGTTTTAAATTTACTTGCAAGGAATTTAAAATTTCGTATGTGCAGTACATTTTAACATGATTTTTTGTTAAATTTCACAAAATATTTGTGTGTGCTTGTCTTTTGGATGTTGTTTTCTGTTCAAATATGTACGTTAATTATACAAGATGTGTTTGAAAGACCAAGGTAGTTTCTGTTTACATAAATATTGTTATTTAAATCATATTATCTTTGACCAACTCTAATACACCTTAAAAATTGGATATGTACATAAAAACTTTATATATGCAGGAATTTGATTTTAATGTCATAGAATTTCAGCTGTTTGATTTGCTGTAATTTTTATTCTCTAATATGCACTAGATTTCTCTGACCATTCCTTTTATTTCGTCATTTAGTGCAACTTTAAAGATCATTTTGAAAAAAAAACTTGAATGATCAATTAAAAGATCCTGTAGTGCGAAATTGTTGTATTTTAAAATTGCCAATATAATTTATCTTCCAGAAGCACACGGAGGTTCTGGATCTAAAAAAATTGTCAAGTGAAGATGTTTATTCAAAAAAGAAAATAAGCGAGATCAAAAAGTGCTTCAGTTTTAAAATCGAGATGAAAAGAATTTACTGAAAAGGACGTTGTTTTCAAGTCAGATTCATCATAGTTTTTAATATAGAATTCATTCCAAATCATTTTAATGGCATAATTGAATATAAATATATATATATATTAAATATGATTTATACTAGAATTAAATGGCTGAAACCCAGAGTGAAATTAAACTAGTAAAATGCTGCAAACTTCAAACATCTTGTATTTAGAAAATGAAATTTCCAGGGCGTTGTACTGTTCACTGCCAGTCCATGTGTCAGAAGAGATTATGTTTGAATTGTTACTTTATTTTGATGTGTTATTTAACATAATAACATTATTATATTAACATTATTATAAGATACCGGTTTAAATAATTGTTCAATATGTTCATATGAATTTACATGAACAAAATGTTGAAATGTTTGAAAGATATTGTTTGGTTTAACCATAGTGTCTATAAAAGAAGGTCTCAGAAATATTTATTATATTTGAGAAGCTACCATCTGATATACTTAGTATATTCCAATATTACGAGAAAATAATGTTATTTTCAAACTTAACGAGAAATTTCAATGTTCCTGAAGCATGAAATATTTTGTAATGTGTATCCAATTTGCAACTGAAGATGTTAATAACTTATCCATATAAAACTTTAAGAAGCATTTATCTTGATGAAAGTTCTCCCTGAGAAACTTACCTGTATGAAATTTTTCCTTAAGAAACTTACCTGTATGAATGTTCTCCCTGAGAAACTTACCTATATGGAAGTTCTCCCTGAGAAACTTACCTGTATGAATGTTCTCCCTGAGAAACTTACCTGTACGAGAAACTTACCTGTATGAAAGTTCTCCCTGAGAAACTTACCTGTATGAAAGTTCTCCCTGAGAAACTTACCTGTATAAAAGTTCTCCCTGAGAAATTTACCTGTATGATTGTTCACCCTGAGAAACTTACCCGTATGAAAGTTCTCCCTGAGAAACGTACCTGTATGAAAGTTCTCCCTGAGAAATTTACCTTTATTTTAATTAGTGCTACATTTTGTATCTTAAGATAACTGGTGTGAACTGTTTATTCACAAGAATTCAAAGATGCTTTACACAAAACATAGATCCTGGGCCTCCCTATCTCCTCACTTTATACCTTATTTCAGAGTCGACCTGAAATAGATGTTACTTATTATACTGTAGGTACATTGTGTCAGTATAAACTTTTATCAGGATCATATAACATATGTATCAGTAATCTTTAATGTAGACAGATTACTTGAAAAACAAATAGTATAATGAATTTAATTTCTTACCGAATGTCTTCTGCAATCCATTTGTAAATAGAAACAAAGAAAAATGTTTGATTATTTTAAACTTGGTTTATTTATCATTGATCCAGATGTGCATTTCTCGAGAGTATAAACCAGGTGTTTTGATTGTTGATAGAAAATTGTTTATTACTTATCGGACAACTTTGTACAGAATCTTGTCTATTTTAGTACTTTGTAGTAAATTGACTCTTGTCACTGCAGCTGGCTATTTCAACGATAAACTTTCTTTTTCTCATTTATTTTAAGGGTGAAAGGTAATTTATTGTGATAAGGGACCCTGATTTGGAGTCTTACATTTTCTTAGTTTGTAGTATTGTCATTTACCCACAATTCATTGCACGCTACACTTCTATTTTATCACTGATAATTATATAAGTGTAGCGTAGCGAAGTGCACTCAATCGTGGGTATCCGACATTGAGTTGGTAGTTTACAGGTCTAGTTATTAAATAACTGGAAACTTTATCACCTTATTTCTCTGCTAAATGATTAAAACTAACAATTATTTGAAGATTTAGAGCTTTTTGCATAACTTCAAGAATGTTTAAGCAATCACGAAATATGAGTATTAGATAAAAAGACAAAAAAGATTTTTTTTAATAACATATAATTATCATAGATTACATTTTCATATTTCATTAAGATTCATTCATGATAAGTATTGTTGAGGAATTTTTCTTTTTCAAAATAAAAACTGTAGTATACAGTTTTCATTTGAAGATTGTGTTCAGGTAAAACCAACATATCATAGCATTATACAGCTACCTATATAAACATAAGTATATAACATACTAGATAACAACTTATATATAATGTACAAATGCTCAAGTTTTTATTTGCTTTCGTGAAAGAAATGAATTTTTTAATCTGCGGATATAATGTTTGTCAACTGCTGTTTAAGTGTTATTGTTAACATAAAGAATAGATTTCATATATGAATTTTACAGTTATCATTCTTTGTTTAAGAGTACCTATTTAAGGATCATATTTTCAAGTTCAATATCAACAACTCGCCATTTCTTCTGTGTACAATTTATGTGGACCATTTGTAACATTTTTTCTGGTGTATTCCTCTAGTATAAAGTTTATGCTCCAGAGATAATCAGGAGATGCCATACTTATCTGACCACCAGTTTAAGATCCTGTTTCTCTCCTAAATGACCCAATCCAAAGGTCAAGGATGTTGACTGGCATAAAGGTTTTAAGTTTCACACATTTCAAGTATTGAATCAATCTGCAGTTCAAGCAGAGAAATATAATTATTTGCAGGGTTCTTCTTTTAGTTTAAAAATATACTGGTATTAAAATTAAATGGCAAAATATAAGATGTTTTTATAAGTAAGTTGTAAAAAAAAGCATATCCCAGAATTTGATTATGTATGTCTTTACAAAAGAATAAAACTTTTGATTTCATTAAAAAACTTTAACTTTTGCTTTAATTCAAATTCTTCTGACATGGAAATAACTGCTTATGTTAAGATAAAAAAGCAGTTTTGCCAAAGATGGGCCTTGAATTGAAATTTTACTAATTCATTGTTTAACTTTGTTGTCCCATTAGAGATAAAAACTTTATACAATGTGATTTTGTATCATTGATGTAAATGTGGTATTGATGGTAAATTAGTTATGTAATACGGACCATGACCTTATGACATAGCACTCACTGATAAACACATTAACAGTTTACATGTTTAATCACCTTCACTCCGTGAAAAGTAAGAATATTCTCCAGGATTTCACTTTTGATGATAATGTGAATGGGCCGTGCTGTCACATGTAGTCATATGTATACTGCATTGTTTTAAACTCAGTGTCCTGTTGTTGATTTTAATGATATTCAAAAATGATGATTCAATGAGAATTGAAAAATAAAATGTTTCTTTTAGTGAAATGAACCAATATAAGATTTTTAGTGAAACTGAAATGCAGTTTTTCGTTGTTTCATTTATGTTTTTAAGATAGTTTTTTTTTTAAGTTGAAAAAAAACAAGAAGTTGAATCTCATAAACTACTGACATGACTTGAGTAAATTATAATTACTTCAATCACTGCACTGGGCTAGTCTAGATTAATCACAGAAACTTGATAACACCATTAGATATAGGCTACTGATATTTATTGTCTTCGTCCACATATTCAAAATGTTAGTGACCAATCTGAAATTCAAGATTATTCTGGTATGTATTTCATCACCTGCTGTAAAAAGGAGTATATTTGTACATGTGGAAATTTTCCGTGTTTTTTACTTTTCACGATTTGCGTCATGTGGAAATTATTGTATTGGCAATTTGGATATGTTTGTTTATAATTAATTTTGCCATTTTATGATCGATAGATAGGGTAAATTCGAAAAAAAACCAATAAGAATTAAAAAAAAAACCATAAAATTTTATACAAAATTTCTGTATTTACAGTAGGTACATCTATTATAAATGAAATCTTTTTATTTTTAGATTTCTTTCTTTTCTTTTATATTCTTTCACATATACAGGAGACTTAAATTAGAAATTTTGGGTCCAAAGTGATAGCCAGAATTACGTCTATGCATCAGTAGCTTGATTGGCTGCTTCCTGCCTTGGCAGTTTGTACATTGCTTGTGACTGATCATGGATATTATGTACAAGAGATATTGAACAAAGAAATATATGTATTACATGTACAATGCAAAGTGGTATTTGTATACGTTACTGTGACAGAGTTAAATGGTCCATTGGTTTTATTGATTATATATATTATACATACTGGATTAAAGATTGAACATTTCTAATGTTGAAAGCAATAAATTATCTATTTTTACCATCACTTGGTTTCCATGTGGTTTATTCACTCTCAGAAACTGCCTTCAAATCGAGATTGGTTTGAACTTTGGTTACGACACAATATTTATGTAATTTTACAAAGATTGCTCAGAGACATAATTAGTTGTTGGAGCAAAAATATTTATATGAATACAAAAAAATCTTATGTCATTTAATTGGTAGATTGGTTGGAACACATAAATTTGGGTTTCAGAATTTTTTTTTTTTGCACTTTGAAAACCCCCTTTTTCTGCAAAAGATTTGAACATTTAAACATTTTCAATTACTACTGATTAAAATCTTTCTGAGCAATCACTGCCTCTAAAGCATTTGAATACACATTCTTTTTGTATTTCTAACAAAAAAATCATATTAACACCTTTTCTTAGATGGAAATATTTTATTTTACACAATATATACGGTATGTACAGGAATGAATTTCATTTCAGAAAATAAATAGGGTATATACAGTGTACTTCCATCTTAACATATACAGTGTACTTCCATCTTAACATATACACTGTACTTCCATCTTAACATATACAGTGTACTTCCATCTTAACATATACAGTGTACTTCCATCTTAACATATACAGTGTACTTCCATCTTAACATATACAGTGTACTTCCATCTTAACATATACAGTGTACTTCCATCTTAACATATACATCATTTTCAAATTGTGAATCCTGTCCTGTAGCTGTGGGAATAATGAATCATGTCCTGTAGCTGTGGGAATATTCAATCGTGTCCTGTAGCTGTAGGAATATAGAATCGTGTCCTGTAGCTGTGGGAATATTGAATCGTGTCCTGTAGCTGTGGGAATATTGAATCATGTCCTGTAGCTGTGGGAATATTGAATCATGTCATGTAGCTGGGGGAATATTGAACCATGTCCTATAGCTGTGGAAATATAGAATCGTGTCCTGTAGCTGTGGGAATATAGAATCGTGTCCTGTAGCTGTGGGAATATAGAATCATGTCCTGTAGCTGTGGGAATATTGAATCATGTCCTGTAGCTGTGGGAATATTGAATCATGTCCTGTAGCTGTGGGAATATTGAACCATGTCCTGTAGCTGTGGTAATATTGAATCATGTCCTGTCGCTGTGGGAATATAGAATCCTGTCCTGTAGCTGTGGGGATATTGAATCGTGTCCTGTAGCTGTGGGAATATTGAATCATGTCCTGTAGCTGTGGGAATATTGAATCATGTCCTGTAGCTGTGGGAATATTGAATCATGTCCTGTAGCTGTGGGAATATTGAATCCTGTCCTGTAGCTGTGGGAATATAGAATCATGTCCTGTAGCTGTGGGAATATTGAATCCTGTCCTGTAGCTGTGGGAATATTGAATCCTGTCCTGTAGCTGTGGGAATATTGAATCCTGTCCTGTAGCTGTGGGAATATAGAATCATGTCCTGTAGCTGTGGGAATATTGAATCATGTCCTGTAGCTGTGGGAATATTGAATCTTGTCCTGTAGCTGTGGGAATATTGAATCATGTCCTGTAGCTGTGGGGATATTGAATCCTGTCCTGTAGCTGTGGGAATATAGAATCATGTCTTGTAGCTATGGGAATATAGAATCCTGTCCTGTAGCTGTGGGAATATTGAATCCTGTCCTGTAGCTGTGGGAATATTGAATCATGTCCTGTAGCTGTGGGAATATTGAATCATGTCCTGTAGCTGTTGGAATATTGAATCATGTCCTGTAACTGTGGGAATATTGAATCCTGTCCTGTAGCTGTGGGAATATTGAACCCTGTCCTGTAGCTGTGGGAATATTGAATCATGTCCTGTAGCTGTGGGAATATAGAAACCTGTCATGTAGCTGTGGGAATATTGAATCATGTCCTGTAGCTGTGGGAATATTGAATCCTGTCCTGAAGCTGTGGGAATATTGAATCATGTCCTGTAGCTGTGGGAATATAGAATCATGTCCTGTAGCTGTGGGGATATTGAATCATGTCCTGTCGCTGTGGGAACATTGAATAATGTCCTGTAGCTGTGGGAATAATGAATCATGTCCTGTAGCTGTGGGAATATAGAATCGTGTCCTGTAGCTGTGGGAATATAGAATCATGTCATGTAGCTGTGGGAATATAGAATCGTGTCCTGTAGCTGTGGGAATATAGAATCGTGTCCTGTAGCTGTGGGAATATTGAATCATGTCCTGTAGCTGTGGGAATATTGAATCCTGTCCTGTAGCTGTGGGAATATTGAATCATGTCCTGTAGCTGTGGGGATATTGAATCATGTCCTGTAGCTGTGGGAATATATAATCATGTCCTGTAGCTGTGGGAATATTGAATCATGTCCTGTAGCTGTGGGAATATTGAATCTTGTCCTGTAGCTGTGGGAATATTGAATCATGTCCTGTAGCTGTGGGAATATTGAATCATGTCCTGTAGCTGTGGGAATATTGAACCATGTCCTGTAGCTGTGGGAATATTGAATCCTGTCCTGTAGCTGTGGGGATATTGAATCATGTCTTGTAGCTATGGGAATATAGAATCCTGTCCTGTAGCTGTGGGAATATTGAATCATGTCCTGTAGCTGTGGGAATATTGAATCCTGTCCTGTAGCTGTGGGAATATTGAATCATGTCCTGTAGCTGTGGGAATAATGAATCATGTCCTGTAACTGTGGGAATATTGAATCCTGTCCTATAGCTGTGGGAATATTGAATCCTGTCCTGTAGCTGTGGGAATATTGAATCATGTCCTGTAGCTGTGGGAATATAGAAACCTGTCCTGTAGCTGTGGGAATATTGAATCATGTCCTGTAGCTGTGGGAATATTGAATCCTGTCCTGAAGCTGTGGGAATATTGAATCATGTCCTGTAGCTGTGGGAATATAGAATCATGTCCTGTAGCTGTAGGAATATTGAATCATGTCCTGTAGCTGTGGGGATATTGAATCGTGTCCTGTAGCTGTGGGAATATTGAATCATGTCCTGTAGCTGTGGGAATATTGAATCGTGTCCTGTAGCTGTGGGAATATTGAATCATGTCCTGTAGCTGTGGGAATATTGAATCATGTCCTGTAGCTGTGGGGATATTGAATCATGTCTTCGTTGTAGCTATGGGAATATAGAATCCTGTCCTGTAGCTGTGGGAATATTGAATCCTGTCCTGTAGCTGTGGGAATATTGAATCGTGTCCTGTAGCTGTGGGAATATTGAATCATGTCCTGTAGCTGTTGGAATATTGAATCATGTCCTGTAGCTGTGGGAATATTGAATCCTGTCCTGTAGCTGTGGGAATATTGAATCCTGTCCTGTAGCTGTGGGAATATTGAATCATGCCCTGTAGCTGTGGGAATATTGAATCCTGTCCTGTAGCTGTGGGAATATATAATCATGTCCTGTAGCTGTGGGAATATTGAATCATGTCCTGTAGCTGTGGGAATATTGAATCATGTCCTGTAGCTGTGGGAATATTGAATCCTGTCCTGTAGCTGTGGGAATATAGAATCATGTCCTGTAGCTGTGGGAATATTGAATCATGTCCTGTAGCTGTGGGAATATTGAATCCTGTCCTGTAGCTGTGGGGATATTGAATCATGTCTTGTAGCTATGGGAATATAGAATCCTGTCCTGTAGCTGTGGGAATATTGAATCCTGTCCTGTAGCTGTGGGAATATTGAATCCTGTCCTGTAGCTGTGGGAATATTGAATCATGTCCTGTAGCTGTTGGAATATTGAATCATGTCCTGTAACTGTGGGAATATTGAATCCTGTCCTGTAGCTGTGGGAATATTGAATCCTGTCCTGTAGCTGTGGGAATATTGAATCATGTCCTGTAGCTGTGGGAATATAGAAACCTGTCATGTAGCTGTGGGAATATTGAATCATGTCCTGTAGCTGTGGGAATATTGAATCCTGTCCTGAAGCTGTGGGAATATTGAATCATGTCCTGTAGCTGTGGGAATATAGAATCATGTCCTGTAGCTGTGGGGATATTGAATCATGTCCTGTCGCTGTGGGAACATTGAATAATGTCCTGTAGCTGTGGGAATAATGAATCATGTCCTGTAGCTGTGGGAATATAGAATCGTGTCCTGTAGCTGTGGGAATATAGAATCATGTCATGTAGCTGTGGGAATATAGAATCGTGTCCTGTAGCTGTGGGAATATAGAATCGTGTCCTGTAGCTGTGGGAATATTGAATCATGTCCTGTAGCTGTGGGAATATTGAATCCTGTCCTGTAGCTGTGGGAATATTGAATCATGTCCTGTAGCTGTGGGGATATTGAATCATGTCCTGTAGCTGTGGGAATATTGAATCCTGTCCTGTAGCTGTGGGAATATATAATCATGTCCTGTAGCTGTGGGAATATTGAATCATGTCCTGTAGCTGTGGGAATATTGAATCTTGTCCTGTAGCTGTGGGAATATTGAATCATGTCCTGTAGCTGTGGGAATATTGAATCATGTCCTGTCGCTGTGGGAACATTGAATCTTGTCCTGTAGCTGTGGGAATATTGAATCATGTCCTGTAGCTGTGGGAATATTGAATCATGTCCTGTAGCTGTGGGGATATTGAATCATGTCCTGTAGCTGTGGGAATATTGAATCCTGTCCTGTAGCTGTGGGAATATATAATCATGTCCTGTAGCTGTGGGAATATTGAATCATGTCCTGTAGCTGTGGGAATATTGAATCTTGTCCTGTAGCTGTGGGAATATTGAATCATGTCCTGTAGCTGTGGGAATATTGAATCCTGTCCTGTAGCTGTGGGGATATTGAATCATGTCTTGTAGCTATGGGAATATAGAATCCTGTCCTGTAGCTGTGGGAATATTGAATCCTGTCCTGTAGCTGTGGGAATATTGAATCCTGTCCTGTAGCTGTGGGAATATTGAATCATGTCCTGTAGCTGTGGGAATATTGAATCATGTCCTGTAACTGTGGGAATATTGAATCCTGTCCTGTAGCTGTGGGAATATTGAATCCTGTCCTGTAGCTGTGGGAATATTGAATCATGTCCTGTAGCTGTGGGAATATAGAAACCTGTCCTGTAGCTGTGGGAATATTGAATCATGTCCTGTAGCTGTGGGAATATTGAATCCTGTCCTGAAGCTGTGGGAATATTGAATCATGTCCTGTAGCTGTGGGAATATAGAATAATGTCCTGTAGCTGTAGGAATATTGAATCATGTCCTGTAGCTGTGGGGATATTGAATCGTGTCCTGTAGCTGTGGGAATATTGAATCATGTCCTGTAGCTGTGGGAATATTGAATCATGTCCTGTAGCTGTGGGGATATTGAATCGTGTCCTGTAGCTGTGGGAATATAGAATCCTGTCCTGTAGCTGTGGGAATATTGAATCCTGTCCTGTAGCTGTGGGAATATTGAATCCTGTCCTGTAGCTGTGGGGATATTGATTCATGTCCTGTTGCTGTGGGGATATTGATTCATGTCCTGTTGCTGTGGGGATATTGAATCATGTCCTGTAGCTGTGGGAATATTGAATCATGTCCTGTAGCTGTGGGAATATTGAATCATGTCCTGTAGCTGTGGGAATATTGAATCATGTCCTGTAGCTGTGGGAATATTGAATCATGTCCTGTAGCTGTGGGAATATTGAATCATGTCCTGTAGCTGTGGGAATATTGAATCATGTCCTGTAACTGTGGGAATATTGAATCATGTCTTCGTTGTAGCTATGGGAATATAGAATCCTGTCCTGTAGCTGTGGGAATATTGAATCCTGTCCTGTAGCTGTGGGAATATTGAATCGTGTCCTGTAGCTGTGGGAATATTGAATCATGTCCTGTAGCTGTTGGAATATTGAATCATGTCCTGTAGCTGTGGGGATATTGAATCATGTCTTCGTTGTAGCTATGGGAATATAGAATCCTGTCCTGTAGCTGTGGGAATATTGAATCCTGTCCTGTAGCTGTGGGAATATTGAATCGTGTCCTGTAGCTGTGGGAATATTGAATCATGTCCTGTAGCTGTTGGAATATTGAATCATGTCCTGTAGCTGTGGGAATATTGAATCCTGTCCTGTAGCTGTGGGAATATTGAATCCTGTCCTGTAGCTGTGGGAATATTGAATCATGTCCTGTAGCTGTGGGAATATAGAAACCTGTCATGTAGCTGTGGGAATATTGAATCATGTCCTGTAGCTGTGGGAATATTGAATCCTGTCCTGAAGCTGTGGGAATATTGAATCATGTCCTGTAGCTGTGGGAATATAGAATCATGTCCTGTAGCTGTGGGAATATAGAATCATGTCCTGTACCTGTGGGAATATTGAATCATGTCCTGTAGCTGTGGGAATATAGAAACCTGTCCTGTACCTGTGGGAATATTGAATCATGTCCTGTAGCTGTGGGAATATTGAATCATGTCCTGTAGCTGTGGGGATATTGAATCATGTCCTGTAGCTGTGGGAATATTGAATCATGTCCTGTAGCTGTGGGAATATAGAAACCTGTCCTGTACCTGTGGGGATATTGAATCATGTCCTGTAGCTGTGGGAATATTGAATCATGTCCTGTAGCTGTGGGAATATTGAATCGTGTCTTGTAGCTGTGGGAATATTGAATCATGTCCTGTAGCTGTGGGAATATTGAATCATGTCATGTAGCTGTGGGAATATTGAATCATGTCCTGTAGCTGTGGGGATATTGAATCATGTCCTGTAGCTGTGGGGATATTGAATCATGTCCTGTAGCTGTGGGAATATTGAATCATGTCCTGTAGCTGTGGGAATATTGAATCATGTCCTGTTGCTGTGGGGATATTGAATCATGTCCTGTAGCTGTGGGAATATTGAATCATGTCCTGTTGCTGTGGGAATATTGAATCATGTCCTGTAGCTGTGGGAATATTGAATCATGTCCTGTAGCTGTGGGAATATTGAATCATGTCCTGTAGCTGTGGGAATATTGAATCATGTCCTGTAGCTGTGGGAATATTGAATCATATCCTGTAGCTGTGGGGATATTGAATCATGTCCTGTTGCTGTGGGAATATTGAATCGTGTCCTGTAGCTGTGGGAATATAGAAACCTGTCCTATAGCTGTGGGAATATTGAATCGTGTCCTGTAGCTGTGGGAATATTGAATCGTGTCCTGTAGCTGTGGGAATATAGAATCCTGTCCTGTAGCTGTGGGAATATTGAATCCTGTCCTGAAGCTGTGGGAATATTGAATCATGTCCTGTAGCTGTGGGAATATAGAATAATGTCCTGTAGCTGTAGGAATATTGAATCATGTCCTGTAGCTGTGGGGATATTGAATCGTGTCCTGTAGCTGTGGGAATATTGAATCATGTCCTGTAGCTGTGGGAATATTGAATCATGTCCTGTAGCTGTGGGGATATTGAATCGTGTCCTGTAGCTGTGGGAATATAGAATCCTGTCCTGTAGCTGTGGGAATATTGAATCCTGTCCTGTAGCTGTGGGAATATTGAATCCTGTCCTGTAGCTGTGGGGATATTGATTCATGTCCTGTTGCTGTGGGGATATTGATTCATGTCCTGTTGCTGTGGGGATATTGAATCATGTCCTGTAGCTGTGGGAATATTGAATCATGTCCTGTAGCTGTGGGAATATTGAATCATGTCCTGTAGCTGTGGGAATATTGAATCATGTCCTGTAGCTGTGGGAATATTGAATCATGTCCTGTAGCTGTGGGAATATTGAATCATGTCCTGTAGCTGTGGGAATATTGAATCATGTCCTGTAACTGTGGGAATATTGAATCATGTCTTCGTTGTAGCTATGGGAATATAGAATCCTGTCCTGTAGCTGTGGGAATATTGAATCCTGTCCTGTAGCTGTGGGAATATTGAATCGTGTCCTGTAGCTGTGGGAATATTGAATCATGTCCTGTAGCTGTTGGAATATTGAATCATGTCCTGTAGCTGTGGGGATATTGAATCATGTCTTCGTTGTAGCTATGGGAATATAGAATCCTGTCCTGTAGCTGTGGGAATATTGAATCCTGTCCTGTAGCTGTGGGAATATTGAATCGTGTCCTGTAGCTGTGGGAATATTGAATCATGTCCTGTAGCTGTTGGAATATTGAATCATGTCCTGTAGCTGTGGGAATATTGAATCCTGTCCTGTAGCTGTGGGAATATTGAATCCTGTCCTGTAGCTGTGGGAATATTGAATCATGTCCTGTAGCTGTGGGAATATAGAAACCTGTCATGTAGCTGTGGGAATATTGAATCATGTCCTGTAGCTGTGGGAATATTGAATCCTGTCCTGAAGCTGTGGGAATATTGAATCATGTCCTGTAGCTGTGGGAATATAGAATCATGTCCTGTAGCTGTGGGAATATAGAATCATGTCCTGTACCTGTGGGAATATTGAATCATGTCCTGTAGCTGTGGGAATATAGAAACCTGTCCTGTACCTGTGGGAATATTGAATCATGTCCTGTAGCTGTGGGAATATTGAATCATGTCCTGTAGCTGTGGGGATATTGAATCATGTCCTGTAGCTGTGGGAATATTGAATCATGTCCTGTAGCTGTGGGAATATAGAAACCTGTCCTGTACCTGTGGGGATATTGAATCATGTCCTGTAGCTGTGGGAATATTGAATCATGTCCTGTAGCTGTGGGAATATTGAATCGTGTCTTGTAGCTGTGGGAATATTGAATCATGTCCTGTAGCTGTGGGAATATTGAATCATGTCATGTAGCTGTGGGAATATTGAATCATGTCCTGTAGCTGTGGGGATATTGAATCATGTCCTGTAGCTGTGGGGATATTGAATCATGTCCTGTAGCTGTGGGAATATTGAATCATGTCCTGTAGCTGTGGGAATATTGAATCATGTCCTGTTGCTGTGGGGATATTGAATCATGTCCTGTAGCTGTGGGAATATTGAATCATGTCCTGTTGCTGTGGGAATATTGAATCATGTCCTGTAGCTGTGGGAATATTGAATCATGTCCTGTAGCTGTGGGAATATTGAATCATGTCCTGTAGCTGTGGGAATATTGAATCATGTCCTGTAGCTGTGGGAATATTGAATCATATCCTGTAGCTGTGGGGATATTGAATCATGTCCTGTTGCTGTGGGAATATTGAATCGTGTCCTGTAGCTGTGGGAATATAGAAACCTGTCCTATAGCTGTGGGAATATTGAATCGTGTCCTGTAGCTGTGGGAATATTGAATCGTGTCCTGTAGCTGTGGGAATATAGAATCCTGTCCTGTAGCTGTTGGAATATTGAATCATGTCCTATAGCTGTGGGAATATTGAATCATGTCCTATAGCTGTGGGAATATTGAATCGTGTCCTGTAGCTGTTGGAATATAGAATCATGTCCTACAGCTGTGGGAATATTGAATCATGTCCTGTAGCTGTGGGAATATTGAATCCTGTCCTGTAGCTGTGGGAATATTGAATCCTGTCTTGTAGCTGTGGAAATATAGAATCCTGTCCTGTAGCTGTGGGAATATTGAATCCTGTCCTGTAGCTGTGGGAATATTGAATCATGTCCTGTAGCTGTGGGAATATTGAATCATGTCCTGTAGCTGTGGGAATATTGAATCATGTCCTGTAGCTGTGGGAATATTGAATCCTGTCCTGTAGCTGTGGGAATATAGAAACCTGTCATGTAGCTGTGGGAATATTGAATCCTGTCCTGTAGCTGTGGGGATATTGAATCATGTCCTGTAGCTGTGGGAATATAGAATCATGTCCTGTAGCTGTGGGAATATTGAATCATGTCCTGTAGCTGTGGGGATATTGAATCATGTCCTGTAGCTGTGGGAATATAGAATCATGTCCTGTAGCTGTGGGAATATTGAATCCTGTCCTGTAGCTGTGGGAATATTGAATCCTGTCCTGTAGCTGTGGGAATATTGAATCCTGTCTTGTAGCTGTGGAAATATAGAATCCTGTCCTGTAGCTGTGGGAATATTGAATCCTGTCCTGTAGCTGTGGGAATATTGAATCATGTCCTGTAGCTGTGGGAATATTGAATCATGTCCTGTAGCTGTGGGAATATAGAAACCTGTCATGTAGCTGTGGGAATATTGAATCCTGTCCTGTAGCTGTGGGGATATTGAATCATGTCCTGTAGCTGTGGGAATATAGAATCATGTCCTGTAGCTGTGGGAATATTGAATCATGTCCTGTAGCTGTGGGGATATTGAATCATGTCCTGTAGCTGTGGGAATATAGAATCATGTCCTGTAGCTGTGGGAATATTGAATCCTGTCCTGTAGCTGTGGGAATATAGAATCGTGTCCTGTAGCTGTGGGGATATTGAATAATGTCCTGTAGCTGTGGGGATATTGAATAATGTCCTGTAGCTGTGGGAATATTGAATCCTGTCCTGTAGCTGTGGGGATATTGAATCGTGTCCTGTAGCTGTGGGAATATAGAATCATGTCCTGTAGCTGTGGGAATATTGAATCCTGTCCTGTAGCTGTGGGAATATAGAATCGTGTCCTGTAGCTGTGGGGATATTGAATCCTGTCCTGTACCTGTGGGAATATTGAATCATGTCCTGTAGCTGTGGGAATATTGAATCCTGTCCTGTAGCTGTGGGAATATTGAATCCTGTCCTGTAGCTGTGGGAATATTGAATCATATCCCATACCAAAAAAAGGTACAAAAAGTTATACTTTTTTTAGGTACAAAAAAGTTATAACTTTTAATGCTAGATTGGAACCACATTTGACCAGGGTTCCAATCTAGTACTAAAAGTTATAACTTTTTGTACCTTTTAGGAAAAAAGGTATAAAAAGTTATAACTTTTTGTAACTTTTTGGAAGTAGAGAAGGAAAGAAATAAAAAGGTATAAAAAGTTATAACTTTTTGTAACTTTTTAAGGTACAAAAAGGTATAAAAAGTTACAAAAAGGTATTAAAAGTTATAACTTTTTGTACCTTTTCAAAAAGGTACAAAAAGTTATAACTTTTTGTACCTTTCTGTTAAGGAAGCAAAAAAGGTATAAAAAGTTACAAAAAGGTACTAAAAGTTATAACTTTTTGTACCTTTCTGTTAAGGAAGCAAAAAAGGTATAAAAAGTTACAAAAAGGTATTAAAAGTTATAACTTTTTGTACCTTTTTAAAGGTACAAAAAGGTATAACTTTTTGTACCTTTCTGATTGTGTTTAGGAAGCAAAAAAGGTATAAAAAGTTACAAAAAGGTATTAAAAGTTATAACTTTTTGTACTTTTTTAAAAAGGTACAAAAAGGTACAACTTTTTGTACCTTTTCAATAAGGAAGCAAATTAAAAAAGGTATAAAAAATTACAAAATAAAATATTTAAAAAAAAGGTGCAAACAAGTTTTATTGGTAGTAATAAGGAAGAAAAAATCGAAAAACAAAGGAATAAAATGTCATCACTGTCGTCGTCATCACTATCCATTTTATATCAAATTTGTGTGAATTAAAGTTCAACCATGGCAACAAAGTTCAACTAGATCCTTTCCATCATTGACTTGATGAATGCACTGAATGGTTTTGTATTCCTGGAATATTTTCATTATTACAGTTGATTCTTTCCTTGGATGGACACAGCATCTTCTAGAAAATCAAAACAAAAAATATCAGTGTTCTACTTATAACATTGCACATTTAATGGGGGGGGGGGCATAATAACAAGGGAAGTCTGAGGGTTATGGCAATACAATTATTACAATCTAAACATTTCATACTATTTTAGCAACTATGAAACATTCACTGAAAATGTAGTTTAATATTTATGAGTTATCTTGTTCTTCTGGTATATGACACACAATTAAGTTTTTGTTCTTATGCAAATAATTATGATATAATTACCAATTATGCCATGGTATCCAAAATGGCGCTGTCCAAACATGGCTTCCAGTAGCATCTAGTAACTTTGTGTAAGGAAAATAAACAGATATGGGATATCTAGCAACCTGTGTGCCCCTTCTGTTTTTGCTGAGCTGTCATGATGTGTTTTGGGTTGACAAAAAAATCCAGGGCTAAGCTGTTAGCATAAGCTCTACCATCTGTAAAAGTAAGGAATATAGACTTACACAATGTGATACTTTGAGAAATGAAAAATGGTAAGAACTAATATATTGTACATGTATTACAGAACACATACAACATTGAACAAAATGCTTCAAGTTTTAATTATCTTTCAACCAAGTAATTCGACCTTGACCTTTGACCTGGTGACCTTGAGTTTGATTAGGTGACACTTTGTTGGATTTTGACCTATGATGCCTTAACCCTTCGGGTCAGATAACCAAAACATGGACAGACAGACAACCTAGCTTGATTATTATATCTTTAATGCAGGGCTCCCAATAATCATGATAATGTTCAATTTGACTTGATACATTACTTTGAACTTATTCTTGCAATCCTGTTAGATTTATAGGTACAAAGAAACATAACATTTTTTTTTTAATTCATGTTAAGTTTGAGTTAATTTAATTATACACCAGATGTAAATATAAAAAAAACAAGGGTAAACATTCCAAATAATAATATATAAACAGGCAATTGCAAATGAACATAATATTTATAAAGAATAAGTATAAGAGCATGAATTGCTTACCTGGTATATTTCAATCTCATTCTTCTTGTCTTAAAGTGAACTATAAAATTGTAGATAATTTTATCATGATATAGACAAAGAAAATATACCAAGGCCAAAATCTTTGCAAGCATTGATAACTTACAGACCTAAAATTTAGGAGTGGTACAACTTCATTCCCTTTGTAATTGAGCTGGTGACCAAATTTAAATGAAAATTACCATCTGGTGGTTTTGTCGTCCATATTTTTCTGCTTGTTTATTGTGACGGAATGACTGGCATCATCAACATCCACGTATACCTTTGCACCATCTAAGTGAAAGAAATTAAAGAAAAACTACTGTATTTAAATATCTTGAACACAATATCATTTTTTACTTCTAGACCATGTCTATTTACGTTTTTAAGTTCTAAATATTTTAAAGTTTTAATGAATGATTCATGTATTATTTACCATAAACTAGATTTCATTCCATGAAAATTATGAAAAAAAAAGTTAATTATAAAAAACATCTCTCTTATCTTGCTTATCATATACTTAAATCAAGTAAACCTTTTAGAAATTGGTTAGTTGGAATAAGTAAGCAATGTTTCCTTCAAAATATTGGAACAAAATGAAAAAAAAAATGATAATAATATTTTATACTTTGATAGAGCAATATTGACAAATGTAGAAGGTTTGACAGGTGAAAAAAAACAAATAGGATCAGCTGAAATATAGGGAATAGTTTAGCTCGTCATTTTGGATAAAAGAACAATTTGAATAACTAGAAAATTTAAATAAAAGTAAATACAAAACATTATTTCACACATTCACCTCAAACGGATCGATGCCCATCCATTATTTCAAACCCCAAAACATCATTGAATTATTCAGAATTTATCTCATTTCTCTCTTCTTCATAATGCAGGGTATTCTTTTCTTTCTTTCATTTTTTTATTAGGTTTTGAGTTTTGACGTTTTGAAACACGTAAATCACACTGAATTATTGAATAAAAAATACAAGCAGTTTAAACCTTTAACTGTTATTACATCACAACCAAACTTAAAAAAAAAATCATTATATTTACCATTGGACATTTTATCAGTGTTTATGTTGTCGAAAAACAAATACGTCGAAATTTCTTCTTTTTTTTTTTTAAATCAAGTGGGCACTGCCGTGGAGCAAGCAGCTGTTGATTGTGACCGTTAAGCTGAAAAACATCGGTATTCACTTATAAACATGCTGAATTGGAATCTTGAAGTATTTGGTTAACATTTCCGGCAAAAAAACTAAATCAAACATGAAAAAACTTTCACGACTCTACCGAAAATATTTGCATTTGTACTTACGCAATGGCCGCCAGGCCGATGTGTGTCGGTGAGTTTTAATATTGTTCAAAAGAACCAATTCGTCGCCGTTCATGTAGAAAATACAGTGTTTCCACTTCACCATTCACGTGTGTGTAGTTCTCAGTTCCAAGGGTGATCGTTATTCCCCAACGTAACATGAAAATACTCCCGATTTCACGGTAATACACAATCGCCCTGTTTGTTTACATTTTCAAGTCGTGTGTAAAAGTATGAATGAATTTCCCGCTGTTTGTGGATGGCTTTATTGTGATTGGTCAGTAATTTGTCGGGCTATTGCATTATGGGGGGAAATGGAGTAGGGAGAATTTTACATCGATATCTCCGAACGCCGTCATGTCGTCTTCCAGTTATTAATTAAATATATTTTTTTTCCATGAAATCTTATCTGTGAATGATTTCGGTATCATAATTACTGACAGGTAACAAAAAATCCAGCGGCATAGGCACTCTGTGTCGAACGCAGCGAATCGACACATTGTCTACTTTCTCCAATTCACTTCCGGGTTCGACTGTGGACTCGGTGAAGATTAAACTCGGTCATTTCAATCACGCATGTATTTTGGAATTTAAATAATTCACAATCACATCAAATAAGAAGGACACAGGCAGATTAGGCCTATCTACATCGTGATTTTTTTGTTGGGTGGTCATCGACGAAAATATATCGTATAGCAATTAGCATAGACAACGTTCGAAATCGAACTCCATGATACGGGGCTAAGCTTATGAGAGTTCCTAGTAAACAAAAAGAAGGAACGATGGTGTGCAATGCTATTCGGATACGTAGTACTTTCACGACCAATTTCATGCAGTTTGAAAAATGTTAAATGTTTTTTTTTTGGAATGGAACTCATTGGTCTCCACTCTTCCATCACAAAGCTGATCTCTTAGGATGTCTCTTCATCGTTGTTTGTATTTTTTTTTAATTTACAGACAACATCATCATAATCAGTATACACAGGTATAATTGTCCTCTTTTGTTCATATTTCACACCTATAGGTAGTTCACACTCCCACAGGTAAATCTACCTGCAGGGCAGAGATCGTCGATCAGGTGTCAATCATAGACATTCAGAACAATAAAATGCTAATCCAAATATAGCTCTACGAGTATACTGGATGTCCAGCTGTCTACCACAGAATTGGAAAGTGAAGTCTACCTGTTACGCACAGCTAACTTCCGTTATCACTCATTTCATGCAAATATGTATTTTCATTCTCATATCTTTGTCCTTTCCAATATTCCGATAAGGGTGAAAATTTGTACAAACCTAGCTAACTGCATAATATTAATGAATCCGAAAACACATTAAAAATAATTATTGCCTGGCATGCAATGAACATTCACTGGATAACAAATAACTTCGATAAATTGATGGTTGACTTTTTTTGTCATTGTATTTTATTTTATGCTGACATTGCTAAGAAATATTTATATTTAAACTATATAGAAAGATACAGAAATGTTAAATGGAAAATAATAAAAAAAAAATCAAAGTTTAATATTTTCTTAGTCTAGAATTTTTGAGTCCAGGAAATGTTAATAAACAGTATTACTGAAATTTTCAGAGTCCAGAAAAGTTACAAAAAGTTATCCCTGAAATTTTCAGAGTCCAGAAAAGTTACAAAAAGTTATCACAGCAATTTTAGAGTCAAGGAAATGTAAATAAACAGTACTACTGAAATTGTCAGAGTCCATAAAAGTTACAAAAAGTTATCCCTGAAATTTTCAGAGTTCAGAAAAGTTACAAAAAGTTATCCCTGAAATTTTCAGAGACCAGAAAAGTTAAAAAAAAGGTATCCCTGAAATTTTCAGAGTCCAGAAAAGGTACAAAAAGTTATCATTGAAATTTTCAGAGTCCAGAAAAGGTACAAAAAGTTATCATTGAAATTTTCAGAGTCCAGAAAAGGTACAAAAAGTTATCATTGAAATTTGCAGAGTCCAAAAAAGTTATAAAAAGTTACACTGATAAATTCTAAGTTTTCAAAAAGGTACTAAAAAGTTATAACTTTTTTGTACCTTTTCAAAAAGGTACAAAAAAGGTACTGTAAAGGTACAAAAAAGTTATAACTTTTTGTAACTTTTTTTGGTATGGGTATATGTCCTGTAGCTGTGGGAATATTGAATCATGTCCTGTAGCTGTGGGAATATTGAATCCTGTCCTGTAGCTGTGGGAATATTGAATCATGTCCTGTAGCTGTGGGAATATTGAACCATGTCCTGTAGCTGTGGGAATATAGAATCATGTCCTATAGCTGTGGGAATATAGAATCATGTCCTGTAGCTGTGGGATTATTGAATCGTGTCCTGTAGCTGTGGGAATATTGAATTGTGTCCTGTAGCTGTGGGAATATTGAATCATGTCCTGTAGCTGTGGGAATATTGAATCATGTCCTGTATTCTGCTTTGGGAATATTGAACCATGTCCTTTAGCTGTGGGAATTCTGATTATTGATCCCACCAATTGTCAACTTAAAAACTTGTGAAAAACTCATGCATAAAACATGACATTATTAGCTTTAAAACCTAATGTTTTGTACAAAAACTTAATAGAATGATACAAAGGACAACAGTTTCTGTTTATTCCAAATGAAAATAAATGCCTTATCCATTTCGTGATTGGAAGTACATAATACCGGTAATAGTCAAGACTCAATATTTCCTCCAGCCTCAATATTTAATAACCCCATGAATTGTATGCCCTAGTCATTTTACGATTGGGATTATCATAGATATTACTTAAATAACTGAATAACTGATTTGAAATCGTGAAAAATAAGGTATGTAAATATTTAACAAATTCAAACTTAAAGCAATGTTTAAATATTTATTTTAATTTAATCTTTTTTATTTTATGAAATATTTTTTTATTTTTAGATTAATAAAATAACGGTTACTCCTTCAGTCTTCGATAAAAATAACAAGCAATATATTTTGTGTCCACCGTAGACAAAAGACAGTGTAAATATTTTATTTCTTATTTGGTTTTGTTCTGTACAGTCATTATATCACAGTCTGTAATAGTAGCACACGTGTAGACTTGTTTACTATAACAATATGAATTTTTATATAAGCAATTTGCTACATTTTTTAAAAATCAAATTTAATAGTTTACTTACAGTACATATTCAAATATGCAATTGTTTTAACCAGAGTATATCTACCAGGTTCAAATAGTTAAAAAAAAATTTAATTCGAAATTAATCTCTTAAATAGTAATTGTGGACTGGAGCATTAATCTTCAATACACCCGAACTCGTTAAGAAATGGTAGTATTTTTCTCTTTGATAATATATACCAGGTGCAGGTACAGTAATTAAGGCTGTATGCTACCTGACTGAAAATATCATTCACCTTGCAATATTATTCAAAACAAGTAGCAACTTTCTGTCATATATACAAAGTTATTTATAAGTATAATTTAAGCAAACAATGAAACGACTAAAAGTAACATACTTTGATGAAACTCAAGTTTGTTTTTCTCTTGAAATATCCAAGGGAGGTATCTCTTTATATGTAACTGGATATAAAATATGTAAAAGTAAATGACCTTCCATTATTTAAGGTCCTCTGATGCAGTGAACAATTTACAAAACAAAACAAAGAAGGCAGAAAGGCTAACGTTTAACATTTATTAAACTATGTGTGAACTTCATAAAAATAGGCAAATACAGAGGTACAATGTACATCTGGTAGGATTTTAGAAATACATTAAACAGAAAACTGCTATTATTTTGTTATTTGAAGAGATGATCACACACTCTCAAAATCTTCAGACCCATTCTTATTAAAATTATTCTCACTTTCCACTGCTGTCATTTCTGATAATGATCCAACCAATGATTAAATTTCAATTAACACATTATATTACAAGGTGGTGGTCTTCCTCTTCAACTCTAGCAACTAAAACGTTTTATCCCTAGGATTACACAGAAATCTTAATTATATCCTTTTATAATATCTCAACAGAATAATTTTCAGTTTTCATTTGATAACATGATTGTTTTGTTATATCAAAGCATCATATCAACTTAATGTTTTAATGACAATTTAAACAAAATTAAGTTTTCAATATAAAATGGAATGTAATAAGTAAATATGTTTAAAGTCACTCTCGATGTCCTTACCTGAGATTTAACATCCTAGCTGGTATCTATAGCCTATTTAAAAATGAGTACATTTCTATACAAGCATGAAATGATGCTCCATGTTTATTAAATTTGTTAATCCAAGTGGATTTTTTTTCACTCCCAGCACTTTAAACAAACAATAATCTGTTTGAGTTGATCTATCAAAAATGATTCATACCTGGTATGTCTAATTTGAAATTGATTTTCAGAGATGAAATTGGACTTAGGACAAAAAGGCTGAAAATTAGGTTATGCGATCTTTTAAGTGGGAACAAGTTAAAAGTATACATTTCACTGAAATTCTCGAAAAGGCTTCAGAAATCGGCCGATCGGCTGAACAATTACATCTCTGAACTTTGTTATCCTTTTTTTACTTAATACCTTTCCTGGTATGTAAAATATTAAGGATAAAGATTGAAAATTTGTTTATCATAAAGCTGATTTATTATAGAACACCACAATATCAGAAAGATTTATATGCGCAAAGCAGACATTATCAACAGATTTTGATGATAAACATAGATATTCCCCGTAATTTAAATATTCCTAATTTTACCGGGTAATAGAAAAGATCTTTAAAGAGAGTGAAATATTGTCTATTTAATAACAGTACATTTGCCTTTAAAAAATACATGCTTTAAGATTTACATGTATATGTTCAATAAATTACATGGCAAAATCTCGGATTGGCCAATTTCATTTATTCTTCATAGAAGGCAGTAATGATTGAAAAGCCTTCTGCATATAGAAAAAGTCAAACATAAAAATGGGCCAATAGTTCAAATTTGATCTATTTGAAATATTTGTCACATTAATGCATAAGAAATTTGGCCAATCAATGACGGCTTTGCTGAGCACTCCGGGCTGCCATGGCTCTTCGCATCGGGTGCAGTTTATCATATTCCGGACTGTCAAGACAATCCTTAAGCCGAGCCTGGTACTCGCGTTCAGCTTGCATACCCAGGATGAATTCCTCCTCCTCGCGTTGAAGTTCAAGGTCACGGAGTTGGTTGTTGTATGCAATTTGTCCACGAAGATCCTGTTGGTATGAACGATTTTTGTTCCAGTTCTTTTCCATCTTCTGTTGTTCAAGAATCTTATTTTCTTCAATCGTTCGTAGAAGTTCTTGACGCTCCATTTCAGCTTCTCTCTGCTTACGGTCATTAGCCATCACTGAAAATGATCAAATCATGATATTTATTTGAAAACTAATTAAAAAGTTCTGAACTTCAACTTTTAAATTCTAAATTTACACCTTCACTAATTTTTAACTGATAACAACTTTTCTGTTTAAAACCTTAGGTAAATGTGCTCACTGAAAACAAAAATAAAACAGGAAATATATTGTGGTACCTTATATAATGATTTTTGTAAAAATTTATTCACAACAAGAGAATTGCGTTAAAAATAAAAAATTCACATCTAACATAAATTATGCTATTCAGAAAATATCATCTATTGCAAAACTGACAGGATTTAATATCATAAATAAGGAAATCTATATAATTCAAGAAATTTGTTTCTCATAAAATGTTTACACAAAGCTTCGAAACATCATTAGTTCCAAATTAGTACAAAAAGAAAAAAAAATACTGAAAAAAAAACTTTAAAATTGCATAAATGTCTTATATATTACCTCAAATAAGAATTTAATGAAATTTCCTTGTGTGAACATCTTTTACAAGTCAGGACCCAGTTGTTCAAAAAATGATTATAATATATATAGCTTTATCACTATTTAACAACATTTTTATCCTTTAATAATTCTGTCAATATACAAGGTACAATCCCATAATTTTGTGTGTAAATTGACAGTACCAGATATTTGATACCAGGAAAGTTGTAACTTATTCACTGGTTTTGTTTCAAAGTTACAGGAAAATTGAATTTGCACTAATCACTGATTATTTAAGCTAATCACCTTTTGAACAACTGGGCCCAGGTGATATATTGCTACCTGTATAGAGATATTGAAGGTTAGACAAGAAACTTACATCTATCCTGGATTTGTTGAGCTCTGACATGAAGTACATCTTCCATTAACTTCTTGCGTGCCTGTCTCTCCAATCGCCATTGGTCCAGACGTTTCTGCCACATTTTCTCGACCTCCTCGTTGATGAGACGCTCAAGTTCGACTTCCTTCACCTTTTCTTCTTCCATCAAGTTACGCAAATATTCACGATAACGTTTATCTTCCTCCCGCAGTTCTCTCTGGGAAAAAAATAATGATCATCATAATTAATTATAACAGGCAAAAAGGACAGAACTTTACATTGGCAAATTATTAAAGGCCCAATATACGTAACTTTTGGCAAAACTTGAAGCGAAAATGAAGCCTAATAGCTTATTATGTTTATAGATTTAGTTAAGATGAACTTATATCAGCAATATTCAAGATGAATTCTTACGCGGTTACCGTTACAGCAGCAGTTAAAACTGGGTATTTGTAAACACGCGTCCATTTTGAATTGTTGGCCCCACCTGAACTATTTTCAATTTTTTTTATTTTTCTGTGAAGAGTTTCTTGTTAGTACGTAACTGCTCAGGTTAACTTCGTTTTAGGCTTATATTTGCATGGTTATTAACTGGATTTTTTTTCAGAATTTTTCAGAATTATATCGGACCTTAAAGCGTTTCGATAAATTAAAAGTCAAAATCTAATACACAGATTGTTTTTTTTACCAGAATCTCTATGTTTTATCTTGTATGAAAGTTTCATTTCAAGAAGCAATTATTAGCTTCTGACCTCAGAAAGTATAATCTTCAGAAATTGGGGAAAGCAAGGACCTCAAGAGATATGAATATTACGTGTATAATGTTAATAGTACACTTTTATACCTTACTAGACACAGAGTGCACAATGATCAGTGAATTCTATAGTAACACCTTGCTATACTAGCTGCCACAGTATGGTTTGCTGACAGTATCCAAGACCAAGGTGGCAAATGAAATACAGGGCCTTATATCGGGGTTTTACTTTCATTATCTACCTTCCGTTGAAGCTGTTCCATGGCCTCATTCCTGGATTCCTCAAGAAGTTGCTCAAGGATCTTAAGGTCAAAGGCCAACTGTTCCTGTTCAGCCTTGGCTTTCTTCTTCATCTTCAGTTTGAGAGACAAATCTAACATGTCTCTTGTTTCTTGTTGAAGGCGAAGCTTTTCCTCGCGATTTCTTTGTTCCTCTAGCTGTCTTAGGGCTGCTTGTTCCCTCTGTAAACAAAGAAACATTTACATATTATAGTGAAAGGAAATTTGTTGCATTTGTTTTTGCATTGAAGGAAAAATATGTTTGGTAACATGATAAAATTTTCAAAAACCAAATATTTCCTTGATCATAATTCCTTTCAAAAACATGAGATTTGGCTCCTTTTGCATTTGTATGACTGAGCTCCAACATGATTTTCATGATCTTTTAAAGACTAATTATGTATTTTAATTATTTGTAATTTTACATTTCTATTATAATGTAACTCAATGACAAATTTATTGATTTGATTATTGATTTATCAGAATCTCACAATATAAACACGTATATATGTACAACCAGCTGAGCTCTACTGTCTAAATTTACATTTTTCAACAACTGTAAAGTGTTCTTTCAATGTTATTATAAGAAAAAGATGAAATTTTGCATGTAAATTACTTTAGCATGAATATTTATGTCTCGGAAATTTGCCATCAATTAATTGTTTAATTCTTTAAGATGCAAGAAAACAGAACGTTTACACTCTTTTGAAAAAATATGCCCTGCCCCTGGCATTTTTTTAAACATTTATTGATTTTGAAAATGTTTCAATTCAAAATTTCCACCTTAAGTTGTATGTGAATCATAAATCTAGTTAGATACATACCAACAACTGTGCCTCCTCCTCCTTCAGCCTGAGGGCCGTTTCTTTTTTCTCCTCCAGGGCAGCCATTTGTGTCCTGAGGGTACTTAGAGTTTCAATATTCCTCTCCTGTGCTGCCTTGGCATCTCGTTCTTCCCTATCTGCCTTCTTCAGTCTGTCTTCCTCCCATAGTCTGGCATACATTTTATCCTCTTCCATCTTCTCTCTATCCATCACGTCCTTAATCTTGAGCTGTTCCAGCCTCTCGGCACATACTTCGTCCTGCTGACGTTTGGACAATGTTGACCTCAGTTCCTCACACTGGTTTCTATAAATATGATTTATTGAAATAAGTCTAAAATGCCATATAATTTGTATCAGTTAATCTTGATCAAACATACCTTAAATATTTTATAAATAAGGTAGGTATGATTTTTTTTTTTGATTTTTTTTATAATTTTTAAAATTAATCAGTATATTCGTGTAGTATGTCACATTTGAGCCTTAATTACCAAATTAAAGGCTGCACGGTTATATTTTGTGAATGAAGGATATTTACCCTACATTCATAAAAAAGAACTGCTATTAAGTTAAAGGTTATTTGATCTTGAAATACAATGTTTATAATCAACTTGAGTCTGAGTATAAAATCTTCATTCTTTGTTTTATATAATTTATTAATGAATTAAAAACATTTTAGATAATTATTTTTTCATTTTTCTAAATTTAGATGAAAAGAAGTATTCTGTAAGATATCTGAATAATTCAAATACATCTCCTGCAAAAGAATACCTTGGCATGGGTATGTATACATAATATACAAAATGTACCTTGTGAAAAACATGCAATTTTACAAATTTCTCATTACAATAATGATCTCAAACCATGATATATTATTCATTTTCTTTTACTTTAAAATTCATTAACAGAATTAACAGATGTTGTTCCTTTTAATTATTTTTTTGAATTTTTTCATTTTTTGTTATTTGTTTATTTGTGTTTTAAAAGATATTCCTGATAAAAGCAACAATAAAAATAATGAATCCTCAAAACAATTGTTGAAAAAAAAAAGAATTTGAAAAAAAAAGTTTTCAGAATTATTGAATAAATTATAGTGTTAAATTTACATTCATACAAATAACAGTATTTATACCTGAATTGCTGGTCATATTTCTCTTGTACATAGTCCAGCCTTTCAGATTCCCGTCTGTCCTTTAAGTACTTTGCCCGTTCTCTCATTTTGGCCTGTCTTTCTAATACTGTTTCTTCTTTCTCGTCCATTTCACGTAAATATTCAGCTTCCTCTTGTTGTAGCATGGCTCTTAACCTAGCAACAGAGATGCATATTAATAAACTTTACCTAATCCTTTTTTCTTGTAACTGACTTTCTAACTATCATTTATGGGTATTGTTTGTACTTTAAACATTCAGTTTTTGTTCGAATTCTTAACCCATTAAGTCTGTATTGAGTATTTCTCCATGAGGCCCCCAGCAAAATGTTTGTTTTGAGTAACATGCCTGAAAAAATTGGGTAGGTTAGTAGGCATATTTTTCATTTTTAGTTTTTGTAATAATGATGTCAGACCCCCAGGCCAGGAAGAAAAATATTTTATGGAGTTGCTGTGAACTTTGCCAAGCTCATAAATTTATCTTATATACAAGTAGGTGATAACATAGCTAGGATCAGCAGTAAAATCTAGGATCGGTCGGGCATACCTGAAACACACATATCTTTTAAGAGTAGGAAAACTATTCTTTATTTATTTTTAGCTTTTATGAAGAATAAAATCAGACTCACAGAACAGGAAGAAAATATTTTTCATTGAGGGGCTTATAAATTCATCTTGGATACAAGTAGGTAATGAAATATCTTGGGTTGGCAGTAAATCAAGGGTTGATTTACCATCTGAAGTGGTGAACGCCGAAAGTATAAATATCTTTAAAAATAGGCTAAATGTGTATTGGAAAGATCATGCACTAAAGTTTTATCTGTCCTTTTAAATTCAGTATAGGTGTATATATATTGTGCGACTGTAACACGAGACTAAACATATTGATATATTTTAATGCCTTACATCCCTCTCGCTGCGTGCCTACTTAATCATTCGATTAATGAAATACTGATAAATAACATCATTAAAAGCCACAGGCTTTCCATCGATGTATTACCTATGAGATACCTATGAGAAGGGTTGGTCAGAAAAACTCATACACAATCTTTTTTTTTTCTTTCTTTTTTTGCCTAACGGTTTCACCTCAATATAATAATGTCATTTATCACTAAATGAGTATTCTCCATTTTTTCAATCTAATTCCCCTGCTAAAATATTTTATTGAACATTCTTTTTGTATCCCTTTTTATAATGCCAAACTCATATGATATCATTCCAAACTTTGTCTGAATTAATGAATCTTGGCAGTATAACAAGATTTTTGATTTCAGTAGTAATTTATTTTTTTTGCTATTTGAGATTTTGGTCACACAAAGTTTTAAATCATGCTGTTATCATTTGCCAAAACCACTACCATACAATACATATATGTATACTCCATGTATGATGACATTATCACTGTCCATGTTTAAATCTCTTAATACTTCAAAACGGCAATGATGCATATCTAATTTTCGATCTGGCACAGGGGAGTTAACTTTCTAACTATTCAAATAGCTTTGCTGGAATTCTGTTTGTTTCAAATTGATAAGTTGTGTTACCATTTACCTTCCTGTCAAGATTGAGAAAATTATTGGTGGCACCCGGTGTCAGATTGAAGTTTCAAACAATTACTCTGAAACATTCCTGACTGTGTTAACTATCAGTTACATGTACATAATTTATTTCCATGAGTCCCTTTCGACTGTATTTATAATAAAAACAATGAGGCCCACAATGCCAAATTCAAGTATTTCCAGAAAATCTGCAAGTCCCATACAAATTCTATGAGTACTTGACTCAGAACTCGCACATAGATTAAATTATCAATGCATTTTGCAATCAAAGGGCTTAAGACTAATTCAATTGATACTCCCTCAATACTCCAGGAGTGACCATCACTTTCGCACTGGCATTATGTAGTGAAATTTACTAAAGCACACAGGGTGGAAAAACCTGGTCATGACCAGTCGCCAGACTGATACCTGCTCTCTAAAGACTACATGATATGGGAGCGCCACCCCACTTCAAGGCAGTCAACTTTACCATTATGTGACTGCATGATTGATTCTTTTGATGAACAGCAAAGGATCTAACTGTAAGCCTTTTATCTTTCATCTCATCCACAAGATGGCCCCGGCTCACACTGCAGCTTTTGATTTCCCTATGACATGTACCACTACCAGGTGTGTATAGAGAGCAAAGGTGGGGGAACCCGTGTAGAATTTATGATGGGTAAATGTAGTATATAACTATATATCGGTATATAAATCCAAATGTAGCCTTACCTTTCCCTTCGGTCTTCCACATTAAACTGGTTTGCTAACATTAGACCATCAACTTTTCGAATGGCCGTGTTTATCTTGATTTTTTTGTCGGTAAATCTCTCCCATTCATTTTTCAAATCATTAAACTCCATGTACTGTGTGTTTTTTCTATACTCTTGAAGCATATCTTCCTTCTTTCTCCTCTCCAGGATGAGGTGCTCTGGTGGACGAACATTTGGTGCCCTTGCCCGCTGTAAAATAATAACAGCTTTTTTTACTTAAACTTGACTTAACTTAAACGATATCTATTGATACAGTGTGACAGGGTAGGGGAAGACATTTAATTAACATTTTGATAGATAGATGACTGGTATTACTATGAACCGTCAGTCCAAATGACAATAACAAAAACAAAAACAAAACAAAAATGCTTCAATGAAACATCACACAATATTTAAGCTTTGGTTTGGCAGCAGTTGAAATGGGGAGATGGGGGGTTGCTCTGTCTGATATGTCTGTACTAATTGCACAGGGATTTATAGAACTCAGGATGGCCAAACTTAAGAATCAGGGTTTTTCCAGGGAAATTCAGATTTAATAAATTTAGGAGTCCTCCAGGGCCTCCCATCACAAATAATATGCAGTAAAACTTTATCAATTTGGGGAGTCCTTTGACAATTTTAGTAGTCAAAATGCAGGTTTCTGTGTGTCAGGGAAAACATATAGTCCGAAGGGTTCTGACTCTCTGACCCGCTAAATATTTTGACGACAGGCGGGTGCTAGAGTCAGAATAAATTAAGTATCAATGGAAAGAACATATATTTTTCCACTAACCTACACATTTAATCAAGTCACAGGAGGTCGTAAGCCAACTATCGTCGTCCATTTCTAAAAAATAACCGGTTTCCTGACATCTGTTTGAAAATTGCCGCCGCCTAACATCACGTGATCAAAATAGGTTAGGTCTCAACGTAATTCTTGCGGGATCTCGCGACGCGCCGCCATTTTCAAACAGATGTCAGGAAACTGGTTATTTTTTAGAAAAGGGTGGAAACAGTTAGTTTACGACCTCCTGTGACTTGATTAAATGTGTAGGTTAGTAGAAAAATATCTGTTCTTTCCATCGATACTTAATTTACATGTGATCGAAAATGTTTCATATCATAAAACACAGCTTAAACAGTGACCCGTGCACGGGTCTGTAAAATTTCCACTTTTTTACTAAGGAGGAATTCTGACTCTTGCACAGGGCTCGACAATTACGCTTGTCCGACTTGTCCGTACCAGTACAAATCTCTATCGGACAAGTACATCAGGATACTCACTTGCCCGCTCGGACAAGTGATTTTTAGCAGAAACTATGTTTTTAGAAATGGCAAAAAAAGATTAAAATGTCTTTCTTACAAAATTCAAGAGTTGTTCATTTCGTTTTTCAATAAAATGTGACTTCAAAGAGATTGATTGAACTACGATGGCCACATTCGGGATTCACGGAGGTAAGCTATTGGTATGTTATTTAAAAACCCAGATGTGTTCCGAATATGATAATCTGAATCGCTGTTGCGTTTGTATTTAAGAGATCGCCCTATATATAAGCGTTTACATGATAAAGATTGATCTGTTTATATTGGAAACACGCTGACAGGTGTAATATGGATTTGACGAAATTTGGGTTCATTATTATAATATGATTATCATAATGGCAAACATTTTTCTGCAAGTTAGTGGGAAAAGTTTGGACAAGTGCATTTGGCTGTCGGACAAGAAGATTTTAGAATCACTTGTCCAAACGACAAGTGTGAAAAAATAATATTGTAGAGCCCTGTAGCACCCGCCTGTCGTCAAAATATTTAGCGGGTCAGAGAGTCAGAACCCTTCGGAATAGGGAAAACCCTGCTTAAGATAGATGCTTTCATCAACTGAGCTAAACCTTGCTGCGATACTGAGCCAACCAGCTAAGTCAATATGAAGCTGGTGATAGACCCAGTTCAGTTTCACTTCATTGGAAAATTCCAAACACCAAAACTAGCATAAAAGTTAAGAAATTATACATTTACATGTATCTCTTATTTTACATTACCAAGTCTACAATTTCAATCTCTTTCCCTGTCATTGTCTTTATATGCATATTTGATATCCTTGATTCACAGCATTAATATGGTTGCTTTGTCATTCAACAGCATTACTGCACAACCTGAGATTCAACAGGAAATTTTACCCATTTTTCCTTCCAAACCACAATATATTCGATATATATATTTTTTATGAGCAGGGCTTGTCATAAATCGCTGAATGCTAGTTCTTAATTTATATATAAACATATGCATATTACTGTCAACTAAAATTAGTCAGTACTAAAAAAAACAATACTTACGATAGCGACGGAGTGAGGTGTAGGACCTGTAAACTCCCGGGTCCTACGGGTTCTCTGAGAGACCATCATCTTGAAACGTTACCGTTCTATTTTGAGTTATTTAAGATTATCTAGAGCGCAAAACACGCTCGTTGCACCTCCGAAGTTATCCTCTGGACTTTAGTTTCGATGAAATCGACCTGATATCCCTGTTCTTTTGGCCTCCCGTTGTTTACTTATTATTACTGTCAGTCCATATTGCCCAAAGTATTTACGTTTCGAAGATGTGACGTCACGTTGCCAGGAAGTCGATTCCGAGAAGTGAAACGTGACTTTGATTGTGACTTCCGGTATCTAGTTCTGGCGGAATATTTGAATTGTTGTTGACATTCAATGCACATCTTTGTTGATTATATGTTGCTACACCTATTTTAGTAAGGACAACGCCGCAAAGAGGATAATGAAGATGTGATCATATTGTTATATTTATGTAAGCAAATACCTGCTGTTGATCAAAGTCATGATACGCACACAAAAGTTGGAAGACGGAATATGACGAAAAGCGAATTATAGCCCCCCCCCCCCCTCCCCTACCTTTTTCAAGACTCCCATCTCTTCCTTTCAAATCAAACATATATCGAACCCTGATTTGAGGATGACTTGTATCGTTTTTTGAACTTATGAAGCGATGTTCTTCGGTGATCTTTTTGTGCCGAATAATGGTACCTTCAGCGGGTTACCTAATCCTCTAGCCTCTAGGGATTTCCCTGCTTACCCCATTGAATATGGGTCGTTTCGCACTAAATCCAGTTCGCCCTAGGTTGCTTCGCCCTAAAAATAAAATGTTAGAGCGAAAATTTGTTTGGTGTTTTCATAATATTTACCTACCTTATGACATTTTTCATGTTAACCTGTTTATATTTGATCGTGTTACAAGCTGCTCAGCATGACTATTTAATATTGCTTAAAAACCGTTCTTTACAGACTTAAACTATATACGTCGTCGACTCCGTGATATAAATAAACAGATTTGTTCACGATTTTTCTGGTACATAGACCTAGTTAATTAGTTTAAAATCGTTATTCTAGAGAGATATAATAGTGGTTGGTCTTATAACATGTAAATTATTTTGTAAAAATATCACCCGAGTGGGAAAAATTAGAGCGTATTTGAAACAACCTAGGGCGAACAGGACTTCAGACGAAACGACTCTTAGTGCGAACGCAATTTTTGGGCGAAACGACCTGTTACAAGTGCTTGTGGACAATACGTATACATGAATGTAATTTTTTTCATTAAAACTAGATGGTAATTAACAGACAAATACGATGTTTCATAATAAAATAATAAGGCTTTATTATGAAGTTCACAAAAATAACCCATGCTGTTATAAGGCTATATTAATTCCGCATAGGTTGTTTTTGTGAACTTTATAATTAGCATTATTTTATTATCAACCGTATTTGTATGTTACGTACCTTCTCAATTTTTAATTACTTAAAAACATAGTTCTTCAGACACTTGAAACATGGAGAAAACAGCCATAGAATCTTTCGATTAATAAGAAAAAAATTAAAATCCGATGAATTAAATGTACTGGTTTATTTTCCTGACTGAAAAGGTACAGGCTTCAATTCCTATTATACATTTTCTAGGGTAAAATCTGTTAAAACATTTAAAAGACTTCTTCTAATAAAACAAAAGCCCTAGAAGCATGATATTTAGCTGAAAGGTTCCTTGGGCGACTTCTGAGAAACCAAAATGCATAGAGACATATTTTGCTGGTAGCTTCCTTTGATGAAGCCAAACATAATTTGCAAATAAAAATGATCTTTTGATACAAGGTAATAGAGATAATATATTTTTAAATCTTAACATGTCATTCTGAATATCTTGCAGTAATAGATTTTAGGTGAGTTTAGGGTTATTAGTCAGAGATTGATACCAGGTGAGCAATGCAGGCCCATTAGGCCTCTTGTCTTACTTCATTTCAAAAAACATTTAGAAAATAGTGGGAATTAGCCTAGTTAATTGATTGGAGGAAAAAATCTGAATGAGGATAATTGAAGCCCAAATTTAAATCTCATTTGAAACGGGGCCGTATATCAGCCCCTTTGATGATAGACCCCAGAAAAAGCCCTGCTTAAGCTTCAATTAATTAGTTGATTTAGGAAATCGAAGGGGCCTTTTGGTCTGATTTTGGGAAGAAAATTGGTGAATTGGGTAAGATTGTATCATGAGTAAACTAAAAATATTGGGAAATAATTTCAATTGTGAATGGGGCCCATTAATGGCCCAAAAAACACCCTCAGAAAAAGTCCTGGGTCAATTACAATTTATATATATTATCATTAATATTTCGGATATATCCAAAATAAAAAAAAAACAATAGTGAAATGTTGAATAAAATTCAGGAAAACTTGATAGACTTTACCTTAACTTCATTCAGCAATGAATGCAATTACTTCAGTTTTATTAGTTTGTCCAGAAAGATGTGAATATGACCCGGGGGGGGGGGGGGGGGGGGGCCATTTACATGTATCATGATACGTTTGATATTTTATCCTCACAGCCTTTGCAATACACAACTGTAGTAATACGCAAATGAGTACATTTTCACTAAGTACTGTACCTCCCAAAATTGTCACGATGAATTTATAAAATACAAATTAAAACATGTTATATGCAACCCCCATGTTTATAAGCTTATAATCAGCCACACTTAATTTCACATTCTATTTGAACTTTTCCTTGATCTTGATCCACTGATCTGCAGCTTCCCTGCATCTGCAACCTAATTTCAGTTTGAATTTATACATTTTCTAACTACCTAAATCTTGGGTTTGTACACAATCATACAGTGTCAGTCATGTCATAAGCACTGTACATATACATAAAATTTTTCTAGTTTTAATTTTCAACTTTTTGCTTCAACAAGGCCAATTAATATTTGAATAAGCAGTATTTATACCTTGGTATTTTTCGTAAAATAATGGAATAATAATTATAAATATCTTCGATGTTTATTATGACAATAATATAATGTTGCATTATGTACATGTATATAGAAGTAATTGTATTTGATTTACATGTAGATTAGTTACTAAATATAAAAATAATAATCAAAACTACTCACTTTATTTCTGTAGAAAGTTTTTTTTTCTATAATTTCAGAATAAAACCTTTATTTACATCAGCCATGAAGTATTGAGAAAATTAATCTAACTGAAGTAAAATGGAAGCTACATCATTTGTCGGCTTGGCAGAGCACTTCCAGAAGAAGCTGGACATGGTCGACACCATCATGGACTTGAGAAGTGCAGATGAGGAGGAGGGGGACAGCTACCAGTCACAGGTGGTCAGTTTACAAACAGAACTGGACAGTCTTCAAGTGGTCATTGCCCTGATGAGGACAGAGGTCGATAAACAGTCGGTGAAACTGAAGCAGACACAGGTATATAGCATGTAATTCTAGCTACCACAATGCACTGTGTTATTCCTCTCTCAGACCATTTTGTAAACATGGGCATATATAGTCCATGGATCACTTCGGCTATTTCCGACTGAGTTTGTGGAAGAAACCTTTTGGTTGTTGGATGGTATTTATGTCACTCTCTGCTTAAGCTCATGTCTGACTCTTTTATAACTTTTGGAAATTTACTAACTCAAGTGAGATAAATACCATATCCAACAACCACTTATTGTGTAACCTCTATTTATCAGATATTCATATTCATTATTTTGAACACATAGTAAAAGATAAATAGGAAATTTTAGGGGGAAAATTCAATGATTGAAATTTTGGAAGTGACAAATGATATGCAATAACATTTAGGGCTAAATGTAGGCCCCTTTCTGAAAGGGAGTTAATTTTTTTCCCTTGTAAAATTTGGCTATAATTCCCAATTTGTTGTCATAAGATTCCCATTTGGAAGCTTTTAAGGTTCAATAAATTTGGTCGGCAACCTCTGGACCCAGAAAGTCTGATATATACATGAACATGTATGTATATTGTATAGTAAAATGAAATGAAGTATGATGGGGTAAACTGATAGGGTTTACTGAAACTACAATATGCCAGTCTTCTTAGTGATAATTACCTCCCCTATTTCAGAGTATGTCCCCTTTTTAAAAAGTTCTAATTACATGATTGGCTTTATTTTGTTTTACATCCTTTTAACAGACAAGGTCATTTAAAGACAAAAGGTAAAAATCTCTAATTTATATATTCACAAGTTAAAACTTCATTTCAATTCTAAAACCTTTTTATCAATTTAGTATTGACAATTTTCTGCAGTTCTAGTGTACAACGGTACATGTAATGTCTTATGTGTAAACAAACTTAATTTTATACATGTGTACTAATCTGTGTTTGAGTGTCACTCTGTTTGATTAAACAGTAAATACTGATGTTGATTGGTTTACAGGCCACAAAGATCTCCATGGAGACGCTTATCTCCAAACTGAATCATTCTGTATCTAATATACCCTCGAGGATGCCGAAGCCTGTTCAGAAAGAGATTGCCGTTGAGATCAGGTAAGAGTTTCTTTCATCCAGACATCCTAGATTGATGCCCCAGGGGGTAGCCTACACTCACTATTTATCTCTACACCCCTGGAATATGTGATATCTAAATTGAAGACATGAAAATAGTAATTTGCTTGGTCTCCACTTTCTCCGGTAAAAAAACCCTGACCAATCACTAACCTGGTACATACCTGTCCATGGAAGATTACAAAGGAGCCATACCACACCTTCAGAGCAAGTCAATTTTCACCATTACTGTATTTACACAAAATTCTTATCGTATACATCAAAGCACCACACTAGTCTTCTTCAACTTGTCTCAACATCAAGACGGAGCACACATGTACATAGCCTTCAATGTTGCTGTATATGAATTTACCCAGGATGTAGGAGCAAAATTGAGCATATTCAAAACCCCTAAGAAATCAAATATCAACTCTAAAGATATCCTTACATCTGTAACATTTAGTAATACGGTATATGTATTAACCTTTAGGCCAAATAAATCATATTCTCTGCTTACGATTCATATCGTAGTTTAGTCGACATGGTTTAGTGACATGTATTAATTTCAGCACAACACTTTCCTATTGATAAACATTTTTTTAAGTGATTCAATGTAAGGAAAAACAAACATCTCTGGTTTTAACCCATGATACAGTAAAACCCCACTTACTCAAACTCATGGGGACCTGAACTATAGTTCGTGGAATACGTGGTATTCAAGTGATCCGAGGTTGGTTGAATATGTAGCAACTCGGTCAGGACCAAGCAAACTGTTCAAGTAAACCAAGTTTGAGTAAGTGGGGTTTTACTGTGTATTAATATACAGGTGCTTCCCACCTCCCCCACACAAATAATTATGGAATAGCCCTTAGCTGTTTGAGCTAAATTTTATTTTCAGCACATTGAAAAAAGAATGAAACAAGCCTCTTTGGTTTAGATTCATAATTAATTTTTGTTCTTAAGTTCTGGGTTTCCATTTCAACATATCTGATATAATTAAAAAGTATTGCAGTTTTATCTGATAACATAGGTTTTCTGCCTTATCTTGTTATTACATCTTTTTGTCAGAAATGGAAATGAACAGATGAGCGAAATAGTTTTTTTTTAATTCACAGGGACAAAGCAGTAGCAACCACAACTAAAACAACTGCAGGGCAGAGCAAGAAATCAACCAATCAGGTGTCCTGTAAGGAGAACCAGGCTCCACGAAACAACCAATCAGGAGGGAGGAAACAGAAAAATGTGTATATACCAACACTGGAATATGTCACAGTAGAGGAATTTGAAAATGTTCCAAAGTATGTTCCTGAGCTATGGTTAGAAATTGATTAAAAGTGAATATATATATACTGTACAATGTACATCATTTCAAAATAGATATGGAACAATTTTAAGTCAATTTTTAGCACTGACTGATTTTTAACAATTTTGCAAACACCTGGAACAATTGTTGCCTTTTTTTATGGTCTCCCTTTTTAAGCAAGAGACCACAATCTTTTTGATTTTGAAAAATTTAAAATACAGGTTGAAAAGTCCAAATTCAGAAATCATTATTATGAATATTTATGTATGCTCAATTAATATGTAATATGTTATACTGCAAGATGTGTACATTTTAAAGCTATAAAATAACTCGGTAACTGATTATTTGAATCGGTTTGTGCTTCCGATTCCATCTGATGATAATTTATGATGTTGGACCAATGATGCAACATTACTATTTGTATCCACTTAAGGATTAACCTTTGATTTGGTTTAGTTTATGAGATCATAAATCCAATGGAGCACGAGGTAAATTGCGTAAACGTGAAGCGTTTACGTTAAATTTACCTCGTGCTCCATTGGATTTATGATCTCATAAACTAAACGAAATCAAAGGTTAATCCTTATATTTACAGTATTTTTCTGTACATGGGTCATAACTTTTCTGTCCAATTTAGCCCTATCTGCGGACATGTATTTCATTTCAAAACTAACAAACGTGAAAACGGTTCAATAAATGTAACAGCATGAAGTTTGCACAAGCCGTAGCTAGCTCCGCCCATGTCAATTGTTAATGATGTCATACAATTGTGATTTGAACGGGATAATTTGCATAGCTCCGCCTACATGCATTGTTGTCGACGTCATAGAATTTTTGCACATTCTCAAGTATAGTTATCGGAAAATAACTCTAGTTTGCAGTGTAATGGTTATCGAGTGAATGTCAGTGTAGACTGTAAATATTCATTCTTATACAAAGGTGGATCATCAAAGTAAATCTTAAGTTTGTATTTAAGGGTCTCATGGTTTCTGCCATGATCACTGTTGCTATTTTTAGGACAGCCAGCCCCCGAGACCCAAGAGTTGTTATGTCTGATGTATTTTAGACTTTTCCTATCTATTCCTTTAAGGTTTGTCTCTCTTCTTTCGCTCCCTTTCCTTTCCCTGGCATCACTTTCTTCTCTTCAGTTTGTAATTCCTCTGTTTATGTAAAATGTATTATAATGTAAACTCTCGCATCAGAGAAATTCATGTTCCGTAGCGGTGAAACCAGGGGGAGGAGGTTGTCTCTGTCCGCTGAAATTTCATGGATTTTCATCAAACTGCACATACAAGTAAAGAATCAAAATACATTCAATGAGTTTGAGTTTCAGGGTTGTAATTTGTTCAATGGATCATTGCATCCTAAAAGCTTGCGAGCCCGGTAGGGGAAATGTTTTACTTTAGCAATACTTATTGAATATGAAAACTATATTGATGTTTTACCAGGTACATTAAAGGACGAATGAATTACAATCAGGTCAATACCATGATGGATGAAGTCAACAAAGCTTACAAGGAAAAGTACAAGATCCTCGCCATGAAGCGAACAACACTCAACGATGTGAACCGTAAACGTTATGAAAAGTTCAAGTTACAGGAATCCAAAGAAACATCAGGTAATTAAGTCATATATCTAACTGTTTGTGAGGTTTCAGTCATGTGGCTACTGTTTGTTTGGTCTCAGTCATGTGACTACTGTTTGTTTGGTCTCAGTCATGTGACTTACTGTTTGTGTGGTTTCAGTCATGTGACTTACTGTTTGTGTGGTTTCAGTCATGTGACTTACTGTTTGTGTGGTTTCAGTCATGTGCCTTACTGTTTGTGTGGTTTCAGTCATGTGACTTACTGTTTGTGTGGTTTCAGTCATGTGACTTACTGTTTGTGAGGTTTCAGTCATGTGACTTACTGTTTGTGTGGTTTCTGTCATGTGACTTTCTGTTTGTGTGGTTTCAGTCATGTGACTTTCTGTTTGTGTGGTTTCAGTCATGTGACTTTCTGTTTGTTTGGTTTTAGTCATGTGACTTACTGTTTGTGTGGTTTCAGTCATGTGACTTACTGTTTGTGTGGTTTCAGTCATGTGACTTACTGTTTGTGTGGTTTCAGTCATGTGACTTACTGTTTGTATGGTTTCAGTCATGTGACTTACCGTTTGTGAGGTTTCAGTCATGTGACTTACTGTTTGTATGGTTTCAGTCATGTGACTTACCGTTTGTTTGGTTTCAGTCATGTGACTTATTGTTTGAGGGGTTTCAGTCATGTGACTTACTGTTTGTGTGGTTTCAGTCATGTGACTTACTGTTTGTATGGTTTCAGTCATGTGACTTACCGTTTGTGAGGTTTCAGTCATGTGACTTACCGTTTGTGGGGTTTCAGTCATGTGACTTACCGTTTGTGGGGTTTCAGTCATGTGACTTACCGTTTGTGGGGTTTCAGTCTCATTACTTGATTTTCAGATAGGATGAGAAGAATAACTGTTTTTAAGACTTGGTGCTGATCTCTCCAGAAGATTAAATTGGGTTGGTTTTATTTTTTTGTCATTTCAGGAGAGCATTTCATTGTTGATGAAGATGTGAAAGAGTTCTCACATTTGAAGATGGACAGCTCGTACCGATCTCTTCTCACCTTATTACGACATTGTGGCAGACTGAAGGAAATACGAGGAGGAGGACATACTCGCTATGCCTGTGTGGAAATATACTGATGAGGCAGACATATCAGTTATATTTCACCCAGGATATAGTGCAGAGTGCAGCATACTTGATTTTTATACGTGGATATCATCTATCAAGTTTTATTTACCGTAGATTTACATGTGACATGTAATGTACTTTGCTTGTCTACATGCCAGACACAAATGACTTTTATTCCTCCAAGAAAAAAACTTGCTCTTGACATTGTGTTTTTGGTAGTGCACTTGTACCTACAGATATTAGCAGAGTACATGTAAACCTTACAGCTACACCTTCCTCTGTACAATGTAGATAACGGGTGAAACGAAACATTTAGATCGGGACTGACAATTAAAATGCAGGATCCCAGATGTATGGAAATGACTGGAATTCTTTTTATTGTATGATTTACTTTTATACAAAATGGAATATCATATTTTAAAACCATAATTATAAGGTGCATAATGAACAATAAAAAAAAATAAACCTCCAGTTTTTGTTTTCGGTGTGAGTTGATGAACATTATGTTGTTTCCTGTGAGAACATCTAGTACAGATCAATTTCAGACTCTGTATTACAAAACTTCAGGTACAATTGTAATTATTGTGTTTCATGGAATAGGACATCATTCCTGACTATATTTTCTACTTACAAAATAACAAAATATTCTAACCTCGGTTTATGTAAGAATACGAGAAATGAGTTTCACTTAAGGATCCCTGTCCCACTATAAACAGGAACATTTTGCTATAGTTTTAACTCCCCTTACTGAAGGGCAAGTGAGCTTTTGCCTTGGTACAGCATCCGTCGTTTATCATCAACTTTTCCTTTAAAATGCTACTTTTCAATAACCTTCTCCCCCTCCATTGGCAAAGAGTTTGGGTTCCAACATTAAAGGCCCAATATACGTAACTTTCAGCAAAACTTGAAGCGAAAATCAAGCCTAATAACTTATCATATATATAGGTTTAGTTAAGATTAACTGGTATCAGCAATATTCAAGATGAATTCTTTCGCGGTTACCGGTACAGCAGCAGTTGAAACACGCTATTTGTAAACACGCGTCCATTTCGAACCGTCTTCTACCTTCGGTTTGTTGTTGAAGTGGGCCCCACCTGAATTATTTTCAATTCTTCGGATTTTTTTTGTCAAGAGTTTCTTGTTAGTTACCGCTCAGGTTAGCTTCGTTTTAGGCTTATTTTTGCATGGTTATTAACTGGATTTTTTTTTAGAATTTTTCAGAATCACGAAAATTTCCCTGAAAGTTACGTATATTGGGCCTTTAATGAAAAATGGATGATTTCCCTTAGTTTCTATTTTCTAGGTGAGCAATACAGTCCCTCTAGGCCACTTGTTCATATACTAAAATGTAATTTGACTAACAGACACATTTTATTAAAGCTTCACTTGAATGATCAGTTATATATACTAAGTAGCTGTGCACCAACACTTTAATTTCATCTTTCAATCCGTTTTATGGGAGTTAAGTCCCTTTTTTAGAAATCAAAGAACCAAAATAACTCGAATTGATTAAACTAGAGGCAAAATATGAACTAAGGAAAGATTTACATGGAGACAGTTGTAAAAGTACAAGAGAATAAGACCAGGTTCTGGAAGAGTAAGCTTGTTCTGCTTTATCAGCGACACCCGCCATGTAAATCTTGGTCACATCCAAGAAAACATCAAGTCCTCAAAATCAGAACCGAATCATCATGGTCAATCACAACAAGTAAGCACACTAATGAGCATACTCAAAAACGTGCATCTTCATATAACTTAAAGATACAGAATATTACATAAAGATACAGAATATTTATTATAGATCAAGATTGCGACCATAAAACTTGCCCATAGCCTTCATCAACATGCATCTCTCGAATCCTGTGCCGCAGGTTTGTTGGTCAACAGCTGACATCTATCACAAAAACCATGATATTCAGAGCAAGCCCTAGATCAACGAATAAAATGTGACATGTAAACACCATATGATAGGATGGAGAAGCAGGAATGTTACTATCAAGAAAGAGAAAGTTCATGATCAAAAATTGAAACAAGTTGGCCCAAAATTATTAAGGACGGTTTAAAATGACTTAACACTAAAACTACCAGCATTTGTGGGGGTTATTAGTAGATGACAGTTTTAGTTTATAATGCATTTGTTTAAATCTCATTTCACATTTTCATGAAAGTTCACCAGCAACAAATGGGTTTTATATCTTATATTTATCAAACCTATTTCTGTGGTAGTAAAATTAATTGGAACACATAGCTACAGGTTTTGGCAATAAAACGAAGATACTATAATATCCAGGTCCTGTAATAAATGTGTGTATTTATAGGTCATCTGACCAGTGCATTAATTTTTCCTTTAAATAACTTCTTCTCAATAACTGAAACCCAAAGAGTGTTGGTATTATGCATGTAGCCTGCTGGGATGAAGAGCTACCAAGTTTGTTCAAATGAATGACCTTGACATATTTTCAAGGTCACAGCACTCAATTGTGCTATAAACCTTTAATACAAAACTTTCAATAACTAAAAGACCCAGGGTACCGACAATTGGCTGGTGGTTTGCTGGGATGAAGGGCTACCAAGTTTGTTCAAATGAATGCACTCGACAGACTTTCAGGGTCACAGAGGTCAATTGTCTCAAAACCTTCAAGAAACTTCTTCTCAATAACCAAAATGCCCAAGGTACTCATATTTGGTTTGTAGCATGCTGGGATGAAGCAAGTGCTACCAAAATTGTTCAAATGAATGACCTTGACCCACTTTCAAGGTCACAGGGGTAAAATGTGTTATAAATGTTTAATACAAAATCTTAAATAACTAAAAGACCCAGGGTACTGATAATTGGCTGGTGGCTTGCTGGGGTGAAGGGCTACCGAGTTTGTTCAAATGAATGACCTTGGCTGACTTTCAAGGTCACAGAGGTAAAATGTCTCAAAACCTCCAAGAAAGTTCTTCTCAATAACCAAAAGGCCCAGGGTACTCATATTTGGTTTGTAGCATGCTTGGATGAAGCAAGGGCTACCAAGTTTGTTCAAATACCATTAACCTGGCCTTTCGGTTAGTTAGAAGATTGTTAAATGGATTTTTTTTACATATTTGACTCATGTCACATTGAAAGTGAGTCAAGGTCATTGATATGAGGAAACTTTGTAGCTATCAATCCAAGGTACCTACTAGTACTGGCGAAATATCATAATCCTGGGCCTTTCAACTGGTTAGGAGAAGATTGTTAAAGGTTTTTACATATTTGAACCCTGTGACCTTGAAAGTTGGGCAAAGTCATTGATATAAGGAAACTTTGTAGCACTCTATCCCAGGCACCTACTGTCCAAATATCAGTATCCTGGGCCGTTGGTTATTGAGAAGAAGATTGTTGAAGGGAAAATTTATGGAGGATGCACGATGCCAATAGGTCATTCTGACCCTTTGGGTCGATGGAAATTGCAAATGTAAATACAATATATATTTATGTAAGAATGATTTATAAAGAAAGTTTGCAAATGATGGTGAAGTTTCTGTTCACTTCATATTTAATTTGCATTTTCAAATAAGTTGATATAATCCCCTTTACAATCTGGAATACAACAATGTACAGTACATTTCTGGATATCGTACAAATTAACAAAATTTTATTCATCAGCCCCCACCCACTGAGTTTCATCAAAGTTCCCTAATGACTTTATTTAATATCTCCTTAGGAAATAGGAAAACTGAAGTTAAGAAAAACAACTCTCCTTTAAGCTTTTGTAATGCTTTCCTGTGGGAATCCTTACGTTAAGAAATGCAGAAAAGAAGATTTAAATCGTTGTTACGCGTACCATCTCAGTTTTATGTTTCAGGTTTGCCTGCCAATGATCCCATATGGGACTACAATATTCAAGATGCGGACGGACGTATGCTTTTTAGGCCAGCTCTTTTGTCTTTATGTTGGATGTTCTTGTGTTCCTCTAGAGTTATGCGTTGGCTTTAATTTGTTGCTAATTATATTTATATGTAAATATGGTGAATATATACACTGTATAATCAAAGATGTGAGTTTTTCGTTTCTTGGTTATATGGAGAATTCCGCATTTATCTGGATATAAGGACATTAACCAGTTCTGCTCCGAGATTTCTATTTTACGGAGGTCATCCTGGAGGACGAGGGCATCTGTGTCGTCGGAGACGGTTATATAGACAATACTGTCGTCAGCAAAGAGTCTGACTTGACTGGTGATAGTTTACTTGCTTGCTTACGAGTTTAACGCCGATACACATACCGAATTACATCTGTGTTTCGTCCGGCGTGAGGGAAGTTGCCTTCCCTCAGGGGAGGGGGAGTGGGGGGACGAAGTCGCTTATCTATTCCTTTATTATGGTTAATTTTTAATTAATTTCAGGGCGAATTCGGGTTCAAATGTTAATGTGAATATTGATGTCAGTCACTAGCCCTATCTCGTCAAGATGTCTGGCGTGGCGTAATCGTAGGTATCGGCAGGGTGATCGTGAAATTTGAAATGTGCCGGAAGTAAAACTTATAGATATGTTACTAGTCTACGTCACCCTGGATCCTATGACCTTAAACCTTTACGTACATATTTTAATTTTGATTGGTTTATTTAGAATGTTTTTGGTGTCCATCGAAACGTCCTAATAAAATGATTAATTGTTACACTAACCCTATCTTATTACTGGTGATAGTATGGCAGGTCGTTTATATAGAGGAGAAATAGACAGGGCCCGAGCATCGAGCCCTGGGGCACTCCTGACAGGACAGGAAGGTGATTCAGTGTTACTAACGACAACGGTTTGACTGTGGTGCAGGAGAAAGTTTTCTATCCATTATATAATAGAGTGAGTTTGAAAAGATGTATAGCATGATCGACTTTGTCGAAGGCCTTTGAGAAGTACATAACTGCGACATCGGTTTGTTTGTCAGATGCTAGATTACTGTAAATGTCTGTAGTAAAGGCAAGAAGTTGGGTCTCACAGCTACGCTTAGAACGGAAGCCATATGCCTGCTGCAGTGGACTTAGGAGATTGTGACTGTCTACGTGGGACATGATATTAATTGCCCGTGATGTGTTCCATGGCCTTGCTAAGTATGCAAGTCAAGGATATGGGGCGGTAATTTGGAGGTCCTTTTTTTTATAAACAGGGGCGACCATGGCTCTTTTCCAATCATATGGTACAACGCTATACTGGATAGTGAGCTGTTGAAGAGATCAGTAATTACTAAGGAGATTTCATTGTGGACATTTTAAAGAAATTTAGGTGAGATTTTGTCAGGGCCAGTAGCTTTATTTGGATCTAGGTTACCAAGGAGTTTGGAAACACCCGATACTGTGATGGTAATATCTGGCATGTAGTGAGCAGGTTTGTGTGACTGATAGAGGTTCAGCTCACAGAGATGTGAGAGGCTGAGTGGTACCGGGTTGGTAAACACAGAATGAATTGTTTGTTGAGGGTTTCGGCTTGGGATTTAGGGTCAGAGTAGGTTGTACCATCAACCTTCAATGGAGAAACACCCCAATATTTTCAGACTTCTGTTTCTTGATAAAGGACCAGAATTTTTTGCTTGGTTTAGATTTTTCAGCTTCGCCAGAGTCCTGTACAATGATGGATTCGATATAGGACCGGAGTCCTGTACAATGATGGATTCGATATAGGACCAGTAGCTGCGCCTAACAGATTTATGGATGTCAGACTTAACAACTTTCATCTTCAGTAGCAGTTGAGGTTTGTGTGATTGTACTGTACTTTTTATTTTCCTGTAGAGTCTGTCCTGTTTCCTCATGTTTTTTTTTTAATTCTATGAGCTATCCAGGAAAGATAATCTTTAAGATTGGTTGTTTTAGTTGGAATATATTATTTGAATATATGTTCAATATTGTTTTTTTATTAGTAACAATTTTTCTTCTGTAGTTGATTTTAGCAGTAGTACCAGGATGTGAAAGATGTCAACTCAATTTTAATTTTGTCCCTGACAGCTTTGTGATACAGATTAATTGTCTCATGTAGATCTAACATGATGAACAAAACAACGATGACGTTGTACTCTCAAGTGGCACACGATATTAGTCCAGTCAATCTATGATTTAACCTCGAACTAACTGCAACAGAATTTATTCTTTCAGTTTTTGGTTGATGAGCATCATACTTATAACGGAAAAAGGTCCTAGAAAATCCAAATTGGGGAAAGTGGTTTTTTGACCTTCTAAAGGATCAGAAAAATTAAGAAAATCACACGTTTAACCATATTTGAGGTCTAATATCTACCTCAATTGTAACACTTGACATATGGATTTAACAGTATGTAAATACCAACTAATATAGAAAACAGATACGTCGAGATTTTCCACACAAGGTATTGTATTGTAGAAAAAAAGAACTGTCAATACGGCTAAAAAGCATTTTTCACAAGACTCTTTTGGCTTTTCTTTTCTTTTCAAATATAGAGAATAATATTGATTAATATTAGTATCAATGTCAGGCTTTATTTAATTTCTTAAAATATGATTTTCAATTTAATTTACTCAATGATCAATTGTACATTCGCATACGAAAAAAAATATCAATCATCAAATCTTACAAATGGTGCTAAACGGATGATATTTTATGTCAAAATCGAACGATCTACCTATTTGTGAAGCATATAATTTGAGTAAGGGCAAGCAATTGAATTAAAGCATCTTATATCTATTCATGTATGTGCACCACTTACTGCTAAAACTAATTTTGGTATGATGAGTTTACGAATGTGGCCAAGTTTTGATGGTGAGAACTCCACCCCATGCATATTTTGCTCAATCCTTGAAAAATGGCAAAGTCCACAATTCTGAACAACAAAAAATGGATTTTTTTCCTCATTTGTATTTCAATTAACAAATGACTTTGCCAGTAAAGCTGCCTTATATGTATGTAAATACTGAACTGTATTTGAAGTTTAACATTCATACTACTTCACAGCTTTATCAAAAATTATGTATCCCCAAATTACAATGCCTTTGGGGGGGGGGGGATAAATTTGATTTGTTCAAATATAAAATACTATTTTCAACCTAAATTCCATTTAGTCAAATGCCTACCAGTAATTCCTACCAAAAGTGTTGGCAATAGTATCTAACATAAAAAATAAACACTAGTTTTCGTTATTCAAAATCATGGACTTTTTCAGCAGCTCAGTCAAAATTGCACGAAATGAGGATTTGATCAACCTGGATTGGTTCACTATTTCTAGAAGTCTTCACCAAGATGACATTTCTGTTAAGAAAAATATGCATAGAAAATAACTTGATGACTTTTAAGCATAGTCTTTTGATGTTATCTAAATACAAATTACATGAAATGAGAAGTTGTTCAATTTGAACCTCCGAATAACTCCAAATTAGCGCAACCGAACAACTTCGAAGGTTCATAAATGTTTTATGAGTGAAAACAAAATCTCTGATATAAAATTATGAATTACAGATTACCTTATACAATGCAATTAAACTAAGCTTGAATGGATATTTATCTTGATTATTAGTATTTTCTAAAAATGTCAAACGAAGCCATTATCGTCGTGTTAAAGATGAATATTACCCATATTGACTGGTCAATATTCCATTGAACTCAATTAGACCGTATTTATTTCAAAACAGAATCAATGTGTACGCTTTGAAAGAGCCATATCCATTCAAACAAATGTCCCATTAGTGTGCTATAGACACTTAGAGTACAATGGCATTGTTGTATTTCTGGTTCCATATGCAGTAAAACTTAAAATCATCCCATATGCTACATCTTGCCACAAAGTCACTTTATTCATGAATCTGTTATCATATACAGGTTATGTTTGAATATATTAATTTAGTTCATGTGATGACAAACATTTTGGTTTTCATGATTATTTGTGTAATACTTTGTTGTTTTATATAATTTGCCTATTACGATGACCCTTCATTGCTTTAGGTATGATAGATAGCCTATAGCTGCAAGTACTTATTAAAAGTTTCATTTTCTAACGCAAACTGCTCCTTCTTCCTTATACCTTCTGAGGCCCTCTAGCACAATAATACCAGTGTACAAAATACTGATGTATGAGAGCAGTGCGGAGTTAGGCGCAATGTTTGTTGGTAACGAGTTCCATATAAGGGGAGATAACTCCGATGAGACAGAGAGAGTCAGTAATGGATGATCTAATTGCGCATTCTGTACGCATAGAATTTTGAAAGGACCCATTTATTTTTCCGAAATGGTTAAATTTAATATTGTGGGACCCATTGTTTTTTGCAATACATATGAAAAGTACTCAAGAAAAAAAACTTGTAGATTGATCACTGGAATATACACAAATGTACTATGTTAGTATGTAATGTCAGTTTTACATTTTATACTCTTGTCAAAGATGTGTTTTATTTGATTAATTCATATTATTTTGAGTATTGAAACTATGCTGAGTATTGAAAAATTAAATACTTTGATTTTACAATTAGAACTTGGTTCAATATGGGGATGCTTTTCTTCCTTTCAATTATCAAAACACTATATAAAAATCAGTATGTTGAATATATAAATTCATCATATATAATTAACACAATATGATATTGTATTAATAGATTGTTTTTATTGAGGAAATGTTTTGTCCATATGCCGATGATTTTTTCCATTTTCTCACAAGAGGCGTTTCCCTATTCACATAACAAAAGCCCTGAACTCTGACCGGTCAACACTTGCTAGACTAGTTGGTCGTACCGATAGAAATCGAGCAGAATGTGTCGCCAGTGTCTATGTTAGAATCTCAGTAAATGGTACACGACATGCCAGCAGACACGCTAGGATGTTCTGTCAGCCAGTTTTGTTAGAAGATTCGTTTCCGTTTCTGACTTTGTTGTTTACTTTTGACAGAGGCGTATAAAGCCAGAGATTGGCAACTTTCTCTTTCTCTTACCGGAGCTCACCCGTGTCGGGCAGACTACGCGGAATCAATCAATTTCGTTGATACGGTATATGATATCGTTAGGGGAGTTCCGAAATACAAAAAAATACATTTGAGGAATATAAGACTAATATATCTTGAATTGATGGAGACCCTTATAAAAGTACAAGAGAATTAGACCAGGTGTTCCGGAATAGTAAGCGTCTCCTGCTTCATCAACGACACCCGCCATATAAATCTTGGTCACATCCAAGTAAACATCAAGTTCTCAAAATGAGAACCGAGTCATCATTGTCAATTACAACAAGTAAACACGCTAATGAGCATACTCAAAAACGTCCATCTTCATATCACTTAAAGATACAGGATAGTTCTCAATGGGACAAAGATGGCGACCATAAAACTTGCCCATAGTTCTGATTAACCTGCATCTCTCGAATCCATGTGTTAATTTGTCAGCTGTCGACATCGATCACGAACATCACGATATTTAGAGCAAGCCCTAGGATATCGAATCAACACATGTAAACACCATAGGTTGGAGGGGGATATTACTATCAAGAATGGAAAGTGCACGATCGGACAATTGAAATCATCACGTTTATCGTATAGCTTAGAAGTAAGCTTTCAATGTTGGTTAGTTTAAGTAGAGATCGAGGTAAGCAGTTGATGTAGAATAGTCGGTTGTGTCCTTTATTTCAAGTCCAGAAGGGTTTATCTGTCTTCGATATAATACCGGCATTTTTATTGATATTGAAAACAGCAGTACTCCCGTACACAACGTAACACTCATTAAGTTCACGATACATTGTTGTAAACATGGTATTACCAGAAACAAAACAAAAACGCGTGCCCCAATTACTTCATCGGGAAAAGAAGTTACCAGGGACCTTATATTAGTTTGAATGAGGCGAAGTTAAAATATAAAGATATGCTGATGTGTGTCTCTGGGCTTATACATGCTAAACAGAATGTTTCGGACTAATATCTGTGTTACCAGTATACCAAACCTGAGGTAAAACTTTGAGGATCTAATATATACTGAGATTGGTTTTTTTTTTGTACACAAACAGGAATTGAAAACTTAATTTGCGAGCTTTCGAAAACGTCTGTTTCCTTTGTCAAGCAAAGAGTACAATAGCCGAGTGTCGGTGTTCTGACCGCTGAAATCAGCTCACTACCCAAAATAGGGCGAGTTGGAGAAGTCAGCTGTCAAAAACGTAGCGCGACATTTCGTCCAAATGTACTCTAGTACTACAGGTAGACAGAGGGACGGGTAAGATGTTTACCCATTCCGCCCCTTATTGGATGTTAAAATAGGGTCATAAAGATGACTCAACTGATGTCCCCCCTCGTCTCTGTTCATTGATTCCCCTTCCTTCCTAATCCATATGGATTCTTTAATTTTCCTCATTCTCCAATACTATAGTACATTTGGACGAAATGTCGCGCTACGTTTTTGACATGGTATGGAGAAGGAGAGAGCGGATTGGGTTGTTACGTGGATAAGAAATGGTGTAAGTTGTGAAAAATATCCGACAAATTTAATCATTTAAATTTCATTTCCTGCAACATGGTAGAATAATTTCAAAATGAACAGAACCCATGGCACATAATACCCAGCAAGAACACAGTAATCAGTTGCTAGAAAGTAAGGCCACAGAATATCTTTATTTTAGAGGGCCAGCTGGTTTTCCACATTTATAAGGACTTTTTTTTCATTAATTTTTACAGAAAAGTAATACCGAAAAAAATCTTGATATGCCAGGGCCAGCTGTTATTCCATATTAGTCGCCTCATAGGAACACTCGCAATGATAAAGATACCGAGCTTATATACCTATATGCCCACGAAATCAATAATGGAATAAAACTACAAATATAATTCTATTACAGCTGTTTCACTTTCATTTAACAGACGTAGCGAAACATCATCAGAAATGACATCGGGCTTCCACGTGTTACAGTTGTGTAAGGATTACTATAATTGCTGTCACTGTGAGCTACTGTGTCAATCATATAGGGACTACACGGCATTTGTTACTGTATATATAATATCTTACACGAGTTTCCTCCATGTCATACGGGATTTATGAAAATTCGTAACCAATTTCATCTGAAATGTAAACGAATTAAGGCTTTTTTATCGCATTATTAAAAATTGTGGTATTCATTCACATTTTCGTACGCCACTGAAATGCAAAACGCCACAATTTTGACTAGTTTGGAAGACAATGACGTCATGTAATCGCCCCAATAAGCACATTTGAAAATTGCAGCCAATCACAGGGGGCTGATAGGTAATATTACAAATGTGTAATATTTATCTTCTATGGGTTTTACTCATCAACGCTCTCTTCACAACCGGAATATGTCAAGACAAAGATGGGGGCACAAAGATGGTATTATCAATTATCATGATCGGTATCAGGTAAAACAAACTGACCAATCGCTATGATGATACTTGTCTTTAAAGATTACAAAGGTACCACAACCGACTTCAAAGCCTGTTATTGTTAACCGTTATGGGACTGCGAGATTCTTTTGATGTACATCACGGATCCTTCACTTTTGTCATGACGTATACCAGGGATGTAGAGAGCGTAAGTGAGCGTAACCTCGGGATATCAAGCATGGTATGATATTCACTGCATAACAAGCTAGACAGTCATGTGATAAAGAGGAAATCTTAAACTATCGTCAGTTATATAGCAGACTTAGTATATGATCTAGTCTAATTCCGTGGCAATACCAGATGTATTTCACAAGTGGGGCTTAAAGGCCCAATATACGTAACATTCGACAAAACTTGAAGCGAAAATCAAGCCTAATAACTTATTATATTGATAGATTAACTGATGTCAGCAATATTCACAATGAATTCTTCCGCGGTTACCGGTACAGCGGCAGTTGAACCTCGGTATTTGTAAACAAGCGTCCATTTTGAAATGTCTTCTAAATATATCGTTGTTTAAGTGGGCCCTACCTGAATTATTTTCAATTCTTTGGATTTTTCTATAAAGAGTTTCTTGTTAGTTACCGCTCAGGTTTACTTCGTGTTGGACTTATTTTTGCATGGTTATCAACTGGATTTTTTTTCATAGTTTTTCAGAATCCCGAAAAATTTCCTGAAGTTACGTATATTGGGCATTTAATGTACATATGTATTTGGTATTACGTAAGATACTATTAGATATTCTGTTTATTATATTTTTATATCAAAACTTTGGCAGCTTTTCATTTTCCCTATCGTCGTTTGCAAACAGTGTTTTGTTTGGCTAATTCATAAAAAATAATAATTTTCATAAGTGGAACAATTTATTATCACTTTTTTAGAATGAATAATTTTTCGATATTTTTCTCGAAAAATGTAATATTTGAATCTAAATTAATATGTTCAGAGTAATTTTAGAGGTTTAGATCGACTTTCTGTAAAGATGCCATACTTATACTTGTACGATGACGTAACACACACGCATGCTGCACCAGATACAGTTTAGCAAAAAATGGATTTAACTGCATCATACAGCTGCATTTTCCTTCTAGGACTCGTCAGTGATGCTAGGGACCAAAAGGTGGGAAACGAACTTTTCTAATATAATCAGACGTGCTAGGTGTGTAAAACCCATTTAATTTATGAATTTAGAAAAAAAAATAAATAAGTAGTATATACTTTCAAATCATGTACTACGAAAATGTATATATAATGTATCATGGCACTACCCAAATGATATAACGGTGGCTATGGAGGCTCCAGCAAACCTCGGGACTAAAAAATCCACAAGCAGCTAGATTCTACCACCTCCTATCATGAAAGATACGTAACACTCACATACTGCACCTCTTAAATTTAGTAATACATACAGTATGCCTAAAAAAATTAAACTTTATCATACAGAAAATTGACATTCGTACCGAAAGTCTATCTAAACCCGTAAAACCCGAAAAAATCATCTTAAACACCTTGCCGTTTAAGTCCCAATTCTCATATCACTGTAGACTATTTCAACGATAAACTGAAACTTTAAAAAAAAAAAGATATTAATTGTACTTTCCATGGGCAAAAGAATTCATCGCAAGCTATTTGACACATTCACCCCATCTGTTAATGAACTAAAAAATCTTTGTTTATCGGTGGAGTTCATATGTTACCATGGGGATGACTAATTTAATAAATGTTAGACAGACCGCTGTTGATTCTAGTGGTCATTAATCAACCCGCCTACGTTTGGGTGTTAGATTGACATCTTTGTTAGGTCTGTCAAGAACCTGAAGCCGGGTGCTCAATCTTTTGGAATAATAATCTGTATATCTCTGTTAGGACGTTCACACGGAATCACTGATTACATCAGCATGTTAGCGACAGGATATTGGCTTTTCTGACGTAGTTATCTTCCATGTGTACAGAAACTAGAGTAATGACAAATATTCTAATCAGCGAATACCCGTATGTGAAGGTGAAGGACGCCTATTAATTAAATAACGGCTAAACACAACCGCAACACAATGTGTTTATCTAATTAACACACAGAACTGTTAAAGACGCAATATCATATAGCAGATTTCTTCAAATGGTACATTTTGTATGTGGTCTTCAAAGAGTGGAAATACTAGTATTATTGATTTCTTTGTGACTGTCTTAAAATAAGGCCTGTCGATCTCAACACTCGAACGATTGTATTATTAATATACATGTAATTTTGAAATGGTGAAATAATTCTGATGGAAATTGTTCATTTACATTCATTTAATTCGAGGTTCTTATTTACTGCTTTATCACAACCTGAAGGTCACCTCAAAGCTGTTCACAAACTAGTATCCTTGGTTATAGGGCCTTAGCAACCAGCAAATATCATTCTCAACTCCCTGGGGAGCATACAGCCGGTACTGCCATTTCGGCGCTCACAGCTAGCATTCTACAAATTCTAGTACTGCCCAACCACGTACTCATTTACAGCTGAGTAGACTGGAACAAGCAGAGTAAAGTATCTTACTCAATAATACAACACAAGTGCCGTAGCCGGAACTCGCATCCATTCGATCACGGGCCATTCTAATTTCTGTGTTAAAATGACAGCTACAAAGTCAATGTTCAATATAAAAGCTGTTACAAATTCAATTTTTGGAGCCCTTAAAAATGCTACCAACGTTTGACTAGATCGTGAAGATGGATGGAGGAATCCCTAGTACCGTAAAGCGCATTCAGTTTCCTTAAAACTGCGTCTTTATCATGAGAAAGCATTAAAAATTCTAGATTCACGGGAACACGTTGTATAAATGTCAATTACTGCACAGACGTAGCGACAACATTTATTAGGAACAATTGAACCATTCTACAGCTTGAGAACTTTAAAGCATATATCTTCGGCTGAGGGAAAGAAACCAAATTTAAATTGGCACTAGTCCGATTTATTGGAGAATGTGGCACGACATTCTCCAATAATCTTATACTAGGATGAGAATTGCAGGATAAAATTGTCGCTCAAATGTAGCTTACATGGTATTTTCTCATATAAAATGTTTAATTTGAATGGCATGTGACATGTTGCATAAAAAAACACACACACAAAGCATAAAAATATATTTAAAAAAAAACAGATACCAAAGAGTGATCTATTGAAAATTACTTTGTACCTGATTTCCGACTTCAATAAAATTCCGCCTCCACCAAAATTCGACACTGGAACCCTCCGGAGCCCACGTTTTAGTAATTTTAAAATGTGCGCACAGATTGATAAATATATTATCATGTCCCTTCGGGGACTCCGTAGGAACCAGTTAGACCTAAATATAAGACACAGTGTTCCATACACAGCTTATAAAGATATTATTCGGAGGCTAAATATAGTAAAGTTCCCTATCTATTATCTTCTTGGTAACTGAAAAAGAAATATTTTACATACAAGATTGAGAAATAACTTTTGTACCATGAAAAGTTCACGTCCATTCCATGCTTATTTAATATATGATCAGGTCTGTCAATGTGGACATCCTTTTGAAATACATACCGAACCTCGCAGGTCATATAATTAAACTCAACCACAAATTGAAAAAAAATAATTCTACTTGACTTGCAACTACTACTATACGGCAAAACTGAAATCTTCTATGAAGAAACCACACTGATAGGCAAACAGACGCTACAATTTATTTTAAATACTACACTAACATATATTGAGTACATTTTCCTGCACTCGTCCATGTTCATCGACTAAATCAATCTACTTCTCCCTCGTGCCTTTTCTTTTTAATTTGACCACAATAATAACGAATATTTGTGAATAGAAAATAGAAAAATACAACTGTGTTGTAAATAATTATTCTGACACCTATGTATAATTAGACCACGTTTTTTGTCTTTTTCTGTGTAATCATACTAGTGCAGACAGAAGTACTGTCAAGAAATGAATGACCAGGAGAAAGCTACAAGGAACGGGATGTGATAAAAAACAGAAAATAGAGAATAGTGACTAGACTTTCTCCCATCATTCACATAATTTTCTCCTCTTTTACCTGTTCGTATGAAAACAAAAACAAGTCAGCCAAAAGTGGGGCTCGGTTAGTGCGCATTGGAATGCCAACAGTCTGTTAGAAAATCTTTCCTCCGAACTCAACAAAGATATTGTCAACCAGTCAATTCAATCGTTCGTACTATATCTTCCTAAGTATATTGTGTTTTTCAAAAAGTATGCTCCAAGATAGTTCACAACCATGTATTTGTATCGCCGTTCACCTTTCTTGGAAAAGAAAGCTCTCATAATGAGAGACTGAAGACGTTCTTTCGGTTTGGTATGTGGGATGGTAGTGTACAGGGTGGAAAAATCAAATGTTTTGATGTTCGAAACATTTTTGAGAAGGAGCTGCTCAAGACTGATCAGAAGATCTTTTGAGTTCTTCAAAATCCACATCCCATTAATGCCATTTCTGGAGTATACAGTGTCACGAAAAGACTGAAGGCCTGATTTAACGGTACTAAGAATGGTAGTAAGAAGTTTTGATAATAGCTTGGTTGAGCAATGAGACGAGCCGACGATAAAACGTTGCTTATAAGGATCATTGTGTAGTTTAGGTATCCAATATAGCCGTGGAAAGTCAGCGTCTTTATCATTAACGGGTATTTTGAATGACTGTAATACTGATGATGATTGGAAAGTATTTCATCTTTCGAAAAACCGGTCAATGCGTAATTAGGGTTACCTTGGTTATCAAGTAGGCCAAGTTCTTTTTGAAAACAATGAATGTAATAGTGTTTGCAAACCAGCAAACCAGAAACTTAGTGTACATGTGGTATTTGGGACTTTTCAAAGCTGGTCTTAATAGTCAGGTTGTCTTAATAGTGAAGCTTAAAATACAAAGATATATAGAAGATTTTTTTCGGGACTGACTGAAGTGGTCTTAATAGCGAGGTGATCTTAATTCCGAGGTGGTCTTTAAGTGAGGTTTCACTGTAAATTTTGTGATTTTGGAGATAAATATTCTTTATCATTAACTGATGCATGTTCCCGAGCTTACATGCTAGACAGGGATGTATTGTGTCGGGCGTATTGTGTGAGAGACGACCATATTTCATCTAATACTACATGTACACGATGTTAGGAAAATATCCTTATTTTACAGGACCATCTGGTATCCCACGTTAGTCGCCTCATAGGCAAACTCGCAATGATAAAGCTACCGAGCTAATATACTTGTTTTTCTCCGTATATCCAAACAATCAATAATGAAATAAAACTACAAATATAATTCTATTACAGCTGTTTCAATTTCATTTAACCGACGTAGCGAAACATCATCAGAAATGACTCTAGGCCACCATGTGTTACAGTTATGTTGTGTAAGGATTATTATTGCGGTCACTGTGAGCAATTGTGACAATAAAAGGGACCTGATAATTCATTATATCTATATTTAGGCATATACTACATGTAAGATGTCTTGGATCACTTTAAGGGGTTTAGATAGAGTTTTGTTAAAAATGCTTCCCGATATACCGTAAGTCGATTTAAACATATAAATCATATAAAATGACGCAGAACACCTTAGCACATAGCTTGAACATAATCTCAGGTCCCTGTCGCACTATTTATTGATTATAATGAGAAATGCAATTTCAATGAGACATTTACGCCACTTTGATTATTATATATTGTACTTTATATTGGAAACAAAATTCCGTACAAGTTTTTGACACATTCACACTTGAAATTATTTCGTAATGAATTAAAACAATCTTTGTTTATCGGAAGAGTTCATATGTTTCCATGGGAATGAATAGTTACTTCATGTTAAAGAGACAGACCGCTGTTGATTCTAGTGGTCATTAATCAACCCGCCTACGTTTGGGTGTTAGATTGACATCTTTGTTACATGTAGGTCTGTCAAGAACCTGAAGCCGGGTGCTCAATCTTTTGGAATAATAATCTGTATATCTCTGTTAGGACGTTCACACGGAATCACTGATTACATCAGCATGTTAATAACAGGGTTGTTGTTCTGTGACGTAGTTATCTTCCATGTATACGGAAACGAGAGCAATGAAAAGCATCCTGATTAGCTCAATCTGTCCAGCAAATACCCGTATGTGAATGACGTCTATTCGCTAAACAATGGAATACAAGATACAAGATACAAGATGAAAGATACAAGATACAAGATACAAGGTACAAGATAAGGTACAAGATACAAGATAGATACAAGATAAGGTACAAGATACAAGATAAGGTACAAGATACAAGATAAGGTACAAGATACAAGATAGATACAAGATACAAGATAAGGTACAAGATACAAGATAAGGTTCAAGATACAAGATAAGGTACAAGATACAAGATAGATACAAGATACAAGGTACAAGATACAAGATAGATACAAGATACAAGGTACAAGGTACAAGATACAAGGTACAAGGTACAGGGTACAAGATACAAGATACAAGGTACAAGATACAAGATAAGGTACAAGATACAAGATAGATACAAGATACAAGATAGATACAAGATACAAGGTACAAGATACAAGATAGATACAAGATAGATACAAGATACAAGGTACAAGATACAAGATAGATACAAGATACAAGGTACAAGATAAGGTACAAGATACAAGATAGATACAAGATACAAGATAGATACAAGATAGATACAAGATACAAGGTACAAGATACAAGATAGATACAAGATACAAGGTACAAGGTACAAGATACAAGGTACAAGATACAAGGTACAAGGTACAAGATACAAGGTACAAGATACAAGATAAGGTACAAGATACAAGATAGATACAAGATAGATACAAGATACAAGATACAAGATACAAGGTACAAGATACAAGATAGATACAAGATACAAGGTACAAGATACAAGATAGATACAAGATACAAGATACAAGATACAAGATACAAGATAGATACAAGATACAAGGTACAAGATACAAGATACAAGATACAAGGTACAAGATACAAGATACAAGGTACAAGATACAAGATACAAGGTACAAGATACAAGATAGATATGTATTATTCTTTATTCAGCAATAGACACACATGCCTTTGTGCCATAAATACATTGCATATACATGGTATATTCTACAATGCAATACATTTCACAAATATATACAGTAAAACAGTGACATTATGAATTTCAGTGCTAATTATCCGACATCAGGGCGGACGTAACTCTTAATTGAACAAATAATTATTTCTTATTTCATTCGCTTTATAAATGAAAGCAGCAATATTTCTTAGCATACACCTGTTTGTAGACGATATTAATTCAAGAAACTTTGGTTTATTTGGGTGATAATAGTACCTCTTCTTAAAGTATATATGTCTTATATTAGAATATAAAGTACACTCCATAAGGAAATGGTACTCATCCTCTAAGACCCCACAACAGTTACATATACGATTCTCGTATGGAATAGGATTCGGTCTGTGCCAACGACCTGCCTCAACACTTAAACGATGCGAAGAGACTCTAAATTTTGTTAAGGCTATACGAAACTTTTTTATGTTGACGAGGTCGAGATATAATCTATATTCGAAATTATTAGAAAGATTAACATAGAATCTTGCCCTGGTAGAACCAGATAATTCCCTTTTCCAATTTTGAACAAAAATATCTTTAATTCTTATTTTGAATATATGCATAAATGCTTCAATTCTACCTACAGACTGCATATACCAGACATAACCAAATCCATTGGTAAAAAAAAGTTCTTTCACCGCACTAGCCCAATTTCTTTTAGAAAACTGTTCAGTGTCTTGATACAATATGTTATAAACCGATCTAACAAGATCGTTAGGTGAATCGCATACTATCCTCAGCCAATATTTTATTATTCTACAATATCGTGCTATTTTTAATGGAAAACGACCTAGTTCGCCATAAACAAAGTTATTTTGTGTAGTAGACTTTACATACAATAACCTTTTACAAAATTTGAGGTGAACACGTTCAATATCCTCAGCCGAATGGAATCCCCATACCTCGCTACCGTAGCAGAGCACGGGCATTACCAACTTGTCAAATAAATCACAGGTATGTTTGGGCAATAAATTAACAAAATTTTGTAAGTATTTCTCCATTTTGAATATAGATTTAGTAGCTTGACCGGCAAGGGTTTTCTGAGCCTCATTAAAGGAACCCCCTGAAGTAAAAACAATTCCCAAAAACGAAAACTTATTTACTATCTCGATTTCACTACCGTCATAATAGAACTTTACATCACTTGCCAATCTTCCGCCTTTTCTAAATATCATAACCTTAGTTTTATCAACATTCAGTTTTAATTTCCATGTGTTACAATACACTTTCAAAATATCTAATCCTTGCTGTAGCTGTTCAGCAGATTCGGCAAATATTGTGATATCATCCGCGTATAGAACTAAATAGAGTTTTAAATATTCAATTGTTATACCATCAAAACCATTCAATATAAATTCATTTTCTAAATCATTTATATACATAGCAAACAAAAAAGGCGACAAACTTTCACCTTGACGAACTCCGGTAATGCACTGGAAACTTTCTGAAATTTCATTATTTACTTTAACACTTGATTTGACAGAAGTATACATAGATTTAATTATATCAAGCATTTTACCCCTAACGCCAACTTTGATTAGTTTTACCCACAGATTGTCCCTTACCACATAATCGAAGGCTTTTGAGAAATCAATAAAAGCACAATGTAAACTCTTTTTTAAATGAAAAAGATGGGAGATAACTCCATTTAAAATAAAGATATTATCTATGGTGCTGTGACAGGTCCTAAATCCAGCCTGCGCGTCAACGTAAACTTTGTATTTCTCGGCCCAGAAATTAAGCCTGTTATTCAATACCCTCGTAAACAATTTTCCAACTACACTCAATAAAGTTATCCCTCTGTAGTTTGAAACATCTGCCAGAGATCCCTTTTTATGTAAAGGAATAATATATCCCTCCGACCATGCTTCTGGAAATATTCCAGTTTTAAAAACAGAGTTAAATAATACCAGCATATAAGGTAACAATACATCAATGCCATACAATAAAAATTCATTAATTAATAAATCAGGTCCAGCGCTTTTACCTGCTTTTAACTGAGCGACGGCTTTCATTATTTCCTCTTGTTCAACATCACAATTCAACTCTTCAAACATGACCTGTATTTCACCATTGACATATCTATCAACAAAATTTACAACCTCAGTTTCGGGCTCAAAAAATGGATCATCTGGATTTGTAACAGACGAAAAAAACTCTACAAAATCATCAGCGCTAATGTGCGATTTTTGTGGATTTGAGCAAGACAATTTTAATAACCGCCAATATTCTCGTGCGTTAGTTTCCTTAGCCCGTAATAACTTTTGTGTATTATTTCTATCGTAGGACATCCGACTTTTCCTTGCTTCATATTTAAATTCATTTCTTTTTTGGACCATTTTTCGCCTGTTCTCATCAGAATTACTTTCTCTAAAAATATTTAATAGATGTAAAAACTCATGCCGTTTTTGCTCACATGTATCACTATACCAAGGGATATTGCGGGAATGTCCACGCGTTTCATACTCCTTAGGAGGCGAAATAGTGTGCGACATAATAGGAGTTGCGGCTTTACACAGACCTTCATTAAATTTATTCACAGCAGTGTTTAAATCTGTATGACTAATTTCAGTTGTATTCAATAACCGTTTCATTTCCATAAAATTGCACATACAATCATCGTTCTGCAAATTTTGCAAAAATACATCTTCAAAAGCAGGATTCCATTTATATTTCATTGAAAGAATTTCATCCGAAATAACTGAGTTAACACTACATGTTTCTATAAACGTCTTAATTTCAAAATATACTGCCATGTGATCACTATAAGCATTAGGTACATCAACATAGAACTCAATAATTGATGAAAATAATTCAGGTGTTGAAATGACGTAATCAACTAGACTGCATCCGCGGTCATTCGCAAAAGTTAACGATCCCATACCCGCATCTTTTCCTACTCTACCGTTCAATATACGCAAACCAGAGGACCTACAGAATTCAATCAATTTCAAACCATTGCTGTTAACTCTACCTTTATCAAGTGAATATCGCTTACCCATACTGTCTTCTATGTATTCGTCATCTATAGGTATAAAGTAACTTACATCATTTTCGACAAAATCAGATAACTCTTTTGTTCTAGCGTTCATGTCACCTGTAATTATAAAATCACAAGTATCTTCTTAATTATTAACAATATCAACTAATATGTTATGTAAACGGTCAAAAGTGTCTACGTCTATAAAAGCCTGTCTACTGGTAGTTTCAGGTAAAATATAGCATAACACCAGATATACATTCCTTTCAAAACCAAAAAAAGTTTTTTCCATTTTCAACACAATGATATCATCGGAATCTTTGACAACTAATTCAATGCCTGGTACAATAGTATTCCTCAAATACACAATTAAACCACCTGAATCCCGCTTCGAACCTTTACACCTTTCGGTTCTATGTAATGCATGATATTCAAAATCTATTACCTTTAAATCACTCAACTCTGACGTCCAAGATTCTGTTAGCAGAATTACATCGTTACATTTGAAAATATTTTCATAAAACTCACTGTTCAATTTATTCAAACGTTTTGTTACTAGGCCTTGTGAATTTAAACAAACAAATTTCACCGAGTTCGTAACACGTACACGTGCATCACGCCCCGCGTCGTCCTATGCTTCTGCGTCACTGTGCTTGTCCCCGCCTACAGCTCCCGCGATGTCAATATTGTGCTCTGCATTAGCCAATCCCTGGCGCTCTGATGAGGTTGTTGCGTCATCAAAGGGTGGACAATAGTCGTCACTATCGTCCTCGTCGAGACTCGAACTGTCATCAGACCAATCATGATCACTCACGGCCTTGTTGCTCCTCCCCCTACGGTACAGAATGCGGCTCCAGTCAGGCAACTCATCACGCACAACAGTGTTGTTTACGATCAGTTTTGCCGGAAAGACGATCCTCGCCTCTTTGCCTGCGCGTTTAGCTTTGTGCAAGTCGTCAAGCAGTAACTTCCGCGCCCTTTGGATTTCCTCAGGATAGTCCCTACCAATACCATAACCCGAGTTTTTCAATAAACCAACTTTGGACATGATCAGTTCTATGTCGGTGTAATCACGGAAACATGCTATTAGGGGGCGGGGCTTCGCCTGTACACCACGTGTTGGTTTGCCTAACCGGTGGGCCCGTTGAATACTCATAGTATCACCAATGGCCAGTGTAGTTTCAATAAAGTTTTTTACAACTCCAGAACATCCACCCTCCACGACCTTGTCATTAGATTCAGTCAAGCCAAAAAACAGCAAGTTATTCCTCCTGTTTCTACTTTCAATGTCTATTGACTTATACTCCACATAGGACAACCTATAGTCCATATCATCAAGGTCACCTTTGATATTAATTATGTCCTTTGCTGCCCTATCAACACGTGTACTGACCTTATTTAGGACTCCTTGAATTCCATCCAACTGACATAGTTTTCTCATCATTATTCCCAGTTTTTCATCCACTGTCAGACTATCAAACCTGGAGAGGTCTATTTCTGTAGCTGTCCCGTGTCCACCTGTATTTTTTCTGGCCCGCTTACTTTGTACTGTAGCGAACCCCTCGTTGTCCACCTGAGTACTGTCCTTCCTTCCGCCATGTTTTACACCTGTACCCCGAGATACCACACTCGCAAAACTATTTTCCAGAGTTTTAGGCCCAAAACTTTGCTGACCACGACCTCTGTTACCACGATAAGAACCCCTGGCTCTTCCTCGACCACGACTGCTCATTTTCAGCACACAGTTATCACTTTAGCTTAATATCTCAACAAAATTTTCGTCAGCACGAAATCACTGACCACTACCAATCCATGTGACGTCACTACAAGATAGATACAAGATACAAGGTACAAGATACAAGATAGATACAAGATACAAGATAGATACAAGATACAAGATACAAGGTACAAGATACAAGATAGATACAAGATACAAGGTACAAGGTACAAGATACAAGATAGATACAAGATACAAGGTACAAGATACAAGATAGATACAAGATACAAGATAGATACAAGATACAAGATACAAGGTACAAGATACAAGATAGATACAAGATACAAGGTACAAGATACAAGATAGATACAAGATACAAGATAGATACAAGATACAAGATAGGTACAAGATACAAGATAGGTACAAGATACAAGATAGATACAAGATACAAGATACAAGAATTTTTATTTAAAGTCGCATATTTAAAACAATAAACATTAGCACTGTAGTGCTATTATTGCGGCAGTAATCCGGAATAACACTACAATAACAAAATGGGTCTAACTAACACACAGACTTGATGATGATGCAATATGAAGCAGAAGACTTTTCAAAAGTTTAAGGAATCGTATCATTCATATGACGAAATTCTTTGTGACTGTCTGAAACGTATTATTTACTTAGTTTTGAAAAGGCGAAATAGTCCTGATTTTCAAGTTAAGTTGTGACAAGTTGGTGTGGTGCCTGAACAAAAAATATCCAACCTCGCCAGGTTTAAATATTTCAATATTTTTGTCTGATGAAATCAATTAAAATTTTTAAGCAATTGATACACAATTATGTGTTTACTATGTTTGATGATTATACTTTAAGTAGAGTACCTTAATTATCGGACCATCTACTCATCAGTGGTGATTTTCGTGATATTAAATGGCGAAATTAATTATCATATTTTCTTTATCAAGATCATATAGATAAACAATTACGTAACACACACATATGCTGCACTTTTTAGTAATAGATACAGTACGCCGAAAAAAATTAATTAAACTGCATCATACAGCTGTTTCGTCCTTCTAGGAATCTTCAGTGATGCTAGGGGCCAATATTTCATGTCGATTTGTTGGCGAATTTCATTACTACATGCACTACATTATTCTATTGTGTCAACATCAAGTCTAGTATTCTGACGTTACCTTCATAGAATTAATATGATTGACTTTATATTACAGATATTTTTGCCTTCTTAAAATTGTATCGGAGGCGACTCTTTTTTGGAATCTTATTTTTCTCTCTCCATCCGAAACATCTTTCTCCATTGCAATGTCTCCTTTGACATTACCACACTTTTAAACTTTAGTTGAACGTTCGCTCCTGTAAGTAAAGCTATGGTTTCTGTCCCAAGGCCGAGATATAAATGTACCATCGTCTCTAACAATAGTAGTTACTTCTCTCTGCTTGGCGCTGAACATTATGTTGAACAAGTGGCTCACCCGTTGTCAGTATAATGTGACCAGGTGGGTGTCTTGCTTGGGGCCTTCGGCAGTATACTTCAGTGTGGTAGCACTTTGAATTGGCAAAATATCCGAACTATCGCATGGAGGCTTACACGACCGTACTGCTGCCTCCCAAATACACACGAATTCAACACTTTGAATGATCCCAGCTGAAAGGACGTAAAACAGCCAAACCAAAGCAAAGCCTTCCCGTAGAATAAGATGGTTCTATGATAACCTAAATAACCAGTCTTGAGACAATAATTTGGAAGAGTCATAATTTGGGTTATCTCCTGAGTTAAGGAACGAATGCCGTAGACATATTGTTATGTATTTAATTCGAACATAAGAAATATATTTTAAAAAGAATGTTATAAATAGCATTACAACCTTTGATAACATCCGCCAATTCTTTATCCGTTTCGTTATGTAGTAAAAGCGTGTCTCTATTTGTACATGCCGTAAACCTGCCGGGTTAGCCCGACACAGCCCATGTTTAACGCCCACACGAAATTCAGCCAACACTTGTCAAACCTGGAACATTGGGTAATAGCACAATCAGCTTGACTAGCTATTTAATATAAAAAAACTATCCCTAAAATAATCCTTAGTCACTTTATGGCGTGGGTGACTTTTAAAATACCTTATTTCAAAGATTGTTTCTTCTTCTATTTAATATTACGCCAGATAAACATTCTGCTGGCATTCTAATTTGTGTGTTAAAATGAAAATCAATTTTTAAAAGAAAATCTGTTAGAAATTCCATTTTGTGAGCCTCATATAAAAATGCTACCACCGTTTGACTAGATCGTGAAGATGGATGGAGGAATCCCTAGTACCGTAAAGCGCTTTCAGTTTCCTTAAAACTGCGTCTTTATCATGAGAAAGCATTAAAATTCTAGATTCACAAGAACACGTTGTATAAATGTCAATTACTGCACAGACGTAGCGACAACATTTATTAGGAACAATTGAACCATTCGACATCTTGAGAACTCTAAAACATGTATCTTCGGCTCAGGAGAAAGAAAGACAATTTAAATTGGCACTAGACCGATTTAATGGAGAATATGACACGACATTCTCCAATAATCTTCTAGTATGAGAATTTCAGGATTGAATTGTTATTGAAATGTTGCTTACACGGTATTTTCTCATTTAAAAGATTTAATTTATATGTCTTGTTGCATATAAAAAAAACATAATAAGTAAAAATATCAATTTTACTACAGATGATAAAGAGTGAGTTTGTCGGACAAATCACAGAGCGTATAAATAAAAGACATAACTTTGGTTATTGGAAAATTTATCTTTTATAATGGATTTTAGAAAAAGGTCGGAATAGGCTAATCAAATATTTGTCTTATTTTTTTAACTGGTAGTAAACAACAAGTCAATCAGATTATATGCGACTGCTATTGCCAAGGCAGGCTGTATGTGATCTATATCACTGAGAAAAACACCATGTGACCGATGTTGCTAAGGTAGAATTGATGTGATTGATGTCGCAAAGGAAGGTATTATTTGACCGATTTTACTAAGAAAACGTTTATGTGACCGATTTCACTAAGAAAACGTTTATGTGACCGATTTCACTAAGAAAACGTTTATGTGACCGATTTCACTAAGAAAACGTTTATGTGACCGATTTCACTAAGAAAAAGTATACACCTGCATTGGTTGTTCTTAGCAAATTAAATCATTGTATCAGTTACAGAAAGGGCCCCGCATATTCTCCGTTAGATTGACGGCTATTTACCGGAAATAATTTGATGTACAGAAAACGTGTACATGTTATACGGGACTCGGTAGCTTCTCGTACAGTGACACAATAATAACTTCTTCTCGCAAAAGATGAATTGAAAATCACCAAATTTTAAAAGATGTGTTATGTTGGATAATACATTATATGTAGTCCGGGTTTTCTACAGGAAATACATCTATCTATTACCTACTTATAAGTATACATTGCACATGTCAACTACCGATGTCACCTATAACGATGGTTCCGGTGCTGAAGGGTCGGAAACATCAAAGACCATTGATTTTTATTTGCCGGATATTTGATAGGTTTGTAAGCGAGTGTGGAGTAAGCTATTTTGGACGTAAATCTTTGCGCATACTGACATCAATATTATATATAGTCTGTAACTATTTGGAAGGAAATTCGTTCCAAAACGTAGTCAAATTTATGTTTTAAAGATGTATTCTTCTGAGAAGTCAAAATTTTCCTGTATCTAACTTGTTTTCTTATGCACATTTTTGGAGAGGGGAGTTTAAGGCATGACAGGAAATGCAAAGATAATGAAATGTTCGTGTGCTCGTTTTTGTGCTATGATCAGTCAAGGATACCAATATGACAGAATACATGTAAGTGATTTTAAGTGAATTTTGCAGTTTTGACCAATCGCAGGATATTTTCATACAATATCTTCCAAATTTGTAATCTGAAATGTATCAATGTTTGGAGAAATGACAAAATAGTGTTTTCTTTTAAGTTATGGAAGTAAAATTTCTCCAACTTGATATTTTAACTCAGGAAAGCAATTAGAGTTACTCCTTCACCTTATTTTTAATAAGAAAATCCTCATTTTTTTCACCATGTTTTGCAGTTTTAACGCTAAATAAAAAAAGTTCTGCAATTAAACTTTTTTTAATATTTAGCAGATGGAAGAAAATGGGTTTCTCTATCTAAAACCGTCGAATTGGTAATTTTTTTAAAATTCATGTGAGAAAGTTTAACATGCAACAGAAACCCATTTTTTCGACACAATTTCAGATACATAATATTATTGGTTTTTAAAATTGATCATAATATCTTGAATATAACATAAAATCTTTAAATGAGATTAAAACGAGACTTGAATGTGACTGAAACCTCATCAGAATACATTCTAAAGTAACGTACCATTCTTTCTTCCGTAAATGCATTTGAAATTAATATTATTTTTATATTTATTTAAGCACTGAACTGTTATCGGATGAAGATACAGTCGATATGAATACAATGTTGGTGACAGTTAAATAGAATGTCGCACGTTAGACATGATTATTTATCTGTCACCAAAATTGTATTCATATCGACTGTATACTACATCTGGTTACAGTTCAATGCTTATATTAACATTAAGGATACTTTTTTAATATGCCTGTATCTAATTCCTTGGGATATAGTCGGTAAATGTCCTCCTTTTATCCGTGTTACCAAATCCTCTTGTATACTTTTGATTTATTGTACTGTATTACTTATTCTCAAATAAATATTGTTTAAACTAATGTCCTCCTTTTATCCGTGTGTGTCTATTTATTGGGAGAGTCTGATTTAAATCAATGTCATCTAAGCTATTGATTCAAAGCTATTACATATGTTATCTGAGGCGGAGTGCAAAGCCTTGACGTAACAGAGTCCAAAATGGCGCCAAAATGACATCATAATAGCATGATTTAAATCAGTGTCATCTAAGCGATTGATTTAAAGCCATTATACATGCTATCTGAGGCGGAGTGCAAAGCTTTGATATTACGTAGTCCAACATGGCGTCAGAATAACTTCATGTGATTCGACATTGAACATTGAAGTAAACAGTGTCATATACTACAATTTGATGTACTTATGATATATAGGCGAAGGTAACAGAATGTAAATAGTATATGATACATCTTGGACTCCATATACACATATATCGGTTTACTTACTCTTGAAAAAATCTATAACTGTTGAGGCGGTGCAATAATTTCGAACTTTGATATATCATATTTACATTCTTCCTACTTTTAGGTAGACATTATATACTTTCCTACGCGTTAAGGGCGAGGAAATTCTACAATAACGTATATTGTACACGGTGTTCCAACCCAAAGGCGAACTGAAAGTCATCTTGACATGGTACTTGATTATATTGGAACACGCCTCGCCGCCCCTTATTTATGCTGCCTCTAAACTAATCTACCAAGAGTTTGTTGGTGTAGACACGAGTCGATTGCCTGCCCATCTCCTTGGAGCGTCATTTCACACTTATCTTGATGTCACTCAACATATGGCCAAATTGGACGATGCGCATCCGTTAACGTGCGCAACCGGAAAAGAAAAAGTGGCAAGTTTATCACCAAAAGGCAGCTCCACAAGCCTGAGCTGGCTTTCAATGATGGACGTTTCAGTGATTCTAGTAAAAGCCTTTCCCTAGAACCCCGGGAGGCGCGACCAATTGTAATGGAATTTTTTAACATTTGCTCCTGGCTCTGCAGCCGCATTTTCACTTCCGGTACACCCCTCTCATCAGAAATTTCGTGAGACTCTAGATCTTGTTCATACACTATATTATAACACACTATATAACACAGTCCGTGCCCTGACACCATTAACGTGACAGCCAGCGCCCCCTCTCGGTCACTTTCTGATTTAATCTTCCATTATACATCCCCATTGATTGTGTCCCTAGCAAAGCTGCAGCCTCTGCGATGGCTACTGTGGCGTGCTGTCGGCTTAATGAACAAACATCTTCTCTGTAATTGTACGTTGACGCTCAATCAATTCTGATTACAAGTACATGTACGTCTGACTTTACGACTGGTTTCTTCTCCTCATGTTCTGCTTTACTGCTTTTTTTTTAATCACAGGAATTTGTATTAAAGCGCATGCACACTTTCTCTCCCACCCACCCCCATACCCCCCCTTTTTTTATTACGAGTTGTAAAATGCCATATGGTAGTTGTAGCCGTTTACACAACCTGAAACTTGTGACGTCAGTATGTCTGTTGTACAGTCATTTCTTTTAGATAAATTTTAGTTTTGAAACACAGAAGCATTATAAGCACCATAAATATATGTACAGGTTTTTGGCTTTGGTTTTTATACCCTCCACTTCGCTAAGGTGGGGTTATATATAGTAATCACTTTTTCTATGAGACATGTCCGTCCGTGCGTGTGTGCGTCCGTGCGTACGTGCTTACGAGAGTCCTTGCGCCCGGACCTTGTTTACAAGATATATCAAAACCCCTAGTCAGTGTAGTTAATATTTACACAAGTTTCACACGATCAAATCCTACACCTGATAGATGTCAAGGGTCATCTGGCAATGTTAAAGGTCGAAGGTCACCGTTGACCATTTTGTGGAAGCGGGGGTATAGGGTATGTGAGCACCTGCTCACTTCGTTTTAATATAATTTGTCGAATTTTTGACACAGCGTTGTTGGTGAACCTTAACATGTTGCATCATTATCTATAATTAAACTATACCGATGATTTAAGATTCATTGTAGTGTCACTTAACTTGAAATAGTGACGTCATACCAGTGAACTTTTATCAGCATTGCCACCCTGACATAGTGAAATGCTACCAATATAAAAGGAATCAATGCATATATATAGGTAAGAACCACCAATATAATATCATTAATTGATATGTATACCAAGACACCGCGATGAGCATCAACAGTATACAAATATATCATTGGTGCCTGTGCAATAGTCCAGAATATTTGACTCGAGGTACTGGTAATCGACCGATATGTTCTATTGCACAAGACCGAAGGCCGAGTGCAATAGAACATCGGTCGATTACCAGTACCGAGGGTAAAATATTCTGGACTATTGCACAGACACCCATGATATACTTGTTTTATTACATAATCACTAAAACAAACTTTGAATCGCTGAAATTTGTTTATTTTATTAACATGTTTTTGAATAATAATAGATCAATTTTGTAATGTATCGCGTGAACTCTGGTATGTAAAAAAAAAACAAAAAAGGTAAACATTCCATTATTTGAGTAATAACCACAACAATATCAGTCCGTATTCATTGGCGACAACAAATCTTAACTTGCCTGTAGAAATCGCCATTCCTGTTGTCTGGCAGCATTGACATCTGACTGATTTTCACGCTTGAAATGGTAGGAAACATTACGCGGTGTTCAATAGTTCGCACGTGACCGTGCAATAGTAATTTTAGTCGTGCAATAGTTCATTTCACTAGTAAATGGTTCAAAATATAGCGTATGCGTATAGTTAAGAAAAATCAAACGCATTATGTAATAAAACAAAGTATACATTGCTCGCGGGGTTGGGTCGGGTGAGGGTTGTGTGGTGATGTTCTTCCATCTAAGGCATATAGTGTTCAACTTCCTATAGATACATATGTTATGAATGAATACTCTCTTTGGAAACTTGAAGCCCATAGGGTATTGTATGTGAGTATAAACATTTCGTTTTTATAAACAATTAAAAAAAATATTTGAGAATGCGTCTGGTCTTCGTATTAAACATAGATGTATAAAAAATATTGTCTAGAATTTAATATAACTAAACTTTATTCATTTTACAACAATTATGAAACATGTTATCCAACTTGTATTAATCACTTTTCTTGGCCCGGATGTTAGCGCGGGTGAGGTCTTATTGTGGGAGGAAACCGGATTACCCGGGGAAAACCTACGGGGTTGGGCAGGTGATCTCAATACCTTTACACGTCCGGTCGGGAAATCGAACCCCGGCCGTCTTGGTGGAAGGCAAATGCGTTATCCGCTGCACCATCCGACCTCCCAAACACCCGACCACCCAATTACCCGACCATCCAAAAACCCGACCACCCAAACACCCGACCATCCAAACACCCGACCACCCAAACACTCGACCACCCAAACACCCGAACACCCAAACACCCGACCACCCAAACACCCGGCCACCCAAATATCCGACCACCCAATTGTAAACACCCGACCACTCAAACACCCGACCACCCGACCACCCAAACACCCAAATATCCGACCACCCAAACACCCGACCACCCAAACACCCGACCACCCAAACACCCGGCCACCCAAATATCCGACCACCCAATTGCAAACACCCGACCACTCAAACACCCGACCACCCGACCACCCAAACACCCAAACACCCAAATATCCGACCACCCAAACACCCGACCACCCAAACACCCGACCACCCAAACACCCGACCACCCAAATCTCCGACAAACCAAACACCCGACCACTCAAACACCCGACCACCCAAACACCCGACCATCCAAACACCCGACCACCCAAATATCCGACAAACCAATCACCCGACCACCCAAACACCAGACCAACCAAACACCCGACCACCCAAATATCCGACCAACCAAACACCCGACCACCCAAATATCCGACCACCCAAACACCCGACCACCCAAACATCCGACCAACCAAACACCCGACCACCCAAACACCCGACCACCCAAACATCCGACCACTCAAACACCCGACCATCCAAACACTTGTCGTGAATTTCTTTGATTTAGCGGTATGAGATCGTTATTTACAATGCTGAAATATTAAATTCATCTGGCACCGGTTTCATCAACGTTCCTTAACCTAAGGAAATTCCTTAAATCAAAAATCTCCCTAGGAAAGCATTACGGAAGTTAAGGGGAAAATCCTTAAAACCAGGCCCTGGGCAACTTTTGCTACAGTCAGCAGAATAGTAGACAACTCGGCTATCGGAAGGCATAGTGTGTGCCTTGGTTACGCTGTGCTGTCCCCAATGATAGCGTTGATCGAATCGACTTCGCTTCGGTCCATATACATACATTTTGTATTATTGGGTGACTGAGCAGTCCATCAACTCCCATATTGCCCTCAGTGCCATGCAATATTTGTTAAATATTATCATTATATTAACTGAAAACGATCATATACCCTTCTGTTTTTATCGATTTTGTTTTTTATCGAGGAACTCAATTGTTTTTCAGTGCAGTTTTTCCCTCGTGTTTTTAAAAGAAATTTGTGCCTAATTTGAAGGCGTCTAAAATTCCTTTAATATTGTATATTTACAATATTCAGCGATTGATTTCGACAACAACGACACACGGGTTATTTCACCATACTCCCTCTATTTTGTTGCTTGATATAGGGTAAATCCTTTAAAAAAAATGTTGTTATTTTTTTCCTTAGTTTCCGCATGCACAGGCCAAAACAATAGTTCATGATTCCATATACCAAACTTCAATCTACTTGATAATCGATATTCTTTTGAATTCTGAACAACAAACTTCAGATGAAGAATTATATATAGCCAGTTTTTCTTCACGTAAATCAGAGACGTATAAAGGCATATACGTCTCTGTTATATACGTCTCTGTGTTATATACGTCTCTGTGTTATATACGTCTCTTTGTTATATACGTCTCTCCGTAAATTGAAATGTTATAAAAAAAATAGTTGCACGTGAGGAAATTTTGCCTTTGTATTATTTTATGTGAATTTCATATGAACAAATCAATAATCGACTGCGGGAGATTTATTTTTTAAAACTCACAATCGATGTGACCTGTAAATCACAGAAGATATTTTACCAGGACTCCCTTAGTGGGCCTCTCTCGTGACTCTCGCGCCGTGTAATTACCATCTCGCGAGAGGTTTTTAGACGTTTCCGGCATTTTGGAGTTGTAATGCTTGTTTATAAATGCCGGCCAGCCTTTGATTCACATGAAGTGGTATCGTTTTAGCCCTATTGGTATTCAGTGTATAAGATGTAAGTTTCCGCTTTTGGTATTAGCTCGCGGTGCTGGCGTGAATTTTTCTACACTTGAATACTCTGACATATTTCGCATGAACAATCCGCGAAAATCAGAACGTAAATTATGCTAGTAAACCTATAGATTTTTTTTATTCCGAGACTGCATAGATATGCAAACACTATGTTATGATTACATTTATACTAAGTTTTGCATTTTTGTAATTTCGATTTTTCCATCCGGTCGACACATTTTTGTTCTGGTATGTTTTTTTGACTATAAATCGAAATACAACCAAATTCTCTTCAGCATTGAGGGATTAAATATTCCTGTCGTTATTTTTATGGTCCGCCATGAAATGGCTGGGGAATATGGTGTGGCCCTTGACTGTCATTTCGCTTTAATTTTGTTTCTGTCAATTACTCTTTAATTCTAACTGTAGAATGCTAGCCGTGAGCGCCGAAATGGCAGCACCGGTTGTATGCTCCCCGGGGAGTTGATAACGGTATTGGCTGGTTGCTAAGACCCTATAACCACTGGTAATAATTTTTGAACCGCTTTGAGTTGGTCCTTAAGGTTGTGATAAAGCGGTATATAAGAACCTTGAATTGTTATTCTAATTAATATTTAATAGATAGAGATATTGAGATGTAATTTCACACAAATTTGATAAGTAGATGTATGATGATACGATGCAGGTCAAGTTCTGGTTTGGTGACGATCCACTTATTTATGTTTTTAAAATTTTGACGACATTTGACTTTGAAAATCTTAGCAAAATTGTGCGAGCAACATAGGGTAGCCTTGTCTTGCCCCAGAAAATTAAAAACAAAAACACCCCTCCTCTGTTGTCAGCGGGGACGTTCTGTCATACTGACCCATCAAGTTTTTGTGTAAATTTATATCACCACATCTTCAATACACGTGGTCAAATCATCGAATACCAAAACAAAAACGAAATCAACACAAGAACAAAGGAAAGAAAGGAAAAAAGGAAACAGCAACAAAACCGAGGAGACAATGACAGGAACGGCATTGCTCAAGTCAGAAAATACAATGTATAAAAGACAATACAAGGAGTGTGTGTGTAGACAAACATACAGGCGTAATTGGGTGATTTACCCGAAATCAAACAACTAAATCATAGGTGACAGATGTATTAGGTTTAATTGAATTCCAATTTGATTGATAACTATATTGCGTTTTTGTTAAACGTGTTCCATAACAACCGGAAGTCATAGCGGTCTCCGCGAGGCTTAAAAGGCCGTGTATATAACACACAAGTCCCTTTGATGTCCGAACGGCTGACAACAATGTTAGTCTATAGCTGTGGACCATCGATCTCTAGTGATCATTACCAAACAAAGGATTTCAAATGCATTTTATTTGTCATTATATTGTAAAGACTTCTGTTATAAACTGTTATAAACTGACCGGAGATAAATATTCAATATAAGTCCAGCGAAATATAACATTTCGCATTCTCAATATCCAGGAGTTACGCTCATCTACGCTCTCTACACGCTGGAATGTGTTATGGCAAAAATATAGCTGTTTGGTTGATTTCAGGTTAAAAAAAACCCTGACCAATCGCTAGGCTGCATGCCTGTCTTTTGAAGACTACAAAGGAACCGCAATCAACTTAAAACCTTGTCAAATGATACCTTTATGTGACCACGAGATTCTTTAAATGATGTCAAAAATCTAACTAGTCTTCTTCTCTCACCGGCAAGGTGGCACACACAGAACCTCCCCTTTTTGCCATGAAATGTTCCATTGGTGTAGAGAGTGCAGATGAGCGTACAGGGTGTAGGTGAGCGTAGACGGTGTATGTGAGCGTAGACGGTATATGTGAGCGTAGACGGTGTAGGTAAACGTAGACGGTGTATGTGAGCGTAGACGGTGTATGTGAGCGTAGACGGTGTATGTGAGCGTAGACGGTATATGTGAGCGTAGACGGTGTAGGTAAACGTAGACGGTGGTAACCCATGGTATCGGATTGCCCTCCTCGATATATAATTCGTATTCTTATCATTCCCGCGTCTCACGATTTGTATTGACAATTCGAAGCAATTTTCATTCTTTTCTTTTAAACCTTTGTAAAATAAAATAAATAAATAAATAAATACACTTCCATAGCAACGAACATGTAATTGTGTTCATATTTGATGAACCAAACCTTATTTCTCTATTTCCAATTTTTGATATTGCTCGTTATTCTCAGTTTTCCTTGGCTTCCATGGCCAAGTGGTTATCACGTCTGACATTCTTCTACAACTAGTTCTCCACCTGTGGGTCGCGGTGGGCATGTGGTTAGGGTGTCTGGCATTCTGCTACCACTAGCCCTCCACTTCTTGGTCAGGATGGCTGAGTGGTGAAGGTATCTGACATTCTGCTACCACTAGCCCTCCACCACTAGACCACTTGCATTTATTTCAAGTAACACTGTCTAACTATTTTCTTTGATCATATTTTGCCCCTAGTTAAATCGATTTTGAGTTCAGTTTTGTTGACGCTTCGGTATTGATGTCGCTTTGGTTTTGTTGTCGCTTTTGTATTGTTGACGCTTTGGTTTTGTTGTCGCTTTTGTATTGTTGTCGCTTTTGTATTGTTGTCGCTTTTGTATTGTTGACGCTTTGTTTTTGTTGTCGCTTTTGTATTGTTGACGCTTCTGTATTGTTGTCGCTTTTGTATTGTTGACGCTTTTGTATTGTTGTCGCTTTTGTATTGTTGACGCTTTTGTATTGTTGTCGCTTTTGTATTGTTGTCGCTTTTGTATTGTTGACGCTTCTGTATTGTTGTCGCTTTTGTATTGTTGTCGCTTTTGTATTGTTGTCGCTTTTGTATTGTTGACGCTTTGGTTTTGTTGTCGCTTTTGTATTGTTGACGCTTCTGTATTGTTGTCGCTTTTGTATTGTTGACGCTTTTGCATTGTTGACGCTTTGGTTTTGTTGTCGGTATTGTATTGTTGACGCTTTGGTTTTGTTGTCGGTTTTGGTATTCTCTGATTTCTGTTTTCGTCTCTTGGTGCTTGAATGTCAATCATTTCAAGTATTGGATTTTGTTTTAATCCATAAATACTTAAATAACTTAAGTAAAGGTGATTTTTTAAGGCCAGATAATTGATTCAAGGAATTGTCCTTGAATCATTTATATGGCCTTAAAAATTCACCTTTACTTAAGTTATTGTGAAACTGGTACCGAAGACCATAAATATAGACCTGATGTTTCCGATGTTTCATCTATTTGACTCGACTACCTATGTGACATACAGTAACGATCGTGTTTCAATTGAAGCTGTTTGATTTCGATAGCAGTGCGTGTTTTTCTGACATGAAGGAGAACTAATGGGGTCTATGTAATTGAATTCACTTATGGATGTCAATTAATTTCCCTGCCAATCGTTCAATCGCCGTGCGGTAAGAAAAGTCAAGTGATCTATGGAAGACTCGTTTTGAAGCCATTGCATCTATACATCTTTTACAAAATTACCGGAAAGGTGTAATCTGTAACGAAACAGATAATCTGTAACAAAACAGATAGTCTTTAATAAAACAGATAACGGCACATGGCGGTTCTTTACTATCAAATCCCACACACAAATGACATCAAAATGACCTGAGAGAACAAATGTGACGTTTAATATGCTACCCAATGCGGAAATGTGGTTTTATCATCTTAATATTTATTGGTAATAAACTTGATAATACCATAGATTCATCATGTAAAGATCAAGTCTGACAACTGGTAAAATATTATTATGTTTATTACATTTCTACAAGTGAAATTTCAGAAAATGCGTCAACTTAACAAAACGTATATACTTACCACTAGTAACGATATACGAAATATTATATCACATATGTGTATCACCACTAGTAACGATATACGATATATTATATCACATATGTGTATCACCACTAGTAACGATATACGAAATATTATATCACATATGTGTATCACCACTAGTAACGATATACGAAATATTATATCACATATGTGTATCACCACTAGTAACGAGATACGAAATATTATATCACATATGTGTATCACCACTAGTAACGATATACGAAATATTATATCACATATGTGTATCACCACTAGTAACGATATACGAAATATTATATCACATATGTGTATCACCACTAGTAACGATATACGAAATATTATATCACACATGTGTATCACCACTAGTAACGATATACGAAATATTATATCACATATGTGTATCACCACTAGTGACGATATACGAAATATTATATCACATATGTCTATCACCACTAGTGACGATATACGAAATATTATATCACATATGTGTATCACCACTAGTAACGATATACGAAATATTATATCACATATGTGTATCACCACTAGTAACGAGATACGAAATATTATATCACATATGTGTATCACCACTAGTGACGATATACGAAATATTATATCATATCTGATATATAACTTAAGGTCCGAATTCATTGCGCAACAATTTGGATATTTTTTTTCATTTTTCAACGTTTAAACTAAAAAGAAATTAGACATTTTAAAACATTCAAAGAGGTCTAGTATTTTGGAGATTGATTGATATTAAGGAAAATTTATTAAAGTGTATTTTTTACTAATTGTTTGTTATCATAGCTTTATCCTTTATCCTTTATTGTATTAATATTCTATAAGCCGAAGTGAGTCCGTTTCCATCTGCTGCAACCTCAAACTGTAAAAATGAGATCAGAGCCATAAAAAGATTATATTAATCTGAAAATGTAATGAAAGAAAATGGTATCCCGTTAATTATCAAATACATTTCACTCTTTCTACGTATTCCTGGAAATATAGAAACATATCTGCCATACTCGTGGAATGAATTTGTTATTTAATGAAAAACCATTGGGTAACCTCTATTTATATACACGATACAGAAAAGCCAAAGGTGACTGGAATGAGATTGATGGTACCCTATCATTTACATAGTCAAAGTCAACGACGATGGCAATAATGAAGACGATTGTGACGTCATCACATATAACATGCGAGAGATAAATATGAAACAAAATGTTTCTCATCCCTGGGGAGGTTAATAATCCTTAATAGTCACGTGAATATAATGACGAAACAAACATAATCAAAGTGCAATTTAACTTAGCTCTAACAGTCCGATAGAACGCGCTACGATACACATTGTGTAGGTCAGCAAAATCGGAAGTATCTCTTAACTTCCGGAATCTTATAAACCTGAATTTAGTACTCTACATTGTTGAATGAAATGCTTGGTAATAATGACTGCTACTTGATTCATATGGGAACTTAATTTATTGGTCTAAGGTATGATTAAAACGAATATTGAAAAAAATGCGTATAAAATTTATACCAGTCCTAGGCACGAGGACGGCGGTCAAAACGGCACAACAGAACCGAGTATCTATTAGATATTACATGAACATTTCTGGCTATTTTGGGAATCGCAACTAGGGTAAAATTTAAAGAAATTACGGCGTTTTAGGGGAATAGGAAGCATTATGTAAACAAAAACATTCTTCCAAAAAGATCAATAAACGAAGATATTCATTGAATCTTGATTTCAAGTGTTTACAGCATACAGACGGCAGGGATATTGATAAGAAGTTACTCGTTTCTTGCATTCCACGAGCGTGATTTTCAATGCCCAATTGCAGTTGAAAAGACATCACCATGGAAAATACATATAATGTGTTTATTATTATTATTCAACGACTTTTAAATTAATTCATTGAATCAGTTGAAATTTAAAGGTCACATCCTAGACAAAAAAGAATTACTTAAGAATCAAACTTTCAAAGAAGATGATAAAATGCTTGTGCTACAATTTCTACCATGTATATAAATTCAATCCAAGTAATGTCAGTGCTGATTAGAATTATTTCACAAGGTCAAATTTCTGTTTGTCCGTCGGAATAAGACTTTTTATCTGTGGAATAACAATGTATAAAAAACAGTACATTAAGGTAGATATACAATGAAACTAATATTAAGAATAAGATTAATCAGTTTGGTATGAATGATATATACTAAGTTTGTTTTGTACACAAACAGGAATAGCAAACTTAAATTTGCGAGCTTTCGAAAACGTCTGTTTCCTTTGTCAAGCAAAGAGTACAATAGCCGAGTGTCGGTGTTCTGACCGCTGAAATCAGCTCACTACCCAAAATAGGGCGAGTTAGAGAAGTCAGCTGTCAAAAACGAAGCGCGATATTTCGTCCCAATGTACTCTAGTACTACAGGTAGACAGAGGGAAGGGTAAGATGTTTACCCATTCCGCCCCTTATTGACTGGAACATCTTTAAAGTGTTGGAAAGGGAGAAAAACTGGAGAATGAGGGAAATTAAAGAGCCCATATGGATTAGGAAGGAAGGGGAATCAATGAACAGAGACGAGGGGGGGCACCAGTTGAGTCATCTTTATTACCCTATTTTAACACCAATAAGGGGCTGAATGGGTTAACATCTTACCCGTCCCTCTGTCTGTCCGACAATTCGTGAACTGCTTCTCACTTCGGGGATTGACAATATACTCCATAATTAGACACGCATTATAACCCACGGAATCTGATGTACCTGGTAATATACTCCGTAATTAGACACGGATTATAACCCACGGAATCTGATATACCTGGTAATATACTCCGTAATTAGACACGGATTATAACCCACCGTATCTGATGTACCTGGTAATATACTCCATAATTAGACACGAATTACGAGATAACAGATAAATTATGGCCATTTTTCCGTACCACTATAGAGAGAGAGTATGGCGCAAACGAGTTGGTATAATGAACGGGGAGTCTTGCTGCGAAAATCGATGATAGTTGTTATACGCTTAAATCCTGGCGGTGCCTTGTGACGAGAATTCGCTGTCGTGAGTCTTTTCTACTCCATAACATTGGCACTACCGCAGTGACGGTTGCTGAGGCTAGCAGCTGTGTTTGGCATGTAGCGCCTGGACGTAAATCACTGAAACAAAGAACAACCAAAAACATAGATTCTGTGACAGCATACAGTGGCTGCTGCATGTTGGAGGGGTGTATTGGCATCGTTCGACAAACGGGAATCTCGATTGGCCGATGTCAGTATTTGGTTTCACAGAAGAGGCGTTTTGCAACATTTTTATTTCAAGAACTACATGTGTATTTCCATCGTTCCACATACTGGGATTAGGATTAGCTGGTGCCTGTGTTTGGTTTCGGAGAAGACGCTTTTCGAAAGGTTTCCTTTTTCAAGAACTTATGTTGACGAGTCCAGTCAGGTGTACTAACGGTATTTATAAATACTTATTCTTTGAACATCAAAATAGTTTCTTTATAAGAGTTGCATGTATGACGATGTTATTTTTATTAACAGAGTATTCATATTGCTTGCTAATCTGTAGTATTTTCAGTGGTACATGTGTGTTTATTTGCTGTTTTATATCCCATATACGTACTGGAACTTATTCGTGTGATTGATCTGAAATGTAATGATTTGACAAAGGTACATTTGTACTAAATCCATAAATCAATATGATTGCAAAATGTGTCAATCGTGTATATCTGTAGTGGTGGTGAAATGAATATATGATAATGATGCATAACTTTAAAGGAAAATAGTTGATATTTTATAACTGGGTTATGGGTAATTTTCCTTTCTCATATATATTACCAACGTTTGGTTCGAAACACTTTTACATGGCGGATGTGGTCGATGAATCTGAAGACGCTTACCATTCCGGCACGCTTGTTCGGTATTGTCTTGTTTCGGTTTCAAGTTTCCCCCACGTTAATCTTTCCTTTGTTTATCGGTATTGATCTTAAGTACCATTGATAAGTCCAAAATAGAAGAATTGGCAATATGGTACAACATTTGGTATTTTAGTAGTCATTTTTAATAGGTATCCTTGTGAGTATTTCTGGGGATTTATCATTTTTGTCTGCATTGTCTATACATATACATGTAATTTTGACTTTTCCCTTAAAAACAAAAGATATTGCCTTTACGACATCCTAATTTGTATTCTGTTTCAGCAATCAATTTAAACAAAATCGCCTGGATCGATGTATATTCGTGTGATCAAAATCAATATAATTTCATTCCTTCTAGCTGAAGGGTGTTCATTTCATCAACCTTTCAGCAAAAGCAGGAACGTTTAATCTCTCCGTGTCAATTTCTGTCACAATACTACTTTTATTGTGCATGAAGGTTATCCATTACACAAACCGATTGTTTATTTTCAGGGGAATTTGTGTTTACTGTAGAGTGTTCTTTTTCATTAAACGCTGTTTCAAGAGAGTTGTTTTATTTGATTATTGGCCTTGTAAGTATTCTGTCAGTATAGTAAGGGGCTAAACATATATATGCACATTGAAGGGCTTTTATCGTTTAATTTACCTTTCTCAACAGTAATACCCCAGCTTGATTCATTGCTTATCGGTATACGTGTCATAACTGATAGCCAACTACAGAGGTATATTTTGTTTCGTTGTGATTGTATATGCTTTCGTTGTCTTTGGACACTGTTTAAAATAATCGTTCAACCCTTTTGGGCTGAGACTGGGCATGTCAACCCATTGTGGGGGGGGGGGGGGGGGGTGATACCCAAAAACGAGACTTGCGGATTCTCTGGCACATTCAGAACCTTACCGCGAAGGTTGAACTCTTCCTGTCTCACTCTCAACAGGGGTGGATGGTTGTTTTTGGTCCCTGTTTACCCGCTTATATATCCTTTATTGTCGTTACGTCAATGAAAGGCAATTCTGATGTGATTTGATTGAATTGACGACTTGATATCATTGTATTGTTGCTATGACGTTTTACTATTATTGAGAACGTGGAAAGAGCACGTGTTGCTTGTCTCACTCCGAGGTTTAGATAGGAAAATCTCAAATCGGTGATATTGTTGAATTCCCTGTTTAGGATAATGGAAATATATTTGTCCATGTTGGTTTCTCTGTCTAGGATAATGGAAATATTTGTCCGTGTTGGTTTCCCTGTCTAGGATAAGGGAAATATTTGTCCGTGTTGGTTTCCCTGTCAAGGATAAGGGAAATATTTGTCCGTGTTGGTTTCCCTGTCAAGGATAAGGGAAATATTTGTCCGTGTTGGTTTCCCTGTCTAGGATAAGGGAAATATTTGTCCGTGTTGGTTTCCCTGTCTAGGATAAGGGAAATATTTGTCCGTGTTGGTTTCCCTGTCAAGGATAAGGGAAATATTTGTCCGTGTTGGTTTCCCTGTCTAGGATAAGGGAAATATTTGTCCGTGTTGGTTTCCCTGTCTAGGATAAGGGAAATATTTGTCCGTGATGGTTTCCCGGTCTAGGATAAGGGAAATATTTGTCCGTGATGGTTTCCCTGTCTAGGATAAGGGAAATATTTGTCCGTGTTGGTTTCCCAGTCTAGGATAAGGGAAATATTTGTCCGTGTTGGCTTCCCTGTCAAGGATAAGGGAAATATTTGTCCATTTCTGTGGATGCTATGATATGTTTAGTCTCGATGTGCTAACGCTGCGATATATTTCTTCTATTTTTTGTTTTATCGTACGATCCAAATGGAACAAGTTAGTTTAATTTGCATTTGCCAATTAAAACTAATAATGCAGAACTATCTGTAAGTTTTGTTCTTGTATTGATTTGTGTTATGCAAATATACCAAGGACTTTTATCATTTGAGAAAAAGTGGAAAACACCAAAAAGCAAAACGATAAAAACAAAAACGAAAAAACATATGTGAAAAATTGCGCCAAGCTGTTTATTTGATTATCTCATACCACGTGACACAGGCTGTGTCATGACCTTTTTAAGGCAGCTCTGCCTTAAGGAAACTGTCTTATTTAATCACTGCTCAATCTTCATTGTGTAGATCCAGGTAAAATTGATCTATTAATCCCAATATGGATTAACAATTTACAAGCACGAAATGTGTATATTTGATTAGGGTTTGTTTGTCTGATTCTGTTCCTTGTTATCTGGCAAAATTGTGTACATTTCGTTAACCTTGTTTCAATCGGCTTGTATTCAGAAATGTACTCAATGTTGGTTTCATTAGTCCATACACGCACAACCGCCGAACGAACACTTCAAAGGCAGCGTCAGTGTGGTGGCTCTCACTTGGTAATCAAATGCTTCAATACTCAGTCTCATGATTCTACTTTCAACCATGTTATTTCTTCGTGACAAAAATCGATGTCCATGTTTCCACCTTTTTTTTGCAAATGGTATAAGTTAATTAGTCTGGAAATTGTTATGTAATCCTGCATACCTGTGATCGTAAAATAATAGTTTGATTAAAGATTAAAATGAATCAGGCGATAATGCTGCAAAAAGATATTTCGGTATGGATCCATGTTTGTGAGAGTACGGTTGAGGTTTTGTTGACACTTTGGTATTCTTTTGATGTTTTTGATAAGTTAAGAACATAGTCCGATTTGATTTTAAATTTTTGGATCACTTTAGGGCATAGTCCGATCTTTTCAATCAACTAAAATTCAATTTGATTGAGTTTGCCCTCATCCCCCCTTCTCTCCATCAAATACAAGGCAATTTTATAAACTGAATCCGTGTTACCTTATACAATTATGGTAGTGTTACAAATTTTAACTAGTTATGTTTTTGTGCAGAAAATGTTTACTGTATCCAGAGACATAGTAATTGTCAGTTACACTCCGGTGTTGAAGCCATTTTTATTTACATCTCCGAGGCAGGCCTGTGCATGCTCGTGTGGTCAGAGTGCTCAGAGATTTTTGTTCAGATGTCTTTTATGCAATTATGTTGATTAAAGATTTCTTTATTAATTAAAGAACGCCGCGAAAGCATAGTATTTTGTCAAAATGTTAGTATCTTAAGGATTGCGATATTTGGTGAGATAAATAAAAAAAGGACAACCGTCACTAAATCGTTTCTTTAATTAACGTTCCTTGACTCCAGACAAAGATGTCATGATGTTCGCAGAACTTAATTATCGCACATTAGTCTCTCCTTCTCCTGACGCAAACTTTCGATATATGTCTGGTTGTTTAACCAAAATAACACATTGACAACGATGGATTGTTGTCTGGTCTCTAGGAAATTCAAACCTTGTAACAGATCAGGAGGCGTGGAGTGTTGGTGCTGAATATATGGGTAGGTATGTCTTAAGATTAGCTTTTGTTAGTATTGATATTGACATTTTCTAAACAGTATCTATATGGGATTCCCTAGGGAGGTATTACTGACTGTCTACGTGTGCATACAGCAAAAGAGGTTACCTGTGTACACAAACCCGAAGTCACAATCGATAAACACGAACAACGTGTGAGTTTACACGCTTTTGCGCCATCATGCATAGATTTCACACCGTCGTGCAGATTTTACACCGCCGTGTATATAGCTTAAATCGTCGTGCAGAGTATACACTGTCGTGTATATAGCTTAAACTGTCATGCATAGACTTTACACTGTCGTGCATAGACTTAACACTGTCGTGCATAGACTTAACACTGTCGTGCATAGTCTTTACACTATCGTGCATAGACTTTACACTGTCGTGCATAGTCTTTACACTATCGTGCATAGACTTAACACTGTCGTGCATAGTCTTTACACTATCGTGCATAAACTTAACACTGTCGTGCATAGACTTTACACTGTCGTACATAGTCTTTACACTATCGTGCATAGACTTTACACTGTCGTGCATAGACTTTACACTGTCGTACACAGAGTTTAAACTGTCGTACATAGACTTAACACTGTCGTGCATAGTCTTTACACTATCGTGCATAGACTTTACACTGTCGTGCATAGTCTTTACACTATCGTGCATAGACTTAACACTGTCGTGCATAGTCTTTACACTATCGTGCATAAACTTAACACTGTCGTGCATAGACTTTACACTGTCGTACATAGTCTTTACACTATCGTGCATAGACTTTACACTGTCGTACACAGAGTTTACACTGTCGTACATAGATTTTACACCGTCGTGGAAAGAGTGCACACGAATTAACAATTGTGTGCACTCGCGTTAATAAGCTATTGTGCACTAGAAGGACTTACATGAAAACTAACATTGGAAATGGCGAGAAGACACAGAAAGTTACACAGAATTACTGACTGGTTTTATTACTGTTTCCGCCATTGACATAATAATCACCACAGTATGTAATTAAACACTGAAAGTCAGGCAGTTACCCATGGCTGAGATTTATACATATAATAAGAATATTATTTAAGTTAACCATACTGCCAATATGAACAATTACATTGTAGACCTCTACTTACGACTTCGAAAACGCGTTTACACAGATAAGTTTGTTTCTTAATTGCAGAAAGAATCTTTCCAAATAAAGCTTAAAATGATTTATTATCAGACTTTCATCTGCCGAGAACTATTTTCAATAAACCAATACCACCTAAGTGTATAGAGGTAAATAAAACAATGAATGGGTTTGCCAGTGTGTTTGCGAGCGAGTACAATTCAGACCGGAGGATCACTGATGCAATGTGAATTGGAAGTGTGCTACACTGTGTCTGGCGATATCTCATGATGTTATTGTACTTACCACAGCGCTAGCGTGGCCAATAGCTTAACCAGTCGGCGTGACATAGCCAAATGTCAAACGCCCGCCGACAACAGCTTCCGAATACGAAATCACAAAAGACTTTACGCGGGTCATCCCTGGCTTAACGAGTCAAAACCAACAGCGGGGTTATTCTAATAGCGGGTATTGATAATTACTCATTATGATTATGAGTTTTAGGGTCGCCATCTTTGCCTCATTGAAAACTGTTCTGTCTGATATTAATATGAACGTTTTTGAGTATGATCATTGGTGTGCCTACTTGTTGTGATTGAGAATGATGCCTCGGTTCTCATTTCGAGGACTTGATGTTTACTTGGATGTGACCAAGGTGTACATGGCGGATGTCGTCGATGAACAGAATACGTTTAATCTGCCGGAACACCTGGTCTTATCCTAATGTACTTTTAAAAGGATTTTCATGTTAGTCTTTCCATATATCAGAAATGTACATGTGACTCCGGACAGTATTTGGTGTCACTCGAAAGGAAGGGATACAAATCAATAATCTCTATACAAAGTATTACATCAAGAATTCCTGGAATCGTAGAAGCTACATTGTCACTGTAGTTCCCTTCCTTGTTCGCTTCGTGTTCTTATTCTTGTCCTGTGTGCATATGATAAGAATTGTACCTGCTGATCCGATTGCATCATTATGGAAATGATACGGCATGTTCAACCGTTGTTAGTCTATTGCAACTGATTGGAGTGTTCTGTCGGGAGCTTTCGGCAGTACATTTCAGTGTGATAGCACTCTTATGTTTGCATCGGTTCCACACGATCGCAACAAGGCTTACACGACATATTGCAGCCTCCCAAGAACACACACAATCTTGACATACTTTCATATCGCATACACTAGGAAGCCGATTTTGAATTACCGTAACTGTTACGTTGTAAAAGAACAGCATACGACGTTATACCTAAAAACATTGAACCAAACGGAACCAATCGTTCCATTTCAGAGCGTTGCTAGTATATAATTTGCCGATGTGGAAAAAAAGACCATTACTGCATCTCGTGCAAAATGTTCTGGCCGATTCCTTAGCAAACTTAATATCCCTACGAACGCAGCTCAACTTTCGGAATATGGATGTACAAACGGATATTCTGTAAATATCAATCTTTGTTTTGACAAGCTTGCAGTCTCCCTCGTGATCGTATAAAAGTCAGCTCTGTCGGATTGCTTTACACTACAGCTGTGTCCTCGAACAAATAACCTTGGCCCAATTAAAGCATTTTGAGACAGAGTAGTATAACGTTCCAATTGGAACATTCTTAAGCCAAGGAGACTCAATTTATTGAAATATTTAAAAGTGCGTTGATCGATAATAATTTCTCATCATTGAATGTAAATCCAGGTGAGCTATACAAGCCTTCTGAGCCTCTTGTTGCTGCAATACCATGTAGTTTTCTACGGAAACATACATATGGCAAAATCTTTCAATTAACAAAACTGTGTGTTATATGATATCTTGTATTAAACATTGGGAGATAAAAATGATAACGATATCAATACTCTTGATTTGCTGTAGCCATTAGCTTAATTCTTCGCCAAGCCTCTGCGTGCTGTGTCTAGCCCGCTACCCGATCGATAGTTAATCCTTCGGTTTGACACCGATCGACGCTGGAGTGGGTTGTATATCAGGGATTTCGTGTCATCAACAACATTCCCATGTAATACGGCGCTGAAATGTAATCTTTATTGAATTCTAATAAAACCACGTGATCAGTAATGGTGTCAGATTTAACAAAAAAATCCCATCATCGTAAATATAAAGTGCAGATAGAATGACAGGGATTTTAAAATGGTTTTCCAGGCGGGATCAGGGCAATATCAGTATAGCGCCAGTATAGGGTTGCCATGCTTTACCCAGAGGATTGCGATTTCGTGAAGGAGATTCGCAATAATTTGTTTCTTTGTTACATTGTCAATGTTATTTTTCGTGAATTTCATATACATTCATATGAAAATCACGTGATTTTTTTTCCTGATAATATTGTGAATTTCAGGTGAAATTTAACGAAAACATATGCATATAAAAATCAACTAAATAATCAATTCACATAAACTCCAAATGAAATTTACGTGAAATTAATGTGAAAACATCCGGCATCATCTCTCGAATTCCTGTGCCGTATGTTTGTTCGTCAGTAATCGACATCTATCACGAATATAAAAACATAATTATGGCAATATCAGTATAGCACCATAGGTTGAAAAAGCAGATATTACTATCAAGAAAAGTCATAGTTTAGTAGTAGCTTCAGTTTTGGTCATAGTTTTAGTAAAGATTAAGTAAGCAGCTGATGAAGAAGAGCCTTTTTTGCGTTCTTCTTTTCAGATTCAGAACGGTATATACGTTCGCCTAACTTCCTGTTGATTAAAGCCAAAATATCGCCGATGTTAAAGTTGGATGCAAGTTGTCATTTACGAGAAGTAACCCAAAAAGTCATTTTACAGAGAAAATTAAATCTAGTGAAATATATCTCATATGCAAAAGATCTTCTTATCAGTCTTGAGCGCCCCATTCTCGAAAATGTTTCGTTCATCAAAACATTTGATTTTTCCACCCTGTACACTACCATACCACATACCAAACTGAAGGAACGTCTTCGGTCTCTCATTATGAGAGCTCACTTTTCCAAGAAGGGTGAACGGCGATACAAATTCATGGTTGTGAGTTATCTTGGAGCATACTTTGTGAAAAACACAACAAAAGCTAGGTTGAAATATACTGAGGAAGATATAGTACGAATGATTCCTGGTTGACAATATCTTTGTTGAGTTCGGAGAAAAGATTTTCCAACAGACTGTTGGCATTCCAATGGGCACTAACTGTGCCCCTCGTGGCTAACTTGTTGTTTACATTCGAGACCGAATTTGTCGTAGGGCTTATCAGGACGGGTAACAAAATCCTTGCCAATCTTTCAATTTCAATTTCAGGTATATCGACGATGTGTTGTCTATAAACAACAAAAGGTTTGCTGACCAAGTCGATCGTATTTACCCTACTGAACTTGAGATTAAAGACACAGACCTCTCCTACATCAGCTTCTTACCCCGATCTTTACGTAAACTATTACCAACACGGGCAACCTACTACTAAGCTGTATGGTAAACGTGACGATTTCGATTTTTCTATCGTAAACTTTCCCTTTCTTAGTCTAATGGTGTTTGCATGTCGCAGTTGATTCGTTATTCTAAGGCTTGCTCTGAATATCGAGATTTTCGTGAAAGACGAACTAACTTACGGCACAGGGATTCGAGATATGCAGGTTGACGGAGACTATGGGAAAGTTGTATGGTCGCCATCTTATTAGTGTGCTTAATTGTTGTGATTGACAATAATGACTCGGTTCTCATTTTGAGGATTGATGTTTACTTGGATGTGACCAAGATTTACATGGCCGGTGTCGTCGATGAAGCAGAAGACGCTTACTCTTCCGGAGCACCTGGTTTTATTCTCTTGTGCTTTTACAAGAGTCTCCATGTAAAAATTTCCTTTGTTCCTAGTTTAATCAATATTGATTTCCGATTATGGTTTTGTTGACGCTTTGGTATTTTCTGATTTTTTTCTGAATACCGTTACAGAAGATAATTATGAATTGATAATAGAAAATATATCTTAAGAATGCAAAATAGCATATGAACATGTCTATCGTGTAAATCTAAGAAGTACTTGAGTATATGAACGGTATTTATTTTGCTGCTGTAAAACCATCTTAATTTCAGTGTGTAGGTACTCTGACGTGGAGTAGGCATGGTCTAATCGATTTTCTGTATTTTACCCTAGACAATAACCCAGACAGGAACAGATGGTAACTTGTTTGTATCCCAGGACTGTATTTATCTTGTAGTAGAGGCATATCTATTCACTAAGTTACTTTTTACTGCAACAACAAAACATTTTCTAGAAAACATAATTGATGCAAAGTTGTAATAGCAAATCTGTAAGCATTGAAAAGCAAGCACAGGAACCCGAACTCGGGAGGCAAAACGGTGAGATATCAAAAACGACAAGACATCGTGCAATAGATCATTCGCAGGCCAAATAGTTAAGGTGTCTGACATTCTACTACCACTAGCCCGTACCACTGGGTTGTAGTGGCCAAGTGGTTAAGGTGTCTGACTTTCTACTACCACTAGCCCTCCAACCCTGGGTCGCGATGGCCAAGTGGTTAAGGTGTCTGACTTTCTACTACCACTAGCCCTCCAACCCTGGGTCGCGATGGCCAAGTGGTTAAGAAGTCTTGCATGCTGCTACCACTAGCCCTCCAAATCTAGGTCACGGAATCGAGCTTACATGATATAGTTTTTAGGTACTGGTCGTAAGTCGGTGATTTTTCACCAGGAACTCCGGTTTTCTCCACCAATAGAATATGGTATGTCCATAAATGACTATATAGGACGAAAAGCAGAAGTAATCAAGTTTAGAGTAGCATTTGTGTTATACCTTAACACCAAGTGTAGTGACAAAACTATAGTATCGTGGCAAAGTTGGTCGCCGAGAAATCTGAAAACAGAATCAGGCTACGTCGTCCATTCTTGATATTTGTCTGTGACCGTGGATCATGTCTTCATTGTATATCCTCTTTGTCTCGCTTACACTCTTATTAGGTTATTAGTCAAAAATAGAATGAAACTGTTTCATGTTGTTTTCCCTTGCTATTACCAACAGAAGTGTTACTATTGAAAAATGACATTAGTATTGTGTAGTACGCATCTTAATGTTGGTTATGTATATTCCGTATTAAATAGAGAACGCGTGGCTACATGGAACAAAACGGAATAACATTCAAATATTTTAACAACTTCTTGTCTTATTTTTAAAATTGTTCTATGGATTAATAAAATGTGTTTTTACCTATTATCAATATGCATAGAAATACAAACTGGTAAGTTGAGACCGGGAAAGAAAAAAGAAGTGCCAATTTTATGTATTTCCCAAACTTGATAGATGTTATCGATATGATGTATGTAATCGTACTTACTTTAGCGCACCCAGAGATAAGCCCAACATCAATCTAACAGATAAGCACATTGATGAATATCGCCATCCAAAAGTCATGCTTGAAAATAACAATAAACAGAAAATTCTCGAGTGATTATTCAGCAGCTGCTAATTGCGCTACTCTATATACAAATGTACATGTATGCGGCTAGTAATTATCGTCAAACGTTTTATTATTAAGTTATTGTCCCACATAACCACTGTCAATCAACTTCGTGTCTTGCAAGGAGGTCCGGTTTTCCTATCAATAAAAGTATTTATATATTATTCTGTCTACAAATGCATCAACGTATTGTCAAATACTGGAAGAGGCTGAGACTGGTGCTGAATATCAAGCCTACCTTTATTGATGTCTGTGCATTTCTTTAGATATTTAACTCTTTTTAGCCCACCATCATCAGATTCTGGGCTATTCAAATCACCCTGCGTCCGTATACCGTCGTCCGTCCGTCTGTCGTCTGTCGTCCGTCCTTCCTTAAACAATTCTTGTTATCGCAATTTCTTAAGACGTACCTTACCAATTTCCACCGCCAACATTTTGGGGTTTCCGTGCATTTTCTCTGCAACATGTGCACATATTGAACTGAAATCTGGTATACAGATACATCATGGTGATATGTACGTCAAGTCCCTGTAATGTGTTTAATGAATCATTGCATCTACCAGCGTGGGGTCGGTAGGGGACATGTATTGCTTTAGCAATACTCAATATGTTTGTTCTACTTGTTTTTGGGACTGAAGATAGCATTGTTCACAGGCTACCATCTTTCATTTAGTATGCCTCTACTTAAGAGTAACCCTCAAATATAGAATTGAAAGTAATGATACATGTTACAGAAATGAAGGGAAAGAGTCAACAATTTAAGAACAAATAAGGATTGTCTATGGTAGGCGCTAAGATCCCACTTGGATTTCCTGTTTAATCAGAAAAGCTGTATGTACTGAATTTTAATATTGGTCCCAGTGGCGTTAGACTGAAACATTACAATTATGTCGGGGTTATTATTTTCGTTTCGTTTTTTTTGTCGAGAGTAGCTTTTAATTACACTGTTGTTGATGATGTAGTTAACAGCTCGAGACGCAAGTACATGTATGTAAACTAACGAGAATACCAGCTTTCTGTCTGTAAACGGTTGCTATGCTTACGTCCGGAGTTGGCTGTCCCAGGTACCTCCTACACAATCTTAGCTATTCTGGTAAACCTGCTGTCTTTGTTTCAGGTTCCGCCTGCCAGCAGCAAACTCCATGCTGCGCGTGATTCCCGCCAAAGAAATTAGCAGCGCCTGCAGACGACAGCGTGCGCATGTACAAAGCTGAATTTAGACAGTCATCGATAATTGTCACAGAAGGGCATACAGGTAATTATTAACGATGTCTTGAGGCTATGCCGCGATTTAAATACAATGCCCCCTAATTTAACCAAACCTTTGTATCGAAAGATAATCTCAGCAAGATCCCACTTTCTTTGCAATCTGACTGATGATAGATAATGTATATCTGATAGCTTTTGATTTAATGTTGTGTCACTGTTTATCAGCCTTCAATAAGAAAGCTCAACGGTTGGTCTAGTCGGTATGGAAAAGTGATATTGACATATAAATGTGATTAATCTTGTTTTTATTTCCGAACACAAGCATGAAGCTTGCAGTTGAGTTTTTCCTTTGTATATTAGATATTTATGAGAATAAACTTACAACTACGGAACAAGTTACTCAACTTCTGTATTCATCACTCTTGTCGGCCCGAATAATAGGACACGAAGGGGGAGGGGAAACCGGAGTCCCTGCAGAAAACCCATATGGTCGAGTCTTTTCACGGTTTGTGAAAAGCAAATTCGTCATTCACTGCCATGTTCCATCCGACCACCATGGTTGGTGATGGTGGAGTGAGGGGGTCAGTTAGGAACAGGAAATCTTTTCGCTTGCAAACTGACATTGTATTCATTACAATTTCGGCGAGTTCGATCATCGATCGTTTACTATAGTCGGGCTCTTACATATAATGCGTTTACACCTGCATGTAAACGACAACCAAATATTGCCTGGCTTTCGAATAATCACGCATGCGCAAACGACCGCCAGTTGCTCTAGTTTGACTCAAGAAAATTAGTGTAGGGCGCATTACTTCGGTGAGTTCGATCGTACTATAGCTAGATCACAGCCACTATGATCGTACTATAGTTAGATCACAGCCACTATGATCGTACTATAGTTAGATCACAGCCACTATGATCGTACTATAGTTAGATCACAGCCACTATGATCGTACTATAGTTAGATCACAGCCACTATGATCGTACTATAGTTAGATCACAGCCACTATGATCGTACTATAGTTAGATCACAGCCACTATGATCGTACTATAGTTAGATCACAGCCACTATGATCGTTTTTTTTTTTTTTTTTTTTGTCAAATCTAGTTTATGTCGACCTCAATCATTTGTCTTGAAATCCATTCTGACAGTTTCGCTGATTTTGATTTCCTCTGTTTTTTTTTTTTTTTTTTATATTTGTTTTATTTTTCAGAGATTTATCATAAGTAAATGTTTACAACACATGCTCACTTACATTCCTACTCACATACATAATTCTTCAACATTAACAGTACATTAACATCAACATCATGGTATATCGCAATATCCTTATCTTCGAACATCCTCATCATCATCTTTTTCATCATCATCATCCCTATCATCATCATCATCATCATCATCATCATCATCAGAAATATAATCATTCCATCATCATCCTCATCATAATCATCATCAAAAATACAATAATCTTCATCATCATCATCATCATCATCATCATCATCATCATCATCATCATCCAAAATATAATCAGTCCATCATCATCATCATCATCATCATCCTCCTCATCATCATCATAATCATCATAATCAGCATCATCATCATCAAACATATCATCATCATCATCATCATCATCATCACATCTTACAATCATCCCCATCGTCAACCATTACCATCATCATGAAATAAATCATCATCATCATAGCATCACAATATCATCATCATCTTTATACCACCATATAATTACCACCATGACATCATAACCATTATCACCACCGTCATACAACACCATCATCATAACATTGATGTGATATCATCGTCATCCTCGTCAACATGCAATCACGATCTTCATCATAAAAATTACAATCTTTCTTATCATCATCTCTACAACATCATCATAACATCACCATGACATCATCATCATCATACCATCGAGGACATTCTCATCATCCTCATTATCATCATGACATTGCTACAAGTATCACTCATAATCACACTCTTACACTCATAGACTCACACACACACCCAACTGTAAAACATGTAGATTGACATACCACACACACACACACACACAGGAGAGAGAGAGAGAGAGAGAGAGAGAGAGAGGCATAGAAAGACAGACATAGAGATTAGAGAGACAGACAGACACTGGGCTAGAGATGATATTGCATTATATTTTTTTTAAAAAAGATATCAGTTACATATGTACAGGATCTGATGGGAACATTTAATCTTAAATTCCAAAAACAAATAAATATTAGATAATCTAATCATATATGTAATCCAGGTTCTTGATAAGACAAAGAGAATAACATTACATAATTGTATTTAGAAACTGGCTATTTCTAATAGCTTTTTCCATTTTCTCCAATCACTTTCATGTTTCTGTTGCGCATGCTCTCCTTGGCTGTTAGCAATGTATTTTTGACATATGTAGTAATCTTTGATATTATTGATAAGAGCAACAGGATTTAAAATTTTATGTAGACATCTTGTTTTGTATATATAAAATTTAATCAGAATTAGAATAACATTATCTATCTTGTTACCAATAACATTCTCATTATTTACGAATAAGCCAAAAATAAAACTTTTTTTATTAAATGAGAATGGGATAAAGAGGGCATCTAGAAGTGTTTCTACACTTTGCAAAAATCTTTGAGTTTCCTGACATTCCCATATAACATGAACTATTGTTTCTCTCTCTAAATTACAAAGCATACAAATTGGACTATTAGCTAAACCCGCTTTAAATAAGAATGTATTTGTTGTTAAAAAATAGTGTACTATCCTGTACTGGAACCATTGTAGTCTGGAGTTTCTTGTAACCCTAAAGGGAATGCTATAAATGTCGGCCCAGTTCAAATCAACATCTTCAAACAATTTATCCCATTTTTTTCTACCTGTAGAAATAAGTGATTTTTTTATCATAAGATTATACAAATCTTTACATCCTTTTGCTCTTTTCATGAAAAGAAGAATATTAGTAGGAATGGTCGGGTAAACTATAGGCTGTTTATCAAAGTCACAATTAGCTTTCTGTATAAATAATTTAATTGCAGAAATTACCCCTTGATATTGAAGAAAGTTTGTATTTACTCGGTAAGTCTCTGTGAATTCTTGAAATGAATAAAATGATAAAGAGTTAAGGTCCTTAACCAGGTCATTTACTATTGTTACCCCTTTATTGTACCAGGCCTTGTAAAAAATAGTCATTTTCCCAATAGTAAAATCCCTATTGTACCAAAGTGGCATTTTCAAGAAGACCTTCTCCTTTAATTTTCTTACCTGATCAGAATCATTAAATCTTAGCCATGCTTTAAACACATCCTTCCAAAATTTGTTTTTACAATTATTATGACAGTCCTGAATAAATGCATCCCCACATGTAGATAATTTATGTAAGTCAATGTAGGTATTAACAATGAGTTGCCACTTAGCTGATTTCTGATATAACCTTCTGATCCAGCCAAGTTTTAACGAGTCAATAAAATAACGTATATTGACCATTTTTAGACCCCCCTCACAATAATTCTGAGTTATAATATCTCTCTTAATTTTATCAACCTTACTATTCCACAAAAAGTTATAGAGAATGGAGTTAAGGTTTTGCAAAAAGTGTTCATCAGGGTTTGGTATGGATATAAAAAGATTATTTAATTGTGATAATAGCAGAGATTTTATTAGAACTATTCTACCAATAGGTGTTAGTGATCTTCTACTCCAAGTCTTTAGAAGCGTTTTTAGTTTAATTAATTTTTTGTCAAAGTTTAATTTTGGAATTTCATGTAGATTCACACTAAAATCTATCCCTAGTAGTGTAAATTTAGACCTTCCCCATTGCAAATTTAATTCAGGTAGAAAAGTGTCATTACTGTAAATTTTACTTCCTATCCAGACCACCTGAGTTTTATCAACATTAAGTTTCAGTCCAGATATTTTTGAAAAGGTATTCAGCTCGACAATAGATTCTTTCAGTGATAATTCGGATCCATCAAGTATAAGAGTGGTGTCATCAGCATACTGTGAAATGAGTATAGGAAAATTATTCACATCTATACCCTTTATCTTGTCATTATTTCTAAATCGAATTCCTAATATCTCAACACACAGAATAAATATGTATGGAGCGATTGGATCGCCTTGGCGACAACCTCTTTTAATATCTAGAAAAGATGATAAGTTACCCCCCTGATTTATAGTTGCTGAGACATTAGTATGCAGTAATTTAACCCAATTTCTAATATCAGGACCAAAATTAAAATAATTAAAAACTTCATCAACAAATTTCCAAGAAACTGAATCAAAGGCTTTCTCAAAATCTAACATTAATAACATTCCTGGAATAAATTTATCTTCAGCAAACTGCATTATATCATAGACAAGTCTGGTATTCTCCCCAATATAGCGACCCGAAAGAAACCCTGTTTGATCTTCACAAATTAATTTATTTAGCACTGTTTTAATCCTTCCTGCTATACATCCTGATGCTATCTTATATACTATGTTCAGTAATGTTATTGGTCTCCAATTTTTTAAGAATTGTCTAGATTTATCTCCCTTGGGGATGCAAGTAATGACACCTTGTCTTTGAGTTACAGACAGCATACCTTTTCTATATCCAAAATTAATAGACCTAACGATAAACCCCCCCAGCTGTTTCCAAAAACATTTAAAAAATTCCACTGTATAACCATCTGTTCCAGGACTTTTATTATTTTTCATGTTTTTCAAAGTATTAGCTGCCTCTTCTATAGTGATTAGCCCTTCTAAGTTTTCTGCCTCATTATTATCTTATTTAGGAACATCAAACTTACCTAAAAATTCAGTTAAATCAACATCTTCTACCTCAGAACTATTATCATATAATTTTTCATAAAAAGAGCGAATCTCCTCAAGAATATCATCTTGCTTTGTTATAACAACATTACCTTCTTTCTCAATCTTTGGTATTAATTTAGAGATAAAATTCCTATTTTCTAAACTGAAAAAATATTTGCTTGGCTTTTCTCCTTCTTCCTGCCATCTTGCCCTCGATCTTATCATACTACCTTTAATCTTATCCTCTCTAATATTTTCTAATTCCTTTTTCTTGCCTTCTAATTCCTCAATATCTACCTGATATTGTTCTTCCATGCATCGTATTGTTTCCTTAAGAATATCTTCATTTCTATTTAGTGTTTTCTTTCTATGGGATGAATATGATATACTTTTCCCCCTTATTTCCATCAATACTGTTTCAAGAAATAGCTGATCATCAATAACAAATTCAATGTCCAAGTCTGAAATATTTTCTATAGCATTTAAGTTGTAAACAGGAAGACAGTACTGGGTTTTTGTTTCTAAGATAACTTTCTTAACCAAATTAAGATATTCTTCATCATATAATAGAGACGAGTTAAATTTCCATAGTCCCTTGCCCCGTTTAAATTCATTAAATTTTAAATTTAGTATAGGAAACGAATGGTCAGACCTGTACCCGGGTTCAATACCTGAGCTAATTACACTAGATAATAAATTGTCTGATATAAGAAAAAAATCCAATCTAGCCTGTTTCAATGGGTTCTTTTTTCTCCAGGTATATCGTCTAATATCTGGGTGAAGTTCCCTATAAATATCAACTAAATAATGACTATTAATAACATCCATAACTTTTTCTCTGGCTTTCTGATTATTGACATTTTTATAGCTCCTGTCATAGTCTAAATCAGGATTTAAAACTAGATTAAAATCACCGCATACAATGACCTTGTCATTGCCAAAATCATCAATAGTGTTAACTAAATTGTCATAAAAGCTTGGTGTGTCTGTGTTGGGACCATATATTGTAATTAGAGTAATTTTGATTCTTCTACCAAAATATCAAGAGCTAAAAAATTCCCCGTTGAGTCTTTCTTTTCTTTATTTACCTTGGCATCAAAATTATTATTTATTAAAATAGCCACCCCTCTGGAATTGGATTTGAAAGAGTTGAAATAAATATCGAAACCCCACTCATTTCTAATAAAATCTTGTTTTCCCTCAGTGAAGTGCGTATCCTGCAAACAGTAAATACAATGCCCCTTAGATTTCAGGTACGAGAAAACGTCTTTTCTTTTAGTTATGTCCCCAAGACCCTGACAATTAGCAGATAAAATAGAAACACCCTCCATCATGTTACATGCCCAACTAACCGTAACGACAATGCATTTTCTAGCCCAGCCATAGAGAAAAGGAGTGAAAATAGAAAGAGAAATAGAGAAAGAGATTTATAAAACATGTCAATATGGTCAGAATCAAGTGCAACTGTCTACTCACGCACACATACATGTATATTTCTCGTAGTAGTCAACGTTAACCCACCATGCTGGCGGCCGGCGGAAATAAAATGTAAACCGGATGTAGTATACTAATATTAGATACAAATGTAGATATATTTTCCGGAATTTATTTAATTTAAAAATAAATAGGATTTATTTCCGGAATGCCCAAAACTCAGACAATATTATACTGGAACTACATATTACTCAATTTACATACGAACTATAAGTAAATCATAAATACGCAACCAGAACATCATCGTCAGTAAAAGGAAAAACAACGTCGTCTTCATAATAAGTATTATGAAACTAATATATGATATATAATATAGATATGAACACATTAACAAGAAAATGAAAGTAACTTACCGGTTTAATTTACATGTACATTTCCATTAATCCACTAAGAAAAAGATCGATAAACCAGAGAAAGTCCATCCCTGGCAGTACTGTCACGTACCTTAGTCCGCTATCGATCACTTAATAATAATAAAAACACTAAAACACGTATTTTCACATATATCCAGATATAAGACACAGAATCAAAAATTTCCAATCCTGAAGTTACTGTCCTTTGCTAAGTACTGGTCCGTCAATTCAGTGTCATATCGCAGTCTGCGCTTCTTGTCGTCCACCAACACCGCAAAAAGTTTCCCATCCACACTATACGAATGTTTGACACTTTTGAGTTTGTAGGCCTGTTTCAGAATGTCTTGGTTCCTTTTGGTCAGATCCTCGAAAACAATAAGTTTCGAACCTCTCAACTTCCGGCGATTGTTAAGGATTTCAGCCTTTTTTCTCCTGTGCGTAAATTTGCAAATAACTGTACGCGGCTTGTCACTGCTGAAACGTCCTAAGCGATGGGCAATATCAATGTCCTTTTCATCTATGTCGACCTTGAGAGCGTCTCGCACAAATGTCACAACTTTACGCACACATTCCTCAACTGATTCTCGTTCGGTGTTATCGTGTAGACCAACAATCCTGATAGAATTTTTCCTTCCTTGTTGCTCTAGATCGTTAAGTTTATAATCCAGCGAGGCGTTAAAATTCTCTGACTCTCTCATTCGATCCTCTAGCTGTTCCACTTTTTCCTTCAAGGACTCGTTGTCTTTCTCCAAATCAAAAATTCTTCCTTCTAGCTGTTCAACGAGAACCCGGTTCTCTTCTCTAATGTCTTCTCTAAGTCTCTCCAACTTTCTATCCATCATCTTGTCCATATCTGTTTTCGTCACTAGTGCTGATATCATATCAAAAAGGACATCAACCCTGTCCTTCTCTGATGGTTCACTCAGAATATCCAGAGGTCTACTTTTGGTACCCGTCTTCCCGCTACCTACACTGGTTCTCGGTCCCGGCATGATTATCGAGTGCAAAAATTAGTTTCCAAATTAGAATTACAGGTTTTACCTGTACAGGTGAGGTACACGTATATACACACTGGGCGCGCGTAAACAGTTGTCAGCACAGGTGGTCAGTCCATTGTTCTCAGTGTGGTTTTCTTAACCTCAAAATCATCAAAAGTTCCAAAATCTGTCCAGAAAAATTCTTGTAGAATATACTACTCCATCATTCCAACTTCTCATATACCAAAAATCAAACTTTGTAGTAAAACCGAAAATGGATAATTTTTAGAAATTATGCGGAGCCAAGAATCACACCACTGACCATGTCTGCATGACCTTGACCTCCAAAGGATCGTACTATAGTTAGATCACAGCCACTATGGTCGTACTATAGTTAGATCACAGCCACTATGATCGTACTATAGTTAGATCACAGCCACTTTGGTTGACGATCGAAGTCGCCAAAGAAGGCTGAAGCCACACGTTCGTTTCAGTAAAAGTAAATTCGTCCTACAAAATGGATGATAATGTTATTTTTTATTTATACCTTCACCGAAGTGCAGAATAGATAGAACATGGTGAATAATGAGACCATTTAGTCGACTTGCTAAAGAGTTGTGTTTAGATTTTTTTCAAAGATTTAATCTTAAAACTCATTCGTGCTTCTGACTTCAATCAAGTGACGCTTGCTTTCAATTACATTTGCAATTGATTTGCGTTCTCAGTGATGACAAAAATCAAACGTGAAAAGTAGTAAATTCTTTCTCAGTAACTTTTGGAGGAAGTTGGATGTTCCATTGACCGTTGATGCGAATACATTCATTGCAGTTGAAATGTTTCAATAAAATTGTAAAACGCGGTCGGTTCAATTGTACGCTAGGGTACGTTTATGATTGTGCCTGTCAGATATAAATTGTTTTGATTGAATCATAACTTCCACTTTCTTGGATGTTACGTAATATATAGATCTATAACTGTTGATATCAAAGGTTTTAGCATTCAGTATTAATTATTTCAAACTAATTTCTTCGCTGAAATATGACTCCGAGATAACAGCATATAGCAGTAGAAACGGTAGTTCTAATAGGCTATCGCTCTTGGTCGTTTATTCGGAATCCTTCAGGCCTAGCTAATAAAAGTAAAGAATCCACAATACACCAACCAATGTCTTCTATACAGAATAAATAGTCTTTATGACTATATCCCAAATTCACTTATAGGTGGTAGATTGACACCTAACTAGACAGAACTTATTTTATAGATTTGAGATTGACACCTTACTAGGCAGAACATATTTTATAGATTTGGAGTTGACATCTACCTAGGCAGAACTTATTTTATAGATGTGGAGTTGACATCTAACTAGGCAGAACTTATTTTATAGATGTGGAGTTGACATCTAACTAGGCAGAACTTATTTTATAGATGTGGGGATTGACATCTAACTAGGCAGAACTTATTTTATAGATGTGGGGATTGACATCTAACTAGGCAGAACTTATTTTATAGATGTGAGATTGACACCTAACTAGGCAGAACTTATTTTATAGATGTGAGATTGACATCTAACTAGACAGAACTTATTTTATAGATGTGAGATTGACACCTTACTAGGCAGAACTTATTTTATACATGTGAGATTGACACCTTACTAGGCAGAACTTATTTTATACATGTGAGATTGACACCTAACTAGGCAGAACATATTTTATAGATGTGAGATTGACACCTTACTAGGCAGAACTTATTTTATACATGTGAGATTGACACCTTACTAGGCAGAACTTATTTTATAGTTGTGAGATTGACACCTAACTAGGCAGAACATATTTTATAGATGTGAGATTGACACCTTACTAGGCAGAACATATTTTATACATGTGAGATTGACACCTAACTAGGCAGAACATATTTCATAGTTGTGAGATTGACACCTTACTAGGCAGAACTTATTTTATACATGTGAGATTGACACCTTACTAGGCAGAACTTATTTTATACATGTGAGATTGACACCTTACTAGGCAGAACTTATTTTATACATGTGAGATTGACACCTAACTAGGCAGAACATATTTCATAGTTGTGAGATTGACACCTTACTAGGCAGAACTTATTTTATACAAGTGAGATTGACATCTAACTAGGCAGAACTTATTTTATACATGTGAGATTGACACCTAGTAGGCAGAACATATTTTATAGATGTGAGATTGACACCTAACTAGGCAGAACATATTTTATAGTTGTGAGATTGACACCTTACTAGGCAGAACATATTTTATAGATGTGGGGATTGACACCTTACTAGGCAGAACATATTTTATAGATGTGAGATTGACACCTAACTAGGCAGAACATATTTTATAGTTGTGAGATTGACACCTTACTAGGCAGAACTTCTTTTATAGATGTGGGGATTGACATCTAACTAGGCAGAACTTATTTTATAGTTGTGAGATTGACACCTAACTAGGCAGAACATATTTTATAGTTGTGAGATTGACACCTTACTAGGCAGAACTTCTTTTATAGATGTGAGATTGACATCTAACTAGGCAGAACTTATTTTATAGATGTGATATTGACACCTAACTAGGCAGAACTTCTTTTATAGATGTGAGATTGACATCTAACTAGGCAGAACTTATTTTATAGATGTGATATTGACACCTAACTAGGCAGAACTTATATTATAGATGTGGGGATTGACATCTAACTAGGCAGAACTTATTTTATAGATGTGAGATTGACACCTCACTAGGCAGAACATATTTTATTGTTGTGAGATTGACACCTAACTAGGCAGAACTTCTTTTATAGATGTGAGATTGACACCTCACTAGGCAGAACATATTTTATAGTTGTGAGATTGACACCTTACTAGGCAGAACTTACTTTATACATGTGAGATTGACACCTAACTAGGCAGAACTTATTTTATACATGTGAGATTGACACTTAACTAGGCAGAACATATTTATAGTTGTGAGATTGACACCTTACTAGGCAGAACTTATTTTATACATGTGAGATTGACACCTTACTAGGCAGAACTTATTTTATACATGTGAGATTGACACCTAACTAGGCAGAACTTATTTTATACATGTGAGATTGACATCTAACTAGGCAGAACTTCTTTTATAGATGTGGGGATTGACGGCTAACTAGGCAGAACTTATTTTATAGATGTGGGATTGACATCTAACTAGGCAGAACATATTTTATAGATGTGAGATTGACACCTAACTAGGCAGAACATATTTTATAGATGTGGGGATTGACAGCTAACTAGGCAGAACTTATTTTATAGATGTGGGATTGACATCTAACTAGGCAGAACATATTTTATAGATGTGAGATTGACACCTAACTAGGCAGAACTTATTTTATAGATGTGAGATTGACACCTCAATAGGCAGAACATATTTTATAGATGTGAGATTGACACCTAACTAGGCAGAACTTCTTTTATAGATGTGAGATTGACACCTAACTAGGCAGAACTTATTTTATAGATGTGAGATTGACACCTCACTAGGCAGAACATATTTTATAGATGTGAGATTGACACCTAACTAGGCAGAACTTCTTTTATAGATGTGAGATTGACACCTTACTAGGCAGAACAAATTTTATAGATGTGAGATTGACACCTTACTAGGCAGAACATATTTTATAGATGTGAGATTGACACCTAACTAGGCAGAACATATTTTATAGATGTGGAGTTGACATCTAACTAGGCAGAACTTATTTTATAGATGTGGGATTGACATCTTACTAGGCAGAACTTATTTTATAGATGTGGGATTGACACCTAACAAGGCAGAACTTATTTTATAGATGTGAGATTGACACCTAACTAGGCAGAACTTATTTTATAGATGTCAAATTGACATCTAACTAGACAGAACTTATTTTATAGATGTGGGATTGACATCTAACTAGGCAGAACTTATTTTATAGATGTGGGATTGACATCTAACTAGGCAGAACTTATTTTATAGATGTGAGATTGACACCTAACTAGGCAGAACATATTTTATAGATGTGGGGATTGACATCTAACTAGGTAGAACTTATTTTATAGATGTGAGATTGACACCTTACTAGGCAGAACATATTTTATAGTTGTGAGATTGACACCTTACTAGGCAGAACTTATTTTATACATGTGAGATTGACACCTAACTAGGCAGAACTTATTTTATAGATGTGAGATTGACATCTAACTAGGCAGAACTTATTTTATAGATGTGGGATTGACACCTAACTAGGCAGAACATATTTTATAGTTGTGAGATTGACACCTTACTAGGCAGAACATATTTTATAGATGTGGGGATTGACATCTAACTAGGCAGAACATATATTATAGATGTGAGATTGACATCTAACTAGGCAGAACTTATTTTATACATGTGAGATTGACACCTAACTATGCAGAACATATTTTATAGATGTGAGATTGACATCTAACTAGGCAGAACTTATTTTATAGATGTGAGATTGACATCTAACTAGGCAGAACTTATTTTATAGATGTGAGATTGACACCTTACTAGGCAGAACAAATTTTATAGATGTGGGGATTGACATCTAACTAGGCAGAACTTATTTTATAGATGTGAGATTGACACCTAACTAGGCAGAACAAATTTTATAGATGTGGGGATTGACATCTAACTAGGCAGAACTTATTTTATAGATGTGAGATTGACACCTAACTAGGCAGAACTTATTTTATAGATGTGAGATTGACACCTTACTAGGCAGAACAAATTTTATAGATGTGAGATTGACACCTAACTAGGCAGAACTTATTTTATAGATGTGAGATTGACACCTTACTAGGCAGAACAAATTTTATAGATGTGAAATTAACACCTAACTTATTTTATATATGGAATCATGAAAATGTTAACAGATCTATATCTGTGATAACATTAACCCTTAGACTGCCAACGTTTTTACGTCGCCAATTTGAAGAGTTTACAACCGCTCTGCCAATGATTATGACGTTATGCTAATTATGACGTCATCAATTTTTGACTTTGTACGATGCGTGGCGTTATAACAAGCTCCACAATACGTTGTAGGAAGGAGAATACTGTATGCAAACATTCATTGTGATTTCTTATAATGTCTCATCTCATGCATATATATAAGTAGTATGCAATCGATATGCGCATATTAATCATCGATGTTCTCGATATTCATACAAATTATTACAACTAAAATAACGCAAGGAGATTACAGACATTATCACGTACCATCCATTTAATCGTTTATAACAATGGTAAGAAGGTTCATAAGTGTGGACGTTGTTACAGTGGTGCTTATAGTATAGTTAATGTTACGTGGATAACATGACTTTGCATACAGAATGTGAGTATTTGTTCCAAGTAAAGGTAAAATAAAAAAGCGGGGTGTCACAACCAAATTCTAAATGGAATCTATTTTTCATGACATTATTATCGACAACATATATCTGGGGGTAGAGTCGAACAGTCGGCCTATGTAAACTGTCATCTGTAAAAAATGATAGAAGTACATGTAGTTTAAACCTGTGTACTGGGTTGTGACATACGCTTGAAGCATTAAAATGTAAAATCGCTCTTGCATATGTTATATGTAAGGTCGGGATTCTAAACGTGTATGATGGTTGGGAAAAATACGTGTATGCTGGTTTGGGCTATACACGTGTATGATAGTGTGGGGTTCATAAACGTGTATGATAGTGTTGGGCTATAAACGTGTATGATAGTTTGGAGTCATAAACGTGTATGATAGTGTGGGGTTCATAAACGTGTATGATAGTGTTTGGCTATAAACGTGTATGATAGTGTTTGGCTATAAACGTGTATGATAGTTTGGGGTCATAAACGTGTATGATAGTTTGGGGTCATAAACGTGTATGATAGTTTGAAGTCATAAACGTGTATGATAGTTTGAGGTCATAAACGTGTATGATAGTGTGGGGTTCATAAACGTGTATGATAGTGTGGGGTTCATAAACGTGTATGATAGTTTGAGGTCATAAACGTGTATGATAGTGTGGGGCTCATAAACGTGTATGATAGTTTGAGGTCATAAACGAGTATGATCATTTGAGGTCATAAACGAGTATGATAGTTTGGGGTCATAAACGTGTATGATAGTTTCGGGTCATAAACGTGTATGATAGTTTGGGGTCATAAACGTGTATGATCGTTTGAGGTCATAAACGAGTATGATAGTTTGGGGTTCATAAACGTGTATGATAGTTTGGGGTTCATAAACGTGTATGATAGTTTGAGGTTATACACGTGTATGATCGTTTGGGGGCATAAACGTGTGTCATAGTTTGGGGTTATAAAATTGATTGATATATTGGAATTCTGAGAAGGGATTTATCGAGATTTATACATATTGGAAAAAGAACACTAATTTGTCCATTTTTCAGCCGTGATTAGTACCCAAACGGTACCCGTATCATAGGCTACTGTAGGGAATTTGTTTTTATTTCTGCTAAAGCCCTTGTCACACTTGACCAGATTTGGCCTCCGAACGTGAAACGGATGACATTTTTTTTGGTATATCCGTTGATGTTCGTCAATATTCACTTTATATTCGGAACATTTGGTTCATGACAGGTGATGTGCGGTGCGTTCGTCTGCATCGGTTAGAAAGTTCCGTGACGAACAAGAATATTCGTTGGTTGTTCTGTGCATGTCCGTTTTGTCCTGATTATCTCCTGTAATTGTTTGCAATTCCTTCCTTGATTTGATGTTGGTGTTCGGGGTCATTTGTTGTCTAATCCGTAGAGGAAACTCGAACGCATACGTCACGCATTAACACCTAATGTTGACTTCACATATACGTTTTTTTTCTTACGAGTGCTAACGAATCGCGCAAATTCGTAAAAGTAAACGGATCCTAACGAGTTCGCCACTTTTAAGAGCGATTTAAGAGTTGTTACGAGTTATTGCGAGCTATTGTACGAGTTACTACGACGTCTTTATGACAAAATGCCACGATTTGTTACGAGTTCCAACGGATAAACACGAACAAGTTATGTGCTTTACGAGCTTTTTATGGATTATTACGGGTATATTACGGAATTTTACGATCCATAGAAGCTATGACGTGTTAGTCACAACCAGCTTACGTTTTGTTACGATTAGTTACAAGTTAGTTACGAGTATTTATTAGTCCTTGCGTATTTTTGTGTCAAAAATATTTTCTATGCAGCATCATTTGGCAATTGACCTTCAACATGGAATATGAGAGAAACGGATGGAATACAAAATATACGTGAAACCGCGCAAAAACGTCAATCGTAAAGTATACGTATATATTTGTAATGTACTCGTAACAATACGTAAAGCGCTCGTAATAATCCGTTAAGTCATCGTAACACGACCTGAATGAAAACATAAAGCACCTGTAATAATCGGTAAACAAATCGCAAATTAACCGTCAACAAATCGTAATACAAACTGTTATGAGTCATTTACGGAATTTTGCGAGCAGTTTACGGATTGTTACGTGTTATTGCGATACTTAAGGATTGTTACGACTAACTTACGTGAAAAAATAATCCTGAGACAATCGCTAGAAATTTTTTGAAATGTCAAAACTGTTGCCTCTCCTGTCCCGAATCCTTACGAGTGTGTGCACGTTAAGGCGAGCTATTTACGGATACCAGCGAGTTATTTACGGAAGCTTGCGAAAGAATACAGTTGGAGATCCGTAAAGACTCATAAGAAAATCATGTCCGTAAGGTGTTCGGTTTATCCGGAATACATCCTGTAATTGTCCTGCCTGACCGGTTCATGTTCGTCATTCATTCGAAGACATAAGGCTGGTTGAACTGTATCTGTGTGTTACATGTTCGTTATCGGTATATTTCAACCGGTCAATGGTCGGTGCAAGTACGTGAGCGGTATTTTTTTTATGGGATTGACAGCTTTGACACCAGATGACCAAAATTCCTATATGTTGATATTCGGAATCCCAATCCGGTTAAGTGTGACAGGGACTTAAATGATGTGCCCATTGCAACAAAATATACTGCATTGATCAATACCATACTGAGCTACAGTTACATGCAAACAAATATCCACTTTGATGTTACACTGTACATGGATTATGTTATGAGGACCAGAAATCAACATGTATATATTCTGAAAATTAACCCCTTTAAAATTCTCCGCAATTTCGTTGACGCACAGCGTTTTAACTCATTTTTCTGAGATGTTCACTTTGATGTCATCAGGTAGTCGTAAAATGGTCTCGTAAACAAAAGTATTAGATGTTAACACTGATAAATACATGTTCCTATTTTATAATACTGTCTAAGGAAAATGCTAAAATTATATTTCAAAGTAATTTTCTAACCATTTTTGACCGTGTACCTAACTGGGTAGCGTGCCAGTTATGGCCTATTTCTATTCTTTCGCTACAGTAGTTTACCTGCTTGTTTGATGATCAAACATTTCGGAAATATAAGCATGAAATACGCAATTGGCCCAGCGTCTCTCGGCGGCATGTTATTGAATCTTCGAACTTTGCGAAATGGTCTGCTAATTGGTAACTCTGAAGGGAACACATGCAGCAATATATTCGCCAGTGCTTCGTTTAGTGTGCGTTGGCAAAATGTATGACGTCATGTCAGCAATGACGTCATCGCCATGACGTCATGATGTCGTTAATTTCGGCAGGGACGTAGACTCACATATATACGTCCCTGATTTCGAAAGTTACTGATCAGTAATGTTTGTGGTGTTAAGTCCGTATTGGTGTTGTATTTTCATAATCATTGATCATTATTTAGCTACATCGGCCCAAATCGGCCTTTGGCAGTCAGGGACATATATGATCGGCCCAAATCGGCCTTTGGCAGTCAGGGTCATGTATGATCGGCCCAAATCGGCCCGTTGGCAGTGAGAGGGTTAAAGACCATTGAAATTAATAGTTACTTAATTTTGAAATTTCCTCTGTCTTGACATTATGTTGTATGGTGTTTTGAAATCTTGACAAGTACGGAGGTTTATTTGCCGACCGTTATTGACATTTTGAAACCAATATCAGAAAGGAATCGCTTTCAACAAACAGAAAGCAGTTTGTTGACGTCTCGTCAAAATATAAGATATTTCCTTTTTGCATTGATTGTCACTCTACTATTCGAATGACATTCAGTTACCCTATTGGCCGAATGTTGACGTCATCATTACCATGACGTCATAAATATTACGTAGGAGGCAATTGATCCTCCGCGGGGGATGGATGTTTGTTTCATTGGAAAAACATATAACCACGCAATGAATCATTTAAAGTTAGTGCTTGATCAAAAAAGTTTAATGCTATTTGTAGGAGATGACCCGTATTGAAGTGGTTGTAGTTTGCATTCATAGACAATATGATTGCCATCTGAAATTAGTGCAATACTTAATGAAATTGCCTTTTTACGTTGTGATTCCTTTTGTAAAACTGCAAATTGTGTGTATCAGTAATCGCCAGAGAACAGTTGTCCTATAAGACATGCTACGGACATGTACTAAGTTCTTGCGTACTTACCTTATCCAGTAAATATCTCCATTATATATCTCCCCATTATTTTCACCATATATATTCATATGTCAAGTCGCAGAGCGCCTCTTAAAAACATACACGACATTTTCTTTCGCGGTGTTCTGCGATTCCAAAAGTACATTTATAGGGTTTTTTTCTGCTCTTGTCATTTCTGAAGTCTAAAAACATGAAATATTCATGTCAAGGCATCATTTGCTGTCGTGCCTGTGGTACATGATCGTACGTAGACGTGTAACCTTATGTCCCTACTGTCCGTGTAACCTTATGTCCCTACTGTCCGTTGACCTTATGTCCCTACTCTCTGTGTAACCTAATGTCCCTACTGTCCATGTAACCTTATGTCCCTACTGTCTGTGTAACCTTATGTCCCTACTGTCTGTGTAACCTTATGTCCCTACTTTCTGTGTAACCTTATGTCCCTACTGTCTGTGTAACCTTATGTCCCTACTGTCCGTGTAACCTTATGTCCCTACTGTCTGTGTAACCTTATGTCCCTACTGTCCGTGTAACCTTATGTCCCTACTGTCTGTGTAACCTTATGTCCCTACTGTCCGTGTAACCTTATGTCCCTACTGTCCGTGTAACCTTATGTCCCTACTGTCTGTGTAACCTTATGTCCCTACTGTCCGTGTAACCTTATGTCCCTATTGTCTGTGTAACCTTATGTCCCTACTGTCCGTGTAACCTTATGTCCCTATTGTCTGTGTAACCTTATGTCCCTACTGTCCGTGTAACCTTATGTCCCTACTGTCTGTGTAACCTTATGTCCCTACTGTCTGTGTAACCTTATGTCCCTACTGTCCGTGTAACCTTATGTCCCTACTGTCTGTGTAACCTTATGTCTCTACTGTCCGTGTAACCTTATGTCCCTACTGTCCGTGTAACCTTATGTCCCTACTGTCCGTGTAACCTTATGTCCCTACTGTCCGTGTAACCTTATGTCCCTACTGTCTGTGTAACCTTATGTCCCTACTGTCCGTGTAACCTTATGTCCCTACCGTCCGTGTAACCTTATGTCCCTACTGTCCGTGTAACCTTATGTCCCTACTGTCCGTGTAACCTTATGTCCCTACTGTCCGTGTAACCTTATGTCCCTACCGTCCGTGTAACCTTATGTCCCTACTGTCCGTGTAACCTTATGTCCCTACTGTCCGTGTAACCTTATGTCCCTACTGTCCGTATAACCTTATGTCCCTACTGTCCGTGTAACCTTATGTCCCTACTGTCTGTGTAACCTTATGTCCCTACTGTCCGTGTAACCTTATGTCCCTACTGTCCGTGTAACCTTATGTCCCTACTGTTCATGTAACCTTATGTCCCATCTGTCCGTGTAACCTTATGTCCCTACTGTCCATGTAACCTTATGTCCCTACTGTCCGTGTAACCTTATGTCCCTACTGTCTGTGTAACCTTATGTCCCTACTGTCCGTGTATCCTTATGTCCCTACTGTCTGTGTAACCTTATGTCCCTACCGTCCGTATAACCTTATGTCCCTACTGTCCGTGTAACCTTATGTCCCTACTGTCCGTGTAACCTTATGTCTCTACTGTCTGTGTAACCTTATGTCCCTACCGTCTGTGTAACCTTATGTCCCTACTGTCCGTGTAACCTTATGTCCCTACTGTCCGTATAACCTTATGTCCCTACTGTCCGTGTAACCTTATGTCCCTACTGTCTGTGTAACCTTATGTCCCTTCTGTCCGTGTAACCTTATGTCCCTACTGTCTGTGTAACCTTATGTCCCTACTGTCCGTGTAACCTTATGTCCCTACTGTCCGTGTAACCTTATGTCCCTACCGTCTGTGTAACCTTATGTCCCTACTGTCCGTGTAACCTTATGTCCCTATTGTCCGTGTAACCTTATGTCCCTACTGTCCGTATAACCTTATGTCCCTACTGTCTGTGTAACCTTATGTCCCTACTGTCCGTGTAACCTTATGTCTCTACTGTCTGTGTAACCTTATGTCCCTACCGTCTGTGTAACCTTATGTCCCTACTGTCCGTGTAACCTTATGTCCCTACTGTCCGTATAACCTTATGTCCCTACTGTCCGTGTAACCTTATGTCCCTACTGTCTGTGTAACCTTATGTCCCTACTGTCCGTGTAACCTTATGTCCCTACTGTCTGTGTAACCTTATGTCCCTACTGTCCGTGTAACCTTATGTCCCTACTGTCCGTGTAACCTTATGTCCCTACCGTCTGTGTAACCTTATGTCCCTACTGTCCGTGTAACCTTATGTCCCTATTGTCCGTGTATCCTTGATGTCCCTTCTGTCTGTGTAACCTTATGTCCCTACTGTCTGTGTATCCTTATGTCCCTACTGTCCGTGACAAACGGTAGTTTTCCTTTTGTCTCATAGCTTGGCTCCTTAAATCTGTTATTTTGCGGGGTTTTCTGTTTTTGGTTCAAATTTATCGGTATCTTGATACAATATAGTATCACATTGATATCGGCGTATTTCTTTGCGTCTGCTCCGTGTAGACTTTGCCTCGGCGAACACAAAGACGAGCAAATGGGTGTATTTACTGCCAACCTCGATATAACACCCTCGTGTCCATTAGCCACCTTCGTTAACGTTGCTACCGAAATAGTCTAATGTCCTTTTCCCCTTATTACGTACAATGTCTTAATTCTTTTCGCTTAACAGTCAACCCTCTATAACATCAATATTTCTCTCGACTTATAATGACAGTATAACGAGGTTTTATGTATTCTTTTCCTTGTTCGGTTTATATTTATCTATTTAACATAATGACATAAGTTATATGTATTTATGCTAATGAATTAACTGAATAAAGAACTTCTTATATCCAGTCAAGGGTTTTGAATAATGCAAATATATATATATAGTATTTCCATTCACGAAACGAGTCGAAGTGTCAGTAAATTATAATTTGATAGAACTCTACGACTAGAAAAAGCGTAATTAAAGAGGATATTTTTTCTATGATGATTTGAATATGAAGCCATTCATTTTTTTGGTGCAGAATAGAGAAAATCCAAATCAGGAGATTTCGAAGCCAATGGCGCTGACACTACGAACTTGCGTCTGTCGGCAACATGACATGTACATTGTATGTACAACCATACAAATTTGAATGAGAACGATAAAGGGGCTATTTATAACAACAAGAGGTTTAATGTTTTACGGAGTATGGTTTATTTATAACCCGAGTTGTTGACGTTCGAAATGTCAGGAAAAGGTGGTATGTCCTTTACCAGATCAAATGTACCAATAAAACTGCTACATCGACGAAATTGCGATTCGCCATGGTTTCTGTAGGCGTCACCTCATAATATAACTGCTGAACTTATACGTAATACCTATCACTGGTCAAGACACTTAACGGACATGGTAGGGGATCGAGTGGTGAAGACATTTAACGGACATGGTAGGGGATTGAGTGGTGACTTAACGGACATGGTAGGGGATTGAGTGGTGAAGACATTTCACGGACATGGTAGGGGATTGAGTGGTGAAGACACTTAACGGACATGGTAGGGGATTGAGTGGTGAAGACACTTCACGGACATGGTAGGGGATTGAGTGGTGACTTAACGGACATGGTAGGGGCTTGAGTGGTGAAGACACTTAACGGACATGGTAGGGGATTGAGTGGTGACTTAACGGACATGGTAGGGGATTGAGTGGTGAAGACACTTAACGGACATGGTAGGGGATTGAGTGGTGAAGACACTTAACGGACATGGTAGGGGATTGAGTGGTGAAGACACTTCACGGACATGGTAGGGGATCGAGTGGTGAAGACATTTAACGGACATGGTAGGGGATTGAGTGGTGACTTAACGGACATGGTAGGGGATTGAGTGGTGAAGACATTTCACGGACATGGTAGGGGATTGAGTGGTGAAGACACTTAACGGACATGGTAGGGGATTGAGTGGTGAAGACATTTAACGGACATGGTAGGGGATTGAGTGGTGAAGACACTTAACGGACATGGTGGGGGATTGAGTGGTGAAGACACTTAACGGAAATAGTAGGGGATTGAGTGGTCAAGACACTTAACGGACATGGTAGGGGATTGAGTGGTCAAGACACTTAACGGACATGGTAGGGGATTGAGTGGTGAAGACACTTAACGGACATGGTAGGGGATCGAGTGGTGAAGACATTTAACGGACATGGTAGGGGATTGAGTGGTGAAGACATTTAACGGACATGGTAGGGGATTGAGTGGTCAAGACACTTAACGGACATGGTAGGGGATTGAGTGGTGAAGACACTTAACGGACATGGTAGGGGATTGAGTGGTGAAGACACTTAACGGACATGGAAGGGGATTGAGTGGTGAAGACATTTAACGGACATGGTAGGGGATTGAGTGGTGAAGACATTTAACGGACATGGTAGGGGATTGAGTGGTGAAGACATTTAACGGACATGGTAGGGGCTTGAGTGGTGACTTAACGGACATGGTAGGGGATTGAGTGGTGAAGACATTTAACGGACATGGTAGGGGATTGAGTGGTGACTTAACGGACATGGTAGGGGATTGAGTGGTGAAGACATTTAACGGACATGGTAGGGGATTGAGTGGTGAAGACATTTAACGGACATGGTAGGGGATTGAGTGGTGAAGACACTTAACGGACATGGTAGGGGATTGAGTGGTGAAGACATTTAACGGACATGGTAGGGGATTGAGTAGTGAAGACAATTAAAGGACATGATATGGGCTTGAGTGGTGAAGACACTTAACGGACATGGTAGGGGATTGAGTGGTGAACACACTTAACGGACATTGTAGGGGATTGAGTGGTGAACACACTTAACGGACATGGTAGGGGATTGAGTGGTGAACACACTTAACGGACATGGTAGGGGATTGAGTAGTGAAGACAATTAAAGGACATGGTAGGGGATCGAGTGGTGAAGACACTTAACGGACATGGTAGGGGATTGAGTGGTGAAGACACGTAACGGACATGGTAGGGGATTGAGTGGTGAAGACACTTAACGGACATGGTACGGGATTGAGTGGTGACTTAACGGACATGGTAGGGGATTGAGTGGTGAAGACACTTAACGGACATGGTAGGGGATCGAGTGGTGAAGACACTTAACGGATATGGTAGGGGATCGAGTGGGGAAGACACTTAACGGACATGGTAGGGGCTTGAGCAATCCATTTTGTCTCATACGATAACACCCATTCAAATGATTGTTCCGAGGAAAGATCAAATCTATCCGAAAGCCCTCTGTCTTTATTACCAGGAAAAAACGATGACACCACGGCGTCTCAAAAACGCTTTCACTTAATGTCCGTTCGAGAACTACTTTGGCGGCACTACATTGGTATCTAACGATGAAGATATATAGATATACACAGTTTTTATCGACTGTTCGGAAATCCTTTGCTTTTAAGGTAAATGTCAATGCATGATATGTGGTTGTAGTTAAACCGTTTTTCACTGATAAGTAAGTACTGATTGTGACGGATGTGTGAAGTTCCTGTCATTACCTTCACGGTTATGTTTTGATAATTATGATGGTGGTCCTGGAGGAATATTGGCGTTCTGATAAGGGTTGATCAATCTTTCAGATTTAGGTTTAATGCTGTACCCTTCTCTTCAAGCGATTCATAGCGGAAGTGATAGGTGACGGAGCAGTTATATTGTCTCTTTTGTTCATGACACTCTGTCATATATAATGATTTGTCTTCTAAACGAATCCAACTTTAGTTGTAATTTGTTTCCATTACGAGAACGCAAATGCTACGCCGGAATCTGAAATTGAGCTTACCACATGTGATTACCTCTAGCGATTGTGCTCCATCGGCTCAATTTACATATATATATATATTCGGATTTGTTTAACTGTTCATGCAGTTGTTTTTTAAAAAGAAATACTAACTTGATTTTGTACGAAGCATTTATATGAGTGAAGACATGCGAACGGCGTTTGACCTTTACTGTTTAACCCTAGTTTCATTTGTGGACTATTTCTCTTGTATTTGTGATCCTATTTTACAAGTGATTCGCTCAATTATTCCGGTATCGCATTACAACCAATTGATTGATTTAATCTTATTTAAGTACATATATTTATAACCAGATTCCGCGAGTCAGGTTATATTTCCATTAACTGAAATATCAATTTCCCGCGCAATTATCGGTCGTCTGCAAATATTTGCTGATAAATAACACTTGTCGTCTGCCACCGTTGTGCGTCATTTACACAACTCTGATTTCCGAAACCATTAAAATATCAAAATAAACATCGGTATCACAACCATCCATAACCGGATAGATTTTGTTCTGTAATGTAGCGGAAACGGACTCTGTTTTTGAAAGCTGTTAACATATTTCGCTCTGAAATATCGTTTGCAAATTTATATGATGTTGGTTGGATTGGAAAGTTGATCAGTTTAGTTTCATTTAATGTCGTGTCGGCTGTTTGTTTTACTTAAAACTATCATTTGTTTGGAATATAATACAGATACAATAACGAATTCAATTTAGCTGACTGCTATCCTCTTTTTGGCAGCAAAATGGATTCTTTGTTACATATTATATGCTAATGTGCATCATATGGACAAACCGTTTATCAATTTTCATTTGTTTTGTTCACACCTTCAGTAAACAACTATTTGTTTGCTATCATATTTTCTATAAAAGAGCATTAGGGTCATGCAATGAAAAACGAAAAATATATGTTTATTCGTGTACAAATAACTAAAAAAATTCCAAGATACATGTAATAGCTCAATGTTTCATTTCATTTCAAACATTTTATTGACATACATCAATGGGATTAGACAGCAGGCTAATAGCCTTTATAAGTCTTCTCCCTGAAATCTTTCAATTTAATAACTCTTAATTTCAAAATAATTACTCAAATTTCCAATACAAGTTTATAATTCGAAATTTTAACTTATCACTTAACACTATAAAAAACTGTGTATTTTCTAATTGAATCTCATGCTCTTCCGTAACTTTCTGATTAATCATTAAATTTTACGTTAATTTGTAAACACCATAGTACTACAGCCAATGGTCAATTAATGTTTAATTGTTTAAATCAAAATTATCTTTAAAAGGAAATCCAAACGGGGGTTCATTATTAGTTTGCTTCATAATAACGTTTTCTGAACGCAGTTAACAGTAGATATAAGAATTTGCGTTGTATTATGACGGAGTGACGTCATTAATTTTCTGGAACAAAAAATCAATCAACATTCCCGCTTTTGTTTAATCCGTATTTTGTATCCTCACTTGAAATTGATTTGTCAGTTTCTACATGCACCGTGTCACTTTTACCGCTCCGACAGATTCTGTAGAGTACCCATAAAATGATTTTCATTTACGTCATCGCAATTTCCGGTTGGACAACCTTGTGTAGCGGCACAAGCGCGCGCTAGCAGCACCAGTGTTCTCGATCAGATTGTTCGCAAACAGCTGTTGACGTGAATAAGAGTATGTTTGGAGAATTTTATTGACAACTTTGAGTGTAGCCTTACACTACATTTCTGCTGGTTCAGGACCATTTCCGATATATTCGACACTTAAATTCCATCTCGGTGATGGCGTTTAGGCGTAACGTTTAATGACAAGGGGTTTAATAGTTCCGATTAATCACCGGCATGTAATAAACCCGTCAACAAACAGTCCACTTATCTGTGAAATTACTGTCTGCCTTGATCGATCATTGCACTTGTGTAACAAGTTACCAGTCGTGATAAGTCCTTGTCTGCATCATGGTATCTCATAAACCTAGACCCTCAATGTTTATAATTTGGAATGAATCCGGATTTTTCACTCGTGTGTCCCGGAACTTTGATTGGATGTGTTAGTTTTCCCTTATTTTGTATACCTTTAACAGAAAATTGATATCTATTTAAAGTCAGAACACTCTATCATTTTGATATAATATTTCCTATGTGGTGTTGAATATTCCCATGGTATAAAATATTCATATATGAGAGGTCGTTCTTGTGTTTATATGTACAGATATATACCAAGGTATCAACGATACGTAACATGAAATAAAAATCGATACACAAGGAGCAAAATGTGAACAAATGAAAATTGATAAAATACTATAGAATGCAATTCGAGGTTAAAAAATTAAATTTTGTGTGGCCAGATTGCCTTTCCACGTGGTTTGAACGTGATAATGGCTTGAATGTAACCAAGATTTACATGGCGGGGTCGTCGATGAAGCAGAGGACACTTTCTCTTCCGGAAAATCTTGTCTCATTCTCTTTATCATTTTCAATAGTCTAAGTGTAAATCTTTCCTTTGCTCATATTTTGCTCCCGGTTTAATCGATTTTGAGTTCGGATTATGGCTTTGTTGACGCTTGGGGTTCTCTTACTATTTTATTATTGTTTATATTTACGTGCCTTTTATCCGTACTCGGATGCAGCATCGCACTTTTAACCCAAACATGTCACCTTTCTCCAAAACTCTGGATTCCAGCAAGGTTCATAAAATTTTGATATTCAACACATGCCAAGTTTTTCATCCCTAACTTTTAACAAGGCATTTTTGTAAAGAATAGCTTTTCTACACCTAAATCAATATTATGCGACCACTAGAGATGTGTGTTAAATCTTGATTTTTAAATTTAAATCGCGCTTCCATTAAAACATTAATATTCTATCATAGAAAATTTATCTTATTACCTTTGATAGTTTTGTCGCTTCATCAGTTATTTGAAAAATATACACTATTGTCAATATTTTCGTCGCTTGATAAGGCATATGTATAGACTACACATATTGATTTTTTAAATAAGAAATTGGCATTTTGAATTGCACAACCTTCCTTTGAAGGAATTTAAAGGCCCAATAAACGTAACTTCAGGAAATTTTTCGAGATTCTGAAAAATTATGAAAAAAATCCAATTGATAACCATGCAAAAATAAGCCCAAAACGGTAATTAACAAGAAACACTTGACAAAATGATCCAAAGAATTCAGGTGTGGCCCACTTCAACCACAAGCCGAAGGGAGGAGACAGTTTCGAAATCGACACGTGTTTAGAAATTCCGAGTTTCAACTGCTGCTGTACCGGTAACTGCGTGAGAATTCATTTTTAATATTGCTGATATCAGTTAATCTTAACTAAATCTATAAATATAATAAGTTATTAGGCTTGATTTTTGCTTCAGGTTTTGCCGGAAGTTACGTATATTGGTCCTTTAACCCATTTGTAAAATATAATAGACATGTAACTAACAAAATATAGCTAACACAATGTACATTATTACATTAATATAACATCATGTACATTATTACATTAATATAACATCATGTACATTATTACATTAATATAACATCATGTACATTATTACATTAATATAACATCATGTACATTATTACATTAATATAACATCATGTACATTATTACATTAATATAACATCATGTACATTATTACATTAATATAAGATCATGTAATATAGCTAACACAATGTACATTATTACATTAATATAACACAATGTACATTATTACATTAATATAACACAATGTACATTATTACATTAATATAACACAATGTACATTATTACATTAATATAACACAATGTACATTATTACATTAATATAACACAATGTACATTATTACATTGATATAACACAATGTACATTATTACATTAATATAACACAATGTACATTATTACATTAATATAACACAATGTACATTATTACATTGATATAACACAATGTACATTATTACATTAATATAACACAATGTAATATAGCTAACACAATGTACATTATTACATTAATATAACATCATGTAATATAGCTAACACAATGTACATTATTACATTAATATAACACAATGTACATTATTACATTGATATAACATCATGTAATATAGCTAACACAATGTACATTATTACATTAATATAACACAATGTACATTATTACATTAATATAACACAATGTACATTATTACATTAATATAACACCATGTAATATAGCTAACACAATGTACATTAATACATTAATATAACATCATGTAATATAGCTAACACAATGTACATTATTACATTAATATAACACAATGTACATTATTACATTAATATAACACCATGTAATATAGCTAACACAATGTACATTATTACATTAATATAACACCATGTAATATAGCTAACACAATGTACATTATTACATTAATATAACACCATGTAATATAGCTAACACAATGTACATTATTACATTAATATAACATCATGTAATATAGCTAACACAATGTACATTATTACATTAATATAACACCATGTAATATAGCTAACACAATGTACAGTATTACATTGATATAACATCATGTAATATAGCTAACACAATGTACATTATTACATTGATATAACATCATGTAATATAGCTAACACAATGTACATTATTACATTAATATAACATCATGTAATATAGCTAACACAATGTACATTATTACATTAATATAACACAATGTACATTATTACATTAATATAACATCATGTAATATAGCTAACACAATGTACATTATTACATTAATATAACACAATGTACATTATTACATTAATATAACATCATGTAATATAGCTAACACAATGTACATTATTACATTAATATAACACAATGTACATTATTACATTAATATAACATCATGTAATATAGCTAACACAATGTACATTATTACATTAATATAACACAATGTACATTATTACATTAATATAACATCATGTAATATAGCTAACACAATGTACATTATTACATTAATATAACACAATGTACATTATTACATTAATATAACATCATGTAATATAGCTAACACAATGTACATTATTACATTAATATAACATCATGTAATATAGCTAACACAATGTACATTATTACATTAATATAACACCATGTAATATAGCTAACACAATGTACATTATTACATTAATATAACACCATGCAATATAGCTAACACAATGTACATTATTACATTAATATAACACCATGTAATATAGCTAACACAATGTACATTATTACATTAATATAACACCATGTAATATAGCTAACACAATGTACATTATTACATTAATATAACACCATGTAATATAGCTAACACAATGTACATTATTACATTAATATAACACCATGTAATATAGCTAACACAATGTACAGTATTACATTGATATAACATCATGTAATATAGCTAACACAATGTACATTATTACATTGATATAACATCATGTAATATAGCTAACACAATGTACATTATTACATTAATATAACATCATGTAATATAGCTAACACAATGTACATTATTACATTAATATAACATCATGTAATATAGCTAACACAATGTACATTATTACATTAATATAACACCATGTAATATAGCTAACACAATGTACATTATTACATTAATATAACATCATGTAATATAGCTAACACAATGTACATTATTACATTAATATAACATCATGTAATATAGCTAACACAATGTACATTATTACATTAATATAACACAATGTACATTATTACATTAATATAACATCAAAGAATATATTTTTTATTATCTCTTATCTTGTCGTCGGTTCATTAGGTATTTAAAAAATCTACACAATTGTCATATTGATTTTTGTTTTATTAAGAAATCAACATATGCAAATTACATTAGCTGTCTTTAAAAAAATTAAGCTAAACTGTTCAATAAATGCACAAGTAAATAACAAACTATAGAACATATGTCTGTCCTAAAACGATGGACACATTGCTAGTAAACTAAAAGGCAAAACTAAAGACTTCAACAGCGGTCACATACGTACTCCTCTCGCTCGAAGAAACAACAAACCGCCTTACCACCGTCGAAAATACCATTCGTTATGAAATTTATTTCTGATCTTTGTTGAAATATAAGAATTGTAAAGATAAACAGGGCTTGTTTATCATTGACATAGATATATGTTTACAGGGTAAGATATCGGAAACACTCACATCTACAATAAAATTCTACGATTATCAGCCTACCCCTATATAGCAATGTCTCAAGTTAACGCTCACGAGGTAAACAACTTCAAACGCTCAAATCTACACTGGAAATCTTGGGATTATTATCATACTGTGATCTACAATTATGCGGATATGTCTGCCATGATATTTAAGGCATTGTAAGTCTACCAACAATGGATTGGGACAGAAACACTATCTAGGAGTTGATAATAAATTGTAGAATATTCTATTCATTTGCAGTTACGTATACCCTTGTCCTTTCGAAACATCTGGCCTTACCGCTTACTCTTCCGGAACACCTGGTCTTATTCACTTGTACTTTTACAAAGATCTCCATGTAAATCTTTCCCTTTTAGTCATATTTTGCCCCTAGTTTAATCGATTTTGAGTTCGGATTATTGCTTTGTTTGCGATTCGGTATTCTCTAATTGTTTAAGTTGGATTTCTATGTGTTTTCCATTTTTGTTTCAATGTTTCTTTCATTCCTCGTGTTATATCTTTTCACTGGGAAAGTTAATTCTGCTAATGTTTGCAGTGTTGATACTATTTGATTTATTGTCTAGTGTTCTGAGGCTGTGATGTATTTTGTGTTATATTGTCTTGTATTATGAGGCTGTGATATATTTGTGTTATATTGTCTTGTATTATGAGGCTGTGATATATTTGTGATATATTGTCTTGTGTTCTGAGGCTGTGATATATTTGTGTTATATTGTCTTGTGTTCTGAGGCTGTGATATATTTTGTGTTATAATGTCTTGTGTTCTGAGGCTGTGATATATTTGTGATATATTCTCTTGTATTCTGAGGCTGTGATATATATGTGATATATTGTCTTGTTTTCTGAGGCTGTGATATATTTGTGATATATTGTCTTGTGTTCTGAGGCTGTGATGTATTTTGTGTTATATTGTCTTGTATTATGAGGCTGTGATATATTTGTGTTATATTGTCTTGTGTTCTGAGGCTGTGATATATTTGTGTTATATTGTCTTGTGTTCTGAGGCTGTGATATATTTGTGATATATTGTCTTGTGTTCTGAGGCTGTGTTATATTTTGTGTTATAATGTCTTGTGTTCTGAGGCTGTGATATATTTGTGATATATTCTCTTGTATTCTGAGGCTGTGATATATATGTGATATATTGTCTTGTTTTCTGAGGCTGTGATATATTTGTGATATATTGTCTTGTGTTCTGAGGCTGTGATGTATTTTGTGTTATATTGTCTTGTATTATGAGGCTGTGATATATTTGTGTTATATTGTCTTGTGTTCTGAGGCTGTGATATATTTGTGTTATATTGTCTTGTGTTCTGAGGCTGTGATATATTTGTGATATATTGTCTTGTGTTCTGAGGCTGTGTTATATTTTGTGTTATAATGTCTTGTGTTCTGAGGCTGTGATATATTTGTGATATATTCTCTTGTATTCTGAGGCTGTGATATATATGTGATATATTGTCTTGTTTTCTGAGGCTGTGATATATTTCTGATATATTGTCTTGTGTTCTGAGGCTATAGTATATTTGTGATATATTGTCTTGTGTTCTGAGGCTGTGATATATATATGATATATTGTCTTGTGTTCTGAAGATGTGATATATTTGTGATATATTGTCTTGTATTATGAGGCTGTGATATATTTGTGATATATTGTCTTGTTTCTGAAGATGTGATATATTTGTGATATAGTGTCTTGTGTTCTGAGGCTGTGATATATATGTGATATAGTGTCTGGTGTTCTGAGGCTGTGATATATTTGTGATATTGTCTTGTGTTCTGAGGCTGTGATATATTTGTGATATAGTGTCTGGTGTTCTGAGGCTGTGATATATTTGTGATATAGTGTCTGGTGTTCTGAGGCTGTGATATATTTGTGATATTGTCTTGTGTTCTGAGGCTGTGATATATTTGTGATATAGTGTCTGGTGTTCTGAGGCTGTGATATATATGTGATATAGTGTCTGGTGTTCTGAGGCTGTGATATATTTGTGATATTGTCTTGTGTTCTGAGGCTGTGATATATTTGTGATATAGTGTCTGGTGTTCTGAGGCTGTGATATATTTGTGATATTGTCTTGTGTTCTGAGGCTGTGATATATTTGTGATATAGTGTCTGGTGTTCTGAGGCTGTGATATATATGTGATATATTGTCTTGTGTTCTGAGGATGTGATATTTTTGTGATATATTGTCTTTTGTTCTGAGGCTGTGATATATTTGTGATATATTTCTTGTGTTCTGTTGCTATGGTATATTTGTGATATATTATCTTGTGTTCTGTTGCTGTGGTATATTTGTGATATATTGTCTTGTGTTCTGAGGCTGTGGTATATTTGTGATATATAGTTTTGTGTTCTGAGGCTGTGGTATATTTGTGATATATAGTTTTGTGTTCTGAGGCTGTGGTATATTTTTGATATATAGTTTTGTGTGATGAGGCTGTGGTATATTTGTGATATATAGTTTTGTGTTCTGAGGCTGTGATATATTTGTGATATATTGTCTTGTGTTCTGAGGCTGTGATATATATGTGTTATATTGTCTTGTGGTCTGAGGCTGTGATATATATGTGTTATATTGTCTTGTGTTCTGAGGCTGTGATATATTTGTGATATATTGTCTTGTATTCTGAGTATGTGATATATTTGTGATATATTGTCTTGTGTTCTGAGGCTGTGATATATTTGGGATATATTGTCTGGTGTTCTGAGGCTGTGATATATTTGTGATATATTGTCTTGTATTCTGAGGCTGTGATATATTTGTGACATATTGTCTGGTGTTCTGAGGCTGTGATATATTTGTGATATATTGTCTTGTGTTCTGAGGCTGTGGTATATTTGTGATATAGTGTCTGGTGTTCTGAGGCTGTGATATATTTGTGATATATTGTCTTGTGTTCTGAGGCTGTGATATTTTTGTGATATATTGTCTGGTGTTCTGTTGCTATGGTATATTTGTGATATAATGTCTTGTGTTCTATTGCTATGGTATATTTGTGATATATTGTCTGGTGTTCTGAGGCTGTGATATATTTGTGATATATTGTCTGGTGTTCTGAGGCTATGGTATATTTGTGACATATTGTCTGGTGTTCTGAGGCTGTGATATATTTGTGATATATTATCTTGTGTTCTGTTGCTATGGTATATTTGTGATATAGTGTCTTGTGTTCTGAGGCTGTGGTATATTTGTGATATATAGTTTTGTGTGATGAGGCTGTGATATATTTGTGATATATTATCTTGTGTTCTGTTGCTATGGTATATTTGTGATATATAGTTTTGTGTGATGAGGCTGTGATATATTTGTGATATATTGTCTTGTGTTCTGTTGCTATGGTATATTTGTGATATATAGTTTTGTGTTCTGTTGCTATGGTATATTTGTGATATATAGTTTTGTGTGATGAGGCTGTGGTATATTTGTGATATAGTGTCTTGTGTTCTGAGGCTGTGATATATTTGTGATATATTATCTTGTGTTCTGTTGCTATGGTATATTTGTGATATATAGTTTTGTGTTCTGTTGCTATGGTATATTTGTGATATATAGTTTTGTGTGATGAGGCTGTGATATATTTGTGATATATTGTCTTGTGTTCTGTTGCTATGGTATATTTGTGATATATAGTTTTGTGTTCTGTTGCTATGGTATATTTGTGATATATAGTTTTGTGTGATGAGGCTGTGGTATATTTGTGATATAGTGTCTTGTGTTCTGAGGCTGTGATATATTTGTGATATATTGCCTGGTGTTCTGAGGCTGTGATATATTTGTGATATAGTGTCTTGTGTTCTGAGGCTGTGGTATATTTGTGATATATAGTTTTGTGTGATGAGGCTGTGATATATTTGTGATATATTGTCTTGTGTTCTGTTGCTATGGTATATTTGTGATATATAGTTTTGTGTTCTGTTGCTATGGTATATTTGTGATATATAGTTTTGTGTGATGAGGCTGTGGTATATTTGTGATATAGTGTCTTGTGTTCTGTTGCTATGGTATATATGTGATATATTGTCTTGCGTGATGAGGCTGTGATATATTTGTGATATATAGTTTTGTGTTCTGTTGCTATGGTATATTTGTGATATATAGTTTTGTGTGATGAGGCTGTGGTATATTTGTGATATATAGTTTTGTGTTCTGAGGCTGTGGTATATTTGTGATATAGTGTCTTGTGTTCTGTTGCTATGGTATATATGTGATATATTGTCTTGCGTGATGAGGCTGTGGTATCAAGTCTTGTGTGATGAGGCTGTGATATATTTGTGATATAGTGTCTTGTGTTCTGTTGCTATGGTATATTTGTGATATATAGTTTTGTGTTCTGTTGCTATGGTATATTTGTGATATATAGTTTTGTGTTCTGTTGCTATGGTATATTTGTGATATATAGTTTTGTGTTCTGTTGCTATGGTATATTTGTGACATATAGTTTTGTGTTCTGTTGCTATGATATATTTGTGATATAGTGTCTGGTGTTCTGAGGCTGTGATATATTTGTGATATAGTGTCTTGTGTTCTGTTGCTATGGTATATTTGTGATATATAGTTTTGTGTTCTGTTGCTATGGTATATTTGTGATATAGTGTCTTGTGTTCTGAGGCTGTGGTATATTTGTGATATATAGTTTTGTTTGATGAGGCTGTGATATATTTGTGATATATAGTTTTGTGTTCTGTTGCTATGGTATATTTGTGATATAGTGTCTTGTGTTCTGAGGCTGTGATATATTTGTGATATATAGTTTTGTTTGATGAGGCTGTGATATATTTGTGATATAGTGTCTTGTGTTCTGAGGCTATGGTATATTTGTGATATAATGTCTTGTGTTCTGAGGCTGTGATATATTTGTGATATATAGTTTTGTTTGATGAGGCTGTGATATATTTGTGATATAGTGTCTTGTATTCTGAGGCTGTGATATATTTGTGATATATTATCTTGTGTTCTGTTGCTATGGTATATTTGTGATATATAGTTTTGTGTGATGAGGCTGTGATATATTTGTGATATATTGTCTTGTGTTCTGAGGCTGTGGTATATTTGTGATATATTGTCTTGCGTGATGAGGCTGTGGTATCAAGTCTTGCGTGATGAGGCTGTGGTATATTATCCTGTGTTCTGTTGCTATGGTATATTTGTGATATATTGTCTGGTATTCTGTTGCTATGGTATATTTGTGATATATTGTCTGGTGTTCTGAGGCTATGGTATATTTGTGATATAATGTCTTGTGTTCTATTGCTATGGTATATTTGTGATATATTGTCTGGTGTTCTGAGGCTGTGATATATTTGTGATATATTGTCTGGTGTTCTGAGGCTATGGTATATTTGTGACATATTGTCTGGTGTTCTGAGGCTGTGATATATTTGTAATATAGTGTCTTGTGTTCTGTTGCTATGGTATATTTGTGATATAATGTCTTGTGTTCTATTGCTATGGTATATTTGTGATATATTGTCTGGTGTTCTGAGGCTGTGATATATTTGTGATATATTGTCTGGTGTTCTGAGGCTATGGTATATTTGTGACATATTGTCTGGTGTTCTGAGGCTGTGATATATTTGTGATATATTGTCTGGTGTTCTGAGGCTATGGTATATTTGTGATATATTGTCTGGTGTTCTGAGGCTGTGATATATTTGTGATATATTGTCTTGTGTTCTGAGGCTGTGGTATATTTGTGATATATTGTCTTGTGTTCTGAGGCTGTGATATATTTGTGATATTGTCTTGTGTTCTGAGGCTGTGATATATTTGTGATATTGTCTTGTGTGATGAGGCTGTGATAATTTTTTGTGATAATGTCTTATGTGATGAGGCTGTGGTATACTTTGCCATTGTGTATTATTACCATCATATGTCATTCTTTCTTCGTCCTTCATGAAATCACACATGTTTTACTTTTGTTTTCAGTTTGTTTCGTTGCCCTTTTTTATTTCAGGTATTTACATGTCCTTGGTTGGGCATGCTTCGTTGTGTTGTATTTCCAACAGTTTGCATGCAAACATGTGTCACACATTGACCTAATCAACATCTTGCCAAATTTATATTTATATCAAATTGTGTCATAGATGAAGCAGAAGACGCTTACTCTTCCGGAACACCTGGTCTTATTCTCTTGTGCTTTTACGAGAGTCGCCATGTAAATCTTTCCTTTGTTCCTACTTTGCACCTAGTTTAATCGATTTTGAGTTCGGATTATAGTTTTGTTTATGACGCTTTGGTATTCTCTGATTTTTTTTAGTAATTATTCCTATATGCCATTTGTTAGCCATCCCATCTACAAACAATAAATCTAAGTCTGCATTAATTAGTTCACAAATACTTATAAGAATACAATGCTAACAACTGGTTTTCATGCGTTTATCTTGGAGCCGTAAACAGAGGATATCTAACAGTGTCTTCAGTAATGCAAAAATGTATTACGAGTGGGGCTAAAATATTTAAGATATTTGTCCATAAGTGAAAAATATCAAAATATTACCCATACGAGAGAAGTTTATTTCGTATTACTGAAGATACCGTTAGATATTCTGTTTATTACAAATTTATAGAAAAAAACTACCCAGACAGTTTTAATTTTCCCCACTCTCGTTTGTTAACAGTGTTTTGCTTGGTCAAATCAGAAAAAGTGATATTTTCACTCATATTTCTCACCTTGGAAAAATATTACTCTTATAATAAGAACAATGCCGATATTTCACCAGTAAAACTGTACATTTCTTCGCCCTGCCCATCAAAGCTGTTAAAACTTCCGGCCAATTTTGAAAATTACAACTAATGGTATGACTTATGTCATTCTGTATGATTAAAAGGTGACAATAAAAAGCATTGTCCTTATATAAATTAGCCATTTATACATATGTAACTTTCAATCATAAGTTGTATTATTCCTTTTGTGATTATTTAAATTATGATAAGTCTTTGAGTGATATGTTTTGGTTTCCAGTGTTCTGAATCCACATTTTTGGGCGTTTACATCTAATTCACCTGATAATTTTCATGTTTTAATCTAAAAACATAAAATCGACAAATCTGTATTTTATTAAAATAATCGTCTTCCTTCGTACGTCTTTTTATATGTTCTTCAGTCAACCATATGAATAAAAGACAAATTTTGTTTAATGGTAGTTACAGCAAAGTGTTATTTAGCAATCCTGTCAAAGTGTGAACCTCGGCGTAGATTATATGTCTAAACGGTATAGACGATCTCAGTTCCTAGAACTATAATAACGAATCTATGTGGTGGTGTACACGTATAAACTCAATCAGGGGTGGAAATGGTGTGGTGCCCAGTGAATGCCACCTAATGTAATACATTATGGTCTATAAAACGTCCTTACCAATTACAGTAACATTACCGGGTTGGGCAACGCATAGGTCAAAATGGCAGAGTAGTTCGTGATGTCTTTCCGGTTGTCCGTCTAGCAGGGCTGCGAGACTTCCGACAGGAGCGTCAACCTCTTGGGCAAGTTATAAGCGAATCTGCTGAGTGGAAGTAATCTAATTTATATTCTGTAATGTTCGCTGGAATTGAATAATGTTTTCCGTATCTGTCATAGATCTATTTCTAGTGTCACAAAAGGCGTCTGTGTTTCAACTGTTCCGCTAGTCCATGCTAGCTTCGTACAAGGACTTGTATCACATCTTGAAATTGAATGGTAACAACACCGTCCAACCATATTGGACATTTGTATTTTTCTAGATATTAGAAGATACTTTCTATGATTTTCATTCAGCTGCTCACGAAGAAATCGACGGCACAGGGGTTCGAGAGTTACAGGTTAATGAAGACTATGAACAAGTTTTATGATCGCCATCTTGGTCACATTGAGAAATATTGATGGACGTTTTTTAATATGCTTATCAGTATGCCTGCTTGATGTTATTAAGAATAATGCCTTAGTTCTCTCTTTGAGGCAATGCTATTTGCTTGGATCTTACATGGCGGGTGTTACCGATGAAGCGGAAGTCGCCTACTCTTCAAGAACACGTGGTCTTTAGTAACGCCGTGCATATAGCGATTAGATAAAACCGGATGCGCGGAGTTTGAGACACCCAGCGGTAATCTCCGCAATCCGAGTAACGCCTCCTTCAGAACTTCAAGGTCTTTTGATTTTATATTTGATTCTTCACATATGACCTTTGCTATTCGCAGTTTTATCACGAGAACAAATAATGTATAAGAATTGTCCATACTTGATGATATGGGTTCGCATAGCCCTAAGCACTGACCTTTCAGAATGTTTCTATTCACTCAATGTAAGTCCTACAGACCCATATGGGAATACAGGACTCCATCCGTGTATATATTCAATGTTCTAAGTAATAACCTGAACAATTAGTCGTAATAATCATATGTCAATGGGACCATGCCTTGCAGTTGTTGAACCAAAGGTGTGCAACCTTTCACGTTACGTACTCTCACCGAATAATATCCCATCAAAGTTTTACAGAAGTTTGCTTTCGTGCTCCTTTACGCGCTTGGAAGTAATGGAAATCCATCTCTAGAGGGGAATGAGCTGTCACACGGCTGGCGATAAGAGTTTATACAATTTCATAACAATGAACGATTTTTGGCGTAACTTTCAACAAGGCTATCGTTTATGGGCACAACTTATTTCTTGCAGACTTCGTTAACGACTGTCGGGAATATAAAGCAAGATCTATACTCATGCATATTCACTTTTACAACTCCAGTGTCAGAAGTCGAAATTGATTAAAGATACGTGTTTGCTTATCTCTCTCTCGCTCTCCCACAAACACCTAAACCATTCAAAATAAGATATATCTGTGTGTAACAATGATAAATACCAGCTACAATATACCGCTCAGCTAGAGAGATATTCCCTTTTGTTCGATCGGTTGAGCGTGAGACTAGTAGCCATAGGTTCCGGGTTCGACTCCTGGTAGAGACATTTGAAATAAATGATGAACTCTGTTACATGTGTAAATGGAGGGTTCTAAAATAATATTGAAAGTTTTGATAAAAAAACTACATTGTAATAGTGATGTATAGGTCTTTAATGTTTAAGTAAATCAATATAGTTATAATTGTGATTAATGCCAACATTGATAACACACAAGTTTAACAGAAAAACATATGTCGTATGTTTTGTATGATGAATTAGTCTAACGTGAAAGGATCAAGGTTCTAACCGGAGAAGACCATCCCTCAAAGTAGAAATAGACACTGGAACGTACGTCTCTCAATACTAAAAACTCTAAATCAATATGTATTATCTTAATAATGTAAGCCTTTATGATTTAAAATAAAAATGCAATCACGTAATATTGTCGTTAACCCGCGATTTCGATGACGTCATAGATAACCAGGCCTAGGTCATATTTCGATGCTAGACAAAACCAAACATTCCTCACAGGAAACAATTAACACGGAAGAGTTAAGTTTAAACCGACGTGGTTGGAAAATGTTTACAAAAGATCACAACTCTTTACGTCAATTCCGTTATAGAAGTGTTTAAATTTGGCAAGTGATTGTATAAATGTGATATGATGTTTGTTTTAGTACGCTTAGATTAAAGAATGGACAAATAGAGGCAATGGCAGCAATGATATAAATAACCTGTGTTGTACCAATTGATAATTTTCCTCAATTATTGATTTGCTTCAGAGTTAGATCAGACTAGTCATCTAACATTCTTATCATTCACTGCTGTTATTATGTAAGTCATCGTATTCTGTCTGTGTCACTCCGTTTTCGTGTCACTAAAACATCAACAAAAGCGATCACAGATCACATGTAAAGCCAACAACAACAACAGAACAACAACCCAAACATAACAGTCGCAGCACAAACATCCGGCCGCCAACGACTACAACAACAACAACAACAACAACAACAGCTCAAAAATCTGGCCACCAACGATTACAACAGCACAAACATCCGGCCACCAACGACTACAACAACAACAACAGCTCAAACAATCGACCACCAACGACTACAACAACAACAACAGCTCAAACAATCGACCACCAACGACTACAACAACAACAACAGCTCAAACAATCGACCACCAACGACTACAACAACAACAACAGCTCAAACATCCGGCCACCAACGACTACAACAACAACAACAACAGCTCAAACAATCGGCCACCAACGACTACAACAACAACAACAGCACAAACATCCGGCCACCAACGACTACAACAACAACAACAGCTCAAACAATCGACCACCAACGACTACAACAACAACAACAGCTCAAACAATCGACCACCAACGACTACAACAACAACAACAACAGCTCATACAATCGACCACCAACGACTACAACAACAACAACAGCTCAAACAATCGGCCACCAACGACTACAACAACAACAACAGCACAAACATCCGGCCACCAACGACTACAACAACAACAACAGCTCAAACAATCGACCACCAACGACTACAACAACAACAACAGCTCAAACAATCGACCACCAACGACTACAACAACAACAACAGCTCAAACAATCGACCACCAACGACTACAACAACAACAACAGCTCAAACAATCGACCACCAACGACTACAACAACAACAACAGCTCAAACAATCGGCCACCAACGACTACAACAACAACAACAGCACAAACATCCGGCCACCAACGACTACAACAACAACAACAACAGCTCAAACAATCGACCACCAACGACTACAACAACAACAACAGCTCAAACAATCGACCACCAACGACTACAACAACAACAACAGCTCAAACAATCGGCCAACAACGACTACAACAACAACAACAGCTCAAACAATCGGCCACCAACGACTACAACAACAACAGCACAACCATCCGGCCGCCAACGACTACAACAACAACAGCACAAACATCCGGCCGCCAACGATTACAACAACAACAACAGCAGAAACATCCGGCCACCAACGACTACAACAACAACAACAGCTCATACAATCGGCCAACAACGACTACAACAACAACAACAGCACAAACATCCGGCCACCAACAACTACAACAACAACAACTACAACTACAACAACAACAGCTCAAACATCCGGCCACCAACAACTACAACAACAACAACAACAACAGCTCAAACAATCGGCCACCAACGACTACAATAACAACAACAGCACAAACATCCGGCCACCAACAACTACAACAACAACAACAGCTCAAACAATCGGCCACCAACGCTTACAACAACAACAACAACAGCACAAACATCCGGCCACCAACAACTACAACAACAACAACAACAGCTCAAATATCTGGCCACCAACAACTACAACAACAACAACAACAGCTCAAACATTCGGCCACCAACGACTACAACAACAACAACAGCTCATACAATCGACCACCAACGACTACAACAACAACAACAGCTCAAACAATCGGCCACCAACGCTTACAACAACAACAACAACAGCACAAACATCCGGCCACCAACGCTTACAACAACAACAACAACAGCTCAAACATTCGGCCACCAACGACTACAACAACAACAACAGCTCATACAATCGACCACCAACGACTACAACAACAACAACAGCTCAAACAATCGGCCACCAACGCTTACAACAACAACAACAACAGCTCATACAATCGACCACCAACGACTACAACAACAACAACAGCTCAAACAATCGGCCACCAACGCTTACAACAACAACAACAACAGCACAAACATCCGGCCACCAACAACTACACCAACAACAACAACAGCTCAAACATTCGGCCACCAACAACAAGTAGAGAAACAACAACAGCACAACAACACCGCTAATAATCGAAACACCTAAACACAGTCACACAGCCTATTACCATAGCAACCAGAAATATGGCAACAAAACTAACTCAACAGAAAAAAAACCCACAGCCACACAGCTACAAACGAGAACAACAACAGCACAACATTAAACCAGCACAACATTAAACCAGAACAAAAACAGCACATCATTAAACCATAACAACAACAGCACAACATTAAACCAGAACAACAACAGCACAACATTAAACCAGAACAACAACAGCACAACATTAAACCAGAACAACAACAGCACAACATTAAATCAGAACAACAACAGCACACCATTAAACCAGAACAACAACAGCACAACATTAAACCAGAACAACATCAGCACACCATTAAACCAGAACAACAAGAGCACACCATTAAACCAGAACAACAAGAGCACACCATTAAACCAGAACAACAACAGCACAACATTAGACCAGAACAACATCAGCACACCATTAAACCAGAACAACAACAGCACAACATTAAACCAGAACAACAACAGCACAACATTAAACCAGAACAACAGAATGATTACATTAAACCAGAACAACAACAGCACAACATTAAAACAGAACAACAACAGCACAACATTAAACCAGAACAACAACAGCACACCATTTAACGAGAACAACAACAGCACTACATTAAACCAGAACAACAACAGCACTACATTAAACCAGAACAACAACAGCACACCATTAAACCAGAACAACAACAGCACACCATTAAACCAGAACAACAACAGCACAACATTAAACCAGAACAACAACAGCACAACATTAAACCAGAACAACAACAGCACACCATTAAACCAGAACAACAACAGCACAACATTAAACCAGAACAACAGCAGCACAACATTAAACCAGAACAACAACAGCACAACATTAAACCAGAACAACAACAGCACAACATTAAACCAGAACAACAACAGCACACCATTAAACCAGAACAACAACAGCACAAAATTAAACCAGAACAACAACAGCACACCAATAAACCAGAACAACAACAGCACAACATTAAACCAGAACAACAGCAGCACAACATAAAACCAGAACAACAGAAGCGCTACATTAAACCAGAACAACAACAGCACAACATTAAACCAGAACAACAGCAGCACCATATTAAACCAGAACAACAACAGCACAACATTAAACCAGAACAACAACAGCACACCATTAAACCAGAACAACAACAGCACAACATTAAACCAGTAGTAACAGAGAAAACACAGCCGCCAACAATATGCAATCACGATTAGAACAGCGACATCAACCACAAGCAAAGAAACAACATCTCATTTAAAATAACATCTCATTCAAAACAACAGCACATTTTAAAAAAAATCGAATTTTAAAACAACAACTCATTTTAAGCAACATCTCGTTTAAAACAAAACACTGTTAGGTGGTTCTGTTTTTAGTCGCCTGACATAGTGCAGGTGTTGTCACTTGGAATTAAATCAAGCGAACAGAAAAGATGTATGCATCACTGGGCATCGTTACCTGTACAGTGAGCAACACGCAGCTAGCTTGTTGGAGTTGCTGGAAACCTCCACTCGCATGAATTGACGACCTTTGGTCGCGTGACCGTGAGTTTCCCTACAGGGTATGGTGGCACAATGTGTTACACTAATTAATTAGCTCAGAATACCTTTTTGACTTACGGTATTGAATTTTACCGCCAATACGTGCTTAATACCTTTGAATAGTAGAACACTGTTGAACCAGTCCTTGAAGTGAATTGTTCTACCGGAAGTCCGGTATTTAGTGCTCTACATGTAAGTGAACCAGGTTTTTGTTGTTGTTTTTTTGGGCATTTTTGTTTAATTGTTAATTTAGAACGAGACAATTCTACTGTTAGGATATATTGTAAAAAAGTTTGTACCTTGCAATGTTTTGAATGCTGAGAAGTTATTTAGCAAGCAGGTGCCACAAGTGGTGCAAATAAATCAGACACGTGATTGCACCACCCTGAGATTCATGAGGTCACCCGTTTCTGTTAGGTATCTGCTTTATCTTCCATCTCCATTTTTGTGAGTTGACAGACAGTCTGTAGCATTTCTGTCTCAATTTTACATCCTATTGCGATACAAATCATCATAACTGTGTTTTGTTCCACAGTTCCAAAGCCAGGTCGTCAAAGTTTGGTAAGTTTTACCTTCGTAATGTTTTAGGCATTGCAAGAATATAATAGCTTTACCTCTGTGTATTTTCCTTTTAAATCCTATTTGAATATAATCGACATTTTTGTAAATAAAAAAAACTTTTAAACTTAGGAAATATTTCTTTGTTAAGCATACTATGCTTTGGCAACATTGCCTCATACTTTGAAACAAGATCTGAGAAAACTGAGGTAAAACTAATAGGCGTCTGAATGGTTAATAAACACTTAAAGAATTAAAATGTTATCTGAGAAAAAGTGATTCCATTTTTACAGTTCCTTCGTCCTTGCTCATTTAATTCTCGTTAATCTCGTGGCCAAGGCTTAAAACATGCAATAAATCATAGAGAGTACTATATTTATGATATCACTCAATATCACGTTTTAGATAGCATACCGCCATGATAATCTAGGCGATAGAGAAAGATATATAGTTAGTGATACATATTTTGTTAGAAATGAACCACATGTACGATGAAATAGATTCGCACACCTGCTACACCGGATGTACGTGTATATTTCAGTTCTGATTAAGTATCTGTTAGCTTGATGAATCTTAAGTTAAAATTATGTACAATATCAAACACATGTATGTTTATTTTTATCCATTTTAACGGATTTTGTTTGCGGTGGAATACATTCGATGGGTCACCTGTGAATAGGTTGGTCGCTGTCAATAAAAGGTCAGTTTCTCTTACAGATCATCACTTACAGGATATAACTACATCGAGGTAGGGAGTGATTTAGAGAATGGGTTTGGCTTTCTACAAGATACCGGATATGGGAGCTTATCATGGGAAACAACAGTACATCACAATTATAACACAACTATGATATAAAGCAATGTAAGAAGAAGACAAAACAAGAGGCCAAGGGCCTCGTCGCTCTCTGGGCGTTGATTTGAAATCCGCTTGTTTGTATATTAGCTTGTTTGACCATATGTCACACCAATAAAATGTATGTCGTTTATGGATCATTTTTGATGATTTGGTTTACATGAACAGAATTGTTTCCTGTTAAATCTCATAATATTTGGACTATTTTCCATTGTGTATGACCAGGAAATCAATGGTTTACTCACAACATTAAATTGTTGTACCGTCTTTTGATTTCATTTTGGTAACGTCTTATTGAAAAATGGCGTCACACGAATGTTAACAGTGTAGAAAATTCCTTATATTTCCAGAAATACACAACTAAAAAGTAAGTGAAAATAATGAGAATACGTTCTGTATCCTTTTGTAGAAAAATGACCAAATGTTGTCAAAATCCCTTCACAAACACAAACTTTGTTGCGACACAGGGACACGCTATGATATAAACACATTACGATGGGTATATAGAGGAACTGACTTTTGCTTCATACCTCCTCAAAATAACGTTCCGCGTGTCCCTGTGACACCGAGTTTTGTAGTCATGTCAACCCCAATCATGTGTCTTGAAATCCATTCCGACAGTTTCATTGTTTTTGATATCCTCTGTCCACAAAGTTTGAATAATTCTACTTTTGGCAAAAAAGATGAGAATGACTGCATACGCTAAAAAGATGTGACCAAAGACCTTAGGTAGCCACACTTTGTACAGGTTAGACGGGGTCGTTTTGAGTGGACTATATTGTTTTCCCATTCCGCGCAGTGTTGGGTGTAATAAGGCTATCGGCAATTCACTTCGAGTCCTGTATAGATGCTATTAGCATCGTCTATCTGGCGGTTACTCGTGTCCCAAAAGTGATCATGTTTTACAGGGCACACTTGCTTGAAAAGTCATAAGGAACTGATTTTGTATAATATATAACGAACTTTCGCTACATAGAAATAACATGCAGACTTGAAAAGAAAATATTTCATGTCTGATAGAATTTAAGCGGGGTAGTATTAAAGTCCACATTGGGTTGTGCACGATTGTGTGCGTTACTACATGTATATAGCTAAAATATCTTACCGTACATTTTATACTATACTCTTCTCTTTTTGAAACTTTATATCGATTTTTGTAATCAAGATATTTTATCTGTAACTAAAGCTAGGGTGCATTGTTCTGTGTGTCCCAAGGGCAACTGTTAAAGTGAAACGTATCTATCTGTATCGGAGATACTGCAGATAAGATGTTAAGAACTACAGAAAAGCAGACAGGGGTCAAAGTTCATTTGTGTGTTTTTTCCCGTAGAAGTTAAACCATGAAAATTGATTTCAGCAACAGGCTTTTGATATGGACCTTAAATTATTCATGTGACAGCATTTTAAATTCATATGGAAATTTACTCTTTTCATAAGAGTAATCAGTGGACAACACATTTTTCTGGAGTATGTTTGGTATATGGAAATATAATTTTATAACCATCTTTCGCTGGGATTAACTCTGTAGAATTCATATTTCCCTGGCTTACGAAAAGGTTGAACCTAACTCATCTAAACGTTATATTATCAGTTGTGTTCGTTATAGTCTCTAATTAGGGTGTCATTGTGATTGTACGTCATGAAAAAAGCGTTTGGGATCAAGACAATCACACTTAATTATCTGTCGCACCATAACACGATATTCACTTACACCATCACGTACTACTGGTGTGTATATAACACAACACTATCGATCTCACGATACACAAGATGCCGCGGTCGAGATCTAGAGGGCCGATATTACATGGAGCAGTCTCCAGTCACGCACACTTTATACGTAAACGTTTGCCTCGGGATTGGAGGCGCTACAAAAGGTACGTTTTGTGGCCCAGCCAGATCATTGCTGTGATGATTGTTTAAGGGCGGACAAAGAAACACTGACCTAGGTCAAACAGGTAAGTGTGTTTACGCTGTCATAAACCTCACATGAACCGCGGTCGTGTATGGTAAATCATAAAGACTGCGGACTATACAGATGAAAGTGTAAGGTGACTGGTAACAAAGTTGGTACATGTCCAAGTACGCTTACATCCATGAAAACACAGATTTAATTATCACGATAACTTGCGAGAAGTTGCTGTGTGATTAAACAGATCATTACTTACACACGCGTTTTTTTCTCGTATAAGTATCATTAAAGGGAAACACGTTTTAACATCAAATTGAGCTCTTTATCTGTTTGTATCGCGCCCTGAAACACGATCGAACCGAAGATTTGTTAACCGAACAAGATATATCTGCGTCATAGATTGTGCGTGAAGCGTTCTTGCATGCGGTATACGAAATATGAAATAAATGATTAGGAGAGTTTCATCGTTCCATAAAGATATCCCCGTTGCATGAAGTGTTTTTTCGAATACATCCGTACGTGTAGAACACGACATACCATTAACAAACAGTCTGGTATAATGTATACAAGCTCCTATTTGACTTGGGGCGTCGGTAAAAATCAGATATGCGTTTGATGGCAATATGACTAATTAGCATAAATATCGCCCAGGCCCCCCATACAAATACTTCTCTGTCGGGAAAGTGTTTTAACACTTAGTAGCCAAGTATAAATCTCTCAATCTCCACAACTTAGATAGAGAACACGTTATATGTAGAAATAGGATCTAAAATACTCACCTGTGAATTAACAGGTACTTTTTGAATATCACGCACCATTGAATTATTTCATCCGTCTGGGACAAAGAGAGTTTGGTTTATTTTGTGGTAGTCCTATTATTCAGTTGTGGTCATTTGAGGACGTGCCGGGTTTTGGAAGTGGAGGAAAACCGGAGTACCCTGAGAAAAACCACCGACCTACGGTCAGTACCTGACAACTGCTCACGTGGGTTTCGAACTCGCAACCTAGAGGTGGAAGGCTAGTGGTTCAGAGGGATACTCGTGCGTAAACATCATAACTTGTTAATTAAAAACTGAATAATTAGGTGATCAGTAAATTATATATATTTAATGAAAAGTGCACGACTCAAAAGAGATAATTGTGGCCTTGAAGGTTACATTGTACGGCAAACATATGTTAAAGGTATGCTGCCCTTTAAATTTTTTTAAACATTACGTGCAGTTACGTAAAGCTATGCTTGTTTTATTTTTGTACATTCATGTTCCTGATTTTCCTGCCGGCTCTGCCAAAATGAATTATAGCATAGGTTTTATTTTACTTTTAAACGCTGTAGTGACCTTTCAGAGAAAATAATGTGATTATTTTCATTCCCGATAATATTATACTGAAGAATTGTGCAAGGGTTTAAAGAACAAATTAACATTCCCAAACACACACTACAATATATGAAGTACAACTTCTCCCAAATTATAAGTTAATGCACATTGCCTTCAGAAATGCATTAGCTTTCATTACTGGACTTAAGCAAGTCAGCCCGTTGGGCTGTAAAAGGAAGCGTTGCTATCGATGTCATATTATTTGCTCTAGTTTCCATGTTTATCAGTGCGGAAAGGCTACACGGAAAGACTCCACACACAGGCGTCGTATAGAGATTGTATTTACGTAGCTCGTGTTTAGGACAGGACGTAGGGTAAAGGGTCATTGTTGACCGGCGCGTCCACCACAATATAGATGCGATATACAGGATAGCCATATCATATAAGGTGTTATAAGAAATGCTGGAGAAGGCGGTGTTATGATATTGTCAACCTTTGTTGACACATGTAGGAACAATTGGATTTAAATGAGAGAGGTGTACCTACAGGTTTTTTTGTGACTTGTGGTTTATCAGACAACTTGTTTGGTGTGCTTTTTTACCGATTTACAATCTGTGTGTCAATTATCAATCGGCCTCTCAAAGTAGAACTTATCACTCTAACTGCATAAGGTAAGAAGTAAACACATTTTGTTTAGAAGTCTCTAACTCTTGCTGCTTGTAACTGATAAAGCTAGTAACAACTTTCTACTTATGATGCTCTTTAAGATACATATTAATATGCATACTTATGAAACATTATTGAAATCATCGAATTAAATAGATAATTTTCAGTATGCCTCTTGTTTCATGAGCCCTACAAAGTACATGACCCCGACATGACCTCCTGTTATTGTTTTGATCCTGTTAGTCTCTATGTTTGCACCCTGTTATCATCTTACCGTGGCGTTCTCCCCTGATCGTCTGTTTCCGTTAGAAATTCCTTTGTTATTTGCTGTTATATTTATTTCTATCATATTCTCTTTTAGAACCACAGCTTTAATAAATTTTTATTTTTTTTACCGAGACGCCCCCCTTTCTAACTGGCAGACCATTATCTACCCAGGTCCTATACCCGCTGATGCGTAAACTTCTAATGCGCAACACAAATGACGGATATGGCACTTCCTGTTTACCGGGGTCGTTTCAGTATAATTCCTTTCATATAGCTTTCAGATACTTCTTTGATATACGACTATAAATATTTATATACATTTTTCAAATTAGAAGCATAACTACGTGAAAACTCTAGGTCAAGACTTACTAATAAAGTGGTAATATAAAGAAAAACTGCTTCCCGAGAAACCGTACCTGCCATAAAAGATAACATAAAACGAGAATTCTAACATAAAGCAGACACAATTTTAGAAATCAAAATGCCTACCTGCATAGATCTCGTTTCGTTCGTTACTAGGAACGCCGGAATGTTTTTCTTTGACCTAAGCGGTATGGCTGGATTATAATGATACAAGTTAACGCTTCTAAGTTAACATTGAAATTTAAGGTAATTGCAGTCTATCGAATAAATCATTTAATATTATGTGTATACTAAGTACAGATTAGTGACAAAAATGTTATACCCGTATTATAGGATTCCAAACCATGTAGATATGTACGCATGTTTTAACATATCTCTCCTTTTAAATATCTATATGTCCAGGTGGCATATCTATTAACTTCATTTTAAATATCACTTTGATGTCTGTGTAATCAAATAACATAGTAATCAGGTCTGAGATATTAAATAACATTTTTCAGTGAAACAGGAATACTGGTATGATAGCAAATTAGTTCTTAAGTAGAAGCACCTTTTCTTTTCCGTTTTAATTTGGAGCTGATTCTAATGGAATTATCGCGCATTTACACTGACGTGAGACGACAACAGTTAAACCCATGCAACGTGAAATATTTTCTGTCTTTAATTTGTTTGTCATTGGATTATCACAACTAAAAAGCCCCATAGAGGTAGTAAATTTCTACACGGAAGATATCTTGTCAAATTGAAATGACAAGTTTTCGTTTTTATCTATTTAAAACTCCCTTTTATAAGTAGTTCATTTATTGATGCTGGTTAATTAATATTCCAAGGTCATTTATCACCCCGGTGATATTATTAGTATCTAAGGCGAAAAGGAAGCTTCGATAGTATTTAATAATATAACAAGACGGGATAATGGAAACATTTTCTATGGTTGATGTTGGTAGGTTAAATATTTTAAGGTCAGTTATCAGCCATCCCAGTGATATTATAGGTATTTAAAGCGAGTACTAAATAATATAACGAGGCGGGTTAATGGAGACATTTTGTGTATTGATACACTTCCCTTTGCACACACTTCCCTTTAGGTGTATGTAGGAAAGCCAAACGCGTTGTATTATTGATAACCATTACGTATGTATGTGGTGGTACAACGCGGCTTCTGTTGTGAAAGGAACATCACCTCACAGCGCCCCGGTACGGTGAACCGCCAAACTCAGACTCGCACGTTAAACGTTTTTCTAAAAGGACGCTTTGACGATACAATCTATGTCGTATAAAGCATGCCTTACATGAATGAACCCGGAAAAGGCTGCTTCGATCAGATATACTATGTTACTAAATGCTGTTTGTGTTTACGACGTGAAGATATCTAGGTGAAACACCTTGGATTTTTTTTTATTGATAATGGATGTTATTTTCTATAGGTAGGTTATGCCGGGGAATGTCTGTGTTTACGAGGTAATGATATCTTGATGAAACACCTTAGATTTGTTACCAATAATGGATGTTATTTTCTATAGGTAGATTATGCTGGAGAATGGCAGTGTTTATGGAGTAACGATATCTCAGTGAAAACCCTTGGACTTTCATATATCATGGAAGTTATTTCTATAGGTAGGTTATGCCGGGGAATGTCTGTGTTTATGTAACGATATCTCAGTGAAAACCCTTGGACTTTCATATATCATGGAAGTTATTTCTATAGGTAGGTTATGCCGGGGAATGTCTGTGTTTATGGAGTAACGATATCTCAGTGAAAACCCTTGGACTTTCATATATCATGGAAGTTATTTCTATAGGTAGGTTATGCTGGAGAATGACAGTGTTTATGGAGTAACGATATCTCAGTGAAAACCCTTGGACTTTCATATATCATGGAAGTTATTTCCATAGGTAGGTTACGCAGGAAAATATCTGTACGTTAATTCGAACAGCTTGCGTTCGTCTGAGATACAAGTGTAAATTGTATATCTGTGAAATTGCTAGTCCCGTTGTCAGGAGATACCTTAGCACAATGTGTATTGGAGTAAAGATTGATAACTGTATTGAGAATATTCGGGAAGTGTAGCTTGAGAAAGTGCAATGTGACCGAATTTTATAAATGGATGATTTTCTGATCAGTGAAAAGGAGTGACACAACACAGTGTCGTCTGCAACTTTCGGATTCCCGCCATATTTACATTATTGGAATAGCAGTGAAGAGGAAATTCACGTAATACAATTTCATGGTATTGTAATGGCATGTCCCCTTGGGATATTTCCTGTTATCTGTCTATAATAGAGGAACTCACCGTAGTGTCATAAGTGGGATGGTCTATAAGGTGATATGAAAAAGACGGCGCATGAAAGGGATATTAATACACATTTTTGTTCTCTTCGGGTTTATGTCGATGCACATCTTGAATAGTAAATTCAGTCAATATCCGCGAAAATTATTAAATTCCTATTGTCTAGATATTCGTTGGAGCTAATGAAATTGTTTACCTGTAGCTAAAGTTAGTTTACATTGTTTTCTTAAGACAAAAATATTAATATTCGTCTCAAGCGTCTGTTATTGGTAAAGCAAGGAAAATTATAAACTTAACGGAAAATAATTGCAAAATTTCTGTACAAATATATTTTTTATAAATCATAGCTTTCTTCAAATATTTTTCATGAATAAACACATTTAAATGCTGTTATCATTTTATGATGATTATATTGATATTCATCCTTGAAAACATTCACTGTACACAATTTATCAAGTTGCATAACCTAACAAGGCTTGTTTTAGGTCATATCAATCGTTAAAAGGATTGTTAACATCGTAACGATTTTAGAATGATTTAAAAATGACATGTTTTAAAACAAACTTAATTTGTAAAGCAAGGACTGCAAACCAACATTTTGTATATATAGTATATGTTCCTGCATGAACTCTAAACAAGCAATCAAAAATAGTTTTAATCCATAAAACTGTTGCGTTAAGTTGCTGTAAAGCTGTCCAGGCATTGTAAACTTCTCCTGGTTAGTATTATTTCTTATTTGTGCAATGGTGTCTTTAGTTTTTGTAGATTTGTTAAATTCATTGTGTACACGTATGATCTTAATGCTAGATAATATAACGCGGTACGAAATCTTTGCTTGTGTTCAATGGAACCTCTCCAGGTCGTCGCGTAAAATTTGGTCTCCATTATTAATCTCTATAAGATCATAACACAGATATAGATGGACCCGGTTACTTTACATTAAGAACATAAGTCTAGCCTAGCCATAAACGTTTCATTAGTTCACTCCTTGAACAAAAGGGGAATGAATTTGATTGAATGGTCTCCACGTATATAGTTTCTCTAACTGAAACAAATCGTTGGGTCAGAATTAGAAATGATTGCTTCTTTACACAAAATATGATAGGAGTATACACCGTAATATGAGTGTATAAAGGTACAAAAGTCTCAGTAATATGGGTGTTAACTTGTCCGGTAATATGGATGTAGGATATTCCATGGAAGTACGGTAATATGAGTGTAAGTATAGTACTATACAATTAAAACACTTATATAAGATAGAACGGTACACTTAATATAAATAATAGCTAGAACGGTAGCAAGAGTTTGTATGGTTATACAAGTTCAAACAGTAATATATATTGTACCGTAAAATGAAAATTTCATACAGTTATAATCGTGTCGTAAAGTATTATTATGGTTTCGTACAGTTATATGTTGATTTCATACAGTTATATGATTATTTCATACAATTATTTGATTATTTCGTACAGTTATAAGACGATTTCATACAGTTATATGATACTTTCGTACAGTTAAATGACGGTTTCATACAATAATATAACGATTTCATACAGTAACATGATGATTTTGTTCATTTATATGATGGTGTCGTACAGTTATATGATGATTTCTTACAATAATATGACGATTTCATACAGTAACATAATGATTTCACAAATTTAAATGATGATTTCGTACAGTTAAATGATGGTTTCATACAATAATATGATGATTTCATACAGTAACATGATAATTTCATACAGCTATATGATGATTTTGTACTTTAATATGGTGATATCGCATAGTAATATAATTACATGTAGTTACATGTATAATGTTTTCTTACGGTAATATTGTTAAATACGTTGATATTATTATGTACGTACAGTGTATGTACGATAATATTGTTAATTACGGTAATATTATTATGTACGGTAATATTGTTAATTACGGTAATATTGTTAATTACGGTAATATTATTATGTACGGTAATATTGTTAATTACGGTAATATTATTATGTACGATAATATTGTTATGTACGGTTATATTGTTGTGTACGGTAATATTGTTATGTACGGTTATATTGTTGCGTACGATAATATTGTTGTGTGCGGTTATATTGTTATTTACGGTAATATTGTTAATTACGGTAATACATATCTACAGATGTACAAACAGAAGCTCTGTTCATACATACTTGTCACGCTGTAGTGTATCATATTTAAAGAAAATATTCCCCATATAAACAATGCAGTCCTTGAAAACTTACATATTTCGTTCGATAAACTTTTGAAGCTAACACATCATTTGACATTAATGATACGACGCCCCGTCGATAAAATGTCTTCTTGCTTTGTGGTAAATGATACGTTGTAAGCCTTGCAAGAACAAGAAGATTACTTTTGCCAGGGCGTCTGTACATCACTTGATAGCGAGCCATGTTGACGGTCTGTATGTAAGCTTTGTGTGTGTGATAGCATTGTGAAGCAGCGATATCAATTTATATTTGATAGATAGATATTTGTAATTGATTGTAAAAGCACGTCTCGCCAAACGACGTTTGTTGCAAAGTAATCATAAACTTGGCTCAGAAAGACGCTCCTGAGAATAAATAGAAAAGAATGTCTAGGTTTATGTGTAATATGTAATTTCCACTTACAAACACAAGCTGTCTAGGTAGCATTTGTTACCTTTCAAAACACACCATCCTCCCTTTACTTACGTGTTGGCTTCTACATTTTAGATTGCCTGTGATAGACTTGGGTATATATGTCCATTAAGTATTCCGCGAGAGACACAGGGATGCATGGTCAGAAAAAAATCAGAATAGACCGAAGCGTCAAAGAAACCATAATCCGAACTCAAAATCGATTCCACTAGAGCCAAAATGACAAAAGGAAAGATTTACAGAGACCCTTGTAAAAGTACAAGATAATAAGACCAGGTGTGTCGGAAGAGTAAGCGCCGTCTGTTCATCGACGACATCAGTCATGTTAATCTAGGTAAAATCCAGTTAATGTCATGGCCTGAATGCGAAAACTGATGCATTCCCAGCCAATCAAAACCAGCAGACATTAAAGGCTTACCATTTTGACACACCAGGACATACCTCAACCGTTCTGTGTGTGTTACTAGGATGTTTTATCTGGTTGTTGTATGTCTTTTTCTGTTTATGCAGTTCTTGCTCTGGTATCTCCTCAGTTCATAGTGCTGCTCCTTGCTCTGGTATCTCCTCAGTTCATAATGCTGCTCCTCGCTCTGGTATCTCCTCAGTTCATAGTGCTACTCCTCGCTCTGGTATCTCCTCAGTTTATGTTGCTGTCTCTATGCTCTGGTATCTCCTCAGTTCATAGTGCTGCTCCTTGCTCTGGTATCTCCTCAGTTCATAGTGCTGCTCCTTGCTCTGTTATCTCCTCAGTTCATAGTGCTGCTCCTTGCTCTGGTATCTCCTCAGTTCATAGTGCTGCTCCTTGCTCTGGTATCTCCTCAGTTCATAGTGCTGCTCCTTGCTCTTGTATCTCCTCAGTTCATAGTGCTGCTCCTTGCTCTGGTATCTCCTCAGTTCATAGTGCTGCTCCTCGCTCTTGTATCTCCTCAGTTCATAGTGCTGCTCCTTGCTCTTGTATCTCCTCAGTTCATAATGCTGCTCCTTGCTCTGGTATCTCCTCAGTTCATAGTGCTGCTCCTTGCTCTGGTATCTCCTCAGTTCATAGTGCTGCTCCTTGCTCTGGTATCTCCTCAGTTTATAGTGCTGCTCCTTGCTCTGGTATCTCCTCAGTTCATAATGCTGCTCCTTGCTCTTGTATCTCCTCAGTTCATAATGCTGCTCCTTGCTCTGGTATCTCCTCAGTTCATAGTGCTGCTCCTCGCTCTTGTATCTCCTCAGTTCATAATGCTGCTCCTTGCTCTGGTATCTCCTCAGTTCATAATGCTGCTCCTTGCTCTGGTATCTCCTCAGTTTATAGTGCTGCTCCTTGCTCTTGTATCTCCTCAGTTCATAATGCTGCTCCTTGCTCTGGTATCTCCTCAGTTCATAATGCTGCTCCTTGCTCTGGTATCTCCTCAGTTCATAGTGCTGCTCCTCGCTCTTGTATCTCCTCAGTTCATAATGCTGCTCCTTGCTCTGGTATCTCCTCAGTTCATAATGCTGCTCCTTGCTCTGGTATCTCCTCAGTTCATAGTGCTGCTCCTTGCTCTGGTATCTCCTCAGTTCATAGTGCTGCTCCTCGCTCTGGTATCTCCTCAGTTCATAGTGCTGCTCCTCGCTCTGGTATCTCCTCAGTTCATAGTGCTGCTCCTCGCTCTGGTATCTCCTCATTTCATAGTGCTGCTCCTTGCTCTGGTATCTCCTCAGTTCATAGTGCTGCTCCTCGCTCTGGTATCTCCTCAGTTCATAGTGCTGCTCCTCGCTCTGGTATCTCCTCATTTCATAGTGCTGCTCCTTGCTCTGGTATCTCCTCAGTTCATAGTGCTGCTCCTCGCTCTGGTATCTCCTCAGTTCATAGTGCTGCTCCTTGCTCTGGTATCTCCTCAGTTCATAGTGCTGCTCCTTGCTCTTGTATCTCCTCAGTTCATAGTGCTGCTCCTTGCTCTGGTATCTCCTCAGTTCATAATGCTGCTCCTTGCTCTGGTATCTCCTCAGTTTATAGTGCTTCTCCTCGCTCTGGTATCTCCTCAGTTCATAGCGTTGCTCCTCGCTCTGGTATCTCCTCAGTTCATAGTGCTGCTCCTTGCTCTGGTATCTCCTCAGTTCATAATGCTGCTCCTTGCTCTGGTATCTCCTCAGTTTATAGTGCTGCTCCTTGCTCTGGTATCTCCTCAGTTCATAGTGCTGCTCCTCGCTCTGGTATCTCCTCAGTTCATAGCGTTGCTCCTTGCTCTTGTATCTCCTCAGTTCATAATGCTGCTCCTTGCTCTTGTATCCCCTCAGTTCATAGTGCTGCTCCTTGCTCTGGTATCTCCTCAGTTCATAGCGTTGCTCCTTGCTCTGGTATCTCCTCAGTTCATAGTGATGCTCCTTGCTCTTGTATCCCCTCAGTTTATAGTGCTTCTCCTCGCTCTGGTATCTCCTCAGTTCATAGCGTTGCTCCTTGCTCTGGTATCTCCCTAGTTCATAATGCTGCTCCTCGCTCTGGTATCTCCTCAGTTCATAGTGCTGCTCCTTGCTCTTGTATCCCCTCAGTTCATAGTGCTGCTCCTTGCTCTTGTATCCCCTCAGTTCATAGTGCTGCTCCTCGCTCTGGTATCTCCTCATTTCATAGTGCTGCTCCTCGCTCTGGTATCTCCTCAGTTCATAGTGCTGCTCCTCGCTCTGGTATCTCCTCATTTCATAGTGCTGCTCCTCGCTCTGGTATCTCCTCAGTTCATAGTGCTGCTCCTTGCTCTGGTATCTCCTCAGTTCATAATGCTGCTCCTTGCTCTGTTATCTCCTCAGTTTATGTTGCTGTCTCTATGCTCTGGTATCTCCTCAGTTGATGTCTCTTCTTTTTATTGTGATGTCTCCCCGTCTCGTGCTGTGGATTTTCCGTTTATTTTTAAGTCTGATGTTTCATGTCTTAGATTTGTCTTTTCTCTGCTCCTGTTGTTGGTTGAGATATTGTATTTCTTTGGTTACTGTTGTCTTGATGTCTCTGTAGCTAATGTTGTATTATATTTTGTTTTGTTATCTCTTTGATATTTTACCTTTCATTTTGTTTTTATATTTTTATGATATCCTGGTTTTCCTTTTGTTTTGATATTTCTGTGATATCATGTTTTTCCCTTTGTTTTGATGTTTCTGTGATATCATGTTTTTCCCTTTGTTTTGATGTTTCTGTGATATCCCGTTATTCCTTTTGTTTTGATGTTTTTTTTGTTATATTATGTTTTTCCCTTTGTTTTGATGTTTCTGTGATATCCTGTTATTCCTTTTGTGTTGATGTGTCTGTGATATCCTGTTTTCCTTTTGTTTTGATGTTTCTGTGATATCCTGTTTTTCCCTTTGTTTTGATGTTTCTGTGATATCCTGTTTTTCCTTTTGTTTTGATGTTTCTGTGATATCATGTTTTTCCTTTGTTTTGATATTTCTGTGATATCCTGTTTTTCCTTTTGTTTTGATGTTTCTGTGATATCCTGTTTTTCCTTTTGTTTTGATGTTTCTATGATATCCTGTTATTCCTTTTGTTTTGATGTTTCTATGATATCCTGTTTTTCCTTTTGTTTTGATGTTTCTATGATATCCTGTTTTTCCTTTTGTTTTGATGTTTCTGTAATATCTTGTTTTTCCTTTTGTTTTGATGTTTCTGTGATATCATGTTTTTCCCTTTGCTTTGATGTTTCTGTGATATCATGTTTTTCCCTTTGTTTTGATGTTTCTGTGATATCCTGTTATTCCTTTTGTTTTGATGTTTATATGATATCATGTTTTTCCCTTTGTGTTGATGTTTCTGTGATATCCTGTTTTTCCTTTAGTTTTGATGTTTCTGTGATATCCTGTTTTTCCTTTTTTGATGTTTCTGTGATATCCTGTTTTTCCTTTTGTTTTGATATTTCTGTGATATCATTGTATTCCTTTTGTTTTGATATTTCTGTGATATCCTGGTTTTCCTTTTGTTTTGATGTTTCTGTGATATCATTTTATTCCTTTTGTTTTGATGTTTCTATGATATCTTGTTTTTTCTTTTTTGATGTTTCTATGATATCCTGATTTTCCTTTTGTTTTGATGTTTCTGTGATATCCTGTTTTTCCTTTTGTTTTGGTGTTTCTGTGATATCCTGTTTTTCCTTTTGTTTTGATGTCTTTGCGGCTACTGTTATTGTTTTCTGCAATTGATATCGCATTGTCAGTATGTTCCTTTGTATGGACGTTGAGCTGTTATTTATATTTTCCCAGTTTTGCTCGTTTTATTTCAGCTATCTAACATGTCATTCGATTTTGATTTCACAAGTCTCATGTTTGAATGTCTAAACATCTTGTAACATGCTATAGTTTTGTTTCATGGGCCTGACATAAATTTGAACGGTACTTATTTAGACATTGATTTTATTTTTACTCATAGAAGACACCCTGTACGCTTTTGCCATAAATCTATTATTGCTTTGTTTATGGCGATTATTCTTTCCTTGTCTCGAAAGCTTTGTAGTGGTTACAATTATATGCATGACACATTTTACACACTGGTAATCAATTACGTTTGTAAACCTACTTTTGGAACTACGATACCATTTGTTGTGAAATCGAAATTTTACACTGATATGTGCACGCCACGACATCCGGATTTATTTATTCAAAATTATTTGAACCTTTTGAATCCTTTGAAAAAAATATCAACATAGCATGTAGTATAAAATTGAAACACAATGCAGATTTAATAGATAACATCGACCTGTGAAACATGAATTTAGTTTATGCTCCTTCAATAGACCTTACGTATACTTTTTGTACAAGCTGCCAGCGTTGGATCTGGCCAAGTATTCAAATCTGTGGAATTTGTTGACATTTCGCTTTCATATCATCTTATGCTGATAATGTGTGTACATGAGGGCATCAACTAAATATGAACAAAGGAAATATGTACATGGAAACACCTGTATATGTACACGATAATAAGACCAGGTGTTCCGGAGGAGTAAGCATCTTTTGCTTCATCGATAGAAATCAAGATCAGATCCAAGTAAAATGTCATGGTCTTAAAATGATAACTAAGGAATAATTCTCGATCACAACAAGCAGGCATAAAAAAAGCGAGACTTGACATTTCGCTTTCAGATCATAGATTTCCCCTGGATCTGGCCCAGTATTCAAATCTGTGTAATTTGTTGACATTTCGCTTTCACATCATCTTAACGGTAATGTTGATTATGTGTCTATATGAGGACATAAACAGCTGTTTAAATCTTACAGATTTTATTGACATGTTAAACTGACGTTAAGGATACACTAGACATGTTTGACTTGGACAAGTGTTCGACAGGGTACACACAGGGACAAGATATTGTATCCAGCGTTATTTGTTTACCAAGTACTTATAGCAGTGAATATCAATGAGGTTAATATGCATTGGTTTGTTGACGTTGTCCTCAATTAATTCATTACATGATAAGCTTAGTATAAATATTCTACCATAAACGTATTTCCCGAAATATTTCAAATCGGAATAAAACTTACTTTAACGATTGTTTAAAATGATCAACTTCTAAAAAAACAAATACATATAAATATATCAAATGTATTAAGATATCTATCAAAATATCATTTTGTGTAAATATCCCCCCCCCCTCCACATATGAAGCTGTCTATGCGTTTTATTACACGTGTTCCTTGTTATATCACAGTAATACTTATGATGTCAGTCGAAAATTCATATACAGTGGATCATCTACAAAGTATAAACATAATATAACGAGTGTCCATCAAGGGTTTCATGAATGGTCAAATGTGACCTTACGCTACCTGGTCAGGGGTGGGTGTGGCCATTCTGATGTTCACACCTGAGTAACGTACGACAACACAGTACATGGTGGTCCTGGCACTTTATCATTCCTATTTACAAAGTTTTATACCAACTGAACCTAGCGCAATGGTTTTAATTACAAATAATTGTTCATTACTGAATTGTCATCAAAACAAATTTTAACTCATTTACCCCCGCAATATCTTAACAACCTATTCCAACTTTTGAATTGGAAGAGTAAAAAAAATGATCTCGGGGTGAATGAGTAAATTAGCCATACCTATATTCAAATAATTCACAAATGTTTACAAATATATATGTTCTTAGAAATGGAGCGTATTTAATAATCATCTACACAATTCTCTATAAATTTTATATTCACCTACAGTGTGTTACATGTACCCCTAGCAATACCATCATCACTAGTACTGGTATGAACCCGTTTCTCTGTTACATTAAGAAATGCCTTCTTTATACTACTAAACATACCTGATTGACTCAGGTAGTTATTGTCTGGTAGACATGGCAACAGGTAGCTAAACTCTTAGTTGTATAGCGATGACAGCAATAGATAACACATTTCTTGTTGGATGACGACTTTGGGGGTGGTTTTATCGCTGTGATCACGTGACCTATTCATGCTGATGATGATGCCATTCCTCGTGTTCAACTTTTTTTGTAAGGATCACAGTCTCCATGGTTACTTTTCATGTTTATCTGTGTTTTAGCAGCTGATTCAATTCTTAAGATTCAGTTTTCTTCTGTATCTTTTCTTTGGTGATGTAATGTGTTCTTAAGGATTTTTATTGTCTATAAAGTTTTTATCTTAATATACATCAGAACGATAACAACAAGCTTATATAATTATACTATAGGAAGCAAACATACTCACACATGTGTTGACTTTCATTAGACAGCATGTCACGTAATTAAATTATTTAAGTGTAATACTTTGTACAATGTCGTTTAGTATTTCAACGTAAAATTCTTCAACCTCACGAGTTACAGTACATTTGTGTGGATATTGAGTGTTTCAATGTATCATTAGTTGAGTTTTCCATTTAATACTCAAAGCAATATCTAGCCTTGGAGTTTCAAAGTAATGTTTAAAACGTCTCTGAGCCTTTCAGTGTGAAATATTTATACCTTGGGATTTCATTATCACACTTGTAAGAAATTTAGTTTTGATTGGGATACATTGATACGTGTGTGGAGTATCAGAGTAATACTCAGTATATTTTTGCCCCAAATACTTATACATATTTGAATCTGTCCTTATTATACACATTCCCAGACACGGAGTTCAATGCGTCCAGGAAGTGGCAGACACAGACATTTAAGAAATGTTTGTTTTTCTATGATGACTGAGTATTATACAGTCGTCTGCTCCATGGTAGTATATTTCACAGCTACCCCTGCGATTTTTGCGGTTGACGCTTGGCGCAAAATCTTTTCGTCACAAATATGTTAGCAGTTTTAGTTAAAACTGTATCTATTGCTGTATACATTTTCAATTCATAATCAGCAGCGATAACGAGGGCAATGTTTAATTTAGCTGTTTCGGCACGTGAATTTCTGTACGTTTTGATTGTTATTGTCAGATTTTCACCTCGGTGTTTATACTTTAAACGTTTATCATCCGATTTCATTTTTGGTGTTCTTCGCGTATTTTCTCATGTTAACTGTGTTTATTTTTTTTTATCTACGACTTCAATCCTAGGACCTTATCATCTTACCACCACTAACAATGCTGCGTCTTCTCCAATTGAGATATTTACCTCACTCCCCGGGCTGTATTCCACGACTTACACTAGTAAATGCGTTCTTTTGTCTTTTTCAGTTACGATGATTGTCCTATTTATGACTTCGTTCCTCGGATACCACCGCGCGCCTTCAGTTTCCAGCGGTAACACTGAAGCTTGTGTGCAGTTTGACCTGAATTAGCCCCCGGAACCAGAACCAGTGTTGAAAGTAACGAGTCGACAAGTGCATCATCAGAATGAAGTAACATAACAGCAGAGTACTGTAACATCAGTATACCAAGTGTGTTTCGGGGATTATCGCTTGCGTTTCGGCGCCAACAAGGATTATCTAGCAGAGGAAGGAAACAATAGTGTGTGCATATCGGGGACGTCGCATACAGGGTATATTTGTAATAGTATACGGTATGGGGATCTTATAAAGCTTTTCTACAAATCTAACGTGTCGCTTAATGATACGGATAGTAACTGGAGTGAGCTGTAATATTTTGTAAATGTAGTTACAGAGTGAAATAATTATACTTGTATGTAAACCTAACTTCAAAGAGGATTTAAACTTCACAGAGAGGTAACATCACCCCAGTTCATGTTTGGAATAATACAACACTGTTAGGGTTTTATAACAAGCTAAACTATCCTAACACAACCACTACAGCTGTGTGCGTGAGTTCGCCGCGCTAGGGTTCAGCACCCGTGAATAATTACCTCCAAGTGCAGTTCAAGTTATTCCCTTTTCACAAACAACAATGGCTGTAACAAGCCTGAATGGGACGGAGCAGACGATATCAGCCTTTGTGCAGGATATCATCAGATATGCTCGTCAAAAGGTTGAGGACGTGGAGGGGGATATAAACAAAATGGAAGAAGGAAGTGATGAATCACGAGACTTGACCACTTCCGGGCATCTTTGCAACGGTGATGCCACTGAAGAGGAGGTAAGTGGTACAGATATGCTATACACGTACATACACACACACATACTCTAACCCTCATACACACGCTGACAACACACGTGGTGCATGGCCTTACACTACGAATTTCAATAACATATTTTAACAGTTGTTTTAACATCAACAACACATTTTCACATGTTTATTTTTACTGTTAGCATTATCAGAATGTCAACACGTACTGCCGGGACACGTTACGCCACGTAATACCACCGTAATGAATGCTCTAATTGTTTGATAATAACAAGCTATGCCTGCCTGTAAGGTTGCAAAACAATATGTAAACCATTTCAGAAGATATGCTAGGTATTCTATTGTTTGTTTATAGACTGTGTGAATTGATCGATCGGATACGTCATTTTTATGACGGTTTTAAAATTATGTATTTTGAATGTATGGAGCTCGAGAGAGGCAATTGGATAAAAGTTATTTTCTACCATAAGATGTTATCATACGGCTGTGTACGTCAGACCTTTTATCGGCGCAGGAGGGAGTGATTGTGTTGTTTCCTGGCATAGTAATCGGCTGTAGATTCTTTTTTTATTTCAAATTTCCATCTTAAAACAAATTTTTGTGCTACGAACATAAATCTTTATATTACAACAACCCTTACTACAGTACATATTATGTTTAATAGAGAAACTGTTTACTTTACCAATCTAGCACGTGTTAAATTCAGAGAAAAGTCGGACTTGTAAAAACTTATACTTCCGGAACCTCTGGTCTTCGATAAGTTTAGGGATATTTGTGTAAATATTTCATTTCTTCAAATAATACTCTGTTTTGTTTGTTTCTTGCTTTCTCCTAATTTACCGATTGATATATAGCCAATTAAACACGATGAGTCATTAATAATGTATGAAAGCAAATATACATTAAAAGACGTTTTATGTTCTAAATTTTCAATTTTCTTGATTATTCGTGGATTATTGCTGAAAATTTAATCATGAAATGGAATCTGAAACTCAATTATACCATAGTTCTTTTCTATTTCGAGAAATCTTATTTGATGCAAGTTGAATCACTCGGACGCGAAATTGATGAGATCCAATCTGCCGAGAACTGAATCAGTGTGCAAAACTACTGCACTGTATCCCCCATATCTAAACCATTAATATTAAAACTGATACATTCTAACATGCAGCAATACCATCTCTGCTAAGCTAAGCAGTATATCGAAGACTTGTTCGAGCCTAAAATGTCGTTAAGAAGAAGATTGGGGTCAGAAAATGCTCCAGATTCATCCCTAGAGGATTTAAAGTAATCTCAATCACGGGTTTGTTCAATAATTTAATATCCGTGAGAGGAATGCTATGTATGAGCAAGTTTACCAAGTAAAACATTAAGTTCGACAACATGAAAATTGAAATTGCTTTTGTATGAAAGAAGGAAGTCGTTGAGCTTTGTATTCCAAAGAAAGTTGAAATACGTTTTTTCTTGTACTAGCGTATTTACATGTAGAATATTACAAAAATATAAAAGCATTAATTGTATAATATAATAGCTAGAATACCATCGATTACACACGCATAAAAACAGAAGAGTATTGCACCTTCAAATATTGATAACAGATACAGTATGCGAAAGATTATACATCAAAAGAATCTTGTGCCATAGTGGTCACATAACGGTAAAATTGACAGGCTTTGAAGTCTGTTACGGATCCTTTGTAATCTTGGGACAGGTATCAACAGAGCGATTGGTTATATTTTCTTACTCGAGACAAATCAAAATGCTTTCTTCGTGCCTTTAGTTTTGACATGGCATATTTCAAGTGTGTATAGAGCATATATGTGAGCATAAACCCTTGATATCGAGGATGGGTAAAGTATTGTCAAAATAAAAAGGGAAATATGAATTGTCGTTTGAGGGTCACCCTAATTAAGCAACTGGCGATATTAAATTCAGGTAAAAAAATGGTTGATAAGTTTTATAATCGATGGAAAATTAATAAAAAAAATAAGTCAATGTGAAATATGAGTAGTATCATTAAAAATATTGAGAGAAGTCTTTGCTAATTAGAATAGTGAAGTATTAAAGTATATATTACGAACTGTGCCCCTATCAAAGCATTCCTATATGTACTATCTAGTATGTTTGACTGTGTACGTGTATAGATAACGCTATGGCAATGCTCTATATATAAAATGGACTCTCCTACAAAAATAACGTATTTATGACTATGTCTTATGGTAAGGTTATACTGTATACAATTGTAATTCATTGCGTACCGTTATCAAAATGATATCGAGTTCACTAAAGAGATATTAACGTCCTTGAAAACTGCTAATTGGGGAACGTTGTTTATAGCTGTTTATGTCATGGCGATGCTGTTTTGTGGAGAATGGCGACTCCATCAAATTGAATACTGGTAAAGCAAAAATTGTTTTATTAAATAGTGTCATGAAAATACTGTTTTAATGCAGATTTTGCATTGTTTGTATATCGTTCGTATGTATTTTGGCTATGACATTACGTTGTCCCTGCAGTTCCATTTATCTGACTGTGGAAGTGCCTAGACCTTAAATTCTGTTATAAAGAAGTATTTTGTTTCTAATCTATGAAATACCAAACATAACTACTAAATAGACATATATGACCTTGAATTATGTTATAAAACATCTTTACAGCTGTTTAAGTTATTGACATGTTCTGGACTTTATAAGTTTATAAGTTTCTCATGGTGTCATTTACAATGACACCATGAGAAACTTATTTTGAGGAAATATGGTGTTTATAGCTGTTTATTTCATAGTGATGTTTTTGTCCGATATACATTTAAATGCCTGAATACAGTTTATAACAGCTTGTGCAATAGAGGTGTCCTTTATTGATGGTTTCGTTAAAGGCGAATATAATGCGCTTGAAAACTGTTAAAAAGAATTCTTTTGTTTACAACAGTTTTATTGTGTAAATGTAGATGTTATTGTTTCGAACTGTTTATCGCACAGAGCGCAATGTTACAAGAAACTGTATGATATTGAATTATGTTACAAATAACACCTATCGTAACAAATATCACCTATCGTAACAAATATCCCCTATCGTAACAAATATCACGTACATTGTTGCTGTTTAAATATTTGTTGATCCATTGGTTATTGGTAAATACACTACTCAGTAGGCCCAAGTTAAATATTGGTTGATCCATTGGTTATTGGTAAATACACCACTCAGTAGGCCCCGGTTAAATATTGGTTTATCTATTGGTTATTTGTAAATACACTACTCAGTTGGCCTGAGTTTCATCAACGTTCCTTAACTTATTAAAATTCCCTAACTTTATCATTTCCATAGGAAAGCATTACAGCAGTTAAAAATGTTAGGTTAGGGAAATTTCCTTAAATTCTGTTATGCTTTCCTATGAAGATCTCTAGGAGCTGGAGCCTCCATAGCCACAGTTATCTCATTTGAGTAGTGGCACGGTACATACTATACTTATTTTTGTAGTACACGATTAGAAATTATACAGAACTAGTTTAACTTTACTTTTAAATTCATAAATTAAAGGGGTTTTACGCACCTGGCCCTTCTGCTTCTACATTAGTTTAGAAATTTTGGATTCCATCTTTTAGCCCCTAGCATCACTGAAGAGTCCTTGGAGGACGAAACCGCTGTATGGTGCAGTTTAATTCATTTTATTTTCGGCATACTGTATCTATTACTAAATTTAAAAGGTGCAGCATGTTGTGTTACGTCATCTTAATGGAAGTTCCTTTGGCCAAGGATTGGAGCCAAATATGGCAAGGCTTCATTCTCAATGGGCAGATTCTGCAGGCTACATTTGCGAGTTACACAAAACATTCCCACCATAAAAGTGCATTATGTGTTTATATCTCAAACGTGACATTAACAGTTATAGAAAAGCTGTCGCTATTGACTTAAGACTGTTAAACGTCAGTTCTATGAGCTTAACTTTGTCCTTGAAAGGCTCAAACGTTGCTGGGTTCTATCTCAGCCAATAATTCAATCATGACTACTATTCCAGCCAATCTACTACAGCGACGGTCGATTATTAGGTTTTTACCTAACACAAACGTGGGCGATAATGACTGGTTGATTGACCCAAACGGATCAAATTCCGATTTCCTTGCGCGTAAACATATCTTTGTTTTCGGATGACAAAATAATTCGAATGATTTATCGGGGGTTGATTGGAAGATAAAAGGGCATGATGCTATCATCTTGTTTTGATCGTATGCGGATGTAGAAAGTGGCAAAATGCTTAACCGTGTTGTCTCGAATCTGAATTGTAATTTACATATAAATACCATTATTTACTAAAGGTTCGGCTGTTTTATATTCAAACTTTAATTTGTTTTTTATCCAGATACAGAATAAAGGTGAACACACGGATCCTCAATCTGAACCCAACGACATTGTTATTGACGAAAGACATAAAAAGGTCACGGAGGTCAATCTCGACAAAGCAGAACCAGAACGTTCGGATTGCATCGTCGACCCAGAACAACTTATAGCTCCACGAGCGGAAGTAGAACAGTTCATTGCGCCACAAGCGGAAGTTGACGTCACAGACCTCGATGATCCTGAGTTTATCGAAAGTCAGGACAAAAAAGAGGAAGACGTTTCCGATAGAATCACTTTATCAACAAAAGACAACGACAGTGATGGTAAATTGGAAATAGATCACGTACGATCTTGTCATCAAGCATACATCGAAATGAAAACACGAACAAGTAACGAAATCCGTAAAGTGTCCCTTAAATGCATTTGGTAATCGCTTGATACCAGATCATTTGATTTGCATTTTGTATTATCATTAATAGAAATAGAAATATGACACACGTGAAGCACGCCTGCGTTGGATTCAATTAAAAGCTTGGGGGATTATTCATATATTTACCATATTCAAAACAAAATTACACAATTGTAGACATCAAATATCAATTATTCAATTCCACATAAACTGTTGAAAGTAATATGTTATGTGTAACCGGGCGGACACTCCTTCAAAACATAGTACACAACATAAGTTTTGAATTTTAAATTGTTATAGTCTGTATTATATGACAAAAAAAACTTGTTTGGGGATGATGAATTACAAAATAAAATACTGCAGAAATAAAAAAAGTAAGCTTTGTTTCCAGTAAATTAATTGTATCCAACTAGTGATAACGTTTGTCCTCAATGTAGCGATTCTCATCATCTAGGTATTGATAGTGTTTGTCCTCAATGTAGCGATTCTCATCATCTAGGTATTGATAGTGTTTGTCCTCAATGTAGCGATTCTCATCATCTAGGTATTGATATTGTTTGTCCCCAATGTGGCGATTCTCATCATCTAGCTAGTGATTACGTTTGTCCTCAATGTAGCTATTCTCATCATCTAGGTATTGATAATGTTTATCGTCGATGTAGCGATTCTCATCATCTAGGTATTGATAATGTTTGTCCTCAATGTGGCGATTCTCATCATCTAGGTATTGATAATGTTTGTCCTCAATGTAGCGATTCTCATCATCTAGGTATTGATAATGTTTATCGTCGATGTAGCGATTCTGATTATCTAGCTAGTGATTTCGTTTGTCCCCAATGTAGCGATTCTCATCATCTAGGTATTGATAATTTTTGTCCTCAATGTGGCGATTCTCATCATCTAGGTATTGATAATGTTTGTCCTCGATGTATTGACTCTCGTCATCAAGGTATTGATAATGTTTATCGTCGATGTAGCGATTCTAATTATCTAGCTAGTGATCTCGTTTGTCCCCAATGTAGCGATTCTCATCATCTAGGTATTGATAATGTTTGTCCTCAATGTGGCGATTCTCATCATCTAGGTATTGATAATGTTTGTCCTCGATGTATTGACTCTCGTCATCAAGGTATTGATAATGTTTATCGTCGATGTAGCGATTCTAATTATCTAGCTAGTGATCTCGTTTGTCCCCAATGTAGCGATTCTCATCATCTAGGTATTGATAGTGTTTGTCCTCAATGTGGCGATTCTCATCATCTAAGTATTGATAATGTTTGTCCCCAATGTAGCGATTCTCATCATCTAGGTATTGATAATGTTTGTCCCCAATGTAGCGATTCTCATCATCTAGGTATTGATAATGTTTGTCCTCGATGTATTGACTCTCGGCATGACCTAAAGCAAAGCATACATTGTCCCTACGCCAATTACTTTCTCTTCTTCAACCTGTAGCATCGATACCGAAAGCCTAATAACGTCACAAAAAGCCTTATATGTGCAGTTTTCATGTACCATTTTTTTCCGGTTTACAACCAGAGACTCGAGGGGATTTTTCTAGTAATCTTCTTCAAACACACGTGGCCAGGTTTCCAGCTGTATTATATCCCTAAATCGATAGAAGATTGATCTGCGACTCATTTATATTCATTACTTATAATGTGGGTTTCTCGTAGGCTCAAAACACATCCTTCCCAACATGTTCTTGTAAGTAATAAAAAAATACAATATGGCCACCAGTAAGCTTAAGGGCGATTTTACCTCGCCACGTGGTTGACCCTACTTGTGGACGTCAAGCCCAATATGTTAGCTGTTGAAGCTTGTTAGAGTATAAATTATCTGCTGCTTAAGGCACAAGTTGTGAATTAGTTATCATATAAATAGCTAATACACTAATTTCTTTGTTTGCAGTATTTAACACGTGTTTCGAAAATACGTTAGTTAATTTAATATTTAGGTCCTATGAACAAAATGGAAATATGGAAGAATATTTTCTTTGCTTAGCCAGACTTTCTGCATCAACAAACAAAATTTCCGATCTCGTTATTCATTTCAATGTCTTATTTGTCTTAAAGGAGTAGCCTCAAAAACTAGTACAGTACATCGAATGAAAGAATATTGATTTTGAAATAAGATCATTCCGAGTCTATATGCTTTATGTTGAAATTATGTTCTATATATTGTCTCAAAAGATATTTCAATACGTAAGTATTCGTATTGTCTTTGTGAACAGGCTTTGAAGAACCCGACCATGGGTGGCAATTTTACGTGTCCTCAATCGTGTAAATTTACTTGTGTTCCACTCAGTAGTACATGCTTATTTATCGAATGAACCAAATATTATCAGGCAGTGGAAATCGTTAATCTAAGTTTTTTTCATCTGCATTATAACCTGGAATATTGCACAGGTAGATCCATGATTGAACTCCAATTTTCCAGGTGTGATACTGGTAGTCCACCCGAACGGCAACACACAGACTGTAGTGGACTACGTCAATGACATCATCGAAGCAGCTCGTCAGCGCGCGGGCGAGGAGAACATTGACGTCATCAATGACGTAAGTAGATGTACACAACATGTAGAACATCACACCTCGTAGCGGGTTTTTTCTTTTTTCTTTTATTGGTTCTAATTAATAATATTGATAATAATAATTCGAGGTTCTTTCATACCACTTGACCACAACCTATAGGTCGTCTCAAAGTGTCTCACAAATTATTATCTGTGGTTATAGAGCCTTAGCAATCAGCCAATATCGTTCCCAACTCCTTTGGGATCATACAACCGGTGCTGCCATTTCGGCGCTCACAGCTAACATTATAAAATTTCTAGCACTGCCGATCTACGTCCTCTTTTACAGCTGAGTAGATTGGAACATGCGGAGTAAAGTATCTTGCTCAAGGATACAACACAAGTGCCGGGCCCGGAATTCTAACTCGCAACCCTTTTATCAAGAGCCCGGCATCCTACGACTAGACAACCGTGCCTCCACGCAAATAACTCCTATTTTAGTAGACAAAACATGAACGTTTTTGTTCACATATTTATTCATATCAATCAATGTTTTTTATCATTATTTAATTCCAGACAACAATCATATACTGTACATCAATACTCTCATGGTCATGTGCATTCATTCAATGGTTAAAACATAATCTTACATAATAATAATAATTAGCTCGTGATTGGACCAATTTCTAAATGAAATACATTTTCTGAAGGCAAATGTTATTCTAAGAACAAAAATCAAGGTCTCAGTTGTGTCAATTAACCGGAAATTACCTTAAAACGGCATTTTCCGCTAAATTTGATGCTCGTCTGCTCAATTTCGCCGCCGCCATTCGACTAATTATAGGAATCTCAACATGGTACGACATGAAATATTTTCTATAAATGTTTTAACCTTAACAGTTTAGATTATCAAACAATAATATATTTATTTGATATCAAGATTTATTACTTTGCACATCAGTACCATAGTTGTATTTTTATTATAGTTTTCTATGTTGAAAAAACATTTCTTATGTTTTCTTGCGAATCGGCACGGAACCAGGAGCAGGATAGTGGTCACATGATTCGAAAAAAAAATCACGTGATTGCTCGTATAAAAATAGAACCGGAAGCGCAAATGTCAGGTAGCCGCGCGATAACAAATATTGGCTGACGAAAACAGAGTCACAAGACTAGACAAGAAAGAATCTGAAAGAGACTATTGAAAGATCGGGAACAGATGCATCTGATAAACAAAAATTAATACGACACAATCAAAGAAGACGAAGAGCATGGTTTGACGGATGAAGTGTGGTTAAGTTGACAGTGCTTTCGGGAAACAAAAACGTACAGCTGATACGTATACGTTTTTCATTTACGTACACTGTAAGATTATGTTCGGTAAAGCTTGTAATCAATGATAATAATAATAAACAGGTATTACCTTCTTAGTTATTGTATATCAGTGTTCCTTACTCTTGCATACCAGGTACCACAAGAAAATAATCAACAATATATAGACTGGGGCTAATTCAAAGGGGGTTTGGGGGATGGTTTGGTTTAAAAATAGAAACTGATTGAGAAAAGAAGGGAAAGACAAAGACAAGAGAGGAAATAGGACATAAGAGCAAGGAGCGAAGAAAAATAAGATTTCCGACAAAGATAAAGGCAATCTCTGAAAGGGTGACCTTTGTAAATACATCACTTAATGGATAAAAGATAACACAAAAATAAACCACAAGCTAAAAGGAAAAGTATATATACAAATATATATCACCTAATGTTCAATGAGTAATTTAGCCCTGTTAATGTTTTCGTGAAGGTAGGTTGTGACAAGGACACCCATGGCGGCGATTAGGCAGAACTGAGTTTCCGAGAGTGTGTACTGTGGTGTTGGTATACTGTAGGATTTCTGTTCTAACAGTTTGGAGGATTATCATAGTAATTGGCCTAGGGATTCCACGACAGCTTCGGAGGATGCAATTACTACGTGTGGGTACCTAGATTACCTCAGACTGGCCTATGAGTTCTCTATGTATGGATGTTTAGGGAATACCCAGATTACCTCAGACTGACCTATGAGTTCTCTATGTATGGAAGTTTAGGGAATACCTAAATTACCTCAGACTGACCTATGAGTTCTCTATGTATGAAATTTTAGGGAATTTGGACATTGGTGGTATTGAGAACTTGCTCTAGATACTGAGATTCTTATCCTGATAGATGTTGGCAGCTGACGAACGAACTTAGGGCACAGGGATTCGAGTGATACACGTTGATTATGACTATGTACAATTTTTGTTGTTGCCTTGGTTTCATTGAGAGACGTTCTTTATCCTTGTATGATATGAAGGTGGACGTTTTTGAATATGGTCATTAGTATGCCTACTTACGGTGACTGAATATGATGCCAAAGTTCTCACTTTGAGAACGTGGCATTTCCTTGTATGTGACCTAGATTTATAAGACAGAGCGCCTCAATGAAGCAGAAGACGCTTACCCTTTCGGACACCCGGGCATTTTTTCTTATACTTTTACAATGGTTTCTGTATTAGTCTCTTTATCTCAAAGACAGTGCCAAACAATACCTTATAAGATATATACCGACAATTTGCATACTTCCGGTAATACTTCCGGTTACTTCCCTATATAGGGAATCATGTATCCGAATTTTCATTTTAATCTGAATGACTAGATTTTTTACTTTCCCGAATTTGTTCCGCCAGGTTATTCATATGATTTATGCGTGTATAAGCGTAATTAAAGTAATCATCGTTATAAAATCCATGGTACAGTGTAATATATCAGTTCTGTAGTGTTTGTAATTGACAGTTGACTCCTTAATGCTCGGTACCGACAGGGACTTGTAATAAAGGTGTGTACTTGCTAATTTGGAGGCGACTAATTTAGGATATTTTTGTTTTGTCTGTGTACTTTTCATGGATCAACTCACAGAGGATAACCTCTCTGTTGTCCTCCACATTCTTCATTTCTTCGTTGTATTTCCATCTATCTTCCTTCTCCTGTCGCTAATTTCGGATAGGTTACCCTACAAATGACAGAGACGGTTTTTAAATGACCATACGTCTTTCAGGTTACACAACTCGGATACAAATATTCTGTTCTGTCCTTTGCACTTCCTATAACTCAACTAAAGCGAGACCATCGCTAGTCCTCCTCCATGATGAATGTTTATGAAGCATTTCCAGTTAAGCAGAAATTAAAATGATCCACCTTTGCAAATGAGTCCGTTTTTTTAACGCTTGAAGATCGATTTACATTTGTGCTATTTTCAGCAGTTTGATAGCTTTTGAAAAGGTCGGAGCTATTTTAGGGTTTCTAGTTAACAGCCAGTCCGTCGCCAATACTAACTACGAAACATGTATCGAAACAGCTGTCAGACCGTAAACATGGATTTTTGTTAGCTTTACCGAAAGTTAGCATACGTCCGCAGACATATTTAATGTCATCTATTTCCATATTCTGTTTCATATTTCTGGAGGTTTCATTTGGAATATAGATTGTATGTCGATATTTAATATGCCAATTAGATAATTGAAATATTCAAATACTGATAAATCTGAGCCGTTGATTAAAAATGATGCATTATCAGACATGATATTAGAAATCTACATGTAATAAGACTCTGTCAATAACTTTATTCTCAGGTCCATACAACCAAGTATCGACTGCATGCAATAATAATACAGGAGCGTCAACACAAACATAATTCGAACTATTAAACATTTGTCTTTCTAAATCAAAAATCAGGTAAGAAACTTAATTTAGCAATGTACATAAGAATCTATATTGTGCTTCACTAATATACACTATACAAATGCATATGTGAAAAATAATAAGACATCTCTCAGAATTGGCTTGATTATGATTTGTATAAACGAAATGAAAGTTATTTGACGACCAATGGTGCCGTATATAAATTGTTTGGTTTGGTCTGAAGTTGTTTGGCGACCGATGTTTTACGTTTAACAGCTAAAGTCATTTAATGACGCGACAGGTTTTGGTGGTCAAGAAAAAGTTGAAATTCGCGAAGAAAACCCCCGACCTACGGTCAGTACCTGGCAACTGCTCCACATAGGTCTCGAACCCGCGACCTGATGGTTCAATGGAGGGCTAGTGGAAAATGTGTAGTAGAATGTCGGGCACTTCTACCATTTGGCCACCGCGGTGCCCGTTTATAAACAGTAGACAGATTTAAAGTGAACAAGTAATTGAACCAATACTTATTTCAACACTAACACTCTTTCCAGGAAAACCAAACTTTCCACGTTGGACACTACATGATCATAACGAATGACTCTATTGGGCGTTCATCAGAATCGATTATGTTGTCTCTGCCTTTGTCCAGTGCTAATTGAGAGTTTCAAATTAGTCTGCTCCGTTAATAGTTACAAACCGACTGTTTCGACTTCTTAACCTTGGAATACAGAGAAAATTAGTTCCATACATTCAAATAAATCTGCATTACACAAGAAGTAAACCTAGCAGAACTTGCAATTTCCAGCAAACTGTTTAACGAAGGTGATTCTTAACTACTTTCCCAAAAGAAAGTCCGTCACACAACAACTGTGTAACGTTTTAATACTGAACCCTTCCATACTGTAAACAAAGATAGTCCTTCACACGACAATTGTGTAACGTTTTAATACTGTCACCCCCCATACTGTAAACAAAGATAGTCCGTCACACAACCATTGTGTAACGTTGTAATATTGTCACCCCCATACTGTAAACAAAGAAAGTCCGTCACACAACCATTGTGTAACGTTGGAATACTGTCACCCCCCACACTGTAAACAAAGATAGTCCTTCACACGACAATTGTGTAACGTTTTAATACTGTCACCCCCCATACTGTAAACAAAGATAGTCCGTCACACAACCATTGTGTATCGTTGTAATATTGTCACCCCCATACTGTAAACAAAGATAGTCCGTCACACGACAATTGTGTAACGTTTTAATACTGTCACCCCCCATACTGTAAACAAAGATAGTCCGTCACACAACCATTGTGTAACGTTGTAATACTGTCACCCCCCATACTGTAAACAAAGAAAGTCCGTCACACAACCATTGTGTAACGTTGTAATACTGTCACCCCCCATACTGTAAACAAAGAAAGTCCGTCACACAACAATTGTGTAAAGTTGTAATACTGTCACCCCCCATACTGTAAACAAAGAAAGTCCGTCACACAACCATTGTGTAACGTTGTAATACTGTCACCCCCCATACTGTAAACTAAGATAGTCCTTCACACAACCATTGTGTAACGTTGTAATACTGTCACCCCCCATACTGTAAACTAAGATAGTCCTTCACACAACCATTGTGTAACGTTGTAATACTGTCACCCCCCATACTGTAAACTAAGATAGTCCTTCACACAACCATTGTGTAACGTTGTAATACTGTCACCCCCCATACTGTAAACAAAGAAAGTCCGTCACACAACCATTGTGTAACGTTGTAATACTGTCACCCCCCATACTGTAAACAAAGAAAGTCCGTCACACAACCATTGTGTAACGTTGTACTACTGTCAACCCCCATACTGTAAACAAAGAAAGTCCGTCACACAACAATTGTGTAAAGTTGTAATACTGTCACCCCCCATACTGTAAACAAAGAAAGTCCGTCACACAACAATTGTGTAACGTTGTAATACTGTCACCCCCCATACTGTAAACTAAGATAGTCCTTCACACAACCATTGTGTAACGTTTTAATACTGTCACCCCCATACTGTAAACTAAGATAGTCCTTCACACAACCATTGTGTAACGTTGTAATACTGTCACCCCCCCCCCCCCCCCATACTGTAAACAAAGATAGTCCGTCACACAACCATTGTGTAAAGTTGTAATACTGTCACCCCCCACACTGTAAACAAAGATAGTCCTTCACACGACCAGTGTGTAACGTTGTAATACTGAAGCCTGATTATTTTTAACTTTGCTGATATTTTGTGAGAATTTGTTCATGATTGTTTTGCCATGTAGCTGTCAACTATAAAGTTAGCGCCAGTGCCTTAATTTGCTTTAAACGTAATTAAAACAAGATCTTGTTTTGTTTAAATTAATTAGTGGAACAGTTTCATTTTTTTGCTTCTTCATATTAGTTACAAACTGCAACCATTTTTTTTTTTTTTTTTGCATTCTAGAATTAAAACTTGTAAATGGCATTTGATATTGGGTGTTATGAATGAAGTGTTCGTCGACTTTTCACTAATAGGGAAGTTTTAAGGACAGATTTAAATTATCCTCGAAAGTATACCCGCCAATGTTCTTTGCAAACGTGTCGCGGAATTTCTAAATATGGACCGACATTATCTTGACGGTTTGTCTAAACGAGTTCGGCCTAACTGAGTCAGGTATTGTTTTAAGTATTTCCTATTTAGCTTTGAAAGTGGTCGATAAAGCTCCAGATGCAGTAAATTTCATACATACTAGTTCATTAATCAGTTGTTTCAATCTTCGATAGATGTCATTCGTCACCTCTGTTATTTTTTTCCTTTTTAGAAATCCTGTTTATGCCTCCCATAATTCATCGTCATTTCCTGCTCAATGCCAAAATGCCTGATGGCAGTTGTTGGCAGTACATGTGTAACCAGGGTTTAAAGCTTATCTACATGTACACATCGCCACATATATCAGATTATCAGGAAAATAAATTAAATACTCTGTCGTCTATAATTGACCAAAATGTATTGTCTATACAATGTATGTATTGTATCACCTAGATTGGTGTGATGTCGCCTTCTGAAGTCAGGTCGCATACGCGAGTATAAACGGAGTTATAGCCCTTTTATATTAATGTGACCGAATTTATCTGGGGGAGGGGAAGGGATTATAGAATGTTGGCAACAGTTTGCGCTTTTTCATTGATGATCTAAAACTATTTTGAAGAATTCAGATATGAACCCAAACAATTCTCGCAAAAATACCAAATAACGATTTATGTTAACCACAATTAACACAATTGGTATCACTGACCATCGCTAACGAAATTAAGACGCTGACTGAAGCTGATCCCCCCCCCCCCACCTTCCATCTTTTATCACTGTCATCACGTCCTCCAGATAAATTTGCTCGACATCTTGTTCAGTCCTCCTTCAGACATTAAATCATTAAATATATTTGCCACCTGACTGGACAATTCAATCCTCCCAAAACGGTATAGCGTCAGTAATAGAACGCGGGCGGACATGAACCCCCAACCACCCAACAACACGGCTGTGGCACGCCTGCGGCATCGAACGATATATACGTACTAATCATTTCATTGGAGCGATATATTAACAAGTCATAGTCTGTATGATTCGTTTTGGGCGTTGCAATTACACCGTGCTGCTCTCAGCACCTGTAAGAAATAGATTTACCTCTTGTCTAGATTTCCAAATAAGATATATATAGTTGAGTGGCAAAGTATGACGTCACAGACGCTGAAACACACCGCCCTCAGGTAAACTAGGTACATTGGTTTCCTTATATAGAACGGGGGAGTTATTTTGGATATTTACCGAAAAGATAAATAGCGGATGTGTTGTACTTATTGGACATTTTCAATTCATCAGTAATAGGGAAAATTAATTTACATTATACAAATCAACTAGATTTACACATAAAAAAATTGGACGCAATATGACAAAATATTGATCAAAGACCGTAACGAAGAGAAACAGTGAGAAGCAAAGGAGAAAAAAAAACAAAACAAACAAAACAAGAAAAGCAGAAAATACCGAAGCATCAGGAACCATAAATCGAATTCAAAAACGATAAAAGTATGGAAATATTTTCAGGAGAGCCCTGAAAATATATCATTTCAAAGAACGCAAGTACAAACAGCTTTAAGTAAAGTGTTATTTTCACATCCCTGGACAAGTAACAAATAAATGGATTATTGATCAGATTTAAAATGTATCGAAATTTATTTGACTAGCAGCATGAAGTTTTATGTTCCTCAGTCACTTTAACAATACGTAATCCGAATTACAATTTGTTTTCATAACTCTACTAGAATATATATCTATTTGTTATTGATATCATGCAAGGCCAGTCATTTTTAATCTTAGAACATGGATGTTTTTATTCTAATCACCATGAAATTATTTTTATACCTTTGTGAAGCTTTGAGGTACATAAGATTTGATGCAAGTAATTTCATGATATTACTACTGTCAAGTAATCGCTCGATAAACAATTTATCGTATGCTGTTGTTCTCGAACCCAAGGTCATTTAACTGGATACTCCCCTAATATATTGATGACTACAGTTAGTTACTATGCCTTAGGGGTCGATTTCCTGCCGGACAGAGACTCGTCTTGGTCGAATTGAATGTCCGTATAAGCTATGTGGTCAATATTACATAGTGCACTTCGGCCATTTACTGGTCAGAAGGCAGAAACAGCTACTTTGTCACTCTCCTACTGGTCAGTTCATGTCTTGGTCGAAGGCCAATTGTCCTATTCATCATTTAGAAATTGTGGCCAGAATTGACAGGGCCAAAACATGAAATATGAATCCATTCCGAATAACAAAGAAGTTGTCCTTGTTATTGGTCAGCCAACGTTTAGCCTTGAAACCTATGTCACTTTTAAGAATGTACGAATTGGTAAGGGTTCTATGTATCTATTATGGCCCTGTTGAGAGGGCACTATTGCCTCATAGTATTGCCGAGGGATGGAATATCTCTCATCACGAGACAATACTGCAATAGAGCCCTCTCAACATGGCCATAATGGGTTTAATACCTCATCCTTCCATTTGAATATACACCAAAACTCGTTTCCAGAGTCAGACATTTTCAAGCAAAATAATAGCAAGGGACGCAACTCATAATCCACGTCTAATTTCGTGCAAATAATCGTAATAGTGAGGTAACGAATTAGTGACGTCATGATAGTTTCACATTGAACATCGCGCCAAATTCGATAGTGCCCGAGTGAGTGGAACACCTGGGCCCGTATTCATGAAACCATTCTCATGCTCAAGCATGAATTTTGTGCTCAAGCCCAATTTCTTTGACTGATACTAACTATAACGTACAATGTGACTGTGAATTAAGATCTACAATAACTCTGACTGATACTAACTATGACGTACAATGTGACTGTGAATTAAGATCTACAATAACTCTGACTGATACTAACTATGACGTACAATGTGACTGTGAATTAAGATCTACAATAACTCTGACTGATACCAACTTTGACGTACAGTGTGGCTGTGAATTAAGATCACAAATACCTCTGACTGATACTAACTATGACGTACAGTGTAACTGTGAATTAAGATCACCAATAACTCTGACTGATACTAACTATGACGTACAATGTGACTGTGAATTAAGATCTACAATAACTCTGACTGATACCAACTTTGACGTACAGTGTGGCTGTGAATTAAGATCACCAATACCTCTGACTGATACTAACTATGACGTGCTATGTTAGTGTGAATTAAGATCACCAATAACTCTGACTGATACTAACTATGACGTACAATGTGACTGTGAATTAAGATCTACAATAACTCTGACTGATACTAACTATGACGTACAATGTGACTGTGAATTAAGATCACCAATAACCCTGACTGATACCAACTATGACGTACAGTGTGGCTGTGAATTAAGATCTACAATAACTCTGACTGATACCAACTGTGACGTACAATGTGACTGTGAATTAAGATCTACAATAACTCTGACTGATACTAACTATAACGTACAGTGTGACTGTGAATTAAGATCACCAATAACTCTGACTGATACTAACTATGACGTACAATGTGACTGTGAATTAAGATCTACAATAACTCTGACTGATACTAACTATGACGTACAGTGTGGCTGTGAATTAAGATCTACAATAACTCTGACTGATACTAACTATGACGTACAATGTAACTGTGAATTAAGATCACCAATAACCCTGACTGATACCAACTATGACGTGCTATGTGACTGTGAATTAAGATCACCAATAACTCTGACTGATACCAACTATAACGTACAGTGTGACTGTGAATTAAGATCACCAATAACCCTGACTGATACCAACTATGACGTGCTATGTGAGTGTGAATTAAGATCACCAATAACTCTGACTGATACTAACTATGACGTGCTATGTGACTGTGAATTAAGATCTACAATAACTCTGACTGATACCAACTATGACGTACAATGTGACTGTGAATTAAGATCACCAATAACCCTGACTGATACCAACTATGACGTACAGTGTGACTGTGAATTAAGATCAACAATAACTCTGACTGATACTAACTATAACGTACAATGTGACTGTGAATTAAGATCTACAATAACCCTGACTGATACCAACTATAACAACAATGTGACTGTGAATTAAGATCTACAATAACTCTGACTGATACTAACTATGACGTACAATGTGACTGTGAATTAAGATCTACAATAACCCTGACTGATACCAACTATAACAACAATGTGACTGTGAATTTAGATCAACAATAACTCTGACTGATACTAACTATGACGTACAGTGTGGCTGTGAATTAAGATCACCAATAACTCTGACTGATACTAACTATGACGTGCTATGTGACTGTGAATTAGGATCACCAATAACTCTGACTGATACCAACTATGACGTACAGTGTGACTGTGAATTAAGATCTACAATAACTCCGACTGATACCAACTAGGACGTACAGTGTGACTGTGAATTAAGATCACCAATAACTCTGACTGATACTAACTATGACGTACAATGTGATTGTGAATTAAGATCACCAATAACTCTGACTGATACTAACTATGACATTCTATGTGACTGTGAATTAAGATCTACAATAACTCTGACTGATACCAACTTTGACGTACAGTGTGGCTGTGAATTAAGATCACCAATAACTCTGACTGATACTAACTATGACATTCTATGTGAGTGTGAATTAAGATCACCAATAACTCTGACTGATACTTACATGTACTATAACGTGTGTTTCAGCTACTGTGTCACACAAGCTTTATAGTGTTGTCGTAAGTTGAGATCTAGAGAGGTTATAAAATTGGGCAAAAGTTCTCTGTTTTAATCGACCGTCATTAAAATCTGTGAATGCGTTTGTCATTTCAACGCCATGGTAGGAATAAGGAATTCACAAAAGGCATAAAACTTTTCGATTTTATTTTCTTGTATATTTTAAATATTTGTATCCTTAATTTCAGTTTCCGACTGAGGAATCTATGTTATTTGGAGTAAAAAGTTGAACGCCGTCCTGGAATGGCCAATTTGAGCTTATCAATGTTTTTTAGGAATCGCACCAGTCTAGTTGCAGGACACCGGGCTTGTGAACGAATTGTTGCGGGTTCAAGTTACGACACAGTGTTGTATCAAGATCCGTTACTTCGCTTGTTCCGGTCTACATAGCTGTAAATGAGTATGTGGTTGGACAGTGCAAGAATAGTAGAATCTTAGCTGTTGGCGCCGAAATAGCTCGAAATATTATTACTATCATAATAACTATTTAATTTTTTTTTCAGAAATCGAAATCAAAGAAAGGAAAGAAAAAATCCGGAGACTCTGGTTAGTATAGCGACCAACATTATTTAATTTTAAATGTTTTATCGACCGAAAATTTGGTTTAATAAACATCAATCAAAGAAAATAAGATTTCATTGGCTTTCCTGAGTTAGAGCTGATTTGGTCCTTCATCGCAAATTTATTTTCAAACACAACATTTTAAACAGTAATCTTTGTTTATCGCTCAGAGCAAATCAAAGTACTGAGAATATCGAAAAAAATTGCCAAATAGTAGAGAGAATAGACAATTGACTTAATCTGTTTTGAAACAAAATTACTTGGAAACTAAGCTGATTGCTTGTGCTGATTGATTTCAAACCAGTCTTCCAATCTAAAATCATCTGAAATCCCATTTTATAAACAATCACTTTAAGAACAAACACTTACTTGTTTCTGAACCAAAATGAAACGTTTAGTTATATACCGGGTTTGTTTTGTACACAACAGACATTGAAAACTTAATTTGCGAGCTTAATTCGATTCCTGTTTTCAATCGAGAAGTATGCAATGAGGAAGTCGAGTAGGTTTAACGTTTTTAACGCTGAAAATATTATTTTGAATCGACCCTTTAAATACACAATTAAGATAAGCAAACTTAATGCATATCGGCAATAGTATTTTATTTTGCCAAATTGCAAGACAACGGCGTTTTTATTCTGTTGTGTTATCATTAAGGACAGGAATATGTTATTTTATTAAATACCATCCAGATATATGACAGTACTTTGTAGTAAAGTGCAGTACCGAATTATATTGTATCTTTTGATTCAGGACGAAAAGGATCTCGACGTGGTTCCGGTCGGTCAGGCGCAGTTAGAGAACTCATATCGAGGCTCTTCCGGGTAAGTACGGTAACTCTGCTATCGCTAAATAGCATCGTCAATTGTTTGAGATACAAATCAACCTGTGGGTGATTAAGTATTTCAGTGTTGGAAGAATGAAATGACAATATTGATGTTGTTATTGGTGTTACAAGATTTAGGGGGGGGGGGGGGCATTATCGATCAGAAAGCATTGCATCGATTTTATGTATAATTAAGGACAATTAGGTGACGAAAAACACCATTGAATGCTTTATGAAGATAATAAGCTATTTAATAACACACAGAATGGCCTCGTACCAAGCTGTTCCATTTAATTGCTCTCCGGTATTTTGCAGTCCCAGGCACGCCATCTACACTTAGCTGAAGATACATATCACACTGGGAATTACACAGGGGTCCGTTTTAGGAACACAGGTTTTTGTAATTTACGTGAACGAATTTTGAGTCGCATTGTCTGATTGAACAAGGTTGTGTTGTGTTTTCAATCACAGTGTCCTGTTTAACAGAGTTGTATTGTGCTTTTAATCACAGTGTACGGTTTAACGAGATTCCGTTATGTTTTTTACCTTGGCAGATAATTATAGACGCTCCGCAACCCCGTCAGGGGCTAAGCCTTTGGCTTCTTATGATTACTGCTGTCACGTCTGAATTTTTGATGCTGTGCCTGATATATTTTCTGATATTTATGTCATTAACTGGTACTTCGCGATTTTTTAACTCCTTTCGAAAGAATAAAGACCGTGGGCCGAAGCCTTCGGGTGAGAGAAACTTCTACTCAGAGCCGACCGAGCCGCAAACCCTCGACCTCCCGCACACCGCAGGTCAACACTATCTAGTCCAGTGGTCTAGACTGCTCAGATACCGGTTTTGAATAACAGTGTCCGGTTTAACGAGGTTCCGTTGTGTTTTGAACCACAGTGTCCGGTTTAACGAGGTTCCGTTGTGTTTTGAATCAGTATCCGGTTTTACTAGATTCCGTTGTGTTGCACAATGCACCTCAATATTACGGGAGGCTTTTTCGCATTTCGCAAAACCGATCAAAATTCGGAATGCTTGTGAACACTTTAGATATGAAATGTACACAAAATGTCGATTTCCATAGATCAGATCACGTGACCTGTTTGACGTAAAATGTACATTTCGGTGAAGCAGGCTCTGAACTATACAAAGTAGCCTCATACGTCATTGGATCAGAAATCGATGACAGTTTGAGATATCCTTGATTAAGCTGTCAAAAATACACTCCAGTTGAATGATTTCATTCTTGTAATGTAAATACTTATGAGAGAATATTCATCATTGTGACAGGGCTTAGAACTTATCCTGAAAGATCATAATTTCAAAAATATCTGTTAAGAAAGGAACGTTCTTGCGCCATACCGACAAAAGAAACAAAACATTTCAGGATATAGATAATTGATTAAACATGAATATGAAATCAGAAAAAAAACATTAGAAAAAAACAACCGACTCAAAATCCTGACTGGTCGCTAAATACTGACAATGGTTTTTAGTTAAAAACCGCTAGTAAAAAGTCACAAACACGACATTAGAACAGAGTTATGTGTCTCATCGCATAGGACGGTAACGTGGTAACTAACAAAAAGATGTACTCCTCCCGTGACCCTAGTAGGGTAACGTGGTAACTAACAAAAATATATACTCCTCCCGTGACCCTAGGGGGGTAACGTGGTAACTAACAAAATGATGTACTCCTCCCGTGACCCTACGGGGGTAACGTGGTAACTAACAAAATGATGTACTCCTCCCGTGACCCTAGGGGGGTAACGTGGTAACTAACAAAATGATGTACTCCTCCCGTGACCCTACGGGGGTAACGTGGTAACTAACAAAAATATATACTCCTCCCGTGACCCTAGGGGGGTAACGTGGTAACTAACAAAATGATGTACTCCTCCCGTGACCCTAGGGAGGTAACGTGGTAACTAACAAAAATATATACTCCTCTCGTGACCCTAGTAGGGTAACGTGGTAACTAACAAAAAGATGTACTCCTCCCGTGACCCTAGGGGGGTAACGTGGTAACTGACAAAACAGATGTACTCCTCCCGTGACCCTAGGGGAGTAACGTGGTAACTAACAAAATGATGTACTCCTCCCGTGACCATAGGAGGGTAACGTGGTAACTAACAAAAAGATGTACTCCTTCCGTGACCCTAGGGGGGTAACGTGGTAACTAATAAAAAGATGTACTCCTCCCGTGACCCTAGGGGGGTAACGTGGTAACTAACAAAAAGATTTACTCATCCCGTGACCCTAGGGGGGTAATGTGGTTACTAACAAAAAGATGTACTCCTCCCGTGACCATAGGAGGGTAACGTGGTAACTAACAAAAACATATACTCATCCCGTGACCCTAGGGGGGTAATGTGGTTACTAACAAAAAGATGTACTCCTCCCGTGACCATAGGAGGGTAACGTGGTAACTAACAAAAAGATGTACTCCTCCCGTGACCCTAGGGGGGTAACGTGGTAACTAACAAAAACATATACTCATCCCGTGACCCTAGGGGGGTAACGTGGTAACTAACAAAAATATATACTCCTCCCGTGACCCTAGGGGGTAACGTGGTAACTAACAAAAAGATATACTCCTCCCGTGACCCTAGGAGGGTAACGTGGTAACTAACAAAATGATATACTCCTCCCGTGACCCTAGGAGGGTAACGTGGTAACTAACAAAAAGATGTACTCCTCCCGTGACCCTAGGGAGGTAACGTGGTAACTAACAAAATGATATACTCCTCCCGTGACCCTAGGAGGGTAACGTGGTAACTAACAAAAAGATGTACTCCTCCCGTGACCCTAGGGGGGTAACGTGGTAACTAACAAAAAGATGTACTCCTCCTGTGATCATTCGAGGGTAACGGTGGCAACTAGCGAAGGGTAGCGGGCGTAGTGGGGCAACTAGCAGGTCATACTCCTCAAGTGACCATTGGAGTGTAGCGGGGGCAATTAGCGGAGGGTTGCGGGATAACTAGCGGAGGGTAGCGGATGTAGTATGGCAACTAGCGGAGGGTAGCGGGGCAACTGGCAGGTCATACTCCTCAAGTGACCATTGGAGGGTAGCGGTTACAACTAGCAGGGCGTACTCGTCCGTTGACCATAATCGGTGCGACAGCCTGTCTGTATCCAGGGTTGCCCGCCCCACATCGACTGAACATAGGCCTTTGTGATCAGTGTCTGTCCAACCAACCAATCAGACTCATCGTCTGCTGGATAACGTTTATATCCCCAAAGCTATAGATCCCGCGCTGTTATAACATGTTACAGTGTACCAATACCTAAAACTCTGTAAAATTTGTAATGAAAATTGACGATGATTGGTATCGCAGAATTCACCTCAGCAGAAATTGTTTTACCGATCAAGTAAGCACGGATGTTTGAATACACTGAGCGTTTGAAGTATCTTTGTGCAATGTTAAAGGGGCATCCCGGGGAAGTCTACAATGAATTTATTGAATGAACATGCTGTCTGCACTACCAGATGCATTTTCCTGTTATTTCAATATTCAAAGTCCTCTCAAAATGTGTTTATTAGCCACTTGCAAAATTGCATTTCTCGGGAAAGCCCGATAAAAATAGCGATGATCACGCGTCAATCACGTGACTATTTTGTCGCATGTCGACGAAGGGGCCCAACGGGAGGGGACGCGTAATGTATAGGTCCGATGATGAACCAGACACAAAGTCCGTGTATCAATTTATTGAATCATATTCACATTAATAATCAGACGTTAATTACACACGATATTCATATGAAGAAATTTATGTCGGCATCTCTGCATCATTCATCGACATCAGTACCTGACTGAGACCGTTAGCCATGCATTGTCAGAAACCAATACGACACTGCACTATCTTACATTGTACGTTTAAGTGTCATGTGGGTTTCCGACGATGACAACCATAGGGCAAACCTTAATTTCTGTAAAAAGTTATCTTCACGAATCCTCATTTAGAACCATTTCACAAAAGGTGTGCATGCATTGAAAAGTGCAAAAATTAAATGAAATGATTCCGATTTTTTTTTTATACAACTCGATGTCTTGAAGATTTTTTTTTCAGACTTTCTATATATTCATCTAAAATCTATCCAACTTTCAGCGTCAACATACTTTAACACTTACAATTATATATGTATCACAGAAGTCCGTGCACTCATATGACGCACCACGCACTAAACATGTAGAATACATGTATAATATATATATCAAATTTGGAACTTGTCGAGAAGATAATTGTCCAATACTTAATCCATTTATATATGTTATGATTCATTTTACTTTTTTTTAATGTAAATTTAAAGGTTCGTTAACATTTTCAACACAACTGCAGACATGGGACATACATGTATATGATTTTTTTTTTTATGAATTAATGACTTCACTTATATAATGCATATATTTTGATTCATATCAAATTTAATACCGGGGTCCAAACCCGATAATATTTGTACAATCCGTATTTTATAGATTAGAATTTTTTATCCGCACATGATGACATAAATTTATTCATTTTGTCCAAATTGAATCTGTATACATTAAACTCAATCGCCCGGGATACCGGCGTTTTATAACGTAACCCCCCCCCCCCCCCCCATACGGTTTTTCTTGTATGTGAAAAGGTCTTTCTCTTCAGCAATATAATTCAATAATGCCGTTTTACTGGAATATTATAAAGGGAATATTACAATACACGCTTTCAAGTTTTACACACGCATTTCATGTAACAGAGGAATGAAAGAGTTATCCCTTGGGAAGCCCCAAAACCAAATCAAAACTGTGTCACCGGCTATCCAGAAGAAAACTGTAACAATGCAAACAATTGGGCTGTTGGTCTCTCCCTTGAATACTTCCCATCCCTCATTATGCTTCCGTAATATAATCCTTACGTTAAAATTTGACCAATCGGCCACTTTTCGCTTGGTAGTTACATGTAGGTCACGCGGATCGCCATTTTTTGTTTACCGATTTAGCTTGTTATGCGCATGCGTTATTATATGTGATGCAAAAAAATTTGCATGTCCAAATCGTTGATCAACGAATAGTGATTCCCTTTTTTAATTATTAATTAAAATTTTTGAGAACATATTTCGGCGTAAATCGCCCATTAATTTTCCACAAGAGTATACATTTAATTCATATATACAATAATTCTAAATAAGCATAAAAAAATATAGTTTTAACGTGATGCCTCTTTAATCGTTTATCTCCGTGGCGATGAAAGATGATTTGGTACACGTATATATATATATCTGGTGAAATCTACAGGAAGGAAACCATGCGCTGAAACGAAAAGACATGTGATTAATTGGATTTACATTACAAATTTATTTATTTTGATGTATACATAATCGCAGTATACCGTTATATTCAGAACATTGTAAAAATAATTAAATTCAGTGCGTTAAGTGGTCAGTATATTCAGTAAGTAAATAAAGATGTCACAAATAATTTACTCACAAAATGTTTTATTACTGTATCTCGTATCGGGATGTCGTCCCTGTATCTCGTATCGGGATGTCGTCCCTGTATCTCGTATCGGGATGTCGTCCCTGTATCTCGTATCGGCATGTCGTCCCTGTATCTCGTATCGGGATGTCGTCCCTGTATCTCGTATCGGCATGTCGTCCCTGTATCTCGTATCGGCATGTCGTCCCTGTATCTCGTATCGGGATGTCGTCCCTGTATCTCGTATCGGCATGTCGTCCCTGTATCTCGTATCGGGATGTCGTCCCTGTATCTCGTATCGGAATGTCGTCCCTGTATCTCGTATCGGCATGTCGTCCCTGTATCTCGTATCGGGATGTCGTCCCTGTATCTCGTATCGGCATGTCGTCCCTGTATCTCGTATCGGCATGTCGTCCCTGTATCTCGTATCGGGAATGTCGTCCCTACCTCTTATTAATTAAGATAAACATTTACAGCCGATTCTAATAAACTTCTATATAAAAAATCCTTTAACTTAGCCTTATTGTTATGTTTCTTCTTCTTTTTCTTCTTCTTCTTCTTTTTCTTCTTCTTCTTAATTTTTTTTCTTCTTATTTCAACAAAGCTTGTGCGGTCTCTATCTCAAAAACGAACAAAGATCCAACGTTCATATTCAGACACATGCCAAAAGTCAACGAACACGAGGCACGCAAACAAATTCATGATCATAAGGTCAAAGGTCAAGGTCACCGATCGAAAAATAGACTTTTTAAGAACGTTTTTAGATCGACCAGTAAAACTGTAATAATCTGTATTATGACATTAAAACGAAGACGATAAATATTGGGCTAAGGTGAGTTTTTTTTAAATGTTAAAGGGCCAATATACGTAACTTTTGGCAAAACTTGAAGCGAAAATCAAGCCTAATAACTTATTTTATTTATAGATTGAGTTAAGATTAACTGATATCTGCAATATTCAAGATTCAGTCTTTCGCGGTTACCGGTACAGCAGCATTTGAAACACGCTATTTGTAAACACGCGTCCATTTCGAACCGTCTTCTACCTTTGGTTTGTTGTTGAAGTGGACCCTACCTGAATTATTTTCAATTCTTTGGATTTTTTGTCAAGAGTTTCTTGTTGGTTACCGCTCAGGTTTACTTCGTTTTAGGCTTATTTTGCATGGTTATCAACTGGATTTTTTTCAGAATTTTTCGGAATCATGAAAAATTTCCTGAAGTTACGTATATTGGGCCTTTACTTAGGAACGTCTTTATAAAAATAGTAAAAGTTAATATTTTTTAGGTCTGAACTTTTTCATTTTCAATTCAGCGGGACGATTCTGACAACACGACGGAAGGAAGCAATGGTATCGGACACACCCCAGTGGAAAAGGAGACCCCGGACAATACGTCATCGGACGAAACGAAACCAAAGCTGAACAAACCCAACAAACGACATCATTTTAAAAATCTTCTGTTTCAAAAGAAACAAAAGTACCAAGTTTCGACCGAGGCTCTAGCTACGGACGAAAATTCTAGAGAGAAAATCAAGAAGAGACAAAAAGTTAGCCGAGGAAACAGTTTCGGAAAATCTCTCCGAAATATTCTGTCCTGTTCATCGTCCGTTACAACTGTGTAAACGTCTCATCGTCCGTTACATTTGTGTTAAATGTGTTTCATCAAAGACGTTTTGTATTTTCTCACATGTTATTTACACTTAAAAGAAAAAAACAAAGTGTCAACTTTGATGACACCTTTTGCGCTTGAATTGCCCAAAATCCTCGCCGAGCATGCGCCGTTCCCACGGAGTAAATTGAACCTGTGTCAGCATTCAGATGTTTTCGCCGTATGGACCAGGGGAGGTAACCTTGTTTTAGATAGTTTGTGCGGATATTTCCAGGTTCGTTTTGAATTCGTTGTGAACATACCTAATATGTGAGAACACTCCTTATTTTGTGTCTCGTCATGGTTGCATTGGAGGAATAGCAATAGGGATATAGGGCGACGTAAGTTTGACATATTCTATATAAAGAAATACGAACAAATTTGTGGATAATGTTATACAAATTCTCCAGGTAACAAAAAATAAAAAATATAGAAAAAAAGATGTGATATTGAAAAAACTCACTGTGGTTTCGGTATAATGAAATGAGCATTTATATCATACTTTTTGTGTAAAAGAAAAGTAAATATTGTGAGGAATTTACGACTTTTCGTTCCTTTAAAAGTTTATAAAACTAAAAGTTAAGATGAAATCAAAAATTGATTTCACTTCTTATGTAAGAGGAAACTCGCCAGTTATCTCCCCTGTTTATCTTGTCACCGTTATCTAGTGTGTGAAAATATATATTTGTATTTCTAATGAACGAGTTCAAAAATCTCTATTTTTGTAATGTTGTTATTATAACAAAATAATTGTATGGGAATAGCCGAAGGGTGTTTTCATAAAGAATCGGTTTACGGATATTGCCGAGGGTCTTTTTCTTTAACCGGCAATTATCCCGGAGGTCTGTTACATACGAAAAAATGGGCCTGAAAATAAATTTTGAATCTGTTCAAAAACAGGAATAAAAGGTTTGTTTTAATGCTAAATAAAGAAAATGATATATAGTTAGGCAAATATGTTATACTTTCTTTGCTGCCTGGGAGTTTATAGTTGCAATTCCCTTTAAAATATATTGTTCTCGGAGTTCTTATTGTTCATAAATAGGTCACTCATGCTTTGCCTTGAATATTTATTAATATGTATAATGTAAAACTAATATTGAAAGACAAACTTTTTTTAAAATTAATCCCTTTATGAAATATTTGTTTATTATTTACAGGGAAAACGACAATTTTCATACCTTTTATATACAACTCGATAAAAGAAGATCTATATTTCTACTTTCTACGTTCATATTTAAAACAAAGACTGTCATTAAATGTTGAGACAAAGTAACTATGTATATATACACTGGTGATATTGTGTCGGCATGATTTCACAAAGAGTCGTTTTGTCACTAGAATGATGTTATATTAAGGTAACCGTATTGAATGTGATTCGTATTTGAATATATATTGCCTGAAAAGATTTTAGAATGTGCTTATCGACCTTATTTAATACGTTAAGCGCCATGACTAAAGAGATAATGTTTAAAGGGAGATAACTTGCTGTTAGCATCTCAACTCTGGTCATATTGTTTTAGTGGATGGCATGGTTTCTCTTAGTTCTATCAATTGAGTTCATGTTACATGCCTTAATTTCATTTAAAATATGTATCATAAAATCGTAAGATATAATGTAATATAATATAGAGATAAATCAATTTAAAGATAAAAAACTACACGTACACCGGCGAAGTAATGATCGTGTCCTTGCATTTATTGCATTGTATCTTAGTTACGTGCATTAACTACACAATGACGTCATGTGAGCTTTTAGTACATATCATATGTGACGTCACTAAACCACATGTGTAACTTCAGAATGACGTCACGTTATACCAATGACATATCAAGTGTATTTGTAACCTTGACCTTTGTATTGACCTGTGGAATTTTCCTTGCTCATCAATGATCCCTATTAATTTAGTTATATGCTTGATTCTAGTCAAGGTCAAAGAGACGATTGAAGTTATAATTATGATGAAGGCAGGGTTCAAACATCTTAGTAACATAGACGATCTCGAACCTTGTGTGCTGCAGTTTTGACATAGAACTTACGTGAAGTAAACAGTTCTTTCTTTAATATTTCATCGAAGTAGTTAATTTTTAACTGATTTTTTTCGAAGCATGCATATTTGTCATAGACATTTGCAAGATGATTTCTGATTTGGGACATTGATCGTTAAAGAGAGCTCAAGGTTAAGGGGAGGCTACTCTATCAGAAGAACCAACGTGTATTGGGACAAGGATCTTTACTGTTAAGGGATCATACATGTAGTAAAGGGACAGTGACTCTATAGGGAAAATACAGTGTGGCGGGACAGGGATCCTTAAGGAAGTTAATTGGAGATTAAAACGGCTAAGTGACGTAGTGGTCGAGATCCTTAAGAAGTAAAAGGAAGGGGAGGGGTGTTACTCTTTAGAAGGGTAGTAGGACAAATATCTTAAAGGAAACCTAATTTTCTAATTAGTCTTACTCCACTCATTAAACCAGGCCCTACGATCATGAAACAATCTTAATTTTGTCTGAAGTTTTGACTTAGCCAATGACAGTTAGCGTTACGAAAAGTAACATCATATGTGATTTGGCTAAGCACAAACTTAAGTCAAGTCTAAGATTGTTTCATGATCTCGGAGCCTGGATTTGATTTTTTTCAAACAAGTAAGAGATATATGTTTTTGCACAAGACATGTTGCCACATATTGAGAAATCTGACAGCAAAATTTCAATTACACACCTAGTTATCGAGGCACATTCATAACCCTTTCCCTTTCTAGTAAAACTCAGTGCTAGTCAATTTACCAAATTGCAAACTCTCCAATCAGACGTGGCCCAGCCATTAAAGAATGTACAACGCGATACTGATATTGTTTTATAAAACAAACCATGCTGGGTTTTTCCTTCGTTTTCAGTAGTCAAATTGTTTAAATTCAGATTAAGTAATTCGTTGTGTTGATGTTTCCGTACCCCGACATGAAAGCCACATTTTTATATTATGTTATATATAGATATTACCATTTTGATCGTAAATTGTTTTCTGATTTGCTGTGAAAACATGGTTTGGTTCTAACATGTGTTCACAAAAATAAAATGTTGTTTTCAAAAATATGAGATAGTTTTCTTATGTGTTATAATCGTATGCTCATGGTACAATGTAAATATTAACCAAATGGCCTGTTCAGCCGAAATATTTCGGAAGTGCTCTGTCTTCTTACACAGAGGCTAGGCACGGACCTATGTCACTATGAAATGATTGTCAGATTTTTTTTTTTACCTTTCTCCAATATAGCCTCTCCCACTACTATATATCTGTGTCACCTTACTCGAATATAGCCCCTCCCACTACTATATATCTATGTCACCTTACTCGAATATAGCCCCTCCCACTACTATATATCTATGTCACCTTACTCGAATATAGCCCCTCCCACTACTATATATATGTGTCACCTTACTCGAATATAGCCCCTCCCACTACTATATATCTATGTCACCTTACTCGAATATAGCCCCTCCCACTACTATATATATGTGTCACCTTACTCGAATATAGCCCCTCCCACTACTATATATCTATGTCACCTTACTCGAATATAGCCCCTCCCACTACTATATATATGTGTCACCTTACTCGAATATAGCCCCTCCCACTACTATATATCTGTGTCACCTTACTCGAATAAAGCCCCTCCCACTACTATATATATGTGTCACCTTACTCGAATATAGCCCCTCCAACTACTATATATATGTGTCACCTTACTCGAATATAGCCCCTCCCACTACTATATATATGTGTCACCTTACTCGAATATAGCCCCTCCCACTACTATATATATGTGTCACCTTACTCGAATATAGCCCCTCCCACTACTATATATATGTGTCACCTTACTCGAATATAGCCCCTCCCACTACTATATATATGTGTCACCTTACTCGAATATAGCCCCTCCCACTACTATATATATGTGTCACCTTACTCGAATATAGCCCCTCCCACTACTATATATCTGTGTCACCTTACTCGAATATAGCCCCTCCCACTACTATATATCTGACAATCATTTCATTGTGACATAGGTCCGTGCCTAGCCCCTGTCTTCCTATTTAAAAATAGGACCGTTCAAACAACACAGTAAGGTCATACGAACGTCATTCTATTAGTTCCCTTCGGGGCTGCACACATATTTTCGTTCTTGAAATCAAACAATAGGACCATACGTGACAAACGTTCAAACGATACAATGAGGTCATACAGGGCCACACAGTAGTTTCAACGTTCAAACGATACAATGTCATACAGGGCCACACAGTAGTTTTAACGTCCAAACGACACAATGTCATACAGGGCCACACAGTAGTTTTAACGTTAAAACGATACAATGTCATACAGGGCCACACAGTAGTTTTAACGTTAAAACGATACAATGTCATACAGGGCCACACAGTAGTTTTAACGTCCAAACGATACAATGTCATACAGGGCCACACAGTAGTTTTAACGTCCAAACGATACAATGTCATACAGGGCCACACAGTAGTTTTAACGTCCAAACGATACAATGTCATACAGGGCCACACAGTAGTTTTAACGTCCAAACGATACAATGTCATACAGGGCCACACAGTAGTTTTAACGTCCAAACGATACAATGTCATACAGGGCCACACAGTAGTTTTAACGTTAAAACGATACAATGAGGTCATACAGGGCCACACAGTAGTTTTAACGTTAAAACGATACAATGTCATACAGGGTCACACAGTAGTTTTAACGTTCAAACGAAACAATGTCATACAGGGCCAAAAAGTAGTTTTAACGTCCAAACGATACAATGTCATACAGGGCCACACAGTAGTTTTTCCGTTCAAACGATACAATGTCATACAAGGTCACACAGTAGTTTTAACGTTCAACAATACAATCAGAACATACAGGGCCACACAGTAGTTTTTCCGTTCAAACGATACAATGTCATACAGGGCCACACAGTAGTTTTAACGTTCAAACGATACAATGTCATACAAGGTCACACAGTATTTTAAACGTTAAAACGAAATAATCAGACCATACAGGGCCACACAGTAGGTTTAACGTTAAAATGAAACAATCATACCATACAGGGCCACACAGTAGTTTGAACGTTCAAACGATACAATGTCATACAGGGTCACACAGTAGTTTTAACGTTCAAACGAAACAATGTCATACAGGGCCACACAGTAGTTTTAACGTCCAAACGATACAATGTCATACAGGGCCACACAGTAGTTTTAACGTCCAAACGATACAATGTCATACAGGGCCACACAGTAGTTTTAACGTCCAAACGATACAATGTCATACAGGGTCAAACAGTAGTTTTAACGTCCAAACGATACAATGTCATACAGGGCCACACAGTAGTTTTAACGTCAAAACGATACAATGTCATACAGGGCCACACAGTAGTTTTAACGTCCAAACGATACAATGTCATACAGGGTCACACAGTAGTTTTAACGTTCAAACGAAACAATGTCATACAGGGCCACACAGTAGTTTTAACGTCCAAACGATACAATGTCATACAGGGCCACACAGTAGTTTTAACGTCCAAACGATACAATGTCATACAGGGCCACACAGTAGTTTTAACGTCCAAACGATACAATGTCATACAGGGTCAAACAGTAGTTTTAACGTCCAAACGATACAATGTCATACAGGGCCACACAGTAGTTTTAACGTCAAAACGATACAATGTCATACAGGGCCACACAGTAGTTTTAACGTCCAAACGATACAATGTCATACAGGGCCACACAGTAGTTTTAACGTCCAAACGATACAATGTCATACAGGGCCACACAGTAGTTTTAACGTCAAAACGATACAATGTCATACAGGGCCACACAGTAGTTTTAACGTCCAAACGATACAATGTCATACAGGGCCACACAGTAGTTTTAACGTCCAAACGATACAATGTCATACAGGGCCACACAGTAGTTTTAACGTCAAAACGATACAATGTCATACAGTGCCACACAGTAGTTTTAACGTCCAAACGATACAATGTCATACAGGGCCACACAGTAGTTTTAACGTTCAAACGATACAATGTCATACAGGGTCACACAGTGGTTTTAACGTTCAAACGATACAATGTCATACAGGGCCACACAGTGGTTTTAACGTTCAAACGATACAATCCGAACATACAAGGCTACATGGTTATCTCTACGGCCAATCAATACAACCATTGAGATTATCCTGGGCGTATGTTTGTTTGATTGGCCGGAGAATATTAACCGATTTTTACCCCTTGTCTCAAAATACCGTAACTTTTATTAGAGTTACTCCCCTTCCAACAAAGCATCTGTATCGTTTTAAGAAATATTTTCTTCCTTTTCTTCAGTTTCAATGATATAAAATATATATCTCAGTCGTGATAATAATCCTTGAGCAGCTGACAAAATTGCAATTTTTTTTAATATCGACATGAAAATGTCTTCAATTAAATATCTGAGGCAACATTAAAGGTCCGACATCCGTAACTTCACGGAATGTTTCGTGATTCTGAAAAATTCTAAAAACAAAACAGTTGATAACCATTCAAAAATAAAGCTAAAACGAAGTAAACCTGAGCAGTAACTACCAAGAAACTCCTGACAGAAAAATCTAAAACCTCAAAATGATTTATGTGTGAACCACTCAACAGATCGCAGTCAGACAACAGTGCAAAATGGATGCATGTATATAAATATCGAGTTTCAACTGTTGAATTCAACTTAAATATTGCTGATATCAGGTAATCTGAATTAAATATATAAAATAATAAGTTATTAGGCTTCATTTTCGCTTAAAGTTTTGCCGAAAGTTACGTATATTGGCAATTGGGCCTTTCAGGAAAAATAGATACAGATACATTTATAGATGTAATTAATTAAAAACTCAACAATAACGAGAGTATTAAGATTACCCACAGAGCAAGACCCGTGAACCTGGATCTCTGACCAGTATGGAAGCTGACATCTATATATACTACTTGACTTTAGATAGGGGTCCAAAGTATAGCATCCTCAATATCCAGGGATTACGCAAACTAGTGTTCGAACATCAAAAGTATCTGGATGTCACATGACGGTAAAATTGACAAGCTTTGAAGTCAGTTGAAGCTCATTAGATAGGTATCTGTCTAGCGATCGGTCAAGTTATTTTCACCTGATACACTATGACTATCAAATTGATATATTAGTGCCTTCAGTTTTGCAATGGCATATTCTAGCCTTCAGTTTTGCAATGGCATATTCTAGCTAATTGAGCGACCCCCCCCCCCTAGATATCGAGTATGCTCAGATAATGGGTTATAGATTAAGTGGAATCTCATCTCAACTCGTACACTCCCCATTCCCCTTCACAAAGTTGGCGCGAGCCAGATAGCCAGCCAGACTGACAGACAGACAGATAGACAGATGGCGGACAACGTATTACTACAAAACACTCTATTTCTGTTAAAGGCCCAATATACGTAACTTTCGGCAAAACTTGAAGCGAAAATCAAGCATTATAACTTATTATATTTATAGATTTAGTTAAGATTAACTGATATCAGCAATATTCAAGATGAATTCTTTCGCGGTTACCGGTACAACAGCAGTTGAAACTCGGTATTTGTAAACAAACGTCCATTTCGAACTTTTACTACCTTCGGTTTGTTGTTGAAGTGGGCCCCACCTGAATTATTTTCAATTCTTTGGATTTTTTTGTCCAGAGTTTCTTGTTAGTTATCGCTCAGGTTTACTTCGTTTTAGGCTTATTTTTGCATGGTTATCAACTGAATTTTTTACAGAATTTTTCAGAATCACGAAAATGTCCCTGAAGTTACGTACATTGGGCCTTTAATAAACAAGTTTTCGTCTCTTTTCTATGAATACCGAAAGGAAGCAGGATAGTTTCAGTGTGAATATAAGTACTTGAGAAAATAGGCGAACAATAATCTGCTTGATTTTAAGGTATTTTGGGGACTGTGAAGCCAAATAACATTTTCAAAGTTTACACTTGAATTTTTTATCTTCAATGCGTTAAGTATAAAGGTACGTTTGAACACAAAATCATACTTGGGCATGAGAACATCTCATGAATATGGACATGAGTTTGCAAATTTCTATAACATTGTTTGTTGTACATGATGTCTAAACGAATGCCGAATGGTCAACAAAACCCTAATCCAAACTCAAAACTAGGAACAAAATATGAACAAAGAAAAGATTTACACGAAGTCCTTTGAAAAAAACACAAGAGAATAAGACCAGGTGTTCCGGAAGGGTAAGCGACGACATCCACTATGTAAATCTTGGTCAGGTTCAGGTAAATGTCATGACCTCAGTGAGAGAACTGAGGCATAATCCTCAATCACTGCAACCAGGTATACTAATGAGCATATTCAAAAACGTCCATCTTCATATCATACAAGGAAGTAAAATATTTCTCAATACATTTACGAGAATAATTACAAATAATTTTTTCGGCGTTATTATTGTCATTGAATGCGAATATCTTTCCTCGTTCAACCAACCAGATCCACGAACTTGTTTCCTGGTAAAAGACAAATTGATCGATGGTAAAAACGCATCAGATTGAATGTGCGTTTGAAAATAATTGCGAAATAAGAAAAAATGGAAATTGCCAGCATCACAACTCTTCGTTATTTTGATTAAAATCCTATTATTTCGAATTAATGTTTAAAGTGCTTCTGATTTCAGCGTAAATGGGGCTTCGAAAGTACTGTCAATGTCGGGCTTCACTGGTAGAAATATCGTCTAATTATCGAACACACGCGCTCGTCACGGCCATGTTTAATATCAACTTAACAATAACTGAACAGATGGTAACTAATGTTTATTCCGAACCTCAACAATTTGAAAACGTGTATAAAACAGATGTTTTATCATTATGTCAATATTTCCTGTTAACATAATAATAACATCCGGAAACCTTTTCATTCCGAAAAAAATGTGTTAACTTTAGACAGATCACAATCTAATAATTCCGTCCAATAGTAACGCTCACTTGCACTTTATTCACCCTTGGAATATGTCATGGCAAAACTAAAGCTACTCTCAGGTAAAATCAAAAATTCTTTTGATGTACATGAAAGGTCGAACCAGCCTTCTTGTCTCATCACCATGGTGGTACACACATTACACACAGAGCCTTTAGGCTTGTTATGGCATATTCTAGGGGTGTAGAGAGCGTAGGTGAGTAACCTATGGATATCGAGGATGATTCCAGGGGTGTAGAGAGCGTAGGTGAGTAACCCATGGATATCGATGATGCTTCCAGGGGTGTAGAGAGCGTAGGTGAGTCCCCTATGGATATCGAGGATGATTCCAGGGGTGTAGAGAGCGTAGGTGAGTAACCTATGGATATCGAGGATGCTTCCAGGGGTGTAGAGAGCGTAGGTGAGTGACCTATGGATATCGAGGATGTGCTTTAGAGAGGAACACCGATCAACATCAATCAGCCTTATCATCCAATCCAACAGTGGCCAATGGTATTGGACGAGTGTAACATAGCGTCAGGTGTCCTTTAGACTGCAGGGATTTGATCTATATATTTAATAATTCATCTTTTCATTTATTTACTAAGTACATATGTAAATACCACGTGATTCTAATATGTCTTATTTATCAAATGATTCAAAAGGATCGGAGAACATGATAATACAACATATAACATGGAAGGTTTAGGTGACATTACTTTGCTTATAATAGAAACATTTTGTAGTATTGTCAGTAATGATAAACATGAACAATATTTAATATAGCGCTCTATCTAGCCAACATAAGCTTCTCTTTAAAGAGCTTTATAGTTAATAGGTATACAGTTTATTTAATTAACACAATGCTGCGGAATTCGCTGAAGCTGCCTTATCAGACTCTAACTACTATGCATATGCCACCCGGCTAATATCTCCCTATGCATATGAGCCTGTGTTAGTAACGGAAATGAACTATGTTATTCTTGCAGTGGGACCGTGCTTCCAGAGGCATCTTATAGAGTGCTATCTCACTTGAATTCTACAGCAACATCTATCCCAGACAATTGTATACTCCACCTAGAAATGTTGAAGTAGTGCTGATAGGAGAAGAACACTTTCTATGAACAGTCCATGCTTACGACGACTTCTGGGATCGAAACCCGGCCGCTTACGCTTGGTTTGTACGTCCTATTACCAGACAGGGTTATTTAAGGACGGCAGCCCTATGCGATGTAGGTGTGTGTGTTGAGAGCGTGTGTATTTGGGAGGCTCTGTATGTTCATGCAAGTCTCCTTCAGATAGTCCGGAACTTTTGCCAATTTAAAATGCTATATATTGCCGAAAGCCCCCATCAGAACACTGCAACCGGTCACCAAAAACTGACAATGGGTGAACCAGTCGTTCCACTCCTATAATGCTGAGCGTCAAAGGGCGAACGCCCAACTAAACGCCAAAACTGAGGTAGTGTCAAGGAAGACATTCGGAAGGAGAAAGTTGTTTAGAAGGAATAGAAGAGATAAGTCCCCTCTTACGAAAACATGCAATGAGTTACGCATGTACCGATATTTCCGTTCATAGCGACAATTACCGTTTTTCGTCAGTTGTAAGGCCATATTAGTGTTGATTTACAGTATTCAACGTAAATATATTTCTATCTTTTCGTTCAAAACCGAAAGTTATGTTTCGAGAGTGACAAGTATCAGGCTTTACTTATAGGGGTCTATCTAGAATTGACCTTCTTGTAGCTAATCCAATCGATTCAAGCCCACCGAATCGAATCATACTGTCGGATTAAATCACACAACACGTTTGTTATACAGGTAACAATATAATATGGCTTCTCTTTAATTCCCACAAATCAGAAACAAGGGACGTAAGTCCACGTTACACATAATAAGGTTACACAACACAATGACTAAAATACTACATTTCTTCGAGGAAATTCGGAGATCATATTCGCGGACAGTGGTGATATTTATGTAGGATGTTGAAAGAAAATATATCATCATTAGAGTGGTATTATCTAACTCCCAAAAGACACACTATAATCTTTGTTAGTTTAGATCCAAATTCGTTTTTACAAACTCTGTGGTGTTTGTGCTTTATACCAGGGATGTTTAAGTTTGTTTACCACTAACTTTATACCAGGGATGTTTAAGTTTGTTTACCACTAACTTTATACCAGTGATGTTTAAGACGTACTTTGTTTACCACTAACTTTATACCAGTGATGTTTAAGTTTGTTTACCACTAACTTTATACCAGTGATGTTTAAGACGTGCTTTGTTTACAACTAACTTTATACCAGTGATGTTTAAGTTTGTTTACCACTAACTTTATACCAGTGATGTTTAAGACGTGCTTTGTTTACCACTAACTTTGTACCAGTGATGTTTAAGACGTGCTTTGTTTACCACTAACTTTATACCAGGGATGTTTAAGTTTGTTTACCACTAACTGTATACCAGTGATGTTTAAGACGTGCCATGTTTACCACTAACTTTATACCAGTGATGTTTAAGACGTGCTTTGTTTATCACAAACTTTATACCAGGGATGTTTAAGTTTGTTTACCACTAACTTTATACTAGTGATGTTTAAGACGTGCTTTGTTTACCACTAACTTTGTACCAGTGATGTTTAAGACGTACTTTGTTTACCACTAACTTTATACCAGTGATGTTTAAGACGTACTTTGTTTACCACTAACGTTATACCAGTGATGTTTAAAACGTGCTTTGTTTACCACTAACTTTATACCCGGGATGTTTAAGTTTGTTTACCACTAACTTTATACCAGTGATGTTTAAGACGTGCCATGTTTACCACTAACTTTATACCAGGGATGTTTAAGTTTGTTTACCACTAACTTTATACCAGTGATGTTTAAGACGTACTTTGTTTACCACTAACTTTATACCAGTGATGTTTAAGACGTACTTTGTTTACCACTAACTTTATACCAGTGATGTTTAAGACGTACTTTGTTTACCACTAACTTTGTACCAGTGATGTTTAAGACGTACGTACTTTGTTTATCACTAACTTTATACCAGTGATGTTTAAGTTTGTTTACCACTAACTTTATACCAGTGATGTTTAAGACGTGCTTTGTTTATCACTAACTTTATACCAGTGATGTTTAAGTTTGTTTACCACTAACTTTATACCAGTGATGTTTAAGACGTGCCATGTTTACCACTAACTTTATACCAGGGATGTTTAAGTTTGTTTACCACTAACTTTATACCAGTGATGTTTAAGACGTGCCATGTTTACCACTAACTTTATACCAGGGATGTTTAAGTTTGTTTACCACTAACTGTATACCAGTGATGTTTAAGACGTACGTGCCATGTTTACCACTAACTTTATACCAGGGATGTTTAAGTTTGTTTACCACTAACTTTATACCAGTGATGTTTAAGACGTGCCATGTTTACCACTAACTTTATACCAGGGATGTTTAAGTTTGTTTACCACTAACTGTATACCAGTGATGTTTAAGACGTGCCATGTTTACCACTAACTTTATACCAGGGATGTTTAAGTTTGTTTACCACTAACTGTATACCAGTGATGTTTAAGACGTGCCATGTTTACCACTAACTTTATACCAGGGATGTTTAAGTTTGTTTACCACTAACTGTATACCAGTGATGTTTAAGACGTACGTACTATGTTTACCACTAACTTTATACCAGTGATATTTAAAACGTGCTTTGTTTACCACTAACTTTGTACCGTTTTATTGATATTTACGACGCTTTTCGTCTTAATGTTAATGCTTACTGACAGGCTTGTAAGTTTTTTTCAATGTCTACGAAACACGAGGTGTCTTAAAACTATCCAAAGTGTTGTTAAAATCAATATATTTTCATTCCTAGCCGAGAAATTGCATTTAACTTCTGTATTTTTTTTATTTTCTGAAGAAGTAGCTCCTTATCAACAACGACATTAACGTCACTTGCCACAACAGGTTATTGATTGTAAGTCTCTATAATGGAATTATAAACTGTCAACCTTTTTCTTGGACGGGCCTTTCAACGGTTAATAACGTAATGAATATTCAACGGTACTGGTTATCATGTCTCGTTCATTACTCGTTATACGTATACCAGTTCGTCCAAGTAGAATTCAGGGCCGCTTTCATTTTATTCGGTGACCGAGTAGTCTTGGTGTCTGATATTCTGTTACTACTAGCCCTCCACATCTGGGTCACGATGGCGATATTTAATGTGTCTGTAATTCTACTACCACTAGCCCTCCATCTATTGGTCTCGATCACCAACTGGTTACCTGTAAGTAAGGTGTTTGACAATCTGCTACCACTAGCCCTCCATCTATTGGTCTCGATCACCAACTGGTTACCCGTAAGGTGTCGGACATCCTGCTACCACTAGCCCTCCACTTCACCAATGGATTGCGAGTTCGAAGACTATAGACTTTAAGTCGGTACTGGTCGGGTTTTTTATTTGTTTTTTTTTTGTGTGTGTGTGTTTTTTTCGGGAGCTCTGGCTTTCTTAAGTCCTCGGTAACATCCGGCACGTCCTTAAATGACCATAGCTGTTAATAGGGCACAACTCACAAACGAACCAAACAAAACTATTTCAAAACAGGTACTTGTTACAGTAAATACTCACAAAACACAGTGTGCAGATGTAATTAATCTAGTTTGCTAGGTTTATAATTTTCTTGTTTAAATCACGAGGAGACATATTCGCGTATATTTAAATCTCCCGATTAAATCCATTCGCAATTACTGTTTGAATTGAAATTGTATTTTCTTAATCGAGATTCCAAGTGTTCGTGATGAAATGCTGCAGGACTAGCTCTCGAAATAAAGCACACGCTAAAAACCGAAAGTCGGGATTTGATTTTCAGACAGATTACAGAAATGGTACCAATCAGTCTTTTTAGTTGAAAGCGGATTACGAAGGTATATTTCATAGCTTTACTTAAATGGTGATTTTCTCTATTATGTTGGTCAATGTAACGATAGATGAACCAAAGCTTTTTATTTTCCACTTACCAAGACTGTGATTGGACAATTTATTGTTCGTGTTACAGAAAGCTCTTTGTAACGACAGTATAAAGGGGACGTTTTATAAACCGATGCCTACGGTAAATGTCTGTATGTGGTATCTGGTCGTAGGGATGCCACGGGAGGTATGTTTTATGACTAGATTTTATCTATCCCGAAACATGATACTTTACATAATAACGATGCATTTAGCTAAAATGGCAATTTGCAATATCAAGCCAAGTCTATAAGCGATTCTAAATTTGTCGGGGGAAAAAAAACGAGATGTTGATATGGGACAAAAACGGATTCTAGAAATTGACACCATATGAAAAAATTTAACTGTTTAATAATCGTCTACTTCGTGTGAAGTACTTCCAAGTATATATGTACTTGGTGAATGCGAAAGAACGTTTGATACTTCAAAGGGCCTTTTTATATTATAATTCAAATTTTAACAGATCAACAGGGATTTAAATTGTGTCAGACAATATTTTTCAGATTTGCAGAGTTAACTGCCGAATAGAGATCGATAATGACACCGTATACTGACAACTGTTTTATATCCGAACGACGTATAGCTCTTAAACTCCGGCATGGCTTCGTTACAAAGCTTTCTTTCTCTGTAATCGAAAATCGGCCCCGTAAGTGGTTGGAGATTGTAGTTAACGAATATAAACCAGCGACTCCTCAGTGCTTGAACCTTCAATAATGAGTTCTGCGCTCCATTTCAATTGTTTGTATGTACCTATGGATTATTCCGTTAATTATCACAGGGGCCTGAAAAATTGTTAGTTTAGTTTAAACATATTTTATTGTCACGAAAACGACAAGAGGATTGGGCAAAAGTTATGTCAACTTATGAAACGCCCTTTCCCAACATCATGATAAATACAACATACAATAAACCTAGACAGTAACAATTATATATACATGTTTTATATTTAAAACCTTTTACTGGACTTGATGTAAGTTTGCACGTGTCTGAAAATTCTGAAATAAAAAATTGTTATAGCTATATTTGGACCTAAATTAATGCAATAAAGGCCCAATGTACGTAACTTTCGGCAAAACTTTAAACGAAAACCAAGCCTAATAACTTTTTATATTTATAGATTTAGTTAAGATTAACTGATATCAGCAATATTCCAGATGAATTCTTACGCGGCTACCGGTATAGCAGCAGTTGAAACTCGGTACTTGTAAACACGCCCCACCTGAATTATTTTTAATTCTTTGGATTTTTCTGTCAAGAGTTTCTTGTTAGTTACCGCTCAGGTTTACTTTGTTTTAGGCTTATTTTTGCATGGTTATCAACTGGATTTTTTTCAGAATCACGAAAAACAAAGAAAAAACTTTAGGATTTTATTGAGAAAAGGAACATCCGGCAATCTAACTATTCAGTACACTCGATATCCAGGAGAAACGCTCTACTACGCTTTCTACACCCCTTGAAAATGTCATGGCAAAACTGAAGGCTCTGTGTGTGCCAGTTTGTTGATGAGGCAAGAAGACTGGTTCGACCCCTTTAGGTGTATACATCAAAAGAATCTCGTTGTCTCATAACGGTAAAATTAACAAACTTTGAAGTCGGTTGCGGCTCCTTTTTTTAATTTTCAAATGACATGCATAGGCCCAGCGATTGGTCAGTTTTGTTTCACAAGCCTTCAGTTTTGGCATGACATATTCCAGGGGTGTAGAGGGTGTAGGTGAGCGTAACCCCTGGATATCGAGGATGCCTATTCATATATACAACTTGTTGTCATTGTGACTGATTCATGCAATCTCGACTTTTCAACCTTTCTACTTCTTTACCCCGATAACTTTCCTAAATGGTTCAAGATGATTCTTGAAAATTTGTAAAGTTACATTTGTAGAATTAATGATACTGTTTTTATCAGCCATCGTAGTAAGTGTCTGTAAAAATATTTCCCGGACTACGAATCATGCCGTAGTGATTGTAAATACTTTTAGGACTTCTGGTTCCTGTTTTCTGATAAATCAGCGGTTTCAAAGACAACAAACTCTTTGGATATTGGATAAAACATATATTTGACTCTTGTAATATTACACAAAATAGGGAACTTTAATTAATCTGGAATTTCGGTGAACTAAACTTCACGACTTTTAAATCTCAGAAGGCTCTGAAGGTTCCCCGTTGGGAACGTTGTCAGATGTTGTGGTACAAGAAATGAAATTTCTAATAGAATTCCGGAATCTTGCTAACCGTTGGTTTCTAATTTCAGAATCCCTTCTCGGTATGTCAACAGCTATACCGGAATCATCCGACATCAGCCGAGTTTTCTGTTTCTTTGGAGACGGAGTCATGTGATGTGTTTTTGCGCATGCCTCGTTGTCCTTTTCGTCTGCTGTGAACGTATTATCTGTCGAGAGAAATCGAAAGATTTGAAACGAAGCCTAACAAATTATATCCGTAATTATTTTGAGAAGCCATGCATCGATGCGTCATATTTCAATGCGACACAAATATGCTTGCAGTTTGGATCTAATTGTGGTGGGTTCCGTGGAATGAACTTTCTATTTCATATTAAAATAAATTGATATCACTTACTTCGTTATGGCGACATAAAATCAGATTCTTTCTTCTAATTGACAGCAATTAATTAAGTAATGCTAGAAAATATCGATATCAATAATATGCACTTTCGAGTCCTGATTTCATTTGCCCGACTGATATTTATTTGAATTAGTTAATGGTTGTAATCAAAAAGATATTTCTCAAGCTGTGTAATTATATGATAAACGCCGGAACTACCACGATGCCAAGCGCTTGCCTTTTCAGAATTGATATGATGAGGGTAGATATAGAATCGATATACACAATGGCAGAGAATATAATTTGAAACCAACAGCAATCTTGAAGGCAAAGAATTAGAAACTTAGCAAAAACAAAAACTAGTGTGTGTCATGAAAACATCCCGTCAAACATAGAAAACAATTATCCACCAGTTACCAATAAAGAAGTACCGCAAGTACTGAAGAAGGCGTCACTCGGATAATTGGACATGGTAAAGGAATGAAATGTGAAAGGTGCTTTTTTTAAATGCAATTATGGATGCAAAATAAACAGATGCACGACCTGCTTAACTTTTCTTATAATTAAAGTTAGACATAATCAAGTTATCGATATAATTGTTCTCAGCTATTTCGTGCTTTCAAGACAATTATTGAAGTTATTTCCTTTTTACCAGTAAAATGATTAGAATTATAAAAGTTTGATAGCAGTATACTCTGAAAAAGGATATAAAATAGAAAAGACCATTAAATTCATGCTTATAGTATTATAAAGAAAGTTGAAATCAGAGCCAATTCAATTGATTTTTCTTTAGTGCTTATGGTCAATAGCATAACGGAATTTCGCGCATATAGTGCGCAGGTACTTTTTGGGTCCAAACAATTAAAATATAAAGAAAGAAAAGAAAAAATCTGGAAAATAAGATCAGGAAAAAAGTCAAGCTGAATTTGCAAACCATAAAAAAACACAAAACCTTTTGAACCAGTTGTTCAGCATAAAGAGGAAAATGGCCTTAACATATACTATATTATCAGATACAGATTTAGAAAGGTGTTACAATGTATTTAAAACGTACAGAAGGTTCACAAAATAATCACATGAACTATCTCTTATACAATATGATTTCATCACTTCTTTGAAAAAAATATTGATATGTTTAAACTGTTTTGAGTCCTTAAACGATTTTTTCCAAAATTTCTACCGTTACCAGGCCAACTTGCATGTTTGCGACACTGTGGTTTACTGCCGGGTATTAGTATCACGCGAACTTGACTCTTTAAAGTACACAAACCGGCGAATTTTTCAATTTTCGTGTATTTTTCATGCATTGAATCTTTCAGTACGATTTTACACAAGAAAGGCATGTTGAGCCTCAGCGTGCTAACAACGATATAATACTAAATTCATCCTTAAACGTTACATTAGAAGGTGGATGGACCAGTTGTTCAGCATAAAGAGGAAAATGGCCTTTACATATACTATATTATCAGATACAGATTTAGAAAGGTGTTACAATGTATTTAAAACGTACAGAAGGTTCACAAAATAATTATATGAATTATCTCTTATACAATATTTTATATAGGCCTAAGTACTGTACTCCGTTACTTGTAAAAGTTGTCTCCCTTATTTACAGTAATTAGGGAGGTTACCGCTAAGTGTCTCGAACCCCATGCATCCGGTTTTTAGCTAATCGCTACATAACGCCTCAATAAAATTCAGGTGGAGACGAATCAGAAATATCGAAGAATAAAAAATCTGTACACCGAACAATATCAAAGAATGAAAAGCGACAGTGACCAAAACAAAACTGTCCCTGTGGGATTTTAAAATATATACACGGTCAAATTTCAACAACAATATTGATATCTCTTGCTTAATTCTCACCTGAGCTCTTCCTTTTCCGGAAGAAATCAGCAATGCTCCTTTTTTCTTCATTTCCCTCTGATGTTTGGCTTGGACGTCTTGTTGTAGCCCTCTATGAAATAATAACACAAATGGTTACCCTCAACAAACATCAGTGTTCCGGAAAAGAAAGAGTCTTCTGCTTATTCGATAACATCGACCATGTAAACTTAGATCTCATGTAAGTAAATGTCCCGTCCTCAAAATGTGAAATCGGGTTGAGACAATATTGGTGTGAGAATAATCACACTCATAGACCTTATTAATATAAGTGGTCATTTTCTGTTTTTCACGTTTAGCTTGGTATGGTAAGATTGAATAAAAACGAAATATTATTAAGAAATACTGAAACGTTTGCTTAAATTGCTTCGTTCTTTATTAGCTATTCCGACTGTTTACTGTGAGATAACAGTAAATTGAAGTGATTCCACTCATTTATGACTCCAGATATCTTGCGGCAACACACACGTTTCTCCTATCGATTAAGATCTAAAGTCCATCTGTTGATTTAAAGAATTTATCATAATAGCAAAATGCACTAGAGATATGTACTGAAATATAACGATAACAACTAACGGTCATCTATATCTACATGTAATACTGGGAATTCGGGGACAGGAAATCAATCAGACATAGTTTAATAGTGTCGATTTCACCATCTTCAATATCCAGGGTTCATGTTCGCATTCGCTCTCTACACCCATGGAATCACCCTCGATATCCAGGGGGTAGCGATCACCTACACTCTCTACACTCCTGGACTCACCCTCGATATGCAGGGTTCACGCTCGCATTCGCTCTCTACACCCCATGGAATATGTCATGGCGAAACTGTAGGCTCCGTGTGCGCCACCTTGTTGATGAGATAAGGAGACTGGTTCGACCCTTTGATGTACATCAAAAGAATCTCGTTGTTACATAACGGTAAAATTTTTCTCGAATAATTGCTTTGAAAAAGCGAACATAACCGGTTTTTTAGATACTTAACATACCAATATATATATCTTTAATTAACAAAATAATGTCCAATATCAAAAAAAAAACAGCGGCATACTATCTCTCGTTATGAGTGTCGTTACGGAAGGGTAAGTGACAGAGAACCGGTAACATATCAATACCAGCTGTAATTCTCTGTATATTTACTCGGCAGTCTCCTAGTACATCAAATCTGCACTCGATCAGCTTACATGTGCACGGAACACACTTTTTTGTTTTGTTTTACCTATTTTCCCCCTATTTTATCTCCATTAACAAGTGTTTTGAACAGAATAAAAACTAGATTTGATTAGAGAGTTGGATGTAGTATAAGTCAATCATTTAAAAATATTTTTGAGTGAAGATTATGTTCAGTGATTCTTAATTGGGCAACTATACTTACTCATTATTAATGCATATATATCAACAGTTGTGTATTTTTGCACCTTTCACATTTCATTCTTTTATCATGTCTAAACATCCGAGTAACGCCTCTTTTAGAAATTCAAATACTTTTAATTTATTCTGAGCATGATTTCAGATTTCCCATGACATATTCAAGGAGTGTAGAGAGCGTAGGTGAGCGTAACCCCTGGATATCGAGGATGGATAATGATAGATATAGAATAGACATCCGTCTTGCGATTGGTCAGGTTTATTTTTTACTTGAGCATGCTTTCAGTTTAGCAATGACATATCCCAGGTGTGTAGAGAGTGTAGGTGAGCGTAACCCCTGGGTATCGAGGACGATTCCAGGGTGTAGAGAGGTGTAGGTGAGCGTGACCCCTGGGTATCGAGGACGATTCCAGGGTGTAGAGAGGTGTAGGTGAGCGTAACCTTGGGTATCAAAGATGATTCCAGGGAAGTAGAGAGCGTAGGCGAGCGTAACCCATGAGTAACGAGGTTGATCCCATGGGTGAAGGGAGCGTTGGCGAGCGTAACCCCTGGGTATCGAGGATGCAATTTCACTTACCATTAACGCAGTTCTTACAGCTAGAAGTCTACTCAGGAACGCCCATCCACCGTGAGCATCACTCTCTTCGTGGTCGTTGTCCACGTGCTCGGGGGCGCATGCGCCCTCACTGGTAACATGACTAGATGACAAAAGGTCCGCTCCACAAGCCCCGGTACCTGTTTTGAAAGGATGAATCCGTTTTTTACAAACTCTGTACACTTAATCAGTTGCTATTTCTACATTTCGCCCTTAATTAGGCTGTTTTCGACGCAAATTTACTCTGCCCTTATTTTAGTAAATTTTGATAAATTCTTAAGGCTTCTAAATATTATGTTAGTTTCAAGGTTATCGAAAAGGGAAGAAACACATGTTTTTCAAAGTGTGTGTTTAAAGTTTATCCTTTTGTCAATATAGATTTAGTAGAACTATGTTGTACCAACCATGGCTACCATACATACTATCTTAGCCATCTGTTAAACTGTATTGCTTTTATATAATGTTTGCAATTTTACATGTTTTTATCATTTGTAAAAAAAACATATGGAGCGACATTCATTTTAAAATTTGCTATGAAGCGTGCTCCATTGTTCATTGTCAACTGTATTCACACTACCGTACAACGTTATTATAACGTGCGGGATATTATATATTACAAAATATTGGAATTAGTAGTAGTCTGATAAATGAATTGAACCCAAAACTTAATTTAGTTATTCTGTCAATGATGATATTATTTCTGATACAATCAGCGAAGTCACAGCTGGAGAAGCATGCATCTCGTAAGATTATCCATTATAGATATATATCATGTCAAGTAATTTTGTCCTGCTACGTGACATTGGCATTTTTTATTTTTGCTATTTAGAATTCACAAAATAAATTTCAAATTTGTTCTAAGCCGAACACCTGAAAACCGGCATGGTATTCTATAAATTTAGAAACCAGGTCATACCAATAATCCATCACCCAACATTGGTCTTTTTGACAATAACGAAGTTTAATACCTACCCCAACGCACCTTCCATACTCGTGTCAACCCAAAACTGCAAATGTATAGCTCCATTTCATATTTTTGATAGTTGCATTAGTATGAAAATAGCTCTGTCTTACGTTTCTCCAAAATGCTAACTGTAAGTTATTCAATGTTTTCATCATGTATTATAAAATAAAAACAATGCCGAATATTCCCGTTCAATCTTTTAAATGATTGTCATTTTTTCTTGACATTCTGTGGTTCTTTATTTTGAAAAGCACGCCATCAGAATATTTAGAGAAGAGAAACCATACAGAGAAGCCACTGTTTCGAAATACTCAGTATTCAAAGTTACAAAATACAGGACTATAAAGAGATTTAATGTTCGAACAAGTTTATACAAATTATGAAATCTACTGATCAAAGTAAATAAGTGGTTGAATATTGGCGGTATTGTTCTAATTTTGGTTCATCTCGATCCCTCCTTTATAGGATCATCAACTAGATCCTATATAGGATCATCAACTATAACCTTTATAGGATCATCAACTATATCCTATATAGGATCATCAACTATAGCCTATATAGGATCATCAACTATATCCTATATAGGATCATCAACTATAGCCTATATAGGATCATCAACTATATCCTTTATATGATCATCAACTATATCCTTTATAGTATCATCAACTATATCCTATATATGATCATCAACTATATCCTTTATATGATCATCAACTATATCCTATATAGGATCATCAACTATATCCTATATAGGATCATCAACTAGATCCTTTATATGATCATCAACTATATCCTATAAAGGATCATCAACTAGATCCTATATAGGATCATCAACTATATCCTATATATGATCATCAACTATAGCCTATATAGGATCATCAACTAGATCCTATATAGGATCATCAACTATATCCTTTATAGGATCATCAACTATATCCTATATAGGATCATCAACTTTATCCTTTATAGGATCATCAACTATATCCTTTATAGGATCATCAACTATATCCTATATAGGATCATCAACTTTATCCTTTATAGGATCATCAACTATATCCTTTATAGGATCATCAACTATATCCTATATAGGATCATCAACTATATCCTTTATAGGATCATCAACTATATCCTATATAGGATCATCAACTATAGCCTATATAGGACATCAACTATAGCCTATATAGGATCATCAACTATAGCCTATATAGGATCATCAACTATATCCTATATAGGATCATCAACTATAGCCTATATAGGATCATCAACTATATCCTATATAGGATCATCAACTATATCCTATATAGGATCATCAACTATATCCTATATAGGATCATCAACTTTATCCTATATAGGATCATCAACTATATCCTATATAGGATCATCAACTTTATCCTTTATATGATCATCAACTATATCCTTTATATGATCATCAACTATATCCTATATAGGATCATCAACTATAGCCTATATAGGACATCAACTATAGCCTATATAGGATCATCAACTATAGCCTATATAGGATCATCAACTATATCCTATATAGGATCATCAACTATAGCCTATATAGGATCATCAACTATATCCTATATAGGATCATCAACTATATCCTTTATAGGATCATCAACTTTATCCTATATAGGATCATCAACTATATCCTATATAGGATCATCAACTATATCCTATATAGGATCATCAACTTTATCCTATATAGGATCATCAACTATATCCTATATAGGATCATCAACTTTATCCTTTATAGGATCATCAACTATATCCTATATAGGATCATCAACTATATCCTATATAGGATCATCAACTTTATCCTTTATAGGATCATCAACTATATCCTATATAGGATCATCAACTATATCCTTTATAGGATCATCAACTATATCCTTTATAGTATCATCAACTATATCCTATATAGGATCATCAACTATATCCTATATAGGATCATCAACTATATCCTTTATAGGATCATCAACTATATCCTATATAGGATCATCAACTATACCCTATATAGGATCATCAACTAGATCCTATATAGGATCATCAACTATATCCTATATAGGATCATCAACTATATCCTATATAGGATCATCAACTATATCCTATATAGGATCATCAACTATATCCTTTATAGGATCATCAACTATATCCTTTATAGGATCATCAACTATATCCTATATAGGATCATCAACTATAGCCTATATAGGATCATCAACTATATCCTTTATATGATCATCAACTATATCCTTTATAGTATCATCAACTAGATCCTATATAGGATCATCAACTATATCCTATATATGATCATCAACTATAGCCTATATAGGATCATCAACTATATCCTATATAGGATCATCAACTATAGCCTATATAGGATCATCAACTATATCCTTTATAGGATCATCAACTATAGCCTATATAGGATCATCAACTATATCCTATATAGGATCATCAACTATATCCTATATAGGATCATCAACTATATCCTATATAGGATCATCAACTATATCCTATATAGGATCATCAACTATATCCTATATAGGATAATCAACTAGATCCTTTATAGGATCATCAACTATATCCTTTATAGGATCATCAACTATAGCCTATATAGGATCATCAACTATATCCTATATAGGATCATCAACTATATCATATATAGGATCATCAACTATAGCCTATATAGGATCATCAACTATATCCTATATATGATCATCAACTATATCCTATATAGGATCATCAACTATATCCTTTATAGGATCATCAACTATATCCTATATAGGATCATCAACTATATCCTTTATAGTATCATCAACTATATCATATATAGGATCATCAACTATATCCTTTATAGGATCATCAACTATAGCCTATATAGGATCATCAACTATATCCTATATAGGATCATCAACTATATCCTATATAGGATCATCAACTATATCCTATATAGGATCATCAACTATATCCTATATAGGATCATTAACTATATCCTTTATAGGATCATCAACTATATCCTATATAGGATCATCAACTATATCCTTTATAGGATCATCAACTTTATGAAAAACACCAACTCCGCCGTAAATGACATTAAAAGGTTGAGTGTTGGCGGCAGTTTCCTGTTTTTGGTTCGAGCACCTAACCCTGTCTATGGCGAGCTATCTTATCACCGATCCAGAATAAATCTGCTCTATTTTCGTGTCTCCATAGACGGCATTTCTATTCATAGAATGATACGGTCATATTGGCATTATTTTCTCTTCAATTATTTATGTATATTCGGGCAGAGGACGCCGAGAGATGAAGATATACATCAGCCGAGAAGCCTATTTTGACAAGATAATTGGAATCACTTCGGAATCTCACGATTTTATGTTAGAATCAATGGATAATGCTAAAATACCACATGATGTCTGGTATTCATTTTCCGAATTTTGTCGCAATTATTGCAATTTTACTTTTTGACTTGGGGCAATAGGAATCACAACAACTCTTTCCCGATATAATATTCCATGTATTAACTTCAATACTGCCTGGACATAGGTAACAACAATAAGCGAATAGCTTATCTAATCTTAAAGCGGAAATCTTTGATAAAGGCCATTACAGAAGGGAGTGAGAGTAAAATATCTAAGCCTACAATATGATAGACAAAACAATGGGCCATACCTTGTTTCCTGTCGTCTGAACCTTTCCTTGATCCTGATTGGCTGGTGGCGTTCCCTACATCTTCATCGTCATCAATCCATGTCTCTTGAAATCGGACAGCTTCGGGTTTTTCTGCTGAGTTTGTTATCTGTTAAAGATATATGCAAATGAGCACTTATTTGATTGGCCAGAAACACTTAATAACCTTTCTAATATATTTACTGGAGAAGTAGAACAAAAGTTTAGCAAATGGCTTTCCGTTAGCATTCTACATTGTGGTGACCCGCCACAAAGTACACGGTTTATATTGTGTTTACACTCTTATAAATAAATAAACATTTAAAACAATTACGACACATACAAAAGTATGTACATTGATAGTAAAATAAGTGGTATTTACTTTAAAAGCGAGTATTGTTTTATTCGTCATGTATTGAATAATATATTAACAGTAGCCATACTAGTAACAATTCCATTTTTTATTTTAGAGGTACATGTTTAAAACAAACTATCAAAGAATTTTGATTTGACGTAAAAGGTTAGATTTGTGTACAAAACTGTTGTTATGAACTTATTACAACAATTGATTTAGATTCCAGAAGAGCCAATGATTTTGCTTGCTTAGATTAGGAGCAACTGACATATATTGTAAACTATCAATTTGATTGTGACATTTTCATCCGTTTAAGCTGTTTCTTGTTTTGTATGAATACTATTCTTTTGCTTTTGCAGTTCTTCAGTGGAATTGTATAGAAATCGTTAACACTTGATCCTCGTTCTGCCTTTAACAATTCTTACTTGTATGTCCATGCTCAATGTATATTCAATATTCCTATATTTTTATCCTCCGATTCCATTCTGATGTCAGAATGGCGGACAACCCTTTGTATATTATTTGTCTTGTCTGTCCACTAATTAGCCAGCATACGTTGTCTGTGCCTGCTGGGAGAAAGACAAGATGTACGATCCTGGTAAACCCACCATCTTAAAAAAGTCAGATAAATCATTATAAGTAAGCAAGCGTAGATCAGAAATCGATCACTGGTACTTTTAAGACAACATAACCCCCCAGACACAGGTTATACTAAGTTAGATAGAGTGGAGAATAACAATTTATTCTAGCGGTACTCTTACGGGATAACATGATAAATGATTCAGTGTGCTGCTAATCAGTCATCATTTAGCCATTATGATCTTGGTGCTGCGATTCCGTTTTACTCCACCAGGACGTATTCCCGTTGCCTCCCGAGACAAGGGCATGGTTTCCGTCTGTGACCAATGTTCATCAAGCGTTTGAACTAGTTCTGGCTCTAAGAGAGGAAAACGACAAGCCGTTCTATGCTCTCCTTATCTTTCTCATCAGATGATGTGTGGTTTTCCATATTATTCATTCGACAACAACTATGAAAAGCTAGAATTTAAAGTGTTTTGCCAATTTTTTAAACAAGAAGAAAACTAAATATTAATCTTTATAGGAGCTACTCATGTTTTAATAGCTAATCAATCAGGTTTGTTGATGATATGAATTGCCATTCACGAGAAGGCACTGAAATTGGTTTTGATTGGTATCAAAACGAGGTATTTTTTATTCAGAACTGCATCCCAAACAGTTGTAAAATTTAAGGGGCCATAAATCCTTAGGAGATAAACAAGCTTCAATGATAAGATATGACTTTATTTAATTGGATTATGAAATAATCGATCAATACAAATGAAGACGCGTTTATATGTATGACAGAAACCACGTGAATAAGAGAACAGTGCGATGACTTCGTTTTTTTTTTCAATAAAAACTTAAGCAATGCAACTGTCTAGTGAGATATTGATAACAAGAGTTTCGAATATGATAATTTTATGATTATTTTGTATCCTTAATTTTCTGGATAACTTTGATTTAATTCGAAAATACAGAAAGCAACAGTAAAACAGTATCTAGAATGCTTTTGATCATACCCGTAGAAATGAAGGTTCAAAGACCATTAACAAATTCAAATTTCAATATCAACAGAAATGTATCATGCATCGTCCCCTCCCCTCATCTCCATTTTTTCTCTTAAATTCTTTCTTTCCTTTTATACTCTTTCTTCCGTCAGCACATTGTATTTCTTATTAATTTCTTACATTTAACACACATCTTTCCCCGGCGAATATTTATTAATTGTCACCTCTCCTTCCGATTCAAAACTAATATTGACCACTTTGTATTTCCAAATTTCAGCCCAAGAGATCTCGCTGGACGATACACCTGTCTGTTGCAGTGCTATCAATTCCAGTCCTGCTGTATTTATTACGAACTATTAAAGGGTGCAGACCCATGTTCCTGTTTCTATTTGCTGAATAGGAAATGAAATATTCCTTCTTTATAATAACGACATAATAAAAAAAATCAGAGAATACCAAAGCGTCAACAAAACAATAATTCGAACTCAAAATCGATTAAACTTGAGCCAAACTAGGAACAAAGGAAAGATTTACATAGAGACCCTCGTAAAAGTACAAGAGAATAAGACCAGGTGTTCCGAAAGAGTAACATCTGCTTCATCGACGACACCCGCCATGTAAATCTTCACATCCAAGTAAACATCAATTCTCAAAATGAGAATCGAGTCACCATTGTCAATCACAACAAGTAAGCACACCAATAAGCAAACTCAAAAACGTCCATCTTCATAGCACACAGTAAGACAGAATATTTCTCGATGAAATCAAGATGGCGACCATAAAACTTGCCCATAGTCTTCATCAACCTGTATCTCTCGAATCCCTGTGCCGTAATTTAGTTCATTTGTAAAAAAACATTTACACAAAGGTCTGAGGAGTAGGTAGTATATTGAGTGTGAGATTGGGAACGTACAAAGATAAAGGTAATCGTTTTCCAGTGGTGATACATATATACGGGCAGTATATATTCGGCTTTTAAATCTTCTTGAAATCGATGGCATCTTGTTCAAAAAGCACCACGTAATCTGTACATGGAACTATTAGGAAGGTTTAAAGAGAGAACAAATGGCCTGCAGGCAGGGCATAGGAATTGTACCAGCTGCCCTCATCGCACCATTCGTAAGAGGCGACTTCTTTCTGAATAACTGTCTACTTCCTAATGTCTCCCTTGGAACATGCCTCATTTTGATCTTCAGATGAAATTTCGCCCTTTTGATCTAGGCTCTGGGTTCTGTCCCCTGGCTGAGACATACCAGAGTCCCAGAAATGGTACTTACCTCTGCCTACTTGACACTCAGGATGTTAGTGCAGTTGAACGACTGGGTTACCCGTTGTCAATATAATGTGACCGGGTGGGGTGTTCTGCTTGGGGCCTTATAGACAGTAAATTTCAGTGTGGTAGCACAATACTATCGGCATCAGTTCAGAAATATCACAAGGAAGCTTACGTTCCAAAATGTCTTTTGAAACGTCTTTCTCGGTGTGATATAACCTGTAAAGGTTTTTGGTTTTTGTTTCAACGTCTTAATATTTCTGTGGGAGGGTACTATAAAACTGAAGCAACACCCCAAAACAAATCAACAATTTCCATTAAGAATGATAAAATGACGGGTACAACATAAACATACACCATGTAAGTAGACAGCTCTGGATTAATCCATATGTCATCCATAGCTTCATATACTGCCATGTGCCTGGAGAACTGAATTGGAAACGCCTGTTCAGCGGGATTTCTGAAGGGTAATCAATGTCGGACGCATGTAAAAGGTCGTACAGCGAGAAAACGACCCCTGCGGCCCTACGGCTCAGTTTTTATTGCTTCTTCTTATCACAGACGAACATTGTCGAGTAGTTTACAACATGTATCACACACAGCCAAGATGCTTTCGAAAAGATCTATTACATGTAATGTCAGTTTGGCAGCGAATAGTCCCTCTTCCAGAGCGTATATTGACATTTCCATGACAATCTATAGGCACCAAATCAAAGCTTCTCTTTAACTGAATCCTTTATACAGCTTATCATAAAAATACTGTTTTCTATTACAAGATTATTTTTAATTATACATGTAAGTCCTTAATATGTACCTAGTCACGACGCCATTTTCCAACATCGACATCAATAACTCATATCGATGAGGTGACGTAACACGCGTATGCTGCACATTTTAAATTCAGTAATAGATACAGTATGCCGAAAAAAAATAATTAAACTGCATCATACGGCACTACGTGCAATTACATAAATATATTTCCAATTTTGATTCAAATACAAAACAAAAATAAGAAAAATCTAAGATATCGATTTGAAATTTTGCTAACCTATTTTAAAAAAAAACACTCCAATAACCACTGTTAGCCTTAGTTGCGTGGGCTTCGTTCACAATATTCAGCATTAGACAACATCAGTCGATGCAATTAATTTTTTGTCGACATTTTTTTTCTGACATTTTCAGATATAATGAGTTTACACAGCAGTGCTGATTTACAAACAAATTAGCATCAATTGAATCGAGACAAAAAGCGTATGCCTGTATTCCTCATTGAGTTAATTTCCTTTCATGTAGACCGAATCAATAAGCAGAACACGATAATTGTATATTGCCGCACTCTCAGAACCTAATTGTGACAATCGAACTGTGTTAATCCATCCACCAACTATCCGGCCGTCCTACAATCACGCCAGTGTCGGAGGGGATGCACTGCCCATCTTCTATACAAAATGTTTGAGTAATCCCAGCATTTTACAATTAAGTCCATGTTGCTGGTATAATCAATGATAGTTGATTTTTCGAAGCCTATTCGTCGGGTGGTAAATACAGCACAACCAGTTAAATGTTAATCTATGACATCTCAAATACTGAAATACTGAAGCGTCAACAAAACCATAATCCGAACTCAAAATTGATTAACTTAGAGGAGAAATATAAACAAGGAAATATTTATACGGAGACCTTTGAAAAAGTAAAAGAGAATAGGACAATGTGCTCCCATGTAAACCTTGTTCATATACAAATATATGTCACGTCCTCCAAGTGAGAATCGAGTCACCAAATATGGAAGTGCTTATAAACACGTTAAACACAAAGGCAGCAATCAATGAACAAAGATAGAATTATACAGAGAGAGTAACAACAAACCTAAACAAAGATAGAATTATACAGAGAGAGAAACAACAAACCTAAACAAAGATAGAATTATACAGAGAGAGTAACAACAAACCTAAACAAAGATAGAATTATACATAAAGAGTAACAACAAACCTAAACAATATAGAATTATACAGAGAGAGTAACAACAAACCTAAACAAAGATATAATTATACATAGAGAGTAACAACAAACCTAAACAAAGATATAATTATACATAGAGAGTAACAACAAACCTAAACAAAGATATAATTATACATAGAGAGTAACAACAAACCTAAACAAAGATAGAATTATACATAAAGAGTAACAACAAACCTAAACAAAGATAGAATTATACATAAAGAGTAACAACAAACCTAAACAAAGATATAATTATACATAAAGAGTAACAACAAACCTAAACAAAGATATAATTATACATAAAGAGTAACAACAAACCTAAACAAAGATATAATTTTACATAAAGAGTAACAACAAACCTAAACAAAGATAGAATTATACATGGAGAGTAACAACAAACCAAAACAAAGATAGAATTATACAGAGAGAGTAACAACAAACCTAAACAAAGATAGAATTATACATAGAGAGTAACAACAAACCTAAACAAAGATAGAATTATACATAGAGAGTAACAACAAACCTAAACAAAGATAGAATTATACATAAAGAGTAACAACAAACCTAAACAAAGATAGAATTATACAGAGAGAGTAACAACAAACCTAAACAAAGATATAATTATACATAGAGAGTAACACCAAACCTAAACAAAGATAGAATTATACATAGAGAGTAACACCAAACCTAAACAAAGATAGAATTATACATAGAGAGTAACAACAAACCTAAACAAAGATAGAATTATACATAGAGAGTAACACCAAACCTAAACAAAGATAGAATTATACAGAGAGAGTAACAACAAACCTAAACAAAGATAGAATTATACAGAGAGAGTAACAACAAACCTAAACAAAGATATAATTATACAGAGAGAGTAACAACAAACCTAAACAAAGATATAATTATACAGAGAGAGTAACAACAAACCTAAACAAAGATATAATTATACAGAGAGAGTAACAACAAACCTAAACAAAGATATAATTATACAGAGAGAGTAACAACAAACCTAAACAAAGATATAATTATACATAGAGAGTAACAACAAACCTAAACAAAGATATAATTATACAGAGAGAGTAACAACAAACCTAAACAAAAATAGAATTATACATAGAGAGTAACAACAAACCTAAACAAAGATAGAATTATACATAGAGAGTAACAACAAACCTAAACAAAGATAGAATTATACATAGAGAGTAACAACAAACCTAAACAAAGATATAATTATACATAGAGAGTAACAACAAACCTAAACAAAGATAGAATTATACAGAGAGAGTAACAACAAACCTAAACAAAGATAGAATTATACATAGAGAGTAACAACAAACCTAAACAAAGATAGAATTATACAGAGAGAGTAACAACAAACCTAAACAAAGATATAATTATACATAGAGAGTAACAACAAACCTAAACAAAGATAGAATTATACAGAGAGAGTAACAACAAACCTAAACAAAGATAGAATTATACATAGAGAGTAACAACAAACCTAAACAAAGATAGAATTATACATAGAGAGTAACAACAAACCTAAACAAAGATAGAATTATACATAGAGAGTAACAACAAACCTAAACAAAGATAGAATTATACATAGAGAGTAACAACAAACCTAAACAAAGATAGAATTATACATAGAGAGTAACAACAAACCTAAACAAAGATAGAATTATTCATAGAGAGTAACAACAAACCTAAACAAAGATAGAATTATACATAGAGAGTAACAACAAACCTAAACAAAGATAGAATTATACATAGAGAGTAACAACAAACCTAAACAAAGATAGAATTATACAGAGAGAGTAACAACAAACCTAAACAAAGATATAATTATACATAGAGAGTAACAACAAACCTAAACAAAGATAGAATTATACATAGAGAGTAACAACAAACCTAAACAAAGATAGAATTATACAGAGAGAGTAACAACAAACCTAAACAAAGATAAAATTATACATAGAGAGTAACAACAAACCTAAACAAAGATATAATTATACAGAGAGAGTAACAACAAACCTAAACAAAGATAGAATTATACATAGAGAGTAACAACAAACCTAAACAAAGATATAATTATACAGAGAGAGTAACAACAAACCTAAACAAAGATAGAATTATACATAGAGAGTAACAACAAACCTAAACAAAGATAGAATTATACATAGAGAGTAACAACAAACCTAAACAAAGATAGAATTATACAGAGAGAGTAACAACAAACCTAAACAAAGATATAATTATACAGAGAGAGTAACAACAAACCTAAACAAAGATATAATTATACATAGAGAGTAACAACAAACCTAAACAAAGATATAATTATACAGAGAGAGTAACAACAAACCTAAACAAAGATAGAATTATACATAGAGAGTAACAACAAACCTAGCAAAGATAGAATTATACATAGAGAGTAACAACAAACCTAAACAAAGATAGAATTATACATAGAGAGTAACAACAAACCTAAACAAAGATAGAATTATACATAGAGAGTAACAACAAACCTAAACAAAGATATAATTATACAGAGAGAGTAACAACAAACCTAAACAAAGATAGAATTATACAGAGAGAGTAACAACAAACCTAAACAAAGATAGAATTATACATAGAGAGTAACAACAAACCTAAACAAAGATATAATTATACATAGAGAGTAACAACAAACCTAAACAAAGATATAATTATACAGAGAGAGTAACAACAAACCTAAACAAAGATAGAATTATACATAAGGTAACAACAAACCTAAACAAAGATAGAATTATACATAGAGAGTAACAACAAACCTAAACAAAGATAGAATTATACAGAGAGAGTAACAACAAACCTAAACAAAGATATAATTATACATAGAGAGTAACAACAAACCTAAACAAAGATAGAATTATACAGAGAGAGTAACAACAAACCTAAACAAAGATAGAATTATACAGAGAGAGTAACAACAAACCTAAACAAAGATAGAATTATACATAGAGAGTAACAACAAACCTAAACAAAGATATAATTATACATAGAGAGTAACAACAAACCTAAACAAAGATATAATTATACAGAGAGAGTAACAACAAACCTAAACAAAGATAGAATTATACATAGAGAGTAACAACAAACCTAAACAAAGATAGAATTATACATAGAGAGTAACAACATACCTAAACAAAGATATAATTATACAGAGAGAGTAACAACAAACCTAAACAAAGATAGAATTATACATAGAGAGTAACAACAAACCTAAACAAAGATAGAATTATACATAGAGAGTAACAACAAACCTAAACAAAGATATAATTATACAGAGAGAGTAACAACAAACCTAAACAAAGATAGAATTATACAGAGAGAGTAACAACAAACCTAAACAAAGATATAATTATACATAGAGAGTAACAACAAACCTAAACAAAGATAGAATTATACAGAGAGAGTAACAACAAACCTAAACAAAGATAGAATTATACATAGAGAGTAACAACAAACCTAAACAAAGATAGAATTATACAGAGAGAGTAACAACAAACCTAAACAAAGATAGAATTATACATAGAGAGTAACAACAAACCTAAACAAAGATAGAATTATACAGAGAGAGTAACAACAAACCTAAACAAAGATAGAATTATACATAGAGAGTAACAACAAACCTAAACAAAGATATAATTATACAGAGAGAGTAACAACAAACCTAAACAAAGATAGAATTATACATAGAGAGTAACAACAAACCTAAACAAAGATAGAATTATACAGAGAGAGTAACAACAAACCTAAACAAAGATAGAATTATACATAGAGAGTAACAACAAACCTAAACAAAGATAGAATTATACAGAGAGAGTAACAACAAACCTAAACAAAGATATAATTATACATAGAGAGTAACAACAAACCTAAACAAAGATAGAATTATACATAGAGAGTAACAACAAACCTAAACAAAGATATAATTATACATAGAGAGTAACAACAAACCTAAACAAAGATAGAATTATACATAGAGAGTAACAACAAACCTAAACAAAGATAGAATTATACAAAGAGAGTAACAACAAACCTAAACAAAGATAGAATTATACATAGAGAGTAACAACAAACCTAAACAAAGATAGAATTATACAGAGAGAGTAACAACAAACCTAAACAAAGATAGAATTATACATAGAGAGTAACAACAAACCTAAACAAAGATAGAATTATACAGAGAGAGTAACAACAAACCTAAACAAAGATATAATTATACATAGAGAGTAACAACAAACCTAAACAAAGATAGAATTATACAGAGAGAGTAACAACAAACCTAAACAAAGATAGAATTATACAGAGAGAGTAACAACAAACCTAAACAAAGATAGAATTATACATAGAGAGTAACAACAAACCTAAACAAAGATAGAATTATACAGAGAGAGTAACAACAAACCTAAACAAAGATAGAATTATACAGAGAGAGTAACAACAAACCTAAACAAAGATAGAATTATACAGAGAGAGTAACAACAAACCTAAACAAAGATAGAATTATACAGAGAGAGTAACAACAAACCTAAACAAAGATAGAATTATACAGAGAGAGTAACAACAAACCTAAACAAAGATAGAATTATACAGAGAGAGTAACAACAAACCTAAACAAAGATAGAATTATACAGAGAGAGTAACAACAAACCTAAACAAAGATAGAATTATACATAGAGAGTAACAACAAACCTAAACAAAGATAGAATTATACAGAGAGAGTAACAACAAACCTAAACAAAGATATAATTATACAGAGAGAGTAACAACAGACCTAAACAAAGATATAATTATACAGAGAGAGTAACAAGAAACCTAAACAAAGATAGAATTATACAGAGAGAGTAACAACAAACCTAAACAAAGATAGAATTATACATAGAGAGTAACAACAGACCTAAACAAAGATAGAATTATACAGAGAGAGTAACAACAAACCTAAACAAAGATATAATTATACAGAGAGAGTAACAACAGACCTAAACAAAGATATAATTATACAGAGAGAGTAACAACAAACCTAAACAAAGATAGAATTATACAGAGAGAGTAACAACAAACCTAAACAAAGATAGAATTATACAGAGAGAGTAACAACAAACCTAAACAAAGATAGAATTATACATAGAGAGTAACAACAAACCTAAACAAAGATAGAATTATACAGAGAGAGTAACAACAAACCTAAACAAAGATAGAATTATACAGAGAGAGTAACAACAAACCTAAACAAAGATAGAATTATACATAGAGAGTAACAACAAACCTAAACAAAGATAGAATTATACATAGAGAGTAACAACAAACCTAAACAAAGATATAATTATACATAGAGAGTAACAACAAACCTAAACAAAGATATAATTATACATAGAGAGTAACAACAAACCTAAACAAAGATAGAATTATACAGAGAGAGTAACAACAAACCTAAACAAAGATAGAATTATACATAGAGAGTAACAACAAACCTAAACAAAGATAGAATTATACAGAGAGAGTAACAACAAACCTAAACAAAGATAGAATTATACATAGAGAGTAACAACAAACCTAAACAAAGATAGAATTATACAGAGAGAGTAACAACAAACCTAAACAAAGATAGAATTATACATAGAGAGTAACAACAAACCTAAACAAAGATATAATTATACAGAGAGAGTAACAACAAACCTAAACAAAGATAGAATTATACATAGAGAGTAACAACAAACCTAAACAAAGATAGAATTATACAGAGAGAGTAACAACAAACCTAAACAAAGATAGAATTATACATAGAGAGTAACAACAAACCTAAACAAAGATAGAATTATACAGAGAGAGTAACAACAAACCTAAACAAAGATATAATTATACATACAGAGTAACAACAAACCTAAACAAAGATAGAATTATACATAGAGAGTAACAACAAACCTAAACAAAGATATAATTATACATAGAGAGTAACAACAAACCTAAACAAAGATATAATTATACATAGAGAGTAACAACAAACCTAAACAAAGATAGAATTATACATAGAGAGTAACAACAAACCTAAACAAAGATAGAATTATACATAGAGAGTAACAACAAACCTAAACAAAGATAGAATTATACAGAGAGAGTAACAACAAACCTAAACAAAGATAGAATTATACATAGAGAGTAACAACAAACCTAAACAAAGATATAATTATACATAGAGAGTAACAACAAACCTAAACAAAGATAGAATTATACAGAGAGAGTAACAACAAACCTAAACAAAGATAGAATTATACAGAGAGAGTAACAACAAACCTAAACAAAGATAGAATTATACATAGAGAGTAACAACAAACCTAAACAAAGATAGAATTATACAGAGAGAGTAACAACAAACCTAAACAAAGATAGAATTATACAGAGAGAGTAACAACAAACCTAAACAAAGATAGAATTATACAGAGAGAGTAACAACAAACCTAAACAAAGATAGAATTATACAGAGAGAGTAACAACAAACCTAAACAAAGATAGAATTATACAGAGAGAGTAACAACAAACCTAAACAAAGATAGAATTATACAGAGAGAGTAACAACAAACCTAAACAAAGATAGAATTATACAGAGAGAGTAACAACAAACCTAAACAAAGATAGAATTATACATAGAGAGTAACAACAAACCTAAACAAAGATAGAATTATACAGAGAGAGTAACAACAAACCTAAACAAAGATATAATTATACAGAGAGAGTAACAACAGACCTAAACAAAGATAGAATTATACAGAGAGAGTAACAAGAAACCTAAACAAAGATAGAATTATACAGAGAGAGTAACAACAAACCTAAACAAAGATAGAATTATACATAGAGAGTAACAACAGACCTAAACAAAGATAGAATTATACAGAGAGAGTAACAACAAACCTAAACAAAGATATAATTATACAGAGAGAGTAACAACAGACCTAAACAAAGATATAATTATACAGAGAGAGTAACAACAAACCTAAACAAAGATAGAATTATACAGAGAGAGTAACAACAAACCTAAACAAAGATAGAATTATACAGAGAGAGTAACAACAAACCTAAACAAAGATAGAATTATACATAGAGAGTAACAACAAACCTAAACAAAGATAGAATTATACAGAGAGAGTAACAACAAACCTAAACAAAGATAGAATTATACAGAGAGAGTAACAACAAACCTAAACAAAGATAGAATTATACATAGAGAGTAACAACAAACCTAAACAAAGATAGAATTATACATAGAGAGTAACAACAAACCTAAACAAAGATATAATTATACATAGAGAGTAACAACAAACCTAAACAAAGATATAATTATACATAGAGAGTAACAACAAACCTAAACAAAGATAGAATTATACAGAGAGAGTAACAACAAACCTAAACAAAGATAGAATTATACATAGAGAGTAACAACAAACCTAAACAAAGATAGAATTATACAGAGAGAGTACCAACAAACCTAAACAAAGATAGAATTATACATAGAGAGTAACAACAAACCTAAACAAAGATAGAATTATACAGAGAGAGTAACAACAAACCTAAACAAAGATAGAATTATACATAGAGAGTAACAACAAACCTAAACAAAGGTATAATTATACAGAGAGAGTAACAACAAACCTAAACAAAGATAGAATTATACATAGAGAGTAATAACAAACCTTAACAAAGATAGAATTATACATAGAGAGTAACAACAAACCTAAACAAAGATATAATTATACATAGAGAGTAACAACAAACCTAAACAAAGATAGAATTATACATAGAGAGTAACAACAAACCTAAACAAAGATAGAATTATACAGAGAGAGTAACAACAAACCTAAACAAAGATAGAATTATACATAGAGAGTAATAACAAACCTTAACAAAGATAGAATTATACATAGAGAGTAACAACAAACCTAAACAAAGATAGAATTATACAGAGAGAGTAACAACAAACCTAAACAAAGATAGAATTATACATAGAGAGTAACACCAAACCTAAACAAAGATAGAATTATACAGAGAGAGTAACAACAAACCTAAACAAAGATATAATTATACATAGAGAGTAACAACAAACCTAAACAAAGATAGAATTATACAGAGAGAGTAACAACAAACCTAAACAAAGATAGAATTATACATAGAGAGTAACAACAAACCTAAACAAAGATATAATTATACATAGAGAGTAACAACAAACCTAAACAAAGATATAATTATACATAGAGAGTAACACCAAACCTAAACAAAGATATAATTATACATAGAGAGTAACAACAAACCTAAACAAAGATATAATTATACATAGAGAGTAACAACAAACCTAAACAAAGATATAATTATACAGAGAGAGTAACAACAAACCTAAACAAAGATAGAATTATACAGAGAGAGTAACAACAAACCTAAACAAAGATATAATTATACAGAGAGAGTAACAACAAACCTAAACAAAGATATAATTATACATAGAGAGTAACAACAAACCTAAACAAAGATAGAATTATACATAGAGAGTAACAACAAACCTAAACAAAGATATAATTATTCAGAGAGAGTAACAACAAACCTAAACAAAGATATAATTATACATAGAGAGTAACAACAAACCTAAACAAAGATAGAATTATACAGAGAGAGTAACAACAAACCTAAACAAAGATAGAATTATACATAGAGAGTAACAACAAACCTAAACAAAGATAGAATTATACATAGAGAGTAACAACAAACCTAAACAAAGATATAATTATACAGAGAGAGTAACAACAAACCTAAACAAAGATATAATTATACATAGAGAGTAACAACAAACCTAAACAAAGATAGAATTATACAGAGAGAGTAACAACAAACCTAAACAAAGATATAATTATACATAGAGAGTAACAACAAACCTAAACAAAGATAGAATTATACATAGAGAGTAACAACAAACCTAAACAAAGATATAATTATACAGAGAGAGTAACAACAAACCTAAACAAAAATAGAATTATACAGAGAGAGTAACAACAAACCTTAACAAAGATAGAATTATACATAGAGAGTAACAACAAACCTAAACAAAGATAGAATTATACAGAGAGAGTAACAACAAACCTAAACAAAGATATAATTATACAGAGAGAGTAACAACAAACCTAAACAAAGATAGAATTATACATAGAGAGTAACAACAAACCTAAACAAAGATATAATTATACAGAGAGAGTAACAACAAACCTAAACAAAGATAGAATTATACATAGAGAGTAACAACAAACCTAAACAAAGATATAATTATACATAGAGAGTAACAACAAACCTAAACAAAGATATAATTATACAGAGAGAGTAACAACAAACCTAAACAAAGATAGAATTATACAGAGAGAGTAATAACAAACCTAAACAAAGATAGAATTATACATAGAGAGTAACAACAAACCTAAACAAAGATATAATTATACATAGAGAGTAACAACAAACCTAAACAAAGATAGAATTATACATAGAGAGTAACAACAAACCTAAACAAAGATAGAATTATACAGAGAGAGTAACAACAAACCTAAACAAAGATAGAATTATACATAGAGAGTAACAACAAACCTAAACAAAGATATAATTATACATAGAGAGTAACAACAAACCTAAACAAAGATAGAATTATACAGAGAGAGTAACAACAAACCTAAACAAAGATAGAATTATACATAGAGAGTAACAACAAACCTAAACAAAGATAGAATTATACATAGAGAGTAACAACAAACCTAAACAAAGATATAATTATACATAGAGAGTAACAACAAACCTAAACAAAGATAGAATTATACATAGAGAGTAACAACAAACCTAAACAAAGATAGAATTATACATAGAGAGTAACAACAAACCTAAACAAAGATAGAATTATACAGAGAGAGTAACAACAAACCTACACAAAGATAGAATTATACATAGAGAGTAACAACAAACCTAAACAAAGATAGAATTATACAGAGAGAGTACCAACAAACCTAAACAAAGATAGAATTATACAGAGAGAGTAACAACAAACCTAAACAAAGATAGAATTATTCAGAGAGAGTAACAACAAACCTAAACAAAGATATAATTATACAGAGAGAGTAACAACAAACCTAAACAAAGATAGAATTATACAGAGAGAGTAACAACAAACCTAAACAAAGATATAATTATGCATAGAGAGTAACAACAAACCTAAACAAAGATAGAATTATACATAGAGAGTAACAACAAACCTAAACAAAGATATAATTATACAGAGAGAGTAACAACAAACCTAAACAAAGATATAATTATACATAGAGAGTAACAACAAACCTAAACAAAGATATAATTATACAGAGAGAGTAACAACAAACCTAAACAAAGATAGAATTATACATAGAGAGTAACAACAAACCTAAACAAAGATAGAATTATACATAGAGAGTAACAACAAACCTAAACAAAGATAGAATTATACAGAGAGAGTAACAACAAACCTAAACAAAGATAGAATTATACAGAGAGAGTAACAACAAACCTAAACAAAGATATAATTATACAGAGAGAGTAACAACAAACCTAAACAAAGATAGAATTATACATAGAGAGTAACAACAAACCTAAACAAAGATAGAATTATACATAGAGAGTAACAACAAACCTAAACAAAGATATAATTATACAGAGAGAGTAACAACAAACCTAAACAAAGATAGAATTATACAGAGAGAGTAATAACAAACCTAAACAAAGATAGAATTATACATAGAGAGTAACAACAAACCTAAACAAAGATAGAATTATACATAGAGAGTAACAACAAACCTAAACAAAGATAGAATAATACAGAGAGAGTAACAACAAACCTAAACAAAGATATAATTATACATAGAGAGTAACAACAAACCTAAACAAAGATAGAATTATACAGAGAGAGTAACAACAAACCTAAACAAAGATAGAATTATACAGAGAGAGTAACAACAAACCTAAACAAAGATAGAATTATACAGAGAGAGTAACAACAAACCTAAACAAAGATAGAATTATACAGAGAGAGTAACAACAAACCTAAACAAAGATAGAATTATACATAGAGAGTAAAAACAAACCTAAACAAAGATATAATTATACAGAGAGAGTAACAACAAACCTAAACAAAGATAGAATTATACATAGAGAGTAACAACAAACCTAAACAAAGATAGAATTATACAGAGAGAGTAACAACAAACCTAAACAAAGATATAATTATACATAGAGAGTAACAACAAACCTAAACAAAGATAGAATTATACAGAGAGAGTAACAACAAACCTAAACAAAGATAGAATTATACATAGAGAGTAACAACAAACCTAAACAAAGATAGAATTATACAGAGAGAGTAACAACAAACCTAAACAAAGATAGAATTATACATAGAGAGTAACAACAAACCTAAACAAAGATAGAATTATACAGAGAGAGTAACAACAAACCTAAACAAAGATAGAATTATACATAGAGAGTAACAACAAACCTAAACAAAGATAGAATTATACAGAGAGAGTAACAACAAACCTAAACAAAGATAGAATTATACACAGAGAGTAACAACAAACCTAAACAAAGATATAATTATACATAGAGAGTAACAACAAACCTAAACAAAGATATAATTATACATAGAGAGTAACAACAAACCTAAACAAAGATATAATTATACATAGAGAGTAACAACAAACCTAAACAAAGATAGAATTATACAGAGAGAGTAACAACAAACCTAAACAAAGATAGAATTATACATAGAGAGTAACAACAAACCTAAACAAAGATAGAATTATACATAGAGAGTAACAACAAACCTAAACAAAGATAGAATTATACATAGAGAGTAACAACAAACCTAAACAAAGATATAATTATACATAGAGAGTAACAACAAACCTAAACAAAGATAGAATTATACATAGAGAGTAACAACAAACCTAAACAAAGATAGAATTATACAGAGAGAGTAACAACAAACCTAAACAAAGATAGAATTATACAGAGAGAGTAACAACAAACCTAAACAAAGATAGAATTATACAGAGAGAGTAACAACAAACCTAAACAAAGATAGAATTATACAGAGAGAGTAACAACAAACCTAAACAAAGATATAATTATACAGAGAGAGTAACAACAAACCTAAACAAAGATAGAATTATACATAGAGAGTAACAACAAACCTAAACAAAGATAGAATTATACATAGAGAGTAACAACAAACCTAAACAAAGATAGAATTATACAGAGAGAGTAACAACAAACCTAAACAAAGATAGAATTATACAGAGAGAGTAATAACAAACCTAAACAAAGATAAAATTATACATAGAGAGTAACAACAAACCTAAACAAAGATATAATTATACATAGAGAGTAACAACAAACCTAAACAAAGATATAATTATACATAGAGAGTAATAACAAACCTAAACAAAGATAGAATTATACATAGAGAGTAACAACAAACCTAAACAAAGATAGAATTATACATAGAGAGTAACAACAAACCTAAACAAAGATAGAATTATACATAGAGAGTAACAACAAACCTAAACAAAGATAGAATTATACAGAGAGAGTAACAACAAACCTAAACAAAGATAGAATTATACATAGAGAGTAACAACAAACCTAAACAAAGATATAATTATACATAGAGAGTAACAACAAACCTAAACAAAGATAGAATTATACATAGAGAGTAACAACAAACCTAAACAAAGATATAATTATACAGAGAGAGTAACAACAAACCTAAACAAAGATATAATTATACATAGAGAGTAACAACAAACCTAAACAAAGATATAATTATACAGAGAGAGTAACAACAAACCTAAACAAAGATAGAATTATACATAGAGAGTAACAACAAACCTAAACAAAGATAGAATTATACAGAGAGAGTAACAACAAACCTAAACAAAGATATAATTATACAGAGAGAGTAACAACAAACCTAAACAAAGATAGAATTATACATAGAGAGTAACAACAAACCTAAACAAAGATAGAATTATACAGAGAGAGTAACAACAAACCTAAACAAAGATAGAATTATACATAGAGAGTAACAACAAACCTAAACAAAGATATAATTATACAGAGAGAGTAACAACAGACCTAAACAAAGATATAATTATACAGAGAGAGTAACAAGAAACCTAAACAAAGATAGAATTATACAGAGAGAGTAACAACAAACCTAAACAAAGATAGAATTATACATAGAGAGTAACAACAGACCTAAACAAAGATAGAATTATACAGAGAGAGTAACAACAAACCTAAACAAAGATATAATTATACAGAGAGAGTAACAACAGACCTAAACAAAGATATAATTATACAGAGAGAGTAACAACAAACCTAAACAAAGATAGAATTATACAGAGAGAGTAACAACAAACCTAAACAAAGATAGAATTATACAGAGAGAGTAATAACAAACCTAAACAAAGATAGAATTATACATAGAGAGTAACAACAAACCTAAACAAAGATAGAATTATACATAGAGAGTAACAACAAACCTAAACAAAGATAGAATTATACATAGAGAGTAACAACAAACCTAAACAAAGATAGAATTATACATAGAGAGTAACAACAAACCTAAACAAAGATAGAATTATACATAGAGAGTAACAACAAACCTAAACAAAGATAGAATTATACAGAGAGAGTAACAACAAACCTAAACAAAGATAGAATTATACATAGAGAGTAACAACAAACCTAAACAAAGATATAATTATACAGAGAGAGTAACAACAAACCTAAACAAAGATAGAATTATACATAGAGAGTAACAACAAACCTAAACAAAGATAGAATTATACATAGAGAGTAACAACAAACCTAAACAAAGATATAATTATACATAGAGAGTAACAACAAACCTAAACAAAGATAGAATTATACAGAGAGAGTAACAACAAACCTAAACAAAGATAGAATTATACATAGAGAGTAACAACAAACCTAAACAAAGATAGAATTATACAGAGAGAGTAACAACAAACCTAAACAAAGATAGAATTATACATAGAGAGTAACAACAAACCTAAACAAAGATAGAATTATACAGAGAGAGTACCAACAAACCTAAACAAAGATAGAATTATACATAGAGAGTAACAACAAACCTAAACAAAGATAGAATTATACAGAGAGAGAGTAACAACAAACCTAAACAAAGATAGAATTATACATAGAGAGTAACAACAAACCTAAACAAAGGTATAATTATACAGAGAGAGTAACAACAAACCTAAACAAAGATAGAATTATACATAGAGAGTAATAACAAACCTTAACAAAGATAGAATTATACATAGAGAGTAACAACAAACCTAAACAAAGATATAATTATACATAGAGAGTAACAACAAACCTAAACAAAGATAGAATTATACATAGAGAGTAACAACAAACCTAAACAAAGATAGAATTATACAGAGAGAGTAACAACAAACCTAAACAAAGATAGAATTATACATAGAGAGTAATAACAAACCTTAACAAAGATAGAATTATACATAGAGAGTAACAACAAACCTAAACAAAGATAGAATTATACAGAGAGAGTAACAACAAACCTAAACAAAGATAGAATTATACATAGAGAGTAACACCAAACCTAAACAAAGATAGAATTATACAGAGAGAGTAACAACAAACCTAAACAAAGATATAATTATACATAGAGAGTAACAACAAACCTAAACAAAGATAGAATTATACAGAGAGAGTAACAACAAACCTAAACAAAGATAGAATTATACATAGAGAGTAACAACAAACCTAAACAAAGATATAATTATACATAGAGAGTAACAACAAACCTAAACAAAGATATAATTATACATAGAGAGTAACACCAAACCTAAACAAAGATATAATTATACATAGAGAGTAACAACAAACCTAAACAAAGATATAATTATACATAGAGAGTAACAACAAACCTAAACAAAGATATAATTATACAGAGAGAGTAACAACAAACCTAAACAAAGATAGAATTATACAGAGAGAGTAACAACAAACCTAAACAAAGATATAATTATACAGAGAGAGTAACAACAAACCTAAACAAAGATATAATTATACATAGAGAGTAACAACAAACCTAAACAAAGATAGAATTATACATAGAGAGTAACAACAAACCTAAACAAAGATATAATTATTCAGAGAGAGTAACAACAAACCTAAACAAAGATATAATTATACATAGAGAGTAACAACAAACCTAAACAAAGATAGAATTATACAGAGAGAGTAACAACAAACCTAAACAAAGATAGAATTATACATAGAGAGTAACAACAAACCTAAACAAAGATAGAATTATACATAGAGAGTAACAACAAACCTAAACAAAGATATAATTATACAGAGAGAGTAACAACAAACCTAAACAAAGATATAATTATACATAGAGAGTAACAACAAACCTAAACAAAGATAGAATTATACATAGAGAGTAACAACAAACCTAAACAAAGATAGAATTATACATAGAGAGTAACAACAAACCTAAACAAAGATAGAATTATACATAGAGAGTAACAACAAACCTAAACAAAGATAGAATTATACAGAGAGAGTAACAACAAACCTAAACAAAGATAGAATTATACATAGAGAGTAACAACAAACCTAAACAAAGATAGAATTATACAGAGAGAGTAACAACAAACCTAAACAAAGATAGAATTATACAGAGAGAGTAACAACAAACCTAAACAAAGATAGAATTATACATAGAGAGTAACAACAAACCTAAACAAAGATAGAATTATACATAGAGAGTAACAACAAACCTAAACAAAGATATAATTATACATAGAGAGTAACAACAAACCTAAACAAAGATAGAATTATACATAGAGAGTAACAACAAACCTAAACAAAGATAGAATTATACATAGAGAGTAACAACAAACCTAAACAAAGATAGAATTATACAGAGAGAGTAACAACAAACCTACACAAAGATAGAATTATACATAGAGAGTAACAACAAACCTAAACAAAGATAGAATTATACAGAGAGAGTACCAACAAACCTAAACAAAGATAGAATTATACAGAGAGAGTAACAACAAACCTAAACAAAGATAGAATTATTCAGAGAGAGTAACAACAAACCTAAACAAAGATATAATTATACAGAGAGAGTAACAACAAACCTAAACAAAGATAGAATTATACAGAGAGAGTAACAACAAACCTAAACAAAGATATAATTATGCATAGAGAGTAACAACAAACCTAAACAAAGATAGAATTATACATAGAGAGTAACAACAAACCTAAACAAAGATATAATTATACAGAGAGAGTAACAACAAACCTAAACAAAGATATAATTATACATAGAGAGTAACAACAAACCTAAACAAAGATATAATTATACAGAGAGAGTAACAACAAACCTAAACAAAGATAGAATTATACATAGAGAGTAACAACAAACCTAAACAAAGATAGAATTATACATAGAGAGTAACAACAAACCTAAACAAAGATAGAATTATACAGAGAGAGTAACAACAAACCTAAACAAAGATAGAATTATACAGAGAGAGTAACAACAAACCTAAACAAAGATATAATTATACAGAGAGAGTAACAACAAACCTAAACAAAGATAGAATTATACATAGAGAGTAACAACAAACCTAAACAAAGATAGAATTATACATAGAGAGTAACAACAAACCTAAACAAAGATATAATTATACAGAGAGAGTAACAACAAACCTAAACAAAGATAGAATTATACAGAGAGAGTAATAACAAACCTAAACAAAGATAGAATTATACATAGAGAGTAACAACAAACCTAAACAAAGATATAATTATACATAGAGAGTAACAACAAACCTAAACAAAGATAGAATAATACAGAGAGAGTAACAACAAACCTAAACAAAGATATAATTATACATAGAGAGTAACAACAAACCTAAACAAAGATAGAATTATACAGAGAGAGTAACAACAAACCTAAACAAAGATAGAATTATACAGAGAGAGTAACAACAAACCTAAACAAAGATAGAATTATACAGAGAGAGTAACAACAAACCTAAACAAAGATAGAATTATACAGAGAGAGTAACAACAAACCTAAACAAAGATAGAATTATACATAGAGAGTAAAAACAAACCTAAACAAAGATATAATTATACAGAGAGAGTAACAACAAACCTAAACAAAGATAGAATTATACATAGAGAGTAACAACAAACCTAAACAAAGATAGAATTATACAGAGAGAGTAACAACAAACCTAAACAAAGATATAATTATACATAGAGAGTAACAACAAACCTAAACAAAGATAGAATTATACAGAGAGAGTAACAACAAACCTAAACAAAGATAGAATTATACATAGAGAGTAACAACAAACCTAAACAAAGATAGAATTATACAGAGAGAGTAACAACAAACCTAAACAAAGATAGAATTATACATAGAGAGTAACAACAAACCTAAACAAAGATAGAATTATACAGAGAGAGTAACAACAAACCTAAACAAAGATAGAATTATACATAGAGAGTAACAACAAACCTAAACAAAGATAGAATTATACAGAGAGAGTAACAACAAACCTAAACAAAGATAGAATTATACACAGAGAGTAACAACAAACCTAAACAAAGATATAATTATACATAGAGAGTAACAACAAACCTAAACAAAGATATAATTATACATAGAGAGTAACAACAAACCTAAACAAAGATATAATTATACATAGAGAGTAACAACAAACCTAAACAAAGATAGAATTATACAGAGAGAGTAACAACAAACCTAAACAAAGATAGAATTATACATAGAGAGTAACAACAAACCTAAACAAAGATAGAATTATACATAGAGAGTAACAACAAACCTAAACAAAGATAGAATTATACATAGAGAGTAACAACAAACCTAAACAAAGATATAATTATACATAGAGAGTAACAACAAACCTAAACAAAGATATAATTATACATAGAGAGTAACAACAAACCTAAACAAAGATAGAATTATACAGAGAGAGTAACAACAAACCTAAACAAAGATAGAATTATACAGAGAGAGTAACAACAAACCTAAACAAAGATAGAATTATACAGAGAGAGTAACAACAGACCTAAACAAAGATATAATTATACAGAGAGAGTAACAACAAACCTAAACAAAGATAGAATTATACAGAGAGAGTAACAACAAACCTAAACAAAGATAGAATTATACAGAGAGAGTAACAACAAACCTAAACAAAGATAGAATTATACATAGAGAGTAACAACAAACCTAAACAAAGATAGAATTATACAGAGAGAGTAACAACAAACCTAAACAAAGATAGAATTATACATAGAGAGTAACAACAAACCTAAACAAAGATAGAATTATACAGAGAGAGTAACAACAAACCTAAACAAAGATAGAATTATACATAGAGAGTAACAACAAACCTAAACAAAGATATAATTATACATAGAGAGTAACAACAAACCTAAACAAAGATATAATTATACATAGAGAGTAACAACAAACCTAAACAAAGATAGAATTATACAGAGAGAGTAACAACAAACCTAAACAAAGATAGAATTATACATAGAGAGTAACAACAAACCTAAACAAAGATAGAATTATACAGAGAGAGTAACAACAAACCTAAACAAAGATAGAATTATACATAGAGAGTAACAACAAACCTAAACAAAGATAGAATTATACAGAGAGAGTAACAACAAACCTAAACAAAGATAGAATTATACATAGAGAGTAACAACAAACCTAAACAAAGGTATAATTATACAGAGAGAGTAACAACAAACCTAAACAAAGATAGAATTATACATAGAGAGTAATAACAAACCTTAACAAAGATAGAATTATACATAGAGAGTAACAACAAACCTAAACAAAGATATAATTATACATAGAGAGTAACAACAAACCTAAACAAAGATAGAATTATACATAGAGAGTAACAACAAACCTAAACAAAGATAGAATTATACAGAGAGAGTAACAACAAACCTAAACAAAGATAGAATTATACATAGAGAGTAATAACAAACCTTAACAAAGATAGAATTATACATAGAGAGTAACAACAAACCTAAACAAAGATAGAATTATACAGAGAGAGTAACAACAAACCTAAACAAAGATAGAATTATACATAGAGAGTAACACCAAACCTAAACAAAGATAGAATTATACAGAGAGAGTAACAACAAACCTAAACAAAGATATAATTATACATAGAGAGTAACAACAAACCTAAACAAAGATAGAATTATACAGAGAGAGTAACAACAAACCTAAACAAAGATAGAATTATACATAGAGAGTAACAACAAACCTAAACAAAGATATAATTATACATAGAGAGTAACAACAAACCTAAACAAAGATATAATTATACATAGAGAGTAACACCAAACCTAAACAAAGATATAATTATACATAGAGAGTAACAACAAACCTAAACAAAGATATAATTATACAGAGAGAGTAACAACAAACCTAAACAAAGATATAATTATACAGAGAGAGTAACAACAAACCTAAACAAAGATAGAATTATACAGAGAGAGTAACAACAAACCTAAACAAAGATATAATTATACAGAGAGAGTAACAACAAACCTAAACAAAGATATAATTATACATAGAGAGTAACAACAAACCTAAACAAAGATAGAATTATACATAGAGAGTAACAACAAACCTAAACAAAGATATAATTATTCAGAGAGAGTAACAACAAACCTAAACAAAGATATAATTATACATAGAGAGTAACAACAAACCTAAACAAAGATAGAATTATACAGAGAGAGTAACAACAAACCTAAACAAAGATAGAATTATACATAGAGAGTAACAACAAACCTAAACAAAGATAGAATTATACATAGAGAGTAACAACAAACCTAAACAAAGATATAATTATACAGAGAGAGTAACAACAAACCTAAACAAAGATATAATTATACATAGAGAGTAACAACAAACCTAAACAAAGATAGAATTATACAGAGAGAGTAACAACAAACCTAAACAAAGATATAATTATACATAGAGAGTAACAACAAACCTAAACAAAGATAGAATTATACATAGAGAGTAACAACAAACCTAAACAAAGATATAATTATACAGAGAGAGTAACAACAAACCTAAACAAAAATAGAATTATACAGAGAGAGTAACAACAAACCTTAACAAAGATAGAATTATACATAGAGAGTAACAACAAACCTAAACAAAGATAGAATTATACAGAGAGAGTAACAACAAACCTAAACAAAGATATAATTATACAGAGAGAGTAACAACAAACCTAAACAAAGATAGAATTATACATAGAGAGTAACAACAAACCTAAACAAAGATATAATTATACAGAGAGAGTAACAACAAACCTAAACAAAGATAGAATTATACATAGAGAGTAACAACAAACCTAAACAAAGATATAATTATACATAGAGAGTAACAACAAACCTAAACAAAGATAGAATTATACAGAGAGAGTAACAACAAACCTAAACAAAGATAGAATTATACAGAGAGAGTAATAACAAACCTAAACAAAGATAGAATTATACATAGAGAGTAACAACAAACCTAAACAAAGATAGAATTATACATAGAGAGTAACAACAAACCTAAACAAAGATAGAATTATACAGAGAGAGTAACAACAAACCTAAACAAAGATATAATTATACAGAGAGAGTAACAACAAACCTAAACAAAGATAGAATTATACATAGAGAGTAACAACAAACCTAAACAAAGATATAATTATACAGAGAGAGTAACAACAAACCTAAACAAAGATAGAATTATACATAGAGAGTAACAACAAACCTAAACAAAGATATAATTATACATAGAGAGTAACAACAAACCTAAACAAAGATAGAATTATACAGAGAGAGTAACAACAAACCTAAACAAAGATAGAATTATACAGAGAGAGTAATAACAAACCTAAACAAAGATAGAATTATACATAGAGAGTAACAACAAACCTAAACAAAGATAGAATTATACATAGAGAGTAACAACAAACCTAAACAAAGATAGAATTATACATAGAGAGTAACAACAAACCTAAACAAAGATAGAATTATACAGAGAGAGTAACAACAAACCTAAACAAAGATAGAATTATACATAGAGAGTAACAACAAACCTAAACAAAGATATAATTATACAGAGAGAGTAACAACAAACCTAAACAAAGATAGAATTATACATAGAGAGTAACAACAAACCTAAACAAAGATAGAATTATACATAGAGAGTAACAACAAACCTAAACAAAGATAGAATTATACAGAGAGAGTAACAACAAACCTAAACAAAGATAGAATTATACAGAGAGAGTAACAACAAACCTAAACAAAGATATAATTATACAGAGAGAGTAACAACAAACCTAAACAAAGATAGAATTATACATAGAGAGTAACAACAAACCTAAACAAAGATAGAATTATACATAGAGAGTAACAACAAACCTAAACAAAGATATAATTATACAGAGAGAGTAACAACAAACCTAAACAAAGATAGAATTATACAGAGAGAGTAATAACAAACCTAAACAAAGATAGAATTATACATAGAGAGTAACAACAAACCTAAACAAAGATATAATTATACATAGAGAGTAACAACAAACCTAAACAAAGATAGAATAATACAGAGAGAGTAACAACAAACCTAAACAAAGATATAATTATACATAGAGAGTAACAACAAACCTAAACAAAGATAGAATTATACAGAGAGAGTAACAACAAACCTAAACAAAGATAGAATTATACAGAGAGAGTAACAACAAACCTAAACAAAGATAGAATTATACAGAGAGAGTAACAACAAACCTAAACAAAGATAGAATTATACAGAGAGAGTAACAACAAACCTAAACAAAGATAGAATTATACATAGAGAGTAAAAACAAACCTAAACAAAGATATAATTATACAGAGAGAGTAACAACAAACCTAAACAAAGATAGAATTATACATAGAGAGTAACAACAAACCTAAACAAAGATAGAATTATACAGAGAGAGTAACAACAAACCTAAACAAAGATAGAATTATACATAGAGAGTAACAACAAACCTAAACAAAGATAGAATTATACAGAGAGAGTAACAACAAACCTAAACAAAGATAGAATTATACATAGAGAGTAACAACAAACCTAAACAAAGATAGAATTATACAGAGAGAGTAACAACAAACCTAAACAAAGATAGAATTATACATAGAGAGTAACAACAAACCTAAACAAAGATAGAATTATACAGAGAGAGTAACAACAAACCTAAACAAAGATAGAATTATACATAGAGAGTAACAACAAACCTAAACAAAGATAGAATTATACAGAGAGAGTAACAACAAACCTAAACAAAGATAGAATTATACACAGAGAGTAACAACAAACCTAAACAAAGATATAATTATACATAGAGAGTAACAACAAACCTAAACAAAGATATAATTATACATAGAGAGTAACAACAAACCTAAACAAAGATAGAATTATACATAGAGAGTAACAACAAACCTAAACAAAGATAGAATTATACAGAGAGAGTAACAACAAACCTAAACAAAGATAGAATTATACATAGAGAGTAACAACAAACCTAAACAAAGATAGAATTATACATAGAGAGTAACAACAAACCTAAACAAAGATAGAATTATACATAGAGAGTAACAACAAACCTAAACAAAGATATAATTATACATAGAGAGTAACAACAAACCTAAACAAAGATATAATTATACATAGAGAGTAACAACAAACCTAAACAAAGATAGAATTATACAGAGAGAGTAACAACAAACCTAAACAAAGATAGAATTATACAGAGAGAGTAACAACAAACCTAAACAAAGATAGAATTATACAGAGAGAGTAACAACAAACCTAAACAAAGATAGAATTATACAGAGAGAGTAACAACAAACCTAAACAAAGATATAATTATACAGAGAGAGTAACAACAAACCTAAACAAAGATAGAATTATACATAGAGAGTAACAACAAACCTAAACAAAGATAGAATTATACATAGAGAGTAACAACAAACCTAAACAAAGATAGAATTATACAGAGAGAGTAACAACAAACCTAAACAAAGATAGAATTATACAGAGAGAGTAATAACAAACCTAAACAAAGATAAAATTATACATAGAGAGTAACAACAAACCTAAACAAAGATATAATTATACATAGAGAGTAACAACAAACCTAAACAAAGATATAATTATACATAGAGAGTAATAACAAACCTAAACAAAGATAGAATTATACATAGAGAGTAACAACAAACCTAAACAAAGATAGAATTATACATAGAGAGTAACAACAAACCTAAACAAAGATATAATTATACATAGAGAGTAACAACAAACCTAAACAAAGATAGAATTATACAGAGAGAGTAACAACAAACCTAAACAAAGATAGAATTATACATAGAGAGTAACAACAAACCTAAACAAAGATATAATTATACATAGAGAGTAACAACAAACCTAAACAAAGATAGAATTATACATAGAGAGTAACAACAAACCTAAACAAAGATATAATTATACAGAGAGAGTAACAACAAACCTAAACAAAGATAGAATTATACATAGAGAGTAACAACAAACCTAAACAAAGATATAATTATACAGAGAGAGTAACAACAAACCTAAACAAAGATAGAATTATACATAGAGAGTAACAACAAACCTAAACAAAGATATAATTATACAGAGAGAGTAACAACAAACCTAAACAAAGATAGAATTATACATAGAGAGTAACACCAAACCTAAACAAAGATAGAATTATACATAGAGAGTAACAACAAACCTAAACAAAGATATAATTATACAGAGAGAGTAACAACAAACCTAAACAAAGATAGAATTATACATAGAGAGTAACAACAAACCTAAACAAAGATAGAATTATACAGAGAGAGTAACAACAAACCTAAACAAAGATAGAATTATACATAGAGAGTAACAACAAACCTAAACAAAGATAGAATTATACAGAGAGAGTAACAACAAACCTAAACAAAGATATAATTATACAGAGAGAGTAACAACAAACCTAAACAAAGATAGAATTATACAGAGAGAGTAACAACAAACCTAAACAAAGATATAATTATACATAGAGAGTAATAACAAACCTAAACAAAGATAGAATTATACATAGAGAGTAACAACAAACCTAAACAAAGATAGAATTATACACAGAGAGTAACAACAAACCTAAACAAAGATATAATTATACATAGAGAGTAACAACAAACCTAAACAAAGATAGAATTATACACAGAGAGTAACAACAAACATAAACAAAGATATAATTATACAGAGAGAGTAACAACGAACCTAAACAAAGATAGAATTATACACAGAGAGTAACAACAAATATAAACAAAGATAGAATTATACAGAGAGAGTAACAACAAACCTAAACAAAGATAGAATTATACACAGAGAGTAACAACAAACATAAACAAAGATATAATTATACATAGAGAGTAACAACAAACCTAAACAAAGATAGAATTATACACAGAGAGTAACAACAAACATAAACAAAGATATAATTATACAGAGAGAGTAACAACAAACCTAAACAAAGATAGAATTATACACAGAGAGTAACAACAAACCTAAACAAAGATAGAATTATACACAGAGAGTAACAACAAACATAAACAAAGATAGAATTATACAGAGAGAGTAACAACAAACCTAAACAAAGATAGAATTATACACAGAGAGTAACAACAAACCTAAACAAAGATAGAATTATACATAGAGAGTAACAACAAACATAAACAAAGATAGAATTATACATAGAGAGTAACAACAAACCTAAACAAAGATAGAATTATACATAGAGAGTAACAACAAACCTAAACAAAGATAGAATCATACAGAGAGAGTAACAACAAACCTAAACAAAGATAGAATTATACATAGAGAGTAACAACAAACCTAAACAAAGATAGAATTATACATAGAGAGTAACAACAAACCTAAACAAAGATAGAATTATACATAGAGAGTAACAACAAACCTAAACAAAGATAGAATTATACATAGAGAGTAATAGCAAACATAAACAGTGATCTAATATCTATCTTTAAAATAGCACAGAATGGCCATAATGTCCATAGCTATCACAGAATGGCCATAATGTCCATAGCTATCACAGAATGGCCATAATGCCCATAGCTATCACAGAATGGCCATAATGTTCATAGCTATCACAGAATGGCCATAATGTCCATAGCTATCACAGAATGGCCATAATGTCCATAGCTATCACAGAATGGCCATAATGTTCATAGCTATCACAAAATGGTTATAATATCCATAGCTATCACAGAATGGCCATAATGTCCATAGCTATCACAGAATGGCCATAGTGTCCATAGCTATCACAAAATGGCCATAATATCCATAGCTATCACAGAATGGCCATAATGTCCATAGCTATCACAGAATGGCCATAATGTCCATAACTATCACAGAATGGCCATAATGTCCATAGCTATCACAGAATCGCCATAATGTCCATAGCTATCACAGAATCGCCATAATATCCATAGCTATCACAGAATGACCATAATATCCATAGCTATCACAGAATCGCCAAAATATCCATAGCTATCACAGAATGACCATAATATCCATAGCTATCACAGAATGACCATAATATCCATAGCTATCACAGAATGACTATAATATCCATAGCTATCACAGAATGGCCATAGTGTCCATAGTTATCACAGAATGGCCATAATGTCCATAGCTATCACAGAATGGCCATAATGTCCATAGCTATCACAGAATGGCCATAATGTCCCTAGCTATCACAGAATGGCCATAATGTTCATAGCTATCACAGAATGGCCATAATGTCCATAGCTATCACAGAATGGCCATAATGTCCATAGCTATCACAGAATGGCCATAACGTCCATAGCTATCACAGAATGGCCATAACGTCCATAGCTATCACAAAATGGCCATAACGTCCATAGCTATCACAGAATCGCCATAATGTCCATAGCTATCACAGAATGGCCATAACGTCTATAACTATCACAGAATCGCCATAGTGTCCATAGCTATCACAGAATGGCCATAGTGTCAATAGCTATCACAGAATGGCCATAACGTACATAACTATCACAGAATCGCCATAATGTCCATAGCTATCACAGAATGGCCATAACGTCCATAGCTATTACAGAATGGCCATAATGTTCATAGCTATCACAGAATCGCAATAGTGCCAATAGCTATCACAGAATCGCTATAGTGTCAATAGCTATCACAGAATGGCCATAATGTCCATAGCTATCACAGAATGGCCAAAATGTCCATAGCTATCACAGAATGGCCATAATGTCCATAGCTATCACAGAATCGCCATAGTGTAAAAAGGTATCACAGAATCGCCATAATGTCCATAGCTATCACAGAATGGCCATAGTGTCAATAGCTATCACAGAATGGCCATAGTGTCCATAGCTATCACAGAATGGCCATAGTGTCCATAGCTATCACAGAATGGCCATAATGTCCATAGCTATCGCAGAATCGCCATAGTGTCAATAGCGATCACTAAATGGCCATAATGTCCATAGCTATCACAGAATGGCCATACTGTCCATAGCTATCAAGAATAACCATAATGTCCATTGCTATCACAGAATGGCCAAAGTGTCCATAGCTATCACAGAATGACCATAATGTCCATAGCTATCACAGAATGGCCATAATGTCCATAGCTATCACAGAATGGCCATAGTGTCAATAGCTATCACAGAATGGCCATAATGTCCATAGCTATCACAGAATGGCCATAGTGTCCATAGCTATCACAGAATGGCCATAGTGTCCATAGCTATCACAGAATCGCAATAGTGTCCATAGTTATCACAGAATGGCCATAATGTCCATAGCTATCACATAATCGCCATAGTGTCCATAGCTATCACAGAATGGCCATAGTGTCCATAGCTATCACAGAATGGACATAGTGTCAATAGCTATCACAGAATGGCCATAGTGTCCATAACTATCACAGAATGGCCATATTGTCCATAGCTATCACAGAATGGCCATAGTGTCAATAGATATCACAGAATGACCATAACGTCCATAGCTATCACAGAATGGCCATAATGTCCATAGCTATCACAGAATGACCATAATGTCCATAGCTATCACAGAATGGCCATAATGTCCATAGCTATCACAGAATGGCCATAATGTCCATAGCTATCACAGAATGGCCATAACGTTCATAACTATCACAAAATCGCCATAATGTCCATAGCTATCACAGAATCGCCATAATGTCCATAGCTATCACAGAATGGCCATAATGTCCATAGCTATCACAGAATCGCCATAATGTCCATAGCTATCACAGAATGGCCATAACGTTCATAACTATTACAAAATCGCCATAGTGTCAATAGCTATCACAGAATGGCCATAATGTCCATAGCTATCACAGAATGGCCATAACGTCCATAACTATCACAGAATGACCATAATGTCCATAACTATCACAGAATGGCCATAATGTCCAAGGCTATCACAGAATGGCCATAACGTCCATAACTATCACAGAATCGCCATAGTGTCCATAGCTATCACAGAATGACCATACTGTTCATAGCTATCACAGAATGGCCATAACGTCCATAACTATCACAGAATCGCCATAGTGTCCATAGCTATCACAGAATGGCCATAATGTCCATAGCTATCACAGAATGGCCATAACGTCCATCACTATCACAGAATGACCATAACGTCCATAGCTATCACAGAATGGCCATAGTGTCCATAGCTATCACAGAATGGCCATAGTGTCCATAACTATCACAGAATGACCATAGTGTCCATAGCTATCACAGAATGGCCATAGTGTCCATAGCTATCATAGAATGGCCATAATGTCCATAGATATCACAGAATGGCCATAACGTCCATAACTATCACAGAATGACCATAACGTCAATAGCTATCACAGAATGACCATAGTGTCAATAGCTATCACAGAATGGCCATAACGTCCATAGCTATCACAGAATGGCCATAGTGTCCATAGCTATCACAGAATGGCCATAACGTCCATAGCTATCACAGAATGGCCATAACGTCCATAGCTATCACAGAATGACCATAATATCCATAGCTATCACAGAATGACCATAATGTCCATAGCTATCACAGAATGACCATAATGTCCATAGCTATCACAGAATGGCCATAGTGTCCATAGCTATCACAGAATGGCCATAACGTCCATAGCTATCACAGAATCGCCATAATGTCCATAGCTATCACAGAATGGCCATAACGTCCATAGCTATCACAGAATGGCCATAGTGTCCATAACTATCACAGAATGGCCATAACGTCCATAACTATCACAGAATCGCCATAATGTCCATAACTATCACAGAATGGTCATAACGTCCATAGCTATCACAGAATGGCCACAGTGTCCATAACTATCACAGAATGGCCATAATGTCCATAGCTATCACAGAATGGCCATAACGTCCATAACTATCACAGAATGACCATAGTGTTCATAGCTATAACAGAATGGCCATAATGTTCATAGCTATCATAGAATGGCAATAATGTCCATAGCTATCACAGAATGGCCATAACGTCCATAACTATCACAGAATGACCATAATGTCCATAGCTATCACAGAATGGCCATAATATCCATAGCTATCACAGAATGGCCATAGTGTCCATAACTATCACAGAATGGCTATAACGTCCATAACTATCACAGAATGACCACAGTGTTCATAGCTATCACAGAATCGCCATAATATCCATAGCTATCACAGAATCGCCATAATGTCCATAGCTATCACTAAATGGCCATAATGTCCATAGCTATCACAGAATGGCCATAGAGTCAAAAGCTATCACAGAATGGCCATAATGTCCATAGCTATCACAGAATGGCCATAATGTCCATAGCTATCACAGAATGGCCATAATGTCCATAGCTATCACAGAATGGCCATAATATCCATAGCTATCACAGAATGGCCATAATGTCCATAGCTATCACAGAATGGCCATAGTGTCAGTAGCTATCACAGAATCGTCATAACGTCCATAGCTATCACAGAATGACCATAATATCCATAGCTATCACAGAATGGCCATAATGTCCATAGCTATCATAGAATGGCCATAGTGTCAATAGCTATCACAGAATGGCCATAATGTCCATAGCTATCACAGAATGGCCATAATGTCCATAGCTATCACAAAATGGCCATAATATCCATAGCTATCACAGAATGGTCATAATGTCCATAGCTATCACAGAATGGTCATAGTGTCAATAGCTATCAAAGAATCACCATAATGTCCATAGCTATCACAGAATGGCCATAATGTTCATAACTATCACAGAATAGCCATAATGTTCATAGCTATCACAGAATCGCGATAATGTCCATAGCTATCACAGAATGGCCATAATGTCCATAGCTATCACAGAATGGCCATAACGTCCATAACTATCACAGAATGGCCATAATGTCCATAGCTATCACAGAATGGCCATATTGTCCATAGCTATCACACAATGACCATAACGTCCATAACTATCACAGAATGGCCATAATGTCCATAACTATCACAGAATGACCATAACGTCAATAGCTATCACAGAATGACCATAGTGTCCATAGCTATCACAGAATGGCCATAACGTTCATAACTATCACAAAATCGCCATAACGTCCATAACTATCACAGAATGGCCATAATGTCCATAGCTATCACAGAATGGCCATAACGTCCATAGCTATCACAGAATCGCCATAATGTCCATAGCTATCACAGAATCGCCATAGTGTCAATAGCTATCACAGAATGGCCATAATGTCCATAGCTATCACAGAATGGCCATACTGTCCATAGCTATCACAGAATGGCCATAATGTCCATAGCTATCACAGAATGGCCATAGTGTTAATAGCTGTCACAGAATGGCCATAATGTCCATAGCTATCACAGAATGGCCATAACGTCCATAGCTATCACAGAATGGCCATAATGTCCATAGCTATCACAGAATGGCCATAACGTCCATAGCTATCACAGAATGGCCATAACGTCCATAGCTATCACAGAATCGCCATAATGTCCATAGCTATCACAGAATGGCCATAACGTCCATAGCTATCACAGAATCGCCATAACGTCCATAGCTATCACAGAATCGCCATAATATCCATAGCTATCACAGAATGGTCACAGTGTCAATAGCTATCACAGAATGGCCATAATGTCCATAGCTATCACAGAATGGCCATAATGTCCATAGCTATCACAGAATGGCCATAACGTCTATAACTATCACAAAATCGCCATAGTGTCAATAGCAATCACAGAATGGCCATAACGTCCAAAACTATCACAGAATGACCATAATGTCCATAGCTATCACAGAATGGCCATAACGTCCATAACTATCACAGAATGACCATAATGTCCATAGCTATCACAGAATGGCCATAGTGTCCATAACTATCACAGAATGGCCATAATGTCCATAGCTATCACAGATTGGCCATAGTGTCCATAGCTATCACAGAATGGCCATAACGTCCATAGCTATCACAGAATGACCATAACGTCCATAGCTATCACAGAATGACCATAGTGTCCATAGCTATCACAGAATGACCATACTGTTCATAGCTATCACAGAATGGCCATAACGTCCATAACTATGACAGAATCGCCATAGTGTCCATAGCTATCACAGAATGGCCATAATGTCCATAGCTATCACAGAATGGCCATAACGTCCATCACTATCACAGAATGACCATAACGTCCATAGCTATCACAGAATGGCCATAGTGTCCATAGCTATCACAGAATGGCCATAGTGTCCATAACTATCACAGAATGACCATAGTGTCCATAGCTATCACTGAATGGCCATAGTGTCCATAGCTATCACAGAATCGCCATAATGTCCATAGATATCACAGAATGGCCATAAAGTCCATAACTATCACAGAATGACCATAACGTCAATAGCTATCACAGAATGACCATAGTGTCAATAGCTATCACAGAATGGCCATAACGTCCATAGCTATCACAGAATGGCCATAGTGTCCATAGCTATCACAGAATGGCCATAACGTCCATAGCTATCACAGAATGGCCATAACGTCCATAGCTATCACAGAATGACCATAATATCCATAGCTATCACAGAATGACCATAATGTCCATAGCTATCACAGAATGACCATAATGTCCATAGCTATCACAGAATGGCCATAGTGTCCATAGCTATCACAGAATGGCCATAACGTCCATAGCTATCACAGAATGGCCATAATGTCCTTAGCTATCACAGAATGGCCATAACGTCCATAGCTATCACAGAATGGCCATAGTGTCCATAACTATCACAGAATGGCCATAACGTCCATAACTATCACAGAATCGCCATAATGTCCATAACTATCACAGAATGGTCATAACGTCCATAGCTATCACAGAATGGCCATAACGTCCATAACTATCACAGAATGGCCATAATGTCCATAGCTATCACAGAATGGCCATAACGTCCATAACTATCACAGAATGACCATAGTGTTCATAGCTATCACAGAATGGCCATAATGTTCATAGCTATCACAGAATGGCAATAATGTCCATAGCTATCACAGAATGGCCATAACGTCCATAACTATCACAGAATGACCATAATGTCCATAGCTATCACAGAATGGCCATAATATCCATAGCTATCACAGAATGGCCATAGTGTCCATAACTATCACAGAATGGCTATAACGTCCATAGCTATCACAGAATGGCCATAACGTCTATAACTATCACAAAATCGCCATAGTGTCAATAGCAATCACAGAATGGCCATAACGTCCATAACTATCACAGAATGACCATAATGTCCATAGCTATCACAGAATGGCCATAACGTCCATAACTATCACAGAATGACCATAATGTAAATAGCTATCACAGAATGGCCATAGTGTCCATAACTATCACAGAATGGCCATAATGTCCATAGCTATCACAGATTGGCCATAGTGTCCATAGCTATCACAGAATGGCCATAACGTCCATAGCTATCACAGAATGACCATAACGTCCATAGCTATCACAGAATGACCATAGTGTCCATAGCTATCACAGAATGACCATACTGTTCATAGCTATCACAGAATGGCCATAACGTCCATAACTATGACAGAATCGCCATAGTGTCCATAGCTATCACAGAATGGCCATAATGTCCATAGCTATCACAGAATGGCCATAACGTCCATCACTATCACAGAATGACCATAACGTCCATAGCTATCACAGAATGGCCATAGTGTCCATAGCTATCACAGAATGGCCATAGTGTCCATAACTATCACAGAATGACCATAGTGTCCATAGCTATCACAGAATGGCCATAGTGTCCATAGATATCACAGAATCGCCATAATGTCCATAGATATCACAGAATGGCCATAACGTCCATAACTATCACAGAATGACCATAACGTCAATAGCTATCACAGAATGACCATAGTGTCAATAGCTATCACAGAATGGCCATAACGTCCATAGCTATCACAGAATGGCCATAGTGTCCATAGCTATCACAGAATGGCCATAACGTCCATAGCTATCACAGAATGGCCATAACGTCCATAGCTATCACAGAATGACCATAATATCCATAGCTATCACAGAATGACCATAATGTCCATAGCTATCACAGAATGACCATAATGTCCATAGCTATCACAGAATGGCCATAGTGTCCATAGCTATCACAGAATGGCCATAACGTCCATAGCTATCACAGAATGGCCATAATGTCCATAGCTATCACAGAATGGCCATAACGTCCATAGCTATCACAGAATGGCCATAGTGTCCATAACTATCACAGAATGGCCATAACGTCCATAACTATCACAGAATCGCCATAATGTCCATAACTATCACAGAATGGTCATAACGTCCATAGCTATCACAGAATGGCCACAGTGTCCATAACTATCACAGAATGGCCATAATGTCCATAGCTATCACAGAATGGCCATAACGTCCATAACTATCACAGAATGACCATAGTGTTCATAGCTATCACAGAATGGCCATAATATCCATAACTATCACAGAATGGCCATAGTGTCCATAACTATCACAGAATGGCTATAACGTCCATAACTATCACAGAATGACCACAGTGTTCATAGCTATCACAGAATCGCCATAATATCCATAGCTATCACAGAATCGCCATAATGTCCATAGCTATCACTAAATGGCCATAATGTCCATAGCTATCACAGAATGGCCATAGTGTCAATAGCTATCACAGAATGGCCATAATGTCCATAGCTATCACAGAATGGCCATAATGTCCATAGCTATCACAGAATGGCCATAATGTCCATAACTATCACAGAATGGCCATAATATCCATAGCTATCACAGAATGGCCATAATGTCCATAGCTATCACAGAATGGCCATAGTGTCAGTAGCTATCACAAAATCGTCATAACGTCCATAGCTATCACAGAATGACCATAATATCCATAGCTATCACAGAATGGCCATAATGTCCATAGCTATCATAGAATGGCCATAGTGTCAATAGCTATCACAGAATGGCCATAATGTCCATAGCTATCACAGAATGGCCATAATGTCCATAGCTATCACAAAATGGCCATAATATCCATAGCTATCACAGAATGGTCATAATGTCCATAGCTATCACAGAATGGTCATAGTGTCAATAGCTATCACAGAATCACCATAATGTCCATAGCTATCACAGAATGGCCATAATGTTCATAACTATCACAGAATAGCCATAATGTTCATAGCTATCACAGAATCGCCATAATGTCCATAGCTATCACAGAATGGCCATAATGTCCATAGCTATCACAGAATGGCCATAACGTCCATAACTATCACAGAATGGCCATAATGTCCATAGCTATCACAGAATGGCCATAATGTCCATAGCTATCACACAATGACCATAACGTCCATAACTATCACAGAATGGCCATGATGTCCATAACTATCACAGAATGACCATAACGTCAATAGCTATCACAGAATGACCATAGTGTCCATAGCTATCACAGAATGGCCATAACGTTCATAACTATTACAAAATCGCCATAACGTCCATAACTATCACAGAATGGCCATAATGTCCATAGCTATCACAGAATGGCCATAACGTCCATAGCTATCACAGAATCGCCATAATGTCCATAGCTATCACAGAATCGCCATAGTGTCAATAGCTATCACAGAATGGCCATAATGTCCATAGCTATCACAGAATGGCCATACTGTCCATAGCTATCACAGAATGGCCATAATGTCCATAGCTATCACAGAATGGCCATAGTGTCAATAGCTGTCACAGAATGGCCATAATGTCCATAGCTATCACAGAATGGCCATAACGTCCATAGCTATCACAGAATCGCCATAATGTCCATAGCTATCACAGAATGGCCATAACGTCCATAGCTATCACAGAATCGCCATAACGTCCATAGCTATCACAGAATGGCCATAATATCCATAGCTATCACAGAATGGTCACAGTGTCAATAGCTATCACAGAATGGCCATAATGTCCATAGCTATCACAGAATGGCCATAACGTCTATAACTATCACAAAATCGCCATAGTGTCAATAGCTATCACAGAATGGCCATAACGTCCATAACTATCACAGAATGACCATAATGTCCATAGCTATCACAGAATGGCCATAACGTCCATAACTATCACAGAATGACCATAATGTCCATAGCTATCACAGAATGGCCATAGTGTCCATAACTATCACAGAATGGCCATAATGTCCATAGCTATCACAGATTGGCCATAGTGTCCATAGCTATCACAGAATGGCCATAACGTCCATAGCTATCACAGAATGACCATAGTGTCCATAGCTATCACAGAATGGCCATAACGTTCATAACTATCACAAAATCGCCATAACGTCCATAACTATCACAGAATGGCCATAATGTCCATAGCTATCACAGAATGGCCATAACGTCCATAGCTATCACAGAATCGCCATAATGTCCATAGCTATCACAGAATCGCCATAGTGTCAATAGCTATCACAGAATGGCCATAATGTCCATAGCTATCACAGAATGGCCATACTGTCCATAGCTATCACAGAATGGCCATAATGTCCATAGCTATCACAGAATGGCCATAGTGTCAATAGCTGTCACAGAATGGCCATAATGTCCATAGCTATCACAGAATGGCCATAACGTCCATAGCTATCACAGAATCGCCATAATGTCCATAGCTATCACAGAATGGCCATAACGTCCATAGCTATCACAGAATCGCCATAACGTCCATAGCTATCACAGAATGGCCATAATATCCATAGCTATCACAGAATGGTCACAGTGTCAATAGCTATCACAGAATGGCCATAATGTCCATAGCTATCACAGAATGGCCATAACGTCTATAACTATCACAAAATCGCCATAGTGTCAATAGCTATCACAGAATGGCCATAACGTCCATAACTATCACAGAATGACCATAATGTCCATAGCTATCACAGAATGGCCATAACGTCCATAACTATCACAGAATGACCATAATGTCCATAGCTATCACAGAATGGCCATAGTGTCCATAACTATCACAGAATGGCCATAATGTCCATAGCTATCACAGATTGGCCATAGTGTCCATAGCTATCACAGAATGGCCATAACGTCCATAGCTATCACAGAATGACCATAATGTCCATAGCTATCACAGAATGGCCATAACGTCCATAGCTATCACAGAATGACCATACTGTTCATAGCTATCACAGAATGGCCATAACGTCCATAACTATCACAGAATGGCCATAATGTCCATAGCTATCACAGAATGGTCATAATGTCCATAGCTATCACAGAATGGCCATACTGTTCATAGCTATCATAGAATCGCCATAATATCCATAGCTATCACAGAATCGCCATAACGTCCATAGCTATCACAAAATGGCCATAATGTCCATAGCTATCACAGAATGGCCATAATGTCCATAGCTATCACAGAATGGCCATAGTGTCAGTAGCTATCACAGAATCGCCAAAACGTCCATAGCTATCACAGAATGGCCATAATGTCCATAGCTATCACAGAATGGCCATAGTGTCCATAGCTATCACAGAATCGCCATAGTGTCAATAGCTATCACAGAATGGCCATAATGTCCATAGCTATCACAGAATGGCCATAATGTCCATAGCTATCACAGAATGGCTATAATGTCAAAAGCTATCACAGAATCGCCATAATGTCCATAGCTATCACAGAATTGCCATAACATCCATAGCTATCACAGAATGGCCATAATGTCCATAGCTATCACAGAATGGCCATAATGTCCATAGCTATCACAGAATGACCATAATGTCCATAGCTATCACAGAATCGCCAAAATATCGCCATAGCTATCACAGAATGACCATAATATCCATAGCTATCGCAGAATCGCCATAGTGTCAATAGCGATCACAAAATGGCCATAACGTCCATAACTATCACAGAATGGCCATAATGTCCATACCTATCAGAAAACGGTCATAATATCCATAGCTATCAAAGAATGGCCATAGTGTCCATAGCTATCACAGAATGACCATAATGTCCATAGCTATCACAGAATGGCCAGAATGTCCATAACTATCACAGAATGGCCATAATATCCATAGCTATCACAGATTGGCTATAATGTCCATAGCTATCACATAATGGCCATAACGTCCATAGCTATCACAGAATGACCATAGTGTCCATAGCTATCACAGAATGGCCATAACGTCCATAGCTATCACAGAATGACCCTACTGTTCATAGCTATCACAGAATGGCCATAACGGCCATAACTATCACAGAATGACCATAATGTCCATAGCTATCACAGAATAGTCATAATGTCCATAGCTATCACAGAATGGCCATACTGTTCATAGCTATCATAGAATCGCCATAATGTCCATAGCTATCACAGAATCGCCATAACGTCCATAGCTATCACAAAATGGCCATAATGTCCATAACTATCACAGAATCGCCATAATGTCCATAGCTATCACAGAATGGCCATAGTGTCAGTAGCTATCACAGAATCGCCATAACGTCCATAGCTATCACAGAATGACCATAATATCCATAGCTATCACAAAATGGCCATAATGTCCATAGCTATCACAGAATGGCCATAGTGTCAATAGCTATCACAGAATGACCATAATATCCATAGCTATCACAATATGGCCATAATATCCATAGCTATCACAGAATGGTCATAATGTCCATAGCTATCACAGAATGGTCATAGTGTATATAGCTATCACAGAATGGCCATAATGTCCATAGCTATCACAGAATGGCCATAATGTCCATAGCTATGACAGAATGGCCATAATGTCCATAGCTATCACAGAATGGCCATAATATCCATAGCTATCACAGAATGACCATAACGTCCATAACTATCACAGAATGACCATAGTGTCCATAGCTATCACAGAATGGCGATAATGTCCATAGCTATCACAGAATCGCCATAATGTCCATAGCTATCACAGAATCGCAATAATATCCATAGCTATCACAGAATCGCCATAATGTCCATAGCTATCACAGAATGGCCATAATGTCCATAGCTATCACAGAATCGCCATAATGTCCATAGCTATCACAGAATGGCCATAATGTCCATAGCTATCACAGAATCGCCATGATGTCCATAACTATCACAGAATGGCCATAATGTCCATAGCTATCACAGAATGGCCATAACGTCCATAGCTATCACAGAATGGCCATAATATCCATAGCTATCACAGAATGGCCATAATATCCATAGCTATCACAGAATGGCCATAATATTCATAGCTATCACAGAATGGTCATAGTGTCCATAGCTATCACAGAATGGCCATAGTGTCCATAGCTATCACAGAATGGCCATAGTGTCCATAGCTATCACAGAATGGCCATAATATCCATAGCTATCACAGAATGGCCATAATATCCATAGCTATCACAGAATGGCCATAATATTCATAGCTATCACAGAATGGCCATAATGTCCATAGCTATCACAGAATGGCCATAACGTCCATAACTATCACAGAATGGCCATGATGTCCATAGCTATCATCAGCCTGCACGTTTTGAAACCCTGTGGTGTGCGTTAGTCTGTTAGGGAGTCGACATCCATCACAGAAATCCGTAAAGATGGGTAGGTGCTTTAATTTGCTATGAGAAATGTTAATATTGTAGGTAGGGGTGTAAGAATGTTACTACTAAGAAAGGAAATGTTCACAAACATATTAGACTGTAATAATGATGCATAAGCTATCGTTTTGAGGATGTGGCATTAATGGGATATGTGATTTAGAATGACGTGGCCGGTGTCGTCGATGATGCAGAAGACGCTTACTTTTGCGGAACACCTGGTCTTATTATCTTGTGCTTCTTCAAAGTTCTCCGTGTAAATCTTTCCTATGTTGTCATTTTGCCACTTGTTTGATCGATTTTGTGTTCGGATTTTATTTTTGTTGACGCTTCGATATTCTTTGATTTTTTATAATGCAGTCCTTCATTAACATTATTTCAGTTCCTTTTAATCGCGAAGTTTTATTTTACAAATACTTCTGTTGTATATAATTAATCATATATTATTTGGTGATTCTAACATAAATGCACCACAAAAATTACGTTATATACAGTATGTTCTACATTCACCGTCACCAGATTAACATCAGTGTGTGTGGAAATATGAAACAAGAAAATGTCATATTTTATTTATATATACATACTAGTTTAATGCCGTCAATTTGGCTCTGTTTATATGAATCCGTATTACTTAAACACCCAACCAGAATTACGATAGACAAATGTGTATATGGCCTCAGACGGTTTATATTGGGTTAACAAAGCCAGACTACTCGGCTGTTGACACTCATACTTGTGGGGCTTTTCGTAGGATTGTTGACATATTACGTGTCTGCCCTGATACAGATTCAGAATGTCTGTATATGCAAATAAATAAAAAATTAGAAATCGTCTGGAAGTGGCCCTAGGCTGTTCCTAACGTCCCTAGAAACAGCCCAATATCGATCCGCGTGTGTTTTTAATAAGATTTGGGTTTGGAACTGATATGGCAGAAAACTCGTTGCAATCTTGCCGTAAAGCCATATATGTTGAACATACTGCACATTCCCTTATATTCGCGAAAAATTATTTTGCAACAGTGCTGCAACTTACTATGATCCTATTTGCATTAAATTTTATACTTTGAAAACGATTAACAAAGACTGAAGAAAATCTGTTTACAATGTTTGTGTGTAAAAGGGATATATTCATACAATTTTATTGTTCGGATGTAAATGAGAATACTGCACCACTGTGTTTAGCGGCAGTGTATACATCCATGTAGTCCTTTTATTGCCTTCAGGACATACATTCACGAATTTTATTTTTTTCTCGTTCGCAGGGAAAAGAGTTTCCGACATGATGTACGATATAGGGTCAGTTTCCATTTTTAATAAAACCAAAAAGAGCATTATTATGTTATAAATACCACAACAGAGAAATATTAACATCAAACATCGGATGTCACCGTAGATCAATATCAGCTTCTAGGATCGTTCGATGGATCTCATCAAGAACCCTAAACCTTATAGGTCGTCTCAAAACAATTCACAAATTATGATCCGTGGCTATAGGGCCTTAGCAACCAGCCAACATCGTTCTCAACTCCCTGGGTAGCATAAAACCGGTGCTGCCATTTCGGCGCTCACAGGTAGCATTTTACAATTTCTAGCACTGCTCAACTACGTACTCTTTTAGAGTAGACTAAAACATGCGGAGTAAAGTATCGTGCTTAAGAATACAACACAACTGCCGTGGCCAGGACTCGATCTTGCAACTCTTCGATCAAGAGCCTGGCGTCCTTCTACCAGACCACCTCCTTAAACTAAATATGACATGCATCTGATGTCACATCAAAAAAGGAATGTTTAGTCAGCAGAAAAGCTAAGGAACGTGTATGCTAAGTACAACTACTCTCTGTTCCCTGGGAGTATTGTGCGTGTACGACTTCTGTAAAACATAAATAAACTGCAAGTAATTCAATACAACAGCATCCTTTTGTTATTCCTAATAGACCACTGACAATCTGGCTTCTATTTTCACTAAGATGTTCACAGAGAGGCATTAAATCTATTTCCCACAATCATGTTCCTCTAAACATCATAAGAACATATTATTCGTGCTACGATCGACTTTGTTCCATGTATTTATGTATATTAATGCTGTACAACAGTTTTATGAGACTCGCACATCGTCTTTGATGTAGGGTGTTACTTGATACGACGCTTCGTATGCTCTGTCATGGACGAGATTGTACAACATATTAATTCCCAAACTTTATGCATGAGAAGTTATCCGGTATCCAATAATAACGCTGACCAGCTGTGGTTGATGTTTTGTCGTCACAGATAAGGTGCACGTCGGTTCTGTTGCTTTATAGGTAAGCCAGTTATAAATACAAAAGAGGCTGTATTCGAAAGGCATTGTCAACTTACATGCAAAGTAGTTTATTCAGAGGAACTTTTCTGACAAGACAAATAAAGATGAGCTCCGAGAAAGGTATGGCTTTCATTTTTGTCTGTTAAGTGACGTTAGCATGTTCGGGTATACAACTCTTTATTTAATAGCCATACAAACAATAGGTAATCTATCAAATATTCCAATCGTTATCTTCAAACGTTCGAAGGCATAAGACGTTGATCTCAAATGTAATGATTGTTAGAATATTTAGCAATGAGTTTATCAGCCAAGTTCTCTTTATTTTATAAAGATATATATAGATATTATATAGATATAGATATCTTATAGATATGTTTCAATGTGTTATTCAGGTTTGCTGATGTTTTAAATGAAGTGTGAGGGAAAAGATGGTCAACGTACAGACGTAGGAAAATCGAGAAGATTGAAACAAAATTATTACAGAGGGTACAAATTTGAAGGCAGAGGTGAGCCGAAACAAGACGAGCGGTACAAAGTTTCAATTGAAATTGAGAACAAAACTGTCATGACAAGATAAATACTCGAGTTGTACGATATCATCATGACCTTGCAATCGAAGAAACTTCCTTTGTACCTATTTATGCAATGTCTTGAATGAAAAGCTCCCAATAAAAAATAAACCATTCGTGTAGTCATGTTCAAGACATGTATAGACAATTGTCGAAGACGCCTGGCCTGGACAAGATATGTATAGACCATTGTTGAAGACGCCTGGCCTGGACAAGATATGTATAGACCATTGTCGAAGACGCCTGGCCTGGACAAGCTATGTATGGACCATTGTTGAAGACGCCTGGCCTGGACAAGCTATGTATGGACAATTGTTGAAGACGCCTGGCCTGGACAAGCTATGTATAGACCATTGTTGAAGACGCCTGACCTAGACAAGCTATGTATAGACCATTGTTGAAGACGCCTGGCCTGGACAAGCTATGTATAGACCATTGTTGAAGACGCCTGGCCTAGACAAGCTAGGTATGGACCATTGTTGAAGACGCCTGGCCTAGACAAGCTATGTATAGACCATTGTTGAAGACGCCTGGCCTAGACAAGCTATGTAAAGACCATTGTTGAAGACGCCTGGCCTAGACAAGCTAGGTATGGACCATTGTTGAAGACGCTTGGCCTAGACAAGCTAGGTATGGACCATTGTTGAAGACGCCTGGCCTAGACAAGCTAGGTATGGACCATTGTTGAAGACGCCTGGCCTAGACAAGATGAGTATAGACCATTGTTGAAGACGCCTGGCCTGGACAAGCTAGGTATGGACCATTGTTGAAGACGCTTGGCCTAGACAAGCTATGTAAAGACCATTGTTGAAGACGCCTGGCCTAGACAAGCTAGGTATGGAGCATTGTTGAAGACGCTTGGCCTAGACAAGCTATGTATAGACCATTGTTGAAGACGCCTGGCCTAGACAAGCTAGGTATGGACCATTGTTGAAGACGCCTGGCCTAGACAAGCTATGTATAGACCATTGTTGAAGACGCCTGGCCTAGACAAGCTATGTATAGACCATTGTTGAAGACGCCTGGCTTAGACAAGCTAGGTATGGACCATTGTTGAAGACGCCTGGCCTAGACAAGCTATGTATAGACCATTGTTGAAGACGCCTGGCCTAGACAAGCGAGGTATGGACCATTGTTGAAGACGCCTGGCCTGGACAAGATATGTATGGACCATTGTTGAAGACGCCTGGCCTAGACAAGCTATGTATAGACCATTGTTGAAGACGCCTGGCCTGGACAAGATATGTATAGACCATTGTTGAAGACGCTTGGCCTGGACAAGATATGTATAGACCATTGTTGAAGACGCTTGGCCTAGACAAGATATGTATAGACCATTGTTGAAGACGCTTGGCCTAGACAAGATATGTATAGACCATTGTTGAAGACGCTTGGCCTAGACAAGATATGTATAGACCATTGTTGAAGACGCTTGGCCTAGACAAGATATGTATAGACCATTGTTGAAGACGCTTGGCCTAGACAAGATATGTATAGAACATTGTTGAAGACGATTGGCCTGGACAAGCTATGTATAGAACATTGTTGAAGACGCCTGGCCTGGACAAGATTTGTATAGACCATTGTTGAAGACGCCTGGCCTGGACAAGATATGTATAGACCATTGTTGAAGACGCCTGGCCTGGACAAGATATGTATAGACCATTGTTGAAGACGCCTGGCCTGGACAAGCTATGTATAGATACTTGCTGAAGACGCCTGGCCTGGACAAGATATGTATAGACAATTGTTGAAGACGTTTGGCCTAGACAAGATATGTATAGACCATTGTTGAAGACGCCTGGCCTAGACAAGATATGTATAGACCATTGTTGAAGACGCCTGGCCTGGACAAGAATGTACAGACCATTGTTGAAGACGCCTGGCCTAGATAATATATGTATAGACAATTGTTGAAGACGCCTGGCCTGAACAAGCTATGTATAGACCATTGTTGAAGACGCTTGGCCTAGAAAAGCTATGTATGGACCATTGTTGAAGACGCCTGGCCTGGACAAGATATCTATAGACCATTGTCAAAGACGCCTGGCCTGGACAAGATATGTATAGACAATTGTTGAAGACGCCTGGCCTAGAAAAGCTAGGTATAGACCATTGTAGAAGACGCCTGGCCGGGACAAGATTTGTATAGACCATTGTTGAAGACGCCTGGCCTAGACAAGATATGTATAGACCATTGTTGAAGACGCTTGGCCTAGACAAGCTATGTATAAATCCAGTATTGGAATCACTCAATGACAACCCTTCTACATGTACATGAGGGCATAACTCCTGTTTTGGAAAATAAGTGCATAGTCATAGTCATACCTATGCTGTTTTGCTGAGCACAACCATATGTTGTTGTAATAAATTGTTTTCTGGATTTCTCAGGGGTCGATGTTAAATATGTAGGGCCATAAAATATATTCAAAACCGATGGGATATAATCGTAGTCGATGTAGTTTTCACTATCATGCGAATACAGATGACATAAATTGACATGGTCATCAAACCACAGAACAGTCGGAACACTGTATCAGAAAATCTGGAAGCTGGTTAGACACACATCAATACCTTGAAGAACGCCAAGATATGAAAACTTTATCATGTAATACATGGAACTAATCGTCTTATCCCTAAACGTGACATCAAACAATAGCTTGCAGATCAAGGTCGGTGCCAGAACTATTGAAACAGTACAAACTGTTAAAAACGTATGGGTGTTGATTATTGAATATCGAGAAAACATTGCCTGTTACTGCCAGATGAGGAACATCGGCTTTATCAGGCAATTTCTAAGATGCAGTAGCAGGCAAGATTTTCCTGTATCTAATTGTTTCAAACTGTGATGTACACATACGTGGCACTGGATGGAACAGCACCCCAGTACCGTGCCCACCGATCATTGCTGTCAAAGACATACTCATTGTTGTGTGTCTCAAAATCACACCTACTAGGACCTATGCAATGGTTTTCTGGGAGGGTTGTGGCATTGTGGAATGACCCCCACCACTTAACGTACATTTAAAGGTATTTGAATGGACGTTATGTACACACCCTTTATGTAATATTTACATGCACAATTATCTCCTCACTTATTGTATCATGACGATGGGTATGCTTGTCCTATCTATCAGTTCTGAAGCATTTTAGAGTAGCATTAAACATTTATTCCGAGCAAGATTTGATTCTTTTTAATTTTGTTTAATTTTCGGAAACATAACGTTATGTAATTCCTCTTGACATTGTTTTACATTTCAGTAATATTTTATGATTTAAGATGAACTTCGAATTCTCGACGCATGATTGCATATAAATATATACATAATATTGTGAATGTGTATCTACCATGTAATTCTACGTCATAACCAAGTAAATGCCAAGTCCTCAAAGTGATATTGCCACCACAATAAACAGGCATGATACTGAGCTATACAATGCCGTTCCCGTAATATATAATATAGTACCGTTTCTCTAATGTAACAATTCGGGAATACATCTGAAAGACTAATACTGAAACTGAAGATAATTCTAAAAAATATCAACTTTGTTGTTTACATTTTTAGCAGAAACAAAAAGGTACCGTGTGTCCTTAACCGAAAGGGATTGTGATATATAAGTGTCAACACTCGTGCGACAAGGGATTGTGATATATAAGTGTCAACACTCGTGCGACAAGCTGTGCAATATAAAGGACAAACCCAGATATATTTATTGATCGTGCCCTGTCTAGCGAGCCGGCTTTACACAACACAATCTCGTCTCATCAAGAAAGAACCGCCGTCAATAAAACATATGGCTCCCCAAAAATCCGATCACCATCTGTCCCTCGTGTATTGTCGGCAGTCATCGGCATTTATCGGGTCTGGCCCTGGTTTCATCAACGTTCCTTAACTTAAGGAAACTCCTTAACTTAAAAATCTCCATAGGAAAGCATTACAGAATTTAAGGAAAGTTCCTTAACTAAGGATTTTTCTCCTTAAATTCTGTAATGCTTTCCTATGGAGAATTTTAAGTTAAGGAATTTCCTTAAGTTAAGGAACGTTGATGAAACCGGGGCCTGTTAGGGAATACAAACAGAACGCATATAGCTTATTTTATTTCATTGTCGTGAAGGTATTTCGCGGCATTTTTTCATGTTTGATCAATGATCAACGAATTCATTATTTGTTATTATATGTTAAGTAATATAAAATAGTACAAGATTGTGGTCAGTACTAGCAGCTTTACAGATAAAGATGATCAATCGACGTGGATATAGCAAGCTTCTTTAAAATACAATGTGACCATTCAAGAATATTTGATAACAATCATTTCAAATTGTTTATACATTTATATGTAATTGGAAGAGGTTTGGAATGTTACAAATGTCACGTATACAAAGTGTATTAAGTGTAAAATATCCAAAGGCTTCATTAAAGCATGACACTTTTGCTTACACCATGAACATATTAATTTCAATATGATTATATTTATTACACCAAGACAATAATAATTCTATAATGAAAATATGAATTATATAATGAAAATATAAATTCTTTAATGAAAATATTAATGTGTTTTACATCATGACAATAATTTTTAAATCATGAAGATTTTATTAACATCACTTTAACTGCAAAGATTAGGGCAAAGTGTCATTGTCAACTAGAACGTGAAGAAGAAAAATCAGTTATTTTTTTAAATTACGAAGATGATTAAAGCGTTGCCTTTCCTGACGATGTGATTTCACCAAAACCTTGACCAAGTTGCGACAATGCCACGAGAAGGCAGAATGCGGTTGCTTAAGCCCTTCAGGGGCAAAATTTAGCATTCTGCTGTGTTCTGCTTAAACAGAATACCAGCGCTCTCGTGTCAGCCTTACCCGTAAAGACCTTACATAAAAATGGTACTCCAGTATTCAGGACACTGCACGCGTCGTGTCTATTAAAGAGTCTGCGTCAGGGAAATCCATTGATTCTTATCAGATGTAATATTCCTTAGTGGGAGTTAGGGTTTGTCACAAGGTTGTCTAGCGTTTTAATATTCACGGCATCACGCTGTATGTGAATGCAGTGTCTCAATTAAGGACAATGGCGATATCAAGCGAAGATATTGAATCACTGGGACGCTATAAAGACTACTTTTGATATTCGTGAATTTAATATCAAACATATCAGTAAACATCGCCTTGTAATGGCTGTGATATAGCTATTTAGAAAAACAGTAAGCAATTTGAAGACCAGAATATAAAATCACTATCCTCGATATCCATGGATTACGCTCACCTACGCTCTCAACATCCCTAGAATATGTCGAGTCTTCGAAGATTACAAGCGAGCGACAACCAACTATAAGGCCCGTCATTTTTATGGCGTTAAGTAACAGCGATATGCTTTTGATGTACTGGTCTTCTTGTTTCACTGTTTCACCTAGCATCACTGAAAAGTCCAAGGCGGACGAAACAGCTGTATAATGCAGTTTAATTCATTTTTTCGGCATACTGTATCTATTACTAAATTTAAGAGGTGCAGCATATGTGTGTGTTACGTGATTTTCATCAACAAGGTGGCGAACAGAAAGCCTTCAAGTTTACTGCAATATATGCAAGGGGTGTAGAGAGCGTTGACGAGCGTAACCCCTGGATATCGAGGATGTAATAGCACATACAATTAGGCTATTTTTTATGATTTGTGATGTGTGTAAAATGTGACGAAAATTAACGAAATGAATTTTTCATCTGTGAACAACCCAGGTTGGCAAAAACGGGATTGTTGTTGGATTAATACAGGAAATAAAATGTTTTAAATGTTCATAAATGTAATTAAGTACTATTTCTTAGTTACAGCATGAAATTAACATAACTGTAATATCAGTATTCCATGTCCTGACAACCAAAGTTGTTGGCGTTGGAGGACCAGAACAGTGAAATATGAGCGTTGTTTTAAGTAATAGTTGCCGCTTTCGAAAGTTTATGCGGGCTGGGACTATAATCTAGTTCAATAGTTTCCCAAAGGATGTGTTTACATAACGCAAACTTATTAAGAACATTCAACTTTACTAAGAAATTCAAGAAAACTCGAATAGTAACCGTTAATGCAGGTTAGGACACTGGTCTGTAAAGCTGTTAAGAGTTAAATTCCCAACAGGTAGAATTAAAAGTGCTTACCAACATTTCAGGCTATCGTTAAAATATGTATCTTAGCCGATATCTAATGTTGCATGCCCTTCATACTGCACAGAACATGTCTAACTTTGAGGATCATGGCGGGTGTCATTGATGAAGCAGCATATGGTGATCTCTTTATCTTGTACTTTTACAAGTGTATTCATGTAAATCTTTCCATTTTTCATATTTTGCCTCTAGTTTAATTGATTTTGAGTTCGAATTATGGGTTTGTTGACGCTTCAGTTTTCTCTGATTTGTTTTAAACTGTCAAATATGTGTCTGTTTCTTCTTCACCTGTTTCTGGTAAAACATTCCTGAGGTATATTTGTCATAGAAAAACATCGTGCTCATTCATTTCCCGGAATTCTTGTTCAGCCGGATGAGATTTCCGAAGGGATAACGGAGTGCGTAGTGTATCTCATTCATCCGTGAATTGTTTCATCAATTATTGATGCAGTCTTAGCGAGACAAGTCGACAAGGTTTCTCCGGGAAGTGTACGGATTCTACCTGGAGCTTTACACTAGCGCGACAAGACAACAAGGTTTCCCCGGGAAAGTGTACGGATTCTACCTGGAGCTTTAGACAAGGAAATACAGAATAACAACGTTCGGTGACTTACACGCGAGACCGTCCCCTCAGGAATTCTCTAAAAGGACACGACATTTCGCCTTTGTTCACTTTTCAATTATAATGTAAATTTTCCTCAAAAAAATAACGACTTTCGTTACCTTATGAAGACGTATTATGGTAAACTGTTTATGAGATATTGAAATAAGCATTACCATGGGGAATGCATTGATACGTTATCAATTTTGTGTACCAGGCAGGGTTTGCGGGAACAAATGGTATGAAGACAAAATGCTGACGACTTTTTCTTAACGTTGTAATGTAAAGGAACTACTGGCGTCAAATATCTGAAGAGAATAATAAATAAGAGAATACCGAAGCGTTTACAAAATCATAATCCAAACTCAAAATCGATTAAATCAGGGGCAAAATATGAACAAATGAAATATTTACATGGAGACTCTTGTAAAAAGTACAAGAGAATAAGACCGGGTGTTCCGGAAGTACAAGAGAATAAGACCGGGTGTTCCGGAAGTACAAGAGAATAAGACCGTCTGTCAGAGCGAAATCGATAATATTATGGACTTGGAAATCAATTTTAATGTTTAATTTCTACGATGTGACTGTTGCATAATTGTATGTCTCAGGTTTCTTCTGCTTAATGCTATTTGACAGGTAGAATCACACTTGACGCGAAATTGTGCTGAATATGTACTAGAGTTTCTGATACCGAATTACATAATGGCCTTTGTGGGACAAACACAATTTTTAGTGATTCCAAAACAATCTTGAAAAGACACAAAGGTAATCAATGATTGGTGAATATGTAAATACGGTCAATGGTTTGTACTCTTCCGGAACACCTGGTCTTATTTGCTTGTGCTATTTCAAGATTTTCCTTATAAATCTTTCCCTTGGTCATATTTTGTCCCTAGGTTGATCGATTTTAAAGTTGGCTATGATTTTATTGATGATTCGATAATCTTATTATGCTACAAAGCAATGCAAATCCAAATACCGATTCTATAGGGGTGTTTTTTGATTGGAGAAAAAACCCACGAGAGTGATACTCTTTATATTCTAATGAACACCCGATAAACGTTGTTGACAACTGTGTTAAAAATAGCGATCTAAAGACTGTTGTTAAAAAATTCTGAAAAGCAGAAGAAGAAGAAACGAAGTAAACCAATAATTCCCTCAAATATTTGTCATAACCGAATACGAAACATTTGTTTGGGGGGGGGGAGACTTAATAAGACCAGGTGTTCCGAAAGAGTAAGCGTCTTCTGCTTCATCGCCAGTACCTGTCATATAAATCTAGGTGAAATTAAAGTAAATGAGGAATAATTTTCAATCACAAACCCTTCCATTCCATAGGAGAGCAATACAGAATAGGACAAACTGGGGAGATTCCTTTAAATTCTGTAATGCTTCTATATTAACTTTGTATTCCTACATTTTGGTCCCAAGCAGCACTGAAGAGTCCTAGGAGGACAGCTGTATGATGCAGTTTAATTCATTATTTCGGCATACTGTGCCTATTCCTAATTTTCAAAAGTGCAGCATATGTGTGCGTTATGTCATTTTTCTGATAGAGATTTTTAAGTTGACCAATTTCATGAAGAGAAAAATGTTGATGAAACTAGTGGCGGAATAAAACAAAAAGAACATCGCCATAAAACAACAAGTAAAAACTGGTTGCCTAGTGTTGTATACACCCACATGACTGGTCAGGTTGTGTCCGATAAATTTCCGGATATTTTTAATTTTAGTACAATTCCGGATATTTGACACAGCGTCCGGGTCCTTTTGTTTGTATGTTTAGAGTTGAGTTGTTGTGTTCCGGTTGAATAAATAGCGGGAAACTAAAAAACGTGGTTGTCATGTCTGACTATGAAGATAAGTGTTTTACCTCTCACAGCCAAGGAATCGAGCCCCAACACACACCCCACAACATGGTGGAGAATTCCAACTCTGTTTTCTGACCGATCGAGTGGTGTACATGTATTTTTATGCGTCGATTGAACTTTGTTTTTGATGATCACGCATGTTTGTGATGCTAATAACAATTTGCCTGGCGATTGCATGTTTTTAACTTTTTATGATTGGCAATCATGACGAATGAGGATTTCCTTAGTGAACATTTTCTGACAGAGAATGAACTTAAATCCGAAGATGATCTGTGTTTACACATTGATGACAATCTCGCTAAATATGGTAATGATTTCGCCAACAATGCTCGTGATAGCGTGGTGCAGTCGCGATCGGCTGTCCCATCAGTGGACATTTCGAAGTTCAGAAAGTTTGGAGGTCAATGCCATGAAAATGGAGAGAGATTTTTGACGGAATTTAATGCATACACAAAATTATATGCCATCCACAATGATGAACAGAAGTGTTCCTTGTTCTACCTTTTATTGAAGGGCCCTGCTCAGACCTGGTATATATCGAACAATTTACACACAAAAACCTGGTCTACCGTGGTTGCCGCATTTCGTCGACATTACATAACAGTGACCTCTGCTAGCCCAACCCTCCTTATGGAAACAAACGCTTTCAATACTCTGACTCTGGGGCAATATGAGTCATTGGAGGATTTTCATTCTCGACTTCTTGAAAAGGCTCGGCGTATAGGCAAGACTGATATAGACATTTTATCCAAATTTATATCATCCCTCCCAGAGAAGTTGGCCATGTATGTAACACTGGGCGGACCTACACATAGTGCTGATGCACTCACAAAGGCTAAGATGGGTGAAGTTTTTGGCCACAGGGATCGGACAACGCCATGTAATATTGCCACAATCCGTACTGAAACAACACCACTGGAAGCCCTCGGGCAACGCAATGTGGGTTCCATTTGACTCCCTTAATGGTCCTGCACAACGTGTCGTCCTTGCCAAGAAACCAAAACAAATTTTTGCATAGACAATGATATAGGAGCTTAGATTTAGCATTTCTAGATTTTCTTTGTGTAATTAATATGTCAATAGACATTGTGTATCTGTTTACCAGTTTCTTATTGCAATTGCTGATGTTACCTGCCTTGTATTTTCATGGAAATATTGCCATCATTATTCTTGACTCTGCCTTATGATATATGCAATATGAATCCGTACATTGTTTTCTTGCTGTATCAATCAATTTAATAATTTCCATTGATAAGATTTTTGTAAGATTTTTTTTTTTTTTTTGTTCTGAGCATTTACTGAGTGGGGACAGATTTGATCATTCTATATCTGATGTTTATAGATTTGCATATATTTGGAATGATATTATGCATATTGAGTTTGATTTTGAAACTATGTGACTCCTGTAACAATTAGTATAATTCCATTCCCCTTAACTAGCATGATATTCTTTTTTTCTTAAAAAGTTGATATGATTATGTTAATGTAACATTTCACTATGTCACACTACTAGTCTTAAATACATTTATTACACTTTGTTTGTAATACTATGCTGTATGTTCCACTTTATGCAATTTGAATTAATTATTATATCGATTCTAGTCACATAAACTTATGAAGTTATTGTTTATATTTTCAATGGGATCATATGTTCAATACAATTAGTATTTTTCATATCCATTACCTTTGTATTGAATTTCATTTATTCAATTAATTACCCATGTAAAGAGTTTCCAATTCACATGAATTTTCATAGTATTGACTCGCTATCAAAAAAAAAAAGGATGAAGTCTGTCGTGATTTTGTAGAAATGATCTTGTATGGAATGATTTATTTAGATTGCCAGCAATAGAATGTAATGGTTTAATTTGATTAATCAATATATCAAAATTCTGATCAAATTGATGGATTATGTGTTACGAGCAAATGTGTGATTGTAACATACCTGGCGCGCGGGTGGTTGAAAGGGATGTATGTGGTAACATATACATGTTCTTTTTGTCAGTATTTTGTAACTTTACCTTACATATATATCTATTATAACCTGGTTTGTCCGATGTGGAATATTATCTGTCATTTACCTTGCAATGATCTTGTTTATACAACCAACTACTAATGTGTCATGCACATGTGAATTAATTGGTCTCTAAGAATATTAAGATTTATTGTAACTGCTGTTCTTAATGAGGCATATATCTTTTATAAGAAAATTATTTCATTCTGATGTATTGTAATACTCTGATAATTAATCATACACTCACTGACCAGTATTTAAATATATATATCTATATATATTTTTCCCCAGGGGGCGGGGATGTTGTATACACCCACATGACTGGTCAGGTTGTGTCCGATAAATTTCCGGATATTTTTAATTTTAGTACAATTCCGGATATTTGACACAGCGTCCGGGTCCTTTTGTTTGTATGTTTAGAGTTGAGTTGTTGTGTTCCGGTTGAATAAATAGCGGGAAACTAAAAAACGTGGTTGTCATGTCTGACTATGAAGATAAGTGTTTTACCTCTCACAGCCAAGGAATCGAGCCCCAACACACACCCCACAACACTAGAAGGATAGGAAGTATTTTCATGTATATGTAGGAAAAGGTTGTCATGGTGATTCATGGTGACTCGTACCAAATACAACTGGCACCGATGATCTTCAGGAAAGAATAATAAGCATTACATCTTAGTAAAGATAATGATGTATCATAATTTGAAATTGAAAGCAAGTATCAAAATAATTATCCGGTTTGAGCTGTTTTTACTAAGGTGCATGTCTGTTTCACATAAGCTTAGACCCGCTACATCCATACTTACTAACCACTTGAAATCCCCAAGACCATATCAGGGAGTAAGACGCGACAAGGTACGCCAGTGGCTTATAAATGGACCAATTTACTTAGTATAAACGGAGACCTCTCGACAGTAGTAGATAAAATCCTCTAAAACAAGCCGCCTAGCGTCATCGTAAACAGACATTTCTATTTCAAGGTATTTGCATCCACCAAAGATATGTATTTAACTAAGACAAAAGATTCCAAATTGATTTCCTGAGCCAAATTGCTTTATTTGCGTAGCGAATTTTTTTTTTTTTTTTAATTTAATTTTGGCTTTTTTGGGGCGGGGGTGAAGGGTGTGCGATCCCTTTAGGGCTTTGACTGATAATTTCAATGCTGTATTCGTTTATATCAAAATTATGCATTAAGGAACTATTACATTTGGATTCGTTTTGCTGAATAAGAGATATTCGTCTTCATTTATTTTTTCTGCAGTATGATTTTAGACCAATTCTGATTTTCAAATTTTGGTTAAGCTTCACCGATGAATAATGCATAGACAATTTTTATCTATTACGTCTATTCTTTAACATATCATTACAAAGCCACTGTATATCTCTAGTAGACAAATATGGCCGTGGATGTCATACAAGTAATGTTGGGAGCCACTCTCTCTTTCTGAAAACAAAAACAAATAGAAAATACCATAGCGGCAACAAAACTAAATTCCAACTCAAAATCGATTAAACTAGAGACAAAAAATCGACATGGAGACCCTTGAATAAGACCAGGTGTTCCGGAAGAGTAAGCGTCTTTTGATTCATCGACGACACCCGCCATGTAAATCTTGATCACATCCAAGTAAACATCAAGTCCTCAAAGTTAGGGGCCGCGGTGACCGAGTGGTTAAGGTTTCCCGACATTCTACCACTAGCCCTCCATATCTGGGTTTCGAGTTCGAAACCCACGTGGGGCATTTGCCAGGTACTGATCGTAGGTCGGGTGTTTTTCTCCGGGTACTTCGGAGTTCCTCCACCCCTAAAACCTTGCACTCCAAATTAGAACCGGGTCATTATTCTCGTTAACAACAAGTAAGCATACAGATATATGATATATTTGCCAATCATTAAAGATGCACGCTTTTTTTTTTAAACCACTTGCTGGTTATTTTTGTAGAAGAAAACATAAGGTATTTTAATGATAGAAATATGCATTTATCTGCTTTGGGTATTTTTCATAATAATTATTTCAACGATCAATTATACGAAATCTGCATAATTAATATTTTCCAAACTAGATCTACTAACAAAACGCTAGGATTACAAACCACCGATCGTTCAAATATGCAGAAATAGAATGCTTCATGACATTCGGAATGATGGGGTTGAACAGTACTTATTTCAGATAACGAACTACGTTTATCTATGATTGTACTCCGGTAATACAATCTGACAACCATTATGCTTGCCATTAGCCTGTTATTCCATCTGATTGACACTGACAACTATAAATATATCTCCTGACCATCTCGTCTCCTAGGCTTTTTCTCTAACTCGTTATTTCTTGATATCAAAGAAAACCCTTAAATCAATGGAAGTGTTTATTTCAGGTTTTGATTTTAATGACACCACATCATTAACATTAGCCTCAGTTTATTCACAGTTTATTAATTTTGTGCACAATCTACTTGACTTTTACGCTATATTACGCATACGCACACATGTAGGTGGATAAACCACTCGATCTACTTTATGATCCATTTTTCAAAACGTTTTTTGAAAAGGAATGGAACCTATATATACGTAGGTCAATAAAACATCCACATCACAGTTCAATGAGTTATGACGTCACATAGAAAATACATGTCACATAGTAAATTACAAGGACACATAGGAACTCCAAATCGATTGGCAGATCGACAGCAGGAAATGAGCAGTCATAAACCCCAGGGGCGGGTTCAAAAGAGATCAATATAGGCTATATTGATATAAATGACTTCTTCTCTGAAACCAAACAATGGGTATAAACAATGGTGGGACTAACCAGCCACCCCCCCCCCCCCATCCCCCACCAGGGGCCTGATGGGCGGGACCAAAAGGGGTCCGTTTGCCAATATTGATATCATATCACTTTTAAACGGCTGAGATTCCCAACCCAAAATTATATATAATAATATACAACATTTGATATAGCGCCCTATTTAGCTAACATAAGCCACTCTAAAGCGCTTTACAGTACATAGATATAAAATTCTCATACAATCAATACAATTCACACATACATTTCTATCAAATACAATTCTGAGGAGTTCGCAGGAGCTGCCTTATCAGGCGCTAACTACTTGTCCTATACCACCTGGCTAATATCTCCATAATTTATTATGTGTGTATGTATGTGTGTGTGCTGGAGATGAATTGTGTTCTGTTTGTAGTGGGACCGTGTTTCCAACGGCATCTTTTAGAGTGCCACCTCACTTGAATGCTACAGTACAGATACTGCAACACCCACCCCAGACCATTTTATACTCAACCTGGGTTGTTGGAGTTATGTGGGCAGGAGAAAAAAACTTTCTCTGAATGTTCCATGCATATGACGATTACGGGGATCGAACCCCGGCCGCCTGCATGGAAGGCCGGAGTGTTAAACACTCGACCAATCCGCCCATTTCTACAATTGTTGAGCATGAAGAGACGATCACAAATAAGATTTTAGATTTGAACCCTGGGTCTTCCACGACCGTGCAGGCTTACCTCTTGAGTCATATTTTTAAACGGTTGAGATCCCCTCCAAAACTATATATTCAATTGCTAAGCATAAAGAAACGATCACAAATGTGATTGTAGATTTTAGCCCCGGGTCTGCCACTCCTTAGTTATTACTTTTAAACGGTTGAGATCCCCAACCCAAAATTATATATACAGCTGATGGGTATAAAAAGACAAACACAATCGTGATATTAGTATTGATGTTGGGGTCTGGCACACCTACAATTTCTCGATCAGTTGAACTCAAAAACAGATAAGATACAAACCAATTAACCAAAATTTTATTTTTTACTGATATGCTTCAACGATTGGTCTTTGGGTCTGTCCCTGTCCATGGGATCATTTTGGAAAATATTTTACCATGATTACCTAGATACAAATCTATCTGAGTGAGCGATTCAGGCCCTCTTGGCCTCTTGCTGTCCTGAATTACGATGCCATAATCGTTACATTTATATGTTAGCGTTTTGCGATAATTAATGGGGTTTTTTTTTAAATAAATACATTATGCTCTAAAACTTACTTTTTTGTAGTTTTTGAGACTCGCGTTTTAAAGGAATTTGCTACGACATTGTAATCAAGTCTTTTTTACTGTTGGCATCTGTTTTGCCGTTGTAGACAGTCTTTTCTAAAGCTGACACATATTTTCTGATTTCGTTACTCACCTTGTGTTTGGTTTTGGAGATGCCCCCAGTTTTGTGTTTCTTCTTGTCCCGGTAGTCCTTCCCGTCATACAACCGGACCTGGGCACCTTTGACTAGCTCGTGCACGTATTCCTTGACACTCTGTGTCCGGCCGTCCGGATGGACAATGATAATCCGCTCATCAAGCATGTTTACAAGTACTTGGTGCTTAATATAGACCTGTAGCGCAGCTCGTCACTTTCACTAAGCGCTTAATGCAGCTGAAATGCTGAAAAACTTAGCAGCAGTTGTAGTTCAACTGTTCTGGATTATCACGTTTGGCTGACAGTAGTCTTCTACACACCATGGACTCACAGATGCTTAGCTAATGGGGCCAAAACTAGCAACTTGTACTGTTAAGACTCCTGTAGTATCTATAAGATGTAAATAGTAATGTACTTTACCAGAGACAACACATCTCTGCCACACCAGTACTAGAGTCACATGTGTAGATAGTGCCGATTGTAGTAAGGGCTGTCACGAATCAACCCTAACGGTCGTCGGTGGCTCTCGTACAATCAAAGAAAGATTTTGTAAAATAATATCACAAAAAGCTAGTTCACGGCCAAATATCATCCAATTCACTGCTCCGGGACATTGGCAGTGTTGCTATGGAGCAAATCATTCAAAGATAAAAGAACTTTTAAATATCACTCACCAAACTTGAAAAAGGAACTTGATTATGTTGATCTTTCACTATTTGATTTAACATTGGATTCTAATTTGGCAATCTTCCAGCAAGAAAAGAAAAAACTGAATTAGAGATGATCCGTTCTGTCGCTTATCCAGATAAAACCTGAATTCGTATCCTTGTCTTTAGTTCTTAATACAAAACGACAGATTCACACACTATTTGATTGGTCGATTACTGTTATCAGTGAACACATTATCATGCTTCCAATATAATTGCCCAGATCACGCACATTTCAATAAAATTATATCATTTTTTGGGAGAAGAGAATAGTTGGATGAAACCATCAATCGATCACTAGTCAAACACCGACGAGTTTTTTCTTGATATTCCCTGTTAAAAATGTTTTAATCTCTTACACGTAATACAACGCCAACTTCTCGCGTGATTTAACAGACTATTTATTTCGTCGACACTGCAAGCTCCATTAATCCAAATCAGTATGCTCTTTGAATTCAATTCCTGCTGGGAAGGTTTTCAGCTATTCCATTACAGAAATGTAAAATCATTTATCACATGATTCACAAGTATTCTAGTTCTTAACACAGCTTTACAACCGCAAGAATTGCAAGCGTTCAAAAGCAACTCGTCGGAGCCTGTTGTTGTTTAATGGCAGGGAATGAAGAGTACGTAACCCTATCGATCTAGCTTGTGCTCTCTCAAGCCCTTGAATATTTAATAACGGAGCATTTTAAAACAATTTTCGTAAATCTAGCAGACAAATATGCTCAAACGTCGAATTCAAAATCCGTCAGAGCTAGCCAACTCGTCACCGTATTCGGGGATGTCCTTGTCATCTGTGTCTGTCGGAGAGAAATGTCAGGGTGGCAGGAAAATTGGGATCTTGTAGATAAGCTTACTCTCCTGTGTCGCCGGCACAGTATTACGTGTATAGCTAAAATCCGATCCATTCAAAACATGAAAGATCTGTTCAGATAATGGTTATATGGGAAAAGTAGCCTGGAGCAAAATGCGCTCCTGTCTAAGAAGATTCAGAAAGAAACACGTTAGATGTCTATCATATATAATAATTCCTTTTAGGATCCTATATATTAATGCATATCACATCAATTAAAATGGATTAGCCACTTCATCGACTGTCAGTCGCGGTACCAATTATATCAGATTTCCATATATGGAGCTAGCACTTCTACGTGAAAACAGTTTCCTTTGCTTCAGAATTAAAACCATTTACACCATGTATTAACAGCCGGAAACCATAGAAAGTTTAATGAAGCCTCTCATGTGGAGTATTGCTGTGCCGTTAACAGCTGAGGGCTGTTTCTTTTATCACACTCGAACTCCAAATAACACTTTACCCTTACATTAAAAGATATGGCTCAATGTTGTTGCGACTCCGTCATAGAGAGAAATGGAATGGTAACATGATGTTTTAATGATTATGTTTCCACTTCAGGTACTGTTCACTCAATGAATCCCTGATGCGTGATAGCATTATATAGAATTACCGACGGTTGTGATTGATGTGTTTTCACCAATGGCAACACAAATGAGGTAAAAATCCATCATCTTTTCTTGTGTCCTTCTGTTAAAATTTCAAAACGTATTGAAATTCGCCTTTCATATGGAATCAAGAGATATATAACTGTTCCCTATTCCGTATCGAATAACTTAAAAATCAATCTTCAAATGTAGACTGATTAAAACAAGTTCTGATAAATTAGAAACGATGTATTCCGTTTCCCGCCAAATTCACCGGTGAGCAGACGGCACAATTCGTCACAATCAAGCATTCCTCGTAGCAAACTGCGGCCAAGTTGGCTGAACGTTGCCCGTAGAGACAAACTCTCAGACGGTCGTAGAGTATATGTTGAAAGAACAAACTGAGAGAGCACTCTCTCTGCCTGCTGGAGTGTTTAGAGTAGACGGTCCAAATTTACAGAAGAGTCTCGTCATATTGCTTTCCTACCTTTAAGATAATTCGGAATCCTAACGGGATAGATTTATAAAAACACACATCATACATTACATATCCTGACCACAAGGAGTATGACATGAGAGCTCACGTGCAGCCTATCCATGACCCTGTGTCGTAAAATACTCATGCGTGCCTTAAATCAATCTCGGGCAGCAGCGTCGTGAGAATGCACGCCAATCAATATGTGAGCTGCCACGGAAAGTGATACAGGTAGTTGTTGGTACTGTGGTACCGTCATACCTAGTACAGGTGTCAGGTTTGGAAAGGATAACCCCGCAAGGGATCTGGGTAGTTTGGGCACCATGCTTGGATTACAATCGACCCCATTGTTACGGTTCGTTACCCTTCACAGACTCGGGCGGTTGTAGTCGATGTACATTACATAATTAGTAAAATAATCTGTTTTTTTTATTGAAAATCTGGCTGTAGCAATTTGTTGATTAATATCGTTTGATTTGTTGAATGGATTTTGTTTGCTGGGGCACAAAACAGGGAAATAAACAAGATGTTGTTTATTTACGTTATTTATTAACTTCAATTGTAGCGTAACTTGAAATCCTATTTTCAAAAACAAGAATTATCAAAATATTTTAGTTGAACTTCTGTTTAAGACTATAGAGGTGAAGCAATACCTTAAAAATCACACTTATAACAATAGTTTGTCTGATAGTCGACGTAACTACGGCCCCGACACATCGATTGTGTATGGGTCATATATAGGACGGTTGTCACGGAGTATACCCCATTTGAACATTAGGACAGGTTTTTTTTCATACCTAATAACATTGACAGATTCGCATCATTTAACATAAAAACAGTTTCAATGTTAAAGTCATATTATGTCTATGCCCATCCCGATATTCAGGGGTTACGCTCACCTACGCTCTCTACACCCCTGGAATTTATAGTGGGAAAACGGAAGGCTCCCTGTGTGCCACCTTCTTGAAGACTGATTCGACCCTGTGCATCAAAATAATCTCGTGGTCATATAACAATAAAAACTGACAAGCTTTGAAGTCAGTTGCGTCTGCTTTATGATCGTCAAAGTAATGGCATACAGCAAAGGGGTCGTCTTCAAAATTATAGCGCCCCTATGTAGGTTGGTAGACCAAACGACTCCTATATCCCCTCTCTCAACCCATTCCCCTTGCTTTTCCTCCTACATACTTTATCCCTTCTACTCTCTTTCCTTTCTTTTCTCGTCCACCGAAGGTCGTAAGGCCATGTGAGGATGTCAAACTCTCAAAATAAATAAATGAATAAATAAATAAGGCATACAGCCTAGCGATTTGTAAGGTTTTTGTACCTGAGCATACCTTCAGTTTTGCCATGACATGCATTCCAGGCGTGTAGAAAACGTAGGTGAAAGTAACCCCTGTTTTGTTCTAATTATACTGTCATGGTTTTCATATTTGCCGAATACTTGGCATGCTTCAAACTTTTAAAAAATAATATAGGTGTCTTTTGAATCCAGCGTTACTTTCTTTGTGCTCTGCCTAAAGGAAAATTGAAGACAAAAACACATATATCTTCATAGTTATTCTGTGACTCAGAAACCAGTCTAGAACTGTTAACCCATTGATTTTAGAATTGACTATATTGCGTTCTGACAATAGATCTTGATGTATAAAACGGTAAATATATGTGCCCCTGGCGTCTTCGTCGTCACACCTGCCGCGATATAAACTTCTCTGTATCATGGCAAGGCACATTTGCCTTCACTAGCTCATCCAAGAAGCAAGTGTAGATGGCGGTGTATGACTGACAGTGTAGTCCCTCGGCTATCGTCTGCTGGTGTCACTGTTAACGTATGGCAGGTAGAAATGACAGCTCATACTACTAATATTTCATGTTTCACATTTTTAAAGTATCAACATTCCAATTAAAATTACAAGTTTTCTTATTGACTTTTAAAAACTAATGATTATCTTAAAAGATAATACTTTGAACACAGCGTACAAATTTAAAAAATAAGGATGTCAAATGTTTATATCATCCAAGTGTCACCATTTAACGTATAACAATATGACATTTAAGAGGTTGACAATGCTGTAGCCAATATATTTTCATTAAACTGGACAGTGGTAATCCTAGGATCTTAAATCTTGTCAGCCACACCAAAAACTCACTGGCAGTATCACACAGAGGCAAAACATGAACAAATGCTGAATAATTTAAGACATTTTTTTCCAAAAGAACAGATATTCCGAAAGCGTGTAGATGCTCCTAAGCTCATAATTTGATCCACTCTTTTTTTTAATCCAAGACATGTTTGAGTTTGCTACTTGAGCTTTGTCCCTTGACACTTATAAGGATGTAGGACCCGTCATCCAGCCGTGGTTAAATGTCACGACTTATTTTCGGTAGCTCAGTGTGCACAAGGGACAATTCCAATGTATCAGACTACCATTTGTGACCTTTTCGTTATCACCTTTCAACAGTAGCTAAAGTTCAAAATCGCCGGTTTCATCTTGACTTTATGCAGTTTGACAGTTCGCGACATTTTACATTCTTTTTGTTATCTTTAACCTTTAAGCAAAGTTCCAATATAGGAACAACAAGAACGTTACGTATGGCTAGTCATACGCTCGTATTCATACGGCATTTATCATCAACTATGACTGCCTTGGCACAATTTTTGACGTAAGTGGTTTATGACGACATCATTCTAAGTTTGGTTAACAATAAATCATTTTGAGCCGATGTTTATTGACAAGACATATAGGACGAACTTTCAATAAAATAATCAAAATCTAAGAAATGGTTAACATGTCTCAAATTGATATTCATAATGTCTATGAACGTCGACTGAATTCAGTTTCATGCTTAGATAACGCAGTCGTAAAATTTGAACCACGTCTTTATCCCTGACTACGCTTTTGCTACTAATCCCTTCTCACGCCGTGTACCAAATAGATTGGAATGGTACCAAACTTACACTAAAGGTGTACACAATATAACACTGCATTCCAAACCCATTAACAAAATCATACGTTTAAAAAATATCAAAATATTTTGCCTTTCGAAATCTAAGATCTTTAACTAAGCGGCACACCGGAGCAGTTGTCCTATGAAATAGCAGAGTTGAACATGTTTCCATTGATTTCTGGACCACGATGATGATGACAACACGGGAGATTCTGATGAAGTCGCCTTACGAATAGTAATTTAAATGTCACCGGCGAGAGTTATCTGGCCGACAAAACATTTAATTAGTATCTGTTTGTCGGCAACAGCTCAAATCTGGAACGGCATCTAATGATGTGTATAACCTTCTAGTTGAAGACCAGGGAATATCCGTCACCAAATCTGTCTTAGCTCAGATTCTCCTACAATTAGATTTGATCGCCAACAAGCCGCACGTAAGACTTCCTGAAAGCAGGGATGCCTTGATTAGTCGAAGAAACATTTATGGGCGCCAATGTGCTCCTGGGCGTTTGAACCCCTTCTCTTGTTGACAACAAAATGAGAGAATACCAACAAAACCGTGTTCTGAACTAATGCAAAATCTAGGGACAAAATACGAACAAAGGAAAGCTTTCCATGGAGAATATTGAAAAAGTGCAAGAGAATAAGACCAGATGTTCCGAAAGATTAAGCTTATTTTGCTGCATCGACGACACTCGCCATGTTAATCTTGGTCACATCCAAATAAATGTCACGTCTTCAAAGTGAGAACGGAGTTATCATTCTCAATCACAACAAATGAGCATATTCAAAAACGTCCACCTGCATATCAAACAAGGATACAGAATATTTCTCAATGGAACCAAGATGGCGACTATAAAACTTGCTGGTCTCCATCAATCTTGAACTCCCAGTGTCGGGAACAACTTGTGGTTTAACTTGACACGGCCTAACAATGTCAAATCTAGGTCTGGGTCGTTTGTACTCCAGTGCTATGTCTAGGTAGGTTCCGACTCGTGGCGTTAGAACCAATTTTTCAGAGCCTGGCATATCCTAGTTATCGACTAGTTGTAACTGTTCATATACGAGCCTTCTTTGGCAGTTTGTGTCCCGTTTTCTGGATGAGAAACTGAAATAATGATCATTTGTCGAGATGTCTTCAAACAGCTTCCGGTAGTTATAGTGAACATGGCTTGTGTGGTTCCGCTATCACCTGACAATAAATGGATATCGCATATATTGTTGGCTTTAAGGTGTTGTAACTATTTGATTTAGGATGTTAAGAAAACATGTATAAAGATTCTTGATTAAAGACAAATGGCCAGAAAAACAAAATCAGAGAATACCAAACTGTCAATAAAATCAGAATCAGATATCGAAATCGATAAAACCAGTGGCATTTGTGACCAAGAGCTTCATTTGCTGTACATCAAAGGGTCAAGCCAGTCTCCTTGCCAAATCAACAAGGTTGCGCACACAGAGCCATCAGGTTTTGCCATGACATATTCCAGGGTTGTAGAGAGCGTAGGTGAGCGTAACTCCTATATATCGAGGATGGGGTTGTAGAGAGCGTAGGTGAGCGTAACTCCTGGATATCGAGGATGAGTCAGAATAGACCGACTTGATATTGTGGTGAACATGCATGTTTTTTAAGCTCGGTTGGTAAATCGGGATCTATCCTTTCTTTATTAATGTGGTTATATAATGTATACAGAGGATATTTATTGTGGTTTTATCATTTCCGTGAAAATAGGTAAACATCATGATAAGAAACGTTTTATATAAACAGGGAAATTAACACTAAGCAAAAAAATAATTTCATGGACGAAAGACGAAAATTTCCAGGCGTAAAGTAATCCATTGACAGATTCAACCAAACTTAAACAGGATGAAGATCAGCTGGTGAGTATATGCAATCGACCTCGTTCTCCATTGGATTGATGATATCATAAACTAAACAAAATAAAACGTTAATCCTTCAAATTCGGAAAGAAAATGATAATAAATAAAAAGTTCCGTTTTATATTTCTTTTTAATAAAAAACATGATTTTAAAAAAATGACTGTTTTCCATAAACTAATAAAACTTATTACTTTCGTATCAAAAAAGTCCAGCCGTGTTTCCATGGATATCTCGATGCTGATGATGACGACAAAGCAGGTGTTTCTGATGAAGTCGCCTTACGAATAATAATTAAATGTCACCGGCGAGAGTTATCTGGCCTACAGAACATGTGATTAGTATCTGTTTGTCGGCAACAGCTCAAATCTGGAACTGTAACTTACACCACATCAAACGTAACCAACCAGGTATGTAACATACCATCTTTTTTACACTTCTCTGTCTCAAATTTCCGAAGGACCATGTGACTTATTGCGTCGATGTATAAACGTATTAAGGTGCTGAAGACCAATAACGTTGAAGACCTTTGTAGGTTGGGTAAATTCCTACACCATGCCTCAAAAATACTTACTAGTGAGACTTAGTTCTCATAAGATTGAATTATATCTCGAGGCAAGTATTCATATTGCTGTGTTGTATACATGTTTCTGACCTCTGTACTTGCCGTTTTGAAATATTTCAAGCCATTGCGCAATTATGTAAAATTGATAAGCAGTAATGCTTAAGATAAATTTTAAAAAATAAATGAATTAAATTTAGCCGAAACAGGATGTCTATTTATTCTTTTCTATGTACAATCTCCATAGCGCCAGAAATTACTTCTCTATCAACGATGACACAAAAATAAAGCGCGTATATATCGTTTTGTTTCTTACTATGATATCTCGTTCAGAATAAAGGATTGGGCGATGTGTCTCTGTAATTGATCAAAAGTACCGTATTTCAAACCACCAAACACAACAACAACAAAAACACAGGTTGCCTTTGTTTCTAACACCTTGTTGATTTTTTGTAATTCAAGTTCTTACCTCGATCTTTACTTAAACTATGACCAACACAGGCAACTTACTACTAAGCTCTATAATAAACGTGACGATTTCGATTTTCCGATCTTGAACTTTCCCTTCTTGATAGTAACATCCCTGCTTCTCAATCCTTTGGTGTTTACATGTCGCAGTTGATTCGTTAATATAAGGCTTGCTCTGAATATCGAGAATTTTTGCGATATATGTCAACTGCTGACGAACAAACTTACGGCACAGGGATTCGAGATATACAGGTTGATGAAGACACTGGGAACGTTTTATGGTCACCATCTTGATCTCATCGAGAAATATTCTGTACTTTTGTGTGATATGAAGATGGACGTTTTTGAGTTTGCTTCTTAGTGTGCTTACTTGTTGTAATTGACAATGGTTCTCATTTTGAGAATTGATGCTTACTTGGATGTCACCAAGATTTACATGGCGGGTGTCGCCGATGAAGCAGAAGACGCTTACTCTTCCGCAACACCTGGTCATATTCTCTTGTGCTTTAACGGATTACGGTTTTGTTGACGATTTGGTATTCTCTGATTGATTTTTTTTTCAAATATTTTATTTTTGTGTCAAACAAATATTTTACATAAAATCACACTAAATAATTATACAATTTGTAATAAAATGTGTACACTATGCATCCAACCAGAATGGCTTATCAGACACGTAATTAGAAAATGCATATAAAGCAAAAATAATACATCACATAATTAAAACAAATACTTCTATATAAGAATTTGCTACTCTGTCAATTATTTAAGTGGTCTCTTAGAAACCCCTCCCATCCCCTCCCATGCCTTTCCCTCTCCTCCTCTCCCCTTCCCCTCCCATCCCCTCCCATACCTTCCCTTCCCCTCCTCTCCCTTCCTCTCCCTTCCCCTCCCATGCCTTCCTTTCCCCTCCCATACATTCCCCTCCCTTCCCCTCCCATCCCCAACCATACATTCCCTTCCCCTTCCATCCCTTCCCCTCCCTTCCTCCCCTCCAATCCCCTCCCATGCCTTCCTTTCCCCTCCCATCCCCTCCCATACATTCCCATCCCCTCCCCTCCCATCCCTTCCCCTCCCTTCCCTCCACTCCCACCCCCTCCCATGCCTTCCTTTCCCCTCCCATCCCCTCCCATACATTCCCATCCCCTCCCCTCCCATCCCTTCCCCTCCCCTCCCATCCCTTCCCCTCCCTTCCCTCCACTCCCATCCCCTCCCATGCCTTCCTTTCCCCTCCCATCCCCTCCCATACATTCCCATCCCATCCCCTCCCATACATTCCCATCCCCTCCCATACATTCCCATCCCATCCCCTCCCATACATTCCCATCCCCTCCCATACATTCCCATCCCCTCCCTTCCCCTTCCGTCTTTCTATCTAACTAATTACTCTTAGATACGTTTCTGTTGGTTTTTACAGTCCACGTCTAAGTATGAAATCAGATGAATTGATTCTTTATCAACTTTCCTCTTTCCTTAATCTACTTCTAGTCTTAACCATTCATACAATCCTGAGCTAATGCAATTAACTGTTTGAAGGAAAAACACGTTGACATTGATGAATTGAGCCAATCTGCATTCGTCCTTGGATCCGATGAAACAATTAAAATTAATAAAAATACACATATCAATACACAGCTTGTTGCGGTTTGAACCATAGACATACAGATATTGACAAAATCGCCTCGACATCACAAAATCAAATAAAACGTGTTCCCCGGGGGTCCAAACTAGGTCCCCTTTTATTATTAATTCTGGTTATAAATTTCGTTTTGAAATATGTTACATACGACAGCGTTAAAATATAAACAGATTTGCTTATCTATATGTTATCCCCGCTTTCAATTGCTGTTGTGAAGAGAGAAGCAAAAAAAATGAAGCTGCTCGTTTTTCTATGGATTTTTTCGTTTCTATGTCCATTTGTAGCTACTGTGATTCTGTAAAATGTATAGTAACATGTGATTGATATCGTATGATATATATTACACTGCATAGAATTTCACCCTAGTGTTATTTCTTGCAAAATGCAACTTCAATTGAAATTTTAAGCAATTTCTGGTTAATATTTTCTTTATGATGTCACTTGAACTATAGCGTCACAATGTTCTCTGCACACTGCTCATTTCGCTCTTCCATTTACACATTTATCAATTATGGACTTTTATCGAGACGATACGACGTTTTATAAATCTGATGGAGTGATATTAACCGAAGAGGCAGTTTGAGGTTCATGCCCCTGGGCCATATAACCACTCAGACAAAATTCTTTTTTTTTATTAAAAAGCAATAAGATGCAAATATCAAAACAACTATTGTCTACACAACCAAACAAAATAATCGGATCTAAGTTTAGACGCATGAAGTTAATATCGGCATGTGACCCCAGGGCTCCCTAACCCTGACAGCTCCTATTAAAAAAACAATATATGTATGTATTTATGCTTACAAGCAGTAAATATATACATATATTTATAAAATTGTTAGGGAATTAAAATATTTCTAAACTGAAAAAAAATTATCGTCACGTGTAAGAGTAACATAAAAACATGGCGTCGATATATGCGCTAAGCCAGTTGGAATCAAAGGAAACCAGCCGAGAACCTCGTTATCTCGAACTTGTATAACTTGAAGATCCCCGTTGAATTCGAAGTATTTTGTCGGTCCCGGCCAAGTTTAACACTAGTATTTAAACTCATATAACTTGAATATCTCCCCATAACCACGTCAATTTCGATATAACGAGATTCCATTGTATCTAATTTACCTTTAGTTTGTGACATACGTTGACAAAACAAATATCTCCGATGTTAGCGAGGATCGATACAAGTAGACAATATATCATCCTCACCGCTGTGGCCGGGTGACAATATATCATCCTCATCCCTGTGGTCGGGTGACAATAAATCACCCTCACCCCTATGGCCGGGTGACAGTATATCACCCTCACCCCTGTGGCCGGGTGACAGTATATCACCCTCACCCCTGTGGCCGGGTGACGATACATCATCCTCATCCTTCTGGCCGGGTGACAATACATCATCCTCAACCCTGTGGCCGGGTGACAATATATCACCCTCACCCCTGTGGCCGGGTGACAGTATATCACCTTCACCCCTGTGGCCGGTTGACAATATATCACCCTCACCCCTGTGGCCGGGTGACGATACATCATCCTCATCCTTGTGGCCGGGTGACAATACATCATCCTCACCCCTGTGGCCGGGTGACAATATATCATCCTCACCCCTGTGGCCGGGTGACGATACATCATCCTCATCCTTGTGGCCGGGTGACAATACATCACCCTCACCCCTGTGGCCGGGTGACAGTATATCACCCTCACCCCTGTGGCCGTGTGACGATATATCATCCTCATCCTTGTTGCCGGGTGACAATACATCATCTTCACCCCTGTGGCCGGGTGACAATATATCATCCTCATCCCTGTGGCCGGGTGACAGTATATCACCCTCACCCCTGTGGCCGGGTGACGATACATCATCCTCACCCCTGTGGCCGGGTGACAATATATCATCCTCACCCCTGTGGCCGGATGACAGTATATCATCCTCATTCCTGTGGCCGGGTTACAGTATATCAACCTCACCCCTGTGAGCGTGTGACAGTACATCACCCTCACCCCTGTGGCCGGGTGACAGTATATCACCCTCACCCCTGTGGCCGGGTGACGATACATCATCCTCATCCTTCTGGCCGGGTGACAATACATCATCCTCAACCCTGTGGCCGGGTGACAATATATCACCCTCACCCCTGTGGCCGGGTGACAGTATATCACCTTCACCCCTGTGGCCGGTTGACAATATATCACCCTCACCCCTGTGGCCGGGTGACGATACATCATCCTCATCCTTGTGGCCGGGTGACAATACATCATCCTCACCCCTGTGGCCGGGTGACAATATATCATCCTCACCCCTGTGGCCGGGTGACGATACATCATCCTCATCCTTGTGGCCGGGTGACAATACATCACCCTCACCCCTGTGGCCGGGTGACAGTATATCACCCTCACCCCTGTGGCCGTGTGACGATATATCATCCTCATCCTTGTTGCCGGGTGACAATACATCATCTTCACCCCTGTGGCCGGGTGACAATATATCATCCTCATCCCTGTGGCCGGGTGACAGTATATCACCCTCACCCCTGTGGCCGGGTGACGATACATCATCCTCACCCCTGTGGCCGGGTGACAATATATCATCCTCACCCCTGTGGCCGGATGACAGTATATCATCCTCATTCCTGTGGCCGGGTTACAGTATATCAACCTCACCCCTGTGAGCGTGTGACAGTACATCATCCTCACCCCTGTGGCCGGGTGACGATACATCATCCTCACCCCTGTGGCCGGGTGACAATATATCATCCTCACCCCTGTGGCCGGATGACAGTATATCACCCTCACCCCTGTGAGCGTGTGACAGTACATCATCTTCACCCCTGTGACCGGGTGACAGTATATCATCCTCACCCCTGTGGCCGGGTGACGATACATCATCCTCACCCCTGTGGCCGGGTGACAGTATATCATCCTCACCCCTGTGGCCGGGTGACAGTATATCATCCTCACCCCTGGGGCCGGGTGACAGTATATCATCCTCACCCCCGGGGCCGGGTGACAATATATCATCCTCACCCTTGTGGCCGGGTGACAGTATATCATCCTCACCCCTGGGGCCGGGTGACAGTATATCATCCTCATCCCTGGGGCCGGGTGACAATACATCATCCTCATCCTTGAGGCTGGTTGACAGTATATCATTCTCACCCCTGTGGCCGGGTGACAGTATATCATCCTCACCCCTGGGGCCGGGTGACAATACATCATCCTCACCCCTGTGGCCGGGTGACAGTATATCATCCTCAACCCTGGGGCCTGGTGACAATACATCATCCTCACCCCTGTGGCCAGGTGACAGTATATCATCCTCATTCCTGTGGCCGGGTGACAATACATCATCCTCACCCCTATGGCCGGGTGACAATAAATCATCCTCACCCCTGTGGCCGGGTGACAGTATATCACCCTCACCCCTGTGGCCGGGTGACGATACATCATCCTCATACTTGTGGCCGGGTGACAATACATCATTCTCATCCCTGTGGCCAGGTGACAATATATCATCCTCATCTCTGTGGTCGGGTGACAATATATCACCCTCACTTCTGTGGCCGGGTGACAATACATCATCCTCACCCCTGTGGCCGGGTGACAGTATATAACCCTCACCTCTGTGGCCGGATGACAGTATATCATCCTCACCCCTGTGGCCGGGTGACGATACATCATCCTCACCCCTGTGGCCGGGTGACAATAAATAATCCTCACCCCTGTGGCCGGGTGACAATAAATAATCCTCACCCCTGTGGCCGGGTGACGATATTTCACCCTCACCCCTGTGGCCGGGTGACGATACATCACCCTCACCCCTGTGGCCGGGTGACAATAAATCATCCTCACCCCTGTGGCCGGGTGACAGCATATCACCCTCACCCCTGTGGCCGGGTGACAGCATATCACCCTCACCCCTGTGGCCGGGTGACAGCATATCACCCTCACCCCTGTGTCCGGGTGACAGTATATCACCCTCAACCCTGTGGCCGGGTGACGATATATCATCCTAAACCCCTGTGACCGGGTGACAGTACATCATCCTCACCCCTGTGGCCGGGTGACGATACATCATCCTCATCACTGTGGCCGAGTGACGATAAATCATCCTCATCTCTGTGGCCGGGTGACGATACATCATCCTCACCCCAGTGGCCGGGTGACAATACATCATCCTCACCCCTGTGGCCGGGTGACAATGTATCAACCTCCCCCCTGTGACCGGATGACAGTATATCATCCTTACCACTGTGGCCGGGTGACAGTATATCATCCTTACCCCTGTGACCGGATGACAGTATATCATCCTCACCCTTTGGGCCCGTTGAGAGTATATCATCCTTACCCCTGTGACCGGATGACAGTATATCATCCTCACCCCTGTGGCCGGGTGACAATATATCATCCTCACCCCTGTGGCCGGGTGACGATACATCATCCCCAACCCTGTGGCCGGGTGACAGTACATCATCCTCACCCCTGTGGCAAGGTGACAGTATATCATCCTCACCCCTGTGGCCGGTTGACGATACATCATCCTCATCCCTGTGGCCGGGTGACAATATACCATTCTCACCCCTGTGACCGGGTGACAGTATATCATCCTCACCCCTGTGGCCGGGTGACAGTACATCATCCTCACCCCTGTGGCCGGGTGACAATACATCATCCTCACCCCTGTGACCGGGTGACGATACATCATCCTCATCCCTGTGGCCGGGTGACAATATACCATTCTCACCCCTGTGGCCGGGTGACAGTATATCATCCTCACCCCTGGGGCCGGGTGACAGTATACCATTCTCACCCCTGCTGCCGGGTGACAATATATCATCCTCACCCCTGTTGCCGAGTGACAATATATCATCCTCACCCCTGTGGCCGAGTGACGATACATCATCCTCACCCCTGTGGCCGGGTGACAGTATATTATCCTCACCCCTGTGGCCGGGTGACAGTATATCATCCTCACCCCTGGGGCCGGGTGACAGTATACCATTCTCACCCCTGCTGCCGGGTGACAATATATCATCCTCACCCCTGTTGCCGAGTGACAATAAATCATCCTCACCCCTGTGGCCGGGTGACAATACATCATCCTCACCCCTGTGGCCGAGTCACAGTATATCATCCCCACCGTTGTGGCCGGGTGAAAGTATATCATCCTCACCCCTGTGGCCGGGTGACAATATATCATCCTCGCCCCTGTGGCCGGATGACAGTATATCATCCTCACCCCTGTGGCCGGGTGACAGTATATTATCCTCACCCCTGTGGCCGAGTCACAGTATATCACCCTCACCCCTGTGGCCGGGTGACAATATATCATCCTCACCCCTGTGGCCGGGTGAAAGTATATCATCCTCACCCCTGTGGCCGGGTGACAATATATCATCCTCACCCCTGTGGCCGGGTGACAGTATATCATCCCCACCACTGTGGCCGGGTGACAATACATCATCCTCACCCCTGTGGCCGGGTGACAATACATCATCCTCACCCCTGTGGCCGGTTGACGATACATCATCCTCACCCCTGTGGCCGGTTGACGATACATCATCACCACCCCTGTGGCCGGATGACAATACATCATCACCACCCCTGTGGCCGGTTGACGATACATCATCCTAACCCCTGTGGCCGGGTGATAGTACATCATCTTCACCCCAGTGGCCGGGTGACAGTATATCATCATCACCCCTGTGGCCGAGTGACAGTATATCAACCTCACCCCTGTGGCCGGGTGACAATATATCATCCTCACCGCTGTGGCCGGGTGACAATATATCATCCTCACCCCTGTGGCCGCGTGACAGTATATCAACCTCACCCCTGTGGCGGGGTGACAGTATATCAACCTCACCCCTGTATCCGGGTGACAATATATCATCCTCAACCCTGTGGCCGGGTGACAGTATATCATCCTCACCCCTGTGGCCGGGTGACAGTATATCGTCACCACCCCTGTGGCCGGGTGACAGTACATCATCCTCACCCCTGTGACCGGGTGACAGTATATCGTCCTCATCCTTGTGGCCGGGTGACAGTACCCCATCCTCACCCCTTGGGCCGGGTGACGATACATCATCCTCACCCCTTGGGCCGAGTGACGATACACCATCCTCACCCCTGGGGCCGGTTGACGATACATCATCCTCACCCCTGTGGCCGGGTGACAATACATCATCCTCACCCCTGTGGCCGGGTGACAGTATATCATCCCCACCCCTGTGGCCGGGTGACAGTACATCATCCTCACCCCTGTGGCCGGGTGACAGTATATCATCCTCACTCCTGTGGCCGGGTGACAATACATCATCCTCACCCCTGTGGCCGGGTGACAGTATATCATCCTCACTCCTGTGGCCGGCGGACAGTATATCATCCCCACCGCTGTGGCCGGGTGACAGTTTATCATTCTCACCCCTGTGGCCGGCGGACAGTATATCATCCTCACCCCTGTGGCCGGCGGACAGTATATCAGCCTCACCCCTGTGGCCGGGTGACAATATATCATCCTCACCGCTGTGGCCAGATGACAGTATATCACCCTCACCCCTGTGGCCGGGTGACAGTATATCACCCTAACCCCTGTGGCCGGGTGACGATACATCATCCTCATCCTTGTGGCCGGGTGACAATACATCATCCTCACCCCTGTGGCCAGGTGACAGTATATCATCCTCACCCCTGTGGCCGAGTGACAATACATCATCCTCACCCCTGTGGCCGAGTGACAGTATATCATCCTCACCCCTGTGGCCGAGTGACAATACATCATCCTCACCCCTGTGGCCGAGTGACAATACATCATCCTCACCCCTGTGGCCGGGTGACAGCATATCATCCTCACCCTTGTGGCCGAGTGACAATACATCATCCTCACCCCTGTGGCCGGGTGACAATACATCATCCTCACCCCTGTGGCCGAGTGACAATACATCATCCTCACCCCTGTGGCCGAGTGACAATACATCATCCTCACCCCTGTGGCCGAGTGACAATACATCATCCTCACCCCTGTGGACGGCTGACAATACATCATCATCACCCCTGTGGCCGAGTGACAATACATCATCCTCACCCCTGTGGCCGGGTGACAGTATATCATCCTCACCCCTGTGGCAGGGTGACAATACATCATCCTCACCCCTGTGGCCGAGTGACAATACATCATCCTCACCCCTGTGGCCGAGTGACAAAACATCATCCTCACCCCTGTGGCCGAGTGACAATACATCATCCTCACCCCTGTGGCCGAGTGACAATACATCATCCTCACCCCTGTGGCCGGGTGACAGTACATCATCCTCACCCCTGTGGCCGAGTGACAATACATCATCCTCACCCCTGTGGCCGAGTGACAATACATCATCCTCACCCCTGTGGCCGGGTGACAATACATCATCCTCACCCCTATGGCCGGGTGACAATACATCATCCTCATCCCTGTGGCCGGGTGACAATACATCATCCTCACCCCTGTGGCCGAGTGACAATACATCATCCTCACCCCTGTGGCCGAGTGACAATACATCATCCTCACCCCTGTGGCCGGGTGACAATACATCATCCTCACCCCTGTGGCCGAGTGACAATATATCATCCTCACCCCTGTGGAAGAGTGACAGTACATCATCCCCATCCCCTGTGGCCGAGTGACAGTTCATCATCCCCCACCCCTGTGGCCGAGTGACAGTACATCATCCTCACCCCTGTGGCCGAGTGACAATACATCATCCTCACCCCTGTGGCCGGGTGACAGTACATCATCCTCACCCCTGTGGCCGAGTGACAATACATCATCCTCACCCCTGTGGCCGAGTGACAGTACATCATCCTCACCCCTGTGGCCGAGTGACAGTACATCATCCTCACCCCTGTGGCCGAGTGACAGTACATCATCCTCACCCCTGTGGCCGAGTGACAATACATCATCCTCACCCCTGTGGCCGAGTGACAGTACATCATCCTCACCCCTGTGGCCGAGTGACAATACATCATCCTCACCCCTGTGGCCGAGTGACAGTACATCATCCTCACCCCTGTGGCCGAGTGACAATACATCATCCTCACCCCTGTGGCCGAGTGACAATACATCATCCTCACCCCTGTGGCCGAGTGACAATACATCATCCTCACCCCTGTGGCCGAGTGACAATACATAATCCTCACCCCTGTGGCCGGGTGACAGTATATCATCCTCACCCCTGTGGTCGAGTGCCAATACATCATCCTCACCCCTGTGGCCGAGTGACAATACATCATCCTCACCCCTGTGGCCGGGTGACAATACACCATCCTCACCCCTGTGGCCGGGTGACAATACATCATCCTCACCCCTGTGGCCGGGTGACAATACATCATCCTCACCCCTGTGGCCGAGTGACAATACATCATCCTCACCCCTGTGGTCGGGTGACAATACATCATCCTCACCCCTGTGGCCGAGTGACAATACATCATCCTCACCCCTGTGGAAGAGTGACAGTACATCATCCCCCACCCCTGTGGCCGAGTGACAGTACATCATCCCCCACCCCTGTGGCCGAGTGACAGTACATCATCCTCACCCCTGTGGCCGGCTGACAGTATATCAACCTCACCCCTGTGGCCGGGTGACAATATATCATCCTCACCCCTGTGGCCGGGTGACAGTATATCATCCTCACCCCTGTGGCCGGGTGACAATATATCATCCTCACCCCAGTGGCCGAGTGACAATACATCACCCTCACCCCAGTGGCCGGTGACAGTACATCATCCTCACCCCTGTGGCCGGGTGACAGCATATCATCCTCACCCCTGTGGCCGGGTGACAGTACATCATCCTCACCCCTGTGGCCGGGTGACAGTACATCATCCTCACCCCTGTGGCCGGGTGACAGTACATCATCCTCACCCCTGTGGCCAGGTGACAGTACATCATCCTCACTCCTGTGGCCGGGTGACAGTATATCATCCTCACCCCTGTGGCCGGGTGACAGTATATCATCCTCACCCCTTGTTGCCGGGTGACAGTATATCATCCCCACCCCTGTGGCCGGGTGACAATACATCATCTTCACCCCTGTGGCCGGGTGACAATATATCATCCTCACCCCTGTGGCCGGGTGACAGTACATCATCCTCACCCCTGTGGCCGGGTGACAGTACATCATCCTCACCCCTGTGGCCGGGTGACAGTACATCATCCTCACCCCTGTGGCCGGGTGACAGTACATCATCCTCACCCCTGTGGCCGGGTGACAGTACATCATCTTCACCCCTGTGGCCGGGTGACAATATATCATCCTCACCCCTGTTGCCGGGTGACAGTATATCATCCTCACCCCTTGTGGCCGGGTGACAGTATATCATCCTCACCCCTGTGGCCGGGTGACAATACATAATCTTCACCCCTGTGGCCGGGTGACAATATATCATCCTCACCCCTGTGGCCGGGTGACAGTATATCATCCTCACCCCTGTGGCCGGGTGACAGTACATCACCCTCACCCCTGTGGCCGGGTGACAGTACATCATCCTCACCCCTGTGGCCGGGTGACAGTATATCATCCTCACCGCTGTGGCCAGATGACAGTATATCACCCTCACCCCTGTGGCCGGGTGACAGTATATCACCCTAACCCCTGTGGCCGGGTGACGATACATCATCCTCATCCTTGTGGCCGGGTGACAATACATCATCCTCACCCCTGTGGCCAGGTGACAGTATATCATCCTCACCCCTGTGGCCGAGTGACAATACATCATCCTCACCCCTGTGGCCGAGTGACAGTATATCATCCTCACCCCTGTGGCCGAGTGACAATACATCATCCTCACCCCTGTGGCCGAGTGACAATACATCATCCTCACCCCTGTGGCCGGGTGACAGTATATCATCCTCACCCTTGTGGCCGAGTGACAATACATCATCCTCACCCCTGTGGCCGGGTGACAATACATCATCCTCACCCCTGTGGCCGAGTGACAATACATCATCCTCACCCCTGTGGCCGAGTGACAATACATCATCCTCACCCCTGTGGCCGAGTGACAATACATCATCCTCACCCCTGTGGCCGGCTGACAATACATCATCATCACCCCTGTGGCCGAGTGACAATACATCATCCTCACCCCTGTGGCCGGGTGACAGTATATCATCCTCACCCCTGTGGCGGGGTGACAATACATCATCCTCACCCCTGTGACCGAGTGACAATACATCATCCTCACCCCTGTGGCCGAGTGACAATACATCATCCTCACCCCTGTGGCCGAGTGACAATACATCATCCTCACCCCTGTGGCCGAGTGACAATACATCATCCTCACCCCTGTGGCCGGGTGACAGTACATCATCCTCACCCCTGTGGCCGAGTGACAATACATCATCCTCACCCCTGTGGCCGAGTGACAATACATCATCCTCACCCCTGTGGCCGGGTGACAATACATCATCCTCACCCCTATGGCCGGGTGACAATACATCATCCTCATCCCTGTGGCCGGGTGACAATACATCATCCTCACCCCTGTGGCCGAGTGACAATACATCATCCTCACCCCTGTGGCCGAGTGACAATACATCATCCTCACCCCTGTGGCCGGGTGACAATACATCATCCTCACCCCTGTGGCCGAGTGACAATACATCATCCTCACCCCTGTGGAAGAGTGACAGTACATCATCCCCATCCCCTGTGGCCGAGTGACAGTTCATCATCCCCCACCCCTGTGGCCGAGTGACAGTACATCATCCTCGCCCCTGTGGCCGAGTGACAATACATCATCCTCACCCCTGTGGCCGGGTGACAGTACATCATCCTCACCCCTGTGGCCGAGTGACAATACATCATCCTCACCCCTGTGGCCGAGTGACAGTACATCATCCTCACCCCTGTGGCCGAGTGACAATACATCATCCTCACCCCTGTAGCCGGGTGACAGTATATCATCCTCACCCCTGTGGCCGGGTGACAGTATATCATCCTCACCCCTGTGGCCAGGTGACAGTATATCATCCTCACCCCTGTGGCCGAGTGACAGTACATCATCCTCACCCCTGTAGCCGGGTGACAGTATATCATCCTCACCCCTGTGGCCGGGTGACAGTATATCATCCTCACCCCTGTGGCCGGGTGACAGTATATCATCCTCACCCCTGTGGCCGAGTGACAATACATCATCCTCACCCCTGTGGCCGAGTGACAATACATCATCCTCATCCTTGTGGCCGGGTGACAATACATCATCCTCACCCCTGTGGCCAGGTGACAGTATATCATCCTCACCCCTGTGGCCGAGTGACAATACATCATCCTCACCCCTGTAGCCGGGTGACAGTATATCATCCTCACCCCTGTGGCCGAGTGACAGTATATCATCCTCACCCCTGTGGCCGGGTGACAGTATATCATCCTCACCCCTGTGGCCGAGTGACAGTACATCATCCTCACCCCTGTGGCCGAGTGACAATACATCATCCTCACCCCTGTGGCCGGGTGACAATACATCATCCTCACCCCTGTGGCCGAGTGACAATACATCATCCTCACCCCTGTGGCCGAGTGACAATACATAATCCTCACCCCTGTGGCCGGGTGACAGTATATCATCCTCACCCCTGTGGTCGAGTGACAATACATCATCCTCACCCCTGTGGCCGGGTGACAATACACCATCCTCACCCCTGTGGCCGGGTGACAATACATCATCCTCACCCCTGTGGCCGGGTGACAATACATCATCCTCACCCCTGTGGCCGAGTGACAATACATCATCCTCACCCCTGTGGTCGGGTGACAATACATCATCCTCACCCCTGTGGCCGAGTGACAATACATCATCCTCACCCCTGTGGAAGAGTGACAGTACATCATCCCCCACCCCTGTGGCCGAGTGACAGTACATCATCCCCCACCCCTGTGGCCGAGTGACAGTACATCATCCTCACCCCTGTGGCCGGGTGACAGTATATCAACCTCACCCCTGTGGCCGGGTGACAATATATCATCCTCACCCCTGTGGCCGGGTGACAGTATATCATCCTCACCCCTGTGGCCGGGTGACAATATATCATCCTCACCCCAGTGGCCGAGTGACAATACATCACCCTCACCCCAGTGGCCGGTGACAGTACATCATCCTCACCCCTGTGGCCGGGTGACAGCATATCATCCTCACCCCTGTGGCCGGGTGACAGTACATCATCCTCACCCCTGTGGCCGGGTGACAGTATATCATCCTCACCCCTGTGGCCGGGTGACAGTACATCATCTTCACCCCTGTGGCCGGGTGACAATATATCATCCTCACCCCTGTGGCCGGGTGACAGTATATCATCCTCACCCCTGTGGCCGGGTGACAATACATCATCTTCACCCCTGTGGCCGGGTGACAATATATCATCCTCACCCCTTGTTGCCGGGTGACAGTATATCATCCCCACCCCTGTGGCCGGGTGACAATACATCATCTTCACCCCTGTGGCCGGGTGACAATATATCATCCTCACCCCTGTGGCCGGGTGACAGTATATCATCCTCACCCCTGTGGCCGGGTGACAGTACATCATCCTCACCCCTGTGGCCGGGTGACAGTACATCATCCTCACCCCTGTGGCCGGGTGACAGTACATCATCTTCACCCCTGTGGCCGGGTGACAATATATCATCCTCACCCCTGTTGCCGGGTGACAGTATATCATCCCCACCCCTGTGGCCGGGTGACAATACATAATCTTCACCCCTGTGGCCGGGTGACAATATATCATCCTCACCCCTGTGGCCGGGTGACAGTATATCATCCTCACCCCTGTGGCCGGGTGACAATACATCATCCTCATCCCTGTGGCCGGGTGACAGTACATCATCCTCACCCCTGTGGCCGGGTGACAGTACATCATCCTCACCCCTGTGGCCGAGTGACAGTACATCATCCTCACCCCTGTGGCCGGGTGACAGTATATCATATCACCTTCACGAGTTCATTTTCCTAGCATAATAAATGGTATCTCAATAAGGATTGCCGAAAGTCATTTTAACATCAGACAGATATTTGCCAACTTACGTTTAACCCGATATTTTAACGAGTATATATCATAATCCAGTGCTATTAAACCAATCATTACCTAACTGTTTGAGAGATATGGGGATTTCTCAACACGAAAAAGAAATCGATTTCTTCAAACTTCAGATTTCGGGAAGTATCATTTCCCGCTAACTAGGGGGGGGGGGGGTTGTTGAAAGTAATTCTAGAATTTTACGGATTGGTGATTTTTTTTTTTTCAAATTCTATACCGATATGAGTTTTAGCTCAGCTTCCAACTTCCTAGGAGCGCGGTGGCCTGTTATATTGATCAGCCGTGTTCCGGAGTGAGGTCGACAAACAGGTCTGAAACATGTGTCATGCTACTGTCGTTATACCTCGTGTTAAGTATGACAAACTGAGAACCTAAAGATTGAGATTTCTTCTCGCGATCTTACAGCCAAATTATTTAACAAATATTCGTAATTTGCTAGTTTGGAGTTCGTAAGTCTGGCGAGATTCGAATTTGCTGCAATTTTTTAAGCTGGTAAGAGAATTTCTTAGCGTGAATATATTCGACTCTGGTTTTAATCACATTGATTGTGTGAAATGAAAATCTAAAAAGAGGCTTTTAACGTTGTGTCTATAAATTAAGTTTCCGACATATTTATTTATGTTTTAATCTTTTCTTTTTCAAGATAAATTCAGGAATTGGGTGTTACATAGTTCAATTATTATTTAATATTTAATTTCACATTTCAGAAAAAAAAAGTTAAATAACACATTTTAGTATAACTCACCTTGATCAATATTCATAAATCGTTATCGTGCTCAATTATATAATCTGTGCTCAAATATATAATCTGTACTCAAGTATATAATCTGTGTTCGAGCCGAATTTCTTGTTACCATTATTAGTAAACAAAAAATGTCCTTTTTTTTTGGAAAAACTTCTTTTCAATATAAACAATGAATTTTTTATCATTTGACAAGATTTAAGCGAACTACCAAAGGAACCTGGTTTGGACACAGAATCTTTGCTCTGAAAATGGGAACGGTTTCATGAATACGGACCTAGAGCTTTTTCAAATAAAAAAAAAATCATACGTTTGTTATATTTCAAATTGGGGTGGGGGGGAAAGCTATAACATAAAAGTGTGCCCTTCATAAGATTTAATAATGAATTCTGGAGATACTCTAAAAGTACTTAATTTAGCGGAATCAAATTTAAGCGCATTGTCAGTTTCTGCCACATATAAGCGAAATGATAAAATCGCGAATCCGTGGTGATAACTATAAGCGTATATTTTAGCGCAATATTACATGTATTAGCACGAAAAGAACTAAAATAAGATTACCGACAAAATATGTACTTTCACGGTAGATCGATTATTTTAAAGAGCTTACAATTAAACTTGAGTTGCAATTCTCATCAACACGTTTTCATCAAAATCAGAAAAGGAGTTAGCTGTAACGTAGCAAATATCGTCTAGACCACTACTGCAATAAAACTCGTCCATCAGACAAAAACAGAATTACGACTCCGAGATTTCTCTAGTGCTCTCGTAAATTGGTGATTTCCGAGCAGCTTTCTGTGGAAAATTCTATAGGGAAATAAGTAGCAGGTGATTGGCTCATCTGGGAGTATGCATAATAAACTATTGCCATACCGCGCGTGCACTTGTCACGTGATTGGTCATGCGTAATGAACTTTATCCCCGAAAGCTTTCAAGACGGGAATGTCATTTGAAAGGTCTGAATCTGTGCTAATAAGCCTTCTATGGTGTTAAATAAGCAAATGTGTTTCCAGCTTTCCTATTTTGTGTGCTAATCTGATTGTTCGTTAATGCCTTTCGCGCATGCGTCGTTACAGTTGATTGATCGTTATTTATTAACAAAATGAATAAATACCCCTAACGAACGTATACTTCATTTGAAATAGTCGTTACAGGTATTTGTGGAAACTAGGCTAATATAGGTTAAGACAACCTCGATAACCAGGGATTACGCTCACATACAAAGCGTACGTATTGTTTAGGTAAATAAAGAAATAAATGACAAGGATTTATTTGCATTGCTAGTTTTCCCTTTTGATTTTAATCTCTATATTTTCCAATCAAGCAATTTATCAGTTTAACTTTCAGCTCTGCTTAAATATTTTATATCTTTGAATTTCAACAGTTTCAGAACGCGGACTTTAAACTGTTTTGTGGCACTAAGAGGGTAACAACGCTTGTCTTAAATGTTTATTTTACAGGTTATATGTTTATTACATTTGATAATTTAAAGGAAATATATCTCGCTCATTTTGAAATGTTTGTGTCATTGACAAAAGTATCATAGACTCAAAAAAAAATTCGGAAATGGACTACACACACATGACCCATGACTGGTGCCACGTGTAGAACAGTATATGTATACCATACTCAAGATCACCCGATTTAATCTCTGGGTTTACATTAAAGGTGTCCTGTCATCATGTTTTCAGTTGTTTCATATACAGGTGACTTTGATAAAACCACGAGTATATTAACGCTATTATCTCAGAATCAGCATAATGTTTAATTGGATGTAAAAGAATGCCGAAATTCTATGTAGCGCTCGCAACGATGTAGGGCCTGGTGGGAATATTGCTGCTCGCTTGACAACCTTTGCTGTTTACTTTCGTGAGTGTGCTCCTGTTCAAATCCCCACAGGTTAACCTCACCTGAAGATGTGAGAGGAGTGTCACGTGGGTTTCTGACGATGGTACACACCTGGAAAGTAGCAACTTCCGAAGACAAGTTTTGGTGTTTTACTCTGGATGAACATTTGCATGAATTGGAAAGAACTTTCCGAGCTGGGACCACAGAATTCCATTTCGAATTTTTAGATCAAAATTTCAGAACGTAACATCTAAACTAATGATTTTACCTCTACTTTTCGGGCCACTCATTAATCTCAAAAACCGCCCGTGGAATAGTTGCATTCCTGTCCTCCAAGGTACGTTAACATCTGCACTGTATCAAACGGTTGTTGTGAACTTATCTAAACTCTACCACCGAACTACATCTAGGAATAACAGATGAGCGAAATTTTTGATTGGTATGTTTATATTTTTTCTCTCGTGGTTATAACTAAGGTATTCGTCCAGTTTATCAGACTCTTTGACTGTCTCTATGACAACCGGAAGTTACGCAACGAGCATGGTAAAGACACATCCTTCACATTCCGTGTTCAGATAGACACGTCCGGTTCGGACGCAACGTAAAGTTGTTCAAATTCAGCATGAAGGTTTTTTTTTTAATTTATTGTGGAATTGTGCTCGTTCAGTGTAACGTATTTCGGGATAACTTGCACTTTGACTTTGGTACTTTGGTACTTTGGTATGTTCTTGAAAGGGCTACCTTGCTATGAAATGTATAACACTTTTAAGCAAAATTAGGCAATGGTTTAATTCTTTAAGCATATACACCCTGTAACCAAAATAATAACAATAATTTCCAGTACATTTTAATGTTTATCATTATCAATACCCAGCACACCAAGAAAGCAATATCCAGTACACAGCCGATTTTTTTCAGTACGCAGCCGATTTTTTCAGTACACAGACGATTTTTTTCAGTACACAGCTGGTTTTTTTCAGTACACAGCCGATTTTTTTCTTGTACAAATACAAAGTAGTGGCTAATTATCTGACAGTGAACCTTCGGGAGATGTTGATACGTGTACGTTCATCAACACATAATCCGTAGATAAATGAGAACAGCATCAGGTATTTTTCAAATCAGAAGCCTAATTTCAGTTTTGAGGTTAATATGTACATGTGCAGGCGTGATATTTTGTCCAAATGATAAGTATGGGGGACCTTGACGGTAGGTATGGGCACCTAAATTCATTCAGATATCATTCTTAAAGGGTGTACACGCGTGGGTCGCAATAATATGGCAGTTATTCTAATTGTATTATAGTATATATCCCTTGTTTCGGACAGTCTTATGGAAGGGGTGGGGATGTATCAAAAGACTAAAACACTAGCTTCATCTATGATACACCAGAGGGGTATAGGTTGTCATTAAAATGGACGGAAAGAATTGTGACAAAACTACAAAGTACGAAAAGTGTCTATATTGTCACTATTTTGAACTCGTCAAGAACACATATTGCTGACAAGAATAGTCTTATTCTCTTGTTCCTGAATACCTGTGATTTAGAAGGAGTATATTTTTACAACAACACAACAAAACTATAAACTTTTTTTTTAATCATCATTTCTTTATTTAAATAACTTGCATATAAATTACAAAATATATCACAATTATATCTTACAGATATGCTGTACATATGTATGTTAAATACGTTATGAAATGTATTATGTTTGGTTTCAAACAGCATCCACTTCATTGGAGTTCTGTTACTTTCGAACAAATCAAAATTTAAATTTTACTCTCAATAGTAAGACCCTGATATATAAGAACACGTTTTATGTAAAAATTTTAAAAGTGCTGATAAATAAAGGTTTTAATTAAAGCAATTATGATTCAATATCATGATATCAACACAAATTAGCATAACATGTATTTTGATCCATTCAGTCAGAGGATAACTATTTGAGGATTTTTTTCAGACGTGTTTCAATAATGTAGCATGTGACACAGCTTCTAGGAAACTAATTCACAGACTTTTATTTTGCTGTTGCTGATTTTGTTTTTCAATCAGATGATCTTATCATATTAAACATACTATTTCATCGTCTAATTTTATTCACCACAGAACTACAAATATGCTATGATGAACTTGCCATCATGATGAAATACCATTTGCATTGCAGATGAGATATTATCGCTTTATAAAAAGCTCCCGCTATCTGATAACGCTTTTAAAGAGAAACTTGTCCTATTTTCTGTTTTCGATGTACGAACATTTCGTGTCATCGATAAATATCCCTCCATTAGGTATGCTATATTTCCGGTCGTTCTTCTAATGAGGTAATGCGTCTTCCGGTTGCGGAAGCGAGCGAGTCTGCTCGACGGACGTACAAGCACTTCCGGTTAATTGAGTTCACTTGTCTCGTGAAATTGATAAGAATTAGAGACAAAATAACGTAATCATCCAGTTGAATGTCAATCAAGCTAGAAAACACAATCACTCACAAATCGCGATGACGTCAGACACTATTTTGGCATCTGATGGCCTAGGTCTTTTTTTATTTGCAACACAGACAGACAGAACGCGATCAACGCTATTTAGTACAGCTTTGTGTGTCCTAGTCATTAGAAGTTCCCTGTGCGCATGTGTGCGCAAGGATTGAGAAACACCTGTATAGTCTTAAGAGATCAATTTCCCAGACAAATCAATAAGAACTTTCAGCCACCTCTCTCCCTCCGACGCGTCCGCTCATTTAAATCGATGAATGATAAACACCAATACAGCCATATGATACGGTAATTGTCGTTCCTTATATGTCCGAATTCAACACGTGGCGTGTGGAACCTTTCTAATCCGCACATTTTGATTTTTTGATAAGTGTAGCCAAGATAATACGCTCCTTCCTAATTCGGGCATTTTGGCTTTCTGATTAATATATTCAAGATTATATGCTTTCAAAAAGAATCATCTTGTATCAAGGATAATGAAATAACGAACAACTGAACTCTCTGGTGTTATTTCAAAACCAGAAATCAATATATCAATGTTGTTTCTGATAACACACATTGTTTGTTGGTCGTTGAAATGAATATATCAATGTTGTTTTTGATAACACACATTGTTTGTTGGTCGATGAAATGAATATATCAATGTTGTTTTTGATAACACACATTGTTTGTTGGTCGATGACGGCAAATTTTATGTAATATCACAGAGAACAGGTGCAAAGTTAGGTTTAAAATTTCTATGATTGAGTCACTCCTGAAATCAACAACAAATGAACACAAGGTACCCTGTAAATTCAAACAAACGTCACTTCCGTTTAGTATTGAAATGTCTTATATCACTTCCGGTATTGCTCACGGTGCGTTTTGGCAACCATAGATTAAACGACTATGTTTGCGACTATGGTGTACTTTCAAATATCAATTATGCAAATGAGGTATGATATTATGACGTTTTCGTTGAACGTGATGACGTGCACGAGAAAAGGTTCAGAATAGAGTCTTTGATTCTACTTATACGTTTCTTCTGTTTTTTGTTCGGAACCCCTTTGTCCTTACTGTTCACCTCAACGAACGATTGCTGTCCAAAACTATCGTCCTCGATTTCTATAATTTCGTCGATGTCACCGGCTAACGTCTTTTCGTAGTGGTTGTTGTTGACCGCGCTTCCTTCAGGAATGTCTGAGGGGGGCACTGAAACAGTAATATAAACACGTGTGACAGGTTTTTTTTTTAGAGATATCGAAATTGGAAAAATTCTTTAAGATATTGTGAATAAAGTATCGCATACATGTTAATCGTAATCACACTTTTCATTATCCTGGAAAAATTCAAAAATACAAAACAAGCATTTCTATTGGAACCTTCCAATCTTCAAATAGGGAATTAGAAAACGTCTTACAAATGTTTGTTTGTATGCTAGCAGACGCTGCTCTGTCAAAGCGTCTTAAAATTGTAATACAATAGCTTTCTTTAAATATAGATACACCAAAACGAGATTCTAGATCAATCATAGATATGTAGTACCCACTAAATATAGTTTTGACTCTTAATACCGCCGCCCGGAATAGCTTGATCCGACATTTTCAAATACGATTTAGGATTATTTAGTTATTCAGCAATAAACACTTACCTTCTACAACAAATTCTGGGAGTTTTTCTTCTTCCCGGTTTTCTTGATTCATTGCCTAAAAATCAAAGAAAATGATATGTTATCTCTAATATTGTAATAGGGCTAAACCAATACATCTATACGGTCGTTTTTTAAATCCTTGCACTTCTTATTTTGGAAATAAACTATTTTTAAGCTTACATTTACTTATCTGTAAAGTATAAATTTCTATGTAACGTAAGAAAAATCAGTAAGTAAAATACACAAAATGGATTTCAAAACACCAATAAACCTAAAATTATGATAAATAATTACATACATTCTGAGATTCTTTTGATGGGCTGTCGTCTGTATAGCAACTTCCGGGGAGAGTCGCCTCCTCTTGAATGCTGGTCTCCGCCGTTGCTAGGGGCGCCATCTCCGCGTCATCAGTGGTGGTAACCTTATCGTGCGCCTCTCTGATGATATCCTGGATGTAAGCACTAATGTTCTGCCGGCTACCATCAGTGTGTACCAAAGATAGATTGGGGATTTCTACAAGGCCAAAGAATGAAAATAAGAAGAAGAAAAATATGAATATTCCAAAACAACTCTAGAACCTGTTAGATAGTATCAGTATTTATTTTTTGGCGGTATTTTTTCGAACAATTTATTTATTTTACAACAATTATGAAACAAGTTATCCAATCGCTCTTATTGGCCCGAATTTTAGCGCGAGAGGAGTCTTAATGTGGGAGGAAACCGGAATACTCGGAGAAAACCAACGTGGCCGGGCAGGTGACCCCGTACCTTTTCACGTCCTGTCGCGGAATTGAACCCCGGTCGCCTTGCTGAAGGCAACTGTGATATCCATTGCACAACCCGACCACCAATGTAAGATTCATGTCTTTAAAAGGGAGGAAGGTGAATGTGTGTTTCAGTTGAAAAGAGGACCATCACTTTTTCACAGGGACTGGTCACACATGTATGTTGTGTATACTATTATAATGATCGTATTATATAGAAGTATACACAACATATTTGTGTGACCAGCCCCTGTGCACTAAGGCATATTCTGACGTATCAGTAATGTATAATAGATCAGCAAATATTCGCTACCTGCACCTATTGAAATGTCCATCTCCGTCACTTCTTTGGGAACAGTCTGCTCGTTTTTGACGTCTTCGTCGCAACCCGGCATCGGCTGTCCATTTAGCTGACATACAGGAATAGGCATAGGTGCTACACTTGTCTGTGAATGAACGATTGGATGAATGATTCAATGAAAGAATGACCAAATGAATAAGCGCTTCATTTGAATGCATGAATAAAAAAACGATACCGAACAAATGAATATCGATGCGCTGAATGAATAAGTGGCTTGTATGTGAATGGAATTAATGAATTATGCGGTTTGTATATGAATGAATGAATGAATGAATGTGGTACTTGAATGAATGAATGAATGAATGAATGAAATTTACGAGAATGAATGATTGAATGAATGAATAATGTGTTACATGAATGAACTAATAAATGAATGAAAGCGAAAACAATAACGAATGAATGAATGAAGTTAACAAGAATGAATGAATGAAAGAGAATGAACGAATGAATGAATGAAATTGCGAGAATAATTGAATGAAAGACAACAAATAAATGAATGAATGATGAAAGCGAATGAATGAATGAATGAAGAATGAATGAATGAATGAATGAATGAATGAATGAATTTTTCCTGACACGGTAGATGAATAAGCTTGGCCGTAAACAAAAGACTAATTAATACCTGCGGTAAACATTGATTTTACGATTTGTGTCGATTGCTATCTGAAGTTCAATATCATGTTATGAAAATAAAACAAGCAAAATGTAAAACGAATGGAATGATTAATTCATTATGTCAGCAATTATCTCATAATAATTTCAAACATTTTACTTTAATTAGTATTACGTGTCAGTCAGGTGTAAACAATTACGGAAATGGAATAAACATATTTTTTCACGTATATATCAAGGTCACGTTCAGAAACAACATTTTACATACCATTGTTTCTGCCGGTGTTGTGTTTTGTTCCGAAAGTGGGTTCTCCTCGCTTGTATAATCGTCACCTAATCCCTCCAAAGCCTCGTCAAGAAAGTTTAGTAGATCTTGTTCTTGTTTAATTATCTCCACGGAACTTTGAATAATTTGGGCAACAAATAAGGCAACGTTGTGGGCTTGGTCGTCTGCTAGAACTGTGGGCATGCCTGTTGCTCTGGAGGAGTCTGTCAAACACGAGAAAGTAGCCAAGTTTTATGGTGTTCGACTTATCGCTTGATTGGAATCGATAATTACAAGATAGAGTAAAACTGTGAATAATGAGAGAGATAAACTTGAGGGGACATTTTAATTACCTGTCATAAACACTGTACGCCTCAATACGTCACCTCATACCGGTGTCGCTAGGACAATACCACGTCCGCCATCTTGGATTTTCATTTATCGATCTCGGGGGCTAATGTAATTAAATATGAAATGTCTGCTCAGATATAGAATGGCTAATTATGGAACTAAAAATTCGCTTCAAGCGAAATTGATTTCAACCTCATGTAAGAATTAAGGTTAACCAATTATTAGGGTGCACAATGTAAATGTGTGTGTAAAGTAATTATGTGTGTTTATAGATAAACATAGGTTGTTCTCGCCTATTAATGTGGGTTTAATGATTGACAGGTGACGTAGGAAATATGTTTCCAATGTACACAAACACGAATGAAAGTGAATTGATTGATAGATATTGGCAAATCCATGCTTTTACGTGTCAGTTTCACTACACCCATTGCAGGGACATGGTTATGTTATATTTCAACCCTCAATGTGTTCGCTGAGAGCGAGATCATGCCATTTTACAGTGATATACATGTTTACATTCACATTGCATGGGTTTACGTTGTGTTCCAGCCAAAAAGATAAGTATACGTTAATATTAAAATACTTACAATTACATTTCATCAATATGTTAACACAGTATGGAAGATATACATTAAAGAGTCGTCATATTTTTCTGAATTAAAATAATATTGCACAGTTATTTTACTTTCTTGTTTTAATTCTCTATAAGAAATACAAATTTCATTTTCCTTAATTCCTTAATATATATATTATTTTTAAAAGCGCCACGAGATACAATAATGTCCGCATATAATATACTTCTAAGAAAGAACGACAGTTGATAACAACAGTTATTATACACAATATACATTAGGATTAATATTTGTTGTTTTTCTCTATTTTTATTACTTGAAACCGTGTTACTGCTTATCCAAACAGCAACAATACAATTTCAAACTAGATATTTGATTTTGTTAGCAAAAAAAACGTATGTCTCCCCTTTAATGGTTCAAACCTTACAGCACAGACAAGCTATCCTGAAAATACAGCACAGTTTCATTCTGACGAAACTCAAATCTGTGCAATAGATTCGCATCTATTTCAGGGATGCAGATTAGCAGGGGCCCAGTATACGTAACCAATAATCCTTAAACAATGACTAGGCCCCTATAGATTTTCGGAAGTTTTGTCATTTAATACGACTGCAACTTCTTTTCTGAAATGAGCTGGGACCATATACACAAAACAGTATTTCCGTCCCTGTATGTGTCCCAATCATTAGAATTGTCTCCTGCTAATGTTATAAAATTGTATATATGAACAAGTACTCTTTAATGAGGACTGCTACAGTAGTATTCAGTAAACTGACCACGTAGTCGGGGAGTTTTCAATGCCATCACATTGCATAAAAAGTTTAACCCAAACTAGAACGGTGACATGCCAGGAAAGACATCACTATATATTGATATCTGACCGTAGATAGTAAAGATGTGAAACTGACACCTTTGTTTAAGATACCGATCAACTTTGCTTCACGATGTCAAAACAAAATGTTTAGTAGTCAAGAAATGTAAAATATAATCTTGACCTTTGATCAAATGACCTCGAGGTTTTGTCAGTTGATAATTATTTGAATCTGGTAAACCTTGCTATAAAAGCTATAAATGTAAACTTAACGTTTGATCCTAGGTTTGGTAAATCTTTGTTACATGTGACACACTGAGGGACCATTGGCATCACCTTGGTGTATACCTTTGAATTTTTGAAACAATCAGACATTTTTAACCTCTGACCTTTGGATGAAGGTCACGACGAAAGTGCATCGACATCGTTTAGGGGTGATGCAGATATAGTGTAATTCTATCTGTATTGTTTTAACGCTTCAAAAGCTATTATTGTCTTTATTTCCTCCAAGACGAGGAGCATGACAGAATAAATTGATCTACATCCACACCTGTATATGTAATTATAGTGAACCAACAAGCAGATTACATCAATCAAAAAGTTCGGAGGTTCGACCAAAGATGCCAATGCACGGTTGGGAATCGTAACGTGCGGAGTTATCATTCCTATCTATATGTATATTGTCCAATCTATATATATGGTCTAGTAAGTAATATCGACGGTATGATCCACTGTATGTACTGGATCCTAACAAACAAATGTTCGTTGGATGCGTATTACTTGAAATAGATATATGATCGTGGAAGTAATAGCGACAGTACGGACAAATAAATTGTCAAATTTTCAAAACTATCCGCCCCTTTATCAAGACACATAAAATACAGGTTAAACCACATAAACAGAATATTTTTTTTTATATTTATTTTATTTTTCAGAGTTTTTCTTTTTTTTTCAATACAGTATAATCTTAATTACATACATACAAAGTTCATCCAAAGTTTATACCAGAACAGGTTATTTCATAATAATTAACATTGCCAATACTGCAGTACATACCACAAACAACATTACTGGATAAACCGATAAAGTATATGCATACTTGCTTTGCACTTATTTAAGAATTAACTTTCTATTTTGTTTAGGTTATCGATAACCTAAACATAAACAGAATATACATAAATTCAAGGATGTGATCAAATTGTATTTTGTTATTGTGCACTGTATCACTATAGCTTACTAAATACATGTAACTATGATTTGATGGCTGGTTAAGTCTGAGGTTGTCAGATTAAGGCAGATAATTAATCAGGCCTACTACTTCGGTAAGCTGGTGTTTACAGTTCCATCTGTCTAAATCTTAACCAAGCTGACTTTTCATTGCCACGAAAAAGACATTTTAAAGGTTTATTTCAAATTTTACCGCCAGCCAAAATATTACGAATACATTTCAACAACGAACTCTATCGCACAGGCATGTTCACACCACAATAGGGTCGTTTGTTGATAATTATATATAGACGGTGTCAAAAACGTGTCAAAAGCCGGATTGGAGTGATCAATGTGTAAAACATACAGAATTAGTTTTCATACTAAACAATGTATTAAGGTTGTACTGTAAACACGCTTGTTCAAGATTCGTCTCTTTTTCCCATATTAAATACAAAATGTAATAACGACCATAAAGCGATTTACTGGGTATACGTAGTGTTTAGACTACGATTACTATAAGCGGGTCAGTTTTAAAATGTCGGGATATATACCTGGTAATATTCAGAACTGAACTTGGTCCGGATTAAACGATTGCCTTGTCTATTATTAAATCGTATAAATCCGGACATTTTTTTTAGTTTCGATTGAAAATTTACGGAGTAACGATCTTTTTTTCCGAAATTACGGAAACAGCAAAATCGTATAGCTAGACTTTCCTGTCGGAATATCATTATCTGGCTAACGAGTTTCTATATTATAAAACACACAATAATTTTTAAAAGCTATTTGTTTTTAAGTGAAGTTAGATTTTCTGCGCAAAATGTCATTTTTTGGGGTGGGGGTAATAAGACCCATTTTCGATTTAAAAAAAACAACCCTCTATGGTCATTTCTTAAAATACCCCGCTCCTACTTCCAAGGAGTAAAATGACTCCAAGATTACCGTTCAAAACATCCGGATTTCTAACCATTATACATTACAATGAGAGTTAACATTTAAGTCACGCCAGCTTGCATAACTTCTATGAAGTGACCCCTGACCGACCATCTCTATGAAGTGACCCCTGACCGACCACCTCTATGAAGTGACCACTGACAGACCACCTCTATGAAGTGACCCCTGACCGACCACCTTTTTATCTATGAAGTGACCACGGACAGACCACCTCTATGAAGTGACCACTGACAGACCACCTCTATAAAGTGACCACTAACAGACCACCTCTATGAAGTGACCCCTGACCGACCACCTTTTTATCTATGAAGTGACCACGGACAGACCACCTCTATAAAGTGACACTGACAGACCATCTCTATAAAGTGACCACTGACAGACCATCTCTATAAAGAGACCACTGACAGACCACCTCTGTAAAGTGACCACGGACAGACCACCTCTATAAAGTGACCACTGACAGACCACCTCTATAAAGAGACCACTGACAGACCACCTCTGTAAAGTGACCACTGACAGAAAATCTCTATGAAGAGAAGGAGGTAACCAACATCGATTATTTTCCCTGACAAACTTTAGAAGCGAAACGAGTTTTTTTTCTTTTTGTTAAAAGTTACACTTTTTAGAAATTTGTATTTCTAAAATCAAAATGCAAATGTACAAAAGTAATCTTCCGCAATAATATGCACGTTTCCGTTTTCAACAGTGACTCAACAGAATATGTTATATTGTTGTTGTTCGCTGGTTCATCGTTAAACGTATTGACGTACAGTTTATATGCGACAGATATTTAAATCAACAGTACGTTTCATAGTCAGGTAAGATACGTAATATTCTTAATTACTTGTCCGTCCAGGCTTTGTATAATTACTGATATTGTATACAATGATTGTTTTGTATGGTATATAGACGTATGTCAATTTTATACCTGCGTTTATATAACTACAGAGAACGTGTGTAGGTTAATTTCTAGTATTACGTGTGGCATTAATTATGAGTGATGACTCATCGGCTAATTGTAGTATTACTTATCAAACACGAATACATTTTGTCATTGATGCAGCCTAGTATCACAGGGACCTGAGAATTTGTTACAGCTAGTTTTCGACCTAAACTGTATAATTTTACAATTGGTGGGGTGGGGGGGGGGGGGTAAATCCATTTTCGATAAAAATGTCCCCTGACTGGTAAGAAATGATCACTACACCAAAATTAGCTGTGACAAATTCTCAGGTCCCTGTGCCTAGTATGTCGTGCTGAAACTAGCTACACGCACTTTGTAATTCACAATTCGAAACTGACAAAACGTGAATCTATATGTCGTGTAGTGACAGCTGATTCTAATCCAGTGAATCTGTAAATACCCGACACTGCAACCACATTGCATATTAACAAATATGCCAGAATCCTTGTACCCGCTGATCTTTAACAAACTCAAAATAATTTGATTTAGGGATAACCGGGTCGGTTCTAGAGTTTAGAAGCAATGCGCTAGCGTGAACGCGTCATAAGATCCCCTTATTACTGTGTCTGCTGTCCGTCCGGATAATTTTCAAAATAAACATTTGCTTTCTTCTGCATTGAAATTCCAATAGGATATTCCGGGAAGTAACAACTTGGGATCCGAAGTAGTTTGAATAGCTACTCAAAGAGCTAACACAAGCATCTTGGACGTAGATTAAAGGTTGCCAATATTCATATACTCAATCTGTCTAAAGATCTTTAAAATGCACTAATTTCAGTTGCTCCTAGATATCATACAATTATGTTTACCCCCGTTAAGAAAGTTTATAAGAAAAATAAAATACTGTTATTCTCTCACCTGTGAGAGTATCAAGAATGCAGCTTACCTGGGGATGTTGTTCTACCTTTTGATGCCATTCAGGTGTTTTTCGCTCACACTATCCCCGTGAACTCCGAACGACACTTGTCACATATGGTACTTCCGTGTCCATAGGCCTGCTTCCGGCGTGAAGCATTGATAGATTGCAAGGTAACACCAATTATCTGTTGTAAAATGTGTCAAACTGTCTCCCACAATAAAGCGTGTCATTAGAATCGTTACACTGTCTTATATCCGAATGTTCAAAGGCCGTATATGCTACGACACTCATAAGTAATGATAGCCTGCATGTACTGTATGTAAATTAACATTAGGCGGTCGAGATGGTGTGTGTAAGGTACATATATCTGTTCCTCCGGGCGATACTTTAGCAAATAGATTTGTTCGAATTCGCCGTGTGGTAAACTTCGTTTAGCGATAAACATCCGATATATACAAGATGTAGATGTGTATTCAACTAAACAAGGCTAATTGAAGGCTCTTTGCAGTACCTTATGGTATTTATCCGTCCTTACGAATACTTAACGGTTCAGCAAGGCTGCCCAATTTATCCTCGTTTATTTGTTAAAGTATGTACATGTATACAACACGTTCCAATATTTCGGACCAGACTGGGATCGGATCGGTCATGTGTGACTAATATGGGCTTAAGTGGTAGTAAATATCTGGAACATATACAACTATACTTTCTCCTTATAAACATTCAAAATTAGTTCAAAAATTTTGACATACGGAGTATCCGGAACAAGTTTCAATTTATTTCGAATATAATGCATATGAATACCTCTGTATTTTATAACAAAATACACTGTTTACTGTCCAGCGAATGTAGATAGATTAATTAAAGCTAAGTGTAAGAAGGGTACGTTATGTGTACGTATATGTATACTCAATTGTAGACGTACTCTACCGTACAGAGGGCACCTGGTGTGAAAACACGATATTTAGCAAACATTTAAACGACCTCAGCGATAAATAATCCTTTGCCATGTCAAATCCAATGCTTTTGAGATCTATGTATTTGTATTGTGTATATATGAAAAACATTTACTCGAAACCCATTGAGAATTCCCAATCTTTGTACAAGAAAGCGTAGCCCTATTGCATACCCAAGTCTATGACGTATATATATATCATAACTTACTTTTAAATATCTATATATCACATCAAAGCTGACATAGACTAATTCGAAATCAAAGAATATTTGCTTATCATTAAAAAAGAGTCACTACCTGTATATAAAACTAAACACATCAATACTTCAAAGGCTACCATGCTAGAAGACTTATTAGGAGGAAGAGGGACGGAGGGAGGGAGAGAAAGAGGGAGGAGAAACACATACGACTATAATACCTATAAAGCAATCACGTTAGAATAGACATCGAAGAGGAGAGGGGACATACGTACAGAATATCTCACAACCATTTATGCTAGAAGAGTCTAAGATGTGGATGATGGCGATCTTTGTTGAAATAACCAGATTTATATTAACGTTATGACCTCGAATTACGGGAGGACTGAATTGAGACCAGATTACTGAGGTCCCGGTATATAGAGGGAACATTGTCATAACGGAGTAGATGTTTATCGACAGATTACCGAGGTCCCGGTATATAGAGGGAACATTGTCATAACGGAGTAGATATTTATCGACAGATTACTGAGGTGCCGGTATATAGAGGGAACATTGTCATAACGGAGTAGATACTTATCGACAGATTACTGAGGTTCCGGTATATAGAGGGAACATTGTCATAACGGAGTAGATATTTATCGACAGATTACTGAGGTTCCAGTATATAGAGGGAACATTGTCATAACGGAGTAGATATTTATCGACAGATTACTGAGGTTCCAGTATATAAAGGGAACATTGTCATAACGGAGTAGATGTTTATCGACAGATTACTGAGGTTCCGGTATATAAAGGGAACATTGTCATAACGGAGTAGATACTTATCGACAGATTACCGAGGTCCCGGTATATAAAGGGAACATTGTCATAACGGAGTAGATACTTATCAACAGATTACCGAGGTTCCGGTATATAGAGGGAACATTGTCATAACGGAGTAGATACTTATCGATAGATTACTGAGGTTCCATATTTTACATTTTTTTCGGTAAAATTTAGGAAATGTATTTATAAAATACCACTTCAAACTCGAATACCTCATATGGTAGAACGGGCCTGAAATTGAAGCATCTTGGTTAATGTTTAATATTGGCATGAACACCCGTCTGTCCTTTGATGAGTTATAAGATTCGCCCCACTTTTGGTCCACTAATTAGGAAAAATATCCATTGTATTGCAATTGACTTTCTCGTTAGTCATGTATTCATGCAACAGAAGGACCGCGACAATGCAACCCTGCCGCACTCCAGACTCCACTTCGAACCACCCCGCGCTCTTCCTTGTAATCGAAGTGTCTGTAGATCGGTGTTCCGTCTGATAAGGAGGTATTATACAGGGTATATCCAGATGCTCACAGGCATTTAGGTGTAGTATTCTTCTTTTTTTGCAATAAAAAGCACCTTCATTTACACATATCATAATGACAGCGCATCTTATACTCATACATACACCGTCGTCCCCCGAAAATTAACATCCTACCTCAACATTGATCCTGTCGAGCCCCGTTACCTCGAAGTCGACGGGACCACGGGAAACCTTCGAGTTATCCGAGTATTCGAGTTAGGTATGTTTGAGTGAGAGGTTTGGCTTAGACAGAGAAATATTTATAATCAAATGGGTTTTTCAAGCTAAGAAAGTTCAAGATTGCTGGACTGTCTTAACAAATGTTTAATATGTTGAAATCGTATTTCAGATATCAAAGTCCATCGTTGTAATAAAAGTTGACCGGCATCATAATATGTTCTTGAATGGAATAACATATCTAAGGATATTTATATATTAAATACTATTAGGTTATGCAAAATATTCATTTCTCAGAAGGTCAACTGATCAGTACACTTGATGAGCCATTTCACATTATTCCGTGGTGTTAAAGACATTGTAAATGAAAAAAAAACATCATATTGTTTATAGCAGATATTGTTCACTTACTACGGCACTGATTATTACAAAATATACTTAATAGTCATTCATTACGTCACAATGGCATGTTTTTACACATGTATAATGTATACAGTGGTAAAAAGTGTTACCATTTTACACAGTCACCATGATTCCAATTGGGTTAAAAAAATTCTCGTTTACGGAAAGTGTCGATGATTGCCGATTGAACAACATATTTTTGAACTGATATGTCTTTACAGTCCTATAAATATGTCTATTAAGACACTGGTCCTATGTCTCGTTACAGAAAAATAGTTTTGTTTTTGTTTTGCGTTCTATTAACGGCCATGATCATTTAAGGACGTGCCAGGTTTACGAGGCGGAGTACCCGGAGAAAAACCACCGACCTGCAGTCAGTATTCGACAAATGCCCCAATTGGGTTTTGAACCCAGAGCTGGATGGCTAGTGGTAGAATGTCGGACACCTTAACCACTCGGCCGCGGCGGCCCCCGGAGTAAAAATTAACATTATCTGTTCACAATTCAATGAATATCAATAATAAATACATTGGACATTGTGAAATTCCATACTAATTTGGAGTTTTCAAATATGAAACATTTGGGAATTAAAAATTATTGCAAGCATACCATCCCTTAAAACGGCGGCCTGTTGAACCTTAGAGCACAGGGGCACGCAAAGACTTTTATATTGATAGTTTTGACTTACAGTCGCTGGGTGGGATATATCCCAATTTATATTGATATTTTTGACTTACAGTCGCTGGGTGGGATATATCCCAATACTGGGATATATCCCACCCAGCGACTGTAAGTCAAATCTATCAATATAAAAGTCTTTGCGTGTCCCTGTGTTTCAATTCAATTTATTTCCAAATGCCGAACAGCACATAGGAATACATGATACATCTATATATAATACAAGCATGTGCAAAAGTTGACGGAGAACGCAACCGAAACAGTGGTTGTGTAAACAAAAGAAAAAAAATCAAACATTCAGTAGTGACTTTCTTTTCGAAGAAGCATGAATAAGGTATTTGCTTAAATTTTTCAAATTTTTTTACATTTTTACTAGTTTAAAATAATTCAATTAACTTGTATACAGAGGGGCGCCGGTAAAAATACGGTTTGATATATAATGTTCTTAATTCTGAATAAGATGGACATACTTTTCATCCTCGACTTCTCCTCTATCACAGAATAAACACAGCCTTTGGGCTCTAGGGATACCATGGTATCTTCCTGTTTCGACCATTAAGTTGTGTGCTTGGATCCTGAATTTAGAAAGGATATTTTTGAATTTAAATGTCAGAGACTTTATAAGATATAATTGCAGTTCAAACCTATCCACAATATATTTATATAGCAAACACTTAGAAGATTTTTCAAAACTGTTTCTTATCTCTTGGATGAAAGTATCATGTAACCGTTGGGTGTATAATGTTAAAAAATGGTTTTCATTCGGAATACGTTTAGTCAACCAAACATCATAAAATCCTAGACTACTAAGCTCATGCTTGGGGTGGTCGGGTGGTGCAGTGGATAGCGCACTTGCCTTTCACCAAGGCGGCCAGGGTTCTGTAGGACGTCCATCATATCACCCTCCATTTGGAGGTACTGACGTTTCTTTTTTGCATAATAACTTTTATAACATTTTTTGAATCTGGTCAAATTAACTCTATGGTCATCAGACTTACATCTATTAAATTGAAAAAGTGCAGTTTTATAATTTTTGTATAGTCGTTTACATTCAGCGTCGAACCAGGGTTTATCTGGCTTTTTAGGTTAATGAAAAGAAGACTCATGACAAGAACAGTTACAACTCATAACAGTTTGTTCTGACAACAGAAACGATCAAACAAAAAATAACATTGTCAACAAAAATAGCAAGACAACGGTCTATGCTCTCACTAGTATTGACGAGGTCGCTAAAAGAGTTGCTGAGCAGACAACTATTGTCATTAACAAATATATTCTTTCTTTATCATCCTTAGACCAAGCAACATAATTTGTTACGGTGAACTTGTTTCCCTTGTCACAACAAGCACATACGTTAGACTTTACTTTCAATGTAAGCAGTAATGGGACATGGTCAGAAAATGCATGAAAAGGACAAACTTCACAAGTATCAACCAAATCCATAGATGAAGTATTACAAAGTACATAGTCTATCACACTGGTGCCTAAAACATTATAAAAAGTTATCTTACCATCTAAATCGCCCTCAGTGCGACCATTTAATATACGGAGACCTGTTGTTTTACATAATTCCAAAAGTCGACGACCGAATGTATTGACATAAGAGTCTTGTGACTTACGATTCGTAGTAGTTCACTCTCATAGGGAACAACATGATCGATAACACGGTGTATACTTTCATGAAGAACATCATGGGCAATGCAGTCAGGAATGATACCAGTTCTACTGTTTAAGTCACCCATTATGAAGACATGACCCAAAGTACTGAATTTCCCATTCACAGCAAAACTATCGACACTGTCTACCAACATTCAGTTAGACACACTATATCATACATGTTGAAGATATCGCGAAATTCATCATTACCAAGCTTACTACTTAAACTTCTCTGAACGTTCCAAGTACAAATCCTTAGATTGGAAATGTCCTCCGCTAACCCCTATCCATTAACTGACTTCATAGATGTCTGGTCAACATCGGAAGCTAAAACAGACTGGTTGCAGCGAGTGTCAAGGAACGGTGGGGAAGAAGCAGCTTCACGATCGAGAGGAGGTACACAAGCCTCAGGTGTTGAAGACTGACGAGGCCTCTTTGCTGGGTTACCACGGGTACGAGGTGTAACAGCGTCAGCAAATGATGTTGTTTCGCCGGTGTATAGTACACCGTCAACGTACATTTTGTCCCGCACTAATTTGACTTGATATCCTAGCTTTCGTTTTTCCTTCATAACGGGATATAACTTCTTACGGGCGTCCTCAATCACTGCCGGGAATTGCTCATTGATTCCAAAAGGTGTGCCCTTGAGTCTAAAGGCCAAGCTTTTAACCATGTCATGTTGATGTTGGTATAAGAAACGCGCAACGATTGGGCGGGGTTTGTTGCCTCTGTGCTTCCCTAAACGATGAACGTTCCCAAACTCCAAAGTGTCGGTGACACCCAACTCCACGGATACGAACCTCCTCAGCAGGTCCTCTGTTACCTCACCCCTATTCTCATGCAGGCCAGAGATGTTTAGAGTCAATGAAACTGGGTCACTGCCCGTCGGTCTCCCGGCGACCTCCATCATGTAAAGATTTAAATAGTACGGAGTCATTCGGTGGATTGTAACTTTATTGGTCAGCTGTACATGTCACGGCATTACTTGGACGTCCACAACGAATAGAATTAAAGCGGATATATCAAGTGAGGGATAACTGGACTTGGTTGGTTGTCGACAACCAGGTAGCTCAGTTGGTTGAGCGTCCGTCCAGAGCTCGGAGGGTCCCGGGTTCGTATATCAGTCTGGCAGCGCATTTTGCTTGCGAACACATAAAGCCCCAGTCACACCGGACCTACGACCAGGTTACGACCTAGTTACGACCGAAGAAAATCGGAATCGCAGGGAAATCGTAGCATGAGCGCACGACTAGTCGCAGTGGTCGTACTTGCATTGGTCGAGATGTTATTAGTTATCTATTAATCGATTAATTAACACCACATTTCAGAATGCAAATGAGGGATAACTGGACTTGGTTGGTTGTCGACAACCAGGTAGCTCAGTTGGTTGAGCGTCCGTCCAGAGCTCGGAGGGTCCCGGGTTCGTATATCAGTCTGGCAGCGCATTTTGCTTGCGAACACATAAAGCCCCAGTCACACCGGACCTACGACCAGGTTACGACCTAGTTACGACCGAAGAAAATCGGAATCGCAGGGAAATCGTAGCATGAGCGCACGACTAGTCGCAGTGGTCGTACTTGCATTGGTCGAGATGTTATTAGTTATCTATTAATCGATTAATTAACACCACATTTCAGAATGCAAATGTACTTTTGTACTGTTTAATAAACTCTGGGTCTCAGTTCTGCACAAAATAAGCCAATTTAAATACCATGTATAGAAAATCTATCATGACAAACCACTAACATCACTCCGGATATTAAAATGTTTTTGCTGGTTGAATGCCGCAATCTGACAATCTCAGATCAACATTTTATGTACTGACCCGCTAGTTGAGTTATAACATAGATTCACTTTCATCGTTACCAAGTTAATGACGGGCGCGCGGGAGCGCAACCGTCTTGATATGCCATATTCATATTGATAGACGCAAATAGCGGAAATTTTCGTTTACCCCAAAATTTCGTTATGAACTATTCCATCCCTGAATTGGAAGAGTTCAAATGTGTCCCCAGGGGTAAATGGGTTAATATTTGAAGGAATAATAAATGATAATAGTGATATCAACCTGATGTTTCTATTTTTAGAAACACCGAATCAATATTGCATTTGTGACGTCATAATCCTTTTGACGTTATAGTACCAATGCCTTATCAAGACAGATAAAATGCTATTCAAGTCTTTTGCAAACAAGTTTCATATCTAATATAAAAATCAAAGACCTTTTATTCGATCAATATGGTGTTATACCGACCTGATAGAATCTAAAATATTGATTCTACCAGGTCAGTATAACACCATATTGACCTCAGCAAAGTTTCAGAATTAATATATACTATTCTCTGCTCTTCAGCAGTTCTTTTCACACTGATCTCCCTTGTTAAAACATTACTGTATGAACTTCAAAATGTGTTGAATTCTAGTACGTAAGCAGTAAAATGTCTCTGTCACACAGAATGTGGTTTACGACTGGCAACAAGCACGCCATCTGTGACCAATCTGTGTCCTGGAATTTCAAGCAATCGGGAACCGTCGGCACTTTCCGTAAACGAGAAATACGCCTTTTACGGAGAGTGCCGACGGTTCCCGATTGTAGATAAAAATAATAATATGGATTGTTAACAGCGATACGTAGTAAAATGCTTGCATGGTGCATGACTGATGCCATCTGGACATTTCCTAAAGCGAAACGACGAGAATCAAGGTAGCGTATTACCGCGGATTATCCTCGACTTCCTGGGGGTTGAACAGTCAAAATGTTACCTATTTCAGGAACCAATTTGGCGAACTTTCAGGGAAAAAGTAATCAACAACCGTATTACCCCTATGTTTACCAGCCGCACTTCAGACATGTATTTTTATCAGAGCTGAGATTCGATATCACTTTCCGGCCAGAATCCTCTTTGAAATATCTAGAAATGCGAACGTCTGTTACGTCATGGCTTCTTACAAAGGTGAATATAATAGTGTTAAGATTGCTGTGTTCTCAACACTATTTCTCACTGTCTAAACACTATTTCTCTCCGTCTCAACACTATTTCTCACTGTCTCAACACTATTTCTCTCCGTCTCAACACTATTTCTCTCTGTCTCAACACTATTTCTCTCTGTCTCAACACTATTTCTCTCTGTCTCAACACTATTTCTCTCCGTCTCAACATTGTTTCTCACCATTATCGTGCTTTCTCAAGCAGAATGTAACTTGGATGTACTATGTAATGTATTTAAACATCAAACGACCTTAGGACTGGGCTTTTTGTATCCTCAGAGAGAAGAGAGCTGGGATGAAAAAAAGTCCCGGGTGAGCAGTTCTGAAACCACGTCATGGCAATTATACCACAAGCTCTGAACCAGGTGGGAGATTAATATTATACCACAAGCTCTGAACCAGGTGGGAGATTACTATTATACCACAAGCTCTGAACCAGTAGGGAGATTAATATAATACCACAAGCTCTGAACCAGGTGGGAGATTACTATTATACCACAAGCTCTGAACCAGGTGGGAGATTACTATTATACCACAAGCTCTGAACCAGTCGGGAGATTACTATTATACCACAGGCTCTGAACCAGGTGGGAGATTGATATTATACCACAAGCTCTGAACCAGATGGGAGATTACTATTATACCACAAGCTCTGAACCAGTTGGGAGATTACTATTATACCACAAGCTCTGAACCATGTGGGAGATTACTATTATACCACAGGCTCTGAACGATGTGGGAGATTACTATTATACCACAGGCTCTGAACCATGTGGGAGATAACTATTATACCACAGGCTCTGAACCAGGTGGGAGATTACTATTATACCACAGGCTCTGAACCAGTCGGGAGATTACTATTATACCACAGGCTCTGAACCAGGTGGGAGATTAATATTATACCACAAGCTCTGAACCAGGTGGGAGATTACTATTATTCCACAAGCTCTGAACCAGGTGTGAGATTAATATTATGCCACAAGCTCTGAACCAGGTGGGAGATTACTATTATACCACAAGCTCTGAACCATGTGGGAGATTAATATTATACCACAAGCTCTGAACCAGGTGGGAGATTACTATTATACCACAAGCTCTGAACCATGTGGGAGATTACTATTATACCACAAGCTCTGAACCATGTGGGAGATTACTATTATACCACAAGCTCTGAACCAGGTGGGAGATTACTATTATACCACAGGCTCTGAACCATGTGGGAGATTGCTATTATACCACAGGCTCTGAACCATGTGGGAGATTACTATTATACCACAAGCTCTGAACCAGGTGGGAGATTACTATTATACCACAGGCTCTGAACCAGTCGGGAGATTACTATTATACCACAGGCTCTGAACCAGGTGGGAGATTAATATTATACCACAAGCTCTGAACCAGGTGGGAGATACTATTATACCACAAGCTCTGAACCAGGTGTGAGATTAATATTATGCCACAAGCTCTGAACCAGGTGGGAGATTACTATTATACCACAAGCTCTGAACCAGGTGGGAGATTAATATTATACCACAAGCTCTGAACCAGGTGGGAGATTACTATTATACCACAAGCTCTGAACCATGTGGGAGATTACTATTATACCACAAGCTCTGAACCATGTGGGAGATTACTATTATACCACAGGCTCTGAACCATGTGGGAGATTAATATTATACCACAAGCTCTGAACCAGGTGGGAGATTACTATTATACCACAAGCTCTGAACCAGGTAGGAGATTACTATTATACCACAAGCTCTGAACCAGTCGGGAGATTACTATTATACCACAGGCTCTGAACCATGTGGGAGATTACTATTATACCACAGGCTCTGAACCATGTGGGAGATTAATATTATACCACAAGCTCTGAACCAGGTGGGAGATTACTATTATACCACAAGCTCTGAACCAGGTGGGAGATTAATATTATACCACAAGCTCTGAACCAGGTGGGAGATTACTATTATACCACAAGCTCTGAACCATGTGGGAGATTACTATTATTCCACAAGCTCTGAACCAGTCGGGAGATTACTATTATACCACAGGCTCTGAACCAGGTGGGAGATTAATATTATACCACAAGCTCTGAACCAGATGGGAGATTAATATTATACCACAAGCTCTGAACCAGGTGGGAGATTACTATTATACCACAAGCTCTGAACCGTGTGGGAGATTACTATTATACCACAAGCTCTGAACCAGTCGGGAGATTACTATTATACCACAGGCTCTGAACCAGGTGGGAGATTAATATTATACCACAAGCTCTGAACCAGGTGGGAGATTACTATTATACCACAAGCTCTGAACCGTGTGGGAGATTACTATTATACCACAAGCTCTGAACCAGGTGGGAGATTAATATTATACCACAAGCTCTGAACCAGGTGGGAGATTACTATTATACCACAAGCTCTGAACCATGTGGGAGATTAACATTATACCACAAGCTCTGAACCAGGTGGGAGATTACTATTATACCACAAGCTCTGAACCATGTGGGAGATTACTATTATACCACAAGCTCTGAACCATGTGGGAGATTACTATTATACCACAGGCTCTGAACCAGGTGGGAGATTAATATTATACCACAAGCTCTGAACCAGGTGGGAGATTACTATTATACCACAAGCTCTGAACCAGGTAGGAGATTACTATTATACCACAAGCTCTGAACCAGTCGGGAGATTACTATTATACCACAGGCTCTGAACCATGTGGGAGATTACTATTATACCACAGGCTCTGAACCATGTGGGAGATTACTATTATACCACAAGCTCTGAACCAGGTGGGAGATTACTATTATACTACAGGCTCTGAACCATGTGGGAGATTAATATTATACCACAAGCTCTGAACCAGTCGGGAGATTACTATTATACCACAAGCTATGAACCAGGTGGGAGATTACTATTCTACCACAAGCTCTGAACCAGGTGGGAGATTACTATTCTACCACAAGCTCTGAACCAGGTGGGAGATTACTATTATACCACAAGCTCTGAACCAGGTGGGAAATTACTATTATCGTGTGAGAAAACGTCAGGTACGAACGTCTATTGCCAATAGCTGACACCTACTGTTTCCTATTTTTCAGAAGATGACCGTCCTCAGGGAATACTTGCTGGTCAGGACTTGACAACACCGGAGGGACGACCAAGGCCTCTTCTTCCATGACGTCAGGACTTGACAACTCCCGAGGGACGACCAATGCCTCGTTCTACGTCAGGACTGGACAACACTGGAGGGACGACCAAGGCCTCGTTCAACATGACGTCAGGACTTGACAACAAAGGAGGGGCGACCATTGCCTCGTTCTACATGACGTCAGGACTTGACAACAAAGGAGGGACTACCAAGGCCTCGTTCTACATGACGTCAGGACTTGACAACACCGGAGGGACGACCATTGCCTCGTTCTACATGACGTCAGGACTTGACAACAAAGGAGGGACTACCAAGGCCTCGTTCTACATGACGTCAGGACTTGACAACAAAGCAGGGACTACCAAGGCCTCGTTCTACATGACGTCAGGACTTGACAACAAAGGAGGGACGACCATTGCCTCGTTCTACATGACGTCAGGACTTGACAAACACCGGAGGGACGACCAAGGCCTCTTCTTCCATGACGTCAGGACTGGACAACACCGGAGGGGCGATCATTGCCTCGTTCTACATGACGTCAGGACTTGACAACAAAGGAGGGACGACCAAGGCCTCTTCTTCCATGACGTCAGGACTTGACAACACCGGGGGACGAACAAGGCCTCGTTCTACATGACGTCAGGACTTGACAACACCGGAGGGACGACCAAGGCCTCGTTCAACATGACGTCAGGACTTGACAACAAAGGAGGGACTACCAAGGCCTCGTTCTACATGACGTCAGGACTTGACAACAAAGGAGGGACTACCAAGGCCTCGTTCTACATGACGTCAGGACTTGACAACACCGGAGGGACGACCAAGGCCTCTTCTTCCATGACGTCAGGACTTGACAACACCGGAGGGACGAACAAGGCCTCGTTCTGCATGACGTCAGGACTTGACAACAAAGGAGGGACTACCAAGGCCTTGTTCAACATGACGTCAGGACTTGACAACACCGGAGGGACGACCAAGGCCTCTTCTTCCATGACGTCATGACTTGACAACACCGGAGGGACGGCCAATGCCTCGTTCTACGTCAGGACTGGACAACACCGGAGGGACGACCAAGGCCTCGTTCTACATGACGTCAGGACTTGACAACACCTGATGCACGACCAAGGCCTCTTCTTCCATGACGTCAGGACTGGACAACACCGGGGGGGGGGCGACCATTGCCTCGTTCTACATGACGTCAGGACTTGACAACACCGGAGGGACGACCAAGACCTCGTTCTACATGCCGTCAGGACTTGACAACAAAGGAGGGACTACCAAGGCCTCGTTCTACATGACGTCAGAACTTGACAACACCGGAGGGACGACCAAGGCCTCTTCTTCCATGACGTCAGGACTTGACAACACCGGAGGGACGAACAAGGCCTCGTTCTACATGACGTCAGGACTTGACAACAAAGGAGGGACGACCAAGGCCTCGTTCAACATGACGTCAGGACTTGACAACAAAGGAGGGACTACCAAGGCCTTGTTCAACATGACGTCAGGACTTGACAACACCGGAGGGACGACCAAGGCCTCTTCTTCCATGACGTCATGACTTGACAACACCGGAGGGACGACCAATGCCTCGTTCTACGTCAGGACTGGACAACACCGGAGGGACGACCAAGGCCTCGTTCTACATGACGTCAGGACTGGACAACACCTGATGCACGACCAAGGCCTCTTCTTCCATGACGTCAGGACTGGACAACACCGGAGGGGCGACCATTGCCTCGTTCTACATGACGTCAGGACTTGACAACACCGAAGGGACGACCAAGACCTCGTTCTACATGACGTCAGGACTTGACAACAAAGGAGGGACTACCAAGGCCTCGTTCTACATGACGTCAGAACTTGACAACACCGGAGGGACGACCAATGCCTCTTCTTCCATGACGTCAGGGCTTGACAACACCGGAGGGACGAACAAGGCCTCGTTCTACATGACGTCAGGACTTGACAACACCGGAGGGACGACCAAGGCCTCGTTCAACATGACGTCAGGACTTGACAACAAAGGAGGGACTACCAAGGCCTCGTTCTACATGACGTCAGGACTTGACAACACCGGAGGGACGACCAAGGCCTCTTCTTCCATGACGTCAGGACTTGATAACACCGGAGGGACGAACAAGGCCTCGTTCTGCATGACGTCAGGACTTGACAACAAAGGAGGGACTACCAAGGCCTCGTTCAACATGACGTCAGGACTTGACAACACCGGAGGGACGACCAATGCCTCGTTCTACGTCAGGACTGGACAACACCGGAGGGACGACCAAGGCCTCGTTCTACATGACGTCAGGACTTGACAACACCTGAGGGACGACCAATGCCTCTTTTTCCATGACGCCAGGACTTGACAACACCGGAGGGACGACCAATGCTTCGTTCTACATGACGTCAAGACTGGACAACACCGGAGGGACGACCAAGGCCTCGTTCTACATGACGTCAGTACTTGACAACACCTGAGGGACGACCAATGCCTCTTCTTTCATGACGTAAAGTATGGTAACAGGCAACAACCGTCAGTTCAGATGAAATCGATATGTTGTCATAAAACAGAGCATTAGACGAACAAAACAAAAAATATTTGCTAAAAGTCAGTGTTCTGTTGCATTGTTTTACGTGTAGCGATCAATATATGAAATTATACAATTCCAACAGGAAATGCACATTTTTACCTTCGGATCACCATCACTAAGTGTTATATGACACATTGTGTTTAATATTTAGATGAATAACAAGGAAACACAAGTGACGACAGAAGACAATTTTTGACTCGTGCTCTGTCCGGGCCTCGAACTCAAGATCTTCGGCACAAAAATTATTAAATAAATAGATAAAAATAATACATCTTTTCTCGCGATATAGGTTACCGTCTGTATATATGTAACGCATAAGCAACAATTTATGGTATAAATGCTATTCTTTTAAAATAATCATCTTTATGGTAAATATGGACCTCACAATTAATTAACACAAAACAAGACTTTCAGTTAAATTTACTTTACGTACAGGAATGAATCCCATTATAAGCAATTTACACGTACAGTATCCCGTTCAACGATACATTTTTTTTTTGTATCCAAGGGTTACGCCCACTTTCGCCAACCCTGAAATACGTCATAGAAACGTGGAGGCACATGGCTAGCTAATTGATTTGTTTCAGATAAAACAACTGACCAATCACTAGGCAGATACATGTCCTTTGAATGCTACAGAAGAGCGACGCCCGAATTATAAGCCAGCACATTTTATCGTTTTTGGTTTTTGGTACATGCATGACATATTTCAGGGTTGTAGAGAGCAAAATGGAGTGTAACCCCTGTCTTAATCGAAAACTTACTCTCTTAAAGTAGTTTTAGTTGTGATTGGGAAAATTCACTTGGGAAATTTCGAGTGCTTCCGTCATTATCGGAGTCCAATCATGTAGTTCCGTCAAATCGGAAATTGACGGGAAATTGCAAATCATAGCAAATGGATGCGTATTCCAAGAAACAGCGTGCGTGTGTGCGTGCGTGTATGCGTGCGTGCGTGCGCACCATCAACTAACAAACTTTTGCCATGACATATTCCAGGGGTGTAGAGAGCGTGACCCCTGAATTGGTGACCATGTATGTACGTCAGTTAGAAATCGCGACTATCCATACGAACAAGTTGTATGTAATAGTTGAACTTATGCCACATTATCCTTACTTTTATGACGATACCTTACTATCGGCACCGCTCTCCAGTCACAACTTACCTTACATTTGCGTAGCGTGCCGGGGAGGCCGCTGGTAGAGCCGCCATTGTAAGGAAAGCAGATGCAATTGTATTCTTTATCCATTTTAAAAATGTTTATTTGATCGATCATATCAGTAAATGTTATGCTACATATCAATGTATTTCCGGTATCAAAGCAATTTGTTCTTGTATCCAGCTATTCAAATCAATTTATAGTCGTTATTTTCGTTTAAACAACTGACTCTTGGGGAAAAATTAATATATGCTGTTGCAATAAGCAAGTGTTATTATTGATATATTGTTAATCAATTGTTGCTTTCAAGAACAGGAAAATGAAACTCAAACCGATATAAGTATATCCAGATACGTATATGTACGATCGGAATCTGCTTGTATTCCTGTTGGTAAAGTTAGCACCACCATCGATAAAGGTTAAAGGTAAAAGATCACCATTGAGCACTTTAGAAACAAAAACCTTGTGTACTGTAAGATAGTTTATGAAACTTGACGACAGATTCAGTTCATATCCCCCAACAAAGCACCACACTATCAAGTCCTGCGCCTGATTAAAATTGTGTTGGTCATCGGTCAAGTTAAACAAGAATTCCACGAAGTGGATGTGTCGCCTGCGCAGCAAGTTGGGAGATAAGTTTTTAGGAGCTAGCTATGGATATGCATTGTATCAGTTCCAAGTCGAATTTTGATGGTTATCCAAATTGATTCCCATACAATGAATTATTTTGTTGATTAACTGGACAGAGAATTTCGTAAGGAAACAGAAGTTACTGCCCGGAAACTGATCTTCTATTTATAGAAGCAGTGACCTTGACCTTGACCTTTGACCCTTAAAAGCAATCCCAAGCAAGCACTTTTGGTAATGAAGCATTGTAAGAAGTTTGAGTTTAATTGGCACAAGAAAACTTAGTTATAGAACGGAAACCTATTTTCTATTTATAGCAACAGTGACCTTGACCTTTGCCTGTGAAAACCAATCCCAAGCAAGCACTTTTGGTAAGGAAGCACTGTATGAAGTTTGAGTTTGATTGGCCCCAGGAAACTGAAGTTATCGCATGGAAACAGAATTTCTTTTTATAGCAACAGTGACCTTGACCTTTGACCTTCGACCCCGAAAAGCGATCCCAAGCGAGCGCTTTTGGTAAGGAAGCACTGTTTGAAGTTTGAATTTGATTGGCCCAAGGAAACTCAAGTTATTGCACGGAAACAGAATTTCTATTTATAGCAACAGTGACCTTAACCTTTGACATTAGAACCTGAAAAGCAATCAGTAGCGATCACTTTTGGTAAGGAAGCACTGTATGATGATTGAGTTTGATTGACCCCAGGAAACTGAGGTTATTGCACGGAAACAGAATTTCTATTTATAGCAACAGTGACCTTGACCTTTGACTGTCGAACCTGAAAAGCAATCCCAAGCGAGCACTTTTGGTAAGGAAGCACTGTATGAAGTTTGAGTTTGATTGGCCCAAGGAAACTCAAGTTATCGCGGGGAAACTGTTGGTGCCAGACGCCGCCGACGCCGACATAGTGATCCCTATATTTTCAGGCGACACAAAAAAATTAGAGAATAACAAAGCGTCAACAAAACCATAATCCGAACTCAAAATCGATTATTAAACCAAGGGCAAAATATGAACAACGGAAAGATTTACATCGAGACTCTCGTAAAAGCACAAGAGAATACGACCAGGTGTTCCGAAGAGTAAGCGTCTTCTGCTTCATCGACGACACCCGCCATGTAAATCTTTGTCACATCCACATCAAGTTCTCGAAACGAGAACTGAGTATCCTTGTCAATCACAACAAGTAAACACACTGATGAGCATACTCAAAAACGTCCATCTTCATATCACGTAAAGATACAGAATATTTCTCGATGGGACAAAGATGGCTACCATAGTTCTGATCAAGTTAAAGGTCACAATTCACCACTTTGACTTCTTTGAGCCCCTGCATACATGCGTTTATCTTGACTGCAATGGGTGACATTGCGTCTTTTGAACATACGTAGACAAGCAGCGAGAGATTTTACAATGCATGTTTATATCAAAAGCAAATAATTCCCCTGAAATCCGTCTGACGCACTTTCTACATTGACACATTTTCCATTCCTCTATATACTTCTCTTCTCCATCTAAATGAAAACACAATATACACTATATACAAGTAAGCCGAGCGGACGATAGAGTCGGCATTAATATCATCATAATTTTATTTCAAAATACATGTAACATAATACATGGAAAACCACAGGGACCTAAGAATTTGTTACAGCTAGTTTTGGACCTAAAATAGGGTATTGAGAGTAATTTAACACATTTGGGGGGTTAAGATCAATTTTCGATAAAAATGCCCCCTCAGTGGTCATAAAAGCTTTTAGAGTAATTTTTCACGTTTGGGGGGTTAAGATTAATTTTCGATAAAAATGCCCCCTCAGTGGTCATAAAAGCTTTTATGGCCACTGAGGGGGCATATTTATCGAAAATTGATCTTAACCCCCCAAATGTGTAAAATTACTCTAAACACCCTATTTTAGGTCCAAAACTAGCTTAACAAATTCTCAGGTCCCTGTGTAGAAAACTGTCTCTTTCACTGCAATCTCTCCTTAGCCCCATGTATTACTGTAACCAACTATTATATTATATATGGGAACCAAGCAAGGCCACCCAACCTGAAAAACGTTAAACTAGTCTATGCGGCGTGAAAGAGGTCACCAGCCTGCTTCAGGTCCCTCGACATATTGCTGGGATTTCTACCTAAATATTGTATAATAAATTCATATAATTTGTTATATATAACATTCTGTGTAACATAGTTTTCTACTCATAAGGTTCCAAGTTTGTCAGGTTATCGCGCTGAAATCCGCGGCTAGATGTCTCAGTATCCTAGTACCCCACGTGACCCATCACTTACACCCCTGATTGGTCGATTAATCAACAACGCTTTGAACGCCCTACGTACACTTTTACAAGAAGGAAACTATAGGACAATATTTCCGCTATGTTTTGAAAATGTCAATTACTGCATTACCAAGTCGCTGAAAGGCGAGGGGAAATAACTCCTACGCGTACGTGTATCAGTGGCGGATCCAGGGGGGTGTCACTGGGCGCACGTGACACCCCCCTGTCCTTGACCAGGATTTTATTTAGTAGTAAAATATAAGACCACATTGATCTTGTGACACCCCCCAGCACTGAATCCATTTGCGCACATTTTTACTTGGACTTATCAATCTCTTCAGTGGTAATTGTTCAGTCTATCTATAACTCAACTTCGCAAGCCAAGGGTGTACAATACGCTAAGGGTGAAAAGGAGAGTAGCGTATTGTACACCCTTGGCTTGCGAAGTTGTCTATAACTCTGTCCAAGCCAAACACCCTGCCACCCAACTCCAAAAGTGTTGACTATATAATTGACACTAATTGATATCTCCACCAGAGCATCAATTAACTAATTGATATCTCCACCCCAGCATCAATTAACTTGGTCAGTGAACCGTGACAATGTTTACACGAATGACCATAGGTATAGGAATGTATACAAGCCTCGTCTCTACCTGTGGAAGGACATTTGACATTGTTTAGTGCTTAGTAATTATCTGATATAGATAAGCTTATTAAAGTATCGCATACATGTACAATACATAATAATTATAAAATACAGTTACAGTGTTTATTCAAACATAAAAAACATCCATTAGTATCTAGCCAAATTTGGCTTATGAGACACTATCAAAATATTCCTTGAGTAATTAGATTACATTTGATAGATATTTTTGTTTTCTTTGATACATAAAACAAAATCCTCTATAGACTTCTTTCTACAAACTTTCTACTCTCATAAAAAATATCAATTTATTTTTAGTATGTATCAGTTAAGCGTTAAGTTTAAAATTTCGCTTCCGTTTCATTAAGAATTAAAAAATATCGGTTCAGAACAAAATCACATTCTATCAAAATTTGAGTTTCATCATGCATTTCTTCCGTGTAGAGGTATTTATTGCCCGTTTCTATAGTTGTGAGAATTGTCATTGTGAGAAAGTCACGTCAGGAAACGGACATAAGCACATTAAAACATGTATGTAAATAAGCATTTTATCTAATTACATATGACATGTATTTGCAGTGTTCATCGCTAGTGCAACTTTTTAATTTTAAATTAACTGCACATTGTCAGAGACGTTTATAACACAATGTAATATATGGTCTCTGATATTGTATTTGAACAAATTTATTTGTTAAAACAACATGATGTTTTTGCATTTGCCGCAAAATTAACTTGAAATTTGAAATGGTGACACCCCCCTGAAAAAATTCTGGATCCGCCCCTGTGTATACAATGATGACGTACAATCTGGATATCTATAGATGAATCCCAGATCTAAATTATAAAGCATGTAGGTACTATATAAGACATACAATAAGATTTTATATCTTGTTTCCATAACCAAATGCTTTTCATAACAGAGCCCACATTGTTACGAATGCCATCGAGATATTGAAATGTGTAACTTCTACCGTTAAAGCTCGTTCGTGTCTCTTGTTATTTTTAAAAGATAATTAACTCGAGTGAAATAAATTCCATTCCAATTCCACTCGTTGTGTAACCTCTATTTATATAACGTTAACCTTTTAAAGACCCAATATACGTAACTTCGGGAAATTTTTCGGGATTGTGTAAAATTATGAAAAAAAAATCCAGTTGAAAACCATGCAAAAATAAGCCTAAAACGAAGTTAAACTGAGCGGTAACTAACAAGAAACTGTTGACAAAAAAATCCAAAGAATTGAAAATAGTTCAGGTAGGGCCCACTTCAACAACAAAGCCGTAGGTAGAAGACAGTTCGAAATGGACGCGTGTTTACAAAATACGTGTTTCACCTGCTGCTGTACCGGTAACCGCGCAAGATTTCATCTTGAATATGGCTATAATCACTTAATCTTAACTAAATCTATAAATATAATAAGTTACTAGGCTTGATTTTCGCTTCAAGTTTTGCCGAAAGTTACGTATATTGGGCATTTAAGGAAAATGCAAAGATATATATGGTAGCGTGCTCGTTTTTGTGCTATGATCGGTCAAAGATACCAATATGACATAATAAGTGATTTTAAGTGAATTTTGCAGTTTTGACCAACTTGCAGGACATCTTCATACAATACCTTCCGAGTTTGTATTCCCAAATGTATGAATGTTTGCAGAAATGACAAATCTACTATTTTCTTTTAAATTATGGAAGTAAAATATCTCTTACTAAATATTTTAACTCGGGAAGCGGTTTTATTTACCCCTACAGTACCCCATATTTTTTTATGAGAAAATCCTCATTTTTTTCACCATGTCTAAAGCCGTCATAAAAAAGGCGGTTAGCGTGTTTTATTCTTTGCCCCGTTACTATTTGTGTTATTTTTCACAATTTTGGGTTCAAAAATAAAAAGTGCTCCAGTAACATTAAAAATATGAAAATAAATATTCAAAAAGTATATAATTATCCACTTTGTTGTATAATGTTTCTATATTATTGAACATTACGAAGTTGTACAGCAAAAACTAGCTGGCTATGATAAACAAGAATTCCACGGAAGTGGATGTGTCGCCTGCGCAGCAAGTTGGGAGATAAGTTTTTAGGAGCTATCTATGGATATGCTTTGTATCAGTTCCAAGTGGAATAGAAGCAGTGACCTTGACCTTTGACGCTGAAAAGCAATCCCAATCAAGCACTTTTGGTAAGGAAGCACTGTATGAAGTTTGAGTTTGATTGGCCCAGGAAAAGTGATTTTATATTTATAGCAACAGTGACCTTGACCTTTGACCTTCGACCCTGAAAAGCAATCCCAAGCGAGCACTTTTGGTAAGGAAGTACTTTATGAAGTTTGAGTTTGATTGGCCCAAGGAAACTGAAGTTATCGCACGGTAACAGATTTTCTATTTATAGCAACAGTGACCTTGACCTTTGACCTTCGACCCTGAAAAGCAATCCCAAGCGAGCACTTTTGTTTAGGAAGCACTGTATGAAGTTTGAGTTTGATTGGCCAAAGGAAACTCAAGTTATCGCACGGAAACCGATTTTCTATTTTAAGCAACAGTGACCTTGACCTTTGACCCTGAAAAGCAATCCCAAGCGAGCACTTTTGTTTAGGAAGCACTGTATGAAGTTTGAGTTTGATTGGCCCAAGGAAACTCAAGTTATCGCACGGAAACCGATTTTCTATTTTAAGCAACAGTGACCTTGACCTTTGACCCTGAAAAGCAATCCCAAGCGAGCACTTTTGTTTAGGAAGCACTGTATGAAGTTTGAGTTTGATTGGCCCAAGGAAACTCAAGTTATCGCACGGAAACTGTTGGTGCAGACGCCGCCGCCGACATAGTGATCCCTATATATCGCCTTTTCAGGCGACACAAAAATAGTGAAACACTAATGTTTTTAAGAGATCAATCCAGCATCAAAAGGTGAAATTTCAGCCTTTCGTGATGTGCAAAATACACAGAAATGCGCATTTTCAAAATGGCCGCCAAATTGATGATTTTTTTTAATTCATGTCAAGTTCTACACGCAACAGAAACCTACATTTTTTACATAATTTTCAGACGCATATATACGCTATAAAAATTGATCAAAATTTCCTCAATATAATATAAAATATTGAAATGAGATTAAAACGAGACTTGAACGGGACTGGAACCTCAGAAAAATACATCGTTAAACAAGATGGGAAGAGAAGCTTTCATCAATGAAGAAACAAGAATTACACGTTATCATATGTGTCGCCTGCCTTGCTTTGTAACTATCAGATGCATTTTACACCTATAATCCAACTTTGGCTGCTCTAATTTTCATACTTTGTGAGAAACTTTTATTTTTCTTCAAAGTCCAGAATTTGGAGGTTTTTAGCCCCAAATTACAAAAATAGTTGAAAAGCTATTAATGAGTGTATACATTCAGGTATCAGGGGCGTAGCTGGGGGTATTTTGATGTGCAAGCCCCGCGACGTTTACATTTTGGGGAGGGGGCCTTCTGGGGAAAAATCACATTTGGTCTTCAAATTGTACCGGTGTTTTGGACTTGTTTGAAAAATCATTGTCTGGCCTATCATTGTACAAATCATAAATGCGGAAATGGAATACTGGATGTTTTACTTCCATGATGTACATTGTATGGAAACAAAATCATTATCCATACCTTTCTTAGGTCATTTACTCGTCAGTAAGTAATAAGTTAATTACAGAGACATACAAGAGATCACAGAGGAATCTTGGCGGCCACCATTGATTATTTTTCGTGAATTCGTAGAAATTTGTTTTCCCCCATCTTTTCTCCCCTTTCATTTATGTATTTAATCTTAGTTCTTTGAATATTTCTTGAAAATTAATAGATGTAAGAATTGTCAGGAGTTTTGTTTTTTCTGATCAAATCCAAATTCAAAATATTTAAGAAAGGTCCATCTTGTATTTCTAAATAAAAATACCCATAATGTACTTCCATAGGCAACATAGAAGATGGCCACCAGGCGGCCATATTATACCCCTTGAGCAGTCTAAAAACTAGACCATGCACAACTAGGGACCAAACAGAATTGCTTTATGAATCACCTACAAAACTGGAAAACGCACAACTTGGACCACGAGAACCTGCATATGAAATTTGAGATGGATCCAACCAAAACTTTTAAGAAATAGCAATCACAAACTATAATGCAAAATCCAAGATGGCTGTCTGTCGGCCATATTGCATTTCAGCCCCAAAAATGTACAATGCACAGCAAGGCACTAATTGGAACCTACATATTGAATTTGAGTATGATCCATGAAGTAATACTCAAGAAATAGCGATGACAAACTTTCATGTCAAACTCCAAAATGGCCGCCTTTTAGCTATTGTCCGATCAGTCCCAAAATCAAAAGGGCACAACTAGGGACCAGTGGAAACCTACATATGCAATTTGAGAAAGATCCATGCAGTACTTCTCAAGAAATAGTGATAACAAAAACTGTTTAAGGACGGACGGACGGACGACGGACCGACCACGGACACAGGGCGATGTGAATAGCCCATCACCATCATGATGCATGGTGGGTTAATAAAACCATCTTAATATACATACGTCTCTGTTAGTAAGTAAATGTTCATATGCGATTAATACAACTTAGGATGTAAGAACTCATGCTTGTTTTCTTAAGCATAGTTTTGGACAATTCCAAAAGACCTAGTTTCACGAACGTTCTTCAACGAAAGGAAATTCCTTAACTAAAAACTTTCCATAGAAATGCATTAGAGAAGTAACGGGAAAACCTAAGTCAAATGAATTTTCCTTTCATTTTGTAATGCTTTCCTAAGGAGATGTGGCCATTTTTTATATTAAAACTATTAAAGATTTACTAAAACCTAATAAGACATGATTATACCAAAAAAGTCGGTCTAAGTATTTATGACTAACAAACTTCCTGTAGCCTGGTCTGTTAATCTGACGATTCGACAAAAAAGAGTTACAATATCAGTCGAGTTTTAGAAATAAAATTTCTCGACTTTAATACATATACTTTGGAAAAATAATGTGCAAGCACGGGCTTATGTGCTAACATGGCAGCTACGCCCCTGGGTATACATCCCACGATACACCTATACCTTAAGTTCGGCTGCTCTATAGTTTTCATACTTTGTGAGAAACATTGATTTTTCTTCTAAGTTAAGAAATGTGAGGTTTCTACCCCCAAAATACAAAAAAAAAAATAAAATACTACTTAAGAGTGTAATGTATTCAGGTAAACATCCAATGATAATCATATAACCCAACTTTGGTTGCTACAGTATTTATACTTTGTCAGAAACAGCCAATATACAGTACAAGAGCTAAACACAAAACTTTAACGTTGATTTTTTTTCAAATTCCAGAAATTTGATATTTTTACCACAGTAGGCTCTACTAACTATGTTACACCATTGATTGAGGTTTTGTTGAGCTAACTTTGTCAAAAGTAGAGCTAAACACAAAACTTTTAAGTGTTGACACCGCCACTGTTGGAAAAGTAACACCTTTCCTACAACCGCCGAAGGCGACACAATAACACTATATTCTTTGGTCCATTGCGGTTTCTCCTTAATTTTTGAAAGTTACCGAAAGATGAAGGGTTTGTAGTTCTCGGTCTGTAAACAGACTTTGTCAGTTTTACCTCCAAGATGGAGGGTGGTGTAAAACTTTCTGCAGTCCCTTTGTCTGTAAAGACTTGTCAGTATAACCTCAAAATTTCAGGTTGGTGTAAAACTGTTTTTTTGCAGTTCTTTTGTCTGTAAACATTCAGTATTACCTCAAAGATGGAGATTAGTTTAAAACTTTTTCATGAATGAAGAACACTTTTTGGTTGTCTTAATTGTTAACTAAGGAATTTCTCCTGGTTTAAAGAGTTTTTAAAACTTGGTACTTGTGCAAGAATTCCTGTCAGAACAATGATAAAACTTCCATTCTTGAACTAGTCTTCATGCTTGGTTCCAGGTCCAAGTATATCAAGTAGTTAAAACTGAAGTCTCAGAGATTATTTTTTTTATATTTTATTTCAAATTATATATACATATTCATACAATGGTAATAATATTGGGGTATGCATGCTACATTAAAATCTAAGACAGATGAACAAATTGTAACTACCTGATCAATATCCTAGTATAGCTGGATTATCCCTGGACCCTCAACCAAATCCAGACAAACAAATCAATAAATATTGCTACATTTGTTCTAATAAATCATTTAAAACCTGATCTACTTGGATGTTCTTTTATATGAAAATTATTCATTCTATAAACACTAGTGAAAAATATCACCTTTTCTGATTTGACCAATCAGAACGCTGCTTACAATTGGCATTTGGGAAAATCAAAAGCTGCCACCAGAAACAGAATATCTAACATTATCTTCAGCAATACAAAACATATTTCACTCGTGTGGCTAATACTTTGATATATTTCACTCATGCTGTGCATTCGAAAATTATATCAAAATATCAGCCCTACTTGTGAAATACATTTGGTATTAACGAAGACACTGTTTGATATCCTCTATATCTTTGAAATAATCATCTTTCATTTAGGATATTTAAACAAAGATGTTCCTGTGGTTAGATTCAAAATAGATTTCTCTGCCTTGAAAATTGAAAAGGAAACAAAAATATTAAATTTTAAAAAAGATTACAATAACCCAAGACAGCAATCTAAGCTGGTAAAAAAATGTGATGCCATGGAATTTTCAATTTTTATAAATTTATCAGTATGTTACTGGACATGTGATTTGTTGAAACGCAGAACGATTGTTGTCTGGTCTGTTGTTGAGGGTCAAGGGAATGTCCGACTACCAACTCTAGCTAGCAACACTGCACTCTTAAAAGGGCAGTATTACAGTATATAAATAAATTAATGGTGAATATACACAATATAATGAAAGACTAAAGTGGGGCTACCAAACTCACCAATACTGAGCGAGTGGTGATTGGCTCCTCAATTTTTACTTCCCTAAATCTCAAAAATTAACTGAATACCCTGACTTTCTCAACTCCAGAAATGATATCCCCCATGCCCCCCCCCCCCCCAAATTCATTCTTTGAAAAAATCTATTCCTCCACCGAAATTCCACGAAATGATGGCATTGACGAAAATGTTACGACTTACACTTTTGAACCAAAATGTATACATTTTATAGTGGGTATACATGTAAATAAATAGCTTATATCAAATCCAAAATAAAAATTCTCCAAAAACTTAGTTCATAAACAAGATTTTTTACAATTTCCATGATTGTTAAAAAAAATCCATCGAGAGAAATACTCCTACATAATTACAGTAATAATTCTAGTTAAATACTCTAGATAGTGCAAATGAATAAAAATTTTCAACCTTAATATTTCATATTCTTGCCAATTCTTTTTTATATTATATATTTTGGCAAATCAAGTACACACAAGTGCATCTGGTTTGTTCCTCAAAATCTTAATTTTGCACTAGTCATTGTAAGCATGGTTTCAATCTATAGAAAAATTATTGAGATCTATACAAATGTAAAAAGAAATAAAAAATTGTTCAAACAAATGCAACAAGTTTAAATAAAAAGGTGTTGTACACTACATCGGATCAGAAAAAAGCTATGTAATTAAAATACTGAATTTCATAATATTCTCGGGACGAACTGATCACCGTTACTTTTGACCGACACATATGAGATCAAGGGAACTAAGTTATAACATAAAAACAACCTTTCCTTTTGAGACAGTAACAAGATTTGGAAACCCAGATGAACTTGTGTGCACTTTCCATTATAATACTTACTATACTTTTAACAGCTAAATTTCATCTTTAGATAAATTCAGTATTATTGGCAACTTGTGAAGGACAAGAAATGTCTTTTACAAGGATTTCTTTGTTATCATGATCAGTCAACTTGTTCATACGAATTTTCATGCTCCCATCATGCTCATAATAAAAAAACATTCCATACATCTAAAAATGCATTTTCGCATCATTTATGGTCAACAAATATTCTCTCATGCAAACACACAATATAACATTCACTCACAATACATTTAATATCCATTTACGCAGATCTACAGTTAGGCATAGTCTCCCTTTCAGGGAAATCTTGCATACATAATCAGTCATGTCCAAAACAGGTGAAAAACACATCACAACTCCATCCATGTGCATCAACCAATCAAACACAAGCTCTCTCAATGGTATCCTTTAAAACTTTTTAAAAATAGCATGTTCAGCTTGGCATCAAATGTTCACTCGGGTCAAATTTCTTCTCTCAAGTGTTGTTGGCGCCACACCGAAGTACATCACAGGAAATGCTCATTAGGGGAATGATTTCAGACCACACAGACTCACGACGCTGTCTCTGCAGCTGATGCTAAGTCTATTAATGTTTGAGATTGTAGTTCCGAGATGGTGCTGATTTTGTTGAACTTTGAACTGGCATACTTTGTTCTTACAGCCTGAAATAAAAAAAGACACAAACTGTCACATTTACCACAAAATTTGAATCAAATGCAACAAGAATTATGCTTAATAATAATATGTGTTGCCGTTCCCGCTTTGTCATTATCATATGCATTTTACACATCACACAAACCTGTAATCCAAGAGGCTGCTCTAGCTTTCATACTTTGTGAGAAACACTTGATGTTTTTGTAAGTCAAGAAATTTGAGGTTTTTACCCCAAAAATCATTCAGAGTGTAAAGTATTCAGGTAAACCTCCCATGATAATCCTATTGCACAAATTTTAACTTTTTCTCTCTCAAAAGTCCCGAAGTTTGATAAGTTTACCCCCCAAAATGTAGGAATCAATGAAATATTTTCAGTGCAGGTGGCATATTTACATCACGGAAAATGCGTATCATTGATTGAGGTGAGGTTTTGTTGGGCTAGCATTGTCAAAAACAAAACTAAGACCTTGTTGACGTCACTGCCACCATTAAAAAAAGCAATGCCTAGGTGCTGCCTTTCGATCATCCATCAAAGGTGATACAGAAAAGTATGTAACGTTTAACGATTTTACTTTAGCCATCAATCACAATCTTTATAAGAAAGAACATGTTGAACTACACTTTGTACATTTTCAATTATCTATTACATCAAAGTAATGCAATTACTGAAAACGGAACATTTTTGTGAAGATCATAAAATTTTCAAAGTTTAAAGGTATAACAGATTTTCACTCCAAGTAAATATTCACCTAAAAGGTAATATTTTGTAATATCATGACACAGAATTTTCCCATTAAATCATATTTTTTATTGCACATTAGTCTTTATAATAGAGAAGCTTTCTATTCGTGTATTTCTATTTTCTAAAATCAAATTTTTCCTTCTATTATCAGGTAAAACACGATCAGGTAACTTCAATGTTTTGTTTTTTTCAGTCCGTCATTCATCGCAAATAACGGCTTTTTAATGCATCTGAGTCACAGATAAATATATAACAAATGTCCTTTCCGAGAATCAAATTGGAAATAACGGTAAATTCATTGTTTGGTATGTACTGATGAACGAGACCAGATCTACCTTTGTCGCATGTGTCTGAGGGTTCGCTTGATATATTAACTCATTCAAGGTTTGCTAATTATGATACATCTAATCAATTCATTATTAATTAATTTGCACCATACAAACACTTAATTTTTATCAGAATTGAGATTAGGGAAGGAACGTTTCACCTCACTTCAACTGTCTCACAACACAACTTTTATAGCGTTTAGCAATCAAAGGGTTTTAATCAGATGTGATGTTTTGCCTATAAATATAAACATATTTCAAGGTCTGCAGTTTTAAGTGAACGTTGACACATCAGTCATATTGGATGTGATTTTCACTCACCAGAGGGCGTAATGGTAAAGCAGTCTTTCTAATATGGTCATGTAGAGGGAATTCTCCACAATTGCATTAAACATTACATGTAATGTTCGTTTGAAAAAAATTTCAGTAAATTTCCGTTACAGAAAAACTGACATAGACACTTACTGTGAGTTTGCTTTTATCAGCTTTGATGACTAGAGTAGATAATTTATGGACCATGGGCATCAGATCTTTCTCTGTGTAGGAGCTGTAGTGACTCAACGTGTCCGTCTGTGGAAGGAAAATACATTTAGGTATTTCAAATATATATTTTGTTTATTTGTTTAGTCCATCAAATAGCAGCTTTCTAGCACGAAATAACTCTTGTAGGTCATGAAAGACAAGAATTTGCAAGCGAATGATCAGAATAGTTCAGTATCAATGGGCTTGAAATGATGGAAGGCACCAATATTTCATTGTTTATGATGTTCTATTACTAAAACAAGTTATCTCCCTTTCTTCGGATAGATACAGGGAAACCCCAACATTTCAGGGTGGAACACTGCCAGATGCTGGACCTCCATTTCAGTAAAATTGCAAAAATCTTGTATAGTGGCTTTAGTACCTACCCATTTGGTCCCGTCAAGCAGTAGCATTGACAGACAGAGAGCACCGGCGGCTATTTCCGAGGGATTATAATGCACCATGTCGTATTCTACAATGGTCAACTCCATCAGGTATTTAGCTAGTGTGTGCTTCATGGCATCCACCTGTGGAAAAAAGCAGCAAGTCAGTTGTTGAAACTTTTACATCTAACACCCAAAAAACCTCAACTGAATAAGTAAAAATGTTTTCCTGTTTTTTTTTTTTCAAATTTCAAAAACTGACAAAATAATAATCATGCCTTGCATTATGAACTTTCATTTTTCACCAATCCAGTCTAAAACATAGGTCAATATAATCTGCACGTTTGAATTGGAAGGTTGGAAAAAACATTTCAAATTAAGCTAGATTTGCAAATGACAGATTGCAAAAAAGCCCAATGATAAAGATCATTTATCTCTCCTTTTAGCACATGTCCAGCTCTCTTAAATTTTACAACACAAATATCTCTAAATTTAGATATGTATTCATCACTTAAATACAGTAAAACCCCACTCACTCTAACTTGTGGGGATCTGATCAATAGTTCGAGGAATATGTGACATTCGAGTAAAGGGAAATTTTTTAAAATCACCAAGTTACACTTTTTAAACATGAAAGCAGATTTTTCAAGTGAAAACAACAAAGGGTAATCAGAAAAACAAATCTGAAGGATATTGGGTAGAAATTCACATAAAAATTGAAGGAAAATAAATTTATTTCAGTAAATATAACAATTCTGAGGGGAAACTACCCATACACGGTAGTGAAAAAGGTCTTGTATCAATCGCTGGTTTGATCTAGTACATTTTAATCATACATACTTATTGCTAAATGTTACAAGATTTATATTAAATTCACAATCATCATGTTGTGGGGGCCTAACTATATTACCTGTCCAGCTTTGGAATCTCTTCGTAGAAAATGCAAACACAAAGGTTTCCCCATATTGAAATCTAATGCCCGGAGAATTTTGGCTTCCATATCACGAATGTCTTTCTTCTGATAAGCATTGTCTGTGATGTAAACAAAGTCTGCCAATTCTGGCGCATACATTTCTTCGTATTTTGACGCAATTAACATACAGGTCACTCCCACTAACTGTAGCTTATTTCTGGGAACCGGACACAGCTGAAAACAAAATCACAAGTTTAAAAGTCAGACGTTGAACAATATTTTTATTCCAAATATAAATACCAAAGATTGAATGAACAAGGGAAAATGAATGACAACCTGTAAAAACTTTACTCATGATAGGTAGAAACATACTATTTTTTGCATGGTTGTCGGGAAAGTCACAAGTTGTATCAATGAAATATAGAACCAAAGAAAGGCTTTATACCAATTGTCAAATGTTCTATACAACACTTGTGTTTAAAACAAAGTCAAATACGTATACCCCACACATTACATTGGTTTTCTTGTTAGAACATTGGCAACAAGATTTTCAATTTAAGCCATGAAATTCAAAAATACTGTGCAAGAAATATATCGCCATGTAGACCTCATAGCAGTGTTCAACAACAAATTACACAATCCTTTATGAATTGGGGATAAAATGACATTATTTGTATTTTTGGTCATTTTAGTAAAGTGAGACACAGTTTAGCAAGAGCAAACCGCATGTATTCAGCAGTCTATACCACCAATACAATCAATACTTCTCCATAGAGGGTCTATTTACCTGAAGGAAGCGGTCGATGATGGCCACTGTGAGGTAGAGGGTCTCCTGTAGTAGGTGGAATCGGTGGTGGACTTGACATAGCCAGTCAATAAGGATAGCCCGCATCTTCCCTGACACCTCCTGTCCTTCTAGGTAGTTCTGTCGTACTGTGTACTTCTCCTGAACACACAAATCAGAATTTGAAAATATTTTGTAAGTTTTGTACTCTTTAACACACAAATAAAACAAGGATTTAAGAATTTTTGACGTAATCACCTGATTGAACCTTCTAAAGTTCTTGATTGAATATTGGGGGTCCTTGAAAAATATTTTGTGTCAGTACGCTTGTTTAGTCAAACATTAGAATTTAGAGACTGGAATTTTAACTGGTCATTTCAGTGGGCCCTAGTGTTTATTTTTTATGGGTTCTATAATGGAAGATGGGGGTATTTGAAACAGAAAATAGGGTTTTTTAAAACAGGATTCTGCTTCAGGTAAAACCCTGTGACAAATATCAAATGAGAGTATGTACCTCTAAATGCCTCATATAGGTGTAAATGTCGTTGACGTATTCGCTGACTAACTGAGGGTTTTCTTTGTCATTTGCATCAATATCTTGCACCTTGAGCAGTGCCTTGGAGAATGCCTCTGGTTTGTCATCGCTGATGTCCATACATTCTGGTATCGTTGGGGGGACCAACGACACTGTTGATGGTTGTGATGGCATCGACCGCAATACTTCAGGCATCTTATGTTCAGGCTTATGAACAGGTTCTTCTGCATCCTGATTAGAGAAAAAGAGAACTTTCTGTAAAAACGTGCTCAAACTTGAAATAAATCATGGTTATCTCCCTTTAAAATTCTTTCAGCAATTAATTTTCGTTTCAAATTAATCCCAAAAATGGGTGTGGTACTTCAAATCAGAGATGAAAACAGCCAATTGTGAAAAAGGAGGAAAACCCACATTTTAAGGGGTTTTAATGGGAAGTTTCGTTACAACAAAATCATCAAATGGAAGAACTCCTCCTTTAGTAGGATTTTCGTCCCTGTTCAATTTGAATTATTTCATGTTTTCCCCAGGGTCCTCAAATTGAATTATTTCATATTTTCTCAAAGGGTCCTCAAATTGAATTATTACACATTTCCCAACTCTTTGCACGCGAATGCAAAAATGACAGCTAGCTGGATCATAATCATTATTTTTAATCTTCCATTTCTTTGTAAATATTGGCTACTTACCAGATGAACATGATTGGCGTAGTCTGTTTGCGTCTCTATTAATGACTTGAGGGAAGATGTGGCTTTTGTTTTGCTTAGCACCGAGGACTGTTGTGATTGCAAGGTCTGTTGTTGAGATTGTAATTTATTTGATAATTGAACAATTTCCTTTTTTATGGCAGCCTGTTTTTTGCTAGTGTCTATAGATATGGCCGAGACTTTGTTGCGAATGTCCCCAAGAGCTGATCTTTGACCAGCATGTGACACTGGACGAGTCGCCAGACCGAGGCCATTTGTTTTCGCCGTCAAGGCTTTCAGGTCTGGATTCTCTTTGTTGATCGCCATCTTGACGTTCTGTTGAAGAATATTAGCCTGAAATGAAAATATAAAATTGAACAACATTTGCATACAAAACTGAATACCAACTTAATGCAAGCACGCCAATGGTTTTTTAATCGGTTTACCACCCAACGATATAATGCATGCATTTTATAGATGGACCTGTTGAAATATTTAACTGTCTCAATGCACTTTTTTTCAACAGCAGTCGAAATTATTTTTTCACAGAACAAGAACATATTGCAGAAAATTAAAAATAAACCAATCACCAAAAAATTTGTTTTGAAAAATAAAGTCTCTCGTGATACAAACTAATACTTCACAACTGAAACAGTTTCAAAATGTACAATTTTTCGGAAAAAGACTCGCCACAAAAGTGGTTAATCAATAACCGTCTTCGAACAATTTATAAATCGCATTAGACAGCACAAAAGATTATTTTCGCCGACCTAAAACTTCGTCTATATGATCTTACCAAAACATGTTCGTACCTGCAAGTTGTGCATAGCCGCTTTTACATTTAGTGTTGAAAATTCGATTTTTCAACATAATTAAAATGTATTGCAGCAGAAAACCATAGGTACTGTATTCTAATGGAATAATAAGATAACTTAACTTCCTAAATTGATGCATAAACATGAAAAATGCCACGAAAGAAGTTGAAACAATGCGAAATTGAGCACGAAAACATGTCCGACTTTGTTTATGTTGAAGGACGCGACTTATTTTACGAAATATTTTCCAATAAACAAATAAATTAATTCATATACTTACCGACTGTGCTCTAGTTACAGCCATGGTTAGTCTTTAGGTTGCTTTTGTAAATGCGTAATGATGTTGTTGCTGTGAAAACACTGCATGAATTATCAGCTCAGCCGCACTCTGCCTATTTCCACAGCAAACTATCCCATAAGCATCAGTGTACTTCGGAACAGCTTTCAAATAAATGCGGCACCAGTTTCATTGGTCAATTAATGAAATCAACATGTTTCTGATTGGTCAATATTGTTGATGATTTGTAGCAACACTTTAGCATTTTAGATTAAAAGCAGCAAATTCATAAACCTACGTCGTATTTTTTATTATATAAAATATAACTGGTTTTGCTGAGTTTTCACTTTTCAAGAATTCGTAAAGAAAGAAATAAATATTTTACAAACAAAATGTTTTACTTCCGTTCTCATTCGGAATGTCTCTTCTATTGCCCAATAACGCAATGCTGTAAGCTTGCTATGTGAGCACCTGTTCAGGCAGGTAAATATAATCTCGTGCACATACCTGTCAAAGGTGCGAACAGTCGCCACACGAATGACCCACCCACACTTTATTGATTATTCATTATTATTCTATAGAAAATTTGCATAATTATCATCCTGAAAATAGCTAGATTCATTGATGGTTACTAGAGAAGAGAAAGTAGCAATCGGTGATGGACAGAAATAATGAAACATACACGTGTTGTAAATGTCTAATTTGAGACTAGCAGGAACCTTATTATGGTTGAGCATTAGTGTCATCTAAAGATTAGAATAACTTGTCACCGAGATGATGTAATACATAGTAACGTAATGGAAGGTTTTCAAGGAAGACAGTTGATCAATCTGTTGTCTTTTAATCCAAAAATCACAAGAAATGTAAACATTACGTTTCCCGACCAGACACTTGACACAATAAAGAGACACTACTTGTGTAATATTATATAGCACCAATGCTCAGACCGAGTCGACTCCTAAGATGTTATCCCCCATTTTTTTCTTTTGAAGTTATCTCTTTTTCAATTTTTGTTGTAAATTTTAGACATCTAGACCTACGAGTCAAAATAATATTTAAGATTTTTTTTTTTAGTTTTGATATAGAGTCCTATATATTTTTCGCAATAAACTGACTTATTGAAAGAAAAAAATAATAAACTTGATAATAGACCTATCAGTATAAAAACTTAATTTAAAAAGATCAAAATAATTAGATTAAATCTCAATTTTTGTACCAGTGGATAATTGCATTTTTTTCATCAATTTTTCAGTATTCTTAATAATTATTAATTATGTTCATGAATATGCAATCAAACAATTTAGTAGAATAAAAAAAATGTCGAAACAATAGAATGATTGAAATACCAAGTATTAAGAACCGATAAATCGTGCAAAAAAATTTTGTAAAACAAAAAAAATCTGTTGATATTATGTTATTGTTTCACAACCATGTATGTTGTCCAAAGTTCATCTTACTATCCATGTATTCCACCCAGCCTGTTTTTTAATGGATTTTAATTAACCTGGAAAATAAAAATGAGTCTTAATATATGTTTTTAGTTCAAAATGGAAGACATAAAGAAGAGATTAGCTTTTGGTAACCCTGCTGTACAGACACAGGTAAGTTTTTATCCAATACTTACATGCACACATCTACATTTAGTAATATAATTTATTGGGAAAAGAGGGTGTGTCAAAACATGTTACATGATAATACAGGGGTAGCCATGTTAAAGTGTTGGTGGTACACACCCACAATATACTGATGTCAATCAACTGGTAAAAATCTCCCTTAGGGAGTGTATTTGTGGAACAATTGCTTTGAAAAGACTTTTCTCTAAAATGTAATCTCCAGAAAAAAAAGGATAAAACACTTTCTTTATTGGAATTACAAACAACAAATTAAAGTCCTAATTGTTTCATTTTATGTTTACTTTTAAAACAGTTATAATTTGCTTATAGATAGGCACATATGACATTAGAAATGTTTATGAAAAAAAATAGAATGTGAAACAAAATTTTTTTTAGCTTACACATTTGTTATGTAATTATTTCCGTTATGTAATTATTTCCTATCTGTAGGTGTTGGGTAACAATCAGAGGTGCCCCAGCAGGGTCTGTTTCTCAAAAAAAGTACAATTTTGTTTGAGTTTAACTTTAGCTACATAATGTAGTTTGTGTTATGTATTATATCATATGCAAAAGGCTGGGTCCTTCAAGTCTAGCCAAGACCTAGCAAGGACTATTATTTATGCATGGTTAGGTTAATCAAATTGTGTGCAGAAAACATATTTATAATTTTTTTTGGTCATTGTGATTTTTTTTTGATGGCAGTAAAATGTACCTTTGGTCATATGGGAAATCTGCTGCAGAACTTATCAATGACGAAGAAATGTTTGTTCAGATTTGTTATACCACATTTCTTCGCCAATAAGCCCAGGGGGCCAGTGCAGTCTCCCGACTTATACAGATCGGCTGAGGTACAAAGGGGAGAGGGGGCTTATTGCTGAACATGGGCTTATTTCCAGAGAAATACGGTAGTTTGATTCTGTGATAATCAGTTTGTCATGCAATTAAACTCTCAGAGACTTTAAATGTTGATGGACAAGCCATGTGGGAATTGACTTAGGATTCAGTAGCTGTTTAGACATGTTTTAAAAAATGCCAGGAATGGTTCAATTTCATTGCGGAAAACAAGCTCCAGGCCTTTATTTAGTCTTACATGAAAAGTTAATTAGAATAAAGTTTTTCCAAAAGTTACTTATATAGGGCCTTTAAAGGTTTGTCATTTGTCTGGATATATATATATAAATATATAAAAAAAAAATTTGATAATTTATCACTGCACTGTATTGGGAAAGAATAAAAAATGGGAAAAAATATGTATGCATCTTGCATTATCATAAATTTTAATTTCAAATAATATTTTGATTTTCCTATACTGTGATTAAGATAAAATAAGATTGAAAAAAAAAAAATTTTGAGTTATATGAAATATCAAAATTTAGGTAATTATTTTCTGCTATCGTTAAACTGAATTGAATATACCTGGTAACGTTAAATTTAAATTAGAAGCATTTCATATTTAGATGTTATTTGAATGAAAATAAATTTACAACACCTCTAAACAAAAGGAATTATATGTGTGAATTTCAAAGAAGCAAATGTTGATTGACATGAAATGTCTATTTCTGTCTATGATAGTATTTGCAGATGAAATTGATTTGAGCTCCCAGATTTACTGAGGCAAAGTGGTCTAGGATGCTGGGCTTGTGATCATAGGGTTGCGAGTTCGAGTCCCGGTCACGGCACTTGTGTTGTATCCTTGTGCAAGATACTTTACGTTGCTTGTTCCAGTCTACTCAGCTGTAAATGAATATGTGGTTGGGTTAAGTGCTAGAAATTGTAAAATGCTAGCTGTGAGTGCCGAAACTGCACCACCTGTCGTGTGCTCCCCAGGGAGTTGAGAACCATATCAGATATGGCCCAATAACCATGGATAATAATTTGTGAACCGCATTGTGACGGCCTTTAAGGTCATGATATATAAAAATCTTGAATTATTATTATCATATTATTATTTATTAACAAATATTATTGATCATCCATAGAAAAGAAATTGTACCAATACTGGGTATTGTATTTATAAAACTTTGATCAGAGTCGCAGATATATAGCTGTGATGTTGTTCTGAACTGGCAAGATGCATTTCAAACAGAATGATAATTTTCAATAAAAGAAGTTTTAAACAAAAAATCATTTAATGAAATTATGGTATTGTACGAGTAGGAAAGAACCATATTAACTGAGGCAGAATACAGGTGTACCACCCGATTCAATATTGATATAGACATCTTCGTCGTGGTGAACATATATTGCTGATATGGTTAAACTGTGTGAACTGCTGAGTCAACATTATTGACCTCGCAGCTGGGGTAGCACCCGAGCTAATGAGCCAGATTAGTACACGTAATAGGATTAATGTTAATAAGTGCGTACTATGTTAATCTTTCTATGGCACTCGTAAGGATAGAAGTCCAATATTTTAAGCCAGTCAGCATGTTTTGAATATGCCAAAATTCTGATGTATTACGATTTTTGTAAATTGTCAAAAATCAGTCCATCTTTAAAATTTTGAGGTGAACATTTGCCTGTGTGACATTTTGATCTGGATGTCATTAAACTATGTTTGCTGATTAAATTTGTGCAAATTTCTGACACTTTTAACCTCGCAGCTGGGGTAGCACCCACATTAACGAGTCAGTGGAATAATAGGATTAATATTAGGCGGGTATAAGACTATGTAACCTTTCTCAGGGACGAATGGCTCTGGGCAGGGCCTTTCAGCGTAAACTAGCTTACACACCCTTTAATCCCACGACACAGGCACACAAATGAAAATTTTACCCGATTATCCAAATTCAAGACTCTCCTAGATATTTCAGCAAAATAATTTTGAAGGTTATCATCAATATAAACAGGTAAAAATATTTAGCATAGATTGTCCTGGTTAAATTTCAAGCTGGATTGCATCACTTGACTAGTGGATAGTTTGCTGTGGGCCTTTTTAGGAACCTTAATTGAATTTTTACCAAATGACTGTGAACACAATTATTTCCCTTGATGAGAATTTCTCCCAGATTCTCAATATCTTTTCAGTCATCAGTTTATATATCATGTACATATTTCCTATTTCTTGAATTAGAAAAAACTGAATAAAATTTTATCAGTTTGTACATTTTGATTAATGTTTCTTAATTCCATCTGAGAGAGTTTTTGTGTATGAAGGCCATGAATTTTTTGTTGAAAGATAATTCTACATTATCCCGTTACCGGCAGTACTTTCAAAAATCTTAACAGATTCTGAATATTTCTGTTAGGGTTTTGAAAACAGCTGCTGACATTTACACAGAGAACAGGTGGAAGTTTACGATTTACACGTCATCTCTGACAGTTTGACCTACCCTTCCTCCACAGTTAGATTTAAAACTGTGAAGTTTTATGTGACTCAGGTATTTGTCTCTTTATACAGACCTAGATGCTACTCACAGCTGGTAAATCGATGAAAACTCGGGAAATGTTACAGATTGAATATAAAAATAAATATAAATATGATCATATTATTTCAATTGATATGCAATAGAAACAGAAAAAAATGCATCAAAGAATGGCTTGTGTTTGAAACTTAATATGATTTATAATTATGTGTCATAGATGAAGAACTCATTTTGTATTGTGAAGAAACTGGAAAGAAGGGGAGTGGGGTGGACCTGTTTGAGAAGGGGAGTGGGGTGGACCTGTTTGAGAAGGGGAGTGGGGTGGACCTGTTTGAGAAGGGGAGTGGGGTGGACCTGTTTGAGAGGGGGAGTGGGATGGACCTGTTTGAGAAGGGGAGTAGGGTGGACCTGTTTGAGAAGGGGAGTGGGGTGGACCTGTTTGAGAAGAAAACAATCATTTTAGATCCTTGTTTGTTCATTTTCTGTTTTCAAAGTCTTCACTAAAACGATTAGATTTGCCCCTTCTATGTGACTAATTTGGTCAGATTTGCCCCTTCTATGTGACTAATTTGGTCAGATTTGCCCCTTCTATGTGACTAATTTGGACATGCTCAGTGGTAGCTAGGGCCAAGTATGTGGTTGTTAGCTACTATATAGATATTCAGTGGTAGCTAGGGCCAAGTATGTGGCAGTAAGCTACTATATAGATATTCAGTGGTAGCTAGGGCCAAGTATGTGGCAGTAAGCTACTATATAGATATTCAGTGGTAGCTAGGGCCAAGTATGTGGTAGTTAGCTTATATATAGATATTCAGTGGTAGCTAGGGCCAAGTATGTGGTTGTTAGCTACTATATAGATATTCAGTGGTAGCTAGGGCCAAGTATGTGGCAGTAAGCTACTATATAGATATTCAGTGGTAGCTAGGGCCAAGTATGTGGTAGTAAGCTACTATATAGATATTCAGTGGTAGCTAGGGCCAAGTATGTGGCAGTTAGCTACTATATAGATATTCAGTGGTAGCTAGGGCCAAGTATGTGGCAGTAAGCTACTATATAGATATTCAGTGGTAGCTAGGGCCAAGTATGTGGCAGTTAGCTACTATATAGATATTCAGTGGTAGCTAGGGCCAAGTATGTGGCAGTTAGCTACTATATAGATATTCAGTGGTAGCTAGGGCCAAGTATGTGGCAGTTAGCTACTATATAGATATTCAGTGGTAGCAAGGGCCAAGTATGTGGCAGTAAGCTACTATATAGATATTCAGTGGTAGCTAGGGCCAAGTATGTGGCAGTTAGCTACTATATAGATATTCAGTGGTAGCTAGGGCCAAGGATGTGGCAGTTAGCTACTATATAGATATTCAGTGGTAGCTAGGGCCAAGTATGTGGCAGTAAGCTACTATATAGATATTCAGTGGTAGCTAGGGCCAAGTATGTGGCAGTAAGCTACTATATAGATATTCAGTGGTAGCTAGGGCCAAGTATGTGGCAGTAAGCTACTATATAGATATTCAGTGGTAGCTAGGGCCAAGTATGTGGCAGTAAGCTACTATATAGATATTCAGTGGTAGCTAGGGCCAAGTATGTGGCAGTTAGCTACTATATAGATATTCAGTGGTAGCTAGGGCCAAGTATGTGGCAGTAAGCTACTATATAGATATTCAGTGGTAGCTAGGGCCAAGTATGTGGCAGTTAGCTACTATATAGATATTCAGTGGTAGCTAGGGCCAAGTATGTGGCAGTTAGCTACTATATAGATATTCAGTGGTAGCTAGGGCCAAGTATGTGGCAGTTAGCTACTATATAGATATTCAGTGGTAGCTAGGGCCAAGTATGTGGTAGTTAGCTACTATATAGATATTCAGTGGTAGCTATAGGGCCAAGTATGTGGCAGTTAGCTACTATATAGATATTCAGTGGTAGCTAGGGCCAGGCCAAGTATGTGGCAGTTAGCTACTATATAGATATTCAGTGGTAGCTAGGGCCAGGCCAAGTATGTGGCAGTTAGCTCCTATATAGATAGATATTCAGTGGTAGCTAGGGCCAAGTATGTGGCAGTTAGCTACTATATAGATATTTAGTGGTAGCTATAGGGCCAAGTATGTGGCAGTTAGCTACTATATAGATATTCAGTGGTAGTTAGGGCCAAGTATGTGGTAGTTGACTACTATGTTGCAAAATGTATAAATATAAGTAACATTGCTATTGATGACAAAGTTAATAAAGCCTGGTAGTGCTTTATGTAAGTTTGTCAGCAATAACAATGTGTGTTATAGAACTGTCACAATATTTTCTCAAACATTCATTTGCTTAAATATAAACTGCTAATTGATCTATGTGATTGCAGACGGGCACTGTGCAGTCCTGTTCTATTACAAATATAACCCAGTTTGGTCCGGTAAAAAAAAAAAAATGGTTTCTGAAAATCAATGGGAAGGAGTGTAGTTCAAATAGTCATTTCCAGTAGCTTTCTAGAAGATTTGGAAAATATATCTAGGCAGTCTCCTAGAGGGAATATCTCTTTGCTCAAACAGGTTTAAACAGTAACAGTGTTCAATCCAGGCCGCGCCATTGCGCCAATGATCCCTTTGTAAAACAAATGGCGCAATCTGAACACACTGCCCGGCCCGGCCGGCGCAATGAGATTACCATTGTGTGAAGTGCCAAATTCTTGTTTCTGCCATAAAAATTACTGAATAGGCAAAGATTTATTAGTCTCTAACTCGTTCCGTGATCAACTTATCTTTGTATTGTTTACGTGGGAAGTGGAGAAGCAGGTTCATAACGAGGCTTATAGTCAGTTTCATGATCCCATGTTAAACAAACGTTTCGGTGATTCAGATTTAGAAACGTAATTTGTTGTCAACGAAGCATTGTTTCGATATGAGAACAAAAAATCTAATACATAAGGTGGGAAAGTAAAAGAAGTCAGTGACTTTTAAGTTTAGTAAAGAGCAGAGCAAAAGTCTGGGGAAATTAATTGAACAGAAAGAAACAGGCTGATATTACTCTTCCGAAAAAAACGTAAATTTCAAAAGTGATTTATGTTACGATCCTTTTTTTTAATTGACTATAATATGATACCAAATCAGGAATAAGGTGTGAAATATGTATAAAGTTTAAAGTCAGACTTCAAAAAGTTACATATCTAATGATGTTTGCACAAACTAGCACACCTCACCTCTTATACGACATCAGTCATCACATGAGTTTGAATGCCTTGTCAGGTGTTAGCGGGATGATTTTTAGTCCCCCACCGGAATCCGGGGGGGACTATAGGTTTGCGTTGTGTCCGTCCGTCCGTCCTTCCGCACACTATTTGTCCGGGCTCTATCTCCCATACTATAAGACACTGGAACTTCATACTAAGTGTGTGGGTTCCCTGTGGGAAGGCAGTGTGTCGCATACAAAAACCGGGTCACTGTGACCTATATTTTGACCTCTGACCTACATTAAAGAAAAAGCTTGTCCGGGCTCTATCTCCTACACTATAAAGCACTAGAACTTAATACTTAGTAGTATTGTTCCTTGTGGGAAGGCGGTGTGTCGCGTACAAAAACCGGGTCACAGTGACCTATATTTTGACCTCTGACCTACATTAAAGAAAAAGCTTGTCCGGGCTCTATCTCCTACACTATAAAGCACTAGAATTTATTAATACTTGGTAGTATGGTTCCTTGTGGGAAGGCGGTGTGTCGCGTATAAAAACCGGGTCACAGTGACCTATATTTTGACCTCTGACCTACATTAAAGAAAAAGCTTGTCCGGGCTCTATCTCCTACACTATAAAGCACTAGAACTTAATACTTAGTAGTATTGTTCTCTGTGGGAAGGCAGTGTGTCGCATACAAAAACCGGGTCAATGTGACCTTTATTTTGCTATATTTTGACCTCTGACCTACATTAAAGTAAAAGTTTGTCCGGGCTCTATCTCCTACACTATAAAAGACTAGAACTTAATACTTGGTAGTATGGTTCCTTTTGGGAAGGCGGTGTGTCGCGTACAAAAACCGGGTCACTGTGACCTATATTTTGACCTCTGACCTACATTAAAGAAAAAGCTTGTCCGGGCTCTATCTCCTACACTATAAAGCACTAGAACTTAATACTTGGTAGTATGGTTCCTTGTGGGAAGGTGGTGTGTCGCGTACCAAAACTGGGTCACTGTGACCTATATTTTGACCTCTGACCTACATTAAAGAAAGAAAAATTTGTCCAGGTTCTATCTCCTACACTATTAAGGATTAGAACTTTATACTTGGTAGTATAGTTCTCTGTGGGAAGGCGGTGTGTCGCGTACCAAAACTGGGTCACTGTGACCTTTATTTTGCTATATTTTGACCTCTGACCTACATTAAAGTAAAAGTTTGTCCGGGCTCTATCTCCTACACTATTAAGGATTATAACTTTGTACTTGGTAGTATAGTTCCCTATGGGAAGGCGGTGTGTCGCGTAACAAAACCGGGTCACAGTGACCTATATTTTGCTATATTTTGACCTCTGACCTACATTAAAGTAAAAGTTTGTCCGGGCTCTATCTCCTACACTATTAAGGATTATAACTTTGTACTTGGTAGTATAGTTCCCTATGGGAAGGCGGTGTGTCGCGTAACAAAACCGGGTCACAGTGACCTATATTTTGACCTCTGACCTACGTTACACAAATACCTTGTCCGGGCTCTATCTCCTACACTATAAAGCACTAGAACTTAATACTTGGTAGTATGGTTCCCCGTGGGAAGATGGTGTGTCGTGTACCAAAACTGGGTCACTGACATTTATTTCGACAGTTATTCAAGCTATGCACAACACAAGCAAAGTTACATAAGTGTACAAACATTCTTGTTGTTGGAGATTTCAACATGGACTTCGCAAAGATGGACAGCCTTCAAAAATCTTGTAAACTTCACCAACAACTGACCACGCCTACCCATTGCCTTGGAGGAATTCTTGACTTGGTCTTCTCATCCAAATTATTCCCAGTGACAAACAAACCTGTGTTCTTCTCAGATCAACATTTAATCAATATACAGTACTGTTGAATTCAATGTAAGCATAACAAACAACATCTTGTTATTATTATTACAATTTCATGTCTATTGCAGTAAAACCTGTCTATAAAGGATACCCAATAGAAAAACTAAAGGTGTCCTTCATAGACTTGTGTCCTTTATATAGAGATCATTTATAGAGTATACCTACAGTGTACATGTATTTAGTGAGAATGGGATGGTTCCTGTATAGAAGCGGGTCTCTGTAAACTACATCTTCACCTTTCAATACATTGAAGAAAATACATGACCTTATTGCATCTCGAGATTCACACTCATTGCTATTGGATCTCGAGATAACAACCCGGTGGGGGACTGTAATTCGTTGAATTATCTTGTTTTCAGAAGGTCAAATTATACGGCAATGCTTTTTTTGTGTTTTAGATTTATTATAAAATTACACTTTTCAGCGACCCCCTTTAATTAGTCCCCCACCGGAATCCGGGGGGGACTATAGGTTTGCGCTGTGTCCGTCCGTCCGTCATTCCGCACACTATATTTTTTGTCCGGGCTCTATCTCACATACTATAAGACACTGGAACTTCATACTAAGTATGTGGGTTCCCTGTGGGAAGGCGGTGTGTCGCATACAAAAACCGGGTCACTGTGACCTATATTTTGACCTCTGACCTACATTAAAGAAAAAGTTTGTCCGGGCTCTATCTCCTACACTATAAAGCACTAGAACTTAATACTTGGCAGTATGGTTCCCCGTGGGAAGGCGGTGTGTCGTGTACCGAAACCGGGTCACTGTGACCTATATTTTGACCTCTGACCTACATTAAAGAAAGAAAAATTTGTCCAGGTTCTATCTCCTACACTATTAAGTATTAGAACTTTATACTTGGTAGTATAGTTCCCTGTGGGAAGGCGGTGTGTCGCGTACCAAAACTGGGTCACTGTGACCTTTATTTTGCTATATTTTGACCTCTGACCTACATTAAAGTAAAAGTTTGTCCGGGCTCTATCTCCTACACTATAAAGGACTAGAACTTAATACTTGGTAGTATGGTTCCTTGTGGGAAGGCGGTGTGTCGCGTACCAAAACCGGGTCACTGTGACCTTTATTTTGCTATATTTTGACCTCTGACCTACATTAAAGTAAAAGTTTGTTCGGGCTCTATCTCCTACACTATAAAGCACTAGAACTTAATACTTGGTAGTATGGTTCCCCGTGGGAAGGCGGTGTGTCGCGTACCAAAACCGGGTCACTGTGACCTATATTTTGACCTCTGACCTACATTAAAGAAAGAAAAATTTGTCCAGGTTCTATCTCCTACACTATTAAGGATTAGAACTTTATACTTGGTAGTATAGTTCCCTGTGGGAAGGCGGTGTGTCGCGTACCAAAACTGGGTCACTGTGACCTTTATTTTGCTATATTTTGACCTCTGACCTACATTTAAGTAAAATCTTGTCCGGGCTCTATCTCCTACACTATTAAGGATTATAACTTTGTACTTGGTAGTATAGTTCCCTATGGGAAGGCGGTGTGTCGCGTAACAAAACCGGGTCACAGTGACCTATATTTTGACCTGGAAAAACTAAAGGTGTCCTTCATAGACTTGTGTCCTTTATATAGAGATCATTTATAGAGTATACCTACAGTGTACATGTATTTAGTGAGAATGGGATGGTTCCTGTATAGAAGCGGGTCTCTGTAAACTACATCTTCACCTTTCAATACATTGAAGAAAATACATGACCTTATTGCATCTCGAGATTCACACTCAATGCTATTGGATCTCGAGATAACAACCCGGTGGGGGACTGTAATTCGTTGAATTATCTTGTTTAAAATGGCCCCCATTTTTTAACACTCTGGGCCCAACTGGCCCTCTTTGTGCAAATCCTGGATTGAACACTGCAGTTACATGTATTTCGATATAATCATACCCTTTTATATAATGCATACTTGCATAATCAGAAAATCTGATGTATCATTTCCAAACGAAAGTACTTATTATGTCCCCCAAACAAAGTGGGGGGACATATTGTTTTTGCTCGGTTTCTTATTATTATTATTATTCTTGTTTCTTCCACTTTCTTCCGCCGCGGAGGTTTCCGACCGTTTTCTCAAAAACTACTGGACGGATCTTCACGAAACTTCACACACATACTCATTAGGGGCGGGGTGTGTGAAAACGGGTTGTTTTTTCGCGACCGGAAGTCCAAGATGGCCGCCAGAGCTAATTTCCGGTTTTCAAAATTCAGTCTCCGATTTCAGTAAAAATTGGTACAGGGGTGTTTTAAGGGATGCTGAATAACATGGTAACATTTTCGTAAAGTTTGGTTGCCACCGAAACGAAAATGGAGGCCTCTGATTGGTCGAAATTTATATATTGTCCGATTTCAATGAAATTTAATATATAGAGAGCTTTCGGGTATTTTTAGCCCCCTAAGACAAAAATCGTTTTTTGTGACTTTTCTAAACCTTGCATCAACAAACTAAGTGAAAACCTGACACCTCCGATCTCCAGTGTGTTTGTCAACAAAGGCGTTTCATGTGAAGGCCGCACATGCTGTTGTTAATTTCCGGTTTTGTAATGACGCGCCGTCTGCAAATTTCAGCCCCCTTCTGCAGTTTTCAGCCACCTAGCCTGAAGTTTTCAGCCACCGTGAATATTTGATAAATAATCAATTAATTATCTACAATCTTATTTGAGATCATCTAAAATTTTAATCTACATGTCGTTTAACAAATAAAATTATACAGATAAACTAGGTTTATCTATTATTTTTTCTGACTGATTCAATTAAATAAAATGTCAAAATTTTACAGTGGTTACGTTTATAAAAATAGGGTTTTATGCAATCGGTTTTAATGTATTTGAATCTATTATATGAATGTTTTGTCTATTCTACAGGTATCCACAATTAAAAATATATGATTAATTATTGAATGATAAAACGTCAGGTTTCTGTGGCTTCAAATATTATTTAATAAAAGGCAAAATGACTATTTTTTTCACAATTTAAAATAATATTAGATTCTAATACAATCTGAAAGTAGACAAAATCTGCAGGTAAAATTTCCTCCGTACAGTATAGAAACATTACGTATCATACGGTCTTGTATAATAAATCAGATGATTATATCGATGATATTTAATTGTGTCTGTTAAAATATTGATAAAAATCATCAGATTTTTATTAAAACCGCTGCAAAGTTACAATGGATATTGCTATTGTTATACATGTACTGAATGAGACCTGTTTGGATATTGAACGTGATAGAATTGTTCTTTCTCTGGATGCTCGAAATGTGATAAAAATAACCCCCTTTTGGCCTCTCAGAAGTCAAGTCACGTGGAACTATATGGGGAATTCCCTAAATTTTTGAGACAAACCAAAATTTGACCAAAGTCGTAGTCTTCAGGCATTTTATAACCGAAATTAGAGAAAATAAATACCAGGGGGCCGAAAACTTCAGACTTGCAAAAATAGTCGGTAATTTTCGACTTTCGATCAAACATCGTCCAAAAACACCATACTGTTTGGATTTTCAATAATCTGATGAAAATACACACTTAGAGACAATGTCATTGGGCATTTGGAATGGTGTAATAATGGCCTTTACCTGTTAAGAAAAATAATAATTTCGTTTTTGTGTCGTGTAAAATAAGAGTTCCAATTCGCGCAAGTCGTCATGAAATTTCCAATAGAAGACAAGTTTGGAAATCTGAATAAGTTTTATTATCAAGGACAGTTCATTAAGAAGATCAAATTTTATTTTGAGGGGGCCGAAAATACCAGACGGCCGAAAATACCCGAAGGCGCTCTATGTGTAGTATTACACCAACAACATTGTCGTCACATCCGTTTCATGTTTCAAGATTCGTCAACATGGCCGCTATTTCCTGGCTTCTGATTGGTCGAAATTTATATATTGTCCGATTTCAATGAAATTTAATATATATGTGAAGTATTACACCAACAACATTGTCGTAACCTCCGTTTCGTGATTCGTCAACATGGCCGCTATTTCCTGGCTTCTGATTGGTCGAAATTTATATATTGTCCGATTTCAATGAAATTTTATATATAACTGTAGTAGGACACCACGGACATTGTCGTAACCTCCGTTTCGTGATTCGTCAACATGGCCGCTATTTCCTGGCTTCTGATTGGTCGAAATTTATATATTGTCCGGATTTCAATGAAATTTTATATATAACTGTAGTAGGACACCACGGACATTGTCGTAACCTCCGTTTCGTGATTCGTCAACATGGCCGCTATTTCCTGGCTTCTGATTGGTCGAAATTTATATATTGTCCGATTTCAATGAAATTTTATATATAACTGTAGTAGGACACCACGGACATTGTCGTAACCTCCGTTTCCTAATTCGTCAACATGACCGCTGATATATGGGGTGTCAGCTATATTTCCATTGTGAGTTCATTGGGCTCATCAGTTCCGACCAAAGGGGTAGTTTGGGGGACATCTGTAATGGTACCCCATTACAATTAGCACTTGTTCCTTCTTAAAATGTGAAATTAAAAAAAGAATTGATTTGAAATTTAGAATTAATGTATTGACATATTGAACTTACAAGTAAAATATTGAACCTACAGTAAAACTGCTGTTACTCAAACTTGTGGGGACCTGGTCAGCAGTTCGAGGAGGACCTGGTTTTCAGTCAGCCCTTTAAGGTTGGTTAATATGTACGAACTCAGTCGGGACCAAACAAACTGTTAGACAATTCTAATGAGGGGTATTGGAGTAAACCGGGTTGGAGTTAGTAGGGGTTTACTGTATGTGTAAGTGATATCAGTCTGAACATAAATTAATGTTGATGATGATGTTGCCTTAGAAATGGTTTAGCTGTAATACTATAGTCTGGTACTATGTAAGTCTATTAAAGGTGTATATGTAGACAGATTATATAGAATTAATAATCTGTACATTTTTTTTTTCATTCAAAGAAGATGTATTTATATAATCAGGGTTCTCATTAAAAGCCGGTTGCCGGCAAAAGTAGCCTGTTATTCACCAGCTTTGAACCGGCTATTTTTCAGAATTTTACATATGTCAACATTACAGAATGTGAAAATTCAACCAGCTTTTCTTTCAAAATCAACCAATTATTGCAAAATTTAGTGAGAACACTGATAATAAAATTCCAGTAAGTATATATATAAATCAGTTGTGGAATTATCCTTCGGCCAAACTACAATGTGTGGGAATAATGGATTACTGTGTATTTCATAGTTCATTCTATTCTCACAGTTCTGCTGATTGACCCATTTTCTGAATACCTATAAACTATAACGGCATTTAAATTCTACAATGGGTTTGATCAATTATGTACACATATCCCGATAATATACTATGTAAGCTTGGCCTTAACCTTTGTCCTTGCATGTAATTTAAATACCATTATACATGCAAATATATTCAGACCAGACCGGTATAAGTGCAGTATCTATCGGCCTCTGAGATAGGTGTATATATATATTGTCTACCAGCTGTAAATTAGTATACCTATGACGTAGGTATTTCGCTCAGGTAAGCCATGCGTATATGTGTACCTGTATGAATAGGTTTTATTCAAATAGGTAGAGAGCAGTTAAATGGAATACCTGAGTGTACCTATTGGTTTTCTTTAGGATAAGGACAATTTTAGTTCAGTACACATTACCTGTACGGACAGGTAAATAACAAACCTGATATTGACTAGCTATAGCCTCCTATCCGTTAGATCAATACCTACATATACTGTATATGCCCTCTGTATATATATACATGTATATTATACAGGGCGTTTCCAAACTATAGAAGTTTTAATAGGTTTTAATAGGCAGTGACTCAACCTGTTCATCAAATGGGAATCTATGTTGAAATATAAATACTTACATATGTAAACACTAAATATGGGTGAGGTCTATTTGTTCAAAATTTATTCAAATACATATAACATTTATAAAAAAAATAATGCAGGATTTGATTAATCTCTTCTAAAGTATTTGATCTGATAAAGCTTAGACCTTACAGAATAAATCAATCCTTTGTATATCTCCATGTTGCAGTTTTTGTTGTCGAAATTAAGAATTTGTCTTTAAAAAAATGATGAAATGGGGTATTTAATCTATAATACCATGTAAGAGTCACTCTGAAAGGATGTAATTTCAGTGTTCATAGATACTTATATAATTATATTACAAAGTTCAAGTAAACATTAGTTATCTCCCTTGTTTATCAAACTTGCAATAAGTTAGTTATTTTTTAGAAAATTTAGGTAGACATGACTTGTCTCCCTTGATAAGAAATCATTTGTATTACACCCTGGCTGAATATTTTGGAAGAAAATAACTTGATTCAGTGAAATTTTTTATAATAAAAGCTTTTTGTCAATAGCACTTTTGTATCTTCTATTCTCGTCATGACGATAATGTGACAAATATTTTTGTTGCATCATCACTATTACTACTTCTTTTCAAATATTCTTATTTATGAAAATATTGGCAGAATATAGATTACTTGAATTGAGTAAACATGCTTTAATTTGTCTGCCAGAAACAAATTTTAGATTACGAATTTGCTTACAAACTATACATTTATAACAATTGAGGATCCACAAGCTTTGGAGAAGATCTCCTCGGCCTCCTGTCCTTCCTGGTACAAGATGGGAGATAATTGAGGATCAACAAATTTGGTGAAAATCTCCTCAGCCTCCTGTCCTTCCTGGTACAAGATGGGAGATAATTGAGGATCAACAAATTTGGTGAAAATCTCCTCAGCCTCCTGTCCTACCTGGTACAAGATGGGAGATAATTGAGTATACACTCTGTAAAGCGAAGGCACAATTAATATTAAAGGCCCATATACGTAACTTTAGGCAAAACTTGAAGCAAAAATCAAGCTTAAAAGCTTATTATATTTATAGATTTAGTTAAGATTAACTGATATCAGCAATATTCAAGATGCCTCAATTCTTTCGTGGTTACCCGTACAGCAGCAGTTGAAACACGCTATTTGTAAACACGCGTCCATTTCAAACCGTCTTCTACCTTCGGTTTGTTGTTGAAGTGGGCCCCACCTAAATTATTTTCAATTCTTTGGATTTTTTGTCAAGAGTTTCTTGTTAGTTACCGCTCAAGTTGACTTTGTTTTAGGCTTATTTTTGCATGGTTGTCAACTGGATTTTTTTTCAGAATTTTTCAGAATCACTAAAATTTTCCTGAAGTTACGTATATTGGGCCTTTAATTGAAGACTTTGTTGAAATCATTCCACAGTGGAAGTACAAACTCTGCATGTGTCAATTCCAAGGACATTGGACTCATTAGTCAAAACTTTGCAGAGAGGTCTATAAATTGACTTTGCGGAGAGGTCTATTTGACTTTGCGGAAAAGGTCTATTTGACTTTGCGGAGAGGTCTATATGACTTTGCGGAGAGGTCTATGTGACTTTGCGGAGAGGTCTTTGTAACTTTGCGGAGAGGTCTATATGACTTTTGGGAGAGGTCTATCATTTCAATGGGCTTGATGATGTGTAGTTTTCGTTCTTTTACAATCTGAAAACACTTCTTGGATGACATTCTGAAATATGATCGACAACACCAAACCAAAAAAACTAAAGCAATAATTCAGCTCTGGTGGTATTATCATGAGTGTCCATTACCCTGGACAATACATATCTGATCCTTTTGTGGTGCTGGCATTAATAGTTGTGAAATAGGGCTTGAATTCTGGAACAAAAAGTTTTCAGAGTTATAATTTCCATTCCAATAGGGATCTGATTGGAAATAAGCCTATAAGGCTTTATGTGTCATCCCAGGTAAAAGGATTAAAAAGTTATTAAATTCAAAATCTGTGATGTGTACTATCTGTGGTACTACATTGTCCGTCCAAATATTGATTTCATGTATATTACTGTTGACTTTTTACCTGAACAAATAGTGTTATTATTATTTGTTCCTAAAGCAAAGAGAGTTGTCCCCCTTAGCCCTTGGTTTGTCTCTCGATGCATCCTGGTGAATATTTTGCATGCCTCCTTCCCCCCACACTAATGATTTCTCATTACTCTAGAGTGGAGTTTTATCAGCAGCATAAAATTAACCCAAGATTGAAAATGGACATATAAACAACACTATTTTTTACTTTTTATGCCCCTGCCATGAAATGGGGGGGGGGGGGGGGCATATAGTGTTACCCATGTATATCGCGTCCTGTCCTATGGTAATGTAACCAGCTGGGGTTGGGGGCATTTATGTCTCGCAGACATTTCTAGTTTTTATACAAATTCTATTGCTGTTTTGTGCCCATTGACTTAAATCTATAAAAAAACATTTATGTGTTTTGATGATGTCAGATTGCAGAGTTGACTAGGGGAAATAGATCATGAGCTCAGACCATACTGATCGTGGGTATACCGTATTTGACCGGGAATAAGCCCCCACCCCATGAGAAAAATAATTGATCAAAAGTAGGGAGGGGTCTTATTCCCGAATACACCCCTGTTCACAAAAGTCTGCCATCTTGGATATATTCTACTGTTTTGATCTAGGAACTCTGTCCCCACTATACCAGTAATGTAATTCTAGTTGTTTGTTTTGTTAAAATAACAATTTACATTCAGAATGTTTAAAAACAGTCACTACAAATTGATGCCATTGATGGTGCTGTTAACAGATTTGTTATTAGCAATTGGTCTAGATAATTCAATTTATCAAGCATCATCTTGAATGAATTTTCATTTATGAGTTAATATGTATTCATTTAGATACAGTAATAACATTCAGATGTGTAAAAGGAATTAATAGCATGACAATAAGACTGCTTGTCGTTTGGCTACCGCCATTACGAGATTTAAGATAGGCCAGCTACAAGCATTAAATAGCTTAAGAAATTTGAGTAAACAATGTAAAATTAACACAAAACCAATGCATGACATGTATTTATGGATAAAAGTCTTCCAAAAAACGCTAAGGCCATCTGAAGGCAGCCATCTTGTTTTCTCAGAGAGCCGGTTGATACAAATTTCAGAATGACAAATTTAACGAACTGATATTGACAGAAAGGTTAGATTTGAAACAAACTACTTGGCAACAAACTACTTCAAAATGAATTTACTTTTGCTTTATCACTATAAAAAATATTTTCTTTTTCAATACAGACTTACATATAATGGATCAAGTACAAGAATAATATTTCGTTTTTGTTCAAAGTTTGCAAAATGCACCACCAGTTCAAACATGAAAGTATGGTGTTCTTAACACCAGCTGAACAATGTTTTATTTCAAGCTTAGCTTTATAGATATTTTATTTTGCCCACAGTTAGATATATTTGATGTTCAGACACAAAATAAAAAAGAAATTAACATGCTTTTTATTGAGAGAAAGACAAAATTTAGGGTGGGGGCTTATTCCCAGGCTCCCACCCTGTTCCAAGAACCTTTGCCAAAGTGGGGAGGGGGCTTATTCGTGAGAGGGGGCTTATTCCCGGTAAAATACGGTAGGATTTTAAAAGCCAAATCCCAAACACAGGGATGTAAGAAAAACATTCAACATTTAGTGGGGAAAAGATTATAAACCTGTGTTGATCTACCTAGGGAAAAGACAGCACACTTGTACTAATACTAGTGTTCTGAAGGGTCACTCTCTGGTCATCACTGTATGTAACCAAAACAATGCCATCAATTTTGTCATATATTGCATCTGTCATTGATGATGGTGCAATGTATATCGTGTTATAGGAAAGTTTGGGAGAAAAGACATTCTCCAAGGTTAATGGAATCTTCCCTACCTTGAAGTGTGACAAAGAAATCTTCAACCCAAGGGGTGATTTACTTGGTTGTCTAACCCGAGGCTCTGCCAGGAGTCTGATGGACGGGCCAAAAGGGGTCCATTTAGCAATATTAATATAAAACAACTTCTTCTGAATAACTAAACAATGCATGACATTTGTATGTTAGTGGTAGCATCCCTAGGTGGCTGGGAAATTTGAACTAAAGGTAGGACTGATCCCCTAGGGGGCTGAGTGATAGGACCAAAAATAATTATTTAGCTTTATAGGTTTAAGCAACTTCGAATTCTTCTCTGAAACCAAGCAATGAATATTCTCTGAATACCAAACATATATCACTGGTAGCATCCCTAGACAGTCTGTGGATTAAAAAATGTGGTTTGGCATAATTGGTGGGAAACATTCATGAGATGTAGGGATTCAATATTTTACAGATTGAGGGGATGCCACCCCCCCCCCCTCCTTGGATTAACAGTATAATATTATACCATTAATGAACATAAAGAGACAAACACAGTCATGATATTAGGATTGTGCCAGGGGTGTGTAGAATCAACACCTGAGAAGTAACTTTTAAATGGTTGAGATCCCCTACCCAAAACTATATAATTGCTGGGCATGATGAGGCGATCACGATCAGGATTTCAGATTTGATCCCAAGGTCTGCCATGCCCTTGTAGACTTAAACCTTGTGCCACAACTTTGAAATGGTTTAGATCCAAAAAAACCTCAAAACTATATAAACAGTTGCTTGGCATAAAAAGACAAACCCAATTGTAATATTAGCATAGAAGTCAGGGTCTTGGCACAACTCCTAGGGACCTAATTTCTTGGTTGAACTTGAAAACAATTGAGATACTCACCCATTTACCAAACTTTTGATTTATACAGATATGCTTCAAAGATTGGTCTTTCAGTTTATCCCTGTCCTTCAGATCTTTTTGGATAACATTTTAACCACAATTACCTGGATACCAATGTAATGTATACTTGTGGTACTGTAATAAATCGGTAGTTAAACCAAACTTGTAAAAGGTTAGTAAATTAAATCAGGACAAAATTGACAGAGATTTCTACTGACCAGTACCATGTAGATAGACATGACATCTGGAAACCCGTAGCAGCTCCTTTCGCATATTGTTCTGTGCTATTGATGCTTTGGGGGGTACAGTGGAAGTACACATGCCCCCCCCCCCCCCCCCCCCCCCCCCCCCCCCATCATATGATGTGCATATCTAAAACAAACGGTAACTTAACTTGGTAGATTCCGGAGAGAAAAACTATCTTGGAAAAGACATATTATCTAGTTGTGATGTGGAAATCACAAAAATTACTAGCCTTAAAAGAAACTTTGTTTACAGTGCATAATGATAGGTCATAATAGATGAGATGAGGACAATGTTTAAAACTAATAACTACTCCTCAAGAACATATTGACAGATTTTGAACTGTTAAGTAATGAAAGAACTGGTATATTCATCATACTGAATCATAACATTTTTAGTATGTATGAAAATGTGGTGTATGAGATTTATAGATATGAAAAACATTTTTAATGAGTACCAGCTAATCGCTGTTAGTTATTAGACTTTGTCTTATTTGCCCAAGAAAGTTCTTGGGGTTGTTTACCCCTTTCTCGTATAACCCAAATTCTAAACTGATTGATTTAAGCACAGGCTGTTGGCAAATGGAACAATTGTTTATATAAAAAAATTGTGATTTATGTGCTTTTTCAATTAGATTTAAAATCTATAAGATGACAATTTACATTAAATTTCAGTTTTGGTCATTGTTAAAGATTGGAATTCTGTGAGTTGGTGTTTCATTATCTGTCTATTATAATGCAATAATCCACGTTAAAATGTTCTCTTTCTTGTGTTGTGCTTGCTGACAAAGATCAAAATGGAAATTGATGTTGGTTTGTGGGCAACTGTACTGTGAGAAATTTAATTAATAGGAATTTCTGGCAGAAAAGTGTACAGAGGCAAAACACGGTTGTAATTTTAGCACTTTTGTCAGAAAAAAATATGGAATTTATATCAATTTCGTTGGTTCAAAGATTCCTGTCCTTTTTGAAAAATATGAAATTTTCAAAGATGTGTAAAAATAAATTACTGTTGACGAGTGTAGGCGAGATTTGTTCCAGCAATAAACCGTGTTTAAAGTAAACTTGACATTTATAAGTGAAGAGATTTTCTGGTATGTGTGCCCGCTTGTATCTCGAATCATTGAAATGTTAACGCTCGGTCTTTACTCTCATCAACTATTAGCAATTATTTATATAAAGGATGTATTTATAGGCTGACGATTCATTGGGTCACTGTCACCGTTCTACCAAAGATGTCGAAATGTTCCAAAAGATCATTTGTCATTTGCAGAGATGAGAAACTCTTCATTATTAAACTTTTTTAAGGATTATTATGTCAAATCAAATTCTTGATCATGTTTAGTAAATTTGATATGACAAGCATTGCAAAATCAGTAAAAAATAATCATAATTATTCATTGGTTGAATTCAGAAGCATTAACTGGTCCATATCTGATATATATATTATATCACTAATATTTCGTGAATACTTTGTTTCCTGTATTAACCTCTTCTGACATATTCACGAATACATGATTTCACGATCAGTGGTATAGGAATGACTTTAAATTCGTGAAATAACAAGCTTTTTGAGACATGAACTCTGCAAAACTTCTATATCGGTGACCGATGACTTTGAATTGGACACACACGGCCACGGTGGTCAAGTGGTTAAGGTGTCTTGACATTCTACCACTAGCCCTCCACCTCTGGGTTGCGATCTCGAATCCCACGAGGGGCAGTTGCCAGGTACAGACCGTAGGTAGGTGGTTTTTCACCGGGTACTCCGGCTTTCATCTACTTCCAAAACCAGTGGCACGTCTACTTCTGAAATCTGACCTATGACCATTAGCCTTAAATAAGGATGCCGTTAAAAAGTACAGAGTTCTAGATATGTCTAAATTAAAGGTAATTTATCTGACAGACAGATTTTATATAAAACATATATTATATAAAATAAACGGCAATATCTAAGAAAGCGGGGTGTGAATACGACGGAACAAACCTGAATGCCATCTAGAGTTATTATTTTATGTATAATTAATTGTGAGGGATTTGAATTCGTGATTGGTTCTCCTTGCATATTAATGCGGAAATAAATCCCACATGAAATCTTGTTGATTTACAGCCATCAATAAGTAATGAGATATTGCATAGCTTTTAAATTAATTATCTTACAATATATTTGAGCATTATGTATAATGTATGCTATTGATTTCTGAATTGGTATTATATTTTATTATATTTTCAACCATTTTAGTGTATTTTTCAAGTGCGAAAATATTTCGATCTCTAACTGGCAAGATTGTAATAATGTAAAAACCATTAAGTCAATCGAAGAAAAAGAAAAAATGCTTTCTCCAAAACAAGATCATCAAAGCAAGCTATTTGGATGTTTTGTTTTAAAATGCTTTTATCGTTTCATATCCTGGTGTTGAAAAAGGAAGACATGATTTTCCTTTAGTGCTTTGTCAGTGTTGAACGTGGGAGATTTTGGTGCCGTTGGACACTTTCTACATCACCATTGTGTAGTCTTGCCCTAGTTAGCCTGCCTTGGTGCTGTAAGATTGTAGAGAGATTGCAGGAGTGCTTCTACCCTGAAGTCATTATTTCCTGTAGGTGTAAATTTGTGTGTGTACAGAGGACTACATTGTTATTACGAGGTGTCCTGGTCATTTGAACTCGTAGCAATACCGCTTTATTTCAATAAGGAATAGCTGCGGGCTTTATACTGAACACATTGTTTTGCTGTAGGTATGGGCCGGGTTTATAGGCACCATTGAGTAGCTAGATTGGAAATGACTACGGGCATCTGATACAGTGTCAGAGATGCTTAATTAGAGAGTTATGGGTTTCTGATCGAACTATCGTTCATTGTCATATTCACAAGTCATCAGTGATCCATGGTAGAACTGATTTATAAATATCATGACAGTGATCCTCATTTTCTAAATTTTGTGTTGCTATCGTCAAAATTGTTGCCCTCAAGGCACCAAAGTTTTTCGAATGTCACAACTGTAAGTTAAAAATGCCGGCAGTCTTCCAAGGCTTATTAATCATCCAGATCATTTAATGCTAACAATCCCGATTACCTGTAATCAGAATTTACAGGTGTCATCTTACGAAGGCGTTGAAAGCATTTGTGTAATTTAAGTTCAATAAAATCTAGTCAATTGGTGACATCCTGTTTATACCATTTGAAGCTTAAGGTCAAATGAAATGATTCAAATCTGTTTAGGATTGAATTAAGCAAAATGAATGTGATGATTATTTGTCTTGTCGGCGATGAAAATCGCTGAAGGTGACACATAGGTATTGCTTTTCTGTTCCGGTGTCAACAATGTATATGTTTAACAGGTTGAAGTGCTATGCTCCCCAAAGTTGGACCGTACCTGCTTTATCTACACAGTATACCTGAATGTAGTCTTCGTTAAGATTTCATGTTTCACCTTAAACTCCACATTTAAGTGCTGTGCTCTCCAAAACTGGCACTGTACCGACCGGCTTTAGCTACATAGCATCTGAATGCACATTTCATTTTGGTGATATTGGTCCAGGGACTTTAGGTCAGCATCCTCAACAACATTTAAGTTTCACGTTGAGCTGTACATTTGCTGCTTCTTTTTCACTTTATATAACACTAAGTTCTGTTAGAAGATTCTTGCAAGGATTCTATACAATCAAATTGATTTTTTATTTTTAATTTTGACGGGTGGTTCTAGATATTTTTTTTCAGCCAGTAAACCCATTGACAATGGCATTTCGCAGCAGGGGTTTAAGCCATACATTAATTTTCTCCTTGTTTCATTAATGCATGCATTTATGGTCAAAGGGTTTAGCAGCCAAGGCGTAGCATTCAGTACAATTCTTGTGTCAGAGAAATGTCAATTTTTTCCCCCACAAATGTCAACTAAAAACAAAACAAAAAAACAACATTTTGAATTTGTTCCCCTATGATTTATCATATGTGACTTTTTAATTTTTCATATAATTTTGAAGCATTCAGGCATTAATGCTGTTGAATCAATTTTAAAATATGAGAATGCCTGATTCTGTAAAGGGAGATAACTACACAAAGTGGAAGTGTAACTTTGTGGCATTTGTGCCTATGAGTGATATTTCTTACACAAATTGGAAGTGAAGCATATCCTTATCAAAGTTTTAACTTGAGTCATCATTCTGAAATGTCAGGAATGGTTTATTTAAGGGAAATAACTACAGGATGCATGTTGGGATGCCAGGCTTGCTAGTCAAGGTCAAGGCACTCTGTTTTATCATTGAGCAACTTACTTTAATCAGTTGGTTCCAGTCTGCTCAGCTGTAGATGAGTACATGGGTTGGCAGTGCTAGAAGTTGTAGAATGCTAGCTATGAATGCTGAAATGGCAGCACCGGTGGACAAGTGAGATACGATTGATATTGCTTATTACCATGGATGATAACTGAACAACTTTCAGGCAACCTTTAAACTAGGTTATGATATTTAAAAGCGGTAAATAAGAAGCTACAATTACTTTTGACTTTTACACTCATAACAGCTAGGTAAAATGAGCTCAATATAATAGCCTTCTGGGGATTTGGCTGTGTTGTATAACTGTCTTTCTTGTGGGCTTTCCAGCTTGAACAGGATTTGTGTCCTTTTTATTGCGTGTGTAAATGTGCAGTTCTCAGATGTGAAGTGTATGCAGATGTAGCCAAAATCTCTAAAAATAGTGAAACAACATGAAAATTACATCCAAAATTGCATAGGATTAGTTCGGTTTTTTGCTTGAAGGTCCGGCTTCAATATTTTGATTTAAACTTCATTTCAGTAACCACAAATCTCAGGGTACTGATATTAGGCATAAAGCAGGCTTTGATGTAAAACTACCAAGTTTGTTCAAATAGATGACCTTGACTTTTCCTTCAAGGTACATTTTGTAGCATGGGACAAGTGTATTAAAATCTTCAAAAATAACCAAAAGATCAGGGTATTCAGCATGCTTAGAATAATAAGAAGATCTCCCAAGTTTGATCATATAAATGTCCTCAACTTACTTTCAAAGTCACAGGGTTCAAAAGTGTCCAAATCTTCAAACAACTTCTTTTCAATAACCAAAAATCACAGGGTACTGAAATTTCGCCTGTAGCATACTTGATAGAACATTGTTGTCCCCTGTGACCTTGAAAGTAAGACAAGGTAATTTTCAATTGCAAAATTTGTATTGCTCCTTGCAAGGAAGCTACCAGCCACATATCATGGTTCTAGGTCTTTTGGTTTATCAAAAGCTGCTTAAATATTTTGAACATATTTGACCCCTGTGTGACCTTGAATATGGGTCAAGGTTATTTTTGTTCACAAACTTTGCAGCGCTTCATCTAAGGAACCTTTCAGCCAAATATGAAGGTTCTAGGCATTTTGGTTTATTAAAAGTAGTCTTTGAAAGGTTTTAACAGATTTGACCCCTGTTGACCTTGAATACGGGTCCTGGTCATGTTTTTCGCAAACTTTGTCGGGCTTCATTCAAGGAACACTTCAGCCAAATATCAAGGTTCTAGGCCTTTTGGTTTATTACAAGAAATCATCATAGTTATACAGTTAATGTATGAGGTTGAGGGATATAGCAAGTTTCTTGTTTCTGGAGACCTGGGCCAATATTCATGAAACCGTTCTCATGCTCAAGCATGGATTCTGTACTCAAGCCAGCTTTCTTGAAACTCACTTAAATCATATACACGATCAAAAAGTCAATTGTAAATATTGAAAACAGTATCAGCTTCATGGATATTCACATTTTTACCAAAACCGTGACAAAATGGTAAATTTGAAGTAAGTTATAGCCGAAGTAAGAAATAAGGTTTGAGCACAAAATCTGTGCTTGAGCATGAGAACGGTTTCATGAATATGGGCCCAGGTCTAAATAGGCATGGTTAAGGGAAACCAGAAACTTGCTATTTCCCTCAACCCAATAGTCTTTAAACGTTTTAATATACCAAGACAAACCGCAGAGATACTTTTTACTCATTATCAATGAAACAAACCTTGTATAACTGTGTCCTGGTATTTGATTGCAACAGAGCAAAGAAAATCTATGGTGAACCACAGAGACGTAAGAAATTGTAACAAAGTTTTATTGAAGATTTGTAATGCAAAAGGAATTTACATCTATTGATATGTTATGTTGCCTGTAAGGAGAATCCTAAGAGCACTTTCATCAAGTTAAGAGAATCGTGTCTGCACATATGTGGCGTGTTCAGTGACACGCTCCACCCATCTCTTATGCTGATAACCAATCAGTGAGCAAGCTCGGCAACAAGCTCTTCCCACCTCTCGTCTGATTGGCTCGGCGGAAACACACGAGTGCAGGTGTGTTTTAGCTCAGTAGGTGTGTTTTAGTTCTCGGACTAAAACACAGGACTAAAACACAGCTAAGCGAAGTCAAGACAAAAGTGGGGATATAGCCGATTTAACCAGTTAACTTTTATATAGAGAAAATAAAGTAGAGGTATATTAAAATGTTTTAACAGATTTGACTCCATGACCTTGAATATAAATATAAGTCAAGGTCATTTTATTTTGCAAACTGTGTCAGGCTTCATCCAAGAAACCTTTCAGCCAAATATAAAAAGGTTCTAGGCCTTTTGGTTTTATCAGAAGAGGTTGTTTTAATGGAAAAGTTGACACCGGACGGACGACAGATTCCGCACCACAGCATAAGGTTACTTGGCTCTTTGGGCCAGGTGAGCTAAACATTAGTGAATACTGAAGTGTCAAGAAAACCATCTGAACTCAAAATCGATTGAATTAGGGGCAAAATATAAACAACGAAAAGACTTACAAGAGAATAAATCCAGATGTTCCAAAAGAGTAAGCTTCATCGATGACAGCTGCCATTTAAATCTAGGTCAGATGCAAATTAATGCCATAGCCTCACTGATACCAAGATGGAGACCATAAAACTTGCTCATACTGGCTTCATCAACTGTTTCAGCAGCAGACAGCTATCTCAACAAAAGATCCCAGAGAGATCTTGGCATCCACCATCAATGATTTTTCATTCATTCTTAGAAAGATGGATATTTTCCCTTCTTATTTTAACTTTCATTTATGTATTTATGTATTTAATTTTAGTTCTCTGAATTTCTCTTGAAAATTAATAATAGTTGAAAAGTCTCTTCTCAGGATTTTTGTTTTTCTGATCAGTTTCAAATTCCAAATCCATCTTGTATTTCTTAAAATTAAACTGTAATATACTTTCATAGTGAACATACAAGATGGTTGTCTGTTGGCCATATTTTCCCCTGGAGCAGTCCATAAATTAGACCATGCACTACTAGGGACCTAAAAGAACCTGCTTATGAAATTTGAAAAGGATCCATCCAGTACTTCTCAAGAAATAGCGAAAACAAACTGTCACTGTCAAAGTCAAAGATGGCCATCTGTCACCCATATTATTTATGGGATCTTTCCAAAAATGGACCATGTACAACTAAGCACCAAGGGGAACATAATATGAAATTTGAGAATGATCTATCACGTACTTAGAAATAGCGATCACAAACTATCACTGTCAAAGTCAAATATGGCCGTCTGTCAGCCATATTGTTTACGGATCTGTCAAAAAACTGACCATGCACTACTAGGCACCAACCTGGGGAACCTAAATATGAAATTTGATCTATCAAGTACTTTTGAAAATCTTAAAACAACTAGTTCTCAATAGCCAAAATGCCACATGATATTGGACCTGTAGCATGCTGAAATGTAAGGCTCCTAACTTGACCAAATAAATGACTGACTAACTTTAAATAGGTCTAAGAGGTCAAATGTATTAAAATCTTCAAACAACTTATTCTCTATAACAAAATGACCTTCAGGGTGCTGATGTTTGGCCTGCAGCATGCTGGATGAAAGGGTACCAAAATTTGTTTAAATAAATGACCTTGACTTCTATTCAAGGTCACATGTGTCTAAGGTGTGTAAGGTAGTATATACCCTGAACTTGAGTACATACCAAAGGTATAGTGTGTAAAGTAGCATATAGCCTTAACTCTTAAGTACTAGCATATAAGAAAGTTTTTAGTGGTCAAACAAGGGTGCACCTTGAGAAGTTTGGTGACATTGATGTTCAAAGAATGCTTTTAGAAGCTTGGCAAATTGAAGAAATTTAGCAGCTTTTATCATTGAACAGCAATCTTGAATTTTGGAAAGGAAATACACTTGACAAATGTTCAATCATTTGTCTTGTTAAGCAAGAGTTCATAGATCTCTGTTTGTTATTTTGGAATTAAATGGCCGGGCAACATGACAATTTGTGGTAATCCTGTAATCGCATGTTGATGTCAATTTACTGCTGATGAGTGTTGTCGTGTCAATTTCCCTCCTCAGCTTGGCAGTGATGTTGATGAAAACAGCCACTAGTAATTTCACTGATGATTTGCCATCATGTTGCAGTGCAGGATTAATCTGTTTCTGAGAGAAATCGACACTTGTGTTTTTCTTTTGAGAGGAAAAATTAGCCAACTTGCCACTGGCTACAGGGCGAGCCCTGGACTGATAGTCTAAGGTATACAAGGTGACTGGTCAGAAGGATGCTGGGATACATTTTTTTCGTCTGTCTTATTTTACCGTATTCACCGTAATTGGTGTCCTTTCCTATTAAACACCCCTCCCACTTCTACAGAGCTATTGAAATTATATAGGGCCCATATTAATCATGACACAACTGATTGATTCTATTTAATGGTATGGTACACCTTGCTGTGTGCATGTGTGCAAGGAACATGCCTACAAAAATCGGTAGGCCTAATATGTGTACAAATGCATCACGGAAGTGGAAATATTTTAAAACAATTTTGAGTTGATAAAATATGCAATTAAAACGATCTGTTTGTAATTATATGTGCTGAAAATCATTAATAACTATTAAATTAATTATTTCAAACAGATTTATGAGTTAAAAAGAACATTTACGTCCATATATTTGAATTTCTGCTCGCAAAAATTTCCGGTTGGTTGGGAGCAAGTGAAACAATCATTCCCGCCATAATTTCCTTTCAGAAACATTTTGTTAGACTTGTTCCAGAGCTGTCTGTAATGTATTATATAAATTGTTGTTCAGTTAAACGAACTGATTTTAGTTTGTAGAGAATTTAAAAATCAGTATGTAATAAAGTTTTTGTCATCATGTCATGGACACGGAAGAAAAAACACAGACCGGTGACCTTCTAACACGCAAGCGTTTGTGGCTGACTTTTTGTTAATAATCAAAAATAAGCTCTCAAATTTTGGGTACACATTGATCTTCCTCTTCTAGAGGGTTTTTCTTGACATATTTTTGCAATGGTTGGAAGTTTAGTCGCTTGAAACAGCAGTCGATTGACGACTACTCTATATATAGTAACAGAGATCACATGACCTAGCTTCAGTCAAGATGGCAGCGAGAGAAGTGCCTAGGTAAAGTCGATCAGTGTTTACATTGTTTTCATAGGATTTCGCAATGATAAGTGGCTACAACACACACTTCATGTTACATATTACATTCTTACAATATATCAAGCGATGGTTTGATAAATAAAGCTGTTTTTTACACCGTCATGGAAGATGTTTGCGTTTTTTTTAAATGAAAATGTCAGCAACTGAAACTGAAAGTGAACGTTTGAACGATGAAATCATCCAGGAGTATTTGAAGCCTAAGACTTTGAATGTAAGTTTAGACACCAAGATACTTGTATTATTACATAGACAGCTTTTAAAAATCGTATGAGCTCATAACTCTCTACAATGACTTTAAATAACTTCAATGCACCGGTCAGTTTTGTTTTTGTTGCTGAGGGCTTTTTGTCAACATTGGTCATTCCAGGTGTACATGTTCTCGCTTACTTTTCAGAATATGATTCATAGCGGGACAGATCCCAAAATGAAACACTTGATCACCAATCTGATTAAAATACAGATCCTCGCTATTATTATCATGTTTAGGATCTGACAGCAACCAGTAGAAGGTCTTGTGCAGATGACCTTTACACGATAGTAATAGTGAGGATCTGTATTTTAATAAGATTGCTTGATCACATAAGTCAGTTTATGAATTAACTGACAGTGTTTTTAAAATAGTTTTCATTATTTCAAAAATATTTTAACAATATTTCAAATTATCCAAGTTTAACTATGATGGGACTTCTGGGATTTTTTCATTTCAATTTTATTAAATATGTAAATTTAATTAATTAGCAAAGTTTGAAAGGTAAGCAGATTAATTTTGCTTAAAATTAATGAACATTTTATCATGAATCTTTGATTTCTAATACTTACTACTTTTTAATACAATCAATATATCAAAAGTGTACTGTTCTTGGTGCCCTCACACAGAAACTTTTTTCAATTAATAATCCCGCCTTGGTCTTGCTCATGGTCAACTATGTAACATGGGCAAACTGAGGAGGAATTATTGATTGGAACAAATGTCTTTGTACCCTTTACCATAAACGTGGTCTAAATTATTTTCAAAGTTCATAGATCTAAGAGTAAATGCATAAATGTCAAAGAAAAAAAGGGGGGGGGGGGGGGATCCAACTTCCTAAGAACAAATGAAAAATCATTGATGGTGGGCGCCTGGGATCTCCTGTTAACATGTCACTGATATCCGATTGAATTGAATCTTTTAAGTAGTTACTGATATCATCATACTGAACAGCTTACTGAAATTTGGAGGAAATTTATTTGCAGGTTCTGCTGTTTTGGGGCAAAAACATGAGAATTTTTTAAGAATTTACGTTAACTGTTATTGATATGTAATTAAATTTGAGGTTTTTTAGGTAAAACCAATTTTCATGATGTAATACTTACCATAACTTTAGTATGCAATATATAGTACCTACACCCATCTTTGTAGCCCAAAACAAAAGATTCAAATCTCCCGCCTTCCCCCAACTATGACAGAGCCATAGAGTGATCTCCCTTCCTCAAAAACCTTTTATGGTGCCAAAAGACAACCAAGGATGAGGAGGCAAGGGGAGGAATATAGGGTGGGACTCCATAAAGTTATGGTAAGTATTACATCATGAAAATTGGTTTTACCTAAAAAACCTCAATTTCATTTCAGAAATAATTACCATAACTTTAGTATGCGAATTCGTCTTACCGCAGTGGTGACTACGAATCCAGAAAACCAGGCTGATGGAGGAACTCGAGACATGCTCAAGGAGAGGGAAGGCCAAAAGGGCAACCCCCAAAACACCCCATCACTAAAAAGTGGTAAAATGGTACCTCAACGTGAAACGGAGAGGTGAACCACCGTGATGCCTGATAGCATACTGATTACAAAGGACAATCACCTAATTACTGTGGAGGCACCGCACCAGACTGTGCCACCACAACCGGCCCCAAGGAATACACCCCATCAGAATGGGATGATAAAGACCGCAGGTAAAAGTCCGTAAAGGCAGTCTGTCCCCGCCAAAAAGCCGCAGACATGACTTCCTGAAAGGAGCAGCCATTGAGGAGGGCCCATGATGCAGCAAGGGCCCTTACCTCTTGAGCTCTAACCTTATACAGTGCCCGAACCTGATCATCAGAGTGATCATAGGCATACCTAATTACCTGACAAATCCACCTTGACACTGACTGAGAGGAGATATCCTGCTGACCCTGCTTAATGGGCACAAACAGTCGAGATCGAGGACCCCGCCCCCCCTTGGTTTTATCGAGATAAAACCTAAGAGCCCTACAGGGACCAAGTAACCTATCTCTCTCTCTTCTGAGCCAACAAAGGAGGTCAATGATGGGATTATGATAGGTTCGGGCGAAAAGTCGGGCACCTGATTCTTAGCCATAAAGGCTGGATCGGTGAGAAGAGTTACAGCAGCGTAATTCCTAGACCATCGTAGACATGAAGGGTGAGAGGACAACACTTGAATCTCACTCCTCCTACGAACTGAGGCCAGGGCTATTAGAAACACTACCTAGAAAGTGACAAACTTCAAGGAAGCGAAGTCTAATGGCTTTTATGGTGCACGCATCAACGCATCAACGCCTCGAGCACCAGCAAAAAGGTTCCACTACGGAGCCAACTGCCGAACCCTAGGCCTATCCAGACCAAACCCTCTGATCAAGGCAGAAAGGGATGGGGGTGAGCCCATCTCTGATCTGCCATGAAAGACAGAAATAGCTGTACAATAGCCAGCTATAGTACCAGGGGCAAGATTGCGATCCTTGAACAACCATAGCAGGAAGTCTGCAATCAACTGGATAGAGGCCCTGACCAGATCAACCTTCCTCTGCTGAAGGAGGTTTGACCTGACAGAAAGAGCCAGTGGCTCTTCTAACAGGAGCGACAACAACCCTGGAAACCAAGGCTGCCTCGGTCACATGGGTGCTATCAGAATGAAGGAGCATTGATGCTCCCAGAAACTCTGTAGGACCCTGCCCACCAGGTTGAAGGGAGGAAAGGCATATGCATGCATTCCCTCCCAGTCCAGAGACAGAGCGTCCACGGCCCAAGCCCTCGGATCTGGAACCGGAGAGACAAAGGTTGGCAGTTGATTGTTCAGGGAGGTGGCGAAAAGGTCTACGTGAGGCCTGTCCCACACCTGACACACCCCCTCAAAAATTGAGGAGTTCAGTTGCCCCTCTGTCAACACCGGCTGGCGGCGCCTGGAAAGAGAATCTGCCAGAACATTCAAGTTGCCAGGAAGATGCTTGACCTATATGGTCAGCTGCATCTCTTGACACCGAAGAAGAACACAAATAGCAAGGGCACACAGGATGAAAGACCTGGTCCCTCCCTCTCTCTCCAGATACGCAACAACTGTAGAGTTGTTCGTAGCCACACAAACCACCTTGGACTGCAGGATCTCTCATAGAAAAGACTGCAGAGCTTACAGAACAGCTCTCATCTCGAGCACATTGATATGCTCCGAGAGCTGTTCCTCAGACCACTCCCCCAACTGGCAATGACAGTCGAGGTAAGCCCCCCACCCTGTCCAGGAAACATCCGTATACAGAGTCATAGTGGGGGCTGGCTTGGACAGAGGAACCCCCTTGGAGGACATTTTCCTGAATGGTCCACCACTGAGCGAACTCCTTGACAGACTGGGTCAGAGGAAGCCAGGCTTCTCAATCCCTCAATGGGAACCAGTTGGAAAGGAGAAACATCTAAAGAGGCCTGATGTGAAGTCTCCCTAAGGGGACCACATCTGCCAGGGCGTTGAGATAACCCCAAAAAATTGAGGAACCAACGTTAACGCACCTGGATGTGAGACCTGCCGATGAAGGTCAGGGACATATCCCTGGCTTTCTCGAACTTCTCTAGTGGTGAAAGGGCGATACCCTGAACTGTATTGAAACAGTTCCCCAGGAAGATGAAATCCTGAGTAGGGGAAACCTTCGACTTTTCTCTGGACGGAATGAAGCCGACTCTGAGCAAAAGTTTCAGGACCAGACGGGCATCCTGCACCAAAGATTCCCTCACAAGGTGGAGTATGAGAGAATCGTCGAAATAGATGTGCACATCTATTCCCCTAGAGAGCAGGAATCCCAAGACTTCCTGCAGCAGCTTGGTAAAAACCAAAGGAGAAGTCGTGAGCCCGAATGGCATGGCCCGGAACTGGAAGACCTTTCCATTGGATGTGAACCGAATATACTTCCGTGCCGACTTCCTGATGGGGATGTGGAAGTAAGCATCCTTCAGATCTACTGAAGTTGCTCACATTCCGTCTCTCTCAGAGGGAATGATGCCCCGAGGAGTCTCCATCTTGAAGTGAGGAGAATCTACGTGTCTATTGAAGGCACTTAGATCGATGATGGGACGCCACGCCCCGGACTTCTTCCTCACCAGAAACATTCTGGAGTAGAAGCTGGGGGTGTATCCCACCACTGACAGCTCCTCAACCGTGCCTCTGACTAGCATGGTCCTTACTTCCTCCTGGAGAGCAAGAGCCTTTTCCCAATCCCCCGTTGAGGAAAGAAAATTGGCTCTGTCAACAAGGGGGATCCCGTAAGAGAGGGATACCTAATCCCTCAAAGACCACAGACAATGCCCATGCGTCCTCCGTGATTTCCTTCTATTCTAGAAGGAAAAAAGGAGACGCTCTCCCACAGGAAGATCTGGTCGAGGAAGATTGAGCCCTTGCCAGGCAAGCGAATCATCTGCTGACCCTTAGTCTGATACTGCGGGAGAAGGACAAGAGTTTGAGCCGAGAGGACTACACTCCTCTCGGCCAAGTCCGTCGTCTGCGCTCAAGGAGGGAAGAAGGGAGTCAGGAACCCTTCTTCTTGCCCCCAGGAGGGTTTTTGCCCTTCTTACCTTTCCCCTTGTTGCCCTTGAAGGGAGGCTTAGGCTTAGATTGAGCATGTACCTGCGAAACCGAAGTCTTAGCCTTCTTCTTGGGAAGCGCTGACCCCTGCGAGGTGCTGGCTCTCTCAGTCTGAATCCTCTTCACCGAAGTGCAGAGGCGACCAAGTCCTCCTTCAAATCCTTCTATACAGAAGGAAGGGACCCTCCGAAAAGAGTAGTCCCGGAGAAGGGGGCAGTCAACATAAGGGAACGATAAGGTTCATCGACCGGGCGATTTTCAAACTGAAAAACGCCTAGCCAACACGAGGTTAACGAGCGAGGACACCCGTAAGGTGGCCAAAGCTCGCAAAGCCCCGTTCAGAGCAGAGGTAAGTCTGTCCTGAATGTCGGCCTATTCTGTCTCTAATGTCCGACCCTCAGGCAAATCGGACACCCTATATAGACATACCGTAAAGTAGTCTATATAAGACAGAATTTGGATGAAAAGCTGCAGCAGTCTTTCCATCTTGTGATGTTCCATGGAACCGAACACCACCTGATCCACCAATTTACCGGGCCAGGCAGCAAGCTCTCTCGACTCCAGTTTGACTGGTTGAGGGGCAAGCAAACCCTCATGTGTGGCAGAGTCAGTGGCATGAACCTCTGACAAATTGCTGACACACAGCTGCAACCCAGTAAACCCAGGCGCGCGAGTTGCAGAAGCATTCTTCCCCAGAACTCGGGCCTGGATGGTGAACAGTGCTGAAGACACGATTGTGCCTTCGGGCAGAGATCAATCCGCCTGAGCGGATGCCCGAGGAGCCACTAGGGATCCCAAAAGGGTAGTGGATTCGGGAACAGAGGACGCAGTGGGTGGTGGGCATACCTCCTCTCTGAGAATCCGGGAAACATGGGTCCTAAGACCTCGCATCCTGGAAAGAACCTGTTGGGCCTTAACCTCAACAGCCTCGGAGTCACCCTCCCAAGTGTATCTTCCTCAGAGGCCGGAACCTCAGGAAGATCGTCCTAAGACGACTCAGACCGACTAGCGTCAAATGTCAGAGCACCCAGGGGAGAGACGAACAACGTCCTCATCCTCTGCCATACCCACGCCCTCGCACTCCATATCCTCCAATCCGTCACCACCGACAGTGGAGACCGGTAGTGGGAGATAAGGGTCGGCCAATGGAGCCAGCTCGAGAGCAAGCTCTAGCAGGGGCTCCACAAAACGGAACTTCAGCGCAGAGCGCGTAACCACCGTGGCCGTGGGCTTAGGCTTAGAAGCCACAACCCTACCCTAGGCACCAGAGACGGTAGGGACTGCCCTGGAGGCAGAAGTCCTGAAGGTCCGGCAAACCTTACTAGGACCGGCCATAACGGCCCCCGAGGCAGCAGAACGTTTAGGGGGAGGCACAATGTTACTGCTGCTAACCCATCTCCGCGAGGGAAAGACCAAGCCCCATGGATTCCAAAAAGGAAAACGCATGGGGTCAAACCCATATCCCGGAGGGAAAGGGGCAGGTCCCGTGGGATGGGAGTGACCCCAGAACTGGCCAAACTGGCCTGCCTGAGCCTGAGGCTGGCCATCCTGCCCGAAAGGCGAGGGTGGACCACCACTCCCTCCAAGCGGAAACCCGGACATGTATGGGCCCAGCCCATAACTGCCGGAATATTGTTGGAACCCATAACCAGTCGCAGGCTGGTTAGGGTGGCTAAGGGATGGATGACCGCAGGCACCCTTATAACCATAAGCCCTGGGAAATCGGCGGCCGAAAACCATCCGACTGACCAGCAAACCCAAACCTGGAGGGATTAACCACCGGGTTCCCTGGCAAAGGTGGACCAGGCCTAATAGGACCGGGACCAAGCAATTGACCGGGAGGGAAAGCCATACCAGCATAGACGCTGGAATTAGTGAGCTGCGCATCACTAATCCCGGAGGATACGGAAAATCCCGAAAGAAAGTCTGTACCACTAGGACATGAACCCGAAGGAACAGGACCAGCATCAATGCCGTCCCCACCAACAATACCACTTGGAATGCCGGGATCATTGACAGAGTCAATGACCGGCGACCGGTAGTCCCTACCCGGAGGCAAGCTCGGACGCTTACGGGCATTCCCGGTCAATTCGACCCTTGGCCGTGCCAAACCAGGGTCTGGCTGCCCAACCACAGCTCCAGGAGGCTCCTGGAAAGGAAGGGCCACCCCTGTTCACAAGAGGAACTCGCCGAGACGAGACCCCCTGAAACAGGAACAGAGACAAAACTACTTAAATCCGAAGATACAGTAGGACTCTTACCTTTCTGTTTTCCCCGCTTCCCGGCAGCCTTCTAACGGGAAGCACCCGGGTGCTTCAAAACATGGAAGACCTTGTCCTGAGGAGACACCTGTGAACAGAGTTCACATGGAGAATCCTCAGAACAGGGGTGACAAAGTGGACGAGCATCATGGAGATCGTTATCTGTACAGAAATGCGAGCACCCATATGCTGACGCCCGTCGCTGACTCAAAAGAGACATGCTTCCAAACGCCGTTCACAACCCAACGGCAAAATTATACAAGTATAAATAAAATGAAGCAAATACAAACTACAACAGTAGAATGAATAAAAACAGAAATGAACAGTAATGTTGGAAATAATCATTAACAATATTCACAACAACACTGAAATAAATTAAGGACGGCTAATTACAAGCCGCCAACAAATGAGGACAGAAAATGGCACACCACCTGGGACACATGGCCAAGACAAGTGGAGTACACAAATTCAACCTAAACAGCACAAAAATAACTTTTCAACAATGAAACAAGTTAACAATAAGGGCAGATGGGTTTAACAGCGCAAACTGTGAAATTTCAGCCACAAATTCAAACCACAACGTCAAAATAGACGTTTTCCAAATGGAGCATGCAGCAGAGATGTCTACACAGCAGGAGCCATAAAAGGAAGAGGAAGGGAGATCACTCTATGGCTCTGTCATAGTTGGGGGAAGGCGGGAGATTTGAATCTTTTGTTTTGGGCTACAAAGATGGGTGTAGGTACTATATATTGCATACTAAAGTTATGGTAATTATTACTGAAATGAAATGAATCTTTGCCATGTTACCGATATCATCTTGCTGTATGTATTTTGTCATACTAATATATTCCGTATGGACTTACAGTTATCGAAAATGCAGTAAAGGCAGATAACGTTGCGTCATTCTTGTCTATTTAACAGTTCTGTAAAAAGAAAACACATAATATGCTGTATCATTAAAGATATTTTAATTCAAAATTTTGTTGTTGAAGAAAAAGGATTTTTGAAGCTGTATCTGAAAAAAAATGAATAATAAAAAGACAAAATTTATGGTCACTTTACGACAGAATGTTGGTTATTTTTGTGGGAAGCAAATTTTATGTTTCAGCAAAAAATCTCTTTAAAATTCGTCTAAACAACGAATTGAATGGGTAATATTGAAATGATATGATTTTGAAAAAAAATTTCATCCTTGGTCAACAACAAATTGTTTTCAAAATAAATCAAAAAGAATAACTTTCAGGTTTTAATCTAAATTATGAACATGACACAACTTTGTCACAGCTTAAGGGTCTCTCAATAATCCTCGACTTTGGTGATTAAATAATCCAAAGGTGGCCAATTTCATATACATTATGCTTTCGTTAGGAGCCAAGAACCATAACTCTAGCTCTACAATACTGGTGAGGGGGCACCACTAGAAAACGGTGTTTTAAGAATGTCGCAGACTTCCTGCTCATCCTCAATTTCACTTACATAGCCTTCTTTATGTATTTCACCATTTCTCTTGGCAACTGGGTTGTTAAATTTCCCATTTTCGTATTTAATTTTGTGGATGGGTGTGGCAGTTTTGGAGGTTTGAGGCGAATATTTTGACAGTAAAGTAGTATGGGTAGCGTTGGATGCACAAGTAAGGTCTGTCATCTCGAGGTGCGGGTTCTTTTTGCCGCGTAACACGCGATACTTGCTGTTGCCGAGTGTCATGGAGGCTAGTACTGTCGATTGTGGGTAGGTGAACGCATTAAAATCCTCACTTCTAAGGCACCTCTGACAAAATGTCTTCATAAAGGTGCGGCGAAACTTCTGGCCAAACGCACAGTACAGAATGAAATTGATTGCACTGTTAAATGTAACCATGAAATTCCTAAAAGTCGATAAGACTTTCCAGCCAAATAAACTTTGCACACTTGCCATGTCGACTGCATATGCCACGTTGTAGATGAGAGCGGGGACCTGGCATATCATAAACACGATAACCACTGACACCAACATAATGGTAACGTTGTTTTCCCGATGTTGCCTGACGTTCATATCAATGCGTTGTTTTTGTGACTGTTTCACAGCCAAAACAAGAAAAGTGTTGATTATGGCTAGTGACAGCAGTGGAATAAAAAACATCACAAATAGATAAAGGCCCAAGAAATACACTCGATGGTAAATCTTGTTGCCACCAAACTCTGTACTGTTGTGGATGATAATTGTGGCATTGGTGGCATTGTCTCTGTCGTAGTCGATGCGATAATCAAACCAGCGGCTCAGGTTAAAGAGGAAAGAGGTTATAGACACAAAAATGATGACCATACGTGCGCGTGCAATTGTACACATTTGGGCCGCTTTCAGTGGGTGGCATACAGCAATATACCGCTCCACTGTGAATGACACAGTGAGCCACAGGGTGGCAGTCTGTGCAACCAATGCAAATGGATAAATATACACAGCCACATATGCAAAAGCATGGTGCCGAAAAGACTCAGAGAGTTGAGGAATGGTGATTAGAATTAAGGTGCCGATTAGCACGAATCCGTCCCAGATAGCTAGCGCTGTGAGGTAGCAGTTTGTCGACGAACGCATCGTCCGGCGTGTAAGTACTATAACAGTTAGAGTATTACCCACAAGGCCGAGTACAATGATGATGAAAGCCATTATTCCATTCATGTACCGTTCAATATGAAGCGGATCTAAGGTGTTTGGGAGGGGGATTTCCTTGGGTGGCATATCGTAACCACTGCTGTCTGCTTCACTGTGGTTAACGCTGAAATCCATATTCATCGCTAATGATATGTTGATACTCAACATTGTCGTGGCAACCGGCATCACTTCAATATCAGTCTCAATTTCTTGCATCGGTGTGATGTGTAATCCGTGTTTAGTCGATCAGTAAGTATCTTGTCATTGTGATTTAAAATTTGAGCCGAGGGAGTTGATTTTCCGGGTGGGCATTCATCAGTGAAAGGCGATCGACTATAAAGAAGCTACTGGAGATTTATATATTGATCCGTTGATTTGAAACAGGCCAGCATGTTAGATCTGAAAGTAAAAACAGATATAAGTCAATCATTTGTGGGGAGATTCAAGAAGAAAGGTATATCAGGCAAATTAAAGCGTTATGCAGATTGCAACATATGATGTAGATTGCAGCAGTGTCGATTACCGATATTGGATATGTAATGACTAGCGCGTCGTGAGTTCAGAAATTTACTGTTCTACACAATCGACTCACCGACTTCGAAACTATCGACAAGATACAAGTCTTAGAAATTAGCCTAATTCCTTATCTCATCCCTGTGGACCTTAATCAGACTTACTGCATTTTGCATCATAATTGACCATGCTTGGAGATGGAATTGAACGATCTAGACAACGAAAACAGAACACATCGAGTTCTAGCCACAAAGGAATCAATTTCACAACCAGAGTCAAATCTGATCATGTAAGAAGATTATTGTATTGAATATCTTTTTTTTTTTTTTTAGAAAATAACGTTATTTGGCAGCTATTGCGATATCCCAGAGCAGTATGATAGATTGCTTTAAAACTTCTCTAACACTGGTTAGAGCTGGTGATTATTGAGTGAATTGCTTTTTCGTGTGTCAGATACATATGCTAATATTTCAGATTGTTTAAAATGGTAAAGAAACAGCATAATAACATTTAAAATTTATAAAAACTACTGGTTCTGGCCCCCTTATTAAACAGCTTAATAAAGTAAGTTAGAAAAGTTTTAGCTGTTTTGTACAATGAATTCACTAAATGTGAGAGAAAGAGAAAAAAAACATTTTCATCGAGTTCTTCAGGTTTAAACATTTGGAAATGAGGATAAATTAAAATCCAATTCTTTCTCCAAATTGCTTTATTAAGTAAGGCTTGGCAAATAATTGTTTGTAGCATAAATTGAGAAATTGATAAATGTTTTTAGCAAGCAATTTGTGCCCCATCAACAATACCTTTATAAGTTCACCTGGTCCAAAGGACCAAGGTAAGCTTATGCTGTACCGTGGCGTCCGTCGTCCATCAATAATTTTCTAAATGACTTCTTCTCCCTAACCACTGATCAACCTAATTTGGCAGGAAGCATCCCTAGGTATTCATGATTCAAAATTGAACCAATGGTGGGATTGACCCCCCCCCCCTCCTCCCCACCCCCACCCCCAGGGGGCTGAGGGGCGGGGCCAAAAATAATTATTAACTATATTGGTTAAATTTAAATTCTCTGGAACCATGCAAATATATATCAATTGACTTTGTTTGAAGCATTTCCAGTAATAGAAAAACATGATTGTACAAATTGACAGGCTGGAATTAAACAAGGAGTCTACTGACCAAAAGTCAAGTTGACTGGGTAAAAGGTCAAGATGAAAAAATTGCAGCTTTTACAGATGAGTTATATAAGTTAATGTACAATGTTGTGACGAAATGACTTGTTGCAGATCTAGATGACAGCGTCATTGGAAAATGTTACTAGTGTGAAGTGAAGAGGCGACAAAGGTCACCAGAACATGACCTCTTTTGATGTTGTCAGATCCTTGTAAAATGGAGTGAGAACAAGGATCAGCATTTTAATCAGATTGGTGTTGTAATAATCCGGAGAATTTTACAATCGATTATTGGCTGGAAAACCAATCTGATAATTGGCTAAAGTAATCCGTTATTTGAATTATTTCAAATCATTACAAAAAATAAAGCTGAAATCTTGCCTATAAATTATGTGAATCAAATAATAGGGATCAGAGTTCTACAGTGCAGCACACAGAAAGAAATGAAATCTAGACAGTACAGGTAGAAGCTAAACATTACATAGTCATTTTGTTAATGGCTAATTCTAAAACCTTAAAAAATATTAAACTGCATATTTTTACTTTATATAACATAAGTGAATTCTTGGTAAAATTATCATATTTTTTTGTTTACCTCATTCAGTTATGAAAGTATAATAAATTTGTCGGGTGGAGCTAAAATTTAATTTAAATAATTTTCTTTCTGTGAAGTAAATTCTGCATTAGAAAATGAGAAATTTGATTGAGCTAGAGTTTACTAATAAAGTATTGTCAAAATAGCAGTGGAAATTGATTTGATAGCTGTGTCAATTTCTCTTGGTTGGTGTCGGTTTCTGTCTGTCACCAGAGAGCAGCAGGGAGTTTCTAACTACAACAAAAGTTCTGGCCATATTTACTGGGTTTGTGACTTTGGTGCAGGAGAAAAACGAAAACAAAAATGTAAAAATTATTTTGTTACCAATGTTTTGATGACTTGTCAGTTGTATTTTAGAGGATGTACAGTGTAAATTGATTAGTTTGTGGTTTTAAACAGTAATTCTAGACGTATAGTTCTGCCAGGAGTGACCAGGGATTACGACGCATGGTTCAGCGAGTGTTATCCATTGCAATGCATAACAATATGACAACGTGACATATCGAGCAATGCATAACAATCCTTTTTGGAATCCAGCAATATGTTGGATAAATCTAGACCCAACATTTTTTTATCCCCCGAGTACAAAATATTTCCGTGACAATTGTCTGGAGGGTGCGCCAGCACTAATAGTTCTTACTTGTTTCAGCAATATGTATTGACAGTCCGATCACAGCGACATCGTAACCAAAATTCATACAAAGAAAATTTAGGTGCACAAATTGTAATGAATCCATATTTGTTAAAAAGAACACCAATTCATACTTATTTGGATATCACAGTGTAATTGTCTGCCGGGGGAGACTCGCTGCTTGCTGAGAATTGAGATATATTGACAATTTCCCTGAATGAAGTATCAGACCAATTCCATATTCCCCTGAGGTTATATATTCGTATCTAAATATTTTCCTTGTAGAATCTGTCACATGGCATTTATAGAACCATGTCATGCAAAAAACGAATTGTTCAGACTTATTTTCGTAAAATGTAATTAGAATAATGAATTGCTCTCAGCATATATCTATATTGGAAATGTTTTGTTATATTTTGAATAATGGTATCTCACTTAATCATGTGTGTATCATGTCTATTTTGTACAAATACTTAAGATTGTGTGCTGCAGGGCTGCAAGAGCAAATTTGTACTCAATGTTGTTTAATACCACGGTAATACAATAGACAAGCATATTACATTATATGATCAAATATCACACCCTTCAAGCTGATGAACAAATATCACACCCTTCAAGCTAATGAACAAATATCACACCCTTCAAGCTGATGAACAAATATCACACCCTTCAAGCTAATGAACAAATATCACACCCTTCAAGCTGATGAACAAATATCACACCCTTCAAGCTGATGGACAAATATCACACCTTCAAGCTGATGAACAAATATCACACCCTTCAAGCTAATGAACAAATATCACACCTTCAAGCTGATGAACAAATATCACACCCTTCAAGCTGATGAACAAATATCACACCCTTCAAGCTAATGAACAAATATCACACCCTTCAAGCTAATGAACAAATATCACACCCTTCAAGCTGATGAACAAATATCACACCCTTCAAGCTAATGAACAAATATCACATCCTTCAAGCTAATGAACATATATCACACCCTTCAAGCTAATGAACAAATATCACACCCTTCAAGCTGATGAACAAATATCACACCCTTCAAGCTAATGAACAAATATCACACCCTTCAAGCTAATGAATAAATATCACACCCTTCAAGCTAATGAACAAATATCACACCCTTCAAGCTAATGAACAAATATCACACCCTTCAAGCTAATGAACAAATATCACACCCTTCAAGCTGATGAACAAATATCACACCCTTCAAGCTAATGAACAAATATCACACCCTTCAAGCTGATGGACAAATATCACACCCTTCAAGCTAATGAACAAATATCACACCCTTCAAGCTAATGAACAAATATCACACCCTTCAAGCTGATGAACAAATATCACACCCTTCAAGCTAATGAACAAATATCACACCCTTCAAGCTGATGAACAAATATCACACCCTTCAAGCTAATGAACAAATATCACACCCTTCAAGCTGATGAAAAAATATCACACCCTTCAAGCTGATGGACAAATATCACACCTTCAAGCTGATGAACAAATATCACACCCTTCAAGCTGATGAACAAATATCACACCTTCAAGCTGATGAACAAATATCACACCCTTCAAGCTGATGAACAAATATCACACCCTTCAAGCTAATGAACAAATATCACACCCTTCAAGCTAATGAACAAATATCACACCCTTCAAGCTGATGAACAAATATCACACCCTTCAAGCTAATGAACAAATATCACACCCTTCAAGCTAATGAACATATATCACACCCTTCAAGCTAATGAACAAATATCACACCCTTCAAGCTGATGAACAAATATCACACCCTTCAAGCTAATGAACAAATATCACACCCTTCAAGCTGATGAACAAATAACACATCCTTCAAGCTAATGAACATATATATATCACACCCTTCAAGCTGATCTGATTCAAACCCTTTGGCTGCTTATCGCGACAAAAGTCATGTTTATCAAACTGGCCCTCACTGTTGATCGTGACAAAAGTGTAACTTTCAATCGGTAGTAGTCCGAAAGTAAATTCTCTTGTCTGTGGCTATATTTGGAATTCCTATATGTTCTGTCTGAAAACTATAGTACCGTAGGTCTGGTCTCGTTTATCTGTAAACAGTGAATTTACCGATATTTCCAATTCGATTCTGAGAAAGGATATTTGTAAAAACAATATCTGTGATGAAAAGTTAATCATATATCCTGACTCCAGATAAATTAATATGCAGAAATTTGCAGTAAGATGAAAGAAAGACTGAAAAAAACCAGTTTTGAAGTTACCAGATCATGTTTTAGCCGAGAGTTGCCAGAAATGTTACATTTTAGGAAATAGAAATACACCAATAGAAGGTTTCTCTATTGTGATGTGCATTAAAAAAATAGAATTTTAATATTTTAATGGTGAAATTCTATGTTTAATCAAATTAATTAACAAAATATTACCTTTTAGGTTAACTTAACTTTAGATGAAAGTCTGTTATATCTTTATCTTTGAAAATTATGTGATCTTCACGAAAATGTTCGTTTTCAGTAATTGCATTACTTTGATTGCTTTCTTTACTACTACATAGTGATGGAATTTTTGTTTCCAAACTTGTGGTCAGTGGTCATTGTATTGATGATGATGTTATGACAAAGGTCAGTTTGATGATGAAACTGATGTCATATTGGTCATGGTCACTGTGTCAGTGGTCAGTTTGATGATGATATTTGTAACACTTAAATGACCACCTACTTAGACTCAGCTGGTCAAGCAATTTACCAGTTAATTTGTCTGGTCACAAGAATTATAGAAACACAATTATAAGGACTCGACAGCTGTACATCTCATCTTAGGTATACTTCAGACTGGACAGGGAGTGACCGCTGAACAATTTTAGAGTCCAGAGGACACATTGGTCACTATGATGACCTTATTATGATTCTGGCCAAATGGATTCTAAGACCTGGGAAATTAATTAAAACTATTAAGAGTTTAATAGCTTTGTATTGGCTAATCCTATCATGAGAAGTCTCAGTCTAGATCTGATGCCGTCTGCTCAAGGCTGTGTGGTATATCAGATATGTATTCTCCTGCGACAGTATCAGTTAAGAGCAGAAGAGCGTGTTGTCTGACCGAGTTATATACAGCAAGCTGACGGACATTTGCATTTCTGTGTTTCTAGAATGTAAAAACTAGCTTCGACTTGGTAACTGATGATTTCTTCTCATGACTTACAGTGGTCATTACCATAAGAGTGCTTGAAATTGTTTGTCAGGTCGGAAGCCTTAAAGATATAGATTGTATACTAATGCCTTCTATAGATTTGATGTGCGTTTAGATATGCGGTTCCGAAGTGATATTTCAAATCTCTGTTTGTGAAGAGTTCGCATCAGGTGATACACAACAAACACTAAAATATCAGATTTCATGGTACAAGTCCACATGCATTTATGGAGATAGCCAGTTTGAATAACTGTGAACGACCTAAACTGTTTTTTTAAATTTCAGATATTGCATCAACTGTCATGGTAGAGAATGTTTCCTTCTTTAATATTTATCATTGAAACCTTGTACCAGTTTTAGTACAGTAGACTCCGCTTAATATCACTTCTCATTTGTCCGGGGAAAACATGATATTAACCGGAACGTGATATTAAAAGAAAACATATTTTTCTGACATTTTTCAGCCCTCAAACCGGAAGTGGACTTGTTAAATGTCGTAGTGCTGTGACTCAACTGAGAAGATTGTTGAATAAAGATATTTTATCAATAGCAATGTTTTTTCACTCCAGTGACAGTATATTCTTTGGTTTTATTATGGAAAGCACTTATTTTCATATAACTCCCTCACCCAAAGGTGTAATCTTTGCTCCGGTATGCCAAGTCAATCTTTTGTTCAACTAGTACTGCAGTGATCAGGTAGGTGTGAAAAAGACGCAGCTGACCACTGTGTTGTTTACATAGCGAGTTCAGGTGTGAAACTCAGGTCCCCGGGGCATTTATATGAAATTATTTCTAACATTTACCTATAATTTTTGTATGACAGTGGCCAAAAAAAAGTGATATTAACCGAAATCCACCTGGAAACAAGTGATATTAAAAGAATGACATTACATAGATTATATAGCAGGAAAAACGGTGCATGAAGAAAACGTGATAATAACCGAAAAGTGATATTAACCGACGTGACATTAAGTGGAGTCTACTGTATTTGAAACCTTCTTACACAACATTAAATGTACCAGTTTTTGTATTGAAACCTTCTTACACAACATGTACCAGTTTTAGCATGTGAAACCTTACACAACATGTACCAGTTTTAGTATGTGAAACCTTACACAACATGTACCAGTTTTAGTATGTGAAACCTTCTTACACAACATGTACCAGTTTTAGTATGTGAAACCTTACACAACATGTACCAGTTTTAGTATGTGAAACCTTACACAACATGTACCAGTTTTAGTATGTGAAACCTTACACAACATGTACCAGTTTTAGTATGTGAAACCTTACACAACATGTACCAGCTTTAGTATGTGAAACCTTCTTACACAACATGTACCAGTTTTAGTATGTGAAACCTTACACAACATGTACCAGTTTTAGTATGTGAAACCTTCTTACACAACATGTACCAGTTTTAGTATGTGAAACCTTACACAACATGTACCAGCTTTAGTATGTGAAACCTTCTTACACAACATGTACCAGTTTTAGTATGTGAAACCTTACACAACATGTACCAGTTTTAGTATGTGAAACCTTCTTACACAACATGTACCAGTTTTAGTATGTGAAACCTTACACAACATGTACCAGTTTTAGTATGTGAAACCTTACACAACATGTACCAGTTTTAGTATGTGAAACCTTCCACAACATGTACCAGTTTTAGTATGTGAAACCTTACACAACATTTACCAGTTTTAGTATGTGAAACCTTACACAACATGTACCAGTTTTAGTATATGAAACCTTCTTACACAACATGTACCAGTTTTAGTATATGAAACCTTCTTACACAACATATTGTACCAGTTTTAGTATATGAAACCTCCTTACACAACATGTACCAGTTTTAGTATGTGAAACCTTACACAACATGTACCAGTTTTAGTATGTGATAGTACTGTAAAGAAATAATAAAGAAATGTAAGAAATTATATTCTTTATAGTGCATGTTCATTTGAACATAACAGTTTTTTGGCAAAAATTCTGTTAATAAACAATTGTTTGAAAATTTGAAACTCAAACCAGCATTAGCGCTATTAAAAGAAGTTAGTCTGAGTGTTGTGAAAACTGCTACATGTCATGTAACTGACCAAGTAGAGGTCAGCTTAATGACAACAACATTGGATATAGAAGTGATAAACAGTGACCATGATAAAAGTTTGTAAAGCAAAAGTTGTCCATGGGGTCAGCTAGAGGTCGATGGTAAACCATGGGGTCAGCTAGAGGTCGATGGTAAAGGCCCATGTGAGGAGTTATATTGTACTGGATGGTCAATATATACTCACACTTGATATTGTACAAATGTGGACCCCCAGACTGTGGAAACATTGAGGAATTGTGGGTATTACCATGGAAACATTGAGGAATTGTGGGTATTACCATGGAAACATTGAGTTGTGGGTATTACCCAGGAAATATTGAGGAATTGTGGGTATTACCATGGAAACATTGAGGAGTTGTGGGTATTACCATGGAAACATTGAGGAGTTGTGGGTATTACCCAGGAAATGTTGAGGAATTGTGGGTATTACGATGGAAACATTGAGGAATTGTGGGTATTACCATGGAAACATTGAGGAATTGTTGGTATTACCATGGAAACATTGAGGAGTTGTGGGTATTACCATGGAAATGTTGAGGAATTGTGGGTATTACCATGGAAACATTGAGGAATTGTGGGTATTACCATGGAAACATTGAGGAATTGTGGGTATTACCATGGAAACATTGAGGAGTTGTGGGTATTACCATGGAAACATTGAGGAGTTGTGGGTATTACCCAGGAAATGTTGAGGAATTGTGGGTATTACCATGGAAACATTGAGGAGTTGTGGGTATTACCCAGGAAATGTTGAGGAATTGTGGGTATTACCATGGAAACATTGAGGAATTGTGGGTATTACCATGGAAACATTGAGGAGTTGTGGGTATTACCATGGAAACATAGAGGAATTGTGAGTGTCTCATGTGTTATCTTCATAATTTTTGGCTATTAAAAAGGACTGAAATTATATGGCATTTAAATCGTTTCTGAAGTCAACATTTTAAGGAGTTTTATAAGGTTGAAGTTCACATTGTTTCATAAATTAGAAAAAAACTGTCTGTCCCTAAAGAACATCTATCATGGTGTAATGAGGGCAGTTAAACATAATTGCGTTTCTGTGGAAAACATAATTTCTGAAATGACTTCTACTAAAAGTTTAATATCTTTAAGAGAAATTTCAAACAGCATCTCGAGAACGCTAGAAAAAATTAGTGAAACAAACAAGGAGAAATGGGATATCTGTAGTGACAATTTTTGTCAGGGGAGGAATTCCTCTATTTGGGAATTGTAACTTCTTGGAACCATTTTAAAAGTGTTCTGTCTTAGGGCTTTTAGAAAATAAAAATTAGCAAATGCTTTGGCAGGGACATTTTTTTGGTGACAATCTTATCCAAAAATGCAAATGATGTGGACTGGTGTGAGAAATTCAACACTTGTTCTGATAGTAATCAGCGATCAATCAGTGTCGTGCACAGGACTTCACAGATTCTAATCATGCAAACGTTCAAGTGATCTTTAATTTGGGCCTGCAAGTTCGATTAACCTCAATGCATTGCGCCGGATTCACAATAAATGTTAGATGGAGACAAAGCAATATATTAGTTTAATTTCACCATTAACTTTTAATTCCAAATATTTCATAGGTGTCAACCTCTGAGAAATCTCCCTGATTTCCCATCTCAAATCAGGGGAAAAGTGCGTGGCATGTCCTTAAATGACCCTTAAGCTATTAATAGGACGTAAAACAAAATAAACCAAACCAAACCTCTTTTGGTTTTTGAACAATTTATTTTAGGAAGCCATCAGAAGTGTAACATTATTTTTGTGGAATTGTCATCTGTATCCTGTCTGCCGATTTTTTTGTTTATGTTTTGTTGACCCTTGACCCTCCGTTATCATCATTGTTTAAAGTCGGCCAGATCAGACACATGTATCGTTGTATGACACTCTGTTTACTATCAGGACTGGAATCAGTAGATAGATTTAGACAAATTGTTAGAAGACGTGTTATACACTTGCCTTTTTAACACTTTCAATTGTACAAATGACAGTATATATGGATATTATTGGTACAAAAATCTTCAAAATGGGGGTATTGTACCTTTAAATGGGGGCATTGTACATTTAAACGGGGGCATTTTACCTTTAAACGGGGGCATTTTACCTTTAAATGGGGGCATTGTACCTTTAAACGGGGGTATTGTACCTTTAACGGGGCATTGTAGATTTAACTCTTTCCGTACCGTGATTCAAGTCGGGATTCTGTACCAGAAGTCATTACTAGGCTCACCCCCAGACGTTTCGGCCAAAATGGCGGCTCTTTGTTGTGTTTGCATATTGAATATTATGCCAAAATAATGCAGTTAAATGTAAACCAATGTTCTTTTCGGTTCTTCTATGGTTAGAAGATATACAGAGCTTCATTTTCACAGGAATATGTTTGTCAGATGTGGTACCGCTATATGTATAGCTAAAGCATTCGCCGCCATGATGTATACATTGGTGATGACACTTAGCAGTATCTCGCGGGAAATTCAATCTAAATGGGTCACATGACAAAAATGGGTACTTAACTCCTATCAAATTGTTTGTTATAAACTGACGCAGTCGATTTTGTGTGAAATGTTATTGGTAAACTCATCTGTCGGCTGCTGTACCCAGCTAATCAAAAAGTATGTAACGTCAAGTGTAGCTTGTCGTCTGTATACGACAACGGGGAGGAGACGTCACGTTTTTTTGTCGTCTGTATACGACAACGGGGAGGAGATGTCACGTTTGTTTGCCGTCTGTATATGACAACGGTATGGAAAAAGTTAAACGGGGGCATTGTACCTTTAAATGGGGGCATTGTATCTTTAAATGGGGGCATTTTACATTTAAATGGGGGCATTGAACATTTAAATGGGGGAATTGTAGCTTTAAATGGGGGAATTGTACATTTAAATGGGGGAATTGTACATTTAAATGGGGGCATTGTACCTTTAAATGGGGGAATTGTACCTTTAAATTGGGGAATTGTACCTTTAAATGGGGGAATTGTACCTTTAAATGGGGGAATTGTATATTTAAATGGGGGCATTGTACCTTTAAATGGGGGAATTGTAGCTTTAAACGGGGGGAATTGTACATTTAAATGGGGGAATTGTACATTTAAATGGGGGGAATTGTACATTTAAATGGGGGAATTGTACATTTAAATGGGGGAATTGTACCTTTAAATGAGGGCATTGTACATTTAAATGGGGGAATTGTACCTTTAAATGGGGGAATTGTACCTTTAAATAGGGGCATTGTACCTTTAAATGGGGGAATTGTACCTTTAAACGGTGGCATTGTACCTTTAAATGGGGGAATTGTACCTTTAAATGGGGGAATTGTACCTTTAAATGGGGGCATTGTACCTTTAAATGGGGGAATTGTACCTTTAAATGGGGGAATTGTACATTTAAATGGGGGAATTGTACCTTTAAATGGGGGCATTGTACCTTTAAATGGGGGAATTGTACATTTAAATGGGGGAATTGTACCTTTAAATGGGGGAATCGTACCTTTAAATGGGGGAATTGTACATTTAAATGAGGGCATTGTACCTTTAAATGGGGGCATTGTACCTTTAAAGGAATACTTATGTTAGCACATATGTGTAATTTCAAAGATATTAAGCAAACTTAATGGCATGGCAAAAGCTGGAAGTTACATCTTGGTTTTGGTTTTAATTGATGTTATGGGCCAAAAGTGACAACTTCAGAATTGACTAGAGTTTCCTTAAACATTTAAACAGGTTCACAGGAACTTTACAGGGTTTGTATGAACTTCCTAGGGTTCATAAATTTTGCAGCAGGAAATTTGGTTTCTTAGACCTCTTGATCAACCACATGTACAAAAATATAATCTAACTTTCCTTATCTGTATCTTTACTACTTAAACTGTACATTAATAAGCTAATGTTATACCAACAACTTTGGTAAGGGGAGGTGGTGGAGGGGGGAGGTAAGGGGAGGTGGTGGTGGAGTGGGGGAGGTAAGGGGAGGTAGTGGAGGGGGGAGGTAAGGGGAGGTGGTGGAGGGAAGAGGTAAGGGATGGTGGTGGAGGGGGGAGGTTAGGGGAGGTGGTGGAGGGGGGAGGTTAGGGGAGGTGGTGGAGGGAAGAGGTTAGGGGAGGTGGTGGAGGGGGGAGGTTAGGGGAGGTGGTGGAGGGGGGAGTTTAGGGGAGGTGGTGGAGGGAAGAAGTTAGGGGAGGTGGTGGAGGGGGGAGGTTAGGGGAGGTTAGGGGAGGTGGTGGAGGGGGGAGGTTAGGGGAGGTGGTGGAGGGAAGAGGTTAGGGGAGGTGGTGGAGGGGGGAGGTTAGGGGAGGTGGTGGAGGGGGGAGTTTAGGGGAGGTGGTGGAGGGAAGAAGTTAGGGGAGGTGGTGGAGGGGGGAGGTTAGGGGAGGTTAGGGGAGGTGGTGGAGGGGGGAGGTTAGGGGAGGTGGTGGAGGGGGGAGGTTAGGGGAGGTGGTGGAGGGAAGAGGTTAGGGGTGGTGGTGGAGGGGGGAGGTAAGGGGAGGTGGTGGAGGGAGAGGTTAGGGGAGGTGGTGGAGGGGGAAGCTAAGGGGAGGTGTTAGAGGGGGGAGGTAAGGGGAGGTGGTTGAGGGGGGAAGGTAAGGGGAGGTGTTGGAGGGGGGAAGGTAAGGGGACGTGGTGGAGGGGTGGGGGGTATCAGGTAAGGGGAGGGGGTCGAGTATTTGGTAATAATTTTGTCTGTGCATCTATTTATGCTTTGTGTACAACATCCTGGTCAGATTTGGTTCATATTCCCACCATAACATCATGCAGATACACCTAAACATCCACACCTGCATGATTAGATTGTCCTGACCATCGGTCAGTGTACCTAAACATCTACACCTGCATGATTAGATTGTCCTGATCATCGGTCAGTGTACCTAAACATCTACACCTGCATGATAAGATTGTCCTGATCATTGGTCAGTGTACCTAAACATCTACACCTGCATGATAAGATTGTCCTGATCATCGGTCAGTGTACCTAAACATCTACACCTGCATGATAAGATTGTCCTGATCATCGGTCAGTGTACCTAAACATCTACACCTGCATGATAAGATTGTCCTGATCATCGGTCAGTGTACCTAAACATCTACACCTGCATGATAAGATTGTCCTGATCATCGGTCAGTGTACCTAAACATCTACACCTGCATGATAAGATTGTCCTGATCATCGGTCAGTGTACCTAAACATCTACACCTGCATGATAAGATTGTCCTGATCATCGGTCAGTGTACCTAAACATCTACACCTGCATGATAAGATTGTCCTGATCATCGGTCAGTGTACCTAAACATCTACACCTGCATGATAAGATTGTCCTGATCATCGGTCAGTGTACCTAAACATCTACACCTGCATGATAAGATTGTCCTGATCATCGGTCAGTGTTAAATGCCAAAGGTCATCGTTGACCACTTTGGGAATATAACTTGTGTTCAAGATATCTCCTGAACCCCTGGACAAATTTGGTTCATATTCACACCATACCATCTCACTGTTAATTAAGCTCTAACTCTGAGTAGATTTTGGTGGTCATTGGTCGAAAGGTCACTGCTCACCACTTTGAGATTAAACTTAAGCTTACAGCATTATACCTCCCAATTTCCATTGCTGGTGACGGATGTCCCAAAAGTAGGGCCTGTCACATTTCCGGCGGTAATGGCTGTGTCAGCAGTTAGTTATAGAAACATAATTAGGACCATTGTTACGTCTTACCTAAATCTACCTTCCGATCCACGCATCATTGTATCCAACTGTGGCCTTCATTTCTAAATCAAGTCTGACTAACTTAGCTTCATTTGTGTATCATGATGTTGGCGTATATTAATTATACATTTGTGTATCATGATGTTGGCGTATATTAATTATACATTTGTGTATCATGATGTTGGCGTATATTATACATTTGTGTATCATGATGTTGGCGTATATTATACATATGTGTATCATGATGTTGGCGTATATTATACATTTGTGTATCATGATGTTGGCATATATTATACATTTGTGTATCATGATGTTGGCGTATATTATACATTTGTGTATCATGATGTTGGCGTATATTATACATTTGTGTATCATGATGTTGGCGTATATTATACAGTTAAATCCTTGTACGGCTTAGTTTACACAATATTGATCTTCAGCATGAGAATTTATTTGCGCATTGGTCCTAGATGTTAGACGGAATCTTGACTGTTTATTTAATTTCGTAACGCTATGAAAATTGAGTATTTAGTTGTGCTATATTCTCTGAAAGTATGTAGTAAAAATAAATAATTTTGGATTGGAAACTTTATTAAAATGTTTTGCAACAAATATGAAACAAATTATTTCATTTTATTAATCAGTCTTGTGGGCTGAATGTTCAAGATGGGGGTGGGGATGGGGGGGGCTGTCTTGTTGTGGGAAGAAACCAAGAGTACCTGGAGAAAACCCATTATGTTGTTGGCAAAATGAACTGCACCACCCAGCCCCATATTTTGGATAATAAATGCAATGATTCATAGGTTTGTCCATGACTAAAGACAAAATCAAGAGATTTGTTAATAAAGTTATTATTAAAAAGCAAATATAGTAGTAGTTTATAAAGTCTCAGGGAAGGAAATTGAACGCATTTAGACCCACACTTTATGCACTGAATCTCATTACATTAACTTCCCCAAGTGTCGCCAGAAGGGAAACAGACATTTTATTACCAATATCAAAACCATTATTGTAAAACGGCTATGATTTGTTGGAAAAGATGTTGAAGTAAAATTGATTCTAGATTTCACTGAGTTTGCAGTTGTCAAGTTGACATACACACCAGGCATTTAATTATGGAAGAAAATTGAAAACTGATCATTGTTTTGTGCAAATGTTTTCCATTTGTGTTCCGCACCCTATAGCTGTTAGGATCTTAACGCTTTCCGCCAAGTTGGCGGCTATTATTGCTAATCTTGCTGACTCGAATGTTGGTGCGAAACATTTATCTTTGCTGTTTTAAGATTGTGAACTATTACAAACATGACTGAATGTAGCGATGAATTTTCTCTCATTACCGGTGAGTTTAAGGATGTTACAAAGCAGAAGGGTGTAAAGATTATGTGTCATATGAGATTTCATGAGAGGTGTGTCGTCTCAATGTCGACTAAAACAGTAACATGCAGGTTGTCACAGTTCGCTGTAAAATGCACCAAGGTTTTGAACGGCATTTCTAGGAAATTTTTTGCAGAAAATAGTCTATCCTATAATGTGTGAGCTCATGTACCCCTTACCGTAATGAACCATTGCATTCCTGTGATCAGAAAGAGTTCCAAATTATCATACTAGTGCCCTCCCCATCCCTCTACTGCTTCTCAATGGGCTTCGTGGAGGCAGAACTCCTTTCCTCAGAAATATATGAAGATTTTGGTGGAATTAATGGTACAAGTCATTGTTACTTATGATCACAGTTGGGATTCAGGTCTTAATTTCTCCCCTTGTTTTCTATAGAGGGACCAAATTTCATCATCCACTTCACTTATAAATGATGCTTTAATACTTTGACAGAATATGCATTTTATTGACATCAAATCAAATTATTCTAATTTCAGAATCAGTTATGTGAAGTATCCCTAGCTCCTTGTATTTTGAATTTTTAAAAAATCAGTGTTTTGCACTAGAAGCACCAAGCACAAATAATCATGCTTCTTTCCGTTAGCTTACTACCATGCAGTATCACTAATATCATTGAGATTTCCAGCCATGCAGCTGTCAACTGACTAGATACTGTGATGGTGACACCATATATTTCAGTGAATATCCAGACGAAAATCATTAACAAATCTTGTCACTCTTGCCATCACATGTTCAGCAACATGACCAGATATTATCAGATTTGTAGTGAAAAGATTGTCCTTGGGTAGGTTTTCTTGTCACATCCACAATATCCAGGGGTTACGTTCACCTACACACTTTACACCCCTGGGATATGTCATGGCAAAACTGAATGTTCCGTGTCCCCTACCTTGTTGATGAGACAAGAAGACGGGTGGACCCTTCGATCACAGTACGTCAAAATAATCTCATGGTCACAGAATGGTAAAAATTGACAAGTTTTGAAGTCAGTTTCGGCTCCTTGTGATTGGTCAGGTTTTTTACCTGAATTGCCTTCAGTTTTGCCATGACATATCCCAGGGGTGTAAAGTGTGTAGGTGAACGTAACCCCTGGATATTGTGGATGTGACAAAATAACCTGCCCATGCAGGACAGTCTTTTCACTACAAATCTGATAATATCTGGTCATGTTGCTGAATATGTGTCATATTTCAGAAATCCCAGTCGTAGCACCCGCAATTGTAAGATGGATTTTTGCAGACAGCAGCTATCAGCAGTATATATACATGCTTTTGTTTTGTCTACCAAAGAGATGTTGGGGCTCTCATTATGTTAAACAACACACAATGATAAAGTGTACCGACAAATGTTAAAAATGGTAACAAATGTTCTGAGCAGACCCAGAAGGATACGTGTCTACTAAGGATAAAACTGTTGTATTTGAGTGCACTAAAATTTTGATTATGAACAGATGAGCCAGAATAATGAATTGGCTCACTCACAATACTTACTGTAGAAAACAATTACAGAAACTGTAATTAGCGCAATCATAACCTAACAGAATGGTTTTACCATTAAAAAATGTAGCATTTCTCCTTCTCTTCAATATTTGTCACTTAAAGCACTTTAAGAATGTAAAATCTAACTATTTGTCAAAAATGTTAATCATAAGCAATGCATCAAACGTTCACGGTAATTAGCACCCTGTCCCTATATTAGCCCCCCCCCCTTCTATAGAGGGTACATTAAAATTATATTAGAGCTCATTTAATCGTGAAACAGCAAAATTATTCTATGTTACAGTGCAGTATAAACCTCATTGTGCACATGTTAACAAGAAAATGACCAACAAATATATTTGTTCGAATTGTACCAACTTGAGATGACTATAATGTCACACATCTAAAGAACTATCCATTCATAATACATCATACATATTTATTTTATTAAAACAATATGCCATTTTTCGTCCATATGCAATTGTTATCCTATTAAGCTCCCCCTTTGGAAGTGATTTTGTAGGCATCCTTAACACTTATTACAGCGAATACGGTATTGGTTCTTTTCATAAGCTAGGCAACTAGAGTAATGCCAATTTAAATTTGTAATGTTGATGAAAATTGGAAACTATCCACATTTCCATGTTAGTGTTTTGTTTCATTTCTAAATTTGCATACTTACCAATGTCTGGCTTTTATAAAATTCACTTATTTCTAAATTCAGAACGAAGAATTTTGTTTTTAACAATGCTTTTGTATTTCTTAAGACTGAAATGTATTTCAGGTATTGTATTCCAAATCAGGGAAGAATTTTATACTGCAAGTAGCAGTTCCTTTTTAGTCCCCCACCGGAATCCGGGGGGGACTATAGGTTTGCGTTGTGTCCGTCAGTCCGTCTGTCCGTCCGTCCTTCCGCACACTATTTGTCCGGGCTCTATCTCCCATACTATAAGACACTGGAACTTCATACTAAGTGTGTGGGTTCCCTGTGGGAAGGCAGTGTGTCGCATACAAAAACCGGGTCACTGTGACCTATATTTTGACCTCTGACCTACATTTAAAAAAAAGCTTGTCCGGGCTCTATCTCCTACACTATAAAGCACTAGAACTTAATACTTAGTAGTATTGTTCTCTGTGGGAAGGCAGTGTGTCGCGTACAAAAACCGGGTCAATGTGACCTATATTTTGCTATTTTTTGACCTCTGACCTACATTAAAGTAAAAGTTTGTCCGGGCTCTATTTCCTACACTATAAAGGACTAGAACTTAATACTTGGTAGTATGGTTCCTTGTGGGAAAGCGGTGTGTCGCGTACCAAAACCGGGTCACTGTGACCTTTATTTTGCTATATTTTGACCTCTGACCTACATTAAAGTAAAAGTTTGTCCGGGCTCTATCTCCTACACTATAAAGCACTAGAACTTAATACTTGGTAGTATGGTTCCCCGTGGGAAGGCGGTGTGTCGCGTACCAAAACCGGGTCACTGTGACCTATATTTTGACCTCTGACCTACATTAAAGAAAGAAAAATTTGTCCAGGTTCTATCTCCTACACTATTAAGGATTAGAACTTTATACTTGGTAGTATAGTTCCCTGTGGGAAGGCGGTGTGTCACGTACCAAAACTGGGTCACTGTGACCTTTATTTTGCTATATTTTGACCTCTGACCTACATTTAAGTAAAAGCTTGTCCGGGCTCTATCTCCTACACTATTAAGGATTATAACTTTGTACTTGGTAGTATAGTTCCCTATGGGAAGGCGGTGTGTCGTGTAACAAAACCAGGTCACAGTGACCTATATTATTCCCAGTGACAAACAAACCTGTGTTCTTCTCAGATCACCATTTAATCAATATACAGTACTGTTGAATTCAATGTAAGCATAACAAACAACATCTTGTTATTATTATTACAATTTCATGTCTATTGCAGTAAAACCTGTCTATAAAGGATACCCAATAGAAAAACTAAAGGTGTCCTTCATAGACTTGTGTCCTTTATATAGAGATCATTTATAGAGTATACCTACAGTGTACATGTATTTAGTGAGAATGGGATGGTTCCTGTATAGAAGCGGGTCTCTGTAAACTACATCTTCACCTTTCAATACATTGAAGAAAATACATGACCTTATTGCATCTCGAGATTCACACTCATTGCTATTGGATCTCAAGATAACAACCCGGTGGGGGACTGTAATTCGTTGAATTATCTTGTTTGAAATATTTCATAATTCTTTTTACAAAGTTCGAAATTGGTTCAAGAGGGTGATGTTTTTTTAGCCCATCATCATCAGATGGGGGGCTATTCAAATCAACCTGCTTCTATGATCTGTCCGTGATCCGTGGTCCGTCCATTGTCTGTCCATGGTCTGTGGTCTCTGGTCCATGGTCTGTCCGTGGTCCGTCCATTGTCTGTCCATGGTCAGTGTTCTCTGGTCCATGGTCTGTCAGTGATCCGTCCATGGTCTGTCCATGGCTTTCCGTGGCCTGTCCGTTGTCCGTCCATGGTCTGTCCATGGTCTGTCCGTGGTCCATCTATGGTCTGTTGGTGGTCCGTCTATGGTCCGTCGGTGGTCCATCCATGGTCTGTCGGTGGTCTATCCATGGTCTGTCCATGGTCCATCCATGGTATGTCGGTGGTCCGTCTATGGTCTGTCGGTGGTCCGTCCGTGGTCTGTCGGTGGTCCATCCATGGTCTATCCATGGTCTGTCGGTGGTCCGTCTATGGTCTGTTGTTGGTCCGTCTATGGTCTGTCGGTGGTCCATCCATGGTCTGTCGGTGGTCCGTCTATGGTCTGTCGATGGTCCGTCCGTGGTCCATCCATGTTCTGTCGGTGGTCCGTCCGTGGTCTGTCCATGGTCAGTCTATGGTCTGTCGGTGGTCTGTCGGTGGTCCGTCCGTGGTCTGTCAATGGTCTGTCCGTGGTCCATCTATGGTCTGTCGGTGGTTTGTCCGTGGTCTGTTCGTGGTCCATCCATGGTCTGTCGTTGGTCCGTCCATGATCTGTCCGTGGTCCATCCATGGTCTGTCCGTGGTCTGTGGTCGATGGTCTGTCCATGGTCTGTCTGTGGTCTGTCCGTAGTCAATGGTCTGTTTATGGTCCTTGGTCCGTCCATGGTCTGTCTGTGGTCCGTCCGTGGTCAATGGTCTATCTATGGGCCTTGGTCCGTCCATGGTTTGTCCGTGGTCCGTCCATGGTCTGTCTGTGGTCCGTCCATGGTCAATGGTCTATCTATGGGCCTTTCTCCCTCCATGGTTTGTCCGTGGTTCGTTCATGATCTGTCCGTGGTCTGCCGTCCTTCCACCATCCATCGTCCTTCCACCATCTGTTGTCTGTGAAAGTGAGCCCTTCCTTAAACAATTCTTGTTATTACTATATCTATTATATTGCTTAGTACTGGATGGATCATTCTCAAATTTCATATGTAGGTTTCCCATTGTGCCTAGTTGTGCATAGCCATTTTCAGACAGATTTGATTAACAATATGGCCGACAGGTGGCCATCTTTGATTTTGAGAAATAGTTTGTTTTTGCTATTTCTTGACCATAGCTGGATGGATTATTCCCAAATTTTGTATGTAGGTTTTTCCTGGTGATTAGTTTTGCCCTTTCAATTTTGGGACTGATCAGAAAAACAAAGTGGCTGACAGACGGCCATCTTGGACTTTGACAAATGTATTTCAAATGTAGGTTCTGCTGGTTTTAAGTTGTTTTATTTATTTTCGGGACTGATCTAAAAGAAGAAAAAAATATCCTGCTACCACTTTTCAACTGATATTGCCTTTTCTTAAGAGAAATTCTCAAATTTTATAGTAACTAAAATTAACGAGAAGGGAAAAGATCCAACAATTTAAGAACAAAATAATAAAGATTGTCTATGGTGGGTGCCAAAATCACTCTAGGATCTCTCGTAATTTGTGATATTCAAATTATTGCCCATAAAAAAAGTTCAGCCATTTGTTTAGAATGTATCTGCTTGTTCTTATTTCAATCAACAAATAAAAATTTGAAAGTTTCAGCTTTCCAGGATCAACATTAAAGGCGCAATATACGTAACTTTCGGCAAAACTTGAAGCAAATATCAAGCCTTATAACTTTTTATATTTATAGATTTAGTTAATATTAACTGAAATCGGCAATATTCAAGATGAATTCTTACGTGGTTACTGGTACAGCAGCAGTTGAAACTAAGTATTTGTAAACACGCATCCATTTTGAGCTGTCTTCGTTTTGTTGTTGAAGTGGGCCCAACCTGAATTGTTTTCAATTCTTTGGATTTTTCTGTCAAGAGTTTCTTGTTAGTTACCGCTCAGGTTTACTTCGTTTTAGATGTATTTTTGCACGGTTATCAACTGGATTTTTTGTCAGAATTTTTTTTAGAATCATGAAAACTTTCCTGAAGTTACGTATATTTGGCCTTAAATATGGTCTCCATTACTATTTTTAGAAAATCTTTTTCAACGCTCAAGTGACTTCATTTGTCAATTTTGATCAAACTTCACATGTTGGTTAAGTATCATGATACCTTGAACAAATTGGTGTTTCAGTATTCCAGGGTCAACATTAAGGTCACTGTTACTATTTATAGAAAATATTTGTCATCGATCTAGCAACTTCATTACTCTACCAATTTTGATCACACGTACTTCACTTATTGTTCACTTGCCATCGCCAATGTCAAGGTCACCATAACTATTTATAGCAGATCTTTGTCACCGATCTAATGCGAGAGGATTTGTATTTTTTGCGATGTTATGATAGAGGAAAAACCAATAATGTTCGCTCACACACAGTCCTTCGAAATGTGGAACGCATGATTTTAACAGAGAATGACTGGCAACCACATGTTGAATGACTAGTACACATTTATGCAAACTTGGACAATCAATAAAAAAAAATAAGAGAATACCGAAGCGTCAACAAAACCATAATCCGAACCCAAAACTGATTAAACAGAGGCAAAATATGACCAACGAGACATGGAGAAAAAAGTACAAGAGAATAAGACCAAGTGTTTCAGAAAAGTATTAGTCAAATCCAAGTAAATATGATAGTCTCAAAGTGAGAACTGAGGCATAATTCTCAATTACAACAAGCAGGCATACTAATCAGCATATTCAAAAACGTCCATCTTCATATCATACAAAGATGTAGATTTACATTATTGTGTAGCGTCTGTAACATCTTTAAAGTTACTCCAATGGAATTTTGAGTCAACTGGATTAAGACTGATCCGATACAAAATATGCATATGGAACATGGAAATGGACTTGTGCAGACCTATTTTCCATGTTTTGCTTCTAAAGTGCGTCACTATATAACAAAAAATTTGGAGTTGATGGTTTTAAAATTTACTGAAGCAGTAAAGTAAAATGTTGGAATGCATGTGAACTGCGTAAGGTTGTTATGTTTTCTCGTAGATCAAAGGTCCCATCAAATAATCCATGGTATTGGCCAGGATCGTCATCCACGAAGGCATTTCCTGTTGGTATACCCAATATTCCTGTGGATTTAATCGACCATAATCGGCGATTTCCTAGACACGTGAAAATTGCCGTTTCTTAGCGACTTCATTGTCCTGTTACATTGTACGTTAATTAAAGAACACTGCACCCAACATTTTAATGAACATTTTAATTAAAAATAATGTTTATCTTACATGAAGCTTAAATATTATGCTGGAAGTATTACATTACGTTCATGTATATTTCATGAATGCTTTGTTTGTGGATCGCAAACTTCAGTTGATCCTTTTAAATTCTTAAATTTTTTTGAGTTTTAGCACATTGTTTTTGCTGTATATGGTGGTCAATGTAATTTGTTTCCCACACTTTTATATTTACCATGATGGCTTCCCTAGTGTTAATCTGGACTGTATTCACAGTAGTATAGATGAAGTCAAGACCACCAGACAATAACATGATGTCAATTTGTTGCTTTGCACGTCCCCTCAGAACACACATTATAGATTAGCGTTTATCATAAAGCTCTTCCAGTATGTTAAAATACAACGAAAAAAAAATTGATAAATTGGGAAAAATTACATGATTTCGATGTACAGTGGAACCTGCTTATTATGATATGCTATTTGCCAGAGAAAAATATCATAAGAACAGATGTATTATAATAACTGCTAAAGCTGTTTTAGGTCATTTTTATGTTATCATAACCGGAAGTGAGGCATATAATCACCAGCCATAAATTAATATGAAAAAACAGGAAGATATCATTATAATTTGATATAATGAAAATTAAAATAGTTTATCTTTGTGAAGATTTTACTTTGCCATCGTAATGATCGATCAGCCTCCAATGTGTTCTACTTTTATTTTCAAATAACTTTGAGATATGCCTAAGAACTATCATTTTGCTTCATCCTAGCCAACAATACTGCAATGTAACAGTCAATAAGATGAAAGAATTGATATAAATTTGCTGTGTTTTGTCAAAAGTATTCCGATCAAGTGACAATCACGCCTAGTTAGTGTGCGGTGATACATCAACTCAGAGAAGTAGAAAGTTTTATACGTCTCTTATCAACTCAATAAACAAATTTATTGGTTTTAAACAATAATCAAACATTGAAACGGCATATATTGTGAATAAAGCAGTTGTTTTCATTTGTTTACGACAATAATGTAAACTCGAAAACGACTTGCGTAATGTGAACTCTGAAACGACTTGCGTAATGTGAACTCTGAAACGACTTGCGTAATGTGAACTCTGAAACGACTTGCGTAATGTGAACTCTGAAACGACTTGCGTAATGTGAACTCTGAAACGACTTGCGTAATGTGAACTCTGAAACGACTTGCGTAATGTGAACTCTGAAACGACTTGCGTAATGTGAACTCTGAAACGACTTGCGTAATGTGAACTCTGAAACGACTTGCGTAATGTGAACTCTGAAACGACTTGCGTAATGTGAACTCTGAAACGACTTGCGTAATGTGAACTCTGAAACGACTTCCATAATGTGAACTCTGAAACGACTTGCGTAATGTGAACTCTGAAACGACTTGCGTAATGTGAACTCAGAAACGACTTGGGTAATGTGAACTCTTAAAGACTTGCGTAATGTGAACTCTGAAACGACTTCCATAATGTGAACTCTGAAACGACTTCCATAATGTGAACTCTTAAAGACTTCCGTAATGTGAACTCTTAAAGACTTCCGTAATGTGAACTCTTAAAGACTTCCGTAATGTGAACTCTGAAACGACTTCCGTAATGTGAACTCTGAAACGACTTCCATAATGTGAACTCTTAAAGACTTCCGTAATGTGAACTCTTAAAGACTTCTGTAATGTGAACTCTTAAAGACTTCCGTAATGTGAACTCTTAAAGACTTCCGTAATGTGAACTCTGAAACGACTTCCGTAATGTGAACTCTAAAACGACTTCCGGCATCATGCTGCCCAGACGTTTGGTGCCGTTTTTTAAACATTTTGAACAGATATAGGGGGAAATAAACTGCTTGTACATCTGAGAAACTATTGCTGAAATTATTAAATACACATGTCTTTCTTCCAAAGTAATATTTTCATTAAAATCAGCATTTTCTCACAAGACGTCGTGTCAAGGTAACTGGGATTTTCTTGAAATAGATGCTTGTTCTCATATGAATATTTTGACAGGCCTATGATTAATTTCCATTTGATAATTCATTAATTGAATACTTATTATCTACACTGTATTTAAGACGACAATTTATTACCGCAGGGGTTTTGTTCAGACTCAAATATAGGGCTACCAATGCTAGCGATGATCATTCTATATGTTATCATGAAGCGAGGTGTGAGAACAATTACCTGAAGTGGACAGGTGATCACCTTGTGCGATGTAATTAGCCAGACATATTGTCCAGGCGACTAACACAGACCACTTACCTGAGATATTACCTAATAAAACCCAAGTAGCGACAGCGACACCACATCATAATAAATGATTTTCGATTGCTTAGTAAAAAAGGAAAAAATTGGTACATGGGAACAATATCTGATATGTAATAACTGATATATCATAATAACTGATATCATATATATAATAACTGATATATCATAATAACCGATATCATATATATACTAACTGATATATCATAATAACCGATATCATATATATAATAACTGATATATCATAATAACCGATATCATATATATAATAACTGATATATCATAATAACCGATATCATATATATACTAACTGATATATCATAATAACCGATATCATATATATAATAACTGATATATCATAATAACTGATATCATGATAAGTGGGTTCCACTGTATTACAAAATATCTGAAACGTAAATATAGCCATTGAACATCTGTCAGAAAAAAAAAGACCTCATTAATATTCATCTGGAACTAACATTGCAATCTTGTTTACAATAAATACAATCTGACAGACATTCATTGGTGATATAATGGCAACCACTAAAACTGAGAAATTTTTATTTTGAGGACCTTTTCCCCAAACTTTTAACACTTGTGTCATGTGATCACTAAATGCAGCCTATATGTCATGTGATCACTAAATGCAGCCTATGTGTCATGTGATCACTAAATGCAGCCTATATGTCATGTGATCACTAAATGCAGCCTATATGTCATGTGATCACTAAATGCAGCCTATTTGTCATGATATCAACTGTTCATGTAATATGGCTATGGTTGAATATGAGATTAATGTCCAAGAAATATAGAAAATGTTTAGCTTTGAAAACATAATTATTCAAGTTGAAAAAAGTTTGATTTGTCATCTCATGTGAAAACACTACATTTAAGATATATCCTAAAGTGTTGGACATATAGCAACAGTTGTCTTCGAAGTGATTTGATAATATTGTAATAAAGAGTAAAGATCAAATCAAATAAAATACCTATTTTACCGTCGCTTCAAAGTTATTTTAATCTGTCTGCACGAACTGATAAAAAGAATTTGTCATTAATTTGCTGCTCAGACGGAGTTTTCACCTTTGGAGAGCAATCTTAATCCAGAGTATACACATGTTGGCTGAACCAATCTCAGTTCTTGGCAGACAAATGTCATCAGAAAATTCAACTCCAAACAATTCAATTTGAAAAATCATGGGTACGAAACATTGCGAGAAATTGAGACTTATGTAACTTGGAATGGACAGACCTCAAGAGGTTTCAACTCGGCTCGACATTGAGATCAATGATTCGTCTGTGGTTCTTTTGAACCTGATTGATTCAATCAATTGAAAGATGATGTGACATGTTTTCGAGGAGTCATGCTTTTTTTTGGCAAAAGTAACAGAACTCCTATGATTAATGCCATAATCCTGCAGTAATTTGCTGAATGTTTGAAATTTACCTGACATTAAATTTTCATATTTTCGTAAATTTTCTTGACAATATAAATGTAATGCATGTTGATTGTAACTATAAAATGACGGGGATTCCAGCGATGGCTTGTATCAATTTGACAGCTAAATTGGTTTTTGTTAGGAGAGACAGGGTCTTCCAGTGGCAGACAGACTATTGTGAACATCTCAGAGAGGCAAACATTAGACAGGAAACAGACAGACTATTGTGAACATCTCAGAGAGGCAGACATTGGACAGGAAACAGACAGACTATTGTGAACATCTCAGAGAGGCAAACATTGGACAGGAAACAGACAGACTATTGTGAACATCTCAGAGAGGCAGACATTGGACAGGAAACAGACAGACTATTGTGAACATCTCAGAGAGGCAAACATTGGACAGGAAACAGACAGACTATTGTGAACATCTCAGAGAGGCAAACATTGGACAGGAAACAGACAGACTATTGTGAACATCTCAGAGAGGCAAACATTGGACAGGAAACAGACAGACTATTGTGAACATCTCAGAGAAGCAAACATTGGACAGGAAACAGACAGACTATTGTGAACATCTCAGAGAGGCAAACATTGGACAGGAAACAGACAGACTATTGTGAACATCTCAGAGAGGCAAACATTGGACAGGAAACAGACAGACTATTGTGAACATCTCAGAGAAGCAAACATTGGACAGGAAACAGACAGACTATTGTGAACATCTCAGAGAGGCAAACATTAGACAGGAAACAGACAGACTATTGTGAACATCTCAGAGAGGCAAACATTGGACAGGAAACAGACAGACTATTGTGAACATCTCAGAGAGGCAAACATTAGACAGGAAACAGACAGACTATTGTGAACATCTCAGAGAGGCAAACATTGGACAGGAAACAGACAGACTATTGTGAACATCTCAGAGAGGCAAACTTTGGATAGGAAACAGACATATCAAAGGGAAACAAACCTGCAATGACATGTGACAGGGTGTCTGAAGAACTCTCTGGAGATGTCCTTTAAAACAATTTGGCGGCTGTTATATTTTGTAGAATTTTGGGAAAAGTTTGGTTTGGTGTACATAATGTGACTAGAAATGAATCAATTTGTCTGGAATAATTCCAGTATTTGATTTTCAGTAATAAGTCAGAAAAAATTATCTGAAGTCAAAGTGTCCAGAACCACCCTATATTCAAACTTGTAATGTCCCATATTGAACTGTGGTGGTCTTTTCCAGTATTCAGTATATTTCCCCATTACTCAAAGTCAGGAAGTCCATGTAAAAACTTGGAGTTAAATACATGAGTTTTATTGTTTAATGTAAATTTGGCTGGGATTGACCAAATCTCCTCAGTGAAAGGGGTCTTTGATTTATACAAGTGTTGGATGACAAGATTCAACTGTAGCTGTAGCACAGCTTGGACATGATACTTTTAATGGCAAATTATTATACTGGTGGGTGGGTATACTGGAATTAGCATGTCTGTCTGTCTGTCTGTAGAAAAATTTTGTCCAGGCAACTACTCTTAAACCGCTTGGTCGATTTGTTTTAATGATTTTCTATCACTCGGGTAGATCGATATTAGGATGTTTTCATTGTGTCAATATCACACATACTTATAGCTTGGTTTGTAATAAAAGCATGACTGATTTCTACTTACTTTGTGCTTATTGTGTATGGTAAGAATGTTTGGCTTCGTCAGTCAAGATGGAAATATTTTCGCATAAAGTTCGACAGAATTATAAACGGATGGGATGGCATGCGGCAAAAGCAGATCAATAACTATTTTCAGATATAAATTTGTGGCAATGTAGATCTATATGACAATATAATACTAAGCTTGTATTTAATAAAATGTTGGAAATGCAATCTTTTATGCAATTTCATAGTTGTAATTTTCATAATTCGATACTATCGCCACCCTCGTTATACCGCCATAGTTGCTGTGGATGAAAGGTGGCGGTATAACGAGGGTACACTGTACTATAATTGAAACCCTTAAAGTTCAAACGCTATTCAAACATACAGTTAATATACATGTATTTATATACACATACCGAAACACCCAGCTGTAAAATACAGCCTTCAACATTGATATTATCATAAAGTTTCAAAGATGAATAGGCACATATTTACGATATATGTGTACATTGATTGTGGGAAATGTAGTTCGTAGTTTTTCCTTTCCTTTTTCTGCAATTTTTTATTCTTCACAAGTAACTTCCCTCTGTGCGGTAATATGCCTGCTGTTCATTATTTTGTACAGCTTAGCTATGATATCTAAGTGATATTTAGGGTCTAGAACTGTTTGGCAGGGCACATGGTCGCAGTTTGTTGCCTGTCTGTTTTTTCATGTATCGGAGCCAAAGATGAACCAAGGTGTGTATTAGGAACCTCACATCGAATGGCAATCCTCTTGCCGTGCCAAAGTTCTGTATTAACAATTTTGTCATATTACAAAACCATAACTGTTCGCCATGATTTTAAGTTCCTTACGCAATGCAAGTTTTGTTCCTTATGCTTTGTGCTGTCAATAACAGGCCTTAGAGTTTTGTAAACACAATATTCCGACAGGAAATTGTTCATATGACAATATAATATGTTAAAGGGATGGATTAAAAGTAAAAGAGCTGAATTTGCAGGCATGAGTTTTGATGGTAATTATTTGAGCTAGCTTGAATATGAATGAGTATTGGTTAAGGTTTTAAAGATCGGGAGGAGGGGGGTTGGTTAAGGTTTTATAGAGCGGGAGGAGTGGGGGGGTTAAGGTTTTATAGAGGGGAGGAGTAGGGGGGGGGGTTAAGGTTTTATAGATCGGGAGGAGTGGGGGGGTTAAGGTTTTATAGATCGGGAGGAGTGGGGGTTAAGGTTTTATAGAGGGGAGGAGTAGGGGGGGGTTAAGGTTTTATAGAGCAGGAGGAGTGGGGGGGGGTTAAGGTTTTACAGATCGGGAGGAGTGGGGGGGTTAAAGTTTTATAGATCGGGAGGAGTGGGGGGTTAAGGTTTTATAGATCGGGAGGAGTGGGGGGTTAAGGTTTTATAGAGGGGAGGAGTAGGGGGGGGGTTGGTTAAGGTTTTATAGATCGGGAGGAGTGGGGGGTTAAGGTTTTATAGAGGGGAGGAGTAGGGGTTGGTTGGTTAAGGTTTTATAGATCGGGAGGAGTGGGGGGTTAAGGTTTTATAGATCAGGAGGAGTGGGGGGTTAAGGTTTTATAAAGGGGAGGAGTAGGGTGGGGGGGTTAAGGTTTTGTAGAGCGGAAGGAGTGGGGTTAATGTTTTATAGAGGGGAGGAGTAGGGGGGGGGGTTACGGTTTTGTAGAGCGGAAGGAGGGGTGTTAAGGTTTTATAGATCGAGAGGAGGGGGGGGGGGGTACTAAGGTTTTATAGAGCGAGGGGGGGAGATTTGCCATCACTTGAGGGCTCTCTCTGGAGCTTTAACATGATTTAAACTTGAGTGTGCCTGTGGTATTTATCTGGGGCGATGATGTAATTCTGTTACATGACCACTCACAAGGTCTAAAGCAATTCTATTTGGTGTTTGCAAAAAGAGGGTTGTGTTCAAAGAATATTATAAAACAATAAAATGTCAGATTGACATACATGGGAGTCTGTAGTTGATGATAAATTCTTTTAAATCATTTTCATCAGATACTCCGTAGATATATTAGAACTCTTCCAATGCAAAGGATGGAATGGTTCATTTTGAAATTTCAGGGTTGAATGAGTTAAATTTGTACGACTTGCTGTACATTTGAAGAAATTTCTATTGGAAACAAAATGCTGTGGATTCAAATGCTGTTTTGGGGAATATTTCCGTAGTTGATAGAAAATAAGTCAGCACTAATTTGTAATGATTATTGTGTACTTTAAAAGAGAGAGAAAAGAGATGAAGTAAGACAGAGAATTGAAGTTGTTACTGAATTCTTGTCAAGCTGTGATGGGAAATGTCCTATGTATAATGTAAAAAATATTCCATGGAATACGCCATTAAAATAAGCATGTTTTTTCAGAATTAGAAGTAAAATTACTACCAGAAAGTGAGAAATTTTCTGTAAGTAAAATCTTTCTCTTTCCCATAAATTGCACGTTCACCTGTAACTTTGCCCCTAGCTGACATATCAATTTTTACACAGTGTTTTTCTGTAATGATAAAATTGCTCTCATTAGAATTATAGTAGGTACATATTAGCAAAATGTTGCTATATTTAGAGATATCTATTACTATTATGTTGATTAATTACACTGACTGTCCATAGAACCTGGTTACTGAGGCCTCAGGTCAGTGGTCAGTTAAGTGTTGACCAATCGTTAAAGTGGTCCAGTTAAGTTTAGATGGTCACTCATCACTTACACAAATGCTCGGGAATTAATGATTGCAAAGTGACATATTCCCTTAGGGGAATTTGATCTTATATGAAAATCCTTACACATGGTTTGAAGAATTAATCTGTTTCTTGGTCAATTTCATGCCCCATGACATGCCTGTCAAACACTTAATTACATTCAGCTTGTCACTCATGTGTGAAATTGATCGCCCATCAGTTGCACACATTGCACACATCTTGTACGCAACAGATTGGTCTGAATCAGTTAAAGGGATATGTCTTATTTGAAAGTTAAGGTGTGAATAGAAAATATTTTAGATACACAAAATTTTGCTGTGAGTTATTTTTTTGGGGGGGGGGGGGGGGGGGGAGGACTGGCCATTGAACTTGTTTCATGGAAATAGCTAGGGAATTAAAACAGTCAGTCAGTTTAGTTTAGTATTGCCTTTGAGACTATAAATCTTTAATAGAGATAAAAAGTTTAATATTTTATAGTTTATGTATATAATTATTTGGAGCAAAGCAGAACAGGGATTTAAGATAACTCGTTAAAGCCAGAATGTCTAAAACCCAGCAGAGTTAATTTTGTCACCAGCATAGCTATATCATAGCAGGTGTCATCTTTTTGAAGAGGACATCAATTTCATTTTATGCTTGAAAAGGTATATAAAAAAAACTGGATATATATATAACAGGGAAAATGCACTTAGTGTTGTTGATCCGAAGGTTAAAATGTGAATTTCCTGTCGTAATTGTACCTTATTTGATATATGTAATATTTGAACAATTTCTATCCATGTATATATCTATAATAGACGATTTGCCACTATGCTAATGTCAGAATACCGGACCGTCTATCACTGCGACACTGAAACATCCTTTTTTTGGGGGATGTCGTTACCACAGGTATTTCTGGCTAGGCGATTTGGTGCCGTAGATAGTGAGTTTGAGGCCTGGTGCAGGGCACGAGCCAAAAATTGTCTTCCTTCATCATTTGTGTTTCCTAGTTATCTTTAAATATATATTAAACACAATGTATCATATACACTTAGTGTTGTTGATCCGAAGGTTAAAATGTGAATTTTCTGTGGTAATTGTATCTTGTTTGATATATAACAGGGAAAATAGGTATACAAGGATGGGAAGTAATAGAACGATACAAGAAATATGAAGATAAAATAAAGAAGTAAAGGAAGAAACAGACTAGAAAGAGAGAAGGAAGAAAGAAGTAAAGGAAGAAACAGACCAGAAAGAGAGAAGGAAGAAAGAAGTAAAGTAAGAAACAGACCGGAAAGAGAGAAGGAAGAAAGACTTAAAGGAAGGAACAGACAGGAAAGAGAGAAGGAAAAATGAAGTAAGGGACGGAACAGACAGGAAGGAAAGAAGGAAGAAAGAAGTAAAGGAAGAAACACACCGGAAAGAGAGAAGGAAGAAAAAAGTAAAGGAGGAATAGACAGGAAGGATAGAAAGAAGAAACAAGTAAAGGAAGAAACAGACAGGAAGGAGAGAAGAAAGAAAGAAGTAAAAAAGGAACAGAAGGAGAGAAGAAAGACGTTAAGGAAGGAACAGACAGGAAGGAGAGGAGAAAAAAAGTAAAGGAATGAGAGAAAGAAGAAAAAAGTAAAGGAATGAGAAAAGGAAGAAAAGTAAGGAACAGGGGTAAGAGAAAAGGAGAGATTAAGCAGAGTTAAAATAAACAATTTTTTCTCTAGGTTTTCTCAGAAAGAGGACCATTGGTAGTTACATTTGAACGTAAATTTTCTTTAGAAGGATGATATCAAATGACCTAAAAAAATTCACCTGGAAAGTGTTGATGAACATGGATCCGAAGGAGAGAAGGGAGAAGTTTGGGTGAGGGAGTGATAGGAGGAATGGATAAGGCGGAAGAAAGAAATGGTCGATAGCACAATTTAATAGCTGTTTCTGAAAATTTTTGCTTTACAAAATGACAATAAACCAGTAAAAACAAGAAATCTGATTTTGGTGAAAATCGCTGAATTAAGGTTACTTCAGACATTGTGCCTTCATACTAGTAGTAAATCTATAGTCCTGATTTTCATTGTGATGAAAAAGAATTTTGTCCAGCGTATATTTCTGTAATTTGATCAGATTGTGTTCTGACCACGCCTGTACAGATAAGGAAGAATGTGTGATATTTATTCTGGTCAATTTCAGTACACACCAGTGATGGAGAACTGTATATAAAGCATTTTCTCGTAACATCTGGTAGGTTATTGTAGAAGGGATAAAAACACGAATAATCACCGGGATTATTATTTGGCAAGGTGTGTTTTTATTGTTCGGCAACGTGATAAACGATCATGTTGATATTGGCAAATACACAATTCCATATTGTATATAAAATTGTACATCGTGTTAATACTGAGAAGGGACAAAGATTTATGATCTAAAAAATTAATATCTGATGTGATTACCTATATATATGTATAATAATATATATATACAGGTATGTAAGGGTCATTTTGCGTATTTTCTGTTTGATGAAAGTTTTATAAAAAGAGGTTAGCTTACCTTAGCTAAGGCCAAGCTCAACTTAGTCTGTAGTGCATGTAGCTTCCATCTGTCCTTTGATAGCTTTTTCTGTTGAAAGCTAGTCATCGAGAACAGCTGGACCGATTCTGACCAAATTAAGTATTAAACATTGTTTAGTACTTTTTATTGGGAATGTTAAACATTTTCATGCAATGTCCATGGGACTAGTCCTGGACTATAGGCTTAGGTAAAGACAAACCAGAGTTAGCCTCTAGTACCAGGCATATTTCTGTCATGTCATGCCTACATAAATAACTTGTATATACATATTTATAACAAGGACATCTTAAGTCATTCTTAAGCTTTGACCCAGAAACCAAGTCCCAAGGGTCACGTCCGAGCCAGGAACCGGAGCATGAGCTTATTTGTCTTTTCATGACTAACCAGTGTTCCTGATGTGTCATATTATGCGAATGTTTTGCAGTGATTCCTTAACTATCCAGATTATTGAGAGTACAGTACTTTTCAGCTGCTTGTTTGTTTGAATAATGGTTTGACAATAATTTATAGGGTGAGTTTTGTGATGGGTACAGTATGATGTATACCCGTTCAGGAACTGTGTTTGTATACCATCATTAAGTGTGAGGTTTTAACAAACAGATTGTGTAATCAATTCAATTACTGAAATTCTATTCTTCCTTTTTCCTGAAAATTAAAACATTTGAAATCTTTATAATGAGAAATGAAAGACGTTTTGTATAAGGAAGTAATTGTATTTCCTTTTTGTTTTTGTTTTTTTGCCATTTATGATACGGTAGATCCAGTCAACTGTCTGTCCGTCCGTCTGTCTGACTGTCTAGTTGGACCCTTTTCTTGGTAATTTCTAGTTTTCAAATTAACTTTGTGGAATTCTTATCATCAAGGTACTCAATTCGGTCTGAATTTGGTTGCGAGTTTGTGGAATAAGCTTGTGACTTTTTATAGCTTTGTTTACTCCGCCGTAGAATGGAGGCTCTAACTGCTGAATTATTGCTGCTCTGGTTGTTATTCCATCCTAATTTTGTTTCTGGTCATTTACATTGTACTCTATATTGGACAGAGATATTGAACCAAAATTTGGTAACTAGTTATAATTTATAATGGCAAGGTGCAGGTCAAGATCTGATTTTATGAATGTTGAACTAATACAGAGATATGGCCACATTCAAATTTTAAATTTTGATAAATTTGAAAATGGTATTACTGATATGGGAGAGCTTTGTCTAACTCCTGTTAGATGAATTCTTAAGTTTTGTATAATCCTTTTGAGTCACGTCTTAAAGAGGCATCACGGTAAAACTATATTTTTTTATGCTTATTTAGAATTATTGTATATATGAATTAAATGTATACTCTTGTGGAAAATTAATGGGCGATTTACGCTGAAATATGTTCTCAAAAATTTTAATTAATAATTAAAAAAGGGAATCACTATTCGTTGATCAACGATTTGGACATGTAAATTTTTTTGCATCACATATGATAACGCATGCGCATAACAAGCTGCATCGGTAAACAAAAAACTACCAAGCGAAAAGTGGCCGAATGGTCAAATTTTAACGTAAGGATTATATTACGGAAGCATAATGAGGGATGTGAAGTATTCAAGGGAGAGACTAACAGCCCAATTGTTTGCATTGTTACAGTTTTCTTCTGGATAGCCGGTGACACAGTTTTTATTTGGTTTTGGGGCCTCCCAAGGGATAACTCTTTCATTCCTCTGTTACATGAAATGCGTGTGTAAAACTTGAAAGCGTGTATTGTAATATTCCCTTTATAATATTCCAGTAAAACGGCATTATTAAATTATATTGCTGAAGAGAAAGACCTTTTCACATACAAGAAAAACCGTATTGGAGGGGGGGGGGGGTTACGTTGTAAAACGCCGGGATCCCGGGTGATTGAGTTCAATGTATACAGATTCAATTTGGACAAAATGAATAAATTTATGTCATCATGTGCGGATAAATCATGCCCTTCAGCTTGTCAAGTCATTTAAGGTAATCATGCCCTTCAGCTTGTCAAGTTATTTAAGGTAATCATGCCCTTCAACTTGTAAAGTTATTTAAGGTAATCATGCCCTTCAGCTTGTAAAGTTATTTAAGGTAATCATTCCCTTCAGCTTGTAAAGTCATTTAAGGTAATCATGCCCTTCAGCTTGTAAAGTTATTTAAGGTAATCATGCCCTTCAGCTTGTCAAGTTATTTAAGGTAATCATGCCCTTCAGCTTGTAAAGTCATTTAAGGTAATCATGCCCTTCAGCTTGTCAAGTTATTTAAGGTAATCATGCCCTTCAGCTTGTCAAGTTATTTAAGTTAATCATGCCCTTCAGCTTGTCAAGTTATTTAAGTTAATCATGCCCTTCAGCTTGTAAAGTTATTTAAGGTAATCATGCCCTTCAGCTTTCCTGTGATTATAAGAAAGGTAATATTTTTCCTGACCTCTCTATCCTCCAGAGCTGTTCAGGCCAGTTTGTGTTACTGGACTTTGTAGTCTGATAAGATATTGTTGTACAGAGATTGGGTTACTGACTCCTACTTGATAATGTCTTTATCATACATACACATGCTGGAACTGCCGTGAGAGGTGATCAGTAGAGGGTAGAGAAAAGCCTCAGTAATACTTTAAGATTGTCTTTTTATGATTTAAAAAAAGTTTTCTGAGCAAGTTTTCCTATAGATTAAACAAAAAAGTGTGTGACAGGAAAGAGGCTAGTGTGCTTCCACGGGGATCAAACCCTCGATATCCAGGTTCTTAGTTGGACGCTCTACCACTGAGCTAAAGGGAAATTCCCTCTAGCTGAAGATAGAGGGCGACCTAAATCCTATGTACAAATCTGCCACATTACTCCCCCCTTTTTTTAAATGTGTTTGCCCCTGAACACCATAACCCAGGTTCTAACTCCACTGTCACCACAGGGAGGGCCACAGACACCATTTGTAACAGGAAAGAGGCTGTAGTGTGCTTCCACCAGGGATCGAACCCTCGATCTCCCGGTTCCTAGTTGGACGCTCTACCTTTGGGCTAAATGAAAATTCCCTCTAGCTCGAAGCTAGAAGGCGACCTAAGTGTGTAGATGGTTCACCACTGTGACTTACCTCTAGTCGAGTCAGTAACAAGTGACTAGATGGTTCACCACTGTGACATACCTCTAGTCGAGTCAGTAACAACTGACTAGATGGTTCACCACTGTGACATACCTCTATCTGAGTCAGTAACAAGTGATAGATGGTTCACCACTGTGACATACCTCTAGTCGAGTCAGTAACAACTGACTAGATGGTTCACCACTGTGACATACCTCGATCTGAGTCAGTAACAAGTGACTAGATGGTTCACCACTGTGACATTCCTCTAGTTTAGTCAGTAACAAGTGACTAGATGGTTCACCATTGTGACATACCTCTAGTCGAGTCAGTAACAACTGACTAGATGGTTCACCATTGTGACATACCTCTATCTGAGTCAGTAACAAGTGACTAGATGGTTCACCACTGTGACATACCTCTATCTGAGTCAGTAACAAGTGATAGATGGTTCACCACTGTGACATACCTCTAGTTGAGTCAGTAACTAGTGACTAGATGGTTCACCACTGTGACATACCTCTAGTCGAGTCAGTAACAAGTGACTAGATGGTTCACCACTGTGACATACCTCTATCTGAGTCAGTAACTAGTGACTAGATGGTTAACCACTGTGACATACCTCTATCTGAGTCAGTAACTAGTGACTAGATGGTTCACCACTGTGACATACCTCTAGCTGAGTCAGTAACAAGTGACTAGATGGTTCACCACTGTGACATACCTCTATTTGAGTCAGTAACTAGTGACTAGATGGTTCACCACTGTGACATACCTCTAGCTGAGTCAGTAACAAGTGACTAGATGGTTCACCACTGTGACATACCTCTATTTGAGTCAGTAACAAGTGACTAGATGGTTCACCACTGTGATGTACCTCTATCTGAGTCAGTAACAAATGACTAGATGGTTCACAACTGTGACATACCTCTAGCCGAGTCAGTAACTAGTGACAAGATGGTTCACTATTGTGACATACCTCTATCGAGTCAGTAACAAGAGACTAAATGGTTCACCACTGTGACATACCTCTAGTTGAGTCATTAACAAGTGTGTAGATGGTTCACCACTGTGACATACCTCTATCTGAGTCAGTAAAAAGTGACTAGATGGTTCACCACTGTGTCATACCTCTATCTGAGTCAGTAACAAGTGACTAGATGGTTCACCACTGTGACATACCTCTAGTTGAGTCATTAACAAGTGACTAGATGGTTCACCACTGTGACATACCTCTATCTGAGTCAGTAACAAGTGACTAGATGGTTCACCACTGTGACATACCTCTATCTGAGTCAGTAACAAGTGACTAGATGGTTCACCACTGTGACATACCTCTATCTGAGTCAGTAACAAGTGACTAGATGGTTCACCACTGTGACATACCTCTAGTTGAGTCATTAACAAGTGACTAGATGGTTCACCACTGTGACATACCTCTATCTGAGTCAGTAACAAGTGACTAGATGGTTCACCACTGTGACATACCTCTATCTGAGTCAGTAACAAGTGACTAGATGGTTCACCACTGTGACATACCTCTAGTTGAGTCATTAACAAGTGACTAGATGGTTCACCACTGTGACATACCTCTATCTGAGTCAGTAACAACTGACTAAATGGTTCACCACTGTGACATACCTCTAGTTGAGTCATTAACAAGTGACTAGATGGTTCACCACTGTGACATACCTCTATCTGAGTCAGTAACAAGTGACTAAATGGTTCACCACTGTGACATACCTCTATCTGAGTCAGTAACTATTGACTAGATGGTTCACCACTGTGACATACCTCTATCTGAGTCAGTAACAAGTGACTAAATGGTTCACCACTGTGACATACCTCTATCGGAGTCAGTAACAAGTGACTAGATGGTTTACCACTGTGACATACCTCTATCTGAGTCAGTAACTAGTGACTAGATGGTTTACCACTGTGACATACCTCTATCCGAGTCAGTAACAAGTGACTAGATGGTTTACCACTGTGACATACCTCTATCCGAGTCAGTAACAAGTGACTAGATGGTTTACCACTGTGACATACCTCTATCGGAGTCATTAACAAGTGACTAGATGGTTTACCACTGTGACATACCTCTATCCGAGTCAGTAACAAGTGACTAGATGGTTTACCACTGTGACATACCTCTATCCGAGTCATTAACAAGTGACTAGATGGTTTACCACTGTGACATACCTCTATCCGAGTCAGTAACAAGTGACTAGATGGTTTACCACTGTGACATACCTCTATCGGAGTCATTAACAAGTGACTAGATGGTTTACCACTGTGACATACCTCTAGTTGAGTCATTAACAAGTGACTAGATGGTTTACCACTGTGACATACCTCTATCGGAGTCAGTAACAAGTGACTAGATGGTTTACCACTGTGACATACCTCTATCGGAGTCATTAACAAGTGACTAGATGGTTTACCACTGTGACATACCTCTATCCGAGTCATTAACAAGTGACTAGATGGTTTACCACTGTGACATACCTCTATCGGAGTCAGTAACAAGTGACTAGATGGTTCACCACTGTGACATACCTCTAGCTGAGTCAGTAACAAGTGACTAGATGGTTCACCACTGCGCCATACCTCTATCTGAGTCAGTAACAAGTGACTAGATGGTTCACCACTGTGACATACCTCTAGCTGAGTCAGTAACAAGTGACTAGATGGTTCACCACTGCGCCATACCTCTAGTATAGTCGGTATATTATAACTTTGAGGTACAGATAGGTGCTAGTGCTAATGACAATGGCTGTATGGTAATATTTTGACAGCCGTTACATTTAACATGTGGCTTTGTTCTTATTGCTCATTCCTGGAAATATTTTATGGGACTCCAAAGATTTCCTCATCTGTTACCAGTCTCGTAGATTCCAGATTCCCCTGACAATTACATGTCAGTAGCTTTATGATTTTATTGTTTGTATATGTCATAAAACATATTATTTATTTGTAAATGATTGGGTCTTCGTTTCATATTCATATCTTGCAGGTTTTTTAGAATCAATCTACAGCTTAAACACACCTTAGGACCTGATCCTATCTATGATAATCTATGTAACGGTTTAAACACACCTTAGGACCTGGTCCTATCTATGATAGTCTATGTAACGGTTTAAACACATCTTAGGACCTGATCCTATCTATGATAGTCTATGTAACGGTTTAAACACATCTTAGGACCTGATCCTATCTATGATAGTCTATGTTATGGTTTAAACACACCTTAGGACCTGGTCCTATCTTTGATAGTCTATGTTATGGTTTAAACACACCTTAGGACCTGGTCCTATCTATGATAGTCTATGTAACGGTTTAAACACACCTTAGGACCTGATTCTATCTATGATAGTCTATGTAACGGTTCAAACACACCTTAGGACCTGATCCTATCTATGATAGTCTATGTAACGGTTCAAACACACCTTAGGACCTGATCCTATCTATGATAGTCTATGTTACGGTTTAAACACACCTTAGGACCTAATCCTATCTATGATGACCACAACCCGGTGGTAGAGGGCTAGTGGTCACAGAACCTTCACCACTAGGCGGACACAACTCAGTGATAGAGGGCTAGTGGTCACAGAACCTTCACCACTAGGCCACCACAACCTGGTGGTAGAGGGCTAGTGGTCACAGAACCTTCACCACTAGACCAATACAACCTGGTGGTAGAGGGCAAGTGGTCACAGAACCTTCACCACTAGGCCAACACAACCCGGTGGTAGAGGGCAAGTGGTCACAGAACCTTCACCACTAGGCCAACACAACCCAGTGATAGAGGGCTAGTGGTCACAGAACCTTCACCACTAGGCCAACACAACCCGGTGGTAGAGGGAAAGTGGTCACAGAACCTTCACCACTAGGCCACCACAACCCGGTGATAGAGGGCTAGTGGTCACAGAAACTTCACCACTAGGCCACCACAACCCAGTGATAGAGGGCAAGTGGTCACAGAACCTTCACCAATAGGCCAACACAACCTGGTGGTAGATGGCTAGCGGTCACAGAACCTTCTAGGCCACCACAACCTGGTGGTAGAGGGCGAATGGTCACAGAACCTTCACCACTAGACCAATACAACCTGGTGGTAGAGGGCAAGTGGTCACAGAACCTTCACCACTAGGCCAACACAACCCGTTGGTAGAGGGCAAGTGGTCACAGAACCTTCACCACTAGGCCACCACAACCCGGTGATAGAGGGCTAGTGGTCACAGAACTTTCACCACTAGGCCCACACAACCCGGTGATAGAGGGCTAGTGGTCACAGAACCTTCACCACTAGGCCCACACAACCCGGTGGTAGAGGGCTAGTGGTCACAGAACCTTCACCACTAGGCCACCACAACCCGGTGATAGAGGGCTAGTGGTCACAGAACCTTCACCACTAGGCCAACACAACCCGGTGGTAGAGGGCTAGTGGTCACAGAACCTTCACCACTAGGCGGACACAACTCAGTGATAGAGGGCTAGTGGTCACAGAACCTTCACCACTAGGCCACCACAACCCGGTGGTAGAGGGCAAGTGGTCACAGAACCTTCACCACTAGGCCCACACAACCCAGTGATAGAGGGCAAGTGGTCACAGAACCTTCACCACTAGGCCAACACAACCTGGTGGTAGAGGGAAAATGGTCACAGAACCTTCACCATTAGGCCCACACAACCCAGTGGTAGAGGGCTAGTGGTCACAGAACCTTCACCACTAGGCCAACACAACCCGGTGGTAGAGGGCTAGTGGTCACAGAACCTTCACCACTAGGCCACCACAACCCGGTGGTAGAGGGCAAGTGGTCACAGAACCTTCACCACTAGGCCCACACAACCTGGTGGTAGAGGGAAAATGGTCACAGAACCTTCACCACTAGACCAATACAACCTGGTGGTAGAGGGCTAGTGGTCACAGAACGTTCACCACTAGACCAGTACAACCTGGTGGTAGAGGGCTAGTGGTCACAGAACCTTCTAGGCCACCACAACCTGGTGGTAGAGGGCAAGTGGTCACAGAACCTTCACCACTAGGCCAACACAACCCGGTGGTAGAGGGCGTGTGGTCACAGAACCTTCACCACTAGGCCAACACAACCTGGTGGTAGAGGGCTAGTGGTCACAGAACCTTCACCACTAGGCCACCACAACCTGGTGATAGAGGGCTAGTGGTCACAGAACCTTCACCACTAGGCCCACACAACCCGATGGTAGAGGGCTAGTGGTCACAGAACCTTCACCACTAGGCCCGCACAACCCGGTGGTAGAGGGCTAGTGGTCACAGAACCTTCACCACTAGGCCACCACAACCCGGTGGTAGAGGGCTAGTGGTCACAGAACCTTCACCACTAGGCCCACACAACCCGGTGGTAGAGGGCTAGTGGTCACAGAACCTTCTAGGCCACCACAACCTGGTGGTAGAGGGCAAGTGGTCACAGAACCTTCACCACTAGGCCAACACAACCCGGTGGTAGAGGGCTAGTGGTCACAGAACCTTCACCACTAGGCCACCACAACCTGGTGATAGAGGGCTAGTGGTCACAGAACCTTCTAGGCCACCACAACCTGGTGGTAGAGGGCTATCACCAGGTTGTGGTGGCCTAGTGGTGAAGGTTCTGTGACCACTTGCCCTCTACCACCAGGTTGTGGTCACAGAACCTTCACCACTAGGCCACCACAACCCGGTGGTAGAGGGCTAGTGGTCACAGAACCTTCACCACTAGGCCATCACAACCCGGTGTTAGAGGGCTAGTTGTAGCAGAAAAGTCAGAAAGCTTAACCACTTGGCCACCATGAACCAGTGATTGAGGGCTAGTAGTAGCAGGATGTCAGACACCTTAACCACTTGGCCTCTGTACCCTAGAGGTAGAGGGCTGCTAGTGGTAGTAGGATGTCGGACACCTTATCCACTTGGCCACTGTGACCCAGAGGTGGAGGGCTAGTGGTAGCAGGATGTCAGACCAACTTAACCACCTGGCCACTGTAACCCAGAGGTGGAGGGCTAGTGGTAGCAGGATGTCAGACCACCTTAACCACTTGGCCACTGTGACCCAGAGGTGGAGGGCTAGTGGTAGCAGGATGTCAGACCACCTTAACCACTTGGCCACTGTGACCCAGAGGTGGAGGGCTAGTGGTAGCAGGATGTCAGACCACCTTAACCACTTGGCCACTGTGACCCAGAGGTGGAGGGCTAGTGGTAGCAGGATGTCAGACCACCTTAACCACTTCGCCACTGTGACCCTATGTTAATTTGTGTAAACAATGTAATATAGTTGTGTACAGACTGAGGTATATTCTGTAAAACCGTAGTGTCATCTTGTATCTTCGCAAAGAAAACAAATGGACCTGCTGTATTGTACAACTCTTCTATATTTAGTTTTGTTATAGCCCGATCAATCAAGATGTTGTAAGCTCTTATGCCATTTTGAACGTATTTCAAAAATAAAGAAATAACCTACAATGTTTCAAAAATAGGTTCACCTAGAACCAATGGTTTTGAAGTATTTTCTCTTAACTATATGACACTTTAGATTTAAAGTGCATAGTAGATGTACTTTATATTTGAAGATTCATAAAGTTGTTTAGATGTGACGGAAGACAGGCAGGAAGGTTGCACAGTTCAACAATTTTTTAATAAAACAAAATTACTTGAATTTTGACTAATCACAGCTAAAATGTCCAACTTGTGTGGCCAATGATCATCAGTTTTGTTAGAATATCATATGGCCAAATCAAAAGCAAATAATACAAAAATGGAAATATAAACAAGGGTGAATAGAATTGTTGGTTATTTCATTTATTAAAATCTCTAATTAAAGTTTAGGAAGGACACCAGGTAAAAAACATAATTGCAAACATTTTGATCAGGTTAGTATGTATACTTACTTTGATCAGGTTCGCGTGTATAATTACTTTGATCAGGTTAGCGTGTATACTTACTTTGATCAGGTTCGCGTGTATAATTACTTTGATCAGGTTAGCGTGTATACTTACTTTGATCAGGTTCGCGTGTATAATTACTTTCAGAACTGATGGAAAGTTCCTGTGATTTAATTTGTTTATTATCCAACTGAAACGGTTTTTTATTGTTTAATACTTAGAAGAATTATTTTCTTAAAATACTCTAAATAAATACTGATTTTATCAAAATTTGTTCATAAAGAATGAGGGGGAAAATGAAGAAAAGATCTTTCACTAGAAAATTTATTGTTTAAAGAATATTTAAAGGACAGTTTAAGTTACGAAGTCATTCTAGTGCAAAACAAAGCAATTTCTTCAGAAACCTGTCAGATATTATAGTAATTTTGAAAAATGGTTAATTTTATATTTAGTTGAATTGTTTGTACTTTTCTAAATCTTTTGTGCATAAACAATAACAATAATTGAAACATAATTAAAATTGATCTTACCTTTCCAATGTGGTTGGCCAGAGTAATCCATATGGGAGGGTACATCCAAATAATAAAATATATTTCTCGCACCTTTACACGGCAGCCGAAATCAATTCCTAGGAGTGATCAAATTATGATATATATATATATTCTGGCAATCTACTCATCGAGAAATGTACTTTTTATCGTGAGTAAAAATAAATAATAATCGTTTTTAAATTTGATCTGTCGGCGATCATGGTCGTATATATGTTTGGTAATGGATAGTCGGTATCAGTAACGGTGTTGTTGTTGTCTGCTATGGGAGTCCGCTAATAACCACACCTGCCTAAGCGAACTGATACATGTTCTCTACTGATGGGGAGGAATCCTCTTAACACTATTGATTGCATGGGCAAGAACCAATACATACACAGAACTGTACAGCCTCACAGCTTCAGCAGACGACAGCCCAGAAAAAGGCGGCAAACACTGCTGAAATATATCTGTGCAGTGTAAACTGTCAAGTGCTATAGATACCAGTTAGAGTACAGTACTGGGTTGTTTGAGGAAAAATCATGTCAAAACAAAATTTTTGTTAACTATTTTAGGGTGCACAAGGACAGTACCCTGCAGTTTTTTTTATGGAAAAATTTTGTCAGAATGATATTATGTTAAAAAATATTTAAGGTTACTTGTAAGAACAGTACCCTGTAGCTGTTTGACGGAAAAATCACGTCCATAAAATATTATGTTAAAACTTATATGGAATGAATTAGGTGACTTGAATAAAATATTAACTTTATTTATTTTACAACAATTATGAAACAAGTTATCCAACTTACATAAATTAAACCTGCTGGCCTGGATGTCAGCTTGTGTCTTATTGTGGGAGGAAACTGGAGAACCTGGAGAAAACCCACGTGGTCCGGTAGGTAACACTATAACTTTTCATGTTTCGACTTGAATGACTATTAATCAAAATCTCATTAAAATTTAAAGAGAATATTTTACCCTTTTAGAAGGTAATTAAGGTTAAGTAATTGTACTTAGTACAATATGAACATATTAAACTTTTTAGTGACATATAATGTTCTATTTTGCGACGGATCAGTAAACATATTAAACTTTTTAGTGACACATAGTGTTCTTTTTTGTAACGGATCAAAATCTTGTACCTTGGGGAGTTTTAAAAGCTTCTAAGAATGAACAAATGAGTCCTGAATTTGAAATCCTGTTTAAAAGATGGCAACAACTTGATCCATGACGATAGACAATTATAGACCTTTGTCAAGGTCAAGGGTTAAGTTTTGTTAACCTTTAAAATGGTTTAATAACTGAGAATGAATAATTATCACAGATATCAATATTGCCAATTATATGCTACAGGCAAAACATTTTAAATATAAAAGAGTTTGTGTTTTGACATAATGCTCTTTTCACAATTATTATTGGATAATTTCATGGTGTCAATGTCATTAATGGTGTCTAAAGCAGATCATCTTGGTATATTTCCAGGGACGTGTCATGTATATCAAATTTTCTGCCATGTACAGTCAATACAATTGCAACAAATAATGTCTGCCTGCTTTTAAGGCAAAATTTGATAAAAGTAGTTTATAACAATTAAATCCCATTAATAGGTCACCTGATCATATTTAGTCATGGTGGGACATTGCGATAACATTTTATCAATTTAATTGAAAAGAACATGCCACATATTTAGAACTCTGGTGACTGTTCAGGCCCATAGGCCTTTTGTATTTTTGGTCTTCCCAATGACAAACTTAATACTGTATTTAAGTCATGCAATATTGTTATTCATGTATCATACAAAAATTTGCACGATAACAGTTAAATGCATGTATAATTATAACTTACTGTTTGACAAGAAATGTGTATTTGTAGAACAGATTCACTGGTAGAATTTGAGATGCTCTCTGCTGATTTACGTTACCTAAAGACAGTGATACAGAGGTAGCAGACACACAATAACAGACTCCTGAATCAGTAGCAGCTCTTTTTATCTACACAACTAACATCTGGTCAATGTGGTATAATAATAAGACAGGTGGTCATACTACACAGGTTGTCTGTAGTCCCTGGCAACAGATACATCTAGATATGACAAGTGGTTGATTTAGACAGGATCACTTTAGACAGGTGGTTATACTACACAGGTTGTCTGTAGTCTCTGGCAACAGATACATCTAGATATGACAAGTGGTTGATTTAGACAGGATCACTTTAGACAGGTGGTTATACTACACAGGTTGCCTGTAGTCCCTGGCAACAGATACATCTAGATATGACAAGTGGTTGATTTAGACAGGATCACTTTAGACAGGTGGTCATACTACACAGGTTGTCTGTAGTCCCTGGCAACAGATACATCTAGATATGACAAGTGGTTGATTTAGACAGGATCACTTTAGACAGGTGGTTATACTACACAGGTTGTCTGTAGTCCCTGGCAACAGATACATCTAGATATGACAAGTGGTTGATTTAGACAGGATCACTTTAGACAGGTGGTCATACTACACAGGTTGTCTGTAGTCCCTGGCAACAGATACATCTAGATATGACAAGTGGTTTATATAGACAGGATCACTTTAGACAAGTGGTCATACTACACAGGTTGTCTGTAGTCCCTGGCAACAGATACATCTAGATATGACAAGTGGTTGATTTAGACAGGATCACTTTAGACAGGTGGTCATACTACACAGGTTGTCTGTAGTCCCTGGCAACAGATACATCTAGATATGACAAGTGGTTGATTTAGACAGAATCACTTTAGACAGGTGGTTATACTACACAGGTTGTCTGTAGTCCCTGGCAACAGATACATCTAGATATGACCAGTGGTTGATTTAGACAGAATCACTTTAGACAGGTGGTTATACTACACAGGTTGTCTGTAGTCCCTGGCAACAGATACATCTAGATATGACCAGTGGTTGATTTAGACAGGATCACTTTAGACAGGTGATTCATTGAGACAAGTATTTCTGTATGACAGGTGGATTATTCAGATATAGGATAATTTATAACTTATCAGCATGTGGATCCTTTTGACAGGTATTTGTATCAAAACAGTCAGTTTTATGACCCTGCCATGAAATGGGGAGCATATAGTGTTACCCATGTCTGTCAAGTCCCGCCCTGTCCCGTCCCATGGTAATGTAATCAACTTATCTAAATAATTACTGATCCGATTATCTTCAAATTTCGCATACGTAATAAGCATGAAGAACTAATTTCATATGGGGGAAGGGGGCATTTATATCTCACCTGGAAGGACCAAGGTGAGCTAAAAATGAAAGCACAAGTTTTATAAACTAAAAATGTCTGTGAGATATAAATGCCCCCTTCCCCCATATGAAATTAGTTCTTCATACTTATCATCCATGTGAAATTAGTCCTTCATGCTTATGCCATACCGTGGCGTCTGTCGTCCGTCCGTCAACAATCAACTTCTTCGTAACCGCTCGACAGAATTTGACCAAAAGCATATACCTATGGGATGGGGACTCAAAATTGTATAAATGGTGGGGCTGACCCCCTGGGGGCCTGGGGGGGGGGGCAAAAGGTGTCAATTTTGCTATATTGATATAAACGACTTCTTCTCTGAAATCGAGCAATGTATATCGCTCATATTATCTTGGTAGAATTACTAGGGGGCGGGGATTCATAATTGCACAAATGGTAGGGCTGAACTCCCAGGGGCTTAAGGGGCAGGATTGGGAAAATTTAGTAGGATTTTCAGATAAATTGGGAAAATATCCTTGAATTATGCTATATTTTGGGAAAATAACACAAATTTTGACTGGGGGAAACAGTCTTCAATCGGCTGTAAAACTGGGCAAACAAAATCACTGTTTATTGATATGAATGACTTTGTGTCTGAATCCCAGCAGTTGTATATCACTCATATTTGCCTGGTAGCATCACTATGGGCGAGGATTCAAAACTGTAAAAATGGTGGGCTGACACCTCAGGGGCCTGAGGGGCGGGGCAAAAAGGTGAATGTGAATTTAGATTTGACTCCAGAGTCTGCCACACCCTTGCAGGCTTACCTCCTGAGTCATAAACTTTTAAATGATTGAGATCCTCTTCCCAAAACTATATATATAATTGGTGGGTATAAAGAAACGATCATAAATATGAATTTAGATTTGATTCCAGGGTCTACCATGCCCTTGCAAGCTTAACTATTTAGTCAGAACTTTTAAACGGTTGAGATCCACACCCCAAAACTATAGATACAATTGCTGAGCATAAAGGAACCATCAGAACTATGATTTTAGATTTGACCTCAGAGTCTCCCACGCCCTTGTTAGCTTAACTTTTGAGTCTTAACTCTTAATAGTTGAGATCTCCACCTACAAACTATATCAATTGCTGGACATGTAAAGAGACAATCACAATCATGATGTTAGATTTGATTCCAGGGTCTGCCACGCCCAGGCAGACTTGACTCCCAAGTCATAACTTTTAAACGATTGAAATCCCCACCCCAAAATGATATACCATTGCTGGATATAAACAGACGAACACAATCACGATATTGGCATTCCAGTTAATGATCTCATTTATATAAATGCTGTTTGTGTGATAGACCTACGGTAAAGCTATCGGGATGAAATGTAACCGTTATTATGTTGTTCGTATGATGTCTCGCCCTGATAATTAACTAATATATAATCTCGGCTGTAAGTTTTTTACGGAAATTCCTTGTTAATATTATCCATGTTAAAAGACTAATTTGGCCTTTTTCAAGCGTATATTTTCAAGTCTTTCAAACCCAAAAAGTTCAAAACTCATTATCAGATAATTAATCAAAAGGAAAAGACATTGTAACCAGGAAAGAAGTTGTACTGAGATATGGTTCACAATGACTGCACTGTTGGTGACAGTGCACGTGAGTGATGGTTGCTAATATTTCCTGGTTTGCTATTCCATGTTGAAATACAGTCCCTTACTTCCTGTTCTGGGTTTTAGTTCCGTTCGTCAAGTACTAGAAACATGACTCTCCTCTCTTCCTTCTCAGTGTAGTATTCCAAAGTACAAGAAAACTTAGAATTTATTCAGCAGTTTTGACCGAGAAGCTGAATTCAATTGAGCATGGATCCTAAATTTTGGAATATATATTTTTTGATCCCTCATTAAATATTTTTTGATATATTTGCTAGGACAGTTCAGCACTAGATGGACTTACACTAAATGAAGCCCCCTCCCTGGACCTTAACCCCTTCAAAACCTTTCAGGATACAAGGGGGTGGGGGAGGTTGATGAACATAAAGAAATTGAGCAAATTTAACAATTTTAACTTCCTATCATCATTGAAACATTATGGAAATGGCTGACAGACTTAATTAAGACTTGTATTAAGATGTGAGTGTGAGAGCTGCCTTCATCTTTGATCAACAAATTCTCACACAATTCTCACACATTCTCACAAAGACTAACGGGTGCTGATCAAACCTTTTGAACATTCTTACACATGCAGCCCAGATGATGTCCAATAGCAACAGGGGAAAGTCAGTTTGGTTTACGATCACTGGAAATAAGAATCAGCTATTGATTGATGCATTCCAGCTGTCTGCTTTGATCTGAAAAACTAGGTTACATAAGAAACCGACAGGTGAATCACTTTTATATACATTCCACTTCTTAAGGTGTCCGTCTTATCCAATGAAAATGCCTTTGTTCTGTCTAAGATTAAATGATACTGTTGTAAATTTGTAAGTAATCTGAGATGATATGACTCAAACACCTAGCTATACAGCATGTGATCCTGTAAACGTGTCACTCAGGTATTCTCACTGAAAACAGGTGATTGTGAATAATCATATGGCAAGACATTTCCAGAAGACTTGTTTTTGATAGGACATGTTCCTTAGGGCAGGTCTTAACTCATTCAATTAATACAAAGGTTGGAAAAGTTCTTGATGAAATTTTATGGATAAATGAGTAGGTAGATAGAAAGGTAAGAGTTGGGAACGTTCCATATGCACCAGTCGTTCTATTAGACAGGTTTCCAGTGTCAGGAGGTCCTATATCACCCAAGATGGTGAGATAATAGAAGGTCTATAGCAGGGATCACTTTGGGGCAAGATTTGGGGATTTTTACCCATATTTTCCATATGTGGCATTTTACGCACCTAGGTTTTGGGGTTTGTGTCCCCGATTGGATGTGAAAAAGTATGGGGGCCATGGTGGCCGAGTGGTTAAGGTGTCCCCATATTCTTCCACTATCGCTCCACCTCTGGGCTGCGAGTTAGAAACCCATGTGGGGCAGTTGCCAGGGACTGACTGTAGGTCCCTGAAAATCATATTGAAAGTTCAAAATTGTATTACTTTATATAGAAAAATCTTATAGATATTTTGCTGATATAATAAAATCCCTCAAATTCTCCCATAAGTTTTAAGAGTCAGAATTATCCCTGCTATAGACAGGTTCACTTTGTCGACCAAAACTATAGCTATTATTTTACCCAGGTGTTCATTATAGGCTAGTACTTCTGCAAGGCGCTGGTTTTATAACGAATAGTGATCAAATACTGCATGGAAATAAGTAAAACTGTTAAGGAAGCCAAAAGTGCACTCCAAATTGCTGAATATGTTATTAAACTCAGTTATCTCTGAGGACACATTTAAACTCTTCCAATTCAAAGTGTAGAATAGTTCATTATGAAATTTGAGGGGTTAGACTATAATAATATTGTATGAGACGCCATGTTACAAATTGTATACATACATCTGATTGCCACAATAAAATCTGGTGCCCCTGACCAGGATTGGTGGGCGAGAAGCTCCAGATCTCCCAGGGAGGGAGTGTATATCTGTATTATTGACTGAGCCTGTTATGTTTTTTCATGAACTGTCAGTCTGTCTTACAAAACACTGCTGTTTTCAGGACTTGCCATTTCAGGTCTGTTTATATACCCACGACAGGTCGAGAAATACAGAAGTCGTGGAAGTAGAGTTGAACTTTCCCCAAGTGAATACTCCTAGTGTGATAATGGCATGATTTGGTGCTTAGTTTGTAAAAACAGACTGCAATGGCCGACTAGCAGAATTAATTTGTTGGAAAGCATCCGACAGCCACACGCAAGTGTGGTGAATACATTCATCTTGTGGTGTTACGGCAATCAGTTTATGTATACCTACCAATTAGATGAAATCACCATCAAGCCACAGTATTACTGGTTCACTGATAACCCGTCTTCACGCCGTTATTTGTCTGCATTAATATTCTTTGTCAAGTGCATTACACTAATGTTTTGTGGGTTTTTTAAATAGACGGTTGAACCAGAAATATATTTCTAAATCTTTTGCAAACAATATCTAGGATATGATAGATGGATTAACTTATTAATCTATTTATTGGTGAAAAGATCATGTTTTATTTTGAGGAAAAAAATCCATTGTTTAAATCTAATAAAGAACTTTAGTTGTCTTTATTTTTTTTTGACTGAATGTTGATTCCTTTTTGCTACAATTCAATAAACATTTTCTTGTTTTTAGAAAAACCCTCCCTTTCAGAATTGAAAATAAGTAATTATCTTTTCATTTGAATTGTGATATTCAATAATTGAGAACATTATTAAGTTTATTTAATTCTTTTTTTAAATCAGATTTCTGATTATAAGAGCGAAAGCACCTGTCTAAGGGAGATCATCAGATGTGCATCATATATGAGAGGTAGCCTTCATTACAGACCATTCCGTATAAAAGATATAAATATATAGATCATGCTTTGAGAATTTAGGCTATTTTGTGACTTGAGTATTAACAAGTATTTATAAAGAGATGGTGTTTGTGACGCGTTACTAGTAATCCAGATAATCTGGTACACTGTATATATGATGCTTTACAAGGTGATACTGATTAATTGAGAGGTCAGCTACATTATTATCACAACTGCGTGGTCAGTTAGCATATAATCTGAGGTGCAATGTGTTCTTTGATCCTGGGGCCATGTGTTCTTTGATCCTGGGGCCATGTGTTCTTTGTTCCTGCGGCCATGTGTTCTTTGTTCCTGGGACCATGTGTTCTTTGTTCCTTGGGCCATGTGTTCTTTGTTCCTGGGGCCATGTGTTCTTTGTTCCTGGGGCCATGTGTTCTTTGTTCCTGGGGCCATGTGTTCTTTGTTCCTGGGACCATGTGTTCTTTGTTCCTTGGGCCATGTGTTCTTTGTTCCTGGGGCCATGTGTTCTTTGTTCATGGGGCCATGTGTTCTTTGTTCCTGGGGCTATGTGTTTTTTTATCCTGGGACCATGTGTTCTTTGTTCCTGGGGCCATGTGTTTTTTGAACCTGGGGCAATGTGTTCTTTGATCCTGGGGCCATGTGTTCTTTGTTCCTGGGACATGTGTTCTTTGATCCTGGGGCCATGTGTTCTTTGTTCCTGGGGCCATGTGTTCTTTGTTCCTTGGGCCATGTGTTCTTTGTTGGTAGGGCCATGTGTTCTTTGTTCCTGGGGCCATGTGTTCTTTGATCCTGGGGCCATGTGTCCTTTGTTCCTGGGACCATGTGTTCTTTGTTCCTGGGACTATGTGTTCTTCATTCCTGGGACCATGTGTTTTTTTATCCTGGGCCATGTGTTCTTTGATCCTAGGCCATGTGTTCTTTGTTCGTAGGACCATGTGTTCTTTGATCCTGAGGCCATGTGTTCTTTGTTCCTTGGGCCATGTGTTCTTTGTTCGTAGGGCCATGTGTTCTTTGTTCGTAGGACCATGTGTTCTTTGATCCTGAGGCCATGTGTTCTTTGTTCCTTGGGCCATGTGTTCTTTGCTGTAGGGCCATGTGTTCTTTGTTCGTAGGGCCATGTGTTCTTTGTTCCTGGGACCATGTGTCCTTTGTTCCTGGGACCATGTGTTCTTTGTTCTTGGGGCCATGTGTTCTTTGTTTGTAGGGCCATGTGTTCTTTGTTCCTGGGACCATGTGTCCTTTGTTCCTGGGGCCATGTGTTCTTTGTTCCTGGGGCCATGTATTCTTTGTTTGTAGGGCCATGTGTTTTTTGTTTTTAGGGCCATGTGTTCTTTGTTCCTGGGACCATGTGTTCTTTGGTCGTAGGGCCATGTGTTCTTTGTTCCTGGGGCCATGTGTTCTTTGTTCCTGGGGCCATGTATTCTTTGTTCCTGGGGCCATGTGTTCTTTGTTCCTGGGGCCATGTGTCCTTTGTTCCTGGGGCCATGTGTCCTTTGTTCCTGGGGCCATGTGTTCTTTGTTGGTGGGGCCATGTGTTCTTTGTTTGTAGGGCCATGTGTTCTTTGTTCCTGGGACCATGTGTTCTTTGTTCGTAGGGCCATGTGTTCTTTGTTCCTGGGGCCATGTGTTCTTTGTTTGTAGGGCCATGTGTTCTTTGTTCCTGGGACCATGTGTTCTTTGTTCGTAGGGCCATGTGTTCTTTGATCCTGGGGCCATGTGTTCTTTGATCCTGGGGCCATGTGTTCTTTGTTCCTGGGACCATGTGTTCTTTGTTCCTGGGGCCATGTGTTCTTTGCTCCTGGGACCATGTGTTCTTTGTTCCTTGGGCCATGTGTTCTTTGTTCCTGGGGCCATGTGTTCTTTGTTTGTAGGGCCATGTATTCTTTGTTCATAGGGGCATGTGTTCTTTGATCCTGGGGTCATGTGTTCTTTGATCCTGGGGCCATGTGTTCTTTGTTCCTGGGACCATGTGTTCTTTGTTCCTGGGGCCATGTGTTCTTTGTTCCTTGGACCATGTGTTCTTTGTTCATGGGGCCATGTGTTCTTTGTTCCTGGGGCCATGTGTTCTTTGTTCCTGGGACCATGTGTTCTTTGTTCCTGGGGCCATGTGTTCTTTGTTCCTGGGGCCATGTGTTCTTTGTTCCTGGGGCCATGTGTTCTTTGTTCCTGGGGCCATGTGTTCTTTGTTCCTGGGACCATGTGTTCTTTGATCCTGGTAATCATTAACTGTTTTATTTTGCAAATAACATTTTGTTCTTGTCACTGAATTATAACAAAAAAACATTGCTTGTATCATGATAAAAATGATCTCGAGCCAATGAACTTTAACAAAACAGGCTTGATTATGGAGAATAATTAAAGAATGGAATCAGAAGTTAGCTTAAGCAAAAGTATATAAATAAGCATATTTCCTATTGAATAATGTAAATATTCTTGTTTCTTTTTGGCATGCTCATGTTTTAGCGAAAAACCAAATTTAAGCAGATAAGAGCAATGATGATTGGCGTACTCACAATATTTACTGTAGAAGTAATTTATACCGAAACTTATTACTTATTACCGGTGCAGGCATCTGACGTTCTTCGTCAACTAGCCCTCCTCCTCTGGGTTGCGGGTGTCAGGCCTTTGTAACATGGGTCAGTTGCCATGTACTGGCTGTAGGTCGGAGGGAAATGTAACATGGGTCAGTTGCCATGTGCTGTCTGTAGGTCGGAGGGAAATGTAACATGGGTCAGTTGCCATGTACTGGCTGTAGGTCGGAGGGAAATGTAACATGGGTCAGTTGCCATGTGCTGTCTGTAGGTCGGAGGGAAATGTAACATGAGTCAGTTGCCATGTGCTGGCTGTAGGTCGGAGGGTAATGTAACATGGGTCAGTTGCCATATGCTGGCTGTAGGTCGGAGGGAAATGTAACATGGGTCAGTTGCCATGTACTGGCTGTAGGTCGAAGGGAAATGTAACATGGGTCAGTTGCCATATGCTGGCTGTAGGTCGGAGGGAAATGTAACATGGGTCAGTTGCCATGTGCTGGCTGTAGGTCGGAGGGAAATGTAACATGGGTCAGTTGCCATATGCTGGCTGTAGGTCGGAGGGAAATGTAACATGGGTCAGTTGCCATGTGCTGGCTGTAGGTCGGAGGGAAATGTAACATGGGTCAGTTGCCATGTGCTGGCTGTAGGTCGGAGGGAAATGTAACATGGGTCAGTTGCCATGTGCTGGCTGTAGGTCGGAGGGAAATGTAACATGGGTCAGTTGCCATGTGCTCGCTGTAGGTCGGAGGGAAATGTTACATGGGTCAGTTGCCATATACTGGCTGTAGGTCGGAGGGAAATGTAACATGGGTCAGTTGCCATGTACTGGCTGTAGGTTGGAGGGAAATGTAACATGGGTCAGTTGCCATGTGCTGTCTGTAGGTCGGAGGGAAAATGTAACATGGGTCACCACCAAAACCTGGCACATCCTTAAATGACCACAGAGCATTGTACACATCCAAAAATAAAGATCCAAACCAAACTGAACTGAAAATCTGTTGCTTTGAATGAAGCAAATGAAAAGCAGTTGGTGCAGTGGTTAGGCACCTAGGTTTTAGGGTTTGTTTCCCTGATTGGATGTGAAAAAGTATGGGGGCCATGGTGGCCGAGTAGTTAAGGTGTCCCCATATTCTACCACTAGCCCTCCACCTCTGGATTGCGAGTTAGAAACCCATGTGGGGCAGTTGCCAGGTACTGACTGTAGGTCCATAGTTTTCCTCTGGGTACTCTGGCTTTCCTCCAAAAACCTGGCACTATATTTAGTGACATATGCATTTGAATTCATAGCCAATGTGAATGCCAACTGGACAAAGGCAAATTCAATGAAGTGCACTATGTTGTTAGCTCACCTGGCCCGAAAGGCCAAGTGAGCTTCATGTGATGTTGCGGTGTCCGTCCTGCATCTGTCAACTTTTTCCTTTAAACGACTTCTTCTGCCCAAAGGCCTAGTGACATAAAATTTGGCTGGTAACTTTCTTGGAAGGAGCTGAACAAAGTTTGCGTAAAAAAATCACTTTGACCTACTTTCAAGGTCACAGGGGTCAAAAATGTCAAAACTCTCAAACAACTTCTTCTGAAAATACGGTTAGGCATAGAGACCTCATATTTTACTGGTAGCTTCCTTGGATGAAGCTGAATAACTTTGGGAAAAGAAACGACCTTTACCCATATTCAAGGTCACAGGGGTCAAATCTATTATAACCTTTAAACGACTTCTTCTAATAAACAAAACCCCTAGAAGCATGATATTTGGCTGAAAGGTTCCTTGGATGAAGTTTGCGAAAAGAAATCTATATTCAAGGTCACAAGGGTCAAATTTGTTAAAACTTCTTAATGACTTCTGATTAACCAAAAGGCCTAGAGACATTATATTTGGCCGAAAGGTTCCTTAGATGAAGCTTGACAAAGGTTGCGAACAAAATGACCTTGACCCATATTCTAGGTCACAGGGGTCAAATCTGTTAAAACCTTAGAGTGACTTCTTCAGATAAACCCGAAGGCCTATAGAGACATGATATTGGGCTGGTAGCTTCCTTGGATGAAGCAAAACAAAATTTGCAAATTAAAATGACATTGTCTTACAAGGCCACAGGGGTAAAATATGTTAAAATCTTAACATGTTTTTCTGAATGTCTTACAGTTAAAGATTTTAGGCGACTTTAGTATTTCACTATAATATAAGTCAGAGAGTGATACCAGGTGAGCGATGCAGGCCCATTGGGCCTCTTGTATTTAACGGTGTCCATCTGGAATTCATATGTCCTATGAATGCCAACTTAAAGCAGTTCAATACTTAAATTTACCTTTTTTATAATATGTTTATCTCATTAAAAAACCAATGACCTTTTGTATTTCTTAGCATTTAGCCCAAACAGTCTATCGTGTATACTTGTTCATTTAAAAGAACAGCCATTGCCGGGGACGGTCAATGGTATCCAACGAAACAGTTATGACATCATAATAATGATGACGTCAACAATTCGTCGGCAGCATTCATGATTTTATGAATGCCAATTTAATTCGGTAGAGTTATAGAGAAGCCATGCAATGGTAAATAGTAGGACCACATACAGAGTTTTATAGTGTTTCTTTCTTCAGACCAGTTTGGAAATATAAATGCTAAGGTATATTTATTTGTGTAGATATCATGCTAAATAATTAATTTATAGATATCAATCGGCAGGTTTGTTGAACGATAATTACAAATAATTAGATTTGTCGTTGATTGACAGGTAATTAACTTGAGTTGTGTTAGACACAGATATGGAGAGAGTGCATGTCTCGGGAGGTGACATGTTTTCACACAAAACTCCGTTCCAAATGAGATTTAGAAGTGAAGCTGTTTGTATTTCATGGCTGTGATACTGAACCATTAATAAATTACTGATGGTTGTATTTGTGTTAGAACATAAATCCACTTCAGCCCGCGAGAAGTCCATATTGAATGGTTAATATTCCTGTCTAGTCTCCCAAACCTTTACATTGTTGCTGATAGGACTGGCTGAATCAAATTATTGAATTACAAATTATAAATTATTGACCATGTATCTGGTAAATCCCAGAGACAAGCCAATACATGTTGGTCAAGTTTGCCAGTAAGTTAGGATTTTTTTCTCTGCCATTTCTAATCATATTTAAAAAGAATAAATAAAAAAAAAATGCTGATTACAATTTAGACCGCTTCACTTGATTAATGTCATTTTCCCTTAAAACCTTATTTTCATATCAATTTGTTCAAAATATTTAGTTTGTTTATTATCAGTGATAATACATAGACTTCTATAATAACATACCCAATACTAAAATATCTTTTACTGTTTGACTATATGAAAACCTTTTAATTGCTACCAAACTGCAATTCAACATTTTTATGCCCTGTTCATTTATTCTTGAATGGATAGCTGTATTGAACTGTAAATTGATATGTATAGTTATATTCACTAAATTGATATGAAGCATGCTTTGATGATTGTTATTCTTTTGGCAAAAATTTATTCAAAAATTGATTATTTTCAAAGAAGAAAAAAAGTGTGCCTGTTTATATCACATTTCACTTAATGTCACATTTTACTTAATATCACAATTCACTTAATGTCACATTTCACTGAATATAACATTTCACTTAATGTCATATTTCACTTAATGTCACATTTTACTTAATGTCACATTTCACTGAATATAACATTTCACTTAATGTCACAATTCACTTAATGTAACATTTCACTGAATATAACATTTCACTTAATGTCATATTTCACTTAATGTCACATTTTACTTAATGTCACATTTCACTGAATATAACATTTCACTTAATGTCACATTTCACTTAATGTCATATTTCACTGAATATAACATTTCACTTAATGTCATATTTCACTTAATGTCACATTTCACTGAATATCACATTTCACTTAATGTCACATTTCACTGAATATCACATTTCACTTAATGTCATATTTTACTTAATGTCACATTTCACTGAATATAACATTTCACTTAATGTCATATTTCACTTAATGTCATATTTCACTAAATGTCACATTTCACTTAATATCTCTTTTCACTTAATGTCATATTTCACTTAAAGGCCCAATATACGTAACTTTCGGCAAAACTTGAAGAGAAAATCTAGCCTAATAACTCATTATATTTATAGATTTAGTTAAGATTAACTGATATCAGCAATATTCAAGATGAATTCCTACGCGGTTACCGGTACAGCAGCAGTTGAAACTCGGTATTTGTAAACACGCGTCCATTTTGAACTGTCATCTAACTTCGGTTTGTTGTTGAAGTGGGCCCCACCTGAATTATTTTCAATTCTTTCGATTTTTCTCTGAAGAGTGTCTTGTAAGTTACCGATGAGGTTTACTTCGTTTTAGGCTTATTTTTGCATGGTTATCAGCTGGATTTGTTTTCAGAATTTTTCAGAATCATAAAAAATTTCCTGAAGTTACGTATATTGGGCCTTTAATGTCACATTTCACTGAATATAACATTTCACTTAATGTCATATTTCACTTAATGTCACATTTCACTGAATATAACATTTCACTTAATGTCATATTTCACTTAATGACACATTTCGCTGAATATCACATTTCACTTAATGTCACAGTTCACTTAATGTCACAGTTCACTAAATATCACATTTCACTGAATATCACATTTCCCTTTATGTCACATTTGCCTACAACACATGAAGAAGAAATATAGCACTGCAACTACATTATTATTGTCCTTTAGAAAGAAATGTCATGAGAATTGCATTAACATCAGACTTTGAGTAGCAAGAATATGTTACTACTTCAAACCAAATCTAACTCATGATATTGCTAAAAGGGTCAAACAAATAAAATTCAAATTTTAAGATAAGGAAAGTGTCAAAAAAATGTGATATGACTTTGTGAAAGAATTAATTTTATAAGATATATATATAGAAAAGAGATTGGGAGTGTTAAATAGATTTACTATTGAGTTGAACTGAATTGATGCTGATGGCTAATTTAAACCCAATTGTTATAACTTATGAATCGATGCTGTAGGTAAATCGTATACCGGCCGGATCTCTGAAGATGTTGTTATACTATAATGGAGACTTTACCCCAGGGTCCTGGAGCTATGTAGTCTGGTAAAATGAACGTAGAAGAACAAGAAGTTTTGTTTGAAGAGCTCCAATACTGATTTTCATATTGTCGGCTCATATCTGTTCTCTGAGGATGGAATTATAAGTAATTATACCCCCGGCAACAAAGTAAAGGGGGGGGGGGGTGTATATACTACTGGAATCACCCTGTCTGTCTGTGTGTCTCATCCCTCCTTAAATATTAAATAACTGGCAGAATTTGGTGAAACTTCACATGAATGATCAGTATGTCATGTAGTTGTGCATCAGCATTTTTATTAGCTCACCTGGTCCTTTAAATGACTTCTTCTGCAATACAGAAAGGCCAAGTGACATGAAATTTGGCTGGTAGCTTTCTTGGAATGAGCTGAACAAAATCATTTTGACCTACTTTCAAGGTCACAGAAGTCAAATTTGTTGAAACCTTCAAACGACTTCTTCTGAAATACGGTCGGAGACCTTATATTTTAAAAGAAGTGACCTTGACCCATATTCAAGGTCACAGGGGTCAAATCTGTTAAAATCTCTAAACAACTTCTTCTGAAATACCAAAAGGCCTAGAAGCATTCGTCAAACAGTTTGTTTGGTCCCGGCCAAGTTCTTACATATTCAACCAACCTCGGATAACTCGAATACCATGTATTCCTCAAACTATCGATCAGGTCTCCATGAGTTCGAGTAGGTGAGGTTATACTGTAGTGAGGAAATAAATCAACATTTTAACTAATACTTATAACACATATTTGACTGATCATTGTCGTAGATATTAATGTTGGGACGATTGTCGCTAAAAATCGATATCGATCGCCAAGATGTCACATCAGCGACAATCGATTGAAGTCTTGTCGCTATCGATAGTCCAAAAATGTTTTTTGCGGCAATTCTTATAACAGAACACGGGGAAAGGGAGATAACTCGAACGAAGTCTTGACGGTATCGATAGTCCAAAAATGTCCTTTGTGGCAATTCTTATACCGGAACACGGGAAAGCATCAAGCATGGCTGAGCATGTGGGGCAGTTGTACCCCTATCCGGTATCTGTCAAATCCAACGTGTGGAAATATTTCATGTTTGAAAAAAAAGAGGGGGTGATAGGGCCCGCATCCAAATCCAACTTAGATATTACGACAGTTGTATGCACAATATGCAAGAAGAAATACGCCAACAAAGGTAAAATACACAGTTGATATTTACGTTTTTTGTCGAGATTCTTTTAGTTTTAGCAGAATTTTTTTTTGTTTTGAAAGATTGAAAATCGGCAAACAGACAGTCTAAACTTCTTCGGCATATCAATCCAATCCATTCCTCAAGTTTCTACGTCATATAAACTAATTTCAAACGATGTAAAAATTAAAATTATACACATTCACCGAGTCTTTTGAAAGATTTAATAGACAATTTGTGACATTCAATTGAATAAGTCATCAATTCATTTTTCCAGGAAACACAACAAATCTTCAATTTCATCTGGACACCCACCATAAGGAATTAATGGGAGCTGTAAACGAAACACAAGCCAAACAACAACCCAAAATTTTTGTTGAGTTTGAAGTTCAATTGTATTTTGTTTTAAAAGAAAAATGGTGTTTTTCTTGTTATTTGAAAGTAGAGAACCGTCTTGCAATGCATTGTAAAACCTGACATCCTGTGGAGACGAGTGAGTGGCATACACAACTCTAGTTAAATTTAAAAAAAATCATTATTTCACTCATATTTTCAGTTGTTTTCTAGCAGGAATAATGAAGAACCTGTAAAGCACATTAGCACAAGCACTTAACTTCATGACAAGTACATAATTATGGATTAATAATAAAAACAACATTTTAATACCAGTAATCCAACATCAATTTTAATAAATAAAAATAAAACCAAAATGCAGCATATACGTACAACATGATATTTTCCTAATGTTTCCAACACATGTCTTGAAAACCGATTGTACTATCGATAATCAATCGGTTTGGGTGTCCGATTAATCGATTGTGATTTTTCCTTCCGATTCCCAACACTAGTAGATATAAATATTGATACCTAATGACTTTTAAATTGTACTGTAATTTACATGTGTTATTGAGGTTACATATTCCTAAATCTGATTGGCTCCTGAAGTTTCCGGAGAGAACGAGATTGGCATGTTGATGTAGTGTCTAATATTCTCAAGACAGAATTTAAACAGATTTACCGTGGTAAAACGTTGTCACTCCTGTTATTTGTCGCCTTTCCGTGATGGAATGCTGTGACCTCTTTCCGAGATCTCATCAAATTATTTCTAGGGTTGACCACTGGGAGCGTGATGTCATCAGCCTTTCTAACAACGAGAAACTCCAAAGGAGCAAATCCCCATGCCAGGTGTGAGGGTTTTTAAAGCTTGGTCTGTGCAGTTAATATTTAATGATCTCTTACCAGGTTGTACCACACAGGACAATGGAGAAGGACCAGTTATACACAGATGGTTTACCAGACCTATTTATATATTTAGAGTAAGTTGTTAATGGAGAAATGTACCCTACTACTAGAATGATTGACGTACGTGCCCCAGAACACTAATTCATTTCCATTATGTGGAATGATAAACTCTTTATTTTTGGGGGTTTGGCAAAAGTCTGGTATTTGTGGTGCACGGAAGGGAATATCTTGACAATGAGATATTAATTTACCTCTGTTGGTAGTGTAAGTACTGTAGACGAAGGGAATATCTTGACAATGAGATATTAATTCACCTCTGTTGGTAGTGTAAGTACTGTAGACGAAGGGAATCTTACACTGTCAATACAACACATATAACTGTATTGTTGTCATGAACTACAAATCATAACACAATACTGGAAAATAACAGACAGATGGCGGAGGAGAACAATAAGAGAAATTAGGAAAGGACACAGAAAAGAAATTAACCCATTCACACCTAAAGATAAATTTGAACTCTTCCAATTCAAAAGTTGGAATATTTCATTATGAAACTCCAGGGGTAAATGAGTTAAAGGACTTTCACCTTTGAATATTCTATTCAGATAGAGGGTTACAGGAGAATGGTTGACAGATGGAGGGTTACAGGTTGACAGATGGAGGGTTACAGGGGAATGGTTGACAGATGGAGGGTTACAGGGGAATGGTTGACAGATGGAGGGTTAAAGGGGAATGGTTGACAGATGGAGGGTTACAGGGGAATGGTTGACAGATGGAAGGTTAAAGGGAAATGGTTGACAGATGGAGGGTTACAGGAGAATGGTTGACAGATGGAGGGTTACAGGTTGACAGATGGAGGGTTACAGGGGAATGGTTGACAGATGAAGGGTTACAGGTTGACAGATGAAGGGTAACAGGGAATGGTTGACAGATGAAGGGTTACAGGGGAAGGGTTGACAGATGAAGGGTTACAGGGAATGGTTGACAGATGGAGGGTAACAGGGGAATGGTTGACAGGTGGAGAGTTACAGGAGAATGGTTGACAGATGGAGGGTTACAGGAGAATGGTTGACAGATGGAGGGTTACAGAGGAATGGTTGACAGATGGAGGGTTACAGGGGAATGGTTGACAGATGAAGGGTTACAGGGGAATGGTTGACAGGTGGAGGGTTACAGGTTGACAGATGGAGGGTTACAGGGGAAGGGTTGACAGATGGAGAGTTACAGGTTGACAGATGGAGGGTTACAGGGGAAGGGTTGACAGATGGAGGGTTACAGGTTGACAGATGGAGGGTTACAGGGGAATGGTTGACAGATGGAGGGTTACAGGGGAATGGTTGACAGATGGAGGGTAACAGAGGAAGGGTTGACAGATGGAGGGTTACAGAGGAAGGGTTGACAGATGGAGGGTAACAGGGGAAGGGTTGACAGATGGAGGGTTACAGGTTGACAGATGAAGGGTTACAGGGGAATGGTTGACAGATGGAGGGTTACAGAGGAATGGTTGACAGATGGCGGATAACAGGGAATGGTTGACAGATGAAGGGTTACAGGGGAAGGGTTGACAGATGGAGGGTTACAGGTTGACAGATGGAGGGTTACAGGGGAATGGTTGACAGATGGAGGGTTACAGAGGAATGGTTGACAGATGGAGGGTTACAGGGGAAGGGTTGACAGATGGAGGGTTACAGGGGAATGGTTGACAGATGGAGGGTTACAGGGGAATGGTTGACAGATGGAGGGTTACAGGGGAAGGGTTGACAGATGGAGGGTTACAGGGGAATGGTTGACAGATGGAGGGTTACAGGGGAATGGTTGACAGATGGAGGGTTACAGGGGAAGGGTTGACAGATGGAGGGTTACAGGGAATGGTTGACAGATGGAGGGTTACAGGTGAATGGTTGACAGATGGAGGGTTACAGGGGAAGGGTTGACAGATGAAGGGTTACAGGGAATGGCTGACAGATGGAGGGTTACAGAGGTATGGTTGACAGATGGAGGGTTACAGGGGAAGGGTTGACAGATGGAGGGTTACAGGCTGACAGATAGGGGGTTACAGGGGAATGGTTGACAGATGGAGTGTTACAGGTTGACAGATGAAGGGTAACAGGGAATGGTTGACAGATGGAGGGTTACAGGGGAATGGTTGACAGATGGAGGGTTACAGGGGAATGGTTGACAGATGGAGGGTTACAGGGGAATGGTTGACAGATGGAGAGTTATAGGGGAATGGTTGACAGATGGAAGGTTACAGGTTGACAGATGGAGGGTTACAGGGGAAGGGTTGACAGATGAAGGGTTACAGGGAATTGTTGACAGATGGAGGGTTACAGAGGTATGGTTGATAGATGGAGGGTTACAGGGGAAGGGTTGACAGATGGAGGGTTACAGGCTGACAGATAGGGGGTTACAGGGGAATGGTTGACAGATGGAGGGTAACAGGTTGACAGATGAAGGGTAACAGGGAATGGTTGACAGATGGAGGGTTACAAGGGAAGGGTTGACAGATGGAGGGTTACAGGGGAATTGTTGACAGATGGAGGGTTACAGGGGAATGGTTGACAGATGAAGGGTAACAGGGAATGGTTGACAGATGGAGGGTTACAGGGGAATGGTTGACAGATGGAGGGTTACAGGGGAAGGGTTGACAGATGGAGGGTTACAGGGGAATGGTTGACAGATGAAGGGTAACAGGGAATGGTTGACAGATGGAGGGTTACAGGGGAAGGGTTGACAGATGGAGGGTTACAGGGGAAGGGTTGACAGATGGAAGGTTAAAGGGAAATGGTTGACAGATGGAGGGTTACAGGAGAATGGTTGACAGATGGAGGGTTACAGGTTGACAGATGGAGGGTTACAGGGGAATGGTTGACAGATGAAGGGTTACAGGTTGACAGATGAAGGGTAACAGGGAATGGTTGACAGATGGAGGGTTACAGGGGAAGGGTTGACAGATGAAGGGTTACAGGGAATGGTTGACAGATGGAGGGTAACAGGGGAATGGTTGACAGGTGGAGAGTTACAGGAGAATGGTTGACAGATGGAGGGTTACAGGAGAATGGTTGACAGATGGAGGGTTACAGAGGAATGGTTGACAGATGGAGGGTTACAGGGGAATGGTTGACAGATGAAGGGTTACAGGGGAATGGTTGACAGGTGGAGGGTTACAGGTTGACAGATGGAGGGTTACAGGGGAAGGGTTGACAGATGGAGAGTTACAGGTTGACAGATGGAGGGTTACAGGGGAAGGGTTGACAGATGGAGGGTTACAGGTTGACAGATGGAGGGTTACAGGGGAATGGTTGACAGATGGAGGGTTACAGGGGAATGGTTGACAGATGGAGGGTAACAGAGGAAGGGTTGACAGATGGAGGGTTACAGAGGAAGGGTTGACAGATGGAGGGTAACAGGGGAAGGGTTGACAGATGGAGGGTTACAGGTTGACAGATGGAGGGTTACAGGGGAATGGTTGACAGATGGAGGGTTACAGAGGAATGGTTGACAGATGGCGGATAACAGGGAATGGTTGACAGATGAAGGGTTACAGGGGAAGGGTTGACAGATGGAGGGTTACAGGTTGACAGATGGAGGGTTACAGGGGAATGGTTGACAGATGGAGGGTTACAGAGGAATGGTTGACAGATGGAGGGTTACAGGGGAAGGGTTGACAGATGGAGGGTTACAGGGGAATGGTTGACAGATGGAGGGTTACAGGGGAATGGTTGACAGATGGAGGGTTACAGGGGAAGGGTTGACAGATGGAGGGTTACAGGGGAATGGTTGACAGATGGAGGGTTACAGGGGAATGGTTGACAGATGGAGGGTTACAGGGGAAGGGTTGACAGATGGAGGGTTACAGGGAATGGTTGACAGATGGAGGGTTACAGGTGAATGGTTGACAGATGGAGGGTTACAGGGGAAGGGTTGACAGATGAAGGGTTACAGGGAATGGCTGACAGATGGAGGGTTACAGAGGTATGGTTGACAGATGGAGGGTTACAGGGGAAGGGTTGACAGATGGAGGGTTACAGGCTGACAGATAGGGGGTTACAGGGGAATGGTTGACAGATGGAGTGTTACAGGTTGACAGATGAAGGGTAACAGGGAATGGTTGACAGATGGAGGGTTACAGGGGAATGGTTGACAGATGGAGGGTTACAGGGGAATGGTTGACAGATGGAGGGTTACAGGGGAATGGTTGACAGATGGAGAGTTATAGGGGAATGGTTGACAGATGGAAGGTTACAGGTTGACAGATGGAGGGTTACAGGGGAAGGGTTGACAGATGAAGGGTTACAGGGAATTGTTGACAGATGGAGGGTTACAGAGGTATGGTTGATAGATGGAGGGTTACAGGGGAAGGGTTGACAGATGGAGGGTTACAGGCTGACAGATAGGGGGTTACAGGGGAATGGTTGACAGATGGAGGGTAACAGGTTGACAGATGAAGGGTAACAGGGAATGGTTGACAGATGGAGGGTTACAAGGGAAGGGTTGACAGATGGAGGGTTACAGGGGAATTGTTGACAGATGGAGGGTTACAGGGGAATGGTTGACAGATGAAGGGTAACAGGGAATGGTTGACAGATGGAGGGTTACAGGGGAATGGTTGACAGATGGAGGGTTACAGGGGAAGGGTTGACAGATGGAGGGTTACAGGGGAATGGTTGACAGATGAAGGGTAACAGGGAATGGTTGACAGATGGAGGGTTACAGGGGAAGGGTTGACAGATGGAGGGTTACAGGGGAAGGGTTGACAGATGGAGGGTTACAGGGGAAGGGTTGACAGATGAAGGGTTACAGGGGAAGGGTTGACAGATGAAGGGTTACAGGGGAAGGGTTGACAGATGAAGGGTAACAGGGAATGGTTGACAGATGGAGGGTAACAGGGGAAGGGTTGACATATGAAGGGTTACAGGGGAATGGTTGACAGATGAAGGGTAACAGGGAATGGTTGACAGATGGAGGGTTACAGGGGAAGGGTTGACAGATGGAGGGTTACAGGTTGACAGATGGAGAGTTACAGGTTGACAGATGGAGGGTTACAGGGGAATGGTTGACAGATGGAGAGTTACAGGTTGACAGATGGAGAGTTACAGGTTGACAGATGGAGGGTTACAGGGGAGTGGTTGACAGATAGAGGGTTACAGGGGAATGGTTGAGAGATGGAGGGTTACAGGTTGACAGATGAAGGGTAACAGGGAATGGTTGACAGATGGAGGGTTACAGGGGAATGGTTGAGAGATGGAGAGTTACAGTGTTACAGGGGAATGGTTGACAGATGGAGAGTTACAGGGGAATGGTTGACAGATGGAGAGTTACAGGGGAATGGTTGACAGATGGAAGGTTACAGGTTGATAGAGGGAGGGTTACAGGAGAATGGTTGACAGAAATTGTTTCAGAAGAATTATAAACAGAAAGGGTACATACCATTGTTAATGGAAACATTTAGTTGGAAATTGCTTTTGCTTTGATATATGTTTTCCTGACAATTCTCCCTATACTGAGATATATATATAGGCATGGTGGACGCCGGGCTTGTGATCAAAGGGTTGCAGACACAGCACTTGTGTTATATCCTTGAGCAAGATACTTTACTCCATTTCCAGTCTACCCAGCTGTAAAAGAGTATGTGGTTGGGTAGTGCTAGAAATTGTAGAATGCTAGCTATGAGCACTGAAATGGCAGCACCAGTTGTATGCTCCCCTGAGGGAGTTAAGAATGATATTGACTGGTTTCTAAGGCCTTACAACCACAGATAATTTGTGAACTGCTTTAAGACGACCTATATGTTGTGATAAAGCTGTATAGGTTGTGATAAAGTAGCATAGGTTGTGATAAAGTAGTATAGGTTGTGATAAAGTAGTATAGGTTGTGATAGAGTAGTATAGGTTGTGATAGAGTAGTATAGGTTGTGATAAAGCTGTATAGGTTGTGATAAAGCAGTATATGTTTGGATAAAGTAGTATAGGTTGTGATAAAGTAGTATAGGTTGTGATAAAGTAGCATAGGTTGTGATAAGGCAGTATAGGTTGGGATAAAGTAGTATAGGTTGTGATAAAGTAGTATAGGTGGTGATGAAGCAATATAGGTTGTGATAAGGCAGTATAGGTTTGGATAAAGTAGTATAGGTTGTGATAAAGTAGTATAGGTTGTGATAAGGCAGTATAGGTTGGGATAAAGTAGTATAGGTTGTGATAAAGCAGTATAGGTTGTGATAAAGTAGTATAGGTTTGGATAAAGCAGTATAGGTTGTGATAAAGTAGTATAGGTTGTGATAAGGCAGTATAGGTTGGGATAAAGTAGTATAGGTTGTGATAAAGCAGTATAGATTGTAATAAAGTAGTATAGGTTTGGATAAAGTAGTATAGATTGTAATAAAGCAGTATAGGTTGTGATAAAGTAGTACAGGTTTGGATAAAGCAGTATAGGTTGTGATAAAGTAGTATAGGTTGTGATAAAGCAGTATAGGTTGTGATAAAGCAGTATAGATTGTAATAAAGCAGTTTAGGTTTGGATAAAGCAGTATAGGTTGTGATAAAGTAGTATAGATTGTGATAAGGCAGTAAAGGTTGGGATAAAGTAGTATAGGTTGTGATAAAGCAGTATAGGTTTGGATAAAGCAGTATAGGTTGTGATAAGTAGTATAGGTTGTGATAAAGTAGTATAGGTTGTGATAAAGCTGTATAGGTTGTGATAAAGCAGTATAGGCTTGGATAAAGCAGTATAGGTTTGGATAAAGCAATAAAGGTTGTGATAAAGTAGTATATGTTGTGATAAAGTAGTATAGGTTGTGATAAAGTAGGATAGGTTGTGATAAAGCAGTATAGGTTGAAATAAAGTAGTATAGGTTGTGATAAAGTAGTATAGGTTGTGATAAAGCAGTATAGGTTGTGATAAAGCAGTAAAGGTTGAGATAAAGCAGTATATAAGAGCCTCAAACAGGCGGCCAGTTCAAGGGTCTTCTTCAAAGTACTGTTCTCAGACAGGAGGCCAGTTCAAGGGTCTTCTTCAAAGTACTGTTCTCAGACAGGCCGCCAGTTCAAGGGTCTTCTTTAAAGTACTGTTCTCAGACAGGCCACGAGTTCAAGGGTCTTCTTCAATGTACTGTTCTCAGACAGGCGGCCAGTTCAAGGGTCTTCTTCAAAGTACTGTTCTCAGACAGGAGGCCAGTTCAAGGGTCTTCTTCAATGTACTGTTCTCAGACAGGAGGCCAGTTCAAGGGTCTTCTTCAAAGTACTGTTCTCAGACAGGCGGCCAGTTCAAGGGTCTTCTTTAAAGTACTGTTCTCAGACAGGAGGCCAGTTCAAGGGTCTTCTTCAAAGTACTGTTCTCAGACAGGCCGCCAGTTCAAGGGTCTTCTTCAAAGTACTGTTCTCAGACAGGAGGCCAGTTCAAGGGTCTTCTTCAATGTACTGTTCTCAGACAGGAGGCCAGTTCAAGGGTCTTCTTCAAAGTACTGTTCTCAGACAGGCCGCCAGTTCAAGGGTCTTCTTCAATGTACTGTTCTCAGACAGGAGGCCAGTTCAAGGGTCTTCTTCAAAGTACTGTTCTCAGACAGGCCGCCAGTTCAAGGGTCTTCTTCAATGTACTGTTCTCAGACAGGCGGCCAGTTCAAGGGTCTTCTTCAATGTACTGTTCTCAGACAGGAGGCCAGTTCAAGGGTCTTCTTCAATGTACTGTTCTCAGACAGGAGGCCAGTTCAAGGGTCTTCTTCAATGTACTGTTCTCAGACAGGAGGCCAGTTCAAGGGTCTTCTTCAAAGTACTGTTCTCAGACAGGCCGCCAGTTCAAGGGTCTTCTTCAATGTACTGTTCTCAGACAGGAGGCCAGTTCAAGGGTCTTCTTCAATGTACTGTTCTCAGACAGGCCGCCAGTTCAAGGGTCTTCTTCAAAGTACTGTTCTCAGACAGGCGGCCAGTTCAAGGGTCTTCTTCAATGTACTGTTCTCAGACAGGCGGCCAGTTCAAGGGTCTTCTTCAATGTACTGTTCTCAGACAGGCCGCCAGTTCAAGGGTCTTCTTCAATGTACTGTTCTCAGACAGGCCGCCAGTTCAAGGGTCTTCTTCAATGTACTGTTCTCAGACAGGCGGCCAGTTCAAGGGTCTTCTTCAAAGTACTGTTCTCAGACAGGCCGCCAGTTCAAGGGTCTTCTTCAAAGTACTGTTCTCAGACAGGCCGCCAGTTCAAGGGTCTTCTTCAAAGTACTGTTCTCAGACAGGAGGCCAGTTCAAGGGTCTTCTTCAAAGTACTGTTCTCAGACAGGAGGCCAGTTCAAGGGTCTTCTTCAATGTACTGTTCTCAGACAGGCCGCCAGTTCAAGGGTCTTCTTCAAAGTACTGTTCTCAGACAGGCCGCCAGTTCAAGGGTCTTCTTCAAAGTACTGTTCTCAGACAGGCCGCCAGTTCAAGGGTCTTCTTCAAAGTACTGTTCTCAGACAGGCGGCCAGTTCAAGGGTCTTCTTCAATGTACTGTTCTCAGACAGGCCGCCAGTTCAAGGGTCTTCTTCAATGTACTGTTCTCAGACAGGAGGCCAGTTCAAGGGTCTTCTTCAATGTACTGTTCTCAGACAGGCGGCCAGTTCAAGGGTCTTCTTTAAAGTACTGTTCTCAGACAGGAGGCCAGTTCAAGGGTCTTCTTCAAAGTACTGTTCTCAGACAGGAGGCCAGTTCAAGGGTCTTCTTCAAAGTACTGTTCTCAGACAGGCGGCCAGTTCAAGAGTCTTCTTCAAAGTACTGTTCTCAGACAGGCGGCCAGTTCAAGAGTCTTCTTCAAAGTACTGTTCTCAGACAGGCGGCCAGTACAAGGGTCTTCTTCAAAGTACTGTTCTCAGACAGGAGGCCAGTTCAAGGGTCTTCTTCAAAGTACTGTTCTCAGACAGGCCGCCAGTTCAAGGGTCTTCTTCAAAGTACTGTTCTCAGACAGGAGGCCAGTTCAAGGGTCTTCTTCAAAGTACTGTTCTCAGACAGGCGGCCAGTTCAAGGGTCTTCTTCAAAGTACTGTTCTCAGACAGGCGGCCAGTTCAAGGGTCTTCTTCAAAGTACTGTTCTCAGACAGGCGGCCAGTTCAAGGGTCTTCTTCAAAGTACTGTTCTCAGACAGGCGGCCAGTTCAAGGGTCTTCTTCAAAGTACTGTTCTCAGACAGGAGGCCAGTTCAAGGGTCTTCTTCAAAGTACTGTTCTCAGACAGGCCGCCAGTTCAAGGGTCTTCTTCAAAGTACTGTTCTCAGACAGGCGGCCAGTTCAAGGGTCTTCTTCAAAGTACTGTTCTCAGACAGGCCACCAGTTCAAGGGTCTTCTTCAAAGTACTGTTCTCAGACAGGCGGCCAGTTCAAGGGTCTTCTTCAAAGTACTGTTCTCAGACAGGCCACCAGTTCAAGGGTCTTCTTCAAAGTACTGTTCTCAGACAGGCGGCCAGTTCAAGGGTCTTCTTCAAAGTACTGTTCTCAGACAGGCCACCAGTTCAAGGGTCTTCTTCAAAGTACTGTTCTCAGACAGGCCGCCAGTTCAAGGGTCTTCTTCAAAGTACTGTTCTCAGACAGGCGGCCAGTTCAAGGGTCTTCTTCAAAGTACTGTTCTCAGACAGGCCACCAGTTCAAGGGTCTTCTTCAAAGTACTGTTCTCAGACAGGCCGCCAGTTCAAGGGTCTTCTTCAAAGTACTGTTCTCAGACAGGCGGCCAGTTCAAGGGTCTTCTTCAAAGTACTGTTCTCAGACAGGCCACCAGTTCAAGGGTCTTCTTCAAAGTACTGTTCTCAGACAGGCGGCCAGTTCAAGGGTCTTCTTCAAAGTACTGTTCTCAGACAGGCGGCCAGTTCAAGAGTCTTCTTCAAAGTACTGTTCTCAGACAGGCGGCCAGTTCAAGGGTCTTCTTCAATGTACTGTTCTCAGACAGGCGGCCAGTTCAAGGGTCTTCTTCAAAGTACTGTTCTCAGACAGGCGGCCAGTTCAAGGGTCTTCTTCAAAGTACTGTTCTCAGACAGGCGGCCAGTTCAAGGGTCTTCTTCAAAGTACTGTTCTCAGACAGGAGGCCAGTTCAAGGGTCTTCTTCAAAGTACTGTTCTCAGACAGGCCACCAGTTCAAGAGTCTTCTTCAAAGTACTGTTCTCAGACAGGAGGCCAGTTCAAGGGTCTTCTTCAAAGTACTGTTCTCAGACAGGAGGCCAGTTCAAGGGTCTTCTTCAAAGTACTGTTCTCAGACAGGCGGCCAGTTCAAGGGTCTTCTTCAAAGTACTGTTCTCAGACAGGCGGCCAGTTCAAGGGTCTTCTTCAATGTACTGTTCTCAGACAGGCGGCCAGTTCAAGGGTCTTCTTCAAAGTACTGTTCTCAGACAGGCCGCCAGTTCAAGGGTCTTCTTCAAAGTACTGTTCTCAGACAGGCGGCCAGTTCAAGCGTCTTCTTCAAAGTACTGTTCTCAGACAGGAGGCCAGTTCAAGGGTCTTCTTCAAAGTACTGTTCTCAGACAGGCGGCCAGTTCAAGAGTCTTCTTCAAAGTACTGTTCTCAGACAGGCGGCCAGTTCAAGAGTCTTCTTCAAAGTACTGTTCTCAGACAGGCGGCCAGTACAAGGGTCTTCTTCAAAGTACTATTCTCAGACAGGCCGCCAGTTCAAGGGTCTTCTTCAAAGTACTGTTCTCAGACAGGCCGCCAGTTCAAGAGTCTTCTTCAAAGTACTGTTCTCAGACAGGCCGCCTCTTGAAGAATTGGGACAACCTAATGGAGACAGTATTGACTTTCCTGATGAAATCTGTAGTTTCAATTCCCGTTATTGGGAGTTATGCGTCTATAAAGGTCAAAGTGCATAGGTCATGAATTTATTTAAACACTTTAGTCACCTTGTCATCATATTTGTGGCTGTGTTTCTCATCAAATTTTCTTGAAACTTCACAGGTCCGTTTCTGTGGGAATCGCGTACAATCAAATATGAACGACATCCGTCACAAATCAAGGTCACTGCTACCAACAATAACATTTCTGCTCGTCCACACATCAAGAGCTGTCATGAATCTCCACACATTTCACATTTGTCCCAAGTCATGGTCACTGTGGTCTAAAATAACAATTATTATTACATTTTTACCAGTGAAATATCGAAAACATTTCACTCTATAAAAGTGATATTTTTCACTAGTGAAAAATATCACTTTTTCTGATTTGACCAATCAGAACGCTGCTTACAAACGACATTTGGGAAAATCAGAAGCTGCCACTGTAGGTTTTCATATAAAAATGTAATAAACAGAATATCTAACAGTATCTTCAGTAATACCAAACATATTTCACTCGTGTTGCTAATATATTGATATTTTTCACTTGTGCTGCGCACTCGTGAAAAATATCAAAATATTAGCCCCACTCGTGAAATATATTTGGTATTACTGAAAACACTGTTAGATATCCTCTATTGGGTCCCCTACTGGCGAAGCTGGAGGGGACTGTTAGTTTACCGGACGTCTGTCTGGTCTGTCTGTCTGGTTTGTCTATCTGTCTGTCTGTCTGTCATCTTTTTGGCGTTTCCGAGCATTATCTTTGCAACGAGTGTAGATATTGAACCGAAATTTGGTATACAGATATATCATGGGGATATCTAGGTCAAGTTTTGATTTGGTTACGATTGAATGATCTTTTACAGAGTTACAGCCCTTGGACTTCGAAAAATTCTGATAATTCAGTTTCCGTGCATTATCTCTGAACTGATATTTAGTATACAGAGATATCTACCCCAAGTCCCTGTGATTTGTTTAATGAATCATTGCATCTTTATAGCTTGTTGGGGCGGGTAAGGGACATGTATTGCTTCAGCAAATACTCAATATGCTTGTTGGATATTGTTTGACCTCTGTAGATACGACAAACAAGGGCCAGAGAGTTATTGTGAACCATGTTCTTATTGTTCTTGGTATAATAATGTTAATAAAATTGCTTTTATCTAGTTTGACACGACCAGCCACAAGCGGGCTTCATTCAGTATGGATGTAACGGCTGACCTTTCATAGCACTATGAAAGTTAAAAAAATGACTTTCAATCCTTATATAATATCTGGTTTGTAGTTTGCTGGGTACATATGTACTAGGGGCCGCAGTGGCCGAGTGGTAAAGGTGATCAGACATTCTACCACTAGCCCTCCACCTCTGGGTTGCAAGATCGAATCCCACGTGGGGCAGCTGCCAGGTACAGACGGTGGTTTTTCTCCGGATACTCCGGCTTTCCTCCACCTCCAAAACCTGGCACGTCCTTAAATGACCCTGGCTGTTAATAGGATCGAGGTAAAACAAAATAAACCAAACCAAACATATGTACTCTGAATAGAACATTTACTTTAAGGATACTTGCACCACTGCCAAAACACTATGTGTGTATCAGAAATACATTTTTTCACAAATGTAAATAAGCAGAAAGTATTGAGGGATACATTTGTTTGTTTGTTAAAGCCATTTAGATAAATCAGGTACAAACAATCGTAGGTATCCTTTATTTACCAACAGTAGCCATGTGCATTATCATTCAAATTTCTTGTGTTTTTTTTTTCACAGTTCAACAGCAACCACGAAAACAACAATTGTTTATAAACACAACAAACATTTGTTATACAGTATTGCTTCTAGGTTTTTAGCTCACCTGGACCGAAGGTCAGGTGAGCTTATGCCATAGCGCAGCGTCCGTCGGCCGTCTTCCGTCGTCCGTCGGCCGTCTTCCGTCGTCCGTCGTCTGTCAACATTTGCTTCAAATCGCTACTAGTCAAAAAGTCCTGATTGGATTTTAACCAAATTTGGTCAGAAACATCCTTTGGCGAAGAGGAACAGATTTTGCATAAATGGTGACTCTGACCCCCAAAGGGCCAGAGGGAAGGGGCCCAATAGGGAAAATAGAGGTAATTCTTTAAATCTCTTCTTGTCAAAAAGTCCTGATTGGATTTTGACCAAATTAAGTCAGAAACATCCTTTGGGGAAGGGGAACAGATTTTGCATAAATGGTGACTCTGACCCCAAAGGGGCCAGAGGGGCGGGGCCCAATACAGAAATAAAGGTAATTCCTTTAAATCTCTTCTTGTCAAAAAGTATATGAATATGTTTTGTCCAAATTAAGTCAGAAACACCATAGGGGGAAGGGGAACAGATTTTGCATAAATGGTGACTCTGACCCCAAAGGGGCCAGAGGGGCGGGGCCCAATAGAGAAATAAAGGTAATTCCTTTAAATCTCTTCTTGTCAAAAAGCTATGAATATATTTTGTCCAAATTTAGTCAGAAACACCAATGGGGGAAGGGGAACAGATTTTGCATAAATGGTGGCTCTGACCCCAAAGGGGCCAGATGGGCAGGGCCAAATAGGGAAATTAAGGTAATTCCTTTAAATCTCTTCTTGTCAAAAAGTTATGAATATATTTTGTCCAAATTAAGTCAGAAACACCGTTGGGGGAAGGGGAACAGATTTTGCATAAATGGTGACTCGGACCCCAATGGGGCCAGATGGGCGGGGCCCAATAGGGGAAATAGAGGTAATCCTTTAAATCTCTTCTTGTCACAAAGTTATGAATAGATTTTGTCCAAATTTGGTCAGAAACATTGTTGGGGGTAGAGGAACAGATTTTGCATAAATGGTGACTGGGACCCCAATGGGGCCAGATGGGCGGGGCCCAATAGGGGAAATAGAGGTAATCCTTTAAATCTCTTCTTGTCACAAAGTTATGAATAGATTTTGTCCAAATTTGGTCAGAATCATTGTTGGGGGAAGGGGAATAGATTTTGCTTAAATGGTGACACTGACACCCAAGGGGCCAGAGGGGCGGGCCCATTAGGGAAAATAGAAGTAATTCCTTTAAATCACTTCTTGTCAAAAAGTCCTGTTTGGATTTTGACCAAATTTGATCAGAAACATCGTTGGGGAAGGGGAACAGATTTTGCATAAATGGTCACACTGACTCCAAAGGGGCCAGAGGGGCTGGGCCAAAAAGGGAAAATAAAGGTAAATTCCTTTAAATCTCTTTTTGTCTTAAAGTTATGAATAGATTTTGTCCAAATATGGTTAGAATCATCGTTGGGGGAAGGGGAACAGATTTTGAATAAATGGTGACACCCAAAGGGCCAGAGGGGCGGGGCCCAATAGGGAAAATAGAGGTAATTCCTTTAAATCACTTCTTGTCAAAAAGTCCTGATATGATTTTGACCAAATTTGGTCAGAAACATCCTTTGGGGAAGGGGAACCGGTTTTTACATAAATGGTGACTCTGACCCCTTAAGGGGCCTTTTTGGCGACTTTAGAGTTACAAGTCAGAGATTAATTCCATCCAGGTGAGCGATGCAGGCCCATTGGGCCTCTTGTTTTATGCCCCCCCCACAACAAAGTTATAGTATACTGGAATCACCTTGTCTGTCTGTCTGTCTGTCTGTCTGTCGTCCGCAGTAACTTGTCCAGAGATCTTCTCCTTAACTTCCTGGCAGATTTTGATGAAACTTAACATGAATGATTAGGATGGCATGTAGTTGTGCATCAGCATTTTTATTTCAGATTTTGACCCCTTTTTAGGGAGGTATTAATTTTAGGTCACCTGAGACAAAGTCTCAAGTGACCTATTCTAATTGTCTTTTGTCCATCGTCCTGCATCATCCGTTGTGCTTAAACAATTTAAATATTCAACTTCTTCTCAAATCCCTTGAACCAATTTGAATTAAATTTGGCATGAACCTTCCCTAACCAAAGACATACTACAGTGATTTTTTTACATTTTCATTTAAAGTGCCCATGCCCTTTTTCATTGGGAATTTTGTTGCACGAAAAGTTCAAATTGGGAATTTTACGACGATGAACCTACCATAAAATGCTAAGTTACCAGAGTAAACAGTCAGACAGTTATGTATTTGTGTGCTAATATCATAAATAAACAAACGAATTCATGATAAAGATTCTTCTCAGGAACTGAATAATGTATGGCATTTATATTTCTGTGGTAGGATCCCTAGGTGGCTGGGATTCAAATTTATACAAATGATGGGGCTGACCCCCCCAGGGGTCTGACGGGCGGGCCAAAAGTGTCTAATTGGCAATATTGATATTAACGCCTTCTTCTCTGGAACTAAGTAATGTATGGCATTTATATTTCAGTGGTAGCATCCCTAGGTGGCTGGGATTCAAATTTATACAAATGATGGGGCTGACCCCCCAGGGGCCTGAGGGGCGGGGCCAAAAGTGTCTATTTGGTAATATTGATATTAACGACTTCTTCTCTGAAACTAAGCAATGTATGGCATTTATATTTCAATGGTAGGATCCCTAGGTGGCTGGGATTCAAATTTATACAAATGATGGGGCTGACCCCCCAGGGGCCTGACGGGCGGGCCAAAAGTGTCTAATTGGCAATATTGATATTAACGACTTCTTCTCTGGAACTAACCAATGTATGGCATTTATATTTCAGTGGTAGCATCCCTAGGTGGCTGGGATTCAAATTTATACAAATGATGGGGCTGACCCCCCAGGGGCCTGACGGGCGGGCCAAAAGTGTCTAATTGGCAATATTGATATTAACGACTTCTTCTCTGGAACTAAGCAATGTATGGCATTTATATTTCAGTGGTAGCATCCCTAGGTGGCTGGGATTCAAATTTTTACAAATGATGGGGCTGACCCCCCAGGGGCCTGAGGGGCGGGGCCAAAAGTGTCTATTTGGCAATATTGATATTAACGACTTCTTCTCTGGAACTAAGCAATGTATGGCATTTATATTTCAGTGGTAGCATCCCTAGGTGGCTGGGATTCAAATTTTTACAAATGATGGGGCTGATCCCCCAGGAGCCTGAGGGGCGGGGCCAAAAGTGTCTATTTGGCAATATTGATATTAACAACTTCTTCTCTGGAACTAAGCAATGTATGGCATTTATATTTCAGTGGTAGCATCCCTAGGTGGCTGGGATTCAAATTTTTACAAATGATGGGGCTGACCCCCCAGGGGCCTGAGGGGCGGGGCCAAAAGTGTCTATTTGGCAATATTGATATTAACGACTTCTTCTCTGGAACTAAGCAATGTAAGGCATTTATATTTCAGTGGTAGCATCCCTAGGTGGCTGGGATTCAAATTTATACAAATGATGGGGCTGACCCCCAGGGGCCTGAGGGGCGGGGCCAAAAGTGTCTATTTGGCAATATTGATATTAACGACTTCTTCTCTGGAACTAACCAATGTATGGCATTTATATTTCAGTGGTAGCATCCCTAGGTGGCTGGGATTCAAATTTATACAAATGATGGGGCTGATCCCCCAGGAGCCTGAGGGGCGGGGCCAAAAGTGTCTATTTAGCAATATTAATATTAACGACTTCTTCTCAGCTAGACCAACCCAACCTTGGTCATCATTGCTGAAACATAGGTAGTAGAGCCTGCTGCAATGAACGCATTTCATGGATTAATGCCCTATTTGCCAAAAAACCTAACATTTTTAGAATTACATCAAAAGCAATGTACATGTACCCATCAAAAATGCTTATGATATATTGACATAACAAGAAGGGCCACACATACACTTATGAGTCATTCTTGTTTCATATCACATGAAACCAGGTGAGCGATACAGGCCCTCTGGGCCTCTTGTTATTGAACAGTGTACTGTCTGTCACAGTAACTGCACTCATATTTCAAATGAACCTGTGTCCGTTTATCACTGGCTTCTAGGTGCACTTTCATTGACTGTGACTCGTCATGACTATATTCGGCAAGTTCACATTCCTCAGGCACTTTATGTAATTGTTGGACGTTTCAAATTTATTTTCAATGTTTTGCAAGTCGTCAAAGTAACGGGAGGAAGCACTGACGCCGATCGCGACAGACTCATCATGATCAGTCTCTAACAAAACATCAGTCTCACTCTCACTAGTAACTGTAACGTTAGGACTAGGTTCACATACTGTGCAGGACAGTTATTGCCGTTTAAAGAGCTGGTCAATTGGCAATAGGCCTTGTAAGTCACGTTTTTTTAATTTTCTTCGTGTAATACTTGGAGTTGTGAGACATTTTGTCTCAGTGACCTTGACTTGTTGCGGTGGTCTTGGTCTTAGAGAAGCTTGGTATCTATGTAGTAGTATTATTTGAAGCGTTTTGGTGACCGAGATGTATGAAAGCGTGTATTCGTGTGGAAGCGACAGATTATAAACAAACACGCTATGAATAAATCTGAAATATTTTATTGCTCACGATGACGATGATTTTTTTTAATCTTTCATTGAACTATTTTACAAGCCAATTGGGATAAAAAGGGTCAGATTGGGAAAAAATCCACGAGGGGAAAATACCGAAAGTCAGCACTTTAACAGGGTAAAAAAATCACGGCACTAAAATTGTGAATTATATGGTTCTTCGAAAATTTCATTTAAATGGCACAACCAACATCGAGACCCTTGTCTGGCATAACTAACATTGCAGACCCTTGTCTACACCAGCGGACATTAAAAAAACAACCCAAAATTTTTTAATTCTCTTTGGATGTCATTGGGAGCATTCATGTCACACTGATATATCCTGTTGATATTTCAACTGATATTCACATTTAAATTAATTTAAGGGAGCTATGTCCCTTGATGCAAAACAACTTGTTCAGAAAATCTTTCTTCACTTACAGGCCATCATCATTTCATTGAAGCTTCACATTGATGATCAGTATGTTATGTAGTTTTGTATCACATTTTAATTTCAGATTTCGACATCTTTTAAGGGAGTTATGGCCCTTTATGGAAAAAAAAACTTGTCCTGATAGATTTTGATGAAACTTCACATGAATGATCAGTATGTTATGTAGTTGTGCCTCAGCATTTCAGATTTCATCTTCTTTTAAGGGAGTTATGTCCACTTATGTGAAATAACTTTTTGGAGAGCTTCATCAACCTTAATGTGAAATTCCAAATGAAGAATTTTTCACACAAAAAAATTCCCATTTCTGTTAGTTGACTGTGAAGGTCAGTTAAGGATTATAATCTATCAGCATCTTCGGGCGTTATTAGTTATCCTACGGATGACAGTTCTAGTCTTTTGGAATGAAAACAATGGTGAAATAAACAAAATATAATCAACTACAATATTAGTCTTTAATGGCCCTTTCCCGGGGGAACTATTCTCTTGTAGTGTTGCCCGAGGAGGTTTAAGTGTCTGAGGAGGTTTTAGTGTCCCAAGAGGTTTTAGTGCCCGAAGAGGTTTAAGTGTCCTAAGAAGTTTTAGTGCCCAAAGAGGTTTTAGTGTCCCAAGAGGTTTTAGTGTCCGAAGAGGTTTTAGTGTCCCAAGAGGTTTTAGTGCCCGAAGAGGTTTTAGTGTCCGAAGAGGTTTTAGTGCCCGAGAAGTTTTTAGTGTCCGAAGAGGTTTTAGTGCCCGAGAAGGTTTTAGTGTCCCAAGAGGTTTTAGTGCCTGAGGAGGTTTTAGTGTCCCAAGAGGTTTTAGTGCCCGAAGAGGTTTTAGTGTCCGAAGAGGTTTTAGTGTCCCAAGAAGTTTTAGTGCCCGAGAAGGTTTTAGTGTCCGAAGAGGTTTTAGTGCCCGAGAAGGTTTTAGTGTCCGAAGAGGTTTTAGTGTCCCAAGAGATTTTAGTGCCGGAGAAGGTTTTATTGTCCGAAGAGGTTTTAGTGTCCCAAGAGGTTTTATTGCCCGAAGAGGTTTTAGTGTCCCAAGAGGTTTTAGTGTCCCAAGAGGTTTAAGTCCCCGAGAAGGTTTTAGTGTCCGAAGAGGTTTTAGTGCCCGAGAAGGTTTTAGTGTCCGAAGAGGTTTAATGTCCCAAGAGGTTTTAGTGTCCCAAGAGGTTTTAGCGCCCGAGAAGGTTTTAGTGTCCGAAGAGGTTTTAGTGCCCGAGAAGGTTTTAGTGTCCCAAGAGGTTTTAGTGCCCGAGAAGGTTTTAGTGTCCGAAGAGGTTTTAGTGCCCGAGAAAGTTTTAGTGCCCGAGGAAGTTTTCGTGCCCGAGGAGGTTTTAGTTTCCAAAGAGGTTTTAGTGCCCGAGGAGGTTTTAGTGTCCCAAGAGGTTTTAGTGCCCGAAGAGGTTTTAGTGCCCGAGAAGGTTTTAGTGTCCGAAGAGGTTTTAGTGCCCGAGGAGGTTTTAGTGTCCCAAGAGGTTTTAGTGTCCGAAGAGGTTTTAGTGCCCGAGAAGGTTTTAGTGTCCGAAGAGGTTTTAGTGCCCGAGGAGGTTTTAGTGTCCCAAGAGGTTTTAGTGCCCGAGAAGGTTTTATTGTCCGAAGAGGTTTTAGTGTCCCAAGAGGTTTTATTGCCCGAAGAGGTTTTAGTGTCCCAAGAGGTTTTAGTGTCCCAAGAGGTTTAAGTGCCCGAGAAGGTTTTAGTGTCCGAAGAGGTTTTAGTGCCCGAGAAGGTTTTAGTGTCCGAAGAGGTTTTAGTGTCCCAAGAGGTTTTAGTGTCCCAAGAGGTTTTAGCGCCCGAGAAGGTTTTAGTGTCCGAAGAGGTTTTAGTGCCCGAGAAGGTTTTAGTGTCCCAAGAGGTTTTAGTGCCCGAGAAGGTTTTAGTGTCCGAAGAGGTTTTAGTGCCCGAGGAAGTTTTCGTGCCCGAGGAGGTTTTAGTTTCCAAAGAGGTTTTAGTGCCCGAGGAGGTTTTAGTGTCCCAAGAGGTTTTAGTGCCCGAAGAGGTTTTAGTGCCCGAGAAGGTTTTAGTGTCCGAAGAGGTTTTAGTGCCCGAGGAGGTTTTAGTGTCCCAAGAGGTTTTAGTGTCCGAAGAGGTTTTAGTGCGCGAGAAGGTTTTAGTGTCCGAAGAGGTTTTAGTGCCCGAGGAGGTTTTAGTGTCCCAAGAGGTTTTAGTGCCCGAGAAGGTTTTATTGTCCGAAGAGGTTTTAGTGTCCCAAGAGGTTTTATTGCCCGAAGAGGTTTTAGTGTCCCAAGAGGTTTTAGTGTCCCAAGAGGTTTAAGTGCCCGAGAAGGTTTTAGTGTCCGAAGAGGTTTTAGTGCCCGAGAAGGTTTTAGTGTCCGAAGAGGTTTTAGTGTCCCAAGAGGTTTTAGTGTCCCAAGAGGTTTTAGCGCCCGAGAAGGTTTTAGTGTCCGAAGAGGTTTTAGTGCCCGAGAAGGTTTTAGTGTCCCAAGAGGTTTTAGTGCCCGAGAAGGTTTTAGTGTCCGAAGAGGTTTTAGTGCCCGAGAAAGTTTTAGTGCCCGAGGAAGTTTTCGTGCCCGAGGAGGTTTTAGTTTCCAAGGAGGTTTTAGTGCCCGAGGAGGTTTTAGTGTCCCAAGAGGTTTTAGTGCCCGAAGAGGTTTTAGTGCCCGAGAAGGTTTTAGTGTCCGAAGAGGTTTTAGTGCCCGAGGAGGTTTTAGTGTCCCAAGAGGTTTTAGTGTCCCAAGAGGTTTTAGTGCCCGAGAAGGTTTTAGTGTCCGAAGAGGTTTTAGTGCCCGAGGAGGTTTTAGTGTCCCAAGAGGTTTTAGTGCCCGAGAAGGTTTTAGTGTCCGAAGAGGTTTTCATGCCCACAAATTTTAAAAATGAAATCAGACTTGTGGGAATTTTGAAAATGTTTGGCAGATTTTAAATATATTTTCACTTGTGCTACGCACTCGTGAAAATATAAAAAAATCTACCATGCTCGTGAAATATATTTAATATTTAACAGGAAACCATTGAAGAGTCTCTATTTAATTAATTATCAAAAGACAAGAAAGAAATGTTTTTGATTGCATTTCAATAAAAGATTATTTTAAAAATTTCACTTGATGTCACTGAAAGATCAAATTCACTGTAACAGCTAATTCTTGGTAAAAGAGTCTTCATGATTACAAATTCACTGTAACAGCTAATGCTTGGTAAAAGAGTCTTCATGATTACAAATTCGCTGTAACAGCTAATTCTTTGTAAAAGAGTCTTCATGATTACAAATTCGCTGTAACAGCTAATTCTTGGTAAAAGAGTCTTCATGATCACAAATTCACTATAACAGCTAATTCTTGGTAATAGAGTCTTCATGATCACAAATTCACTATAACAGCTAATGCTTGGTAAAAGAGTCTTCATGATCACAAATTCGCTGTAACAGCTAATTCTTGGTAATAGAGTCTTCATGATTACAAATTCACTGTAACAGCTAATTCTTGGTAAAAGAGTCTTCATGATCACAAATTCACTGTAACAGCTAATTCTTGGTAAAAGATACAGGGTTGTAAATTAGGTGTCGGTTATGGTGGTAATGTACACACGGTGTTAAGCGCTCGGACATTCTGTGTAATGAAGGGGAATGACAAGGCAGTAGAATTAGTCCTTGTACAATACAAACATGTGGGAAGGTGTTGTTTCCAGGCTGTCTAAGCTCCGACACACTGTACTTTCCCGTCACGACAATAGGCCAGGCTGTCTAAGCTCCGACACACTGTACTTTTCCGTCACGACAATAGGCCAGGCTATCCAAGCATGCACTTTTCCCAGATAAGATCAGAATGGTGTCGGGCAGAATACTGATCCTATCCGCTAATCATATCTTTACATAAAAGGGTTATGGATTGTGTGACATGACTACAGTTGCAATTATCAGCGAAATGAATTGGTAACTCTTTTATCTTTGGAGTGCCCGAGAAACTGAGCTTCGTCTGAAAAGATTATGAATATGTGTAGAAATATATGATTGATATCGTTTTTTTTTTGTCGTGCATGAAATGTGACATGATAACCAGCATTGATCACAGGACACGATCATGAAGGTGGGAATTGTTCCTACTACAAAACATTTGTTTTAGGCTCATCTTCTTGGAATAACTGCCTGATATTTACCAAATGTCAAGGTTATTTGAACAAAGACCTTACCGTATTTGCCGTAATTTGTGCACCTCCCCCTGCTGCAGAGGTATTGGTACTAATTGTGGCCCCACTAAATGATTCTAAATATACAGTAGACCTCCCTTGGTACTAATTGTGACCCTATTAAATGATTCTTGATACAGAAGACCTCCCTTGGTACTAATTGTGACCCTACTAAATGATTCTATATACAGTAGACCTCCCTGGTACTAATTGTGGCCCTACTAAATGATTCTATATACAGTAGACCTCCCTGGTACTAATTGTGGCCCTACTAAATGATTCTATATACAGTAGACCTCCCTGGTACTAATTGTGACCCTACTAAATGATTCTATATACGGTAGACCTCCCTGGTACTAATTGTGGCCCTACTTAATGATTCTATATACAGTAGACCTCCCTGGTACTAATTGTGACCCTACTAAATGATTCTATATACAGTAGACCTCCCTGGTACTAATTGTGACCCTACTAAATGATTCTATATACAGTAGACCTCCCTGGTACTAATTGTGTCCCTACTAAATGATTCTATATACAGTAGACCTCCCTGGTACTAATTGTGTCCCTACTAAATGATTCTATATACAGTAGACCTCCCTGGTACTAATTGTGACCCTACTAAATGATTCTATATACAGTAGACCTCCCTGGTACTAATTGTGACCCTACCAAATGATTCTATATACGGTAGACCTCCCTGGTACTAATTGTGGCCCTACTAAATGATTCTATATACGGTAGACCTCACTGGTACTAATTGTGACCCCACTAAATGATTCTATATACAGTAGACCTCCCTGGTACTAATTGTGGCCCCACTAAATGATTCTATATACGGTAGACCTCCCTGGTACTAATTGTGACCCTACTAAATGATTCTTTATACGGTAGACCTCCCTGGTACTAATTGTGACCCTACTAAATGATTCTATATACGGTAGACCTCCCTGGTACTAATTGTGACCCTACTAAATGATTCTATATACGATAGACCTCCATTGGTACTAATTGTGACCCTACTAAATGATTCTATATACGGTAGACCTCTCTGGTACTAATTGTGACCCTACTAAATGATTCTATATACGGTAGACCTCCTTAATAGTACAAATTGTGACCCTACTAAATGATTCTATATACAGTAGACCTCCCTGGTACTAATTGTGACTCTACTAAATGATTCTATATACGGTAGACCTCCCTAATGGTACTAATTGTGGCCCTACTAAATGATTCTATATACAGTAGACCTCCCTGGTACTAATTGTGGCCCTACTAAATGATTCTATATACAGTAGACCTCCCTTGGTACTAATTGTGACCCTACTAAATGATTCTATATACGGTAGACCTCCCTTGGTACTAATTGCGACCCTACTAAATGATTTTATATACAGTAGACCTCCCTGGTGCTAATTGTGACCCTACTAAATGATTCTATATATGGTAGACCTCCCTGGTACTAATTGTGGCCCTACTAAATGATTCTATATACGGTAGACCTCACTGGTAATAATTGTGATCATACTAAATGAGTATAAAACAAACTAAAGCCTGAAGTCAAAAACCTAAAGTATATATAGCATCTTTCTGGAAAAATGTCTCGAAAAGATTTCGGCAGGGAATTTTGAATTTATGTGCGAGACTGGTTTGATAAATTCTCCTGAATGTTGGTGAATAAGGTTGTTGTGCATCTAGTTTAAATCAATACAGCAAACCCACCAGCAGTGTATGACCTTCACTCAAACCCACCAGCAGTGTATGACCTTCACTCAAACTTGAATGGATTATACCGAGGAGGGGTAAATTAAAGTAACGCTACAAATTATACCTTTGATGAAAGTATCATTCATTTCTGTAAGCTAGTATTTAGACCGGTCCAGCTATCGTCTGGTGGGGTCTGAACGATCTGTTACTAAGGGACTTACCGTCCAATTAATTACGTAATTATACCACACCTTATACGTTGATTATTACCCTAATCTTCAATTGATAATCGCCCCTCAATTGTTTTTCCATTGATTTTTTGTAATATTAATCAATAAGGTTAGTCTTTTGATAGTGGCTGTGGATTTTTATTGTGTCAGCAAAAGATTTAAATTGTGTCAGTAGATTTAAATTGTGTCAGTCAATTTTGTTGTGTATGTCGATTTTTATTGATTTGGCAGATATTGCAAGCCATATCAATAAAATGAAACTTGCTGTGAAGTTAATACCATGTAAATTTGATGATGATATAATATTATGTTTTTTTGCATTTTGTATTTTGTAGGTAAGTGGAATTTTTCAATGTAGAGATAGGACGGTCACCAGGTGGCACTGACGGATGACCAACGCCTGTCTGTAGACCAGACAACATGGTATAGCTTCCTGTCTGTCTGTTTTCTGTGTCAACATTTTTAGGTCACCTGAGGCAAAGTCTCAAGTGACCTTTTCTAATCGTCTTTTGTCCGTCACCGTCTGTCGTGTGTCATCCGTCGTGTGTCTGTAAACAATTTACATTTTCAACCTCTTCTCAAAAACCGTTGAACCAATTTGAATGAGATTTGAAAGGAACCTTCCCTGGCTAAAGATGCACCACACTTGTGAATTATATGGTCCTAACCCCCTAGGGGCCAGAGGGAGGGGCCAAAAGGGGTCAAAATAATAAAAATTCCAAAAATCTTCTTCTCCAGACCTAGATATGCTGGAATCAAGGTTTTAGGGATTAAGGTTAGATGTTGATTTCCTAGTGATTAAAGGTTAGATGTTGATTTCCTAGGGATTAAATGGTAGATCTTGATTTCCTAGGGATTAAAGGTTAGATGTTGATTTCCTAGTGATTAAAGGTTAGATGTTGATTTCCAAGGGATTAAAGGTTATATGTTGATTTCCTAGTAATTAAAGGTTATATGTTGATTTCCTAGTAATTAAAGGTTATATGTTGATTTCCTAGGGATTAAAGTTTAGATGTTAATTTCCTAGGGTTTATAGGTTAGATGTTGATTTCCTAGGGATTAAAGGTGATATGTTGATTTCCTAGGGATTAAAGGTTATATGTTGATTTCCTAGTAATTAAAGGTTAGACGTTGATTTCCTAGTAATTAAAGGTTATATGTTGATTTCCTAAGGATTAAAGTTTAGATGTTAATTTCCTAGGGATTAAAGGTTAGATGTTGATTTCCTAGGGATTAAAGGTTAGATGTTGATTTCCTAGGGATTAAAGGTTATATGTTGATTTCCTAGGGATTAAAGGTTAGATGTTGATTTCCTAGGGATTAAAGGTTAGATGTTGATTTCCTAGAGATTAAAGGTTAGATGTTGATTTCCTAGTGATTAAAGGTTAGATGTTGATTTCCTAGGGATTAAATGGTAGATCTTGATTTCCTAGGGATTAAATGGTAGATCTTGATTTCCTAGGGATTAAAGGTTAGATGTTGATTTCCTAGTGATTAAAGGTTAGATGTTGATTTCCAAGGGATTAAAGGTTATATGTTGATTTCCTAGTAATTAAAGGTTATATGTTGATTTCCTAGTAATTAAAGGTTATATGTTGATTTCCTAGGGATTAAAGTTTAGATGTTAATTTCCTAGGGTTTATAGGTTAGATGTTGATTTCCTAGGGATTAAAGGTGATATGTTGATTTCCTAGGGATTAAAGGTTATATGTTGATTTCCTAGTAATTAAAGGTTAGACGTTGATTTCCTAGTAATTAAAGGTTATATGTTGATTTCCTAAGGATTAAAGTTTAGATGTTAATTTCCTAGGGATTAAAGGTTAGATGTTGATTTCCTAGGGATTAAAGGTTAGATGTTGATTTCCTAGGGATTAAAGGTTATATGTTGATTTCCTAGGGATTAAAGGTTAGATGTTGATTTCCTAGGGATTAAAGGTTAGATGTTGATTTCCTAGAGATTAAAGGTTAGATGTTGATTTCCTAGTGATTAAAGGTTAGATGTTGATTTCCTAGTGATTGAAGGTTAGATGATGATTTCCTAGGGATTAAAGGTTAGATGTTGATTTCCTAGAGATTAAAGGTTAGATGTTGATTTCCTAGAGATTAAAGGTTAGATGTTGATTTCCTAGAGATTAAAGGTTAGATGTTGATTTCCTAGTGATTGAAGGTTAGATGATGATTTCCTAGGGATTAAAGGTTAGATGTTGATTTCCTAGGGATTAAAGGTTAGATGTTGATTTCCTAGGGATTAAAGGTTATATGTTGATTTCCTAGGGATTAAAGGTTAGATGTTGATTTCCTAGAGATTAAAGGTTAGATGTTGATTTCCTAGGGATTAAAGGTTAGATGTTGATTTCCTAGGGATTAAAGGTTAGATGTTGATTTCCTAGTGATTGAAGGTTAGATGATGATTTCCTAGGGATTAAAGGTTAGATGTTGATTTCCTAGTAATTAAAGGTTATACGTTGATTTCCTAGAGATTAAAGGTTAGATGTTGATTTCCTAGAGATTAAAGGTTAGATGTTGATTTCCTAGAGATTAAAGGTTAGATGTTGATTTCCTAGGGATTAAAGGTTAGATGATGATTTCCTAGGGATTAAAGGTTAGATGTTGATTTCCTAGGGATTAAAGGTTAGATGTTGATTTCCTAGGGATTAAAGGTTAGATGTTGATTTCCTAGGGATTAAAGGTTAGATGTTGATTTCCTAGTGATTGAAGGTTAGATGATGATTTCCTAGTGATTAAAGGTTAGATGTTGATTTCCTAGTAATTAAAGGTTAGACGTTGATTTCCTAGAGATTAAAGGTTATATGTTGATTTCCTAAGGATTAAAGTTTAGATGTTAATTTCCTAGGGATTAAAGGTTAGATGTTGATTTCCTAGGGATTAAAGGTTAGACATTGATTTCCTAGGGATTAAAGGTTAGATGTTGATTTCCTAGGGATTAAAGGTTAGACGTTGATTTCCTAGAGATTAAAGGTTAGATGTTGATTTCTTAGAGATTAAAGGTTAGATGTTGATTTCCTAGGGATTAAAGGTTAGATGTTGATTTCCTAGGGATTAAAGGTTAGATGTTGATTTCCTAGGGATTAAGGTTAGATGTTGATTTCCTAGGGATTAAAGGTTAGATGTTGATTTCCTAGGGATTAAAGGTTAGATGTTGATTTCCTAGTGACGTTGACGCTTCGGTATTCTCTTATTTTATTTCGTAGAGATTAAAGGTTAGACATTGATTTCCTAGTGATTAAAGGTTAGATGTTAATTTCCTAGGGATTAAAGGTTATACGTTGATTTCCTCGAGATTAAAAGGTTAGACGTTAATTTCCTCGGGATTAAAGGTTAGACGTTGATTTCCTCTGGATTAAAGGTTAGACGTTGATTTTCTAGGGATTAAAGGTTAGATGTTGATTTCCAATTTAGTTGTTTCAGTAAAATTGTGTGTGTCACATAACGTTTCTATAACCTTCACTTTAATAAGGACATTGAAACATTTTTCTTCTAGACTAATGGAAATGCCTTTATTGAAACTTATACTGTAATAGTGGAATTGTTCTAAGTGTGGAAATTTTCTCTTATTTCACTTGCATAATATCTGCGAATATATTTACACATGAATATATTTAACACCACGCAAACTCTACAGTGTATAATAGTATTATAAATACACAGTACATAACAGCATGACTGACAGCACAAACATTTTTCACACCACTAACAGTTTGGAGGCTGATGAAACGAAGCATTCCATGTGCGTAAAATATTTGGTTTAAATCTTTGCTTAACTCATTTGCTTCCCCTGAAATTCCATAATGAACTTATCCAACCTTTTAATTGGAAGAGTTCAAACATGTCTTCAGGGGTGAATGAATTAAATAGATAAACAACTGAACATTAGCTTTGGTGCAGAGGTATTCATTTGCATATATTGTGTCATATATTTACCTCCTTGGATGGAGAGCTACCAAGTTTGGGTTCAAATGAATGACCTTGACCTACATTCCAAATAAGTTTGAAACATTTAAACCAATTCTGCTGAATAACAAAAAGGACTCTCTGAGGGTGCTGGCATTTGGCTTGTGTCATGCTGTGTTGAAGAGCTAAAATCTAAGTTTGTTCAAATGAATTATGTTTATTCAAGGTCAAAAGTCAAATATACCAAGAACTTCAAACAAATTATTATGAATAATTTACATAATGATGTTCTTTTGCATGGCATGATTAAAGTCGTGAAAACTGATAGTTCAAGTGTGAGATTAATAACAGTTGATCAATGCAGGCCTATTGGGTCTTTTGTTGTAATCAAATTTTCTACTCAAATTTCATATAATCCCCAATACTATGGTACTAACATTCAAATACATTTATATAATTAACTGAAAAAAGAGCAATTGATAACCAAATGATTCCAAAACTATTTATTCTCCAATTAAAAGTAGGAACGGTTCTTCACCAAATGGTTACGACGTATATAATTATACTGTGGTGCATCCTTGAGCAGAGCTGGTGTCGTAATCCCGCTACTAACGTCACACTGGTTTCATCATGGTTTATCGTTCACTTTCAGGGATGTGTAATTGTGTGCCAACTGTAAATTCGGAGACTGATAAGAGAAACTGAAATATGCATGATCAAGGAAATTAAAAGTAGATTTACTGATACATAAAATACCTGTTTTACTATTATTATATCAATATATTTCCAAGATGTAAATGGATGTACGCTTTTGAAAATTAATTAGAAATAGATAATGATCGGGCAAATACTGTCATACTCTGAAGAACTACTTGTAATTTTCTTTCACATGCTATAATCTGTATTCATTAGCACATTTCTTGTTTATATTAATTCTGGGAAAGTTATTATTATTATTTTGTTGGGCTATATTTGGAAGAATATGGGGGCTAATGCAGTCATCCTGGCGTCAGCATCGCTAGAGTTCCTGAGGTCAAATTATTATTTTTTTCCCCAGGTGTGAATTTGATCACACATTCCATGCACATCTTTTATAACATCGTAGCAATAATGTGAATAGTTGAAAGCAATGTGCTAAACCATATTTTCATATTTTTTTGTCAATAAAAGTTTAATTAAACCCCTGCAATTAAGTTTTGGGGAGGGGGGTATATTGGAGTTGCCCTGTCTGACCATTCTGTCCACCTGACCATCTGTCTGTCTGTCTGTCCGGATTATTGTGTCAAGCCAAACTTTGCATACTACATCCTTTTGATATGAAGATGTGCCCTTTGGCTTTTTTTATGTGAAATTTTGAAACATTTGTTAGGTGGGGGTATATTGGCATGGCTTTGTCTGTCTGTCAGTTTGTTTGTTCGTCGTCAATATTTGGTTTGTCCGACACTTTTTCGAACTATTTGAGCGATGTTGATGAAAATTCAAACAAATGTTATATGCATGAAAATCTGAAATCGAGTCAATTTTGAGATTCTAGGGGCCTGAGGGAGGGGCTCAAAGAGGTCAAAATAGTTTAAATTTCAGAAATCGTCTTCTCCAGACCCTGATATGCTGGATTCAAGTACCCCTATAAATGGAAAGGTGCTTTATCAAAATTGTGAATTTCAGCCCTCCCAAGACTTTACTTTCCCTCCCTGTGGAAGGGGTGAAGTTTACTTTAGTTTATATAGGAAAATGAGACTTTTGGATATATTTTGTTCATTTTCAGTTTGAGATAATTGAAACTTGGTTGGGATAATAACCAGGAGATTGCTATTTGATGGGCCAAAATGGGTCAATTTTGCTGTATTTATATTAACGACTTCTCTGGATCTAAGCAATGTAAAGCATTCATATTTTAGTGGTAGCATCCCAAGGTGACTGGGATTCAAATTTATACAAATGATGGGGCTGACCCCCGGGGGGCCTGAGGGGTAACTGTTTGTTGATGAAAATTAACTGTATTAACTCTTTGTAGATGAAAAACAGAAAAAAATGTTGGTACACCAACTTCATTATTCAGCACCAAGATCTGACGTCATATTGGCCATGATCTGCAGATGAGTTTGTCAGAAAAAAATAATGTAAAATTTAAAGAAATGAATTTCTTTATGCATTTATTCACAGCAGAATTTTGTTTGTCAAATTAAAAAAAGGAAGAAAGAAATACAGAAGGATATAGAGGAATTGTGATAATTCATGGACAGCGCACACGCATATATACACACACACACACACATATGGAGATATTAGCCAGGTGGTATAGGACAAGTAGTTAGCGCCCGATAAGGCAGCTCCTGCGAACTCCTCAGAATTGTATATGATAGAACTGTATGTGTTAATTGTATTGATTGTATAAGAATTGTATATCTATGTACTGTAAAGCGCTTTAGAGTGGCTTACGAGGGGTGTTCCAAAAATAATGATGAAAAAAGCTCATATAGCGAAAGTGCTTGTTCATTTTAATTTGCTCTGCCCTTCAAAATACTCTCCGCCAGCCAGAACACATGTTTTTAGCCGGTCAATCCATTTTTGGAAGCATTTTTCATACTCTTCAATGGGTACACCCATCAGACACTGATAAACAGCAGATCCAAGGGCATTTCTCTAATTGTATCTCCTTCCAGATAAATGATATTTAAGTTTTAGAAAGAGAAAATGGTCGCAGGGGGCCAAGTCTGGCAAATACGGAGGGTGCGGAAGGACGGTAACCTTCTCTGACTCCAAAAGTCAGTCACAATACGTGCCTTGAGAGCGGGTGCATTATCATGCAAAAGTCGGACATACTTAAGTCCTGTTTTGGGGCGGCGACTTTTGTAGTAGTTTTTCAACTTTCTCAGAACAACCTTTTTATTGAACTTGCCTGTGACCGTTCTGCCTTTTGGCACCAGGATTTGAATAGCTGGACCCTTATTAGTGAAAAAAATAGCATACAAAACCTTCTTTACCGTTCGTATTCGTTTGGCAATACTTGGATGTCTGGCATTTTTAGTGGCCCATATTCGGTTGGCAACCTTCCGCTTTGGTTCAAAATAATACACCCAGGTCTCATCACCAGTGACTATTTTATCAGAAGCCTTTTTACTATATTTTGGGTACATTTTGAGAAATTTTTTGCCATTGTTACACGCGTCTTCTTTTGCTCATCCGTTAACAAATGGAGTATCCATCTTGCATTTATCTTTCTAACTTTTAGGTGTTTCTTCAAATTGAATGAACTCTTGCTAACGACAAGTTTGTCATTCGAGCCATTTGTCTTACGGTGAATCGAGCATCAGTTTTCGGATTTTTTCTATGTTACCTTTGGTCGTAGTTGTTGCAGGACGACCTGGGTGAGCAGCATCTTTCAGTTGCTGCTGCCCAGCACTAAATTTACCTACCCACCTACAAACAGTCCTGTGAGACATTTGGCCCTCCCCATAAATATCACACACCTCGCGGTGAACATCTACAGCATTTATGCCGAGTAATGACCTACCTTTTATATAGGCCCTAATTTCAACAACATTTTCAGCTCGTTTTCCTGTCGTTTTGTGTCTGTTCTAACGAATAGGCTATGAAACGATGTACACTGTACCGAGGCCAGTGAACGTGTGGACGAGATATTTACCTGTGTCACAAGCCAGTGATCACTCAATCGACACGAGGTGGTTTTGTGCATAAATTGCACGATTTCCGCGAAATAAAGCACAGATGACATTATTTATGGAACACCGCTCATATTTTAGCTAGATAGGGCGCTATATCAAATATTGTATATTATTATTATTTATTATTATAAGTATATCACACGGCAAATGACTATCACAGCTTTCTCTTGTTAAAAGATTGGATGATTGTATTCTTGTAGCCAATATATTTCTGTTGTTTTTCCTATGAATTGATAATTCAATTCAGACTTTACTACAGTATAATCTCATAAACAATGACCATAATGAAATGTTAAAAATGGGGATTTGTAGTCAGCTGAACTTAAGTGAAGGTGCTTTTTACATATTGAATTAATGAAATATGACTTGTAATGGTTTGTGGAACTTGGGAATGAGGTCATTAGGAGTATACATCATTTTAATGACTATCTTTCTCTAATACCATCACACACTGTCATTATCACAAATGCTCTTGAAAATGAAAAGTCATTATCATGAATGCTCTTGAGAACGAAAACTAAGTCCTGATTGATAAATTCTGATTCCGGGTTTGGATTTAGGATGGGATTAATAGAAGGTAATTAATCTTTTTGTCATTTGTGGATGCATACTGCTTCATTAGTCACAATCTCGGGACATTATACATTAAATGTGTACTAAGGAACGCTATGCTGTTATTGTGACTTGTTCATATCGTAAATGAAAATCCGTTGTTTCTCCTTGTTCAATGTTGTGACATACAGACAACCACCAGCTACTTGTATTAATTGTTGTGACCTACAGACAACCACCAGCTACCTGTATTAATTGTTGTGACCTACAGACAACCACCAGCTACCTGTATTAATTGTTCTGTCCTAAAGACAACCACCAGCTACCTGTCGTAATTGTTGCGACCTACAGACAACCACTAGCTACCTGTATTAATTGTTGCTATCTACAGACAAGCAAAAAAAATCACTGCAATATTTGCCTTTTAGCTCATCAGGAATGTTTTAAGTCTTACATGTAAATACGATCTATTTTGTAACTGGATTAAAAAACAAACCTGTAACGTTAAATATAAATTCATTAGTTTTCCTTCCTCTGGATCCTGTTTGCTAAGTCTGTTGCCAACGCTATATAGCTTCAGTGCTTTTAGGGTTATAAAACTGTTATTGAACACAGATTTAAAAGATAATCTATTTCATTGTCGATGGAGTTAATCATTGGTCATTATCAGCCCTAGGGTATGATGAATGCAGCCGTAGACAATGACACCGATATTTCCGTCATATAGATATAGATATATTATATATTTACGATGGCATGAAGTAGAGAGATCACCATACGTATTTGGAGACAGGGTTTGGCCTATGTAACAATGAGATTGTTGAGGTTTCGTGGAAGCTTGTGCTGCGGCCCTGGAGTTTAGCCAAAGGTTAATAACAGCATATTTATACCGCCGCTATAAGAGTGTTCCCTTAATACCTTTGTTTGGTCTTTCTTGCATTTAAGCCACTCGGTGCAGGTGTAGGGGGCGACATAAAATGCAGTACTGAAGGTGTCGAAAAATTAAAATACTGTATTCGCTGTAATTAGCAGCAAGGGTGCCCTAAAAATTGGTTTCAAAGGGGGCGCTAATATTAGGATAACAAAGCTTTGATGAAGACGAAAAGTAATGTTTATATTTATATAGTAAACAAGTAAGATATATTGTGACCGGAATGGTTAGTAATCATGATGTGTGACTTTACTGGTATCAATTTCAGACAATTTGTCAACATATTACCGTTATTTGTGGTTTTTTAGCTCACCTGGCCCGAAGGGCCAAGTGAGCTTATGTGATGGTGCAGCGTCCGTCGTCCGTCCGTCCGTCCTGCTTCCGTCAACTTTTTCCTTTAAACGACTTCTTCTAAAATACTGAAAGGCCCAGTGACATGAAATTTGGCTGGTAGATTTCTTGGAAGGAGCTGAACAAAGTTTGCGAAAAAAAATCACTTTGACCTAATTTCAAGGTCACAAGGGTCAAAAATGTCGAAACCTTCAAACAACTTCTTCTAAAATACCGTCAGGCATAGAGACTTCATATTTGACCAGTAGCTTCCTTAGATGAAGCCAAATAAAGTTTGCGAAAAGAAATGACCTTGACCAATATTCAAGGTCACCGTGAGGTTAAATCTATTTTAACCTTTAAACGACTTCTTCTGAAATACCAAAAGCCCTAGAAACATGATATTTGGCTGAAATGTCCCTTGGATGAAGCCCGACAAAGTTTGCGAAAAGAAATGACCTTGACTTATATTCAAGGTCACAGGGGTCAAATCTGTTAAAACCTTTAAACGACTTCTTCTGAAATACCAAAAGCCCTAGAAGCATGATATTTGGCTGAAAGGTTCCTTGGATGAAGCCGGACAAAGTTTGCGAAAAGAAATGACCGTGACCTATATTCAAGGTCACAGGGGTCAAATCTGTTAAAACCTTTAAACGATTTCTTCTGAAATACCAAAAGCCCTAGAAGTATGATATTTGGCTGAAAGGTTCCTTGGATGAAGCCGGACAAAGTTTGCGAAAAGAAATGACCTTGACTTATATTCAAGGTCACAGGGGTCAAATATGTTAAAACCTTTAAACGACTTCTTCTGAAATATCAAAAGCCCTAGAAGCATGATATTTGGCTGAAAGGTTCCTTGGATGAAGCCCGACAAAGTTTGCGAAAAGAAATGACCTTGACCTATATTCAAGGTCACAGGGGTCAAATCTGTTAAAACCTTTAAACAACTTCTTCTGAAATACCAAAAGCCCTAGAAGCATGATATTTGGCTGAAAGTTTCCTTGGATGAAGCCCGACAAAGTTTGCGAAAAGAAATGACCTTGACCTATATTCAAGGTCACAGGAGTCAAATCTGTTAAAACCTTTAAACGACTTCTTCTGAAGTACCAAAAGCCCTAGAAGCATGATATTTGACTGAAAGGTTCCTTGGATGAAGCCCGACAAAGTTTGCGAAAAGAAATGACCTTGACCTTTATTCAAGGTCACAGGAGTCAAATCTGTTAAAACCTTTAAACGACTTCTTCTGAAATACCAAAAGCCCTAGAAGCATGATATTTGGCTGAAAGGTTCCTTGGATGAAGCCCGACAAAGTTTGCGAAAAGAAATGACCTTGACCTATATTCAAGGTCACAGGGGTCAAATCTGTTAAAACCTTTAAACGACTTCTTCTGAAATACCAAAAGTCCTGGAAGCATGATATTTGTCTTGTAGCTTCCTTGGATGAAGCCAAACAAAATTTGAAAAATGAAAATGATGTTGTCTTATAAGGTCACAAGGGTAAAATATGTTTAAATCTTAAGATGTTCTTCTGAATGTCTTACAGTAAAAGATTTTAAGAGGACTTTAGGGTTACACTATAAAATAAGTCAGAGATTGATACCAGGTGAGCGATGCAGGCCCATTGGGCCTCTTGTTATAAGTATATCACACGGCAAATGACTTTCACAGCTTTCTCTTGTTAAAAGATTGGATGATTGTATTCTTGTAGCCAATATATTTCTGTTGTTTTTCCTATGAATTGATAATTCAATTCAGACTTTACTACAGTATAATCTCATAAACAATGACCATAATGAAATGTTAAAAATGGGGATTTGTAGTCAGTTGAACTTAAGTGAAGGTGCTTTTTACGTATTGAATTAATGAAATATGACTTGTAATGGTTTGTGGAACTTGGGAATGAGGTAATTAGGAGTATACATCATTTTAATGACTATCTTTCTCTAATACCATCACACACTGTCATTATCACAAATGCTCTTGAAAATGAAAAGTCTTTATCATGAATGCTCTTGAGAATGAAAACTAAGTCCTGATTGATAAATTCTGATTCCGGGTTTGGACTTAGGATGGGATTAATAGAAGGTAATTAATCTTTTTGTCATTTGTGGATGCATACTGCTTCATTAGTCACAATCTCGGGACATTATACATTAAATGTGTACTAAGGAACGCTATGCAGTTATTGTGACTTGTTCCTATCGTAAATGAAAATCCGTTGTTTCTCCTTGTTCAATGTTGTGACATACAGACAACCACCAGCTACCTGTATTAATTGTTGTGACCTACAGACAACCACCAGCTACCTGTATTAATTGTTGTGACCTACAGACAACCACCAGCTACCTGTATTAATTGTTGTGACCTACAGACAACCACCAGCTACCTGTATTAATTGTTGTGACCTACAGACAACCACCAGCTACCTGTATTAATTGTTCTGTCCTAAAGACAACCACCAGCTACCTGTATTAATTGTTGCGACCTACAGTCAACCACCAGCTACCTGTATTAATTGTTGCGACCTACAGACACCACCAGCTACCTGTATTAATTGTTGCGACCTACAGACAACCACTAGCTACCTGTATTAATTGTTGCGACCTACAGACAACCACTAGCTACCTGTATTAATTGTTGCGACCTACAGACACCACCAGCTACCTGTATTAATTGTTGCGACCTACAGACAACCACCAGCTACCTGTATTAATTGTTGCGACCTACAGACAACCACTAGCTACCTGTATTAATTGTTGCGACCTACAGACAACCACTAGCTACCTGTATTAATTGTTGCGACCTACAGACACCACCAGCTACCTGTATTAATTGTTGCGACCTACAGTCAACCACCAGCTACCTGTATTAATTGTTGCGACCTACAGACAACCACTAGCTACCTGTATTAATTGACATTTACATTAAAATAAATGGAAAAATGAATTGTTTGTTAAAATCAACTGCATGTCACTTCCATCTAATATTCACCTCTTTCGTTATAAGGAGAATTTATTATCATAGCAAATATTAGCAAACAACATGAATATGTAAAAAATTAACAGCAAAACTACTAAGCATTGGGGCAAATATGAAAAGGGTCAGAAACAGAGGGACTGCAGTGGAAAAGGTGTCTGACATTCTACTACCACTAGCCCGTACCACTGGGTTGTAGTTGCCAAGTGGTTAAGGTGTCTGACATTCTAATACCACTAGCCCTCACCACTGGGTTGTAGTGGCCAAGTGGTTAAGGTGTCTGACATTCTACTACCACTAGCCCTCACCACTGGGTTGTAGTTGCCAAGTGATTAAGGTGTCTGACATTCTACTTAACCACTAGCCCTCACCACTGGGTTGTAGTTGCCAAGTGGTTAAGGTGTCTGACATTCTACTACCACGAACCCTTTGCCACTAGGTTGTAGCGGCCAAGTGGTTAAGGTGTCTGACATTCTACTACCACGAGCCCTTCACCACTGGGTTGTAGTGGCCAAGTGGTTAAGGTGTCTGACATTCTACTACCACGAGCCCTTCACCACTGGGTTGTAGTGGCCAAGTGGTTAAGGTGTCTGACATTCTACTACCACTAGCCCGTACCACTGGGTTGTAGTGGCCAAGTGGTTAAGGTGTCTGACATTCTACTACCACGAGCCCTTCACCTCTGGGTTGTAGTTGCCAAGTGGTTAAGGTGTCTGACATTCTACTACCACGAGCCCTTCACCACTGGGTTGTAGTGGCCAAGTGGTTAAGGTGTCTGACATTCTACTACCACTAGCCTTTACCACTGGGTTGTAGTGGCCAAGTGGTTAAGGTGTCTGACATTCTACTACCACTAGCCTTCACCACTGGGTTGTAGTGGCTAAGTGGTTAAGGTGTCTGACATTCTACTACCACTAGCCCTCACCACTGGGTTGAAGTGGCCAAGTGGTTAAGGTGTTTAAGGTCAAACAATACAGTGATTATTTTGGCTTTTTTCAAAGCAGCCTGTACCTTTTAAATTGGGAAAATTTCGCGGCATTTTCAGGAAATTGGGAAAATATGGAAATTGTTAAATGGAGCTTAATTTAACTTGTTCTTTTTCTTTTTTAATTTAATTGCAAGACAATTAATAAAAAAATAATGCCACAATTTCATTTCAGTTAACAATATATACTTTGCAAAAAAAAAGCAAAATATAATCATAAAATATAATAATACTGTATTGATAACTATTGTTTGTTTGCTGTAATTTAATGGCAGTAGATATTTTTAAAATAAGTAGATTGATCTTATTTATTCATTTTTCAATTTCTGAAATCCGGGTCCGTCCGGGTCCGGTTTTAGTTTGAATACCGAACTTCCCCTTTATAAATACAGACGTTTTTGCTAAAAGATATCTGTCCTAATGTCTCATAAAAGTATATATACAATCAAGAAAAAAGTAAGTACACTGTTTATAGGATCTATTTTTCATGCTTGGATTGCAAAAGGGTGTATTTTATCGATCTCAAAGTTTAAAAAAATGGCTCCATGGACAGAGCTATTTATAGAACTACCTCTTCGCCCACACTTCATTTCAAAGTTTAAAACACAAAACACAGAAGAAATGTATTAAAGTTGTATCATAAATGCTATTTTTTTTCTTATTTGTTCAAGTATTACACCTTTTTTAAAGTAGTGGATTTATTTAGCACTCTGTTTTGATGAAAAGTGTCAAAAACCGCCTAACTTATTTACACTTGTCAAATTGGTAAAATACCACTACAATTTTGGGAAAATACAACATTTTTTGCCTAGGGGAAACAAGTCGATATTCGGCGGTAAGATAGGGCAAAAAAAATCACTGCAATATTTGCCTTTTAGCTCATCAGGAATGTTTTAAGTCTTACATGTAAATACAATCTATTTTGTAACTGGATTAAAAAACAAACCTGTAATGTTAAATATAAATTCATTAGTTTTCCTTCCTCTGGATCCTGTTTGCTAAGTCTGTTGCCAACGCTATATAGCTTCAGTGCTTTTAGGGTTATAAAACTGTTATTGAACACAGATTTAAAAGATAATCTATTTCATTGTCGATGGAGTTAATCATTGGTCATTATCAGCCCTATAGGGTATGATGAATGCAGCCGTAGACAATGACACCGATATTTCCGTCATATAGATATAGATATATTATATATTTACGATGGCATGAAGTAGAGAGATCACCATACGTATTTGGAGACAGGGGTTGGCCTATGTAACAATGAGATCGCTGAGGTTTCCTGGAAGCTTGTGCTGCGGCCCTGGAGTTTAGCCAAAGGTTAATAACAGGATATTTATACCGCTGCTATAAGAGTGTTCCCTTAATACCTTTGTTTGGTCTTTCTTGCATTTAAGCCACTCTGTGCAGGTGTAGGGGGCGACATAAAATGCAGTACTGAAGGTGTCGAAAAATTAAAATACTGTATTCGCTGTAATTAGCAGCAAGGGTGCCCTAAAAATTGGTTTCAAAGGGGGCGCTAATATTAGGATAACAAAGCTTTGATGAAGACGAAAAGTAATGTTTATATTTATATAGTAAACAAGTAAGATGTATTGTGACCGGAATGGTTAGTAATCATGATGTTTGACTTTACTGGTATCAATTTCAGACAATTTGTCAACATATTACCGTTATTTGTGGTTTTTTGTCCCTCGCTTTCATTGAAGCGGGGGATATAAATTGGGCTCGTCCGTCTGTCTGTCTGCCTGTCACGCTTCGTTTCCGTTCAATAACAGTAACAAATATTATCCTATTTTCTTGAAAGTTACAAGTTAAAATGCCTGAATTCGAAGGGCTCGACCAAGTTTGATCGCCACTTTGATCGGACATTATAAGCAGAGTTATGGCCCCTTGAATAACAAAAAATGTAATTTTCTGCCATTTCCCTGAAATAACAGCAACACATGGTATCCGAATTTCTTGAAACTCGGTAATAAGGTTAATTGCCTAACAGGCTTGACCAAGTTCAAACACCACTTTTGGCAGATTTTTTTTGACAAAGTTATTGCCCCTTAATTAATGTTTACGTACAATCTGTATATAAGGCTGAAGTTTTTGTTCAATTTCCAAGCAAATACATCTTGTGTCAACAGCATGACCATTACAAAAGATTTTTACCTACAATATGATTACCCCCTTACGGAAGGGGGAAAAGCGGGGGATACTAATTCAACGAATAAGCTTGTTCCTTGTAGACATGCTCACATTGAGGTTTACCGCACTGTTACATAGAACCATTCAGTTGGATCACGATAAGAAGGGGTGCTGATATAATTTCAATACCCCCGTAGAAGAGGAGGGGCACTAATTACAGCGAATACAGTACTTTTGTCAGTTCATTCAGATCAGGCCTGAAAGGAATCTGTGGGTCTCTGGTTTCTCTAATAAAAGATCAAATTATGTCACGCAATATTTTAGCTAACTTTGGGCCCGGTGAGCTACTTGTACTTAACGGCTCAGAAAATTTTGACCAAATTTGAACTGGAACATCAGTGGCTTAATTTTGTATAAACAGATGGTTTGGCCATCATGAGGGCAAATGAACAGGTCGTTGGTTGGGTAGTGCTAGAAATTGTATAAATAGCCAGCTGTGAGTGCCGAAATGGCAGCACAGGTTGTATTGCTGCCCAGAGAGTTGAGAACGCTTTGAGCAGTACCTATAGATCATTAAAAAACAGTATATAAGAACCTCCAATAATTTGTCCCCTGCCAGTGAAACCGTGGGGGAATCTAGTGTTTGTCTCCTTCATTTACCTTCATAGAAATCAAACACCCAAATGATCATCAATCACTTGAGATCACTAGTCACAAATTACTACAGGTAAGTACCAATCTGTCAATCCCTTTTAGAGACACAACTGAAAAGAACTCACAAATTAATAAACTATAGAACCAGGCTGTATCATTGACTT